>OY728123.1:1212155004-1217155004 GCA_963277665.1 Viscum album
GCTCCCTGGCTGACATGGATATACTAATCCTGCTCCTGAAGGCGGTACTGGTGCGTATCCTCTTCCACTAGACATAAGTGGAAATGTCCAAAAAAACCTATAAATATGACCCATCCTACTAAATTCTCTACACTCAACTAGATATCTATCACACTGGGGATTTATATAACCCTACTTACAGCACTGGTGACAGATTACATGGCTACTTAGGCGCACACTCTGACTATTGCTTCCTCCTAAAGAAAACTCCAAGTGATGCTTCATGTCACCAGTCAAATTAGTTTCGGGTTTAGGAGCCAAACTTCCCTAGCTCTAACTCACTAGATCTCTCAAGTTACACTCAATAATGAGTTTTGAGTTCACTATCACTGATATACTAGTCAACCAAAATATATTTACCTATGACTAAATGTCATGCCTAAGACCATCATCAAATCTCTTATACCTAGATAACTCATCACCAATGAGGATAGGTGCAAAGTGATGGATCTCTATGAAACATGCAGAGTAGTCCAAAATTGACAGAGCACCATACTCCAGTTGCATAAACTCTTTGGATCTATTAGCCCTCAATGTGTGAGGATAGAAACAATCATGTAAGGTTGTCTATAAATCAATCCAAACCATATCCCGATGCTGATAGACCTAGTTCAACACATCCCACAATTTCTTGCCTAAATCGTGTAGCATGTAAGCTGCGAGCTTAACCCACCTCTCAGGAGGAATCTTTATTTGCTCAAAAATAGAAAGCATGGCCTCCAACCATGACTCTGTAGCATGTGGATTGTCATCCCCCCAAAAATGTGCGTGGATGTTGCTGCAAAAACTCTCACATCAACACTTCCATAGTCGGACCAAGTCATAGGGATCCCTTCAAATTCTACATGAACCTTAAGAATACCCCTCGAAACTAGTCATCAACACCCTGATCTGGTATAACATGAAGTGATGCAAATGGCACTACAGGAGGTCTCGCTGGTGGCTTAGGGTCCACCACCTCCAAATCATGGTCATCATCACCCTCCTAGCGCACTACTCAAGGGTGTTATGGTGGAATAGCTCTACAAATTTCAAGCACAAACCTCAGGATATATTTGATAATGTTTTAATAACGAACATAAGAATGTGATAGGTACAAGCCTTCCTATATAAGATTCAGGCACCTCATCCCACTCCTATGGCCATGTCTGGGTGGTATACAAGATCATAAGGGTTTCAAGAGACACTCTCTACTACCCACTACTATGGTTGGGTAAGGGTCAAATTCTCTATTTTATGTTAAGGGTTCCATTATACGGTGTGTCAATTGCGTGTTATATAGAAAAAAACCCTTTAAGTTACAATTGGAATCACCATTTAATGAAAACAATTCCATTTAATTATTAAGAATCAAAATTTCATATGTGTATTTATATATATATACTCATCATGGTCCAGTTAGATGTGTTCCCATTCCCAATTTATAGAGTACTTTCTTTATAAATTTCAATTGGAATGTCATGTAACTGTAACGTAGTTTTTACCTTAAGCATCATAATGCAACAAGTCCATATATGATGGTTTGATTATATGGGTTGCCCTTCCCAATTAATAAAGGCCCATACACTTTATAAATTGTTATTGACACCCATTAAATCACAACCATAAAGTTTTCAAGCCATGAAACCAATGGTTTATGCCTCAAACATGTCATAATTCGTTAATTAAGGTGCCACCATCAAGATATAAGATAAAAAACCATTTAGGTTGATGCAAACACTTTAATAACCAATTATTTTTCCATTATGTGCATAGAGAATTAGCACAATTTCATGGGTATAGAAATCAAGTCACTAATAACACACAACAGACAATGCTCGTAGTAATATAAACATGGAATAGAATATACATGACATGTGAATCCTTAGGTGCCTATAATTATGCGTGAGATAACACTTCCTTATCTCATCAGTCCAAGGGTAAAAGATAAATGAAAATGATAATAATATTTCCATGATTCATGTGTGTCACCCAATAGTGAAATCAATAAAACTATAAATACGCATAATCTAGAATAGTAATTCCCTTTCCATGTAATTTGGATTTTCCCTGTACGTGGGTTTGCTACCCCCACACATGGGTTCATTACCAAATTCCAACACAGTCCTAGTCTCCTATCTACCAATCCCAAATTAGAATGAAAAGGGAAAAGGAACCCCCTAATTCCACTTTGTGACGTCCCGGACCCGGTTCACTCATAAGTAACTAAACCCAGTTGTCTACATGACATCAAGCATACCTCCACATATTCCAGTGGCTTCTGACTAGCAGAAAGGGTCAGTAATAGTATATCAGGGAGACTATAATCTTAGGATAAGATTGTAGCACAATGGTATAACAGGAATGATAAACAAAGGAAGCATAATAAATAACAAGCAATGAAAAGGTAAATCATCCATATATCATAAATAAATTGGTAGAAACCATATCCAATGTCATGTATAAAATGATTCCAATCATGTCATGATGATATACAAAAGGGAAAGTACATGGGAACAGAGAAACATGCATATACAACATGATATAAAAAAGTAAAAAAAAACAAAAAAAAATATCTCCAACAGCACCATGATCATAAACTCAGATCTCTTCTCTCATCCTCCATCCTTGTACAAAAATCAAGAATCCATAATAGGTTGCTTCCCTTTGTCCCTACCTGTATCCATGAAGTCTGTCTGGGTGACAATCGACGGCCCGAATAGGGTGTGATATACACTCGATAGGGCACCACCAACAGTGTTTATAAAAAATCTAGTTTGTGCATATGATTTGAAGTAGTGTGTAGGTATAACAACAATAAATATTGTAAAATAATAATCGGTAGAACCCAAATCTATAGTATATGTTGTGATCAAGCAGTCCATAAATAATGAATAACTTTACAACAAAGTAAGGCAGCATCTACGGCCTACGACGGAATTTCAAGTGTCCAGAAAGTATGAAATATGCCTAATAATCATGTAACAAACCTATGAGGTCCAGGATCTATGCCCAATGGCCAAGATATCCTCTTTGAGTCCACAGAGCTCATACATAGAAAAATTAGTATAATATAGACCTACATGGGACAAGACCCAGGGCCCATGGCTGAAGGCGCCCTCCTCAAGTCCACGATAGTCATCCATACCAAATTTGGTAAAGGATTGGGTTGAGCCCAATGAGCATGTTTGAGGCGGTCCAAGCAAGACATATCCAAGGTAACAGTCCAAGGCATCCAATATATCATATCCAAGTGGGTCATCAGTGCCATATTGCATCACTCATTATCAATGTAATATATATAATGATTCAAGGGGACATGTTAGTGTCCATTCCCTTTTATCAATTGAATTTATCATAATATTTTCATTTTCCATTTCATATACAAGTGACACAGGAGGAGGCCATGTTAGTGTCCATACATTTAGCCAATTTCATTCAATGAATTTTAGAAGGGATTAAGGGGCCATGTTAGTGTACATTCCCCTTTGTCAATTGAATTTATCACATTCAATTATTTAATCAATTCACATACAAGTGATAAGAAGGAAGGTCATGTTAGTGTCCATGTCACTTCACCTATCAAATACATAGTTATGCATAAGCCAAGGGATTTTCCAATTCATTCAACAAATATCATTTATACCATTTCATTACTCATTTCATTTGTAATGAAAAGGTGTTACATGAGGTATTTAACCTTTAAAATCATTTAATTTAGGCATGACATCCATTAATAATTGGAGAGCTCAACTCACCCCAAGGATGGAATGACCATAACCATAGAACGAACCCACCTCAAGGGTGTCTCAGGTTGAGTTTGAGAACCTCAACCCTTGTATATGAGTGGCATAGCATGTTTAAATCATAGTTTAAACAATCAATTTAAATATTTATTAACTTAAGGAGAAACGCTCAGAAAGTTTGGCGTGCGGCACAATGACAACAAAGTATAAACACCTAAATTTTTAGGGAAAATTTATATACCACCTACTTTAGACGGGTAGTACTCTCCTCATCCATTGTTGGCCTTTAACTCGGGCTAGAATGGGTGAAATCAAAGAAATGGATTAATATTCAGAAAATAGGGCATATTAGCCATTACGAGGATTTATCATTCCATAAGGTGAGGTAAACAAAGAAATAAAGGTAGATAATCAAAGAGCTTATTGGTATGGATCCAATGCGACAAATGACACTTGATTTTGAGTTAAAATGAAGCTGATCTTCCAAAGCCTAGGGTATGTGAACTTTGGAGATCTTCATGCGGGAGGTTGTTGTGCATGGAATGAAGAAGAAAGTGGGTTATAATTTTAAGAAATAATTGAAAATGGTAAATTCACCCTTTAAAAAGGGGTCACATGGTTTGGATGCACCATTTAGCCAAATCGTGTGCCAACCACACATGCCTACTGTCTAAGTGGTACTAAGCGTGTGGGTTAGGCGCATGGTTTGGAAAACTGTGTGCACCTCATGGGGATCCCCTATGAAATTCCTCTATAATTTTTGGCATGATCGTGCGACCTCCCTTACACGGTTTATCGAACTGTGCTCCTCTATATATGGGTTTCACAGTTGAACCACATGGTTACAACTAACTATGCACCAACCATGCGCCTCATGTTGTTTCTCAAAAAACCGGAGCACTGGGCTTTGAACAAGCTTCAAACGCACCCAAACCTTTCCTTGAACATTTTAGAACTTTCATTAGAAAAAACAGTAGATTTATAATGAAATTTAAAGTGTATGTACCTTATTAGAAAAATCCGGATCTTACAGTTTATTGTGGATTTTTTAGTAGCATATGTCGGCCACCATCAGGTGGGATACCTTCCTTCCATTGGGTGTGCAAGGCGTGGACCATTTTCAATCGATGTCCCCACTGTAGTTGGGATCCTCATCATTTCTCCAAGCTTGTCGTTGCCTCCTCTGGCGTCAAATGTTGACACCATCCCACACAACAATGCCCCCAGTTCAAATATGTTAAGGTTGGGAATTGAATCCCAATTGCCCCAGATGTAAATACTAAGTGTGTTTAACCACTCACCTATGCCCCATTTGCTGAATATATATATATAACTGATAATTAATAATTAGTAAATACTTAATAATTAACTATGTGTAGTTATTTATAATTTTAAATGAATAATAAAAAATTATAATACATAATACATAATAATAATTGATAAATAGATAATAAATAATAAATGATATATAATTATAAAATTAAAAATTAAAAACATTTAAAAAAATATATAAAATATAAAAACTAAAAAACATTCACTAAATATTCAGTGGGTGTTTAAACCTCCACGAAATAAACCCCTGCTAAAAAGTGAAATTTTTAATAAAGTGTCCTCAATGAGCATTACTTTTCTAAAACTGCATCTAAATAAATAAAAAACTAGAAATTTAGGAGAAGTTTTGAACTCTCAATTCCAACCACTAAATCATGTGCATACATAATTCACTGTCTCGTGCAGTATATGGTTCATCTCTATTTTTTCCTTAGTAATACACATCTAAAATCCACCAACAATGTTTTTTTGATACCGACATCCCGTGAAATCACCCAAAAGCTATCAATCAGGAACCAAAGGCAGAGGCACACAAATCCAATACTGCTACACCAGCATCCGGGAAATAAATTAACACGACTCCCGAGAAGCACGTCAATGGCTACTGGATCAAAGACATGAGGCGGTCGGGGGTCGTGAGCTGTGGGAAATGCACGGGCACGTCTATAGAGGTGTTAACGGGGCGGGGCGGGTCAGCCCACGGGGCGGATCATGTGGGCTATGGATTTTATTGTGCGGTCTGGCCCGGTCCACAAATAATGAGGGCTTAAAAAATAAAATCCCGACCCTACCATGCGGGACCTGCGAACTAACGGGCCGGCCCACGGGCTTAAAAAAATAATATAAAAAAAATATTTTTTAGCTTCATGAACCATGATAAAGTGGAACGTAAAAATATAAATGTTTGAGATTTAGTGAAAATATTTAGTTTTTAATTAATAATATCTTTGACAACAATAACAACCATTAAAAGATTATATCTTTGATGATTTATGGGATTAATATCATCTAAAGTGGGTCATTTAACTTGACCGTCCAAACCAGTTTTTGGACAACAATACTCTTGCGCCTCTCATTAACACTACAACTCATGTATATAATATTTACTACATATATATATATATATATAATAATATTTATTGTTTATTAAATAAATTTATTTAATACATATAATATATTTATTATATATACATGTAATATATATTATTTATTATATGTACATAGGAAAATTTCTATTGATTTTTTTTTGTGAAAATTTATGTTGGAAATTTCATGTGTAAATTTCCACTGAAAATATACACTTAAAATATTTACTTAAAATTATAATGAAAATATATTAATACATAAATAAAAAATTTAAATTTTCACTAGAAATTTTCATTGTAAATTTTTTACAAAAAATGTTTACTACAAACTTCCATTGAAAATTTAATTGGAATCTCCACTTAAATTTCTAGTATTAAATTCAACTTTTTTTTTATAATTATACTGAAAATTTGATTAAAAAAATTCTAAGATAAATGCATGATTAAATTTTTAATTTAAATATTTTAACTCATAAATAGATAATTTAATTTCACACTAAAATTTTGAACCTCAAATTTTCTATGGAAATTTTTAGTGCAAACTTCTAATGGAAATTTGTGACGTGAATTCTCACTTGAAATTGGCATTTTAATTTTTCACATAAAATTACAATGTAGATGTATTAAAATATAAATAAAAAATTTAATTTTTCAAAAAATTAAAACTAAAATAAAATTATATTAATATATATATTAAAAATATAAATTTTAACTAAAAATTTTCATTGGAAATTCGCACGAAAAACTTTCAGTAAAGATTTTCAATAGAAAAGTTTAGTTCAAATTTCCGCTTAAATTTCTGATACAAATTTCCATTTGACTTTTGTTATAATTATACTAAAATTTTGATTAACAAAGTTCTAAAATAAATGCATGCTCAAATTTTATTATTGAATTTTCCAGTGCAAACTGCCACAGAAAATTCTTAGTGCAATTTTTCACAGGTTTTCTGCAGTTCGATTTTTCCATTAAAATTACAATGTAGACACATTAAAACATAAAGAAAAAATGTAAATTTTCATTGGAAAATTACATTTAAAATTTTCATTAGAAACTTTTATAGTAAACTTCCACTAGAAACATCCACTTAAAACTACAATAAAAATATAATGATACATAAATAAAAACTATAAAATTTCATCATAAATTTACACTGAAAATTTACATCGGAAACTATGAATGGAAATTTCCATTAGAAAATTATAGTTAAAATTTCCATTTAAATTCCTAATTTAAATCATCAAATTATATTTTCTATGCATTGAAATTTTACTCTTATGAGTTCAAATCAGTACTCAAAATTTGCACTGAAATTTTACACTGAAAATTTGTATTGGAGACTTGATTATCAAAATTTTAAAATAAATACATGTCTGGATATTCAATTCAAATATATCAATACATAATACTATTATACATTTATTATTATTGTTTCTTATTTATTAATTTTTTGTAAGTTACTTTTAAAAACTCATAGTAATATAAATATATATATATATATATAATTATAATAATAAAATTAAAATACATAAATCAAAATATTAGTAGAGCGTTGTATTATAAACAAAATGGTAGTCTTGTATATCTGTTTTCATAATTATTGTATCAATTTTTAATACATTAATTCTGTTATGTTACAAATAACCACATAAGTGTCATCTATCCCACGACCAACCTTACCGTCAGGTTTAAAATCTAAATGAGTCAAATTTTTTCATGATTTATGTATGGTTTTATAAAACTTGAACTATTTTTTTCACACTCATGTTAATTTATTATATTATATTATTTTGTTTTATTTTTCAAGAATAATTTTTTGTAATAATTATAATTGCGGGTCAAACGGGACTCGCGGACACCCGGTGGGCTAGTCCGCGCGGGATGCGGGTTTTGCAGGTTGGATCAAATGTGGTTAGAATGTTTGCGGGCCTAAATTTTCAAGGCCCTAACCCACATAAATCCACGGGCTAACAGATCGGCCCGCGGATTTGTGTATTTTTTGACAACTCTACACGTCTATGATCTCCACGGTGGTGTTTCCCTTCAGCTTCGTCTTCATGTAGTGTGCCACCGACTTCGGCATGGTAGCATCACGGACCGTCTGCACAACCGTGCAGGGGATGGCCACCCGCTCCAGCACCGCCTGGTTGTCACCTTAGAACACTATTCTCACCACCGCAACCGCCACCTCCGGCACCATCGACCTCAACGATTTCTCGTACTTCTCCACCACCCATAGTTTGGCCTCCACGGTGGCTATGGTGGCTACAAACGCCGAAACCCATTTCTAGAAGTCCAACTCCATCAGGAAAATCATCTCCTTCACCGTCGAGTCATCAAAACACCCTTCGTACCCCTCAGTATTTAAGTACCCGGGAGAAGAAACGATGAGGACAAGCTTGTTGAAGAGTTCGGGCCTCTTCACGGTGGAGATAAAGCTGATCATGCTGGACATGGAGTGGCCGATGAAGACTGACGGCCCGAGGCGGAGCTCCTCGATGAGGCGGATGAGGTCGCCGAAGAAATCATCGAAGGAGGAGTTGGCGGTGGGATCAAACAGGGTGCGGTCATCAACGGCGCTAGAGAAGCACCAGTGGAAGACGAGAACTCGGGAATGGTGGGAGAGGGCAGGGAAGACGACATCCCAATAGGACATGTCTCCTCTGAAGTTGTGCATTCATGGCCACCTCCAGGCTATGCTCCACCTTCATTCTAAAAGATAGAAATAAGGAGGAATAGAGTACGTGACTTTACTAGGCTATAAAATATAAACTATAAGATCAATAATTTATTTTTTATTATTTCTTATATACTTAATTCATATTTTAATTTTCATTTATATGAGTATTGTAGTTTATATTTTATAAGATTTCAAAGTCAAGTAGGTGTATTTGGATCCTCCTCGACATTCCTTCTCTTCACTCTTATTTCTGAGTAACTTTTCTTACATTCCTTTCATTTTCATTTTTTTATTTTATTTATGAAACTATTTCTATTTTCAACAACGTTTTAGATGTTTAGGCTATCTTTTAAATTTTATTTACATTTTTTTAAAACTATATATTTTATAAGATTTTAAAGTTATCTACTTGAAATTTAATAATTATTCCTATGTTTTAAGTAGTCGACTTTGAAAGCTATCAAATATAAATTGTGCCTAAAATATTAACGAAAACTGAAACATTGGATAAACATATAAGAAGAGCTCATAGTAATAATAGTATCTTCATTTCAATAGACATAAAACATATAAATTAACAAGTACAATCAATGTCTATGCATATAGTGAGGAGATTTTGTCCCATATGGTGGTCTGCGAATAGGATGCCCGCTTCGGGTTCTCTATGGAGTCTAATGATCTGAAAGGGGTTGATCCTCGGGCACTGGAATGTCGACTGCCGCATCCTCCACCTATGTTTCAGTGGGAGGAGTTGTCAATTGCACGTCATACTAAACTCTTGATCCTTCTCCCACTATGGTGGTAGAAGAACCTTCCATCATCGTAGTGAGGAAACAAGCCTGTGATGGAGCAATACCCCAAGGTTGTGATGGATCTAGACCCCAAGGTTGTGATGGATCTGGAACCTAAGGTTGTGATGGATCTAGACCCCAAGACATATAGAACTGCAGATATCCTATCAATAAAGACATATCTAATGTCGCCTAAGGCACATCCTCAATAATCTGAGGCTGGACTACTAGAGGTATGACCTCTGCCTGTGGAACAGGTGAAACATCACGTGCAGCACGACGTTGTCTACGTTGTCGTCGTGGCTCCTCAGCACCAACAGCTGCAGCAGGATGTTCCTTCGGGGAAGGAACCTCCTCTCTCTGTGTTGGACTATTGAAGATACTCTCGGAAAGCTCACGATAAGATTACATCAGCTCCGGTGCTTTAGCATGGATGACTTCCCGGCTAAAGACCCCCTCCTCCTCTTCATCACTCATGTGAACAAGATTCTCTGAGTGAGTTCCCTATAAAGAGATTCAAAATGAATTAGAAAATAGTTCAATAAAAAAACTAATGGAAATTTATTGACTTATAATCTTATGAATCTCTCTTCCGTGTCGGGTAAGATACAGTACAAAATTTAGTCTATACCATGGCTCACACTCAACCTTCTCTAAAAGAAATAATTGATTTGTAGGTACACCTTGGATATGAAACTTTGCACATATGTGCTAGCAGTCGAGAAACTTAGCATATACTCTGCACCAGTTCTCATCATGCCTCTCTCTCAGCTTCACGTCATAAATCTTCTTTGTCTGTCTCGATGGCAATGAAAATGACTGAACACAGCAAAACTGGCGCATGACTCCATCAGGCTGCTGTCACTCAATAATATGAAAGTGAATGAGGGGTACTAAAGTCATAGTATCCTCAAGCCCAATAGTACGGTATGGCGGCAACTGGTCTATTATAGTCCAATATGGAAGGCATGAAATCTTAAATGACATGTGACCATTGTTAAAAAATCTCCTTACTAAAAATCAAAATTTATTATGTTATTAAATTTGTTAGACAGTGATAGATTGTATATACATACCCGATTGGTTAAGATACAGTCCAACTTGAGCCGATAAGCACCCAAATGGTGTCTCAGAACCATGAAGAAACTATGTCTCTGACACCGCCTATAAAATAAAACATTGATAGTGAAAAATAATAAGAAATTAAATTCAATAACTCCTAATTGCATCATAAACCAATAGAGATGAGTGATCATAACAGCGTCCACACGGAGCGTCATGCAAAACCTCCATAGCGATCAGCGGACAAGCAAGATGAGGGTGGAATAAGGGGATACGCTCCTATGCCCACATCTAAAGAAGGATGACGCATCCCCCAAGATCTATGCGGTCACTATGGGATAGCCTGCATAATTCTCTATACGTGTATGCCAAGTAGGTCGATCCCCAGCTATACGTCCTGACCCGATCGAAGTTCTCCAGTAGGGGTAGATACATCATGTGCACGTGCATCCCTGAGTGATCAACACACATTCTCCCTCCAATGATCCATAATATATATGTACAGGTATAACACACGATAGTCTGCTCATTGGAATCATCAGTTAAATGTGGAATTTGCTCCCCCAACCAAGCCATAGATATCGACGCTCCATCTGTATCCCTACCACTACTACAAATACAGGCATTAACAGCACTAAAAACGGGCTTTAACAGTGCTGAAAAAGAGTTCTAAATCTCGGCGCTGATAAAGGGTTACTTTATCAGCACTAAAAAAGTGCTGATAAAACAACCCTTTATCAGCGCTAAAAGAGCGCTGATAAATGCCCTCTCTGGTGCTACGATAAATCTGCAGCAGCACACCCGAACACCTGCAAAAAAAACAGCATCTTAATAAGCCAATTAAAGCAAGTATACCCATACAAAATTAACTCATAAATCATAAGAAAATTAGACCAAGTATACCCATACAACAATTATACTCATACACCATTAACACATAATTTATAAGTTAATTAAGTACTAAAAGAAATCAATTCATAATTCATGGGGTTTGGGGGCTATTCAAGGGTTTGGGGTGGCTATCCAAGGGGGGGTAGGGGGTGTCTGGGGGGCTTTCTAGTTCAATCCTAAGGCTCCACATGGGTGTGTTTTATCAATACATAAATCTTTGGACTTTTCTCTATCCACTATGCATCATGTTCTCAACCTCAGCGAAGTTATAAGGTTTGTACACACACTGAGGTTCACATACTTGGGGGGTGAATCTCATTAATAAACCCCCGATATTAAACCTACAATAGGCTATTGTAAGTGCATAATCAGGCAATATGCACAACCTATTTGAGAAATAACTAGAATAAAACTAATAAAAAATCATCATTGATCCTCAAATACATGACCATGATTAAACAAAAATTAATTTTCCAAGTGCGGAACTTTTACCAAGCATTTCACAAGGATCATGTTGACATTATAAAAATACAGTTTGACCAAGTCCTACCCATCTACATCAAGACACATTGATTCTCAAGTATTAAAGGTTGATCAACCATACCTACTTCATCCAATGCTAGGGTTTCTATGAGTACATCATAGGTACCACACAAAACATATAATATACCATGGTCTCCCTACTATATACATAATTATCATTGACCTCCAACATGTGAGTTTTATTTATACTCCATCATGGAAATCCACTTATGGGATTTTTCTCATCCAGGGAATACCCTCAACAGTAACTCAAACCACCCATATGTGTTCTTCCAATTCGGAGGCATAAGACCTATAAGGATCTCATCCCTATACTATGGGAGTACCCTTATTTAGGGAATAATACTAAGAAGCATATATTCTTTACCATATGGGAGTATTATCATCCAAATAATAATCCCTAGAAGCATATCAACCCTCCAATATGGGTGTATTCTCATTTGAGGCATAATCTATATAATCATCTCAGCCCTCCCCTATGGGATTATTTTCATTTAGTGAATATTACCGATAAGAATCTCATCCCAATCCTATGGTTGTATTATCATATGGGGAATAATACCTATAAACATCTCATCCCTCCCCTATGAGAGTATTCTCATTTAAGGAATAAGCATATCCACCCTCCCATATGGGAGTATTTTCATACAGATATAAGCCCATAAGTATCATAGACCCAAACACATGATCACCCTAGTATACTAGGCCAACCATGACTTGATATATATTAGGCCCCTGATATATCACATTCCATGACCCCCCATTTAAAATATCAATGCAATCTGAATGCGTTTGGTCAGATTTCCATAGTTCAGTTGTTGTTTTCAATTAAAATTGTGTCCATTTTAAACAAAATAGAGATCCTTTGAGTGCTAACGTCCACACCGTGCCTCAGATTGAGGTGGGGTTGACTCGTACACATCACAAAGGACCCTTGGATCTTTCTTATAAAATATCAATGCAATCCGAATGCATTTGGTCAGATTTTCGTAGGTCAGTTGTTGTTTTCAATTAAAATCGTGTCCCTTATAAACAAGAGAGACCCTTTGAGTGATAGCGGCCACACCGTGCCTCATATTGAGGTGGGGTTGACTCTTACATTTCACTAAGGACCCTTGGATCGTTATTATAAAATATCAATGCAATCTGAATGCATTTGGTCAGATTTTCGTAGGTTAGTTGTTGTTTTCACTTAAAATCGTGTCCATTTTAAAAAAAAATAGAGACCCTTTGAGTGCTAGCGGACACACCGTGCCTCGGATTGAGGCAAGGTTGACTCTTATACTTCAAAAAGGACCCTTGGATCATTTTTATAAAAGATCAATGCAATCTGAATGCGTTTGGTCAGATTTCCGTAGTTCAGTTGTTGTTTTCACTTCAATCGTGTCCATTTTAAACAAAATAGAGACCCTTTGAGTGATATAAGCCACACCGTGCCTAGGATTGAGGCAAGGTTTACTCATACATTTCACCAAGGACCCTTGGATTGTTATTATAAAATATCAATGCAATCCGAATGCGTTTGGTCAGATTTTCGTAGGTCAGTTGTTGTTTTCAATTAAAATTGTGTCCATTTTAAACAAGAGAGACCCTTTGAGTGCTAGTAGCCACATCGTGCCTCTTATTGAGGCAGTGTTGACTTTTACACAGCACCAAGGACCCTTGGATCATTCTTATAAAATATCAATACAATCCAAATGTGTTTGGTCAGATTTCCGTAGGTCAGTTTTTGTTTTCACTTAAAATCGTGTCCATTTTAAACAAAATAAAGACCCTTTGAGTGCTAGTGGCCACACCGTGCCTCTGATTGAGGCGGGGTTGAATCTTACACATCACCAAAGACCCTTGGATCATTCTTATAAAATATTAATACAATACAAATGCGTTTGATCAGATTTCCGTAGGTCAGTTGTTGTTTTCAATTAAAATCGTGTCCATTTTAAACAAGAGAGACCCTTTGAGTGATAGTGGCCACAGCGTGCCTCAGATTGAGGTTTGGTTGACTCATACACATCACCAAGGACCCTTGGATCGTTTTTATAAAAGATAAATGCAATCCTAATGCATTTGGTCATATTTCTATAGGTCAGTTGTTGTTTTCACTTAAAATCGTGTCCATTTTAAACAAAATAGAGACCCTTTGAGTGATAGAGGCCACACCATGCCTCGGATTAAGGAAGTTTTGACTCTTACACATCACCAATGACCCTTTTATAGTTCTTATAAATGATCAATGCAATCTGAATGTGTTTGGTTAGATTTACGTAGGTCAGTTGTTGTTTTCAATTAAAATCGTGCCCATTTTAAACAAGAGAGACCCTTTGAGTGCTAGCGGCCACACCATGCCTCAGATTGAGGTGGGGTTGACTTTTACACATCACCAAGGACCCTTGGATCGTTCTTATAAAATATCAATGCAATCTGAATGCGTTTGGTCAGATTTCCGTAGGTCAGTTGTTGTTTTCACTTAAAATCGTGTCCATTTTAAACAAAATAGAGACTCTTTGTGTGATAGCGGCCACACCATGCCTCTAATTGAGGCAGGGTTGACTCGTACACATCACCAAGGACCCTTGGATCGTTATTATAAAATATCAATGCAATCCTAATGCATTTGGTCAGATTTCCGTAGGTCAGTTGTTGTTTTCACTTAAAATCGTGTCCATTAAAAACAAAATAGAGACCCTTTAAGTGCTAGCGGCCACACCGTTCCTCTTATTGAGGCAGGGTTGACTCATACACATCACCAAGGATCCTTGTATCGTTTTTATAAAATATCCATGCAATCCTAATGCGTTTGTTAAGATTTCTATAGGTCAGTTGTTGTTTTCACTTAAAATCGTGTCCATTTTAAACAAAATAGAGACCCTTTGAGTGATAGCGGCCACACCGTGCCTTGGATTGAGGCAAGGTTGACTCTTAAACATCACCAAGAACCCTTGGATAGCTCTTATAAAAGATAAATGCAATCCGAATATGTTAGGTTGGATTTCTGTAGGTCAGTTGTTGTTTTCAATTAAAATCGTGTCCATTTTAAACAAGAGAGACTCTTTGAGTGCTATCAGCCACACCGTGCCTCGGATTTAGGTGGGCTTGACTTTTAAACGTCACCAAGGACCCTTGGATCGTTCTTATAAAAGATCAATGCAATTCGAATGCGTTTGGTTGGATTTACGTAGGTCAGTTTTTGTTTTCACTTAAAATCGTGTTCATTTTAAAGAAAATAGAGACCCTTTGAGTGCTAGCGGCCACACTATGCCTTGGATTTAGGCGTTTTTTACTATTACACATCACCAATGACACTTTTATTGTTTTTATAAAAGATAAATTCAGTTCGAATGCGTTTGGTCAGATTTCCGTAGGTCAGTTGTTGTTTTCACTTAAAATCGTGTCCATTTTAAACAAAATAGAGACCCTTTGAGTGATAGTGGCCACAACGTGCCTCGTATTGATGTTTAGTTGACTCATACAAAACACCAAGGACCCTTGTATCGTTCTTATAAAATATCAATGCAATCCAAATGCGTTTGATTGGATTTCCGTGGGTCAGTTGTTGTTCTCAATTAAAATCTTGTCCATTTTAAACAAGAGAGATCCTTTGAGAGCTAGAGGCCACACCGTGCCTCGGATTGAGGCGAAGTTGACTTTTACACATCACCAATGACCCTTGGATCATTCTTAAAAAAATATCAATTCAATCCGAATGCGTTTGGTCAGATTTCCGTGGGTCAATTGTTGTTTTCACTTAAAATCATGTCCATTTTAAACAAAATAGAGACCCTTTGAGTGATAGCGGCCACACACTGCCTCGGATTGAGGTGGGGTTTACTCTTACACATCACCAAAGACCCTTGTATCGTTATTATAAAATATCAATGCAATCCGAATGCTTTTGGTCAGATTTCCGTAGGTCAGTTTTTGTTTTCACTTAAAATCGTGTCCATTTTAAATAAAATAGAGACCCTTTGAGTGCTAGCGGCCACACCATTCCTCGGATTGAGGAGGGTTTGACTCTTAAACATCACCAAAGAACCTTGGATCGTTTTTATAAAAGATAAATTCAATAAGAATGCGTTTTGTCAGATTTCCGTAGGTCAGTTGTTGTTTTCACTTAAAATCGTTTCCATTTTAAACAAAATAGAGACCCTTTGAGTGATAGTGGTCACATCGTGCCTTGGATTGAGGTGGGGTTGACTCATAAATGTCACCAAGGACCCTTGGATTGTTCTTATAAAATATCAATGCAATCCTAATATGTTTGGTCAAATTTCCATAGGTCAGTTTTTGTTTTCAATTAAAATCGTGTCCATTTTAAACAAGAGAGACCCTTTGAGTGCTAGCGGCCACACCGTGCCTCAGATTGAGACAGGGTTGACTTGTACATGTCACCAAGTACCATTGGATAGTTCTTATAAAATATCAATGCAATATGAATGCGTTTGTTCAGATTTACTTAGGTCAGTTGTTGTTTTCACTTAAAATCGTGTCCATTTTAAACAAAATAGAGACCCTTTGAGTGCTAGCGGCCACATCGTGCCTTGTATTGAGGAGAGGTTGACTCTTATACGTCACCAAGGACCCTTGTATCATTCTTATAAAGGATAAATTCAATCCAAATGCATTTGGTTGGATTTCTGTAGGTCAGTTGTTATTTTCACTTAAAATCGTGTCCATTTTAAACAAAATAGGGACACTTTGAGTGCTAGCGGCCACATCGTACCTCAGATAGAGGAGGGGTTGACTCTTAAATATCACCAAGGAACCTTGGATAGTTTCTATAAAATATCAATGCAATCCGAATGCATTTGGTTGGATTTCCGTAGGTCAGTTGTTGTTTTCACTTAAAATCGTATCCATTTTAAAAAAAATAGAGACCCTTTGAGTGATAGCGGCCACACCGTGCCTCGGATTGAAACGGGGTTGACTCTTACATTTTAACAAGGACCCTTGTATCGTTCTTATAAAATATCATTGCAATATGAATGCGTTTTTCCGGATTTCTGTAGGTCAGTTGTTGTTTTCAATTAAAATTGTGTCCATTTTAAACAAGAGAGACCCTTTGAGTGCTAGCAACCACACCGTGCCTCGGATTGAGGAGGGGTTGACTATTACATGTCACCAATGACCCTTGTATCATTATTATAAGAGATCAATGCAATAAGAATGCGTTTGGTCAGATTTTTGTAGCTCAGTTGTTGTTTTCACTTAAAATCGTGTCCATTTTAAACAAAATAGAGACCCTTTGAGTGCTAGCGGCCACACCGTGCCTCGGATTGAGGCGGGATTGACTTTTACACATCACCAAGGACCCTTGTATAATTATTATAAAAGTTAAATGCAATCCAAATCCGTTCGGTTGGATTTATGTAGGTCATTTGTTGTTTTCACTTAAAATCGTGTCCATTTTAAACAAAATAGAGACCCTTTGAGTGATAGCGGCCACACCATGCCTCGTATTGAGGAAGGGTTGACTCTTACACATCACCAAGGACCCTTGGATTTTTTTTATAAAGTATCAATCCAATACAAATGCGTTTGGTTAGATTTCCGTAGGTCAGTTGTTGTTTTCACTTAAAATCATGTCCATTTTAAACAAAATAGAGACCCTTTGAGTAATAACGGCCACACCGTGCCTCGGATTGAAGCAGGTTTGACTCATACACATCACCAAGGACCCCTGTATCGTTCTTATAAAATATCAATGCAATAAGAATAAGTTTGGTTGGATTTCTGTAGGTCAGTTGTTGTTTTCAATTAAAATCGTGTCCATTTTAAACAAGAGAGACCCTTTGAGTGTTAGCGGCCACACCGTGCCTTGTATTGAGGCATGGTTGACTTTTACATGTCACCAAGGACCCTTGTATCGTTCTTATAAAATATGAATGCAATCCGAATGCGTTTGGTCGGATTTCCGTAGGTCATTTGTTGTTTTCACTTAAAATCGTGTCCATTTTAAACAAAATAGAGACCCTTTGAGTGCTTGCAGCCCCACCGTGCCTCGGATTGAGGCAGGGTTGACTCTTAAATGTCATTAAGGACCCTTGGATCGTTCTTATAAAATATCACTACAATCTGAATGCGTTTGGTTGGATTTCCGTAGGTCAATTGTTGTTTTCACTTAAAATCGTGTCCATTTTAAACAAAATAGAGACCCTTTGAGTGCTAGCGGCCACACCGTGCCTCGGATTGAGGCGGGGTTGACTCTTACACATCACCAAGGACCCTTGGATCGTTCTTATAAAATATCAATTCAATCTGAATGTGTTTGGTTGGATTTCCGTTGGTCAGTTTTTGTTTTCAATTAAAATCATGTCCATTTTAAACAAGAGAGACCCTTTGAGTGCTAACGGCCACACCGTGTCTCGAATTGATGTGGGGTTGACTCGTACACGTCACCAAGTACCCTTGGATCATTCTTATAAAATATCAATGCAATACGAATGTTTTTGGTCGGATTTCCGTAGGTCATTTGTTGTTTTCACTTAAAATTGTGTCCATTTTAAACAAAATAGAGACCCTTTGAGTGGTTCAGCATTCTTGCATGTTGCTAGTGTATATCATCTGTTAAAATGGGAAAATGAATCATTGGAGAAAGTATTTTTTATTTAATAACAATTATAATTTTCCTAAGAACATTTACATACAACAATGTTTCATCTTTTGATCCCCTTAACCCCTCTCAAAAATGACCACAAATTGTACATGTCCCCAAGTCAGATCTTCATTGTATTTGTGTACAATCTTCCATCAGGTATGAGGCCCAATATTTTCTGAACACATCTATATCGTCTTGTGAGTATGAGGATTTTTGGCAGTCAGAGTAGTACTGAAAAATAAAAAAAATAAAGAATTAATAAATAACTTAAACGAACTAGTAGTTGTTTTTAAAAATACCACTTTAGGGATGCTAGTTTGCTGATGAAAAACGATCTATTTCATAAATCTAAAAACATAATAACCACAATCATTATAATTTGTTTGTTTTGGACACTAAAAAAATGATCATTATGAGAATAAGTAACTTTTATTGATATGTGTTTGGATAGTGAAATTTTATTATATATACCCTGATATTTGTCCAGACATAGTACTTGCTCGCCTCCCTATGCTTAGCCCCTGTCCTCATTACTTTTTTTAGATGATAATGATACACCGCCCTATAATAATAGAAACCTCAGTAAAAGATAATATAAATTATATTACTTTATGTTTAGACCTAAAACGTAATATGTAGTGTCTTACAGATTCACAAACTCCATCATGTGTGGTCAGTTTGATGGATATCCTTGCTTTGAATCCAGAAAATAAATCTTTGAAGTATCCAAGTTCACCGAAATTAGCAACCAATGTTTCCTAAAAACACAAAAAGGAATAATTAATAAAATAAGCGAAAATATAATTGATATGCTTTAATCGTAGAGTATTACCCCTGCATGGTTGGTATTAGGAAAAGTCTGTCATCTGTAATCTTCCATTAAAATGTTTTCAGAAAGTCGTTCACTATTGCATCCCTTTTTGATGGTTCTATTTTTGTTAGGTGTGTTGATGTGATATGAGGACTAACCAGTCCAAATCTTGGATCATGGGAAAAATTCCTTCAACTGTTTTTCATAAATGAATCCGTCAACAATATAAAATTAATTTAGTCATAATTTTCACATTAGATCATCTTTTGGAAAATAAATTCATGGAAACATACCTCATATATACATTTACAACTGTGACGCCTACCCAACCGTTTTCAAGGATTTCATTTACATTTTCAGCAGCAATGAAATCTTGACTTTCCTCTCTGTATATATTCTCTTGGAAAATCACTATATGACTATTACCATCTTTTAGCTTCGTATCCACATGAGTCTTAAATGCTAGTAAATGTGGATAGAGAACAGGTGGTGTTACTGTGCTTTCAGTAGCTCCTTGGGATCGGTTGGTCGATCCTTTAGATGGTTTTGAGCCGATGTTTGTCACCCTCTTCCCTTTCTCCATCTATAACAACAATAATTGGTTCATACCCTTTTTTCATTAATTGTTAAGGGTTTATCTTGAAAAGAAAAGGAAATAAATACCTCTTTGTCTGCATGTACTCTTACAAGTTGTGACGGTTGGGCAATGAATGTCCCAATAGCCTTTTCGACCGTATGAATATCATCGTCATCAAGTGGAATAGGTATCTATGCCTTTGGTTCATGAGCTATAGTAATCATCACTTTCAGATGATCTTTTGGAAGTGGTCTATTATGCAGTGTGGCATATGGGATATTGAACACTATAGCCCTCGCTACATGGTGATAGGTGGGTGTAGACAGATATAAATCACAATCATTATCACCCTGTAGAAGATGAGTATAGAAAAATTATCAGTGTTTGTCTGATTCATATTTCATGGGAACAATTATTAGAATATTGATTACCATGGCTAAGACAGTCCTTTGAGGCGAATGGCTTGCCTCAAAGCTGGTGGGGGGTGGGGCGGGATGTTCATGTCACGACCCGCCTTCACCAAAACGAGGGAAGGGTCAGCAGATTGTCAGGCCCTTCCTTCTTTAAGTTGAAGGAGAGATAATGACCCCCGAGACCTGCCTTCAATAGGTCCCGGAGTGGCGACTAGCACCAAGGGTATATAAATTACACACAAATGGAAGGCATTACCCCTTTTTGTTTTATAGGATTGGGAGATAAGATGATGAAACCCAACAACACCAAAACTAAAAGAAAAGTAAAGCCAAAAGTAAACCATTCCCACATGCATGTTCCAAAAAGTAAAAGCCACAAAGTATAAAAAGTGACTACAAAGTTAAGTACCAAAGAAAGAAAAACAACAACTGAAACTTCCCCAAAGGTCCGAGCTAGTATGGTCCTGCGTAATCCCCGAAGTCCTCCTGGAAACCTGAAAGCAGTTTTATATATGCAGGGTGAGCATACAAGTACACTCAGTAGGGAAAACCAAAGACTCTTGTGTACAAGTGGGGGAACGTACTAAAGTCTCGTGAGAAGAAGGAGTAAACCAAACACCTAACAAGGTAAACTATCCACCCGAGCCTCATCAAGGCACACTCCCCAAATAACACAAGTCAAGTAATATATATAATAAGAGCACATCGATGTTTGGGTACCCCACACCACTTTCCCACTGGTTATTGAGACATCCTACGCATCGAACCAATCCTGCCATTCTCACCGGAGTCCCACTGCCACACCCGCCCGCACACACTTGGGCCACAACCACCCGTAGTCCCACTGCCGAATCTCACCCACAAACACTTGGGCCACAACTATCACACGTAATCATGCCTGCAAACACCTAGGCCAAAACAACCACTTCCATGCCCGAAGACACCTAGGCTAGAATATCCACTACCACGCCCGAAGACACGTGGGCCTCATCCCGATGAAACTTGGGAAACCACCTTCCGCATACACCTGGCCAACCACCACACTACCCTGCCCGAATATTCTTGGGGTAATAATGGACCTCAGGTCATCACAGCCTGCCCTAAGATACTTGGGATATCCGAGAAAGGGAGCAGAAAAGGAGCTAATAACCAGCCACTAATAATAGTGTTGGGAAAAACACCCTCCCCCAGGAAATGGGGGTTTTCGGCACTAAGTGCTCAACTTGGGTGGGGTGCGAATAAGAAACAAAAAACTACAAATATAAGTATAGGTAACAAGGACTCACCCAAAGTTTAGGTTTCTCTTCAGCCAGCCTAAAAGACACAAAAAAACACTCAAGTCCGAGTCACGACTCTCGCCAACAAAACCCATTTTTCCCATTCTTTTTTCATGTTTAGTAATAATGTTTAAATAAGTTTATGCACTACTGGGAAACTAACACCATAATCATCACCAAGGAAAAGAAACCAGCCAAACGTCAATTTAAGTATACACACCTGGTTCTCTTGTAAAGTCACAACAATAAAGGAATAAGTGAGATCCCTCAAAGTACTGGAACCAAAGACAACCCTGAGACATTGCCTCGTATCCCCTCCCCCCAAAAGGTTTTTCATCAATAGAGGATCCCACCCCAATTTTTGATATAAACAAGGTAACAACCCAGTCTTAAAACTCACCACCACCGAATCCATAACAACAGGGGATCCCATCCCCAATTTCATAACCACCGAGAGTATAAAAACATGGGATCCCATCCCCTCCCACATCTCTAGCAATCGGCACGTAAAATAAAACAACCAAACCACTACCACCAACACAAAGCAAGGCCATGCCGGTATTTTCAGATTTATAAGATTTAACACACTCCATGATTTCAATTTCCGTGTGCTTTAACCGGGGTTATCACAAAAAAGGATTGATCCTGGTACTTCCAATTCATTTAGTTGAATATACATAATTAACTGATTTCCTTTACACATCAAGGGTTCACAACCACAATAGAATCCATTTAAACATCACCAGATGCAAGGGTTCGTTAGTGCGCATAGAAAGACCACCAACGGCCATGGTTTTTAGAAGGCATAATCCCGCACAGATAAGAAAGAATATCATAATATAAAACAGAATCAACGATCACAGCCCCCCCCCCCCCTTTCTTTATAGAATCCGTTTATTATCTTTATTTACGTCTGGTTTAACCAATTCTAGAGAAACAAAAGCATGCCCACCCCGCATGATACACAAAAGGGAGTGACGAATGAGAAATTCCCTACTTTTTAATCAATGATCGGCGCTTAGTCTGGGTGCGGAACTTCACACATTGCGATGTGGCTCACTTGAACGAAAATCGCCTCGTCTGAATGAAGGGTACTCCTCGCAGAGGGTGATCAAGAAAAGAAGAACCCACGGTGAACCCCTTAGTTATAATGGTCGCGGACGGTTGAGATAAGAATGTGAAACCGCGTGAGCGGGGGTCGTGGGTTAACCACGCGGCCCCACATGTCATTAGAGGTCGGGCGGTTTAAACCGACGCACACACCAGGTTAATTCATTAAATATTTAGTTAAACATTTATGGGTGGTTACCGGGATTTAAAATAGGCTTAACCTGGTCAAAATAGGGTTTAAAATCCTATTTTCACAAGAAGGAGTGATACTAGAAAGAACCTGCGGGGGTAGGCCAGAGCCACCGGTAGCTGAGATCTACCGGTGGGTGACAGCTACCGGTATCCAAGCCACCGGTAGACAGAGCCACCAGTAAGCTGAGCTACCGGTAGACAGAGCTACCGGTAGGTCTGCTACCGGTAGGCCTACTACTGGTAGGCTAAGGCTACCGGTAGACAGAGCTATCAGTAGACAGAGATACCGGTAGGCCTGCTACCGGTAGGCTAAGGATACCGGTAGGCCTGCTACTGGTAGGCTAAGGATACTAGTAGACAGATCTATCGGTAGGCCTGCTACCGGTAGGATAAGGCTACTGGTAGGCCTACCGTTGGGCCAATTTCACCGAGATTCCCATACCAGAAAACCCAACACAATATTTTCACAAAGTAATGGACCCCTAAAACCCGGGCCATTACATCAGATACCTCTTAAACAATTCTCATCCTCGAGAATCAAAACAAACCAGAAGGAAAGAGAGGGTCTTAACAACCACCTCTAAAGATACCTCTTAGGAGTGAACCCATGCTAACTAAAAACACTTCCCTATCAAGAACCCAGCAACATACCATGTCAAACTACCCCAACATGTGGTTTGGGGAGTCTCCTCCCCCATGTCAAGATATTATCCGCTTTGGGTGGCACTGACTCGCCCACACGGGTTTAATTGCATCCACCTTAATGCGTCTTGATTATGGGTCGGGTTCTCTCCTCCCCCATAGCTAGGGATTTTAACACACATTCAGAGGAAAGAAAATCAGTACCTTTCATAGCCAAAAAGAAAAAACGTTCTACCACAACAGGTACAAAAAAGAACAAAACTCAAAACAACTCTGGGTACTGGGTACGCATTTGTGATTCCCTCACCCACGTACTCTCCTCAAGCCCACCATGTCTCCACAACACACGAACCAAGGGAATGGTTCACCCACAAATCACCTTCTCCTTGCGATCCTCGATCATCACTGGTCTCTCCAAAAAAGTCATGTCATCCTCAATGTCCAGCTCACCCCAATCAAGGATGTGTGAATTGTCGTACAGATACCGAAAGAGCTGGGACACATGGAAGACATCATGTATCCTCCATAGCGGCGGTGGTAACGCTAGCTGATAAGCGACTTCGTCGACCTGCCGCAACACTTCGAAGGGTCCGATGAACCTGGGAGAAAGCTTACTCGCTTTTCGAACCTTCCGCTGCCCACGCCGAGGGGAGACCTTCAAGAACACTTGGTCTCCAACCTCAAACTCCAAGGGCCTCCTCCTGGTGTCAGCATACGACTTATGTCGGTCCTGGGCCACCTTCATCTTTTCCCGTATGAGCTGAACCTTCTCTGTCGTGCTCTGCACCACCTCCGGGCCAAGGATGCCTGCCTCTCCTACTTCGGTCCAACACACAGGTGAACGGTATGGCCTCCCATACAAGGCTTCAAACGGGGTCATACCAATGGTAGATTGGTATCTATTATTGTAGGAAAACTCTACCAGGGGAAAGTATCACACCCATGATCCTCCTGAGTCCAGAACACATGCCCGCAGCATATCCTCCAATGTCTGGAAAGTGCGCTCTGTCTTCCCATCTGTCTGGGGGTGGAAAGCAATGCTAAGGCATAGCTGGGTGCCAAAAGCATGCTGAAACCCCCCCCATACTTGTGAGGTTAAACATGAATCCATATCTGAGGCTATAGACCTCGTAACTCCATGCAACCGCACCACCTCATCCACGTACGTTCGCGCCAAAGCATCCACTGCACTCAACTCCTTGATCGCCAGAAAGTGAGCTGATTTCGTCAACCGGTCCACTACTACCCAGATGGCATCATATCCCCCTTGGACCTTGGGTAGTCCCGTTATGAAATCCATCGATATGTCGTCCCACTTACACTTGGGAAAATCTAGAGGATGCAGTAGGCCGCCTGGAACTCGGTGTTCAGCCTTCACTTGCTGACACACTAAGCACTTGGCCACAAACTCTGCCACCGCTCTCTTAACTACGGGCCACCAAAATTGCCTCTTCAGTCCCTGGTACATCTTGGAAACTCCTGGGTCTACCGTCAGGGGTGAGTTGTGGAACTCACTGAGAACCCTACCGCGCATCACTTCTGGAACAAACAACCTTCCCTGGAAAAGCATCTGGTTCTGACCATCCTCTATCCATCCTTCCGGAGCATTGCCCTGGTCAACTCGGTCACGCATCACTTCGCACTCTGGGTCTCCCCACTGAGAATCCTCCACTTGCTGCAATAGAGACGATTTCACTATCATCTGATACAGGCAACCTCTACCGCTATCCATCCCCGCATCCAGGTGTAAGGCAGCCAACTCCTCCATCGCCTTCTAGGCGTCCGCCGACTCTCGGACCGCATCCTTCTACGTCCTCCTACTCAAGGCATCGACCACTACATTGCCCTTTCCCTTAGTATAAGAGATCTCAAAGTCATAATCCTGGAGGAACTCCACCCATCTCCGTTGTTTCAAGTTTAGGTCTCGCTGGGAGAAGATATACCTCAAGATTTTGTGATCTGGGAAGACCGCAAAGCGTTCTTCGTTGAGGTAGTGCCACCATAACTTTAGCGCAAAAACGACCACTACAAGCTCCAGGTCATGGGTGGAGTAATTACGCTCATGAGGGCATAGCTTCCTGGACCCATAAGAGATCACCCCTTGTCACTTCATCAACACACATCCCAGGCCTTGTCCTGAAGCATCAAAGAATACCTCATACGCCACCCCTTCTTCTGGAAATCTCAACACTGGGGCACTGACCAACTTCTCCTTCAGATAGCTGAAGGCTGACTCACACCGCTCACTCCACATGAAAACCTGGTCTTTCTTGGTCAAGGCTGTCAAAGGGGATGCAACTTGGGAGAAGTTGGCTACGAACCTCTGATAGTAACCCACCAACTCGAGGAAACTATGGACCTCTTCCACATTCTTGGGTGCTTCCCAAGAAACAACTACCTCAACTTTTGATGGGTCCACCGCTACCCCCTACTTGGACACCACGTGCCCGAGGAAGTGCACTTCTCGTGTCCAGAACTTGCATTTTGAAAACTTCCCATAGAGTTGATGCTGTCGGAGGACCTCTAAAACCGTCCTCAGGTGCTCTTCATGGTCCTCCTTTGATCTCGAATAGATCAGGATATCATCGATGAACACAACCACGAACCGATCCAAGTACTCCTGGAAGATGGAGTTCATAAGCCCCATGAACACAGCCGGGGCGTTCGTAACACCGAAGGGCATGACCACGAACTCGAAGTGTCCATATCCGTACCTAAATGTTGTCTTCGAGATGTCACTTTACTTCACTCTCAGCTGGTGATACCCAGACCGCATGTCAATCTTCGAGAACTATCCTTCCCCTTTCAGCTGGTCGAAAAGATCATCTATCCACGGAAGAGGGTAGCGATTCTTGATCGTCACCTGGTTCAGCCTCCTTTAGTCTATGCATAACCTGAGACCACCATCCTCCTTCTTTTTGAACAAGACTGGAGCACCCCATGGTGACGCACTCAGCCAAACATAACCCCTCTTCATCAGATCGTCAATTTGGATCTGCAACTCCTGTAGCTCTGAAGGTGCCATCCGGTAATGATCCATCGAGATCGGATGAGCGTCGGGATGAAGGTCTATCCCAAACTCGATATCACGTTGAGGGGGTAGAGTCGTCACCTCCTCAGGGAAGACATCCATAAACTCACGAACGATCTCTGTCACTTCCACCATCTCAGCATCTACTGGTTCTACTGACAGCTCGGCTAGCAAGGAGAGGAGGGGTTCCTCTCGCCTGCTGCCCTTCTGACTGCTCTGCTCACCGGTGAAGGTAACACTCCGTCCACCCAAGTCCGAGAACACAACCCTTCCTCGGAAACAGTCGATGACGTCACACATAGAGAATATCCAGTCGATGCCTAGGATGACATCGTATGGTTGTATCTGTAGCAGAAGAAGATCCCTAACCGACTGATGTGGCCCTATCATCAGTCTGCATCCCCGACAAACAAACAACAAGTCAGTATGACCTCTGACTGGTGTGCTCAACACCAGGGGCACTGGAAGTCTCTCGGCATATTGACCCAAGGCACAGGCTAGACTGGGTGCAACAAAGGAGTGCGAAGCTCCGGTATCGAATAAGGCAAAATCAAGAGTACTGAACAAACTGATCGTACCTTGAACAACCTCCGGCCCTGCTAGAACTGCTGCCTCCACGGCGTGTAGCTATCCATGCCCAGCTCCTCTGCCCCTCGACTGTCGGCCACCTCCCTAACCACACCCCGATCGAGGTCCCAGAGGAGCACCCTGAGGTCGGCCTCCTCCTCCTACGTCTGCCCTCGGAGGAGCGGGAGCTCGTTGTCCCTGTTGTTGCTGCTGGAAAGGCCTGGATGGGAGCTACTGCTGAGGTGGGTGGTGAGGTTGTCCTCCACCATCGTATTGTACCCAGTCCGGGAACTGACTCTAGAGATGTCCAGGGCTCCCACAGACGAAGCACCGCGGTCCCGGGTCCGAAGGAAAAGGGCGAGGACCAGGGGATCGAAACTGAAACTATTGAGGCCTGCTCCCTGCCGGTCAGAACCTGGAGGGTCCTGACACTAGAGGCCTAGTGCTGATGGCCTTCCCCTTCGATGGTCCCAGCTGGATCCCCTCTCATGACACTCCTCCTAGATCATGCATCCTCTCCACCACTTCGGCCTTCTTCTGGACTTACAAGTACGTCGGTAGGGAAAAGGGGGTAACAGCATACTAGAGGGAGGGTCGTAGAGCCTCCTACAAACGTCTTTCCCGAGACTCCTCATTGGGAAAGAGGTCCGGAGAAAAACGTAGGAGGTCCTTGAACTTGATCCCTATATCCCTCACTAACATACTCCCCTGTTGGAGGGAGAGTAGCTCCTGTCTCTTTTCCGCCTTCATCGTCGAAGAGAGGAATTCTGCCCGGAAGTCCCTCTTGAAATCAGCCCATGCCACCTCAGCCTCTCTCCTCTCCCCTAGGTAAAGCGTCCACCACTGACGCGCCGCTCCCCACATCTGGCTGATGGCCAGAGGAACCCAGTACTCGGTCGGGGCCCGAATCAGGCTGAAAGCTATCACTAGCTCCTCTAGCCTGCCTTCCGTCTTCATGTCAGAGGTGATGCCCTCATACTTCTCGAGGGTCTGTCACTGGAAGGCCTGAAGTGTCTTCTACCACTGATCGTCCTCCTCCTCTCGATCATCTCTCTTTCAACTGGACAATGTAGTCTCTGGGGCCTCAATCGCCTGTACCACACGTGGTCGCCTTCCAAGTGCCATAGCTACAAGGTAAACAAGAAATGCCTAATCCCAAGTAGTGCAGAATGTCATTCTTTAAAACTTATTAAACTTTTCATTTATTCTTCATTCCCAAAACACCCTAGAAACACAAGAACACAAGTCATTATGATGCATGTACCCTTCCTAGGATCTCTCTACCCTGCAATCAGCGTGGCCTCACTTGGTCGTTCGGTAGGTCCAGAGTCCTTGCATCGGATCATGGGGGGCCTAAAATCCTATGTCCTAGCCAGTCTTCACTGGCCTAATTCATGCACCAAGGTCACCCAACACTGTTTCCCTACCATCCCATGTAATCCTCACTGTTCCTAACTCCAGACTCCATCCTATCTCTCAACCATACCTCAGATACCATTCTGTCATGACCCGCCTTCACCAAAAGGAGGGAAGGGTTAGCAGATTCCCAGGCCCTTCCTTCTTTGAGTTGAAGGAGAGATAATGACCCCCGAGACCCACCTTCAATAGGTCCCGGAGTGGTGACTAGCACCAAGGGTATAGAAATTACACACAAATGGAAGGCATTACCCCTTTTTGTTTTATAGGATCGGGAGATAAGATGATGAAACCCAAAAACACCAAAACTAAAATAAAAGTAAAGCCAAAAGTAAACCATCCCCATATGCATGTTCCAAAAAGTAAAAGCCACAAAGTAAAAAAAGTGACTACAAAGGTAAGTACCAAAGAAAGAAAAACAGCAACTGCAACTGCCCCAAAGGTTCGAGCTAGTATAGTCCTGCGCGATCCTCGAAATCCTCCTGGAAACCTGAAAGCAGTTTTATATATGTAGGGTGAGCATACAAGTACACTCAGTAGGGAAAAACAAAGACTCTTGTGCACAAGTGGGGGAACGTACTAAAGTCCCGTGAGAAGAAGGAGTAAACCAAAAACCTAACAAGGTAAACTATCCACCCAAGCCTCACCAAGGCACACTCCCCAAATAACGCAAGTCAAGTAATATATATAATAAGATCACATCGATGTTTGGGTACCCCGCGCCACTTTCCCACTGGTTATTGAGACATCCTACGCATCGAACCAATCCCTCCATTCTCACCGCAGTCCCACTGCCACACCCGCCCGCACACACCTGGGCCACAACCGCACGCAGTCCCACTGCCGAATCCCACCCGCAAACACCTGGGCCACAACTGTCACACGTAACCATGTATGCAAACACCTAGGCCAGAACAACCACCACCATGCCTGAATACACATGGGATAGAAGATCCACTACCACGCCCGAAGACACCTGGGCCTCATCCCGAAGATACTTGGGAAACCACCTGCCGCACACACCTGGCCAACCACCACACTACCCTGCCCGAAGATTCTTGGGCTAATAATGGACCTCAAGCCATCACAGCCTTCCCAAAGATACTTGGGCTATCCAGAAAAGGGATCATAAAAGGAGCTAATAACCAGCCACTAATAATAGTGTTTGGAAAAAAAACCTCCCCCATGAAATGGGGGTGTTCGGCACTAAGTGCTCAACTTGGGTGGGTCGTGAATAAGAAACACAAAACTACAAATATAAGTATAGGTAACAAGAACTCACCCAAAGTTTAGGTTTTTATTCAGCCAGCCTAAAGGACACAAACAACACTCAAGTCTGAGTCACGAATATCGCCAACAAAACCCATTTGTCCCATTCTTGTTTCATGTTCAGTAATAATGTTTAAATAAGTTTATGCACTACTGGGCAAATAACACCATAAGCATAACCAAGGAAAAGAAACCAGCCAAATGTCAATTTAAGTATCCACACCCGGTTCTCTTGTAAAGTAAAAACAACAAAGAAATAAGTGAGATCCCTCGAAGTACTAGAACCAAAGACAACCCCGAGACACTTCCACGTGTCCCCTCCCCCAAAAAGGATTTTCATCAACAGAGGATCCCACCCCAATTCGTGATATAAACAAGGTAACAACCCAGTCTTAGAACTCACAACCACTGAATCCATAACAATAGGGGATCACATCCCCAATTTCATAACCACTGAGAGTATAAAAACAGGGGATCACATCCCCTCCCACATCTCCAGCAATCATCCCGTAAAAGAAAACAACCAAACCACTACCACCAACAAAAAGCAGGTCCATGCCGGTATTTTCAAAATTATAAGATTTAACACACTCCATGATTTCAATTTCCGTGTGCTTTAACCGGGGTTATCACAAAAAATGATTGATCCTGGTACTTCCAATTCATTTAGCCGAATATACGTAATTAAATGATTTCCTTTACACAGCAAGGGTTTAAAACCACAATAAAATTCATTTAAACATCACTAGATGCAAGGTTTCGTTAGTGAACATAGAAAGACCACCAACGACCATGATTTTCAGAAGTCGTAAGCCCACACAGTTCAGAAAGAAGATCATAATATAAAACAGCATCAATAATCACATCCCCCCATTATTTCTTTATAGAATCCATTTATTATCTTTATTTACGTCTCGTTTAACAAATTATACAGAAACAAAATCATGACCACCCCTCATGATACACAAAAGGGAGAGATGAAGGAGAAATTCCCTACTTGTTGATCAACGATCGATGCTTAGGCCGGGCGCGGAACTTCACGCATAGCGATGCGGCTTGCCTGAACGAAAATCGCCTCATCTAAACGAAGGGTACTCCTCGCAGAGGGTGACTGAGAAAAGAAGAACCCACGGCGAACCCCTTAGTTATAAGGGTCACGGACGGTTGAGATAAGAATGCGAAATCGCGTGAGCGAGGGTCATGGACTGACCACGCGGCCCCACATGTCATTAGAGGTTGGGCGGTTTAAACCGATGCACACACCAGTTTAATTCATTAAATATTTAGTTAAACATTTATGGGCGGTTACCGGGATTTAAAACGGTCTTAACCTGGTCAAAATAGGGTTTAAAATACTATTTGTGCAAGAAGGAGCGCTACTGGAAAGAACCCGCGGGGGTAGGCCAGAGCCACTGGTAGTTGAGAGCTATCGGTGGGTGACAACTACCGATAGCCGAGTGCTACCGGTAGCCGACAACCACTAGTAGCCGAGCTACTGATAGGCTGCAGAGACCGGTAGGCTTCAGCTACTGGTAGGCTGCAGCTACCGGTAGACCGAGGCACCGGTAGACAGAGCTACCGGTAGGCCGAGCTACCGGTAGACAGAGCTACCAGTAGGTCTGCTACCGGTAGGCTAAGGCTATCAGTAGACAGAGCTACCGGTAGGCCTGCTACCGGTAGGCTAAGGCTACATATAGACAGAGCTACCGGTAGGCCTGCTACCGGTAGGCTAAGGCTACCGGTAGACAGAGCTACCTATAGACAGAGCTACCAGTAGGCCTGCTACTGGTAGGCTAAGGCTATTGGTAGGCCTACCTTTGGGCCAACTTTACCGAGATTCCCAGACCAGAAAACCCAACACGATATTTTCACAAAGTAATGGACCCCTAAAACCCAGGCCATTACAGTTCATGTGGCGGTTGTTCTTGAGTTGTGTCTTCCCTTTGCTTCCCACCCATAAACGTTGCTAGCAACTCTCCCTATCATTGCAATTTTTCTTCAAGGGTTGCTATTTTTTCGCTCATTTGTTCCAATTTTTCATCTGTATCATCCATTTTTTTCTTCTTCTCAAAATATACTCGGGGTGTCACCCCAAACCTTGCACCTCTGACATGACCGTATTTTTCTGGATGCTTCAAAGCCGTCGATAATAGGTCTGTATCAGCTACAGGAGTAGCTGATTCCTGTGACTGTCGGATATAGGAAAATAACTAATTATTTTTATGTAATATCAATTTTAAACAAATTATTTTATCATCGTGTCATAGTTACACATATTTCCCACACTTTATGTGTGTTCTCATCTACTAACTTACCTTCTTTGTTCACACGTGCCTCCTTCCATAGCACATGACGTGGGATGGAAGTGCATTTGGTTTTAGACTCATCAATATACATATAAACATAGAAAAATAATTATGATGTTGTTTATTGGAATATAACAATATTATTGTAAATTTAAAATACGTACTATTTTCTTTTCTAATGAAGCGTACCCCATCCTTGCTTTACCATAGGGGTATGTTGGTTTTGAAGCACGTTCCTTATTTTCAGTACAGATTTTCTGTTTCATAAATGAAATATTGAAAATCAAAGTGATGAATATAGGTATCCTCAAACAACGTATTATCACTCACAATGTACCTGAAACTTCTCATCCCCATGACGTCCAATAAATGCATCCCATGCTTCTTGGGATATCAGGTGAGCATAGATAATGGGTGGGTGCGGGTTTATTTTACCTTTATAATCTTTGAGGTGACATCTTGTAAAAATAGTGTGAAAACCTCGATGAATCTTTCCTACAAGCCTTAGTACATAATCCTTGTGTGAATAATCTACTATAAATTTACTCTTCAAGAGATTGAGAAGAGTAATACATTGTTTCATTACTTTATTTTCTAGTAAATTAAATAAATAAATTCAAAATGTTATCGTAATTTCTTCCCAGATCATACCCTTCAGCCCAGACACAACATGGTACCATAAATCTATGTCAATCAGCACACGTTGCCGAGTGACAACTCCAATGTAGTTGCTAAACATAGACTTGTTGGGATTCACATTTTTGCCTCATGCATTCCATCCGACTTCAAATTTGATTCCTTTGCTTTTCGCCTTAAGAATTTTGGCTAACACCGTCAAACTACGACGCACCTGTGATTTCTGCGATGCTGATCCTTCATTCCCGAACATTTCATCGATATCAACATCATCTATATGTTCATCTAGAATGATATCAATGGCATGTGCTGATGGTTGTTGGACCTCAACACTAAGAGAAGCAGGAGCCGCAGCAGCAGGAGCAGCAGGAGGAGTAGTAGGAGGAGCCGCAGCAGGAGGAGCAGCAGGAGCAACAGGAGCCGCAATAGGAGCAACAGAAGCAGCAGCATGAGCTGCAGGAGCAGCAGGAGAAACAGTAGGAGCAACAACAGTAGCAACATGAGCTACAAGAGCACCAGTAGCAGCAGCAGCCGCAGCAGCATGAGCTGCAAGAGCAGCTGCTGCTGCTTCTTGAGAGACTTGTTCAGCCTCAAGGTTAGGAGCACCAGAATGTGCAGAAGTCATTATCTGCAAAATTGGTTGAACAGTTAATTCAGATTACATAAATTCAGTAATGATAAGATAATAACATGAGATAAAAAGATCTATATTACAAACAAAATATAACCTATTTACTTAACTCTCTTTCTTTTTTGAAAAGGTTGAACGGATTTGACACCTCTATCGACTATCGAAATCCCTTCATTGTGGTCTCTTCTAACATATAAAACATCATCTGCCTTGGGACCGCTTCAAAATGATTGCGACGTACCACTAAAATGATCTTCCTCAACTGAATTTTCATCAGAACCTTTAGTAGTTTTGGACGATAACAGAACAATCGACCACTTTCAGTTTGCGGGATCTGGAACATAAAAAACTTGTACCACTTGTGATTCGATTATAAACTGTTCGTCTTTGTACCCTTCTTTACTAAAATCAACTTTCACAAATCTCCATTCATCTATTTTAACACCACTGTTGTTATCTATCCATTTTCATTGAAAAATCAGCAATTGGAATGTCGTATAATCCAACTCCCATATTAGTTTGATAATTCCAAAGTATGACATATTTGCATAAATTGGATTTCTGTCCTTACTACCAGAAACATGGATCGCTTCAACCACTAGTGTAACTCCACTATTTTTCATGGTACTATCTTCATCATGTTCATCTGTATAGAATGTATAACCATTACTTACATAACCACTGTAAGATAATACATACACACTTGGTCCAGCGGCTAGCCATCGAAGATGTTCTGAAATTGAGTTCGGATTTTCATCCAACTACTTAAAAATATGGTCCTGAAACCATCCTATAAACTGGTGATTATGTGTATCTAATAACCATTTTTCATCCCTCGATGGATTCAACTACCTAAGAATTTCTTTGTGAGTTTCAATATATGGAGCAACCTCCCAACTGTTATGCAAAACATAAAGATGATCCTGCTCCCGATCTGTAATACTAATTGTCACAACTTCTCTTCCAGAAATTCCCTAACCCTCAATGCATCCAGTGTGACAAGATTTCAGGAGACCAATGCTTTCCAAATCAAATAGGTATTCAGTACAAAATTCAATGGCTTCCTCAACAATATATCGCTCCACTATACAACCCTCTGGACGACTTTGATTTTTGACATACCCTTTCAAAATATTCATATACCGTTCAACAGGATACATCCATCTATAGTGCACAGGACCACAAAGTCAAATCTCTCTCACCATGTGAATCATCAAATGAACCATCATATCAAATAATGTTGGAGGGAAGAACATTTCTAATTCACATAATATGATGACAATTTCTTTTTCCATAGCTAGAAATTTCCCCAGGTCTAAAACTTTGCTACATATAGCTTTGAAAAAGAAACAAAGTTTGGTTAACGTATGATGAACATTCATGGTCAAAAAGCAACATAAAGCTATAGGAATTAGATCTTGCATCAAAACATGGAAATCATGTGATTTCAAACCTTTTAACTTAAAATAATTCATTGACACAATGTTCTTGATATTTGATGAGTACCCCTCTGGAACCTTTACATCATTGAAGAAGTTGAAAAACTGATATCTCTCTTCCCTAGAAAGAGTATAAGCAGTTGTAGGAAGAAACATTCGATTTTCACCCTTCACAGGAGCCAACTCTTATCGTATTCCTATGTCAACCATGTCCAACCTTTCCTTAATTCCATCTTTTGTTTTTCTAGGGGCATTTAGAAACGTTCCAATAACACTATCACATACATTTTTTTCCACATGCATCACATCAAGAAAATTTCGGACGTACAAACAATTCCAGTATGGTAATTCAAAAAGAACTGATCTCTTTTTCCAACCGATTTTTGTAAGGTTTTTCAAAAATGGTTTACCAAAAACAATGTTCAAATATTTTACTTTCTCAAACAGCTGATCACCTATTAGTGGATACGGCGTTGTGCGTTTTTCTGAACTTCCATTGAATGATTTCGTCCAAGATCGGTACTTATGCCGACGAGGTAGAAATCTACGATGTCCAAGAAACACAGATTTCGATGAATGTTTCAACCTAATTGATTCTATATCTTCTTCAGACATGGGACACCATTGAGTTCCTTTAATGCTATATCCTGACAAATTTCCATAAGCAGGGAAATCATTTATTGTCCCATACAACATCGCTCTCAACGTGAAGTATTCACTTTTATAAGCATCACACAACATTACACCTGAGTCCCACAATAACTTCAAATCCTTGATCAAAGGAGCCATATAAACATCAATATAGTTACCTTGTTGTTTTGGTCCTGATATAAGAATAGATAACATGATTAATTTCCCCTTCATGCATAACCAGGGTGGCAAGTTTTAATTTACCAACATAACATGCCATGTACTATGAGTGCTGGTTTGAAAACCAAAAGGATTCACTCCATCTGTAGATAACGCAAGACAAAGGTTTATCGGCTCTTTTCCAAATTCAGGATACTCATAATCAATTTTCTTCCATTGAGGAGAGTCATCCGGATAACGTAATAACCCATCTTTATTTCTTTTATTTGCATGCCACGACAATTGTCTTGTAGTTTCTTCACTTCTATATAGACGCCTAAACCTTGTAATGATTGGAAAGTACCATAAAACTTTCTTAGGATTGGATTTATCTTTCTTGTATCGAGAAGCACCACACTTTGGGAATTCTGTAAGTGATTTATTCTCTTTGTGAAACAATATACAGTCTTTTGGGCAGGCATGTATTCTTTCAGAAATCATTCCCATCGAGCGTAGCATTCGTCTAGCTTTATATGTCCGGCTTGGGAGCTAATTATCTTCCGGGAGAATGTCATTCAAGAGAGAAAGTAGTTCCGTAAAACTGAAATCACTCCATCCATTGCCTACTTTCAATTTATACAACTTCAATACAGTTGACAATGTTGTATACTTAGTGCAAGCAGCATGCAATGGCATCTTTTCACAACTCTTTAACTTCTCAAACAATTTTGGGCAATCATGGAGTTCATATTGAATTGTCTTTGTCATTTCCTCAATACGATCTTCATCATCATTGACATCTGTAATCACATCCTCCATACGGTCTTCTTCATTATCCATATTTGTATTTACATCTGACGATCCATAAAATGCAGTTTTATCCCATCCAGTAGCTACATTCGCTTTTTCTCCATGTTTATTCCAACATTTATAACTCCGATCTATTCCGTGACATATCAAATGTTCTTCCAACTCCTCCGAAGTAAGTAGTCTAGAATAACAACAACGTAAACACGGACAAAGTATTTGAGAAGTATCCTTTGCGTGATCCTTTTCAAACTTGATGAACTCTTTCACTCCGTTATCGTACTCTATTGTTAAATGATTATCATCCATCTAATATTTATTCATCTTCATCCTATTTGAATCTCAAATATTAGTATTTATGGTTCAAGTACACAAAAAAAGACTTCTAAATACAGTAGAAGAGAACCAGTTCCTTATAAGGAGATCAATTAGTCTAACCTATAATCAAGATTCATAAAAAAGAATATTAGATTCACTAAAAAGATGATGATCTATCACTCTATAAGGAGGATATAAGAGGAGATAGAGGATTTCCAATCGATGAGATATCCCCTTATCAGAGAGAAACCAAATGCATCTACTGAAGCTATCTGAGAAGAAGAGATTTTGGAGGAGTTAAAATGACTCTTGTAATCCTTAAAGAATCAATGAGAGATCCCCTTATCAGAGAGAAACCAAATGCATCCACTGGAGCTATCTGAGAAGAAGGGAGTTTGGAGGAGTTAAAATAACTCTTGTAATCCTTAAAGAATCAAGATTTCAAATGAGAGTTGTGTAGGAGAAAAAAGAATATAAAATGGGGCTCATGGAATTTAAGACTATAAAAAAAGATACCACATTGCAACCTCCCATGGACACGGTACAGAAAGGATTTAGAAAACCATACTATGGTGTAGACTTCTTGTCATGAACTAGGCCAGGTTTCCATCCCACTTAACACCTGACCCAACTCGTGGGTAGGTCCAAAGGGAATTACCAATCCCCATGGGTTGTAACTAGTTCCTAGAAATTGAGTAACACCTTTGGTAATGGTTTATTCATGTAAAAAACCATAAATATTACATAATAATCAAACACCATATCATAACCAAATTTCACAATATAATAGACCAAAAGATAACACTGTAATAGGGGATAATCATTTAACAATTTCAACCAAAACCAAAATAACAAAAAAAGGTAAGGGAACCAACAATACAACCAATCCTCCATTAAACATGAGGGTCAACATCCCCATTCCACAACCAATAACAGTCACCAAAAGGGGAACTACTAGCACATATATCCACCATCACCACCAAGGGAACCTTGGTTTTATTTTTCTCACTAAACCCTAACAACTATGGCAGTAAAAACATGTGTTTTGACTAGTTCATTATAGGTTATTTGTCCGTCTAGTGATTTTATGGGACATAATTTTGATTAATTTGTCTTTTAACATTTATGGAATGTGGTTTCAACAAATATTGAGTTAAAAAATTTACTTAAATTCATTTCATTGACTATTGGGGAGTGTATGAGTTTCTAAAATTTATAACTTATCAAAATATTCCAATGTTTGATATTCATGAGGGGTTTTATAATTTTTTTTTAAATTATATCCAAACATGAAACAATGAGATTACAGTAGTTTTCATGTTTTTTGATTCAATAATAAATAAAATTCAAAAGTTAGTTGTTCTCGTAAAATCTAATTGGAGATCTAAATATGAGTTTTATGATTTTTCCTAATTATTAAATAATTACATGAATAAATCATTCAAAGTAAAAATATTTTTATTATTTTCAACTCTTTTTATGGTACGATTTTCATAATTTCAAAAGAATATATTAGATTTCTTGATAAGGAATATGTGATTTAAAAATGTTTTAAAAGGAATGATTTCAAATATTATTTTTCAAAGGATGGTAAATAATAAGGATTCCAATGTTTTTTCAAATTCCTTTTTGTAATTTTTATCAAATATTTTTACATTATGCTTCTGACATCCTTAACTGTAGATCCTTGGAATAATTATGTCATATATTGACTTGCACCCATTAATGGGATGAATTTAATTTCTGTGTGAGGCATAGATGTATAGGAGAAATTGATTATTTATTAGGATGGTTTTGGATGTTAGTTGAGATTTATTTTTTATGTTTTATTAATAATACCTATAGTTTTTTAGTGACATACTTTTTTATTATCTCTATATAATTGATGGTAAGGGAAACATAGGTAACTATGTGAGACATCATGTTATATGATAAACTAGATTAGACTACTACACTGACTAGTGTACCCTAGTGTAGATTAAAATCATATTGTTGGAGTTCCCAAATAAGATAAAGATAGTAACTTAATGTCTTATAATTTATGGAATTAAATATATTTTGGTAGATGATTCCACAAGTTTATAATATTAGAATGTCTCATGTTTTGACAAAGTGTTTTTCCAATTATGATGTTTCGATTTATAATAATATAATATGGTATATTAATGACATATTCATTATAATTATCCCCTTTTTATAACCATTATTTGTAACACCATTCATATAGTCAATGTAACATCCTATTATCTGTATTCATTTAATTACATTCTAATTACTTGTTTTCCTCTTAAATTCGGTGTGTCACGGTACTCCTAAGGGTGGAGAGAATTTTTTTGGGAAGGTTTACTAAATTTTGGTGATGTATTATTGTTTGAATTAATGTATTCTAGGTATAAATGATTTTATGGGGTTGGGTTCTTCTCCATCACTAGGATTCCATTGTGCTCTTTTCCACCCCCTATATAAAATTATATCTATTTTATACAATCACACTTCCAATAATAGAAACACACTTGACAAACAACCATTTACAATAGTCAATTCATTATCAAACCCTTACACACAACAACAAAATTGGAAAACATGTTTCTCACAACCCAGACAATTTATAAAACCATTTTAGAACCAAATAAATCATATTAAACACCTAAAAAATGTCAAATAATGGAACAACCTACCTATTTATTAATATCTTCACAAAACCAGAATGAAACCACCAACTGAACTAATGAAAGGCCCTAAGGATGAAATTAAACACCATAACTATAAAGATTTAACCCAAATAAATGATTCAACCAACAAGAAAAATATTGAAAAAATATTTGGAAAACATGACTTGGGAGGTCCGGCAAACCAAAGAGGGCGTTGCGGGCGGCGAAGGTCTGGAAAACAGAAGAGGGAGTTGCGGGTGGCAGAGGTCCAGCAACACGAAGCGAGGGCGGTGGAGGTCCGGCAACAAGAAGCCAGGCGTTGCGGGGGACAGAGGTCCGGCAAACCGAAGGGGCGTTGCGGGCGGCGGAGGTCCGGCAAAGAGGAGAGAGGGTAGCGGAGGTCCGGAAAGAGAAGCACGGGCGACAGAGGGGATTCACAGGGTTCCACTACCACGAGAGCTTTAGGTCACGATAAAACGAGGGCACTTTGCGACCGAATTTATAAAAAAACGGACTAAGGTTTTATCAGCGCTGATAATGGTACTCTTTATCAACGCTAAAAAAGTGCTGATAAATCATTCCTGTATCAGCGCTAAAATTTTTGCGCTGATACAGAGTGTCTTTATCAGTGATTTTCTAGCGCTGATAAAGGATCGTTTTATTAGTGCTTCTTGAGCAATGATAAAGGTTACCCTGTATCAGTGTTGAAATTTTAGCACTGATACAGGGTCTCTTTATTAGCGCTTTTCTAGCGCTGATACAAGAGTTATTTATCAGCTCTTTTCTAGCACTGATAAAGATATCCTCTATCAGCACTAGAAAAGCGCTGATAAAGAGACCCTGTATCAGTGCTAAAATTTTACCATTGATACAGGTTAACCTTTATCAGTGGTTTTTCTTAGCGCTGATATAAGGGGGCACTTCCCTTGCCCGTATTTGTAGTAGTGTATGGTCAGACAAAATGTCGACGCCTAACAATCGCTGAGCAAGGTCGAGCCAAGATGCATGAGTGGATCCAATAACGGATTACCCTAGATAGGAAAACGAAGAAGCACTTCCACATCCTAGAGGGTGATGTCCATATATCCCTCAGGCGGGTGGAATGTGTGTGTATCTGTTCTCCACCTCTCCATGAGGGCAACAAGCAGGTGATGGTTGAAAAATGTGAAATCTGATACAGTAATTCCATAGAAACCAGCATGATCCAAGTATGGTCTAATGGCATGTAGAGGCTCCCTGTGACGAAAATGGTGCACTCAACGTACCCTGATCGATTGATCCTCACCACCATCTAACACTACTACAAAAATGGGCAAGGGAAGCTCCACCTTTTATTAGCGCTAAGCAAAAAGCGCTGATAAAGGAACCCTATATCAGTGCTAAAATTTTAGCGTTGATAGAGTGATGCTTTATCAGTTCTAAAATTTTAGCGCTCATAAAGGGTACCCTTTATCAACACTTTTTTAGCGCTGATAAAGAGTCTCTTTATGAGGGATAAAATTTTAGTGCTGATATAGGGAGGATTTATCAGCACTTTTTAGCGCTGATAAAACCATAGTCCCATATTTTATAAAATTGGGCGTACATCATCCTCTGTTTATCACGCCCTCAAGCTCTCACGGTACTGTACCCCTACGACAACTCCCCCCCCCCCAATCTTCTTATTGTCAGACCTCTGCTTCTATCCCTACTCCTTATCCTCCCCCTCTAACCCCTTCCGCGGATCCTCAACCATGCAAACCCTACTTCTCCTCCTCTCCGTTTGACCCTACTCCCCGCAAACCCTACTCTTCCATTTCTCAACAGTTGGAATCCCCTCCTGTGCACCTCCTCCTCTGGCGGTCGCTCCTTCCCCTCCTGATGTAGCGTAGAAGGCTCCCTGACTTCTTGACAGTTCTTCTCTCCCTCGATCGTGGGTGCGATCTACTCTATGTAAATATCCCACTTCTCCTTTTAGGTTTATTTTTCGTGGATAGGTTTCGAAGTCTAATTTTTGTTACTACTTGAAGTAGTTTTTTCATGGTGTACTACTTGAAGTAGTTTTTTCATGGTGTAAAGTCACTAGGTTATTCTTATATAGGGATATCCCTAGATTAATCTGATATACTCCCTTATTAGTGTGAATTTCTTATATATTTTTCCCTTTCATGCTACTATGTATGGGGTATTTATCACTATGATTATAAGGGTGATGGTTGATTGATGTGGTTGGGAGCATGTGGTGTGGTAATTAATACAGTAGTGATGGATGGATTATTGTATGGTTATGATAGCAATGATATGGCTATTTAGGAAAAAAATAAGTGGTTTTATGGATTTTAGAATGTGTTTAGTGGTATTTTATGTCATGAAAATTTATTTGTTATTGGGTGGTGTTATAGTTTCCTTTTGGCATGGAATATGGTTAAAATAAATGAAAATAGTAATGGGTGATGGTTTGTAAATGATAAATTATGGTTTGTTAAATGATTAATGATAATTATTGGAATAATTATGTTTAATAAATGGTTAAAGATAGAATAAATGTTATTAATTATTAATGAATGGATTATAGTGGGTAGTGATTTAATGATTGGTTTTACATTAAAATGGTTAACAATTGAAATTAATATGGTAATAGAAATCCAAGAAATTATAATGTTAAATTAAATGAGAAGTTGGTAATGTTGATATGGATGATTATGTGATTTTTTGGGGATTATGTGTGGCATTATAATGGAAGTGGTTATTAGAGGGTGGTAGTAACAAGGTAATGGTTGACGTGGGTGTTTGTAGAGTTAGTTTGGTGTAAACCCTTAGGAAAGATTTATGTGTGACTATATAGTTATTTTATTTTCTTATTATTTATTACGCACCACCACTTGAGTCGAGTAACCCGATTTAAATCCACATGGGTACTTTGGTTCTGAGTGTTTTTATCAATATCTAGGTTATAGAGAGAACACATATAGAACCACTCCCTCTTCCCTTCTCCCCCTTCACACTTAGTATGAGTTGTAATGGCTCACATTGGGTATATATATATGACCTATAACTATTTTATGTTTTTTTGTATATATATTCTCGTTGAAATGATTATGTGTATTTGGTGTGGATACATAGTGGGGGTTGTGCATTATAGTAGGAGAGTATGATGTTTATGTCCTTCATGTTCATGATATCATATTGTGATGAGGATGTGATGTGTGGTTGTGATGTGGATATGGTTTTTTATGTGTTTGTGACATGTGTATGTTTGGATATATGGTTATGAGATGATATAGAAGGGGTTGAAGCATAAGAAATATTCCATTAGAGAGTGATAATGAACAGATTAGTGGGGAATTGGATGTGAGGTAATTTATTAATATATATTCTTTTGATATTATGTTACTATACTTGAATGTGATATTGGGTGAGTGATCCTTGGTGAGGTTGGGTGATATATGACCATATATTGGTGTGTATTAGTTCTGTTATTTATTCACTAAGGAATTAATATATTTCATACACATTTTCATGAGAGTTTTTGGGAAGGATAGTACTGAGTATACTTGTATGATCACCCCTATTTATATAATTATTTTTATAAGTTTTTGAAGATGGATTTGGTGACCAAGATGGAAATAACTATCTTGAGGCTAGGAGTTACCACTAGAGCCACTGGTGTAGGATTTTTTTGATATTTTATTTTAGATAAATTTTTTATGTATGAAATTCACATGAATTATGGATTGGGTTTTATTTTATATTATATGGATTTGATTGGTGGTTTATCTCTGTTCTTGGGATTTATGAGAGAAACACCTCCCATTTCTTTATTTTATACCCTCAATTCTAGTCTCCAACCTATGTACTGTTAGAGGTAGGATTCATGAATTACACTTATTTTCACTGCTATTTTAGGAGCGGTTCCTAGTGGTGGTGAGTTATGATAGTGTGGTATCAAAGATTTAGTTGAGAGTTAAGATGGAGTTTGGAATTATAAACTCATGAGGATTGAATGGGATGATAGGTCAATAATATTTGTTAAAATTTTCATATGGAATAACATGGGAGACCATCTATGACACAAGTTATTATCCCCCTGTTATTTAAAGTAACTTGAGCTTACCAAAAATATTAGGCATTATGACATTGAATGTAGCACAAAGACCTAAGAGTGGTAGATGTATCATTCTTGATTATTCTTGTATTTGGAAGTCTTGTTTTGTGTATTTGAACCATAAATACTAATATTTGATATTCAAATAGGATGGATATGAATAAATATTGGATGGATGTTAATCGTTTGACATTAGAGTATGAGAACAGAGTGAAATAGTTCATCAAGTTTGCAAAGGATCACGAAAAGGATCCTTATCAAATCATTTGTTTGTGTTTACATTGTTGTTATTCTAGAATAATTACTCCAGAGTTAGAAGAACATTTGATATGTCACAGAATAGATCGTAGTTATAAATGTTGGAATAAACACAGATAAAAAGCGAATGTAGCTACTGCCTGGGATAAAACTATGTTTTATGGATCATCATATATGAATAAAAATATAGATAATGAAGAAGACCGCATGGAGGATGTGATTACAGATGTCAATGATGTTGAAGATCGTATTGAGGAAATGACAAGGAAAATTGAAGATGAACTCCGTGATTGCCCAAAATTGTTTGAGAAGTTAAAGAGTTGTGCAAAGACGCCATTTTATGCTGGTTGAACTAAATATACAGCATTGTCAGCTGTACTGAAGTTGTATAAATTTAAAGCAGGAAATGCATGGATTGATGTCAGTTTTATAGAAATACTTTCTCTCTTGAATTACATGCTCCCGAAAGATAATGATCTCCCAATCTAGAAATATGAAGCTAAATGAATGCTATGCTCGATGGGTATGATTTCTGAAAGAATACTTGTCTTCCCAAAAGACTATATATTATTTCGCAAGGAGAAAAAATCACTTACAGAATGCCCAAAGTGTGGTGCTTCTCGATACAAGAAAGATGAATCCAGTCCTATGAAAGTTTTATGGTACTTTCCAATCATTCCAAGGTTTAGGCTTCTATATGTAAGTAAAGAAACTACAAGACAATTGTCGTGGCATGCGGATAAAAGAAATAAAGATGGGAATTACATCATCCGGACGACTCTCCTCAATGGAAGAAAATTTATTATGAGTATCCTGAATTTGGAAAAGAGCTGAGAAACCTTCATCTTGTGTTATCTACAGATGGAGTGAATCCTTTTGGTTTTCAAACTATTACTCATAGTACATGGCCTGTTATGTTGGTAAATTATAACTTGTCACCCTAGTTATGCATAAAGCAGAAATTCAACATGTTATATATGCTTATATCAGGACCAAAACAACCAGTTAATGATATTGATTTTTATTTGGATCCTTTGATCGAGGATTTGAAGTTATTGTGGGATTTAGGTGTTATGCTGTATGATTCTTATAAAAGTGAACACTTCACATTGAGAGCAATGTTGTATGGGATGATAAATTATTTCCCTGCTTATGGAAATTTGTCAGGCTATAGCATTAAAGGAACTCAAGGGTGTCCCATGTGTGAAGAAGATACGGAATCAATTAGGTTGAAACATTCATCTAAATCTATGTTTCTAGGACATTGTAGATTTATACCTCATTGGCATAAGTACCGATCTTGGACGACATCATTCAATGGAAGTTCAAAACAACACACATCACCGTCTCCACTACCAGGTGATCAGCTGTTTGAGAAATTAAAATATGTGAACACTGTTTTTGGTAAACCATTTTCGAAAAACATTACAAAAATTGGTTAGAAAAAGAGATCTGTTTTTTTTTAAATTACCATATTGGAATTGTTTGTACGTCAGAAATTTTCTTGATGTGATGCATGTGGAAAAAAAAGTATGTGAAAGTATTATCAAAACGTTTCTAAATTCCCCTGGAAAAACAAAGGATGGAATTAAGGAAAGGTTGGACATGGTTGACATGGGAATTTGAGAAGAGTTAGCTCCTGTGAAGGGTGAAAATCTAATGTTTCTTCCTCCAGCTGCTTACACTCTTTATAGGGAGGAGGGATATCAGTTTTTCAACTTCTTTAATGATGTAAAGGTTCCATAGGGGTATTCATCAAATATCAAGAACATTGTGCCAATGAATGATTTGAAGTTAAAAGGTTTGAAATCACATGAGTTCCATGTTTTGATGAAAGATTTAATTCCTATAGATTTACGTTGCATTTTTTCCCATAATGATCATCATACGTTAACCAAACTTTGTTTCTTTTTCAAAGCTATATGTAGCAAAGTTTTAGAATCGGAAAAATTTCCATCTATGGAAAAAGAAATTTTCATCATATTATGTGAATTATAAATGTTTTTCCCACCAACATTCTTTGATATGATGGTACATTTGATGATTCACTTGGTGAGATAGATTCGACTTTGTGATCCTATGCACTATAGATGGATGTACCTCATTGAATGGTATATGAAGATTTTGAAAGGGTATGTCAAAAATCGAAGTCAACCAGAGGGTTGTATAGTGGAGCGATATATTGTTGAGGAAACCATTGAATTATGTACCGAATAACAATCAGATGTGGAAAGCATTGGTCTCCTGAAATATCGTCACACTGGATGCATTGAGGGTGAGGGAATTTTTGGAGGAGATGTTGTGAAAATTAGTATTACATATCGGGAGCAGGCCCACCTTTATGTTTTACATAATAGTTGGAAGGTTTCTCCATATATTGAAACTCACAAATAAATTCTTAGGCAGTCGAATCCATCAAGGTCTGAAAAATGGATATCAAATACACATACTCACCAATTTATAGGATGGTTTTAGGACCATATTTTTAAGGAGTTTGATGGAAATTTGAATTCAATTTCAAAACAACTTCGATGTCTAGCCGACGGACCAGGTGTGTATGTATTATCTTACAATGGTTATGTAATTAATGGTTATACATTCTATAAAGATGAACATGATGAAGATAGTACCATGAAAAATAGTGGAGTTACACTTGTGGCTGAAGCAATGCATGTTTCTAGTAGTAAGGACAGAAATCCAATTTAAACAAATATGTCATACTTTGGAATTATCAAAAAAATATGGGAGTTGGATTATACGACAATCCAATTATCAATTTTCAATAAAAATGGGTTGATAATAATAGTGGTGTTAAAATAGATGAATGGTGATTTTTGAAAGATTATTTTAGTAAAGAAGCGTACAAAGACGAACAGTTTATAATAGAATCACAAGAGGTACAAGTTTTTCATGTTCCAGATCCTGCAGACCGAAAGTGGTCGATTGTTCTGTTATCATCCAAAACGACTAAAGGGTCTGATGAAAATTCAGTTGTGGATGATCCTTTCAGTGGTACGCCGCAATAATTTCAAATTGGTCCCAATGTAGATTATGTTTTGTATGTTAGAGGAGACCACAATAAAGGGATTTGGATAATCGATAGAGGTGTCAAATCCCTTCAGACTTTGAAAAAAATAAAGAGAGTTCAATAAACAGGTTATATTTTGTTTGTAATATAGATCTTGTTATCTCATGTTATTATCTTATCATTACTGAATTTATGTAATCTAAATTAACCGTTCAACCACTTTTGTAGATAATGACTTTTTCACGTTCTGGTACTCCTAACCTTGAGGCTGAACAAGTCTCTCATGTTGTTTTTGCTACTGCTGCTGCTTCTGCTACAGCTGCTCACAGTACAGAGCAACAACAAGTTTATGAACCTGTTGATGCTCCTAGTGTTGAGGTCCAACAACCATAAGCACATGTCTTTTCTACCATTCTAGATGAACATATATATGATGTTGATATCGATTAAATGGTCGGGGATGAAGGACCGGCGTCGCAGAAAATACAGGTGCGTCATAGTTTGACGGTGTTAGCCAAAGTTCTTAAGGCGAAAATAAAAGGCATCAAATTTGATATCGGATGGAATGCATGAGGCCAACATGTGAATCCCAACAAGGCTATGTTTAGTAGTTACATTGTAATTTTCACTCGGAAACACATGTCAATTGACATAGATTCATGGCACCATGTTGTGTCCGGGCTGAAGGTTTTGATCTGGGAAGAAATTACAGTAACATTATGATATTATTTATTTAATTTACTAGAAAATAAAATAATGAAACAGTGTCTTACTCATCTCAATCTCTTGCAGAGTACATTTATAGTAGATCATTCACACAAGAATTATTTACTATGGCTTGCAAAAAAGATTCATCGAGGTTTTCACACTGTTTTAACAAAATGTCACCTGAAAGATTCCAAAGGTAAAATAAACCTGCACCCACCCCTTGTATATGCTCACCTAATATACCAAGAAGAATGGGATGCATTTATTGGCCGTCATGGGGATGAGAAGTTTTAGGTACATTGTGGGTGATAATATGTTTTTTGAGAATACGTGTATTCATCACTTTGATTTTCAATATTTCATTTATGAAACAGTAACTCAATACTAAAAATAAGGAACGTGCATCAAAACCAACATACCCCTATCATAAAGAAAGGATGGGGTACACTTTACTAGAAAAGAAAATGGTACGTATTTTAAATTTATAGTAATATTGTTAGGTGCCAAGAAACAACATCATAATTATCATTCTATATTTATATGTATATTGATGAGTATAAAACCAAAGACACTTCCATCCCATTTCATGAGCTATGGAAGGAGGCATGTGTGAATAAATAAGGGAATATAGTAGATAAAAACACACAAAAATTGTGGGAAATATGTGTAAGTATAACATGATGATAAAAAGATTTGTTTTAAATTGCTATTACATAAAAATAATTAGTTATTTTCCTATATCTGACAGTCACAGGAATTAGCTACTCCTATAGAGGATGTAGACCTATTATAGATGGATTTGAAGCATCCAGAACAATACGGTCATGTTAGAGGTGTAGGGTTTGAGGTGAGACCCTGAGTATATTATGAGGAAAAAAAAGAAACGGATGATAAAGATGAAAAATTGAAACAAATGAACAAAAGACTAGAAACTCTTGAAGAATGATTTCAATGGAAGGGAGAGTTTCTAGCAACTTTTATGGGTGGGAAACAAGGAGAAGACACAACTTAGGAAAAACCAACGCGTGAAGATCCCACCTCATCCCCCACCAGCTTTGAGGTAAGCCATTCCCCTAAAAGAGTTGTCTAAGCCGTGGTAATAAATATTCTAATAATTGCTCCCATGAAATGTGAATCAGACAAACATTGGTACTTTTTCTGTATTGATCTTCTATAGGGTGATAATGACTGTGATTTATATCTGTTAACACCCACCTATCACCTTGTAGTGAGGGCTACAGTGTTCAATATCCTAGAGGAAAAGCTGCATAATATACCACTTTTGAAAGATCAACTGAAAGAGACTATTACTGTAGCTCATGATCCAAATGCAGAGCTACCTATTCCACTTGATTATGATGATATTCATATGGTCGAAAAGGTTATTGGGACATTCATTTAATGTCTGTCACAACTTGTAAGAGTACATGGATACAAAGAGGTATTTATTTCCTTTTTTTTCAAGATAAACCTTTAATAATTAATGAAAAAAGGGTCTAAACCAATGAATGTTATAATAGAAGGAGAAAGGGAAGGGGGTGACAAGAAACATTGTATCAAAAGCATATAAAGGATCGACCAATCGATCCCAAAGAGATACTGAAATCACAATAACACCACCTATTCTCTATCCACATTTACTAGTATTGAAGACTCATGTGGATACGAAGATAAAAGGTGGTAGTAGTCATATATTGGTTTTTGAAAAGAATATATACGGAGAGGAAAGTCAAGAATTTTTTGCTTCTAAAAATGTAAATGATATCCTTGAAAATGGTTGGCTAGGCATCACAGTTGAAAATTTATATATGAGGAATGTTTTCATGAATTGATTTTCTAAAAGCTGATATAATGTGAAAATTATGACTAAATGCATTTTATATTATTGATAGACATATATATGAAAAATAGTTGAAGGAATTTCCCCATGAGCCAAAATTCGGACTCGTTAGTCCTCATACAACATCAACACATCTAACGAAATTAGAGCCATCAAAAAAGGATGAAATAGTGAATGGATTGATGAAAACATTTGAAAGCAAGATTACAGATAACTGGCTCTTCCTAATACCAACCATGCAGGGGTAAAACTCTGCGATTAAAGCATATCAATTATATTTTCACTTATTTTATTACTTATTCCTTTTTGTGTTTTTAGGCAACATTGGATGCTAATTGCGGTGAACTTGGATACTCCAAATATTTATTTTCTGGATTCAATGCAAGGATATCCAACAAACCAACCACACATGATGGAGTTTTTGAATCTATAAGACACTATATCCTATGTTTTAGGTCTAAATTTCAAGTAATAGAATTTATATTATCTTTTACTGAGGATTCTGTTATGATATGGCGGTGTATCATTATCGTCTAAAAAAGGAATGAGGACAGGGGCTAAGTATAAGGAGGCAGGAAAGTACTACGTCTGGACAAATATTAGGGTATATATAATAAAATTTCACTATCCAAAACATATCAACACAAGTTACTTATTCTCATAATGATCAAATTTTTTGTATTGTCCAAAACAAACAAATGATAATGATTGTAGTTATTATGTTTGTAAATTTATGAAAGAGATCGTTTTTCATCAACAAACTAGCATCCCTAAAGAGGTATTTTCACAAACAACTACAATTTCATTTAATTAATTTATTAATTCTTTATTTATATATTTTTTAGTACTACTATGACTTTTGAAAATCCTCATACTCAAAAGACAATATATATTTGTTAATAAACGAGTGGGCTGCATACCTGATGGAATATTGTACACAAATAGCATGAAGATCTGACTTGGGGACGTGTACAATTAGATGTCATTTTTGAGAGGGGTTAAGGGGATCAAAATATGAAACTATGTTGTATGTAAATGTTCATAGGAAAATTTCAATTGTTATTAAATAAAACATCCTTTCTCCAATGAGTCATTTTCCCATTTTAACAAATTAAATGCACCAGTAACAAGAAAGAATGATGAACCAATTTTCTTTGGGATTTGGATAATAAAAACTAGTAAAATCTCAAAAATACCTTCATATATGACCAAAAACATTTGGATTATGTTGGTAATTTAGGAGAAATATCCATGGGTGCTTTGGTGATGTGTACGAGTCAACTCCACCTCAATTTGAGGCATGGTGTGGCCGGTATCACTCAAAGTGTCTCTCTTTTATTTAAAATGGACAAAATTAAGTGAAAACAACAACTGACCTACAAAAATCTGACCAAACACATTTGGATTGTGTTGGTCCTTTAGGATAATGATCCATGGGTGTGTTGGTGATGTGTATGAGTCAACCCCACCTCAATCTGAGGCACGGTGTGGCTGGTATCACTCAAAGTGTCTCTCTTTTGTTTAAAATGGACAGAATTTTAAGTGAAAACAACAACTGACATACATAAATCAAACAAAACACATTCATATTGTGTTGATCCTTTATTATAACTATCCATGGGTGTTTTGGTGATGTGTATGAGTCAACCCCAACTCAATTCGAGGCACGGTGTGGCCGGTATCACTCAAAGTGTCTCTCTTTTGTTTAAAATAGACAGAATTTTAAGTGAAAATAACAACTGATGTACGTAAATCTGACCAAATGCATTAGGATTGTTTTGATACTTTAGGAGAATGATCCATGGGTGCCATTTTGATGTGTAAGAGTAAACCCTGCCTCAATCTGAGGCACGGTGTGGCTGGTATCACTCAAAGTGTCTCTCTTTTGTTTAAAATGGACAAAATTTTAAGTGAAAACAACAACTGACCTATGGAAATTCAACCAAACGCATTCAGATTTTGTTTATCCTTTAGGAGATTTATCCATGGGTGCTTTGGTGACATGTACGAGTCAACCCTACCTCAATCTGAAGCACGGTGTGACCGGTATTACTCAAAGTGTCTCTCTTTTGTTTAAAATGGACAAAAATTTAAGGGAAAACAACAACTAACGTACGAAAATCTGACAAAAAACATTCATATTGTGTTTATCCTTTAGGAGAAGGATCCATGGGTGAATTAGTGACGTGTATGAGTCAACCCCGCTTCAATCCGAGGCACGGTGTGGCCGGTATCACTCAAAGTGTCTCTCTTTTGTTTAAAATGGAAAAGATTTTAAGTGAAAACAACAAATGACCTATGGAAATCTGACCAAATGCATTTGGATTGTGTTCTTCCTTTAGTATAATGATCCATGGGTGCATTGGTGACGTGTACGAGTCAACCCCACCTCAATCCGAGGCATGGTGTGGACGTTATCACTCAAAGTGTCTCTCTTTTGTTTAAAATGGACAAAATTTTAAGTGAAAACAATAGATAACCTACAGAAATCCAAAAAATGCATTTGGATTGTGTTTATCCTTTAGGAGAAAAATATATGGGTGCGTTTGTGATGTGTATGTGTCAACCCCACCTCATTCCGAGGCACAGTGTGGCCGGTATCACTCAAAGTGTCTCTCTTTTGTTTAAAATGGACAAAATTTTAAGTGAAAACAACAACTGGCCTACGGAAATCTGACCAAACACATTCAGATTTTGTTGATACTTTAAGATAATGATCCATGGGTGTGTTGGTAATGTGGATGAGTCAACCTCACCTCAATATGAGGCACGATGTGACTGGTATCACTCAAAGTGTCTCTTTTGTTTAAAATGGACAGAATTTTAAGTGAAAACAACAACTGACATATGGAAATCCAACCAAAACATTAGGATTGTGTTGATCCTTTAGGATAAAGATCCATTGGTGCATTGGTGTCATGTAAAAGTTAACCCCGCCTCAATCCGGGGCACGGTGTGGCCGGTATCACTCAAAGTGTCTCTCTTTTGTTTAAAATGGACAAAATTTTAAGTGAAAACAACAACTGACCTATGGAAATCTGACCAAATGCAAACAGATTATATTGGTCTTTTTGGAGAATGATCCATGGTTTTGTTGGTGATGTGTAAGAGTCAACCCTGCCTCAATCTGAGGCACGGTGTGGCCGGTATCACTCAAAGAGTCCCTCTTTTGTTTAAAATGGACAGAATTTTAAGTGAAAACGACAACTGACATACAGAAATCCAACCAAACACATTATTATTATTTTGATACTTTAGGAAAACTATCCATGGGTCATTTTTATGTTTAATATTCAACCATGCCTCAATATGAGGCACATTCTGGCCGGTATCACTCAATGTGTCTCTCTTTTGTTTAAAATGGACAAAATTTTAAGTGAAAACAAAACTAACCTAGGAAAATCTGACCCAAAGAATTTTTATTGTGTTGATTTTTTATTAGAACGATCCATGGGTGAATTGGTGATGTGTACAAGTCAACCTTGCCTCAATCTGAGGCACGGTGTGACCGGTATCACTCAAAGTGTCTCTCTTTTATTTAAAATGGACAAAATTTTAAGTGAAAACAACAACTGACATACAGAAATCCAACCAAATTCATTCTTATTGTGTGTATACTTTTGGATAAAGATACAAGGTTGATTTTTTGATGTGTACGCATCAAAACCTTTTCAATCTGAGGCACGGTGTGGCCGGTATCACTCAAAGTGTCTCTCTTTTGTTTAAAATGGACAAAAAATTTATGTGAAAACAATAACTAACCTACAGAAATCCAACCAAAAAAATTTGGATTATGTTAGTCCTTTATGAGAAAGATCCATGGGTGCTTTGGTGATGTGTATGAGTCAACCACACCTCAATCTGAGGCACAGTGTGGCTGGTATCACTCAAAGTGTCTCTCTTTTGTTTAAAATGGACAGAATTTTAAGTGAGAACAACAACTGACGTATGGAAATCTGACCAACACATTCGGATTGTGTTGATACTTTAGGATAACGATCCATGGTTGTTTTGGTGACATGTACGAGTTAACCCCACCTCAATCTGAGGCACGGTGTGGATTTTATCACTCAAAGTGTCTCTCTTCTGTTTAAAATGGACAAAATTTTAAGTGAAAACAACAACTGACCTATGGAAATCTGACCAAACAAATTTATATTGTGTTTTTCCTTTATTATAATAATCCATGGGTGTGTTGGTGATGTGTATGATTCAACCCCACATCAAACTAAGGCAAGTTGTGGCGGGTATCACTTAAAGTGTCTCTCTTTTGTTTAAAATGGATAGAATTTTAAGTGAAAACAACAACTGACGTATAGAAATCCAACCAAATGCATTTTTATTGTGTTTATACTTTGGGATAACGATCCATGGGTTCATTAGTGATGTTTAGGAGTCAAACTTACCTCAATCTGAGGCAGTTTGTGGCCGGTATCACTCAAAGTGTCTCTTTTTTTTTAAATGGAAAAAATTTTAAGTGAAAACAACAAATGACCTACAGAAATCCAACCAAACGCATTCGGATTGTGTTGGTCCTTTAGAAGAAAGATCCATGGGTGATTTGGTGACATGTACGAGTAAACCTCGCCTCAATTTGAGGCACGGTGTGGCCAAATATCACTCAAAGTGTCTCTCTTTAGTTTAAAATGGCCAGAATTTTAAGTGAAAATAACAACTGACGTACGTAAATCCAACCAAACGCATTCGGATTGTGCTTATTCTTTATGATAATTATCCATGAGTCATTTTGGATGTGTACGAGTCAACCAAGACTCAATATGAGGCACGGTGTGGCCGTTATCACTTAATGTGCCTCTCTTTTGTTTAAAATGGACAAAATTGTAAGTGAAAACAACAACTGACCTACGGAAATCTGACAAAACACAATCGGATTGTGTTGATCCTTTATGATAACAATCCATTGGTACGTTGGTGATGTGTATGAGTAAACCTCACCTCAAAATGAGGCATGGTGTGACCGGTATCACTCAAAGTGTCTCTCTTTTGTTTAAAATGGACAGAATTTTAAGTGAAAACTACCACTGACGTATGGAAATCTGACAAAATGCATTCATATTGTATTGATCCTTTAAGATAATGATCAATGGGAGTGTTTTTGATGTGTATGAGTCAAACCCACCTCAATACTAGGAACGGTGTGGCCGGTATCACTCAAAGTGTCTCTCTTTTGTTTAAAATGGACAAAATTTTAAGTGAAAACAACAACTAACCTATGGAAATCAGACCAAACGCATTCATATTGTTTTTTTACTTTAGGAGAACGATTCATGGGTGTTTTGGTGATGTGTAAGAGTCAACCCTTCCTCAATATGAGGCATGGTGTGGCCAGTATCACTCAAAGTGACTCTCTTTTGTTTAAAATTGACAGAATTTTAAGTGAAAATAACAACTGACATACGGAAATCCAATCAAACGCATTCGGATTGTGTTGATCCTTTAGGAGAACTATTCATGGGTCATTTTTGACGTGTAAGAGTCAACCAATCCTCAATCGAAGTCATGGTGTGGCCGGTATCACTCAAAGTGTCTCTCTTTTGTTTAAAATGGACAAAATTTTAAGTGAAAACAACAACTGACCTACAGAAATCCAACCAAATGAATTCGGATTGTGTTGATCCTTTAGTAGAACTATCCATGGGTGCATTGTTGATGTGTACGAGACAACCCTGCCTCAATTTGAGGCACGGTATGACCGGTATCACTCAAAGTGTCTCTCTTTTGTTTAAAATGGACAAAGTTTTAAGTGAAAACAACAACTAACGTACGGAAATCCAACCAAACGCATTAGGATTGTGTTAATCCTTTATAATAATGATCCATGGGTCATATTTTATGTGTAATAGTCAACCATGCCTCAATATGAGGCACAGTGTGGCCGGTATCACTCAAGTGTCTCTCTTTAGTTTAAAATGGACAAAATTTTAAGTGAAAACAACAACTGACCTACGGAAATCTGACCAAACGCATTCAGATTGTGTTGATCCTTTAGGAGAAATATATATGGGTCATTTTTGTACAATTAAACCCCCTTGGAAACCATCCCACCCCCCCTGGGAACCCCCATGTACAACCCCCCCCCCCCCCACCCCCTAGACAACCACCAACCCCATGGACAGCACCCCCACCCCTCCTAGACACCACCCCACCACCTAGACACCCCCCACCACCATGGACATCCCCCCCCCCCACCCCCACCCCCCATGGACACCCTCCAACCCCCTGGATGCCCCCCCCCCACCCATTGGATGCCCCCACCCCTCCTAGACACCACCCCACCACCTGGACACCACCCCCACCCCTGGACACCCCCACCCCCATGGACAGCCACCCCCACCCTCCTACACACCACCCCACCCACCTTGGACAGCCCCACCAACCCCCTGGACCCCCCCCCACCCCCTGGAAACCACCCCACCCCCTGGACACCCCCCACCCCTCTGGACCCCCACACCCCCTGGAAAGCCCCCCCCCCCCACACACCCTAGACAGCCCCCCCCCCCCCCGACCCCCCCCCCGACCCCCCCCCCCCCCCGACCCCCCCCCCCCGGACACCCCCCCACCCCTGATAGACACCACCCCACCCTCTATACCCCCTCCCCCACCCCCTGGACACCCCCACTCCCATGGACAGCCACCCCACCACCCCACCCCCCTTGGACAACCCCACCAACCCTTTGGAATTCCCCCCACCCCCACCCCCCCCCACCCCACCCTAGACACCACCCCACCCCCATGGACACACCCCCCCTGGATACCACCCCACCCCCCTTGGACAGCCCCCACCCCCCTGAACACCACCCCACCCTCTAGACACCCCCACCCCTCTAGACACCCCCACCCCATGGAAAGCCCCCACAACCCCCTAGACATCCCCCACCCCCACATAACACCCCCATGGACACCCCCCCCCCCTGAACACCCACCAACCCCCTGGATGGCACACCCACCCCTCCTAGACACCACCCCACCACCTGGACACCCCCAACCCCCCTGGACACCCCCCACCCATAGACGGCCACCCCCACCCTCCTGGACACCACCCCACCCCCCTTAGACAGCCCCCTAACCTCCTGGAAAACCCCCACCCCCCTAGACACCCCTATCCACCTAGACACCCCCATCCCCTCTGACACCCCTACCCCCCCCCCCTTGGACAACCACCCCAAACCCCTGAACAACCCCCCCAACCCCCATGAATTCTAAATTGAATTCTTTATGTATTTAATTAACTTATGAATTATGTGTTAATTGTGTATGGGTATACTTGGTGTAATTACCTTATGAATTATGTGTTAATTTTGTATGGGTATACTTGTTGAGATGTTGAATTTTTTGCAGGTCTTGTTTGGGTGTGCTGCTACAGAATTTTATGTTGCAGCAAACAAGGCATTTATCAGTGCTTTTTTATCGCTGATAAAGGCTCCCTTTATCAGTGCTTATTTAGAACTGATAAAGGGTACCCCCCCCCCCTATCATCACTGAGCTTTATAGTGCTTTTTTAGCACTGTTAAATCCCATTTTGAGCATTGATAAATCTTGTTTTTTTAGTAGTGTAATAAGACCTGAGAAACATGGCTATCCTACAGAGTTAGTAGTATGGTATCATCCATCTGTATATAAACAAATGAAAATAGTCGTAAGTGTAAAATGTAAATATAATGTTATGGTTAGTAAAATTTTATGACTTGTAGAGTTAAATACATTCTATGTTTATTCACATTGTTTTATGAAGTTATTTTTACCAAAAGAAAGGGGCATGTCTTCATGTTTTTCAAAGCATGTTATTAACGTGTTGTTAAGATATTATTTTACCTAGAAAAGGGTTTTTTGTAAGATATGTTTTAATATATTTATATATATAAACATTTTGTCTTTGTTATGTAAATTTTTATTAGATTATGGTGTTTTTTGTAATTTATGTTTGATTGTCCACATGATGGTATGTTTCATGATTATTTTCTCATATGTACAACTCATTTTGTAACACTAACTGAATTTTAAGAAATAATTTGTGGGAAATGAACCATGACATAGGAGTAATGGTGAAAACGACTACGATGATGACACAAACTAATTCCATCACATCCCTCATTGTCACTATTCCTCTAGCATCGTGGTTCATTTCCCAGAAATTCTTTCTTGAAGTTCAGTTAGTGTTATAGAATCAGTTGTACTAACCACTAATGTTGGTTGTGTACTATAAAAAACTCCTTTCTTAGTTTTTACAACCTCCCATAGTATTACACACATGTAAAACGTGAATATATACGTCAAAAATGTTTTTTGATCATGATTCTGATAGTGTAACTAATATTAACAAAGATGGTTGATCGTATAATATTTATTACATTGTAATTTTATAACGTCTTCTTATACTGTAATATATGATATATTATTTCATTATATAAAAGTTTATTAGAATATCAGTCACATGATGTTTTGAAAACTAAGGTAAAAAATAATAGATAACAACATATAATTTACAATATGAGAATATCACAATGAAGACAATGCGTCATTGTGGCTGAGAGTATGAACTCGATCCAATAAAGTTAGGGAATAATTTATGGTTATAACCTTATTGATGACATATAGTGCATCTTAAACTCTTCCCTTGTTATTGAGATCAGTCCATCTCATTCTGCATCCTGGTGGCCTTCGGTCTCCCACGGGTACATAGCTGGTTGATGTCAAGTATCACTATCGGTTGGACTTCGGGCATTGGGAAATAAAAAAACTCCTGAATAGGTGTCTTTGGTGCAGCATAACAGTTAGAAATGGTGTCCATCTAGTACATTGGATCAAAATATGATTCTCATGATGTGTTCACAGAGGCATATGCTGCAATGGTGTGTGTTCATGGAAACCATAAGGCCTGAAATTTTCCACATTGGCATTTCCTCATTATGAGTAATACCACCATTTTTTCACCGATTCTATTTGTGATGGGGTCTCAATGCTCTTTAAATTAAAATAAAAAGTCTTCTCATAAAAAAATGATGGCATGATAACCAGAATCTTCTTCAATATTCTTTTCAATCTATCATTGAAAGTATCTTTCGTACCTTATCCCCTACTAAATTACCTCTGAGGATAGATTTTGCCTATCAAAAAAGTACTTCATGCAACGATATAATGTCTCCTAAACTAGGGTAGTTATAGGTAACTTGAGAATCCCCTTAAAGACACCAGTGATGCACTCCCCAGTGTTTTTGGTCATCTTTCCAAACCTCTTCCCCCATCATATTCCAATGTCCATTTTTTTTTGGAACCCACATTATATAATCATAAAATTCTTGATTATCCTTGCAGATTTGTTCCAAACTTTCTTAAAACTATAATTTATGAATCTCATATGATACACAAGAGATATGATATTTCACATAAATTGATTTTATATTTATGTTGAAATAATAACAAAGACAATGCATACCAAGCATCATGATTGCCTTATTCATCGGTTCGTTGTGGAATGTTTTCCACATGTTTCTAACAATGTGTCTAATGTAGTACTAATTATATGAATTTGGGGATCTCCATGTATCAGGATCCACATTGATTGCCTCATTAATTGCTCTATGTCGATCAGATATCAAACAGACACCCTAAATTTTGGTGAAATGGTTGCTGGTACAATCTAAAAACCAACTCCGTGATTAATAGTTTTTGAAAAACATTTATTATTTTATTTTATTATGTTTTTTTACAAAAATAAAATTAACAATAAATTTATTTTTTTAATTTATTTATCATGAATCACAGGTAGAGATCATGCTTTTAAAACCACTAGAAATTGACATTATTAGCACTAGAAAAACGTTAACCTAATCATCTAAGTCTTTATTAACAATAAAAAAATTAATAATAAAAACACCCTTTATCATTACAATTTGATAGTGTTGATAAAAACACTCTTTATCAATACTTTTTTTTAGCGATGTTAAAAATACCTTTTATTAGCGTTATCAAAAATCGCATTTTTACCCCTCGCCACCACCACACCCCACCCTCAACCCGTCCCACACTCTCATGCACCCCCCTACCCATGCTTTTCTATTTCTCAACTAGCTATTTAATTTTTAATCTAACTATTTAATCACTACCACAAATCGATGGAAAGGAACCACCTACTTTTATGAACACTAAACAAAAAGTGCTAATAAAAGTCTAACCTTTATCAATGCTAGCTAAAAAAATACATGTTTATAATTAATATAAATATGGTATATTAATATATATTTTTTAATAATTTAATATAAGTATGGTATATTAATATATATTTTTTAATAATTCAAATATATATATATATAATGTTTAAAAAAATAATTTATTTGATTATAAATAAATTTTTATATATATTTAAATAATTATAAAATTATGATAAATTTTTTAAAATAAAAAATATATTTATTATATTTATGACTATATTTTTATAATTATATATAAATACTTTTTAAATATATTTATTTGTAATTATAATTATATATATATATATTTAAAAAATATATTTATCTCTAATGAGTTGGGTTAATAAATATTTATATATATATATATATATATCATGAGATAATGATGATTTTCATTGACATGTTTATGTTCATATGTTGATGTGTGAGTATAATTAACAATATCTATGATCATAAGTTTATTTATAGATATGATTGTGGGTTTTTATATATGTTCCAAATGTTGTATTACCTATTATTATGATAACATACTTATATGTTATGTATTCATGACTCATGAAATGTTCATTTATACATTGAGACCCTTATTATTCATGATTCCATGTATGTGATGAATCATTTTTCTTATCTATACTTTTTATTCTTGTTATACCCATGAACTTATTTATGTTCTCATAAATAATTATAAAATTATAATAAATATATTTAAATAATAAATATATTTATTATATTTTCAATTATATATAAATACATTTTAAATAAGTTTATTTATAATTATAATTATAAATTAATTAATATATATTTATATAATTATAAAATTTTAATAAATATATTAATTATATTTATAATTATATATATTTATATATTGATATAAATGTCACGACCTGACCTAATGAGGCCCCAAGCCCGCCTCCAATGGGCCAGGGGCTGGTGACTAGCACCGAGTAGGCTATCACACACATGGGAGGCCTTATCCTATCATACATGTACACATGCACCTACATACTCCTTCATGAAACAGTTCAGAGATATATATATAAAATGAAAATAAATGCATGCAAACATCTATCCCAAACCAGATTATAGTAGAAGTAAAAAAAGGGAAAATAGAGGCCCGTCAAAAGAAAACTGCAAAAGAATCCAACCTGCTCAGATGGAGAGGATTGTTGTAAAACTCCCATCAGTAAGCTATGCGGTAGGGCTCCAGAAAAAAGCTTGGTCAGTCCAGCTACTATGCTCTACCTACTCTGGGTCCAACTAGGACTCCATCGAAGGATCTATGGTCTGTGAAAGATACAACATGTGTGGAAAAATCTCATGCATAGGTGAGTATAACAATACTTAGTAGGTTCCCCAAACCCAAAAAAATGGAGAAAATGATGGGCATCAGTTAGCTCAACCTAGCCTGAGGGAACCCAAATGAGAGAGAAGCTCCATCTTGGGACCATCCTCGGCTAAACACGACTAGTCAGCTCGATATCCCAGGACTGTCAATGAAAATACACATACCACAGGGATTCCCAAAACATATCCAGATATACTTAGCTCCAAGTCTCATGGTCCTGACCATAGACTGTCCACGATATCCAACTCGAGGGTCCAACACAACACTCGCAACGGTCTCATGAGGTACTGAACACATAGAATCTTGTAGGATTCTACTCGAGGATCGAAGGTAGAATCCCACCTCGGAGTACTGACAAAGAACTTTGCCATCCCTGATGGCACGTAGAATGTGAGGGTACAATCATCGGAAACTCATAGTCGATGAGCCAGCCACACCATAACCAAAGGCACTCAACCGAGAGATGCCACTGAATTGGGAAAATGAACAGCACAAACCGACCAACCCTCATGATACCTATATACAAGGGCACACTTGACAGACAATGTCCTGGAAGAAGTCACCTAGTGACTAAACTAACTCAAACTCCTTGGGTAGGGGATCCCACCCAGGATCTATTGGGGGTCACCCTAACCAGAAACACCGATCACAAAAGGGGGTATCATGCAACAACCCAAATATGGAACAATCTGTCTAGTATAGGATCAATGCCCAAATAGAGTTGGTTACGCCGATTCTGAATCTACCAAAAAAATGTCATGAAGAAGGATCTGGGGGCTCACTCAATCCTAACATTTGAAACATCATGGTAGATCGCATAAGGAAGAAATTCATCTCGATACTCAGCTATGGGGGTCACTACCAAGGGCTCACCGGGGCCCCATCCCCTACTGGAATAACAAAATCCTGGGTAGAGGATCATTTCCTGGGTAAATTTTGGTCACAACGATACCAACCCTACCTGGGAAAACAAAAGTATGTGAGGATCGCGTCGGGCCTCTCGGGGTGATTTGTGCTCCAAGTCCGCAGAGTCTGCTATCAAAGAAAATTGAGACAACTCACTCCAGAAAATAGAAATGTGAACCCACTCCCAAACATGTTAGGGGAGTACCACTACGCTGCATGTACATAAAGAAATCCAAGAGGGGTCACAACCTAGTGAAGAGGAAGTGATACCAAAAACCCTCGTAGAAAAGGTACTAGGGGGTCCCACTCAACCCATATAGTTATAACACCATCACTAGAGATTGGGGTCCCACTCAACCCAGTTATTCGAAACATCGCCAAAAAAACCAGGGGGACCCACTCAACCTAGCTGGTCGGTGTCACTAACCCAAGAAACCCAGAAAACACTGCTTACATGCCACAAATCCCAGGCCCAAACTTAGATTACCATCACATTCTACATGAAAAACTACTCAGGATAGGCTACGCGTGAGCCTGAATCTGAGCTACAAAGAAGGAGATATGGGAGGCAGAAAAGCTCAATAAGTTCCTCAAGGAAAATCTCCTTCTAAGCCCAATTTCTTTAAAACCCTTTTAAATGACCTCTAAAAGTCAAAAGTATCCCACCATTGCAATATACATAGAATAACACTTAGAATAGATTACTCACATTCCCAAATCTAACTTCCATTGCACAAAATACCAAAACCTCTAAGCTGGAAAAAGTACATGGCATGTACTTTAGAGTACACGGTGTGTACTCTAATCTCTCCTCCTAGCCATGTACTTTTACATGGCCAAAGAAAAATGGGTTCTTCCTGTGTAAAATTACATGGCATGTAATTCAACATACATGGCATGTACAATTCAAAAACCACAATTTTGTGTTCTTTTTCACAAGGTCGGACACACAGCCATGTGATACTAAATGGCGTGTACCTATGAATAGTCCTTCTTCCCCAAACAGGAAGAACACATGGAATGTGTGATAGGTTTACACACTATGTCAATAGGAAAATCTAACATTATTTCCTTGAAAATAGCCTGGATCACCCCCATTCACCTCAAAACACACAGATCGACCCATCAGAGGTCCCTAGCAGTTATCTGAGGGCTCTATAACCATAAAACAACACATAAAAAGGGGATCAGGACTAAAATTTAAACTGCATACCTAGAGAGTGAAATGGAGAAGCGTCAGGTGCAGAATGATGCTCGCGATGCACTAATTCACGATCTTGTGACGATCAACATCAAAAACGGCACATGAAGCCACCTCCTCACTTTGGTTCACCCAACGGTCAAAGGGAGAGTAAGGGAAAGAGGGGGCTCATCCTCCTCATGTGTGCGCACAAAGGGGTAGAAGGGGGAGAGTGGATATTTGTTTTATTTTTAATAAAATAATATCCTCTTAACACCTTGGCCCGACTCACCTCCGACCCGTCACCTAGCGCCAACAAATTTTATGTCGCGCCTAGGGTAAAAATGAGGTTTTGAACTCAAATGTGGTCTCATAAATCTGATCTGAGACTCCACTCGATAGTTACACATGCTTCGAGAGAAACTATACACTGGTGATAAAATATATTTAATATATATAATATCAATGTTCCAAGGCTCCCTAGCCCTCAGATTCTTATGCTAACTCTGCTCCTGGATTTGAAATTATTCTTAGGAATATTCTAAAGTCTAACAGGGAAAAACTTGAGTCGCTACATCCTCTACACCTTAAGGCTTTTCATCCCCAAAAAGTGAAATCCCATGAACATGGGAAAGGAAATGGGCTCTCCACTGGGATTCCCACATGAGTGAGCTCACCAGAGGTTCTTGTAATGTAATAAAAACACACTAAGAATAACCACAACATCAACAACAAAAGAGAGGGTTTATAAACCTCAAAGGTATCCTAACGCCCCAGCTAACACTCTAAACCCTCAATGAGATCCAATGGAACACATGACCACATCACCAAACACTTAGGGCCACCCTCATCGGTCTACAACCACCCTAAAAAAGCCCCAAAGTACCTCAAACAAACTCTAAATAGTATGTTCCAACACCAACACAACAACAAGGAAAAGACCACCTCATCACCCCATCTTTCCACGTGACTGGTGACAATGTCAAACCTCGTAAGGTTGAAGAAATCCCCACCTTTAGTAAAATACATCACGAACATTCCCAATGGATATCTTGTTACACAATACCTCATAAAAAAACCTCGACGCCTCATGAAAAATGTCTCTTCCACAAGGATAACAAACAGGGTCACCCAAGTGTACACATTGGATCTTACAAGCCCTAGTGAAACTACTGACAACACAAGAAACCGACCTCAAACTCACAGGTCTAAGAAAATCATCCACCACACCTAGACACTATCCTCTTTGGGCATCACTAAATCACCCACACAGTTTTATATCACACCTCAAGGTTGCATCTTAGTGGGGGAAGTTTCCATCCTTATTGAGAATTTGAAGCCACAAAGTACCACACAACAACCTCCTTAAGTGTCCCGCATACAAGCTGATGTCGAGCATGTGAGGTAACTAACGAACATTAAAAGCATACCCATATGCTCACAAAAGGTCTTACTGGGCCCACCGGAAAATAACACACTACCAAGACTCGTTCACACAAGTCAAAGGGGGTCAACCACCGCACCTCAATACTATCCACTTTGGGCAACACTGACTCTCCTGAATGGCTTTCATCACATTGAAAAAACAAATCTCAGTGGTGAAAGGATCTCTCTTCCTCATGTGGTCAAATCTATATTGAAAAACACCAACATAGGGTCTTACCAAAGCCCTGAACAGACCCCAAGAAAGAAACAAATATTAAAGAGTACCACCTAAAAGTTTCTATCAATCCTACCACATAAAATAGAAAGTACATAGATCATACCTCTATTCATTAATTGCTCAATTAGACTCACTAAAACTATTGAAACTATCGAGATGGTCCAATTACTCTCCCTCTCTCAGCAGCACAGTGGGATGGATAGTCTATCGCAAGATGTCTTCAGCCATTACAAAAGTAGCAGTGTTTCTCCCACTGATATCCAAAACCCTGGTGTGAAACCTGAGTCTGGGTATGGGTATGCCTCTGATAACAATGCCACTTGTGTTGCATGCATGCTAACTGTGGGTATTTATTGACCTAGAGATCAAGTGAACTTTGTATCTGAAGCTCTTATTTTGTGTGTGACCCTAGTGCATCATTATACAGAACCAACAAAACAATCCAAGGCTCAGTCTGATAGGCTCTATCCACCTAAACCCTTAGAGGTGGGTCTATGTACTATTCGACAGGTGGTGGCTCCACTAGCAGTACAACCGGAGGAGAACCTGCCTTGTGACCAGGTACTTATAAGGAAACCTCTTCACTCATCGGTTCATCCACCAAACCCATCTGTGGAACCATAAAAGTCTGTCATTATGGAAACATCCTGAAATAAAGTCAAGATACACCACAGTCAAAGAGTATATCTAGGGGTTGTCTCAATAAGGACAGGAGAAACCCAAAACCCAGTCCTAGATGATTCATGTACCATTATTTCCCTGCTACTAGTTTCCTAATATATCAAGTTGAAAGGAAGGTTATCAGATTCCTAGTAAATTGATATAGCGACCACCTGCACCAACACCAGAGTCACTGACCTAAAAGTTGAACTCAAAACATCCCAAAACTGATGCAATGAAACCCAAACCAAGATCATGAAACTATGGTCCCAAAGTGGAACTGACCACCTATGATAACACTATATCATGACCCGACCCAATGGGGCTCGATTCGTGACTCCCCAGGCCCACCTCCAATAGGCTTGGGGATGGCGACTAGCACCGAGTAGGCCATCACAAACATGGGAGGCCTTATTATACTGTACTTTTACACACGCACCCACATACACCTCAATGAAATAGTTCATAGATATCTAAAAAACTGAAAACAAAATACATGCATACATCTATCCCAAACTAGAGTATAGTAGAAGTAAAAAATGGGAAAATAAAATCCCACAAAAAAAACTGCAAAAAGCATCCAACCTTCTAAGAATGAGGGGATCGCTGTAAAACACTCATTGATAAGATCTATGGTACAAGTCCATTAAAAACCCTAGTCAGTACATATACTATGCTCTGCTTGCTCTGGGTCCAACTAGGACTCTGTCGAGGGACCTATGTTTTGTAATAGACACAACATGTGTAGGCAAAGCCCGTGCAGGGGTGAGTATAAGAATACTCAGTAAGCCCCCCAAACCCAAACCAAAAAGGGAGAAATAGATGGGAATCAGTTAGCTCAACCTAGCCCGAGGGAACCCAAATGAGAGAGAAGCTCCGTCTCGATACCATCCTCAGCTAAACAAGACTAGTCAGCTTGATGTCCCTGGAATTTCAATGAAAATACACATACCACAGGGACTCCCATAAAATACCTAGATATACTCATCTCCAAGTTTCATGGTCCCAACCACAGACTATCCACGGTAGCCAACTCGAGGGTCCAACGCAATACTCAAAATGGTCTCATGAAGTATCAACCTGATAGACTCCCATAGGCTCCTACTCGAGGCTCGAAGGTAGAATCCCGCCTTAGAGCACACACAATGAAACGCAAAATGAAAAGGGAAAAGAATCAACAAATCGTAGTCGATGAGATAGCCTCACAATACCCAAAGGCACTCAACTTAGAGATACCACTCAATTGGGAAAACAAAATAATGGAACAACATGAACAACCCTCATGATACCTATCCACGGGGGCATACTTGATGGACAACGTCATGGAAGAAGTCACCTAGTGACTAAACTAACTCAAACTCTTCGGGTAGGGGATCCTACCCATGATCCATTGGGGTTCACCCTAACCAAAAACACTAATTGTAGAAAGTGGTATCATGTAACAACCCAAATTCGGAACAACCTACCTAGTAGAGGATCAATGGCTGCGTAGAGTTGGTCACACCAATTCCGACTCTTCCAAGGAAACATCACAAAGAAGGAACAGAGGACTCACTCACCCCTATCGGTTTAAAAATCACGGTAGATCACAAAAAGAAGAAATGAATCTCAATACTCAGCTAGGGGTTCAACACCCAGGGATAACTGGGGCCCCATCCCCTACTGGAACAACAACATCCTGGGTAGAGGATCGATGCCCCGGTAAATATTGGTCACACCAATACCAACCCTACTAGGGGAAACGTAAGGACGTGAGGATCATGCTGGGAATATTAGGATGATTCATGCTCCAAGTCCACTGAGTCTACTATCGAAGAATATTGAGACAACTCACTCCATAAAATAGAAACGTGAACCCACTCCCTAACACGGTAGGAGAGTACCACTACGCTACACGTATGTAAAGCAGTCGAAGAGGGGTCACAGACCAGCGAAGAGGATGTGATACAAAAAACCCTTATAGAGAAAGGACCAGGGGGACCCACTCAACCCATATAGTCATAACACCATCACTAGAGACTAGGAGGACCCACTCAACCCAACTGGTTGGTGTTGCTAACCCAAGCGACCCACACAATGCCGCTTGCACACCACAACTCCCATGCCCAAACTGAGACCACCATCGCGTTCTTCATGGAAAAATTCTCAGGATAGGCTACTCATGACCTTGAATCTGAGCTACAAAGGAGGAGATACAGGAGGCAGAAGAGCTCAAGAAAATCCTCAAGGAAAACCTCCTTCTGATCCCAATTTCCCTAAAACCTTTTAAATGAAATCTACAAGTCAAAAGGATCCCACCATTGTTATCTATGAGGAAAAACACTCATAATGGACTAATAACATGCCCAAATTTGAATTTCAGGGCAAAAAATACCCAAAAAACTCTAAGCTAGAAAAGGTATATGGCATGTACTTTAGAGTACACAGTGTGTACTCTAATCTCTCCTCCTGACCATGTACTTTTATATGGACAGAGCAACATGGGGTCCACCTTTGTAAAAGTACATGTCATGTACCTCTGAATAGTACTTCTTTTCCAAATAGTAAGAACACATGGCATGTGTGACTAGTTTACACATCGTGTCGACAAGAAAATCCAATGGGATTTCCCTAAAAATAGCCTGGATTGCCCCTTCACCCCCAAAACACACAGATCAACCCATCTGTGATATCTAGAAATTATTTAAGGGATCTATAACCATAAAACAATGCATAAATGGGGATTAGAACTAAAATGAAAAACCTCCTACCTCAAGGGAGAAACGTCGAAGTGTTGGGTGCAGAACAACGCTCGCGACGCACTGATTCACGATCTGGCGATGATTAGTGTCAAAAACAGCACCTGGAGGAACATCCTTGCTTTGGTTCACCTAATGGTATAAGGGAGAGGAAGGGGAAGAGGGGGATTGGCCTCCTCCTGCATGCACACAAAGAGGGAGAAGGGGGTGAGGGTATATTTGTTTTATTTTTAATAAAACAATATCCTCTTAACACCCCAGTCTGACTCTCCTCTAACCCATCACACAACAACGACAAAGTTTTATGTCACGCCTAGGGTAAACATGATGTTCTGAACTCAACCGCGATCTCAAAAATCCAATCCGAGACTCCTCTTGAGAGTTACTCACATTTCAAGAGAAACTGCGCACAAGTGATAAAATATATTTATTATATTTAATATCACCGCACTGAGGCTCCCTGACCCTCGAATTCCTATGCTGACTCAGCGCCTGGCTTCATAAATATTCTTAGGAATATTCCAAAGTCTTACAGGGGAAAACGCGAGTCGCTACAATAAATATAAATAATTACATAAATATTCCAAAGCATTGCATTCCATGATGAATAATTATATAAATATATTTATAATTATATAGAAATATCTTTAAATATATTTATTTATAATTATATAAATATATTTTTTATCATATAGAAATATTTTTAAATATATTTATTTAAAATTATAATTATAAATAAATATATATATTTAAATAATTATAAAATTACAATAAATACATTTATTATAACTTTATAAATATATTTATTTATATATTAATATATATATATATATGTATATATAATTATATGTATAACTATATTCACATATTTTTTAATATATTTATTTATAATTAAATTTATAAATATATTTATATTTATTTATTTAAATAATTATAAAATTATAATAAGTAAATATTTTATATTTATAATTTTATAAATATATATAATTATATAAATATAATTATGGTTGTAAATGTGTTTTTTGTGTTTTAAAACACTAAAATATGCGTGAAATGGTAAAAACCAAAAAAATGATGTCTACTTGTTCTAAAATCAAAGTAAAATGATTTTAGATTTAATTTTGAAATGTAGGAACTGATAACTCATCATTCTAAGTGACTGTTTTCCTGTTATGGCAGTAAATGCATTTTTAGTGTTTTAAAACACTAAAACATGTGTAGAATGGTTAAAACTAGGAAACAAATTTTAGATTGTCCTGAAATCAGGGGAAACGATCTTAGATTTAATTTTTAAATTTAGGAACTGATGGTACGTCAATCCAAGTGATGGTTTCCTAGTTATGGTCGTAAACGCATTTTAGTATTTTAAAACACTAAAACGTGCATGAAATGATAAAAACCAATAAAATGAAATTGGATTTTCCTGAAATTATAATGAAATGTCCATAGATTTAATTTCGAAATATATGAACTGAGGCATGCCATTCTGAGTTATAGTTTTCCTGTTATGATCGTAAATGTGGTTTTAGTGTTTTAAAACACTAAAACGTGCATGGAATGGTAAAAAACAGAAAAAATATGTCAGATTGTCCAAAAATCATGGAAAAACCATGGTATATTTAATTGTGAAATTTATGAATTTACGTCTCATCATTCCGAGTGACGGTTTTCTCGTTATGGTCATAAATGCGTTTTTAGTGTTTTAAAACACTAAAAAGTGCATGGAACGGTCAAAACTAGAAAAATGACATCTAATTGTCCTAAAATTAGGTTATAACAACTATATATTTAATTGTGAAATGTAGTAACTGATGACATGTCATTCCAAATGATAGTTTTCCTGTTATGGTCGTAAATACATTTTTTGTGTTTTAAAACACAAAAACGTGCATGGAACTATCAAAACCAAGAAAAAAATGTCATGTTATATTGAAATAAGTGGATAATGAAAATAGATTTAAATTTTAAAATTTAGGAACTGGAAAAACATCATTTCGAGTGATGGTTTTCCCGTTATGGTCATAAACACATTTTTAGTGTTTTAAAACACTAAAATGTGCATGGAACGGTCAAAACCAGACAAAAAATATCAAATTATCCTAAAATATGGGTCTAATGATCATATATTTAATTGTTAAATGTAAGAACCAACACCTTTTCATTATGAGTGATGGTTTTCTCATTATGTTCGTAAACATGTTTTTAATGTTATAAAAACTAAAACATGTGTGAAATGATAAACACTAAAAAAATGATGTCTAATTGTCCTTAAATCAAAGTAAAATTACTATAGATTTAATTTTGAAATGTAGGAACTAACGGTGCATCATTCTAAGTGATGGTGTGCCCGTTGTTGCTGTAAACGCAATTTTAGTGTTTTAAAACACTAAAACATGTGTGGAATGGTTAAAACAAGGAAAAAATGTTGGATTATTCTTAAATCAGAGTATAGTGACTATATATTTAATTGTGAAATGTAGGAATAAAATAAATGTCATTCTGGGTGATGGTTTTCCAGTTATGGATGTAAACACATTTTTAGTGTTTTAAAACACTAAAATGTGAGTGGAATGGTCAAAACTAAGAAAATGATGTCATATTGTCCTGAAATCAAAGAGAAACTACCATAGATTTCATTTTAAAATGTAGGAATTGATGACACATCATTCCAAGTGATGGTTTTCCCATTATGGTCATAAACTTGTTTTTAGTGTTTTAAAACACTAAAACATGCATGAGAGGGTCAAAAATAGGAAAACGACATTGTATTGTCCTGAAATTAGGGAAAGAGACCATATATTTAATTTTAAAATGTAGTAACTCACGACATATCATTCTGAATGACCTTTTTCCCATTATGGTTGTAAATGTGTTTTTAGTTTTTTAAAACACTAAAACATGTGTGGAATGGTCAAATCCATAGAAAACAATCTCATATTGATGTGAAATCATGGTAAAACCACTTCTTAGTTGTTTTTTAATTTTAATACATGATCTTATATCAAAATATTTAAAATTTATTTATTAAATAAATTTAGAGCACAATGCACGCCGCTTTAAAATTAAATTATAATATTTACTTATACCTTTTCAGTTTCAAGTGTTGAATCTTATCCAAAATAGGTATGTTTCTATTTTTAAAGTGTTTTTAATTTTATTTAATTTGTTTAATGTTAAATTTTTTTATGTTTGATTAACAAAATAAAAAATTTTATGTGCAGCATTATTAATATATTTTGTGTCTTTTCTCTTTTGCATTTATTTTCCTAAAGGTTCTGGTTTTCCTTATAGGTGGTAAATACTGACAGTAGGAAGGAGGTTGACCATTCCAATCCATGAAATTATACAAAAGGTAGTCATTTAAATTCTTATTTTCTATGGTATGTTAAAAAAATTCAATTATTCCACTGTAATTCTGGTTTATTATGTTTAGTTTTTTTTGTTTAATTTTTTGTTACAGCTGATGAGATGATGTGGTCAGTTTCAGTTGATGAGATGATGTAGAGGTAGAAAGATGCAATGGAGGTCATGATATAGATGTGTTTTGGGAATGGGTTGTTTTAGGACATATGTTATATGTATATATTTATTACCGATGTATTAGTTGATGTGTGGGGTGACTGAGACTTAGGTTATGATGACCTTATTTGTTTTTTATGATTGCGGATATGTGATGTATAAATAATGGGTTTATCATATATTTATGTTTGAGTTTATATCATGTCATTTTTTTATATTTATAGTTTTTTATTAAATATTTTAAAAAAACAAAATATATTTAGTGGCATTTTGTTGTAACTACCGCTAAACATATATTATTTTATGTATTTAGCGGTGATTCAGATTAACCGTCGCTAAAAATAACCCCCACTAAATGCTTTGCGGTGGTTAATTTTATTTTATTTATATTCTCAGTGGTTTTTTATTAATAAACCACCACTAATTAAACAAAAAACCACCACTAAATTGTCCAAAAATGACACATAAAAAATCGTCTTCAAAAAAAATAAATTTCCAATAATTGACTAGCGACTGTGCAATACTTGACAGTTTTAAGAACCACCACTAAATAATTAGGTGGTAGTTTAAACCACTACTAGAATAATAAATAACCACTGCTAACTATCTCTTTTTTTGTAGTGGTGGTACTCTTTTCATCTATTGTTGGCCTTTAACTCAGGCTAGAATTGGATAAGTCAAAGAAATAGAAGAATACCCTAAAAATAGGGCATATTATATTTCACAAATTTATCATTTCATATGATAATATAAATTAAGAAATAAAAGAATAGGATCTAAGAGATTAGCATTATAGATCCAACATGACAAACGACACTTGATTCTAATCTAAAACGAAGAAGTTCTTCCAAAGCCAATGGGAGGAGAACTTGTGATCTCTTCATGTGGGAGGTTTCTTTGCATGGAATGAAGAAGAAAGAGGTTTTTTATTTAAATAATAAAGAATATGAAGGGGAAAATTCACCCTTTAAAAATTGGGCACATGGTTTAACCACCCAATTTGGCCAAACGGTAAGCTGGTCGTATGGGATTACTGCCTAAGTGGCACTAAGCGTGTGGGCTAGATGCATGGTTTAGAAAATTGTTCCCAGCTTCTGTGGTTCCCCTCTATAATTCATTTATATTTTTTTACACATCCATGTGGACTTCCCCATATAATTTATCAAACTATTATCCTCTATATATGAGTATCATGGTTGAGCTTCTCAATTACAACTAATTGTAGGCTAAATGTGTGCCTCATGATGTTTCTCCAAAATTCAGAGCTTCGGGCTCTAAATGATCCCCATACACTCATGAACCCTTTTTTAAACATTTTATCACTTTCATTGGAAGAAAACAATATATTTATAATGAAATTTAAAGGGTTCATACCTTATTATAAAATCTTAGATCTTACAATCTCCCCTCCTTAAAACAGCCCATCCCTGAGTTTCCCTACTGATATGATAGTAACTCCAACCACTGATCTCATACATCAACCTCTCACTCCTAGGTCTTGTCCTACACACAATCATGCTTCAATAACACCTGTACTAGAATAACTAACCTACCACGTAGAGCCTTTGTGCTCTAATCAACGATACATATAGGATACTCCTCAAAGGATGCATTTACTTCCAACTCAACCACATAAAAATAAAGAATAAAAGATGGTTCTAAATGATAATAGTGAATATGAGATACATGGAATATTTATTTCATGGATCGGTACCTCTGAGGTAACTATAACTGATAAGCTACTGGCCTGACTCTCTCCAAAATCTAAAAAGGCCTGGAATAACAAGGTGATAGCTTCCCTTATTTCTGAATCCGTCTATTCCCCAGTCTAGGTAAAACATACAAGGAGACCTAATATCCCACCTCAAAATCTAATGTCCAGTAGCAATGATGGACATAAGGCTTCTTCCTAGATTGATTTTTTTCCATATAATTCCTAATAAGTTGTGCCTTCTCCAAATTCTCATGAATGAGAAGAGGTCCTAATAGTGCTCCCTCTCCATCCTCTAACCAGCAGAAGGGTGAACGATATGTCATAACATATAAATCATCACAAGGATCCATTTTTATAGTCATTTGGAGGCTGTTATTATAAGAGAACTCAGTGAAAGGTAAGTGTTTCTCCCAAGAACTTATTAAATCAAGGACACATGCCCATAGCATATCCTCTAACACCTATATCATACACTCGGACTAACTGTCAATCTATGGGTGATAGGTTGTACTCAGCAGTACCTATAAACCTAGTGCCCTCTACAACCCCTACCATAACCGTAATTTAAAATGGCCATCTCTTCCCAATACTATAGTACATGTAACTCCATGGAGTCATATGATCTCTCTTACATTATTCCTTGCTAATTATTTCACTAAAAAGGTCTCTCTAATAGGTAAAGAGTGAGTGACCTTTGTTAGTCTATCTATGATCACCCATATAGTGTCACAACCTCAAGGTGACCAAGGTAATTCTATCATAAAATCCATAGTGAGGTCACCCCATTTCTATTTGGGAATAGGAAATGATTTTAAAATCCCTACTGGCCACTGACGTTCTGCCTTCACCTGCTAACAGGTGGAACACCAAGTAACAAAACCAACTATCTCCCTTTTCATACCGGAACACCAATATTGGTGGTGTAAATCACGGTACATCTTCAAAAGGCCAGGTTGTACCACCCAAGTATAAGCATGATAATCTTGAATCAATTCCTCTTGGATGTATGTAGGAACCCAAACATGTCTATGAATGTTCAAGACCTAATCCCTATTAATAATCTAACCAAAAGGTGGGTCCCTACCTCAAATGGTCTCCCATAGGACCAAGTCCTTAGGATCATAAAGTTACCTCATCTTAACTCTATCCAAAAGTAAATATTTAATTAATATCGATGCTATTACAAGCTATATATGATGGTTCTGAACCTCCAAATGCATCTCTAGAAAATAGGGTCATCAGCTGGCACTTACTATTGGCCTATTAGAATGCCTGTGTATGAGTCTTCTAACTCAAAGCATCATCAAAAACATTTCCCTTACCAGACGTATAATCAATCTTAGAGTTGAGTTATTATAGGTATTCAACCCATATTTGTTTCTAGAGATTCAAGTCACACTGTTTAAATATATACTTGAGGCTTTTTTGGTCTGTGTACACCAAAAAAATTTCTTCTAGTAAGTAATGCTTCCAATAACACAAGGCATAAACCGTAGCAACTAGTTTGAGATCATGCATCGGGTAATTCCACTCATGTCACCTCAATTAACAGGATCTATATTCCACAACCCAATCTTCCTGCATCAAAACATCTCCCTACCCAATGCGAGACACATCATAGTAAACCATGTATCCTCTTCCAAGCTGAGGTAAAATCAAAATCGGTATTGAAGTCAATAGTCCTTTCAACTCCTGAAAGGCCTTATAACACTCTTCAGGCCATGTAAATTTAACACCTTTATTGATCAATTCTATGAGAAGGGTTATAAGGTGTGAGGAATCCAATATAAATATCTAGTAATAACCCATCAACTCTAAGAAACTACGTATATCAAAGATGTTCTTAGATTGTTCCTAGAAAAAAACAACCTCCGCCTTCTCTGGGTCAACTGATACTCCTATATCTGAGAGGATGTGACCCGGGAAGTGGACCTTATTGATCTAAAAGTGTAATTTTGTGATCTTAGAATATAGTTGGTTCTCTCTTAGTGTGCTCAAAATGATATCAATATTTTGGTCATGTTTGTGTCGAGTATGTGAGTACACCAGGATGTTTTCCATAAATTCTACCACAAATGAATCCAGATACAGGTGGAAAACCTAATTCATTAAATCCATGAATATTTTTGGTGTGTTCCTAAGACCGAACAACATGATCAAATACTCATACAAGACATATCTACTTCAAAATGTTGTGAGTGTTATATTTGATGGTCTAACACATACCTGATGGAAACCTAAACTCAAATCAATCTTGGAGAAAACCCTCACTCCTTGGAGCTGATTGAAGAGGTCTTATATATGCAGTAGAGGATACTAGTTCTTTACCATAAGATAGTTCAACCGACAGTAATCCTCAAAAATCTTGCTGGTACCATCCTCCTTCTTAGAACCTCTAGAGAGTAGGGTTATAGCTATGAACCTATAGCCATAGTTTTCCAAAACCATGGCTGTTGGGTTTTATTTCCTTTCCATAGTAATGGTATAGATAAAACCATCACCATAGGTACAGTTTATAGGAATGGTTTTCTTAAATAGTGGCTATAGGTTTTTTGGTCCAGGATATAACCACGATTTTGGAAAATCAAGGCTATAAGTCCCTGGCTATAGCCATGGTTCATGAAAATCATGGCTCTAGGTTTCCCATGCAACCATGGGAAAAGTATTTACCCATGGAAAATGCATGGGAAGACCTATAGCCACGGTTTTCTACATATTTCCATGATTACTAAATTTATATATTAAAAATATAAATATTAATATAGAAAATTCAATGTAGTGTAGTGTCTATGCTCCTCATGTCTAATAGAGGAGGTAAGGGGTTGGAATCTAACTAGTGGTATTCTATTTTAACCATATAGGGTCTATAACCATGTTATACAACCGAGATGTCCATTGCCACAGTGGAAAAAACAATGGGTATAGGATCTGTTGCCATGGTGGAAAAATGTGGATGTAACCCTTAAAATTGTTGTTATAGCTTTCCCTATAGCCATGCCAATATGAGACATGTCCAGTTGAAACCATGGCTATAAGCTATAGTCATGGTTTTTACCTCTATATCTACGGTTTTTTTCCATGGCTATAACCAAATTTTATAGTTATGTGTCGAAAAGGACTGGTGATCCCCATGGGAAGTACTAAGCCATATAAAACTCTTAGTTTCCATGTCCTCTATATTTTTTTGAGATCATGCATATCAACAGTAGTCATCTTGTAAGGAGGAACAGATACCAGTGTTGCTCCTGGTACTATGTCAATATTAGAATATACCTAACTCTCAAGAGGTAGCCTAGAAAAGTCATTAGGGAAGACGTCCCTGAAACAATAGATTAAGGGAGAGAAATCATCCTAACGTGCTCCCTGATCATCCCTATAAAGTCTAGAAATATGGTTTTTCACTTCACCTATCCCATGATACTCAGGTATAGCTCAACTTTCCTAGACATATGATTCACCCTTTTAAATATAATTATCTCCCTTTAGTGATGTGAATGATACCCTCTGGTAATAGAAATTGACATAATCATGATAAGAAAACAATCATTCCCTCCTGAGAATGATGTCAAAACCTATCATCTTGAATAAGAATAGGTTCTATAGAAAATGATACCCACCTATCTCAAGGTGAAATCTTTTCACTCGCATACACTATTTGATTAAATTCCCAACAGAGTATTGGGTGTCATCATGCCACAAGAATACTCTATATCGAGGCCAAAAATCTCCATAGTCTCCACATATATAAAGGAGTGAGAAGCACCTAATTCAAATATAGTAGATGATATAGTAGAGGTTTCTAAAATTTTACCTATAACCATAGATGGAATGACACTCTGCTCTCAAGGGATCAGTTGCACTGCATATATCTAGCCTAGTCCATGAACCTGATATATAGCACAACTTCTCGAGGTAGGATCACTCTGTTGGTGATACAAATATAGTGTTTGGATCCCTTGGTCACAATCACCTCCTCAGCAAGCACGACTGGTGGTGCTCCAGCTCCCTGGCTAATGTGGATTTTCTTATCCTGCTTCTAAAGGTGGAGTCGATGAAAATCCTTTTCCACTAGATATAAGTGGAAATGTCTGGAAAAAAACCTTTACAGATAACTCATCATATTAAAGTCTTTGTACTCAACTAGATATCTATCACACTGGGGCTCAAATGACCCTACTTATAGAACTGATGAAAGATTACATGGCTACCCTGACACACACTATGACTATTACTGCCTCCTGAAGAAAACTTTATGTTACGCTTCTTATTGCTAGTCGAAGTAGTTTCGGGTTTAGGAGCTGAACTTCACTAGATCTCACACACTAGTTCTCTCGGGTTACGCTCAGTAATGAGTGTTGGGTTCACTATCCCCAATACAGTAGTCAATCAGAATACATTTACCTATGACCAGATGTCATGCTTGAGACCATCCTCAAATCACCTATCCCTATATAACTCATCACCTATGAGGATAGGTGCGAAGTGTTTAAGCTCTATGAAACATAAAAATTAGTCCATAATTAATAAATCACCCTGATATAGGTGCATAAACACTTTGGCTCTATTATCCCTCAATGTGTCAGGAGAGAAACAATCATAGAAGGATGTCTGGAAATCACTCTTAACCATAGCCTGATGTTGATCGACCTAGGTCAATGCATCCCACTGTCTCTTGGATGAATCATGTAGCATGTAAGTTGTGAGCTTAACCCACCTCTCGGAAGGAATCTTTATATGCTCAAAAATATAAATCATGGACTCCAACCAAGAATCTAAAGCCTATGGACTATCATCCCTCAAATATTTGGGTGGATTTTACTATTAAAACTCTCACATAAACACTTCCATAGTCAGGGTAGGTCATAGGGCTCCCTACATAGTCTGCATGAACCGTAACAATCCCTCTCTAAACTAGTCATCAGCACCCTGATCTGGTATAACATGAGGTGATGCAAGTTGCATTGCAGGAGGTATCATTGGTGGATTAGGGTCCGCCACCTCCAAATCATGGTCATCATTATCCTCCTGGGATAAAATCAAGGGTTTCATGGTGACATAGCTCTACAAATTTCAATTGCATGTTATAGAGTAAAACATCATTTAAGTTATAATTAGCATCACCATTTAATGAAAATCATTACATTTAATTATTAAGAATCAATATTTCATATGTGTATTTTTATATATATACTCATCATGGTCCAGTTAGATGTGTTCCCATTCCCAATTAATAGAGTACTTGCTTTATAAATTGAAATTGGAACGTCATGTAACTACAACATGGTTTTTACCTAAAGAATTAGAATGCAACAAGTCCATCTATGATGGTTTTATTATATAGGTTGGCATTACCAATTAATAAAGGCTCGTACACTTTATAAATTTTTATTGTCTCCCATTCAATCATAACCATAAATGTTTCAGGCCATGAAACCTATGGTTCATGCCTCAAACATGTAATAATTCATTAATTAAGGTTCCACCATCAAGATATATGGGAAAAACATCTAGTTTGATGTAAACACTTTAATAACCAATTATTTATCCATTTCATGCATAAATAATTAGTACAATTTCATGGGTATAGAAATCAAGGCACCAATAACACCCATCATGCAATGCTCGTAGTAATATAAAAATGGAATGGAATATGCATGATGTGTGAATCCTTAGGTTCCTACAATGATGTGTGAGATAAAACTTTCTTTTAGTATCAGGACAAGGGTAAAATTTAACTAAAATTGATAATAATAGTTCCATGATTCATGTGTGTCACTCAACAGTGAAATCAATAAAACTATAATAGGCATAATCCAAAAAAGTAATTCCCTTCCCAGGTAATTTGGATTTTCACTATATTTGGGTTTTATACTCCCACACATAGTCTCATTACTAAATTCCAACACATTCCTAGTCTCTTATCTATCAATCTCAAATAATAAGGAAATAGGAAAAGAACCCCATTGATACAACTTTTTGACATCCTGAACTCGGTTCACTCATGAGTAATTGAACCTATAAGGACCCAGCCTTGGAAATTTACATAATCTTGAGTTTTATACAAGAAAATACATCCTTACACATTGATTATATTTTCAGGTTTATAGTTTTAGAGAAATTAGGACATAAAACATACCCAACATCCCATATTCATATATGAGGATACTACTAAAATAGTATTCTCTTTTTCCAAAATATAAAACTTAAATAAAATATAATTTCTTTTAAAAATATTTATAAAATTTAAATTGTCTTCCTTCTTTCTCTTACAAATTTTTATAGCATATGAAAAACATTTAAAAACTTCAGATAAGAACAAATATCTCAGTAAGGGATATAAGGAAATACATCGTTAGTCAAGTGATAACATAAAAATCAATAAAACCCATTTCATAAAAAATCGTTAACATGCATGAAAAAATCATGTAGTTGAATTGGGACATATTTACCATATAAATCTTACAATCACCCTTACACATGTAATAACCATTTGGTCAAATTCCATCTCTAGAGTACCCAATGCATTGGAGAGCTATAAAGGGGCTCACCCATCATATCTTTAGCTATAATGGGCTCATCCCAACATATATTGAGTTGTAATGGTATCAAACCAACATAAATATGTCTAGGGAACATATCATGGTAATAAATTATCATTAAATCATGAGAAAACACTCATGACATATATTTAAAAAAACAACATTTTTGAATTTTATTAAATATACTTTTAAAATAATTTTAAAAGGAAAGTCCCTTACAAATATAATTGGAGTGAGAATTAATAGAATAGAATGGATATGTGAATACAATATAAATACACATAATAAAACATAATAAAACATAATATAAACAAAAAATAATCACAAAAATAATATTAATACCACATAATGAATAAAGTAGAAGGTTAACCCAAAGATTGGAAATTGGGTTAAGAATTCCATAACCTCGGGTTCGTCTTACTTCAAACATGTTTAAACCTCCTGTATAATGGTTAAAAAGTTGTTATTAATATCCTAAAAATATATTCATGTTTATAAAACCTTATATTATAATTTAATTACTCCATTTTACACGTTAACTATTAGTATTTTTTTTCTTCCATTGTTTCAGGTGCATTCTTTACATGATTTCCATGGCCAGTTCGTATTTGATTTTCTTTTCATATAGAAATGAAATTCCAAAAGTGGAATGAAATGATATTAATATTTTTTCATAATATTAAATGATTCCATAACTCGTTTTGTGTATATGGTATGAGGATTAATCATTAGATAAATCTTTAGTGATATCTGTTTAGATCATTTTTGTGGTTCTTTGATAATCATGAACTAGTTTCATTATATAACATAATATTATATATATATATATATATTAACTCCAAAACATGAAATAGGATATATCATATAATTTAAATTCTATTTCAACCATTAAAAAAATTTTATAACCAGTTTTTAAATAAGTAAAGGAAATTGTAAACACATCATCCATGATTTTGGTAAATCGGCACATCATGGACGGTGTTTTTATTTTTAGAACAAGAGGAAGAGGATAAGAAGAATTATGATGAATATTTACATAAACATGATAAAAATATAGAATATATATCATAATGGATCTTTCATTACTCTTGGATAAGGTGTGGTAAAGAGAGTATAAGAAAAGAAAGGAATTGAAAAGAAAACACATGAAGATGAAAGAGGATTCTTACCTCTTGATCTCTTATCCTTAAGATCCTCCTTAAGGCCTTTGGTTTTGGACTTTTGAGAGACTAGAAGGTCTTGTACATGGGGAAGATACTTGGGGATGGGATTTGGTAAAACTTAGACAATGCTCAAGGCTTGAGAGGTGTGAGAGGAAGAGGGTAATGAGGGTGGTACGTTAGTGGAGGAGAGGAGGGATTTTACATTATTTTAATCATTATTTTAATATTTTTGTCCAAGACTATGAATGGTATTCATTATTGTGATAAAAATAGTAGAGAGATCATTTGAGTTTGAAACAAGTGGGCTTACATCAGTCATGATGTCAAAAATAGTGTATTTAACTGATAATTTGTATATATGGTATTTTACCATATTTCACTATTCATAAAAAATTCAAGAATTTCAGAGAAATACCAAAAAATCACCCTAACCATTTTTAGATATGTAGAATTCAAAAATGAACTAATTTTTTTGAAAATGATTTTCTAAATACGATTAATTTAAATTTTTAATAAAAACATATTATATTTGAAAAATACATTTTTTAAAATTATAACTCATTTTATATCGCCTTGAAAAATTAATCAAGATCTCATTATATTATAACCATAAGAAAATAAAATAATAATGAAATTTACAATTCATAAAGGTCATATTACTATTCATAATACTATTCATAAGGGTATTTTACTATTCAGAAAAAAAACAATTTGGTTCTATCAAACTCCAAATTACTTACTGATCACAACCACAGATGTCCATTTTTCAAAATTCAAAGTGGAACAATTTATGTTTAATGACTAGTTTGTAACTATCTACTTAAAATAGAGTTTTATGCATTTCAATTTATTTTTAAAACCTTGGGGTGTTACAAAACCCAGTTGTCCACATGACATTAAGTGTGCCTCCCCATATACCAAAGGTTGTCGACTAGTAGCAAGGGTCTATAATAGTATAGTGGGGAGGTTATACCCTCATGATCAGATTATAGCATAATGGTATAACATGAATGATAAAAAAAGGAAGCATAATAAATAATCAGTAGTGAAAAGTTAAATCATCCAGATATCTTAAAAAATTTATAGAAACTATATCCAATTTCATATACAAAATTATGATGATCATATCATGATGATATAAAAAAGGGAAAGTACGTGGGAAGAGAGAAACATGCATATAAAACATGATATAAAAAAGTCCAAAAAATATCTCCAATAACACCATGAGCATAAAATCAGTTCTCTTCTCTCATACTCCATCCTAGTACAAAAATCAAGCATCCATAATAGGTTTCTTCCCCTTGTCCCTACCTGTTTCCATGAAGTCTATCTGGGAGACAATCGACGACCCGAATAGGGTGTGACATATACTGAGTAGGTCACCACCAATAGTGTCTATAACAAATCCAGTCTTTGTATATAATTTGAAGTGGTGTGAAGGTATAATAGTAATAAATATTTTAAACTAATAAGTGGTACAACCAAAATCTATAGTACATGTTGTGATCAAGCAGTCCATAAACAATGAACAACTATAAAACAATGCAAGGCATCATCTACAACCTACTTCAACATGTTAAGTTTCCAGAAAGTATGACATATGCCTAATAATCATATATCAGACCTACAAGGGCCAGGATCCATGTCCAATGACCAAGGTTTCCTCTTTGAATTTACAAAGCTCATCCATAGAAAAATTAGTGTAATATAGACCTATATGGGCCAAGACCCAGGACCCATGGATAAAGGCACCCTCTTCGAGACCACGATATTCATCCATACCAAATTCGGCAAAGGCTTGTGTGGAGCCCAAGGAGCATGTTTGAGGCGTTCCAAGTAAGCCATATCTAAGTTAACAGTCCAAGGTATCCAATATATCATAAGAAAGTGGGTCTTCAGTGCCATATCATATCTCCCATTATCAATGTAATATATATAATGATTCAAGCGTACATTTTAATGTCCATTCGCTTTTATGAATTGAATTTATCATAATATTTTCATTTACCATTTCATATACAAGTGAAAAGGGAGGAGTCCATGTTGGTGTCCATGCCTTTAGTCAATTCCATTCAATGAATTATAGAAGGTATCAAGGGGCCATGTTAGTGTCCATACCCTTTTTTCAATTGAATTTATCACATTCAATTCTTTAATCAATTCACAAACAAGTAATAAGAAGGAGGGTCATGTTAGTTTCCATGTCACTTCACCAATCAATTACATAGTTATGCATAATCCTAGGTATTGTCCAATTCATTCAAGAAATATCATTTATCCCATTTCATTAATCCTTTTATTTGTAATGAAAAGGGGTTACAAGAGGTATTTAACCTTTAAAAATCATTTAATTTGGGCATGATAACCATTAATAATTGGTGAGCTCAACTCACCCCAAGTATGGAAAGACCATAGCCATAGAACTAACCCACCTCAAGGGTGGCTCGGGTTGAGGTTGATAACCTCAAACCTTTTATATGGGTGGCATAACATGTTTAAATCATAGTTTAAATAATCAATTTAAATATTTATTAACTTAAGGAGAAACATCAGGAAAGTCCAACGTTCACCACAACAACAACAAAGTATAAACACCCATATTTTTAGAGAAAATGTGTAGACCACCTAATTTAAATGAGCAATACTCTCCTCGTCTTTTTTTGGCCTTTAACTTGATCTAGAATGTGAGAAATCAAAGAAATTTCTGAATTATAAATAAATAGTGCATATTATGTTACACGGATTTAGCATTCTATAAAGCGAGGTAGACAAAGAAAGAAATGAAGATAATCAAGGAGCTTATTGTTAGGGATCCAATTCAACAAACGACACATGATTTTGAGTTAAAACGAAGTTGAAATTCGAAATCCTAGGGGAGGGGAACTTGGGATCTCTTTATGCGGGAGGCTATTGTGCGTGGAATGAAGAAGAAAGTGGGTTATAATTTTTAGAAATAAAGGAAAAATGGTAAATTCACCATTTAATAAAGTGTCATAAATTATCATTACTTTTCTAAAACTGCATCTAAATAAATAAAAAACTAGAAATTTAGGAGAATTTTTGAACTCTCAATTACAACCACTAAATCATGTGCATACATGATTCATTGTCTCCTAGAGTATACGGTTCATCACTATTTTGGTCATAGTAATACGCTTCTAATATCCACCAACAATGTTTTTCTAACACCAACATAGCATAAAATAACCCAAAAACTATTGATTGGGAACCAAAGGACAAAAATACAACAGCTGGAAAATAAATTAACACCACTCCCAAGAAGCACATCAATGGATACTAGATCAAAGAAACTAGGTAGTCAAGGGCTGTGAGCTGTGTGAAATGCTCGGGCACATCTATGATCTCCATAGTGGTGTTTCCCTTCAGCTTCACCTTCATGTAGTGTACCACCAACTCTAGCACAGTAGCATCGCAAACTGTTTTCACCACGGTGTAGGGGATGACCACCTGCTCCAGCACCGCCCAGTTGTCACCACCGAACACCATTATCACCACCGCAACTTCCACCTCTGGCTCCATCGACCTCAACAATTTCTCGTACATCTCCACCACCCATAGGTCGGCCTTTGCAGTGTCTATGGTGTCCGAAAATGCCGAAACCCATTTATGAAAGTCCAACTTCATTAGGGAAATCATCTCCTTCACCATCGAGTCATCAAAACCCCCTTCGTACCCCTCCGTATTTAAGTAACTGGGAGAAGAAGTGATGAGAATGATCTTGTTGAAGAGGTCAGGCCTCTTCATGGCAGTGATGCATCCAATCATGCCAGACATGGAGTGGATGAAGAAGACCGACAGCTCGAGGTGGAGCTCCTTGATGATTCGGATGAGGTAATCTGAGAAAGCATCGAAGGAGGATTTGGTGGTGGGATCGAATAGCCCAATATCGCGCATGGTTCTAGAGAAGCACCAATTAAATACCATAACATGGGAGCGGTGGGAGACGGTCGTGAGGACAGTATCCTAGTAGGACTAGTCTCCTCTAAAGATGTGCATCAGAGTTATGGCTTCGTCCCTGGACCCGACGATGGTCACATTCATGGACACCGCCAGGCTGCGCTCCACCTTCATTCTAAAAGACATAAACAAAGAGGAAGAGGGAGGAGTACATGATTTTTCTAGCCTATAAAATATAAACTATAATACCAATAATTTATTTTTTACTATTTATTATATGTTTAATTAATATTTTATTTTTCATTTATATGAGTTTTATAGTTTATATTTTATAGGATTTCAAAGTCAAGTAGATGTCTTTGGATCCTCCTCGACAGTCCTTCTTTTCTCTCTCATTTCTGAGTAAATTTTCATAAATTCCTTTCATTTTCATTTTTTTATTTTATTTATGAAACTATTTTTATTTTCAACAACTTTTTATATTTTTAGGATATCTTTTAAATTTTATTTACATTTCTTTTATAATATATATTTTATAATATTTTAAATTAATCTAATTGAAATTTAATAATTATTCCTGTGTTTTAAGTATTTGACTTTGAAAGCTGTCAAATATAAATTGTGCCTAAAATATTAACAAAAACTGAAACATTGGATAGACATATAAGAAGAGCTCATATTAATAATAGTATCTTCATTTCAATAGACATAAAACATATAAATGAACAAGTATAATCAATTTCTATGTCTATAGTGAGGATATTTTGTCCCACATGGTGGTCTACAAATAGGATGCTCGATTTGGGTTCGTTGTGGAGTCTGATGATCTAAAAAGGGCTGATCCTCGGGTGCTGGAATGTCGACTACCGCATCCTCCACCTATGTGTTAGTGGGAGTAGTTTCCAACTGCATGTCGTACTACACTCCTGATCCTTCTCCCACTATGGTGGTAGAAGGACCTTCCATCATCATAGTGGGGAACCAAGCCTGCGATGGAGCAATACCCCAAGGCTACGATAGATCTAGACCCCAAGGTTGTGATGGATATGGACCCGAAGGCTACGATGGATCTGGACCCCAAGCTGGAGAAAATTGTGGATATCATGTCAAGAAAGATAGATCTAATGTTTCCTGAGGCACATCCTCAATCGGCTGAGGCTGGACTACTAGAGGGATGACCTCTGCCTGTGGAATAGGTGAGACATCACGTGTAGAACGATGCTATCTATGTTGTCATCATGGATCCTCAGCACCAACAACTACTATAGGATGTCCCTTCAGGGCATGAACCTCCTTTCTCTAGGCTGGACTCTCGAAGATAATATCAGAAAGCGCACACTAAGATGACATCAGCTCTAGTACTTTAGCATGGATGACTTCCCAGATAAAGACCCCTTATCCTCTACATCAATCATGCGAAAAAGATGCTCTGAGTGAATTCCAGGTAAAGATATTCAAAATGAATTAGAAAATAGTTCAATAAACAAACTAATGTAAATATATTTACTTATAATCTTATGAATCTCTCTATCGTGTCGGGTAAGATACAATATAGACTTTAGTCTGTACCATGGATTATACTCGACCTGATCTAAAAGAAAGAATCTATTCATAGGTATACCTTCGATATGAAACTATGCACATCTGTGCTAGTAGTCAAGAAACTCAGCATGTACTCGGCACCAATTCTCATCATGCCTCCCTGTCAGCTTCACGTCATGAAGCTTCTTTGTCTGTCTCGATGGAAATGGAATCTACTGAACACAACAAAACTATCTCATGACTCTATTAGGCTGCTGCCACTCAATAATATGGAAGTGAATGAGGGGCACTAAATTCATAGCATCCTCAAGCCCAACAGTGTAGTATGGTGGCAACTGGTCCATTATAGTCCAGTATGGAAGGCCTAAAATCTGAAATGACATGTGACCTTTGTCAAAAAATCTCCTTACTAAAATTAAAAATTGATTATATTATTAAATTTTTTAGATAGTGGTAGATTGTATATACATACCCAGTTTGGTAAGAGACATTCCAACTTGAGCTGATATGCGCCCAAATGGTCTCTCAGAACCATGTAGAAATTTTATCTCTGACACCACCTATAAAATACAACATTTATAGTGAAAAATAATGAGAAATTAAATTCAATAACTCCTAGTAGCATCAGAAACCAATATAGATTATTGATCATAACAGCGTCCATGTGAAGCATCATGAAACACCTCCATAGTGATCGATAGACCAGAAAGATGAGGGTGGAATAAGAGGATGTGTTCCCATGAACACATCTAAATAAAGATGATGCATCCCCCGAGATCTATGCAGTCACTATATGATATCCTTCATAATTCTCTATATATGTATGCCAAGAAGGACGACCCCCAAATGTACATCCAAACCCGATCAAAGTTCTCCATTAGGGGTAGATACATCATGTGCACGTGCATCCCTGAGTGATCAGCACAAATTCTCCCTCCAATGAGCCATAATATATATGCATGGGTATAACACATGAGAGTCTGCTAGTCAGTATCATCAGGTAAATATGGAATATGATCCTCCAACCAAGGCATAGATATCGATGCTCCATCTACAGCCCTATGGTTGGACAAAATGTCGATGCCTAACAATTTCTGAGAAAGGTCGGGACAAGATACACGAGTGGGTCTAATAATAGTTTCCCCCAAGATAATAAAACCGAGAAGCACTTCCACATCCTGTTGCGTGATGGTCATCTCTCCCTCAGGCAGGTGGAATGTGCGTGTATCTGGTCTCCACCTCTCCATGAGTGCAACAAACAGGTGATGGTTGACAAATGTGAAATCCAATATAGTAATTCCATAGAATCTAGCACCATGCAAGTATGGTATAATGGCATGTGGAGGCTCCCTATGACGAAAATGGTGCACTCGACGCACCCTGATCGATCAATCCTCACCACTATCTAATAGGACCTAAGAAACATGGTTATCCTACTGAGTGAGTAGTATGGTATCATCCATCTGTAAATAAACAAATGAAATCAGTCATAAGTGTAAAATGTAAATATAATTTTATGTTTAGTAAAATGTTATGACTTGTAGAATGAAATACATTCCATGTTTATTCACATTGTTTTATGAAGTTTTTTTTACCAAAATAAAGGGGCATGTCTTCATGTTTTTCAAAGCATATTACTAACGTGTTGTTAATATATGCTTTTACCTAGAAAAGGGTGTTTTGTAATATATGGTTTAATATATTTATATATATAAACATTTTGTCTTCGTTATGTATATTTTTATTAGAAAATAGTGTGCTTTGTAATTTATGTATGACTGTCCACATGATGGTATGTTTCATGATTATTTTCTCATATGTACAGCTCATTCTGTAACACTAACTGAATTTTAAGAAAGAATTTGTGGGAAATGAACCATGAAGTAGGAGGAATTATGACAATGACGATGATAATGACACAAAATAATTCCATCACAACCATCATTTTCACTATTCTTCTAGCATTGTGGTTCATTTCAAATTCTTTCTTGAAGTTCAGTTAGTGTTACAGAATTAGTTGTACTAACCACTATTGTTGGTTGTGTACTATAACAAGCTCCTTTCTGAGTTTGTATAACCTCCCCATAGTAGTACACACAGGTAAAACATAAATATATATGTCAAAAATGTTTTCTCATCATGATCCTAATAATGTAACTAATATTGACAAAGATGGTTGATCATATAATCTTTATTGTACTGAAATTTTATAACATAATATATGATACTATTATTTTGTTATATTAAAGTTTATTAGAATAATAGTCACATGGTGTTTTTGAAAACTAAGGTAAAAAATAAGAGATAACAACATATAATTTACAATATGAGAATATCACAATGAAGATAATACATCATTGTGGATGAGAGTGTGAACTCGACCCAACAATGTTAGGGAATCATTTCTGGTTATGACCTTTTTGATGACATATAGTGCATCTTAAACTCTTCCCATATTCTTGAGTCCATTCCATCTCATTCTGCATCATGCTGGCCTTCGGTCTCCCACGGGTACACAACCGGTTGATGTCAAGTATCACTATCGGTTGGCCTTCAGGCATTGGGAAATAACAAAACTCCCCAATAGGAATCCATGGTGCAACATAACAGTTAGAAATGGTGTCTATCTAGTAAAATGGATCAACATATGCTTCTCATGATATGTTCACAGAGGCACATGTTGCGATGGTGTGTGTTCATGGAAACCATAAGGCCTGAAATTTTTCACATCGACATTGCCTCGTTTCTAGTAATACCACCATTTTTTCACTGATGATATTTGTGATGGGGTCCAAATGATCTTTAACTTCAAATCAAGAGTCTTCTCATTGAAAAAGGATGACATTATAACCATAATCTTCTTAAATATTATTTTCAATCTCTCTTTGAAAGTTTCTTCCATACCTTATCCCCTACTGAATATCCTATGAGGCTAGATTTTGCCTATCAAAAAAGTACTTCATGCAATGATATAATGTCTCCTGAACTAGGGAAGTTATAGGTAACTTGAGAATCCCCTTAAAGACACCAGTGATGCACTCCATAGTGTTTGTGGTCATGTGTCCATACCACTTCCCCCCGTCATATTCCAATGTCCATTTTTCTTTTGGAACCCACATCATATAATCACAAAATTCTTGATTATCCTTGTGGATTTGTTCGAAATGTTCTTCAAACCATCATTGATCCAAATCATATGCTACATAAAAGAGATGACATTTCACATAAATTTATTTTATATTTACATTGAAATAGTACAAAATAACAAATACAAAGTGTACTAAGCCTCATGATTGCCTTCTTCATCAGTTCATTGTGGAATGTTTTCCGCACGTTGCTAACAATGTGTCTAATACAGTACTAATTTTGTGCATTTGGGGATCTCCTTGTATCAAGGTCTACATTTATTTCCTCATTAACTACTCGATGTTGATCAGATATCAAACAGACACCCTGAATGTTGGTGAAATGGTTGCTGATACATGCCAAAAACCGACTCCATGATTAATAGTTTTCCTTCTCCATAATAGAAAAGGAAAGAAGAATTGGTGAATGGTTTTCATCTTTGGTTTTCACAATCAACAATACACCCTTTTATTTTTCATATAGAAAAGTTCCATCAATCTGAATAAACAGTTTTCTAAAACAAAATTCAGAGATACAGAGGAGGAATGCTCAGAACAACTGATGAAATTGAACACGAGATGGATCAAGTCAGTTATCATGAGACACATGTTCATTTGTATCAAAATTGAATACAACTTGGTTATGGTGCATCAGTATATCTAGAAATTACGGCAACGCCCGATACGATTCATTCCAATCACCATAGACCTTCACAATTGCCTTTTGTTTCGTCATCCATGACTTATTATAGGAAATCTTATTACTGAATGTTTTCTATATCCTCTCTTGCACTAGGGATATTAGAACATATTGGAATGTCCTAATCATCTCAATGACAATGGATGACACAAATTCTATATCCAATGAGGTATGATATTGTGTGAGGCTTGGCTAGACCACTACGGGAAAAATGGGTATTTGCGACGGGGGTATTTACCCGTCACAAATAAGTAGGCTTTTGCGACGGGATTGCTTTCCCCGTCGCAAAAGAACTGGCGCGCGTTGCGCGCCAAATTGCGGGAAAACTATTTGCGACGGGGGAATATTCCCGTCGCAAATAACCGGCGGCGGTAAAAGGTATTTGCGATGGGAATATTCCCCCGTCGCAAATAGTATGTCGGCAGGTGGTTATTTGCGACGGGTCCCGTCGCAAATAACTATTTAACCGTTGACCGTAATAAATGTTGGCTAAGGTATTTGCGACGGGTACCGTCGCAAATAACACTATTTGCGACGGGAATCCCGTCGCAAATAATCTAACCTATAAATACCTCCATCCGTTTTTTTCAAATCATTCTCAAACTCCATCTTCTTCTTCTCTCAAAGTTGTATTTCTAAAGTTTAGTTTTTCTCCAGTTTAATTTTTTTCTCCGGAGTTGATATTAAAGTTTTGAAGAACGATCAGAGCAGATCAATTTTCAAGGTATTTGTGTTCATTTTAATTTAATATTTATTTTTAATTTTTTATTAGTTTCAATTATTCTTAATTAGTTGTAATTTAATTATGTTTACATTGTTTTGTTACTTAATAAATTTAAATTACTAGTATTGTTCATAGTTAATGGTAATTAAGAATAATTAGTAATAATTTTTAATAATTAAGAATAAATATTAATAATTAATAATAAATACCAATAATTAGGAATAATAACATTATTACATTATTAGATATTTTATTATTAATATTAAAATAATATAATTTTTTATATATATACAATTCTCTTTTCATCTGTGTGTTTGCTGTCTTCACATGTATTATTTGTATGTGGAGATAGAAAACGCACAGATGAAAGTAGAATTGTATATAAATTAGAAAATTATATTATTTTAATATTAATAATAAAATATACTAACAATGTTATTATTTGTAATTATTGGTAATTATTCCTAATTATTGGTAATTATTCATTTAATAACTAATAATTAGGAACAATTACCAATAATTACCAATAATTAGAAATAATTAGTAATAATTACCAATAATTAGTAATAATTAACAATAATTAGTAATAATTACCAATAATTAGTAATAATTACAAATAATTAGTAATAATTACAAATAATTAGTAATAATTACCAATAATTAGTAATAATTACCAATAATTAGTAATAATTACCAATAATTAATAATAATTACCAATAAGTAGTAATAATTATCAACAATTACCAATAATTAGTAATAATTAGTATTAATTACCAATAATTAGTATTAATTACCAATAATTAGTAATAATAACCAATAATTAGTAATAATTACCAATAATTAGTAATAATTACCAATAATTAGGAATAATTACCAATAATTAGTAATAATTACCAATAATTAGTAATAATTAGTAATAATTACCAATAATTCGTAATAATTAACAATAATTAGTAATAATTAACAATACTTAGTAATAATTACCAATAATTACAAATAATTATCAATAATTAGTAATAATTAGTAATAATTAGTAATAATTACCAATAATTAGTAATAATTAGTAATAATTAGTAATAATTAGGAAAAATTAGGAATATTTACCAATAATTAGTAATAATTAGTAATAATTAGTATTAATTACCAATAATTAGTAATAATTACCAATAATTAGTAATAATTACCAATAATTAAAAATAATTACCAATAATTAGTAATAATTACAAATAATTAGTAATAATTAGTAATAATTAGTAATAATTAGTAATAATTAGTCATAATTACCAATAATTCGTAATAATTAACAATAATTAGTAATAATTAACAATACTTAGTAATAATTACCAATAATTACCAATAATTACCAATAATTAGTAATAATTAGTAATAATTAGTAATAATTACCAATAATTAGTAATATTTAGTAATAATTAGTAATAATTAGTAAAAATTAGGAATAATTACCAATAATTAGTAATAATTAGTAATAATTAGTATTAATTACCAATAATTAGTAATAATTAGTAATAATTACCAATAATTAGTAATAATTAACAATACTTGCCAATAATTACCAATAATTACCAATGATTAGTAATAATTACCAATAATTACCAATAATTGGTAATAATTAATAATAATTACCAATAATTAGTAATAATTGGTAATAATTAATAATAATTACCAATAATTAGTAATAATTATTAATAATTAGTAATAATTAATAATAATTACCAATAATTAGTAATAATTACCAATAATTAGTAATAATTACCAATAATTAGTAATAATTAACAATAATTACCAATAATTAGTAATAACTAGTAATAATTAGTAATAATTAGTAATAATTAGTATTAATTAGTAATAATTAGTAATAATTTGTAATAATTAGTATTAATTACCAATAATTAGTATTAATTACCAATAATTAGTAATAATTAGTAATAATTAGCAATAATTACCAATAATTAGTAATAATTACCAATAATTAGCAATAATTACCAATAATTTGTAATAATTACCAATAATTAACAATAATTACCAATAATTACCAATAATTAGTAATAATTAGTATTAATTACCAATAATTAGTATTTATTACCAATAATTAGTATTTATTACCAATAATTTGTATTAATTACCAATAATTAGTAATAATTACCAATAATTAGTAATAATTACCAATAATTAGTAATAATTACCAATAATTAGTAATAATTATCAATAATTAGTAATAATTACCAATAATTAGTAATAATTACCAATAATTATTAATAATTAACAATAATTAGTAATAATTACCAATAATTAGTAATAATTACCAATAATTATTATTAATTACCAATAATTAGTAATAATTACCAATAATTAGTAATAATTACCAATAATTAGTAATAATTAGTAATAATTACCAATAATTAGTAATAATTAGTAATAATTACCAATAATTAGTAATAATTAGTAATAATTACCAATAATTAGTAATAATTAACAATACTTACCAATAATTACCAATAATTACCAATAATTAGTAATAATTACCAATAATTAGTAATAATTACCAATAATTAGTAATAATTACCAATAATTAGTAATAATTACCAATAATTAGTAATAATTACCAATAATTAGTAATAATTACCAATAATTAGTAATAATTACCAATAATTAGTAATAATTACCAATAATTAGTAATAATTACCAATAATTAGTAATAATTACCAATAATTACCAATAATTACCAATATTTACCAATAATTACCATTATTTACCAATATTTACCAATATTTACCAATATTTACCAATATTTACCAATATTTACCAATAATTAGAAATAATTACCAATAATTAGGAATAATTACCAATAATTTGGAATAATTACCAATATTTACGAAAAATAACATTAGTACCTTATTTGTATATTTTATTATTAATATTAAAATAATATAATTTTCTATATTATATACAATTCTCTTTTCATCTGTGTGTTTTTTATCTCCACATGTAATATTTGCATTCTTTTTCAAAATTATCAACCAACTCGCCAATGGAGAGGTGAAAGTGAATGCAAATATTACATGTTGAGACAGAATGGTAAACACACAGATGAAAGGAGAATTGTATATAATATAAAAAATTATGTTATTTTAATATTAATAATAAAATATACTAATAATGTAATAATGTTATTATTATATAATTAATGTTTATGAAAAAATTATATTAGTATTATTAAAATAATAAAAAATCAATATAATATTAAAATTATCAATATTTGTAACATGTTTTTCTTTATTCTCAATATATTCAATCTTTACTTGAGTGTTTTTTCTAACAAATTATTCAAAACCAGTAATGCTTTTATATTTTATAGAGAAATATAAAACAACGAGGTATTCAACAATCATTATTAGGTGACCGCATATGGATAAATCAACGTAGAAATCCAAACGGTTCTGGTTTAAATCCAGTATATGTTGAGGGTGTGGAGACTTTTTTATCATTTGCGGCATCAAATCCAGAATTTGTTTCAGAAGGCAAAATAAAATGCCCTTGCAGAAAATGTGCATTGAGAATGTTTGACACGTTTGACAAAGTGGGAGAACATCTCTTGCGTTTTGGTTTTCAACCAGATTATGTTTTTTGGTATCAACACTGTGAACGCAGTTCCAGAGCAGGCGATACCAACTTGATTCCGGATCCATCCCGGTTTCAAGATTTAGTACATGATGTTGCAGGTTCATCTGTTCAACATAAAGAAACTCCGGCTGATATAGCTTCAAATCCTGAGTTGGCACCATTTGAATTTTATGAGTTGTTGAAATCTGCTGAGGATGCATTATATCCTGGCTGCAAGATGAGCAAATTAGAAGCAGTTGCAAAATTTATGGCTATCAAATCAGATAATGGAATGTCAAACACCTGTTTTGACCAGATATTTTCTTTGCTGAAAACACTGTTACCCGAAGGAAATGTTTTACCTGCAAATTACTATGAGAGTTAGAGGCTGGTTCGAAATTTGGGACTTACTTGTCAGAAGATTCATGCATGTTCAAATGACTGCATTTTATATTCTGGGGAAAATGAGTCGTTGGATAGTTGTCCTACATGTGGGAAACTGAGATATAAATAAGGACAACACGGGAAGTCTGGTTTGATTCCTGTAAAACAGTTGAGATATTTTTCGCTTACATCCAGACTTCAGCGTTTATTCATGTCTAAGAATACAGCGACAATGATGTCATGGCATAAAGAGAATATTTCAACCGATAAAAGCTTGAATCATCCAGCCGATGGTGATTCATGGAAACATTTTGATAGAGTGCATACATCCTTTGATTTAGAAGCTAGAAATGTTCGACTAGGCCTTTCCACTGATGGTTTCTGTCCGTTTGGATCTTATGGTAGTCAATATTCATGTTGGCCTGTTTTTTTAACTCCGTACAATTTACCTCCATGGATGTTGATGAAGGAGCCATATATCTTTTTGACTTTACTAATTCCAGGACATCCCAAGAAAAATATTGATGTTTATTTGAAGCCATTGATTGATGAATTAAATTTATTGTGGAGTACTGGTGTCAGTACATATGATGTTGCAACGAAACATAATTTCATACTGAGAGCAGCATTGATGTGGACAATAAGTGACTTCCCGGCTTATGGGATGTTATCTGGCTGGAGTACACATGGTCAGAAATCATGTCCTTACTGTATGGGAGAGAACAAAGCATTTATGCTCATTCATGGAAAGAAACCTTGTTATTTTGACTGTCATCTCAGATTTCTTCCTGCTGATCATCCTTTTCGCAGAAACAGATCTCATTTTAGAAAAGGAACAGTTGGAAGGGATGGACCTCCAAAAATGCTATCAGGTTCGGAGTTAAAATCCATTGTATTTTCATTACCTCCCATCACTTTTGGTCCCACAATAAACCAACAGAAAATTTCTGGTTTTGGGAAAGAACACAATTGGATTAAACGTAGCATATTTTGGGATTTTCCATATTGGTATGATCTGTTGGTCCGACACATGTTAGATGTCATGCATATTGAGAAGAACTGTTTTGATAATTTGTTTCATACAGTTTTGGATACGCCAGGAAAGAGCAAAGACAATGTAAATGCACGTTTAGATCTTGCCCAAATTTGCAGGCGTCCAAAATTGGAACTATTTGAGAATGTCAGAACAGAAAGGTTACTGAAACCAAAAGCAGCTTATACACTGTCTAAAGAAAACCGTTTATTATTTTGTCAGTGGATTGCAGATTTGAGACTTCCAGATGGCTGTGCTTCTAATTTGGGTAGATGTGTAAAGAATGGTCATATTACTGGATTAAAAAGTCATGATTTTCATGTTATAATGGAGAGACTTCTACCCATTGGATTAAGAGGTCTGTTGAATTTTGTGATTTGGGATTCCATAACAGACATGTCTCATTTTTTTCGGGAAATTTGTGCAGCTACGGCAGATTATGATGCTCTAGGAAAACTTGAAAAAGATGTTGTTGTAATTATATGTAAACTGGAAAAAATATTTCCGCCATCTTTCTTCGACTCAATGGAACATTTGATGTTACATTTGCCATATGAAGCCAAATGTGGAGGTCCGGTACAGTTTCGATGGATGTACCCATTTGAAAGATGCATGCAAAAATTGAAAAGAAAAGTACGTAACAAAGCATCTGTTGAAGGATCTATTGCAGAAGCTTATTTGTAAGAGGAAATATCTTTTTTCTGCTCCCATTATTTTGAATCTGAGTATCCTTCAAAACACAACCGAATGGGACAGAACGAGAGGAATATTGATGAAATCGACAATCAATTATCTATTTTCAACCAGTCAGAGCTTGGTTTTGGTGGAGTTTATGAACGCTGGCTTTCAGATGATGAACATCAGAGAGCTCATACGTATGTTCTGCTCAACTGTGAAGAAATGACATCAGTTGTACTGTAAGTGTTTATATCACTTATTCTATCATTTATGTTACAGTAAATAACTTTGGTTTTTATAGGTTATATGATAATCATATCAAGAAACAAATTCCACAAATTACAGCAGCTACTCTCGAAGAACGTCGACTGAAAAATTTCTCTCAGTGGTTTCAAAAACTGGTAACATAAATTCTTTATCTTTTAGCAACTCATTCAATGTATAGTTTACTATATTGATAATTATTTCACAAATTTTCAGGTGTCTCGACATGCTGATAAAATTGACAAATGGCTGTGTGTATTGAGTAACCCACCTTCCAAACTTGTTAAAACTTATAATGCATATGTGGTGAATGGATTTCGATTCCACACACATGCATATGGGGAATCGAAAAAAACAATGAACAGTGGAGTTAGCTTGAGAGGATCTCATCATCGAGAAAATGAAGTTGACTTTTATGGCATACTTGATGAAATCATTGAACTCTGTTATCTTGGACAACATTACATAACCATGTTCAAATGTCGGTGGTTGGATACAGAGAGAGGCGTGTGTGTTCATCCGACTCATGGAATCATCGATATTAAATGTAAAAGTGTTCTCGCAGTAAATGAACCATTCTTATTGGCTCAACAGGCATATCAAGTTTATTATGCAAAGTACTGTGCAACATCAAGAGACTTGACTGATTGGTGGAGTGTAATAAAAATCAAAATTCGAGACAATCAGTTTAGTCAAAGTGAATGTGCTTTCACTGATGTGCAAAGAATTGAAGTTTTTCAAGAGAGTACTCAAAATCAATCTTTTTTACAAAGAGACATGAGTATCGATGACGACACCCCACATTTAAGAGTCGGTGATGACGATGATGTTAATGATGTCACATATGAATTTGAAATGGTAAGAGATGAAGCAACTGTAACTCGAATGGATATCGATGATGTTGAGGAGGAATATGAAGATGACATTGACATATATGAAGATGATGATGAAGATGAACACTGATAGCATTCCATGGTATTTATATACAATCATAATATGTATATATGTATATATAATAGTAATTATCAATTATTTGCTAACATTAACATTTTCTGTTTCAGATGGACGACGCCACATTTCGTGAGTTGGCGGATGCTGACCTGACTTTCGATGCGGATGCGTTGCTGACAGATGACCCTCAGCCTGCAGGTGCTCCAAGGAGTACGCGGAGGGGGCACGGTCTTACAGGATTGATGATTCCTGACCCCGTCCCCGAGCGACGTCCACGTCTTGGGTTTGATCCACGCACATGGAGGTGTGATAACCTGTGTGATAACCTGTAGATTTGACTAAGATTTCATTAATCTATTCACATAATAAATGTTTATTATTTTTTCAGTTTTTTGCATATAGCAGTCGGACAGGGCAGCGCTATTTTGCACAACTATTTCTCTTAGCCGTGGACCACATGGGAGCAGATTCCCATTGATGTGAAGCAGGCCATGTTCGGCCATTGGTTGGTACGTACGTAAATAAATAATTTTTATTTTGAAAATTATTTCATTTATAACTTGATATTTTGATTTATTTGTAGGGTTTATGGTATCCGATCGAGGATACCATGTGTGAAGCCATCCACGAGGCATGGGAGGTGGCCATGCGTGATCTCCTTCGTCAGTTTTTGCACAATTTAAGAAAAGCTGCGATGAAGAAAGCGGGAGTGTCATATTTTGAGGAGTCATGTAGAGCACACCGACCAGAGTATATTTCATCCCATGTATGGGATGGATTATGTGCGCACTGGTTGAGTGGTGCCTTTCAGAGGAGATCATCGGTGGGGAGGCAGAATCGGGGGAGACAGGAGGTGACTCATCGAGCTGGGAGTCGTTCTTTCAGTACTCATAGACAGCATCTGGTACGTACATTATTTATAAATATTTTATATAATAATAAATATTAACAGTTTATTTTTTATTCTTATAGGCTGTCGAGCACCCCGATATTACAGAGTACGACGTATATCGGAGGATGTATAGTGATCCTGCTACTGTGGAGCTCAGAGGTGATCGTCAGCATCACATCGTGGTCAGTATTATTTGTTTTCAAGTTTAAAAATTAACTTCATATAATATATTCACAATTTTAATTTTAAATTGCAACTATAGGAGTCATATGAGGCCGCAGCGTCACAGGCCCGGCCTGAGAGTCAGGCCGAGTCATCAGATCAGACCACTGCCCGTCAGTTTGATGAGGCGGCATGGATGCAGGCCACCCAGTATGCCTTCGAGAAGGGCCGGGTAGTTGGTATCGGCTCTCGACTGACTCCCCGAGATTATTATGGCAGTGCTGCGATGTCGGCGTCCAGCTCGAGAGGAGCTCGTGCATCTTCTTCTACTACACAGTATGAGGATCAGTTGCGATCTTAGACTTCACAGATAGAGAGTCTCCGACAGGAGCAGGAGCAGATGCGTCAGCAGCATGAGGAGGAGCATCGACGCCAGCAGCAGTTGTACGAGGAGCAGACGAGTCGGTGGCAGCAGCAGCATCAGGAGCAGATGGAGTACATGCGCCGACTCACTCATGCTTTAGGGATGGAGTTTCCTCCACCACCATCTGCAGATCCCCCACCTCCCCCCCCTCCTTCAGATTAGAGTTTGTATTTATGTTATAAAATTTGGGAAATCAAAATATTTTTTTTTCTATTCTTAGTTTTTATCTCATTATAAAATATTAATAATATTATATTTTTAAATAACAATATTAATATGAATAATAATATTATTTATATTTTATAATATTAAATTTTATATATATATTAAAATTTTATAATATTATAATTTAATTATATTTTTTGTAATACTTGAATTATTTTAATATTTGAATGTAAAATAATTCTATTATTTTTATATTAATTAAAATAACTTATTAATATTTTTTCTATTTATGAATTATAATTCTAATATTATTATATTAATTAAATCATTTATTAATATTCTATTATTTTTTATTTTTGAATTATAATTCTATTATTATTATATTAATTAAAATAATTTATTATTTTTATTTGTGAATTATAATTCTATTATTAGATTAATTAAAATAATTTATTAATAATTTATTTTTTTTATTTTTTTTATAGTATTTGCGACGGGATACTATGCTCGTCGCAAATACTAGTATTATTATATGCATTAAAATAATTTATTAATAGTTTTTTATTTTTAAAAAAAATAGTTTTTTGCGACGGGTCCCGTCGCAACAGCTATTTGCGACGGGTACCGTCGCAAAAGGTATTTGCGACGGGCCCCGTCGCAAATACTATTTTAAAAGTTTTTTACAAATATACGGAGTACTATTTGCGACGGGGAGAATAACCGTTGCAACAAAAGGCTTTAGCGACGGGCCCGTCGCAAATAAGTGTTGTTGCGACGCCGTTTTCAGCAACGGGCCATTTGCGACGGGCCCCCGTCGCAAAAAGCCATTTGCGACGGGATCCCGTCGCAAATGACCCGTCGCAAATACCTGTTTTTCTAGTAGTGGACACAAGTATGAGCTGCATCAATCCTTGAGATTCTACAACCTCCAAATTCAATGTCCAAAATCTCCCTCAAGTAGAATCTACAATCATCCCCATACTTCTCACACTGTATGAGATATTTACTATATCCTGGTTCCTAAAATATATATCTGTAGTCCCTCTCAATATGAAATCTATTTAGGATTATTTTTAATGCATATTTACTTGGAAAATTCCTTCCAACATATAAGGTTTTGTCAATCTCACTAAACCTATCTGGTACAACTCCGGGAAACTCAATTGCGGTTGTGAGAAAATTATTGTTGAATTCAAACACATGTTTCATTGCTTCTGACCAAGATGTAAATAGTGGTGGATGATTTATTATGGTTCGAGGCTGCTGTACAACTAATGCATGTCTAGAAACTTCCTCCCCAACTTCTGTTGGTCCCTCCTCATCAACACTATTGTCACCATCTATTCCATCATTAAGAAACTCTTCATTAGAAGTCAGATTGACATGTATATTGGGGAGATCATCTAGGTTTTCCTCTTCTACACCATTTTAAATAGGATCAGTTTCATGGGGTGGACCATCTTCAACTACTCTTGTAAGTCTACATCTTCGTATGACTGGACATTATTGTTGTACAGTATAAACATCAAAATATAACTCCATCATGGTACCATATGACCGCTAAAAAAATAAATTTATTGCTTGGACCCACTGCGCATCGAAAACCAATGGACAAGCTAGATGCCACAATTTTTTAGGGAATTGAAAATGTCTATAGCTCATAGACTTGATCTCTTGATTGGTTCCCAGATTTAAGGAACCACAAATTATGTCTTGAAGGTCACTTAGAGTTACACAATCATTTGTACTAACCACTATTATTGGTTGTGTACTGTAATAAGCTCCTTGCTCAGTTTGAATAACCTCCTCATAGCAATACACACAGTCAAACATGACTCTCTATGTCAAAAATATTTTTTTGATCAAGATTATGATAGTGACAATGATGGTTGACTATATAATATTTATTATACTTAAATTTTAGAACATATGTTTATACCCTTAAATATGATACTAAAGTTTATTTGAATATAAGTCACAAATTTTTTTGGAAACTGATGCCAAAAAGAAGATAAAACATTAAATTAGTTTATTTATCATTGATAAAATGACAATTATGATCATATAAAGTAAAACAGAGAAGAAAAAACACATAAAATAACACATGATTTTTTTACAACATACAAGAAATACCAACATTTTTCAACAGAACATGGTTTGGATGATATGAGCCTAACTTCGGAAGTGAGGTAAAACCCAACTGATTTTTATTTGATAGCTTAATAACATCTTCTACAAGTATATACTTAACTTATTAAGTACGTATCTTTAAATGATGTTATTAATCTACCAAATAAAAATAAACTAGATTTTACCTCACTTCTAATGTCACGCTCATTTCATCCAAACCATGTTTAATTGAAAACTTTCAAGGTATTTCTTGTATGTTGTAAAACATTCATGCATAATTTAATGTGTTTGTTCTTATACATTTCATTTTATATAATCATAATTATCATTTTATCAATGATAAGTATTATTAGCTAATCATTACATGTATTAATCTTTTAATCCTAAGTTATTTATTAATTAATATATAATTAATCATTACTAATAAAAACTATTATTTCTAAACTATATAATCTTTATGATACTAAAATTTTAGAACATCTTGTTATATCCTAAAAAATGATACTAATGTTTCTTAGTACATTTTTTAACTAATAAATAATTATTTTATCACTAGTTAATCATTATTAAGTTATTGTTTAATTATTCATTCTTTAATCATTAATCATATGATATTCATTAGTTAATTATAATTAACTAATCATATGTATTCACTTTTAATCCTAAGTTATTCATTAATTATTATATACTTATTCATTACTAATAATAACTATTATTTATAAACTATATATAACTAATTAAACTACTTAATAAATAACATCTTTAAAAATAACTAAAAATATTTCAATTACTAATAATAACTTTCATTGTCTAATGCCTTTATCCTTGTATATTTCATTTTATATCATCATAATTATCATTTTATCATTGATAAATAGACTGATTTGATTTTTCTTTTCTTAGGTATTTTAGTAGTTTATAAAGAAAATATGAATTATCTAAAGCATATCCTTGGGGAGTGTCAAATCAGGAGTACATCAAGGTTTGTTGTCATGCACCAGTTCTCGTTTGAGTCTAGCTCAAAGCAGTGTTTTCGGGTTTTATGCCTAGGTACATCTGTGTCAGAGCCACATACACTTGTTTGTATCCAGACAGGGATTTGATTGCTTAGATAACCACATAATCATTATGCTACCAAAATTTTACAATATTTAATCCAAAGTTAATCTATAATTAATCTATACTTAATCTATACTTAATCTATACTAAATCATTACTAGTAATAATTATTATTCCAAACTAGATATAACTAATTATACTACTTAATAAACAAAATACTTAGAACTAACTAAAATACTTAAAAAATGAAATATTTAGAACTAAAAATAATTCAATTAAATAAATAAAAAACTTTAAATTAAATAAAAAAATACCTCTAAATGATGCTTCGCAGAAAATCGAACCTTCTTTTGGACCACCGACTCCACCTCACATGAAATGGAGTTTTTTTAGAGAGAGAATCATTGGAATGAAGTGGGATGGGAGGAAATGGAAGTTAGGAGAAGGGGTTCCCTTTTATAGAGTGTTGAAGGAAAGGCATCATCGGTGGTGTCTCCTTTGTCATGTCATCAATCCGGGTCAAACGTAGGGGGAGGGAAGGAGGTATCGACGATGCCACCTTTAACGCCCATTTTTTTAAAAAAAATTAAACCTATGCATTTAAAAAAATCATAAAACACATTAAAAAACTCATTCATGTCTCATTAGGTGAATTTTTAATATATATATATAAAAAATTATAAAAATGATTTAAAAGGGTAGGATTGAAAAAACAATGCTTTTATTTTGGACCTTTTGTGCATCCCAAAGATTTCTGAGGGACTAAATCATGATATTTTATTTTATTTATTTTTATTTTTTGAAAAACATTTATTATTTTATTTGATTTTGTTTTTTTTTAATTAACAATAAATTTATTTTTTAAATTTATTTATCATGAATCACCGGTAGATATAATGCTTTTAAAACCACTAGAAATTGAAATTATTAGCGCTAGAAAAACATTAAACTAATCATCTCAATCTTTATCAACACAAAATAAAGTAATAATAAAAGAACCCTTTATCATTAAAATTTGGTAGTGTTGATAAAGACACTCTTTATCAATACTTTTTTTTGCGATGTTAAAAATCCCTTTTATCAGTGCTATCAAAAATCACATTTTTTTACCCCTCACCACCACCACACCCCACCCTCAACCCGGTCCCACACTCTCACGCACCCCCCTACCCGCGCTTCTCTATTTCTTAACTACCTATTCAATTTCTCAGCTACCTATTCAATCACTACCACAAATCAACGCAAAGGAACCACCTGGTTTTATCAATACTAAACAGAAAGTGCTAATAAATGTCTCACCTTTATCAATGCTAGCTAAAAAAATACATGTTTATAATTAATATAAATATGATATATTAATATATATTTTTTAATAATTCGAATATATATATATATATATAATGTTTAAAAAAAGTGTTTATATGATTATAAATAAATTTTTATAAATATTTAAATAATTGTAAAATTATGATAAATTTTTTAAAATAAAAAATATATTTATTATATTTATGACTATATTTTTATAATTATATATAAATACTTTTTAAATATATTTATTTATAATTATAATTATATATATATATATAAATTTAAAAAATATATTTGTCTCCAATGACATGGGTCAATATATATATATATATCATGAGATAATGATGATATTCATGGACATGTTTGTGTTCATATGTTGATGTGTGAGTATAATTAACACTAGCCATGATCATAAGTTTATTTGTGGATATGATTGTGGGTTGTTATAGATGTTCAAAATGTTATATTACCTATTATTAGGATAGCATATTTATATGTTATGTATTCATGACTCATGAAATGTTCATTTATACATTGAGACCCTTATTATTCATGCTTCTATGTATGTGATGACTCATTTTTATGATCTATACTTTTCATTCTTGTTATACCCATGAACTTATTTATGTTCTCATAAATAATTATAAAATTACAATAAATATATTTAAATAATAAATATATTTATTATTATTTTAATTATATATAAATACATTTTAAATAAGTTTATTTATAATTATAATTATAAATTAATTAATATATATTTAAATAATTATAAATGTTTACTAAATATAGTTATAATATTTATAATTATATATATTTATATATTGATATAAATGTCACAACCCGACCCAATGAGGCTAGAGTCACGAATCCCCAATCCCTCCTCCAATAGGCCAGGGACTATCGACTAGCGCTGAGTAGGCTATAACACACATGGGAGGCCTTAGACAATCATATGTGTACACAAGCACCCAGATACACCTCCATGAAAAAGTTCATAGATATATAAAAAACTGAAAAGAAATGCATGCATACATCTATCCCAAACCAGATTACCTTATAAGTACAAAAAGGGAAAATACGGGCCCATAAAAAGAAAACTGCAAAAGCATCCAACCTGCTTAGATGGAGAGGATTGTTGTCAAACTCCCATCAGTAAGCTCTATGGTATGACTTCAGAAAAAAGCTTGGTCAGTCCGGCTACTATGCTCTGCCTTCTCCGGGTCCAACTGGGACTCCCTCAAAGGATCTGTGGTCTGCACAAGACACAACATGTGTGGAAAAATCTCATGCATAAGTGAGTATAAGAATACTCAGTAGGTGAACCAAACCCAAACAAAAAAGGGAGAAACTAATGGGAGTCAGTTAGCTCAACCCAGCCTGAGGGAACCCAAATGAGAGAGAAGCTCCATCTTGAGACCATCCTCAGCTAAACACAACTAGTCACCTCGATGTCCCTGGCCTGTCAATGAAAAGACACATACCACAGGGATTCCCAGAACATATCCAGATATACATAGCTCCAAGTCTCATGGTCCTGACCATAGACTGTCCATGAAATCCAACTCGAGGGTCCAACACAACACTTTCAATGGTCTCATGAGGTACTGACCTCATAGACTCCCGCGGGATTCTACTTGAGGATTGAAGGTAGAATCCCACCTCGAAGCACTAACAAAGAACTTATCCATCCCCGATGGCACACAGAATGAGAGGGGACAAGCATCAAAAACTCTTAGTCGATGATCCAGCCACGCCATAACCAAAGGCACTCAGCTGAGAGATTCCACTCAATTGGGAAAACAAATGGCACAGACCAACAAACCCTCGTGATACCTATCTGTAAGGGCACACTTGGAAGACACTATCATGGAAGAAGTCACATAGTGACTAAAATAACTAAAAATCATTGGGTAGGGGATCCCACCCAGGATCCGCTGGGGGTCACCCTAACCAGAAACACCGATCATAGAAAGGGGTATCATGCAACAACCCAAATATGGAACAATCTACCTAGTAGAGGATCAATTCCCGCATAGAGTTGGTTACGCCGATTCTGACTCTTCCAAGGAAACATCACAAAGAAGGACTAGGGGGGCTCACTCAACCCTGACAGTTGAAACCTCACAGTAGATCGCATAAGGAAGAAATGCATCTCGATACTCATCTATGGGGGTCACCACCCAGGGATCACCGGGGGCCCATCCCATACTGGAACAACAAAATCATGGGTAGAGGATCATTGCCCTAGTAAATATTGGTCACACCGATACAAACCCTACCTGGGAAAACGAAAGGATGTGGGGATCACGTCGGGCCTCTCAGGGTGATTTTTGCTCCAAGTCCGCTGAGTCTTCTATCAAAGAGAATTGAGACAACTCACTCTAGAAAACAGAAATGTGAACCCACTCCCTAATATGGTAGGGGAGTACCACAACACTGCATGTGCATAAAGCAATCAAAGAGGGGTCACAACCTAGTGAAGAGGACGTGATACTGAAAATACTCATAGTAAAAGGACCAGGGGGACCCACTCAACCCAGCTAGTCGTAACACCATCACCAGTGATTAGGGGGGACACTCAACCTAGTTTTTCGAAACATCGCAAAAAAACCAGGGGGACCCACTCAACCTAATCGGTCGGTGTCGCTAACCCAAGAGACCCACACAACACCACTTTCACGCCGCAACTCCTAGGCCCAAACTGAGATCACCATCACATTCTATATGAAAAACTACTCAGGATAGGCTACTCGCGAGCCTGAATCTGAGCTACGAAGAAGGAGATACTGGAGGCAGAAGATCTCAAGAAGATCCTCAAGGAAAACCTCCTTTTGAGCCTAATTTATTTAAAACCCTTTTAAATGACCACTACAAGTAAAAAATAATCCCACCATTGCGATCTATCTGGAAAAACACTCAGAATAGATTACTCACATGCCAAAATCTGACTTCCAGGGCACAAAATACCAAAACCTCTAAGTTGGAAAAAGTACATGGCATGTACTTTAGAGTACATGACGTGTACTATAATCTCTCCTCCCGGCCATCTACTTTTACATGGCCAGAGCAACATGGGATATTTCTGTGTAAAAGTACATGGTGTGTACTTCAACGTACATGGCGTGTACTATTCAAAAACCACAATTTTGTGTTCTTTTTTAAAAGTTCGGACACACGGCCATGTGATACTACATGGAGTATACCTCTAAATAGTCCTTCTTCCCCAAACAGGAATAACAAATGGCATGTGTGATAGGTTTATACACCATTTCAATAGGAAAATCTGATATTATTTCCTTGAAAACAGCTTGGATCGCCCCTGTTCACCCCAAAACACACAGATCGACCCATCATGGGTCCCTAGCAGTTATCTAAGGGCTCTATAACCTTAAAACAACACATAAAATGGAGGATAAGGACTAAAATTAAAAAATTCATACCTTGAGAGTGAAATTCTGAAATTTCAGGTGCAAAATGATGTCCACGATGCACTAATTCATGATCTGATGATGATCAACATCAAAAACTGCACATGGAGGCACCTCCTCACTTTGGTTCACCCAATGGTCGAAGGGAGAGGAAGGGGAAGAGGAGGATCATCCTACTCCTGCGTGCGCACAAAGGGGGAGAAGGGGGAGAGTGGATATTTGTTTTATTTTTACTAAAACAATATCCTCTTAACAACCTGGCCCGACTCACCTCTGACCCGTCACCTGGTTCCAACAAAGTTTATGTCACGCCTAGGGTAAAAACGATGTTCTGAACTCAACCGCGGTCTCAGAAATATGATCTAAGACTCCACTCGAGAGTTACACATGTTTCATGAGAAACTATGCATAGGTTATAAAATATATTTAATATCACTGTTCCAAGGATCCCTATCCCTCGGATTCATGTGTGGACTCTGCGCCTGGCTTTGAAAATATTCTTAAGAATATTCCAAAGTCTGACAGGGAAAAGCTTGAGTCCCTACATCCTCTACACCTTAAGGATTTTCATCCCTGGAAAGTGAAATACCATGAACATGGTAAAGGACATGGGATCTCCACTGGGACTCCCACACCAGTGAGCTCACCAGAGGTTTTTATGTTGTAACAAACACGCACTAAGAATAACCACAACACCAACAACGAAAGAGTGGGTTTAGAAACCTCAAAGGCAGCCTGACGCCCCAGCTAACACTCTAAACCCTCAATGAGATCCAATAGAATACAAGACCTCATCACCGAACACCCAGGTCCACCCTCATCAGTCTAAAACCACCCTGAACACATCCCAAAGGACCACAACCAAACTTTAAATAATCTATTCTAACACCAAGACAACGATAAGGAAAAGACCACATCATCACCTCATCTTGCCACGTGACTGGTGCCAACACCAAACCTCGGAAGGTTGACGTAATCCCCACCTTTAGTAAAATACATCATGAACATGACCAGTGGATATCCCATCACCCAAGACCTTACAAAAAAATCTCACCTCCTTATGAAAAATTTCTCCTCCACAAGGAGAACAAACAGGTTCACCCAAGTGTACACATTGGATCTTACAAGCCCTAGTGAAACTACTGAAAACACAAGAAACCGACCTCAAACTCACAGGTCTAAGAAACTCATCCACCACACCTAGACACTATCCTCTTTGGGCAGCACTAACTCACCCGCATAGTTTTATATCATGCCTCAAGGTCACATCTTACTGGGTAAATTGTCCATCCTTATTTCAAATTCAAAGCCACAACGTACCACACAACAACCTCCTCAAGAATCCTACATACAAGCTGACATCAAGCACATGATAGAACTAAAAAACATCAAAGGCATACCCAGATGCTCACACTAGGTCTTACTAGGCCCACCGATAACCAACACGCTGCCAATCCTCGTTCACATAAGTCAAAGAGGCTCAACCACCACACCTCGATATTATCCACTTTGGGCGGCACTAACTCTCCTGCATAGTTTTCATCACATTTCAAAAATGCATCTCGGTGGGGGAAGGACCCCTCTTCCTCATGTAGTCAAAGATACATTGAACAAAACCAAAATAGGGTCTTACCAAAGCCCTGAAAAACCCCAAGAAAGAAACAAAAATGAACGATTACCTCCTTAAAGTTTCTATCAATCCTACAATAGAAAATAGAAAGGACATAGATCATACCTCTATTCATTCATTGCTCAAGGAACCTCACTAAAACTATTTCAGTTGCCGAGATGTTCCAATGACTGAACCTCCCTCAGTAGTACAGTGGGATGGATAGTTTATCGCAAGATGTCTTCATCCATCACAATCATAGCAGCATCTCTCCCACTGCCATCCAAAACCCTGGTGCGAAACCTAAGTTCAGGCATGCGTATGCCTCTGATGACGGTGCCTCCTGCATTGAATGCATGCTAACTGTGGGTCTTTCTTAACCTAGAGCTCAAGTAAACTCTATATCTGAAGCTCTCAATATGTGTGTGACCCCAGTGCATCATCACACAGAACCAACAAAACCGTCCAAGTCTCAGTCTGACAGGTTGCATCCACCTGAACCCTCAGAGGCGGGTATATGCACTGCTCGACGGGTGGTGGCTCCACTAGCAGTACAACTAGAGGAGAACCTGCCTTATGACCAGGTACCTATAAGGAAACCTTATCACTCATCGGGTCATCCACCAAACCCATCTGTGGAACCCTCGAAGTCTGTCATTATAGAAACACGCTGAAATAAAGTCAAGATGCACCACAGTCAAAGAGTATATCTAGGGGTTTACTCAAGAAGGACAAGAGAAACCAAAACCCAGTCCTATATGATGCATGTACCATTATTTCCCTATGAACAGTTCCCTAATATATCGAGTTGAAAGGAAGGTTATCAGATTCCTATTAAATGGATACATCGACCACCTCCACCAACACCAAAGTCCCTAGCCTAAAAGTCGAACTCGAAACATCCCAACACTGATGCAATAAAACCCAAACCAAGATCATGACACTAAAGTCCCAAAGTAGAACTGACCACCTATGATACCACTCTATCATCACCCTACCCAATGGGGATCAATTCGTGACTCCCCAATCCCACCTCTAATATGCTTGGGGATGGCGACTAGTGTCGAGTATGCTATCACACACATGGGAGGCCTTATTCTAACTTACTTGTACACACGCACCCAAATACGCCTACATGAAATAGTTCATAGATATATATAAATAAATTGAAAAAAAATCATGCATACATCTATACCAAACCAGAGTACAATAGAAGTACAAAAAGAGAAAATAAAATCCCACCAAAAGAAAACTGAAAAAGCATCCAACCTGCTCAGAAGGAGGGAATCGATGTAAAAATATGATCGGTAATATCCACGATACGACTCTATTAAAAACCCTAGTTAGTCCATATACTATTCTTTGACTACTCTGGGTGTAACTAGGACTCTGTCGAAGGACATGTGTTTTTTACTAGACACAACATGTGCAGGAAAATCTCATGCAGGGGTGAGTATAAGAATACTCAGTAAGCCCCCCAAACCCAAACCAAAAAGGGAGAAATTGATGGGAATCAGTTACCTCAACCCGGCCTAAGGGAACCCAAATGAGAGAGAAGCTCCATCTTGAGACCATCCTCAGCTAAACAAGACTATTCAGCTCGACATCCCTGGCGTGTCAATGAAAAGACTCATACCACAGGGACTCCCATAACATACCCAGATATACTCAGCTACAAGTCTCATGGTCCCAACCATAGACTGTCCATGGTAGCCAACTCGAGGGTCCAACACAATACTCACAATGGTCTCATGAAGTATTAGCCTCATAGACTCCCACAGGCTCCTACACGAGGCTCGAAGGTAGAATCCCACCTCAGAGCACACATAAAGAAATGAAAAATGAAAGGGGACAAGCATCAACAACTCGTAGTCAATGATCCAGCCTCACCATACCTAGAGGCACTCAACTAAGATATACCACTCAATTGGGAAAACAAACTAATGGAACAACTCGACCAACCCTTGTGATACCTATCTGCGGGGGAACACTTGATGAAAACCGTCATGGAAGAAGTCACCCAATAACTAAACTAACTCAAACTCCTTGGGTAGGGGATCCCACCCATAATCCATTGGGGTTAACCCTAGCTGGAAACATCGATCTTAGGAAGTGGTATCATGTAACAACCCAAATCCAGAACAACCTCCCTAGTAAAAGATCAATGCCCGTGTAGAGTTGGTCACACCAATTCCGACTCTGCCAAGGAAACATCACGAAGAAGGACCAGGGGACTCACTCAAACCTATCTATTTAAATGTCATGGTATATCACAAAAGGAAGAAATTAATCTCGATACTCAGCTACAGGGTCAGCACCCAGGGATCACTGGGGCCCCGTCCCTTACTGGAACAACAACATCCTGGGTAGAGGATTGATGCCTGGGTAAATATTGGTCCCACCAATACCAACCCTACCAGGGAAAATGTAAGGATGTGATGATCACACTGGGCCTATTGGGATGATTCATGCTCCAAGTCCCCTGAGTCTACTATCAAAGAATATTGATACAACTCACTCCATAAAATAGAAATGTGAACCAACTCCCTAACACGGTAGGAGAGTACCACTATGCTGCATGTATGTAAATCAGCCGAAGAGGGGTCACATTCCAGTGAAGAGGAAGTGATACTAAAAACCCTTATAGAGAAAGTAACAGGGGGACCCACTCAACCCATATAGTCATAACACCATCACCAGTGACTAGGAGAAACCACTCAACCCAACTGGTCGACGTTGCTAACCCAAGATACCCACACAACGCTGCTTGCACACCACAACTCCCAAGCCCAAACTGAGACCACCATCATTTTCTGCATGGAAAACTTCTCAGGATAGGCCACTCATGATCTTGAATCCAAGCTACGAAGGAGGAGATACGGGAGGTAGAAGAGCTCAATAAAATCCTCAAGGAAAACCTCTTTTTAAGACCAATTTCCTTAAAACCCTTTAAATGACCTATACAAGTCAAAAGGATCCCACCATTGTTATCTACGTGGAAAAACACTCAGAATGGACTACTCACATGACCAAATTTGAATTTCAGGGCACAAAATACCCAAAAACTCTAAGCTAGAAAAAGTACATGGCACGTACTTTAGAGTACATGGTGTGTACTCTAATATCTCCTCCGGACCATGAACTTTTACCTGGCCAGAGAAACATCGGGTCAACTTTTGTAAAAGTACATGGCATATACCTCTGAATAGTCCTTCACCGAATGGGAAGAACACACTGTGTGTGTGACTAGTTTACACGTCGTGTTGACAAGAAAATCCAACAGGATTTCCCTGCAAATAGCCTAGATCGCCCCTTCACCCTGAAACACACAAATCGACCCATCAGTGATCCCTAGCAGTTATTTAAGGGCTCTATAACCTTAAAACAGTGCATAAAAATGGGGATCGGGACTAAAACACAAAACTGCCTACCTTGAGGTTGAAACGTCGAAGCGTCAGGTGTAGAACGACGCTCACGACGCACTGATTCACGATCTGGTGATGATCAGTGTCAAAAATGGCACTTGGTGGCACCTCCTCGCTTTGGTTCACCTAACAGTCGAAGGGAGAGGAAGGGGAAGAGGGGGATCGGCCTCCTCCAGCGTGCACAAAAAGGGGGAGAAAGGGGTGAGGGGATATTTGTTTTATTTTTAATAAAACAATATCCTCTTAACACCCCGGTCGGACTCGCCTTTGACCCATCACCCAACACTGACAAAGTTTTATGCCGCGCCTAGGGTAAACACGATGTTCTGAACTCAACCGCGATCTCAAAAATCTGATCTGAGACTCCTCTTGAGAGTTACTCATATTTCAAGAGAAATTGCACACAGGTGATAAAATATATTTAATATCATTGCACTAAGGCTCCCCGACCCTCAGATTCTTGTGCGGACTCAGCGCCTAGCTTCAGAAATATTCTCAGGAATATTCCAAAGTCTGATAGGACAAAACCCAAGTCGCTACAATAAATATAAATAATTATATAAATATTCCAAAGTGGAGCATTCCATGATGAATAATTATATAAATATATTTATAATTACATAGAAATATCTTTAAATATATTTATTTATAATTATATAAATATATTTATAATTATATATAAATATATTTAAATATATTTATTTGCAATTATAATTATAAATAAATATATTTATTTAAATAATTATAAAAATACAATAAATACTTTATTATAACTTTATAAATATATATATTTATTTATTAATAAATATATATATATATATATATAATTATATATATAGCTATATTTAAATATTTTTTAATATATTTATTTATAATTATAATTATAAATATGAATATATTTATTTATTTAAATAATTATAAAATTATAATAAATATATATATATATTGTTTTTAATTTTATAAATATATATAATTATATAAATATAATTATGGTTGTAAATGTGTTTTTAGTGTTTTAAAATAACTAAAACATGCGTGAAATGGTAAAAACCAAAAAAATGATGTCTAATTGTTCTAAAATTAGAGTAAAATGATCGTAGATATTATTTTGAAATGTAGGAACCAACGATGCATCATTCTAAGTGATGGTTTTCCCATTATGGTCGTAAATGCATTTTTGGTGTTTTAAAACACTAAAACATGTGTGGAACGATTAAAACTAGTAAAAAAAATGGATTGTCCTGAAATCAGGGGGAAAAATTATATTTAATTTTTAAATTTAGGTACCGATGGCACGTCAATCCAAGTGATGGTTTTCCTGTTATGGTTGTAAACGCGTTTTAGTATTTTAAAACACTAAAACATGCATGAAACGATCAAAAATAATAAAATGAAATTACATTGTCCTGAAATTATAAGAAAATGCCCATAGATTTAATTTTGAAATATAGAAACTGGGCAAGCCATTCTGAGTGACAGTTTTCCTGTTATGGTTGTAAATGTGTTTTTAGTATTTTAAAACATTAAAACATGTGTGGAATGGTCAAAACCAAACAAATGATGTTGGATTTTCCTAAAATAACGGGAAAATCATGATATATTTAATTGTGAATTTTATAAATTGGTGTATCATCATTCTAAGTGACGGTTTTCTTCTTATGGTCGTAAATGCATTTTTAGTGTTTTAAAACACTATAATGTGCATGGAATGATCAAAACTAGAAAAATGACATCGAATTTTCCTAAAATCTAAGGAAAAAAACTATAGATTTAATTGTGAAATTTAGGAACTGATGAAATGTCATTTCGAATGACGGTTTGCCCGTTATGGTCGTAAATACATTTTTTGTGTTTTAAAACATAAAAACGTGCATGGAACAGTCAAAACCAAGAAAAAAATTTCATATTATCTTGAAATTAGTGGATAATGACCATAGATTTAATTATAAAATTTAGGAACTGATGACACATCATTTCGAGTGATGGTTTTCCTGTTATGGTCATAAACACATTTTTAGTGTTTTAAAACACTAAAATGTGCATGGAACAGTCAAAACCAAACAAACAATATCAAATTTTCCTAAAATCTGGGTCCAATGACCGTAGATTTAATTTTTAAATTTAAGAACTGACGTATTTTCATTCTGAGTGATGGTTTTTCCGTTATGGCCATAAACGTATTTTTAGTGTTTAAAAACACTAAAACATGTGTGAAATGATAAAAACTAAAAAAATGGTGTCTAATTGTCCTAAAATCAAAGTAAAATGACTGTATATTTAATTATGAAATGTAGGAACTAATGGTGCGTCATTCTAAGTGATGGTTTTCTTGTTATGGTCGTAAATGCATTTTTAGTGTTTCAAAACACTAAAACATGCATGGAACGGTTAAAACCCAGAAAAAATGTTGAATTGTTCTGAAATCAGGGTATAGTGACCATATATTTAATTGTGAAATGTAGGAATAAAAGACACATCATTCCAAATGATGGTTTTCCCGTTATGGTCGTAAACACATTTTTAGTGTTTTAAAACACTAAAATGTACATGAGATGTTCAAAAATAGGAAAACGAAATTTTATTGTCATAAAATTAGGGGAAAGAGGTCATATATTTAATTTTGAAATGTAGGAACTCACGACATGTCACTTTGAATGAAAGTTTTCCCATTATGGATACAAACATGTTATTAGTTTTTTAAAACACTAAAACGTGTGTGGAACGGTCAAAGCCATAGAAAACAATCTCAGATTGATGTGAAATCATGTGACAAGCATCGCTTAGTTGTTTTTGAATTATAAGACATGATCTTATATCAAAATATTTAAAATTTATTTATTAAATAAATTTAAATCACATTGCACGATGCTTTAGAAATAAATTAGAATATTTAATTATCCCGTTTCAGTTTCAAATGTTGAAACTTATCTTAAATAGGTATGTTTCTATTTTCAAAGTATTTTGAATTTTATTTAATTTTGTTTATGTTAAATTTTTTCTGTTTGATTAATAAAATAACAAATTTTATGTGCAACATTCTGAATATATTCTGTGTCTTTTCTCTTTTGCATTTATTTTTCTAAATGTTCTGGTTTTCATTATAGGTGGCAGATGCTGACAGTAGGAAGGAGGTTAACCATTCTAATCCCTAAAATTATTCAAAAGGTAGTCATTTTGGTTCTTATTTTCTATGGTATGTTAAAATTTTTCAATTATTCCACTGTAATTCTGATTTATTATGTTTAGTTTTTTTGTTTAATTTTTTGTTACAGGTGCTGATATGATGTGGTTAGTTTCAGATGATGAGATGATGTGGAGGTAGAAAGATGAATTAGAGGCCATGATACAGATGTTTATTGAGAATGGGTTGTTTTGGGACATATTTTATATGTATATATTGATTACCAAGGTATTAGTTGATGTGTGGGTGACTGAGAATTATGTTATGATGACCGCGGTTGTTTGTATGATTGTGGATATGTGATGTATAAATAATGGGTTTATCATATATTTATGTTTGAGTTTATAGCATGTCAGTTTTTTTATATTTATAGTTTTTTATTAAATATTTTAAAAAAACAAAATAGATTTAGTGGCAGTTTTTTGTAACCACCACTAAACATATATTATTTCATGTATTTAGCAGTGATTCAGATTAATCGTCACTAAAAATAACCACCACTAAATGATTTTCGGTGGTTAATTTAATTTTATTTATATTCCTAGTGGTTTTTATTAATAAACCACCACTAATTAGATAAAACCCCACCACTAAATTGTCCAAAATGACGCTTAAAAAATCACTGTCTAATAAAATAAACTGCCACTAATTAACTAGTGATCATACAATACATGACAGTTTTAAGAACCACCACTAAATAATTAGGTGGAGTTTTAAACCACTTCTATACCGATAAATAACCACAGCTAACTGTCGCTTTTTTTGTAGTGGTGGTACTCTCTTCATCTGTTGTTGGCCTTTAACTCAGGCTAGAATGGGATAAATCCAAGAAATAAAAGAATACCCTAAAAATATGGTATATTATCTTTCAAAAATTTATCATTTCATATGATAAGATAAATGAAGAAATAAAAGAATAGGATCAAAGATCTTACCAATACATATCCAACATAACAAACAACACTTGATTCTAAGCTAAAATGAAGAAGTTCTTTCAAAGCCAATGGGAGGCGAACTTGGGATCTCTTCATGTGGGAGGCTGTTATGCATGGAATGAAGAAGAATGCGGTTTTTTTATTTTAATAATAAAGAAGATGAAAGGTTAAAATCACCCATTAAAAATTGGGCACATGGTTTGACTGCACAATTTGGCCAAACGGTGCGCTAATCATACGGGCTTACTACCTAAGTGGCACTAAGCGTGCGGGTTAGACGCATGCTTTGGAACACTGTTCCCAGCTCGTGTGGTTCCCCCCTATAATTCATTTATATTTTTTCACATATCCATGTGTCCTTCCTCACATAATTTATCAAACTTTTCTCCTCTATATATGAGTCACATGTTTGAGCTGCACAATTACAACTAACTGTGTTCTAAATGTGTGCCTCATGATGTTTCTCCAAAAACTAGATCTTCAGGCTCCAAATGAGCCCCATACACTCTTGAACCACTTTTTAAACATTTTATCGCTTCTATTGGAAGAAAACAATATATTTATAATGAAATTTAAAGGGTTCATACCTTATTAGAAAATATTGGATCTTACTACCTCCCCTTCTTAAAACAACTCATCCCCAAGTTTCCCTACTGTGGGTAGTAAAGAATCATATGATTGTAACTCCAACTGACATCAACCTCTCTCTCCCAGGTGTCGTTCTACACATGATCATGCTACCATAACACCAGTACTAGAATAACAAACCTACTGTGGAGAGCCTTCGTGCTCTAATCAATGATACGTATAGGATACTCTTCAAAGGATGCATTTACCTCCAAATAAACCACATAAAACTAAAGAATATGATATGGTTCTAAATTATAATAGTGAATATGAGATACATGAAATATTTATTTCATTAGCTTGGTACCTCTGAGGTAACAATAACTGATAGGCTACTAGCCTGGATCTCTCCAAAATCTCAAAAGGCCTGACATAGCAAGGTGATATCTTCCCTTATTTCTGAATCTGTCTATTCCCCAGTCTAGGTAAAACATGAAAGGAGACCTAATATCCCACCTCAAAATCTAATGTTTGGAGGCAACGATGGACATAAGGCTTCTTCCTAGATTGATTTGTTGTTATATGCTTCCTGATAAGTTGTGCCTGATCCAAATTCTCCTGAATGAGAAGAGGTCCTAATAGTGCTCCCTCTCCAACCTCTAACCAGCACAAGGGTGAACGATATGGAATAACATATAAATCATCATAAGGATCCATTTTTATAGTCACTTGGAGGCAGTTATTGTAAGCGAACTCAGTGAAAGGTAAGTGTTTCTCCCAAGAACTTATGAAATCAGGGACACATGCCTTTATAATATCCTCTAAAACCTATATCATAAACTCGGACTAACTATCAGTCTATGGGTGATGGGTTGTACTTAATAGTACCTATGAACCTAGTTGCCTCTACAACCCCTACCAGAACCGTAATGTAAAATGATCATCTCTTCCCTATACGATAGTACATGTAACTCCATGGAGTCATATGATCTCTCTAACATTATTCCTTTCTAACACTTCCTCTAAAAAGGTCTCTCTAATAGTTAAGGAGTGAGTGACCTTTGTCATTCTGTCTATGATCACCCATACGACGTCACAACCTCGAGTTGACCTAGGTAATTATTTCCTAAAATCCATAGTGAGGTCATCCCATTTCTATTTGGGAATAATAAATGTCTATAAAATCCCTACTGGCCACTGATGTTCTACCTTCACCTGCTAACAGGTGGAACACCGAGTAACAAAACTGACTATCTCTCTTTTTATATCGGGACAAAAATATTGGTGGCATAAATCACGGTACATCTTCATAAGGCCATGTTGTACCACCCAATTATAATCATGAGAATCTTGAATCAATTCCTCTTGGATGTATTTAGGAACCCAAACATGTCCATGAATGTGCAAGACCTAACCCCTATTAACAATCCAACCAAGAGGTGGGTCCCTACTTCAAAATGGTCTCACATAGGACCAAGTCCTCAGGTTCAGAAAGTTACCTCATCTTCACTCTATCCAAAATTAAAGAGTTCATTAATATCGATGCGATTGTAGGATATCTATGATAGTTATGAACCTCCAAATGCATCTCTAGAAAAGAGGGTCATCGGCTGCCACTTACTATTGGCCTATTGGAATGCTTGTGTATGAGTCTTCTGAATCAAAGCATCGGCAAAAACATTTCCCTTACCATACATATAAGAAATCTTAGAATTGATTTATTGTAGGTATTCGACCCATATTTGTTTCCCAAGATTCAAGTCACATTGTGTAAGTATATACATGAGGCTTTTTTGGTTTGTGTACACCAAAAAATTCTCTTCCAGTAAGTAATGCTTACAATAACACAAGGCATAAACCATAGATACTAGATTTAGATCATGCATCGGGTAATTCCACTCATGTTACATTAACTAACATGATCTATATTCCACAACCCAATCTTCCTGAATCAAAACAGCTACCTACCCAATGTGAGACACATCACAATAAATAGTATAGCCTCTTCCAGGCTCAGGTAAAATCAAAATTGGTATTGAAGTCAATCTTCCTTTCAACTCCTGAAAGGCCTTCTCACACTCTTCAGGACATATAAATTTAATACCTTTCTTGGTCAATTCTATGATAAGTTCTATAAGACATGAGGAATCCAGTATAAATCTCTTTTAATAACCCATCAACCCCAAGAAACTGCGTATATGAAAGACGTTCTTAGGTTGTTCCTAGAAAAAAACAACCTCCACCTTCTCTGGGTCAACTGATACTCCTATATCTGAGAGGATGTGACCCGAGAAGTGGACCTTATTGATCAAAAAGTGGAATTTGGTGATCTTAGCATATAGATGGTTCTCTCTTAGTGTGCTCAAAATGATATCAAGATTTTGGGAATGTTTGTGTTGAGTATGTGAGTACACCAAGATGATTTCTATAAAGACTACTACAAATGAATCTAGATATGGGTAGAAAACCTAATTCATTAAATCCATGAATATTGTTGGTGTGTTTCTAAGACTGAAAAACATGATAAAATACTCATACAAGATATATATACTTCAAAATGTTGTGAGTGGTATATCTGATGGTCTAACACGTACCTGCTGGTAACCTAACCTCAAATCGATCTTGGATAAAACCCTCACACCTCGAAGTTGGTTGAAGAGGTCTTATATATGTAGTATAGGATACTAGTTCTTAACTATAATCTAGTTCAACCGATGGTAATCCACAAAAATCCTGATGGCACCATCCTCCTTGGAACTACTAGAAAATAGGGTTATAGCTACGAACCTATAGCCACGGTTTTTCAAAACCATGTCTATAGGTTTTTATTTCCTTGATATAGTCATGGTTTAGATAAAACCATCACTATAGGTACATTTTGTAGCCACGGTTTTCTTAAACCGTGGCTATATGTTTTTTGGTCCAGGATATAACCACGGTTTTGGAAAATCAAGGCTATAAGTCCCTGGCTATAGCCATGGTTCATGAAAATCGTGGCTATATGTTTCCCGTGCAAACATGGGGAAAATATTTACCCATGGAAAATGCATGGGAAGACCTACAACCATGGTTTTATACATATTTTCATGATTACTAAATTTATATATTAAAAATATAAACATTAATATAGAAAATTCAATGTAGTGTAGTGGATATGCTCCTCATGTCTAATAAAGGAGGTAAGGGGTTCGAATCCAACTAGTGTCATTCTATTTTAACCTTATAGGACCTATAACCATGTTATACAACCAAGAGGTCCATTTCCATGATGGAAAAACAATGGGTATAGGATATGTTGTCATGGTGGAAAAATGTGGATGCAAACCTTAAAACTATGGTTATAGATTTCCCTATATCCATACCAATATGATACATGGCCAGTTTAAACCATGACTATAAGTTATATCCATGGTTTTTACCTCTATATATGTGGTTTTTGACTATGGCTATAACCAAATTTTCTAGTTGTGTGTCGAAAAGGATTGGTGAACCCTGGGGGAAGTACTAATCCATATAAAACTCTTAGTTTCTATGTACTATATCTATTTTTCAGATCCTACATATCAGTAGTGGTCATCCTGTAAGGAGGAATAGATACTAGTGTTGCTCCTGGTACTAGGTCAATAGTAGAATCTACCTAACTCTCAAGAGATAGTCTAGAAAATTCATTAGGGAAGACATCCCTGAAACAATTGACTATAGGAGGGAAATCATCCTGACGTGCTCCCTGTTCATCCATATAAAGGCTAGAAATATGGTTTGTCACTTCACTTATCCCATGATACTCAGGTGTAGCTCAACTTTTCTAAACATCTGATTCACCCTTTTGAATATAATTATCTCCCTTTGGTGATGTGAAGGATACCCTCTGGTGATAGAAATTGACATAATCATGATAAGTAAACAATCATTCCCTCCCGATAATGATTTCAAAACCTATCATCTTGAGTAAGAATTTGTTCTATAGAAAATGATACCCACCTATCTCAAAGTGAACTCTTTGCACTGGCATACACTCTTCGATTAAATTCCCAACAGAGTATTGGGTGTCATCATGCCACAAAAATACTCTATATCAAGACCAAGACTCTCCATAGTATCCACATATATAAATAAGTGAGAAGCACCTGATTCAAATAGAGTAGATGATATAGTAAAGGTTTCTAAAATTGTACCTCTAACCATAGATGGAATGAAACTCTGCTCTCAAGGGATCAGTTGCACTGCATATATCTAGTCTAGTCCATAACCCTGATATATAGAATAACTTCTCGGGGTAGGCTCACTCTGTTGGTGCTACAAATATGGTGTTTGGATCCCTTGGTCACAACCACCTCCTCGGCCAGCATGACCGGTAGTGCTCCAGCTCCTTGGCTAATGTGGATCTGCTGATCCTGCTCCTAAAGGTGGAGTCAGTGCAGATCCTCTTCCACTAGACATAAGTGGAAAGGTCTGAAAAAAAAACCTTTGTGGATAACTCATCCTATTAAAGGCTCTGCACTCTACTAGATATCTATCACACATGGTCTCATATGACCCTACTTACAGCACTCATGAAATATTACATGGCTTCCTGGGCACACACTCTGACTATTGCTGCCTCTTAAAGAAAACTATAAGTTACACTTACTATTGCTAGTCAAAGTAGTTTCAGGTTTAGGAACCGAACTTCCCTATCTCGCAACCACTGGATCTCTTAGGTTACACTTAGTAATGAGTGTTGGGTTCACTATCCCCAATATAGTAGTCAATCAGAATACATTTACCTATGACCAGATGTCATTCCTGAGACCATCCTCAAATTGCCTATCCCTGGATAACTCATCGCCTATGAGGATAGGTGCGAAGTGTTTGAGCTATATAAAACATACAAATTAGTCTATAATTGATAAAGCATCCTACTACAGGTGCATAAACTCTTTGGATATGTTAGCCCTCAATGTGTTGGGATAGAAACAATCATAGAAGAATGTATGGAAATCGCTATAAACCATAGCCTGATGATGATTGATCTAGGTCAACACATCCCACTATCTCTTGGCTAAATCATGTAGCATGTAAGCTGTGAGCTTAACCCACCTATCGGAAGGAATCTTTATATGCTCAAAAATAAAAAGCATGGACTCAAACCATGAATCTATAGCCTATGGACTGTCATCCCCCAAAATTTTGGGTGGATTTTACTGTTAAAACTCTCACATCAACACTTCCATAGTCGGGGTAGGTCACAGGGCTCCCTACATAGTCTACATGAACCGTAAGAATCCCTCTCTAAACTAGTCATCAACACCCTGATCTGGTATAACATGAGGTGATGCAAGTGGCATTGTAGGAGGTATCATTGGTGGATCAGGGTCCACCACCTCCAAATCATGGTCATCATCATCCTCCTGGAAAAAACTCAAGGGTTTCATGGTGGCATAGCTCTACAAATTTCAAGAACATTCCTTATGATATATTTGATAATGATTTAAATCACAGACACAAGAATATGGTTGGTACAAGACTTCATATATAATATTCAAACAACTCATCCTACTCTTATGGCCAGGTCTTGGTGGTATACAAGATCATAAGGGTTTCAAGAGACACTCCTTGCTACCTACTACTAAGGTTGGGTCAGGGTCAAGTTCTCTGTTTCATGTCAGGGGTTTCGGTATATGGTGTTTCAATTGCATGTTATAGAGGAAAACACCCTTTAAGTTGCAATTAGCATCACCATTTAATGAAAATCATTACATTTAATTATTAAGAATCAACATTTCATATCTATATTTTTATATATATACTCATCATGGTCCAATTAGATGTGTTCCCATTCCCAATTTATAGAGTACTTGCTTTATAAATTGAAATTGGAACATCATGTAACTGCAACATGGTTTTTACCTTAATAATTAGAATGTAACAAGTCCATATATGATGTTTTATTATATAGGTTTCTCTTACCAGTTAATAAAGGCTCATACAATTTATAAATTGTTATTTTCACCCATTCAATCACAACCATAAATGTTTCAGGCAATGAAACTAATGGGTCATGCCTCCAACATGTCAGAATTCATTAATTAAGGTGCCACCATCTAGCTATATGAGATAAAAACATCTAGGTTTATGTAAAAACTTTAATAACCAACTATTTATCAATTTCATGCATAAATAATTAGCACAATTTCATGGGTATAACAATCAAGGCACTAATAACACACATCATGCAATGCTCGCAGTAATATAAAAATGGAATGGAATATGCATGACATGTGAATCCTTAGGTGCCTACAATGATGTGTGAGACAACACTTCCTTGTCGTATCAGGACAAGGGTAAAAGTTAACTGAAAATGATAATAATAATTCCATGATTCATGTGTGTCACCCAACAGTGAAATCAATAAAACCATAATATGCATAATCCAAAATAGTAATTCCCTTCCCAGGTAATTTAGATTTTCCCTATATGTGGATTTTCTACTCCCACACACATACTCATTACTAAATTCCAACACATTCCTAGTCTCCTACTACCAATCTCAAATAATAAGGAAAAAGGAAAAGAAACCCATTTATGCCACTTTTTGACATCCCGAACTTGGTTCACTCATAAGTAATTGAACCTCTAAGGACCCATCCTTAAAAATTTACATAATCTTGAGTTTTATACAAGAAAATACATTCTTACACATTGAGGATCTTTTCAGTTTTAGATTTTTAGTGAAATTAGGACATAAAACATACCCAACATCCCATATTCATACATGAGGAAGGTTGATTCGGGAGGATAGGGAAGCGGCCAGGACATCAGGGGTCTGTGTTGCACTAGTTGAGGCAGAAGCGGGTCTGGACACTGGTGTTAGTTTGTCGGGGGCCTCTCAAGTCAACCCAACGGTTGCAAGTGTGTTCCGCAGGTTGAGGGAGGATTTGGCTGGTCCTCCTGCTTGCAACGATGGAGTGAGAGTGGAAGGTGGGTCCAAGCAGGACAACTTTTGTGCTGGTCACAAGGAAATCGGGGGTGAATTAGCCTTGGCGCGAACGTCAGTCAGAGAGGAAGTTGTTGCAGGCAGGGATAACTCGTGGGGAGGGAGTCAGGGCCTTGGTCTGGAGACAGACCTGCCAAAAGAAGATAGGACTCCAGGGGGACCCAGTGCAGGAAACCGATCCCCTATACTTTTAAGCAACATGTTCGAGGGGCTGGTTGAGGTAGGTATGAGCAAGGCTCTTGCTCTCTCTGTGGAGGCCGTTGGGGTGTGCATGGAAGAATGTAGAGAGGATATTCATAGCCTCTCGACTGGTGAAGCTGCAAGTCCGAGAATCAGTAGGGGTAATAGGAAGAGGAAGAGTAGGAAGGATTACTCTTCTTTACCTCCACCTTTGGAGACCCGATCGACTAGAAAGGGAAAATCCAAAAAGGAAGCTCTTCATTATGTGGATACTCAGAGGTCAGGGGTTCAGGGGGATCAAAGCTCGGAGCTCTTGTTATGCTCTGAAGAGGAAGCGGTTGAACAAATCTTAATGCTTAATGTGTCTGAAGAGGAGGCAACTAAAATGATGGGGAGACCTTTAAGGACATCCCTTAATGAGGAGCAATATACCTGGGTTGATAAGCAAGATAGTATTATGGTCGGGGGCTTCAACAGAGGGGTGATTAGCATTGAGGAGTACATACAATCTTGGGATCGGTTGGCCTCAGAGATTGATAATATGATGAGGGTGTCTCTAAGAAAAGTAACTTATATCTCATGGAAGTTGTTCAGGGAGACAGGTACAGGTAATATCAGTTTACTTTTTAATGCCCCTTGCTAACTTTGAGGGTTTTGGTCTTGGGTTGGATTCTGTTGGGTTCGTTTGAAGTTGCTTTTGGTTTCATCTTTGTGTGGCTTGAGGTATTGTTTGGGTACCCAGCATTACTTGGCTCTGTGTCAGATGGGGTTCAGGGCATGTGTTCGTCACTTGTGTTTTCCAGTTGAATGGACATTTGAGAGGGTATGGCTAAGGCCATCGGTTCCATGCCCGTGCATTTCGCACGTGACTGCTTGTCGTCTGGCCGGGCACTGGTGATGGTCTTTGACACGATGAATTTGTTAGGGTGAGACAGAGACTGGTTATGGTGGGGTTGTTCTTGTTTTGTTGGTTTTGGTTGTCATGGTGGTTTCTCACTTTGTCCTTAAAAGTGTTTTTATTATAATAAAAAATGAATTTTCAGTCATACATGAGGATACTACTAAAATAGTATCCATTTTTTCCAAAATATTAAACTTAAATAAAAATATAATTTCTTTGAAAAATATTCCTAAAATTTAAATTTTCTTCTTTCTTTCTCTTACACATTTTTATATCCTGTTAAAAACATTTAAAAACTTGGGATGAGCACAAAAAACTTAGTACGAGATATAAGGAAAGACATTGTTATTCAAATGATAACATAAAAACCAATAAAACCCATTTCATAAAAACTCATTAACATTCATGAAAAAATCATATAGTTTACTTAGTACATATTTACCATATCAATCTTACAATCACCCTTACACATGGAATAACCATTTAGTCAAATTTGATCTCTGGAGTACCCAATGCATTGGAGGGCTATAATGGGGCTCACCCATCATATCTTGAGCTATAATGGGATCAACCCAACATATCTTGAGCTATAATGGGATCAACCCAACATAACTATGTCCAAGTAACATATCATGGTAATAAAGTATCATGAAATCATGAGAAAACACCCATTCCATATATATAAAAAACAATGTTTTTGAATTTTATTAAAGAGACTTTTAAAATGATTTTAAAAGGAAAGTCCCTTACAAATATAATTGGAGTGAGAATTAATATAATAGAACGGATATGTGAATACACTATAAATACATATAATACAACAAAATATAAACAAAAATTCATCACACAAACAATATTAATACCACATAATGAATAAAGTAGAAGGTTAACCCAAAGATTGGAAATTGGGTTAAGAATTCCCTAACCTCAGGTTCGTTTTACATAAAACATGTTAAAACTCCTGTATAATGTTTAAAAAGGTGTTTTTAATATCCTAAAAAACATATTCATGTTTATAACACCTTATATGATCATTTCATTACTTCATTTTACCCGTTAGTTATTAGTATTTTGTTTCTTCCATTGTTTCAGGTGCGTTCTTTACATGATTTCCATGGCTGGTTCGTATTTGATTTTCTTGTCGTATGGAAATGAAATTACAAAAGTGGAATGAAATGGTATTTATATGTTTCCATAATATTAAACAATTCCATAACTTATTTTGGTTATATGGTATGAGGATTAATCATTAGATAAATCTTTAGTGATATCGGTTTAGATCATTTTTGTGGTTCTTTAATAATCATGAACTAGTTTCATTATATAAAATAATATTATGTATATATGTTAACTCCAGAACATGAAATATGATATATAATATAATTTAAATTCTGTTTCAACCATTAAAATGGTTTTATAACCAGTTTTTAAAGAAGTAAAGGAAATTTTAAACACATCATCCATGATTTTGGTAAATCAGCACATCATGGATGGTGTTTTTATTTTTAGAATAAGAGGAAGAGGAGAAGAATAATGATGATGAATCTTTCCATAAACATGATAAAAATTTAGAATATATATCATATCAGATCTTTCATTACTCTTGGATAAGGTGAGGTGAAGAGAGTATAAGAAACGAAAGGAATTAAAAAGAAAACACATGAAAATGAAAGAGGATTCTTACCTCTTGATCTCTTCTCCTTGAGATCCTCCTTGAGGCCTTTGGTTTTGGTCATTTGGTGATACCGGAAGGTCTTGAACATGGGGAAGAGACTTGGGGAGGGGATTTGGTAGAACTTAGACAATGCTCAAGGCTTGAGAGGTGTGAGAGGAAGAGGAGAATGAGGGTGGTACTTATAGTGGAGGAGAGGAGGGATTTTACATTATTTTAATCATTATTTTAATATTTTTGTCCAAGACTATGAATGGTCTTCATTATTGTGATAAAAATAGTAGAGGGTATGTAAGTTTGAAACAAGTGTTCTTACATCAGTCATGATGTCAAAAATAGTGTATTTAACTGCTAATTTGAATATAAGGTATTTTACCGTATTTCACTATTCCTAAAAAATTCAAGAATTTCAGAGAAATACCAAAAAATTACCCTAACCATTTTTCGATGTGTGGAATTAAAAAATGAACTCCATTTTTTGAAAATGGTTTTCTAAATATGATTAATTTGAATTTTAAATAAAAACATATTATATTTAAAAAAATAACAATTTTAAAACTATAACTCCTTTTATATCACCTTGAAAAATTAATCAAGATCTCATTATATTATAACCATAATAAAATAAAATAATAATTAAATTACTATTTATAAGGGTCGTATTACTATTCATAAGGGTATGTTACTATTCACCAAAAAAAACAAGTTGGTTCTATCAAACTCTAAATTATGTACTGATCACAAGCACAAATGTCCATTTTTCAAAATTCAAATCATAGAAGCGAAAAAATTTATGTTTAATGACTAGTTTGTAACTATCTACTTAAAATAAAGTTTCATGCATTTCAATTTATTTTTAAAACCTTAGGGTGTTACAGAACTCAGTTGTCCACATGACATTAAGTGTGCCTCGCTATATAATAATGGTTGTCGACTAGTAGCAAGGGTCTGTAATAGTATAGTGGGGAGGCTATACCCTCATGATCATATTATAGCATAATGGTATAGCAGGAATGATAAACAAAGGAAGCCTAATAAATAATCAGGAGTGAAAAGGTAAATCATCCAGATATCACAAATAAATTGGTAGAAACTATATCCAATTTCATATACAAATTGATGTTGATCATGTCATAATGATGTACAAAAGGTAAAGTATATGGGAACAGAGAAACATGCATATACAACATGATATAAAAAAGTCCAAAAACTATCTCCAATAGCATCGTGAGCATAAACTCGGTTCTCTGGTCTCGTACTCCATCCTAGTACAGAAATCAAGCGTCCATAATAGGTTGTTTCCCCTTGTCCCTACTTGTATCTATGAAGTCTATCTGGGTGACAATTAACGACCCGAATAGGGTGTGAGATATACTCAGTAGGTCACCACCAATAGTGTCTATAACAAATCCAGTCTCTGCATATAAGTTGAAGTGGTGTGGAGGTATAATAGTAATAAATATTGTAAACTAATAAGCGGTACAACCCAAATCTATAGTATATGTTGTGATCAAGCAGTCCATAAACAATGAACAACTGTACAACAAGCAAGGCATCATCTACGACCTACGTCGGCATGTCAAGTGTCCAAAAAGTACGACATATGCCTAATAATCATGCATCAGACCTACGAGGGCCAGGATCCATGTCCAATGACCAAGGTTTCCTCTTTGAATTCACAAAGTTCATTTATAGCAAAATTAGTGTAATATAGACCTATATGGGCCAGGACTTAGGGCCCATGGCTGAAGGCACCCTCTTCGAGTCCACGATAGTCATCCATACCAAATTTGGTAAAGGCTTGGGTGGAGCCCAAGGAGCATGTTTGAGGCGTTCTGAGCAAGCCATATATAAGGTAACAGTCCAAGGTATCCAATATATCATATGCAAGTGGGTCTTCAGTGCCATATCGTATCACCCATTATCAATGTAAAATATATAATGATTCAAGGGTACATGTTAGTGTCCATTTGCTTTTATGAATTGAATTTATCATAATATTTTCATTTACCATTTTATATACAAGTGACAAGGGAAGAGGCCATGTTCGTGTCCATGCCTTTAGTAGTCAATTCTATTCAATGAATCATATAAGTGATCAAGGGACCATGTTAGTGTCCAAGCCCTTTTGTCAATTGAATTTATCACATTCAATTCTTTAATCAATTCACATACAAGTGATAAGAAGTAGGGTCATGTTAGTGTCCATGTCACTTCACCAATCAATTACATAGTTATGCATAAGCCAAGGGATTGTCCAATTCATTCAACAAATCTCATTTATCCCATTTCATTACTCCTTTCATTTATAAGGAAAAGGTGTTACATGAGGTATTTAACCTTTAAAAAATCATTTCATTTAGGCACGACGCCCATTAATAATTGGCGGGCTCAACTCACCCCAAGGATGGAATGACCATAACCATAAAACGAACCCACCTCAAGGGTGGCTCGGGTTGAGGTTGAAAACCCCCAACCTTGTATATGGGTGCCATAACATGTTTAAATCATAAAGGAGAAAAAGTCCGATGTGCACCACAACGACAACAAAGTATAAACACCCAGATTTTTAGGGAAAAGGTGTAGACCACCTACTTTAGACGGGCAGTACACTCCTCGTCTGTTGTCGGCCATTAACTTGAGTTAGAATGCAAGAAATCAAAGAAATTGATGAATTATCAGAAAATAGTGCATATTAGGTTACACTGATTTAGCATTCCATAAGGCCAGGTAGACAAAGAAAGAAATGAAGATAATCAAGGAGTTTATTGGTATGGATCCAATGCAACAAACGACACTTGATTTTGAGTCAAAAGGAAGTTGATCTTCCAAAGCCTAGGGGAGGTGAACTTAGGAGCTCTTCATGCGGGAGGGTGGTGTGCGTGGAACGGTAAATTTAAGAAAGAAGGGAAGAACGGTAAATTTACCCTTTAATAAAGTGTCTTAAATTAGCATTACTTTTCTAAAACTGCATCTAAATAAATAAAAAAGTATTAATTTAGGAGAAGTTTTGAACTCTCAATTCCAGCCCCTAAACCATGTGCATACATGATTCACTGTCTGGTACAGTATATGGTTCATCTCTATTTTTGCCTTAGTAATACACATCTAAAATCCACCAACAATGTTTTTAAGACACCAACATAGCATGAAATAACCCAAAAACTACCGATTGGGAACCAAGGGACACGAATCCAAGGCAGCCGGAAAATAAATTAACACGACTCCCGAGAAGCACGTCAATGGCTACTGGATCAAAGACACCAGGCGGTCGGGGGCCGTGAGCTGCGGGAAATGCCCGGGCACGTCTATGATCTCCACGGCGGCGTTTCCCTTCAGCTTCGCCTTCATGTAGTGCGCCACCGACTCCGGCACGGCGGCGTCGCGGACCGTCTGCACCACCGTGCAGGGGACGGGCACCCGCTCCAGCACCGCCCGGTTGTCGCCGTAGAACACCGTTCTCACCACCGCAACCGCCACCTCCGGCACCATCGACCTCAACGATTTCTCGTACTTTTCCGCCACCCAGAGGTCGGCCTCCGCGGTGGCTATGGTGGCCGCAAACGCCGAAGCCCATTTCTGGAAGTCCAACTCCATCAGGGAAATCATCTCCTTCACCGTCGAGTCATCAAAACCCCCTTCGTACCCCTCCGAATTTAAGTACCTGGGAGAAGCCGCGACGAGGACGAGCTTGTTGAAGAGGTCGGGCCTCTTCACGGCGGCGATGCAGCCGATCATGCCGGACATGGAGTGGCCCACGAAGACCGACGGCCCCAGGCGGAGCTCCTCGATGAGACGGATGAGGTGGTCGGCGAAGGCATCGAAGGAGGAGTCGGCGGCGGGATCGAACAGGCCAAGATCGCGCACGGCGCCGGAGAAGCACCAGTCGAAGACGAGAACTCGGGAGCGGCGGGAGAGGGCGGGGAGGACGGCGTCCCAGTAGGACTTGTCTCCTCCGAAGCCGTGCGCCAGAATTATGGCTTCGTCCCCGGATCCCACGATGGTCGCGTTCATGGCGACCGCCAGGCTGCGCTCCACCTTCATTCTAAAAGACAGAAACGAAGAGGAAGAGGAGGAAGGAGTACGTCTTTACTAACTGCTATGGACTGTTATTTATATACGCAAGAAGATCGTGTTGCCCTGAAGGTTGGGGAAGATATTTTTAAGGATTCCTATTTCGTGAAAAATTATGAACCATATATTAATAATGCATGTCTCGGTGGCAGAATTTTTAATATATATATATATAATAAAATTGTAAAAATGATTTAAAAGGGTAGGATCGGAAAAACATTGCTTTTGTTTGGGACCCTGTGCGTCCGGAAGATTGCCGCGGGACTGAATCGTGATATTTTATTTTATTTATTTTTCTTTTTGTGAAAAACGATTATTATTTTATTTGATTATGTTTTTTTTATAAAAAATAAAAATAACAATAAATTTGTTTTTTAAATTTATTTATCATGAATCACCGCTACAGATCACGCTCTTAAAACAACTAGAAATTGACTTTATCACCGCTAAAAAAAACGTTAACCTAAACATCTCGATCTTTATCAACACTATCGTTGCAATTTGATAGTGTTGATAAAGACACACTTTATCAATACTTTTTTAAGTTTATTATTCAGGATATTAAAGAACAATCGAGTCAAGTCGGACACGAAGTAAGGGACTTCGTCTCAATCTCCTTTCATTGAGACATTTTTAGTTTTATACACGGCTTTATTTTATACGAAACGTTTTACTAAACGACAAAAAGGAATGTTTCTTTTTTTTACGTAAGCGGTGACAACGACATTTCCGCCGCCGCGAGTATTATTTGATCTTTGGCTTCCTTAAAAAGCCGGAATGTTTTTAAAAAGAAAAATAAATACCATATACTCTTTTTACGTATTTTGGTATTGAAAATGATTTTGAGGATGAATTTATTATTTCAATATCTTGAAATGATATTTTATTATTGCAATGTGGAAATATTATCTTTCCTTTATGCATATGTTATGTGTTATGATCATGTTATGGTTCTTGGGCATTATTTATATATACGGGTGGTTCCATGATAAACCTAGGGTGTGTGAGCCCGAGATAGCTCTCAAATGCATTGGGTAACGTGACGGAGGTAATCGTGAATGTTTCTCCTAAGAAATTTTAGAGAATATACTGTGATGAGTATTCCAATGTAACTCCCTATGTAGCTATGATGGCTACAATGTAAGTATGATATGAATGCCACAAGTTACCTTTATGATTTATGATTTCTATGCGTCTTTCATAAAATCTTATGATTTCATGAGGTAAGTAAAAGAGTTCATGTTTTGTATGTATTTATGAACAAATGTTTTCATTCTTTGTTTTATAACCCTTGCTGAGCCTTTTATACTCATCCCAAGTTTTGAAATGTTTTCACAGGACTTAAAGATGAATAGAGTCAAGGATGAGATCAAGGAAAAGTCATGATATCTAAAACATGGAACTAGACATGACTCTTTTTTTTCAAGAGTTTATATTTTATGAAAAAATGGAAACTATGTAGAAGTGTCTACCTTGTAATCTTTTGAGATGTAATAGTTATGTCCTAATACTCTAAAACTTTAAACCTGAAAAGATCCTAAATGTGAATTATTCGTTTAATTCAATATTATGTAAATGTTTAAGGTCGGGTCCTTTATATATATATATATATATATATAATGTTTTAAAAAAAGCATTTATATGATTATAAATAATTTTTTATATATATTTAAATAATTATAAAATTATGATAATTTTTTAAAAATAATAAATATATTTATTATATTTATAACTATATTTTTATAATTATATATAAATACTTTTTAAATATATTTATTTATAATTATAATTATATATATATATATATATAAATTTTAAAAAATATTTGTCTCCAATGAATTGTGTCAATATATATATATATATATATCATGAGATAATGATGATATTCATGGACATGTTATGTTCATATGTTGATGCGTGGGTATAATTAACACTAGCCATGATCATAAGTTTATTTGTGGATATGATTGTGGATTGTTATATATGTTCCAAATATTAGATTATATATTCTTATGATAACACGTTAATATATTATATATTCATGACTCATGAAATGTTCATTTATACATTGAAATCCTTATTATTCATGCTTCCATGTATGTGATGACTCATTTTTTATGATCTATACTTTTCCTTCTTGTTATACCCATGAAATTATTTATGTTCTCATAAATAATTATAAAATTACAATAAATATATTTAAATAATAAATATATTTATTATATTTTTAATTATATATAAATACATTTTAAATAAGTGTATTTATAATTATAATTATAAATAAATTAATATATATTTAGATAATTATAAAATTTTAATAAATATATTTATATAATAAATATATTTATATAATAAATATATTTATTATATTTATAATTATATATATTTATATATTGATATAAATGTCACGACCCAACCAACGAGGCTCGAATCGCGACTCCCCAAACCCACCTCCAATATGTCAAGGCTGGCGACTAGCACCAAATAGGCTATCACACACAAGAAAGGCCTTAGTCTATCGTACATGTACAAACACACACTCACACACACCTCCATGCAACAGTGCATAGATATATAAAAAAACTGAATGGAAATGCATAGATACATCTATCCCAAACCAGATTACAGTTGTAATGTCTCGGATTTTTTCGTGTATTATTTAAATATTATATGAAGTTATTACGATACCAGGTGCAAAGACAACACATCATTCCGAGGCCCGGTGATCCTGGAATGGTGGTTCAAACCTTTTTTTTAAGTTAAGTGAGTCGACACTTGTGCGCGGTTGTGACATTTTCCTAATGGATGATCGAATTAAAAATCTCAGGGCATCGTTGCGTCCGGGACGACGACTTTACCTAAGAATGGGTCTAACCTCGATCGGCGCGGGTCGAGGAAAAAAGTTAATTTTCGGACGTTTTCAGTAAAATGAAATAAAATAAATTTGCAATGTTTATTTTATTTTATATGAAAACATCCGCTGCAGCGCAGCGACAAGGCATTTGTTTCAATATAAAATGTCATGTCATGATGACTCAAAAACAACAACGTTGACCCATTAATGCCGCAACGTAATTGAATGAAAAATACGTTTCCCTTTTTATTGGGATAATCGAACGTCGATCGTTGGCGGAAGATTGAGAGGAAACTCTGGGGAAAATCCGTGGCACTTTGGAGAAAACTCTCGGCGACGAACGACGACAGATCGAAGCTGCGAATCGATGCGCCAACGAAGTTGAAGGATCTCAACGACGATGGCAGTGCGACCCTTCGTCAGCAATCGATCTCTTCATGAGGTAGGGGTTGTTATTTCAATTCTCCTTTCTCCGTTTTTGGTTTTAAACGACGAACGCAGATCAACCACGAACAAGTTGATCTGTGGATTCGTACGTTCTTGCGGGAGGGTTTTATTGGGATGATTCGGGGAATTGATCCATGTTGAATTGTTGTTGTTTGATTCAGCTCCGTTTAAGCCTACTAATGAGAGCGGATCAACGCCGTGGCGAACGATGACAAAGGTTCGTTCCTCGACTTGCTTATTGGATTTCCCCCACCCTTTTTCTTTCACGCGTTCTTCGCGTTCTTCGTGGGGCGACGAACAACGGATCGTTGCGCATCCGTTTTGTGACGCAACGATCCCAAATTGAAGATTCGACACCTCAACGACCTTGCGGAGGTGCGACGATGATAGCGAATGACGAATCAGACTGGATCGGGAAAGGAAGTTCTTCGAGCGTTCTTCGCACGGGTGGATCGTTGCACGTTTTCGGGGCCGATCAGAAGTCCAAAAACAATGGAATCGGCTTTGTGTTGTCGGGGCGACCAAAACCTGGGAGTTTCATGGCGATCGGACGGCCGGATCGACGATCGGGGCAGCACGGGAGGCACGCCGGCGAGGAGCGTCGTTTCTGGAAATTTCTAGAATACACGACGTGTACTTCCGAAGAACACACCGGGTAGTGCTGGCGGCAACGGCTAGGGTTTCGAGGGTCAGAGAGGAATCACACGGTGTGTGACCCTGGTCACACAACGTGTTGGACTTTCACAGAAGCTCGGCGTGTATTTTGGAAAGTACACGGACACGGGATGGACTACGCGGCTTCAGACGACACGACGTGTACTCTTTATGCAGAAGCGGCTACGTGGGACTCGGCATGTATCCTGGGGATACACATACACAGAATGGAGTACACGACCGTGTGCTCCATCACACGGCCAAGCAGGGCCAATAACGCAGGCCACCCCGTGTACCGCTTACACGGTTGGAGTACACGGGTTGATAACCATGTACGGGCACATGACTAGCGTACACAGAGCCAACCCCAGTCACTCAGACATGGCGTGTACACCGTACTACACGCAGTGTACAGAATTTTCTACACGACCAGCCTCACGACGCAGGCCGTTGTACACGAGCAGTACCCGGGGTCAAACAACACGGTGTGTAACTTTTCTACACGCCGTGTACTTTTTGGAAAATGGCATGGTCCTCTTGTTCACCGTATCTTGGACATCTTTCGTTTGGGTTAATGACCCTTCTCCTCGTTCCCCTGAAGGTCAGACATCGTTTCCTTCTACAGGAGTATGATCCCTTCAACACGACTTTCTGTGATAGAGTTGACATCCCTCCGAGAGGCCCGAAGCGAGATCCTCTATCCATTCCTGACCCAAGGTAGAGTCAGGCATCAACGTGACCAACTCTACCAGGCGTTGATCCTCTACTTAGCTGGTGAATCACCTAGCTGGTGAACCCGGATGAGTCGTGGTATCCGCCATGGCCCTGGCAGTGATCCTCATCTGTGTATCGTGATCTTTCTCACTCAGGAGTGTGTCTCCCGTAATGAGTGTATCTATCCATCACTCAGGAGTGTGTCTCCCGTAATGAGTGTATCTACATCTCGTGGCGTTTCCCAATGAACAATACTTCTCGGACGAATGTCATCAGAGCTACCAGACTCGTGGAGTGTGTTCTCCCAGAATGAGTACTTTGTAGAATCTTCGAACTGAATCCCTAGTGGGAGTATGCGGTTGCGTGACTTTCCTCTAGACCGCGGGTCTGGGTTTTGAGTATATCTGGATTGTGTTTCACTTTCTATATGTTCTGTAGACGTATACCGTGTAGAGATGACTATACCTTTACTTTGTGCATTGCTTTGTGGTTTTCAGGGTCCCCTACTGAGTATTGTTATACTCACCCCTGCACGAGCTTTGCCTGCACGTGTCGTGTCTCGTGCAGACGAGCAACCTTTTGATAGAGTCTAGGGCGGACTAGGACATGATCAAGCTTTCTAAGTTCCTCATAGGCCGAGGTGTTCCTACAGCTACGAGCAGAAGTCCCAGTACCTCTTTGTGTTTACAGGTTGGACTTTGCCGTTTTCAGACTCTTGTTTTGGTGGGCTTGTATTTTGGCCCAGTTTACTTCCAGCACTTTACCTTTTGATGTACTCTGGTGGTTTAGTTTAGTTGTATGCATGCATTTTGTTCCTTAGTGGTTTTTACATTTCAGCATTTGTTGGCTTGGAGATGTGTGCGTATGTGCAGGTTATTAGGAAATGCCTCCCATGTTAGTAATATTCCTACTCAGTGCTAGTCACCAGCCCCTGACCTATTGAAGGTGGGCTTGGAGAGTCAAGGTGCGGGCCCCACTGGGACGGGTCGCGACAGAGTGGTATCAAAGGTGGTCGGTTATACCTTAGGACCAAGAGTCTCTGAGTTTAGTTTGGGGCAACAATATTCAGTGTTTCGAGCTCGACTTTCAGGTCAGAGACTCCAGTGTTGGTGCGGCGGCCGATGTATCCATACACCAAGACTCTGATAACCTGCTTTTTGACTTGGTACATGAAAACACTAGTTGTGGGGAAATAAAAGAATGGAACATGCATCATATAAGAATGGGTTGTGTTTTTCCATGTCCTTTGAGTCAGCTATCCAGATATACTCATGGTACATCTTGTTTCTTTACAGGATGCCTCCGTGACGCATACCCACTAGGATTCCGCAGCACGATCATGAGGATGACCCCCTCAGTGACGAGGCTTTGATACAGGGACTAATTCCCTAGGCGTTGCCACCAGGTGCTGTGCCAGTTATGCCACCACCAGTGGAGCAGCCCATGGTACCCGCAATACCGACCGACGAGGAGCGTAGGCTGAGCACGCTCCATGAGTTCCAGAGACAGAGACCCCTCAGGTTCTGAGGCGAGCCTGACCCTCAGGTGGATGAGGACTATCTTAAGGTGGTGACTAGAGTTTTTCATCTAGTGATGACACCTGTAGACCAGATGGTGATCCTAGGAGCGAGCCTTCTTCAGGGTTCGGCAGGATGATGGTGGAGTCTGACCACACAGACTCACGATGAGGATAATCTTTCGTGGACAGAGTTCGAGCGACTATTTAGGGAGGAGTTATCTCCATTTATACTGAGAGCGGTACGCATCCAGGAGCTTCTTCAGCTCTAACAGGGCAGTTTGATGGTAGCTGACTATTCATCGAGATTCACCAACCTCACCCGGTACTCGATGGATATGGTCAGAGATCATTACTTTAGGGCCCAAACCTTCGAGCGAGGTCTACGATGAGACATCCGAGCTAGTGTTGTGCCTCTATGCATTTCGACTTATGCTGGAGTGCTCGAGCAGGCTTTGGTGAACGAGAGCTTCTTGGCGGAGAAGAAACAACCGACGACAGTCAGCAGCAGGAAGACAGGTGTGGAGACCTCAGCAGTAGGGAGCCGACGTCGGACGCAGGGATCAGTATGCGAGAGATGTCAGAGGAGGACCCATGACAGGGGATCGATAGTGCATGGCTCTCAGGCTGGATCCAGTCATCCCAAGGAGAAGCAGTGCTACGCGTGCGATGGTAGAGGATATCTCGCTAGAGATTTTCCGACCCAATGGGCTGTTGACAAGGAAGCGGTGGATGGACCGCCAAGGTAGAGGCAGAGAGTGGAGCAGACAGACTCGCCAGGCGGTAGACGTGGCAGAAGAGCAGGGAGAGCTGCAAGTGGTGGCAGACGCTTTGACTTACTTCCACCACCACCCCCAGGAGGTCTGCATTAGGCTCAGGGAGTTGGGGGAAAGGGGTGGGGATAGCTGCATGCGGTCGAGTCGTACAACCCAGGGGCTACAGGGATGATCCGAGGTACAATTTGTGTCATCTATACCTTAGCTTCTGTACTTGTAGACATAGATTCCAGTCATTCCTTCATAGTCACATGTTTTGTGTGAAACCTTGAGATTCTGGTAGAACCGTTGACTCAATCCTTACGCTTGGAGACACCTGCGGGAGGAGACTCGATGATCACACACCTTTTCAGATAGTGTGATCTTACCCTTGGAGGCGAGAGTTTCGGTTGAAACCTCTTGGTGGTAGCATCGAGGCCTTACGACGTCATTCTAGGTATGGATTGGTTATCTTCGGTCCATGCCCAGATTGACTGTTTTAGGCAAAGAGTGTGGTGTGTCCGCTATGATGGAGCGAGGTTTTCCTTTGTCAGAGAAATGGAGATGCAGACAAAACAGAATGGGCTCATGCATAGGAGGGTGCATCCAATCACTCATGAGATGGCTATCCTAGCCCTCAGAGCAGTAGATGTGATGAGCTCCCAGTTCCCAACAGTAGTGGTGGAGTACGAGGACATCTTTCCCGAAGATATTCCAGGACTACCTCCTCACCGGGAAATTGACTTCTGCATCGACTTACACCCCGAGACAACACCAATTTCCTCACCATAATATCAGATGGATCCCATATAGCTTCGCGAGATGAGGGTGCACTTGGAGGATTTGAAGAGTAAGGGTTTTGTAAGACCCAGCGTTTCACCCTGGGCGGCCCCAGTCTTATTTTCTAAGAAAGCAGATGGGAGTTTGAGGTTGTGTGTGGATTACCAACGCCTGAACCAGGTTACGGTGAAGAATAAGTATCCACTGCTGAGAATCGACGACCTCTTCGATCAGTTAAGAGGGGAAAAAATGGTTCTTTAAGGTTGAACTTCAATCAGGTTATCACCAATTACGGGTACGGGATGAGGATATACCGAAGACGACATTCAGATTCCGCTACAGTCACTATGAGTACTTGGTGATTCCTTTCGGCATGACAAACACCCCCGCAGTGTTCATGGGACTGATAAACCGGATCTTCCAGCCGTATTTGGACCGGTTCGTAGTGGTATTCATCGACGACATCCTTATATACTCGGTATCAAAGGAGGAGCATGCGAGACACTTGCAGATAGTTCTAGATGTACTCTGAGAGCACCATCTTTATGGGAAGCTCTCGAAGTGCCAGTTCTGGATTCAAGAGGTCCACTTTCTGGGACATGTCATCTCAGCATATGGAGTAGCTGTGGACCCAGCCAAGGTGGAGGTAGTGTTAGCATGGGAGTCACCTCAGAGCATGATGGAGGTGCTAAGCTTCCTTGGGTTGGAAGGATATTACCGGAGGTTCATCCCTAATTTCTCCCGAACATCATCACCAATGAAAGCCTTGACCTGGAAAGGGAAACCCTTTGTGTGGATGGAGAAGTGCCATCAGGATTTCGAGCAGTTGAGACAGAGTTTGAATAGCGCCCCAATCTTGAGATTACCGGAGGAGGGTGTAGAGTACATAGTTTTCTACGACGCATTAGGGACCAAGCTTGGATGTGTCTTGATGCAAAGGCAGGCAGTGATTTCTTATGGTTCGCGCCAGCTTAGGCCACATGAGAAGAACTATGCGACTCATGATCTCGATTTGACTACGGTAGTCTTCACATTGAAGATGTGGCGACACTAACTTATGGGAGAGTGGTTCATCGTCTACTCTGACCACAAGAGCCTCAAGTACATCTTCTCGTAGAAGGATCAGAATCTGAGGCAGAGGCGTTGGATAGAGTTCTTATAGGACTATGATTTCTAGATCATCTATACTCCTATGAAGGGAAACAAGGTGGCAGATTCTCTTAGCAGAAAGTCGAGCTCGCAGCTGTTGAGTGAGTTGACCGAGCAGTTAACCGCATTGCAGTTGTCCTTCGTAGACAGAGGGGATGCAGCTTACCTACAGTCGATGGTTGTCGCCCCCAACTCTTACAGCGAGTTAGGGAGGCACGACATGGGGATGACGACTGTGAGACTTTACGTGCTCAGTTATCCACAGAACATGCTCTTGATGGATATTTCCAAGGTAGGGAGCACATACTTCTTTTCAGAGGATGCACTGTCATACCAGTGGCGTTGTAGGAAGAGGTTCCAAAAGAGTTTCATACATCCCCCTTGGCGGTACATCCTGGAGTGGAAAATATGTACCAGGATATTCAACGGTAGTTCTGGTGGTCAGGCATAAATAAGGTAGTAGCAGAGTTTGTCTCTCGATGCCTTACGTGACGCAGGTGAAGGCTGAGCACCAGGTTCCAGCATGATTATCTCACCCCTAGACGTTTCAGAGTGGAAGTGGGATGAAATATCGATGGAATTCATGACAAGCTTACCACAGACATCCAAGGGGAATGATTCCATCTGGGTGATCGTCGACCGAGTGACCAAGTCGTCCCACTTTCTAGCCATCAGGGAGTAGAGTTCCGTAGAGAGCATGGAATGCCTCTACGTGAAAAAGATAGTTCGGCTTCATGGAGTCCCTTCGACGATAGTCTTGGACCGAGATGCCCTCTTTACATCCCGATTGTGGAAGATATTGCAGGAGGCCTTTGGGACTCAGCTACGCTTGAGCACGACGTTCCATCCGCAAACGCCAAAGCCCATTTTTGGAGGTCCAACTCCACCAGGGAAATCATCTCCTTAACCGTCGAGTCATCAAACCCCCCTTCGTACCCCTCTGTATTTAAGTACCTGGGAGAAGCCGCGACGAGGATGAGCTTGTTGAAGAGGTCGGGCCTCTTCACGGCGGCGATGCAGCCGATCATGCCAGACATGGAGTGGCCCACGAAGACCGACGGCCCCAGGTGGAGCTCCTCGATGAGACGGATGAGGTGGTCGGCGAAGGAATCGAAGGAGGAGTTGGCGGTGGGATCGAACAAGCCAAGATCACGCACGACGTTGGAGAAGCACCAGTCGAAGAGGAGAACTTGGGAGCGACGGGAGAGGGTGGGGAGGACAGCGTCCCAGTAGGACTTGTCTCCTCCGAAGTCATGAGCTAGAATTATGGTTCCGTCCTCGGACCCCACAATGGTCAAGTTCATGGAGACCGCCAGGCTGCGCTCCACCTTCATTCTAGAAGAGAAAAATGAAGAGGAAGAGGAGGAAGGAGTACGTCTTTACTAACTGGTATGGACTGTTATTTATATACGCAAGAAGATCGTGTTTCCCTGAAGGTTGGGGAAAATATTTTTAAGGATTCCTATTTCGTGAAAAATTATGAACCATATATTAATAATGCATGTCTCGGTGGCTGAATTTTTAATATATATATAAAATAAAATTGTAAAAATGATTTAAAAGGGTAGGATCGGAAAAACAGTGCTTTTGTTTGGGACCCTTTGTGCGTCCCAAAGATTGCCGCAGGACTGAATCGTGATATTTTATTTTACTTATTTTTTTTTGTGAAAAATGATTATTATTTTATTTGATTATGTTTTTTTTATAAAAAATAAAAATAAAAATAAATTTATTTATCATGAATCACTGCTACATATCACACTTTTAAAACAACTAGAAATTGACTTTATCACCGCTAAAAAAACGTTAACCTAAACATCTTGATCTTTATCAACACTAAAAATAATAATAATAAAAGCATCATTTATCATTTCAATTTGGTAGTGTTGATAAAGACACACTTTATCAATACTTTTTTTTAGCAATATTACAAATCCCTTTTATCAATGCTAGCAAAAAGTGGCATTTTTTTTACCCCTCACCACCACCACACCCTACCCTACGCACCCCCTGCCTGTGCTTTTCTATTTCTAAACTACTTGTTCAATTTATCAGCTACCTATTCAATCACTAACACAAATCGACGCAAAATGAACCACTTTATTTTATCAACACTAAACAGAAAGTGTTAATAAAAGTCTCACCTTTATCAATGCTAGCTAAAAAAATACATGTTTATAATTAATATAAATATGATATATTAATATATTAATATATTTTTTTTAATAATTCATATATATATATATATAATGTTTTAAAAAGCATTTATATGATTATAAATAATTTTTTATATATATTTAAATAATTATAAAATTATGATAATTTTTTTAAAATAATAAATATATTTATTATATTTATAACTATATTTTTATAATTATATATAAATAATTTTTAAATATATTTATTTATAATTATAATTATATATATATATATTTAAATTTTTTTTGTCTCCAATGAATAGGGTCAATATATATATATATATATCTCATGAGATAATGATGATATTCATGGACATGTTATGTTCATATGTTGATGCGTGGGTATAATTAACACTATCCATGATCATAATTTTATTTGTGGATATGATGCCAACGAGCCTGTACCCTAGTGGTACAGGCTCCTGCTTGGCATCCAAAAGACCCAGGATTGAATCCGGGCAAGGGCGAATTTCCCAGGTACTGTAGTAGTACTGTAGTGGCACTGTTGCAGCGGCGACACTGTAGCAGTGGAAACACTGTAGCGGTGGAGGGACTGTAGCAGATACTGTAGCGGTGGTGGTAATGTAGCAGGTACTGTAGCAGCACGGGTACTGTAGCAGTACTGTTCACCGAGGGGTCCTTTGGGCCAAAAAATGGGCTCTCAAGCCTTGTATTCAGGCCACTTGGCCTTGGGCCTTCGGGCTATGTAATGGGTCTCCCTCTACCCAGTCTAAAAGAGGTCTTTGCTATCAAATAATGAATTGAGGCTTCGACCCCAACCTTAAAAAAAATCGTGGATATGATTGTGGATTTTTATATATGTTCCAAATATTAGATTATATATTCTTATGATAACATGTTTATATATTATGTACTCATGACTCATGACATGTTCATTTATACATTGAAATCCTTATTATTCATGCTTCCATGTATGTGATGACTCATTTTTTATGATCTATACTTTTCGTTCTTGTTATACCCATGAACTTATTTATGTTCTCATAAATAATTATAAAATTACAATAAATATATTAAAATAATAAACATATTTATTATATTTTTAATTATATATAAATACATTTTAAACAAGTTTAACTATAATTATAATTATAAATAAATTAATATATATTTAAATAATTATAAAATTTTAATAAATATATTTAAATAATAAATATATTTATTATATTTATAATTATATATATTTATATATTGATATAAATGTCACGAACCGACCCAACGAGGCTCAAGTCGCGACTCCCCAAGCCCGCCTCCAATATGCCAAGGCTAACGACTAGCACCAAGTAGGCTATCACACACATGGGAGGCCTTAGCCTATCGTACATGTACACACACACACCCACACACACCTCCATACAACATTGCAGAGATATATAAAAAAAATTGAATGGAAATGCATAGATACATCTCTCCTAAACCAGATTACAGTAGAAGTACAAAAAGAGCAAATATAGACCCATCAAAAGAAAACTGTAGAAATCCAACCTGCTCAGATGGAGAGGATCACTATCAAACTCTCGTTGGTAAGCTTTGCAGTATGGCTCCAACAAAAATCCTGGTCAGTCCAGTTACTACGCTCTGCTTGCTCCGAGTCCAGCTGGGATTCCGTCAAAGGACCTGTGGTCTATACGAAACACAACATGTGCGCGCAAATCCCATGCATGAGTGAGTATAAGAATACTCAGTAGGTTCCCCAAACCCAAACCAAAAAGGGAGAAATTGGTGGGAATCAGTTAGCTCAACCCAGCCTAAGGGAACCCAAACAAGAGAGAAGTTCCATCTTGAGACTATCCTCGGCTAAACACAACTAGTCAGCTCGATGTCCCTGGCCTGTCAATGAAAATACACATACCATAGGGACTCCGGGAACATATCCAGATATACTCAGCTCCAAGTCTCATGGTCCCGACCATAAACTGTCCACAATAGCCAACTCGAGGGTCCAATGCAACACTCGTAACGGTCTCATGAGGTACCGACTTCATAGACCCCTGGAGGCTCCTACTCGAGGCTTAAAGGTAGAATCCCGCCTTGAAGCACAGACAAAAAAACTAGCCATCCCAGATAGCACGCACAATGAGAGGGGACAAGCATCAACAACTTGTAGTCGATGAGCCAGCCTCACCATACCCAAAGGCACTCAACCGAGAGATGCCACTCAATTGGGAAAACGATCTAACGACAAAACCCGACCAACCATTGTGATACCTATCCGTAATGACACACTTGACGGAAAACGTCACGGAAGAAGTCACCTAGTGACTAAACTAACTAAAACTCCTTAGGTAGGGGTTCCCACCCATGATCCTCTAGGGGTCACCCTAGCCAGAAACACCGATCACAGAAAGGGGTATCGTGCAACAACCCAAATCTGGAACAACCTGCCTAGAAGAGGATCAATGCCTGCGTAGAGTTGGTTACGCCAATTCCGAATCTACCAAGGAAACATCATGAAGAAGGACCAGGGGGACTCACTCAACCCTGCCGGTCAAAACGTCACGGTAGGTTGTAGAAGGAAGAAACGCATCTCGATACTCAGCTAGGGGGTCCCCACTCATGGCTCACTCGAGCCCCATCCCCTATCGGAAAAACAACATCCTGGGTAGAGGATTGATGCCCTGGTAAATATTGGTCACAATGATACCAACCCTACCTGGGAAAACGTAAGGACGTGAGGATCACGTCGGGCCTCTCGGGGAGATTTGTGCTCCATGTCCGCTCAATTTGCTGTCAAAACGGATTGAGACAACTCACTCCAGAAAACAGAAACGTGAACCCACTCCCTAACATGGTAGGGGATTACCACTATGCTGCATGTACGTAAAGAACTCAAATAGGGGTCACAATCTACTAAAGAGAACGTGATACCGAAAACCCTCGTCGAAAAAGGACTAGGGGGCCCACTCAACCCATCTAGTCATAACACCATCACCAGAGACTAGGGGGACCCCCTAAACCCATCTAGTCGAAACTGTTAGGGTAGAGCCTGGCGCCGCAGCGGAAGTAGTTGTTGCAGAAACACACAAGATAATATTCAGCCAAATAATTTTACACATCACCCAAAGGATTTTTAACATCACACCTGAATGCTTTTTACAACGCACCCGAAGTATTTTTCTCTCAACACATGACACCCATGAATGTACCATTTTTGTTCACACCGCCGATCATAACAACTGGGACACACCACTTGATCTCCGCAACCAAGAGGATTTTCGATACATGGCATCTTCATGAATATATTTTCACACCGTCGTAGTCAATTCTCTCTCCATATCCGCACGTCATCATCTTCATCATCTCGTTGTCCGCCATCATCGACACTTGGGAAACTGCAATGGCGGCACCCCCTTCCTCATTCTCTCTTGAACTGACTACATCTTGCCAAATCTTCCTTTCAAAACATGCTACTACATCCTCTTATATAGACACCCATCTCATATCTCCAATTAATGCGGCCAACATTCATTATTCCATCATTATTCCATCAATTAATATTAGGAATAACTCTTCATTAATGTTGGGAGAAAATCTTCCATTAATGTTGAGAAAATACCTCCATTAATAATTCTCTATCTCCTCATTATTTAAATTTTAAATCAAAAACTCCCAATAGAAACATTGCAAAAAAAAAACAAGGGGGACCCACTCAACCCAACCGGTCGACATCGCTAACCCAAGTGACCCACACAACACCGATTTCACACCGCAACTCCCAGACCCAAACCGAGGTCACCGTCACATTCTACATGAAAAACTACTCTGGACAAGCTACTCACGAGCCTGAATCCGAGCTACGAAGGAGGAGACACGGGAGGTAGAAGAGATCAAGAATATCCTCAAGGAAAAACTCCTTCTGAGCCCAATTTCCTTAAAACCCTTTTAAATGAACTCTACATGTCAAAAGTATCCTACCATTGCGATCTACACAGAAAAACACTTAGAATGGATTACTCACATGCCCAAATCTGACTTCCAGGGAACAAAATGCCCAAACCTCTAAGCTGGAAAAAGTACATGGCATGTAATTTAGAGTACACAGAGTGTACTCTAATTTCTCATCCTAGCCATGTACTTTTACATGGCCAGAGCAACATGTGGTCTACCTACGTAAAAGTACACGACATGTATTGTTCAAAAATCACAATTCTGCGTTCTTTTTCACAAGGCCGGACACACGACCATGTGCTATTACATGGCGTGTACCTATGAATAGTACTTATTCCCAAAATGGGAAGAGAAAACAACATGTGTGACTAGTTTACACATCTTGTCAATGGGAAAATCCAACAAGATTTCCCTAAAAACATCCTGGATTTCCCCTGTTCACCTCGAAACACACAAATCGACCCATAAGGAGTCCCATCCAGTTGTCTAAGGGCTCTATAACCTTAAAACAATGCATAAAAAGGGGGATCGGGACTCAAATTCAAAACCTCCTACCTCAAGGGCGAAATGAAGAAGCGTTGGGTGAAGAACGACACCCATGATGCACTGATTAACGATTTGGTGACGATCAGAGTAAAAAATGGCACTTGGAGACACCTCCTCACTTTGGTTCACCCGGTGGTCAAAGGGAGAGGAAGGAAAAGAGGGGGATTGGCCTCCTCCCGCATTCACAAAAATGGGGTGAAGGGGTAGAGGGGATATTTGTTTTATTTTTAATAAAATAATATCCTCTTAACACCCTATCCCAACTCACCTCCAACCCGTCACCTGACGCCGACACATTTTATGTCGCACATAGGGTAAACACGATGTTCTGAACTCAACAATGGTCTCAAAAATCTGATATGTGAATCCACTCAAGAGTTACTCATATTTCAAGAGAAACTATGCACAAGTGATAAAATATATTTAATGTATTTAATTTCACCACACTGAGGCTCACTAGCCCTCAGATTCCTACGTCGACTCAGCGCCTGGATTTGGGAATATTCTTAGGAATATTACAAAGTATGATAGGGGAAAACCTGAGTCGCAACATCCTCTCCACATTAAGGCTTTTTATCCCTAAAAATAGAAATCCCAAGAACACGGAAAAGGACCTGAGCTCTCCACTGGGATTCCCACACCAGTGAGCTCACCAGAGGTTCCTGTGCTATAAGAAACACACAGTAAGAATAACCACAACACCGACAATGTAAGAGAGGGTTTAGAAAAATCATAGGTAGCCTGACACCCCAACTAACACTATGAACCCTTGATGAGATCCAATGAAACACATGACCTCATCACCGAACACCCAGGGCCACCCTCTTCGGTCTACAACCACCCTGAACGAGCCTCAAAAGACCTCAAAAAAACTCTGAATAGTCTCTTCCAAAACCAACATGATGCCAAGGAAAATTCCACCTCATCACCCCATCTCGCCATGTGACTGGTACCAATGCCAAACCTCATAAGGTTGGCATAGTCTCCACCTTTAGGAAAATCCATCATGAACATGCCCAATTGATATCCCATCATGCGAGACCTCTCAAAAAACCATCAATGCCTCATGAAAAATGTCTCCAACACAAGGATAAAAAATAGGGTCACCCAAGTGTACACATTGGGTCTTAAAATCCCTAACAAAACTACTCACAACACAAGAAACTGACCTCAAACTCAAAGGTCGAAGAAACTCATCCACCACACCTAGACACTATCCTCTTTGGGCGGTACTGACTCGCCCACATGGTTTTATATCGTGCCTCAAGGTCACATCTTATTTGGGTAGGTTTCCATCCTTCCTACAAATTTGATTCCACAACGAACCACACAACAACCTCCTAGAGCATCCCGCATACAAGCTGACACTGAACATGCCAGGGAACTAACAAACATAAATGTCCTTCCCAGATGCTCACAATGGGTCTTACTAGGCCCACTGGCTACCAACACACTGCCAATACTCATGCACACAAGTCAAAGGGACTTAACCACCATACCTTGATACTATCCACTTTGGGCGGAACAGAATCTCCTGTACGATTTTCATCACATTGAAAAAATGTGTTTTGGTGGGGGAAGGATCCCTCTTCCTCATGTAGTTGAAGCTGCATAGAACAACACCAACACAAGGTCTTACCAAAGCCAAGAACAAACCCTGAGAAAGAAACATAAAGGAAAGAGTACCTCCTAGAAGTGTCTATCAATCCTACTACAGAAAGTAGAAAGGACACAGAGCATACCTCTATTAATAAATTGATCGACGAACCTCATTGAAACTGCTACAACTACTGAGACGATCCAACGACTGAACCTACCTTAGCATCAGAGCGAGACAAACCGTCTCTTGCAAGATGTCATTGTCCATCACAAGCGTAGAAGAATATCTCCCACTACTATCCAAATCCCTAGCACAAAATCAGAGTCTAGGCATGGGTATGTCTCTAATGACAGTACCTCTTGTGTTGCATACGTGCTAACTGCTGGTCTTGCTTGACCTAGACCTATGAATAACCCGGTCTATGAAGCCCATAGTATGTGCATGACCCCAACACATCATAATCTAACACCAAAAGAACCATCCATAGCTCAGTCTGACAGGCTGCATCCACCTGAACCCTTGGAGGTAGGTCTATAAACTTCTCTAGGGGTGGTGGCTCCACTAGCAGTACAATCAGAGGAGAACCCTCCTCGCGACGATGTACCTACAAGGCGACCTCATCACTCACTAGGTCATCCACCAAACCTGTCTGTAGAACCCTTGAAGTTTGTCATCATGGAAATATCTTGAAATAAAGTCAAGACGCACCACAGTCAAAGAGTATATATAGGGGGTTAACTAAAGAAGGACATGAGAAACCCAAACCCCCGTCCTATATGATGCATGTACCATTATTTCCCTACGACCATTGACCTAATATATTGAGTCTAAAGGCAGGTTATCAAAGTTCTAGTAAATGGATACGTTGGCCGCCCGCACCAACACTGGAGTCCCTGGCCTGAAAGTCAAACTCAAAACATCCCAACACTGACACAATGCAACCCAAACCAAGCTCACAACACTGCAGTCCCAAAGTGGAACTGACCACCTATGATACCACTCTGTCATGAACCGATCCAACGGGGATCGAGTCGTGACTCCCCAAGCCCACCTCCAATATGCCAGGGGTTGGAGACTAGCATCGAGTAGGCTATCACACACATGAGAGGCCTTATTCTATCATACCTGTACACATGCACCCACATATAGCTCTATGAAATAGTGTAGAGATATATAAAAAAACTGAAAAGAAATGCATGCATACATCTATCCCAAACCAGAGTATTGTATAAGCACACAAAGGAAAATATAGGCACACCAAAAGAAAACTACAAAAGCATCCAACCTACTCAGAATGAGGGTATTGCTATCAAAATCTCACCGGTAAGCTATACGGTACAGCTCTGTTAAAAACCTTGATCAATAAAGATATTATGCTATGACTTCTCTGAGTCCAACTGGGACTCCATTGAAAGACCTTTAGTCTGCACTGGACACGACATGTGCAGGAAAAGCCCGTGCAGGGGTGAGTATAAGAATTCTCAGTAGGATCCCCAAACCCAAACAAAAAAGGGAGTAACTGATGGGAATCAGTTAGCTCAAACCAGCCTGAGGGAACCCAAACGAGAGAGAAGCTCTATCTCAAGACCATCCTCATATAAACATTACTAGTAAACTCAACATCCTTGGAATGTCCATGAAAAGATACATACCATAGGGAATGCTATAACATACCCAAATATACTCAGCTCCAAGTCTCATGGTCCCAACCACAAACTGTCCATGGTAGCCAACTCGAGGGTCCAACGCAACACTCACAATGGTCTCATGAGGTATCAACCTCATAGACACCCACATGATCTTACTCGAGGCTTGGAGGTTGAATACCACCTTGGAGCACACACAAAGAACCTATAATTCCCTGACAGAATGCAGAACGAAAGGGGAAAAACATTGACAACTCGTAGTCGATGAGCCAGCCTCGTCATACCCAAAGACACTCAACCAAGAGATACAACTCAATTGGGAAAACAAACTAATGATACAACCCAACCAACCCTCATGATACCTATCTGCGAGGGCACACTTGACGAACAATTTCACGAAAGAAGTCACCCAATGACTAAACTGACTCAAAATCCTTGGGTAGGGGATCCCATCCAAGATCCACTGGGGGTCACCCTAGTAAAAAAAAATCAATCATAGAAAGGGGTATCATGTAACAACCCAAATTTGGAACAACCTTCCTAGAATAGGATCAACGCCAACGTAGAGTTGGTCACACCGATTCTGACTCTGCCAAGGAAACATCACGAAGAAGGACCAGGGGAGTCACTTAACCCTATCAGTAAAAATGTCATGGTAGATCGCAGAAGGAAGAAATGCATCTTGATACTCATCTAGGTAGGTCAGCACCTAGGGCTCACTGGGGCCCTATCCCCTACTGGAACAACAACATCTTGGTTAAAGGATCGATGCCCGGGTAAATATTGGTCACACCGATACCAACCCTACCAGGGAAAATGTAAGGATGTGAGGATCATGTCGGGCCTCTCAAGGAGATTCATGCCCCAAGTCCGCTGAGTCTACTATCGAAGAAGATTGAGACAACTCAGTCAAGAAAACAGAAACATGAACCCATTCCCAAACATGGTAGGAGAGTAACACTATGCTGCACACATGTAAAGCAGCCGAAGAGGGATCTGAGTCCAGTGAATAAGACATGACACAGAAAACCCTCATAGAAAAAGGACCAGGGGACCCACGCAATCCATATAGTCATAACGCCATCACCAGAGACTAGGGGGACCCACTCAACCCAACTGGTCGATGTCGCTAACCCAAGCGACCCACACAACACCGCTTGAACACCACAACTCCAAAACCTAAACTGAGGCCACCATCGCATTCTATATGGAAAACTCCTTAGGATAGGTTACTTGTGAGCCTGAATCTGATCTATGAAAGAGGAGATACGAGAGGTAGAAGAGCTCAATAATATCCTCAAGGAAAACCTCATTCTGATCCCAATTTTCTTAAAACCCTTTTAAATGACCTCTACAAGTCAAAAGGATCCCATCATTGCGATATACGTGAAAAAACACTCAGAATGGACTACTCACATGCCCAAATCTGAATTCCAGGGCACAAAATACCCAAAAATTCTAAGCAGGAAAAAGTACATGGCATGTACTTTAGAGTACATGGTGTGTACTCTAATCTATCCTCCTGGCCATGTACCTTTACATGTCCAGAGCAACATGAGGTCAACCTATGTAAAAGTACACAATGTGTACTTCTAAATAATCCTTCTTCACCGAATGGGAAGAAGACATGGTGTGTGTGACTGGTTTACACGTCGTGTTGACAGGAAAATCTGATGGGATTTCCCTACAAACAGCCCAGATCCCCCTATTCACCCTGAAACACACAGATCAACCCATTAGTGGTCCCTAGCAGTTGTTTAAGGCCTCTATAACCTTAAAACAATGCATAAAAAGGAGGATCGACACTAAAATGAAAATCCGCCTACCTTGAGGGTGAAACGCCGAAGCGTCGGGTGCAGAACGATGCCCGTGACATGTTGATTCACGATCTAGCGACGATCAGTGTCAAAAACAGAACCTGGAGGAACCTCCTCGCTTTGGTTTACCCGGCAGTCAAAGGTAGAGGAAGGGGAATAGGGGGCTCGACCTCCTTCTGTGTCCACACAAAGGGGGAGAAGGGGGAGAGGGGATATTTGTTTTATTTTTAATAAAACAATATCCTCTTAACACCTCAGCCCGACTCACCTCCGACCCATCACCCGAAGCTGACAGAGTTTTATGTCACACCTGGGGTAAACACGATGTTCTGAACTCAATCGCGATCTCATAAATCCGATTCAAGACTCCGCTCGAGAGTTACTCACATTTCAAGAGAAACTGCGCACATGTGATAAAATATATTTAATATTTTTAATATCACCGCGTTGAGGCTCCCTGACCCTTGAATTTCTACATTGACTCAACGCATGGATTCAAAAATATTCTTAGGAATATTCCAAAGTCTGACAGGGCAAAACCCAAGTCGCTACAATAAATATAAATAATTATATAAATATTCCAAAGTGGTGCAGTCCATGAAGAATAATTATATAAATATATTTATTATTATATAGAAATATATTTAAATATATTTATTTATAATTATATAATTATATTTATAATTATATAGAAATATTTTAAAATATATTTATTTACAATTATAATTATAAATAAATAAATATATTTAAATAATTATAAAATTACAATAAATACGTTTATTATAAATTTATAAATATATATATTTATATATTAATTAATAAATAAATATATTTATTTATATATTAATAAATAAATAAATAAATAAATAAATAAATAAATAAATAAATAAATAAATATATAATTATATTAATATATAATTATATTTATAACTATATTCAAATATTTTTTAATATATTTATTTATAATTATAATTATAAATAAATATATATATATTTAAATAATTAAAAAATTATAATAAATATATATATTATATTTATAATTTTATAAATATATATAATTATATAAATATAATTATAATTATATAAAAATATTTTTAAAAATATTTTTTTTATAATTATAATTATATATATATATATATTTGTAAATAATTTTATATATAAAAAATCATTAAATTTATATTAGTCAAAATGTTTAATAGTTTATTTATATACAATGATTACATAATATTTATATAATTAAAATAAAAATAATATATTAATATTTTATTTAAAAAGTTATATAATATATAAATGAATATGTTTATTTAGATATATACTTTTATATATATTGATTTATAAATATAAATATAAATATAAATATAAATATAAATATAAATATAAATATAAATATAAATATAAATATAAATATAAATATAAATATAAATATAAATATAAATATAAATATAAATATTAGATGCTTGGAGGCGCAATTACATTAAACACACACACCACATAGCCAAAAAGCCTAGCCATAGCCCCCTAAGGGATAACCCACCCATCAAACCTTATTTCTTCAGTACACAACCCGAAAGTCCAGTGGGCATGAAGCCCAAACATAGCTCGAATACCTAGTACAACATCATGCCAGATAAAGACACAATTTATCAGAACCTTTTTAGTGCTGATAACTCTTTCTATTTTAGTACTGAGAAAACTGACCATTATTAGTGCTTTTTGAAAAGTGCTGATAAAAGTCTTATGAGTTATTATAAATTAAACTCTAACTGAACCCTACCGCTGCTCGACCTAAAGATTTCATGGAACCAGAGCTCTTATTCTATATCCTACTACTTCCACCGTTATACATTATCGACAAATCTATCTCTCTAAATCTAAGGTATGTGCGGATTTATCTTGTCAGCGCATCCGACAACACTATTTTTTCAATCACACCTCGCCTGCACATTTCCTCACTTCTTCTCGATGAATCGAATGAATAACTCCCTTAATTATTATATGTGGTTTGAGTAAGATTATCTTATACTCCTCTTTATCTTATCTTCACTTTCTCGGCACCCTAGATTTAGATCTAGTGGAAATTTTGTCGCTGCCGACACAAGTTTGGGGTCTAAGGTCTTCGACAGTGGTGTGTGAGACCATATCCACTTCAGATCTAGTTTTTTTTGTCTTAAATCTAGTTCTACCCATTTTTTTCAACCATGGCCTATGGAGTGTGAGGATATTCTTATATTTGAGGAACCGTGGCACGGGAAGTGGCCCTTTAGTCGGAAAACTCAAACTTTCTCTACTACTCAGACCAATAATTCCCTAAACTAGTCCTAAAATTTGAATTTATAGTCATTGTACTTAGTCATATCACTTCTCCTTACAACTAATTAGACTAGGGAGACTGAATTTTATCCTAACATTTGAAAGAAAAACTCAAGGATTTTTTTTAACATTTTGACCTGTAGTTCTTATCTTTCCATTTTTTCTTATGTGTTGTTTTCTTATTTTCATTTCTAGACATTTCCAATGATTCTATATGTGTTATATTTTTATGTAATTATTATTATTTTTATGTTTTCTTATATTTATTCATTAATTTTCATATCATATTAGGGTATTTATCTCTCTAGTCGTTTTGATTTAAATAGACGGTGCTAGTATATAATTTAATGTGAATATGTAGCATGTGTGATATTAAGTAGAACCCCTTCACGGGTCTAATAGAACTTACCATTTAAACAGTATCAAAAATGAAATTTTTATAATATTACAATGAATAGATATACAAATGTGATTGGGATTTATAATAGAAAATTGTCTCAAACATATATTTTCAAAGGATAAAAGTTTTTTGTATTATAAAAATTTTGATAATGAAAAATGACTAAAATATATCTCATATAATTTTATAGATCAATTATTAAATTTTAAATATTTCCACAAATATTTTTATTATTATTAGAAATCGTGGGATTTTTAAATTTAAATTTATCTTGAGGTCCTAATAAAACTAAATATGAAATTTCAATAATAGAAATCATTAAAAATAAAATTTATATTTTAATTTATAATGCACCAGTGTATTTTATATAGTTCTTTAAAAAAATCACTCTCTCCATAGAAGAATATTTCATATAGATATTTTGAAGGATGAAAATTTAATATATATAATATTGTTATTTTATAATTTTTTATTAATGGTATAGTGTTCAATTACAATGCATATATTTTTATTATCCATAATTCATAGAAAACTCATTTTATATTAAATGAAGTAATTTTTCACAACAACCAATTTTCTATTAAAGTATTTTACATGCATTTAATAAGGAAAAACATTTATAATTAGTTTATAGACCCTCTATCTGATTTTTTTTAAATTATTGGAAGCACTAAAAATGCATGGTATGAAAATTTCTTTTTCCATATTCAAAGTGTTTCAAGTTTAATTTTTTTTTAGTTTTATATGATTTTAAATTTACACAATTTTAGAAATTTTATAGTATATCATATTATACTAATATAATTTTATAATAGTTTTTATTAAATATTTATAATTTTATAGTTTTATTCATTTATAAATTTAAATACTTTTATAAATTTTATAGTATATCATATTTTAATTTATAGTTTAAATATAAAATTTTCTTAATTATTTATACTTTTATAGTTTTCTAGATTTATAAATTAATATAAAATTATAGTTTTATTCATTATAAATTATTATACTTTTATACTTTCATAAATTTTACTTTTATATATTATAATTTTGTACTTTTATAAATTTGTAAAGATATATACTTCTATAAATTATGTATAATTCTATAACATATATGTACTTTGGTATAGTTTTATAAATTTATATAAATTTATAATTATGTATATTTATTTAAAATATATATTCTTTTATAATTTATATAAAATATTATACTTCAATATATTTCTATAATTTTATATACTGATATAAATATATATACATTTGTAATTTATACTTATATACTTGTATACTTTTTTCAATTTATCAATATTTTAATACTTTTATACTTTCATAAAATTTATTTCTATAAATTATACATTCATATTTTTATAATTTTGTAATATGATTATTATTTTTTAAACAAATTCATTTGGATAATTAAGAGTTATTTTATTATATGCAATATTTTATGTTTTAAATCATAACAGATAGAAGTTGGATGTATGATTTTAATTGAGTGTTGAATGAGTTTCAAAATTAGATTTTTTTTGGATTTCATATTCAACAATGTATCGAAGGGGGAAATTATTCGATTCATTTTTATAATTGCATTATTATACCATAGTTTACTCATAATGGGTGCTATTTATATTTATATGATCATATTAACTTTCAAAGACCTCCTAGATACACAAAATCTCACCTCCTAAATAATATAGATCGATAATAACACTATGACAAGGGCATGGAATTAACTCTATCCAACCAATAGGATATCCATCATGATCTCACTTCGGTAAAAGTTGAATTAATGTTTAACCCCGTTGCAACTCCTAAACCTAGTTTGCATCTAACATCACCTGCATGGTTTAAATTAGAAGAGTCCTCCACAACTACATCTTCTCTCTGATTTGGTGTTAGCTTCTAAGGGGATGAGTCTCAGGAAAAAAATATGCAATAATAACTATCATCATCATCAACATCATCTCCCTAATAGTTATTATTTCATTTTATAGCCTGGGACTCATACCCCATCTCCCTTGTGTAGTAATTCTTGTCTTAAATTCAATTACCCATTTACTTCAAAGCATGATAAAATTATTTAAAATATTCAAATGTTGAGTTACCTTTATTTGAAAGACCCCTTTTTATATATTTATTTTGTTAAATATTAATATTATCGAATCAAATTTTATGGACATGAATAGAGAATGAATGGATGCCAATCGTATGAAAAAAGAGTATGAAGATGGGGTGAAAGTGTTCACTAAGTTTTCAAAAGATCATGAAAATGACCCTTCTCAAATCCTTTATTTGTGTTATGCTGTTGTTATTCAAGACTAATTAGTCCATAGGAGTTGGAAGAACACTTGATCTATCAAAGAATATATAGAAGTTATAAATTTTGGAATAAACAAAGGGAAAAAGAGAATGTATCTAGTGACTGAGATAACATTACATTTTTTGGATCATCTGATATGATTACAAGTGTGGAAAATGAAGAAGACTGTATCAAGAATGTGTTAATAGGTGTGAATGATGATGAAGATCATATTGAAAAAATATAAATGATAGTTTAATATAAACTTTTTGATTGTATAAAATTGTTAGAGAAGTTAAAGAGTTGTTCAAAGACACAATTTTATGCTGGTTGCACTAAATATACAACATTGTTAGCCGTACTAAAGTTTTATAATTTAAAAGCTGGAAATGGATGGAGTGACACCAGTTTTACTGAACTAATTTTTCTATTGAATGAAATTCTCTTAGAAGATAATGAGCTCCCTAGATGAGCATATGATGCTAAATGAATACTATGTTCGATGGGTATGATCTCTAAAAGAATACATGTCTAGCCAAATGATCGCATAATATTTCTAAAGTACCCAAAAAACTTAAATAATTCCCAAAGTGGGGTGCTTCTCGATACAAGAAAGATAAATAGGGTCCTATGAAATCTTTATGTTACTTTCTAATCATTACAAGGTTTAGGATCCTATATAAAAGTGAGGAGACTGTAAGGAAATTGATTTGGCATGCAGATACAAGAAATAATGATGGGAAAATTCATCACCTGACAGACTCTCCTCAGTGGAAGAGAATTGATCATGAGTATCCTGAATTTGGAAATGAGCCAAGAAACCTTCATCTTGTGTTATTTACAGATGAAGTGAATCCTTTTGGTTTTTAAAGAAGAACTCATAGTACATGGCTAGTTATGTTGGAAAATTATAACTTTCCATCGTAGTTATGTATTAAAAGAAAATAAATTATGTTATATATGCTTATATCAGGACCAAAAAAAATGGGTAATTATATTGATGTGTATTTGGATCCATTGATCAAATATTTGAAATTATTGTGGGATTGAAGTATTACGTTTTATGATGCTTAGAGAAATGAAGATTTCATTTTGAGAGCCATGCTATATGGGATGATAAATGACTTTCATGCTTATGGAAATTTTTCTGGATATAACATTAAAGAAACTCAAGGGTTTTCCATTTTCGAAAAAGGTACAAAGTCAATTAGGTTGAAACATTTATCAAAGACAATGTTTTCAGGACATCACATATTTCTACCCCGATGAAATAAGTATCAATCCTAGATGTCATCATTCGATGGAAGTTTAGAAGAACGTATAACACCATATCCACTAATAGGTGATTAACTGTTTGAAAAAGTAAAATATATTGACACTTATTTTGGTAAACCTTTTTCAAAAAACCTTATGAAAACTGGTTAGAAAAAGAGATCAGTTTTTTTGAATTACCATACAGGAATTATCTGTACGTCAGAAATTTTATTGATGTTATGCATGTTAAAAAAATGTATGTGATAGTTTCATCGACATGTTACTAAATGAACCTAAAAAAAGGATAGAATTAAGGCTAGTTTGGGCATGATTAACATGAGAATATGAGAAGAGTTGGTGCCAGTTAAGGGTGAAAACAATATTTTCTTCCTCCAAATGCTTACAATTTTTCTAGATAGAAGAGATATATATTTTTCAACTTCTTGAATGATTTAAATAATACAGAGGGGTATTCCTCAAATATCAAGAATATTGTGTTAATGACTAATTTAATTTTAAGGGGTCCAAAATCACACGACTTTCATGTTTTGATGCGAGATCTAATTTCTATAGCTTTACATTGCATTTTTTCCAAGAATTTCCATCATACATTAACCAAGATCTTTTTATTTTTCAAATCTACATGTATTAAAGTTATAAACCCAACATAATTTCCAACTACGAAAAAGGAAATTTCCATCATATTATGTGAATTGAAAAAATTCTTCCCTCCATAATTCTTTGATATGATAGTTCAATTGATGTTTCACTTAGTGAGATAGATTCAACTATGAGGTCTTATACATTATATATGGATATACCCCATTGAATGGTATATGAATTTTTTAAAAGGGTATATCAAAAATCGAAGTTTCCCAGTGGGTTGTATTGTAAAGAGATATATTATTGAGGAAGTAATTGATTTCTATACCGACTACCTATCCAATTTGGAAATCATTGGTCTTCTAAAATCTCATTACACTGGGAGGATTGTGGGTGAAGGAATTTCTAGAAGAGATGTTTTCACAATCAATATTATAGATCAGTAGAAATCCCACCTTTATGTTTTGCATAACAGTTTAGAGGTTTCCCCATATGTTGAAACCCATAAATAAATTATTAGGAATTTTAATCCATCAAGGGATGAAAGGTGGAGATTAAATACACAAAATCAATAGTTATAGGATGTTTTAGAGACTATATTTTTAAGGAGTTATATGAAAACTTGAATTCAATTTTAGAATGATTTTTATGGTGAAGAAGAGGACCAAATGTGTATATATTATCTTACAATTATTACATAATTAATGGTTATATGTTTTGTAAAAATGAACATGATAAAGATAGTACCATGAAAAATAGTGGAGTTACAATTATGGATGAAGTGATGCACGTTTCTGGTACTAAGGAGAAAAATTCAATTTATGCGAATATGTCATACTTTGGCATCATAAAAAAAATATGGGATTTGGATTATACAATATTTCAAGTGAAGATTTTTCAATTAATGTTGGTTGATAATACGAGTGATATTAAAATAGATGAATTGAGATTCATGATAGTGGATTTTAGAAAGGAAGGGTACAAAGACGAACTATTTATAATGTCATCACAGGCAATATAAGTATTTTATGTTCCAGACCCCACAAATATAAAGTGGTTAATTGTTTTTTTATCAACCAAAACCACTGAAGGGTTATATGAAAATTCAATTAAGGATGAACCTTTCATTGGGACATCACATTCATTTCACAACTTTTCTAATATAGATGGAGTTTTTTATGTCATAGGAGGCCACAATGAATAGATTTGGATACTCGCTAGAGGGGTAAAATCCCTTCAACCTTTAAAAAAATAGTGTTCAATAATCAGGTTATATATTTTTTGTAATCTACATTTCATTACCTCATATTATTATCTGTTCACTACTGCATTTATGTAATCTAAATTAAATGTTAAACCACTTCTATGGAAAATGAATTTAGCATGTGTTGATGCTACCAATATGGAGGAACAACAGGTTTCTCAACCTACTATTTCTCCCAATGTAGAGGAACAATGACTTTCTACACATTACGATGATACCAATCCAAAGGAATAACATATTCATGATTTTGAATATGAGGAAATGGTAGATGGTAAATAAATGATGCTACATAAAAAATAGAAACACCGTAGCATGACGGTGTTAGCAAAAATTATTAAGGTGAGAAGCAAAGGCATCAAATGTGAGGTCAGATAGAATGTGTGAAGCCAACCTGTTAACCCCAATAAGGCTATGTTCAGTAGTTACATTGGGATCATCACTTAGCAATGCATGCTTATTGATATATATTCATGGAACCATGTTCTACCCACACTTAAAAAACTGATTTGGGAAGATATTATGGTAACATTATGATAACCTTTCTTTATTTTACAAAAAAATAAAATATAGAAACATTGACTTACTCTTCATCATCCCTTATAGAATGCATTTATAGTTGATAACTCCCACAAGAAATATATATTAATTCCTACTAGAAGTATTCACAGAGGATTTCACAAAACTCTAATGAGATTTTATTTTAAATATACTGAAGGGAAAATAAACCTGCCCCCACCACATATGTATGCACACCTGATAAGCCAAGAAGTGTGGGATGCATTTACTGGACATCATGGGGAGATATCTTTTTAGGTACATTGTGGATGATAATAAATTATTTGACAATAAATGTATTCATCACTTTTATTGAGAATTGTTTATTTATAAAACAATAACTTAGTGCTAAAAATAAGAAATGGTTAGTAAAACCAATGTACCCCTACTGCAAATTAAGGATGGGGTATACTTCACTTGAAAAAAAATTGGTACATATTTTAAATCTACCACAATACTTTTATGTGACATGAAACTACATCATAGTTATGTTTCTCTATTTATATGTTAATTAATGAATCCAAATACAAAGCCATTTCCATCCCATGTCATGTGATATGGAAGGAGGCACGTGTAAATAAATATAAGATACTAATAAATGATAACACTCAAAAATTGTGGGAAATATGTGTAATTATGACATAATAAAAATTTGTTTTTATTTAAATTTATATTATATAAAAATGATTAATTATTTTCCTATATTTTTATATAACTTAGACACAGGAATCATCAACACTTGTATTGGATGAACACCTACTATCAGTGGCCTTGAAGCGGACATAACAACATATTCGTTTCATAGGTGGGGGTTTGAGGGTGACACCTCAAACAAATTTTGAAAAAAGAAAACAACAGGAATATCAAGATAAAGAAATGGAAGAGATGAAAGCAAGAGTAGATTCAATTAATTTTTTTTTTCATTGGATGTCTGAGTTTCTAGAAAATGTTATGGGGGGATAAAAGAGAAGAAACAACTCAAGAATAACCATTGCGTGAAGATCCACCCCCTACCCCCACAAAATTTTAGGAAATACATTCCCCTCAAAGAGATGTCTTGGACGAGGTAATCAATATTATCATAATTATTTCCCTGAAATGTGAATCAGTCAGACACTAATACCTTTATTATACTGATATTATACAGGGTGAAAATGAATATGATTTATATCTATCAACACCCACCCATATTCCTATTGTGAGGGATGCCCTATTCAATATTCAAGAAGACAGTTTATACAACAAACAACTTCCAACAGGTCATATGAGAGTGGTGATTATCATAGCTCATGAGCCAAGCACTGAGCTACCTGTTCCACTTGATGATGCGGTTATTCATACGGTCAACCAAGTTGTTGGAACATTCGTAGCATGACCATGAAATCTTGTTAAAAAACATGTCGATAAGGAGCTATTCATTTAAAATTTATTTTTCAAGATAAAACTTTAATAATGAATAAAAATAGGTCAGAATCGATGAATGTTATTATAGACGGACAAAGGGAAGGGGGTGAAAAAAATGTCAAATAAAAAATATATAAAGGATAAAATAATTGATTGAAAATATCTTTAGAAATCACCTTTACCCCACCTGTTCAATATCCCCATTTACTAACATTGAAGGTTCATGGGGATGAAAATTTATAAAGTGGTGGTTCTCATATAGTTTATTTTGAAGAAAAAAATGTATGGGGAGGCTATTAAAAACTACATTTCTATTGATAATGTAAATGATATCCTCAAGTATGAATGTTTAGGAGTCTTATTTTTAAATTTATACATGAGGTGTGTTTTCATGATCAATTTTCTAATATCTGATATACTATGTTAATTAAGTATAAATACATCTCATGTTTTTTAGGCATATATATGAATACCAATTAAAGGGATTACCCCACGAACATAAATTTAGACTCAGTAGTCCTCACGTCACTTCTACAGACTAAAAAGAAATATAATAAAAAAAAAGAATGAAATAGTAAAAAACCTAGCCAATTTATTTGAAAGAAAACTTACAAATGACTGGCTCTTCTTAATTCCAATGATGTAGGGGTAAAAATATACAATTTAATCGTATCAAATATATTTTCATTTCTTTAATTACATATTCCTTTTTGTGTTTTTAGGCAACATTGGTATTATCATTATGGTCAATTTGGATACTCGAAATATTTATTTCATTGATTCACTGCATGGATACCCAACAAAAAAACCACACATGATGATGTTTATAAATTTTTAATACACTACATCCAACATTTTTGAACGAAACTTCAAGTTATATATTTTATATTATGTTTTAATGAGAATTTTGTTATGATTGGGTGATGGTTAAATATTGTTAAAATCATGGCATGAAGACAGTCCATGCGCACAAGGAGCTTGAAAAGTTCTACAAGTGTACAAGTATCAGGGTATATATAATGATATTTCACTATCCAAACACATATCAAAACAAATTTATTATTTTTATCAATATTTCTTCAATTTTTGAAACAAAAAATGGAAAATATTGTGGTTATTATGTTGGTAAATTTATGATAGTGATTATATTCCATCAACAAACTAGCATCCCTAAAGAGGTATTTTTGAAGATAATTACTATTTCATTTAAAATATTTATTAATCACTTGTGTATTTATATTTTTTCAGTACTACTATGACAATTGAAAATTCTCATATTCACAAGATGAAATATATTAGTTTATAAATGAATGAGCAACATACCTAATGGTAGAATGTACACATATAACATGAAGATGTGACTTACATAGAAGTAATGGATTATTTCATATTTATGTTTGATTTATTTCTTTTTCGTATTTCTCACATAATAATTATTTTCTTATACAGGTGGATTCTTTTGTTTGAGTTGGGGTGGTTTGTTCGAATATTCCCATGCTCATAAGAGATTGTACTTCGAGGCTATAACAGAGATAATGAAAATAAGGAAATGAGCCAATAATGTATACAACCATTATGAAAAGGTGAATTACTACCACTTATTTAATTAATTTTTTCATCATTTTATCTAAGTTAATTTCTTTATCATTTTTATCTAATAATTATTTAGTTATTTCACAAATCTTTTGGGAATTAAAATTTTTCTATCAACTATCTACAATAATCCATAAAAGAGATAACATGTTCCTTTCTTCCAATGTTACCATGATTTCCATTATCTTTCTATGTCAAAATTCCAAAAATGCATATTGAATTGATGTTCTTAGCTAAAAAACCTTTCTTATTGTTGAAAACAATAAGAGTAGAGGAAGTTTTTTTTGGCTAAGAACATCAACTCAATATGTAGTGTTGAAAGTTATAAAAATAAAGGTAATTGAAAGCGTGGTAACATTGGTAATTTATATTGTTTTGATACTTTAGTTAAATGATCTATAATTAATTTGGGATGTGTAGGAATTATCTTCACCTAAATCCGACACATGGTGTGACCGGTATGACTCTAGGTACATCTTTTTATTTAAAATTGACATTAATTTTAGTAAAAAAGAAAATTTACATATTGAAAACCAATAAAATGAATTTATATTATTTTAATACTTTAGTAAAACGATCCATAAGTCATTTTTGACATGTAGTAATCAATTACACCTCAATCTAATGCACAGTGTGACCAATATGACTATATGTGTGTCTTTTTATTTAAAACTCATATTAATTTTAGTAAAAAGAACAAGTGACATATTCCAAATCAAGAAAACACATTTGATGTGTTTTGATACTTTAGAAAACTGATCGAAAATTTATTTATTTTTGTGTAGGAATCAACCGCACCTCAATCCGATGCACGATGTGACCGGTATTAATCCAAGTGTGTCTTTTTATTTAAAATTGACATTACTTTGAGTAAAAAGAACAAATGACATACTAAAATATGATAAAACACATTCATATTGTTTTGATACTTTATGAAAATGACCCAAAAGTCATTTTTTATGTTTAAGAATCAACCACACCTCAATATGATGCACAGTGTGACTGGTATGACTCAAAGTGTTTCTTTTTATTTAAATTTGATATTAATTTTAGTAAAAATAAAAAGTGACATACTAAAAATTGAGAAAACAAACTAAGATTGTTTTTATACTTTATAAAAACTATAAATATGTCATTTTTGATGATTAGGAATAAAACACACCTTAATATAATGAATGGTGTGACCGGTATGACTCAAAGTATCCACTATTAGTTTAAAATTGTCATTTTAGTTCAAAATGTATGTCACTCACTGAAAACCAACCAAATAAGCTCCGATTGTCATGATAATTTTAGAAAATTATTCATAAGTCAGTTTTGACATGTAAGAAGTAGTCTCACATCAAAATGACACACGATATGGATAAAATGACTCAAAGTATGTGTTTCTAGTTTCAAATGACATTTTAGTAAAAAGAACACGTGACATAGTGAAAATTGAGAAAAAAGATTCAGATTGTTTTGATAATTTAGAAAAATGATCCATAAGTTATTTTTGAAATGTAGGAATTAACTGCACATCAATATGATGCACGATGTGACCGAAATAACTCAAAGTGTGCCTTTTTATTTAAAATTGACATTAATTTTAGTAAAAAGAACAAGTGACATAATGAAAACTAAGCAAACATATTCAAATTATTTTAATAATTTAGGAAAACTATCCATAAGTCATTTTTTATGTTTATGATTCAACCACACCTCAATCCAATGTATGGAATGACCGGTATGATTCAAAATGTCCATTAGCAGTTTAAAATTGATATTTTAGTTCAAAATATGTCACTCACTAAAAACCAAGAAAACCTGATATGATTATATTGATAATTTAAGAAAAATATTTACAAGTAAGTTTTGATGTGTAGGAAGCATTCTCATATCAAACCAACACACGATGAGATCGATATGACTCAAAGTGCATGTTTTTAGTTTCAAATGAAATTTTAATAAAAAACACAAGTGACATACTCAAGATCAAGAAAATTAATTCAGATTGTTTTTATACTTTAGGAAAATTATTCATAAGTCATTTTTGATGTGTAGAAATTAGACTCACCTCAATCTAACACATAGTGTGACTGGTATAATTCCAAGTGTGTCTATTTATTTAAAATTTAGATTAATTATTGTAAAAAGAACAAGTGAAATACTGAAAACTGAGAAAAATCATTTATATTATTTTGATACTTTAGGAAAACGATCTATAAGTCATTTTTGACATGTAAGAATCAACCACACCTCAATATAATTAATGGTGTGATTGGTATAACTCCAAGTGTGTCTTTTTATTTAAAATTGGAATTAATTTTAGTAAAATGAACAAGTGACATATTGAAAACCAAGAAAGAGTATTAATATTATCTTGATAATTTAGAAAAACGATCAATAAGTCATTTTTGATGTGTAGGGACCAAACACACCTCAATCCGATGCACGGTGTGACCAGTATGACTCAAGATGTCCGTCATCAGTTTAAAATCGATATTTTAGTTTAAAACACTCCACTCACTAAAACCAAGAAAACACACTTTTATTATCTTGATAATTTAGGAAAATGATTCATAAGTCATTTGTGACATGTAAGAATCATTCTCACATCAAACCGACACATGATGTGACCGATATAACTCAAAGTGTATGTTTCCAGTTTCAAATGACATTTTAATAAAAAACACAAGTGACATACTCAAAACTGAGAAAATGAATTTGGATTGTTTTTATGCTTTAGTAAAATGATCCATAATTCATTTTTGATGTGTAGTAATCAACTGCACCTCAATCAGTTGCACAGTGTGATCAGTATAATTCCAAGTGTGTCTATTTATTTAAAATTGACATTAATTTTATTAAAAAGAATAAGTGACATACTGAAAACTAAGAAAATACATTTATATTGTTTTGATACTTTAGGAAAATGATCCATAAGTCATTTTTTATGTATAGGAATCAACCACACCTCAATATGATTCATGGTGGGACTCGTTAACTCAAAGCGTTTCTTTTTATTTAATATTGAAATTAATTTTAGTTAAAAAAAGAAGTGACATACTGAAAACCAAGAAAATGTATTCATATTATATTGATAATTTAGGGAAATGATCAATAAGTCATTTTTGAAATGCAAGAATCAACCACACCTCAATATGATGCATGATGTGACCTATATGACTCCAAGTGTATCATTTTATTTAAAATTTACATTAACTTTAGTAAAAATAATAAGTGACATATTGAAAACTAAGAAAAAATATTTAGATTATTTTGGTAGTTTAGGAAAATGATTCATGAGTCATTTGTGATGTGTAGGAATCAACCAAACCTCAATCCGATGCATGGTGTGACCATTATGACTCAAAGTGTTTGTTATCATTTTAAAATTGTCAGTTTAGTTCAAAATACGTCACTCACTGAAAACTAAGAAAATGTGCTTCAATTGTCTTGATAATTTAGGAAATATATTCATAAGTCATTTTGATGTGTTGGAAGAAGTATCACATCAAACCGACACACGATGTGATCGGTATGACTCAAAGTGCATGTTTCTAGTTTGAAATGACATTTTAGTAAAAAACATAGGTGATATACTAAAAAAATAAGAAAACACATTACAATTGTTTTGATACTTTAGGAAAATGATTCACAAGTAATTTTTGATGTGTAGGAATCATCCTCACCTCAATATGATGCACAGTGTGATTGGTATAACTCTATGTGTGTCTTTATTTAAAATTGACATTAATTTTAGTAAAAAGAACAAGTGACATACTAAAAACCAAGAAAATGAATTTGGATTGTTTTTATAATTTATGATAATTATCCATAACTCATTTACGATGTGTAGGATTCAACCACACCTCAATACGATCCAAGATGTGACCAGTATAACTCCAAGTATGTGTTTTTATTTAAAATTTACATTTTATTAATGTATTATTTTATATTAGTGTTTAATTTATTTCTTTATATTATTAATAACATAAGATTTGTTTTCTTATATAGGTGTATTATTTTTCTTGGTTTGCCGTGATTTTTTCAAAAACGGATACCATGGATGAACTTTTTTGAGAGGGGAACATGGGTGCCAAAGACAATGAAACCTTAATGTTTTTAAATGTTTGTAGATATTAATTGTAAATGCAATTATACAAAATAATGTTTGAAATGTATATAGTAGTTTTTTTTTGTATTCATGATGTAAAATTTATTTCAATTAAATTATATATTTTTTATATAGGTTACAAGTATTTGTTGCAGTGTGCTGTTATATAAACAACACAATGCAGCAGGTTTGGCCTTTATTAGAGCTAAACTATCACTGATAAAGGGTGACCTTTATCTTTGTTTTTTATCATTAATAAAGGGGAACCCCCCCTAATGACACTTTGGAAAAGAACAATTTTTAGCACCGTTAAAGGCCTTTTTGTGCGCTATTAAAGGGAATATCTATAGTAGTGAATTTCATGTGCGCCTGGGCTCGATCCTGTGACCTGCCTTGTGCATTTCGAACCCCTTTACTATGGCCTCAAACTTGTTTTTTTCTTTATTTTATGATATTTATATTTATTTATATATATTTACATATATCCTTTTTATTCATATATTTATATAATTATTCTTAAACACATTTATAAAATTTTTATATGTTTGTGTGATACACACACACACATATTTATTTAAATATATTATATATAAATATTCATTTTTATATATTAGAATATAAATATAAATATATATTTGTTTATTAATAAACACACACACACACACACACACATATATACATTTGTATAAGTATATTTATATATTTAATGTAAAAAATGGTTAGATATTATTTTAAATAAAATGGATAATAGTTATTTTCATATTATTTATATAATTATTTTTAAATATATTTTAAAAATATGTCTATATATTTTATATTTTAATATACATTTTATGATCACATATATAGTTATATGTTTATATATTTACATATATATTTATACATATTTACATATAAATTTCTATTTAGATATATATTTTTTATAATGCTTTTATAAATATTTATAGTAAATAACTTTATATACTATATTTGATGATAATGAAATATTTATAAAAATACATTTATATATTATGTATTTAAAAAATATTGACACACACACACACACATACACATATTTACACATGCACACACATTTATATTTTACACATATATGCTCAAATATTTACATATATGTATTTATTTAAATATATTAGAATATATACATAAATATTTTTTTATTGACACACACATATTTATATGTAAACATTACTTGTATGGGTATATATATTAATACATTTTTATAAGGTAAATAAAATTGATATTTTTTTAAAGAAAATGAATAATAGATATTTATTTCCATATGGTTTATATATTTCAAAAAACATTTTTTTATGTAAATATGTTTAAATATTTATTTGCAAACCACTACACATATGAGCTTTAACAGCTCTATAATAGGGCTTTGTCAGTGAAAAAAAGCACTGATAATCAAAGCACCCTTAAAAGCCCTAGTCCTTTATCAGCGCTTTTTTAGTGCTGATAAAGGGTCCCTTTATCATCTCTATTACCAGCGTTGATAAAGGGGTATGATGCTGTAGTGTACTGTTAAAATTATAGAATACTGCAGCAGTAAGAACAGGGAGAAAATACAGGATAAAATATAAAATTTAATTGAAATAATATTTATAACACAACTACAAGAAACACACTATATTATAAACATTTCAAACATTAGTTTATACAATTAAACGAGTAAGTACAAATTACCACATACATTAAAAAACATCAATTCTTCTTTGTCTTTAAACCTCAACCCCCTGGTTATGCTATTAGTTTCTAAAAAAATCACCCCAACTCAATCAAAATAATGCACCTGTATAAGGAAAAAAAATTCTTATGTTAGTAATACTATAAAGAAATAAAATAAATAGAAAGTGTCAATTTTAAACTAAAAATATGTACTTTGTGTAATACCAAGTACACCGTGTATCATATTGAGTTTCGATTGATTCTTTCATGTCAGAACATTTATTATTATTCTCAAAAGTAAGTTCTCTTTAATTGGCTCACATCTATGGGGATAAAAAACTCACTACAGATATGATCCAATTCAAGAGCACTTTCTTTTTGAGAACAAGACTTCAACTGCCACACCATTTCCCGTTCGTCTTCAAGCATTATCTCTGCGAAAATTAACTAAATATGTATAAGATAAAAATGATAAAGAAATTAATTAAGTAATATCAGATACAATTATGAGAAAACAATATGAGATTGTTATGCTTAGTTTTTTCTATGTAATGCATGTTTTAAATTAAAATGACAATTATATATTAAAAACATGAACTTCAAGTCATACCAACCACATAATGTTTCAGATTAACACATGATCAATTTATGCACATCAAAAATGAATTATGGATTATTTTCCTAAATTTGGAAAACAATCCAAGATCATTTTCTCAGTTTTGGCTAGTTACGTGTGTTTTAAACTAAAATGATATATTTATATTGAAAACACTTACATTGAGTCATATATATCACATCGTGTGTTATATTGATGTGTGATTAATTATTACATGTCATAAATGAATTATGAAACATTGTCCTAATGTTTGAAAACAATCTGAGCTCGTTAACTCGGTTTTGGTTATTTGATGTGTGTTTTAAACTAAAATGACACTTTTGTATTGAAAACACACACTACAAGCCATATTAAACACATTGTGTGTCAGATTAATGTGAGGTAAATTCCTACACATCAAAAATAAATTATGGATAATTTTCATAATGTTTGAAAACAATTTGAGCTCGTTTTCTCAATTTTGGTGATGTGACAAACATTTTAAACTAAAATGAAACTTTTATATTGAAAACATGCACTTTGAGTCATGATGACCACATAGGGTGTTGGATTTATGCACAACCAATTATTACACATAAAAAAATGAATTATTGGTCATTTTACTAAATTTTGAAAATAATTCTAGCTCGTTTGCTCTATTTTGTCTATTTAATGTGTGTTTTAAACTAAAATGAAACTTTTGTATTGAAAACATGCACTTCAATTCATACCAACCACATCATGTGTTTTATTAATTTGTGGTTGATTTCTATATGTCACAAATTAACAATGGATCATTTTTCTAATGTTTAAAAACAATTCGAGCTCATTTTATTGGTTTTGGCTATGTGATGCATTTTAAACTAAAATGGAACTTTTGTATTGAAAACACACACTTCATGTCATATCAACCACATCACATGTAATATTTATGTGAGGTCAACTAATACAAATAAAAAATGAATTATGGACTATTTTTATAATGTTTTAAAACAATATTAACTAATTTTCTCAGTTTTGGAGATGTGACATATGCACTTTTATATTGAAAACATGCACTTTGAGTCATATCAACCGCATCAGGTGTCAGATTGACATTCCATCAATTCATACACATCATAAATAAATCATCGATCATTTTCCTAAAGTTTGAAAACAATCTAAGCTCATTTTCCCTATTTTATCTATTTGATGTCTATTTTAAACTAAATTGATATTTTTGTATTGAAAACACGCACTTTGAGTCATACCGAACACATCAGGTTTTAGATTGATGTGTGGTTAATTACTTTAGATCAAAAATAAATTATGGAACTCCTTCCTAAAGTTTTAAAACAATCTGATCTTATTTTATCAGTTTTGTCTATGTGATGCGTTTTAAACTAAAATGAAACTTTTATATCAAAAATAGGAACTTCGAGTCATACTGACCAACTCATGTGTTATATTGGAATGTGGTCAATTCCTATACATGAAAAGTGAATTATGGCTAATTTTCATAAAGTTTGAAAACAACTGGATCTATTTTTCTCGGTTTTGGTGACATGACACACATTTTAAACTAAAATGTAACTTTAATATTGAAAACATGCACTTCAAGTCACACCGACCACATCGGGTGTGAGATTAATTTGAATTTAATTCTTAAATGTAATAAATTAATTACTCTTCATTTTAATAAAGTTTGAAAACAATACGAGCTTGTTTTCTTGGTTTTGGATATTTGATGCGTGTTTTAAACTAAATGATACTTTTTTATTGAAAACACACACTTCGAGTCATACCGAACACAGCAGGTTTCAGATTGATGTGTGTTCAATTATTACATGTCCCAAATGAATTATGGATCATTTTTCTAATGTTTGAAAATAATCCGATCTCGTTTTATCAGTTTTGGCTATGTAATGCGTTTTAAACTAAAATGACACTTTTATATTGAAAACACATACTTTGAGTCATACCAACCACATCGTGTGTCAGATTTGAATGTGGTCAATTCCTACAAATGAAAAATGATTTATATATCATTTTAATAAAGTTTGAAAACAATATGATCTCTTTTTCCTATTATTGGAAACATGACACATGTTTTAAACTAAAATAACACCTTTGTATTGAAAACATGTACTTTGAGTCATAACGACCACATCAAGTGTTAGATTGATGTTTAGTCAAATAATACACATCAAAAATGAACTATAGAACATTTTTCTAAATTTTGAAAACAATCTGAGCTCATTTTATTGGTTTTGGTTATTTGATGTGTTTTTAAACTAAAATATCACTTTTGTATTGAAAATATGAACTTCAAATCATATCAACCACATTGGGTGTTGTATTGATGTGTGGTGAATTCCTATAGGTCAAAAATGAATTATGGGTTATTTTCATAGAGTTTAAAAATAATTTGAGATCATTTTCTTGGTTTTGGAAATGTGATGCATTTTAAACTAAAATAAAATTTTTATATTAAAAACATGTACTTTGAGTCATATCGACTGAATCGTGTGTTGAATTGGTATGAGGTTAATTACTACACATGAAAATTAAATTATATATCATTTTCAAAACGTTTGAAAACAATATGAGATCATTTTTTCAGTTTTGGTAATGTTACATGTGTTTTAAACTAAAATGACACTTTTATATTGAAAAAATGCAATTCAAGTCATACCAACCAAATATGGTGTTGGATTGACGTGAGATAAATTATCACACATAAAAAATTAATTATCAATATTTTTCCTAAAGTTTGAAAACAATATACACTCATTTTCTTGGTTTTGGAAACATGACATGGGTTTCAAACTAAAATGACATTTTTTTTGTATTAAAAACACATTCTTTGAGTAATAATTAATACATCATGTGTCTGATTGGAATGAGAATAATTCCTATACATGAAAAATGAATTATGGATCATTTTTAAAAAGTTTGAAAATAACCTAATCTCATTTTCTAATTTTTGGATATGTGAAATGTGGTTTAAACTAAAATGCCATTTTTATATTGAAAACTCATACTTAGAGTCATACCGACCACATAGAGTGCCAGATTGATGTGTAGTTGATTCATACATATAAAAAATGATTTATGGATCATTTTCCTAATGGTTGAAAACAATACAAGATAGTTTTCTTAGTTTTGGATCTTAGATACTCATTTAAAACTAAAATAACACCTTTGTATTGAAAACAAAATCTTTGAGTCATACCGAATACATTGTGTGTCAGATTGATGTGTGTAAAATTCCTACATGTCAAAAATTAATTATGCATTGATTTCCAAAAGTATCAGAAAAATATTATTTTTTTAATTTGTTTTTATCATGTGACATGTTCTTTAAACTAATGCATAAATATAATAAAATAAGTAGAAGATAAAAATGATAATTAAATTAACTAAAAAGTAGATAAAATGATGGGAAAATTAACTAAATAAGTAGTAATAAGTCTCCGATTCATGATGTCTATGTACATTCTAACACCATGTATTCTGCCCATTTTTTCTAAACAAATATATTTCCTCCATTATAGTTCTCCCTGAGAAACAAATCAATTTGTATATATAAGAATTAAGATACTAATGATTCACATCCCAAGTTTATCTATAAGGTTATAGCCTATACTAGATCAAAAACATAATAGGTAATCACCTAAATTTGATGTTGGAAAACATTCTAACACCATGTACTCTTCCCACTCATCTCTAAAAACATTTACTTATTCTTTTGAGTATATTGATTGTTGGAAGTCTTGGTAATACTGATAAAATATAAACAAACAAACTATTAAGAATTTTTTTTAATGAAATTGTAATTACCTTTAGAAATTACCTTTTTGGGGATTCTACTCTTTTGATGGTATATGATATCTTTAATTAATTTTCAAATTTAATATCCATAATTGTTGTTGTTATCTTACTTTATAAACTACAGAAACATTGAAAAAAATGAGTAAATTGTTTTGAAATATGTTTTGATAGTTAAATATTTATATATAAACCTTAATTTGTATCTATTTTAAGAAATACATAGGATTATTATATTCAGTCACCAACCTCATACCATGATTTTGACTACATTTATAGACCTCCCTATCATAACAAAATTATTGTTAAAACAAAAACTGAAACATATAATTTGAATTTTATCTATAAAATATTGATTGCAGTGCATTAAAAACTCAAAATACACATAAAGTATGGTTGGTTTGATGGAAATCCATGTATTGGATCCAAAAAATAAACATTTGGGGTATCCAAATTTATTATGATCAACATCTTTTGATTCCTAAAAAAATAAAGACAAATAAGTAATGAAAAAAAGAAAAATTTATTTTATATGATTAGATTATAGAGTTTTACCCTTAAATTATAGTAATAAACAAGATTCTGTCATCTATTATTTTATTCTAAAACACCTCGGTTAGTTCATCTTTATATATCAAATTTCTCCGAACCCCAAAGAAATTTCATCCATAGAAATAATATAAGGATTAATGAATCCAAATCATGCTTTGTAGGGTTTACCATTTATATAGTATAAATATAAATTCCTGTAGAAAATATGAGTAGTTATTAAATTTAATGAACATAATAGATCATTTTTGGATAGAAGGATTTTGAAAATGTACCTCATGTATGTATTCACAACTGAGACTCCCATCCATTCAAACTTGAGAATCTCATTTATACTCTCGAGAAAAACTGTGTCTTTAATGAAATAATAAAATATTTATTCTTCATATTATGACATATCTCCATATTTGAATATGGATTCTATAGAAATTTTTAATGTTAATATATGCTATAGTGGAAATTTTGGGGAGAAGGTACTCCTGAAGGTCCTTTTGTTTTCTTGGTCAATTCACTAGATTTTCTAGATCCGACCTTCCATTACCCCGTCGTTTTATCCATCTATAATACCATACCTCACTTCATACTTTTTTTCATCAACTATTATAGGTTTTTCATTTGATTTTTTAAGGAAATAACTCTTGTATCTTTATAAGATTAGATGTCCATGATACAAAATTTATAATAACATCATTGAACATTATAATATCTAGATCATCAAGTAGAATGGGTAACTCAGTGCTTAGCTCTTGAGATAATTAAATACCCACTCTCATGTGATATTTTGGGAGTTATTTTTTGTGTATCATGTATCCCGAGATATTATACACTATACCCCTCACAATAGGGTGGTGTTTGGGCATTGATAGATAGAAATCACATGAAACTTTACCCTGTAGAATTTTAGTAATATAAAGTTATCAGAAGTCGTTTGATTCACATTTAGGAGAAAGAGTAATGAAAAAATTAATTACCTCAGGTAAGGTACGTGGTTGAGGGGAGTGACTAGACTTAAATCTAGGGGGGTTATTTCGTTTTTCATGTGCAGATATTTGTTCTACTATCAGTTCGCTTTGATCCTTTCACATATGTTGGTCTACCAAACTAGATCGAATAATAATATATTGTAAAGAATATATTTTCACCTTAAACCCTTTCATAATATGATATGTATCTTCATGAGGTTTTTTCTTCTCAAAATATGTTCAAGGAGACACTCCAAAATCTACACCACTAACACGACCATATTGTTTCAGCCGCTTCGAATCTATTGAAATTAGTTTTTATTCAGGTATGTTCATTGCTGATTCTTATGTCTAAATTATATAAAAAAATATGAACATAAATATATATTTTTATGTAATACTGTTATAAAGAAAAATAGATTACTATTATATCATACCTACACATGTTTCTCATAATACGTTTGACTTTTTATCAACTAGTTTACCCTATCTATTTACACTAGATTCCTTCCATACCACATGACGTGGGATAAAAGTGGTTTTTGATTTTTATTCATCAATCTGTATATAAAAAAAGGAACACATATTGTTTTATATCACCTAAAAATTTTATTATAGATTCAAAATGCAAGCCATTTTCTTCTCTAGTGAAGAATACCCCATCCTTACTTTACAATAAGGGTACATTGGTTTTGATGCACATTATTTATTTTTAAAATTACTTTGTTGTTTCATAAATTAATAATTTTGAATAAAATTGGATAAAATAAATAATGTAAAATAACATATTATTGATAGAAATACTCCAAAAATTATTTATCATCATGATGAATGATGAAAGAATTCCATGTTTCTTGCTTTATAATGTGTGCATACATAACTGGTGGGTGGGGATTTACTTTACCCTCAATATTCCTAAGAAGAATCTTGTTAATAAGTCTTTAGAAGCCTTTATGAGATTTTATAGAGGCCATTAAGACATATTTATTAGGGAAATAATCTAAAATAAATGAACACTTTAATGGATAATGAAAATTAAATCAAAATTTTATTATATAATTTTTTGGTAAAATTGAGAAAGTATATCATAACATTTCCTTAATATCTTCCCAAAGGTTTTTCTTCATTATAGGATGAACATGAAACCAAAAATCTATATCAATTGGCACATTCATTCTTATTGTGACCCCAACATAACTAATGAAAATTGATTTATTTGGGTTAATAGGTTTTCTACATTGATTCCTTCCAACATAAAATTTTATACCATTGCTTATTTCTATGATAATTTTAGTCAACACAATGATACTATTTCATTTTAGTATTTTTCATCAAATTTTTTTTGATCCCCTAATAATTATACAGTTTCAGCATCAACTATTTTTTCTTCCTTGAGATTGGTAAAATCATCACGTGAAAAAGTTATTTTCTGCATGAGTAGTCAAACATTTAATTTATATTATGTTAATATAGTAGAGAACACATACTATTATGAGGAAAATAATAGTATATTAAAAAACACTTTAACATGATCATTGAACTCTATATATTTTCTTTAAAGGTTGAAGGGATTTGGATCCTCTATCGAGAATCCAAATCCCCTCCTTTTGGTCCCCTATAACATACAATAAATTTTCTACATTGGGACCACCATGAAATTATTGTGATCTCCCAATGAAAGGGTCATCCTCGATTGAATTTTTATCTAAACCTATAGCTGTTTTAGTCACTAACAGGAAAATTGACCAATTATTATTTACAGGATATGAGACATAAAATACCTACACTGCTTATGATTCCATTATGAATGGATCGTCCTTATACCCTTCCACACTGAAATTCACCTTCATAAAGTACATTTCATCAACTTTTACTACACTTTTTTGTCGACCCATTTGTATTGGAAAATAAAAAATTAAAATGTAATATAATCCAACTCGTATATATATTCGATGAAGCTAAAATATGACATATTTTATTAAATTGGATTTCTATCCTTGTAAATAGATATACGCATCAATTCTTTCATAAGAAAAACTCCACTATTTTTCATCGTACTGTAGTTATCATGTTATTTTTTATAGAACATATAACTATTTATTACAAAACTAGTGTAAGATATAACATTTGAATTTGGTCCCCTAGCGAGCCATCAAAGTTGTTAAAAAATGAATTAATTTTTTTAGATAAATCCTTATAAATAATATCTCAAAACCATACTATAAATTGTTGATTATGTGTATTTGATATCCATCCTTCATCCCTTGATGGGTTCAAATGTATAAGAATTACTTTGTGGGTTTCAATGTATGGATTAACATCTTCACTATTTTGTAAAATTTAATGGTGATATTTCTCCCGCTCTGTGATGGAAATTATAATAACATCTCTTCCAGAAATCCCTTCGCCTATAAGTCATCCACTATGATGAGACTTTGGGATACCAATGATATCAACATCTGATAGGTAATCAATATAGAATTCAACAATTTCTTCAAAAATATATTGTTCTGCAATACAACCTTATGACTAACTTTGATTCTTTATATACCCTTTAAAAATCTTCATATACCATTCAATGGGGTATATCGATCTGTAATGGAAAGGACCACATAGTTGAACCTCTCTAACTAAGTGAACCACCAGGAGGACCATTATATCAAATAATTATAGTGGTAATAATATCTATGATTTATATAATATTACTTCAACCTACTTATTCATGATTATCTACTTCATCGACTCTAACTTTACTGCATATGACTTTGAAGAAGAAACATAGTCTGGTTAATGTATGTTTTATATTTTTAGGAAGAATGCAACATAAAGCGATGGGCATCAAATCTTGAATAAAAACATGAAATTCATATGATTTTTGTCCCCGTAACTTCAAATTAGTCATTGAAAAATCATTCTTGATATTTGATGAATACCCATATAAAACTTTTACATGATTAAGGAAAATGAAAAATTACAATTTTTCTTGTCCAGATAGAGTTTAAGCTGCTGGAGGAAGAAAATTCTAACATTTACCCTTCTCCAATGCCAACTCTTCCCTTATCCCCATGTTAATAATGTCCAACCTAGCCTTGATACCATATTTTATTTTTCTAATAACATTTAGTAATTTTATAGTAACACTATCAAATACATTTTTTCTAACCGCACAACATAAAGAAAATGTATGATGTACAAACAATTCCAGTATGGAAATTCAAAGAAAATTGATTTTTTTTCTAACATGATTTCATAAGTTTTTTTTGAAAATAGTTTACTAAAAATAGTGTCAATATATTTTACTTTATTGAATAGCTGATCACCTATTAGTGGAGATGGTGTTGTACCTTGTTTTGTATTCCCATTGAATACTATCATCCATGATCAGTATTTATGTTGTTGAGGTAAAAAATTCATATTTCATAAAAACATAGACCTAAAGGAATGCTTAAATCGATATGAGTGTGTTCATTCTTCACAATTGGGACACCCCAAAATTCTTTTAATTCTATAGCCTGACAAATCTCTATAAGAAAGAAAGCCATTTATCATTCTGTATAATATAGCCCTCAATGTGAATTCTTCACTTCTATGAGAATCATACACTGTAACACCTGTATCCCACATCAATTTAATATCTTAGATTAATGGATCCAAATAGACATCAATATCATCACCAGGTTGTTTTGGTCCATATATAAGTAGAGACAACATAATATATTTGTGCTTTATGCATAACAATAATGGTAAGTTATAATTTACCAACATAATTGTCCATGTACTATGAGTACTAAAATGTACCCGAAAATGATTTATTCTATCAATAGATAACACAAGATAAAAGTTTCTTGAATCATTTCTAAATTTAGGATACTCATAATCAATTCTATTCCACTAAGGATAGTCTACTGAGTAACATAGTTTCCCATATTTAATTCTCATATTTGTGTGCCATGTCGATTTTCTCACGGTTTCCTAACATCCATATAGTCATATAAACTATGGAATGATTCAAAATTACCATAAAAGTTTTAAGGAATTGATTCATCTTTCTTGTATCAATTCATTCCACACTTAGGGAATTTTACGAGTGATTCATGGTATTTCCAAAACAATATGTAATCATTTGTACAATCATGTATTTTTTTAGAGATCATACCTATTGAAAGAAACATTTGTTTATCATCATATGTTTGATAAGGAAGTTCATTTTATTCCAGTATCATATCATTCAAGAGACCAAGTAGTTCTGTAAAGCTGGTTTCACTCCATCAAATTCTATCTTTCAAGGTATATAAATTCAATACAGCTGACAATGTTGTATATTTAGTATAAAAGGTATACAATGGTCTCTTAGAACAACTATTTATATTCTCAACCAACTTTTAACAATCACAAAGGTTATATTAAATTTCCATTTTCATTTCTTCCATATGATATCCATTATCATTTACAATGGTAGTCATATCAAATGATCCATAAACCACAGTATCATCCCATTCGATGCGCATGTTCATTTTTCAAAATGTTCAACCCAACATTTACATCTATGATCTATTTCGTGAAAAAAAAGTTCTTCCAACTCTTACAGAATAATTTTTATTTAATAAAAAAAACATAAGCATGAAAAAAGGATTTGATAAGGGTCGTATTCAATCTCTATTGAAAACTTGATGAAATATTTAACTCCATATTCATAATATTTTTTTATACGATTAATGTGCATCCATTCTCAATTCATATCCATCCTATTGTGTTCATCAAATATTTATTTTGTACAAAAAATAAATAAATACACATAATATATTCATAATAAATGGATAAAGTTATAGATAATTATAATAAGGGTAACCCAAAATTTGAATGTTATCTATTATGATTCCTGAAAAGATATCATTTTATATGAAGTTAACATGAAAAGAAACAACCTGGGGTAAACATGTGGCTGTTGGTCTAGGTTCAAAATTAGATGTAGCATGGGACAAAAAGGTGGTAATAAATATGTTTGAAAATAAAATTTATTTATTATTGGATGGCATACTTACCTTGGAAATTCCTGTTCTATTTTTTTCATTTAATTGTGACTTGAATTTCTAAATTTGTGTAAAAATATATTTACTTGAAACATAAAAGGTCATATAATCACTAAATTTTGACATAGGGTTAAGGAGCTTGGAATTTCATGAAAAAAATAACTGAAACTATTATTGATGATAAAAGTGAAGTTGGATTCCACATTACTCTTTTTTTATAGATTATTCTAGACCATGTATTATAGGAATAACAAGGAATATATTTGTACTATAACAAATTGATGAACCCCTATTTCAAAAATAGAAGAGTTATCAATCTTAGGTATATTTCACATATCCTAAAATATAAATTTCATTTAAAACACCAAAAATAATTTCCATTAATACACATTCCAAAAAATCCATTTAGCATGGATTTCACATCATTGAGATACAAAACATTCTGATTCCACCTCTAATAATGGCACATATCATTATATGATATCTCCCACATCTAGTAGGAAAAACCTTCACAGGTATATCCAAAAGAGTATAATCATTTTTAATAAAATTCATACCAAATCTGAGATTGTAATGACCCAAATCTGAGAAGAATGACCCTTTTCATGTTTTCAAGGCTTGGAGGTGGTCTGAAAAAGTTGGGATACGAAAAGCTAGAAACTGGGAGATTACACACCGTATAATCCTTCCACACTATGTAAGTGCAGTTCACAAATTATGCAGGGATGGTTCATGACTTGTATGTTTTCAAGATTAAATAATAAAATGGTGATGTGTTTTTTTCATCAACTTAACCCCAAGGATTACATGATGTGAAAAGGGATTACACATAATGTAATTCCCCACTTTAGTGCTGTTATAAGAATTTTTAGCCACTCAAGTTATTTATAACCCTATAACACTAGAAAATCCATCTCTAATTCCATGTGGCTGAAAACCCTCTCTTTTATAATTTTAGATTCCCTTCAAAGGGTATCGATCCTTGGGATTTCAACTTCGATCTGTGGAAATCCGAGTTGATCCAAGGTGCATTCCTCTTTTATTTTCTAGAAATTTCTACTAGTTTTTACCTCGTTTACTCCCATATATTCTTGAAATGCTATAAATTTTGATCACACATGTTTCTAATTGAGTTTCCTTTGGTTTTTTTTGGTGTGGTTGTGTCGCGACATCCTTGGATGGATGCAGTTCCTATAGGAGAGGTGATCGGAGATCCACAATGAGGTCCATTCTGATGCGAAGAACATTGATGATTTTTGAGTTAGGGGACTAATTTATTATATTTTATTTACATGAAATTGTAAATCTATCATGGTTTATCCCCTTGGATATAAATGAAATTTACCTAATAATTATTTAACCAGATTAAATAATTGGACAACGATAGCATGCCGATGTTGTTACTTTATACTATGATAGTAGTTTTCCTCATGATTTTCTATATAGCATGATATCTATGATATTACTTGTTATCATGTTGTTCATTATGGAAATTGATGAATAATGTAAAGCCATAATTAATTGATAATTAGTTGGATAAATAAAAATAGACATGTTTAATGAAACTAGTTGTTGTTTTAATTTGATGAAAATAAAATTGATACAATGCACATGTTTAATTAAATGTGATATTACATATGATAAATGGAATTGATAAATAATGTGAATCATGTTAATTCTTGTTGATAAATTAATTAAAGGAATATTTTAATTCTTGAGTCTATTGAACCTAGAATTTATGCTTTAAAATTCATGTTAATTGAGAATGATACTTCTCAAGGTTATTGAACTAGAATAAATGTTAAGAGCATGTTTTTCCTTTGATATATTATTTTAGATTGATACCTTAGGTTTCACATAGTTTAAACCTGTTAATAAATGAATTGGTTAATTCAAGATGGAATAAGAACCATTTTTGTGATAAAGATAATTTATTAGGGCATGAGATTCCCATTTTCTTGAGAAGGTTAAGTGCCTTGTTTTGGAGCCGTGAGAACTCATTTACATGAGAAGGATGGATGTCTTGTTTTGAGGGCCCAGTTTCCATGTTTCTTTCATTTTTGTTTCTTACTAATTATGATGTGCTTAGATATGAGCCTTGTGATATAGGCCTGGAATGGCTGATCCTGTAGGGATGATTTGTGATATGGGGTGGGGAAGCCTGGATGTGATGTGAGCCTGGTATGACTGAGCCTGAGATGGATGTTGTGGTGTGTGGGCAGGGAGGCCCAGATGATGTGGCAGCAGATTATGCCTATGATGGAAATATACATCAGTATATGCATGTGGTTTTCAGGGATAAAACTAGAGGTGATGGAACATGTTAATTCTGGGATTATCCACTAATGATATGCTGAGAGCTGGTATGCTTGATTGAATATTTTTAATGGTTGATGGATAGTTTTCTTATTTATCTACATTACTTTACCCACTTCTTGAGGCACATGGAGGTTCTTGGTTGCATGTTTCCTATTGTTGGTAGCTTAGGGTGGTTTTCCTAGAGTTCCTAGATATGGAATGATGTAAATTAATAAATAAATGATTAACCCATGAGGTTGGTTGATAGTTGAATGAAAATATTAAAAGATGTTAATCTTGCTAAACTAAATCCTTGGTTTAAATTATGCATGGAGGCCATGGCTTTACTCTGATGATTAAATTAATTTAATGTTATTGGTTAATGAATGGATAATGAATTAATTAATTAAATGAAATGATAAAAAGTAAAAAATGAATTTAATATAGGTCTTTTATATGATTGTGTTCTTATAGGATATCTAGTCTTAGCAGTGGAAGCTGGGAGTCCGAGAAACATTAGCTACAATTGAGTATAAGAGTAGGTTATGCCCATAGTGTGATTGTGAGATATATTATATAATGTATATTCTATGATTTCATACGCTACCCCACCCATTCCGATTAGGGAAACTGAAAACTAGTGAACTCTAGGAGGGTGTTTTCCCCAACATCCCATGGGGGAGGGGATTGATGGATGACTACACCCTTTGGCCCCACTCTCTTCTCTTGGTAGTTACTTATGCTAGTATGAATGATGGATATTTTTCTTATATATGTGTATAGAGGTTTGTAATTGATTGGGGTTATTTTACACACATTTATTACTATTTATAGTATCCAAATGATTATTATAGGTATGACGTGTATATGTTGTGATGGCTTGAGGTAATTACTCATTGTATGGGTTGTAATGGATTGAGATATAATACCCGATGTTTGATATACATCATATAAGATATGGTGACTTCTGGAAACTACTTGGTTACTATATTTGGTTATGTGGATGGGATGGTGTTGTTATAAGATGCACGAGGTGCATGTTGTAACTCCTTGCCTAAGTGTATTTGGGTTGGATTGCTTTTGGAGAGAGATGACCAGAATGTATGATGTTGGGGCAGAGTGTCAAACCAATGGGGAAGAAAGAGAGGTGTACCCTTGATGTTTTATTATTATATTATATGTTCTATTTTATTCTATACTTGGTGATAGTTATCCATGGTGATATTGGGAACTTAGTGTGCATGTTTAGGTTGCGAGTTAGTTTCACTATTGTTCATTGTGATTTAACATGATTTATTTATCTTTTGTGTGAGAGGATCTAGGTAGGATTATACTAATTATAATGTTATACTTACCCTATGTATATACTAAAATATTTTCAGGTCAGTTGGAGTAGGTTAGAGATCAGGCTGAATATTACTAGCTTCGGGTTTAACATGATCTATTTGGGCTTCGTGGTCGCTGCCATCTCTACATTTTTGGTACTTATAGTTTCCCTTTTAGTTTTTTAGTACTATATGAAATTTCATACTTTCACTTGGGTTATATATATATATATATATTTATGAGAAGTTTATGGTTTTTATCCTTATTATATCTTTCTTCCTCATATTTCTCTTAGAGGGTAGTGCCTCCCATTTTCATGTTTACTATATCTTCGTTCTAGTTGCCGACTCGGGGACAAATAGAGGTGGGAATCGGGAAGTCACCACCTATATCCCCTCATTGTGGTATCTTTTTGGAGAGGGGTTCATGACAGAGTGGTATAAAAGGTTCAGGTTGATGGATAGTATGGAGTCTGGAATTAGGTACATGGGAGGTTTCATGAGTTGGTAGGTCAATGGTGTTAGTTAAGTTTAGTAAGTGATGTAAACATGAGAGACCGACTGATACATGGGTATTTAGGCTCCCCTGTGGTATGAATCATGAAACTTTATGTTTATTGAGCCTACTAAATAAAGTGATACTAGTTTCAAGATAGATACATAAGAAAGGATCATGCATTATTCTTCTTTTCCCCTGAGTTTGAAATGGTAGACCTTGGGATAAGATAAAACCTTAAACAAGATAATATAATTAATTAACTAATTAATGTTAAATATTCCATATTCCAAGTTTAGAAGTTCTAATTGTTTTTTATTATTACAGTCATGGATACAGGTCAACTTCCTCATCAAGTTCATGCTGAAGATGCTCAGCAGGATGTTCCAAAAGATCACTGCAGAGTGGAGGTCGATGATGATGAAACTTGGAGGAGGACAATACAATACTTTTATAACCATATTCTATAGAAGTATGAGGGATATATTTTAAATTCAGTCATATAAGGCTTGTTGGAGGAGGTTGAGATAGCCTTAAGTTCAATTCATCATTGGTAGAAGCACAAGGTTTTGTTGGATGTGACGATGACGCATGGGGTAGTAAGGCAGTGGTGGTTTTTTTCCCTTAGGGATCACGATGAGTTGATAGTCTCATGAGATAGGTTTTGAGACCATTTCAGATATGAGTTTCTTTCTTAAAAAAAAAGGTGTCTAGTCACCAGGATCATCTTACCCTTCGGTAAGGGAGCTCCAGTGTGTGAGATTTTGAGATGTATTTCAGTACCCTTCTGCGGTATGCTTCTGACATATTTCCAGATGAGGATACTAGGGCAAGGAATTTCGAGTAGGATTTGTGTCCATAGATCTATCTCTAGGTCACCCTATTTATACTAAAAATTTATATCATGGTGTTGGAAATAGAAAAGGTTATAGATATGATTCTAGACAGAATTGGGTCTTTATGAGAGGGGAGTCATCATGATTCCTCATGAAGTAGATCTGTGGTCTGGGGTTCCTAGTTTTCATGACATAAGAGTTTTCGGTTAGTCAGGTTTAGTTCCCATCCCCCATCATCTATTTTTTCCAGGGGTGTAAAATATCAAACATATGATAAGGTATTAGATGCATGTTTTTCTTATGGAGGCTGAGGTCATGAGGGGAAAGAGTGCCTGAACTTTCTGAGCGGTTAGTGTGTTCCAGGTGCTCCTCTTCAGATTCCTCCATTGAGGTAGTTTCAAGTGAGGTAACATAAGTAGGGTGGTTTATTCTATGATTAGTAGAGAGGAGTTGGGGTAGGTATAGGAAAACCTATAGATTCTCCTCATCCTTATAGAGAAGAGCGTGACCATGTAGGTGGTTGTTAGTAGGTTCAGAGAGTCTGTGGAGTAGGTCGTGGTTTGCTTCATGCTTTAGAGTTTCTAGTGATAGTAAATCCATAATTATTTTGAGGTACTATTTACTCAATTTATACTTGGGTTTATTCTTTATTTGATTTAGGAGTGACACACTCTTTTATATCACCTATTATCATCCATGATTTAGGACTTGAGATAGAGAGCCTTCCAATGCCATTGGCGCTAACCATGTAGTTGGAGGTCAATTTAACTTGTTTGAAGTATGTAGAGACTATGATCGAGTTTTGGGGTAGCACCACTTTTAGGGGGATTTCCTATGTTTATGAATATAGTCATATAACGTCATCCTTAGCATGGATTGGTTATATTTAGTGTAGGATATCATGGATTACTTCAAGAGGAAGATTTTGTTCTATGATTATGATGTAAATACATCAGTGTTTGTTGGAAAGAGAGACCCATGGATGGGTCAGAGGCATATTCCATACTTGTCTTCTTTCGTGGTCAAGTTGATGCTAAGTTCATTATAGGTTTAGCAGTTGGTGTTTCCTAGGGTCATGGAAGAGTACCCTGATGTGTTTCCAGAAGAGGTTGTAGCATTACCCCATTGATGGGAGATCGGGTTTGGGATCAATCCACAACCAGGTATGTATCCTATCTCAATTTATTCATGTAGGATGGTGACTTATGAGTTTAAATAGCTCTGAGTATAGCTTGATGATATATTTTAGAGAGTTTTTTTTGTCCTAGTGTGTTAACTTGGGATGCACCAGTTTTTTTCATGAAGAAGGATGATGATAGTTTGTGGCTTTGTATCAATTATTATCTATTAAAACAAGTGACATTAAATATCATCTATCCTCTTCCATGGATGGATTATTTTTTTGATCAACTTAATGGAGAAATTTGGTTCTTGAAGATCAATTTACAGTCTGGATATCATCAGATGCAGGCGAAGGATGAGGATATTCATAAGAATACTTTCCATTGTCTTCATGCACATTGTGAGTTTGTTGTGATGCTATTTGGTGTGAAAAATTATTTGGATGTGTTAATGTGGTTAATGAACACAATTTTTAGAGAGTTCTTGGATAAGTTCATAGTGGTCTTCATCGATGAAATCCTTGTGTACTCTATAATAGAGGAGGAGCATGCATAGCATCTACATATCATTTTGGGAGTTCTTCATCATGAGAAGATTTTTGGGAAGTTGTCTAAGTGTGAGTTATGGTATCATGAATTTTGTTTCTTGGGTAATGTGGTATCTCGATAGGGAGTAGCTGTGGATACTTTGAAGATAGAGTCAATTGTGTCTTGGTTAGTCATGAAGATAGTGCTAGAGGTGTAGAGTTTCCTTGGTATTTTAGAATATTATAGGAGGTTAATAGATGAATTATCTTAGGTTGTGAATCCTATGATAGATTTTACCCAAAAGGAAGAGGTGTTCTTATGGACTAACCAGTTCCAATCAACTTTTGAGTGCCTAAAAGAGAAGTTTGTCAATGCTCTAGTTCTTTGTTTTCCAGTTGAGGTAGTTCAGTTTGAGGTTTTCTACGATTCTTCACATCTTGGATTGGGCTATGTTCTGATGTAGTAGATATTTTTTGTTTCTTATGGGTATTTCCAATTATGTCCCCATGAGTGTAACTATTCCACCCATGATCATGAGTTGGAGACAGTGGCATTTGCTTTTAATTTTTAGTGACATTACCTCATTGGTGAGTGTTTTGTGGTTTTTACTGACCATAAGAACTTGAGGTTTCTCTTCTACTAGTTGACTTGAACTTTCTCCAGTGTCGATGGATGAAATTCTTGCAATATTACAACATTGAAATCATATATATGACAGGCAATGGAAATTTTGTATTTGATTAGCTGCATAGTAATTCATGTGGTGATATCGTGTGTGAATCTGGGGATTCCTGGAGAGTGATGGAATAAATATAAGTGATGCATCATGATATGGGAGAGATTGGAGACAAAGATTCTCTTTTATAGATGATTGTACTATCAGATTTGGTGTAGTAGGTGGAGGATTACCAGTTAGGGGAGCCAAAGGTGGGGGTATAGAGGGACCAATATATTTTTGGTGATGCCCCTGATAGTTATTATGAGAATGAACAAAATCAAGTGTTATTCTAGGGAATTCATTTCATTCCTTAGGTGATATGTGAGATAGTTATTTGAGAGTTCCATAGTTATCCTTTAGAATTAAATCTTGGAGTGACCAAGATGTATCGAGATTTGAGAGGTCATTTTTTATGGTATGGGTTGAATCATGTAGTTTCAGAGTTTTTTTTCGATGTTTGGTCTACTAAAAGGTGGAGGTTGAGCATCGTGTTCTCAATGGTTTGCTCCATCCATTAGATGTTCCCCAGTGGAAGTGGAAGGACATATAGATGTAATTCATTACCGGTTTACCTTGATCTTAGGGAGGATATGATTCTATATTGGTGATAGTGGATCATTTTAGGTAATCAACTCACTTTACAAAGATCTGAGATTAGATCTTAATAGAGGTTCTATCGAGGAAGTATTTGGAGGAGGTGGTGAAAATCCGAAAAGTCCTAAGGATGACCATTCTCGATCAAGATCCTCATTTTAACTCTAGGGTGTGGAGAGGTCTCCAACATGATTTTGGGTCCCATTTATTCCTTAAAACTACTTTTCATCCATATAAGGACAATCAGACAGAGCGGACCATCCAGACTCTTGAAGACATGTTGCGCTCTTATGTCCTAGATTTTGGGGGTTTGTGGGTGAGGAACCTTTATTTGGTAGATTCTTCTTAAAATAATAGTTTTCAGTCCACAATTGGTATGATACTATTTAAATATTTTTATGGATGACCTTTCCATTCTCCACTGTGCTAGACTGGGGTCGGAGAGGCATCAATTCTCAAGATAGAACTGATACAAAATACAATAGAGATAGTTCACCTAATTCATGAGAGGATAAAGGTAGTATAATATCATCAAAAATCCTATGATGATCATAGGAGGAGACCTCCGGGGTTCTATTTTGTAGACCACAAGTTCCTGACAGTGACTCCTCATCATGGATAGTGAAGGTTTGGTCATGGGAGTAAGCTTCCTCCCTGATTTGTTGGGACTTTTGAGTTATTGGATCATGTTGGATTCATGGAATATCGGATAGTACTTCCCCTGTAGATAAGCTGGACACAAAATGTTTTTCACATTTCAAATCTCCATCATTATCTTCATAACGACTCTCATTTCATCGATTGGTGTGAGATTGATGTTGATGATGATGTTACCTTTGAGGAGAATCCTATGGAGATCTAGGACATCTAGAAGAAGGTTTTGTGCGAGTGTTCTATTCCCATGTGTTTTTATTGTAGCGACATAGTGTCATGGAGGAGAGTACCTAGGAATGTGAGTCATAGATACAAGCTCAGTACCCCGAGAAGTTTTTTTTAGCTCTTTTCTTATAACATTATTTCTCTTCATATATGGGCCCCTATAGTTTATGAGATGGTTTCCTCTTGTTTCTTTTTGTGTCTTTACTATCATTTGAGAGGTATCTCCCTTGGGAGAGTTTTTAGGATCCATTTTTAGTTGTTGCATGGTTTACACTATTTTCCTCTAAGTGAGATAATTGTGCTCCTATGGTGGCGATACCTTTCAGTTATATCTCACGGGGTAGCTGTTTAAACAACCCCTTTTCATTTCCTCTCTGAAATTTGTTTGTATTATCACGGATGAGAATTTTTTGAGAGGTATATAATGTAAGGGCCTAGATCTGAGAAGACCGACCCTTTGTGTGTTTCCAAGGCTTGTAGGTGGTCTAGATGATTTTGTCTACAAAAAGATAGAAATAGGTAGATTACACGCTGTGTAATCCTTACACACCATGTAAGTGTGGTTCATAACTTGTGCAGGGGAGGTTCATGATGTGTAAGTTTTCAAGATTAAATAATAAAATGGTGACTCATTTTTCGTCATCGACTTAACCTTGAGGATTTCATGATGTGAAAGGGAATTACACATCATGTAATTACCCGCTACAATGCTGTTATAAGAGTTTTTAGCTTCTTGGGTTATTAATAACCCTAAAACTATAGTGGATCCCTATCTCATTCCAAGAATACTTCAAACCCATCCTTCAGTGTTTTGGATTTCCTTCTAAGGGAATCAATTATTATGCTTTCGTCTTCGATCCATGATGATCTGAGTTGATCCAAGTTGAATTCTTCCTTTTCTTTCTAGTGGTTTATCCTAGTTTGATACCATTTCCTATCGTATATTCTCTCCATGATATGGTGTTTGATAACCCATGTTTCTAATTAGGTTTAATTTGATTGTTTTTGGTGTAGTTATTCCATGACGTCCTTATATGGATGCATTTCTTGCAGAAGAGGTGATCAGAGATATGCAACATGGTTTGTTCTCGTGTAAATAATGTTGACGGATTTTGAGGTAGGGTATTCATTGATTCTATTTTAGTTACATTAAATTGTAAATATATCATTATTTATCCCCTTGGATAACAATAAAATTGACATAATAATTATTTAACTAGATTAAATAATTGGATAGAGATTGCATGCCGATATTGTTGCTTTATACTGTGATAGCATCTTGCCTCATGTTTTTCTCGATAGTGTAATATCTCTACTGTTCCTTATTATAATGTTGTTATTGATGAAAATTTATAAGTAATGTAAAGTTGAAATTAATTTATAATTAATTGGCTAAAGAAAAATAGGCATGTTTAGTGAATCCGATTGTGGTTGTAATTTGATGATAATCAAATTGATACGATGCTCAAATAAACGCGATCTTCCATATGATTAATGGAATTGATAAATAATGTGAAGCATCTTAATGCTTGTTAATAAAGGAATTAAAGGCATGTTGTAATTCCTTAGTATGTTGAACCTGAAATGTCTGCTTGAAAAGAAATGTTAATTGAGAATGATACTTCTATAGGTTATTAAACCAAAATAAATGGTAATAACAAGTTTTTACTTTGATAGATTGTTTTATCTTGATGCCTTAGGTTTCACATATTTAAAACCTGTTAATAAATAAATTGGTTAATTTAACATGTAATAAGAATCATTTGTGTGATAAAGATAATTTTCTAGGTATTGAGTTGACCATTTCCTTGAGAAGGCTGAGTGCCTTGTTTTGGATCCGTGAGAACTTGTTTACATGGGAATGATGAATGCCTTGTTTTGAGGGCCCAGTTGCCTTGTTGCTTGATTGTTTATTTCTTTCTACTTTTGATGTGACTTGGATAAAAACCATGTCATGTGAGCTTGTTATGGATGATCCTATATGAATGATGTGTGATATGGGTCAGGGAGGCTTGGATGTGATGTGAGCCTAGTATGGTTGAGCCTGGGATGGCTGTTGTGGTATATAGACAAAGAGGCCCGAATGATGTGGCAGAAGTTGATTCTTGTTATAGCTAGATGTATTGGTATATGCATGTGGGTGTTGGGGATGGAATTGGAGGTAATGGAATGAGTTAAATCTGGGCTTACTCGTTGGTGGGATTATGAGAGTTGGTATGCTCGCTTGAATCTATTCAATGGACGATGGATGGGTTTCTTATTTATCTACATTCCTTTCTCCACTGCTTGGGGAAGTGGGAGGTTCTTGATTGCATGTTTACTCTTTGTGGTTTATTAGGGTGGTTTTCCTAGAATACTTAGATATGGAATGATGTAAATTAATAAATAAATGTTTAATGCATGGGGTTGGTTGATGATGGAATGCAATGATTAAAACATGTTAATCTTGCTAAACCAAATCCTTGGTTTGGATTATCCATGGAGTGTATGGATTTACTTTGATGATTAATGTAATGTAATGTTAATGGTTAATTAATTGTTAATGAATTTATTAATATAATGAAATTATTAAATGTAAAAAATGAATTTAATGTATCTCTTTTATATGATTGTGTAATTATAGGATATCTGGTCTTAGTAGTGGAAGTTGGGAGTCTCAGCAGCATTAACTGCACTTGATTCTAAGGCTAGGTTATGCCCATAGTGTGGTTTTGAGCTATATTATATCTTGTATATTCTATGATTTCATACACTGTCCCATCTATTTTGGTTAGGGAAAACGACACCCAGTAGACTCTGGGAGGGTGTTTACCCTAACATCCTAATGGGAGGATAGATGACTGACTACCCCTCTGATCCCACTCTCTTCTCTTGGTAGTTACTTGTGCTGGTATGCACAATAGTTAGTTTTACCATATATGTGTGTTGATGGTTGTAATGTATTGTGGTTAGTTTACACACATGTATTACCAGTTATAGTTTCTAAAGGATTATTATAGGCATGCCATGTATAGGCTATGATGTCTTGAGATACTTACTTGGTGTATAGGCTGTAATGGCTTGAGGTATAATACCCTATGTTTGATATACATCATATAGGATGTGGTGGCTTCTATAAAATACTTGGTTACTATATTTTGTTACATGGATTAGATGGTGTGGTTATGTGATGCATGAGGTGCATGTTGTGACACCTTTCTTAGATTTCTTCAGTCTTTCTTGCTTTTAGAGAGATATGCTCAGGACGTGCAACATTAGGGCAGAGCAGAAAACCAGTGGGGATGTGGGAGTGAGGTAACCTTGATGTTTTATTTTAATATTATATGTTCTCTTGTATGCGATACTTGGTAAGAGTTATCTATGGTGAGGATGGGAACTTAGTATACCTGTTTAGGTGATGATTTAGTTTCATTATTGTTCACTATGATTTAGCATGATTTATTTATCTTTTAGACAAAAGGATCTAGGGAGAATCTTACTGATTATACTGTTATACTCACCCTATGTATATATTAAACTATTTTTTAGGTCATTTGGATTAGGTTGGAGATCGGTCTGGATATTACTAGCTCGGGGTTTAGCAGGAGCTGTGTCTCTTTCGTCTTTACCTTTTTGGCACTTGTAGTTTCCCTTTAATTTGTTTAGTACTATATTACATTGAATGTTTTCGCTTAATTTTTCTTTATATATATATATATAGGTCTAATAAGGTTTTGGTTATTGTAACCTTCTTATCTCTCTCTTATGCATGTTTCTCTTAGAGGGTAATGCCTCCCATTTTCATGCTTACTATACTCTCGATGCTAGTCTCCAACCTGAGGCTACTGGAGGAGGGACTCGGGTAGTCACCACCTATCTACCCTCATTATGGTATCTTTTTGGAGAGGGGGTTGTGATAGAGATTATAAGAAACTTTATAAAATTCTTACACTATCTTCTATTCCTATATGTGTCCAAGATAAATGTGTTTTAAATTTGAAATTTTTATGGGTGACACTCAAACCATTCCTAATGATCCAAAATAGATCAAAATAGAAATAATATTAAGTACATGGATTAATAAAAATAAATAATGTTATAAATAAGAAGATGAAATTTATACATACCCACACACCTCAAACCATGGATAAAATTTTCATTGTCCCCCCCTCATATTTTAGGTAATTAGATAAGAAAATGAATCTGAAAAAACATTTTCTCAACATCTACATTAACTAAGGAAAACTCATAGCACCTCTAATCCTAGGATTACAATTCAAATATAAAAATAAATAACACTCTATAACTCCTTGAAAACTCCATAGGAATTGGTAGGTCCATTATAAAACTATTTACCAGAATGTAAGGTTAAAATAGGTTGAATAAAAAAATGATTTTGTGTCCTCAAATAATGGGAAACCCCATACCCTTTCAATCCTATCTTAACATGATATAAACCGTATATAATAATATTATAAATTCTATACCTCAAACATTATATATTAACATGGTCATATCCTAAATACCTAAAAAAACCACGCTGAACCCGTATAAGAAACCCGTTTAATAGGTCTCTCAAATTATAGATAAGCTTAATAAAAACCATGTGTTTACATTTAAAACAAAATATTCTTATTTTTAACTCTAAAAAAAATTTAATTCAATGTTTATTTTCACAAAAAATGACCATTTTCCCATTTAATCAAGTAATACCTTTAGAAATCAATTTTATAAAATCCTTGACTATTCATATTCATTTTCAAAACCAATTCACTAAATCAACCACAAAACCATTTCATAGAAATAACTATAAAGCTATAAAATTTAATGACCAAACTATTTTTGAATTTCATAACCCCCAAAATCCAACCTTACTTAAAATATTTTCAAAATAAATAGTAAAAAACTACATTGAGTTTTGAATCTAGATAACCAAAATCTAGAATTATATAAAACTATAAAATATACCTTTTAATAATACATATAAAAACTCCAAAAAAATAGAGGGGGAAGGCTTGTGGCATTGGTCGACCGTGGGGGTGTAAGATGGGAAAAGGGTGGTCCAGAGGGATGCTTCGTGACAGTGTGTGTTCATATCAGGATAAAGATAAGGAGGTGAGGTGGTAAAAAGTAAGAAATAAAGAATAAAAAAATATAGTGTGGTTTGGACCAGGTATGCCTGAGATAGGTGATTAAAGACACTGATAAACAAGAGAGGAGGAGAAATAATAACATACCATATATTTGAGAGAGTTGATTCGTCCAAGAGAAGGTCGAGGGGAGCGGCGACATAGATGAACTTCAACAAGAGCTTGAACAACATGAGATAAATCGATTCGGTTAGGGTTCTATTTAAAATACCAGGGAAGGTTTTATCAGTGCTTTAAAAAAATCCCTAATAGAGAGGGCTTTTATCAGTGTTAAAATAACAAGCCCTGATAAAACACCTCTTAATCAGTGCTAAACATGTGATGATAAAGACATATATAATTAATTTTAATAATCTAATTAATAAAATTAAAAAACATAAATGTATATAATTATATATATATATGTATATAATTATAAATATATTAAAAGAATTGTAAATATTTATTTATAAATATAATTATATATAATTATAATTATAATTATAATTATATAAAAATATAATTATAAATATGTTTATAAATATTTGTATATAATTATAATATATATATATATAAATTTAATTATATATATATATAAATTTAATTGTATATAATTATATAATTATATATATATATATAAATATATATATTTAATAAATAAATATAAATATAAATATAAATATATTAAATATATTCATTATTTAAATATATTTATTATGATTTTATAATTATTTAAATATATATATTTATAATTATAGAATTACTATAAAAAATTATATTTATTTACTTATAATTATAAATATATAATTTTATAAAAATAGTATATATACAGTTATAAATATATTTATTTATAAACATTTATTTAAAAATATATTTTTAACATTATTAATGAATATATAATCATAAATGCATGAATGTTAAAAATGATTAAAATTGAATAATTAAAAATGAGTAGACTTTAAAAATATTTAAAAAATTGATAAGTTTTATTAATTATACAAATTAATAAAAAAATTAAATATAGATATATATTGAAATGAATATAAATGCACATTGAAAATATTAAACCATAGTAAATAAATATGTATAAATAAATATTAGAAAATGATTAAATTTCAAAAAAATTAAAAAAATAAAAAATATTAAAATTGAATAAATAATACTAATTGAGATAATATTAAAAACAAATAAATAAAATTTACTGATTAAAAACATGATATATTAAATATATTATGTTCATAAATGAAATTATAAAATGAATATTAAAATTTTAATAAATTACATAAATATTAGGTGTTTGTGTTTCTATATAAAATTTCATTATTTACGTAAATATTTGTTTGTGTGAAATTAGTGTATATACATACAAGTATGATATATGTTAAATTGAACAATGAAATTATATAATATGTAACACCTATTAATGAAATAAATAATAATAAGAATGAATAAATTTAAAAAATGAATACCTACTATTAATTATATAGATAATTTAAACAAATTAGAAATGAATATTTATTTATGTAAAAATGGAAATGAATACATATAAATTATATAAATTACAACCATATAAAAAAATTAAAATCCAATGAACAAACATGTTTAAATAAATATTAGAAAGTGGATAAAATTATAAAAATATTGAAGAATGAAAAATAAAAAATGAATAAATTACAAAAATAATAAATATATTAATGAATAATTATATATAAAAACAGTAAAAATGAATAAATTAAAAACTTATTAAATGAATAAATATTTAAAATCTATAAATTATAAAAAAAGTAATCACACACTAAACATTATCAATAAATAAATTATATTAAAAAATGCATGTTTAAAATGGGTGAAATTTAGTTATATATATATAATTAAATAATTAATATACTGTTTATAATTAATGAAAATGAATAAATTTATTAAATACTTTATATACTAGTTAAATAATTAATATACTATTTATTACTATATATATTTATTAAATTTATTCTTTTGTAATAATTTTATTAATTATAAACAATATTTTAATTATTTAGCAATATCTACATAATTAATACAGTATTTATTACTATATATATATATATATTAAATTTAATAAATTTAATTATAAAAAATTTGGGGCTTGACCCGGTCTAGCTCATGAACTCACATGAATATATATTTAAATAAAAATAAATAAATATTAATTATGTAAATTACAACTGTATTAAAAACATTAAATGTTAAAAAATTTATTAAAAAATTTATTAATGAAATTTTTGTTTATAAAAATGAATAAATTTAATATATATATATATATATATATATATATTATAGTGCCTCGACCTGGTTTTCCACTTTATCTATCCTACGGGCCAGTGTGCCACTTGGCCTTAGGCACACCACCCCATATTCCAAAGGCTGTTGACCAGTAGTGAGGGTCTGATTATGTGGTAATGGGGAGACTATAACCTCAGGTGATGATAGTAATAATGACCCATATGTATATAACACAATGGAAGAAGGACCTGTCACGACCCATCCCAATGAGGTTCATGTCACGACTATCCCAAGATTGCCTCCAAAAGGCCAGGGGCTGGAGAATAATGTTGAGTAGGAATACCACTCACATGATAGGGCTTACCCTAAGGTACCTATACACATGCACACATCTCCAATCCTATACAACGTTGAAATGTAAAATAACTAATAAACAATGCATGCATACATCTAAATCTTACTATCAGAGTATGAAAACAAGTATTGAAAAATAAAAAGGGCCAAATAAAATTCCACAACAAAGAGTCTGAAAACAATTCCAACCTAGAATTATATAAGGGGACTGTTGTCAAGGGAACTGCCAAAATACACCTTGATCAATCTAGCTCACTAAGATCCACCTGGTTCCAGTCCCTCTAGGAATCTATCAAAAGGTCGATTGTCTGAATAAGATAAAACATGTGCGGGAAAATCCTATGCATGAATCACATTGAAGAACACATATTTTCTCCAGTCGAACCTCGATTTCATTGATCGCAAGAATCTGACCTTCTAAACCCCTTGAAACTTTCATAGTTATACCATTCGTAGCTGTACCATCAATCCGGAATCAATGGGAATCATTGAACTGATCTCGACCCATCATCACCATCATTATAGCATGATCCCATCATCGATCCGAACCCGTATTTGTAATGACAATCCATTATTCCAATAAATAGGAATGTAACGATTATTTATCCAGTATTTTTTGAACCATGGGACAAAGAAAATTTCCTACAATGAGTAAAGAAATAGGGGAAAAAATGCGCAACCAAAAAAATGATGAACAAACCTCATCCAATGTTCATGTTGGCCTTGATTCATTGTCATTAGAATAAAAAATTAAGATATAATAAAATAATCACAATGAAATTCCCAATTACTGGATAAATATAAACCATCCCCACAATACACACGATCCAAAAATAAATCCATTGGTCAATTGATTTTCATTCATCATAGGAATAATAAAATGGGAATTAATTTAAAATAAAACATAAATTCTACCTCATTTAGATTATCCACTAGTGAAGAATGACCACACGTCATTGTTGTTGGTGAGATTCACATGTTCCGCTGCACATCAATCGATGATCGATGATCCTGTGGTTGTTTTTATGAGAAAGATCCTACAACATTATCTCTAATGGTTCCATAGATCTACAAGGTTTAACAACCAACACAAGATATCATTATAACTACATATTTATAGAAAAATTTGATCATAAAAAATTATATAAATAAATTAATTTAAATTAATTAATTTATTTATTTGTTCTCCCATGACCACATAAAACCCAAACATTCGACATGATCCAAGGTTTTATCGCACCTTGTGTAAAACCCATGCTCCAAACTCAACGTTGGTCTTATATTTCAGATTCTATTTTTTAGGAAAACCATGTGAATTCACATTTAATATATTTAATATATTTTCAAAAATTAATTCTAGGAACACCGGGCCTCATAATCTCATTCTGTATCCATGCCTGGCTTCTAAATTAACCCATATAACATTCCAAAACAATACATGAGAAAATTTAAGTTGTTACATCCTCCCCACCTTAGGGATTTAAATACAAAAAATTCAAAAAAGGCTATGCAAAGAGACGTGAGTACTGAGAATGCATCTAAGTATCTTGCTCCCACGTGATCTCCTAAAGATTCATGTGATACCACAGAACACACCCTATGAGAATTGATCTCCCACAAAGGATCATATCCTATTGATCTTCAATCTATACTGGGTACTCAACAAGGGTAGCTCAATCCTTGATGTCCATCTCACCCCATTTGATAATGTGAGACGGATTGTTCATGTACCTCCTCAACTGTGACATGTGGAAGACATCGTGTACCCAATCTAACTACAGTGGTATATCTATGAGGTACACCACCTCACCAACTCTATATAGTATCTAAAAATGGACAATTAATATCAAATATATCTTTCCACATTATCCAAATATCTATAATCCCCATCGAGATGAAACCCTTAGGAACACATGATCTCCCTCCTCGAACTACAAAAGACTCTCTTGTCAGTCAACATAAGACTTTTGATAGCTCTGTATAGTCCTCATAACCTCTTAGAAGATATTTAACACCTATATAATGGATCACACCAAATTTAGACCCATAAGTGATAAATCTCCAAGGTCGGTCCATCATAGTAGTTGTAAGAACCTGGTTCTTAGTTTTGAGGTACGAGCTTATTCTTCTATCTTTTCCTTAAGTGTTTTTAAGAAAATAAGGAAAATGGAGAAAATCATAAATTTTGAAAGTACACGCCGTGTACTTTTCCACACGCCATGTACTTTTGGACGTGTGGGATGAGTACACGGGGCATGTGGCCATGTCGGCGATAAAGGGTGTAGAAAATGACTACACGTAGTGTAGTGGTCCTTTATACACCGTGTAGTCAGTCGGCAGGAAAATAGTAAAGCTGTGGCTAGCTGTACAACAAAACATGCCGTGTACACAAGAAGACACACTGTGTAGTCATGTCGGCAGATGAATAGTGCCACCCTGGTGGGAAACCGCCAGGGGAACAATTAAAAAATGGGAAGTAGACGCCGTGTACTTGGAAATACACACCGTGTACTTTGTTTTTTTCGCTTAAAATGGGAAGTATCCTCCCCTGTTCACAGGTAAGGCTTAGAATGGGAAGAACGAGCGGGAGAGGGAGGCCAGAGCTTTAGAGATCCACCGAGCATTCGTCGGGAATCCGTTTTCTGCACCATCGATCTCCCTGGAACCGCACAGGTGAGTTCTCCCTTCTCCTGGAGTAGTTCTTACCAAATTCTTTTCTGTAGGGAAGTTATCTAGGTTTGAATGAGTTTTTCTTTCACCTCAGATCTACCTCGTTTTAGGACGATTCGTGTAACGTCGTTCAAGTATACTGATTAGGGGTGTTAAAGGTAGGTGGCTTGGTGTTTAATTTTCCAACTGATGTGTGTTTTGTGTATCGTTGTGATACGCGCCCATTAATGGGGTGTCGTATGGCTGAGGCCTTGTTGAATTAAATACCTAGAATTGTATAGGTAATTTAAATGTGATAATAACTGCTATTTGGGATCGCTTCTTGGATCCAGAACCACCCCGGGGGTGCGTTCCTCTGTTTAGCTGTTTGGCCGGGTACTCGAGGGTGTGCCATTGTAATAATGTTTATTGAATTGCCTTGAGAGGAATTGCATGTGTTTTCCTAGTTTGTATGTTGGGCTTGGCTCTGTTACTTTCTTATCCTGAGGGCAGTGCTTTACTTAGCCTGAGGGCAGTGTTACCTTTAGCCTGAGGGAAGTGCTTATTTCGGCCTGAGGGAAACTTCTTCGTGCCTGTGGGCAATAGACTCTGTGCCTAAGGGTGACACTTCATACACCTGAGGGTGGCATCTATTATACCTAAGGGAAAGATTATGATTACCTGAGGGTAAGGTTTGAGTGTCTGTGGACAATGACTGTTTACTTAGAAATTCACTGTGGTGTTTTTCTTATATGAAATGGATTAAAAGAATAATAAAATGGAAATATAACTGGTAAGTTAGTTACTTTTGAGTACTGCTTAGTTTATTGCATTTTACTACTGCACACTGTTGTTGCATATTTTCACATAGTTGGGCACGAACCTTTGGTGGGTGCCTACTGAGATATATTTCTCACACCCTGTTTGGGTCATGATTTTCGACCCAAAAAAATTACGTTTCTGCAGGTGTAGATAAGGTAAAGGGTCCCTATATAGGTACTTGATTGCTGCTGGGGTGTAGGAGAGCGTGGGACCGAGCATTGGCTCGCGAAGCCGCTGGCTGTTCTGTTTTGCTTTTCTGTACTTGTACTTCAGTTGTAATGTTTTGTATTGCAGTGTAACATGTTCTGGCTATTTTATAGAATATTTAAATGCTGCATATTCATATATACATGACTTTTGGTTTCCCATTTTGATATCAGTTATCCAGTTCAGTTATATACATATACTGTTGTTGTTTCTACTGTTGTTGTATGTTTATATTATATTCTGCTGTGCTACACTTTGAAAAATGAGGGAATAGTTTCCCCACTATCAGACCTGGGCCCTCACTACTAGTCGGCAGCCTCTGGAGTTTGGGGAAATGCGCTTGAGGTCATGTGGCGAACCGGGTTCGGGGCACCCGTTCAGTGGCACCCGAAACCGGGACGTTACAAAGTGGTATTAGAGGAGTTCTTTTCTTTGACTTACTATTTGGAGCCTTAGTCAGGGATAGGAGGAGAACGGTAGTTGGTAATAAGCTATGCCCAGGCGTAGCTAACCCGTGTACAGGGAAAAGCCAATTTACCTCGTGTTGCAATTTTTCTGATTTTGCAATTTTACAGTTGAATTGATTTTCACTGAAGGGTGACGCACTTGTGATTGCACTAGTTATATTTTATTCATGGGTTCTATTTGGTTGCAACCCAATGAGATGAGGGTATGCCATCTCATGCATCATTTAGGCACATGCTAGAAATCACATGCCATGCATAGATCCATGCCATGTAGGAGCATTAGAAATTGCATGTTGTTGTGATAGTTGATGTGCTAGAAAAGCATGCTGTTGTGATAACTGCTTTGATAAATACCTGCTATGTGATATGGTATTATTGTGTGAGCCTGTTTATAGAATGGACACCAAACTTTGGTTTTTGCAGAGTATGGGCCCTCATTGACCGGAATTTGGTGGATCATTAGCTGTTTATTCGGTTATAACACAGATAAGATGTAAAACTTTGATTCGTGGGGAGTATGGGCCCTCATGAATCGGAATTTGACACTTAGGTGTTGTTTTTCGGTTTTTATAGGTTCCAGAGGAGTTTCTAAGGCATACTATCTGGAAACCCAATATACACGCCGTGTAGTACTTTAGACACACCGTGTATGTTCTTCTATTCGGGAAGAAAAATAATTTTTTTTAGTACATACCGTGTATGCTGAGTACACACCGTGTAGTTTCTTCTCGTGTCACAAACTGTGTGGGTGGAAATACGGGGAAGGAAGAGCTTAGGGAGAAAACACCATGTATCGGATGTACACACCGTGTAGTGTTGACCTGGAGTCCGCCCGCGTAACTAACAAACATAGACAAAGGAGACCTTAAGACATACACGCCGTGTCCATTATGGAACACGCCATGTAGTCTGACCTGGGGACCCGAGCGTGTAACTAACAACATAGGTCAGTGTAATCCTTTCGTGCACACGCTGTGTGTGTATCGAATACACCGTGTAGTGTGAGCCGTGTGTCCGGCCGTGTAACTAACAACACAGGTTGGCGGAGCTCGTCTAGTACACGCCGTGTACCTGTGGGACACGCCGTGTAGTCTTGTCCGAGGATAGACCGTGTGGACTTAGCCGTGTGACTAGAAAACGGGGTGGTGTACACGTTTTGTGCGGGTGTAACACGTCGTGTAGTGTCAAGCCGAGTAGTTGGCTGTGTCACAAACGACACGGGCAGTTGGAAAATTACACCATACATGCCGTGTAGGTTATATACATGTCGTGTAGTTTTGTTCAATGGGAGCCGTGTGGCTTAGCCATGTAGAAGGACCCGGGCAGGGAAAGGAAGTCAATTACACACCGTGTAGTCAGTATACACGCCATGTAGTCTTGTTTTTCAAATCTTGAATGCCTTCTTCCTCCTATTCCCCTTTGATTCCTTCGTTTTCAACTTTGATAATCTTGAATCTAAGGCATGTTTTTGACCTTGTAGTGTCATGCTGCCTAGAAGTTTACGCATTGTTCGCCAGGAGAGCGGCAACGAGTATACTCCATAGATGGTGGGCCATGGGCTACCAGTTGATCCTCCAGCAGATCCAGATGTAGCGCCAACCGTTATACCAGACACAGGCGCATATGCACAGTTCCGTGAAGGATTTATGCGTTTCATGCAGACCTTTCAAGGAGCACCACCGGCTGCCACGTCTATGGCCGAGCTGACACATATCTTCCAGCAGTAGCATCCGCCTACGTTTTCAAGGGATGGAGGACTACAGGCTGCGAAGTCTTGACTGGGGTCGATGCAGACTATTTTTGAGAATCTTGAGATGCCTCTAGGGTGGAGGGTCAAGCTCGCAACATACATGCTGTGTGATTCCGCCAAGAGGTGGTGGGATGTTACCACCCAGACAGAGCATCACAGAGACATGGCGTGAGAAGATTTTCAGGAATTCTTCTATGAATTCTTCTTTCCAGAGACGTTGAGGGCAGATAGAGCTTGAGAGTTCATGAATCTGCAGCAGGGCACTATATCGGTGATGGATTACTCTGCTCGCTTTACCGAACTTCAGTGTTTTGCACCCGTTCTGGTGGGTTATGAGATGTTGAGGGCCAGGCACTTTGAGGATGGTTTCTGATATGAAATCCGAGTGCTGGTGAATGTTTTCAGGTTGCCTTCAGTACATTCTATTGTGAATCAGACGTTGATTATAGAGAGGAACCTGTGGGAAGCTAGTGGTGTGGGCCAGGGCGGTTCAGCACCAGTTTCGAGTAATATTTCTACTGGTAAGAGGAAGAGACAGATGGAATTCTCTCAGGGTGGCAGTACCAGCCAGAATAATGCTGCAGGTGGCCAGGTCATGTGCTACCAGTGTGGTAAGGAGGGGCACAAGAGGCCACAGTGTCCACGAGACCTAGTGGAGTGTCGAGATTGCGGCAAGATGAGTCATCTGCAGCGCTTTTGTAGGGAGTTTCTACCAGTGGCTAGTGAGAGGGGTTCTGTGCAGACTCCACATGCGGGAGTAGGACCAGTGGCTTCTTACCAGTTAGGGAACTAGAATACGTCAGGGCGTGAAGGCCGAGATAGTGTTCGTGGACATGGTAACCAGACACCAGGATCTCAGAGGCAGCAGGGCGGGACAACTCAGGTTATCCAGGCTATGTCACAGGGCCGCGGCATTGGGAAGACATATGCAGTGCAACAGACCTAGAAGAAGCAGGATCCCGGACCTTCTACAGTCAGAGGTACTATTTTAGTAGCTTCTTATTTATCTTCAGTACTTTTTGATATGGGTGCTACACATAGTTTCATATCTGTACCCATAGTGGAGATCCTTGGGCTCTGTGTATCTACTTCTCATGATATCATGACGCTAGACACTCCATTGGGGACTAGAACAGCTAAAATGCATCAGTTCAAGGAGTTCCCCCTTAAGGTTGGTGGGTGTCACTTTCTTTGGGATCTCTATGTCTTAGAGATGAAAGATTATGACATCATTCTCGAGATGGATTGGTTGGTTCCCTTTCGAGCTTTGTTGATTGCTATCATCGCAGGGTGAGTTTCACGTCACCAGAGGGTAGAGAGTTTCTATACAAGGGCGAATGAGATGTTCAGGCGAGTCGAGCTGGACCAGAGCATCATGGACGAGGTTGTATCATAGAACAGATTGCAAGTTTATATCTGAATGATCAGGGGACTTGTTAGACGGATTTCCCTCCAGTGGTTGATCGTTTCAGGGACATCTTCCCAGACAAATTTTCAGGTCTTCCTCCGGGACGTGAGGTGGATTTCTCTATTGAGATTATGCCAGGGGCATCACCGGTTTCCATTCATCCTTATAGGATGGCCACACCTGAGTTGCAGGAGCTCAAGAGGTAGTTAGAGGAGTTACAGGCAAATGGTTTTATCCAACCCAGTACTTCTCTGTGGGGTTCTTCGGTCCTCTTTGTGAAGAAGGCGGACGGTACCCCCAGACTCTGTGTGGATTATCAGAAGCTGAACCAGTTGACAGTTAAGAACCGATATCCCTTGCCGAGGATTGATGATCTCTTTGATCAACTTTGTGGAGCACGAGTGTTCTCAAAGGTTGAATTGAGATTAGGATATCATCAGCTGCATGTTAGACCATCTGATATACCTCTCACAGCTTAATCGTGTGTTCCATCCTTATCTGGATTATTTTGTGGTAGTATTCGTGGATGATATCTTGGTGTACTCTCACAATCGACATGACCATGCCACCCATCTTGATATCGTATTGAGTACACTGAGAGAGCATCGACTATATGCTAAGCTCTCAAAGTGCCACTTTTTGATGGACCAAATTCACTTCTTGGGTCATATCATCTCAGAGGTAGGAGTTGCAGTAGACCCAGAGAAGGTAAGAGAAGTAGTTTCCTGGGAGCAGCCTAAGAATGTGTTTGAGATACGAAGTTTATTAGGGATGGCTGGTTACTACAGACGCTTTATATAGGACTTATCCCTCTTAGCAGCGCCGTTGACGGGTTTGACTAAGAAGGGTGTGAAGTTCGTCTGGTCAGAATCTTGTGAGACAACCTTTCATGACCTGAAAGGAAGGTTGACATCAGCACCAGTCCTGATACTTCCAGAGCAAGGGAAGAGCTATACATTTTACTATGACGCATCAGGTATTGGGCTAGGAGATGTGTTGATGTAGGGCGATCAAGTAGTTGCGTACGGTTCTCGGCAGTTGAGGCCATATGAGAGGAATTACCCGACACATGATCTCGAGTTGGCTGCAGCAGTGCATGCGTTGCGCTGTTGGAGACATTATCTATTGGGAGAACGTTTTGTGGTCTTCACCGACCACAAAATTCTCAAGTATATCTTTACTCAGCGTGACTTGAATCTGAGGCAGTGAAGGTGGGTCGAATACCTTCAGTCCTTCGACTTCGAGCTTGCCTATACACCTGGTAAAGGTAATGCGGTAGCTGATGCACTGAGCAGGAATACTCAGATACAGGCTATGAAGGAGGCCAGTGGTGAGTGGCAGCTTATGGCTTTGTTCTCTGAGATGCATTTGGAAGTGCACGACAGTCAGGGACAGACCTATCTTTCATCTTTAGCTGTGACCTCTACCCTCCTGGATAGAGTGAGGATGAGATAAATATCCGTTTCAGAAGGCCTAGTTCTACGGGAGTCGGTGGAAAGTGAGGGCCCTCCTCCTGGTTGGATGATAGACGATGATGAAATTCTGCATTTCAATGGACGAGTGTGGGTTCTAGGGGATATACGCGAGGAGCTGATGTGGGAGTTTCATGCTTCAGCTTGGGCAGTTCATCCTGGAGTTACCAAGATGTACCGAGACTTGAGACATTAGTACTGGTGGCCGGGTATAAAGAGAGATGTAGCTAGTTTTGTTACGAGGTGTTCCACCTATCAACAGGTGAAGGCGAAACATCAAAGGCCAGCCAGACTGTTACAGCAGTTACCCATCCCGAAGTGGAAATGGGATGATGTCACGATGGATTTCGTGACTGGATTGCCGAGGTCACCTCGAGGCAATGATGCTGTGTGGGTTTTTGTGGACAGACTCATGAAGGTAGCTCACTTTTTTCTGATCAAGTAAACCTTCGGTGTTGACAAGATCAGGAAGTTTTATATCTGATAGGTCGTACGTCTTCATGGGGTCCCTCGTTCTATCGTTTTAGATAGGGACGCCCGTTTTACATCTCGGTTCTGGCAGAGTTTTTAGAGGGCACTGGGTACACAGGTGCTTCTGAGCACAACTTACCACCCTCAGACCGATGGCCAGTTAGAGCATACGATACATGTGCTTGAGGACATGCTGCGTGCATGCGTCCTAGTCTTTGGGGGATCTTGGGAGAAGCATATACCCCCAGTTGAATTTTCCTATAATAACAGTTTCCAGGAAACTATTGAGATGACACCTTACAAGGCTCTATACGATAGGCCATGCTGATCACCTTTGTGCTAGTTAGAGGCAGGTGAGGCAGCTTTATTGGGACCACGTCTCATGCAGGAGACTTCTGAGCAGGTCCAGTTGATTCAGAAGCGGATGGCTACCGCATAGTCTCGTCATAAATCTTATGTTGATCACCGCAGACAACCTTTGGAGTTCATGGTCGAGGATCAGATTCTCTTGCATGTTTCGCCGATGTTGGGATATAGGAGGATCAGGAGATAGGGTAAAATTTCACTGAGGTATGTGGGGCCATTTGAGATTCTATAAAGAGTCGGGCTGGTCACCTATCGGTTACAGTTACCACAGAGGTACCAAGCCATGCACGACATCTTCTATGTATCTCTGCTGCACCGCTATCATGCAGACCCGTCTCACATTTTTCAGCCCGAGGAGGTTGAGCTTCAGGTAGATGCGTCCTTTGAGAAGCATCCGATTCGTATCGTTGACAGGATCATGAAGGTTCTTCAAGTCCGGTCAGTTCCTCTCATACGGGTGCTATGGTAGCATGGCCGAGTGTAGGACGAAACCTAGGAGTGGGAGACTGATGTACGTTCTCAGTGGCCGGATTTATTCAAGGCTATATCTTCACCACCCTTGGAAGGGAAATTCGGGGACAAATTTCTTTAAGGTGGGAAGTTTGTAAGAACCCGGTTCTTAGTTTTGAGGTACAGGCTTCTTCTTTTCTCTTTTCATTAAGTGTTTTTAAGAAAATAAGGAAAATGGGGAAAAATCCTAAATTTTGAAAGTACATGCCGTGTACTTTTCCACAAATCATGTACTTTTGGCCGTGTGGGATGAGTACACGGGGCGTGTGTCCATATCTGCGATAAAGGGTGTAGAAATCGACTACACACCGTGTAGTGGTCCTTTACATGCCGTGTAGTCAGTCGACAGGCAAATAGTAAAGCTGTGGCCATCTGTATGACATAACACACCGTGTACACAAGAAGACACACTGTATAGCCATGTCGACAGATGAATAGTTCCATGATGGTGGGAAACCTCTAGGGGAACAGTTAAAAAATGGAAATTACACATCGTGTACTTGGAAATAAACGCCGTGTACTTTGTTTTTTTCGCTTAAAATGGGAAGTAGCCTCCCCTGTTCACAGATAAGGCTTAGAACGGGAAGAAAGAGCGGGAGAGGGAGGCTGAAGCTTTGGATATCCACCGAGCATTCCTCGGGAATCCGTTTTCTGCACCGTCAATCTCCCTGGAACCGCATAGGTGAGTTCTCCCTTCTCCTAGAGTAGTTCTTAACAAATTCTTTTCCATAGGGAAGTTATCTGGGTTTGAACTATTTTTTTCTTTCACCTCAGATCTACCTCGTTCTAGGATGATTCGTGGAACGTCGTTCGAGTATAATGATTAGGGGCGTTAAAGGTAGGTGGCTTGGTGTTTAATTTTCCAACTGATGTGTATTTTGTGTACTGTTGTGATATGCACCCATTAATGGGGTGTTGTATGGATGAGGCCTTGTTGAATCATATACCTAGAATTGTATAGGTAATTTAAATGTGATAATAACTGCTGTTTGGGATCGCTACTTGGATCCAGGACCACCCCGGGGGTGCGTTCCTCTGTTTAGCCATTTGGCCAGGTACCCGAGGGTATGCCATTGTAATAATGTTTATTGAATTTCCTTGAGAGGAATTGCATGTGTTTTGCTTGTTTGTATGTTGGGATTGGCCCGGTTACTTACTTAGCCTGAGGGCAGTGCTTTACTTAGCCTGAGGGCAGTGTTACCTTTAGCCTGAGGGTAATGGTTATTTCATCCTGAGGGAAACTTCTTCGTGCCTATGGGCGATAGACTCTGTGCCTGAGGGTGACACTTCGTACGCCTGAGGGCAACATCTGTTATGCCTGAGGGCAAGATTCTAATTACCTGAGGGTAAGGGTTGAGTGTCTTTAGACACTGAATGTTTACTTAGAAATTCACTGTGGTGTTTTTCTTATATGAAATGGATTAAAACAATAATAAAATGGCAATATAACTGGTAAGTTAGTTACTTTCGAGTACTACTTAGTTTATCGCATTTTACTACTGCACACTGTTGTTGCATATTTTCACACAGTTGGGCACATACCTTCGGTGGGTGCCTACAGAGTTTTATTTCTCACACCCTATTTGGGTCATTCTTTTCGGCCCAAACAGATTACGTTTCTGCAGGTGTAGATAAGGGAAAGGGTCCCTATACAGATACTTGATTACTGCTGGGGTGTAGGAGAGTGTGGGACCGAGCATTGGCTCGCGATGCCGCTGGCTGTTCTATTTTACTTTTCTGTACTTGTACTTCAGTTGTAATGTTTTGTATTATAATGTAACATGCTCTGGATGTTTTATATAATAGTGACATCCTACATCTTCATATATACATGACTGTTGGTTTCCTGTTTTGATATCAATTATCCATTTCAGTTATATACATATACTGTTGCTATTTCCGCTGTTGTTGTATGTTTATATTATATTCCGCTGCGCTACACTTTGACAAATGAGGGAATAGTTTCCCTACTATCAGACCTGGGCCCTCGCTGCTAGTCGGCAGCCTTTGGAATTTGGGTAAATGCACTTGAGGTCATGTGGCGAACCGGGTTCGGGGCACCCGTTGAGTGGCACTCGGAATCAGGACATTACAGTGGTGACCTGAAGGGTTAACCATATAAGTCCTAGAATGGTGACATACCTATGGTAAAATGGTTTCTATTGTTGAATGAAAATTCCACCAATGGTACGTGATCCTCCAAACTTTGTCCAAATTCTAACATGCAATCCCACAAAATCCAATACCTAAATGGTCCACTCAGTATGGCCATTAATCTAGGGTGGAAAGCCATGATCAAACAAAGTTGATTCCCAAAATACTCCTGTAATCCTTTCAATAATTGATATGTGAAGTGAGCATCACATTCAGAAACAATTTTTGTGGAAAATCTAAGGATTTGGACTATCTCCTTCACATAGATACATCCCAAGCTCTCTATTGAACTCTTTAGAGTAACAACACCTCTCTTTTGGATAACTGGACCCATCATGTGAGACTTGAACTACAAATACTCTATCCTAGGATCATCTTATGAAAGATCTCTCACATCTAGGACCTTGAGTATGACATTGGCTACCTGCTACAAAAGTATATACACTTGTATTCCCATTGTCAATAACTATTGTCTTCATCTACTCATCTAGAAAATTATAGACCAGAAAGGCACACTCTAACACCCCAACGTAGGTAGGAATACATAGAGGTATAACACTATCTCGAATTTCCCTATGAATTACTCACTCTAAGGTCTATGCCTGGAAGAACTGATCACATACCATATCCATTTTGTACCTATAGAGGTTGGAGAACCTCGATGAATACTCAGCCACTATCATACTACCATGCCGAAGCTTTAGAAGATCTTGGATACATACAAACCTCAACATTGTTGGAGATAACTCCTATATGAAAAGGAACTTGAACTCTAACCATGCTTGAGTCACCTCATCATATAACTTGGTCACAAAACCCGACCATCATTATATAGATTCAAGGAGAAGGTTCACTACCAGGACTACCATATGTTCTTTCGGTGTCCTAATATGACAAAAAAATCATGTCAACACCTCAAGTTAGTCCTCAACCACCTATAGGACAAGGTCACCTCAAAACCCAAGGGGTCACTATCACTAAAACTCAAGAATCATAGTCATATTATGCACCTCATCTGATAGTATCACGTGTACTATTTGTTGTTTAATAGGTGGCGGTATGACTGGTGCACCACTTGGAGGTAACACCTATGGGACATTCCCCTGTACCGATGCCTCTTTACTGAGGGGATATACCTAATGATCCTAATGATAAATCCAAGTTATCATACATCACAGAGGCATCCTGAAATAGACAATATGTACCATATCCAATGAGTATATCTGGAGAGATGACTCAAAAAGGACATGAAAACCACAACCCAATCCTATATGACGCATCTTTCAATATTTTACCTACAACCAGTTTTTACATATACCGAGTTGAAAGGTAGGTGATCAAAGTCTTTGTGTATAGATATGTAGACTACCACAACAACATTGGAGTCCCATTACTGAAACATTAACTTGAAACACTTAACATTGTTTCCCCAATCTAATCTCAAAGACTCTAATCCTAAGGTATAACTGACTACTCTAATACCACTCTATCATGACCTGTCCCAATGGGGACCATGTAGTGACTACCCTAATCCCACCTCTAAAAGGCTAGGGGATGGTGAATAGTACTGAGTAGTAATATCACTCACCTGAGAGGCATTAGTCTAAGGTACCTCTATATATACACACATCACCAAGTCCATACATTGATGAAATATAAAAGAACTGATAAACCATGCATGCATAAGTCTAAATCCCACTATCAGAGTACAAAAACAAGTAATGCAAAGTAAAAAAGGACCAAATACAATCCTACCACAAAGAGTATAAAAACAATTCCAAACCAAAAGTATAGAAGGGGGCTGCTGTCAAGGTCAATGCTAGAATACACCTCAGTCATTCTAGATCACTAAGATCCACCTGGTCCTGGTCCCTCTAGGAATACTTCAAAAGGTCAATAATCTGCATAAGATATGAAACATGTGGGAAAACCCCATACAGGGGTGAGTATAATAATACCCAACAGGACACCCTGATATCACTAAGTATATAACAATAAGAACAATAGTCAGCTGAACACAGGTATATGTATACAACACATAAAACAAGAATATCCAAATATACTCAACCAAGACACACTATCTCAATGTAAAGTAAAAACCAAAAAGTTAGTATATGAATGATGATCAAAGGTTCCACATAGTACTCATCCAGGATAACACACTTCATGAGTCATATAGCACCAATGGCATCCATATGAGATTTACTACTCATCAGGTCTTTCCATAAGATGTATATGTTGGAAGTCTGAAGAGAATATTACATAGATGAGGATCACACCCAAGGACATGGGTTATACTAAAAAATAAATCTATAGTTACTTGATAAGTAGAAGATTAGTTCCCACATAGTGTTGTTCACGATGATAGCAAAAACTCCACTTAGAGAAAGATGATGATGGAGGATCTCACTCCGGGCCTCACAGAAGGATTCCAACTACTCTATCAAAGAATTACCACTAAAGGGATCTCCATCCTATGTGTAGGATGTGATTCCATACCAACCCTTAAGGAATGGATCAAGGGAACACTCCCTAACAAAACTTTTCTAAGATAAAGAGGAAAAGGACTCTAAGCCTTATTTGAAGGAGTACACGACATGTACTAGTAGTACATGGTATATCCATTTGGAACCGGGTCCTTCCCATGTATCATATCCCATGACCATTTCAGTGTCTGTGTTAGAGTACATGGAATGTCTGATCCCGTGTACTCCTTACTATGTCTAAGTACACAACTTTACCCATGTACACCTAGCTTGACCATTTCTGTATCAGAGTACAAGGTGTGTCCAATATTGTGTACTCCTAGCCATGTCCGTGTACCCTCTGAGGCACACACTGATCTTCTAGGTCAATTAATATTCCACGCGCCAATGTTCATACTTCGTGTTATATTTTACTTCCTAGTAGAAACCCTAGCACCACACTAGGGGTCTCACATGATGTGTAGCTTTATAATACAAACCATGTACTATAGGATTTTCCAGAACCTGAGGGTTCTTCCTCCGAAGCCTCACTCACTCCTATGGACTTTAATATAACCATGAATCACACCAGAGAATGTATATCTACTCTGTATGATCTGCACTTTCATTGTTCACCAGAATCCTACCTTCAAAACTGCTTGAAAGTTACCCTATTATACCATCCGTAGCCGCACTATCAATCCAGAATGAACGAGAATCATCAAACCGATCCAAACCCATCATCACCACCATATTAGTATGATTTCATCATTGATATGAACTCAGATTCCTAATAATAATCTGTTACGCTAATAAACAGGCACAAAAATTTTTTTTATCTGTTATTTGTCGAACCGCAGACCAAATGAAATTGCTCTCAATGAAGAAACGGGGGATGAAATTCACAACTAAAAACACAAGGAATGAACCTTAGAGGATGTTCATGTTATCCTTGATTCTTTAACATTAAAATGATAAAATAATAGATAATTAATTAATCACAAAGAAATTCCCAATTCTCAGATAAATGTAACTCATCCTCATAATATTCACGATTCGTGAATCAATCCATTGTTCGATTGATTCATGTTAATCATATAAATATTAAATGATAATGAATCCAAATAAAACAAACATCCTAAATCATTTGGATTATTCACTGGTGAATAATGACTGCACGTCCCTTTAATTGGTGAGATCCACACGTTCCACTACACAACAATCAATGATCCATGATATAGTGGTTGTTATTTTGAGGAAGACCCTCAAACTCTCTATCCAATGGTTCTATACATCTCCAGGGTTTAGTGTCCAAACCTAAGATCTCCATATAACCAAATATTTATATAGAAACTCATTCATAAGAAATTAATTTAAATTAATTAACTTATTTAAATGTTCTCCCATAATCATGCCTAACCCGGACATCCGACATGCTCCAAGGTTATGTTGTGCCTAGGGTAAAACCCACAATCTAAACTAAATAATGGTATTAGATTTATTATTTGAGACCCCATTTATAAGTTAACACACTTTTTCAGAAAAACTACACACATATACATTTAATATATTTAATAAATTTTCAAAAATTAATTCCGGGCACATCAGGCCTTGGAATCTCACACCGTCTCTATGCCTAGCTCCGAAATTAATCCATATAATATTTCAAAACAATACATGAAAAAATTGGAGACATTAAAGAACCATAAATAGTGGAATCAATGAATGAAACTTAGCGGAAGCATAATAAATAGTAGCAGTGATAACAAATCCAAAAGGCATCATACCATTTGCAGATAAAAACACAAATCAAGTTAGGTCATAAAAAATAGATGGGCAAGGTAGCTCATGGAAAAAAATGTATGTACATCTATATAAAATCCCATAATAAGGTCTATCCTGATGTAGAGGAACCAAAAGTTCCACTACCATCCATCCCATGAAAATTAGTAAAACACTTGATCACTAAGGTATAACTCCTGAACTTAAACCCTTTCTTGATATCAAAGACATAAAGTCCGCACGTATCTTGAGGGGCTCGTATAGGGTGTGAGTATAAACTCATTATACCACCAACAATGTGTTCCTATATTACATCCATAATTATGTAGTGTATCAAAAAATATAATAAAAAAGAAATGCACATACATTGAATAATTACTCCTCTCCACTCATTCTCAACATCCACAAGTGAGTGTTTACTTGCTTCATCCAACATTGACATATCTTCAAACTCATTCCCCCAAATATATATATATATATATATATATATCATATATTACATGTCTAAAAAAAAATATTTATAGTGGCGAGGACCCCTGTCTTAGTGCCCAGGTGTCCCTTGAAGAAAATCATACTAGGTGAACCCTCATGTTCCACCCATAAACATGTCACCCAACAGCTCATACCATCCAATACCACCTATATCACATATCAAGAAAGTACAAACATCATATTGGCATGTCCATAAAAACATCCTAGGTCCCTTAGACCTCCATTCAAATAGTCACAATCAGTTCAACAACCTGACATCCCAAGGCGAGAAGATATCCATCCTCTCATAAATGGTAAATCACCATCATCTGAACATCCCTACATCCTGAGGTTTGATGATATCCATCCTCTAATAATCTTCTACCATTTCCTTCAAATATAATAGTGAGAATCATACCCCAATTGATGGTCTGAACACCACCACCTGATGGTTCGTCACCATCAAACATGGCTTTCTACGGTGAGAACCTCCTCCATAACTGATGCTAAACACCATCCCCTAAGCCATAATATATATGAAGGCCTCCACCCACAATGAGTGGTAAACAACACCTCAATTGAATCCTATCTATGTGGACATGACTCCAATGCTGCGTTGGCCAACAACATTGAGTGGAAATCAACAACATTCCCTAATCCACACCATCCAACAACCTCACTTCCACATGTGGCCACATCAACCAAGTCCTGATGGTCAACACCATCTCAAGTACTGTAGGCCATGCCCTCATTCTGAATACCTCATCACCTCAATACTGATGAACCTTGTTGCCTCAACCTGGTGATAATCATCACCCCATGTATCTTGGTATGATCCTAACCAAAAAAACCATGTCACCATAGTCTTAGTGATCAACATCACCTTAATGCCTTGGGATATACCCCTCACGTTCCCAAGGAACCATTGAAATCATATAAAATTTAATTAATTTAATATAAAAAACTATCCTACCCTTCCCAATTAGAAAAGACCCCCTTACCCGACTTAGTCCATTTATAACGAAGAAAGATCACGCCCATTGGCATCTCATAACATCAGTTAAACTATCAAAAGACAAGCATTGATTTATTTAGGGTCTCACTTGGTTATCCTAATGTATATATCAAATCATGCACCCAAAACACCCATAAAATTAAGGATAAATTTAATAACCACCTACCTTATAATCATAGGCACTCACTCATCGAATATCGTCCACTAACTCAAGCTAAAATGAGAGAAATCAGAGTTTTTGAAAAATACCTTGAAAATAGGAAAAATACATTGCATGGATTTAGAATTATATATGGTGAGATAAACTAGAAATAAAATTAAAATAATTGAAGGCCTTACCACTATGCTTCCAATGCACTCGATGAATTTTGAATCAGAGTCCAATCAGAGGAGGAAGGCCAAACCCTAGGAGAGGGAGATTAGATCTCCATGGCTATTAGAGGAGAGGTTCATGCATGGGAGGAGAGAAAAATGAGAAATAATCTTAAAGAACCCAAGGTAAAAAAGGTAATTTTGGCCTCTTTAAAAAGTATCATGGTTACTATATGGTTTGATAAACCATACACCAACTATGTGGTGCTCACTGTACCAAGATATAGACACCTCACACGATTTGAAAAACCATGTGATAATCATATAAATGACTCTAAACACCTACACTATAGTGCACTCTTTCCTAGAATGGGTTTCATGATTAAACAAAATCACAACCCTTTGAAAAAAGGTTGCATAGTTGAGGCCACACAGTTAGACAGACTGTGCGCCAACCATGTGCCTCATTATGTCTGTCATATATATATATATATATATATATATATATATATATTTAAATATAAATTTTATCAGAGCTAAAAAAAGGCGCTGATAGAGAGTGTCTTTTATCAGTGCTAAAACAAAATCACTGATAAAGGTGGTCTTGATCAATGTTTTTTTAGCATTGATAAAAGGTACCCTTTATCAGTGGTTTTTTCTAGGGTTGATAAAGGGGGTCTTTTATCAGTGTTTTTTAGCACTGATAAAAGAACCATTTATTAGAACTTTTTTTATAGTTCTAATAAAATTACCCCCTTTATCATCACTTTTAGCTAGCAATGATATATGGTAATGTTGGATATTTCACAATTTGTAGTGGTCGAATGTGAAATGTTCACCATTTTAACATAATTTTTGATGTTTGTAAAATCGATGTTGAAATTTTAATTGAAATTACATAGTATATCATAATAATTACCTCATTAAAAATATTGGGTGAATCACTATGTCAGTCAAAATAGAGAGTTATGATGAATGAATGAGAGTATACAATCACAAAAGAAAGATAAGATTAAATAACGATCCAAAAGTCCTTTTATTATTATGTCAACATATATATAGACTATATGTACATATCATCAAAACTCTTGATCAATACCTATTTTTCATGGAAAATCCAATGCCTATGATTTTTGATGTAGTGTAGAGATTGAAAAAATGAATGGTCATTGTAATTACAATCCATGAGAATATAACCCATATGAATAACAACTTATACAAATTTATACATCCATAATTATTTCATAACACTCAACCTTAATGTCATTAATTTCATGATATATTAACCTTGTGAAAAAATGAAGAAAAAATAATTGAATTTCATGTCAATTTTAGCCGCTTCATTAAAAGCATTATCAAGAAAAACTAATGGGAAAAAACAAATGAAGGGAAAAAAGAGTACATAATTCACAACTCACACTTATTAAGTCATAATAGACTTTTTAGTATTTACATACCAACTTTATAAATCAATTAATAATTTTTTTATTTGGTAATGAATTTGGGAATAAATTTATAAGGTTATCATAAGATCTAATTTACTAAATATTTATGTCATATTTCTTTCAAAACTAATGGGTAAAAAAGAAATTTTGGTGAGCTATGCTTGTCATATCAAATTTGATATACCAACCATTAAATTTTTTTATACAATCAAAATTATTATCATATAAGTTAGGTAGAATATCATTATCCATATTTAATCCACAATTAAACTTAATATGATGAATGAATGATTTCAACTAAAAACAATATTTACTTTCCAAATGAATTGAAACCAAATGTGCATTATTTGAGGATGATGTAGAAATTGATTATTTTATAGAATATAATTGTATGATAATTAAACCATAATTTAATAAATATATTTCTTGATACACTTTTATGTGGACTAGAAAAATATCCAGTATCAACATAATCAACTAATGTTTAATCAAAATTTTGAAATAAATGATCATTTGTTCCATTTAAATATCAATGAGCTAGAAAAGAACATTACCATTGTAGAGATTAGATTTGGTGGACCATTGATGGGGGGGGGGGGTGAATTAGTGATCCTTGTTTACAAATTTTATTTTTTAATTCAACCTCTTGAAATTAATAATGTTCTTCATCCACTTAGTAAAAACTCACAACCTTACCTTGTGTGTATAAATAATAAGTGATAGAATAATATATATTATCTATAAGGTTCAACATAAAATTCTACTTATCGCAGTTGGTTAGACACTACAACCTATGATTTCTCAACTATAATATTATTATTAATTATTGTGAGTGAGTGACCTAGAACCAACTTCTATATATACTTTGATTACCATAACATATATAGAGTTCAATATATACATGCGTTTATCCATTACACTAACTAGGTTAAATACCCTGATGTGTGTATAGGGGGGGGGTGAATTAGGGTATAATAGATTAAAAAATACCCCTTAAGATCTTATTTATTCATTAAATAAAACAAACTTATCTCATTTTACCATAAAAATGTATGAGTAGAGTTGAAATATTGCACGAGACATAACAATTTTACTTGGTTCACCCACACTGGGGTACATCCAAGGAGCACACAAAGACAATGTGCCTATGTACCAAATCCCCTAAAGTGAACTAATATTAAAAAGTTTTAATTAGACTTACTATCCTTCCTAGTTTACAACCAATCATAATTTGAAAGATTACTGCTCTATCAATTGAGGTGTGCTGACTTATCCTTCAGAATATTCTTCCATTGATTACTTGAATCAATATAGTTTACAAATCATTTAGTGCATCATAAATCTATACCTTTATCCACTTGATGAATAAATATTTACAAAACAATTATTGGGAAACCCCTTATGATTCATGTAAGATTAACTTTCATGAAACCCCTTTCTCAACCTTTTCCAAACTACCCAATTATTTGTGAAACTTTTCCTTTTGAGAAACTCACAACCATTCCTGAAAATTTACAAGCTTTCATGAAACTCACAACATTCATGAAACTCATATCTTTTGTGAAACTCAAAAATTTCATGAGAATTCATTTATTCATGAAACTAATGGTCTTATGAAAATCTTCACACAAGAAAAATAGTTTATAAATATTTTTGAGAATTCAGAGCCTTTGGATATTCATTAAGGGTTTATCTCTTTAAATAATAGGGTAAGATGCCTATTTATATGCGTTTACTCCTATTCATGAAACTTTCAATATTACCACCACCTTTTCATGAAACTCTTCATACATATTCATGAAACTCCATATCTTTGCAAAAATTTAGATAAAATTTCCATTCAAGAAACTTCCTATAATAGGGTAACTTACTACCTTTATTATATTCACTAAACTTTATGTAATCACATAACCTACGACCTTTTTATTTCACAGCTCATCATCCTTTTGTTAAACATTATTTCACAAATATATAAACCTTTGTGAAACTAAAATTTCACAAAAAACTAAACTTTATATAATTCCATAACTTCAATATATTTTTATGAGGTAGCCTTGGAAATCCAACTTTCATAAAACTTGTGCCATTCTAAAAATTTTGGACCCAATTTTTTTTGAAAACACTGGGAAATGACACCACCTTTTCAACCTATTTTTTTCGATATTTTATTTCAATGTGATTCATCCATGAGTAACAGACTTGTTTTTTTCTAAGATTTATAGAACTTGAATTATCACAATGGATTCTGATAGGATATTTCACTTTAAATCCCATATCTTCAAGTTACTACTTCATCTAAAATTACTACGTACAAGCTTGAGTGGAAAAAATATATTCATATGATGCGGTTCTCAATGAAATACAATCTTTTTTCTTACTTAGATAAGAAATACACAATACTCCAAGATAGAATGCACCACCTATCTTCTATAATTCACTAAAACTTCCCAATATATATATGTATAACCCAATAACTCTTGCTAAGATTTTTCATTATATTGTAAACAAAAATCTACCATGCGCTTGATATACCTAATTATTCTTTTTACTGCATGTGAGTGGATTTACTTGGGATTACTTTGATACTGAACTACTTGGAATGTGTAAAAAACAATATCAAGTCATTTCACTGTTAAGTATAATAGGATCCAAATGATCTTCCTATATTCCATGAAATTAACTACTTTGCCTTCATTATCTCATGATAGTTTCATTCGGGTAGCCACCAGAGTTATCATTTACTTGGAATTATCTATTATAAATCTTCTCAGAACCTCCTTGAAATATTTTTATTGAGGAATTAATTATCCATTTCTTCCTTGCATCACTTGTAAACCAAGTAAAAACATTAGTTATATAATAATTAACATTTCAAACTCATTTTTTATGAATTTTGAAAACTGTTGGCACTATGATTCATATGATCCAACAAATATTATAGATTCAACATACAAAAGTACCATCATATTTTGATTAATTTCATTATTAACAAATATATTGTAATCAAATCCACCATAATGAAAACTGATCTTCTTCAAAAACTGATCAAGTCTTGAATACCACGCTCTTGGTGCTTGCTTCAACCCATATAACTACTTCCTTAGCCAAAAATATTTGTTCTCATATTCATGAAAAATAAAATAATTTATCTATTCTATGTAAAATTATTCTTCCAAAATCCCATTCAGAATTTCTAACTTTAAATCCATATGGAAAACTTTGAACTTTCATTACACTATAATGAATAATAATAGGTGAATAGTCTTGAGTCTTGAAACAGGTGAAAATGTATCATCAACATCGATTCCCTTGATCTGGGAGTATTCCTTGAACATTAGTCATGATTTGTTTTAAATTACCAATCCCTATTTATTTAGTTTGTTTTGAAAGGAAAATTTATCCCTTATTAAATTATTTTATGCAAGTCTTGAAATAATATCCCATTTATGATTATTATTAATTTGTCTAAGATATCCATTAATAAAATGAACCCAATTCCCATATCCAGTTTCTTATTAAAAAAATTTAGGATGTACCAAATATATGAATGATTCTTACTATAAATACTTAATTATCTATGTTTAAACTGGCGCTACCTGATCACCAATGATGTTTTTTCTATCAATTTCAGCTCGACTCTATGGTTCACATGTAGATACAGATTTGAATTCATCCTTCTCATCATTATTATCCTCTTTTGAATCAACATTTTCTACTTTTACTCCCCTTATTTTCTTACCTCCTCATCACTATCATCAAGGATCTTTTCACTGTATTTTTAAAGATTATGTTCATTTTCTACTATAGTGACATAATTACTTTCAACCATTTTCCCAAACTCTTGTTGAATAATTTATATGATTCTATTTTTCCTGAGTATCCAAGAATTATCCCCTCATCTCTATGTGACTCAAACATTTTTTTGTTTCTACTTATTAAGAATAAAAAAATTACTACTAGAGATTTGAAATTATTTCAATGTTGGCTTCTTTCTGTACCATAAATCATACAGAGTATTTTCTTCTTTAAAAAATAATGAAGCCCTATTGGATATACAGACTGATGTCAAGGCTGATTCCTTCTAGAATTTCTATGGTATGTCTTTTCAATAATCATTTTTATGGATATGTTTTTTATGATATGACTGATCTTCTTAATCAATCCATTTTCTTGAGGTGTTATCACTAGGGAAACATGGTGCCTAATTCCATGATTCTTGAGATAATATTCTATATAGATATTTGTGAATTCAATACCATTATCAGTTTGAAACTTCAAAATATTATTTCAAATCATCCTTTTTGCTTCCCTATGATATTGTTTTACGCAACTGAACACATTATATTTCTGGGAAATAAAAAATATCCATTCCATATTACTAGAATCATCATTGAAAAGAATATAATACACGTTCCCATGAATGGATCTTGGTAAGATAGATCGAAAAAATATATTTATGTACCAATTAAAGCACTCCGTTTGAATTTCATTCTTTCTCATTTTACATATTTATAATAATATTCCTTTATTGAAAAGCATAAAACATGTGAGTACAATCACATGATATCTTGGAGATATCTCAAGATACATCACATTTGACCAGATCTTCTAGGGATGGTTGGAATATATAGAAAATCTATTTATACAACAACATATTTTCTTACTCTTTGGATAGAAAGTATATACCCTCTTATCCAATCACAAGGTAAAGATTCCATTTCATTTTATTTCCCTATAAAACAACCACAACATCTTTTCCATTGAAGATACACAAATTTAAGGTAAATATTATTGCACGAAATGAGTCACACAATCGAATTACACTTAGAAAGTTATGGATGAGAACTTCGACAACCAAGGCATCAACACATCTCATATATTTTCCCCAAATTTAGTATTTCCTAAGATAATAATATTTAGGCCTTAATTATTTCCCAATTTGATAACACCTTCCTTTCCATATTTTATGCCTATAACAAGATCCTTATTTCTTTTAATATGGGATGTGAATCCACTATAATGTTTCCATACACCAATACAATCTGATGCTTTAAGTAAAATCTCTATAACCACCTCTTTTTATTATCTTTTATTTTTGATCCACATCATTGAATTCATATATATTATTGAATTATATTCTTGATATCCATTTGAGTATGATGGACTAACTTCAACATGTATATATTCAAATATATTTTTCATTTTTCATCTTATTTTATGATTAATTGAGATGCTCCTTACAACCACTTTGGGTATACTTTAGCACATTCTTCTACATTTTTGATGAGAAATATCTAGCCATGTGTCCAAATCCTCCACACCTAAAATAATGACCATCAAAATCATTCTTGGAATATTGAACTCAATATATATACCTTTTTTTTCTATTGTTTCCTTCAATATCTTTTCTCTATAAAACTTATATCTTGCGAATGTATCATATTTCTATAGCAATAAAACTTGATAAAATGTGAATTCTTGTGATTAATTACTATAGGACCAATTGTTCCTCGGATTATCTAAAACTTATAATTTTAATTTATACCTAAATAAATTTTCAACCTCAGAGTATCTTCTTATGGTCAGACATCAATCATCACAGCTTTATGTTTTGTGATCAAACCCTAGAATAGCCTTTCCATTTTGATATAACCATTGATTATGTTTTTATATACCTATATGCTCCGCTTAAATATTTCTTATCACCTGAGTGACCTGATTTACCGATGTCATATCAGGATTCAGGAGTCTCTTCTAATATTCTAATTATTTTTTCAGGTTGAAAACTTCCTCATCAATTTATTCAATACATTTTATTTGATCTTTATCTATGATTTTCAAACCATAAATCACTATTTTATGTTATTCAAATTTGATATTTTACTCAATGAACTTTTATGAGTTATTTGGAATTAAAGAATTAAAATTATCAATTTATTCCTTAACTCAAAATTCTCTTCTTCCTACTTTTACATATAAAGTTTGGCATCATGAACCACTCTATTGTATTTCTTAAATTTTTATCTCCAAACATCTATCTCCTCAAGATCAGCTTATAATTTATCATGGAGATCAACCCTTCCTTAGAATTCTCATTCATCATTTTCACATTTCTCCATTTTTTGGGAGTTACCTAAAACTATCACCATATCATTTTATCCACGATCATTGTAGTTATCCATATCTTCAACATCAGATTATTCAGAACGATCATTTTCTTATGAAGGATTATTCTTATTTTTGAAGAATTTTCTCTTAATTTTTTTCTTACCTTTCACATAGGCTGAAAAATTCTTCATGGGAATTTAAACTTTATCTTCATCATCATATTGAAACTTATTGGTCCACCTTTCTATAAGATGTCTAACCTTTCCACATCAAAATCATCTAAGTAGAATTTCCCTTTGAAGTTTCCTTTTCCTCTTTGTATATTTGAGGAAAGGAATGATATAAACTCATCTATATCTTATTATTCCTATCCATATTCAATAGTGAGATTCTTCACAACCTTAAATTAAACCTCTTTGGACTTCCCTTTTCCCACCAACTCATTATCATTATTTATCATCTTGTATGTTATAAGAGTATTGTGAAAACTATATAATGTAAGTTCCTTTTGATCTTTATATTTTAATAATGAGACTTTTAGATTGAAACAAGGTGAAATTCTTATCAAGATGCGCTTAAAGATATTTACATCTTAAATAATTTTTCCAAAACTATGCATGTCTTCCACAACAAAATTAAATTGTTTAATGAATTAATCTATAAATTTATTGTGGTTCATTCTCAGGTCCCCATATTTATTCCACAGAACCTACAATCCTGCTTCTCTAAAATTTGATTCACCTTCATAAAAATTTAATATATTTTCCCATAGGGAATAAATTGACTTACATAACATCACCTTCTAATATATTGTGTTAGATAATGATATTCCTAAGGCATTGATTCCTTTGTAATTATCATCCAATTCTCTTAAGTTTTATTCTTATAAAACTCCACTATCCACAATAATATAAAAAAAAACACATCGCAGTTGTAAAGATATCCATACATAATGATCAAAAGTAGTACTAAATCCAATTCTTCCATAACTAAAAATTATTTCCATTAAAGATCAAAATACTTTTGTGATTAATAACCCCCATTGAAACCACCGATATAGAAACACTAATTTTAACCTCTAACTCTGATACCAATTGTTATTACAACTAGTTTAATACCTTGAGGGGGGGGGGGGGTGAATCAGGGTATGAAAGATTAAAAAAAATACCCCTTCATATCTTTTTTATCCATTAAACTATCCTTTTTTCCGTAGAACTGTACGAGAAGAAATTAAATCATACATGAAACAAAACAATTTTACTTGGTTTTACATCCAAGTAGCATAAAAATAAAATGTTACTAGGTACCAATTACAATAAAACATAATTCTATTACAAATTTTGGAGCAAAATCATAGTCCATATTCGTTTACAACCAATCAAAATTTGAAATCAACCTAATCTCTCAACATAAGTGTGATCACTGATCCTTCAGAATATTCTTATATTGATCACTTGAATTAATATGTTTTACACCTCATTTTGTGTATCATGAATCTCTACCTTTATCCTCTTTATGAATACCTATTTACTACATAATTACTGAAAAATCCCTTTATATTTGCGTAAGATTCACTTTCACAAAACCCCTTTCTTAACTTTCATGAAACTACCTAGTTATTCATAAAAATTTTCAAACATTCAATTTTTTTACTTTATATAAACTCAAAACCATTCATGAAACTTTATAATTTATTACAAAACTCACAACTTTCACAAAACTCATAGCTTTTTTAAAACTCATAGCTTTCAAAAAACATCCTTTATTTAAAAAACTGATGGTCCTATGAAAAAATTCTTGTAAGAAAAATCCTTTGTGAAATAATTTCATAAATTTAGAGCCTTCTGATCTTGATTTAAGTCCTTATCTCTTAAAATGAGGGAGGTAGCTGCCTATTTATTGATGTTTCCTCCCCTTCATGAAACTTTCAAAATCTCTATCATATTTTCATGAAACTATTCATATCTTTTTATGAAACTCCTTGTATTTATGAAAATTCATAGAAAATTTACCTTTGAGAAACTTCTAGTAATCTCATGACTTACCACCTCTATTTTATTCATGAAACTTCTCATAATCATATAACATACCGCATTTTTCTTTTGTGGATCAATATTATTTCACAAAAAGATATTTTGAAAATCTCTAAATATTCATGACACCAAAATTTAGTGAATTCCATCAATTCACCATATTTTTATGAGGAAGACCTGTAAATATAACTTTCAAGAAACTTATTCCATCCTCAAAATTTTGGAGTATAAAAATTTGGAAAACATTATGAAACATTGGGAAAAAATTCCACCTTATTAACATAATTTTTTAACAAACAAAATAAACCTAAAAATACTATAAAGTTACATTAATATATTTATACACAAAATTATAATACAATTATAATAAAGTTTCTTCTACATATACTATTTGTATGGTAATGTTATTAGATAACATATCACATTAAAATATTATAACAGTTCTCATATATAATGAGAACCTTGAGATACTATGACATTAATCTTAAACACGTGTCCAATGTTCTAGATACATCATATTGATAGAATAGAGATGATGTATGACTATCAGGTGCTAGGGGATAATAAGCATTGATACTTCTTCTCATGTAGTTTTCACTTGGTGATCTTGAGTAGATGAGATCATGAGGACTAACCCACTAATAGAAACACAACAAGTTTCAGGTTACATTGGTTGTTCCTATCTACAAACATTTGTATTTATCTTTCGCATTGAGATTGTTATCAATGTGTACCATTTAATCACATAATTTTATGTAAGGTAAAAACTCTGAAATTGAAGTTATAGTGAGGTATATTGTGTTGGGTGTTTCATTTGTGGAATGAAATTTGTTGAATGACCAATACATGATTTTTCACTTTCGAAAGGAAGAGATATATCAGGAATAGTTTATTAGGATGATAGTACCTTTATTAAATTCATGGTCATGATGATTGAATGTAAGTACATCTAGTAAGGTCAGTGAATAAATAAATAAATAAATAAAGGACGATGACCTAGAGTGTACATATTTCTTTACGAGGTATCATGAGATAAAAATATTATATTACATGACATGTGTTCATAGATGGTTTTCATAGCTATGAAATTTCTTATCTCCTTATGGGACTTGATGAGTTTCAAGTATCTAATCCTAATATACGAGTTACACTCACTGCTATCGAGATTAGGGCCTAAAGTGTCACACACTAAGTGTATCTAAAAGTTCCACATATTCCAAAGAATAAGAGTTTAAGACGAAGTGATCCCCACATATAGGGGTCAGTGAACATCCGAATGTGAATGATCGTTAGAAAAGTAATTCAACTATATTATTAAATTTTAGAATAATAATGATTGAATTTATTTCTCAATGTATTCATAGGTTATTTTATTATAAAAGTGAATATGATAAAATATTATTTTTTGATTGAACACAACATGTTCAAGGTTCATTAAATTATTTGGAGAGCTTACAAGATGAGTTAATGGTTCAAATTTTATCATGTAACATGTTAAAGTGTTAAAATTGAGTTATAAAATATTAATTAAGTTTATGATATGTTTAATTAATTCATAAGTGTGTATAAGGGTCTAAATTGAAGGTTATTATTTTCTAAGGACCAAAAGGGAAAATTTGGAATGTATAACCTAGGTTTAAAAACTCATTTTAGCCCCTTGAATAGTAACCTATACCATTTTCATGAATTTAGAGATATGATATATATTCTCTTCCCCTATAAAGTTTATAGAGAGAGAATTAGAAAAAAGAAAATAGCCAGATCAGTCCTTCTTCCTTGATTGAGTTTGAGTTATTCATGCGAGCAAAATAAAGTCATGAATCAATTAATTTCCTATTCTAGCACATGTGAATCAAAGATTGAAAAACTAGGAGCTGTGATGCATGTGTGGATGATCAAGAGGATACCTATATTTTTTTCATTGAGCCATGACATGAAGAATATGAGAAATAAAATAAGTGATTCTAAATGAACAAGGAACCCTTTATAGTTTCATTCAATTTTATTCCTTAGGCTAAATTGAACTCCACATGATCCTTTGAGAAATATGGGAAATGGGTTTTGAAAATTTAGTGTTTTTAACATGAATCCAAACCCAAAACTCTAAAATAAATATTTTCACTCTTTTTCAATGCTCTAGGTTCCTTCAATTGGTATTGAAGAGAGCGTGCAATTATTTAAGTTGAAAACTTAATTTTTTTGATTAAATCTACTATGATTTGAAAAGTGGGTTTCGATACGGTCCCAACACAATTGAGATTCATCGATTTAAGTTTGTATGGCCATGATATGGATGATATAATATCAATGGGTTTTTAATAAATACTTCAATGAGAATAAATATATATTTATATACATTACACACACACACATATGAGTTTTATATTTGGTTGGGGAGGCATTATCATGCATGGAAGAAGGGGGTATTTTTCTTTGTGTCTCATGATTGAATGATAAAAATCACAAAAAACCAAAAAATTAAAAAATAATAAAAGAAAAGGGTTATCCATATCCTTTTCAAAAGGATGTAGACAAAACCCTAAGACCCTCCCAATTTTTGGGAAGGGAATATATATTTCCACCCAATTAATTAGGATAATATTTATAAAGGTCCAACATATTCCCAATTCTTCCTTCACTATTCTAGAGTGTTAAGTAGTTCAGGAGTGGTTTCATAAATTATAAATTTTCATTTTAAATGCTTTTATAATATATAGAGTTTTTGAAATGGTTTAAAAATTACGAAGTGATTTAAATTTTTTAAAAGTTTATTTGGGAATTTAATTTTTTTAATATGATTCCAATTTTTTGGAAGTGTTTTTAAATTTTGAAAGTAATAATAAACCATTTTATTAATTATTTATAAGTTATTTTAATTAAAAATATGATATTTACAAGAAGATACTTACCCTTACACATGGTTTTGGAGTTTCTTAAAGGTAAGGAGAGTTTTCTATAAGCTGTGTAAGGGTAAGTGGTGTTTTTTATGTGTTTTGTAAGGGTAATCCCACTTTTCTACTTATCATGTAAAGGTAAATATGAGTTTCTATAGGTTATTTAAGGGTAACCTATACCTTCTATACACTATGTAAAGGTATAGTTCCCTACATAAGGGTAACTTCATCACTTCTTAACTTTCACCTTGAGCTTTACTTCTATGCATAAGGGCAGGAGTTACTTATGTAAGGGTAGTTCACCGATGTGTAAGGGTAAAGGAGTGTTTATAAGGCTATGGTAAAGGTGGTAAGTTCCTTATATAAGGGTAGATTATGGATTGTTTAAGGGTACCAGATCATGTAAGGGTCATCTCTTAATCTACGTAAGGACACAACCAAATTTATTCTTCTCACATAAGGGTGGGCTGGTGCTTTCCTAGTTTACATTAGGGTAAAATGGTTTTCTAAAATAATAGTAAAGGTGATGTGTTCTTTGTGTAAAGGTAGAACTGAAATCATTAAGGCTTCATAAGGGTATTCTCATAAGGGTGGAGTTGTGTATGGATTCAAATGAGTTTCCTCATCTCATATAAGGGTCATCCAAGTCTCATATAAGGGTAGCAAGCTGTGTAAGGGTAAAATCTTGTTAACCTTATGCACTATATATGAGTTGTATATGGGTATCTATTTTTTACATAGTTATCATAATTTATTCTTCTTCAAATTTTAAATTATTTTCAATGATTTAAAATCCTAAAACCATGGTTTTAATTACTTTAGACACATTTAAATTTTATCTAACATTTTCAAAGTTTTTAAATGGATCACAATTACGAGTTTATTTGAATGAAAATTAAATGGGGTATAAAATATGGAAATATGATGGTGTATCAAATTAGGGATATCCATTAATGTTAAAAATGAGTTTACTTCTATCATTTGAGTTCCTCCATGTTTCTCTTGAGTTACAGAAGACCCAAGGTAACTTCCAATGAGTTTAGAAATATTCTACGAGTCAAATGAACACTTCTTTTCAAGGATTCCCAATCTTCCTCGACTCTCTCTCTCTCTTATAGTCCTTTGTCCACAACATGGTTTATATATATTTTTTGTAGAAAAAATATTTTATCAAATAATTCTAGGATATTTTTTTATAAATTAATCCACAAAGGTGTGACCCCCCTTAACGCCTTTGGGTTTTTTTGGGTAGAGGCCAAAGGCATTAATGGAATCAACGCCTTTTGTCATATTAATGGCCAAAGGCGTTGGGCACCTTTCCACCTTTAGGTTTCCATTTTTTTGTTTATTTTGTTTATTTTTCTAATATCATAATCCTATACAACCCTTTTTAGTTTATTTTTTTAGACTTTAGAATTCATATGCCTACACGCCTTCCACTTTTTATTTTTTTTAATTTTTAATGTTTGGAAATTCCCCTCATCCTATCACCCATATCCCATCACCCTCCCAAAACCTATGATTCTTTTTGTGTTTCCAATGTTAATGACCGATAATTAAAAATAATAATATAATTATTATAATAATAATATATAAATTAGTCATAAAAAATTGTATTAAAATTTGATTAATGTTTGATCAAAATAATAATAACTTATATACTAATGATAAAATTATATTAGTAAAAATAATAGGCTTAAATATATAAATAAATAAATTTCAATACTATTTCGAAACTAGGATTTTAATTATTTCAATACTATTTGAATATACTAATCCTCTTATTATTTAATTACTAATTAATAATTTAATATTTAGTTACTAAATAATTAATAAATATTAATAATTATTATTAAACAATTAAAAATAAATAGTTAAAATTATTATTTAGTTACTAATTATTATTAATTATTATTAATAAAGATTAAACAATTACTGATAAATATTTATTAATTATTATGTAGTTTATAATTAATAATAACAATAGTTATTTAATTACTAATAAATATTAATTGCTATTAATTATTAATAAACTTAATAAAAATTACTAAAAATTAATAATAATAATTATCAATGAATTATTATTAATTAATAATAATAAATAAATATTTCTAATTAAGTAATAATAATTATAAATAATTATAAATTATCTAACATTTAGTTAACAAAAAATAAATTAATAATTAATTAATGGTAATTAATAATGGGTAATTCGTAAAAATTTGTTAGTATTATTATTATTATTATTTAATATTACTTATTTGTAATTAATTAGTAATTAATATTATTAATATTATTTATTAGTAATTAATCTAATTAATTCATAATTAAAAATTAAATTATAATTATCTACTTGATAAATAGTTAATAAATATTTACAATGATAAAAATAATAAATATTTTTATTAAGCAACTGGAACTACAAAAGAAAGAAAGAGAAACAAAGGAGAATAAAGGGAACAACACCGATAAATCAAGGAGGTCTGAAGTAATGATGACCAAGAGCGTCTGCTCTAATGAGATCATACCCTCGATTGGAAAGGACTCAAGACCTGAAAAGAAAGTGATCCAATCACCATGAGACACCTTGGAGGCAAGAAAATCCGCAACCATATTCCCTTCCCGCCATGTGTGAAGACCCTCTATGTAATTGGTCACTAACCCCTTGCACATAAGAATGATGTACACAATAAACCAGGCTATATGACCCAAGTTGAGAGTATCATTGTAGATATTGAGTGAGTTTGTCTCAATAGTCGCAAGTTGGATATTATTATCTCTATATAAAAAGAGGCAAGAAAGCATCAGATGAGCCTCTACTTGAAGGGAGTCACCTCTTTCGAAATTGGATGAGAAAGATAGAATCACTGATCCCCTCATATCCTGGACAACTTCTACACCCCTCATCATACCCATGTTATACGAACCGATGATATTTAGCTTTAGGATCAAATGATGAGGAAACCAACAAACCCATCACCCATGTATGACACTAAGAACACTGTTAGCTTTGGAAATGGTTAACATAATTGAATTTAGAGAGGGGGAATGAAAACAATCCTTATACAGGTGAACTAGATCAATCATGGTGATTCTAAACATGAAAAGAAGACTAGTTCTAGTACCTAAGAGGTCCTTTTGATGAGTGTCATTATGTATTTTCCAAAAACACTAACAAACCGAAGATAAAATGAGTATACGAGCCTTCTTCTCTGGTCCGGTTCTCCTGGCTCCCTAAAACCACAGACTAAAAAATGGTGCACTCGAAACCTCTTAATACCATAAGCTTGAAAATCCTCCAAAAAGTTTCCACACCATGCCGGCCCATTCCTCTTCAAAAAATAAGTGATAGGAGAACTCAACCCATGGCTCCCTACAATAGTGGCACCTAGAATTCATACTCACTCCTAGGAACATAATATTATATTCAGTTGAAAGTGCATGGTTCTAAAAATTCCATACTAGAAGTTTAAACTAAAATGGGATCTCCTTGAACCACAATAGTTTTCCCCAAGAATCATATTCCTTGGGAACCATATACAACCTATGAAAATCTTTAATGGAGAAAGCACCTGAGGATGATCTTGTGAAAATGAACTGATTTGGTTCTGAACTAAGTTAAATGTTATCAAAGAAGGCCTGTTGGTTTTCACCCAAGACCACACCAATGAAGTTCAGATGCTGGAATGCCTGTCTGAATTTGATATTCAAGGTAGGACACCTGGGGAAGCCAAGTGTTGAACCAACCCAATTATGCTGCCATAAGTTGATTTCTCCCATTCCCATAATCCATTGAACATGTGGTTGTAAGTTCAAAAGATGAGACTTTATCATGAGCTATACATTGGAGTACCTACCTCTTTACAGGTTAGGAAGATCCCCATACTTCCTCTTCATGTTCCTCCCCTATAACGTCCTCCCCTCAAGAACCTCCAAAGACAAATTTACATGAAATCCTTTCATAGTACCCAAAAATCTTCTCAAATTCACGTGCCTTCACATAAAAGCCTTTATAGAGACGCCCATGATTCCCATTAATGCCTGCCTTCTTACTGAGTGTCCCATAAGAAGGAAACCATAATGTTTTAAAGCCTTGAAATAACTCCCATTGGAACCTTGAGGATAGATAGAACATGCATCAGAATGGAAGATAAGATGATATTCACCATAGTAATATGACCACTGAAATATAGAAATTGGTTTTCCCAATTCGAGATATGCCTTGAGAGACTATTAACAATTTTTTCAAAGTGCTGGATCTGAAGATTCTTTGGGAAGATTAGAGCACCTAGATAATCTAATGGAAAGGACCCACTGTTCATGCCAAAACCACTCTCTAAGGATCTAATACAACCTTCCGAGAATTTTATAGAAGTATGAAAGCTACTCTTATCACAGTTCACCAATTGGCCGCTCAATTTTCAGTATTCCTATAGAATACCATTGATCGCTCATATAAATATATAGCTACCATTTGTAAAAAATATGGTTTCATCAGAAAACATGAGATGATAAATGCCACTAGAATGATACCTGGAATAATCAGGAATAATCCTTCCCATCACAACACATTTGTTAATATATTGATTGAGAGAGCATTGAGTAAGAATAAATATGGTAGGGGAGTGTATTTCTCCTTTCCTAAGTCCCGTGATATCCTTAAAAAATTCATAACATTTTCCCATAATGAAAGTGGATATCCAAGAAGAGATGAAACACTAGAAAATAAAATCCAAGACCCATGACGAGAGACCCATCCGAGAAAGAACTTTAAGAATAAAATTCCATTCAAGCCTATAAAAGGATTTATTCATATCTAACTTGAGCACCATGTTCTATCCAAAATATTTTTGGTTTATATCCTTTATCATTTCATGGGAGAGTCTAATATCTCCTTTAATCAAAAAACCCTTAATAAACCCTTGTTTTTCTTCAACAATCCACTTGGGGAGGTGAGTAGATAATCATTTATTAATAAAACTTACCAACACCTTGTAAGGAAAGTTTCACATGCATATAGACCTGTAATAATTTAATATCTGAGGATCCTTAACCTTTGAGAGCATCAAAATATTTGAATCAAAAGAAATACGGGGGAAGATACCACCATGAAAGAAGTTTTTCACAACCTGGAGATGTTCTTTTTTGATCACGTCTCAAGGGGCCTTGTAGAAAGAGTCAGGGAATCCATCTAGACCCAAATAACTATTAGAATTGAGATACCAGACTACATCCCTAACCTCCCTTTAATTAGGTTTACCTTCCAAGGATAACCTCAAAAATATCAGAGTGTCCCCTCAGATAACCTTCACGCATTCATGTTCTTGGACTAGTAAGAAGAGATTTAAAATGAGTCTCCTACATACCTCCAACAATGTCCCTATCATCTATGTAAGAGATATTTTTAGGAGAAAATTGGTCCTATTAAAACACTTTATTTCTTTAATATAGGCATGAAAAAAATCAAAGTTTCAATCTTATTCCCATAGACATTTAATTACAGACTTCTCCTGAGCCTACCATTCTTATTTGAGAAGCAATTAAACCAGAATGTTTTTCTTGTTCACAAGATACTGGAAGAGGGATTCATTCCATTTTTTTCTAGACTAGATTCAAGGAAATAAATGTCCACACTAATCACCTCCATGTCTTGAGCACACGATGGTTGACTCTTAAACCAAGATTGCAGATTAATTTTGAAAATTTGATCTTACTGTGAAGATCATTCAATGAGTGACCTATAGAATTTTTTTTTCATGACTCCATAACCACACGATAGTAACCCAAGTCCTCCATACACAAATTTAAAAATATGAAGTGATTGCAGCTAACATTACTGAAAGAAATAACCACATGCCAGGGGGAATGATCCGACAATCTCCTTGCAAAATAAGTAACCATGATATCATGAAAGGAAGAAATGGAATGACTATTCATGAGGAATCTATCAAGAAGGCACCATTTATTATTGGTGCCTATATGATTGTTTTACTAGGTGAAATGGTCTCGTTGAAAACCAACATCTATTCAACCACTGATGGCTGTGAAATTCACCAAATCCTGACTTACCTTCTGAGGAAATGCTCCCCTTCTTTCTCATCATCAAAGTCTGAAACAATATTAAAATCACCACCAACCATCCATGGTGTATCCCCAGAATCAAAAAACCCAAGATCATACGAAATCACCTCCCAAGATTGAGCCTCACTTTTTGTATAGATGAAAGAGGAGAAAACAATGCACCCTCGAAGTGATATTGGTCATCATAAACTGATAAAAACGGCTAATAAATCCATTGAGATATCATGTTTTCAAAAAAACTAGATATGAATGTTTTGCGGGTCGGCGTGAATGTAATTATGAATATAAGTTCTATATGAAAAATCCATGATTTTAGATGATCTTTGTTTAGGCTCGAGAACTAAAACCAATGAGGAAGAGTTGTTATGAATCTCATTAGCTTGTAAATCCATCTTAATTATAATAATTACTAATTAAAAATTTTAATTACTAATTTCTTACCAATAAATAATATTAATAATATTAATTACTAATAAGTAATATTAAATAATATTAATAAAAATAATATTAAAAAATTATATCTAATTATCCATTATTAATTAATTACTAATTAATTTATAATTAAAAATTAAATAATTTCTAATTATTAATAAGAATTATTACTTAATTAGTAATATTTATTTATTATTATTAACTAATTAAAATTTAATAAAAAAAATTCTTATTAATTTTTAGTAATTTTTATTATGTTTATTAATAGTTAATTCTAATTAATATTTATTGGTAATTAAATAATAATAATAATTAGTAATTATAACAAATATTTATTAGTATATAAATTATTATTTTTTAATTAAACATTAATTAAAATTTAATATAATTTTTGATATCTAATTTATATATTATTATTAGAATAATGATATTATATTTAAGTAATTATTTATTATTTGAATGGGAAACATATAAAGGAGGTGTATGGAGACACTTGATGGGATGTGGGAACTTTATGGGATGGGGGGAATGTATAAGCCTTCAAACTGTTGAAATAAAAAATTTAAAGGAAATAATGGGGCACATAGACATAAGTATTAAAAAAATCTGAAAAAGGGGTGCATGAAATTAAAACAATGAAAGAAATTAAATAAAAAAAGGAACCCAAAAGGAAGAAGGTCACCTAACACCTTTATCTATTAAAAAATCCAAAGGTATTGAGGGAATTAATGCTGTTGGATTCTTTTACCCAAATCCAAAGGCATTGAGCCCTTCAACGCCTTTGTGGCCCATTTTCTAAAAAACTTTAACATGGGTTTATTTTCATAATTTTTTTTGAAAAACTCATTTAAAAAATATGCCACAATGAGTTTACAAGGAATAAAATATACCAGGCAGTAAATACTAGTTATCTCTTATTTTTAATCGTATATGATATTAGCATGCTTTTTTTCCTATTGGGTAGATGGTAAGTTTCAACCTAATGAAGATAATTAATAGGGCTTAATGAAATTGATGGGAATGGGGAGTTTTGCCTCTATTTTTATATAATTTATTCATGTTTCATATATTTATTTCCTTGAAAATATTATCCCATACATAAGGAATATTATTCTCATTATCACATGTTGTGTTAATTTAGATAATCGAAATATTATCCTGGAAAGAGAAAGTGATTATCGCTTGCAAATAATAAATATTATTTATATTTCTTAAAAAAACATATAATTTCATGAAGTGCTATAATTTGATTAGTTGGAAACTAAAATTTTGAAGTATAATTATTATGGAATTCTGAATTAATATTATTTTTCATAAAAGGTATTTATTGCATGATTTTACTTATTTTGTAATTTTGTTTAAAGGATTATCCAGGTTTATTGCCCTGATGAAAATAATAGTTATTAGGAACCTTTTTTGCGTAGTGATTGTTGTGTATTATGATACCCTTGATGTGATTGTTTGATTAAGCTCACTATGCATTAAAAATATAATCACTTATATGTAGTTAATTAACTAGATGGCCATGAAAATCTGAAATTGTGTGATAATACCCATCGATAAAGATGATTTAATGTTATGAAATCCATGAAATTGGATTATGGTGGATGTGGAAGCTGAAGGGTGATGTTATGTGTTGGTATGAGATGGTGTTTAGTGGTTGTGATGTGTGGTTGTTTTAGTGAGATAGTTTAATTGTGGCAACGAATTGGATTATATTGTATTTTGATGATTCTTAGTTAGGGATGGAAGTAAATGAAATATAAATGGGATGATGATGTTTAATTTGAATATATAAGGATGAATAATTAATGTGAAAATGGTTGGAATTTGATGTGGTTAATTGATAACTATGGAATTAATGTGTTCTAATTGGAATAAATAAATTTAAAGATAAATAGATGAGTTGTATGAAACAAAAATAGCATGGGTTGGAATGGTTAAGGAACACTTGAATTAAATTATAAAGTGTAGTTAAAGTGGATGATGTTCAATATGAAATGAATGGGCTGGATAAATAAAATTTTTTGGTAGTGGGGATATATGTAAATTGGATTAACTTGACAAGAAAGGTAAAATGTGGCTTGTGGTTTGTGGGATTCTTATGTGGTGTTAAGAATTTATAGGTGGTAGTGAAAGTGGTGGATGTTTTGAGGCTTTTTGGATATGTTTTAAGTTGGGATGGTACTATTGTTGATAACCCATAAGTTGGGAATGTGTGTAAATATTATATATTTAATTTTAATTATGATAACCATACACACCCCAACCACATTGAGCAATATGTGAAGACACCCAAATGTTTTGGGGTGTTTTTTCTAATATCTAAATTATAATCATGGATAGATGGATACCCCCTCTTCCTTGCTCTCTTTTATAGGTGAGTTTGATATGCACGAGCTATGATTTCCATAAGTCAAAAGTAAAAAATTGGTTATGTTTGAGTGGGGGTCATGCATGGTAGGAGGAGAGAATGAGGTTGGTATCCTTCATGTTCATGGTACCCTATTATTTTGGTTATGGATCTGGTGAGAATGTGATGTGAGGGCCCGTGCGTTTTCGAGTGTGACATGATATGATGGACCATATGTCTTTGGGCGAGATGTGATATTATGACCCATGTGTCTTTAGGTGAGATGTGATGTGATAAACCTGGTATCTCTGGGTAGGTTTTTATGGAAGATATGGTAGCTCCAGGATATACTTCATTAGGGTTTCAAAGTGGAACACTAGTGGGAAAGTGGTGTGGGTACCCCTTTATTTGTATTATTCATATCATGTTACTATTGATTGATGTGTTATTTGGTGATCAAGCCTTGGTGTCATCAGGAATTAGTTTACCTAATAGGTGCTTGCTGATTCTAATGTTTTTTCACTATGGAATTAGTATTCTCTTCTCAAATTTTAATGAGAGTCCTTGGGTATGATCCAATTGAGTATACATGTTATGATAACCCTATATATATGAAATATTTTTTAGGTTTTCTAGAGGACTTAGGGGACTAATATGGACATTACTAGCTTTGGAATTAGAGCTATTATTAAATTGTTACCATAGGATTATCTTTGATATTTTACTTGAGGATTTTAATTATATTCGTATGACATTACATTCATGATGAAATATTGTGGATTTTAACTTTTTTTACACTATGAGGTTGTTTTGTGGTTTATGTCTTATATCTCAATCATAATTTTCTTTCTATTTAGGGTAATGCCTCCCATATATGTGACCTTCTTTATACACTTAGTGCTAATTTCCAACCTAGGGCCTAATAGAGGAGGGAATCAGGGATCATTATCTTCCTTTATCCATTTACGGCCTAGGAAGGGTACCTTTGGGGGGAGGAGATCACAAAAAAGTGGTATAAGAGGTTTAGGTTGAGATATATGATGGAGTTTGGAGTTAGGAACTATGAGGATTGCAAGGTTTGGTAAGTTTATGGCTCCAGTTGACCTTGGTGCATGACATGGGCCAAAAAGGCCATATAAGGAACATGATTTTAAGGCCCCCAGTTATCCGATGAAAGTTATCTTAGCCTAACAAAGAAATAATTGAGGTGGTACTACTTGTAGGGTAGAAACCTAGGAGAGGTACATGCATCATGATTGGTGTGCTTGTGATTTAATGAGGAGGTTTTTGGGAAGTTAAAGAATTTAATTAAATAAATATTAAAATATCACATGTGTTTCTATGAATTTTCTCATGTTTTGGTTTCTAATAAATTATTTTTTTTCTGAATTAATCTTATAACCTAAAAGGAAATATTAAAATGGTGATTAACTGGCATGATCCATTTGTTTGAAATCTTATAAAGACTTCAATGTATTTTTTCTTTCCTTTTATAGCATGATTTATTGTGAATTGAATTTTTTTCCTTTCTTAAAATATATAACATGTGATATTATTTTTATAATTTTTATAATTGTTTAATAATAACACTTAGTGTATTTTTTATTCAATAGATACTGAATTTTGGGAACCATTATAAAGAATGTTACCATGAGTATATTTCATACTTACATACTAAAATGACTGTTTTGAAAACCATGCTTAGGTGTATTCTATTTTCTATTCATTTTAATATGATATGAATTGTTTTATATTCATAATTTACCTCAAGAACATGTTATGTTGGATATTTTTTAACTTTTTTTTTCTATGTTTTGGAAAATGGAGAGCATGCTTACTAATAATTGTTAATAATCTAAAAGTTTTCCAAAACTAAAAATCTAGATCATTTACCAAGAATGGTTTAATTTTTTTTGCTGAGATAGATTATTTATGTTATTGGACATCAGAATATACATTTCATTCCATGTACTACCTTTTTACTCATTATATATAGCTTGAACGTATTAGGAATTTATTATAAGGCTAGACTTTGTTTGTTTTAAATTATTGTAAAATGATAAGCATGCACTGTGGTTAACATGTTATTATTTAATTTATAAAATTGAATAAAGAATAATAATGCATGATGAGAATAAATAATGTTATCCTAGAATATGGAAATTTCCTCTTAAAATAAATATTGTTGATAATAATTTCATCAATAGTGATTAATAATTATTTCATTTAGAAGATAATTATGTTTGATAATATAAAATATTATCAGAAGGAAGGGAAATAAATAATTACATGTGTAAAATTATTATTATTATTTTAGGATATTATCACATGTTAAAATTTAATTAAATTATGAGAAATATAAGTATTATCACATGTGGGAATGTTGATATTCATGGTTGAAATGTTTTGGTTATGGTTGTAGTAATCACATGCTCTTGCACCATGATTACTACATATCTCTTGATTTTCTAGATAGTGTGCTATATATATTAATGCTTTGTTTATCATGTTTGTTATGAAATTATAACAACCCAGACTTAACATAAATAGACAATACATCATTTTTTTGGAATACTTAAAAGATTACACAAACCAACGCCCAAAGACCATATTAGTTTAGTGTGTTTGGAAACATGGAAACATAAACGATGATACATGAGTGAGATACATTATCTCCCAGTAGGTTCCCCAATACTAGTACCCCTCTTAGAAATATCATATATGGAATATATCTTCATAACTTGGGGAAAGAAACAATACAAGTTGTGAGCTCAGATGCTCAGTAATGGTAAACAAGGGATATATGTAAGTATTGACATGAACATAAGGGTATGAGAATATGATCATATCATTAGAAGATCATACCCTGCATATCAAAGATCATAAACATGAATCATGGAATAAATATTAGAAGTTCATAAGACATTAATAATAAGATAAATAAGATAATGATTCACGAAATCATAACATAGAAATAGGATATGGCATTGTGATATAGACAAAACATGTAATATAATTCCCTATAAGTCAAGACGCATTACTAGAACTTATTAGGGAATTTCATGGGGACTACACCTATTGGGAGGGACACACCACTATCCCTATTAAAAGTCCTTTACTTATAAGGGATCAGGTTTCCCCATCTTTCCACAGTGGATCAGGTTTCCCCATATTCCCATAGTGGAATAGGTTTCCCCATCTTTCCATAGTGGACCGAGTTTCCCCATCTTCCATCTTCATAGTGACTACACCTACTGGGCAGGACACACCACCATCCCCTGTCACAGTATTTTCCTTATAAGGGATCAGGTTTCCCAATCTTCCCAGAGTGGATCAAGACTATCGAATTGATTCCCATAATTATCTTATGAGATAGAAATATTTAACTGATGTATTTAAGGGAGATATAATTCCCACCCATCACATAATTAAACCATTCATACATGTTCTACAAGATAATAAAACTTTCATCATATCATGACCCATAAAAAGATATGGGTTTCAAAAGCATGATATCATAACCCATGAAATGAAATGAATATAACAAAAATTTCATCACATCAAAATCTATATAAATAATATAGGTTTCATAATCATTTCATCAAATTATAACCTATGAAAAGAAGTGAGTTTCAAAAAGAATATAACATGTGGAAGAGAAATGGGTATCGTAAACATCATGATGTTAAGATATAAACCATTAAAGAAAGAATATGAATGGTATTCTTAGATCCTGACCCTGATAAAGCTTAAACTATATAAAAGGATGACATATTATATGGATAATGATTTTCGAAGATCAATTGAAACATTTTTGAACGAAAATAGACTTTCTTTGAAAATATTTTTCATAAAACCATTTTGAAAATATTTTTCCTATAAGGAAAGATTTATAATTTAATTTAAAACATTTATTGAGAAAAATATATTTTCCTCTTTTAGAAAAAATCTTTTTAAAAAATAAATCATTTTAAAAACCTTTATATTTTAAAATATATTTGAAAACTTATAAAGGAAGCTTGAAAATATTTTTAATACCTTTTTCCTTGAAAACACTTTGAAAACTTCATTGAAACATTGAAAACATTTTTCTTTAAAAATAATTCGAAAACTTAAAAATAAGGCTTAAAATCGTTTTGAAAATAATTTTCCTTTATAAATCATAAAATAATAATGATAACATTTTGAAAACCATTTTCTTTGAAAACTTTTAAAAGAAGCTTGAAAACATTTGAAACACTTTTTAATCATAAAACATTTTTTTTGAAAACCATTTTTCTTTGAAAACTATTTTAAAATAAATAAATTCCCAGAATATTTGGGAAAAAAATTATATAAAAAGAATAAACTTGTAAACTTACAAATTAACTATCAAGGAAATGACGGTCATGATGGTGGGTAAGTCCGCATATGCCGAACATTCCTTTTGAACCTTAAAAGTTTAGAAAAGTGACTTGATCAGAAAAGGGAAGGAAGATTAATTTTAAAACCATTTTGTGAAAGGGTAAAACATGGGTAAAAATTTTCTTTAAACATTATAGGATAATAGTAAAACATTTTTTAAAACCTTTTTAGAAAACATGATTTTGAAAGAACACAAATTTATGACCGAAATGAAAAATAACGCCGGGTTTTCATAAAAACATTTTCTTAATTATATTAAGTAAAAAATAGTAAAAAAATGGTACAATTTATTTTATATAACATTAATAACATTATGGTAAGATAATTCATGATATTTATTGAGATATGGATCATAATATTTCATTTATTAAAGAATAATCATAAATAATCATGATAAACGATGAGTTTATTGCTATAAACTGTTACCACTTTGATAACTTTGAATCATAATAACATTAAATGAATCTTTAAATATCATGAAAATAAGGATATTAATTATATAAAACTTCAAAGATAGTATATACACCTCATATAAAATATAGGTGCATAACATGACATGCATCTCAAAGAAGGAAAATTTAGAAAAAAATTATATTAATGATTTGGTAACTTTTGAAACATAAAACCCATGAAATAAAGATCATAAAATGGAAATTTAAATAAAAATAAATTTATGTATAAGAACCATATAATAAAAAAATGGTCAGTATACACACCAAAAAATATAAATGAGTGGTGAATGAGACATGTATCTCACAAAAATAAAAAGTGAGATGAAATTCTATTACTTTAAGTCTTGAATTTATTGGTAAATGTTCAAACCTACTATATAATAACTATAAGTTCATTATAAATATACCATAGAACCATATTTTTATATATAAATAAATATAAATTTCTCTTATGACTTTATATTACCCTTTTATTAACAATTCCATGTTAAAGTAATGTTTTGGGTAATAATTTCTTTGTTTATCGTACGTATTTTCACTTGTTATTCTTAAACTTATTACTTAGATAATGATTTAATTATTTAAAGAATTTAAAACATGAGGTATATATCATATATATTTATTATATAAATATTTATAGTAATATATAAAATACATAAATATTAAATTAAACACACTTTTCATGGAGACGGTAGGCTATACGTATGCATGAATGCTACTTTCGTTTTATTATCGTATTGAATGAAGGAAAGTAAATGAAATATATGTATATAAATATATAATATCATTATAGTAGAATTATTATGTTATATATATATCATATATTTTTACTAAACCCATCCTTAATACATTCCATGTAAAGTTTTAATAGATCACATTGTTTTGAGGTAGTGGTAGTCTACACTTCCACAAGCGAAGTTATCGTATTTACACAAAAAGGAAATAATGAAGCAAAGATTTATATAATAAATAAATAAATATAAATAATATTATATATATCATATAAAAATGGATTTTATATCATAATTACCAACCATGATAGGTGTTAAAGGTAAAATGAACAACATTATTTCGTGAGGTGGTAGTTCGCTATACACATGAATGGTAAGTTCATTACCCATTAGATGGAAGTTTCTATAAGTGAAGGTATAACACTTATAATGAAAAAATATAAGTATATTTAGGAAAATAGTGTTATTATATGAGTATGGAATAATAATAATTGATGTGGTGGAGAAATAAAATAAAGGAAAGGAGCTTGAGGAAGGACACTACCTATTCTTTGGGTAAATCCTTTTGGTTTGCACCAAAGGGATTCCTTGGTTGGATTTCTACCAAAAGAGAGTATTAAAGGAGGAATATAGGGATGTTTTTAATTGAATTGGACATATCTTGTCCAAATATAAGTGGTTTGAGATGTGTGAAGAATAGGGATAGGTGGTGGCCTTTTATAAGGGAGGGAGGGGACACACTTGGCATTTTTGAAAACAAGTTAAGTGTACCACGTTTTTACCAAAAAAAAGTAATCAAAAAACAAAAAAACTAGAGAATGGACGGTTTATGGATGAAATATGTCCATAAAAGGGGTTTTGGAAAAGTTTATAGGTCATTTGGGTCCTTAAGTTTAAGGTTTAGTCATTTGTTAAGCTTAATTTTTCCTTAATCTTTGTAATTAATTTTAATCACTTTCACTATTTTTTTTGGTAAAAATTTAAGTTTATATTGTTAGAATATAAATATTTTACTTATTTAAACTTTTTATGTCCATTTTTATAAATTAAATTCAAAAAATAAGCAAAATTAAATTTAATGCTAATCCCACAGGCGTGGCGAGAAAACGAGTTTTTAAAGCGAGAATTTTCAAAAGTTCATTAAGATTTTATATCTAAATTCAATATAAAAATGATTAAAATGACCTAAATTGAATTAATATATGTATAATTAATATATTTTAACTATAAATAAAAATTAAAATATAATTTTACTATATAAATAAATTAGACAAAAAAGAAATTTTGAATTAAAATTTTGTATTTTTTCACTATTCATAAAAAATGAAGTTTCTCAGAATAATCCCAAAAATTCACCCTAAGATACTTTTGACATTATTAATTAAAAAATTAAGTTTATTTTATAAAATTAAATTTCTAAAAGTTTCTAAAATTAATTTTATTATTATTCATAGGAGGACATAAAACACAGTTCTTTTTAGAAAATAGTATTTTCAAATATATAAAGACTTTAATAAAAATTGTATGTGTTATTATCAATATGATATTTTTATATAAACCATTATAAATAATATTTAAAAATTATTTATTACAATTAATATTAATAATTTTAACAGATATGTTATAACTATCCTGTTTAAATAATTATAATAATAATATGTTGTTTTGTAGAAATTTAGTGTTTCTTGTAACAAAATACAAGTAAGTGTTGCATGTATTGTAAGATTAAAATGGTATAGAATACAAATAATGTTTTAATTAGTGTAACAAGAAATTCACAACATCAAATAAAATTAATTTATTCAAAAAAAAGTTTAATAAAAATTTGGGGTGTTACTTTCTACCCCCCTTAAAAAGAATTTCGCCCTCGAAATTCATCTGGGTTATCAATGGTTTAATAATTGTAAATTAATTTAATAAAAACATACATAAAAAAATTGAATACTAAAACTTACATTAAAAGGGGAAAGTTGAAACTATATTAGTTACCCAAAGTAACATACAACTAGGTTTCCACATAGGAGAACATAGGTGGGAAGTGAAAACATGGACATAGAAGAGAAATATAACTATCAAGTTTTGATGGAGAGTTATAGAGAACATTAATAGGTGAAAGTTAATAATAAAAAAAATCCATAAATATGAAATTATCTAAGGGAGTATTTGATTTATCGAAAATGAAGTTACTAGGATAAAATTTTCGGTTTCAAGATCCTTTCCTTGGAGTTGAAGAATTTTCATGATAGTAAATACTTACTTGATTCCATTACATTTAATAATTGTGCCTCAATAAATTTCCAATTAATCTATTATTTTAATAAATAAAGGTTAATTTTTCATTCCCAAATCATTAGAAGATCATGATATCCATAAATAGAAAGATAGTTCATTCCATCTATCACAAAAAAGGTTATTATAAGTTATCAAATATGCATAAATCCACATATGGAGGTATAATAATTTAACCTCTAAAAACTCATCCAAAGATTAACATAAACCATTCCATAAATGGTAAAACTTATAACCCTCCTGAAAGAAAAAAATCTAAAACTTTAGAAATAAGATCACTAAATCATCTTAACACTGATCCCCTATGTCATAAAGTAGATATTGGTTGTAACTTTCAAAAAATGTGAATACCCTCATCATATATTCTCTTGAAACATGGTAATAACCTAAATTATTATAAATAATCTTTGAAAATATACATTCTTCATTATTACAAAGATTACTAGATATATTATTTAAATACAAGAAGATTTAAACTTATTCCATGATAACATAGACTACTTTGTCAAGAATTCCATTATCAGTTATGAGGTAATAGGTACTGTAAAATTTACTTATTCATACCCATAATATCTTTATGAAAACATCATTATCTAAAAATTTTGAATAAATCAAGGGTTAACTTCCTTTAATAAAAATAGAACCTTTCCATGAAATCACTTTTTTACCTCACCAGAACCATTCAATATATTCTTTCAAATCCTTAATGAAAACATTATACTAAAAATACATATATATTTCATGTTTTTTATAACATACTATTTGAATTACAGAACATAAATACTTTATTCATCCAACTTCCTTTTAAAATAATTAACTAATCTTTGTCATATTATTCCTTAATACCCATTTATTAAAATGTTAAATTATGTTTCACGTCTTAACATTTATCAAACACAATTTAATCATGTTTATCAAGAATACTATTACTACATCCATTTTTTTATTTTATTGAAAATAAACTTTTAGGGTAAGTGGTAACCTATAGAACAACCTCCATCAACAAGTCACACCCATAAAAAAGACACATAATAGAGTTCAAATTTAAAAAAAAAACATATCTATTCGCCACACCAAGACCACCTATTTCAAAATTCAAAAGATACCATCATCACATCGAATCCCAAAAGTCCCACGACCCGACTAAGGAAACTAAACCACCCAAGAAAACTACCATTGAGGATCACATCACTACCATCATCACATTTCCTAAAAATCACAATCACAGACACATTTCATCCCATAATCGAGGTTACCCTCACCTGCTCATCACCTTCAGCCACTCTCCGATGTACAATACCTAAACCAGACATTGTTGGTTCCATCGTCTCCACCCACAACCAGACTTTCATCAACACAAAACCATAACCACCGACATCATCGGCATTTAAACACCATCTAGTGAGAATCATGACTCATGGAATACCAATATCCACTTTAGCAGCAAAACTATTACTTGTAACACCTTTCTAATTATCTTCACGAGCCTTCCTCATAGAACATCGATTTTTATAATGCCCATAATTTCCAAATTTAAATCATTCATCAATTGATAATACCTCAGGGAGGCATATATTCCCATATATTATGTTAACTAAACTTTAATTTTCCATTTTCATTTACTTAATCAGTCCCTATTTCTATATTCAAAACATCTTCATGTTTATCTAAGACATTTAATTGTGTGTTTTTCCCACATTATCGACATGTAGGAAATTGAATCTTCTTTCCTCCATGGTCTCCATTACCCAAAATCTCAATGAACTTATTCCTTATCTTCCTTGCTGAGTTCGAGAGTTGGTTAAGGTATACGTTTTTAATCATGCTCCATGAAAACTAATTAGGCATGATTACATTATCCTTTACTCTAGTGATCATCTCACTAGAATTCTCATCAGAAAAATGTTCATCACATTCAAGTTTGACTCAGTTCCTTCAAGTTACCTTCATTGAATAAAACCATAAATCATTTAGTAAGAAATAATTATCATAGTGAGGAACCACATAATCATGAAATACCACTTATATGATGTCTAAATTATTACGACTTTCTTAATTCACAACACCTTAGGTCTATAATAGGTTATTCATATCCAAATCCCATTTAAATATTTCATGATGTTTCTTGAAGAGTTTGTGAATTTACAAAGCATATCCCCAGGTAGTGTCAAACTAGGTGTGTAGTAAGGCATGTTTTCATGTACTAGGTTACACTAGAGTCATGTCCGATGCACCTTGGGGGACTTTTACCCCTAAGTACATCTATTCTAGATTCACATCCACTTGTAGTATCTATAAAGGGATGTATTTCTAGAAAACCACTCACTATATCCTTTACCAAAATTCTAGGACATTTTCGTATACTTTTCTTTATCCTTAAACTTATCCTCAAAGAAATCCCTATACACATCCCTATAAATATTTACAAGGATCTCAGTAATGTTTTCATAGCATAGTTTCCAAAGGTTGAATAAATATTTTCCCTGATACCAACTATAAAAATACAGTCTTAACTTATATAGGCATTAAATCTTTTTTCATAATACTTAAAACATTACACTAATAGTCACCCAAAGAGTGTATTATTTTAGTGCCTTTTAAAAAATGGAAATATAAATGATGATACACGAGTGAGATACATTATCTCCTACGAGGTTATCCAATACTATAACCCCTATTAGATATATCATACATGAAATATATCTTCATAACCTGGGATAGGAAATAATAAAAGGGGTGAGCTCAGATGCTCAGTAAGGGTAAACAAGGGAGATATATAATAATAAACATGAGCATTAGGGTATGAGAACATGATAACATTATAATATCATACCCTATATATCAAAGATTATAAACATGAATCATGAAATAATGATTACCAGTACATAAGACCCAAATCATAAGGAAAATAAGAGTATAATCCATGAAATCATAACATAGGAATAAGACATATAATTTTGGCATACAAATAAACATGTAATATCATTCTCTATAAGTCAAGACACATTTCTAGAACTTATTAAGGCACATTGTGGGGACTACACCTATTGGGAGGGATGCACCTCCATCCTAGTAACATTCCTTTCCTCATAAGGGATCAGGTTTCCCAATCTTCCCATAATGGATCAATTTTCCCCATATTCCCATAGTGGATTAGGTTTACCCATCTTCCCATAGTTAATATGGTTTTCCCATCTTCCATCTTCATGGTGACTCCAACTACTGGGAAGGACACACCACGATCCCCAGTCATAGTCCTTTCCTTGTAAGGGATTGTGTTTCCCCATATTCCCATAGTGGATCAATCCCATAAACTTGATTCCCATCATTTTCTCATGAGATATAAATATATACCCAATTCATTGGAGGGAGATACAGGTCCCACCCATCACATAATTAAAACATTCATATATGTGCCACAAGATAACAAATATTTCATCATATCATGAACCATAAAAAGAGATGGGTTTTATAAAAATCATATCATAAACCATGAAATGAAATGGGTATCATACAAATTTCATCACATCATAACCTATAGAAATTATATAGGTTTCATAATCATTTCATCAAATCATAACCCGTGAAATGAATTGAGTTTCAAAATAATTTAACTCGTAGAAGAGAAATAGGTATCATAAACATCATGATATTAAGACATAAACCATTGAAGAAATAATATGAATGGTATTATTGGATTATTTCCCCAATAAAGATTAAACTATAAAAATAGATGACTTATTAGATGTATATGAATATTGAAAGACCACTAGAAAAAATTCTTAAGGAAAATAACATTTCTTAAAAAATCATTTTCATAAAACCATTTTGAAATATTTTTCTTATGAATAAATATTTACAATTTCATTTAAAATAATTCTCGAGGAAAATATATTTTCCTCTTTGAAAAAAATATTTTTAAGATATAAATCATTTTGAAATCCTTTTTATTTTAAAATAGCTTTGAAAACTTATAATGGAATCTTGAAAATATTTTGAAAACCTTTTTCCATGAAAACCCTTAAAAACTCATAATTAAATATTGAAAACATTTTGAAAACCTTTTTCTTTGAAAATAATTTGAAAACTTAAAAATAAGGCTTGAAATCATTTTGAGAACAATTTTCCTTCAAAACTTATAAAATAATCTTGAAAATATTTTGAAAACCATTTTCCTTTAAAAAATATAAAAGAATTTTGAAAACATTTGAAACACATTTTAAACATAATTTTTTCTTTTGAAAAATCTTTTTATTTAAGAAATATTTAAAATAAACAAATTTCAAGAATATTAGTGAAAAAAAATTCTTTAAAAATAATAACCTTGTAAACTTACAAAGGAAGCATCAAGGAATGACGGTCCTGATGGTGGGTATGTCTATACATGCCAAACATTCCTTTTTCACCTTAAAAGTTTAGAAAAGTGCGTTGATCAGAAAAAGAAAAGAATATTAATTTTATTTTTTTTAAATGTAAAAAATGAGTAAAAATTTCCTTTAAATATAATAGGATAATATTAAAACATTTTTGAAATCCCTTTTAGAAAACACATATTTTTAAGAACACATATTTCTGACTAAAAGGAAAAATATCATCGGGTTTTCATAAAAGCATTTTCTTAATTATATTAAGTACTAAAGAGTGGAAAAATGTTACCATTACTTGTATGTAACATTAAAAACCATAGTTTAATAAAAATAATGATATTTATTTATAAATTTATTATAATATTTTATTAATGGAAGCATAATCATAAATAATCTCGATAAATGATGAGATTATAGCTATAAACTGTTACCACTTTGATAACTTTGAATCATAATTAAATGGAAAGAATAAAATTACATGAAGCTTTAAATATCATGAAAATAATTATATTCATTATATAACATGTAAAAGGTAGTATATACACCTCATATAAAAATATATGTGCATAACATGGCATGTGTCTCAAAGAAGGAAAGTTGAGACAAAATTAATTTACCAATTTGGTAACTTTTAAAACATAAAAACCATGAAAAATAGATCATAAAATGGGTATCTAAATACCCATAAATTTAATTATAATAACCATATAATACATTCATGGGAAGTATACACTCCGCAAAAAATAAATGAGTGGTGAATAAGGCATGTATCTCACAGAAATAAAAAGTGAGATGAAATCTTCTTACCTTAAGTCTTGAATTTTTTTGTACATATTAAAAAATACTACATAAAAAGTATAAGATTTTTATAAATCTACCATATAAACATATTTTTATATATAATACCATATATTATTCACTTATGACTTTATATTACCCATTTATTAACAATTACCTATTAAAGGAATGTTTTGAGTAATAACAGCTTTGTTTATCGTACGTATTTTGACTTGTTATTCTCAATACTCTTACTAAAATCAGGATTTAATTATTTAAGTAATGTAAAACTTAATTTATATATAATATATATTTAGTATATAAATATTTATAGTAATATATAAAATATATAAATATTAAATGAAATACATTGTTCATGGAGACGGTAGACCGTACGTATGTGTGAACGCTGCTTCCGTTTAATTATTGTATTGAAAGAAAGAAGATAAATGAAATATATGTATATAATTATATAATATAATTATATTATTATTATTATTTCATATATATTATATATTTTTACTAAACCCATCTTTAATAAATTTTATGTAAAGTGTGAACGAATCACATCGCTTTGAGGAGGCGACAACCCACACTTCCACAAGTGAAGTAATCGTATTTAAAAAAATGGAAAAAAGGAAGGTAGGATTTATATAATAACTAAATAAGTATAAATAAATCATAAATATTATATATATCAGACGAAAACATAGTTTCCATCAAAATTACCAACCATGAGAGGTGGTAAAGATAAAACGAACAACATCGTTTCATGAGAGGGTAGTTCACCATACACAAGAACAGTGAGGTCGTTACCCATTAGATGGAAGTGTGTGTAAGCTATGGTAGAAAAATTAGAATAAAACATGTTAGTATATTTAGGATAATTTTATTTATTTAAATGATGTGGTGGAGAAATAAAATAAAGGAAAATAGGTTGAGGAAGATGCCACCTCTTCTTTGGGTAAATCCTTTTGGTTTTCACCAAAGGGATTCCTTGGTTGAATTTATACCCAAATAGAGGCTTAAAGGAGGAAGTTATGGATGATTATAATTTAATTTATAATATCTTGGACGAAATTAAATGGTTTTAGAGGTGTGAATAAGGTGGGGAGGAGGTGACCTTTTATAAGGTAAGGAGGGGACACACTTGGCATTTTTGAAAACAAGTTAGGCGTACCCACATTTGTACATAAAAAGTCATAAAAACTAAAAAAACTCAATAATGTAAGGTTTATGGACGAAATATGGCCATAAAATTTGTTTTTTACAAGTGTATTTTCTATTTTTTCCCATAAGGTTAAGGTTTAGTCCATTGTTAAGCTTAATTTTACCTTAATCGTTCTAATTAATTTTAATCAATTTGACTAATCTTTTTGGTAAAAAATTAAGTTTATATTATTATACTATAAACATTATAATTATTAAAACCACTTATTTCTATTTTTTTAAATTTAATTCATAGAATTTTTAAAATTAAGTTCATTGATAATCCCACAGATGTTGTGAGACAGTGAGTTTTTAAAGTGAGAATGCTCAAAAGTTCATTAAGGTTTTATATATAAACTCAACATAAAAATGATTCCAATGACCTAATTTATGATTAATATATTTATAATTTATCTATTGTGACTTTAAAACCAAATTAAAATATTATATGACTATATAAATAAATTAGTCCAAAAAGCAGTTTTGAATTAAAATTTAGTATTTTTTTCACTATTCATCAAAAAATGAAGCTTCTCAGAAAATTACCCAAAATTCACCCTAAGATAATTTTGAAATTATGAATTTTAAAATGAAGTTTATTTTATAAAATTAAATATCTAAAAGTGTCTAAAATTAATTTTATTATTATTCACAAAAGGATATAAAAATCAGTTCTTTTAAGAAAATAGAATTTTCAGACATATAAAGACTGTACTAAAATTTTTATGTCTTATTATCAATATGATTTGTCTATATAAAACCATTGTAAATAATATTTAAAAATTATTTTTACTATTAATATTAATAATTTTAATTGTTATGTTATAAAAAACATTTTTAAATAATTGTAATAATAATATATTGTTTCATAGAAATTTATTGTTTCTTGTAACACAAGCCAAGTCAGTGTTGTGTTTAGTGCAAGATTAATATGATATAGATTATAAATAAAGTTTTACTTAGTGTAGCGTTCAATGCAAAAAATCAAATAAAATTATTTTATTAAAAAAATGTTCACAAAAACTCAGAGTGTTATAGATATGGTTTAACATGTTTAATATGATGAAATGGTTAAATAATGTAAAGCTGTTAAAGGGGTTGGATAAAGAATTAAATATGCACGTTCATTGAATCTAATGATTCTTATAAATTTAATGTAAATAAAATGATGTATGATGTATGTTTAATTAAAATTCTCCTTCCATATGTTAATTGGATTGCCTAAAGAACAAGAGGTTGGAGATGATTGATGTTAGAAATAATAAAGTTGTATGTTAATGAAATATCCTCTCTTAAATTTTGTTGAAATGAGAAGTTATGGTTGAGATAATTGTTAAATAACTTATATATTTACATAGATTCTTCCTTAGGTAACCTATAGTGAAATCCTATGATGACTTGGTTAATCCAAGTTGGTAATAAAACTTATTATTTGATAAAGGTAAATGTTGGGGCCAATCGAGCCTATTTTATTGTAAAGGGTGGATGAATTGATTTATCACTTAGATTCCCTATTAAATTTGTTCTTTGTTTTTTATACTCTGTGTTTGCTATGAACATGATCCTGGGATGGCTGTTAGTTGATGAGATATGGGAGGGGATGCCTAGGGATGTGTTGGTGGCCTGAGGTGCCAGTTACGATGATAATATGGATAGGAATGCCTGAGGATGTGATAAAATAACAAGATATTAATTATGATGATGAGTTGGAATGATATACTGGATGTTTTCTTATTTTTATTGGTGTCAGTTATGGCATTGAGACTAATAGAATGTGATGAAGTTGGGCTTTCCCATTTTTTTTGGGATAACAGATGGGATGCTTTCTTGATAATGAACATGATTTTTAATGGTTATGTCATGGTGTTCTTATATCCCTAGAAGGGATATCTCTAATATTGTTTATATATATTATATCCTTGAGAATATGAAGAGAGGGTAAACCTCACACATCATGATGTGTTATATTATGACAAGTTTTAAAACCATACAGGAAAGTCAATACTTCCCAAAATAGATAATATCTTGGTATGATGGATGAGTTCCTTTGATTTGTATTCTTTTGGTAGCTCTATTGATCATGGTGCATAAGATTATTGGGGATTTTTATGTGATGTTAATGTTAAAACTATTGAAAGTGATGGCCTGAAATTATTATAAATGGTAAATTGAATGTTATATCCTTTTTATATTTTTCATGAGTGTGACCCTAGTGAATAATAATTTTTAACAAACATGTAATTTTTTTAAATCCAGATAAAGTGTATTGTTTAAACCTTATGATTTTTTTTGTAATTCCTGCCTCATGTTAAATTGGATGTTATGTGTATTAATATTAATTTTAATTTTCTAAAGATTTTGGTAGAGTTGTGTTAGTTGAAAAAAGAGTGTGATGAAAGCATATTTTAAATTCATTATATTTATCTATTGGTTAAAATTGTAGTGGTGGGTGTGTAAATTAAAATTATTTATTACAAGTAAATTTAATTGAATAATTTATTGACCATTTTTAATTTTTATATTATAAATAACATATTTCTATCCAAATTATTTTTTTGGGAATTTTTTTCTTAAATAAGAAATTACATATTTCAAATAGACATTCAATTATTTTAAAAATATATCTATAAAATGTTTTAGACGAGTTTTCACAATTGTATTGGGGGAATGTTTATCAGTATGTTTTGAAATTTAACATGTTTCAACATGAAATGTTGTGATTCATTTTGGGAATGTAAATAATAATTTAAAAACTATGTTTAGGTTTTAAAATTATTAACCATCACGACTTCATGAAATTTTATAAACATAATTTTTTCTAGCATGATAAATAAGAATAAATCATGTATTGATCTTCATTTGATTTAATTCCTAAGTAAATTTATTTAAGTGTAAGATATTATAATTTTTCATCCTACATGAAGTTATATGATTCTAGTTTAAATCAATTTGAAGTGATTGTTTCTAATGGCGATCCCTACAATTGTGTTTATTTTATAAAATTATTTTATTATTATTTATTGCTTGCTGGTATTTTCATTTTTATCTAAGTGACATTATATTATTTTGAGAGGCATATCTCTTGAGAGATTGTATTTAGAGTTTTTTATGTGTTTTAATTATAGTGGGATCCCTAAGAGGCATCTTGTAGGGGGGGTGAGATTATATCTCTTTTATTTTCTCTCTCATAATTTTTGTTTTAATTCTAGAGGATGAGAATTGTTTGAGAGGTATATAATGTAAAGTTACAAAATATTATTGATCCTTCCTTTTCCATTATGTGGTGTCTGGTGTTTTGGGTGAAACGTCATAAATTTTTGAAGTTATTTTTAAATGATATGATGAATTATAAAGAGATTTTAAAAATTATGGAAGTTATTTCAATGTTTAAAAAGTTTTTTTAGTGAATTAATTTAGAAGTTTTTAAAATGATTTTAAATATTTTGAAAGCGTTTTTTGAATTTTGAAAGTAATAATAAACCCTTTTATTAATTATTTATAAGTTATTTTAATTAAAAATGTTATATTTTCAATAATATACTTACCCTTATGCAAGATTTTGGAGTTGTCATAAAGTTAAGGAGAGTTATCTATAAGATACATAATGCTGAAGGGTGTTTTATTTGCATTGAGTAAGGGAAATCCCCATTTTTTCCTTATTATGTAAAGGTAAATAGAAGTTTCTATAGTTCAGATAAGGGTAACCTGGATCTTCTATGTGATGTATAAAGGTATATTTCCCTACATAAGTGCAACTCCATTATTGCGTAAAGGTCACCATGAGCTTTCCTTCCATGTTTAAAATTAATAGTCTACATACATAAGGGCAGTTCATCACTGAGTAAGGGTAAATGAGAGTTTATAAGGCTCCCATAAAGGTAGTCATTTCCTCACGTAAGGGTTACTCATGGATTGTGTAATGGTACTAACTCATGCAAGGGTTATCTCTTAATATACGCAAGGGTAAAATTGAGTTTCTTCTACTCACATAAGGGTTAGATGGTTCTTTCTTAGTTTTTCATAAGAGTCAAATGGTTTTATCCAAGATTTTAAAAAGGTAATGTGTTATTTTTATAAAGTTGAAAATAAAATCATTATGGTCAAATGCAGGTATTCATGTGAGGGAGGAGCTGCATAAGGGTGTAACCAAGTTTCCTCAGCTGACTTAAGGGTCATCCGAGTCTTGTGTAATGGTAGAAAGCTACATAAGGGTAAAACCTTATTACACTCATACAACATACATGGGTTTCATATGGGTATTAATTTTTACCTAGTTTTCTAAATTTTATTATTCTTCATCAAACAAAACTTGTTTTAAAGGTTTTAAAATCCTAAAATCATAATTTTGATTGATTTTGAATCATTTAAATTATATATAATGTTTTCAAAGGTTTTAAATTGATCACAATTAAGATTTTATTTGAATACATATTAAATGGGGAATAAAATATGAAAATTTGATAGATTATCTAAGGAGGGATATCCATGAATGCAAGAAACAAGTTTCCTTTTATCATTTTATTTCATCATTGTTTCTATCAAGGTAAGAAAGACCCAAGGTAACTACCAATGAGTTCATAAATATCCTACAAGTTGAACAAACCCATCTTATCAAGGATTCCAAATCTTCCTCAACTCTCTCTCTTACTTCTCTGGATGTAAAAAGTTTATAAGGAATAAAATATACTAGGTAGTAGATCCTAGTTCTCTATTATTTATGTTTATATGTGTTATTATCATGCTTTTGATTCCTTTTGGATGTATGGTAAGTGTCATCCTAATGAAGATAATTAATCATAATTAATGAAATTGATGGGAATGGGGAGTTTCACCTATATTTTCATATTATTTCTTCATGTTTCTTATATTTATTTCCCTAAAAAATATTATCTCTTGCATAAAGAATTATTATTATTATTATCACATGTTGTGTTAATTTAGAGAATAGAAAGATCATATTGGAAAGTGAAAGTGATTATCACATGAAGATAATAAATATTTTTTATATTTCATTAAAATAAAAAAGTGTAATTTCATGTGGTTTTATAATTTTATGAACTGGAAAATAAGTAATTGAAGTATAATTATTATGGAATGCAAAATTAATATTATTTTTCATAAAAGGGAGTTCTCATATGCTTTTACTTGTTTTGTGATATTGTTTAAAGTACTATCCATGTTTTTTTACCTTAGTAAACATAATGGTTTTTGAGAACCCTATTTGTGCAATGATTATTGTGGATCATGAGACCCTTGATGTGATTATTTGTTTAATCTCACTATGAAATAAAAAGATAACCGCTTATATATGGTTAATGGACTAGTTTCCCATATAAATATTAAATTGTGTGATAATACCCAATGATAAAGATGATTTAATGTTATAAAATCACTTAAATTGGATTGTGGTGGATGTGAAAGTTGAAGTGTGTTGATATGTGTTTTTATAAGATAGTGTGTGGTGGTTTTGATGTGTTGTTGTTTCAGTGATATAGTTTAATTTTGGTGTTAGATTTTATTATTTTAAGTTGTGATGTTTATTGGTTGGGGATAGAAATGAATGAAATGTAAATGAGATGACTATGTTTAATTGGAATATGGAATGATGAATAATGAATGTGAAAATGGTTATAATTTGATGTGTTTATTTTATGAGTATAGAATTTATGTGTGGTAATTGGATTAAATAAATTAAAAGATAAATGGATGATTTGTATAAAACTGAAATGGAATGGGTTATAATTGATAATAAATGCTTTAATTAAAGTGGGAAGTCTGGTTAAAGTGCTTGATGCTTAATATGAAAGGAATGGGATGGATAAAATAAATTTGTTGGTAATATGGAAATATTAATATTATATTAAATTAAAATTAAAGGTTTAATGTGTCTTATGGTTTGTGGAATGATTTTGTGGTGTTAAGAATTATGGGTGGAAGGTAAAGTGGAAGAGATTTTAAGAATTTTTGGTGATGTAGTGAGTTGGAATGATACTCTTTTTGTTAACCCATAGGTTAGGATTTTGTGTAACTATTATATATTGAATTTAAATTATTATTTATATACACAGCCAACTCAGATCGAGCATTGTGTGCCGACACCCAAATGGTTTGTGGGTAGTTTTCCCAATATCTAGATCATTAGCATGGATGGATGGATACCCCTATACTTATCTCTTTCTTCCATGTGAGTTTGATATTCATGGGATCTTATTGAAATAAGTACAAAGTTTAAAAGTGGTGATGAATAAAGAGATTGATGTGGTTATTCAGAGTGGGGTTCATGCATGGTATGAGGAGGGCATGTGGTTGATGCCCTTGATGTTAAAAATACCTTACTATTCTGGTTATGACAGTGGTTAGGATATGATGTGAGGGACCATGTGTCTTCTGATGAGATGTAATGTCATGGTATTAGTTTCTCTAGGTGATATGTGATGTTATGCCCCTAGTTTCTTTTGTTGAGATGTGATGTGATAGCCCATGTTTTTTTGGGCTAGTTAGTGTGTTATAGATAACATCACTGGGACATATACCATTGAGGTGTGATTGTGGTACACTAGTTGGAAAGTGGTGTGGGGTACCCTTTTATCGATATATTTATATTATTTGACTATTAATGGATGTGTTATTTAGTGATAAAACCTTATTGAGGTTGAGAACTAGTTGACTTGATAGGTTCTTGTTGATTCCCCTATTTGTTCACTTGGTAATTAGTATTCTCTTCACACATTTTCATGAGAGTCCTTGGGTATGATCCTACTGAGTATAAATTTTATGATCAACCTATATATATATATATATATATAATATTTTAGGTTTCCTAGAGGACTTCAGGGACTAAGAATGACATTATTAGCTTGATCATTGAAGTTATTGTTGAGTTTCTTCCATAGGATTATCTTTTCTATTTTACTTGAAGAATTCCATCGTATTCATATGACATTACATACATGATAAAAAATTGTGGATTTTACCATTTATTTATATTATGTGATTTTTTTGTGGTCAATACCCTAGCTCCAAATCCTACATTTCTTTCTATTGAGGGAAATACCCCCCATATGCGTGATCTTATTAATACCCATGGTTCTATTCACCAACCTGAGGCCTACTCTTGGCAAGACTGCAGGGTCATTATCTCCCTTTCTACCATGAAAAACCAGGAGTGGTACCTCTTGAGGAAGGGGGTCATTATCATTCCATTATATATATATATATATATATATATATATATATATATTGTGTGAATATATTTGGTGCTCCCAATTGGGATGCCTGACCTTTCCCCAACCTAGGTCAAGTCAAATCGATCTAGATCTAACCTACCCGACCTGTTAGACTTATCTCAAGATTTAAATTAATATCCATGGATCTACCTTAGGTTCAAATGGACCCAAAAAATTATGATTTTTTTTACAAATTAAATTTTATTGTCTAGGATTTGATAAAATTATTTTGAGTGAAATGATGTATCAATAATTTTTTAATTTTTTTTAATTTGATTCTAATGCATTAAAATTACCCTTAAATTGAATTTTAGAATTTTTAATTTTTATTATGAAATGTAATTATAAGTTGACTGATCATGATCTGAAACAGACTTGTGCATGTTTGGATAATTATTTATTTAATTTAATTTTTTCATTTGAGTTTTAAAAGTTAATAATTATTTATGTTTTGGTGATCTGTGTATCGTAGATATGTATTTAACTTTTACAGGAGCCTATATGTTCATATTTATGTGATAAAATGTAATTTCACATTCTAAGTTCCTCTAACCTACGTGTGAGTACAATATGTAAAGATCAGAGGCATTAACTACACCGTGGTTCGAGTTAAGAGTCTGCATGAAACCAAATTAATGAAATGAATGGGAGTTGTAGGTAGTGCAATTTGATTCATGCATTGACTTAAGGAATTACCCTATGGTCTCAGTTAATCCATTATTCGCATGATGGATTAACCAATAGTTAACGAATCATGATCATTTCACTATTTATTTATTTTATTGTTTGCATGGTTTATTATTTTATATATGTGTATTTATTCTATATGATCACATATAATGATAAACAAGCATACCTAGAAAAAATGAACATGTGTAGTGAATGTTTTTTATTTAAAACATGGTTATGTTGTGAGTGAGATTATATAGAACAAACATGTTAAATAAAAAATGATTCTTTTTGGATATAAATTAAATTCCCTCAAAGTTATGTTAAGTAAAAATTCCATATATCATTTGGATTTGAACAAAACCATATGTTGGATGTGCTCATCAACTCTAGTTGAGGGTGGATCTTGCTGCTGAGGTGTTCATATGGAAAGTTGTGGTTTGAATTAATAAAATTTAGAAACAAATATGTAGCCATAGATTTTACTATAATCAGAGGTTTCAAAGGATCCTTACCACTAGAATATTAAAGGGACAAAATATCAATAATTTAACTATTGAGGGAAATTAGAATTTGATAAAATAGTGGGATTCATTTAAAATTTAATAAACTAAAAATTTTATTTGGGAATCAAGATAAAGTACTAATATGATAAAGTATATTTTTTTAGATCAAATGGCCATCACCACCACCAATATAATCTCACTACGATCAATATTGGATAAAGAAAATATCCCAACTGACAATAACTTCTAAGAGTGGTATATGAACTTCTGCATAGTACTACGCCAAGAAATTAAACTTTATGAGATAGAATCCCCACTTTTTGCTGTTCCCCTTATAGAGAAATAAAGGTAGATAAATATAAATTCAAGAAGCATGTGGATGATGCACTAGATTTCTAATGTTTCATTTTTCCATCTATGTATAGTGATCTATATAGAATGAATGTGAAAAAACATTTCTAAAAGATGATATCTCATCTCCAAGAATTATAAAAAGAGTGATCTTAATAATAAATATATGATATATCTAGTGCACTATACATATGTAGGCTAGAATAAGGGAATCAATAAGTATCATATGCACTTAATATTATTAAATACATTGAGAGAATAGAATCTCTTGGGTTCAAATTGAACTAATAACTAGAAACTGATCTCATTATTTTCCATTTACCACATAACTCCTTGAATTTATTCATTAATTATAATATTAATAAAATGAATAAGTCACTCATGAACTTTTTGGATTTAGCTCACCAAATAGATAAAGATATGTAGAATTCTAACTCTTCAGTCCTTATATTGAACAAGAGGAGTAAGGGAAAGTCTAAGGCATTAAAGACTAACTTTAAGATGAATATTCCAATTAAACACCCATCTAATAATTTAAATATATAGTGGGAAAAAAATGATCAAAAGGATTCTTGATTTTATCATGTAAATAAGGGTCTTTGAAAGAATAATTGAAAATATAGAAAGAGAGAGTAATGTGATTCTTTTTATTCAGGTTTATTTTTCATTGAATCTAATATATATATATATATATATATAAGTTGGGTATTAGATATGGCATGTGGGTCACACATTTTTATTCAAATACAGGGACCATTTAGATTCAAAAATATTACAAAGGGTGAGGTAGATCCTTGAGAAACAAATGGTGCAATACTGGCAGTATTATCAGTAGGATATTACCATCTTACTTTTCCTAGTAGTCTATTTATTATATTAGATGAATATTATTATAATGTACCTTCAATTACCAGAAACATAATTGCATTTCCAAGATTAGAAACTATGGGTTTTTATTTCATGTTTAAAAATAAATTTTGTCTATTTTATAAGGATAACATATGTTATGTTATGACAAGTTTCAAAAATAGATTTTATATAGTTAAACTTGAAAACCCTATTTTATAAATAGTGACAAAAAAATAACAATGACTTATATATTAACCAACTATGGAAATTCAGGATAGGTTATGTAAATGAAAATTATTTAAGTAAACTATATCAAGTAGGGTATTTAGACTATATTGAGTTGAAATACTTGGATGTATTCCATATTTTTTACAAGATAAAATGACCAAATATACTTTTATTGGGAAAGAATAAAGAGCTATATACCAACTAGAATTGATTAAAATTGATATATGTGGTCTATTTTCAGAAGAGGAAAGGGGTGGGTTCTCTTATTTCATTACTTTTACTGAAATCTTTGATAGTTATGGTTTTATATACTTAATGAGATATAATCCAAATTCCTTTCATATGTTTAAATAATATCAAAATCAAGTACAAAATCATTTTGGTAAAATTTTTAAGAAGCTCTACTTATATCATGATAGGGAATATCTAAACCAAGCATTTCTTGATCACTTAAAGGATTGTGGAATAGTATACCATCTCACTTATCCTTATAAACCTCAATGGAATAGTGTTAGTGAAAATAAGAATCATACCTTTCTTGATATCGTTAAATTGATGGTGAGTCATGAAACTCTACCACTATCCTTTTGGGGATATTCACTGAATATTGTAGAATATACACTAAACTGAGTACCAAATAAAGTAGTATATGGGATTCCATATGAGTTATGGTATGGAAATAAATATTCACTTCATATATGTGTATAGGTATGTGAGTTATTTTTCAAGCCTATACTTAAATACAAACTAGCATCTCGAATCATGAAGTGAATATTTATAGGTTATCTAAAGGAAACAAAAGGGTATTATTTATATAACCTTTCAGATATAAAAGTGATTATGGAAAGAAATGTTAGGAAAGTGAAATAATTTACAATGGAAATTTTTGGAGAAAGATTGAATTTTATGAAGTTGGATCTCAAGATGCACAATATTTGGTATAGGAATAATATCCATAATTGATAGTGGGAGACTAAGATGTTACCAAGACAAAAGTTCTGCATAGTTCAACTAGAGAGGTTAGATAACCAAATAGATATTTTTTTCTTTTTATCGATCTAGGTGAAACATTACTCATTGAGGACAATGAAACTATGAATTACAAGGAAGTAATAGATGGAAAGGATGCAACTAAATTGAAAGAAGCTATATATTATAATATGGAGTCCATGTACCAAAATTAGGTTTCGATTTTGGTATATCCTATAGTTGATATAAATACTATTAGTTATAAATGATTATTTAATAAAAATATAGACATGAATGGTAAAGTAAGAACCTATAAATCATGCTTCGTTATGAAGGGTTTTAGGAAACATCAAAGAAAATACTATAATGAAATATTAACAATAGTTGCAATGATGAAATTAATCAAAATGTTAATTTTAATAGAAGGATTCCATGATTACGAAATTTAGAAAATAGATGTCAAAAATGATATTCTAAATGGGAAGTTGGTTGAAGACATATATATGACACAAACCCAAGGTTTTATTATGTTAAAGAGTGTTAACAAAGTATGAAAGTTATATAGATCCATTTATGGACTGAATAAGGAATCAAAGTCATTGAATATTTATTTTGATGTGGCCATAAGAGAATTTGGTTTCATTAAGAATGAAAGCAAACCATGTTTCTATAAGAACTTTAGTGGGGATTCCATTGTTTTCTTGGTATTATATGTTGATATCATATTAATAATGTGAAACGAAGTATAAGTCTTACAATTAGGTAATAATTGGTTAAATGAATTCCTATCCATGAAATAATTAGGTGAAAAAACTTGTATTCCAGGGATAAAGATCTATTAAGACAGATTTTAGAGGTTTTTTGGGTTATGTCAAAGTACATATATTGATAAGTTACTCAGAAGGTATAATATGGAATAATCCAATAGTAGATTTTTTCTAGGGTGACATGATATTAATTTCTCTAACAAAATATGTCCATAGACATAGGAGGAGATTTAAAGGATGAATAAAATTCCTTAGGATTCAGTAATGGGTTCCATTATGTTTTCCAAGCTGTGTACTACGTTTGATATTGATGTTTCTTTAAGCATGATGGGCATATATCAAGCCAATCTAGGATAGAAGCATTAGGAAGCTATAAAAACATTCCTAAAGAACTTAAGATATAAAAATGATATGTTATTAGTGTATGGAGGATATGAGAAGCTATTCATGAGGGGATACATTGATGCTAGCTTCCTAACAGATCAATATGATCATAAATCATAGTCAGTCTATGTATTTTTCCTTAATAGTAGTGTAGTGAACTAAAGAAACTTGAATCTATCTATAGATTCATATTCTATAGAATAATATGAGTATATAGAATTTTCTAATGCAGCTAAGGAATCACTTTATATATTCAGTTTTTTTATCTTGGTATTGTACCTAGAAGTGCATACCCTATTATATTTTATTGTGATAATACTACAATAGTGGTATTTTACAAGGAACCCATGTCACACCAAAGGATGAAGCATATACATTAAAAGTTTCATCTCATGAGAAATTTTAATCATAGTTAGTGTCTCAATTAAAAGAGTATCTATAGAGGATAACATGGTAGACCCCATGAATAAATATATATCTCAACATAAGAATGATTCTCATGTGAGAGATAGTGGGTTGAAAGTTTTTAGCAGTTGGATCTAGTGAAAGTGGGGGTGTTGTGAGTGGGTTCCCTAGATACATCATAATAACATGACAAAAATATTTTATATTTATTAGGTGTGGGAAACCATAATCACAGGTACTTCTTCTTATAAAGTTTTCACTTGGTGATCTTGAGTAGATGAAATCATGAGGATATACCCACCAATAAGAACACCACATGATTCTAGTGTAATTGCCTATTTTTATCTATGAACATGTGTATGGGTATCTCAACTTGATATTTTTATAAATGTGTACTATTTAATCAAATAGTTTGATTCATGTAAAAAACCATTACATTGAATTTATGGTGAGTTAGCTTTCCTTAGGTGTGTCATTGGTGGTATGACATTGGTTGAATGATCAAGACATGATTTTTTACTTCTGAAAGGAAGAGATATCTCAAGTATGTTCTATTAAGATAATATTACCTTTATTAAATCCATGACCTTGGTGATTGAAGTTTAGTACATATAGTAAATTCATTGAATAAATACAACAATAAAGGATGATGACACAAAGTGTGCATCCTTCTTTATGAGATATTTATAGATAAAGATATTATATTACATGACATGTATTCATAGGAGGTTGTTGTAGCTAAGAAATTCCTTATATTCTTAGGCGACTTGATGGGTTTTCCAACTTCACTCCTAGTTTATGATTTACACTCACTGAAATTGAGATAAGGTCCTAGAGGGTTACACACTAAGTGTAATAATATCCCGAATGGCCTGAATGCCTTCTTTTTTATTGATTTTTGATAACCCCCCTTTCAAGGGACGAGGGGAACCCTTACAAGGTTCGTAGGCTTAGAGATTACATGGAACAAAGGCTTAAGAGACATTTCATGATCCGAAGGTCTTAGGGACTTCAACCAGACTATAACTATAAGGAAGTGCCCCTCCCTAGCATCTGGATCGTGATGGTAGCTCTCTAACTTCACATGGTCGTCCGACTAAGCTTCCCGTGAAAGCAAAGGCTGGTCCTGATGAAATTTCCATATCCTCTCATCCTTCCAAATCCATTGGTTCTGCTCTGGTGAGTGCACCTACTCTGAATCCTCCTCTAGGGCTGTTTCTTTTTATAGAGTCTGTCTGGGGAAACTGCATTGATCATTTGGTCTAAAGGCCTTGAGGTGGCCCAAAGGCCTTGAGGTGGCTTGAAGGTCTTAAGGTGGCCTGAATGCCTTGTGGTGGCCTGAAAACATTACTATATTGAAGACCTTGGGTGGACCAAAGGTCTTAGAGGTCCTAGAGACCAAAATGGTGGCCTGAAGGCCCAAACGGGTGAATAGTTCCAGCTTCTACAGTACCAAACAATAACTTTTACAATACCCACTATAGTACTGCTATAGTAACTGCTACAGTAATACTACAATATCCTAGAAATTATCCCTCTGCTTGGTTTTGATCTTAGGTCTCTTGGATGAACTTGCCGATTCCTCACCAACTAGGCTAAGACTCTTATACAGCTAAGTGTAATAATAAGTTCCACCTATTCAGATGAATAAGAGTTTATGATGAATTGGGTACTACATGCGAGGTCTAGTGAACATCCCAGTGTGAATGATCACATGTAAAATAATTCAATTATATTATTCATTTTTAAAATAATAACCATTTAATTCATTTATCAAGGTATTCATAGTTTGTTTCATTATAAAACTAAACATGATAAAATATAATTTTTTGAACAAACATAACACATTCAAGGTTCATTAAATTATTTAGGGAGATTATGAGCTACGTTAATGGTTTTTATTTTATCATGTAACATGTAAAGGTGTTACAAGTTAGTGATAAAATGTTTATGATTTCTATTATAAGTTTAATTAAGTCATAAATATGAAAAATGGTCTAAAATATCATTTATTACTTTATATCTACCAAAGTTCAATTTTTAATAGCATAACCTAGGTGTAAAAACTCATTTAAGCGTCTTGAATAGAAACCTCCACCATTTGAACGAATTTTTAGATATTATATCTCCTCTCTTATCCTATCAAGCTTAGAGATATAGAATCTAAAGTAATAAAAAGGTTATATCGATATCGCTTCCTCGATCAAGTCTCTATTCTTCATGAAATCGAAAGTACATCATAAAACATTTTGATTTCCCATGATAACACCCAAAAATCAAAAATATATGATCTAGGAGTGGCAATGCATGTGTGTAAAATCTATAGGATGCATATCTTGGTGTCTTTAAACCATGAAATTCCAATGGTGAGTGAATCAAATTGGCAATTTCAAACTAACATGGTACCATTTATAGTTTAATTCAATTTTGTTCCTCATGATTAAATTTAATATCATGAGATAATTTGAGAAATATGGTAAGGTTTTTTTAATATTCAATGTTTTTAACATAAGTTTGAACCAAACATTTTAAAATACTTATTGTTCCATTATTCTGAAAATCCTTGAGTTCCATTATCAATTACAGTGGCCCCCTAAGTACCACATGAGTATGATTTGTTATACACTCCAATCACATGTGTTTGTAAACAACTTTTTATACACCCCATTACTTGATCCTCCATCTATGTTTATTTATACAACCCAACCAACATCTCTTGTTCATTGATTGGTTATAGTACCCAACCTCCTTATCTTCTCTTTGATTTATTATACACCCTAATCAACATTTTTCTTAATGTCGATTCAAAGGTAGAAATATATCTAGTATATACAAGTTTCTTCTACACCAACTTGGTATGATAATTCTTCATAAGCGTATATGATCTGGTTCACTTGTGTACATCTTCAAGAACTTCCACAGCTTCTTGAAGATGTTCTATTGGTATTAAAACTCTCACCATATCTCGAGTGTTCTGATTATTTCTCATCCTTAAAAAATAATAAAGATATTGTGATATTATTCTTCTAAGATCACATATATTCGACTCATTATCTCTATTTGATACTGTGTAGTATCATATATCTCTATATTTTATTATAAATTTCATGTGAGTTCTCAATATAATTCTCTCTTACTTTCTTCTTCTCACTTGTATGAATATATATTCACAACTTTATATGAATATTATTTCAATGATTTTAGTATATTTGAAAACTCCTATGATCCTGGTATTTAATATTATTTAAAATTAAGATAATATAACTCTTTAAATATTATAAAGACTCTATCAAAAATACCCCATGATGTAGTTAAATTTACCTAGCCTTATTATCTCCAAATATATCACAGCTTCCACATATGTATGCATCATGAATTAATCATGACGCAACCTATGATGTGGATATCACCTCACTCTTCCATGATGATTAAAATGCTCATTTTACATTCACCACAACATAGTTCACTTACCATTTCTCATTGGTGGGACTCTCATTTGAAATAACCACCACAATAGCCATATATAATCCACCACATTGGATTCTTGTTCATTTCATATATTCCTATAGCACGGTCTCCATTTTTTCAACATGGATCTATTATCCTTTTTAGAATCACATTCAAATTGATTCTATACTATTAGAGCATACCGTTACACAGTATTTGAGCATACATTTATAAAGCTCTCAAAATTCCCAATTACCTTGATGAAATGTATTGAATACCTTTATGTTAATAGTGAAACCTCAATATGACCTTTAAATAGGTACTCAGTTACCTTTACATAGCTCCTTGAGATTGATGTTACATTTACATAGATTTATATTTAACTTTAAGAAAATATTCTCTAGACTAGCTTAACCTTATATAGCCAGTGTATTTCACATATGACCTTTATGCATCTCTTTGCTGACCTTTACATAGCCAACTGATTCTTGGATTTACCTTTATGAAATGTGAGTTCACCTTTATGTAGTGTATGGAATTCACAAATTACCCTTATGTAGCCTATATAAATCAATATTTAACATTACACAGGTAAAAAATTTAACTCAAAATCATTTCAAATATTTCGAGGGAATTATAATACACTAATGAGGCCTTACAACTTCCATAAAATGTAGTAAACAGTGTTTTATTTCTCATCATCACTTTTATATTAATTTATGATCAGTGTAAAAATCATCACAATATATTATCCATGTTGTCTTGAGCCTCTACACTTGATTTCTTTAAGATATAGAATCAAACTACAAACACATATTGACTTATTGATAATAAATAAAATTCATACAATGGGAACTTAAATATATCCCTTTGGATTTTATTTTCAATACCAAAATACACTATAATATGTTAATATGTGTGCTTCCTTTTCTTCCAATTATTTAAAAGAAATAAAAAGATAATGATGGTATCTTATCATCTCACCAATCACATTCAAATTTTATCAAGATATCCTCTTCTCCTTATTAAAATATTTTTAGCACACTTATGAGAGAATAATGAAAGCACATAATTTTACTAAGAAAAGATCCATTAGTTAGTCCACTCTAAATCTACTTAGTATATCCCATTATAGAAAAAATAGGTATATAAATATAGTTCTCAATGATTTCCATAAATAAACATATATATGATTTCATTTTTTGAACCCATTCTTGGGGGTTCCCATATAGATTCATTATGAAATATATTATAGATTACAAAGATATCAATAAACACATCAACAAGTTCAAGTAATAATAATATAAATACCCCTTTATCTCATATTTTTATCAACCAACACTACACATTTTAAAACACATTAAATATAATCAAAACTAATGACTGAAATTATGATTGGAATACCATTTTCTATAGTTTTTTATAACTATCTATAATTTCTAGATTCACTACATGATAACTCCAATTCATTTTCCCCCTTCAGGGGATGAACACAACTCCTACTCTTTATAGTATTTTGGAAACAACACAATGAAAATTTTACCTTATATCCTATTATGACAACATTCAATATTTTTTTCTTTAATTTTCTAAATTTCAGTACAAATGAATAAGAGTTTTAGGGAATTAGGGGGGACCTTTTAGTTCCTCAAAAGTAACACCGAGGATGTAATATTTCTCTCAACCAAGGACACTCTTTCCTTATGACTTCTATATTTCTTTTGTGTAAACATCCCTTTTCCACTGTACCCATTAGAGTCCAAGACATTTTATGTGATTTAATTTTATATTTAAACAAATCACACTATTTAGGTAGTATTTCCATGTAGTGTTTTGGGGAATGTAAAAATTTACCACACCTTTTACATAATTCACCATACATATTAAAGTTTCCATTGATTTAAATATTTTCTTATTTATTTTTATTACTGAGAGAATTTTCTTCAGAACTTATTTTTTGTTTCTACTTAAGGAATAAACGAGTTTTTTTTATTTCAACTTCTATTTTTTCTCAGTAGGTTTTATCCTCTCTTCATATTTTCTACCTCTTTATTGTAGATTTATATGATTTTCATGAATTGACATGTTATGCTAATATCCTAATGAATTATTCCCAAACCCATTAAAATAAAAACAATTCCCTATAAATCTTGATATTTTTCTTCAAATAACATGTTGTCCAGTCTTAAAATCTTGTTTTTGGGAACTCTTCCCAACTAGTTCCTTTTAGGGAACCAAATTTTATACACACTATTCTATCCACAATATACACAATAGTATACTTCTCATATTTTTTTCTCATCCATAATTGTACAATTTTTTCTCTGAATCCTACATTGTTTCGAGAAAAAAATTTTGTACGATGAACTGATTTTGATATATATGGTACCTTTTTTATTTGTTGATTAGTGAATGACTTTATGAAATTCTTTCTACTCAGGAAAGTATTCTTAGAACTATGATTCTCAATATAAATTTACATGTAAGCATCCTTCTTCTCTATAACTCATGGAGGTCTAAATTGTATGAATTCCCAGAATTACTTCAAGATAAAGTCACTTAATTTTGAGGGAGTTATTCTCATCCTCAACTCATATTGGTATTTTTCTTGATTTTTTATTCATACACTTTTATTAATTATTTTAACGAACTCTCATGATATTTTATTCTTTTCACTGTATCATCTAATTGATCATTTTTAATATATATTGAGGTTGTGTGTCAATTTTCAAGTTTATGTAAAAATTTCACAAATAATATTTCAGAGACCACTTTCTCACAAATGTACCTTTTCAATTATTCTTAAATAAAGAGACATAATCTATTAAAAAATGATATTTATTGATCCTTTTCTTCCATGAGGTATGTGAGAGAAATGTAATTTATGAACCTCTTACTTAGTGAATTATCCCTTTCTTAAACTTCTTCATCTAGCTATTCTTTTTATTTAATAAGTTCCTTCATTACATAAAATATTAATGTGAACATTTATTCTATAACTTTCATCAAATGATCTATGATTTGATAAAGAAGACCACTAAGTGTTACAACATCATCGCAACTTGAACAAGCTTAATTTGAAGAATCATAATAAAAATAATAATTATTAGTTGTACCTCTTTTATTATCATTAGTTAATGGTATTTATAAATTTACTTTTGGATTATTCTTCATATTATTTCCCTCTTTTTACCTCTGATTTTTTTTTTCAATTATTGGATGAAATATCCAAATTATTACAGTCAATAGTATCTTATATTTTCTATATATAAGGTATCTCAAATGGTTATTGAAATATAAAATTATTTAAAGATATTAAAAGTAATTGGGAAAACATGTATCTTTTCAGAGGATACCTAGGTTATCTATGATACCACTTATAAATCCCAGATTTAGTAGACCACTGGGGTGGGGTGGTGCAAATCAATGGCCTCGTTTTATGAACTCTCATTTTTAATTTAACCTCTTTAACTTTTCAAGGTTCTCAATCCACTCAATAAAAATTCAAAATTTCACCTCATGTATAGAAATAATAAGAGGGAGAAAAAGACATGATATTTAAATGGTTTGTTATAAAAGCCTACTCCTTGTTGTAGTTGGTTAGACACTGTAACCTATAATTTCTACACTATAATATTATTATGAATTATAATGGCCTATAGAATCCCAAAAGAGTGTGATTGGTTATACAACCCAATAAAAAGTCTTCGATAATATCTAGTTATACACCCCAGTATTCAATCCTCTAGTTGTGTCTGATTGTACACCCAAACTACCAACTCTTATATTATAATTTTTTATATTACCCAACCTCCTTCTCTTAACTTTGATTGTTTATACAACATAATCTATCTTTTAATTATTGTTGATCCAAAGGTCAATTTTCTGCAAAACATCCTAGTTGATTATGGAACAACTTGATATTGTCTTCCTATACGAGCATAAAAGATCAGGTTCACTCATCATGAACTTCAACAACCACTTGAATCTATTATGCTAGTCTCGAAAATCTCAGTAGATATTGAGTGATACAGTTCTTACACAACCTTTATGAATACTCATGTTATTTTGATATTATTCTTATAAGATCACTTGAGTTAAATACCTTATCTCTCTTTTATACTATGTAGCATCAAATATTTGAGTATTTTCTCACACAGTGATCGTGTTTTCTTCATATACTTATATCTTATTTTCTTCTTCTCAAAAACATGAATAAATATTCATATTTCTACATGAATATTATTTCCATGATTTTAGTATCTTTTAAAACTCATATAAACCTAGTCTTAAATCTCATTTAAAATTGATATAATATCTCCGCTGAAATCACCTAAAGAATCATTTACAAATCCCCCACATGGTATTTAAATTTCCACATCCTCATTTTCTCCCAAAAATCTCATAGGTTCCATGTAAACATATATTATGAATTAATCATGACATATACTAGAATGTAGAACTCACCTTAGTCTTATATGATTATAAAAATTCTCACTGAAAATTTAAAAAGTATAGTTCATTAATTGTTTCTCAGAGGTGTAACTCTCAACTGAAATGACCACCATAATAGGCTCATATAATATATTATGGTGTGGTATTTTTCATTCACATATTCTTGTGGTGTGGTCACCATTTCTTTGGAATGAAGTCATTATCATTAAAAACATTAACTTTGACTTGATGTTATTCACTCAAAGCATTCCTTTACACAACATTAGATCATACTTTTAGGAAAATATCAAATTTCCTCATTACTTTGACACAGTGCATGGACGACCTTTACATAGGTAGTGTAACCTCCATATTACCTTTACATAGGTATTCAATTACCCTTAAATAGATTATTAATCATACTATTACCTTTAAATAACTATTTATTTACCTTTACATAGCTCTTCTCTGGGATTGATTACATTTTTGTAGCCATTGTATTTCTCATATAACATTTAGGTATCTATTTGGTGACCTTTATATAGTCATATGATTCTTGGAATTACCTTTACAAAACATGTTTTTACCTTTAAATAGTGCTTTAAATCCCCACTTTACCCTTAGGTAGCATGCATAAAGAAATACCTAACTTTACACTAGTAATAAATTCAAGTTAAAATCACCATAGAGATTTTTAAATATTTATTAAACATTCACAAGGCCTTACAACTTCCATATAAATGTAATAGACAATGTTTCATCACCCATAAATAACTATCTTTTACTTGAAGGCCAATGAAATGATCATAAAAATATATTTTCCACTTTTTTTGAACCTCTTCAATTTAGTTCTTCAAGTTATATCCTCAAAATCCAAACACATATTGACTTATGGACAATAAACACAATTAATCCAATAAGAACTTTAACCATGGATCAAATTTAATGTAATAAGACCTTATATTATTTGTGAGGTACATATGTACATAAACATGTGTATCCTTTAGGGATACATAAAAAATTAATTTATATTTATTCATTATGGAAAGAATAAGCTCTTCCTTATCCCCTTATTTATGAAATATATCAATATTTAAATGAATATATCAAAATATTTGTTAAAGGTATTTTCATGAATACTAAAAATCATACTAAAATTTTGGAATTCATATTTTAGATGGTTAATTCCATAAATAAAGTGGCATTACTTGTAATTTGATGATTAAAATTTAATTTATTTTAAAAACTCTTCTAGAGTTTTGAAGTTATTCATAAAATTTTGATAATATGATGATTAAATAAATTGATTTATACAAATCATGGGATGATAAAATCAATTTTATATTCTCACTTCTATGAATTATTAGATTATATACATCTTATTTAGTTTAACCTATAATATAATTTATCTAATTACACGAATCTTTCATAAATTTGAATATACTTAAGGAATTTTAAACCCTTTAAGGATTTATAAATAAATATTTAAAATAATATTATTAGAAGGAATAATACTTATATATGAATCTCAATAGCATTTAATAGTCTTAGTATCTTAGAAAAATAATCGAGAACTTTATAATTTGAACATATCACATATCCCTTTAATTATGTTTTGGAAAATTGTATTAATGCCTACATCTCTCAAAATATTTTTTGTTGATGTTTTTTAAAGTATTAAAAAATTCAAATATATTTCAAAAAATTTAATGATATCACATAAATAATTTAGTACATATGTCACTAATTAAAAAAAATATTAAAAGACATAATGTAATGGATATATTTATTTTTTTTACTTCAAGGAAACAATTTGTTTATTATTTTACACTCATGATGAGTAATGATTTTATATAATCAGTTCAACCATACTTTTTGTGTGTATAATAAACATATTATACTATTTATTTACAATAACTTAGAACTAAACCATTAATATAAGTTTTGGAACATCTTATAAATAACTATTCTAGTGAATTTCATATATGGTAGGTGGTTATCAATAATTATTTTAATCATACTGCAAAACATTTGATATATATTAACCAATAAAAAATACATGTGAAAATTTTGTGATTCATTTTCATAAATCATTTATTTTATTCAAGTCATGACCCAACCCACTAGAACCCCACCTGGGCTAGCGGTATGATGAGTGTACCACCCCAAGACAACCTCAAATAATCTAGTGGATAGATACAATCAACAAGAAGGAATATCTATCATACAAGAGGCCTTAAGATATAGACTTGTAATATCCTCATATCTCTATGAATATATATATATATATATAAATGTGAACCCATGTATAGATTAATCAACTATAGTACATCATGCACGTGAATAAGAAAAATACCCTATAATGTAATACAAAAAAAAGGAATAATCAAAGAAATGAATAAATCTTAACATCACATAAAAAATTCATTCCCCAAACAATGAGACAGATGAATTCAATGCTCCATAAACACCAACACAGTCAATACCAACAACGAACACCACCAAACTCACCAATCCACCGGATCCATTCCTTTCAAAAATTCCACTGAACTGTGCATCATCTACAAAGACACAACATGTGTGTGAATTAGACCCATTTATAGTAGATTATAAATACACCTAGTATGATTCCCTGAAATTACTTGAAAAAATTAGAACAAAATTCCATCTCAATAAAATAAATCCAGATATTCATTTAAAATAACAAGTAACTAAGGTCCAAATGGTTATAATTCAACAAAAAGTAGCTCCACTAAATTCTATCATTGAAAAGGAACGTGAAATACCATGATAACTATAGAAACTAAACATGTAAACCATATCAAATTTGTCACTTCCACATCATCCCTCGGTAGCAGCAGTAACAGGGGGCCCATGTATCACTAAAGAGTATGTCAGATGAGAAGGTTACCAACCCATATGGAGGACCCATGCCATGATGTGTATAGTGTTAATCATCTTATAGAGTTACTAACTCTATGAGTGGAGAATACATGCCTCAAATATAAATACCTAAATTTTTATAGGTTGATAAATTCTATGAGAATTTTATTTTTTTACTTTAGAGTGTGGGTTATTTTGATATCCGAGATTGAAATTGGGAAAATGTGAGTTGGGGATACCTCAAAGAGTATTTTTTGATATGGATTAAGGATAAAATGATGAATCAAGTTCCCTGGAGTATTATTTTAGGGTAATTAGTGGGTTGGTATAGTGTAAACGGAAACCCCTATGCGGGTAACCACTTACATGGTTGGAAATTTGTGGAAATTTGGAAAAGTATATCACTAAAGAAGAGGGATCTGTATGTTCATGATGTGGTCACCCTTATATGGAAAACTCATGTGGGGAACCCCTACATGGTGACCCTTACATGGTTCACTCACATGGGGGACCCTTACATGTCCACCACTATATAGGAGGAAAGTATATTACATGGGGGAAATCCACTTATGTGTGGTGACCCTTACATGGGGGAATCCTCTTATATGAGGGAGAACCCCTTATTTTGAGAAACATGTATGGGAAATCCACTTAAATGGGAATTATATTATATGATTGAACCCCTAAATGAATCCCATTACATCAACACTTATATTAACCCTTACATGAACCCTTGAGTGTGGGTAAATAATGCTTCTATTTTTTTTAAAAAAACAAATAAAGGGTTAAAAACAATTTTAAAGGGGTTTTTGGGTGTTTTATTACCTTTAAAACAAGGATATTGTCCAAGACGGAGCTCTCTATACTCCCTTTAATTCTAAGGTATTTCTCCTGTGATTCTTGTTAGAGTCAAGTGTCATTTGATCTAGAGGAAGTCTTGAGATAAATATAACACTCCACATTAATTATTCATTTTTTATTTCCCTTTTATCCTCATATATTTGTTCTTGTTGGGATAGTGTTTTTAGTGAAAAATCCACTAGATCACGGTCTAATAATCTTTATATCAATGGGATTTTCTAGGCTTACTTAAATGAGACCCTATGAGGATGATTGATCTAGGTTTTGTGTGGATTTAAATATATATGTCACTTCCATAATTTTATTTAGGGGATTTTGAAAATTTTGAGTGAAATGGATGGATTTATTGTGAAGATAAATTAGGTATTTTGTATATTAAAGGTTCATATGGATTTTTGGGGTGGTGTACACCCTTTTACCAAGGATTAGACATCCATAAGTGACCTTATGATTATTATGCATTTTCACTAATTGAATAAAATTTTAAAATTAATTATAAATTTTTATAATTAATTTATTTTAACATTTTGACTCAAGATAAGGTTGTAGGTGGTGATGAGAGCATGCGTGAGGCTTAGAAGTGCTTTAGGGAGGGAAACCGAGTGTGTATAATAGATAATAACTTCATGTATGAGGTAGGTGGTCCCTTTAACACACCTTATTATTTATTATTTTGTTATATGCATGTGATATGCGGTCTCACCAATATGTGAGAACAACCCTTAAACTAAATAAGATATTTTATTTAAAAAAAATTCCCTTGGTTTGATGTAAGTGCCATGGTCCACTGAGGACACTTGAGCTCTAGTGATTCTTCAACTATTAATAGTCAAGGGATTTATTATAAATGTGTGTCATGTTCCTTGTAGACCTTGGAAGGGTATAAGTTAAATGAATTAAGTGAACATAGTCAACTTGGTAGGTGACCCTTAGTTCCCTTTTGTAGGGATGAGCGATGAATATGAATAACTGGACATAGTTAGCCATGAGACAATTTTGAGATACCTTAGAGCTGTTATGATATATGATTAGAGAGTGGGGATAGTGTTCCTAACCTAATAACATATAATCACTTGAGTTGGTAGACCCATGATAGATTTATGATAGGTTAGGTGAGAAGAACAACCTATGACGTCTTGGGAAGTGATAGGGGCATAATTCCATATGATAAGAGTAATTCAAGTCGAGATTATCCTATGAGGTCAGTGAGGTCGTAATGTGATCATGTGGGCATTGAGAGATGATATTCCCTATGAATAATGAGCTAGGTCTGAGAGTTGAGATTGTGATAGGGGAACCCATGTAGGATGTCCATGCTATGATATAACCTAGGGGACACTGGTGTTATCCTTAGTTCTATGTTAACCCCTAAGAGGGTTAATGTGGGAATGATTATTAATGATTATAGGTGTCACCTTTTAACATGAATCAATAGTGTGAAAATATTATGGATGTGGAAATAATTTTAGGTGAGGCACTTGAGAGGGAAACCTTACTTATGTATAACTGGATTAAGGGGATGTCCAATGATTATTATCATAATTATTGTTACTATTTGGTGTATTCTATCACTTTCACTTATTTTTATTTTTGGGTGAATTATACCCCCACTATTTATTGTTAATATTGGGTGGATGTTGACCCCAATTATTTATTGTTACTATTGGGTGGATGTTAGCCCCCACTATTTAACATTACTCTCAGGTGGATTCTATCCCCTATTGTTTACTACTACTATTAGGTGGATTCTGGACCCCACTGTTTACTATTTCTATCAGGTAGATACTTGCCCACACTATTTATTAATACTTTCAAGTGGATGATGATTCCCACTATTTATGAGATATTACTATTAGGGCATTATCCTACTATTATTTATATGATACTACAAGGTGGATGATGGCCCCAACTATAATTCATGAGATGATCCAGGTGGTCTGATTTTTCCCTGATTGATTGATTACATTCATGAGATACTAGGGTGAGACATTTATCCCCACATTTCCCAATATATATCTTTTTCAAAGACAACCTAGAACTATCCAAATTTGGTATGGTCAATCTGAGCTATCATGTTATAACTTGAGGATCAACAATGATTATTTTATTACTTGTGCGCCCTATATTTAGTTTCCTAAGAATATTACATGTTCATGTACTACTTTACTAATTAAGTTTGGTACCATATTGTTGGTTCCCTACTGAGTTATAGTCAAAAACTGTTTGGGAATCCATGGAGCTTAGGTAACCAAGAATAACTCTTTTGTTGTAGGTTTAGGTTGGATAGAGGCCCGATGTTTTAAGATCAAGTGGGATGCTTAGATGGGGTAAATAGGTGGGTGAGGTTAGGATCGAGGATGAAAGTTAAGCCTATTTTTTTATTCTTTTTTTATTATTTTATATATGGTTAGTGTGGTGGGTGATTGGTTTCCATGTATAAATTTATTCTTCCCTACTACATTTTCTTATAGCATGTTTTTATTTATTTATTATATATAATATAATGATTATTTGTGATGGATTATGTTTGGTTATTTTTATGTAGCGTTTCACTATGATATGAGGGTATAAGATGCCCATGGAAACACCCTAAACTCTCACTACTAGTTGGAAGCCTCTGACATGTAGGGGGTGTGCCTGAGGTCATGTGATGAATTCAATTAGGACAATGATCAGTGGTATATGACCAGGGGACATCAAAAAGTGATATTAGAGAATATTTTTTCCTTTTCTTATTATTTAGGGAAATGGTAAACAAGTGATATAGGTATGTTTTAGAGCTTTTGATGGACCTCATATTGGTGTGTCATGAACACATTTTCTAATGGAATTTATAGGTTAATAGGGATATGGGAATGTTATTCTTCATTTTCATTTTTATAGTTGTATGTTTTTATATAGAAAGACACAATTGAGTTTTAGATTAATTATTTATGGGTTTTTTGGCTCTTGGTTTATTAGCAAGAGGTCTATGTACATGCATGATTCTTGGAATGTAGTACTCATAGGACATTCATGTGCTTATGTGTGATTGATATCACTAATTAAAGGGTTCATCATATTAATGTTTCAATAATAAATCATATGGAGTTTTTATATATAACTTGTTAGTGTAATTATACTCAACTGAACCACAATATATTTATTCTAATGATAAGTCATGTGCATATTATTAAGACATTTCCCTTGATAATTGTAACATCCCAACCTAACTTACCACTAAACTGGTAGCTGGACCGGTCGCCACAGTCTCATGAATGTCTCCCCATATGCTAGAGGATTTTGACTAGCAATAAGGGTGTAAAGTTAGTTCAGTGGGGAGACTATACCCTCATTCTCAAAGTTCATAGCGGTAACAGATAATAAAACTCAGATATAAACAGAAGTAGTATAAGGAAATAATTAAATATCAGAAGATAGATACAATATCAACTGAAAATAGAATATGGACAATGCCAGTTTATACAAGGAATAATCTAAAAGAGTAATAAACAACATGCTTTACATTTCAGTTCAAGAATAAAGAAATGACAATGAGGCCCAAAGGAAATAATCGGAGAATCCCGAGCTCTAGCTCAGTCCTCTACCCCCAACTTTTTTATACCAGCAATAGAACACAATCAAGGTCAAAATACCTATAAAACATTAAGTCTACTTGGGAACCAATGGTACCCGAGTAGGGTGCGAGATATAAATCTCATTAGGTTGGCACCCACGGTGTCTATCCTAGTCCATACCATGCTATGAAAATATAGCAGTGAAAGTAGATATATAATAGGTAAGGAGGTACTAAAAATTAAACACCCTTCATATTAAGGTACTAATTTAATATCCTTTTCATTTAATCAAAATTTAATCACTTCAATTCATTGAAATTATAAGTCTTGAGATTTGGCTCAAACCTGGTATACCTCGTATAATTGGTTCAAAACAAATTCCTCAGAAGGCCATCTATACTATATAAGTCTATAATAAATCCAAGATTGTTATTTGGCTTGGAGATGACTCATAAGACACTTTAATCTCATTTAAATCATTTAGAACCTGAGTCCATCCTTGACATTCCTAAGATGGAATTAAAGTATCACTCTAGGTATAATATCAACCAACACCCTACAAAACCATCCTTGTGTAACCTATTAGAAACCCAGTACCTCTCTAGGTGTGGTACAAAGTCCATTTCATCTAATTTTATCTTTTTAGGTATTACATAGAAACCTCAAGTATCACCCATGTCATAATCAAAGACCCTTGAGTCCATCAATGGAATTCCTTATATAACTGGATCCATGTATCACTCGACATATATGAATCAAAATCCCTTATGAGTCCTTCCTTGGCAACCAAGTATCACTCGGGCATAAAATTCATGCCTCAATGATTCCATCCATGGAATCTCTCATATAGATCCATGTATCACCAATGGATTAATTATATTTAACCATTAAGTCCATCTTAGGTATCCCTCACTGGATCCATGTATCACTCAAGGTATAAAGGTCGATGGTCACTTGAGTCCATCCATGAAATTCCAATACGAATTCATGTGTCACTCAAGGCTATTATCATTTTATAATTTCAATTCAGTTTAAACATTTCATTTAACATGCCAAGTTCAAAACCAAGAGCATTTAGTTTCAAACTCACCATGAGGGGATGACTCAAGCATTGACCAACCTCATAAGGCTTAGACTTTCATTTAATCATGTGGGAAAAGATTTATGACAATATTATTAAGCTTAACAACCAACTACATGATGTGGTAGTTTCCATAACACATGGGAATATCCATAAAAAGGAAATTCATGCTTAATCAAGTAATAACATACTAAGGTCCAAGGATCACATTCAGTTATCCCTTCCCAATTAATCAATTTTATATAAAATTTTATATAAAAATAAATTTCATGTTTGAAATCCCATGAAATAGATTAAAAGGAAAACCTGAGGGTGTCCAAGGCCAAAATCCATTCAAATTCTAGTTAATAAGAAAACCCAAGGGGTGATTTAAGTTTAACAATCTATCTCACCTGGCATAGATATAACATAACTCATGTGGGGAACAAGAAATATGATAAACATTACATGCTTAATTAAAAATACATGGACAAGTAATTATTTATCTTAGGTGGGAAACATCATTTAATAACATCAAAGGGGCCATGCATTAAGATACCATATATCAACACCATCTGAAAGACATATAGAAAACTCAAACCACAATGAAGCATGATATAACAACTATCACTACTTCTTGGTTTGAAGGTAGCGTACCTTCATTGGAGGGGTTTTATTATAAAAATCTGATTTAATCCATCAACAAGTAATTCATCACAATTAAGTAGTTTATTCCATAGTTTCAATTAAACTTATCAAGAAGCATTAAATAAGCAACTGATTCATTCTTAAACAAAGGGTAAGGTTAGGGACCCTACCTCAAAATAAGACCAAGCCAATGCTTTGGCACTTGGTGATTTCTAACTCAAATATTTTGTCCAATTTCAAGAACATACCTCCATATATATATATATAAACCCTTAACCTAATTCACATATTCCCCACACCATGAGGTAATACGTACATGAAAGATATATATATATATATATATATATATACTCAAGTAAATGCGTGCGCTCCTCCCAAACTAGTAAAAACCCACTAAAAATAATTACCAGCACCCGTAAACACCTTAAGATTATCAATTTAGGGGTGAAAAACAAATTATGGGTTTAAACCCTTACCTTATACAGAGACGATGAACCGAAACAACCCAAACAGCTTCACCTTTGGTAGCAGTTGTCGAAACTCACACCCACATGACCCGAGAGACAATTTTCACAACCTTAAAACAAGAGAAAACCGAAATAAGGGTTATCCCTAACCTTAGGGTGTTCATTAGAACCACAACAGGTGACAGATAGACTAAAGAATGGCTAGAAACTAGGAGGAGAAGGGATAAGAGATATTACCATGATGGATTAATGGAGATTCATAATGAAATTCGAGAAGATCGATGTGAGGAAGAGGATCCGAGAGGGAGGGATGTATCGCACCTCAAAGGGGAGCCCCCTAATGTGTTTTGCGGGTCAAGTGAGAGAGGGGTGAAAGAGTATTTATTTTTTTATATTAATTTTATTTAAAATAAAACAATTTTAAAATAGACCCATCCGTACAGTTTGACCCACACAGTTTTCCAAACTGTGCATAAACCGTGCGATGAACAACGCGAGCCTACTGCCTCCAAATCACATAGTGTAGGCTAGGTGCATTATTGGAAAAAACATGTGTATCTCATTTGAGACACCTATTCATCACATGGAACAAACCGAATAGTAACCTGCTATGGGCCGCATGGTTTTAGAAAAACCATGAGCCCTCTGTAGGTCCTTAAAAACCTTCCTTTCTCGGTCCGGTGTTTCCAAAATTTATCAAGATTCCCAAGAAAGTTCTCGAGCCTTCAACCATGTCTAAAAACATCACATTAAAGCATTAAAAAACTCATAATTACGTTCTAAAGATCCATTTAAAAAATGAAAATTCCAGTAATTTTCAAAAATTAAAATTCCCTCAGATTTTCGTCCGCTTCAAAAACACGGGTTCTTACAAACTCCCCACCTTAGAACTTCTTGTCCTTGAGAAGCATTAAAGAATACAAAAAATACATCAACAAACCTACAAGGGTTGTGAAACTTCATTCAAATGGCTATGTCACATTTCCAAATTCCCAACTCACCTCAAGGTACCTCTCAAGTATACATCACTCATGACATAAAAACTCGATCTAATGCTTGATTTCAATTGAAACATCAAAGAGGATCATACCCAAGACCGCTTAACAAAATACACAATCACATTGTCATATTTTAACATTAGAAAAAAGGTGATCCCCACCTTAATCTTTAACATTAAAAATAGGTCAATTCCTAATCAGGGGTTTTCCCCACAGCTGGAATTGCCTTACAAACATTCCCCTAAGCATTTTACAACAAATGAGTCCACTAAAGCTCACACATGACTTCTACTTAATTTTCAAGACCAAACCAACAATTGGACATTTAAAATTGTTGTACATTCTCACAAAATAAGGATTATATCGATTCCAACCCATTGTAAACACTACCCTCAAATAATTACATATGATCCTAATAACAAGTTTGGGATAACCTCAGAGTAAACCCATTAGAGTCCATGGAACTATCCCTAGGTGGCCCATTACCAATTCTATAAGTAAGACATTGGTATATAACCCAAATTTCCACATGAAACACTGATTGAACCCATCATGTAATTCACTTGGCAGTCACGTAAAAATAATCAACAGGTGTCCAAAAGTCCATCCAAGGCGTTCCTATACAGGAACCCAAGTATCACTTTTTACTAACCAAGACTCAGGAAAAAACCACACATCCACCAAAAAACACATAAAGAGGTCACAAACCAGCCTAAAGACATTAAAACTTTAGCACGAATTATAAACAATGATCTCTTATCACATCATGGGTGACATCATGATAGCCAACATTCTCATCTCATTCAGAAGTGTACACTAATAATAAACCAAAGGTTACAAATAAGGGAGGTCAAGCCATTACCGGTCAAACTCTTGAAAGAAGCTTAGATTCACTTGCCGATGTATCTCCATTTGACCAATCATAATGCCTTTACCCTGAGGAATTTCCATGACCATTAAAATATAGACACCAAATTATATCCTCAACCAACGGTGTACTCTAGGGTTTCACCCACAGTCAACCCTATCAACATCGTGCTACTGAGCAAGCACGAACCCAATTTACTAGAACCGACATGACACTCTACACCTTAAGAGTATCTAAGTCATAGAAAGGACCATCTGATCAGAAGAGAACTAGTTCACAACCACATTAAATGAACACGTGTCATTACATGGACCATGATCACCATGTCATACCACTTGGCATGAAAGATGAAATTAAACTGACCAGTGTGTCAAAACACCCGGGTCCTAAAAAGTCATCCCAAGCAGGGGATAAACTTGTTTCCTTAACTCCTCAGTCACTCTACTCTAGATATGACCCAAAAATCACAAAATAGATCAAAGATCATAATTTAAACATACTCAACATATCATTTTAACATTTAACACTTGACGAGTACCACATATGTCAACATATACTACACCAAGTTTACAAGATCAAACAACACATTCTGAATATTATTCATAGGTTGTCTACCCTATGTAACCTAGCACCAGATGCCTCATGTAAAAACCGGATCAAAATAACATCATCTTACAAAAACATTAACTTAGATAAATACATACCAAGTCATCCACCGCTGAAGAAAAGAGAGGTTTGCACGACCTCATAAGAATCTGACCATGCCTAAGACATGTATAACATGATGAACCAAGCATTCCTCGATGCTTGTTCGCCCATCAAAGGTCAAGATTCAATGAAAAACCATCCAAAAAAGGTTGTCCTTTAAAAATGAAAAGTTATAATAGGGACAAAAACACCTAAATGGAACCAAACAAAAAAAAGATGACAACAGAAAGTAAGATATCAAGCTCTAAGGGTGATACCTACCATGAGATATCCCCTTACGAAGAAAAAACATCGACCCTATCTCTTGGTCACACAAAACAGATTTAACTAGGATCAAGATCCCTTTTCATTTAATCTATATCTAAAATAAACAACTTATGGTTAAACTCTCATATCTCCATTCCAAGGAATACCACTAGAAAACATTTAAAATACCCTTACACGAGGGTCTAAGAAAAAGAAACCATTTCAGGTTCCAATTTAAAGTTATTCCATTAATAGACTTCAAACTTTAAACATTTGAAATAATTTTAAACAAAAAATCAAGTACCATTTTATAAAATAAGTCACTTGTTAACCACTTTAGCCAACAACTCAAAGAAAAAATAGAAAAGTCTCATCAAATTCTTTTTTAAACATCCAAAATTCATAGACACTCCATGATAACAGGAAATTTAAAACATAAATTCCTTTTTAACCAATTAGGAAAACTTCAAGGGTCCCATTGAACCGACCTAGATTCTTCAAAAAGAAACCCATTAATAGTTGTTTAACCACAGAAAGCATAAAATCCATACCGATTTATCTTATAAAAGCATGCCCAAATTGATCTAATTGGGTCCAATTGAGTATTTTAAAAGTTAACTATCCATTCAAGTTCAAAAATTAATACAATTCATAATGATAACAATTCCCAAATATACTATGGTTATATAAATTATTAGTCATATAGATGGCCATCTAACAATCTATAAGGTGCCTATACACTTTACGGTTGGAATTTGGATCCCATTAATCGAAAACATTCCACTTTAACATTTAACCATAGAATCCTTTTTCATTTAAAAAAAGTCTATAAACTTTTATAAAGGTCCAAAGATGGATCCGGTATACAGGTTACCCTTTACAAAATCATAAGGCACCCATACACCTTACAATTGAAAACTACCTCCCACCTAAACCGCAACCAAAAAAAAATCAGCCCATGCAAACATTTCATATATCCAAAATAGAATTATATAATACAAAAAAAACATAGAATATATCCTATAATAATGTTAAATCACAAGAAATACATGCTAAATAAACATACATTCTATAAGATTACCTCAACAGGTACAAAACTAAGCATGTAATCACTCAAAGACCATAATCCTTCTTATAAGAAAAACTACTAATAGAGATACATGGAATGGAATGCGAATTTATTGGTGACTAATATGATGTATTTCATGTCATTTAATTTAAATTATGGCCAAGGGAAATTACCATAAATTCCATAAATCTATAAGCCATAGAAAATACACCATTCACCCAAGGCGAAATCACATCAACAATAACATTGAATAGTATAAACCACAATTCCCAACCCTAGCCACTTGGTCATTTCCCATACATGGGGTGATCAATCCCAATCAAGGATATCTACCAAGAACCCACACATTCATAGTCTCCTGTCTACCATATCAAAATAGTAAGACAATGGAAAAATAGCTGTTATACCACTTTGTAACGTCCCGACCCAAATTACCACTAAACCAATAGCCAGATAAATCCCCATGTGGCCTCAAGCACATATCCCCATATTCCAGAGGCTTCAAACTAGTAGTGAGGGTGTAAAGTTAGTTAAATGGGGAGACTATACCCTCATTCTAAAAGTTCACAATGGTAATAGATAGTAGAACTTAGATATCATTGGAAGCATTATAAGACAATAATTAAACAATGGAAGACATATATAATATCAAATGAAAAAAGAATATGAAAAAAACCAATTTATACAATGCATAATCGAAAGGATTAACAAACAAAATGATTTACATTTTAGTATAAGAGTAAAGAAATGAAAATGAGGCCCAAAGGAAATCACCACGAGTATCCCGAGATCTATCTCGATCCTTTGCTTCTAACTTCTAGATACCAAAAATACAACAAAATGTTGGTCCAAAGCCCTGAAAACAAGTAGATATACTCGAGAACTAATGGTACTAGAGAAGGGTGTGAGATATAAATCTTAGTAGGCTAGTACCCACGATGTTTAACCCAGTCCATCTAATGTAATGAAAATATTACAGTGCAAGAATATATATAATAAGTAAAGAAGTACTCAAAAGTAAACATCCTTCATATGTAGGTAATCATTTAATATCCTTTTAATTTAATAAAAAGTTAAACACTTAAATTCATTTAAATTATAGGTCTCGAGATCTGAATCAAGCTTGACATCCCTCGTATAACTGGTAGCACAAGAAATGACTCAGAAGGCCATCTCTACTGTACAGGTATAGACCGAATCCAAGATTGTTCTTTGGCTTGGATATGCATCATACAAAACTTTAATCTCATTTAAAACATTTATAACATGTGTCCATCCTTGAAATTACTAATCTATAATTTAAGTATAAGTCCAGTTATAATATCAAACAACACCCTACAAGCCCGTACCTGGTGAACCTCTTAGGAACCTGATATCGCTCTAGGTGAGGTATGAAGTACATGTCATCGAAGTTCGTCCTTGGAAGTCCTACATGGAAATCCAAAGTAACACCCATGACATAATTTAAGCCCCTTAAGTCCATCCATGAAATCCCTAATATAACTGGATCCATGTATCACTCGACATATAAGAATAAAAAGCCCCTATGAGTTTGTCATTGAAAACCAAGTATCACTCAGGCATAAACTTCAAGGCTCAATGAGCCTGTCTATGGAATCCCTCATATTAATCCATGTATCACCCATAGATTAATTATATTTATCCATTGAGTCTGTCCATGGTATCCCTCACTGGATCCATGTATCACTCAAGGTATAAAGGTCAATGGTCACTTGAGTTCATCCATGACATTCTAATATGAATTCATGTGTCACTCAAGGATATTATCATTTAATCATTTTAATTCAATTTAAAAATTTAATTCAACATTCCAAGGTCAAAACCAAGAGAATCTTGTTTCAAACTCATCTCAAGGGGTGAATCAAGCATTGCCCATCCTCATAAGGCCTCACCTTTCATTTACTCACATGGTAAAATATTTATAACAAACTTATTAAGCTTAAAAAACAACTACATGGCATGGTAGTGTCTATCTCACATGGGAATAACCATACAAAGGAAATTCATGCTTAATCAAGAAATGACATACTAAGGGACAAGGGTCATAGTCACTCATCCCTTCCCAATTAATCCCTTTAATTTAAAAATTAATATAAAAATAAATTTCATGTTTGAAATCCCATGAAATAGGATAAAAGGCACACCTAAGGGTGTCCAAGGCCAAAATCATTCAAGTTCCAGTTGATAAGAAAACCCAAGGGGTGATTTAAGTTTAAAAATCTATCTCACCTAGCATAGAATTAACATAACTCATGTGGGAAATAAGATATATGATAATAATTATATGCTTAATTAAAAATACATGGAAAAGTCCTCATTTATCTCACATGGGAAACATCATTTAATAATATCAAAGGGGCCATGCGTTAACATACCATATATCAACACTAACATGAAGACATATAGAAAACTCAAACCAACAATGAAGCATGATATAACAACTATCACTACTTTTTGGTTTGAAGGTAGTACACCTCTGTTGGAGGGGTTTTATTATTAAAACAGGACTTAATCCATCAACAATTCATTCGTCAAAATTATGTAGTTTATTCCAAAATTGAAATTAAACTTATCAAGAAGAATTAAATAAGAAACTAATGCATTCTTAAACAAAGGGTAAGGTTAGGGACCCTACCTCAATAGAAGACTAAGCTAATGCTTTGGCACTTGATGCTTTCTAACTTGAAGATACTTTCCACTCAGACACATATACCTATATATATACCCTTAACCCAATGTACATATTTCATATACCGTGAGGGAATATATATGTAGAAGATATATATATATATATATATATATATATTTACATATCTGATTTCATGTGTGTGATCCTCCCAAACTGATCAAAACCCACTAAAAAAAATTCCCAACACCCATAAAGACCTTAATATCATCAATTTAGGGGGGGGGGTGAAAAAATAGCACTTTAAACCCTTACCTCAGATAGTGATGATGAAATGAAACAACCCAAACGTCTATGCTTTCGGTGGTGGTTTCCAAAACTTGCACCCATATGACCTGGGAGACAATTTTCACAACCCTAAAATAAGAGAAAACCAAAATTGAGATTATCCCCAACACTAAGGTGTTTGTTTGAACCACACCGGGTGATGAATAGACTGAAAAATGGCCAAAAACCGAGAGGATAAAGAAGGAGAGATATTTCCATGATAGATCAATAGAGATTCATGAATAAATCTGGGCAGATCGATTTATGGAAGAGGATCCGAGAGGTAAGGGTGCATCATGACTCAAAGGAGAGCCCCCTGGTGCATCATGTGGGTTTGGAAAGAGAGGGGTGAGGGGGTGTTTTATTTTATATTTTAATTTAATTTAAATTAAAATAATTTTAAAACAGACTCATCCGTATGGTTTGAATCGCACGATTTTCCAAACTGCACACAAACTGTGTGATGAACAGTGTGAGACTATTATCTCCAAAGCACACCGTGCAGGCTAGGTTCCCAATTTAGAAAACCACATGTAGCCTATGTGAGACACCTATTCCTCACAAGAAATAAGTCACACATTTACCTGATATGGGTCACACAGGTTTGGAAAAACTGTGCACGCTCTACAGTTCTTTAAAAACCTGCCTTTCCTAGTCCAATGCTCCCAAAATTTCTCAAGATGCCCAAGAAAGTTCTCAGGCCTTCACCCAAGTCCAAAAATATCACTTTAAAGAATTACAACTCTTATAATTATGTTCCTAATATCCATTTAAAAAATGACCCATCAAATAATTTCCAAAATTCAAACTCCCTCAGAATTTTATTAAATTCAAAAACATAGGTTCTTACAATAATGAATATGTAGTACCTCTTGTAAGGGTTTTATAGTGACCCCTAGTGGGTTGGTATTGGAACTGGGTGCCTTTATAATGAACACATTTTGTGTGACTGAGAAATTGGTTTTGTTACTTAGAATGTCAACAAAAACCTATATACTGTTTCCCCCTATAGATTTTTAGTTGCATTCTACTTAACTAAACCATGAGACTATGGTATACTTGATATATATTATCATATGATGATTATGTTATATGTTGATATATGAGATTGCAGTCCCTGAGAGGTTAGTCCCATATGTGGATTCCCCGTGAGTATTGATGCCTTAGTAGGCTAATAACTTGGAACATGATGCATGCATTACTATAATTCTAGGATGTACTAATAAAGATATACCAACATTATAACTGTTGGTAAAGGGCCTCAACTTATACCTATATCCCCCTTCACATTTCATGTTTGACTCGCTTTGTGGAAATTCACTCCCCACCATCAATTCTACTCAATGATCCTCTATTAATCCCCATTTTTACAATGATTTTTGAGTGGAATCATCAAGGTATGTTGTTTACCTTTCCTTTTTGACTTATTCCATTCTATTATTTCTATTTTTTTCATGACCTAAGTTTCAATGGTGCCCTAGGGTTTCATGTTACAAGTTTTTTTTAAATTTTAAAGTTGATAGACATCAAACAAAGGAACTTTTATTATTTCTCTTATTGGAATTAGGGTTGGTAATGTTTTATACACTTTCATTTTTATAATGATAAATGATTGAATTAATTTAACTATGTTTTTCTTGGATATTAAATGATCATGTGAGTTTTTTTATTATTTATGAATTATAATTTTATATTAGTGTTTTAGTAAATATAAAGTGAATGTATATAATTTTAAAATATATATGATGTTATAATGATAATATTATAATATGTTCCTAATAATGATGGAAAAATTAATCAATGGTGTAATTTATAATTTTAATGAATTATGATTTAATAAAGTATAATTTTATTCTAAAATTAGATTTATGAAACGTTTTGATTTCTCATGGGTACATGAATTTTCTTTATAATGCTCTGTTTTGGATATCAAAGTTATCTGAGAAGTTCGTATTTCTATAATTGACCCCGTTAGAGGGTGGATATGGGTAAAATCCCTCAAGTATAGAAAAAAATCTTCACATTACATGGATAGGGTAGGGATGTACTCTTTTTTTGGTAGGTCCTAGTGTGAGTTGTTTTTTCTCGAATAAGACTTGGGTGACCATGGGTCTTGGTATATAGGTTTGGGTGATAAATCCATTCAATTTGGTTTTAGTTTTTAAGGGTAAACTTTTTTTATTGGTTTTGGTTAAATTTAATTAGAGTTTAATGCAATCTATTCAAATCATCCCAACCTAATTTGAATAGAATAAAAAAAACTGAATTAAAAAAGTCTAATTCATATTAAACTTACAAGACTTAACTCACCACAGACCAATCTGAACAGAATTGAATTGGAGAAAAATGAATAAAACTAAAAACAAAAAAATATAAAATAACTAAACTGATTTTAGCCAAACAAAGCTAAATAAAATCCCATTGATTTATATAATATAAAAGATAACATAAATAAATCCAATATAAATAGAGATGTATGAGATCAAATTGAAACAAAACCAACCAAATAGAACCAAAATAACCCGATCCATGATAAAAACACATGTATTAAGTTGTTAAATTATTTTCTTGTACTAATATGTTTTTAAAAGGTTCATAGATTTATTTAATTTTTTAATTATAATTTTCCATGTTGATATTAATAAAAAAATATATTTTTTAAATAAATAGATAAATGTTAGATGTATGATACTAATTGGATCTCAACTGAGTTTCAAAAAAAGTTCATTTTTTTAGATTTTGTATTTAATAATGATTCTAATAGTGGTATCATACACCTAACTTGTTATAATTTTGTTGGGATATTTTTTTTAACTTCGTAATACGTTAGGTACTATATAAAAAAGTTATTTTTCAAATAGACTATTATTTCTGATACCAAAATATAGATAGAAATTAATCTTAGAATATTAATGATAAAAATGATAAGAGTTTAATACATAATTTTATATTCGATCTATTTATATTTATTCCTCATCTTGATAAATAACGTATACCAATACAGTAAGAAAATGGTACAAGTATGCATGATGTAACTAATGAAAATTATGATGTTGAGAGAGTGGAAAAATTAATTTATGATTCAAGAATCCTTTATATCATGAATGTGTTAATATGACAAAGATGAAAATTTTAATGTGATTGAATCATATGAAAACTATGTATAAATTTTTTTAATACCTGCATCAATTATATTCTTACCTTTTTGAATGACTTACGTCATGATGATGCACATATTCTATCAAATCATTATATGGTATAAAAGTTAATTGATAAAATTGGATTTTCAATAAATAAAATTCATTCTTTACCATATTATTATAGCTTATTTTAGGAGGAAAATATGGGCCTAAATGATTATAAAAAATGTGGTACATCTCAATTGAATCCAAATGTATATGGAACCCTGAATCATGGGACATGAAAATTAATGTTTCAATTTCTATTGATTCCAATAATTTAAAATATTTTCTTGTCTAATGAAATCTAAACAAATACGTAATGGAATGATACTGAGAGAATAAAGGATATTGATGAGTTAGTTCATTCTATAGATAAATTATCATGGAGTACATTTGATGTATAATAGCATGATTTTGTAGTTTTGGTGTGTAATTTTATTTTGGGTCTATCATGTGATAGTTTTAATCTATTTGGTCAGATTCTTACTTCATACAACACATAGAAAATTTCATTCATTTTTATATCCTTCATCCATGGATGTGTATAAAAAATATATTTAATTTCTTTATTATACTCATATATAGACCTTTTGATACTGAAAATAATCTATAAATATATGTGAAACCTTTAACAAAATAATGGAAAAAGATTTGGAATGAGGGTTTTCACAGATATGATTATTCTTTGAAGGAAAATTTTTAGATTCATGCTATGCTTATCTAGATGATAAATGATTTTACTACTTTTAGAATTATTTATGGATAGATCATGAAGGGTAACATTATATCCCAGAATCTAGAAACCCAAATCCTATAATTATATTACCTTATTGGTATAAGATACAAGAGTTCACGAAGGATCAAATAATTTAACAGTCTTAGAAGACCAGATATATACATACAATTAATTTCAAAACATATGAAAAAACATGAAAATATTTTGATAACATGGCTAACCCTTCCATCATATCTACAAAAATTACACATAGTCCTCCTCTAAGTTTTCTGTGTAAAGGAAAAAAATTAAGGATGAGTTCAGATCCTCTGTATAGAGAAGAATACAATGGAAGATTACATAAAATAAACATGACATGGGTGATATCGTAGGAATAAATGAACAACATGAAGCCACAATCAATTGAAACTTAGGGAGAACTATATTCATGATAATAAATTAAAACATGCATAAAAATAATAATTTATTTCATACCAATGGAATTCATAATTCCAGACATGAAAAACATTATATTAAGGCCTTATTCCATGAAACTTTCTTGTTATATAAAAATGTATACACTAAAACCCAACTTATTTTGTCTAATGAGACCTATCGATGCATTGAGGGTCTATATAATTTTGAGCTACACCTTTCACCTGATTAAGTTTAATGTATTCACTATAAGAGTCATCAGGACATTTCATACCATTAAGTGAGAAAACTATTACTGAATAAAACTTTCCTCTCTTTATAATGAGAAATATGAAAATAAAATACTTCCTCATTTAATATAATAGTGTGTATTTCTAGTATAATTCCCCTTAATCAACTTGGAATCCATGGGGTATCATCAATGTAACATGAAGTACCCTTATCAAAGGAATATAGAGGAAATAATACTTATAATGTGATGGGTTATTCATGAAAGATATTAATTAAATTAAATATCTTGCATTGGTAGAATACCAAGGAAATGGTAGGAAATATCCTTTCATCATGGTTCATAAATTCCGTGTGAATATTCCAGGGCATATCCCTTGAGATTGTCTAGCTTGGTGTGCAGTATTATTCCCATTGATCATGCATTAGAGTGGTGATTGAGTCAATTTTAAACCCACCCTATTTGGGGCGATTAAATTTAGGTTCATATGTTCTATATCTGCATCCAATATTTATTATCCAAATAGAGATTTATTGTCTAGGAAACTACACATACTTTTATTGTACCAAAACTTGGGATGGATTTTCCACCATGTAAAAGACTGAGTTTTACAATTATTTTGTTAACTCTTTAATCAAAAGGGCATGAAAAAGGGATAACAATACATAATTTTAAATTCATTAAATTTCATTATTAATATGGTAAAAATTATTCTAAGTAAATTAATGAACCACATAAAAGGAAATAAGTGGGGAATTAACATGAGTCCTAAATAATGAAAATTTAGACAGAAAACCCTACTTATGGATTGGGGAGAAATTCAATCATAACCTACTAAAAGAGAAGGATTAAACTTGTGCTTAAAATACCATTAATATATTTATTTCATGATACAAAATATCAAATATTTATTATATACACTATATAAAGGAAATTAGGTTCATAATAAAAAACATGTCTAAAAGAGAGGAATTGGTGACAGAAAACCCTTACCTATTATCTTGAATTCCATGAAAATACTTTAACCTTATGTACCAAAAAAACATATATCTTAATAAATTAATTCATAACTTTATGCATATTCATTTCATCCATAATATTAATAAATATTCATTCTATATATGAACTCTTCTGATTTTACACATTAATGTTTATAATTTTGATAGTTTATACTAGTTTCATAATAGTCATATTAGTATTCATTATTATTTCAAATATCATTTTTAATAGAAAATTAAATTTTCTATTTGGGAATAATTATAATAATTTATGATGTTTTAAATTCCTTTCATGATTGTCTTAGTCTTTATCCTTGAATATTAAATCGATAATAAACATGTTTTCATGATTTTTGATGATCGAAGGGTTTTTTATTAATTGATGAATTAAATATTGATATAACATAACTGGAATAGAAAAAAATAATTATCTACACATTTATATCATATAATACCATTAAATAAGTTTTCATAGTCATCCCTGATATAAATGTGTAGTATTTTTCAAGTAGGTGGTTAAACCAACACAAACCTGACCATATCATGATTTAATGAATGATTATGCAGTGGTTTTGTTGTAATATAATTATTCAAAAGCATACAAATCTTATTTAGTTTTTATTAGTGTGATATATCATAATTGGAAGTAAATATAAAATAAGTTGTGTATATGAAAATATTAAACAATTTTAATAAAATATTATTCTATTAGAATGCTTGTTTTAAATGATTAAATTAACAATGATCATTTATTGATAATATAATTAATAGGTTCTCCTATTATACTTATTAGAACCTTTAAAATGTCATAAAATAATATCTACACATTAATCCCATCCTTATATCCAACATTTTAAGGAAACAAAAGGAAAACAAAACAAGTTTCGTCTGAGGCAGTAGTATACAAAAAACACGAATGAGAATTTAATTTTTCTTAGAGGAAAATAGAAAGTTTGTTAGTGTTTATTTCTATTTTATAAAAACATTAGGTATAATATAAATACTTATTTCAGAATATACTATTGGGTAAAATAAATTTTAAATGTAAATATAAAAAGAAAATATGTTTGTGAAAATATTGAACTTGCATTGAGAACTTTGGGTTTCTCTTAAATGATTCCTTGGAAAGGAAGGGATTATGATAATATATTGTGAATAGAAGATCAAGATAGAGAAAGATTATACTCAGAGAATGAGGAATGTTATTTATTTTAGTATTTCCTTTAAGGGATGTTGAGTGGCCCCATTTATAAGTAGTGAGAATGAAATTTTTGTAAATATTTCAACTTAATATTAAAGAAGCACATGTTAATCATGTAAAGTGATTCTAAAAATAGATAATAATAGATTGGGGAATAGATAATATTGACCCAAAAGTCATATAATCAATTTTATACATGTTTGTATCATGTTACAAGCCCTTCACCCCTATAATTATTACTTTTACTATTTTTTTCCTTTACCTTGGTAACTTTTTTTATCGAAGGTAAATTAATATTTGTGCCTAAAAATGAAGTGTCCCTTATTAGATAATTTGGAACTAATGTTTCAAAATTTTAAATACATATATTTTTTGATTCAATTTCTATAAGTGTTAAAAATTGATTTTAATATGGAAAATTTATAATACATTGAAACAATTTTGGAGAAAACTATTACTTGAGTTATAAATTATCAATCATGGGTTTATAAAATATAATATATATTTTAAAATTTATAATTTCAGTTATAAAATACATATTTTTAATATAAGGGTTTAATAAATTTTAATTCATACTTATATAATAATAATGACATAAAAGTCATAGTATTAGTTAAATTGGTATATTGAACTATTCACCAAAAAATTAATTTATTTTAGAAAAATACCAAAAAATAATCTTAAGAAAATATATTTTTTAGGAATTAAAAAATGAACATTGTTTTGTTAAAATAAAATTCCAACATTCAGAAATTAATCTTTTAAGTACACATATGAAAAAGGCCCTTTAGAGTGCAGATTATGTGATAGTTCAGGATATGGTGTTTACTTACTATAGTAGAGTATCAGGTATTATATTATTCCCACCTTAAATAATTTTATAATAAAAATTGGGGTATATGTAAACTATTAAACAAGTGTAGATATTCCTTACTCATAATATTTTTAGGATCCCAGGCCACCTCTTATATTTTTGTGATTTATTCAAAGGAATTTCATTGATTTAGTTTTTCGATTATGAAACACTTTCTCTATGATGTTAAGAACATGGGAAAAACACTTAATTATAAGAAAAGTCAGGATCTAAATCTATTCCATCACATGTGATAAAATTCATTAGATCTGGAATTTATTTCTTTAGTAGTGAAACATGGATGAGGTCATGCACTTTAGAAATTTTGGGCGGTATAAATGACCGATGGTCTACAACTCTATTTTTTTGAGTATTTCAAAAGGTCCAATTTACCTGTGGATCAAATCACCCATTTTATGAAATCTTAAATTTCCATTCTATTATGAACCCGTCAAGAACATGTGATAAAAAACTTAAAATTCCAAGTCTTTACTTTGACCAACAATTATACTCTTTTGTTTTCTCTAGCCTATTATAATATGATCCTGAATAGTCCATAATTTAACAATCATATCCTTTATAATATATAGGAAAACTAAATTTATTGCTCAAATTTCTTCCAAATAGGTTGGAGTACAGAACCTATTCCCATACAATGCTTCGTATGGTTCCATATGGATTCTCAAATGCAATCTATTATTGTATGAAAATTCCTCAAAAGGTAGATAATTATCCCACAAAACTTGGATGTAAAGATATCTAAACATTTATTATAATTTATAGATTTCCTTTGAGAATACCTATCTGTTTGGGGGTGATAGGAAATGATTAAAATTATATCAGCGTTGAGAGCCATTTTAAGACTATTCCATAATTTTGATGTGAACTAAAGGTCATAGTCAGATAAAATAAATTGGGATTCCCCATTAAGCCTTAACATTTCATGGATAAAGATATTGGATGGGTGATCAAGGGGTATATATTATCTTATCACTAAAAAATGAGAATACATAGTAAGACAATAAAAAATGACCCATATAACATCATTCTTCTTTGGATTCTTTGAGAGACCAGTGAAAAAGTCCATTTTAATATTATAATACTTAAATAAAAGTATAGATAGAGGATAATTTAATTCTTTAGGATGTTTTATTTCAGCTTTTACCTATTGGCATACTAATAATCTAGACACATAATCCACAATTTACAATTTCATACAATCCCACTAGAAATGTTATCTTAAATCCCTATACATATTTGTGCTACGAGGGTGTATATAGAAATTTTAGATATGTGCTTTATATTATAGTTTCATTTTTAATATAATATGGACATAACATATAAACTCTTCCAAAAATTCAACACTCTATCTTTGTAGATAAATTATATCAATTTCCCATAATTTAACTCTTTAATATTCCTTTATAACTTGTATTCATCCTATTATTACATGTCTATCATTTTTAGTATGGATAATTTACCAATTTCATGTAAATATAATGATGTATACCCTTTCTTAGAAATCACCATATCTATATTTAGTATATGTCTATATATTGGATCCTTATTAATTCTTACCATGGTTAGAACACCATGGTATCTCATACTAAATGAATCAACCACCTTGTGTTCCTTCTTAGGGTGGTAGTGCATCAAGAAATATAAGTTGTTGAGTAGTTCAAACCATAATTTTTTCCCCATGTTGATATGCTTACAATAAAAGATACGCTTAAAACTTATATATATATATATATATATCACATATTTCTCCATAGAGGTAGTGTCTTCATATTTTTAAAGAAAATATTATATCTAATTTCTTAAGGCCATGAGTTGGACTGTTTAATTCATGGTTTTCAATTTATTTAATGCATAGGAAATAACACTATCATTCTATATAAGGACATAACCAAGTCCTTTCTTCAAAAAATTATTATATATGGAATATTATTTTTTACCCAGTAGTTGAGTCAGAACTATTTCATCAATCAATCTACAATTCATCTATTCAAAACATTCCTTACATTCCTTTGACCATGTGAATTTAACCCCTTTACATATTTACTTGGTTAATTGGTTGCCAACCAGGTAAAATCCTAGACAAGTCATAGACAATAACTACTAAACCCAAGAAACTTTGGATCTCAGTTATATTCATTACTGTAGGCCATTATTTGAATAAATATTTATTTGAAGGGTTATTAGATATTCTATACTTGGAGAAAATATGGACAAGAAAAGAAAATTTACTGAATAAAAATTCACACTTACTATACTTCCCATATAATTAATTTTTTATGGTTTTTTTAACTATTTGTAGGAAAATTTCATGATCTTCATAGCTTTAAAATTATATCAAGATATATTCAATGAAAATGAGAAAAAATTTATCGAGATAATCCTTTAATTACCCATTCAAAAGATCCATAGGTATTGAAGGTGGATTATTCAATCCAAAAGGAATTATTATAAACTCATAATGTACAAACATTATTTGAAATTCCATATTTAGTATATCATCCTTCTTCACCCTTAACATATGATAGCCAAAGAAAATATAGATCACTATTTTTTTATCCTCAAATTCGATCAAATAATTCATAAATTAAGGGAAAATGGTACTTATTATTTATGTTAATTTCATTTATCACCTTATAATTGATTCATAATCTCAAAGACCCATCCTTATTTTTATGATTAAAATATGGTCTCCCAAAGGTGAAACACAAGTGATTATAAATCCCTTGTCACTAAAATCCTAAAACAACCTCTTTAACTCCAAAATATCCACTACTTATTTTCTATAAGTAGTTTTAGATATGGGTATTTAATAAAGAATAAGTTTAATGGATAACATAACTTCATGCTCTGGTAGATGAAGAGATAATTCTTCTGAAAAATCATCAATGAAATTTCATTCCATGGACACATCATCTATTATAAGTATACCTTCATCATAATTTATAATGATTGATCTTACTATTTAACCATAATTTAATTATTGAGATATAATGGGGGAGGATCTATACATGATTTAGATGATGTAGTTTCCTAGAGAAAAACAAGAGATTCCACCTCCCCTTCACAAATCACAATATCCTTCTCTTGGAAATAATTTTTTTTCACTATTATTTAAAATCCAATACGTACCAAGGATCATATAAAATTCAACCATAGGTATAATAACCATGTTTAAAAATAGGGCACATCCATTTATCATAATTATAACTACCTGAAATATCTTTGTTTCCAAAAAGATTCCCACTTGGTGACTTAATTTATAAATCCATTAATATGGTGCTAGGGACATATCTAATGTTTTTTGAAAACATGGAAGATATAAAGAGTATGAATATCTAGAATAAAATAAAACCTTATATAACTTTTATGAAACAATCAAATTACTTACCAACACATCATTAAGAACTTTGACTTAAAATGTGGTAATCACATAAGATGGGATTTTCTACAACAAAATTTTACAAGGAATTATCCATTTATGGTTTGGGAATTAATTCAAATAATTTACCTTCTCTATACAGTTAAAACACTAAACATAAATAGATTTAGGATTTCCCTTTCATTCATGATTTTTATGACCTTTTTCCTCCACACTTATAAAAAACTTATGTTCCCTTCCAAAAATTCCTAGAGCGTTTCTTCCTATAGTTAGCACACATGGGAAATATAATCCTTCATTTCATCCCCTTTTATAGATTTTTCTTCCCATGATTCTCAATTGGAATATTCTCCCCCTAATTTATCTATAATACATATACAATGGAGAACTCATTTTTTCTATTTATAGTGCTTGATACTATATCCTCATATGAAGAAAAGAAATGAGATAGAAATTACCTTCAAAGGATTTTCTTCAACCCATTAAAGAAATGAACAAAATTTCTTTCTAGTCTACATACATTGTCCATAGCATGCCTAACTAACCTTGTAAAGTTAACCACATATTCAACAATATTTTCCTCATCCTCTTGTCTAAGATTTATGAACCAGCTTTCCATTTCCTCTCTATAATCACAAGTAAAGTATTTTTAAAATAATACCACCTTAAAAATTTATCATACCATACAATTGGATCTCATATTACTATTTATTATTTTTAATTAGTGACAACCATTGGTCCACATCTCCCTTAAGACTATTGACCACATTGATGAATTTTTTCCTTTTCACTACTTCCCAAAGTGAGAAATATCTTCTACAGGGACCTGATCCATTTTTTATCTACTAATGGATTATTAGTTCCACTAAATGTTGGAGGTTTTTTTTCAAATGAATAGGACCAAAATAATTATACCATGTTGCAGACAAAAATGAAACTCTATATGGGTGAGATTATTTTTCATAAGCTAGTTCAATTAACCTAATATCGTTATGTTATGAATATCCTAAAATCCATATTTATTAAATTATTTATGGATAAGACACATTAAATACGGGTATTAATATGGTTCCCATTCCTCCCATTAGTCACTATATTTCTAAAATAGCATACACATAATCGACTAATGACGTTGAATTATAAAATATAATTTCTAATATGTTTTCTAGAGTGTTCCCAATAAATATTGATTTTTTTTCATAGTAATTGATCTATATCACTTTTTTACTCTAAATATAACCCCCAAGGATCCTATGAAATATCCTTTGATACCAACTATGATTCCAAATAATTGCACTCCTAGATTTTGTGCTATAAACACATACTTTTGCATACTCAATTTTATGTCGTTTATACAATCCCACATATAACCATCCTTAATTATTAGATCAATAACAATTATTTCATCACTTACATACCAATAATAATTTTAGGTTTAGATCATTAAATAATTAATACAAAACAATAACTAACAAATACCATGTTCTTTATATCAAACAAACATTTTTGTATTATATAAAAAACTACTTAATCCATAATGAGTCTTCATCATCCCTTATAAATTATTTCACACATGATATAATTTTTAACATGTCATGTGTACGGATTTTCTTCATAATATAGGTAATGGAAAAATAAGAATGGTGTGAGATTAGATAATATATAAAGACTAGCGTACAATGTAAGATTATATAATATAAATATGGCATGAGTGATATGGTGAGAATAAATGAAAAAAATAAATCCATAATAAACTAAAACTAAGTGCATGATATATCCATGATAATAAATTAAAAACATGTATAAGAATAATCATTGATATCGTAATGATGGAATGAATAATGAAATACATAAAAAACACCCTGTCAAGGCCTTGTGCCAATATATTTTCCTATTATTAGAATCAGTATACACTTAAACCAAAACTATTTTGTATCATGAGACTTGTAGATGCATTAAGGGGCCATATAATTCCAATCCATACCCATCACCTAATTAAGTCCAATGAATTCAATAAAAGAGTCATCAAGAACTTTCATACCATTCCCAGATGAACCTATTACTAAATAAATCTTTTCTATATGTATAATAAGAAATATATAAATTAAATACTTCCCCATTCAATATCAGAATGTGTATTTCTTGAATAACATCTCGTAATCAACTTAGAATCTTTGGGGTGTCATCAAAGTAACATTAAGTAGACTTATCATAGCAATATAGTGGCGAGGGTACATCAAATGTGCTTGGTTATCCATGAAAGATAGTAATTGGATTAAATATCTTATATTGATAGGAGACTAAAGAAATGGTATGAAATGTCCTTTGTTCATAGTTCATAAAGATCATGTGAATATTCCAAGGCATATCCCCCCAAAGTGTCTAGCCAGGTGTCTAGTTATAGGCCCATTTGTCATACATCAGAGTGATGATTGAGTCAATCCTCAACTAAACAATTTTTAGTGATTACCCCTAGGTTTATTCGTACCACAACCGTATCTATAGGAAAGTATCCAAAACATTTTGTATTTTCTAATAAACTACAAAAACTTTTATTTTACCAAAACTTGGGATGGTTTTTCCACCATGGAAAAGATTACATTTTACAATGGTTTTGGAAACTCTTTAATAAAAAGGATATGGGGGATGAATAATAATATAAAATTTTAAATACTATAAATTTCATGATTAATGTAGTAAAAATTCTTCCATGACAATTTATGTAGCACACAAACAATAATATAAGTTGAATATAATATGAGTCCCAAATAATTAATATTGAGACAGGAAACCGAACATATAGAATGGGTATCAATTCAATAAAAACCTATTGAAAGGGAGGGTTTAAACATGATATTAAAATAACATAAATAAATTAATTTCATGATATAACATCTCAATTAGGCATTTTATACACTATATAAATAAAATTTGGTGCATAATAAAAAATATTTTTAGAAGAGAGGAATTTGAGACGGAAAATCCTTACTTCTTATCATGAATTCAAAGAGCATAATTTAATCTCTTGTATGAATATATATATATATATTATTAAATTAATTAATTACCTTAATCATATCCATTTCATTCATACTCTTCATAAATAGTCATTCTCTATATGAATTATTCTAATATTCCACATTAGTGTTTATAGTTTTGATCATTTGTTCAAGTTTAATAATAACAGTGTTAGTATTCATTATTATTTTAAATATCATTGTTACTATGTCATTAAAGTTACTATTAGGTTTTATTTATCTTAATTTATGATGTTTCAAATTCATTTTGAGTGTTTTAGTCATTATACTTAAAGATGAAATTGATAACAAGCATGTTTTAGATATTTTTGACAATAGGAGGGCGTTTTCTTATTTGATGAATTAAATATTGATATAACATCTCTAGAACATAAAAATTAATTATTTAAAAATTTATATCATATTATATTAGTAAATATGTTTTCATATTTATCCATTATATAAATTCATATTATTATTCAAGTAGGTTGTTAAACCGACCCAAACATGATCATACCTTGATTTAATGAATGATTATGAGGTGGTTTTGTTGAAATATAAATAATCCAAAATAATAAGAAGCCTATGTAATTATTATTAGTATGATATATAATAATTTTAATGAATTATTAGAATAATTATTTGATATGATAATATTAAAAAATTGGAGTAGAATATTATCCTCTTAGCATATTTGTTTTAAACGATTACCGATGATCATTTGTTAATCACATCATTAATATTTTGTCCAATTTGTAATACCAAATCCTTAATGATGTCATAAGAATCATATATATCCTTTCATACCATTCTTATATACATCCTTTTAATGTGTTTATGGAGAAAAATAAATGTGGAGCTGTGGTGGCGGTGGTCCGTACAACACACACATGATAGTTTTGTTTATCGACAGGGAAAGGGGAAATTTGTTTTGTGTTTATTTACATAATATAAAAATGTTATTATACTATAAATACTATTAAAAATATTAAACCTATGTTGATAAATTTGGGTTTATCTTAGAGTATTCCTTATAAGGAAATGGATTAGGATAATCTCTTATGAATAGAAGCTCAGGATAGTGAATGATTATTCGAGGGGAATGGAAAAGGTTAGGCATTCAAGAGAAAAATGAATTTTGAGATCCCCCTTTTATAAGTGGCGAGAATGAATTTTTTGTAAATATTTCAACTTAATATAAAGGGAGAATATGTTAAAATTTTTAATAGGGAAAAAGAGAAAATATTGGAGTGGTTAAGATATGATTTCCATATAAACATAAGCCATTCAACTCTATACATGTTTTTGTAATGTTTTATTCCCTTTACCCCTTGAATTATTACTTTTACCATTTTAGCTTTTACTGTGTCAACTAGTTATTACCTAAGGTAAATTAATATTTATGGCTAAAAATAAAGTTATATTTATTAGATAATTTATAAATAATGAATCTAAACTTTATATTCCTTTTTATGATTCAATTTATATAGGTGTTAAAAATTATTTTTTATCTAAAAAATGTATAAAATATTAAAACTTTTTTTGGAAAAAATATTACATTAGTTCTAAAATATCAATCTTGAATTTGTAGACTATCATTAATATTTTAAAATTTATCTTTCAATTATAAAATAATTTTTTTCAATATAAGGGTTTCATAAATTTATAAGTCATACTAATATACTAATAATTTCATAAAAGTCATAGTATTACTAAAATTGGTATATTTCATTATTCACCTAAAAATGATTTTTTTTAGAAAAATACCAAAAAAATAATCTTAAGCTAATATCTATATGAATAAATTAAAAATGAAGTTTATTTTTTTAAAATAAAATTCTAATATTAATGAATTAAAATTTTAAATATTTTTATGAATAAAGGTCTATTAGAGTGCACATTGTGTGTTAGTTCAGGGTTTGATGTTTACGAACAACAGTAGCATATCAAGTATCAAAGGTAATATATATTATCATATTTATATGTAGAATAAATCATATATAAGGATTAAATAACATTTTAGTTTTAGTTTTATGTGGAATTATTGATTCTTTCCAATGGATCAACCATACATGAAAAATCACCAAATGTTTAACAATACTATTGAAACTGAGAAACCACATTAGTGTATGAGATCTTAGTTTTTTTATTTTGGGAATGGTTAGATGAAATTTATAAATAGTAATATTTTTTTTCCAAATTTAATAAAAATTAGAGAAATTAAAGTATCCTATTTTATTTTCCTTATTTTTTAACCAATTTGTGAGGTCATTCTTTAAACATGATGTATATTGAGAAAAATATTTGTGAAATGTTTCTTTTGATCTTTGTAAATGTCTAGGTGAAGACCAAATATGACTTATGATCTTGATTTTACTTGGTGAATCAGGTTATGAAACTAGAACTGCATCATGAGTGCATCAGTCAAAATAACTATAAAGTTCCATGTACTTATTAAGTGATGATAATATTAGGAAAAATAATTTCTAGAAGTACTAGATACTATGATGGTTCCAAATATTTTTTCTAGAAATATATCAGAACATGTCAATAAAAGATAGGTGAAACTTAAATCTCTGAAAACTCATGGCTTTCACAACACTATTCATGAATTGATTCCAATATCAATCATTCATTTCCATCCCATTAATATATGGGTGAAAATAATTCAAATTTTCCATTTTAATAAAGATATTTGTGATACAAGGTTGTCCAAGTTTTTGTTGAAAAAATGCAGTAAGTGACACCGTTAATTATGTGTGAGTTATAGAAATTTTCCTTCCATATTTTTTTTCACTTGCATAATGCATTTAGCTTTCCATCTTTCAACTGAAATATTTCTTGGGAGACCCATTTATTTATTTTGGATGTATCTAAATAAAATAAATATGTATATAATGAAGTCATATTCTAGGAACATGAGTCATCCAAAATGTTCCATTATGAAAGTTAATATGGATCAATAATATATGTATTTATATTTAATGAATTTGGATGATTTGACCATGATATGTAACTTTCCAATGAGAAATACAGATGGGAAATATGAAAAAATTGAGCCCACTTTTCCATCTCTTACCCACATAAGAGAAATTCTTAAATCATATACATTGGATACATTAATCCTTGAAGAGTGGGATATGATAAATTGTGAAGTCATGTTTAACTTTGATATTTACAATAACTACATCAATTAATCAATTTGAACATGTATATTTTATCTCATTATATGTAGTCATATATATATATATATATCTTAAACTTTTACTATCTTTTTTATGCAGGATACATAAAAAAATTATAAGTATAATTCATCATTCATTACCTTTGAGAAGGATAAAAACTTTTTCTAGAAAATAATTTCTTCGTTAGATGAAATTAAAGGTATGTAAATTTAATTTATAAAATAATTAATAAATATTAATTTAATAGTAATATTCATTAATATTTTAATCATTGAGTTTTTTTTATCTCTATCTCTCAATAAATAAGAGCATTGGATTTTGGTCCCAATAATTAAGTTTATAAATGAAAATACATAATCATCAATGGTTAATAATTTGTTATAACTAATCAATATATTAACATGAGAACCCAACATTATGGAATTATATTAACTAAAATTATTTAATGTTATTCCAGGGTATCAGATTACTAACCTCGATATGAAAATATGACTTATTAAGAAGTTTTTGAGAAAATACTAATATTGTATTATTACTATAACACATGAACTTCAATTATAGTAAGTGAACATTATATTTTAAAAAAAATATAATAAAATAAACATTTTAATATTTAATGGAATATAAATTTTAATTTTATAGGATGAATATCAATTTTTAACTTACTTGGTGAAAGTAAACCTAAAATGAGTTTTTAAAGTTTTCCCTTCGAAAATCATATTTTTGGAATATTTGAAAATGTAGTATTTAAATATTCATAATTTTTTATAATAACATATTATAATATGTGTAATTAACCATGTATTGATTATAAATATTATATAAATAAAGATAATATCATTTGGAGGTAAAAGATACATTTTTCAAAAAAACTATTTATAAAAAAATCATAATGTATTTCCATTTTAGTTAATTAAAATAATATTTAATGATGAATGATTTAAATTATGTTTATAGATTATATATCTAAATATATTAATTTAAATTTATATAATTATTATTACTAATTATATAGTTAATTTAAGGTCATATTTTACTTGAAAAATACATTTCTTCAAAAACCATTTTAGACATGTTTTTGGGTTTATCTTTGAAATTAAATTATAAAAATTATATGAAATTAATTTTATAAAAAAATTATATATTTGGAATTAGAATAATTAATATTATTTTATAAGGTCAAATTAAGTTTTTTCATAATGAATAGTAAAATTAGTAAAAATTAATTAATATGGCTAAGGTTAAAATGATTCTATGGGGTGGTTAACTTAAAAATATAAGGGTTAAAATTAGATAAAAACTTAATGAAACCATAATGGTTAGTTATATTTTGACCTTAAATTTATAAAATTTTAATTTGATCCATTTTGGGTATATTTTTCCATGAAATTGAATTGTAATTATTTTGAAACTTTGAAAAATTACAACTGTATCACTGACATCAATTATAAAAGGGAACCTCCTCCCCTCAATTATCCACACTTATTGAGCCATTTATATTTACCAAAAAATATAAATATATCTCCCTAAAATCCTTATCTACATTATATATCTTCTATACTTTCCAAAATAGAAACTTTAGAGTTCTTAAGAAGCGATCCAAAGGAGGTTTTTCTAAGAGAAGGTAATCGTCTTCCCCAAGATCTTTCTTTTTTTTACTTATTATTTTAACACATCCAATTATTTCTTAAAATTTAAAATATAATAACACCATTATATCCCATATAATGATATTTTCATATGTTTATGGAATAATATTTATCCATATCATTCTCCATCAAATTGGAAACAAAACCATCACTTGTGTGTACGACAGACTACCGCCTCACCAAACAATGTAATTTTTTTCCCTTCACCGAATCACATAGATAGTAATAATGATAGAAATAATGGATATATATGAAAATTATGACATAATACCGATTCTATAAAATTAATACATCATCCACTTCCTTATCCTTTCAACCATTGAAAAATGATAACATCACTCATGCGTACGTACGACCTACTGTCTCCATAAAGAGATGTGATTCATTTTACATGTCCAAATTTCAAGAATGATTATAAAAATAAATATAATGAATAAATATTATATTTATATTATTAATATAATTATATATATTATGGAACTATATCCAATGAACAAGAACTATAACTTTTGTAACAAAACATGCATGAGGAAACAAAGCAGCTAATACCTAAAACAATGGTAATAATTAATTTTTAATAGTTAATGAGTGATAATCCATTATAATAGGGTCATATATGGTAGTAAAAATATGAATATGGTTATGGTATAAATTAATTACATGTTTAAATCCATTATACATGAGGTTAAATCATGTTTAACTAAAGGGAAGCATGGAGTAAGGGATTCCGTCTCAATTTCAATCCCATTGAGGCATAATTGATATTATACACATATTTACTTTTATGTGGTGTATATAATACTAATTTGATATATTTAACATTAATAACTATTTATTCATGATGATTATTGTTTTAATTCCATTTTATTCTATAAAGTGGTTACAATTTGAATGATATGAAAGTGGTAAGGATTTATTTCACAATCTAATTTTTAGGGATTAGATTAATTTTCATTGAAGGAATCTTATAATTTAACCTTTATAAAATCCATATATTTTCTTATTTCATGTATATTTAATGAATTTCTCTATTTTATTCTATCTTTTCATCAATTTAGTAATTAAATCAAGAAAAGTAATGTTTTAAACAGAAAATATTTTATTTCTCTTTTAATTGGATATATTTTTCTTCCATGTAGATACTTTTAAAAATTATTTTCAAAATTTTTTTTTGATTAATAAAATGAGTTATTAAATATATTTAATTTTATACTTGAATTTCTAAAAGTTTTTAATGGAATATTTATAATGTTTTCTAAAAGGGTCATTTTTGTCCATCTTTGTAAAAATCTGAAAGGAATGTTTTTAATATATACAACGCTAACAGACTTCGCCACCACCATAACCATTTAATGATATTTAGCCTCTTATATAAAATTTCAATAGTTTTATAAAAAATTATTTAATAAAATCTTATTTTAACATTTCACATCCATTTTCTTTACCTTTCCAAAAGACATGGTTTTATTAAAAAACCTATATTTATGATGAACTGATGGTAATATATTATCTATTATTAATTTTTTTTCATTATATTTATCTTCAAACATTTACTTTCTTATGATCATTATAAATTAAATTTCTATTATATATACATATTATTTTTATCATGGAAATGATTATTTCTTAAACCGTATACCATTTTTAAATATGGTGTTTTACAATGAAAGTTATTTGATTGTCTGGGAAAAATATTGATATATCTATCTTATTTATTCAATACAGATATTTATTGAGAAGGAATATTGTTTACTAATTTAATTGACCATTAAATATATGAATAATTCACTGGACATGAAGTGATGGGTGTTTTTAGGTTATAGATAGCCCCTCGATATATTGACAGGTCTCATGAGAAAAATCAGCTGGCCAAATTAAATGGGTTTTTAGTATATACCTACCCATCGATTAAACTATATTTCCATAAGGATTTATGGTTAATATATAATTATTTCTATGATCATGACTTCCAATATTATTAATTCCCTTTATTGAGTATTAAATTATTATTATCCATGATATTATTTCATTGATATTATCCACTGATTCACTTCATTCTCAAGTTATTAGTTTAATGGAATGTGTTTTCTGTTATCTATATTTCCATATTTATTATGCCTTATTTAATCAGGGAATATTCCACTATAAATAATCCTTACTAATAATTTGATCCCACCCTTATTTTTTTCTTTCCCCAGGTTATAAAGAAGAAATATTTTAATGAGTTTTAAGGATGCATAATAATTACTTTTTTTATATTTTATATTTTATTACCAATGTAAAATGGGTATACTCTATTTATCTAGTTCTAAAAGACTAATAAAATGATAAATACTTTGAGATTAGAATGATCGTATCTATGCCAATGAAATAAATTAGTCACCGAATCTAGGTTACTGGAGTTTAGGTCTTTATAGTTAGAATTAGAGAGAGTTTGGCATAAACCTTGAGAATTATATTTAGAAAAACATAGATTAGTGAATATAACCCTATGATATATTTTGAGGACAAGTTTAAGTATAGAATAATATCCTATAGTTTTTTAAGGTATGGAATATATGGTTTTCCAATAAATGCATCCCTATCTAGATACTATAAGTCGATGTGGTTTTGGAACAGATGCATCTATGGGTAATAACTCCAAAAAGAGTTGGTCAAGTATTTCTCAGCCATCATTCTAGTTCATAGTGAGTGTTCCCTTACTATACAATTATTTTGAAACTTCCAGGGGATATGCTTTGTTTAATTCACCATTTATTTATAAACTATTATTGAGGATTTGTAATTTTTTTTATGATTTAAAGATATTATCAAAGAAACTATGTTTATGATTCCAAGATTAAAAATACATAAATTTTTAATTTATGTTAAGTGTTACACCAGATTTATAATTTTATATTATGATTTAAAATTCATAATTTTATGAGCTAATCCAGTATTTTCTATTTTTACAAATAATGAATTGTAGAAAGAATGGTATGAATACTCATGGAATATGTAGAAATTTACCTACTGATAAATATAATACAACTAGCATTGTACCTAACCAGATCATGGTCATATTAGGGAAGCTAACCAAATTTATCACTAATAAACTTGAAAATATGGAATAATATAATGTTATAGGGATTGATACGCTATGTTGGATTATTTCATGCATTATAAGTATCCATACATTAGTGAAACTACTAATTCAGTTGCATTTGAGAAATGGATTAGGTCCCTTGAAAAGAAATTATTGGCCTTGGGATGAAATGAAAGGGAAAATATTGTATTAGTAGTGTATAGACCTGATTTTTTTACTTATAAGACTTTGAAATATTTATAAATACATTTCCAGATCTAGAAACTAAAGAATCTTGTGATTCTAAGGCCCAGTGTGCCAAATATAATTTTATAAAAATATTAAAAAAAAATTATGTTGAGAATGCATGGTTAATTAAATAAAATGGGATAACTCTTGAATGGTTGATCATATTGGAAATCTGAGACCACAATTAGGTCCGAAATGTGGTGTTTACCCTAGGTGTGATATAAAATGAGTCGTTGTAGGACATTTGGACCCCTTTCTAACGAATGGTACATTAAGTAGATTAAATTAATTGATTAATTTAATTAATTTATTTGTTTGAACTATCTCAAAATGTAATAAATGCGTCACCATAGAAAACTGCCCAAGTTTGACTCAAAATCTTGTGAATTTTTCAAGATCTCTCCTTCCTTCTCCCTTTGGAAAATGACAACGACAAACCTCTAGATCAAGGTGAATCGAAGCACGAAGAATGCAAAGGATTCTTCAAATCATTGTATTAGTGTGTCCTTCACCAAGAATTGATCCAAAATAGAGGTAAGAATAATTATATGTGGTTTTTAACCCTTACAATTAAACTACTGAGTAGATAGTTAATCTTCTTTCAATCTTCATCTTTGATAACCTTTTCATGTGCCTGAGTATTGAAATTTAATTAATTTCCTATTTGTTCACACTTGGATGATGAGGTTTAAACCATTGTTTTAGTTATTTTCTCATATATTTCTTCATATTATTCACCATTGGAATCCTCATGGATCCCAGTTCAATAGTTTCAGGGCGACTTGAGCTCAATCGAGTACCTGAATTCTTGACAGAACGATGAAACAATGAAGATTTTGAGAGAAAATCACAGATCTAGAAACTTCATGGATCAGGGATGACCAATTTGGGGTTCAAACATCAAGTGATAAAAGGAAATTTCTAGTGAGAAGTGGCCCAAATTTATTATTTGTGTCACGATCCAAAGTTTAAAAAAGAAATCATTGTGGGATCTATGGTGGTTTGACTAGATTCGATACACAGATACTAGATCTACAAATCTGAAATTTCTATAAAATCCCAGCTACATGACATGTAAAACTAAGAACACATGGCGCGTAGCCCTTTACAACATCAGTTCTAGGGTTTTGGAAACCCAAAATGATGGAAAAACATGTATTTACCTTGACATGCCGTGTATCGCCTATCTATGTGAGTAAGATTTGTGATGGGTCACACGACCAAGAACACCCCATATACCAAAGTACCTGAACACGAGGTCTGAGTACACAGTCACAACCACATGACACGACCCCAGTACCAGTTAGTTAGGACAACACATGTAGTCCACCTATACAGTGTGTTCTACTACATAGGGAGGAGTCATGTGCCGGCTAGGAACACATCCAGGCTGTGGAATGGGACCACACACCATGTGGGTCACCTCACACTCCTTGTTCCCATTGAGCTCTTATGAGTGATATTTTAACATTTGTATCTCCCTCATTTGGAATCAAATTTTGGTTTATGAGTATCCTATCCTGAGTTTTTTTCCACGTAGAACTTGATGGTTCCCTCAGAAGTGGATTTCATGAAATGATGTAAATGTTTATAGTTTTCATGTGCTGAGGCAATACCAGATGATGGCAGAAATCATACAAAATCACTAGAGAATCCTGGGTGTAACCCTCCAGTAGGACTAGGTAGTGGAGTTATCTGAAGTTACTATCAGTATTACCCTCCACTAGGACTTGATAGTGGATTTCCCTGATAATATTTCTGGTTTACCCTCCAGTAGGACAGGGTAGTGGAGTTCCTCGACTATACGGGCTTACCCTCCTGCTGGGTTGGGTATTGGCGTTCCCTAATGATAGTTTCAGGCGTACTTTATAGCAGGGTTGGGTATTGGCATTCCCCGATGACATATTATAGGCGTAACCCTCCATCCATTTTGGGAAGTGGAGTTCCTCGATGACTCACCGTGCTTACCCTCCTGTAGGACTGGGCATTGGGGTTCCCTGATGACATTCCTGAGCATAACCCTCCAACTGGGCTGAGTAATGGAGTTCCTCAGTGACAATCAGAGTAAGGACCTCTTGTTGTACTATGGTATGTGATACTTACCTATAATTTATGGCCCCTTGACTATATTTTATAGTGACAAGACATGGTTAGATATAGTTTTGGACTCACAAGAAAGAGGGATGCTTTTCCCACCAAGACATGTTCTTGTAATATGACCTAAAACCATGTAGGAGAGTCAGTTCCGCCCAAATAGATTAATATCAAGGTGAGTTTCTTAAGTCCATTTGAATTATGTGTTTAAGGTTGATGTATAAGGTATTGGGAATTGTTGATGGAATTACTATTGGAACTATTGGTTACTCTTCTTCTTGGAATGATCTATGAGATAGAGATCCCCTTACTCTCTCATTTTGGATTCTTTGAATGAGAATATATATATATATATACTTATTTAGTACCCACTCCTTGGGTTTTGGTTACTATCCTTCTAGGAGAGGCCAAGATGTGTGGGGTATTCCATGTTCTTGCTATTTCTAGCTTTTTGTGGTTGGATGAGTGTACTATCCTTCTATAGGCAGCGAATACTTGACCCAAAGTTCATCTTCTCACCATTTAGAGCTCATTGTGTTTGGATGAGTTTACTTTCACTCTCTTTTTGGCTTTATTTGACTGTACCTTGTTCTATCTACTTATTTATTCTTCTGTTGTATCTCTTACTGCTCCCCCTTCACCCTTTTGAGGAGTTCTACTAGGTATGTATATACTCACCCTTTCATGGGATTTTCCCACACATGTCATGTCTTATGAAGATGACAGATAGGTTGACTATGACTTCAGAGGAGCTTAGGGATACAAGGTGCTTGGACTGTGTATGGTGGTCATAGATTTAGGTCTTGGAGAGCTGGGATCTATCAACTATTTTAATTTTCCAGTTTTTTATTAGGTTGGAACACATTTTTGGTTGAGCATGTATTTTTCCCATTTTTTTCTTAGTTTACACTACCTTAATTCGTACTCTTTAGAGGTCCATGCATGTTTGGTTTATTTATAGTAGTGTTGTATATTTTATTTTGTTCCATCTACACATTTTCATTGAGTTGGATATGTTTGTGCATACATGAATTTAGGAAAATGCCTCCCTGAGTTTATTTGTACCTTCAGTGCTTGTCTCCACCCACAATCATATGGAGGTGGGCTTGATGTAGTTGCGGCTCAATCCCTGACTTGGGTCGTGTCGTGACAGATTGGTATTAGAGGAAGTTCATTCCTTGGAAGGTTGTTCAGACATTTCCCCTTAAGAGGATTGGTTGGGATTAGGGAAATAATGTAAAAGTTTCTTGTGTGTGGCTACTAGGCCAGGGAGTCCAGTGATGGTGTGGGCGACCAATGTATCCATTAATCAAGACTCTGACTACCTTCTTGTCAACTTAGCATGCCGATACATTTATTATAGTGATTAATGTTACATGTATCATATATGATTGAATCTTTTACTATAATTTTTGATTCATATCCCCATTTTTTTTAATAAATAAATATATATATATATATATTATCATCTTACCATGGTACTCCTTGATAACTTTTAGGATGCCTCTGTGATGCCAGCTAGCCAGGATACCAGCTCTGGTTCATGATGATGACACTATGAGTGAAGAAAACTCATTTTAGGGTCTATATTGTAATCCCCTTCCTCTAGGAGGGAAGATAGTATCACCTCTACCTTTTGAGAAGTAGATCATCCCAGTAGAGAAGGCTGAGGAAATGCGTACGCTGAGAACACTCCATGAGTTCCAGTGTTAGAGACTATTGAGGTTCCATGACGAGCTAGATCCTATGGCAATAGAGTATTGTCTAGATTTGGTGTTCCATATATTTAGGATTATTAGTACCCCAATGAAGAATATGGTGGATTTAGAATCCATACTTTTCCATGGATCGTCTGGGAGTTGGTAGAGTTTAGTTACTCAGATGCACGATGAGTCTACAATCTCGTGGGATGACTTACAATAGCTGTTCCATGAGGAGTAATTCCTGTCATACTTACATTTAGATTAGATACAAGAGCCTCTAGAACTTCATTAGTAAGGTATTACAGTGTAGGAGTATGCAACTTGGTTCATAGACGTTATGCGATACTCTCTCAAAATGATTCACGACGGCTACTTCCGAGAAAGAAAGTTTGAGCAGGGGATCCACAAAGAGATCCGAGACATCATAGTTCCCTTGTGAATACCCACCTATGTGAGGGTTCTGGAGTGGGAACTAGTGACAAAGAGATTTTTGTTAGAGGGATACTAGATATCTGGAGCTGGTAGTGGGCGTAATAGAGCTGAGCCATCTACAACTGCTGGTAGGCACTAGAGATATCAGAATAGTAGACTCTTCAAAAAACAAGATTAAGCACATGGTCTTATGAGTAAAAAAAGAACATAGGACCATAGTATCCCAGAGAGGGGTGGTTCTTTACTTATAATGGGTTAGGTCACATGTCACAAGACTACCTGACCACACATGCTGAGGATCCGTGTCAAATAGCTTATGGACTTCCACATCAAAGACATCTCCATGATTAGGGATCTCCTAGGAGAGAACAAGGTGGTCCCCAGAAAGGCAGAGCTTGAATAGGAGTAAGTGGATATATAGGTGAAGTAATGCTCTATGATATCCTTCCACCACCACCACCAAGCATCCCACGTCAGGATCATGGATCTAGCAATTGGGGTCGTGGATAGCTGCAGGATTTGGATGTCTATGATCCCGTAACGCATGAGATGATTCGAGGTTGGATGTATGTTTATTATACTCTTGATTCAGTATAATTAGACACTAGTTTTAGTTATTATTTTATATTTATACTCCCGGAGTGATAGATATATCTCCCAGTAGTGACGCTAACTCAACAGTTTCATCTTTAGGTTCCTATAGGGAACACTTATTTTGTATCTTTCATCTACTGACAGCATGAATTATTGCTTAGAGGAGAGAGTTTCACATGGGAATTTTTTTTCATCATGATTAAACCTTATGAAATCATCTTGGGTATGGATTTTATTTCCTTATTCCAAGCCCAAATTGACTATCACCATAGATAAGTCAGATGCCTTCGCACTGATGGGATGAGATTCTCCTTTTCTTGTAAGAGAGATCTCATGGTGGGATAAGTGGATGATGTAAGTAGAATATTGAAGCCTATAACCCATCGGTTAGAGAGTGTAAGACTTGGTGAAATCGAATCTTTAGGAATCTGTGTTCCTTCTATTGTGGAGGATTATATGGACATCTTCCCCAAGGACATTTCAGGACTACCACCGAGGCGAGAGGTAGAGTTTTTCATTCACTTGCAACCAAGGACTACCCTGATATCTTATGTGGAATATCATATGGAACAAACTAAACTCCATAAGTTATGGTTATAGTTGGAGGACCTTCATGAGAAATATTTCATCAGACCCATTGTTTCCCACTAGGTGGCTCCATTTCTGTTCATGAAAAAGTTAGATGGGAGGTTACAACTTTTCATGGATTATCATCACTTGAACTAGGACACGATAAAGAACAAGTACCCCATATCGAGGATTTATGACCTCTTTTATCAGTTTTGAGGTGAGAAATGGTACTCAAATATTGATATTAGGATTGAATACCACCATTTTAGGATTCTCAATGATGACATTCCAAAGTTAGCTTTCCGATGTTGCTATAAACAATACGAGTTCCTAGTAATGAAATTTGGTGTGACCAATGCCCCAACCATCTTTATGGATTTGGTGAATTTGGTTTTCTAGACATAATTACACCATTTTACCATTTTCTTAATCAATGAAATACTTGTATACTCTTTAATATTGGAGGATCATGCAGATCTCTTGATAATGCTTCTTGACTTACATCAATAACATGAGATTTACAGAAAGCTCTCAAAGTACTAGTTTTAGATACATGAGGTTCAATTCCTTGGAAATGTCATTTATATACAGGTTTTAGCTATGTATATATTAAATATTGATGTTGTTTTTTTCTTGGGAACTACCCGGAATGTGTCTCAGGTGTGACGATTTATTTTCTTGGAAGGGTACTATAGGAGGTTCATAGAAGAATTATCTAGAATCGCAGCCCCTTTGAGCACCCTAAAGTAGAAGGGATATCCATTTACCTATATGAGTAGTGCCATAGGGAATTTTAGGAGTTGATATAGATGATGATGAGTGCTTCAGTGTTGAGACTACCTGAGGAAGGCTTTGAGTTCATAGTGTATTGTGATACCTCAAGAGTTGGGCTTGATTGCATGTTGATGCAACATCAGGCAGTCATCACATACGGGTTGAGGCAGTTGAGACCCCATAATATGAAATATGCGACTCATGACCTAGATTTAGTAGTGGTAGTCTTTATCAATATGATTTAGAGACAATAAATTTTGTGACATCTCTTTGTGGTTTACTCAGACCACCAGAGCCTTAGGTACGTCTTTACTAAGAGAGACCTGAACTTGAGACAATGAAGTTGATTGGAGTTCCTGTAGGACTATGACTTTGAGATTGTCTATACTCTATAGAAGACAAATTTGTAGTATATGACCTTAGCAGAAAGTCCTAGAATATATTAGTGTAGGAAGATTCAGAGAAATTAGCTTCCTTGTGGCTGACCCTGGTTGAGCAGGAGGGTATGAATTTTATTTAGTCGATGGTGTTGACTCCTTCACTTCTCAAGCATGTGAGAGAGTCCTAGCTGGGAGACATCAAATATGAGGTGTTATGTGATCAGATATTCATAGGTGACTCACCATATGGATATTATGAATGAGGAAATCCTGACATCTTGTTCCATGGGTGAATAGTGGTTCCAGTCACAATATGGGAGGAGGTGATGTGGGAGTTCCACACCTCTCCCTTAGTTGTACATCCCAGTGTGGGGAAGATGTACAAAGATCTTCAGTGGTAGTTTTGGTGGTACAAAATGTAATTAAGCGTAGCTGAGTTCATCTCATAGTGCTTCTATAGTCAGTAGGTGAAGACTGAGCACCATGTTCCGGAAGGTTTGTTATAACCCCGTGAGATTCTAGAGTGGAAATGGGATGAATGATCCATGAACTTCATCATAGGGATTCCATGAATATTGAAGATACATAACTCCATCTGGGTGACAGTTAACTGAATCATGATTTCAGCGCACTTCCTTTCCACCAGGGAGTAGAATTTTGTGGAGAGTTTGGGGGAGTTGTAAATACAGAAGATCACCCACCTTCATGGGGCACCCTTGATGAATTTATCCGATTGTGATGCATGTTTTACATAACTATTGTGGAGAGGACTATAAGAGGCATTCAAGACCCAAATGTGGACAAATACAACCTTTCACTCCTAGAATGATGGACAAATCGAGTGTATTATCCAGGTACTAGAGGATATGGTGAGGGATTGCATGTTTGACTTCATATTGAGCTAGGAGGATCGTCTACCCTTGGTAGAGTTTTCATACAACAATAAATACCACTCTACCATTGACATGACACCTTTTAAGGCCCAGTACAGAAGACCCTGCAGGTCACCCTTGTGATGGAAAGAGATTGGAGAGTCATCTCTTGTGGGCCCGGATTTGGTGTAGGCGACAATGGAGAATGTAAAGGTCACCCATGAGTGGATGAGGACAACCTAGTGTAAAAATAAATCCTATCCAGATTACTGTCGCTGACCCTTAGAGTTCAAGAAGGAAGGCCATTCTTTCCTGAGAGTATCCCCACGACGAGGAATACAAATGTTTGTCTAGGGAGGCAATCTATCACTGATGTTCATTGGGATATTCAAGATCATGTAGAGGATTGGTGAGGTTTCCTAACACCTCACCCTACCAAAAATCTAGAGCGGGATCATGATATCTTCCACATGTCACATATGAGGAGATACATGCATGATCGTATGCATGTCACTGACTGGGGTGAGATGGACATCGATGATGGATACACCTTTGCAGATCACCTCGTGGTGATCGAGGACCATCATGAGTGGACTTTGCATGGGTAGGCCATCCCTTTGGTTCGCATGCTATGGCAGCATAGAAACGTGTAGAAGAGTTCATTGAAGCGGGAGAGACAATTGAGGGCTCAGTATCCTATGTTTTTTTATTTTTTCTTTTCAGGGATGAAAAAATTGAAGTAGGGAATGATGTAGAGTCTTGGTTTTTCTTTTAAGACATTTAAATATTTCTAAGTATATTTACAGAGTTAGGGCCTGAGACGACATGTGATTTCGAGGCATGATGTGCCAAGAATTAATTTTACCAAAGTATTAAATATATTTTATATTTCACGCGCATGATTAATTAAAAAAAATGTGACAACTCTTGAATGGTTGATTGGATCGGAAATAAGAAACAACTGTTAGGTCTGAAACATGGTGTTTACCCTAGGAATGACATAAAATGAGTCACCGCGGGATGTTAGGACCCCTTGCTCATGGGTGGTATGTCAAGTAGATTAAATTAATTTATTTTACCTAACACGAAAAGTTATAAATGTATCGCCATATAAAACTACATAGGGTTGGCTCATAATCATGGGGATTTTCCAAGATCTCTCCTTCCTTCGTCCTTTGGAAAATGATGACAATGAACCTCTGGATCGAGGTGAATTGAAGCACGACGAATGCCACAAATTCTTCCAATCATTGCATGGGCATGTACTTCACTAATGATCAATCCAAAATAGAGGTAGGACTCATTATATGTGGGGTTTCAACCTTATAATTAAATGATTGAGTATATATTTAATCTTTATTTGATCTGTTCCTTTAATAACATTTTAATGTTCTTGAGTATTGGAATTTAATTAATTTCCTATTTTTTCATCTAACCTCAGTGACCTATTCTTGATCATCAACTAAGAACCATAGGTTGGTGAGTTTTAAAACCTTTTCTTAGTGATTTTATCCTATATTTCATCACGTTATTCCCTATTGGAATCCCCAATGTTCTTGGTTTGATAGTTACTGGGTGACCCAAGATCGATCAAGTACCTAGATTCATGACTGAATGATTAGATGGTGATAGTTTTGCAGTCGAATCACATATAGGGAATCGTCATAGATGATGGATGAAGAATTATATGTTCAAACATTAAGTGATCGAAGGATGAATCCATGGATGCATTAATAATGAAGGAAAACACCCTTCCAAATAAAAAAAAGTGATTTACAATGAGAAGAAATCCATAATCATGATTTGCAGCCAGATTTATAGTTTATGGAAGAAATCACCGTGGGATCTGAGGTGGTTCAACCATATTAGATGCGTGGTGAACGTATCTAAAAATCTATTTTCTTTGAAAAATACTGACTACACGCCCTGTAAAACTAAGAAAACATGAAATATATCTGTTTATAGTGGTTGCACTAGGGTTTTAGAAACCCATAAGGATGGCACAACGTATATTTCCCTTTAAATTACACGAACCACCTATCCATGTAGGTAAGCTATGTGATATGTCACACGACCTGGCACATGACATGTACTGAAGTACATGGGCATAACCAACGGACATGACATCGATCTCGATTAGTCAGGACATGACATGTAGTCCAACTACACGATGTGTTATATAATATGGGGTGGAGTCGTGTACCGGCCAAAAACATGGAAAGGCTATGAAGTGAGACCACATGCTGTGTGGGTCCCCTCACACATTGTGTTCCCCTTGATCACTTCTGAGCGATATTTGAACTTCTGTTATCTCCTTCGTTTGGACTCATATTTTGGCCCATTAGTAGCCTATCCTGAGTGTTCTTCCACATAGAACCCAATGGAAACCTCAGAAACAAATTTCATGATACGATGTGAATTTTTTGGGTTTGAAACATGTCGAGGCAACACTCGATGATGAAAAACATCATCTGAATCTCCAGAGCATCCCGATCGTAACCCTCCAGCAGGTATCAGAAGTGGAGTTCCCCAAAGATAGTACCAGGCTTACCTTCTAATAGGACTAGGAAGTGTCATTACGTAGTGATCATTATGTGTTACCCTCCAGTGGGACTAGGCAGTAGAGTTCCTCGATGTTTTGAGCTTACCCTCTAGTTGGGTTGGATAGTGGATTTCCAAGATGTCAGTTCCAGGATTACCCTCCAGTAGGTATAGGTAGTGTAATTCCCCAATGAAATATTCAAGGTATAACCCTCTAGATGATTTGGGTAGTGGGGTTTCCTAATGAGTCACCGGTACTACCCACCGTTAGGAATGGGATGTGGCATTCCCCAATGAAATTCTTGAGCATAACCCTTTAGTAAAGATAGGTAGTGGAGTTCCTTGGTGATTATCAGAGTAAAGACCTCCTATTATACTTGGGTATAGGATCCTTACCTAGAGTTTATGCCCCCTCAACTATGAGGTATCGTGAAGAGACATGGTTAGACGTAGATTTAGACTCATAAGGAAGAGGGAAAGTTTTCCAACTAAGACACATTCTTGTAACGTGACCTAAAACCCTGAGTTCAATTCAGTGCCACCCCAAAGTGGAGAGTATAAAGGTTTGGTGATTGAATCACTTAGACTTATGTGTTCAGGGTTGATGCATGATGTGTTGGGAATCGTTGATGGACTTACCTTTGGAAATGTTGGATACTATTCTTTTTAAGATGAGATGTGAGATTAATATTCCCTTAATATCTCTTTTGGGATTCTTTGATTGATCACACACACACACACATATATCCTTCTTCGGTACCCACTACTTTGGTTTTGGTTAGACTCTTTCCACGAGAGGTGAAGATTCGTGGGGTATGTAATGTGATTCATGTGTATATCTTCTCATGTTTGGATGAGTCTAATATCCTAATATAGGTAGAGAAGACTCAATGAGAAGTTAATATTCTCACCATTTCAAGATTCTTAGGTTTGGATGAGTTTACTTTCACTCTCTTTTTGGGTTGAGATATACTCATTCACCATACCTTGTTTTATCTTCTGCTTTCCTCTTCTATTGTATCTCTTATTTCTCCCCCTTTTCCCTTTTGAAGCATTCTATAGGGTATTTATATACTCACCCTACATGGACTTTTCCCACACATGCCGTGTCTTATATAGAAGATAGACAGGTTGATCAGAAATTCAGAGGATCTTAGGGATACAGGGTACTTGGACCGCGTACAGTGGTAGTAAAATGGGATCCATGAGCTAGGTAGCTATTTTACTTTTCCATTTTTCTGTCAGGTTGGGTTACATTTTTGGTTTGTCATGTATTTTTTCCTTTTCTTTGCAGTTTACACTATTGTACTTCATCCTATTTAGAGGTCCATTCATGTTTGGTTTACTTATAGTAGTGTTTCCTATTTTATTTTTCTCCCTCTATAATTTTTCATTAAGTTTTTTTGTATGTGTGATTATAGGTACTTAGAAAAAGGCCTCTTCGAGTTGAGTTATTCCTTTAGTGATTTTCACCACCCCTAGCATATGGAGGCATGCTTAGGGTAGTTGTGGCTCAAGCCCCACCTTAGGCCGGGTCATGATAAGAAGTATATTTTATAGAAGGTGATACTAATCGATGCTGTTAATTGATAAAAAATACTTGGGAGGAAGATGAAATAGAACAAATGGAATGGAGAGATTTTAAATTAACATTCTTTGAAAATTACATTTTTCACAAGTAAAAAAATAAAATGAAGAGGAATTTCAACATCTTAAATAAAAAGGAAGAATAAATTATTGCAGAGTATGAGGATAACTTTACCAGAATATCTAGGTATTCCATGGATTATGTACTTAATACATAGTTCAATATTGACTATTTTTTTGAATGTATTAACCCAATTCCTTGAAGGGAATTGGTTTCTTAAAAAATTTCAACTTCTGATAAAATAGTTTTATGACCCATCAAAACAAAAAATAAATCTTCAAGATCCTATTTATTTAAGGGAAATCAAGATAAGAATAAGTTTTATAAACTCCAAGAAAAAGGGAACATGTCAAATAGGAAGAATAAAATGTATCAATTTTCATCATATAAAAATCCTAGAAAGAAACATGTTAGAAAATGATTTGAGGGCATGGGAGTTTGTTATAACTTTGAAGATATGGGTAATCTTGATAATGAATGTAAGGGTAAAAATGTGACCACTACTATAAATTATTTAACCATAATGAAATGGTATATTATTCAAACCAATGTCCCAAGAATAATGTGAACTTACCAAAAAAGAGGCTAAGGTGAGAAGGAAAAGCTTATGTGATCACTACATCTCAAGTTAGAGTTCCTAAAGATGTAGTTTCATGTACTTTACTCATAAAAATAAATTTAGATAATGATTTATTATATTTTGGATCCTATCACTCTTTTATATCTTTATTTTTTCCAAAAAAATTAAATATTTCACTTTCACTTTATGAAAAGATTTTTCATCCAAAAATCCCAGTGGAAATATCACTACAATAAGGATGTGTCAGGTAGTTCCCAATATGACACATAAATATTCTCTATTTATAAAATTTATTATTATAAATATGGTTGAATTTTATATAATCCTTGGTATGGAATGAATTTCAAAATATGATGATAAAATTTACCTCAAAGATAAAAAAATTATATTTCAGGATGAAGATATGGAATTCATTATCTTTATATTGGTGACTTCATCATCTATTTCATGTCTAGATCCACCCCCAATAGATCTTCTGAATGAGATTATTAGGGAAGAAGAGTATAAAAAATCCATGAATATAAAATTTAATCTTAAAATTGAGGATGTAACTATTTTACAAGTATACATTGATGTATTTCCTTAGGAATGGAATTACCAATAAATCCACCAGAGCATGAAGCTGAGTCTTCCATTGATTTAATCCCTAATGTAAGAACTCTATCAAAGAAAACCTATAGAATAACCACTGTGAAATTAGTGTAGTTTAAGAAAAAACTATAGTAGTTGTGTGATAATGGATTTATATTCCCTAGTGTTTCACCTTGGGGATCCCCTATTCTTTTCATTGCGAAGAAATATGGTTCCATGAGGTTGGGCATCGATTATAGATAAATCAATGCTATTATGATAAAGAATAAGTATCCTCTTCTAGGTATTGATTAATTATTTCATCAAATTTACATATATCAATATTTTTCAAATATTTAACTTTATTCTAGGTATTATATATTGTTAGTAAAAAAGGAATATATTCTAAAGACAAGATTTTGAATGAGTTATAGAAATTATGAGTTTATAGTAATGCTATTTTGATTGACCAAAGCATCCTCTATTTTTATGGATATAATGAATTGAGTATTAATGGAATATCTTGATAATGTTTTGTGGTATTTATTAATGATATCTTGGTGTATTATAAAATCTATGAGGACCTTGATAATCACTTGAAGATAATTATTGAGACTCTTATAAAAAAATATTTATATGGGAAATTTAGAAAGTGTGAATTATAGCTTTAGAAATTTTCTTTTCTTGGCCATATTATCTCCAAGGATGAAATATCTATTTATCCTATGAAGATTAGGGTAGTGAAAGAATGGATTACACTAATAGAGATAACCAAGGTACATAATTTTATTGGTTTTTTAGGTTACTATTAGTGATCTATTCAAAAAATTTCCTGATTGGATAACCCATTAACCATGAAAAAATAAAGTGGTTAAGTTTGTATGGACTAAGTAATGTGAAGAATGTTTTAAGGAATTGATGATGATATTGGTCAATTCTCTAATTTTGAATCTACCATCAGGAAATGATGGATTTTTTATATATAGTGATGCATAGGAGAAGGGACTCAATTGTGTCCTTATGCAGAATGATAAAGTTAGTTCTTATGAATGAAGACAATTAAGGACTCATTATCCAACTCATGATCTTTAGTTGGAACCTATAATATTTTCTTTGAATACATGAAGAAATTATCTCTATGGTGAATGATGTGAGATATAAATAGACCATAAGATCCTAAAATAGATATTTTGAGAAAAATATATCAATATAATGAAAAGGTAATGGATCAAGATACACAAGGATTATGATTTCTTAATACACTAACACCCAGGGAAGGAAAACATGGTAGCATATGAATTATGTAAAGACTAGGTTTTTACCATGTAAGACTTTGAAATATTTCTAAATATACCACAATTTTCAGAATACACTACATTATAGTTTAATATTTTTACTTTAAACATAGGAAATCTCCATGAACTTATGAAATACATCCCAAAAATCCCATTCAAATTCTAAAAATCCACTCCATGACACCATTTTTTGGTGTTCTGGGTATAATATTCTCAAACTACTAGGTAAACCACCATCATAACTTATAAAACCCCCAATATCTTTAAAATCTCTCTAAAAAAATCCATACCTCATGGTCTATACTTCATTATGGTATATACCACACCATGGTTATTTTTCAATGAATTTTATGAAACACCTAACACTTGCGATTAGGGAAGAAACACCCACACTCTCACATCAAATCATTGATGAAGGTACATAGTGTAGTGGACTCGTAAGAATAGTCGGATCAGGATAGGATTCTTATCCAAGTAACTTTCTCCTTACATTACTAAAGAAATATTGAACTACTTCTCAATACCACACTCATCACATGTTTTTTACTCATTATATTTGAGTTCTATAAATCCTTAATACAATTATTTTATTAACTCCATTTAATATATGTGAACAAGAACCTCATGTCGCAAACTTCAAAACTATAGAAATATGTTCATTTGGAATGCATGGTCTTTCTGAAATCCCATACAGAAAAAGTATGCCTTTTATACCTTTTTCACAACCATGGAGTCCCCTATATGATTCCCCCACAATCTGGAAACTCCTTTACATAAATACACTACCTAGATATCCAAATGAAAACATATCCCATAAACTGGGACCTTTTCACACATCTTTTATCTCTGCATATCACTATTACAAACAAAACCAAACACCACCACCACTCTTCCAATAATCCTGAGTGACTTTTGGAAAGAAACCCCTTTCAAATATTCCATAAAACAATGATTTCATTATTTTATATAAAGTGATAAAAACCCCAGATCCAAAAAACTCAAGGGAGATGGGGAACACACATAGTAGAAAAACAAAAACTCCCTTAAAGCTGTAGGATTTACAAAATCTATGGTAACACACCTTCTAGAATATACATTTCAGTCCCAGTAGTTTCGTTCCAAACCTTTCCTCTATAATTACAGATGAAAAATGGGTACCATTTAAATATCATGAAATTAGTCATCCGATTCTTTAAACAGATCACAGTGTTGGACATATTCCTTTGAGGTCATGCGATATCAATCCTAGAAAAACATACTGAAATATTCCCTGTGATTTATGTTCTAGGATAAACCTCACTTCAAGATGACTCCCATTAATAAAACCTCTATATTATTTAAAATTATAAAAATACATCATTCTTCATAATCTGAAGCTTTCACTATTGAAATTCCAGTCCAATCCATACCCTCTTTAAATTATATCTTATAGATAAAATGAACTCCCACTGAATCTAATAACTATAAATAGATCGAGACCATCGTTGTGAAATATCTTACAAGTCCAAGTATAGAATTAATCCACTAAATTGAGCTATGTAGAACTGACTAGCACCTAAAAACTTATATAGTCTCTAACTAATATCAACAAACACAAAAAAAAAACTGGAATACGTTACTAAACTTATGATCCAGACTTCATATGATATTACAAGGAAAACCCTTGTACTACTACTATCTTCAGCTATGGAATTATTCCAAAATTTAGTAAACTTCACACCAGACACTTATACTACCAAAGATATGATGCCACTTATTAAGGAGAAAAACAAGTCTCCCATCAAGTGACTCATCATCACTTCACACCATACATTATAGTGTTTTTTTCAAATTATAAAAACATAAAAGTATAATAGATAATGGATAAGACGTTTTGTATTGAAAAAATTGGATATGCTAGAAATATTACTTGATTATGAGGAAATATTAGATATTCAGTTAAAGGGAAAAGTTTATTCTTATGGGAAGACTTTTACAAAGTCATGTATCTTTTATATAGAAAATATAATCTTACATATACAATATAAATATCATATTATTATTACATAGTGTTAATTATAAAAAATATTTATTCTTATACAAAAAATATTATTCATGTATAAATAGTTTGTTTAAATATTTATTCTTACACATGTCAATAAGTATTTTGATGTTTCATTTAGAAATAATGAAATAATATAATGTGGTGTTAAAACCATTTTTTTATTCTTATATGAGCCATGGTGATATGCTTCCATGTTTTTTATTCTTATGTGATAAAGGTTCCACATGATATAATCTAACACATCACCTTGGAATTCGGTATTATCCTTACATAAATGACGAAATGTGTTTTTATTCTTATGTGACTATAAAAAAGAGGATCTATAATTATTAAAATATTGGGAATGAATTTATTCAAATGAAACATATTTTTTTTAAATAAATATACTACATAGAAGAAGAGAATGGTTTTATTTATACTCAATAAACCTATAGATATTTTCATGGAAAATTAAATAGAGATTTAGTTAAGGATGATTTAACTAGATATTTATATAAATAATTAAAATGGGATATTAGTTTCAATTAAAGTAGATATTATTTATAAGTTGATTTTAAGTATCATAAAAGTTCTCTTATGACTATGGTTATTCTATTTGTTAAAATAATATGTTTACACAACATTGAAGTAGCTCATTTTTAAAGGTATGATATTAGGAAGTGTTTGAATATATATTTATAAGCTATTATTTCTAGAATAAATAAGAGAAGTATTTATTAATATTTCATAATTATAAGGTGAATTTTAAGGAAACTTTTGATCATGATTATTTCAAGTTTTTTTTGGAAATATGATCTATAGTGGATATGAAAAATCATACTTTAAAGAATAATATCATAAATTTTTAGAATAAATTATTATTTTTGGTAATATATAGTTTATCTTGATAAAACAATGGAAGACATAAGACATCATATAATACATAAAAACAATTATAAATATTACACACTCTTGGGGTTGTTTGTTCATCTCTGTTGTAATTATTATTTTTCCACTCTTCCTCTCTCCTTTTCATTGATATAATCCTAAGTTTTTTTGAGATTAAAGTGTTTGATTCAATGGGATTTAATTAAATCAATCTATTAATTATTTAATTTTTATTTCTTGGGTTATCACTACCACTAAAGTGATGGAATTAGGTTTCCTACTTCAACCATTAAAAATAAAGTGTAATTTTTCATTACGAAGTTACATAGATAACCCTAATATAAAGGGATTAAAGGAACCCTCAATTAATTGAGAATTGAATAAATAGGAACTCATGTAATCATGTTTTGGATGAAATTATATGAAAAATTTATGTTACTTTTTATTATTTCCACAGAATACTCTATTTTATAATTTTTTTTAGAATTGATAAATTTAAATTTTTAAAAGTAAATTCACCCCCTATTTACATCCCACATGGACCAATACCACCCCCCATCCGAACCACAATGCTGGTTATAGAAATTATAATTCATAATTAAATAACTCCCTTGAATTAAAAGTTACTTCTAGATATAATGACCCAATCTAGACATGCCTTTATCTTATAAAATTTACATAAGGTAAACATTACTTCTCATAAATAACCACATAATCCTAAGAGTGGAAGGTTTAGTGTATTTGAGGAATATCTATACAAAAAATATATTTTACAACCCTTATGAACATAAGATGGGTATATTGGAATAATCAAGATACATAAGAAAATTTATATCCAAAAAAACCATTGATCATAAATCATGTCCTATGACTTAGAATAGCATAATAGATGATTAGAAAGAGCATGGAAACATGAGTTAATAAACAACATACATGAGAGTTTAAAAATTTATTGGGAATACATATAAATATTTGTAACTTATTTTATCATTCATATAAAAATTAGTACAAGTAATATTACTTTCATGAGGCACACCATCAGTGCCCATGCTTAGAAGAAACTAAAATGGACTCATGAATACTTATATGATGAGATATAAATATTTAACCAATTCATCAGAGGGTTATATATGACATAACCTATCATTCATCTACACTAACATGTGCCATAAGAAATAAATTATCATCACATCAAAAGGAACCCATTGAAAGGAAATGAGTTTTATTCAACAAATCTTACAGAACCCATGGAAATAAAATGGGTTTAGTTTCCTTTTCTAATGGATTCACATAAGGAAATAATTAATAATCCATTAATAATCAAAAGATCATAAAACCATGGAAAATAAATGGGTATCTAATAACATCAAGTAACTTTATTGGAAAATACCTTTTTATAAAGATATTAAGGAATATGGTACTTACACCTTATAGATAAAGAGTATATAGTTAAGAAAATAATTTTCCCAATCAATATATGAATATAATCTAAGCGAAGACCCTTCACTCAAAAGAATTAAAAAAATGGTATTTATAAACTAAATTATTTGGGTGAAAAGTTAGAATTATTTATAGTGGATGATTAGGAAAGATATAGGAAATTACAGAATATTCTTATTAAAAGGACATTAAATAGGTCAGCTAGAGAAATAAAGTGGATGTTTACATTAGAATAATATCCTTAGTCAAGTATAATTTCTTTAAAAGGATTTTTATTTAGATGAAAATTGTTTTTAGGAGCATTAAGAAAAGTCACTTTGAAAATAAAAAGAATCAATGATATTTTTGAAAACATTTTAGATTGAAATATTTTATAAATAAATGAAAATAACATTTTCTTTTATAAAAACCTTAATTATTAGAAATAAAGTATCATATAAGCTGAAAAATATGTTTTTAAGTGTTTTTCACATAGAAAATGTTAAAAATTGATTCTTTTTACACATTGATGAAATCAACCAATACAGAAAACGTTCAAAATTACATTAAGAATTTTTGAATAATACAATGTAATAAAAACGAAGTTAATAAATTATTGAGTTATAGATAAGGAAAATTTCAAAAGAATACAATAAATTTGGAATTGAAAAGAGGGATGTTTCTGACCAAAAAGAAGATATAAGTTTGGTTTCACTTACAAGAACCACTTCGGTTAAAATATGGGTCAAGGGGAAAAATATAAAGGGAACATATAAAAACCCATGATTATAAAAAGGAAATATTGACAGTTTTTTTATAAATAATATAAATTCCCCATATAGATTTTCTTTAAAAAAAATCTTCTTTTGAAAATAAAATTGATAGCAAAATACTTATGGTTTGAGTAACATTTGGATTAAAAAACATTCAAGTTGGTTTCTTTTGAATCAATGGAAATTTAAATAAACTATATGATATAGATGTTAAAACCCCATTAATATGGTCAAATTTATTAACAATATAGTAATCAAATAATAATAAAGTTATCATGGTGAAAAATAAGAAATAACTCTCAAGAAATTGAATTTGAGACAAAAAACCCCTTACCTTTATTCTAATTTAGTAAAATGAATTATAACCTCATGTATAAAAAATATAAATATCTCAATATAATATATTATAGACATATTAATACCTAAAAATATTTATAAATTTCATCTATATTCATTTTTTTACATGTATATTAGTTAGTTTTATCCTATTTTCCTACAATGAGTGTTTATAGTTTTGAACCTTTGTACTAGTTTCATAGGACTAGTGCCAGTATTTTATATTATTATAAAGTTAATGATTAAAATTTCCTTAAATTAACTATAATTTATGAATTATAATGATTTTTAATTTTAAATTTACTTCAATGAGTACTCTAGTCTTTCTAGTAGTAGATGAAACTAACCAAAACATTTTTTTTGGTTATTTTCAACCTACGATGGGTGATTTTTTAATTAATGAGACATGAATTTATGTATATTTTTCATAAATAAATAAATAAATATGTACATATATATTTATTATATTACAAAATTAATTAATTATTCATAATCATCATGATATAATTTTATAACATTGTTCATGTAGACGGTCAAATAGACCCAAACATGAACATACTAAGATTATTGATGATTATAAGGTGGTTTAGTTTCAAAATCACTACATCAATATAATAATTATATAATTTATTATTTATTAGAGTGATATATCATAAATATAAAGTTTTTATAATAACAATTAATTTATATTAAAGTATTATATAATTTGAATTAAAGACTTTCCTCTTAGTACAATTTTTTTAAATGATTGAAATAACGATAATAATTTATTGATCATATAACTAATAGGTTCTCTATTTTTTCATAGAAAAAAATTAATGATATCATAAAAATAATATTTATCCATTATACACATTATAATGATCATCTATATATGTTGGTGATGAAAATAAAAAGGTAAATCATTCGTTATATGGAGGCGTTAGTCCACACGTATGTGTGGTTGGAGATTTCTTATTCCATAGAATGAGAGAAATGAATAATATGTTTTATTATTTAAAAATATAAAATAATTTATCAGTATAATAATTATTTATTTAATTAAACGTTAGGACCATGCATTTATGACTGTTAATGAAAAAAACAAAGTATTTTGTTGAGATGGCAGTCGACGTATACAAAAATGTCATTTTTAGGGAAAAAGGGAAGGGTGGTTAAATCTTATAACATCATTATAGAAATTTAGTAGTATAATAAGGATAAATATGTGACAATTTTTATATGGTGAATACAAATTTTATAAATAATAAATTCACATAAGGGAAAATAAAATAAGAATAATTGATTAGAAATCTATACCTCACTACTAGGGCTATCTCATTTGTGAAGGCGGTTAAACCGTTGAATGATGGTATTTTGAGAATACCATAACATAATTAAGGTCGATAAGAGTGTTTATAAGATGGGTGGTTAGATTTTTTGAGGAAATAATGGTGTTTTGTTGTGATGTAAAGTGATAAGAGGAGTGCCCCTTTTATAATTAAAAAGTAGTATTGTTTTAAATATCAAACAAATTTCAATAATAGGAAGTAAATCTCAAAGAAAATGGCTCCAAAATTGAGAAATAATATATATAATAATATATAAAGTTTATAAAATCCTCAACCACTCACTTAATACTTTGTTTTAACTTATTTTTCCCTTTACCTCTTCAGTTACTCATTTTTACCATTTTGGTATTTACTAGGGTAACAAGTATTTTCCTAGGAAATTTATCCTATATGCCTAAAACTAAAATGGTACTTATTATATAATTTGGAAATAAGGACTAAAAATTTCGAAATTATTTATTTTTATTCAATTTTTAAAATTAATAAAAATTAAATTTAAAATTTTAAATATATTATATATTAAAAAAATTCATTAAAAAATATAATTAAATTCTAAAATATCAAATACGATTTTACAAAACATTTTTAAAATTATAAATACACTTAAAAAATACATATTTGGTCTTCAAAAAAAGTTTCATTAATTTTCAACTCATACTTATATACTAATAATGTCATAAAAGTTATATTATTTTTAAAAATAGTATTTTGAACTATTCACCAAAAAATAAATCTTTTTAGAAAAATAAAAAAAAATCATGCTAAGATAATTTTGAAATTTTAAATAAAAAAATGAAGTTAGTTTTATCCAATTCAAATTTTAGGATTTATTTACTTAGTTTTCAGATGAAAAAAACAATTTTTATTGAAAAATGAAATTTTTAAACATTAAGTGTTCTTAATATTATTTCATATAAATTTATAATTTATAAGATTTTAAAATTATAGTTTATATATAATAATATTTTAAATGTATTGAATTTAATCTATTAGTATAAAATATATAATACTTGATAAAAAATAAATCTTACTTTTATACTAAATAGACTTTAGAAAATACCATTAAAATAAATTATTTATATTATAAAATTTAATTTTTTTACTCCATTGATATTAAAAACATTATTTTAATTTTATAAATACATAATATTATATTTTATAAATTAGAATATTAGTATTTATATGTAACACATAAATATATATTTGTATATTTATAATATTTTAATATCATTTTTTGTTTGAATGTGAGTTATATTATTTTAAACTTAATACTTAAAAAAACATGAATTCAATATACCTATTGAATACATAACCAATTACCATATCAGAAATGAATTAATTTTCAATGACTATATTTTTCGTGACCATATTTTCAATAACCATATTTATAATGACCATATTTCGTTCCTATATATAGACATACTAAATCATTCATTAATTTTACTCTCACTCCACAAGGCATAATTATTATTTCATATTATAAATTTTTTATTATTATTTCACCTTTCATGGTTCTATTAATCATTATAGGGTTTCATTTGGCTATTGGTGATCCTCAAGGATGAAGATGATATATGAGATTTCCATGTTATGAAGGTTTTATTCTTTTTTTATATATTATACCCTATTTATTTATGCACATTTAATGGATATAATTCATATATTGTGATTAATAATCCATGGTGTGCAGTACTTATTTTTATATTAGTTAGTTTTTCCTATTTTCCCACATCAGGTGTTTATAGTTTTTTCCATATGTAATAGTTTTATAGGGATAATGTCAGTATTTGGTCTTCTTATAATGTTTATCATTCCATATTCATTAAAGTTACTTTAATGGATGAATTATAATTATTTACTAATTTTTAATTTTATTTCATGAGTAATAGAGTATTTATCCTAGTTGATGAAATTGTCAATGAACATTTTTTCAGTGATTTTCAACCTACGAGGGGTGTTTTATTAATTAATGAATTAAATATTGATTTATATTTTCTAGAACCAAAATACTAATAATTATATACATATTTATATTATATTATACCAATAATTAATTTTTCATAATCATATATGATATATATTTTCACATTATTCAAATAAGTAGTCAAACTGAACCAAACATGAACATAACATGATTATTAATGATTATGAGGTTATTTAGTTGCAATATCAATACAATAGTATCATAATTTCATCATTTATTATTTATTTTTCAGATATATAAGAATTTGAAGGTATTTATAATAATACTTAATGGATATTAAAATATCACATGATTTAAATTAAAAAATTTCCTCTTAGTGCGCTTGTTTTAAATGATTGAATAAACAACAAAAATTCATTGATCATATAATTAATAAATTATCAATTTTTTCATAAAATAACCTTAATTATATAATAAAACATATATTTATCTATTTAAATCATTATCATGACCATCCATTTAAGGTGGTGAGAAAAAATAAAGGAAATTAATCATCCCATGGAGGCGATAGTCCACACTATGCATGGTTTTCGATTTCATTTTCTATAGATCTAGAAAAATGAATAATATGTTTTATCATTAATTAATATAAAAAATGTCTTAAATATAATTTTTTTTTAAATTCAAAATAAGAGGAAGAAGCGGTTGGAAATCTATACCTCACTACATGAGCTATCTCCTTTACAAAGGGCGTTAAACCTTTAAAGGGTGGCCTTTTTTGAGGAAAAGAAGCTAATTAAGATGTAGAAGAGAATTTATGAGAGTTTAGGAATATTTTAGTTTTAAATAATAGTGTTTTTTCGTGAGGGGAAGTGAGAAGGGGATTGCCACTTTTATATGTGAAAAGACGTGGCATTTTTATAAATAGAAAAAATATTTCAATAATTTAAAGTCACTCTCAAGGAAAATGGATCTAAAATTGAGAAATAATATATAGGTGAAGATATAAGGTCTATAAAAAACTCAAAAACTCAATTAAAACATGTTTTCAACGTGCTTGGGCCTTTATCTCTTAGGTTCCTCATTTTTACCATTTTGGTTTTCACCATGATAACTATTTTTTACCTAGGTTATTTAATATTTATGTCGAACAATAAAATGGAACTTATTATATAATTTTAAATTAACGATTCCAAATTTTAAGTCTATTTTTTTGAATCAATATTTAAAAGTGATAATAATTAATTTTAAAAATACTATATGTACAATGTATTAACATATTTTTTAAATTATAAGTTAAATTATAAAATTTCAAATATGAGATCATAATTTTTTTAAATTATAAAGTCACTTATAAAATAAATATTTTTTCATAAAAATGTTTAATTAATTTATAATTAATAATTATATTCTAATAATTTCATAAAACTCAAGTTATTTGTTAAAGCATTATTTTACACTATTCAACTAAAAAACAATATTTTAAGAAAAATTTAAAAAATTAATGCTAAGACAATGCTGACATTATAAATAAAAAAGTTTTTTGAGTTTAATTTAATTTAGATTATAAAATTGATAAATTTATTATTTATTGAATATAAAAAATATAAAGGAAAACCAATTTTATTAGAAAATGATGTATTTAAACATTAAGTTTTATTAATATTATTTCATATAAATTTAAAATTTAAAATTTGTTAATATTTTAGTTTCTTTATAGTTATATTTTAAAAGTGTTAAATTTAATCTATTATTGTAAAATATACAATACTTAACAAAAAACAAATATTACTTTTATACTAAAAACACTTTAACAAATACCATTAAGGTACATGATTTATATTCTAAAATTTACTTTCTCTACATTATTGATTTTGAAATATTTATTTGAATTTTATATATAAACCAAATAATATTTTAATAATAATCATATTAATATTTATACATAATGAATATATATATATAACATTTTAATATCAAATTTTTTATTGTTAGTTATATTATTTTAAATTTACTATGAAACAATACACATATTCAAGTATACCATTTGGATACAAGAACAATAATCATATTTTCAAAGAGAATATTTTTAATGACCATATTTTTAATGATCACATTCACAATGGATTGATTTCATTCCTTTATAGAGAATTATTTAATCATTCGTTCATTCCACTATCACTTAGAAAAATACAATTCTTATTTCATATTATAGTTTTTCATAATGCTTTCCCCTTTAATGGTGCTATTTCCCATTATAGGTTTTCTCTGGCTATTAGTGATCCTCAAGGTTGAAGATGATCTGGGAGATTTTCTAGTTTTGAATATTATATTCTTTTATATCAATTATCCCCTATCATTTTATGCAATTTAAATGAATGTACTTCATCGATGGAGAGTAATAATCTATGGTGTGAAAACTTTTTTTATGATTTTTTATTGTAATTTCCCACTTATAAATGGATAAAGTGTATTTAGTTTGGTTCATATCATTTATGACACATTTTATAATCCTGTTTCAATATTTTTAAAAGAATAGAGAAATGTTATTTAAAATTATAGACATAAATAATAATAATAATGATGTTGATTATGATAATAATAATAATAATAATAGTGGTTCATAAAACATATGGCATTACAACATACCTCTAACATGGATACAGGTCACCATAAGGTTTGTATTACTGTGATACCCATACAAACTTAGTGTTAGGAACTAGGAATACCTCACACCCAAGACACTGAACTAATAATCCATCATTCAGTTTTAGTTCGAAATATTTATTCCAAAAATCTATTGAACCAAAGGAAAATTCATAGGTATGAACAAATACATGAACATGAAATGAAATAAGTACCGCACATGAGAATTATGTGGTTTAGAATTTTTACCACTATATGGGAGAATGTACTAAAACTTTATTTTAGGTATGAATATCTATGTTTCAGGGGAACCATCATATGAAACCCTACATAGATCTAGAATAAATCTTTTGAAATACCTATTATGAAAGGCTCCTTCCACAATAGCTTCATGGGGATGTTACCCAACATGAATGGATGCCACTCTAATTCACCGATCAAGTGATCATGTTAGAGTTGGTTCCCTAGAACCAAATATTTTTTACTTTATATTTCATATATATATATATTAATTAGAGAGAATATTGATAAAATATATTATTATATATTATTAACTATCCTGTATGATTTGAATATAATAGTGTCCTAGTGTATCTATCTCATTAAAAAGTTAATTATAGTTCCACACTGTGATGGGAACATATTCTAAAATATTATTCTATGGTTGAATAACATTATATATTGGGATACATAGTATGTTTACTATTAGGTGAGAGTACTCATAAGTGGATAAGACTTAATGTCATGAAGTTCATACATAGAAATCTACATGATGGGAGGTGATAAGAACATATCCACCAGCAGGAATTCCAAAAGTTTGTGCGTCATTTGATATTCCTATATGTGATCTTATATAATGATCCTTATAATTTAATATTATTATTAATTCAAGTCATTAATTAAAAAATTTTATTTATTTCCATAAAATGTGGTGAAATATGATCATGGAGAAGTTGGATATGTTGGGTGAATCATGAATGATATGTTATTAATGAATAATTCAAGGAAGTAAATTTCCCTTCTATATTTATAAAAGTTGATATCTCAACCCTTTGATTGAAATGAAACTATCACATTAAATTCCATGGCCATGGTGTATAGATGAGTTCATTTTAGATAGTTTAAGAAAGATGTATCATGCATATAGATTGATGACATGGGTGTCTAATATGGTTGATGAGACATTATGACAAATGTATTATGTTACAGAATGAGAATTCCTATGTGTTTATGGTTATTGTGACCAATATTCTTCCATTGTGGTTTTTTTGAACCATTACTAGTTAGTAATATTCAACTTTAGATAATCCTGACTAATACCACTCTGGAAGAGACCAAGAGGATAAAAAACAAAGTGTTTCCATTGATCTCAGTAAAATATAATTTATTTGTCAATTTTAATAAATATTTTTCTTCGGACTAAGAAATAATATTTATTCAAGATTTATTAATTGATTAAAAATATTAAATAAATATTTTTTTGAGGTAATTGATTAAATTATATGAATATGTAATATTTATTTATATATTTTAATTTATAAGGAAACAAATAATTTATTATTCATTCATAAATAATTTACTTAATTAAACAAATATTTAATAAATATATATTCTTTAGGCCATGAATAAAATATCTATTTTATCGAATGAATAATATTTGTTTAAATATTTATTCAATAATTAAATAATAAATGAGGAGGACAAAGAGAACAAGTTTTAGATGCAGTGATAAATATTTATTTACCAGACTGTAAAAAAAATATTTATCATTATGAAATTTTGTGCACATCATATGTAAAATTAAAATATTATTATTTTATACATGACATGGAGTTTATGGGGGATCAACTCAAAGCAAAGGTCTATTAATAAAATAATTATAATTAAGCCCTAAACTGAAGACTGTTTATAGAATGCTATGTCAATGAGAGAAAGGTTAATCATTGCGCATGAGAATTTCATCTCAAGATAGTTCAACGACTCTTTTCTCTTAAGAATGGGAAGAACAAGAGTGATTCCTTCAAGTATGAAGTAACATGAAGTAAAAATGGTAAAAAATTCAATATTATCAATCATTCGTGCTAGAACTAGACATTTCATTAGCATTGTTCTGAGATTGAAGGGGCAATTGTGGATCACTTCTAGAGGGTCTTGGATTTGGGTCTTTGATGCTCAATGATGATACATAGACCAAGTTAAAATGATCAACACCATCAATGAAGAATGATCTCAGGATATTTGTAATTTTTTATTGTGTTTTAGACTAATTATAAATTAATGTGAAAATATCCACTCTCTTAGTTCTAGAAAAATAATTTTCAATATTACTCAGAAAATTTTTCATTATTCATAACATTTACATCATGTACATTAAACATGATCCATTTAATTAAAATAAAATTAGTTTTAAATAGGATCAATAGTCACTTACAATACACCCAAAACCATTATGTGGTTTCAAAGAGATCATGTTAAATTTCAAATTATTTAATTATTATTGATCATTTTACACCTTTAAAGTTAGTTTTCATTCCATTCAATTCCTTCCTGAATCTAATTATTGAGATATATTCTTCCACCATTTTTTATTGATCATATAATCTAGATGTCATTAAATATTAATGAATAAAATTTTAGGAACCCATATAGAGGTTCCAAGAAGTTTCTCTAGAAAACATGGGATTACATAGGGAATAGATCGAGTACATAACATGTATCCCTATTCATTGAACTAGGATGTAGTGTGAATTAATTTGTTGCATCATGTAATGAAGGACACATAGTGTATTAAATCATCTATATGATAAAAATTCCAGGATGGAACATGAAATGTGGGACTATACACTGTGTAATTATGTTACATGTCTTACAATACACATTTTTTCATGGTGGAAAATAAATAGTCAAATATGCATTGAGTATTATTTACCTGATCCGTAAAGGATGGATATCCTTGTAACAAGGAGGTTATGTGGTCTATCTATACATGTTGTGTACCCCACACATGTCTGTTCATAAATGCAAGGCCCGTCCTTAGGTATGTATCACAGATATAGGACATATACCAGCTGTACACACTATTTACCCATCATATTTATACATAAAATTTAAATTTATTTATTACTCCATAAACCTCACTACTATTTGTTACATGTGTAATTTATTAAATCATACATGCTATATTATAGGGTTTATATAGTATTAAATGATCAAATAATTTCTTTATATAATCTGTACTACATTCCATGTATATCCACAATATTTTGACTACCCTACACAAAATAAAATCATTTCATGATATATTAATTAAAATCTATTCTATCTGTCCTTTATTAAAACATAAACACCATTTAATTACATGATAAAATGAGTATAGTATATTATACACGAGTAGACTATATATGATCTCTATACAAGCCAAGAAGTTTAAACATATAATCGTTGAGTTTCTTCAACGTATAATTTATGTACTTATTATATAAAATTATAAATTTAATTAACTTATTTTAAATAATAGTTTATGGTCAACTCCATAAAATATTGGATGGACGTTATTATATAATTAATTCATTAATTAATCCAATAATTAATGAAATTAGTTCACACATGTATTGTATTAATAAAATAATGAATAAAGATGAATGATAGTTAGTTATTTTGAATATGTATTCATTGCACTAGTGGATGATCCTAAGATTAGACTGACTTATGTATACATATGGATTCTTTTCATTTAATTATTGTATGAGTTTTTTTAATTATTTTGGTAAATTAAATCGATAGTCTATGAGTCGTCCCTCTTTATTTTCTATGAGCCTGCATTCCTATAGATAATTTTATATAAATCCCCTCTTCCGGTTCATTTAATATGCGTGAAAGGTAAATTCATTGTAAGGATGGAACTCCTAGGTGTATGAGGTTGGTTCAAGATATAAACAAGGTGAAAAAAACAAGGAGATACACATGGAATAGGTGGAATACTGTAACTCAACTTCACACTAGATAAATGAGTTTGTCCCATATGGTCAACAATTTATTTATTATTTACTAAATAGAAAAACTAGAAGTTATAACATATTATCATTCCATATTTAATTTTTTCTAATTTTTTATAATGAATGATTTATTTTATAGATTCAATACCATAATCACATAAATAAATTAACTAAATATGAAATGATGGAATTAATATTATATGATTATGTGTAAATATTTTATTAAGGGCATGGGCAATCACTTGTATAATATCCACTTATCATTAATAAGACATTGTATACTGATTGATAGATGTAATTAATCATAATTAGATGAAAGTATATCTCATGAACTTCACAATTGGTAATCTATAAGATGGTAGGTTATGAGAACAAACCCACTAGTAGAAATTCCACTTGTTTTCTTATCATTGGATATTCCTATACATGATAATGTGTAATGATCCTTAGATATTAATATTATTATTAATTAATTTCAAGACTCATGTACTTTGATGTATTGTTGAAAACTGTGATAACACATTACTACTAAAAATTTGGAAATATTGGGTGCATCAGGAATGATATGTTATTAATGAATAAGTTGAAGAATGATTTATCCCTTCCATATTTATAGAAGTTGATATCTTATCCCTTTTATTAAAATGGAACCATCACATTAAATTTGATGGTGTTTTTTTATAGATGATTTTATATTAGATAATCAAATAATGACGTGTAAATTATATAGATTTATGATACATGTGTTCAACCTTCTTGATGAGATTTCATGTGAAAAGGATTATATGACACTGTGACCATTTTTATGTGGTTGTTGTCTTTACAACATATCTTCTTCCATTGTGGGTGCCTTGACCCATTGCTAAATAGTATTCATGGAGTTTAGGAAATCATTCCTAAAGATACATGGGAAGAGGTATAAAGGGTCACATAGAAATTAATTTCGTCAATATGAGTAAAAATATTATTTATTTAGAAATTATAAAAAATATTATTCTCTATATCGAAAAAAAATAATTATTTATGATTTATTAATCGATCATAAATATAAATTAAATATTTATTCGTATAGTAATTGTTTAAATTACATGATTTTATAATATTTATTTATCTCTTATTATCCTCAATGTAATAAATAATTATTTAATCATTAATAAATTATTTATTTAATTACATAAATAATTAATAATTTTTTTCACTAGACTATGAATATAATATTTATTTTATTTAACGAATAATATTTATTTAAATATTTATTTAGGAATTAAATAAATGATGAGGAGGAAAAAGAGTCCGAGTTTTGGGTTTCATGATAAATATTTATTTACTATACTGTAAAATAAATCTTTATCATTGCACGATTTTGTGCACATCATAAATTAAATAATAATAATAATATTATTATATACATGACATGGGGTTTATTGGGGAATAATACATAGTTAAGGGACTTTGGGTAAATAATTATTATAAAAAACTTGCCCTAGGTATATTTAAAGATAACTATGTTAGTCATATAAAGGTTATTAATTGTGCTCAACAATTACCTCTCACGATATTACTTCATTTATTTCCTCTCAAGGCTGATAAGAACAAGTGATATTCCTTCAATACTAAAAAAATATAAAGTGATAAAGGAGAAAAATGCAAGATGCTCAACTAGCCATGCTAGTACCCAAAATTTCATTGGTGTTGTTCTAAAATCGAAGGATAGCATGTTGATCACGACTAAATGGATCTTATTTGGATCCTCACTATGTAATGATGATACACTGATCATGTTAGAATGATCAACACCATCAATAAAAAAAGATATTTAGATTGAGGTAATATTTCTTCATGTGTTTTAAATTAATTATAAATCAATGGGAAAAGAAGCTTTCTCTTGGTTCTGGTAAAATCATTTGTCAATATTCTTCAGAAAAATTTTCATTGGTCATAAAATGTACATCATGGAAATTGATAATGATCCATTAAATCTGAAATATCCGATTTGTCCATATTTCCAATAAGAAAATTCAGTGCATCTAGAACCATGATATCCCACACCCTCTATTTATAGAGGTTCTCCACAGGTTCCCATGGGTTCCATCGGTTTCACCACCTCACGAAATTTATAGTCAATTCAATACTTGTTATTGGAAATGAAATGGGCACCACCACCTCAAAAAATCTACATGAAGAATAGTTAATTATTTTGATTATCTAGCACTTTTCATGAATTAGAGTAATTAATGGAACACATATTATAGATTACTTACTAATTCTTACTTATGAAATCATCCCAAACTTCAAGATGAATCCTATGTATCCCTTTAGATTAAAATAACATACCCTTTGAAAATCCAAGGATACACCAATGTAAGATCAGTTTAATCCATAACCTTAATCATAGAATTCAGTTTAATGTAGACCTCTCCACTTACTCATAAACTTTGACGCCACATATTTAACATCCCCCTCTATCACTTCCTCCAAAATGTTGATAGTACCTTCCTACAACTTGAATGGATTAGGATTTTCTTTAGTGAATATGGAATTCTGTTTATCCCTATTCCTCAAGTGTAATTTTGGAAAGACATGTTCCAAAAATTCCAAAACAAAAATAGGTAATAGTTTTCACAAAAAAAACCAAACAAGAGTATCCCTATAGGGTACATAACATTAAATTCACATGATTAAGTTGTTCATGTATTTCTATCACCCAACTCATTCGAAACAAATATACATGGCATGCCCTATAAGGTATATGACATGTGAGTCATACAAGGTTACTAGTCATGTAAAACTTGTACATGCCAATCATCATTTACTAAGATAGATGGTGTGTGTGGAGGAACACATGATGAATGGGCCCCCATATCGACCTAGTGTGTAAATAGAGTACACAATGAGGCACACGGTTTTCATTACACAATGTTCCACCTGAAGTCACCAGATGTATGATATTTTAAATGATAAGAAACCACAACACTACCATTTCCGAGTCACATAGTGAAATTTTCAGGAGTACATGTTGGGAATAATTAAATAAAACTTGGAAAATGTAATTAGTGACATACATGTAATTTGATGATTTAATACACATAAGATAGTAATAAAAATTCCAAAACACCAAAAACATTGATTTATCTCCTCAAATTCTATTATTTTCTCATTCTTGAGTCATGCCTCCACTACTAGTTGAGTCCACCTCCCTCGGAACCTCAATCTCACCTCATCGAGGACATATTTGGACATCCTAATATTAAAAATATTTCAAGAGTAACAATAATAATTGATTTAAGAAATTGGAGTAATAAATAAAAAAAGAAAAAATTAGTTAAAGAACACAAATATTTACATGGTTTTGGAATATCCCTACATCCATAGACAAATAGAAAATTTCACTATGTCTTGGGACTACAATTAGAAGTACTTTTTTTAGAGTTCCAAAAACCCTATCTAAAAAGAATTCATTAAGAAACATAATGAGTAGTAACCCATATTACAATAGTTCTCATACACTATTTATATTGTTCTACATTAGTAGTGGTAGTAAAGATCGATAAGCTATAGTGATCTATAAATGTTATTAGTTAGCTTTACTATAATAACTATAACAAGTTTGAGCTAAATTCCACCATCACATACTGATATAATAAGTTTTCACTACTATAGTTCCATGTTTATGTCACTAATCATCTCAACTATAATGGTTTATATTTCTACACTATGGGATACAAGTACTTGGCCCAACTTTATTAAACATTATTAAGGTAAACCATTCAAATAATCAACCACTTGGAGCCCGATATGGTATGCTAACCTTCTTTGATGCTACTGACTTATAGAACTTACTTAAAATGAGATTTTCCTCTAATTTACTCAATAATAGACTCTTTACCATCAAATATTCAATTTCAAGATAAAAATTTAATAAAATACCACAAGTTTTCCCTTAAATTCTCCTAGAGTGTTCTCCACTATTATTCCTCTCATAATCCATTCGTTAATAAAGACTAACAGAGTCACAATAGTGCCTCAACTTCTCCATCAATATAGACTTCATAAAAATGTCTTCATGATTTTTGGTTCCACTAATCTTATAAAATTTCATAAAACCACCCTTTATCAATCCTATGATAAAATAGTACTTCAAATAAACATTTTTTATCCATTCATGAAATCCGATTTCTTTAAAATATGTATGGAACTCTAACTATCACAGTGAAATGTATTTTCCTCTCCCTTTCTACTGAGATCATCCAAACATTTATTCATCCAAACCATATACTTAATGTATTATATTATATAAATGTATTCTAACTCTGTGGTTAAAAATAGAAACACCTTTTATAGTTGATATATTCAACATACTGCAGTTCCTCCATAAGTAAACACCTAAACTATGGTACTACTCTTAGGGTGTATATCACCTTCCAGGTAAAAATACACATACCCCTATAATGAATTTACTTTTCCAAAGCACAATGATACTTCCTTTCTTACCTTCAAGTATCTCAGTATCCACTTCATAGCTTCATAGTGTGTTCTTCCTTGGTTAACCATGTACCTTCTCACAACTACCACTGCATGAGAAAAATTGTGCTAGGTTCACACCATGACATACCTCAAGCATCCAATATATGATTCAAATAAAACCTTTCTCATGTATTATACTTCTTTTATTATCTTTGGTTATTACACCTTTGAAAATTTTAAATGAATTTATAGGGGAATGAAAATGTGATTTGTTCCAGTATGATGGATCTTCTCAAAATATTTCAAACGTAGTCAGTTTGTGATAGAACACATGTTTAATCTTTGTGATATCTCTTAATCTTTATCCCCAATTTTTTTTATCTTATACAAGATATTTCATCTCAAACTCCTCTTACTACTATACATTTTTATCAATAATCTTTTACATATATGATCTTGTAATGATAATGTCATCCACATATAGAATAAATATAATATATCCTTTACAAACATACTTTAAATCGAATTACTGATCCCTGACATACCATTTTTATGAATTTTTAATCATAAATGAATAAAACTTCTTATTCCATTGAATTACTACTCACATTGACCCATATAAACTTTTCTATAGTTTTCACATCAAGTCTTCCTTTCCTAACTCAAAAATTCATTCAAGTTGATCCATATAAATATTCTCCTCCAACTCTCTAAAAAGAAAATATTTCTTGAACCTATTTTACTCAAGGTGTATATCCTCTGAGTAAAAAATATTGAGAACCAATACGATGCTGGTATGCTTCACTAATGATTATAAAATATCATAAAAATATAAACCTTCCATATTTTGAAAACCTTTCACCACTATCCTTAACTTGTATCTATTCTTAACATAATATTCTTTTGTTGACCTAGTATACCCATTTATTCTAAAATGCTTTATTTTATTCTAAAAGAGGATTTAGTTCCTAATTACTATTATCATGCAATGAATACATATCCTCCTTCATATCCAAAACTCACTTGAACAATTAATTTTACTAAATTACCTATTCAAAACATTATAACTCTCTATGCCCAGTCAATAATAGGTAGTGTAATGATGATAGATACCTCATATAGTTCTTATTAACCTTTTTGATCACATAATCCCCACTTGAGGACCAGGATATACTGGTTTCATTATCACATGCTTAGGTACACCTTCAATATCCACTTACTCATGGTACCTTGATGTTTTTTTCATACTATCAGCTTCTCCTGCATGACGATACTTATATACAGCACCTTCAAAAAATATAAAATTCTATCTTCTAATGATATTATTTTTATTACCATCCCAATAGTGATATGAAAATTTTAGCACTATATCCAATAAAGAAGCATGATTCTAACTTAGGATCAATCTTGTACCTTGTTACCATAAAAATAAGTACATGTGAAAAATAACCAAAATCTTAAATGAGAGAGTCTTTCCTCCTTTCTAGACCAGAGTACCTATGGTAGAGATTTATCCATTGGTTCAAATGGAATTATATTGATGTGATAATCTACCATATTCACTTATATAATTTTCTTATTAGTATATATGGACTTATTTTAATGAGATAAGATTCCATATTCATTGGCTCTACCTAAAAGGTCATGGGAAACCTAGAGTAGAGTCTCATACTCCCAGAATATCTATTCAATGTTTTATTCATCCTCTCATCCACAAAATTCTATTGTTGTTTAATTTTAATAGTATTCTGCCACCAAATTCCATTATTATCACAAAATTACTTGAATTCCTTACTATCATACTCTCCTCTATTTTTAGACCTCAATCGTTTTATCCTTAATTGTGACACATTCTCCTCTAATGTATTCCACTTTTTAAACAAATTAAATACATCAAATATTATTTTCAGAATGTAAACTCATACCTTCCACATTTATTTATGAATAAATGTCACATAATATAGTGGCTATAAAAGGTAACTTACTAGTGAATATGCACAATCACCATTGAAAACCAGGTCTATCTTTCCATACATTAGTGTTCTATCTCATTTTAAAAAATATACCTTCATATACTTTATAGATATATTGTATTTTTATAAGCCTAATAACTTTATCACTAGTATCACTCCATTTATTTCTAAAACCTCCAAACCCATATGACTGATGTGGACTAACTTTTAATGATATATTTGTGAATCCCCAGTAGAATTTATTATTTTAAGCATTTCCATGAATTTTTTTATGTTATACATGGTTCCATTATTCACTCCATGAGATATGATTATAGCTCACTTTGTAACCATCCATTCCCCACCAGTGAGCATGGTGATAAGGCCTATTTCATCAAGTTGGATGATAGAAATAATGTTCCCCCTCATTCCATGAATATACCTCACATTCTATATACTGATTAATCTCCCACAGTTGGTTTTGATATGGGATTCAACCTTTCTCTAAATTTGAAAGGGTTGATCATCGTTATGATGTACCTTTCCAAAATTTCTAGAAACATAATTATTTATATTTGCCTTATATTATGTGGAAAGAAATGATTCTCCGGAGTTTAAAATCCAAGACTTCAGATTTATATCTATACTCAATATAAATACATCAAATGGTCCTTTAACTACTTTGTTTTCATTGTTCATTTTAGGTGCCTACCATTTTCTCTATATTACCCCCTGACATGTCCATTATTCCTGCAAGTTTAGTAGGTAATACTATCCCCATTTTCCATTGTATCATATATTTTTTATTTATTTTTATGGTAATTTTCAAATTTCTCATTGTACATATCAGTATCTTCATTCCACATTCAGAGAAGAACCAGATAATCTGCATGATCCTCTCCTCTGAATATCCTCACTGAGGATCATGTCTCAGTCATTTTTAAGAACATACTATGGATTCCCAAAATAAATGATTACAATTGTTATATATTCTTCCCAATTATTAAGTAATAAAGGGAAAAAAATAAATGCACATACTTAATAATCTAGGATAATTCCAACCAACAACAACTGACTTGTGATGGTGTTGAATTCATTAACATAATCAACATTTATCTCCACTTTAATCATCTTTAGATTGAACAAGCATCACATATGGTAAATATATTTTATTTATATGGATTATAATATATATATTCATGAGAACTTTCATTAACCCATCCATCATATAACCCTCTTTAATGTTAAACACCACATTTTTGGAAAATGTAATGTGAAAATATTGCAGAACCTATCTCTCTAGTAGCTCCCGTTTGGTATTCTCCATGGTCATTTATTTCTAACCAATAAGTGAAAATTGTATACTTTTTTTGATAAATACAATATGTGATCTATATCCTCTAATAACTAAAACAATTACCATTGAAAATATATTTTTTCATCTTTTATACTTTCATAGACATCACTCAAATAAAAAAATATGACCTTTATCTTCCAAACATAAACTTTGATACTAGTAGTTTTGAAAATATTAGGATTAACAATGAATAATGATTCCAAAAATTGAGAGTTTAAGGGTGAAAAATAAAAGAATAAGAAGAATATTAAGAACACATGGATTGAGCATAATCAGGGGGGATGCCCTCGGCCTTCACTATTTTATACTTCCTTAGGTCCCTTCTTGTCGAGGGGATGTGGGGTTGAGATTCTGGTTTGTTTTTCTTTTTTTCATTAATAAAAATTGAAATGATGATGATGAATAATAACACACATTGCAATAGTTCTTAAATATTATTTCCATTATGCTAAATTAGTGGTGGTAGAAAAGTAAAATGAACTTTCGTGCTCTATTGGTGTCAGCAGTTATCCCCACTACAATGACTATGATAAGTCCATACTGCTATAATTTCCTGTCACGTGCTTTTATTGTAAGTTCACACATATATAGAACACTCTCTAATTCACTATCCATATATGATTTAATGGTCAGAATTTCTACAGTATGAGCCATAATTATTTGGCTAAACTTTTTCAAATATGATCAAACTCCCCCAATCCAACACCTTTATCACCTGGTTCTTTATTGTCTTATAGTTCATTTAAGCACATAAAAAACCCATAACATTTCCACCATCACACTCCAAAACCTAATTTTATTTGGAATATTTATATTGTAATGTTACAAAACCAATATTGAATCCATGTGAGAAGAAACAAAGAGTAATAATGGAAAGATTGATGGTCAGTGTATTACCTAAATAACTAATAATGCATTCAAATCTAGAATCACTGAAGAATAAAGAAACCAGGGAAAAATATTTTTTAATGGTCAGCGTAGAAAATTTTCATGGAAGAAAAATACTAAAATGATTTAATTTATCTAAAATTAAATTTATCATTGATAAATAATAATAACAATAGATGTAACCATTTAGAAACCTCATAAGAAGAAAAATAATAAACCATGGTAATTACTGAAGATAAAAGTGTTGAAAAACTTAAAGGTTTTATCCCCATATTTATTTCAAGATAGAAACTAAATAATAAAACATTATATTTCTCTAGGTCATAGAGGAAAATATCAATAATGTATAAAAATAATTCTTCTTGTGATGAGAAAATAATCCTAATTAACAACTCATTTGAATATTTCTTAATCCCTTTGTCATTTGAAAATGTAATAAATCCTCAAATAATTAGATTCACACAACAAGATAGTTTGAAACAATAAAATCATTTATATTGCATGTAAAAAAAGTGATAAAGAATAGTATATTTAAATATTATTCTTATTTTAATAAGTAAATCTTATCATTTTTTATTCATGTTTATCATTAAGAATTTTTTAGAAGAAGAGTAATTGATAACAAAGAAGGAAACGATAAAAAAACTCCCACCTCATTGGAAAAAATTCACCACTTTAAAATCTTATCAGGAACCTTGATTGTCATTGTCCCCACTATCATAGGAAATGAAAGGAATATGAAGTTCCATTCTTCATTAATTACATAGAAAGATATGGATCTTTAAGAGGGTTTTTCCACTAACAATAGAGAGAGGGATATGCTCTTAAATGGGAAAAAGACTTATATAAAGATTCCCTTTTCCAACAGAGGGATATAGACAATTATAATGGAAATTTTATTTATATATAACAACCACCATAAAAATAACTAATTAATTCCCCTCATAAAAAAATAAAACCCCTTCATCCTGACTAGTTAATCGAATAAAAATATCCTTGAACAAATAAAACAAAAAGGTCACATTACTAACACTATGCCGTGAAAATTCCATTTCATTTTAAAAAACTAATAAATATAGATTTATATTTTTATTTTGATGAACATGAATTAAATAAATACTACTAATTATTGGTCTAAGGGTTTGAGGCCATACTATAAAAATTATACCACTCCTAAACAAATTCCCCCATTTTAAGCATAGCCAAAGTGTCATAATTTCAATATGGGGATCTGTTTAGGAGTTATTAAATTTTCACATTTGTATGATTAAAAATATATTATATATATTATATATTTTTCAATGGATCAATATGAAAAAAAACATAATATTTGACCACTTTTATATATATTATTAAAAAAATTTAAGGTTATTTTTTATAGTAATACTAAATTGCAACATCCACCTAACGTTCTGATATTTTCACCCAGAAAAGACAAGCTCACTCAAATACTGGAGGGTAATAAGATTTCATTTGGTTCTATAATTCTCATATTCTCTATTAGATATTTAATTTCTTCTATAGATACCAAACCAAGAGAATTAATATTCCACAAAGTATCTTCCCTTAAAAAACTTTTATAGCCACTGAGTACTCCAAAAAGGAAATGTCATCCATGATATCCATCTCAAACCAGTTGATAACTTGTGATGGGTTGGGAACATTCTACCTCAATTTTAAAACATGAAAACATTATGTACCTAATTCATATTTTGATATTATTCCTGTAGATACACCACCTCACCTACCCTTCTCAAAATCAATAAGAGTATAATGAACCTTCTAGATAGCTTGTTACCCTTACTAAAACTCCTCAAAAACAACACCAAGGTGAGACCATTATGAATACATGGTCTCCCTCGTCAAATGTAAAGGGTTTAAATATCCTATATGCGTATTAGTTTTTATGAATTTGGGATATTATTATAAACTCATACATTATTTACACATTTTAAATCATCAATCACACCATATTGGGCCCCATAATAGATAAATCACCGATCTCTATCAAACAAATGGGATGACCTTTATTGTCTCCTATACAATTCCTATAAATTTTTATTTTTAATATTAGAGTGGTATATATTTTTTTACATAAAATCTACCCTAGGTAGGTGATCAACACAATACCTACCAAAAAGATAGTACACATTCTCTTGGCATATCCTTGGGAACCTGAATAGTCCTCTAAGTCTATCCATCTATTTAGGGGTAGAATGTTGTACTCAAACATAGATAGGACCAAAAATACACTTGAAAAACTATTCAATAACTATTAAATTAAATGAATAATTTTTTAGACAAATCATCAAGGGTACTCCATGAAATCACATAATATCGTCCATGTGAAGGTTTCCAAATTTCTCTACTGGAATCTTTTCTTTAATGGGAAAGAATTGATCCAACTTGGTCATTTGATCAATAATCACCTAGATAGATTCATGACCCTTCACTGATCATGGAATTCTAGACACAAAATACATCGATATACTGACCCACTTACACTTTAGAACATCAGGTTGCTGGACTAAACTTGTGGGAACTTGGTTCTCTACCCTCACCTATTGACAGGCGTGGTGCCACAATATGAACTCAAAAAAATGTTAATTAATTCTTATACACTAGAACTAGAATTTAAGATCTTGGTATAATCTTCATCATGATATTTTTTTACCACAATATGGGTATTATATAATTCTATCAACACCTCTTCTTGAATCGATATAGTAACCACTGTCCACCGCTGAAATAGGATGATGTTATCCACACATTCATAAAATGCCATAGATTTATCTCTATAGAGAATATTGTATCACATAAATTTATAATTTATATCATCAATATGTTCCTTCTTTACATGATGGATATGTATAAGGAACAACATCATAAACTGAAGGTAAGAAATGTTTCCTTCCACTAAACATTCCGACCACAACAAAACAAACTACTATGATATATCCTCTAACAGATGATCACTAGATTTAATACTAATGGGATATTATACAATGTTCTTTTATATGGTTTATAGACTATCTCCAAATTGTAGTATTATATTAACTCCAACCATTTCCTACTCATGGGTCACATAATGTTTCTTCTATGGTCTCAAATTTCTTGACCAATAAATAATAATTCCTCACCTCTGCATCAAAACTCAACCAACTCTAGACCCATAAACATCATAGTATACCTCATTATCTACTAACTATTAAATCCATACCTAATACTTAAACCACATTGATACCATTCTTCTATAACCTGGCTAGTGGGTCTCTGCACGGGATAGCGATAAGCCATGTGGTCCACCCTAATCCAACTTATAATAGGCCAAAGGCTGGTGACAAGCATCAAGAATAAACATTTATTATATGTTAATCCTTATCCTATAAACCTTTAAAATATACATACCTCTATTATAGTATATATATAATATTGAAAACCAATGTATAGATAGGTTTATTATAGTACATCATGCATGTAACCAAGAAAAATAAACCAATAATGTCATGCATACCAAATTTACAATTAAGGAAAATTAAAAATACCTACATTAAATAACAATGACTAAACTTAAACAATAGGGTAAAAAATCCATGTCACATAAAAACCAACATGAAGACTACCAGCATCAAACAACACTAAACACTCCTATTCAACATCTCATCTATCTTCAATAGATCCAAATCCTTAAAAAATTACACTAAACTATGTGTCATCTTCATATCCGAAAACAATAAGGTGTGGGGACTATGTGGGGTCGAGTATAAATAAAACTAACAGGATGTCCTAAAATTATAAGAATAAAGTAGGAAATAACATCAAATTAATTGAATAAACCCAAACATTCATTAAATGTAACAAGTAACTAAGGTCTAAAAGGTGATCGTTCGACACAAATCTGATCCACTAAAGTATAAAACCAAAAAGGAACCTGAAATAAATAGAGAACCACATAAAATAAAAAACAAATAATCTCATTTATATCACTCCCACATTACTCCTTAGTTCAGATAGTAATGGGGGACCTATCCCTCACTGATGATTGTGTCCATAAATAGGGTTATTAATACCTATGAAGGATTCATGCCGCATCATTTTTAGTTTACATAATCCATAAGGGTTGCTGACACCATGAGTGGATGAACTATGCCTCTTTCCCCTGATAGGGTTACATACTCTACTTGATATATTAATGAACCATGCCCTGGAAATAGATATACTCAAGGAGGGTTACCGAAATGATGAATTCTCTAATCATTTACCTACCCACATCATTGTCTCCATGAATCTACACAAATCAATTTTCTTAAATTCCTCAAAAATAAACCCTAGAAAATACAGATATACAAACTATAATGTTATATATGGAAAATTGATCAAGATTCACTAATCATACATCCTATAATAATATCCATAAATAGAGATATGAAAATTACTTTAGATTACCTAGTACATGATGTGTACTAATTGGGTGCATGACATGTGAGTAAGTTGGGTATGGTGGTCATATACTACTACCACCCAACTCATATAAAACCAACAAGAAAAAAATTTCTAGTAAGGTATTTGACATATGGGTCTTACATCACAACTAGTTGTATGAAACATGTATAAGTTGAACTGCCTTTCTGGGGTAACAAGACTTTTTTAGTGGTAAACATGATGTTTCAGTCAGCTGCAACATCCTAAAATCTACATAGAGTACACATAAAGGAAACGAGTTCCATAACAAAGTTTACTAGCCTTGGTACCACGATTGCACCTCACTAGAGGAATTTTTAGTAATCTTTCTTTATCTGGTTCATTTTTCCACAACTATTCATCAAACTATACCTGAAACCCATCATGCCACTACAACCATTGATCCAAAATAGATTTTCTATTATCACTTTCTATTATAACATTTTGGAACCACGTTTTCATTCAATTACTAAGAAGATAATATTTATATTGGAAAAATTATTGGTCGGTGCATTACCTGACCACCCAAGAACATTTTCATATTCGAATTAATCAAAGAACACGAGAATCTAGGATGGATAATTCTTAATGTTCAATATATAAATATATTTCTAAAGAAAAAAATTGAAACACTTTTAATTATTTATATTTAATTTTATCATTAATAAATAATAATAATAATAATATATATATCACCATTAAGAAACCTCGTTAGAAGAAAGATAATAAACCATGATAATTTCTTAAGATAAAAGTCTTGATAAACATAGAGGACTCATGTACACATTTATTCCGTTACATAAATTAAATTATAAAATATTCAATCCCACATGATTATGGAGGAAACTATTATTGAAGTATAAAAATATAAATTAATGTGACGAGATAATAAAACAAATTAATAACTAATTTGAATATTACTTAAATCCTTATCATTTAAAAACCCAATAAATCATAAAATAAGCATAGTTTCACAATAAGAATGTTTGAAATTGGAAATTCATTTTTAATAAGCATAATATAAGAGATAAATAATAATATATTTAAATATTATTATTATTCTAATATATAATTATTATAAATTTTTAATTTTTTGTTCCTGTTTATCATTAAGATTTTTTGATAATAAGAGTAATTACTAAAAGAATAACGTGGTGATCAAAATAATAGAAGTACGACCTCATTTGAAATATTTATCACATCAATAACACTTTTACAAAGCTTGATCATCGTTGTTTCCACCACCATGGAGAACACAAATAACATAAAGTACCATTCTTTTTCATGTGAATAGGGAGAGATGAATTCTCTAAAGTGTTCCTACACCAACGATAGAGAGAGATAGAGAGAGAGATTTCACTTAAATAGGAAACATGAATAAGAAGAAGACACCCCTTTCTAATAGAGGTATGGAGAGAATTATAAAGAAGATAATTATAGAGGAGAAATTATTTCTCAATCACCCCACCATAAAGATCACTATTTAATTCGTGTAATTGAAATAATAATGAAACCCCGTAATCATTACAAGTAAACCATTTAAAAATATACTCCCCCAAATAACCAAAAAAGTTCCATGTAATCACCATTGTATAATTCTAATTCAAAATCATCATATGTATACTATATGAATAATATTATATTTTTATTTTTATAACTAATTATATAAATAAATATCTCTAATTTTCATCCTTGGGGTTAGAGGCCTTACTATAAAAATTATAGCACTTCAAGGAAAATACCCCTATTATGGGCACAATTGTAGTGTCAAAATTTTGATATGGGAATTCATTTATATGTTATTAAATATTCAAAAAGACATGTTTGAAAATAATATGTAAAATATATTCTAAATTTTTCAAATGCCCATGATTAAAAAAATAAACCAAATGACTTTGTGACCACCTTTATAAATATTATTAAAAATATTCAAAGGATTTTTTTATAGAAAAACCAGTTATCTAAAATCTCCTTGGTTAGTGAGTTCACCCAAATATATTCCACTATTAATACTTCATATAAATAACATAAATTTACTTTCAATACAACTAGTGGTAATATTAATAATTTTTCTTAATAAAAGGTATCCCACATATATTGAGAATGAACAGTTCTTTTATAATTGATAATTTAGTAGATAAACATACATTATATAAATCCTTGAATTTCCCTATAGTGGGTGTCTATTTATTTATTAGTAGATTAATGTTTATATAGAAATTTACAACAAAAAATCATCTTAGTTTTTCCTATATGACCCAAATGATCACATCATACATTGAACATACTAGGATTATTAACTTTATGGTTTACTATATTTAGTTAAATTATCGATATATTCAAATGATATATACAAAAGGAAACCTTAAAATATTTTCTTGAGTAAAATTTGTTTTTTATTTTATGTGATTATTATATATATAGAGGTATTTAATATAACTTTGACCCATGATCTTTATATGATATTTGTTTTGAGAATATCATCAAATATCAATATATATCACCATGACTTAATTCAATACAAATCATTATTTTTTAAAAATTTAACACCACTAGGTAGGTATATATTCACTCTTTAAAAGTCGTCAATTAATTTTTAACTGCCAATTAAGGTACTTACATGATCATATAGAAACTTTTTAAGAGATTTAATTAATAATAATCATATTTGAGTTATTTTAAATCATTTAATTAAAATAATATTTATAACACTTCTTATTTTAGATAAGCGTATATAATATCTTGTGGATATTTTATTGATTTTATTTAACATGTTCATGAAATGTTATGAAAATATGATATGCTCACATTTTTTCATTATTATTATTATAATTTACACTTCTATTGGTTGATAACGATTTTTGTTCACAATATAATCATAATTGGTGAGGACCATCACATATGTGATACTGTATTCTTTTTAACATCAAACCAGAGTTATTAAATTATATTTACTAGCTAAAGGACACCCAATATATTGTTAAGGTAGATTCATATGGTGAAAAAATGTGACATGGAGAAATATTTAGGATTTATAAGACATACTTCATCATGACCATGACTATAAATGATAAAATAATTTTTTAATCTTATATAATTTAAGGAATAAAGGAAAAATTAGTTGATAAAATTAAACAATTTCTCTAAATTTCATGGCCAATATCAAAAAATTTATAAATTTTTTATGAATAATTGTTTTCACTTCTAGGAATGAAATAAAACCAGTAAAATCATATTCATATCAAGGAATGAATTTTAGGTATAATTTAATTAGTTTCATAAATTTTTAATAATGATTTATTATTTTTCAAAGTTTATAATCTTATATAAATAAATATTTTTATTTATAATGATTATTATGGTTTAAATATTTTGGTTAGTAATGTAATAAAAGGTTCAAGTGAGATAATGATTGACCACTGGGGGAAATCAATGATCACTAAAAATCCAAACTCTTGAAGATAATTATTCTAATAACCATTAAATTTTAATATCTTTTTAACAAAACCAATTAGTTATGATGTGAGATAGAGAGTGACATAAAAGGCATACAATAGAAAGGGTTTTCTTTAAGATTTTAAAATTATTTTAATCAAGTGTGTAATCCTTAGTGTCCAAAAGTTGTGATACCAATATCCTTTTTATTATCTTTATTTCAACAACAAAAATTAATAAGAGTATAAATATAGTGCTGAGATCGAAGTACAGTAAAGATAAAAAATTCACTAATAAGTTAAAATAATTTTGCTTCCCTTTTTCTATGGTAGGATCAAGTGTGTGTTTTATCGAAAGTAGCATTTTAGAGTGACCTAGCCTTTGAACATATAAAATATGAAATTAGAAAATTTAGGAAGTAAAGATAAAATACACCATGGATTGGTTTATCTGTAACTGAGAAGCTAAAGAATCCCATCCACACAACATCTAAAAAACACCACAAGTACTCACAAGGCACAAAACAAAAGTAAAAAGATATATATATATATATATAGATATCTATTAATATAAAAATGACGATACACAAAAATTAATGTGATTTGAAAAAAATTCCTACTCCATGTGAAATAAAAACTTCAATAGAATATTAAAGAAAATATTATAACTGAACAATAAATCTAAAATACTAGATGATATAAGATTAAATGTGATAATTTTAATATAGTGAAAGTGGAAACACTTTATCTATGTATAGAAGTGTATCATATATTTTGATTAAGTCATTTCTACTATTATACAATATTCATGTATTTCCCTCCACTCAATCGTGAAAACTAAATTAGTGCGACTAACTCAACCAATCAATTTAGTGAACTTTACTAGAATCCATAAATGCATCTAATTTACTATTATGTAGTCATATGAAGATACTAAAACCAAATTTTATAATATTTTAGTTAGTATTATGTATCATAAAAATAGTTAAAATTACAAAGATCATTTATTCTTCCATATTCCGTTATCCAGAATCATCCACCACTACTACCACTTTCAGACATTGGGTTTCTCTGCGCCTTCTTAAAACAAGTTCTGTATATTGTTCTGAGGGTTTCTTATTTCTATAAGATACAATACTTATCCCAAAAATGGATTCTAAAATATATATGTCTAAAAATATACCACTTTATAACCATTTTCTAGGATTCATTACTATGTCTTCTGGGTCACTAGTTCCATGTTTTTTAACATCCCTTTAGTTAAAATCATCTATTCTGTTAAAGAATCCAAGATCTTGAAGTTACTTGGAATATGTAGACCACTAAAAGGTTGGTGTGAATCAATGGTAAAATTTTATAATTTAATTTTCCATGAAATTAACCTCTGGAAATTTTATATATCATTGATCATATTAATTTTATAACTCAACCTTAGTTGTAAGAAATGATAAGAAAGTAAAGAAAGAAACAAAAGTTTTTATGAGGTTCATACCCAATGTGGGTAGCTAATACTTTTCATGTTAAATAATTTTGAACTATAAATATCAACTAAATAATGAAGTGAATATGAATGACCAACTCCAGTAAATATCTTTATATCTCTCTGAAGAAAATTATACTGGTTTTCACTAGTTATATAGTTTTCTTACACTTTAGAGCCAATGAAATAATAAAACATTAAATTATGCTCACTATAAACTATGTCTAGAAATTATCAATACAAAACATCTCTTTTTGGTATATCTCAGTCGGGTTCACCTCTGTCCAATGTGCCTCAGTCTGGTATAGTTCTATCCAATACATGTATGTTCAATGTACTTGTGTTTGGTGCACCTATTCTAGTGGTTCTTTATCCGGTCCACTTCATTAAAAACTATCAAAAATTTCCTCAAATACATTTTTATGGTATTATAATAAATTATTCCTCTAAATTTGAACTCAAAAAAGACCTAAAATATCTATCTCTCCAATAGTGTCTCACAATGATACTAAAACCCTTTATATAGTCTTACTCAGTTTGAAAATTATGGATTAATTACAAGATCGATTTTTAAATTCCATGATCACCTTAATTTTTATTTGACTACCTTTAAGGCCTCTAAAATTTTAGAGTCAACTAAATTCATAAGAACTTATTCATATTTCAGTATCACTGATCTCTTTAAAACTCCCTCAAATCTCACCTAGATTTATGAATGTTGAAAGAATAGATCAACATAATCAAAGTTTTTTTGGTGTACAAACATGATGGAATATTTTTTAGATATAACATAATAAATTATTTTTCAGATTCATATATATCAATACATTTGTCTGGTTCTACTTTATCTATTTTCTATTTGTCCATAAGTCTCTATGTGGAACATTTGATAAGAAAATTATAGGCATATATTTCTCTTTCTGTAAAAATATTTCACGAAACTTCATTCTAGAAAAGTACATCTAGTAAACTCATTCCATTACCCTTATACTGGTTACCTCACTCTAGAAAACTCATTCAATAATTCCTTTGTCTGATGGAATCAATATTGTCTATTTGGTAAACATTAAAATCACTTTAACTTATTATATCCTACGATATTTATAATAGTTTTTCCAATGGAATTTGTATATATATATATCTATATGATGGACATTGTAGATGTATTTTTGTGATTATCTTTTTAAAATACTATTCGATGGGCTTTAAATTTATTTATCTAAAAAGTTTTACAAAGTTTTATTTATAGAAATGGATTTCTCTATCTTGTATGACTTTATAGATTTCTTAGTCCGGTAAAATTTTAGAGAGTTCTCTGTCCAAAATCTTCTTATATAGGAGTTACAAACTGTATATCCAATGATTTTGTGTTTGAGGTAATTATTCTGATAACTCCCTAATCATACATATAATGGAATTATTATGGTTAAATTTATACTTTTCTATTCGATCATTAACTATAATTTCACCACTTCATAGGTTAAAGTTTTTACAACCGCAAATCCAAAATTGTAACTTGATCTTTGTATGGACTTCATTACTTGAGATTTGTATAGTCTACAACTTCATTATTTTTGTAAATTCAACTTTTTACAGACAATATCCTTCCAAAAAACTTATTGTTCATGATCAATAGAACCTTTTAGTAATAATGATGTTAGAATATTTGAGGATCATTAAAGCATGATCTAACTTCCTAAAGAGTTCCTCAATCTTCTTCTTTTAAGTAGAAACTCCATTTTAATTTTATGATAAAAATAATCAAATAAAAAATGTTGAAAAAATAAAAACATATTTACAATATCTACCAAATATAAATTCAATCTCCCAATTTTGTTTTTTGGAAACATTATCAACAACTATTTTATCAAATTTCTTCAAACAACAACCTTTATAATAGAGAGTTTCCGAACATCACACTACCAAATTAATAAATGTTTTTGAAAAAGTTACATCCCTCAGTGATAAACATTTTGCGGCCATGACATTGATGAAATGTCCCTCACTCAACTCAACTTATGAAATCATAACTTATGGAATTTTTACTCCCAATTTCATTGATCACACTAACTTCAAATTCACAAAAATATAGAGAACATATTTATACTTATTATCCCCTTTTAACAACATACTCAAAAAGGCTTGGAGCATGAGTAGAACCCATGCTACCCAAAATTTATTACAAAAAATCTAAAAGTCAAGTGATTACACAAGGTACTCCAGAACATTATTAAGTCAATAGTGGATGAAAAACATTTAGTTTTAGCCTCAATTCCTCAAATATTTCTTTTGAAATAACTTTTGTTAACAAGTTTTCAATTTTAAATTTCCTTGAAAAATAATCAAGAATTACACCTCCATTAATAAACTTTCCCTTGATGAAGTGATATTTAATATCAATTTTTTTATCTAGAACACTGTATAATATTTTTAGTAATATTAATAACAATCAAATTATAACAAAGTATATCAATGATTTTTCAATTTTTACCCTCAAATATTCTAGTTAAACTTATATCCACATCATTTGTGTACCTGTAAAGGTGGTGGAAACATATTATACTTATGATATAATCAAAGTAACAAGGCTCAATTTTTTACAATTCTAGCTCACACATGTTTATACCCTGAATAATGTTCCGATTGATGTTTATTTTTGGCCATTACAATCTCCATTCCAATCTATATTAGAAAAAACATGGAAAATAAACATATGAATCTACCTATATATCATTCCATAACTTGATGTTCAATTAATATATTTTAGGATTCTTTTTTCTTCCATCATGTGTAATTCCATTGGATCACTCAGAAATCTTTCATACAAAGTTATACAACATAAAATTTTGGGTCGTCAAGCAGTAAGATAGAGTAAAATTATTTTCATCTTCCAAAATTATTTTCAATTCATAATTTTTCCAACTTCATCTTTACTCATCTTCATCCCAATAAAATTATCTATTGAAACTTTATTTGAATCTTAACTGAAACAATTTGGTAATAAATCTTAGGTATAATTTTCTTATGATAAGAAGTTATATCATTATTCATTTTGATCTTGTAATAATATAAATAAATTCATCTTTCTGAGCAATTTCATCTATAATTTTATCTTTAATTATTCAATAAATTAAACACTTGATTTATCCATATTACTAGAAAAAATTATATTATTAACATAAAAAATGATAGTCAGGGTACCTATACTAACCTATTTCATATAAAAGTTTCTATAAAATTTTACTATACAAAAGTTAAACTACTTTAACAAATGTTAAGTTTAAAACAACAAGCCTAAGGAGCATGTTTCAATCTATACAAGGATTTATTTAGATTACACACCATGGTTTATTAATTATCAAGTATGAACCAATTGTATTTGTCAATATTAAATTAGTCTTTTATTTATCCATTAAATAATGATGACTTAATATAAATTCAATAAAATTTTAAATATCAATGAGTTGTAATAGTTAAAAATATTCCAAATGTATCATGTGTTGAAACTAGGGAAAATGTTTCTTTAAAATCAACGCCTTCTACCTATAAATAAAATTTTAAAAGTAAATATTCTTTATTCCTATAAATTTTTCCATGTTAATTGAGTTTATTTCTAAAAACGCATTTAGTTCCTACAATATTATTTATTTTTGGTTGAAGAAAAAGATCTTAGGTTTTATTTTTCTCAACTTGATCTAACTGTTTATTCATCAAATTTATCTATTATTTATGGTCAACTACTTCTGAAAAGTATTGTGGTTCCACATGTGATTTAGTGGATGTTTGATTCCCAAATATAAATTTTTGGATAGTTTTAACTGGAGACTCTTGATTTATGATGGTATTATGAGGTTCATCCTATTTTTATAAAGTGAATAGTTTTTGTGTTTTTCTTCTAATCTAACTTTACTCTTCAAAAGGATGATCAGAATCAAACAGTACAAGATTAAGCTCATTTTCATTATTCTTATCATGAAATTAACCATAACATTGGAATCATGGAGGTGAATCCATGATCCAGAAAATTATTATTAAAATAAAAGTCAAGTAAACAAGAGGATAAATATTTGGGGTACACGTGATGAACACCATAAAATCCAATCGTAATCAGCCTCTGGTCCTGCCTCCTCTCCCGCCTCTTCCACGACGACCACCAAGTCCTCTTGGATTCCTGCCTCTTTTCCAATGATTCGGAATCTGAAAATCAGAATTTTGCTCATCCGAACCTCCATCATCATCATCATGAATATAAGCTATAATAGCTTCAGCATCATCAATGCCTTTATCCCCATTATCCAAGGGTTTCTTAGAAATGGGATGACTAGTCTGCTCAACACCGGCCTGTGTAACCAAAGAAGGTGCATTAGAAATGGGGAGTTTCATAGAAATATGATGTTTACTCTCACGAATCTCCATATAGAGAAGATCAAAATCAGAGGATTTCATTGAATCCAGCATTGAGAAATTTTTTTAGCACCAGTGGCATCATTCAAAGAAGAAACACCATGTTTAGGTGTCACTGCCATAGTGGTGACAGGTTCATCCAAATAAGTATGGCAATCAAGTGGTGGAGCTCCTGCATCCAAGGCATGAGTTTCCTTGGCATATGAAGAAGGTAAATCAGAAACCTGCAAACCAGCAGCCTCAACAGGTAAGGTAGTAGTATAAATGATAAGTTCACCTAGGATAATAGAAGCAATCCCAGCAGGGGACTCAGAATAGACTGCTATATTGGACAAGGCAGTGTACCCAGCATTCACCTCCCCTATTATTTCATGCGACACAACAGCTGTAGTGAGTACAGTAGTAGAAGATCTAGGGGCCTGTGAGGCCCCTGCTGTATGATAAACAGTGTGAGAGACAGAAGCCTTAATGGAATTAAAATATTGCACACTCCTTTTTGCAACCGAATGATCAATAGATCCTTTCCCACCATATGAAAAACTAAATAGCTTACCTTTATCAAGGTATTTCCCCTCCAGAAAATCAGTATGATCCATCTCCTGTTCACTATCAACATCATCAAAACACATATCACCCCATTTAGAGGGATGTCCATGCTCAATTGTATGCAAACTAGAAACATGGAGTGTGCTATCACCCGAAGGGTAAGACAACACACCCCTGCCTTGCCGATCATTCAAAGGCCTCTCATTGGGACTTTAACCAGTAACAACATCAGAAAAAGAAACAGTACCCACTTTCTTAGAATCAGAAGGATTTTGTTTCACCAAGTCCACCTTGATGGACAAAGGTGAAAGACCCTTCACACCAACAGAGGTAGGCAAAGTTAGTGATGCCCCATTCGGGACACCCTTCCCCCTATAATGATCCCCTTCCATCCCAATTGATAGAGCAGAAACACTTGGGGCTTTAAACATGTAACTTTCAACTAAATTCCCATATCATTTACAATTGGATCATCACAATCCTCGATTACATTTTCCTTTAACATGCCCAATCACTAAAAAAATTGTACAGAAAGAAGGAACATGTTCAAATTCGATCTCAAGTTCAAACTTAAACTCACCAGCAATCAACAGAACCGTCTCAACAAGGGGAAAATACATATCAAACTCAACAAGAATGTGAGAAAAATGTCCATACCGAACTGATCCAGTCTCCTTATCAAGTTTAATAGGAGTTCCTACTGCCAAATCAACATCCCAGAGGATGTTCGGATGCCAAAATACCCACCTCAATCCTTTAATCTAGATCCAGGATTGAGCTATGGTATTATTGGGCTTAAAAGAATCGAACCAGGGGTCCTAGTTCTGAAATCTGAGAATACCAGGCTTTAGATTCACAAACCCCTGACTCCAGGCCCACATATTCAAATCATTGGAGCCAAAAGTAAAATGATAGAAATTCATACCGATGGAAACCATCTGTCAATCATTAAAATGCAAATCACTTGAAGACATTTCCAAAGGTCTTAAACCTTCCATGTAGAATTAATTGAGCTTAGCCAAGTAATGATTGAAAATTTTCAAGTGTCAATTAGTTCTTGAAAAAAAAAACAGGGGTTCGCTTCAACAACCACAAGCGCACCATTTCTCAAAATGCGATTAGAAACAGCAGATTCATCACCTAGAGACTTAGGAAAAAAACGGTCAAAACCCCTTACCTGTAGGTCGTTCGATCAAGGATCCCTACATGAATCAGGGCCCAAAGGTGCTTGAGGCATCTTCGAACCATAACCTCCATCCGATTTCTTTGGAGGTCCAACAAAGACATCAGTAGGATTGAAAGAATCTCCCGAGGCCATCGCAGCAAAACCCTAAAATCCGTATCCATGGAGAGAGAATCTCTCAAGCTGCCCCATCCTTCTTCTTATCATGAAATTATCTAGATTCATAATTATATATTTTTTTACACCATCCACATCATATTCGAAAAAATTTCTTAAGTTGGACTTGTTTTCAATTACATTTAATTCAAATGAATCAACCAACTTATTCAACCATTTATTCCAGCACCCGTAACATTTTCTATTGGATGAATATCCCATGAGAATACCTTCTTTTATTCTTCATCAGGATCCCCTCAATTTTTATTTTTTATCTTTATTCATAAAAGACTGCCAAAAACCTTAAATTGTTTTACTCTAGGTTTTTTCTTATACCACATCTCATAGGGAGTTAATTTTATTCTAGTCAATAAAAATAATCTATTTTGAATATTTATATTTATATTTAAAACTTCACTCTATAATAATTTTGAAACATTATATTCAGTGAGAATACTTCTTCCCATATCAATTAGAATTATATTTTTTCCTTTCCACTACTCTATTTTTTGAGGAACATACAAAGTATTATATATTCCATGTTTCTTTTAGAAGGACTCAAAAGAGTTAATAGAATAAATATTTCCATTTTCTATTCTCAGATTCATCATATATACACCAAAATCCTTCTTAACATCCCTTTTGAAAATTCTAAACTACTATGTAGCCTCTAAATTATATTTCATGAACATTACACTGGTCTTCTAAGTAAATTTATTAATGAAAGTAATAAATTAAAAATCACCCTTTATTGATTGATGTCCCATTGACCCACATAGTTTAGAGAATATGATCTCAAGTGGTCTGGTGGATTGATGTCCCATTGACCCACATAATTTTCTTCACCATCTTCTTATTCACTATTTTTAATATCTTCCCTTTCAATATGAGCCATGAAGGTTATAAAGTTCTTCAGAATTTAATCTTTCAATTAGATATTTTTAATAGAGTCACACTTTTCTATTTTACTCAACATAATTCTTTTGTTTCTTCTAGTGAACCTTTTATTTCTCACAATGGATTTATTGACTTTGATGTTTTACTCCACTTTTTCTGCTGTGGTTTTTCTTCAAAATCAATATAATCGTATTCTCCATATCTATTATTTTGATAGCTCAATGAAAAACTTTTGGTACCTCCACACTTAAAACATTTGAGTGGGTGTTTTAAATTTTACTTTATTATATCTTACCAGTAGTTTTTAGAGATAAGGGATATAACAATATCATTCACTTCAAAATCATCTTTATTATCTTATAATTCACTATGGCCTATTACTACATGTTCTGGTTCCTTAATTTTTAACTTTATCCTAGTATCAAAATCTATCTCTTCCGTAATCATTTTTTAACAAATGAGATTTCCGAATTTACAAACAAGAAAAATGTTATAAAACTCATGAATAAATAACCTGAATTTATCTTATAGAATAGATATTTTAGGATCAAACATATCTATAAAGTTCTTCATCAAATTTTTAAAAGCAGTCTAATATTGTAAGACATATCTTAATCCTATGACCTTTATGACGATTTTATTTACATGGGTGAAGTATTAATCATTAGATTCCACTTATCCAATCCTGACATGTTTATACTTTATTATCTATATTTGGATATTTACTTTAATTTTAGAATTCCATTGAAGACACTTTCAATATTTTCCCATGTTTTCTTTAATATTTTGAACCCATCATATTCATATAAAAATCTGTAAAAAAGGACATGAAAATTGAATTATATGATTTTCCATCAGTATTGAGAATTATTTTTTCAAAAAATTTCATAGGAGAATATTTCTTCTTGAGTGTAAACCATATAGTATTTGTATCAATCACTTCCAATACTAGAGATAGAAGATAGGTTATCATTATATTTTTTTATCCATGGAAATTTTTTTTCCATTAAATTTAGGAATACTTCTACTATCTTCAATGTTGATATTATCCTTGAAAAATAAAATAAGGATCATACATATAAAACCTTTATATGATACCACTTGTAGTTATTAAAAATGTGTAGACCACTGAGAGAGGGGGGAGAGGGACGGTTTGAATAAGTGGTGATATTTTTTTATTTATTTTTATATGAAATTAAACCCAAAAAATATATAAAGAATATACCCTCTAAACTTTATAAATTAGTATTACCTATATATAAAGATAAGAAATCAAATCAATTAACATAAGGTTTTACCAAGTTTTATCCCAATGTGGGTACCAAGTCCATGCTTTGTCAACTCCCATCAGTCCACATTTATCCATTATATAATTAAGTGAATACAAATGAAGAAACCCCCATCAAGATAATTATTTCTTATAACATGAAATTATAATAGTTCCCACCATTTAAAAGTTTTTATTATAACTTATATTAAGTGAAATAATAAAACATTTAATACTTGTCACTATAAACTATGTTTGAAAATTCTCTGTCTGTCACCTCTTTTTCTAGTATATCTCAGTATAGGGAACCTCCAACCTATGAATCACATTACAATACAAATATATCGGATACTACTATGTCTAATGATTCTCTATCTAATTATTTTTTTTTCACTTGCGTTTGGTACACCTATGTTCAATGCTTTTTTTTCGATCCACTTCATTTGGAACTCTCAAAACTTTCCTCAAAACCCATTATTCTAGTATTATAAAACATTATTCCTTAAAGTAGGTTCTAAAAAAAAATTTAAAATATATATCTCACTATTTTTAGATCAAAATGAGCCTAAATCCCTTTATATACTCATACTTAGTCTAATAAGGAAAGAGGAAACACAAGCTCCAATTTTGAATTTCCTACTCAACTCAATTTTCATTTGACCACCTTCAAAGCCTATGAGAGTTTTGAGTCAACAATATTCATAGAAAAATACTCAAATATACTTGTCAATGATATATTTAAAACTTCATCAAATATTTATTAGATTTATGAAAATTGAAATAATAACTCAATTTCATCAAATTGTTTTGATTATATAAATAAGATGGAAGATTTGTCTGATACAATTTAAGAAATTATCTTTTTGATACCCAAATAAGAACCACTACATCTAGTTATTCATTGTCTAGTTTCCCTCTATTCAAAAGCCTCAATTTGGAATATATGATGAGAAAATATTAGGCTCATGTTTCTTCATTTGTAAACCTCTATATAAGAAATTGATTTTAGAAAAATGTGTTCGATAAACTTGTTATGTCACCCTTATACCGGTAACTACATTGTAGAAATATGTTTTTGATAAACTTAATATTGTTTATCCCTTGAAAATTAAAATATCTTTAACTTACTCCATTTTATAATATTTTTCTATCTAATGAATATTTTTAATGTTTCCATCCTATAGATTCTATAAAAGTCTCTATATAATGATCTTTGTAAAATACTATTTGATGGGACTTTAATTTCTTTGTTTAGTGAGAATCATAATGTTTGTATGATAAAAATTGATTTATCTATCCATTAAAACATTATATATTTCTCCATCCAGTAAAACATAAAATATTTATCCATAAAAAATCTTCATTAGCTATATTTAAAAAGTCTTTGTCTGATCATTCTATTTCTATTATACTCCTTCAGGGAAATTTCCAATCCTCCATCCGATAGTCTCGTTTGAGTAACCTTTATACTTCTCTATCTGATCCCTAGTTGTAACTTCACCATATAATTTATTGAAATTTTTATATCCTTAATTAAAAATTTATAACTCAAAATTTATACCGGAAGCATAACTTTATATTTTCATGGTCTATAACTTCATCATTTTTATAACATCAACTTTGTACAAACTATAACTCTCTAAAAATATCATGAGATTGAACCATGACAACCTTTTTGTAATCATAATGTTAGAAAAATAATAGATCAATAAAAAATAATTTGACATTATAAGGGTTAAATAAAACATATTCTTTAAAAAATCAACTTACTTTCACTTGAAACACAAAAAAATTGACATTAAAAATATTGAAAACAAATACCATAATGTCTAAAAAATCACCCGATTCGGTATTCAGATCTCATTAACACTAATTTATCTAAGACACACTTAAGTGAAACATCACTATACACTTCTCCAAGTTATAATATTAAATTTAATATCATCTAGATTATAATTTTCATCAACCTTCTATTGTTTCAGCACACTATGTTCTAAAATCTCTTAGATGAAGTGGTACTTAAGTTGAATGCACTTTGTATGAGAGTGAAACACTAGTTCCATATGTAAGTGAATCACACTTTGGATATAATATTACAATATGCTAATTTATTTCCTCATTATGATCTCGTATAGTATACCCTTAAACCAGAAAAAATCCAACCCTAATTGTTTAATTGTAATATACTTAGCTCCTATGGTCAATAATAAAATGACAGGTTGTAACCTGGACATCCATCTCATGAAAGTTCTTTAAAAATTACAAAAAAATCCTATATTTATCTTCCATGAGTCTATATATCCTCAATATTTAACATCCATAAATACTTAGATGGGATCATATATTTAAAAAAATTATAGATCTATTGTTCCTTTGAGATACCAGAAGGTCTACTTAAGAACCTCTTGGTAATCCTTTTTTAGATTTACAATAAACCTTTTAATCACACCAACAGATTTAGAGATATTGATCCTTTTAAAAACTATAGAATATGACATAAATCCCAGAAATATTTAATATAAAACCTTATCTATGTACTCTATTTCGTTATTTATTTTATGCACCTTCTACTATAAAGGTTTAAAATGTCCAATGAGGCCAACCCGTTAATATTAACACACTTCTATCATTATTTTACATGAATAAAAATTACCTCTCACAAATGGTCTCAAAAACCAAAGGACCATAGGTTTAGTGTCTTTGAGCGTTGACAATATACACAAATTATTTTACAATATTTGGCATCATTTCTTATTAAGTGGACCATACTAGACCATCTTCTAAATTTATCATTAGTAAATCCTATGCTCATAACCTAGGGAATGAAGACATAATAAAGGGGTGAATTAAGATTCTCAATAAGGTATGAATAAAACTTTCATTGAGAATGAGTTCCTAAAAATAAGATAAAAACACAAGAATAAGAGAAATATCATATCATCATGATTGATAATCATTAAAAATAAGTGATGATCAAAGGACATGTCAAAAGTACTTAAAATCCAAAATAGATCAACATGGAAACATGATAGCTATAACTTGTATTAGAAACATTTAACATACACCATGAATTATTAGAGCATAAGATCAAAATGGATAACATATCTAAACTATGGTATAACAATTATCATAGGGAAACATTACTTTCACGACTCATTCACTTTTACACATTCTTGTGATAAAATATAATTTTATCCGCATATACATCACCTTTGATAGTTACACACATTCACTAAAACATGTAAAATACTAAATATTTTCCATGTATATACATATCATGGGATTTAAAATTTTAACCAATGCATTGGAGGGATATATAGGATCCATCCCATCATCATCCATACTTATGAGTTTCAATTGAAAATAATTCACTTATCACATCATAAGGAACCCATGGAAATAAAATGGGTTTCATAAAATATTAAAATGAAATCATTAAATTTTCATAATGAACCAAAAAATGTAAAAATGGGTTTCATAAATTTTTCAAAATAAAATGATTCAATTTTAATATAAGAAATACCCAAATGTAAATAAAATCTGGTTTAATAGAATTTATAAATATTATGACAACATGAATTAAACCAATTGACATAAAAAAATTTCCACCCAAAAATAATCAGTTAATAGAAGAAAAATAGAAGGTAAACATGCTAAAATTACTCCATTGGAGATTAATATTTTTGAAGATAACTAGTAAATTAAAACCAAAGCACACAATAATTTTTTTTGAATTTTCTTTTATAACTATCAATGTAAAAGTCATAACCATGAGTCTCTTTTCAAAATGCCTCACTGTTTTCCTAAAACAAGTGAAAATAGAACACTTAATGAAAATATATTTAAATTAAAAAATCTTTCTCCATAGATATATAAGATATAAAATTATTTATAAATGTAAATAAATTAATTTAGTGAATATAGGGGAAATAAATTCTAGAAGAATTTTGAGTTACCTTTTCCCTTATCCTTGCTTTGGATTTGAACAAAAGTGATTTAACCTAACATATAAAAAAAAAATCTTAATAAACTATTTAATAAACTTATTCATATCCATACCCATATATAAACATAATTTATAAATATTTTATACATGTACATTTTTTAGTTCTTATCCATTTTTAATATCGGGTGTGAGTAATCTTAATTGTTTTGAACCAGTTTCATAATCATAGTATTGTCACTTGTTTTTATCCAAAAGTAAATAATTCCTAGTTAATAAAGGGTACTATAATTCAATATTTTTATTTATTTATAATGTCATAATTTCAATAAATTATATTTATGGTTATGATCGATAAAGATGAAATCATCGATGAGCATGTTTTAGTGATTCTTAACGAATGAGCATTAATATTATAATTAATGATTTCAATACTAAATTTATCAATATAGAATAAAAAAATACAAATATATATATATATATATCATATATTATTTTTAATTAAGTTATCATAGTCATCCATGACATTATTTTACAGCATTGTCCAATTAGGTGGTTAGACCGACCCAAACAGGAACACATCTTAATTAATGGGTGATTGTGATTATGAAAGTGGTGTATTTTAGAAAAAATATAATTATTATATAAAAATAATGTTATTATATAAATAATTTTAATGTCTTTAATTGGATATTCTGATAGTTTTGAAAATAAAAAAAGGAAACTATATGAAAAATGAGATACATTACTTTGGGGCTGTAGTAGTCTACACAACACACAATTAACATTTTCATTTATTGAAAAAGAATAGTGAAAAAAGGGAGATTATAATTTTTTCACTAGAAAATAATAATTATATCATATATTTAATATTTATCCTTGAATTATACCCTTAAAATTAGTGAATAGTGGTAGTGGTGAAAAGAATAGAAGTCGTCGCATTGTGGAAGCAGTATCCTACATAATGCATGAATAATGGTTTATTTATTATTTTTTTAATAAGGGAAAGTGTGGTTAATAGTAATTATAAATTAATAATAAAATTTATAAAAATAATTACTGATTTAATTATAAATAAATTATAAAACTACATTTATAAGGTAAGAAATAATTTGAAAGAAGTTAGGATAAAAATGTTCTCACATTGAGAACTTATGCTTTCCCTTAAAAGACTCAATGGAAGTGGAGGCTAATAGCCATTATATTGTGGTTGAATGCCCCAATAAAAGGTATATAGTTATAATTTAAGGATAATAGGTAGAGTGTACAGTGGAAACTAAATTATTTGTGTGGTCTTGAATGGGTGGTGAGAGACCCCTTTTATAAGCGGTCAAAAAGGATTTTTTATAATTATGACCACTTAAAATAAAGAAAGCATGTTAACCATGTTAAGTGGATATAAAAATGGATAATAATTTACTAAATATAAGGTTTTGGTGATACAAACCATAACCACTAAACTAGAATCTTGTTTTTATCATTTTATTCCATTTAATGTCTTGTTTAACCATTTTTACCAATTTGGTTTTCTATTACTGTGACTAGTTTTTTTACCAGGGTAACTTATCCTTTATTACATAAAATAAAGTAAACCTTATTACATAATTTTTAACTTATAATTCCATATTTGAAATCCATTTTATTAATCCATTTTCAAAAAGTTATGAAATCCAATTTTAAAATAATATTTGTATAATATATTAATTTTTTTTGAAAAAAATATAACAAAAGTTCTAAAATGGAAAAAATAAATTTTGAAATTAAAATTAATATTATTAAGAAACACATAAAATAAATATTTTGTCTATAATATAGTTTCATAAATCTCAATGTTAAACTTATATACAAATAATATTGTAAAAATCATTATATTTTTGAAAATGGTATTTTTCAAAATTCCCCTAATAATTTATCTTTTTAGATAAATACATTTAATTAATATTAGGATAATATCATCATAATAATTATAAAAATTAACTTAATTTTTCAAATCCTCATTCTATAATACATAAATTTAAATTTTAAATTAAAGAATAAATTATGGTGAAAAGTAGTTTTAAGTAAATAATTATTTAGATATATTAACTATTCTTATAAAAATGGTGATAATATATTATTTATAAAAAAAATATATCACCAATTAAAAATATATTTTAAAAAAAATAATTCAAATATTTTACTAACTTCTTAGCTGCACTAGTTGAAATAGTTTTAAAGGGGGCCTTTATTTCATAATGTAGTTACAACTGTTTATACCTTCTAATTTAATAGCTATCATATAATATTCAATATCTATTTTACTAAAATGTTTCATTTTATATTGAGGTTTAGTGATGTGTGTTAAGAAATATATTAGACATAAAATCTATTTAATTGGGAATATTTAACAAAAATATTTGGTTGTCACATTTCCCCCTTATAAAGAATTTCATCCTCGAAATTTTATTACTCTAATGAAAAAAGTGAGGCTAATTTTGTATCATTACATCCTTAGTTTTCTACATAGCTTCCTCAAACTTATAATTACTCCATAGAACTTTGACTATATGAGTGGTATTTTTCTGTAACACCATATCTCTTTGATACATAATTTCTACTATTTATTTTTCATATGAGAGATCACATTCTAGTTGCATAAATTTTTAGTTTATTATATGTGATGGGTCTTGTACTTAATTCCTCAAAAGAAAAACATGAAAAAAATAATAAACTTAGGGGTGGTTTGGAGGGAGTTATAAGTAATAATATACCTCCCTGTCACAATCAATAATCATAAAGTGAATCATGTACCTAGGGCTTAACTTTCCCTTTTTCTCAAATAACATAACTTTCTTCCACATAGATATATGTAGGAATATCATGTCACCAAAATCAAACCCTAGATAACATAGATGGTTATCTATATTACTATTTTATTAACTTTTTGTTTTTTATAGGCCACTGAATACTTTGAACCTTCTGTATTATTTCTAGGATAAGGTTGGGACCCATCAGATTCCTCTCTCTAACATCATCAGAGCATGGTGGATTCCTAAATCTCATCCCATACAGACCCTCACATGGTATCATCTGAATAATATAATAAAAACTGTTGTTATATGAGAACTCTAACAATACATACGATTCATTCATGCCTTTTAATATAAAAATATATTACTATTATGATTTAAATTATTGATTCTTGCACTGATATTTAATAATATTATTCATATTTGGGAGGATAAAACATTTGGTTGAAAATAATAAAAAGAACAAAAAAAAAATGATTTCCATAAAAATGTAGCCTTCCATGATGAAGGATAGTCATGGGATGCTTCTAGAGGTCATAAATGAGGAATCATGATAAAAAAAGCTTTTTGGGTTGGGAAATTTTTTTTACATTTCAAATGCTCATTTTAAAATGTAAAACTATTAGGGAATAAGCGTAAAACCAAAGAATGAAGAGAAAAATCACCCAGGAGAAGTAGAACATGTGGAACGACTTTAAACATATGCGTCATATTGTGACATAACCTAAAAATTGATAGACCTCATTTCACATTGGAAATTAACTTATAAGAATCAGGGCCATGAAAACTTTTGGTGTAAAAGCACTATTCCCAACATAAAAATGGGGATGGGGCCATAAATGACTAGATTGAATATATAATTATAAGGAACATTTATTTATAAATAAAAACAACCAATAAAGTCTTGATATAAATTTATGACTCATTCGTGGCCTCACTAATGCAAAATTGAATCTAAATCTAGAACCATAAATATCTATAAAAAGAGGCTCAAGATTCTTTTACTAAGATTAATCAAAATACCAAAGCATAGGGTGAGTTGATACATTATTTAGGGTCCTACACTAGTGTTTATCTTCACTTTTATTTATGAATTATTTTTTATTTATGCTTACCTCTTACTCACTCATTACTAGAATAAGGGGATAATTCCAAAATTTTTCTAGGGTATTGTAGAAATAGGTGGAAGATATTTTTGTATTGAATTTAATTTTATCTTATTTATATTGGGTTGCTCAAATTGGTAATTACAATTTCTAATCACCTTATATTTATTAAGTTTATAACCATCAATTTAAAAATTGGAAAAGATCATCTCTATATTTCAAAACTTATTTCCAAAAAAAATTAAATGGACATTGAATATTCTTGGGTAATTGGGTTTAAATACCACATCATGATAAACATATTATATTAAAACTATAAATAACAAGAATAGGGGAAATATGGTATGTTTTTACTAAGGAAGGAAAACCCTGACCATTAGATACAATTCAACCCAACTATAACATTAACCATGAATTAATTGAATTGATTTCCAAATCTAGTTTGTCCTAAAACCTAAAATCTAAAAAACCTCAACACACCTTTAAAACTTAATTTTCAAAACCCAAACCCAATTAAGTTTATTTATTATATTTTTCTTAATAATAGTTAAATTTTTTATATTTCTGCTTTATCAAAATAAAATGAAAACGATGATAGAGTTCTAGTGAGAGTACAAAATTGTTAGAGAGTGTGCATGTGTTATGGGAAACTAAATCAATCCACTCGTAAGGACTATTTCACCCATTCTTTTAATTGACTTAATTATTGAGATACTTATATGTTGAATACACTATTACTTCTTGGATGGTTTATATGGATATTTTTAGGTTCCCATTTCCACAGAGGACCAAGATAAGATGACATTCACCCACCCATTCAGTACATTTTTTTACTATAGGATTCCATTTGGACTTTATAACGTGTAAAGTACCATCCAGATATTCATAGTGAGTATGTTTTATAATTTTATTGATACTTACATAGAGGTATTTATGGATTATTTTAATATGTATGATTCCTCATTTTATGAGTTTCTCTTGAGTTTGTGTAATGCGTTGCATCATTTAATTGAGAAAAATCTGGTTTTGAACTTTGAGAAATGTCATTTCTTAGTAGATAAGGGGTTTTTCATGGGACATGTAGTGTCACAACATGAAATTGAGGTTTTTATATTTAAGTTATATATTGTTACATCCTTTCCATATCCGATATGTGTATATTATGTTCAATCATTCCTTGTACATCCTTGTTTTTATCAACTTTTCATCAGATATTTCATTAAGATCTCTCTATTATTATCTCAATTACTTAAAAATGGTATTGAATTCATTTTTGATGATTCTTCAAGGGTATCATTTGATGAGATAAATAATATTCTGACCACTCCACCAATTATACAACCCCATGGTGGGATATCCCTTTTGATTTTATGTGTGATTCTTCAAACATCACAGTTAGGGTAGTCTTATTGTATAAGGTAGAAGGAATGTCTCATGTGATTGTTTTTGTGTTGAGGACTCTGGATTCATCGCAAGAAAATTACATAAAAAATAGTTTCTTTCCATCATATTTTCTTTAGAAAAATCTAATATTATTTATTGGGATATAAAGTAATTATTTTCTCTAATTATAGAGATTTAAGGTACCCCCTAAAGAATACAGATTCAAAGCCATGACTAATTCTTTGGATAATAATTCTTAATGATATTAAAATAAAGATAAGTAATAAAAAGGGGATATAGAATTTGGTGTCTGACCACATGATCTAGATCACTCTCATATTTAAGGATGATACCCCAAACCAGGTACCACTTCTAGAAAATTTCCCCGATGAGAATATCTATGTCATATCAGGTATACATCCTTGGTATTAAGAATTAGTGAATTACATGTTTTCCATTAAAATTACTTAAAACCTAATGAAAAACCAAGTTGAAAATTGAAGATTAAATCTAATTTTTATGTGTGGGATGATCCTTACCTTTGGAATATTTATAGTGACCATGTCAATAGGATATGTGTTATCGATCATGAGTTTTAGTATGTTTTGCATTTTTGTTATACACATGATTACGGTGGACTCTTTAGACCCCAAAAGATAGCTAGTAAAGTCTTAAACTCTAGATTATATTTTCATACCTTGTTTTATGATACCCATGTGTTTTGTAATTCATTCTCTTCTTACCAATACACTGACAACATTAAAAGGAGACATGAGATTCCCCAACAACCCATATTATTTTGCAAATTTGTTTATGTATGGGTAATTCATTTTATGTTTTAATTTCCAAGATCATTTAGTTTCTTGTACATTATTTTCAATTTTAATTATGTTATTATATTTGTGTCTTACAAGGACACTAGGATTTATGATTCTAATGTTATAGATGATTTATTCAAGCATAATTTTTTTTATAGGTTTGTAGTACCAAAGGCTATCATCAGTGACCAAGGGACACAATTTTAGAATTGAAATTTAGATTACCTCCTTCAAAATTAAGGGGTTACACATAAAGAATCAACACCATACCACCCCAAAATAATGTTCAGGAAAAATTTAAAATAGTGACTTGAAAATAATATTGGATAAAACAATATATCAAAATTGGAAGGATTGGAACAAGTTCTTGGATGATAAGCTGTGGTCTTATAGGATTACATTCAAAACTACCATTGGTATGTCCCCCTTTAGGATATTTTCTAGGAAATATTTTCATCTTCCCAGGGAGGTTGAATGTTGAGTGTATTGGAATATAAAAAAATGTAACATGGATTTATCCCAAGATGGATATCAAATAGAGCAGAAAATTCAAGATCTTTAAGAGATTTTATTGACATAAAATGTGAACTCAAGGATATATAAGAAAATATCAAAAGAATCCCATGATACAATGATCCAAAAAATGGAGTTTAATATAGTATACAAAGTCCTTATCTATAGTTCATGATTGAAGTTGATGCCTAGTAAGTTATGTTCAAGATAGTTGGGACCTTACATTTTATCTCATTATTTTTCCTTAGAGTGTAGTGGATGTCACTCAAGAGGCTATAGGAAGGAAATTTAAAATAAATTAGAAGCAATTAAAGTAGTAAATTGATGTATTACCCACACATGTATTGAATTCCATCACACTGCTTGAGCCCATCATCACTTGAAATTATTAGGTTATACCTTTCTAGGAAACTTTTATATTATTTTCACAAATTTTAATTCTAAATTTCATCTGAATATATTATATTATAGTTCCAAATTGAGGAAAATGTAATATTTTAGCTATGTTGGAGGGGATAACATTTTGGAATAGCTTATTTTGTATTTTAATTCGTGTGTATTTTTTTTAATTAAAAAAAATAAAAACAAAAAAATGAGGGAAAATAAACACATCATATAACTTTATTATTTACATGTGGAACATATGGAAAATTCATGTTTTCAAAATTAATTAGTATCATGACATGTATGAGAAATATTTCATCATTAAGGGATTATTTTTATAAAAAGTGAATTCATTGATGATATGATTAGTTATTTCATTATAAAACCTTCTAGATTGTAAAACTATTATTGGTGATATTTTTTCATGTTAAATTATGTCATTGATTTATCCACACAAAATTCCATGAAACCATGAATTTTGAAATTTTTCCAACTCAATTAAAGGTATAACCATGTTATTTTTTTACATTAGTTATTGATATATATGTTTTTTTATCTTCTGATCAACTTAATTACTATAATGAATTGATCTATGCGTATTACTTGATATCAAAAAGTTCTACACCCTCAAGAAAAAATAAAAACAAAAAATAAACAAAAAAATTATTATCTTAATAAATATGGGTGTGATGAAATGTACAACACATGTAGATATCTTGGTCTGGAGCTTAAGGCTTGAATTTCATGAATTCCTAAGGGAGTGGGTCATGAAATTTGATTACAAAGGAATATAGAAAAGGTTCAGTGGAATTAAACTAGGTAAGAATAATTATTTAACTTGATTTTAATATACTGAATAAATTGTGGAGATATGATCTTGAAATGTTTGGAACATACACATGTGGGGAATTAGCGTCAGAGTGACCCACAACTTTTTTATTTATGATTAGTGTCATTAATATGACAAGATTTTTTACAATATAATTTATGAGACAATGAATTTCAAATTTATTAATATATATTTATTTATGAGGTACTTACTTTTCATATATTTCTAGTATGGATTGGGAAATATCAACATGAATATCTTATCATAATTCTCTGGAATAGATGACATGTGACTTTGACTCAGCGTGCCAAAGGGAAAGTGTGGGGGAGTAGATAGTACACACTTTTATTGAATATTGTTTTTAAAATAAATGAAATAATTTCATCAAACAATGTCAAATATTATTTTATATAGAATATTTTGGATTAGATCATTCATTTACAACTTTTATCGAAATTATAGTTTTCAACCTTTAAAGTGAAATAAATTATTTCAACCATAAATATATTTTCTATAAATTATTTGAACTTAATTTTTTTTAACATCATTCCTCAATAAATAGGATAAAAATTTCATTAAGGACATCTGAGTGGGATATTTCATTTGATTGGAGTAAATGGTCCATGAAGTCAAAGTGGGATTGGACTCGAAAGACTGGACAACACTTCACTATTTGGGATATAACATCTTCATCTGAAAATTCATTGCATTAAAATTCAGATAAAAGACAGAGGACCAAATTCCTCAAAAATTACCCTTTTATACGTACACATGGTTCATCTATTTTGAAGGTCACCCCATCATTTTAAATTGGATTAAAATATTTGGCTGAATTTTCTCATTCACACTTATTGCAACTTATAAACTTAGCCTCCCCCCTCTATAAATGGGTATTTTTATTATTTGTGAAGATTTAGAAATGAATTATATTATGGGAGTATATTATAAGGCATTCGTTTCTACTTGTATACATAATTGGAGGAGGGAAGATCCCAATCTAGGATCTCCTCTAAAATGTTATTCTTTTCTTTTTCTTTGTCATAACATCATTGTTCTTGCAATAAACTCTCTATTTATATTCTATTTATTCTATTATTTTCAATTTAGTTATTCTTTTATTAACATATTTTTACTATAAATGAATAGTATAAACAATATTGGGGTTTTACCTTTTTATAATTTTTCAAAATAAAATCATTTCTACAATGACTACACCACCCAAGGAAGAGTAGTTTTTCTAGTAATCGATCTACGTCTAAACTTATTCATTTATTTTTTTAGTTAATGAGATTCTATAATTCCCATAATATAGTATATTAATTGTTTTCAACATAAATGATACTAATAATAAAGTTTAACAATTAATAAAAAACATGAGTGGTTGAGTAATGTGTGATTTATGAGTGCATAATCTTAATCCGTAAAACAAAAAAACATGACCAATTTATAGAGTTTAAATATAATCACTAAAAAAAATTAATAATCTATTAAAATATGTATTTGAGACCTAATTCCCCACTTAACATAATCTATACTTATAATTAGAAACAAATATGGGTGATATGATTTCATGTTATGAAGCTAAGATAAGTTTTGATTCATTTCATCTTTTTGTTTGAGGTAAATTCTCATAGGGTCTAGGGATGAAAAAATTATAGGATAATAATTAAGTGGATATTAATTTGAGTTATAATGATTAATTATTTATTAAATAGGTATAGTTATATTTATTGCACTTTCTAATAATATTTTCTAAAAAAAATATTCTTGTTTCATATTATCAATCAAATTTCTAAAAGGGAAAAAAGAGAAAAAAAGAAAAAAATTGAATCTTATTCCAACATACATATCAATGTTCTTAAAATGTTAAAAAACCCATAATCCTTTTAAGTGGTTCGTTTTGTTTCTTTTATTTTATTTTCAAAATACATTTAATAGGTTGATTTAATTACTTTATCCTTTGAGATATGACCTTGGTAAACCACTATATTGCACCTAAGTACTCAAAAACTAGAAATAATTTTTGAGAACCAGTGAAAATTCCTTTCATAAAAATATTGAAAAGATGAAAGGGAAGATGAAATATTAGACCACTGATATAGGAAGATTATATGATTCCACTAATTTTAAAAAGAGAAATAAGATATGGTTGTAACACTACTTCAATTTAGTTAGTTTGGATAAAATAACTTTCGGATTGGCTAGATGGAAATAGAGAAATTAATTCTAGTATTAAGGTTTAATATATTTTAAGAGGAAGTAAAGGGACCAACCAAGGCAGACATGTCACATCTGAGACCATTTATGGACCCAAACAGGTATGATATTTTCAATGATCTGTCACATTGAGTTGAAGCCAAAAGTGGTAAGGTTTATCCAATAATGTTAAACAAAAGTGATTTCAGGAGGTAACTTGAGATTTGAAATTTTTTTCATTTATAATTTTAGGTGAATTCACTCTCCCCAGAACCATTCATATTTCATTGTTAATGGAATGTACTTTGACTTGTACAGATTCATTTTCAGGACCCTCAAGACACTGGTAAATAGTTTTGTAAGAGACTGTAGGTGAAATTCACATCATGAACCTAGAGTAGTTAGAACTTTTGAATCCTAAATTCAAGGATTCAACAAAAGGGGAGTTATCATTTCAATTCTATCATTTTTTAATATACTATTCACATTTAACTATTTTATATCTTTGAATATCCAATTTCATGGCCCACATTTAAGTTTTTCTTAATCAACTGAACTATGAGACATAAAATACTTAGTATAATTTCAATTCTATGATTTTAAACATCATTATTAATAATTTTTAATTATAAAAATTATTAATATATTAGTTGTGATAAGAATTTGGTTTTGGATTTTAAAAATCATGATTTAGGGAGACTAATTGATTTATGTAAATGATTTTTTATGATTTGAATATTCTTTAAATTTTATATATTTTAATTAAATGATTTTATTATCCATATTTATTTACATTATTAGTTTTCCCAACCATTCATCTCATTTCTGAGACATTTTTTGAATCAATATTTCCCATTCTTTCAAAAGTATATTTCTTTAGAGAACCTGACTTGTTCTCTTATAAAACTTGATTTACATCTTATAAAATATATGGATAAATAGAATAAGTTTTAATATAATAGATAAATTATTTTATTTAAACCCTTTATCCTTGGACCCAACTTATATTAATCCCTTTTAAATTTAGTATAAGTCACCAATAACCGTGTTAGGAAAGAGATGTGTTACAAGCTTATTTTATCCATTCACACCTTCCTCTAAATATTTTTTGTGATGTTAAAAAATATGTGGGGTAGGGAGATAGAGAATGAGGGAAGTGGTGCACAATTTTTAGTAGATAATTTGGGTAATATTTACATGATATTTTGTGAAGTATTTAATTTAATTCATTCATTTCACAACCACTTTAGAAAATTAATTATAAAAAAGGTTATTTCTTATACAACTGAAAAATAATCATTTCTTGATTAGTGATATTATTATAACTATAAAAAATAGTGTCATAAGGATATAATTTGGTGTTAGGTGATTGATGAGATATTTTTTCCATGATTTAATTTTTAAAAGGGAAAAAATATAAAGGAATACATACAATAGGGTGTTTTTATTCATTATGCTATATTAATCCACGAGCATGATTTGAGTTTTGGTAAAGGGGATATGATTTCTAGAGAGGGAGAATTTTCCATTGAGGTATTTTTAATTTTCATGAAAATTAATTTAGATAAAACCTACTTTTTGAGATTTAATTTTTTTACATTATTCAACTACCTTCCCAAAACCCGTATTTATTTCAACCTAACGACGAAGCCGTCATGATTATTTTTGATTCTGTCTTTATATGGTGGAGATTATAGACGAATTCCACCAATGGTAAGTGAAATGTTTTTGAGGTATGATATAAATTTAACTTAAACTTGTACCATGATTATGAATCGAAAAATTAAAAGTTAGGTATATTACAAATTCATACATACTGATAATGAATTGAAAAATAAAAATGGATGAATGAAAATCCTTGGTTGTTTGCAAAGAAAAAAATTAAAAAAATTGTTTATTTTTTTCTTTGAAAATTTTTGAATTGATGAAATTTACCCATGTGATTATTAAAATTTTAATTTATTATTTTATCAATTACTTTTACTGAAATTTACTTTAAATCATAGTAGGGTGAGATTCCTTTGTAGTGCATTAAGATTCAATCCCTGAGGAAATGTTCGAATTTAAGTGCGGGGTATTTGATATGTCTAACTCATGCATTATTTTTAATATCAAAATGCATTAATTTTATGATTTATATGATTTAATATTTATTAGATATTTAATTAAATGTTTCATATTGGGAAGGACACAATATTTGGATGAAAAAAAGATAAAGGAAATTTTTTTTTCCATCAAAAGATGGCCTTGAACTATGAAGAATGATCATAAGATGCTTCTAGGGGTCAAAAATGAGGAATCAGGATGAAATAAATCCTTCAAGGGTAAAAACACTTTTTTCACCCTAAATGTTCATTTTGTGATGTAAAAATGTTAGGGAGAAATGTTTAAAACCAAATAAAGAAGACAAAAATCAACTGGGAGAAGAAGAATTTATTTCATGATGTGACACATTTTCATCAAATCATGGAAAACCCTATAAATTTCAAGACATAATTTTAAACAAAATATCACTTATAGGAATTAGGTCTATGAAATATTACATCATAAAAGCATCTTTTAGGTCATAAAAAGTGGGGATGAGGATAAAATGGCCAAATTTAATGTGGAATTCGTCGAAATCCTTTCTTTATGACCCAATATGGCCAATAATGACCTAATATATCTTTTTGATTCATTTATGGATTTAATCATGGCTAATTAAATCAAACCTAAGAATCTTGAGGATCTAAAATTAGATAATCAAGCTACTGCTACCAGAACCAATCTGTAAACCAAATCCTAGGCTGAGTTATTCCACTGTGCAGGGTTCTACACCAATAATTTTCTATGATTTTATTTATCTGTTTTTTTCTTTCTATTTATATCTTAGACCATCATTACTAGAATGAGAGGGTAATTCCAAAATTGTTCTATGGAAATATTGAAAAATTCGGGAGGTGGTTTTGGACTGTTATTAATTTTATACTATTCATATGGGGTCACTACAATTTATAATTCCAATTTCCAATCACTTTCTCATTCTTAAATTGATGACCATTACTTTTTTAATCAAAAAAGAGTATATTTAAATTCCACAACTGATTATCCCAAAATATTTTATAACCGTTGAATAGTATGAGGTAATTAGTTTTAAATACATTATAAGGATAAACTTATTGCATTAAAACCCTAAATTAATAAACCAAGGGAAATAATATATTTTTATATTATTGAGGGGATTACCTAACCATCAGATCCTCCTCATCATAACTCTATAACCAACCATGAAATAATTGAATTAATTTCTAAATATAAAAAGCCACAACATTCCTTTCAAGCCCGATTTTTAAAACCCAAACCCACTTTGCTTTATTTTTTGTAACTTTTATAATAACAATCAATTGCTTCTTATTTAATATTTCTCAAAAACAAATAAAATAATTTGTTTTATTTTAAAAACATAAGATAAATAATTATACTATCTCATGGGTTTAACCTCGAACTTACTACTAAATAATTTTAATTAATTAGTTATACTTGTTTAATTTCAAATAAATTTTTGAATTTGGTCAGCCCCATAGGGAATTAACAATGCCCCACAAGAGGTCATATACTAGGTGATATTTTGATCCCTACAACCTTGAAATTCCATCAAAAAGGTTCGCAATATATCCTCTAGACTTTGAATAGTCCTCTTAGACTAATCTTCTTTCTGAGGGTGATAAGAAGTTCTAAAACTTTCTTCTATCTCCAATTCATTCTGAATACTTCCCAAGAACCTTGAATCCAAATTTGATATTGTGGAGAGTGGTACTCCATGAATGCTTAAAAAATCCGTTATATATATCTTGAAAAGTTTTCCAAGAGATAAATCTTCTTTGATGGTAATAACATGCACTAACTTAGTAAGGTGGTCGACTACAAACTCAATAGCATCACAGACCTTAGACTTTTTGAGATTCCTATAAATAAATACATGGTAATGTTTTCCCATTTCCATACTAGTATAGGTAATAGTTGCAACATACCATTATAATTTTGTTATTAATCCTTAATATGATGACATAACAAGCTTTGATATGTTTATTATGTTATCCCCCCTTTATGATATCCCATCAAAAGTTTTACTTTAGATAACTATACATATTTGTGGTTCCCATATTAGTAGAGAAATATGAGATATGAAAATCCTTCACTCATCACATCATATATAACCCATGTAAATAATATAGGTTTCATAAAACATTTAAATAAAAATCATTCACTTTTCATAATGAACACACAAAAATAAAAATGTGTTTCATAAAACATTCAAAGGAAAGTCATTCACCTTTCACAGAATAAAAAACTCATGGAAATAAAAGTGGGTTTCATAAAATTTCATAATATTATAAAAACATGATCTAAATTGATAGACATAAAAAACATGATCACCCAAAACTAATCATAAAATATAGGAAAAATAGTTGGTGAAACATGAAAGATAACTATTAGGTCAAATAAGGTAATGATCGATGGTTTATAGGGGGTGAATAGACCAGATTAAAAAGTTTATTAAAATAATTTTCTTATTTAATTTTATTATAAAAGTTAATTATTAAATTTATATAGTAGTGGAAGAAAAAAATATATAAGGATTTGTTTACTAGTTCAACCCAATGTGGACCAATTCTAGTCTTATACCTTTCTTCTTGGCGAGAGATCATTGTGTTGTACCTTATTTTTAAAAGGGGAATCATAACTTGATTATAGAATCATTTATTACAAAGTGGATGGATATCCTTGACACACTAAATTTTATAAGGGGAGTCACAACCCAATTAGAAGCTGACTTTAGATATTAGTAGTCAAAACTCAAACAATATTGACATTAGAATTCAAGAGTCATAACCTAAGGAAGAAAAGGGCAAATTCTTTTGTACGTAAAATCATAAACAGAAAAACAATGTGCATATCAGTGATATGAATAAGTGTTACTGAAACAAGAAACTAGACCAAGTAGGTTATAAATGAAGAAAGGATAAGTACTGGTTCTTGAGTTGATGATCGACTCATATTTTTAAGGTAGAATAAGTTAATGAATATGTAATTCAACACTTGAGAGATCATCCATATGATGAGAAAGGGTATCATACATGCTTTTGTAGACAATAAAACACATTCAAAGTTCACAACATTTTCTTAAATAAAAATATAGAATTGAAGATTTATCTAGTGTCATGTTTGATACCTCCTTTAAGTCCTTTATATATGTATCTTCAAATGTCACAATATCCAAAGAAGGATTTTGCGAATAACTAGAATTTTTAAAAATAATAATGATAAATCCAACTAGCAATCTCACAAAGGTAAAATAGTTTTTAGAAAATATCGAGGAACTCAAAATAAATTAAATATAATTATTTAAATAATTATAATGAGTCAGATAAATATTTATTATTCAAAAAATATTTGTTAAACTTGATCAATTAGTTCTATAAATATCTTATGAATATTGACTATAAATAAAACAATTAAATCTCTCTCTATATAAATGTTTAAAATATAAAAACATTTTAACATTATTTTTTTACATGGAAAACACTTTGAAAATATTTTAAAATGTTAATAAATATTTTAGAGATGATTAAAATAATTAATTTAAGCTTTAATAAAAAAAAATTAGATTAATATATATATATATATATATTCCACATGTTTCTAGGAAAATTAAGAAGTCTAAATTAAATTATATTAATTTTTTTAAAAGACCTAAATTTTTTTCTCATAACCAATTAATATTTAGAAAATAATTGAAAAATAAATAAAATGATAAAAAATTATTATAAATATGATATATAACAAAATAAAATGCATGATTTTTTTGTACTAATAATAGAAAAATAATGAACTAGTTGTTTCATATTTTAATGTGGTAGTAGAATAATTAATTAACTGATAGTACTATAAACTGATGACCACTTACTGGTGATAGCATAACATTTACTCCTCACAGTAGCATAAAAATTCATACATGGTGGTTGTAAAAATATTCTACCACTACTATTGAAATAATTTAGTGCTGCTACTATTGAGTTGAGGGAGAACATGCTACAATCGCATGAAAAAGGATGGTGATACCACCGTTGGGTGCTATCGTGATGAAAACAGCAGATTCACTGCATGCTATCGTGATATATAGAACACTTCTACCATTGATAAAAGGGTGACACAAAAACCATTGATGAAGAAGTATTGCTATAATTGAGAATCATTCTGGTGAAACTGTTCCTTTTCTAGGTGCAATAAGGTTAATATTATTGCTTCCACAGATCTCTCTTTATGAAGTGTTGGCCTTTAACAGCACTAGAGAAAATGGGATGAAAAAGGGGAGACGTTTGTCAGTGCTAAAAATAGAACTTATAAATGGGTACCATTTTTCAGTTCTTTTTTCTAGTGCTGATAATGGTCCCCCATTTGTGAGTTCTTTTTTTAGCATTGATAAAAGTATCACATTTATCAGTGTTTTTTTCTACTACTGATAAAGGTCGTAGTGAGTAATTTAATTTATATATAAATATTTATATATTTTCAAATAATATTTAAATTCTTGTAAGTATATATTTGTAAATATAATATATAAATATTATTTATATATATTTTAATAAAAAAATTATATTCATAATTATATATATAAAAAATTATCAAATTTATTTTAGTAAAAATAATTACTATATTTTTTATATATATTAATTTAGAAAGGTTTATATAATTAAAATAAATATAATATATTAATATTGTATTCAAAAAATTACATACCTAGAATGATGTAAACCATGGGTTAAGACCCATGTCCCCAAAAAAATTATTATTAAAAAGTAAATACATAAGGAAAAAAATAAAGGGGATGAAATGCTAGAAAAGTGGCTCAAACACAGCCACCAAACACAATAGATCCTTGAAAAGTCATATTATTTTATGTCTACTGCCCCTTCCTAAAGAGCAACCTAGATTCCTCATATACTTACCTTTCTTCCAAAACTTAGGATCCTACCAAGTGTCAGCCGGATCATCCATACCTGATGATTCATCTTCCTCATTTTTAGGATCAATGTCTTGATCTCCGATGAAATCATTTTAATTACCCATTAGATCTGATATGACCCTTTAAAATCCCGAGGTTTTTCCATCAATTGGAAAAGATCCATGGATGCTTCTAAATTCCTCACAAAACACTTCCTTACGATTATATTTTATTGATAATATCAACCAATGTAAGACTAGTTTTACTAGGACCTGAGTTCGGTTGGGTAGTTTTAACCTCCTCGGTCACCACCTTCTTTTCTAGTATAAAAGTTTAGTAAAACTTTTTTCTACATGTTAGATTAGTTGATACCTAACCCTTAAGAGAGGGGAATAATCGAACCTCTTTCTTCGTTACATCACCAACTTCCATTCTTGTGGAAGAAGTTAATGGGGGATTAATGTGTCCCACAAAAACCTTCCCAGTCACCACTAAATAAGAATCATTAGGAACAATGTTGATCATATTCTCTTATTAATTAACTTTAATCTACACATTAAAGCATGCCTGGGAAAATGTGAAGCGGTCCTGGGATTTCTAGGATTGACCAGTTGAAATCCCTCCTTATCCACCACTTTATCATTCCCCTTATTTTTGGAAGAAATATTTAGTTCATGATATAGATGATGATCAAAGTATTCTTATAAAACACGCTCATGGTTAGACTATTCAGAGGAAGCCTCATTCTCCATTTTATATTTAGTGCTCATGTAAAGAGAATCTTTAAAAGAAAGAATAGCATTATCCACTTGCACCTTCACCTCCTATTCAGCTTTAATATCAACTCATAATTCTATCAGATCTGATGTTAACTCGCAACCTTCCCCCTTTCCACCTTAAATGATTTTCCTAGTAGTCCCGTCATTATTTTTCCCCATGCCTATTTCTAAATTCAAAACTCTAGCTTACCATCCAGACACTCTTGGAGTGGACTTATTGATGGAAGCATCATAAGGAATACCGTTATTTGTACCTACCTTGGCTTGGTAATTCCCATTCCTAGCCCCATTTTCAAAAGAAGACTATACATCCATAACATCCCATAGAGCTTGATTTTTCCCACCCACATCCATGCAGTCCTCCGTACAAGCATCATCACTCGGACGAAGTTAACAATTTCCACTCAGGTGACCAACCTTTCTACAGTGAGAACAAGAAATGTTCCTTAAAAACTTCTTAGGAAAGTGCCCAATAGAGTTACTTGATCTACAAAAATATGGTCATCTCTCATATTTATTTATAATTATAATTATAAAAAAAATTACATCGATATATATAATTTAATATACTTATTTATAATTACATATAAATATTTTTTTAAATATATTTATTTATAATTATAATTAAAAATAGATTTATATATTTAAATAATTATAAAAATATAATAAATATATTTATTATTTTTATAAATATATATAAATATAAATATATATATATATAAATATATAATATAAATAAATACAATTATATATAAATATATATAACTATAAAATATATATTTATAATTATATAAAAAAATTTATAAAAAAATTTATTTATAATTATAAATAAATACAGCCAACGAGCCTTTACCCAAGTGGTAAATGGTCCTGCTTGGAATCCATGTGGTCCTAGGATCAAGCCCTATTAGGTGCAAGTACTATTGGAGTGCTATACAGAAGGTTATGTAGATGATGATGCGGGAAGGTAGTGACGTAGGCATGATGCAGGTAGGTGGTGTCGCAAGCTTCATAGAGTCCTGGTGGCATAGACAGAAAGATGCAGACATTACGTTGCACTGGGCTTTTAGACCATGTTATAGGATTCATGCCCACTAGGCTTGCTGGATATATACAAAATAAATAAGTATTGATGGGTGAGTTATCCCTAGGAGGGGGGGGGGGGGGGGCTATGTCCAGCCTTTCCGGGCTGTGTGTGTGGTCTGTGTGTGTTTGAATGTAATTGTACCCCCAAGTAGCTAATATATATATATATATTTAAATAATGGTAAAAATATAATAAATATATTTAAATCATAAATATACTTATTATATTTATAATTATATATAATTATATATTAATAAATATATATTAATAATTATATAAATATTTATAATTATATATATAATTATATAATTATATATAATAATATAAATATATACAATTATATAAGTAAATATAATTATATAAATATATAAAATTATATTTTATATAATTATATAAATATATAAAATTATATTTTATATAATTATATATACTTATTTAAAATTATTATTATAAATAAATATATATATTTAAATAATTATAAAATTATAATAAATTTATTTATTATATTTATAATTATTTACATTAATATATTAATAAATATTTATAATTCTATAAATTTATGTATTTATATGTATTTATATAACTATGTATATATTTATTTATAATTATAAATATAAATATAAATATTTATTTTTAAATAGTTATACAATCATGATAAATATATTTCTTACATTCATAATTATAATTAAAAATATATACTTATATAAATTTATAAAATAATATAAATATATTAATAATTGAATACAAATACTTTTAAATATATTTACTTGTAATTATAATTATAAATACATATTTTTAATTATTTAAATTTTTATTTATAATTATATAAATTTAATTTTTTAATTATATTTATTATATTATTAGAATTTGGTCTTTATTGGTTCTTTTTTAGTGCTGAAAAAGATTGAATTTTATGAGTGCTAAAAATATGTTGATAAAACTTACATTTATCAGTGCTAAAATTCTAGTGCTGATAAAGATACGTTTTATCATCACATACTATTTTAGTAGCGATAAAACATATCTTTATTGGTGATTTTTTTATAGCGCTAATAAAAGTATTACCCGATATTTTAAATAGAAACCTAATAGAGTTCTTCTCCCCCACACCTTCAATATTTCGTGGAACTGAACCCTCACCACCACTATTTATCAAGCTTCTTGATGAATTGATCCTATCAAGATCTAAGATATGTGATTATTTCTTATCTTCTTCATTCACTATCTTTTTCCATCTATGTCTTTACCCCTCTAACCTCCATGTATGTAGTATTGATGAAGTGAAAAATCATGTAAATACTTTTGTCCATTTACTTTCATATATTTGTTTATGATTATTGTTTCAATTTTCCAGGAGGCCACTTTTTTGTTCTAAAATGGTGATGGCTTGGTCAAAAGGAAAAAACACGAAAAATATATAAAGTTAGAAAAACCAAATTACAAAAGTCTGAAAGAGGGAAATTTATTACAATATTTTTTCCTGGAGCAGGATGAGATCTGTCGGAAGTTCATCCATCCACGCAATATCATTTTCAACTCCTTTGTTTGGATGACCATCCACCACCCTATTCACCTCATAGTAATAATGGGTGATAATATGATTGAGCTTAGTAAGATGTTAGAGGAATGCCATCTATCTTGTTGTGAGGGGACACACCTTGTGAACCACCCCGTGTCGAAGAGCATGAACGATGGTAGGGGATTCACTTTCAATACATATGTTGTTCCATCCTTTTTTCTTGACGAGACTAATGGTGATAATGACACTATACATTTAATCTTCTAAGAAGGAGGTGAAACCACACATTCCGTAGCTACATCCCAAAATATGCCAATTGTGGTTCCTGAAAACTAATCCATAGCTAGCGGGGCCTGAGTTTCCTTTTGAGGAACCATCCACATTTATTTTGATCTAGCCAGGGAGAGGGAGTTTCTAGAAGACTTACAACATACCTTTCATCTGACTGGATCTTCCTTTGATTCTGATTTGATGAAGAACAATAAGATCCCTGATGGAGTTGTGGAAGGTACCTGTTTGCATCATTACAGCTTCCTTGGTAGAAATGAGTATCTTCAACTGATCTATATGAATATTGAAAGTATTATTGTTGTGAATGATATAATTCCTCTCATACCATATGATGTGTGTCAATTCTTCAACAGTAGTGACAAAAAGTTGTTCAACTTGGGGAGAGGCATTCATAGCTATGCATATTTGAGGATGAGTCTGAATGGAGTCCAAAACTGTGCATCTAAGATCAAAAATTTCAAATATGTATTCCCATAATGAAAAAGAAATAGCATAAGAAAAAAACAGGTAGTCATCATCTTCTCTATGTTGACTACACATACAACATTTAGAATAGATGTAAATTCCAAATAATTGAAGAAATAAATCAGTAGGTACAATATTGTGAGCTATTATCAAGACCAAATTGAATCTAGAGGGTCTAACCCATGGCTTCTTAAATTTTTTTATCCAAGATAAATCTTGTATAGCATTACCAAAATTAAGATTCTAGTAGAGTTTAGAGTTTAGAACACCATTAAGAGCTGGTTCCCAAACCAAAAAATCATCAATGTTGATAAAAGGGTAATTGGTAATAATGGAATTGATATCATTAGGTAAATCCATATCCAACAATAAAATAAAATAATTTATGGAGATATTAATATCAGTAGATAATTGAAAGGAATCAGTCAAAGAGGAAAGAGGGAACCCATCCCAGTTATCAATCAAAAATTTAGAGAAGATTTTTTATTGACAATCCATCTAGAGTGAGACATGATTTTGGATAAATATTTATTAATGGAAGGATAGATAGAAGAGTCCATGTGAACTATCCTACCTTTTCGTAATTTGTTATAAAATCTTCCTCTAAAAAAATTCAAGGCCGAAGATTTATTATTTATAAGGTTCCACGTGGGCTTAGCTTGAAGGGATTCATTAAAAAGTAAAAGGTTCTTAATTCTGAGACCACCATAGTCAAGGGGCTTATAAAACTTATTCCAAGGGATAGTGACATATTTCCTCTGAAGATTTATTCCACTCCATACAATGTTTTTAATTCTACTGTTATGCTTTTTAATTAATTCAATAGGCCATTTATAAACCATCATAGAGTAAACTATTTTAGAAATAATGGTATTTTTTATAGGACAAGTCCATCCTTCCATGAATAAGGATTTTCCTTTCCATTTAGAGAGTTTATTATTATTTTTAATGAATATTTTGTAGAATTAAGTGCTTTTGGGTTTCCCCTAGAATATAGGAACACCAAGGTACACGAACGAGAGAGAACCATCTTTTAATCCAAGATCATTTGTTATAGAAGCCTTTCTGGTTATAAAAAATCTTTTTCCAAAGAAAATTTAAGATTTTCTCGAGTTTATGGATTGCCTAGATACCTTCTCGTAGTGAGAGAGGACATATTTTATATTTTTGAGGTTCTATTTCTTCCCTAGAAGGAATAAAATCATATCATCTGCATATAAGAGATGAGAGGGAAAAATTAGGTTTCTAGTGGAAATAATGGGATTAATTCTACATTGGGTGACTAGATTGGTGATAAGCCTAAAGAGGTAGTCCTAAGCTATAATGAATAGGATGGTAGAGAGAGGTTCCCCTTGTCTGATGCCTTTTTTAAAATTAAAGTAGACCTTTGGATCACTATTAATCAAAACTGAAATGTGAGAAAAACAAAAAAGAGTTTTAATAATGTTAACGAAAGTATCACTAAAACCAAACATGGTAAGGACCATGAAAATAAATCTCTAGTCCATGGTATCAATATATATTCTAATGTTAATTTTAATGGAAATGTTTCCTATTATATTATACTTTTTTAGTGAATTAGTACTTTCTGAGGGAACATTTGAGTGTGGAGAATGCTGTTTACACTAAGTGAGGTGTAATTTTTAGGGGAAAATTCCTGCTATAGAAAAAGTTATTCAGAACTTAACCATGATTAGAATAATTAAATAAAATTATTTCATTTCTATATTATCTTGAATAAATTCTGAATGGAGCCTCAGATTTAATTTCTGAGTTTGCAGTGGGTTTAGAATGTCGTGTTTACCCAAGGTGCAACATAAACATTGTCAGTGCCAGGCATGGGGTCGAAGGCGTGTCAGGCTGGGGTGTTAAGTTGATATTTTTTTAATAAAATTTAAACAAATATCTCTTCCTCTCCTCCTTGGGTGTGTGAACGCATGAACCAACCCCCTCATCCACTGACAAACAACAGGAGGCCGAATCAAGCAAACAAAGCACCGTCAGTCTCAGATCTTGACGACAGACGCTCCCGGATCATAAAAAAATAGCTCCGAAGTGCAGATATGGCCTCGAAACTTTGGAGATCTGCCACGAGGTAGGTGTTTTTTGGATTTTGAAATCCTGATCCTTGTTTATTCATTGTTTTTGTGTGATTGTCACCGTAGCAATGAAGATCGCGTCCCAAGGTTTCCGAAAAAGGGTTCGAATCGTTTTTTCGACTATTGGGTTGTTCTCGGTGGTCCACAGAAGCTCCAACGATGACTTATGGTGTGTCATGAAAGATTATAATGCGGGAGCGGAGGTCTATAGGAGCTTCGACATGGATCTATTGGTGGTCCGGTTGGCGGGGGCGACAGTCTCGCGACGACAGCCGGTCCAACTAGTTTGGTTTAGGGGTTATTTATAGCCCCGTAACATATAAAATAGATGTCTGATTCACATGATGTCTATGGATACATGACCCTTGCATTGATAAAGAAACTCTGAGCATGGATATAGAATTTTATGAGTTGGGTTTGTGACCCGGGTCAATGAAACCTTGTAATAATAATAATATTTTATTATTATTCGACTTTGACCCGCCATAACTTCTGCCCGGAGCATCCGATTGACGCACCGTCAGTGGAGTTTTGAACCTAATTTTAAATTAAATGTTTCAAGATAAAATTAATGTTCTTAAAATAAAATTAGTATGTGGGCCCCACGAGGTACATTTCTGGCATTTATAGTGAAATGTGAATTTTTCACCGGGTGTCTTTTTTGGAAAAATAGATAGTGGATTCCATGTGTTTTTTTGAAGGGATTGCAATGGTGAAACCCAATTGATGTTTTTCAGAATTGAGGTGCGGAACCCATGTTATCTTTTCAAGCTTATTGTGGTGAATAGTAACCTTTTCACCAGCTAGCCATTTTGGGAAAGTAAATAGCCTATATTGAGTATTTTTATACATAGAACACAATGGTGGCCTTAGATATGGATTGAGGGACTCCCCATATCACGGGAATAGGACCATTACCTTTGGGTAGTATCCTCTGGGGTTGTTACTCCCCTTATGGACTAGGGTGCAGGATACTCATGACGTTTTTACTGTTGGACTACTCTCATACTGTGATAGGGCATGAGCTCTCCAATCTCATTGTATGGTAGAGTCAGTATTACCCTGCCATATCAGGGGAAGGTTGTCTACCCTTAGTGTGGTGCTCCCCTATTATGGGTGTGGTCTCACGTTACTTGCAGTGGTGCTCCATTATCATGGGTGCTACTTCACAATCCTTAGTTTGGTGCTCCCCTACTGTGGGTGCGAGCTCATGTTACTTGTAGTGGTGCACCCCTATCGTTGGTGTGGGTTCGCATTCCTCAGTGTGGTGCTCCCCTACTACAGGTATGGGTAAACATTACTTGCAGTGGTTCTCCCCTACCATGGGTGAGAACTCACATTCCTCTCACGTTTCTCAATGTGGTGCTCCCCTACCATGGGTGTGGGCTCACATATCTCAATGTGGTGCTCCCCCACCATGGGTGTTGGATCACATTTTATGGAGTGATTCTCCCCTATCATGTTAGAATGCTATCTCACGTTTCACAGGGTGGTACTCCCCTATCATACTAGGGAACGAGTTCACATTTTACATAGTGGTTCTCCCCTACCATGTTAGGGTGAGGGATTATGTTTCACAGAGTGGTAATCCACTATCATACCACAACATAAGTTCACGTTTACAGAGTAGTGCTCCACCGTTCTCTGGTTTCATCAAGGAGAGGGACCCTCCACTTGCTACACATGATTTTTGGTTAGGATTTATCACTCCCTCAACATTCTGAGATATGGTCCCCTCCATATATAGATATAAGTTTCATGATTTGGTTTAGGGTCTAGTACTCCCTTGACTGTGGGTTAGTGGTGAGGAGCGGGACTCTCCACAGTTCTTTTGACCTTGTGTAGGGTGTAGGTCAGTGTTAGTGGCATCACTCTATTGACTTACATATGGGATGGTGTTGTTAGATTATTAAATTAGAGCTTTCTATGCTTGACACTTTCATTTTGGTGGCTACCGGGGATGGCTTGGATATTGATGTTGTCTATGAGGTCAGTACCTCATGAGACCATTGTGACTGTTGCATTGGAGCCTCAAGGTTTTCACCCTAGACAGTATATGATCAGGACCCTAAGACTTGGTGATGGAGCTAAGTATATATGGGTATTTTTTGGGTGTCTCCATGGAATTTTTCATTTAGTTGACATGGCCAGGACGTTGAAATGACTAGTCGAGTATTACTAAGGATGGTCTTGAGATGGGGCTTTTATCAATTTTTGGTTTTCTAAGAATCAATCAAGTTAACTGATGCCTACCAGCCGCTCCATTTTTGGTTTGGGTTTTTGGGGAACCTACTATATATTATTATACTCACACCTGCATGGGGTTTTCCTAGACACGTCTTTTGTCTTGTGAAGACCACATGTCCTTAGACAGAGTCCTAATAGGACCCGGAGTGGGCCGAGTGTAGTAGGTAGACTGACCAATGTTTTCACCAATTCTTGGATGCAGAGCTTATCGATGGTTCTTTGACAGATATCCCCACCTTCAAAGTAGGTTAGATGTTTTTTATATTTTATTTTGTTGGGCACTGTATTTTCCCTTTTTGTGATTCTGGTGTACTCTGGTTTGGGATAGTTTTATGCATGCATTTTAGTTTTTACTTCATATATATATATTGTCACTATTTCATAGAGGTTTATGTGGCTGCGTACGTACATGTATGATAGTCTAAGGCCTCCCTTGTGTGTGATATCCTACTCGGTGCTAGCTGCTAGCCCCTGGCCTATTAAAGGAAGGCTTGGGGATTCGTGACTCGAGTCTCTTTGGGTCTGGTTGTGATAAAGTGGTATCAGAGGAGGTTCTACCTTTAGGATCTTAGAGCGTAGTTGGTCTAGTTTTGAGCTTGTTTTGGGTTGCATAGAGTTAGTGTTAGGATGTTTCGACTTCAGATTTTAGGCCAGGGACTCCAGTGTTGGTACGGGCGACTGATGTATCCATACACCAAGATTCTGATAATATGTCTTTTGACTTTGTATATTAGGACACTGGTCATAGGGGAATATTGGTACATGCATAATATAAGAATGGGTTTTGTGTTTTTACTATCCTTCTTGAGTTAGCTCCCTAGATATTATATTTGGACGTGGTGGGTGTTGAATTTTTTCAAGATGTTTCCACGATGAAAAAATTTGAGGGTTACACAAATGGGTTTAGTGTACATCCCAATAAGTGATGAGGCTTCCTTACAGGGGCCTAGTCAAATGGTAGGTTCTCCTTTGGTTGTACTGCTGGTGGAGCCACCACCCGTCGAGCAGCATGTTGACCCGCCTATGAGGGTTCAAGTGGATTCACACTATCAGACCGAGACATAGATGGATATTACGACCCAGATTTTCTCGGTTATATTTTTAGAATACTCTTGGAAAAATTACAAGACTAGGAACTGGGATACAGTGTGATTCCAAGGTTCAGAGTTTTCAGAATGATCCCTTGAAAAATGTTAAGTTTTAAATAGCGCACATGTGCCATTTTCCTAAAAAATAGAGTAACTCTTAAATGGGTGCGTATATCAGAAATCTGATGGAACCATTATGTTAAGAGTAGTCGGTTTACCCTAGGCGTGACTTATGTGTAGTCAGCATTGTTCTCAAGTGGGAAAACCCAAAAATGGTATAACCATAAAAAAATAATTTATATAAAAATTATTTTATTTTTAAATCCTCATAACTTACAAACGGTAACTCAGATTAAAAATCTGAGACCACTATTGAGGTTGTAATGAGATGTTCTCCTTAAAAAGGACTTAACCTCGACCGATGCCGGTCGAGGGTAAAAGTTAATTTTTTTACTTTTTAAAGGAGAATAAAATAAACTAAAATAAGTTTATTTTATTTACTTTTAATGTTTTGTAGCATAGAGATGGAGTGACAGAGTGATGGAGAAACCCGTTCTCCTTTTATAAATAAAGCAACATGGTGACACTATTTCAAATTGAAATAGTAATTCTGAAATGCATTGACTCATTTCCTCCATTAATCAGGGATAGGGTCCAATTTTATAATTCATAACACTAGAGAATTCCTCTGGAACTTTGGAGTTTCTATAAGTCAAGGAGGAGGAGGCTGTATCGCTGGTGACAACAGATCGGAGGTTGGGATTCGATCAAGAAGTGATTAATCGACAAAAACGGGTGGAACAAGGATCAACATGGAAATGTGAATTCAATCTACGTCTTGAAGTGATCCAACTCGAGGTAGGGATTTGTTCTTGATGAAAATGATTCCCCATTCTTTATTTCTAAAAAAAACGTGGATCAACCCACTAATAGGTTGATCTGTGGGACGTTTGTTCTTATAGTATGTATTTGTTTATATCTATCTCTATGGGATAGAAATTTAGTGTTAATATTCTCCCTTTTTAATTCTAACATGGAGGAATCAGGTCGAAATGAACAAGGTTGGACCCCTCCATTGTGGGAGTTCTTGTATTATTTGTGACTGAACCCCCAGATCAACAACAAGGATACTTTTAACCCATAATAGGGATGAAAACTACCTGAGGACCCTGAAAGTGATTGTGGTTTGGAAAATGGACCACCATAACGGACCTGGTGGCCCTCGGAAGGTACCGTCGGTGCTGGTGACCACCGATAGTGGCACGTAGTGGCTGAAAAAGACCACGACCGGGGGCCACAGCTCGTTAGCTGCAGTAGTGCCGGAAGTTGGCATGCCAACAGTGCGTTGTGGCCCGCATAATCGCACTATAGGTGGTGGATTGGGACACGGTCTAGTAGTACCGTGGTGACCCATGGGGTGTTCAGAATATGTGGATCTCCCACCGTGTCTCGGCCGGAGCATGCCGGCCTGCTCACAGCAGGCCGGGAAGGGGGAGGCGGGCTGCCCCGGGCAGACCATCAGGCCGGACCCGTGGCCTAGACATTCTAGAACAGGCCTGGAAGACCAGGGCAGATCCGGGTAGGAGGACCTTGGGACGGGTCTTATTGGTCCAATCGGGTCAGACCAGACCCGGACCCCACCAGCCCCTTTTCAGTAAAACAATCATAACTTGCACACCATACGTCCAATCGATGGGAAATTTGTGGCGTTGGGATCCTCACAATGATAATGTCCTTTTGACATAGTTCAAGTGAGTTTATGTGGAGGTTGTATTATGACCGATGGATTGAGGAGTAGATTCTACCTGAATCAAGTGTGCTATGAGTAGAAAATCTATGACTGGGTGTGATGAGAAGGAAGTGACAAGAGGACCTTAGTGGCCCAGTATCCGAGAGTACCTCAGTGGCCCAGTAGACAGGATTACCTCAGTGGCCCAATAGTCAAGTATTAGTTGAGCGGACCCTAGTGTCTTGATAGAAAAGTATTATCCAAGAAGTCCTTAGTAACCTGGTAGACGAGTGAACCTTAGTGGCCCGACAGATGAGAAGTAGCCGAGCAGACCTCAATGGACCGATAAACGAGCAGTAGAAAAGTGAACCTCAATTTCCTAGAAAATGAGTAGTAGTCGAGATGACCTCCTGGTAGACGAGCGTTAGCCGAGCGAACCTCAGTGGCCCGGTAGCCGAGTGTACCTCAATGACCTACCTGGCGAGTAGACCTCAGTGACTCATCAGGGATGAGTCCGTCAGTAGTAAAGGATTTTCAACATTAGGATTGAAGTTGTGTACTTTTGGTAGTTCTCAATTTTTTCCCTTTGGGAAGGGCTGAAAGAAATAGGACCTCTTTGTGTAGGTCTGTGATGACTTGTTAGCTCAAAGAGAGAGTCCTCCCAGGACGAGCATGCCTTGAGAATAATCATGTGATGAAGGATTGGATGTGATATCTAGACTTTTTGTCTTAGTGAGACTAGACGTATCAGAGATAATTTGTGATGTATCAAGACCAGATGTTACCTTGAATACATTTGGTATACTTTCTCTTACTATAAACTATTAGAGAGCTCAAGGAGTGGGATATCCCGGAATAGAGCATGCTACACACAGAACCATATGGATGACAGTGGATGAGACGTTGTATCTTAGAATCATTTAATAGTATACTAGTATGTTCTTGTTATACGTGTTGATGAAATATACTAGTGTTGAGCTGACTTCACCTTCTTGGTGGTGTTTTCCTTTTTGTTCCTTTTCTTTTTTGTTTTTAGGGTCCCCTTCTAATTATTGTTTTACTCACCCTTGCACAGGATTTTCCCGTACATGTTTTGTATTGTTCAAATGAAAGATGATTTGGTGGAGAGTTAGATAGAGCAGGATCAAGACCAGGACTAGGCAGTGCCCTGTTAGATCAGACGAGATGAGGTGTTTCCGGCGTCTTCCTATAATAGCTTCAGTACCCTTTTTTACGGGTCAGGATTTGCAGTTGTCTTTCTTTAAGTGGGCTTGTATTCTGGCCCAATTTTACTTTACTTCTTCACATTTTTTGTACCCATTTGTTGGGTTGTAGTGGTATGCATGCATTTTCTTTACTTAGTGTTTCACTCTCCAGCCCTGTGGCTTTCATTTTGGTGCATGTGTACAAGTTCTTAGGGAAATGACTCCCATTTGTGTGATATTCTTACTCAGATCTATTTTTCGGCCTCTTTCCTTTCATAGGTGGGATTGGGGTTGTCACGGAATGGGACCTGGGGGACAGGTCTTGATAATGGATCTATTTGTGTTGGTGTAGTTTGACATAGATTCAAATACATGATGAAGAGGGATACTTACCCCGCAAAGACTCATTTATGTGATGTGATGAAAAACCATGCGGGTGAGTCAATGATGTCCAAATAGGAAAGTATCAATGTGTAATGGTTGAGTCCCTTTGACTTGTGTACATGAGGCTTGATAGTGTGTTGGCAGACAAAGGCCTAATAAGACCCAGTGTGAGTTTCTGTTTAGGCCTTTGTTGTTTGTTGGTTCCCTCACGTGCTCAACATCTGCTTGTATGTGGGAAGCTTGAGGAGGTTATTGTGTGGTATGTCGTGGCTTTGAATTTTCATGAAGGATGGACACTTCACCCACTAAGATGCATCCTTGAGGTGCGATACAAAACCATGTTGGTGAGTCAGTGCCACCCAATGCAGATTGTGTCAAGGTGCAGTGGATGAGTTCCTTCGACCTATGAGTTCGAGGTTGGTTCCATGCATTGATAGTGGTTTTTAAAGGTATAGTAATACCCAATGTGTACACTTGGGAAACCCTATATGTTCTCTATGTTGAAAATAATTTTTCCTTGAGGTGTTGAGGTTTTTTTGTGAGGTCTCATGTGATGGGTTATCCAATGGGTTTGAATTTTTTTAAGGTAGGGAGTACATCAAACTTATGAGATTTGGAACTAACACTAGTCACATGGCGAGATGTGGTGCTGGGGTGGTATTTTACATGGCATCATTTTTGTGTTGGAACAAACCATTCAGAGCTATTTGAGGCCTTTTGGGTTTTTTTTGGGGTGATTGTAGAGAGACGAGGATATCCCTGGGTGTTCAGTGAGGATGTCTTTTTTTTTTCGGTTGGATCTTGTTGAGGGTTCAGAGTATTAGTTTGGGTGTCAGGATACCTCTAAGGTTTGTAAACCCTCTCATTCATTTTTGGTGTGGTGATTCTTTTTTGTGAGAGTTTTTTACATCCCAAGAACCTATTGTGATATCATTTTCATAGGAGTCCTAGTGGATATTTAAGGTCTTCTCCCTTATTCCTGGGCTTTTACTTTTCAAGGAAGAAAAGGCTTAAGGTTTGGAGGTTGTAGAGACTCAGGTTTAATACTGACATACATTGGAATATTATTAAGAATAATTCCAGATCTAGGCATTGAGATGGCATGATATTCTGTGACCCAGTGTTCCTGGAATACATTTTATAAAAATATTAAGTATTTTTATACTATGAACATGGTGAAAATAGGATATCCCTAAAATAGTAGCTCGAATCAGAAATCTAATGGCATGGTTGATTCCGGAGCATGTCATTTACACTATGTGGGGAATACGTTTGGAGGGCACATTCCTACTCTATAAAATGTTATTTGAGATGTAACCATCATTAAAATAATTAAATAAAATTATTTTGTTTTAGACTTCAGATTGAATAACTTCTGAACGAAGTCTCAAATTTTATTTCTGAGTATGCGGTTGGGTTTCAACACCGTGTTTATGATAAGCGCGACATAAACCTTATCGATGTCGGGTGTGGGGCCAGAGGAATGTCGGGATGGGGTGTTAAACTGATATTAGTTTTAATAAAATTAAAACAAATATCTCTTTCTCTCCCCCTTTGGGTTTCACATGCAGGAAACAACCCCCTCCTACCTTTTCACCAATGAAAAACCAGTGGCCAAATAAAGCAAATTAAGCACCGTCGGTCTCAGATCTTGATGGTGGATGCTCTCGGATCGTGCAGTAGCAGCTCCAGAGCATAGATATGGTACTCTCCTATCGTATCGGGGTGTGGGATCTTGTTTTACAAAGTGGTGCTCCCCTACCTTGTTAGGGTGTGGGCTCATGTTTTACGGAGTGGTACTCCCTTATCGTACCAGGGCGCAGGTTCACAATTAAAGAGTAGTGATCCCTCGTTCTTGGGTTGGTGCGGGGAGCGGTCCCCTCCACTTTCTATGCATGATTCATGGTTAGAAGTTAGGACTAATAGAATGATTTTAGGTTCAGGACCCTCCATATAAGATCAATACAGGTTTTTAGGGTTGGTTTAGTAACCAATACTCTCTTGACTGCTAGGCAGTGGCTAGGAGCGGGACTCTCTGCAGTTTTTTCAACCCTGCATAGGGTGCATGTTAGTGTTGGTAGCATCACTCTTTTGAATTGCATCTATGATGGTGTGGTTGGATCATCCACATCTATTTGTTGATGTTTTCCCCTTTTATTTTAGAGGCTATAGGGGATGTCTTGGATCTTGATGCTATCTATGAGGTCGGCACCTCATGAGGCCGTTGTGAGTGTTGTGTTGGAACCTAATTTTTTCACCATGGACATGCTATGGTCGTGACCATGGGACTTGGTGATGGAGCTAAGTATATCTAGGTATGTTTTGTGTGTCTATATGGAATGTGTCATTTAGTTGACATTCTAGGGATGTTGAGCTAACTAGTAGATTATTTCTAAGGATGGCCTCAAGATAGAGATTATCTCTTGTTTGGGTTCCCTCAAGATGGGTTGAGTTAACTGATTCCTATCAGCTACTTGCTTTTTGTTTTGGGGTTTTGGGGGCACCTAATGAGTATTCTTATACTCAACCCTGCATGGTCTATGCCCTCACATGTATTGTGTATTGTGCATATGAGAGGTCCTTTGACAGAGTCCTAGAAGGAATCAGAGCAGGCAGAGTGTAGTAGCTAGACTGACTAGAGTTTTCACTGGAGCTTGGATGAGGAGATTATTGGTGGGTGTTTGACAAAAATCCCATTTTTTAGAGGAGGTTGGGTGTTTTTTATATTTACTTTTGGTGGGCCATGTATTTTACCTTTTTGTACTTCTGATGTACTCTAGTTTGGGATAATTGTATGCATGAATTTTAGTTTTCAGATTTTGTATATATATATCTTTGCACTGTTGCATGGTGATGTATGTGGGTGCATGCATACAGGTATGATAAGCTAGGGCTTACCATGTGTGTGATAGCCTACTCGTTTCTAGTCACTATCCCCTGGCCTATTGGAGGTGGGCTTGGGGAGTTACGCTCGAGCCCTGTTGGGTCATGTCCTGAAAATTCACAACTATATTATAAGTATAAAAGGTATGTTTATTGTCTTAAGTCTATATAACTATTCTTATTAATGAAATTGTTTTAAATCTTTACTTGGAACTATGTGAACCAACCATGATTAAGATATTTTGTCTCATGATTCCTTGTTTCCCTTATTATCTGACTCACTAGTTTTGGCCCTTCTCTACTGAGTTTGTGGTGGTTTGTGGTATATGGAAGTAACATTTGATTCTAAATTGTTTTTTTATATGGATACAGATCCTGGTTAAATCCATCATTAAGTTCTCCCATCCTAAGTTCTAGATTCCATCTTGGTCTAGTTTTTGGTTATCCAATGTTTAAAGTTCTCACAAAGCTAATGTTTGGTCACTTTATTTTTGTTCTTGTTCAAAATAGGACAATTATTTCTCAAGTTCAACCATTTATTAGATATGGAGAGCTCATGATTGAATTTGTTTGGTGGAGTTAAAACTATATGATCCTTCTCAAATTTTTATTTTAGAGTGATTTGAATTTTCTACCATAGATTATGTTTATATAAATAATTATAAAAAATTTATTAATAAATTTTATTATAGATAAATTTTATTATACATAATCTTGGTTATCTTGAATAAATAATTTATATAAATAATTTATAAATAATTTCGAATTAATAATAATTTTGAATTAATAATTATTTTAAAGAAGTAAAATTTGGTATTACATTAATAAATTATGATGATATATATATTTTTAAATATATACATCAATTTCACCATTTACTATATTTTATAGTATTTACTATTCATAGAAATATTAACCTATTCTCACATGTAAGATATTTTTTACCATGAAATGATGTTTACTCCCTTAATCAATTCATATATCTTGATTCAGAATATGGAATGAATTATTTTAAAATTAGAATCTAAATATATATAAATAAGATACTAATTTAAAACATATAATGTATTTTAAATTTAAGATTTTTCACCTAATAATTCTTTATTATAAAATGTTATATTTTTAATTCTCAAAAATCCTTTATTATTTTCAGATTACTAATTATATTATTTAATATATATAAATATATATAATCAGTTTTCTAAAATCAACCATTTTATTATAATAAGTATTATTTTCAATTAAAAATATTATTTTAATAAAAATAAAGACTTACTATAAAATAAAATATCTATTTATTAAAAGAAAATTTTATTAAATAAATAGTTATAATGAAGAACATTGAATTCAAAGGAAGATAATTCAACCTCCACTTTACGTTAAACCCATCTTAGAAATAATATAAAATTAGGGATTGGTTTGGTTTTTAAATGAAAGAGAATTTAACCTTCACTTTAAGCTAAGAACCAACTTAGAAATAATATAAAATTAGGGATTGGTTTGTTTTTTAAATGAAGTATGAAGATAAAAAAAGGAAATAATGTATTGCCTTGCTATCATCCAAGAAAACCATCCAGTTAAACCAAACCTAAGGAAGGTTTAATGAAAAAAATGATTCAATGACTTAACACTAGATTGGAATATGTAGGGATAAAGTAAAAAAAATATGTTAAAGAAGATTATAATATGAGATAATATAGGATTTCCTTTCTAAGGAATAAACCTTATTGTAGATTCTAAGGTAGTGGTAATTTTTCACTAAGAAGAGGTGATCAATAAGTGATAAAATTTTTCTTTTATAATTACTCTTTATATATTAAACTTTTTTATTGATTAAAGTCTTGATACACTCACTTACTAATTTCTTTTTCATTTTCAAACACTCCTTAAAATATGTGTAAAAAATATGAGTGGTATCTATATTTATAAATGCAATGATATGAGTGACATCTATATTTAAAGATGCTTACATGTGCATGCACAAAGGGTGGTATCTATATTCATATGATCATATTAACATTCATATACCTCCAAGATTAAAAATATCACATACTACATAATATATATTAATAATAACACAATGTAAAGGGAATTTCACTAACTCTCTTCAACCCATAGGATGTCCATCATGGACCCACTCCAGTAACCTTGGACTCATATGAAGCCAAGAGATACTTAAATTTTATTCCCAGAACAAAATCCATTTCTTTTTCATGTAGTAATTGAAGGCTTTCTTTAAACGTTAAAACTACAATGATTGTGTCATCATGAGTAGGTGTAATACCATCCAGCCGAGCCTTCTCATGGTCACACCAATCAAGGATCCCATTGTAGGGAACATACTACTGTTGATGATTTTTTACACATTATATAGAAAACCAAGAAATGTATTCCGATTCTTTTCTATATTCCCAGCCTATGAATATTTAGATTTAAGGAGACAACTATCATCCTCATCATCTCCATCTACTGAACTGTTATTATTTCATTTTGTTGTATAATACTCATCCACTGTATCTTTTGGACACAAACCTATGTTTCTTGAACTACTATGAGATGTAGTCATCCTATACTAGGTACCCATGATCATTGTGGATGAATTTAGAGGATAACACCTACCACCATGGGATTAATTATTTTCTTAATTTCAGTTACCCATTTCCTTTAAAGAATGCTGAAATTTTTTTAAACATTCAAATGCTGGGTTACCCTTTTTGGAAAGGATCATTTTTTATTTATTTATTTTATAAAATATTAATATTATTCAATCAAATAGGATTGATATGAATTGAAAATGGATATATTACAATTATATGATAAATGAGTATAAATATGGGGTGATAGAGTTTATCAAGTTTGAAAAATATCATGCATATAACCCTTCTTAATTATTTTTTCAATGTTTACATAGTTGTTATTAAATAATAACTATTCCAGAGGATTTGAAAGAAAACATTATCTATCAAGGAATAGATGAAAGTTATAAATGTTAGACTAAACATGAGAAAAAATAGAATATATCTAGTGATCAGGATAACACTACATTTTATGGACCATCTAATATGATTATAAGTGTGAAAAATGAAGATGATCATATCGAAGATATGATTATATGTGTGAATTATGTATAAGATCGTATTGAGGAAATGATAATGATAATGAAAGATGAATTTCTTGATTGTAAAAAATTGTTTGAGAAGTTAAAGAGTTTTGAAAAAATTCCATTGTATGCTAGTTGTACTAAATATATTGCATCATCAACTGTACTGAAGCTTCTCAATTTAAAAGATGTAAATAGATGGAGTGATGCCATTTTTACTGAACTAATTTCTCTATTGAATGATATTCTCATAGAAGATAATGAGCTTCCAAGATGAACATATGATATTTAAAAAATTCTATATTCAATGGGTACGATCTATGAAAGAATACATACCTATACAAATGACTATATACCATTTACCAAGGACTAAAAATCACTTAATGAATGCCCAAAGTGTGGTTATTCTTGATACAAGAAAGATGAATTTGGTCCTAGGAGTGTTTTATTGTACTTTCCAATCATTCCAAGGTTTAGACACCTATATAGAAGTGAGGAGACTAGAAGGAAATTAAAATTCCATGCGAATACAATAAATAAATATGGGAAACTTTGTCACTCACGTGACTCTCCTAAATGGAAGAGAATTGATCACAAGTATCCTGAATTTGGGAATGAGCTGAGAAACCTTCATATTACACTATCCATAGTTGTAGTGAATCCTTTTGGTTTTCGAAAAATCCCACATAGTACATGATCAATTATGTTGGTAAATTATAACTTTCCATTATGGTTAAACATTAAAGAAAAAGAAAATACATTATCAATTCTTATATTAGGACCAATAAAACCAAGTAATGATATTGATGTTTATTTGGATCCATTGATCGAAGATTTGAAATTATTGTGGGATTCATGTGTTACATTGTGTGATGCTTATAAAAATAAATATTTCACATTGAGAGCCATGTTATATTTCATGATAAATGACTTTTATATGTATAGAAATTTGTAGGATATAACATTAAAGGAACTCAATGGTATTCCATTTGTGAATAAGGTACATAGTCAATTACGATGAAACTTTTATCAAATAATGTGTTTCTAGGAAATTGTAGATTTATTCCCCAGCGACATAAGTACCGATCTTGGATGCCACCATTATATGGTATTTTTGAAGAATGAACAACACTATATTCAATAATAGGTGATAAAATGTTTTAAAAATTAAAAGATATAGAAACTGAATTTGGTAATCCTTTTTTTGAAAAACCATATGAAAATAGGTTGGAAAAAGAGATAAGTTTTTTTTGAATTACCATACTTGAATTGTTTGTATGAATGCCATTTTACTGATTTTATGCATATTGAAACAAATCTATGTGATATTTACATTGGAACTTTACTAAATTCACTTAGAAAAAAAGGATGGAATTAAGTATAGGTTGGACATGATTGACATGGGTGTATAAGAAGATTTGGCACTAGTGAAGGGTGAAAAACAGACTTGTCAACATCAAACTAGTTAAACTCTTTCCAGGAAAGGAAGATATTAGTTTTGAGACTTCTTGAATGATTTAGAGGTACCGTATGGATATTAATAAAATACAAAGAATATCATTTTAATGATTGATTTAAAGTAAAAGGGTCTGAAATCACTTGACTAAGACGTTTTGAAGTAATATCTAATGTCTATTGGTTTAATTTTAATTTTTTAAATAATTACCATCATATATTAACCAAGGTCTGTATCTTTTTCAAATCTATGTGCAGAAAAGTTATTGACAGGATGAAATTTCCAATAATGGAAAAAGAAATTTCTATCATATTATCTTAATTGGAAATTTTCTTCCTGTATAAATTCTTTGATATGATGGTTCACTGGATGGTTCACATGGTTAGAGAAATTTGACTATGTGGTACTATATACTATAGATGTATGTACACCATTGAATGATATATGATGATTTTAAAAGGTTATTTCAAAAATCAAAGTCATCCAGAAGGTTTTATTGAAGAGAAATATATTTTTGAGGAAGCTATTGAATTTTGTACTTACAACCTACCCGATGTAGAAATCATTGGTATACTGAAATATCATAACATTGAGTATCTTTTGTGTGAAGGATGTTTTGGAAAATATTTTTTCACAATCACTATTACAGATCAGGAGTATGACCACCATTACATTTTTCACAATTTTTTAGACTTTTCACCATCTTTAGAAACCCAAAAAGAAGTTATTAGGAATTTTAATGCATCATGGAATGAAATTTTGATATCAAATACACATAATTAATAGTTTATAGAATGGTTTTGAGACCATATTTTTAAGGATTCGGCTAAAAATATGAAATCAATTTCATAATAACTTTGATGTCTAGACAGAGGACCAAGTTTGGATATATTATGTTATAATGGTTATGTAATTAGTGGTTATCTATTATATGAAAATAAACATGATAAATATAGTACCCTGAAAAATAGTGGATTTACACTTGTGTTTGAAGTGATGAATATATACAATACCATGAAAAGAAATCAAATTTATGTGAATATGTTATACTTTGGAATCATTAAAAAAATAAGGGACTTGGATTATAAAACATTCCAAGGGAAGATTTTTCAATACAAATGGGTTGATAATAGGAGTGATGTTAAAATAGATGAAATGGAATTCATAAACGTGGTTTTTAGTAAGGAAGGGTAAAAAGTGAAAAAAATTATAATGGAATCATAGGAAGTACAATTATTTTATGTTCCAGATCCCATAAACCAAAAGTGGTCAATTATTCTATTATTGACCAAAACCACTGATGGGTTAGATGAAAATTAAAATGAAGATGAACCTTTCATTAGTAAATCGAAATAATTTTTATAAACTAGTTCTTTTATGTTATTGGAGACCATAATTAAGTGATTTTGATACTTGATAGTGGGGTCAAATACATTCAACCTTCAAGAAAAAGGGAGTTCAATAATAAGGCCACATATTTTTTTTAATATACATTGAGTTACCTCATATTAATATATGTTCACTGATTTATTTATGTAATCTAAATTAAAATTTCAACCACTTATAAAGATAAAGAATTATGTACATGTCGATGCCCGCATTACCAAGGAACAATATTTTTATCAACTTTCAGGTTCTTCCAATGAAGAGGAACAAAAAACTTCTATAGTTTCCCATGCTATAAATCCATAGGAATAGTATATTGATGATGTTGAACCCAAAGAAATGGTATATGGTGAAATTAAGGTGTCCTAGAAAAATAGAAGCATTATAGATTGATGATTTTAGAAAACATTATTGAGGCGATAATCAGAGGAATAAAATTTTAGGTTTTATGGAATGCACATGACCAGGATGTTAACCCCAACAAGGATATGTTTAGTAGTTACATTAGGCTCACCACTTATAAGCGTGTGCCGATTGATATAGATTCTTGTAACAATGTTGTGGACACGCTTAATACACTGATTTGGGAAGATATTAGGGTAAAATTATGACATAAATTATTTATTTTACTTAAAAACAAAATAATGAAACATTAATTTACTCTTCATTATACTAGGAAGAGTGCATTTATAGTAGGTGACTCTCGAATGAAATTTGTATTAATTCTTGCTATAATGGTTTACACACTACTACAAAAAAGGCCTTTAGCAACACTGAAATAGGTTTTTAACACTGTTAAAAAGCACTCATAATTTGAGTGCGGTTAAAAGCCCGAAACATTTATCATTTCTAAAAAAGCACTATTAAACATGGCCTTTAATAGTGATTTTTTATCATTAATAAAATTAGCACTGTTAAAGGGGATAAATTTTTTTGGATGTCTATGAGCATCCAACCCCTTTATCAGCACTTCCATGAATCCTTTAACAGCACTCCACCACCTCTTTGTTAGTACTTTTCACCCCCATTTATAAGTGCTTTGTGAATTTCCAGCCTCATACGCGCCCGCCTTGATTCAAACCCACCTATCCTTTGAATATATAATGCCTTTTCCACTACACCCTGTTGTTTTTCTGTCTATTTAATGATATATTTGCTTATTTATATACAAATATTTAAATATATATTTACAAATATTTATATAATTATTTTTAAATACATTTATACAGTATAGGTGTGTGTGATATATATATATATATACTTATTTAAATATATTATATACTATATTAATTTACATATACTATAATATAATATAAATATATATCTATTTATTAATACACACATATATGTATATGTATCTATGATGTAAAAAATGGTTAGATATTGTTTTAAATAATTTTTTTGAATATTTATTTATTTACATATATTAGAATATACATTTTTATGTAAATAAGTTGATATACATATTTATATGAGTGATTCATTATAAGTAAGTATAAGAAAACATGCATATATTTAATTATAAATAAAATTATGTTGTGAAAAAATGATAAAATTTCAATACCATAATATCAATATGAATGTAATACCTGGGAATAAATTTAGTTTCTATCAAAAAAAGGAAACAAGACCCCCTTAAATGAGGCTAAAAATCCATTGAATGTTAAAAAATCGGGGTACCTCTACTAAAAACTCATTTTTTTGTACTTTAAGGACTTTTTTGGCCTAAAAAAGGTGATATATGTTTACCTCTATCACTAAGGGAGTAGATATTTCCACAAGATTTGATTTGATATATGGTAGAGAACAAACATACACCCAGATCAAAAGTTATTTCCATTTGAAGTTTTAGTTACGTTTTCTAATTATTTTAGATCTTTTATTTTTTTTTTCTTTTTTATCTTTAAATTGATATTAAAGGACTATTACTCATTAATAATAATAAATTAATAATTTAAAATATTTTTTACTTATTTTATAAACATTTTATCTAAATATCTTATATATTAAATTTAAATGCCTATTTAACTGATCAAAAACAAATTTTAAAAAATATATATTATATTTATATCATTATACATATATAAATATATTCATATATTATTTTTAATGAAATATTTTTTTGAAGTATAATTTTATTAGTGCCTGTAAAAAAGTGATGATAAAGGGGTATGTTTATAAGTGCTTCTAAAAAAGCATAGATACCCTCCTTAATCAATGATAAAAAATCACTATTAAAGACCCCCTTTAACAATGATTGTTTAGCACTGATAAAGGGGGTCTTTAACATAATTTTTAGCTATCACTGTTAAAGCCTGAGCATTGGACAAACCCCGTTTTTTAGTAGTGATAGAGGCTTTTTCACAATTGTTACAAAGTTTCTTCTCATAGATGTTCAATGGAAAATAAACTCTCCCCCACCATAGATGTACGCAGAATTGATAATCCATGAACCATGGTATGTGCTTATTTTTCATCATCAGGAGACATATTTTTTAGGTACATTGTGGCTGGTAACACATTTCTTGAAAATATATGCATTAATCACTTTGATTAAGAATTATTATTTTATGAAACAACAACTGAGTACTGAAAATAAGTATGATTCAAGAAAAAAAATGTACCCTTACCATAAAGAAATGATGGGGTATGATGTAATTGAAAAAAATATGGTATTTATTTTAAATGTACTATAATAATTTTTTGTGAATGAAACAAAAAAAAATTATATTCCTTTGTTTAAATATAGATTGATGAATGAAAATTGAAACCCACTTCTATCCTAAATCCTTTGATATGGAAGAAGGAATGTGTAAATAAATAAGGGATAATAATATATTAAAACACACAAAATTTGTGGGAGGCATGTGTAAGCATGAAATAATAAAAATTTATTTCTCTTTAAGTAGAAATTACATAATAAAAATTACTTATTTTCTTATATTTTTTATCTAACTTTGACACAAGAATCATCATTAAATGAACCTGATGAATAACAACCATCAGTGGCATTGAAGTGATCATAACAGTATGGATGCATCAGAGGTGAATGTTTTGGGGTGTCACCACGAACATATTTTGAGAAGAGAAATTAATAGGGGATAAATATAAGAAAATTGATGAGTTTAAAGCATGATTAGATACTCTTGAATAAAAATTTAATTGGCCATTAGAGTTTTTATAAAATGTTATATAAATTAATCAAAGAGAAGAAAAATATCAGAAACAACCACTGCATGAATATCCCCCACCCCACCATCTTTGAGGAGAGACATTAACCTAAAAGGGATATTTTATAATCAGTAATCAATAATGTAATAATTGTTTTTGTGAAATGTTAAACATCCAGACACTAATACCTTTCCTATACTGTTATTCTAGAGGGTGAAAAATATTATGATTTGTATATATCAACACACACTCATCACCTTGTTATAAGGGATACCATGTCCAATATCCAAGAAGATATTATACACAATAGGAAACTTCTAATAGGTCATGTGATAGTGTGGATTAATTTAAATCATAAGACGAGCTTTGAGCTACCTGTTCCACATGAAAATAGATATATTTATATGGTCTAAAAATCTATTGAAATATTCATATAATGAGCATTAGATATTGTAATTTTTTTTGACAAAGAGGTATTTATTTCCAATTTATTTTTCATGAAAAACAATTAACAATTAATGAAAGAAGGTATGAACTAATGAATGTTATTACAGATAGACAAAGGGAGGGGATGAAATAGAAGGTTTAGTCAAAATGATCTAAAAGATCAACCAACCAATTGAAAATATTAGCACAAGGAATATTTACCCCACCCATTCAATATACTAATTTACTAACATTAAAGGTTAACGCAGATACAACATTTGAAAATAGTGTTATGATTGTAATTGATTGTGAAGAATATGTGTATAGAGTTTCCATTTCAAATCATATTAGTCTTGAGTATTCAAATGAAATCCTCATGCATGAATTTCTAAGAGTATTAGTTGTAAATTTATACATGAGGCTTGTTTTCATGATTTATATATCCAATAGCTGATATACTGTGTTAATTATGACTCCATACTATTAATATTTTTTAGGCATATATATGAATAATATTTGAAGGAAAAACCTGATAAAAATAAAGTTGGTCTCATTAGTCCTCAAATAAATTCTATAAAAGAATTAAAATTGGAAAAAAGGAAAATTGAAGTAATAAAGTACATACTAGACAAACGTTTTGAAAGAAAACCTTCTGATGACATACTCTTCTTAATACCCATGATGCTGGGGTAAAAATCTATAATGTAATTATGTCAAATATATTTTCATTAATTTCATTACTTATTAGTTTTTGTTTTTTAGGTAGTGTTGTTATAAAGTTTAGTGAATTTGGATACTCCAAATATCTATCTTATAGATTCAATTCACGGATACCCAAAAAATGACCACATATGATGCTATTTATCAATTTATAATACACTGCATTCAACATTGTATAACTAAACTTCAAGTTATAAATTTTATATTATGTTTTAATAAAAATTATATTATGACATGTCAGAATTTAAATATCATGAAAATCTTGGAATAAAGACAATACATGAATAATAGAGCCTATAGACTTCTACAACATACTTTAAAAAACATACTTAAAAAAACATAATATAATTCATTTCATTATAGTATTAGGGAATATATAATAATATTTATCTTTAAAAATATAATTAAAAAATTACTTATTTTTTCCAATGTTTTTTCATTGTCCAAAACAAACCAATGATAAAAAGTGTTATTATCATATTTGTATGTTTGTGAAAGATATCTTATGCCATCAACAAACTAGCATCCCCAAAGTGTTATTTTCAAAGATAATTACAATTCCATTTAAATTATTTGTTAATCCTTTTTTCATTTATATTTTTCTATCACTACCAAGAATTTATATATTCCTTGTATTAAAAAGAAGAAAACATATTTTTTTAGAAATCAGTAGGAAACATACCTGGTGTCAAATTGTATATAGACATCATGAAAAGGTTAATGCCTACTACGTATTTAGATTATTTTTTCATCATTTTATATACTTATTTTTAGTTAATTTGTTTATTATTTTTTTTCTAATACTTTATGAAAATGATCCATAAGTCATTTTTGACATTTAGGAATCAACCACACCTCAATTTGATACACATTGTGTATAGTATGACTCAAATATTCATTTTTTAGTTTAAAAATGAAATTTCGGTTCAAAACATGCATCACTTAGTAAAATCTAGGAAAATGTGCTCATATTGTCTTGATACATTATGAAAATTATTCATATTTCATTTTTGATGTTTAGAAATAATTCTCACATCAAACCAATACACGATGTGACCAGTGGGACTCAAAGTACATGTTTTCAATTCAAATTTACATTTTAGTAAAAAAGATATGTGACATACTAAAAAACTAGAAAAAACACTCAATTTGTCTTGATAGTTTAGGAAAATGATTCATAAGTAATTTTAAACATTTAAGAATCAGTCTCAAATCAAACCGACACATGATGTGATCAATATGACTCAAATTGTGTATTTTATGTTTAAAATGATATTTTAGTAACAAAGTTATGTGACATACTCAAAACCAAGAAAAAAATTGTATTGTTTTGATAATTTATTAAAATGGTCCATACGTAATTTATGATTTATATAATTCAGTTTCACCTCAATCGAACACATTGTGTGACCGACATGACTCTATGTGCATCTTTTATTTAAAATTGAAATTTTATTAAAAAAGACAAGTAACATACTAAAAACTAATAAAATTCATTTGGACTATTTTTATACATTAGGAAAATGACCCATAAGTCATTATTGATGTGTATGAATCTTCCTCACCTATATCTGATACATGGTGTTCCCTATACGACTCAAAGTTTATATTATCAATTTAAAAATGATTTTTTTTTCAAAATGTGCATCCCTCAATGAAAACCTAGAAAACATGCTGAAATTGTCATGATACTTTAGTAAAAAAATTAATTAGTAATTTGTGACATGTAGGAATAAATATCCCACAAAATAGACACATGATGTGATCAGTATGACTAAAAGTGAGTGTTTTCATTTTAAAAAGGAATTTTAGTAAAAAGGAAAAGTGACATACTCAAAACTGATAAAACAAATCAGGATTATTTTGATAGTTTATGAAAAAAACCCATAAGTCATTTTTTACATGTAGGAATCAACCATACCTAAATATGATACATGGTGTACTTGGTATGACTCAAATTATGTTGTTTCAGTTTAAAATTGACATTTTACGATATGATTTCATATTAATGTTTAATTTATTTAGTTATAGTATTACTAAAATAAGAATTTTTTCTTATAAATGTGGATTATTTTTTAAGATTTGGTGTTGTTTTTTTCAATATTTCTCTTGATTATGAGATATTGGACTTCATGGATGCAATCAAGATAACGAAAACAAGGAAATGGGTCAGTAATGTATACATACATCTTGAAAAGTTGAACTCATACTATTTTTTTTATCATTTTATATCCTATTTTTACTTTAATTTCCTTATCATTTTTATTTAATTATTATTTATTTTTTCATAGATCTTTTGGTAATTCATATTTATATTTCCATTATCTTTAATAAGCTCAAAAATAGAGAACATGTTCTTTTTGAATTGAAGAGAAAACCACATGAAATGTTATGTGTTTTAGTCAGAATGGTGTTTAATATTCTATCCAATTGGAGCATGATCTCTCTATTCTATCTTGATATAGATAGTTGAAAGGAAAACACACATCACATACTCAACTAGTCGCACATCTATTTGATATATAGTGCGCTCAGTATTACTCAAAATGTATGTATTTAGTTCATAATTTACATTTTAGTTCAAAATAAACATCACATACTCAAAATTGAGAAAACACTTTCAATTTTTTGTTATTTTAGTAAAAAATCCACAATTCATTTGTGACATGTAGTAATTATCCTCACCTCAATATGACACATGGTGCCTTTGATATTAGTCAATGTGTGTCTTTATATTTAAATGTAACATTAATTTTTGTAAAAAGGACAAGTGACATACTTCAGACAGAGTAAAAACATTTTTCTTATTTTGACACAATAAAAAACCATACATAAGTCATCTTAAATATGTAAGAATCAACCTCACCTTAATCCAATACATGGGATTCTTGATATTACTAAAAGTTGATGTTATAGTTTTAAAATTGACATTTTAGATTGAAACATGTTCCACTCATTTGAAAAAAAAAAGAAAAACACTTGAATGATCTTGATAATTTTGAAATACTATTCATATGTCATTTTTTATGTACATAAATTAGTATCATGTCAAACTAACTCACTATGTGGGCGATATGACTCAATGTGTCCATTATGAGTTTAAAATAGATATTTTAGTTCACAATGAGTTTCACTCACTAAAAACTGTGAAAACATTCTCTGATTGTGGAGATAATTTATGAAAATGATTCATAAGTCATTTTTGATGTGTATAAATCAGTCTTATGTCAAAACAACACACGATGTGACCGGTAAGACTCAATATATGTGTTTTCAGTTTAAATTGAAATTTTAGTAAAAAAATAAAAGCAAAATACTCAAAACTGATAAAACACATTCAAATTGTTCTAATAATTTAGAAAAATTATCTATATGAAATTTGTGATGTGTAGGAATTAGCCACACCTCAATCTAACACTCGGTATTCCAAGTATGACTCTAAGTATTCATCATTAGTTTAAAATTAACCTTTTAGTTCAAAACACATTCCACACTCTTAAAACTACGAAAACGTGATCAGATTGTAATGATAATTTAGTACAATGATTTATAAGTAATTTTTAACTTGTAGGAATCAATATCATGTCAAATTGATAGACAATGTGACCAGTATGAATCAAATTGCATGTTTTCAATTTAAAATGACATTTTAGTAAAATACACAAGTGACATACACAAAACTAAGAAAATGAATTCAATTCTTTTGATACTCTAGAAAAATTATCCATAATTCATTTTTGACATGTAGGAATCAACCACAACTCAATATAACACACTATGTGACCATTATGGCTCAATTTGTGACATTTTATTTAAAATTGACATTTTAGTAAAAAACAAAAGTGACATACACAAAACTGAGAAAACACATTTATATTATTTCCATACTTTAAGAAAAACATTCATAAGTCATTTGTGACATGTTGGAATCATACACACCTAATTCCGATACAATGTGTTCCCCATATGACCCAAAGTGTCTGTTATCAGTTGAAAATTGATGTTTTAGTTCAAATTATGTGTCACCCAATAAAAACCAAGCAAACATGCTATGATTATATTTATAATTTATGAAAATAGATCATTAGTAATTTGTGGAATGTATTAATTTTTCTCACCTTAAACCAACTCATGATGTGGCTGGTATGACTCAAAGTTTATGTTTTCAGTTTAAAGTAACATTTTAGTAAAAAAACAAAAGCAACATACTCAATGTCCAGAAGACACATTCATACTATTTTTATACTTTAGGAAAATGATCCATAATTCATTTTTGATATGTAGGAATTAGCTGAACCTCTATCCAACACATGGTAGGACTGATATGAATCCAAGGGTGTCTTTTTTATTTAAAATTAACATTTTAGGGAAAACAAAAAGTGAAATTATCAAAATTGATCAAACCCTTTCTAATTGTTTTGATACTTTAGGAAAAAGATCCATAAGTCAATTTTGATGTTTAATAATCAAATTCACCTCAATTTTACTTACGATGTGCCCAATATGACTCCAAGTGTCCGTTATTAGTATAAAATCGACACTTTCGTTCAAAACTTAGGTCACCCACTGAAAACCAAGAAAAAATGATCTAATTACCTTGATATTTTTTGAAAACTATTAACAAATCATTTGTGATGTGTAAGAATCAGTATCATATAAAACTAACACACACTGTGCCATGTATCACTCAAAGTGCATGTTTTCAGTTTAAAATGACATATTCATAAAAAACACAAGTGACATACTCAAAATTGATAAAAAAACATTCATATTATTTTGATACCTTATAAAGATGATCCACATGTCATTTTTTACATGTATGAATCAGCTTCACCTCAATCAAATGCATAATGTGAATAGTGTCACTAAAAGAGTGTCTTTTTATTTAAATTTTATATTTTTGTACAAAAGACAAGTGACATACTCAAAACTAAGAAAACCCATTCCGATTATTTTGATATTTCAAAAAACTAATCCACAAGACATATTTTATGTGTGGAAATTAGCTGAACCTCAACATGATACATGATGTTCTTGATATGACTCAAAGTGTCTGTTATCAGTATAAAATTGATATTTTTGTTCAAAATTTGTACCATTAACTAAAAACTAAGAAAACGTGATCAGTTTGTCTTAATACTATAGTATAATGATTCATAATTTATTTTTACATATAAGAATCAATCTCACATCAAAACAACACATGATTTGACCGATATAAATCGAAGTGTGGGATTTCATTTTAAAATGAGATTTTAGTAAAAAAATACGAGCAACATACTAAAAATCTGTAAAAAGTATTTAGATTTTTTGGATACATTATAAAAATGTTTCATAAGTCATTTTTGACTTGTAGGAATCATCCCCACCTCAATGCAATGCATAATGTGACCAGTATGATTCAAAGTGTGTCCTTTTATTAAAAAGTTACTTTGTTTTCATGGATTGTTTCATATTATGTTTAATTTATTTTTTTATATTATTACTAACATATGAATTTTTTTATTTTACAATTGGATTATGATTATGAAGTTTAGACAATATGTTCAGCTATTGAAATCATGATCATGGTTTTTTGAGAGGGGTTAAGTGATAAAGACAAGGAAACATTGATGTTTTTGAATTTTTGTGATCATAATTGATAATGTTTTTTATACAAAACATTGTTCAAAATTTTTATAATACATTATTTTTTTATGTATTTGTGATGTATTTTTTATTTCAATAAAATTACAAATTTTCCATATACATGTTGCTACTAAAGTGTGTTATAATCCAAATAGAACACTACTTTATTATGTCCTTTATTATCATTATTTTTAGTGCTGATAAAGGACCCCCTTTATCAGTTGGTTGTGCCCAAATTTACCCAACCGGTAAAAGCAGTCGTTTAAGTACAAGTAGGGATCTAATCCACAGGGACCAAAGAAGAAACCTTGAGACACTAATATTGGATGTGGGGTTGGCTATGAAGTGGCCATCTTTGGGGTTGATTTTGATTGAAAAAATAATTATTTAATTTAAATAACAATTAAAAAAACCAATTTACTTGATCTAAAACAATTATTTAAGATGACTTTATCCTAAGTTGTCTCTAGGGATTGATTGGATGAATTTGTTTTTCTTTGGATTTTTTGTTCATCGGTTCAAGAGGTATCCGTTAAATAAAATAATTCTCAATATCATTCTCTAATTTAATAAATACACAATTTCAGGGATAATCACTAATTCACTTAGAGGATCACTTTCATGATCACTCTATGGAATTGGATCGTACTATCACTCAAAATGTGTCATCGTTAAAGTTGGTGAAGAAAAAGATGAAGATAAATCAAAGAAAGGAACTCTTAAAATGAAGAACATATTTAAGAATTTAAGAGCATCAAATAACATTCAATCCACACCATGAAACTCGCTAGGATCAACCCATAAAATTTTAGAACTCCATTGATGTTATGATATCAATGGAAGTGGGAAGAAAACTTATGAGAGTGGAATTGAAGAAGAACATTAAAGAAAAATGAACACTCCTCTGTTGTGTGATGAATTCATAAGTGATGGTGTGAATAAATTCAAACCTTGATTCAACAGTATCAACGTGTAAATAAAAGGAAGATAAAAAGTGAAGAATAATAATAACTTTTATTAAGATACTAAATGTGAAAGAAAAACTTACATTAGAGAAACTGACAATGCGATTACAAAATGAAAGTAGGAAATTACAAGTGAAAGAAATACAATGGATGAATGAAAAACGTGGATTGAAAGAAAAAAATTAGATGATAATTAACTTAACCACCAGATCCATATATAGGCATATTAGGAGCCTTAGAGACACTCCACAATAATAAATTCTATCCCCATTAATTTAGAGAGTCAAAAGGAGGGTGAGAAAATCAAGGGATTTGGACGTTGCAAAGTTGTCCATAAATTTCGTCCAGATTCGTCCCCTGTTTTGACATATGAATATGTAACTGGAGATGACTAATTCGGACGAGGTCATAGAATAAATATATCTTTTTCCATGTGTTCTCTAACCTCTGGAAATATTTCAATCCATTTGGTTAATCCTTTTGGATGTTATGCTCGAAATGGTGGGAAGACTTTATGGGTATTTAGGTCGGACCCACCATTTAAATATAAACTTCGGATCCCCTTATCTTTATGAAAACATCATAATTACCTCTGTCCATAGTTGAATGAAATTATCCCCATATTTTTATCTTTTTACAGTAAAAATTTGAGTTTTATTGGACTTGGTTTGTGGTCCCTACTTTTGTTTGATGGGCCTTTGTCCTGTTATGCTTTGTCTAGAAACTTTCTGCATTTATGCCCAAAAATATCCATCTTCCATTAGGATTAATCCACCAAAACTAAAAGATAAAATATTCCAAAAGAAGTGATTATTCATATACCAAAATATCAAATTCATAAAATTAATATAATTTTCTCCACAAACAGATGAATGATTGGGCCTTGATTTGCATTTTAAACATGAATTGCAGTTAAGATGAGAAATGAAGTTCTATTCCTATAATGCACTAAAAATGATATTTATTGACTTTGTAACAAATAAATATTAAGATATTAACAATTAATATTATCCAATTTCAGTGGCTAATCCTCAGTTATAACAAAAGCACTGATAAAGGTGTCCATATTTTAATGGTGATTAGGAAAACAATGTTTTTTAGCACTCTTAAATACCATTTTGTGCATTGTTAAAGGTTCGATATGTGGTAGTGATTATTTAAGGACAAAATTTATATAGATGGTGTTGTATTTGTGTCATGAAACATGAAGATAAAGAAGTACGAGAGGGATTGTGTAACGCGCCGACCCCAATGACCCAGAGTCGGTGCATTATTTTAATACATTGGCATGATTACAAAGAATCAAGTCCCATAGTACTGATCAGTTTAGCAGTCTTGGAAAAAATATTACATACATGAATGTTACATTACACTTCATAACATACAAAACAAAATAAATAATCTTTTATGAATTCCATTATTCCCTTGTCTTAACCCTGCATATCAATCACAATATAGTTCTTGGAATCCTGGGAAAAATAAAACATAGAAAGGGGTGAGCTCAAACACTCTGTAAGGGTAATCAATACAGCAAAAACTTTCATAAATAAGCTTAAAAATTTATGGAAATGTATAACTAAAACAAAATACTTTTAAACTTAAACTTAAACATAGTGTGGAAAAAATAAAACGAAATAATGCCATTTACTTATTCACATGGATATTCTTCTAATCGAATAATCACATGAAATATCAATAACCACTTTCATAATGATGGAATGCATAATTCCAGACTATCATAACCACATAGCCAAGGCCTCGTTCCAAGACTACAAATAAGATTTTGTCAAGGCCTTGTGCCAAGACACTAGTTTGTCTCATGAGACCTACTGATGCATCGAGGAGCTATAGCAGGCTCCACCCATCACTTACTAAGTCTAATGCATTCTCATATGAAAAGGTTTAAACATAACATAAACATTCGTATTAAAACTAGCATACGAAATGTCAATACTTTCTCCATAAACCATGAATGGTATAAAAATAACACATCCACAGTAAAACATATCACAAAACCTTCAATACAATACAAAAGTTTTGTATCATAATAAATAAAATTCAAATAAGCTTAAAATACATCAAAGGATGTTGACATAGATGAAATCAAAACTATTTGAGAGAAATATCTCTTTTCTCGAAATCATTGAAAAGTCACACATTTATAAAGGAAGTAATTTAAAAGAGATTTTTAAATCAAAGTGTCCCATACCAATTTAAAACTTTTGAAAAGAAATATCATTTAAAAACATTCATGTCCATATAAATAAATCATTAAAATCATTTTGAAAACATGGACAATAATTAAAAAGATTTAGAAAGATAAATCTTTAAAACAATTAAAATTATGATCTTTATAAAGAGTACCTTTTAAAAATTCTTAAAATATTCATTTCGAAATCATTTAAAGTCACATAATTATAAAATAAAACATTTACTTTTAAAATATTCTTATAATCTTGTAAGGGAAGCTTCAACGATTTTATAACGGTGGAGAATAGCCGCACCCACTTTATAAGTTAAAAAAACATTCTTACCTTAACTTTGTCGAAAAGGTTAAAAGCACCTTGTTTGGAAAATGACAAAAAGATTCCTTTATAAACCTCTTATAAAAAGTCAAACAAGGGTATAAATTACTTTAACCCATATTCTTTGTAAATAGTAAAAATTTTTTGAAATACATTTCGAAGAAATATGGATGTGGATGATAAAGAAATCCCAATAGATTATTACGTATAAACAACCTCAGATAATGAAGAGATTGCGAAATAAACCCTTAACTTGTACTTTTACTTGGTTGGGGATAGGTTAAACTCCTGTATAATGGTGAAATAATTGTTATTAAATTATACAAGAATCATATACATTAATATGATATCATATATGATCTTTTAACATTGCTTTGTTAATAATATCTTAGTATTATCGTCGTTTTGGGTGTTAACTTACTCGTTTTCTTTTATATGTTTTGTTACGTAAGTCGTGGTTTTCATGGATAAGTTATATCTTATTCATATCCAGAATGATATCAAGTACTTAAAAATTATTTTTAAATCATCAAATGATAATTATACTTGAATGGATATGATAGAGAATGAATCTCATCGCGTTCGTGGAGACGGTTGTCCATACGTACGCACGAGCGGCAATATCATTATTTTGATATTAAAATAATATATAATTGGTTGTTATATCATATATAAAGAATAATTATCATGTTATATTTATTATTTACATTAATTACACATCATTATTATACCCATCCAAATAATAATGTTTTGAATAACAATTACACCACGACATGGAGACGGTAAGCCGTACGTACGCACGTATGGTGACATGTCATTAAAAGGATGGATAGAATACTGAAACATGGTTGTAACATGTTTATAATAACATAAAAGTATATATAATATACTTGATTTATTATTTTATAATGTTAATAACAAATAAAGAAGAAGTGAAAGAAGAAAGGAACTTGAAAAAGGGTGGTGAAATCATTACCTCTTCTTCGGGTTCTTCCTTTTGATTTGATCAAAAGGGCTCTTTAGGTTGGCTTTTTTACTAATGTAAGGACTCTAGGATGAATTTAGGGAAGTTTAAAGAGTATTTGGGCAGAGGTTGTCTGAACCAAAAGGCTTTGAATGTGTGAATCAGTGAGAAGGGGGAGTTCCCTTTTATAAGAGGGGTGAGGGGCACCTTTGGAAAAGCTAGAAATATTGTTTTATAATAAATTAATATTCGGTTTATAATGTCTCAAAAGTGAATTATTTAAAGTTTAAGGTGGGTATGGTTCTAAAATAACTCAACCAATAGAATTTAGACAGGTTTGGGTCACTATATTAACCTTATCTTTAAGAATTAACTCTTAGTTAATTAGTTTCACTTTTACAATGTCTCTTTGTATTTTTATATTATATGGTTAATAACCTTACTATATACATCCAAGATACCCCCAAGTGGTCCATTAATGGTACACCTATCATGATATAAGTCTTTTGGCCTAACCTTAGATTTTTAGTAATTTAATATCAATTAATAATATAATATTTGTTTTAAAAACTCTTTTATGTTAATTTTGACACTATTCAATAATTGATTTTTGTAAAACTCATAACAGAATTATTAATTCGAAAACAGTTAATTAAATCAATTATAACATTTCATATTAACCTATAAAATTAGTTTTATTTATAAAAAGTCTCAAATTAAATTTATTTGGGTATTTATAATATCAATTATTCTAATTTTTCACTATTATGGTAATTACTGTATCACCATTGTGTCATAAATAAATTAAATTATTTAATGTATAAAAATTATAAATAAAATAAAATTATGTAGGAAATATTTTTAGCTTTCTAATTAATATTTATAGTCGAAAATCCAACATATATAACCCTATGTAAAAATTAGTTTTCTAAATGATATATACTTGTGTCATTTTTGTATTTATTTTAACTTAATTAATATAAAGTGTCATTATCACTTACAAGTGGCTCCATGGGGTCCAAAAATCTCCCCAAATACTCCCATGGTCTGACATGTATCATCCAATAAGGTTAGGACACGTTTTAGGGTAATTTAGTATTATTATAATATTATTTTTTAACCCTTATTTACGAGATTTACCATTTAACCATGGTAAATAAAATATTTATCGAAGTAATTATTCAAAATGTCTAAAAATAAAAGTTACCTATTTACACAATTTGAAAATACTGATTCCAAATATGGAATCCATTTTTCCAAATTCAAAATACAGAAGTGGAAGAAATTAATTCCCGTTGTCAAAACAAAAATCATGTTTTTAAGATATAATAACTATCAAAAGATTGATACTTGTTTATGTCCGGTTTAATTGTGAAATTATGTCCAATGACCAAAATTGTATTGAATGGTAGAAATATATTCTAAATATAATTTAAAACCACTCAAATTCATAATTTATCACTAATATTTATTTTGATTAAAAAAGTTGTTTTTAATTAAAATTTAGTAATTTTCACTATTCATCAAGATATTAAAGTTATCCGAAAAGTACCAAAATTTTCCCTTAGGCTAAATTCGATAATCTGAATCCAAAAATGAAGTCCATTTTGAGAGATAAATTTTCTAAAATTTTAAAAAGTCGGTATTACTATTCATAACGGCCACTTTGATTGGTCGTGGTGTGTGTTAGAACTCGAAGTTGCGTACAACACACGTTACTGTATTATTCAAAGAGAAGCGTACCGTGGAAGCTCGGGGTGTTACAGACTGAGGGATCTACAGGTGGTAAGGATGAATCAGTTCTATTAGTGTAAATTATGTTTGAGGCCAAGCTACTGTGAGATGAAAAACAAAGGAGATTCACTTACATAAAGCCTCAAAGCATGTTTCCTCTAAAGATATTTTATACTTTAATAAATTCTACATAGTGAAGCATTACAGTGAAATAATACTATGTCCTTAGAGTAGATGAACAAGTGTAATGAATTAGTTCTACAACAAAGCATGAAGTTTGATGTTACTATTGGAGAAAAGGAATGTTTTTGTGTGTGTGGAGGTTGATACTATACATTATACCATTTAAGATTACAAATTATAATACTAAAAGAAACATGAGGGTAGATGATGATTCATGGTTTTGGGTGTACTGATATCTAGGAAGATTTCCTAAAGAGTGCTACCACGGAGGAAAGGGAGAAATTGGAGGTAGGAGATCATGAACAATGCATCACATTCAGGATTGACACATTAATATCAAGAAATTTTTTAACCCATTTTTACGATAAAATTAGTGAATAATCAAGAATACTTAAATAAAGATAATTTTTATAGATTTTAATGGATCAAAAGGAGCTAAAATTCAATATGTATATTACAATGTATGATTTAAATTTAATGGAAACATAAAATAAAAATGCAAAAAAATTAATTGAAATTTTACATAACTTTGTCCATTTATTAAGGAATGTAAATGACAATTTTATATTTTCATGAATTTTGATTAAATATTTAATAACTAATTATATTTTCCGCTCTGCTCGCGCCGGCCAACGTTAAGTTGTTTCAAGGTGCATCCTAACATTTTGGATACAACGACATCCTCATATTTTTAATCTGAGAACTAGTTCAAAAGATAGAAAATGCTGCCCGTGTACTTACTGAACGTACCTTAAAAAATGTTCAGAAATTTATTTTGGGCACACCAAGCCTCAGAATCATGCACCATCAATTTTTTTAGGCTCTTAAAAATCACAAATAATTTAAAAAAAAACATTACATAGAATTTTATGGGTCTTTACATCCACCCCACCTTGGAGAGTTACGTCCCCGAAATCCAAACAAGTCTACACAAACAAAGAGGGGTACTTGGCATGCATATGAGCCTCTCACTCGCATGTGATCTACTGTATATTCCCATGCTGCCACAGAATGTGCACCATAGGTATCTACCCCACATATCCATCATCTATCACCACCAGGTACTCCGCCAAAGTTTCCTCATCATCAATATCCATATTTCCATGGTTGATAACGTGAGATAGGTCCTGCATGTATCTCCTCAGATGGGATATGTGGAAGACATCGTTCATCCTCTCCAACTCCGGTGGCAGTGCCAGGTGGTATGCCACCTCACCAATCCTCCGAAGTATCAGGAATGGTCCGATGAAACTTGTTGAGAGTTTTCTACCTTGGACAAATCTCCATAGTCCCCGTCGAGGGGAGACTCACAAGAATATGTGGTCTCCCACCTGGAACTCTAGTGGTCTCCGTCACCTATTTGCATAGGACTTCTATCAGCTCTGTGCAGTCTTTATCCTCTCTTGGATGACCTGCACCTTCTCAGTGGTATCCTGTACCATCTCTAGTCCCATGAGTGCGGGTTCTCCTGGATCCGTATCGCATAAGGGAGATCTGCACAGTCATCCGTACAATGCATCAAAAGGGTCCATACCAATGGTGGAGTGATAGCTGTTGTTGTACACGAACTCCACCAAGGGTAGGTGGTCCTCCAAACTATGGCCAAAATCTCGGACACATGCATGAAGTATGTCCTCCATGGTCTGGATGGTCCACTCAGTCTGACCATCTGTGCTCATGCAAAGCTGAGTCCCAAAAGCCTCCTACAATCCTTTCCTCAATCAGGATGTGAATTGTGCGTCACAGTCTGAGACTATCGTCAAAGGCACCCTGTGAAGTCGCACGATCTCCTGAATTTAGTGACGTCCCAAGCTCTCTACTGAACCCTTCTCTTGAATAACAGGGAAGTGGGTTGACTTGGTGAGTTGATCAATGATCACCCAGAAGGTATCATTGCCTCTTGAAATACATGGTAACCCCATCACTATGTCTATCGATATCCCATCCCACTTTCACTTTGGTATTTGGTGCTGGAACTTCACTTTCTGGAAAGTGAGGCATCTAGAAACAAACTCCTCCACAAATTTCTTCACCCATGGATACCAGTACTGACGTCAGAGGTCCTGATAGATCTTTATCACACATGGATGTACTGCCATGGGGGATGTATGGAACTCCCTTAGCACCTACTCTTGTAGCACTACTGGTACAACTATATGTCCTCTGAAAAGGGTAGCATGCTCCCCACCTTCAGAATATCTGCCAGCTGCATGGCTTGAGGACATCTGAGAATGTATAGTCTCATAGATGCTGTCTCTGGGTTGTGCCTCCCTAACTCGCTGAAGTAGTGGAGGGGAAAATACCATCGACTAAAGGTAGACTATCTCATCTCTATCCACATAGGATATCTGAAGTGTGTCTAACTGCTCTAAAGCCCCATTCAGTTGTTGTGAACTCAATCTATTGCTATGCGCATCTTCCACTATGTTCCCCTTCCCATGAGTATAGACTATCTCAAAGTCATAGTCCTGGAAAAACTCTATCCAACATTGTTTTATCAAATTTATATATTTCTGTGTGAAGATATATCTGAGACTCTAGTGGTCTATGTAAATAATGAACTGCTCGCCCATCAAGTAGTGTTTCCACATATTTAGTGTGAAGACTACTACTACCAACACCAATTCTTGAGTCATATAATTCTGCTCATGAGGCCTCAGCTGTTGTGATCCATAAGAAATCACTGCAACATCCTGCATCTGGACATAACTGAGTATGGTCCCTGATGCATCATAGTAAACCACGTAGTCAGCGCCCTCCTCTGTCAACCTTAGAATGGGAGCACTGGTCAAGATCCTCCTCAGTTATTGAAAGATTTGTTGGCATGTCTCTGACCATAAGAAGGGTTTCCCATTCTTTGTCATGGTAGTCATAGGTGCTGCTACTCTGAAAAAATTAGGTACGAACCTCCGATAGTAGCATGCTAATCCAAGGAAGATCATCACCTCAGTAAGACTCCTAGGTGGATCCCAAGAAAGTACTACCTCGATTTTTAATGGATCCACTACAACTCCAACCTCTGAGATGACATCTTCCAAGAAGTAGACCTTCTGTATCCAAAACTCACAATTCGAGAGATTTCCATATAAATAGTGATCCCAGATTATGTCCATAACTATCCTCAGGTGTACAACATGATCTTCCTCAGACAATAAGTAGAAAAAAATGTCTTTGATGACAACCACCACGAAGAGATTGAGGAATGGATGAAAGATCCAGTTAATGAGCCCCATGAACACTGCTAGAGTATTGGTCATGCCAAAAGGAATCACCAAGAACTCATAATGGCCATACCGACATCTGAAGGCTGTCTTCGATATGTCCTTATCTCATACCCTGAGCTGATGATAGCCTGATCTGAGGTCTATCTTTGAGAACCACCTCGCTCCTTTAAACTGATCAAACATATCATTAATCCTCGGTAGAGGATACTTGTTCTTCACAGTCACCTGGTTTAGGTGCCAAAAATCCACGCAAAGCCTCAAACTTCTATCTTCCTTTTTGGAAAACAACACCGGGGATTACCCTGGAGAAAAACTAGGCCTTATGAATCCCTTCCTCTATAAGTCCTAAAACTATACCCTTAACTCCCGGAGCTCCGTAGGGACCTTCTGATATGCTGGTGTAGATATCTGTGTTATGATTGGGTATAATTCAATACAGAAGTCTACCTCTCTACGAGGAAGTAGTCCTTGGACATCTTCCGGAAAGATGTCCACATACTCGTCCACCACCACTGGGAACTGTGGAATCACCTCAACCACCGTGTCGAAGGTAATGTAAGCCATTTGATATGTAATCAGCTGCACCCTCCTGAGTGGAAGTCCATCTCATGATGCTTTATTTCTTTCTCACCAAAAAAGGAAAACAAGCCTCTATCTCTGTGCGTACATTGCACTGTACGTCTCAGGTAGGCAATCTATGCCTGAACTACTGATATCCAGTCCATGCATAGAATGGCGTCGTAGGAATTCAATGAATATTCTATAAGATCTCATCTGAAACTCTCTCTTATGAGAAAAGTTCACAACATCAGCACCAGTGTGTGACCGCTGAATATCCTCCCATAGAAGTATCCAAATGCAAAAGTCAAGCTAAAAACTCAGTCGAAATCTCAGAGTCCCGAACTAAGTCCCTGGTAAAGAAATAATGGCTATCACCTATGTTGATAAGCACTGCTGATAAAGTAGAGAATATACATATCATACCTCGTATCACCTTAGGGATGTTAGGATTGTGATCCTCTACTACCTGTAACTGGGCCTATCCCCATCCACCTGCTCCTAGAGCTCGTGGTGGAATTCCTCGGGGAGGTGATGGTAGTGACTAGTGACCTTGATCACCTCCCACTGCACATTCTAATACCCTACCTCATCTGCCACTTGGATGACACTCATGCTCCAGCCACTGCCGCTGCCTTGGTGGCCCCTCCACCATCTACTAATCATCTGCATGGGGAGTCGGTAAATCACGAACTTTGTGAACTTATCCCCCATAGGAAAAATAGATCGTTCCTCACTAGTGGCTCCCTTGGCCTCTCGAGCCTCGCACCTATGACCCTGCATCACGGGGTTACCCTTTGGAAGGTCTATACTACTTGGGATTCTGCGTTGTCTATCTACTGCCAGCTGTAGATGACTCTGCTACCTGTCGCTCGGTAGAACCTCTCACAGTCGGTGCCTGCTTGGCAGGGAAGCTATTCATCAGCAAATCTCGCTCTAGCACCCCAGCCTGTGTTGGGATGCAGATAGAAACTGTCACAAATCTAATCCCTCATAGGATCCCCTGTTCAATGGTCCGAGCCCTAAAGTAAGTGTCCCGTACCATGTCGGTGGAGTATTGGGAGAGGTAAGTAAATCTCATCGAGTACTGAGCCACAGTATGTCTGTCCTAGTGAAGATGCAGTAGATCCTGAATATGCACAGAGCGTAATGTCGCTAGCACAAACTCCACCGAGAAAAGGATCTTAAATTTTGGCCATGTGAGTGTCATCTCCTCATGCACCTGGAGCGTCAATCTCTACCATCATCCTGTCGATCCATGAAGAAGGCTAGCGACCAAGATCTCCATATGCTCGGCGGGTGTCTCTACTAAGAGAAAGAACCGAGAAACCGCCTCAAGGCAGTCCTTTGTTATCTGGGGGTCCCTCTAGCCTCGAAACCTTAGAGGCCTATATCTCTAAAACTCATTCAACGTGCTCAGCTGATGTGAATGATCCACTAGTAGCATCAACTATTCAAAAAATGGTGGTGCTGCTGGTACACCACCTGAAGGTGCCATCACTGTTAGTGGTCCCTATACCAATGCCTCATCACTCGGTTAGACACTTTCACAATATCTAAATAGAATCCTAGATGGATATATTCATGGAGACATCCTTTAAAAAAAATACACCACAGTCAATAAGTTATACCTGGTGAGATGACTCATGAAAGGTCAAGAAAACTTTTTAAACCACTAGCAACCAGTGTAGTCATGTACAGAGTCAGAAAATAGAATTCAGGGTCCTGATGTATGGATATGTCAGCCGCCACACCAACACCGGACTCCCAAAACTGAAAACTGATCTCAAGATACTTTGCATCATTGCCTCATTAAAAGTAAACTCTTAAATATTCTGGTAGAACTGACTTCCCTTTGATTCCACTTTATTACGACCCATCCCAAAGGTCCCAGACGTGACTACACCAATCCCAAATTCCATAGGCCAGGGTTTGGTGACTAGAAACTGAGGTATTTTTCCAAACAGGGAAGGCATTTCCCTAGATATATGTACAAACTGAAAAAGGGAAACTAAAGTAAACAACCGACAAAATTAATTTAGAACCATGAGAGTAAAGTACAACCACAAGTAGAACTGTAAACTAAAAACAGTGGGCTAGAATACAAGCCCTAGAAATTGAAGGAATGTAAACAGATATCGCATATGACCTGGAGCTCTACCTGGAGGGTAGTAGCTGTAAGTCTGAAGTCAAAGAAGGTAATTTTGACTTATCCCATCACACCAAGATCCACCAAGTCCTAAACCTCCCATGTCTGCCTCAGAGCGTTAGTAGTGAACACCAGACACAACTAGGTGCGGGTGAAGCCCATGCAGTGGTGAGTATAACAATACCCAGTAGGGACCCCAAGACCCCTGAAGGTCTCTAATTAATCCAAAAAGTATTACATCACAAGATATACCACAAAGGTAATATCACAAGCATGATCTAGATCCTGAAGCACAAAGCAAAAGAGACAACTCACTATAACGGTATAACTTCAAGATTACTAGGATATGGATGACTAGTCATAAATCCAGATCATACTATCTATAGTAACTATACTACAGACCTGTATAGTTCACTGTATGCTGACCCGTATTGGTTGATAGATGCTGACCTGTATTGGTCGCTGATGCTAACCCGTATTGGTCGCTAGATGCTGACCCATATTAGTCACTGGTCCTGACTCGTATTGTTCACTGATGGTCACCTGCATTGGTCGCTGGTGCTGACCCATCATGGTCGCTAATGCATAGTTAGGAATGATTAGTCATACAACTAGATCATCATACTCTAGAGTTTCTGATGTTGACCTGTTTTGGTCGCTCTTCTTCCTCAAGTCACTGCCAGCCACTGGATTCCCGCACGAAGCACGCCTGATCTTCGGAATACTCTGATCCTCAATTCATCGGTCCTTTTCAACTAGTACGAAGTCCTACAAAAATCATACCCAAGGGACCACCCTATCATAGGGGTACCAACGTGACAGATGATGCGTTGATCAGACACCTAGTTTGTGAGATATGGGGACTTTTGTAAAAAGTCCCAATTGGATTCATGACTGATCCAACCTAGGTCACATGTCAAACTCTGTCAAAACTCACTTAAAGTATCTGCAGTGGACCTCCTTGTCACAAGGGTCCTTATTCCATAGACGGCGCATCTATTGGACTCTCGGTCTGTTAGTTACACCCCTTTCTATGAAACGGGGGTCTTCACACCTCAGTCCGACCCGAATCAGTCGGGCCTTTCAGAATATTCCAAAGGGACTGCTTCCCAAAATGGGTCCCAATGCCACTGACGGCGTGTCAAATGGACACCCGGTTCGTCAGCTATGGGCGTTTCCTTATTCGGGGGTTGGTTGGGCCTGGGCCTGGTCCGACTTGGGTAGGCCGACCCGATGCAACAAGTCCCGGGATCTACCTGACCTCACTCGGTCCAGAACATTAAGGGTTGGCCCAGTTCACTGGGTACGACCCATCGGGGTCATCCCGACGGTTCGCGGGACTGGGCCGCGGTTGGCCCAACCCGCCGGGTGGGGCTCGGCCCACCCGTGCTGGCCCGCTAGGCCGTGAGTCCAGTACGACCCACGTCTAGCCTGCATCTGCCTAGAGGCAGACCGCTTCACCCAGCTGGCCCCACAGATGCAGGTCTGTTTCTTTATATGCAATGCGATGCGGCACGGGGTCTGCGCCGCCCCCTCCTCTCGCGGCCTGATGGCTGCAGCTGCTGCCAACACCGGAGCCACCCATCTCCCACGCAGCTGACTCTGGACGGCCACCTCTGGACATAAAAACACTCAAGGGAGAGCCTCCCTCCACCGCCCATGGCTGTTTATCGCAGGTCTCCTTCGCCCACTGCCAGCTGCCACCGACATGGTGCGCCGATAGTTGTTTACTCTGCCCTCAAATGCATTTCTTCCATGTTCATTTCTCCGCCATGAAGAACACACCAAGGACAAGTTTAGCGGAGGTTTTCAGCCTTGTTAGTTTCGACCCATGCCCTCTACATTATCATTTTAAACACTAGAAAAAATTAATAACAACAAAAGGAAGAATAGTTCCTGAGTTTAAGATCCCGCAAAAACCATCAGTATGATTAGATGAGACGTGGATCAACCCGTTAGTCGGTTGGTCTGCATTCATTATATTTTTCTAGAACAGAAAGAGGGGGAACATCAAAGCACACAAACCCCTACTTTTCATGAAATTCGTTGTTGCACATTCGTCCTCGAGGGTTTTATGGTGTCTATGATGCCTCATGGTTCCGACATTCGAAAGGGGTTCTTCGTCGTTCGTCGTTCTTTGCTGGGGTGGAAGTGCATCAGAGATTCGGCCGAGAATCCCCCAAATACTTATTTCTTATTTTTTCCTACACGTCAAACTATTTATATAACTATGCTACAATGTTTCCATAATTACATGACATCTCATGGTTACACTATTTTATTTATGAAACAACGTTACTGTTCTGCACCATTAAATTCACTGTTACGCTGCTGAATACGGGTCATCCATGTGTTTCACTAAATTGAACCGTCACCGCATAATCGCTGCCCCACAACATCACCGTCTTCCATGCATAGGGAGAAAAGAATAATATATATATATATATATATATATTTTAATTTTTTTCTTGAAAATTCCAAAAATTAACTTTTCCGCTCAACCCTCGCCGACTGAAGTTAATTCATTTCTAGGAAAATCCCGGTGTTCCAGATTCAACAGTTCCCCTAAGATTTTTAATATGAGAAATTTTTCAAAAGATATAAAATTCCACCCACTCACTTATTGAACATACCTTAAAAAAAGTTCCAAAATTCATTTCAGGAACACCAGGCTTCGGAATCACGCGCCGTTAATTTTCGCAGACTCTTAAATATCCCAAATAATTTAAAAAAAATTTACATTGAATTTTCCATGTCTTTACAATATCTAAAATACTTATCACTATATCCAACAAAGAAACATGATTCTAACTCAACACAAATATTGTACCATGTTACCAAAAAGATAAGTACATATAAAAAAACATAAATATCAAATGAATGATTCTTTCTTCTTTTCGAGACCAAATTTCCTATGGTAGGTATTTACCCATTATAACAAATAAACTTCTATTGATGTTATAAGATACCATATTCACTTCTATCATTATTATATTGGTATAGATGGTCTTCTATTTATGAGATAATCTTCCATATTTATTGGATCTACTTATAAGGTCTTGGGACACCTATAGTACAATCTCGTACTCCTAGAATGTTCATTCAATGTTTTAGTCATCCTCTCAACCACACCATTCTATTATGGTGTAATTTTAATAATATTTTTCCACCGAATTCCATTATGATAAAAAAAATTGGTTGAATTCTATACTGTCATACTCTCTTCCATTTTTAGACCTCGGCCATTTAATCATTGAAGGACTCATTCTCCTCCAACGTATTACACTTTTGAAACACATTAAATACATAAAATATTATTTTCAAAAAGTAAACTCATACCTTCTATATTTATTCCTGAATAAATGTCAGAAAATATAGTGACCCTAAAAGGTAATTTACTAGTTCATACACACAATCACCAGTATAAAAAAGGTCTATCATTCTATCTATCAATGTTCTATCTCATTTTTAAAACGATACAATCATATACTTTTTAGATATGTAGTCTTCTTATAAGGCTACTATCTTTATCACCAGTAGCACTTCATTTACTTACAACACCTCTAACTCCATCTTATTCATGTGTCCTAAGTTGTAATGATACATTTGGGAATCCCTAATAGAATTTATTATTGTAAACATTTTTATGAAATTATTTTCATGTTATATGGGGTTCCATTCTTCACTCAATGAGCTATGACCATAGCTCACTTTTTAACCATCTATTCCCCACCAGTGAGTATAGTGATAAGGGTAGCATCATCAAGTTAGATTATAGAAATAATATTCCTCCAAATTCCATGAATATTCCTCAAAATATATAGAATGAGAAATCTCCTAGAGTTGGTTTTGATATAGGAATCAAACTTTTTCGCAATCTAAAAGGGTTGAACATCATTATGATGTACGTTGAAATTTTTTTAGAAACATAATTATTCATATTTCAATTCTATGATGTGGAATTAAATAATCCCCCTGAGTTTAAAATCTAAGACTCTAGAGTTATATCTATACTCAATATAAATACATCAAATAGCCCTTTAAAAACTTTGTTTTCTTTGTTCATTTTAGGTGACTACCAGTCTCTCTACATTCTCTCAGGACATGTCCTTTATTCTTTCAAGTTTAGTAGGTAAGACTAACCCCATTTTCCTTGTATCAATTATTTCCTCTTTATTTTTATGGTCCTTTTCAAATTTCTCATTGGACATATCAGTATCTTCATTCCAAATTCAATGGATAACCAGATAATATGCATGTTCCTCTCCTATGAATATCCTCATTGAGGATCGAGTCTCACTCATATTTAATAACCTACTATGTATTCTTTAAATAATTGATCATAACTGTTATAGATTCTTCTCAATTATTAGGTGATAAATATAAAATAATTAATGTACATACCTAATCATCTAGGTTAATTCCAATGGATGAAAAATAACTTGTGATGTTGTTGAATTCATTAAAATGATTAACAATTATCTCCCCTTTAATCATCTTTAGATTGAACAAAAATCACATCTGTTAAAATTTATTTGATGCATATGGATTATCATATATATTCACGAGAACTTTCATTAACCCATACATCATATTCCACTCTCTAATATTGAACACCACCTTTTTGGCCCATGTAATGTGCATGTCTCCCAAAACCTATATCTCAATTAGCTCCCACTTGGTATTCTCCATTGTCATTTATTTCTATCCAATAAGTAAAAATTGTATATTTTTTTTGAAAAAGATAATATTTGATCTATATCCTCCAACAAATAAAAAAATTTCTATTAAAAACATAAATCTTTACCTTTCTTACTTGGATATTCATTACTTAAATAAACAATTTGACATCGATCTTCCAAACATAAACTTTGATACTAGTAGTTATGAAAATATCAGAAGTAATGATGAATAATGATTCCAAAAAATGAAACTTTAAGGTGAAAAGTAAAAGAATAAGAAGAATATTAAGAACACATGGATTTAAAAGGTTCAGAAATATCCCTACACCCATAGAGAGATAAGAAATTTCACTATGTCTCAAGAGTATAATTATAAGGAATTTTTTTTAGAGTTCCAGAAAACTAACTAGAAATATCTCATAATAAAACATGATGAATAATAACACACATTGCAACAGTTTCTTCATATTTAGTCCACTAGGCTAAATTAATGGTGGTAAAAAAGTAAAATGAACTATAATGCTCTATATTGGTGTTAGTAGTTATCCCTACTATAATGACTATGACAAGTTCAATCTACTATAATTCCCTATCATATGATATTATTGTAAGTTCACATAGATATAGAACACTCTCTGATTCACTATCCATATATTCTATAATGGTCAGCATTTTTATAATATGAGCCATAATTATTTCTTCAAACTTCATCCAATATAATCAAGATCCCCCAATCCAACACCTTTATCACCTAGTTCTTTATTGTATAATAGTTCATTGAATCTCATAAAACCCCATAATGTTTCCACCATCACACTCCTTAACCTATGTTTATTTATCCTCTTTATATTGTAATGTTAAAAAACCAATGTTGAATCCAAGTGAGAATAAACAATGAGTAATAATGGAAATATTGGTGGTTAGTGGATTACCAAACCAACTAAGAATGATTTTACATCTAGGTTCATAGAAGAATTAATAAACTGGGGATGAATAATTTTTAATGGTCAACCTAGAAAATATTTATTGAATAAAAACACTAAAAGTACTTAATTTATCTATGATTAATTTTATCATTATTAAATAATAATAATAATAGATATAAGCATGAACAAACCTCATAATAAGAAAAATAATAAACCATGGTAATTACACAAGATAAAAGTGTTGGCAAACATAAAGGTTTCATCCCCATGTTTATTTCAATCTAGAATCTAAATAATAAAATATTCAATGTCTCTAGGTCATGGAGACAAATATTAATAACTTATAAAAATATTTCTTCTTATGATGAGAAAATAATCCAAATTAATAACTGATTTAAATATTCCTTAGTCTCATTATAATTTGAAAACAAAACAAAATATCTAATAATTAGATTCCCACAATAATATAGTTTGAAATATTAAAATCATTTCCATTTCATGTGGGAAAAGTGATAAAGTGTTGTATATTTAAATATTATTCTTATTTGAATATATGATTCTTATTATTTTTATTCATGTTTATCATTAAGAAATTTTTTAGAAGAAGAGTAATTGTACAACAAATAAGGTAGTGAAAAAAAGCTCCTACCTCATTGGAAGAAATCCATCAATTCAAAAATCTTACCAGGAACCTTGATTGTCATTATCACCACCATCATGGAAAATGTAAATAACATGAAGTTACAATCTTTATTATGTACAAAGGGAGATATGGATCCTTAAGAGGGTTCTTCCATCAATAATAGAAGGAGGTATATGTATCTTAAATGGGAAAAATAATTATATAGAGACTCCATTTCCCAAAGAGTGAGGGAGATAATTATAATGGAAAATTTATTTCTCCATAACAACCACTAGTCAAATAACTAATTAATTCCCCTCATAAAAACAAAAATAAACCCCCTTTTATCCTAGATAGTCAATTATATAAAAATATACTCCAACAAATAAAACAAAAATGTCACATTACTAGCACTATGGTATTCCAATTCCAAGTCATTTCCAAAAACTCATAAAAATAATTTTGTATTTTTATTTGGATGATCATGAGTTAAATAAAGACTACTAATTATTGGTCTGTTGGTTTGAGAACATACTATAAAAATTATACCACTCCTCAACAAATACCCCCATTTAAAACATAACCAAAGTGTCAGAATTTCAATATGGGGATCTTTTTAGGAGTTATTAAATTTTCACACTTGTATGATTAAAAATTTATTTTAAATATTTTATATTTTTCAATGGATCAAGATGAAAAAATAAAAAAATAAATTTTTTAAACACCATTATATATATTAATAAAAAATTTATATGATTATTTTTATAGTAAAACTAACTCGTTACATCCACCCAACCTTAAAATATTTTCACCTATAAAGGAAAAAATCACTCAAAAAATGGAGGGTAATAATATTTCATTTGGTTTTGGAATTTCCATAAACTATATTGAATAATACCTTTCTTCCATATATTCCAAACCAAGGGAATTAATCACCTAAAATGTATCCTCCCCTACAAAACATTGATATCCACTGAGTAATCCAAAAAGGAAATGTCATCCACGATATCCGTCTCGTAGAAGTTGATAACTTGTTATGGGTTGGGAACATAATACCTTAGTTTTGAAACATGAAAAAAATATGTACCCAACCCATATTCGGAGATTATTATTGGAGATACAGTACCTCACCAACCCTTGTCAAAATCAAGTAGAGTCTAATGAACCTTCTAGATTGCTTGTTACCCATACTAAAACTCCTCAAAACAATATTGAGGTGAGACCATTATTAATACATGGTCTCCCTCCTAAAATGTAAAGGGCATTCATATCCTATATGTGTATGAGTTTTGATGAATTTGGGATATCCTCATACACTCATACATAATTTAGACATTTTCAATCTTTAATAACACCAGCTTGGGCCCCATAAGAGATAAATCACCGATCTCTATCAAACAAAATGGTGACCTATATTGTATCCTATAAAATTCCTAAAAAATTTCCTTTCTAATATTATAATTTTATATATTTTTGTATAAAAAATCTACCAAAGTTAGGTGATCAAAACAATCCCTACCAAAAATATAGTACGCATTCTCTCATCATATACTTACGAACTTGAATAACTAGTAAATTAAATGATTATTTTTTTAGATAAATCATCAAGGGTACTCCATGAAATCACACCATATCATCTATGTAAAGGTTTCCAAAGCTCTCCACTGGATTCGTCTCTTGAATGGGAAGGAAGTGAGCCAACTTGTTCAGTCGATCAATAATCACCCAGATAGAGTCATGAAACTTCACTAATCATGGACTCCCAGTCACAAAATACTTATATATACTAACCCAATTCCACTCTAGGACATCGGGTTACTGGCTTAAACATGTGGGAACCTAGTTCTCAGTCCTCACATTTGACCGGTGAGGCACCACAAGATGAAATCTAAACAACTTTACTTCATTATTATCTACTATAGCTGGAATTTTAGATCTTGGTATAATCGTTATCATGATATTTTTTACAAAATGGGTGGTATATAATTCCATCAACATGTCTTCAATAATCAATATAGGAACCACTATCCACCACTAAAATTGGATGATGTTTTCCACACATTAATGAAATTCCATATATTTGTCTCCATAGAGAATATTTTATCACATAAATTCATAATTGGTATCCTCAATATAGGCCTTATTTAAATTATGGATATGTATAAGGGAAAAAATCATCAACTGACGGTAAGAAATATTTCTTTTCACTAAATATTCCATCCACAACAAAACAAACTACTCATATATATCCAATAATATAAGAACACTTGATTTAATAATAAGGGAATATGTTATAATGTTACCTCCTATGGTGTATAGACTATATAGAAATCATAGTCTTATAATAACTCCAAGAATTTCCTAATCATATTTCACTTAATGTTTCTTACATGATCTCAAATTTAATGACCAATAAATAATAATTCCTTTCCTGTGCATCATAACTCAACCTACTATGGACCCATAAACACCATAGTGTACTTCATAATATACTAACTCTAAAATCCACACCTAAGGATAAAACCACATTGATACCATTTTGATGCAACTTGACTAGTGGGTCTCAGTATGGTATAGTGATAAGCCAAGTCTTCCACCCCAATCCCACCTATAATAGGCCAGAGGTTGGTGACAAGAATCAAGAATGAACATTTCTTGTTTGTAAATCCTTATCTTATAAACCTATAAAATCTATATAACTATATGATAATATATATATAATATTAAAAACCCAAGTATAGATAAATTTATTTTCGTACATCACGCCCACGAGCATAAGAAATAACCCAATAATGTAATACATACCATATTCATAATTATGGAAAATTTAAAATTACTACATCCAATAACTAAGACTAAACTTATACCATAGGGTAAATAAAATCCATGTCATATCAAAACCAATACAACACTACCATCATCAAACACCACTAAACACTCATATTCAACAACTCAACTATCTTCAATAGACATACATCCTTTGAAAATGCCACTAAACTATGTGTCATTAGCATAGCACAAAATGAATAGGTATGGGTCCTATGTGTGGTTGAGTATAAATAAAACTAGTAGGATTTCCTTAAATTATAATAATAAAGTACGAAATAACATCACATTAATGTAATAAATACAAATATGCATTAAATATAACATGTAAATATGGTCCAAAATGTGATTGTTCGGCACAAATCTGATCCACTAAAGTAAAAAACCAAAAAGGAAACTAAAATAAATAGAGCAACACACAAAAAAAAACAAAATAATCTCATATATATCACTCCCACATTATCCCTTAATAAGAATATTAATGGGGGACCCATTCCTTATTGAAAAGTGTTTCCACAAAGAGGGTTATTGATCCCTATGAAGGATATATGCCCCATCGTTTGTTGTGTACATCATCAGTGAGGATTACCAAAACAATGAGTGGATAAACTATTACTAATTCCCCTAATAGGGTTGCATACTATACTTGATATATGAATGAACCATGCCCTAAAAATAGATATTCTCAAAGAGGGTTATCGAACTGATGACTTTTCTAATCATCTACCCACCCACATCATTGTCTCCATGAATATACTCAAATTAATATTCTTAAATTATTCAAAAATAAACCATAGATTATAATGATATAAAAACTATCTCATTATACATGTAATATTGATTGGGATTTACTAATCATAAAATGTTTGTATGATAAAAATGGATTTCTCTATCCATTAAAACATTATATATTTTTATATCCTATAAAACTTAAAATTTTAATCCATCCATTCTCTTATTTGGATATATTTATAAAGTATTTGTCTGATTATTTTATTTATACTAGACTCTTTCAGGAAAATTTCCAATCATCTATCTGATGGGATCATTCTAGTAACCTTTATAGTTCTCTATCAGACCCCTAGTTGTAACTTCACCACATGATTTCTTTAATTTTTTATAACCGCAATTAAAACTTTATAACTCAAACTTTTTATTGAAGCATAAATTTATATTTTCACAGTCTGCAACTTCATCATTTTCATAATGTCAACTTTTTACAAACTGTCACTCTCTGGAAACTTCAGGAGATTGAACCATGAGAACCTTTTTGTAATCATAATGTTAAAAACATTGTAGATTAGGGAAACATAATTTGAATTTATGAGGATTAACTCAAACTTATTATTTAAAAAAAACAACTTTCTTTCACTTGAAACACAAAAACAATTACATGAAAAATGTTGAAAATAAATACTATAATGTTTACAAAATCACCCCATTTAATATTCATATCTCATTACAAATAAGTAATCAAAGACTCACTTAAGTGAAAAATCACTATACACTTCCCCAAGTTATAAAATTAATTGGAATATCATATAGATTATAATTCCCATCAACCTTATATAATTCTAGAACACCATCTTACAAAATCTTCCAGATGAAGTGGTACTTCAGTTGAATGTACTTTGTCTGAGAGTGAAACACCATGTCCTTATGTAAGTGAATCACACTTTGGATATCAAATTATAATATGATAATTTATTTCATCATTATGATCTCCTATAGCATACCCTTCAACCAAAAAAACTCCTACCCTAATTTTTTAATTATAATATACATAGCTCCTAGGGTCGATAACAAAATGATAGGTTGTAACCTAGAAATCCATCTCACAAATGATATCTAAAAAATACAAAAAAATCCTATATTTATCTTATATGAGTCTATATATACACTAGATTCAGAATCCATAAATACATAGATAGGATCGTTTATTAATAAAAAAAATTATAGATCTATTATTCCTTTGAGATACCAGAAGGTCCACATAACAACCTCTTGGTACTCCTTTTATAGATTTATAGTAAACCTGTTAATCACACCATCAGATTAAGAGATATTGATCCTTTTAAAAACCATGTAATAGAAAATAAATTCCACACATATTGAATATGAAACCTTCTCTATGTACTTTATTTAGTAATTTATTTTATGTACCTTCTTCTATGATAGCTTGAAATTTACAATGAGGCCAACCAAGTAATATTAACACACTTCTATCATTATTTTACATGAAGAAAAATTCAATCTCACAAATGGTCTAAAAAACCTAACGACCATAGGTTTAGTGTCTTTTTGGATTAACAATATAAGAAACTTATTTTACAATTTTTGGAATAATTTCTTATTAAGTGCTCCATAATAGACCATATTCTAAATGTATCATTACTAAAACCTATGATCATAACCGAGGGAATGAAAAAAATAGAAATGGGTTTATTAAAATTCCCAATAAGGGATGAATAAAAAATTCATCTAGGATGAGTTCATAATAATAAGAAAAAAACAAGAGCATAAGAGAAATATCATATCATTAAGATTGATAATAATAAAAAATAAGTGAGGATCAAAAGACACATCATAAGAATTTAAATCTAAAGTAGATAAACACGGAAACATGATAACTATAACATGGATTAGAAAAATTTAACATAAACCTTGAATTATTAGATCATAAGATCAAAATAGATAAAATCTTTAAATTTTGGTACGAACATTATCATAGAGAAACATTACATACATGACTCATATAGTTTTACACATTCTTGTGATACAACATAATTTTATCTATATATACTTCAACTTTGTGAGTCACACACTTTCACTCACACTTGTAAAAAACTAAATATTTTTCTTGTATATACATATAATGAGATTTAAAATTTTAACCAATTAATTGGAGGGCTATATAGGAACCCTCCCATCATTATCCATAATTATGAGTTTCACCTAAAAATAATTCACTTATCACATCATAAGGAACCCATGGAAATAAAATGGGTTTCATAAAATGTTAAAATTAAATCATTAAATTTTCATAAAGAACTATAAAAAAATAAAAATGGATTTCATAATTTTTTTAAGGGAAAATCATTCAATTTTAATATAAATAATACTCAAGGTAAATAAAATCAGGTTTCATAGTATTTATAAATATCATGACAACATGAATTAAACCAATTTACATCAAATACTTTTCCACCCAAAAATAATCACTTAATAAAATAAAAATGGTGGGTGAAACATGAAAAAATTACTCCATTGTAGATTAATATTTTTAAGATAAATAGGAAAATTAAAACCAAAGTAGAAAATATATATTTTTTAATCTTCTTTTATAACTATCAATGTAAAAGTCATACCCATGAGTCTCTTTTAAAAAATCCTCATAAAGAAAACACTTCATGGAAGTATATTTGAATAAAAAATCTTTCTCCATAGAGATATAAGAGATAAAATTATTCAAAAAGGTAAATAAATTAACTTAGCGATTATAGGGGAAATAAATTCAAGAAGAAGTTTGAGTTACCTTTTCCATTATCCTTTCTTTAGATTTGAAAAAAAGTGATTTACCCAAATATATAGCAAAAAAATATCTTAATAACCTATTTTATAACCTTATTCATATACATAACAATTTAAAACTTAATTTATAAATATTCTCCACATATACATTGGTTAGTTCTTATCCATTTTCAATATCAGGTGTGAGTAAAGTTGTTTGTTTTGAACCAGTTTTGTAATCACAGTGTTGTCACTTGTCTTTATCAAAATTTTAATCATTCATATATAATAAAAATTACTAAAATTGAATATTTTGAATTATTTATAATTTTATAATTTCATTCTATTATATTTATGGTTATAATCCATAAAGATAAAATCATAGATGAGCATGTTTTAGTGATTCTTAACGAATGAGCATTAATATTATAATTAATGATTTTAATAATATATTTAATAGTATAAATCCAAAAAAATATATTTATTTTATTATATATATCATATATTATTTTTAATTACATTATTATAGTCATCCATGACATTTTTTATTGCATTGTCCAATTAGGTGGTTAGACCAACCCAAACAAGAACATATCTTAATTAATGGGTAACTATGATTTTGAAAGTGGTGTATTATGGAAGAATATAATTATTATATAAAAATAATTTTATTATATATATAATTTTAATGTTTTTAATTATGTATAATGATATTTTATTAAATAAAAAAATAAACTAGATGAAAAATGTGATAAATTACTTTGGGGATGCGGTAGTCTGCACAACACATGGTTAACATTTTTATTTATTGAAAAAGGAGCATGAAGGAAGGTGGATTATAAATTTTCACTTAAAAATCATTATTATATCATATATTTCATATTTATCCTTTATTTTTACCCTTATAATTAACAAATAGAGGAAGTGGTGAAAAAAAACACAAGTCGTCGCTTTATGGAAGTAATATCCCGCACAACGCATGAATAATAGTTTATTTATTATTTTTTAAAGAGAGAAAAGGTGGTTAATAGTAATTATAAAAGAATAAAAAATATTAGAAAACAATTACTAAATTAATTTTATATAAATTTTTAAATTACATTTATAAGGTCATAAATAATTGAAAATAAGTTAGGAGAAAAAAGTACTCACATTGAGAACTTAGGATTTCCCTTAGAAGTCTCCATGTAAGTGGAGGTAAATAGCAATTATATTGTAAAAATAGGCTAAAATAAAAGTAATAAAGTTGTAAAATAATGATAATTGGTAGATTTTATTGTGGGAACTAAATTCTATGAGTGGACTTGATGGTGTGGTGAGTGACTCCTTTTATAAGCGGTCAAAATGAAATTTTTGTAATTATGAAAACTTAACATAATGGGAGTATGTTAAACATGTTAAGTAAATATAAAATGGATAATAATTGACTAAAGTTAAAATTTCGATGATACAAACCATAACCACTCAATTATAAACATTTTTTAAACATTTTATGCCTTTTAATTTCTAGTTTACCCCTTTTTACTATTTTGGATTTCCATTACTATAACTGGTTTTTTATGAGTCAAACTTACCATTTATAAATTAAAATAAAATGGAACTTATTAAATAATTTGAACCTTATAATTAAATATTTGAAATGAATTTTATTAATTCTTTCTTGAAAAAGTTATAAAAACAAATTTTTAAATAATAATTATATAATATATTGAAAAAGTTTTTGAAAAATATATAACTAAAGTTATAAAATCGATTTTTTAAAAATTAAAATAAATATGTTTAAGGAAGTTATAAAATAAATATTTTTTCTATAATATAGTTTCATAAATCCTTATGTCGAACATATATAGTAATAATATTGTAAAATTCACTCTATTTGTGAAAATGGTATTTTTAAAAACTCACTTAATAATTAATCTTTTTAGAAAAATAATTTAAATTAATATTAAGCTAATATAATAATCATAATTCTAAAAATTAATTTAAATTTTTTAAATTCACATTCTATAACTCATAAATTTAAATTTTAAATTAAAGAATAAAGTGTGGTGAAAATTAGTTTTAAGTGAATCATTTTTTAGGTATATTAACTATTCTTATAAAATTGGTGATAATATTTTATTTATACAAAAATTATATCACAAATTAAAAATATTAATTTTTGAAAAAAATGAAGAATGAAATTTTTTACTAACCTTTTAGTTGCACTAGATGAAATAGTTTTAAAACGGAATTTTATTTCACAATGTAGTTAATACTATTTGTACTCATTTAAAAACTATCCTATAATGGTCAATATCTATTTTATTAAAATGTGACATTTTTATTGAGGTTTAGTTTTTTGTGTTAATAAATCTATTAAACATTCTATTTATTTATTAGAGAATATTTAATTAAAATATTGGGTTGTCACAGTTCCCCTAGAAATAATTTCATCCTTGAAATTTTATTACTTAAATTAAAAAAGTGAGGCTACTTTTTCCTCATTATATCCTCAGGTTCCCATATTGCTTCCTCAAACTTATTATTACTCCATAGAAATTTGACTAGATGAGTGGTATTTTTCTACAATACCTTATCCCTTTGATACATAATTTCTACTGGTTATTCCTCATATGAGAGATCACATTCTATTTACAAAGCTTTTGAGTTTAGTATATTTGATGATTGTTGTATGTAATTTCTCAAAAGTGATATATGTAACAAATAATGCACTTAGGGGAGGTTTTGTAAGAGTTCTAAGTGATAATAAACCTTCCTGACAGAGTCAAGAATCTCAAAGTGAATATAATACATAGGGATTAACTTTCCCTTTTTCTCAAACAACATAACCTACTTCCACCAAGATATCCATAGGAATATCATATCACCAACATCAAACCCTAGATTCCATAGATGATTATCTATATATTTTTTTATTGACTTTGTGTTTTTTCATAGGCCACTAAATAGTATGAACCTTCTTATTTATTTTTAGGATAAGGTTAGGACCTATCAACTTCCTCTATCTAACATCATCAGAGCATTGTGAAGTACTACATCTCTTCCCATACAGAGCCTCATATGGTATCGTCTGAACGCTAGAATGAAAAATGTTATTATATGAGAACTATACCAATACATAAAATTCATTCATGCCTTTTAATATAAAAATATATTACTTTTATGATTTAAATGATTGATTATTTATCATATATTTAATAAAATTATTCATATTTGGTATGATACAACATTTGGTTTAAAATAAGAAAAATAAGTGAGAAAATGATTTCCATCAAAATATATCCTTACATGATGAAGTCTAGTCATATGATTCTTATAGGGGTCAAAACTGAGGAATCATGATGAAAAAAATCTTCTTGGGTTGGAAAAACAATTTTACATTACAAATGATCATTTTAAAATGTAAAACTATCAGGGAAGAAGGAATAAAACCAAAGAATAGAGAGAAAAATCACCTAAAATAAGGAGAACATGAGTCACCACATGACACATATGCGGCACAAAATAACACATATTCTTTACACTGTCACATACCATGAAAATTTCAAGACCTCATTTCACATTTGAAATTCACTTATAAGAACTAGGGCCATGAAAACTTTTAGTGTAAACATACTATTAACAATGTAATAAATGGCAATGCGTCCATACACTAGTGTGAGTTTCTACACTATATAGGGTCCTACACTAGTGTTTATCTCCACTTTTATTTATGCATTGTTTTTTATTTATCCTTACCTCTTACTCTTTAAATTCTAGAATGAGGGGGGAATTTCTAACTTGTGTTAGGGTATTGTAGACAAAGGGGGAAGATATTTCTCGATTGAATTTAATTTTATCTTTATCATGTTAGGTTGATCCAATTTTGAATTCCAATTTATAATCTTATCCTCTTTCTTAAATTTCTTACCAATAATTTCAGAATCTGAAAAGATGATATTTAAATTTCATAACTAATTTCCCAATATTATTTAATGGACATTTAATAGTCTCAGGTAATTGGGTTTAAATATATCATCAGGAAAAAATATTACATTAAAACCCTAAATAAATAAAACAAGGTAAATAGGGTATGTTTTTTACTAAGGAAGGGATACCATGACCATTAAATCCTCCTAAACCTGACTCCAAAACCAACCCTGAATTAATCGAATTGATTTCTAAATCTAGTTGTACCTAAAACATAAAATCTACAAAACCTCAACCCACCTTTCAAACTGGATTTTCAAAACCTAGAACCGATTCACTTTATTTATTCTTTCTTTCTTAATAACAATAAACTTTTTATCTCTCTACATTATCAAAAAAATAAAAATGGTGAGTTAGTTCTATTGAAAGTACAAAATAGTTAGAGAGGGTGCATGTATTATGGGTAACTAAATCAATCCACTCATAAGAACCATTTATCCATCCATTCACTGACTAAATTCTTGAGATAATTTAAGGTTGGAAACACTATTACTTATTGGGTGATTTATATGGATATTTTTATGATCCCATTTCCACAGAGGACTATAAGAAGATGACATTCACCCACGCATTCATTACATTTTCTTACTGTAGTATTCCATTTTGACTTTATAATTCCATAATTAACTTCCAGATATACATGTCAAGTATGTTTTATAATTTACTTGATACTTATATAGAGGTTTTTATAGATTATTTTAATATGTACAATTCCTTATTAGATGAGATTCTCTTGAGTTTGGGCAATGTGTTGCGTCATTTCATTGAGATAAATATGGTTTTTAACTTTGATAAATGTCATTCCTTAGTATATAAAGGAATTTTCATATGACTTGTAGTGTCACAACATGGAATTTAGGTTTATAGATCTATGGTAGATATTATTTAATCCTTTACATATCCTAGATGTCTGCATGATGTTTGATAATTCCTTATACATTAGTGTTTTTGTTGACTCTTCATCAGATATTTCATTAAGATATCTATACCATTATCTCAATTACTTCAAAATGATGTTGAATTCATTTTTTATGATTCTTTCAGGGTATCATTTGATGAGCTAAATAATATTATGACCACTCTATTGATTACACACCCCCATGGTGGGAGATCCCTTTTGAGATTATGTGTGATGCTCTAAACATAACATTTAGAGCAGTCTTATCGCAGAAGGTGGAAGGGTGGTCCCATGTGATTGTTTATGTGTTGAGGACTTTGGATTCATCCCCTGAAAATTACCCACAATATAAAGGAGTTTCTTTCTATCATATTTTCTATAGAAAAAGTCCACTCTTATTTATTGGTATCTAATGTGGTTTTCTCTCTGATTATAGAGATTTAAGGTACCACCTAAAGAAGATAGATTGAACGCCATGACTTATTCATTGGATAATAATTCTTTAAGATATTTGAATCAAGATAAGTAATAAGAAGGGGTTAGTGAACTTGGTGGATGACCACATGAGAAGGATCACTCACATGTTGGAGGATTATACCCCAATCTAGGTACCACTTCAGAAAAATTTCCCCGATGAGAACATTTATGTAATATTAGGTATACATCCTTGGTATAAATAATTAGCGAATTACATGTTTTCCAATAAAATTACATCAAATATAAAGAAACGCCAAGTTGAAAAATTGAAGGGTGAATCTAGGTTTTATGTGTGGTATGATCCTTACCTTTTGTATATTTATAGTGACCAAGACATTAAGAGATGTGTTCTCAATCATGAGTTTTAGTATGTTTTCATTTTTTTCATACACTTGCTTATGGTGGACTCTTTGGACCCCAAAGGATATCTAGTAAGGTCTTAGACTGTAGATTATATTTTCATACCTTGTTTTATGATACCCTTGTGTTCTGTAATTCATTTTCTCTTTACCAACACACTAAAAACATTTAAAGGATACTTCAGATTCCCCAACAACCGATATTATTTCTTGAAATGTTTGATGTATGGGGAATTGATTTTATGGGTTAGTTTCCAAGATTACGTGGTTTTTTGTACATTATTTTAAATTTTCATTATGTTTGTAAATGGGTGGATTCTAAGGCCACTAGGAGTTATGATTCTCATATTATAGAGTATTTATTCATGGCTCAAATTGTATATAGGTTTGGAGTACCAAAGGATTTAATCAGTGACCAAGGGGAACAAGTTTTTCAAATAAAATTTGGATTTCCTCCATCAAAATTATGGGGTGACATACAAAGAATCAACGCCATACCACCCCAAAATAATGGTCAATCCAAATTTTCCAATAGTAACTTGAAAAAAATATTGGATAAAATTATGTAGTCAAATAGGGAGGATTGAAACGAGTTTTTGGATGATATGATATGATTTTATAGGATGACATTAAAAACTCCCATTGGTTTGTCCCCCTTCTGATTCTTTTTTGGGAAACCATGTCATCTTCCTAGGTAGGTAGAATGTTGAGTGTATTGGAATATAAATAAATTTAGTACGGATTTATCTGAAGATGAAGATCAAATGGAGTTGATAATTCAAGAGATTTATTAGATTTGATCAACATCATATGTGAACTCAAAGCTCTATAAGGAAAAATAAAAAGCATCCCATGATATAATGATCCAAAAAAGGGAGTTTCGTGTTGGATAAAATGTTTTATTCTATAGTTCATGATTGTAGTTGATTCCTAATAAGTTTTGTTCTAGATAGTTGGGACCTTATGTTGTATCTTATGTTTTTAATTATAGTGTAGTGGAGGTAACTCAAGAGGCTATATGAAATATATTTGAAATAAATAAGAAGTGGTTGAAATATAAAATTGATAGATTTACCACACATGTAGTGTATTCTATCACACTGCTTGAGCCCAGCATCACTTGAAATTATTAGGTTGTTCCTTACCAGCTCACTTTTATGTTGTTTTTTTCAAATTTTAATTCTAAATTTCATCTGAATATATTATTTCATAGTTTTACATTCAGGAAAATGTATTATTTTAACTATGTGGTATGGGACAACTTTTTGGTGTAGCTTATTTAGGATTTTCATTTGTGTGTATTGCTTGTTAAATTAAAAAAAATGAAATAAAAGAAACACATCATGTAACCTTATTATTTACATGTGGAATATATAGAAAATTCATGTTTTTAAAATTCCTTAGTAGCATGATAAGTATGAGAAAGATATCATCATTAAGGGTTGATTTTTATGAAAATAGAAGTCATTGATGATATGATTGTTTGTGTCATTACAAAAACTTCTAGATTATGAAACTGTTCAGGGTGATATTTGTTCATGTTAAATTGTGTCATTGATTTCTCCTCAAAAAATTCTATGAAGCCATGAATTGTGAAACTTTTCCTACTAAATTTAAGGTATAACCATGTTAGGTAATTTTTTTACATCAGTGGTCGATCTCCATGTTCATTTATTTTTTGATCGGCTTCATTACTATACTGAGTTGACATATTAATGTTTACTTGATATCAAAAAGTTATGAACCCTAAATAAAAAATAAAAGAAAAAAAGAAACAAAAAAATGTTTTCTTAATAAACATGTGTGTGATGAATTGTACAACACGTGTTGATATATTGGTTTGGAGATTAATGCTTGACTTTCAGGAATTATTAATTGAGTTGGTCTTGAAATTTGATTGCAAATGAATATAGAAAAAAATTAGTAGAATTAAACCAGGTAAGAATAATTATTTTACATGAATTGAATATACTAAATAAAGGGTGTTTATTTGTGCTTGAAATGTTTTGAACATACACATATGAGGAATTAGTGTCATAGTGACCCATAACGTTTTTCACTAAGATTAGTGTCATTAATATCACAAGATTTTATTTCAATATAATTTATGAGTCAATGAATTTAAAATTTATTAATATATAATAATTTATGAGATCCTTACTTTTCCTATATTTCCAGTATGGATTGGGAAATATCAACATGCATATCTTATCACAATTCTTTAGAATAAATGACATGTAACTTTGTCTCAGAGTGACAAAGGGAAAATTTGGAGGAGTTGATAGTACAGAGTTTTGTTGAAAATTTTATTTCAAATAATTGAAATAATTTCATCAAATTGTGTTAAATTTTTTTATTTATAGAATATTTGGGATTAGATGATACATTTACAAATTTGATCAAAATTATAGTTTTGAATATTTAAAGTGCACTATATTATTTCAACCATAAATATTTTCTTCTATAAATGATTTGAACATAAAATTTTGTAACATCGTTCCTCACTCAATAAGATAAAAATTTAATTGAGGACATATGAGTGTAATATTTAATTTGATTGGATTAAATGGTCGATGAAGTCAAATTTGGGCTGGAATTGAAAGATTGGACACCACTTCACTTTTAAGGACATAATGTTGCAATCTGGGAATTCATTAGGATAAAATTAAGATTGAAGATATATGGCCAAATCCCAAAAAATGTCCTTTTTTAAGGATATATGGTTAAATTATTTTGATAGTCACCCCATTAGTTTAAATTGGATTAAAAGGAAGAATTTTCCCATTCACACTTATAAACACTTATAAAACTAGCCTCCCTCCCCTCTATAAATGGCTATTTTTCTCATTTTTTAGGATTTACCAATGAATTATAGTATTAAGAGTATATTACAAGTCATTAGTTTCCACTTATATACACAAATAGAGGAGGGAAGACCCCAATCTAGGATATCCTCCAAAATTTTATTCTTTTTCTCTTCTTTGTCATAACATTGTTATTATTTCCATAAACTCTCTATTTATCTTATATTTATTCAATTATTTTCAATTAAATTATTTTTAATTAACATATTTTCACTATAAATCAATAATATAAACAATATTGGGTTTTCCATTTTTAGAATTGTTTGAATTAAAATAATTTCTATATTGACTACACCACCTATGGAAAAGTAGTTTTTCTTAGTAATTGATCTACATACAACCTTATTAATTTATTTTTTTCAGTCAATGAGATACTATAATTCACATAATATGTTATATTAATTTATTTTTACATAAAATAAACTAATAATTCAATTGAAAAATTATTAGAAAACATTTGAAGTCGAGTAATTTTTGAGTCATGAGAGCACAATCTGAATCAGTAAAACAAAAAAACAAGAACACTTTATAAAGTTTAAATATAATCACTAAAAAAATTGATAATCAATTAAAATATTTATTTTCTTTTTAATTCACAAATTAACTTAATCTATCCTTATAATGAAAAACAAAGATGTGTGATGCAATTTCATATTCCTAAGCTAGCCTAATTTTTGATTCATTTCATCTTTTTAGGTGAGGTAAATTCTCATAGGGTTTAGTGATTAAAAAATTAGGGGATCATAATTAAGTAGATTTTAATTTTAATTATGAAGATTAATTATTTAGTAAAAAGGTATATTTATATTGATTATTCCTTATAATAATATTTTTGGATAAAAATATTCTCATAGCGTATTATCATTCAAATTTCAAAAAGGAAAAAAAAATAAAAAAATTGAATTTTCATCCAGAATTCATATTATAGTTTTTAAAATTTTAAAAAACCCACAATACTTTTAAGTGGTTCATTCTGCTTCTTTAATTTTATTTTAAAAATACCTTTAATAGGCTATTTTAATTACTTTCTCTTTTGATAGATGACCTTGGTAAGCCACTCTATTGCACCTAAGTACCCAAAACTACACATAATTTGTGAGAACTAGTGACAATTCATTTAATAACAATGGTAAAAATATGAAAGAGAAGATGAAATATTAGACCACTGATACTGGAAGAGAATATTATTACAATAATTATGAAAAGGGAAGGAAGATATGACAGGAACACAACCTTATTTTTAGATATTTTGGATAAAAATAACTGGTGGATTGCCTAGATAGAAATTGTGAAAGTAATTCTAGTAGGAAGAGTTAATCTATTTTAAGAGGAAATAAAGGGACCAACATAGGCAGATAGGTCACATTTGAGACCATTTATGGACCCAAATAGGTATGATATTTTCAATTATCTATCATATTTATTTGAAGATGAACGGGGTGAGGTTTATCCAATAATGTTAAAAAAAGTGATTTTAGGAGGCAACTTGAGATTTTAATAATTTTTCATTTCTGTTTTTATTTGAATTCACTCACCTCAGAATCATTAAAATTTCATTGGTAAATGAATGTACTTTCACTTGTGCAGTTTCATTTTCAGGACCCTCATGACACTGAAAAATAGTTTTTCAAGGGACCGCATGAGAAATTCACATCATGAACCTAGAGTAGTAAGAAATTTTCAATCCCAAAGTCACGAATTCAATGAAAGGGGAGTAATAATTTCAATTCTGTAACTTTTTAATATACTCTCAAAATTTAATTATTTTATATTTTGTAACATTTAATTTCATGGCCACATTTAATTTTCTATTTAATCAACTAAACTATGAGACATAAAATACATAGGATAAGTTAAATTCTATATTTTTAAACATCATTGTAAATAAATTTGAATGAGAAAAATGGGTAATATATTAGTTGTTATAAGAATGTAGTTTTGGATTTAAAAAATTATGTTTTATGGAGACCAATTGATTTTTGTAAATGATTTTTTAATATTTGGATATTCTTTGAGTTTTAGATATTTTTATTAAACGATTTTATTATTCATATTAATTTTTATGATTACATTTCCAAACCATTCATCTCATTCCCAATACATTTTATGAACCAATATTTCTTATTATTTCAATAGTATATTTCTTTAGAGAACCCATCTTGTTCTCTTCTGAAACATGATTAACATCTTATCATATGTACGAATAAATAGAATTTGTTTTAATATGATTGATGGATTATTTTATCTAAATCATTTATCCATTTACCCAAATTAAATTAATCCCTTTTAAATCATATTGAAGTCACCAATAGTCATGTTAGAAAATGATCCATGTTACAAGCTCATTTTATCCATTCCTGGCTTCTTCTAAATATTTTTCATGATGTTCAAAAATGGGGGGGGGGGAGATAGAGAATGGGTGAAGTGGTATGAATTTTTTAATAGATAATTGTGGGAATATTTACAAAATATTTTGTGAAGGATTTAATTTATTTCATTCATTTCACTAACAATTTAAAAAATTAATAGTAAATAAGTTCAGTTCTTGTTAAATTCTAATATCATAATTTCTTGATCAGTGATATTATTTAACTATTAAAAATAGTTCCATGAGGAGATAATTTGGGGTTGGGTAATGGATGTTAGATTTTTTCCATGATTAAATTTTGAAAAGGGGAAAAATATAGAGGAAAAAATACAATAGGGTGTTTTCACTCATTATGCTATATTACTCAATGAGCATGCTTTTAGTTTTGGGAAAAGGGATATGATATCTAGAGAGGGATAATATTCCATTGAGATATTTTTAATTATAATGCAAATTTATTTAGAGACAAACCTACTTTTTTAGATTTAATTGTTTTAAATCATTCACCAACCTTCCCAAACCCTAGATTCATTTCAACCTATTGATGAAGCCCCCATGGTTATTTTTGATTATGTATTTATGTGGTGGAGATTATAGATGAATTAAACATATGGTAAGTGAAATGTTTTTGAGGTGTGAGATGAATTTAACTTAAACTTATTACCTTGATTATGAAAGGAAAAATTAAAAGTTAGTTAAATTACAAATTCATACATACTAATAATTAATTGAAAAATAAAAAAGGATGAATGAAAATGTTTGGTTATTTCAAATATTTTTTTAAAAATTTGTTTATATTTTCTATAAAAAAACGTGGAATTTATGTAATTTACCTATGTGATTATTAGATATTTAATTTAATATTTTATCAATTACTTTTATCGATATTCAATTTAAATCAGGGAAGTGTGAGTGTCCTTGGTATTGTTTTGAGATTCCATCCTTAGGGACATGTTCGAATTTAAGTGTGGGGGATTTGATATTTCCAACCCGTGAATGATTTTTAATATAAGAATGCACTAATATTATGATTTATATGATTGAATATTTTTTATTTATTTAGTGAAATGATTTTTATTTGAAATGATACAACATTTTCATGAAAACAAGCTAAATGAAGAAAAAAAATGGTTCCCATTAAAAGATGGACTTGTACTATGAAAGAAGATCATAAGATGCTTCTAGGGGTCCAAAATGAAAAATCAGGATGAAGCAAACATTTTAAAGGTATAAAAAAACTTTTTACATCATAAATATTCATTTTATGATGTAAAAATGTTAGGGATAAAGGTGTAAAACCAAATAATGAACAGAAAAACCACTTGGGAGAAGAATAATATATTTCACAATGTGACACATATGCATCAAGTTATGGAAAACCCTAAAAATATCAAGAATTGATTTAAAAAAAAAAATCACCTATAATAATTTGTTCCATGGAAGTTTACATCATAAAAGAATCATTCATGAAATAAAAAGTGGGGATGGGAATAAAATATCCAGATTTGATGTTGAATGCGGTGAAAACCTCTCTTTATGACCCAGTATGGACAATAATGACTCGATATATCTTTTTGATTAATTTATGAATTTAATAGTGGTTAATTAAATAAATCCTAATAATCTTGAGGATCTAAAAATAGATAATCAATCCACTTTTACCAGAACCAATCTATAGACCAAAGCCTAGGGTGAGTTGTTGCAATGTGCAGGGTCCTACACCAATAATTCTCTATGATTTTATTTATCCATTTTTTTCTTTATCTTTCCCTATTACACTATCATTACTAGAATGAGGGGCTAAATACAACATTTTTCTAGGGAAATTATGAAATATTGTGGAGATGTTATTGGATTTAAATTCATTTTATACTATTCATAAGGGGTCATGCAAATTTATAATTCCAATTTCTAATTTCTTTCTTATTCTTAAATTGATTACAATTAATTTTTTAATTAGAAAAGAGTATCTTTAAATTTCACAAGTTATTGTATTAAAATATTTAATAACCATTTAATAGTATGGGGTAATTATTTTTAAATACATTATTATGATAAACTTATTTCATTAAAACTCTAAATTAACATACCAAGGGAAACAATGTATTTTTATTCTATTGAGGGGATACCCTAACCATAAAATCCTCCTCATCCAGAATCCAACACCAACCATGAAATAATAAAATTAATTTCAAAATATATAAAACCACAACATTCCTTTCAAGCCTAATTTTCAAATCCCAAACCCACTTCACCTTCTTTATTGTCACTGTCTTAATAAAAATCAACTGCTTCTTATTTCATATTTATCAAAACCACATCAAATAATTTGTTTTATTTTAAAAAAATAAAATAACTAATTAGACTGTCTCATGGGTTTAACCTCAAACTTACTACTAAATACATTTAATTAACTAGTTACACTTGTTTGAGTATAAATAAATTATTAAATTTGGATATCCTTATACGGAATTGAAATTCCCCCATAAAAGGCCATATACTAATGGGATTTTTGGATCTTAAAAACCTTGATATTGCATTAAAAAAGTCTGAATATATCCTATTGAGTTTTAATAGTTTTCTTAGAGTAATATTCTATATAAGGTTGATAAGAAGTTATGCAACTTTCCTCTATCACCAATTCATTCTTAATACTTCCCTAAAATCTCGAATTCAGATGAGATATAATGGAGAGTGGTACTCCATTCGTTATTAACACTTTAGTTAAGTATATCTTGGAAATTTGGCTAAGATATAAATATTCTTTGATGGTAATAACATGCACTGACTTAGTAAGGTGGTCAAATAGAACTTGGATAACATCATGGACCTTAAACTTTTTGAAGTCCTGTAACGAAATACATGGTAATGTTTCCCCATTTCCATACTATTATAGGTAATGGTTAAAATAAACCCTCGAAATTATGTCATTAAATATTAACATGATGGAATACCAAACTTAAATATACGTATTATGTGACCTCCCCCTTCATGATATCCCATAAGAAGTTTTACTTAGATAACTATACATATTTGTGGTTCCTAGATGAGTAGAGAAAGATGAGATATGACAATCCTAAACTTATCAAATCATAAAGATACCATGTAAATAAAATAGGTTTCATAAAAGGTATAAATAAAAATCATTCAATTTTTATAATGAACACACAAAAAAAAATTTGTTTCATAAAAAGTTAAAAGGAAAATCTTTCACTTTTCATAGAATAAAAAACCTGGAAATAAAAGTGGGATTCATAACATTTCAAAATAGTATAACTACATGATCTAAATTTATTGACATAAAAAAATGATCACCCAAAACTAATAACAAAATATAAGAAAAAAGTGGGTGAAACTTGAAACATAATTGTTAGGTCAGATAAGGTAATGATATATGGTCTATATGGGGTGAATAGACCAGATTAAAAAAATTAGTTAAAAAAATTTATTATTTAAATTTGATATAAATGTTAATTATTAAAGTTATAGAGTAGTGGAAGAAAAGAATAAAAGAAGGATTTTTATACTAGTTCAACCCAATGTGGATAGATTCTAGTCTTATACCTATCTGCTTGGTAAGAGATACATTTTACTATAACATATTTTTAAAAGGGGAATCATAACTCGATTATAAAATAATTTTTTACAAAGTGGAGGGATAACCTTGACACACCGAAATTTGTAAGGGGAGTCACAACCTATTTATACACTGACTTTAGATATTATGAGTCCCAACTCAAACAATCTTGACATTAGAATTTGGGATTCACAACTTAAGGTAGAGAAGGTGAAATTCTTATGTATGTAAAATCATAAACAAAAAAATAGAATACACATGAAAGTTATGAAGAAGTGTTATGGAAATAAGAAACTAGAAGAAATAGGATATAAATGATGAAAGAATAAGTACTGGTTCTTGAGTTAAGGATCGACTAATCTCTTTAAGGTAGAAGAAATAGAATAATATGTAATTAAACACTTGAGAGATCATCCAAATGATGAGATAGAGTATCATACATTCTTTTGTAGACAGTACAACACATTGAATGTTCACACCATTTTCTTAAATAAAAATAGTGTATTGAATATTTATATAGTCTCATGTTTAATAACACCTATAATTCCTTTATATAAGTATCTTTAAAGCTTAAAATATCCAAAGAGAGTTTCTGTGAACAACTATAATTATCAAAAATAATAATGACAAAGTCAACCAGTAATCTCATAAAGATAAAATGGTTGTTATAAAATATCTAGGAACTCAAAATAAATAAATTATAATTATTCAAATTATTATAATGAATCAAATAAATGTTTTTCATTCAGATAATATTTGTTAAACTTGATCAATTAAGTCCATAAATATATCATGAATATTGAATATAAATAAAAAAAAGAAATCTATCTCTACAGAAATGCATAAAATATAAATTCATATTAACATGAATTTATTACATGGAAAAAACTTTGAAAATATTTAACAACATTAATAAATATTTTAGATACAATTAAAACAATTAATTTAAAAATTAATAAAAAAATTCAGATTAATATATATATATATATACACAACATGTTTATAAAAAAATTAAGAATTCTAAATTAAATTATATTAAAATATGTTTTAAAATACATTAAAATTGTTCGAATAACCACAAAATAATAATAAAATAATTTCAGAATAAATAAAATGATAAAAAATTATTATACATATAAAATAAAACAAAAAAGGTGCATGATTTCTTTTGGATTTATAGAATAAAAATATTGAACTATTGGTATCATATTTTAATGTGGTGTGAGAATAATTAATTAACTGAAAATTACTATAAACTGATGAGCACTTACTGGTGGTTGCATAACATTTACTTGTCATGGTAGCATAAAAATTCACACATGGATGTAGTATCAATATTCTACCACTACTATAGAAATAAGAAAGTGGTGCTAATGTATAAATGAGCGAGACCATTCTTTCATCACATGAAAATGGATGGTGCTACCACCACTGGTTGATACTATGATGAAAACAGTGGATCTGCGACATGCTACTGGGATATGTTGAACACTTCTACCATTGATAAAAGGGTGATAGAACTACCATTGGCGAAGAAGGATTACTATCATTGAGAAGAATTCTGGAGAAACCGTTCCTTTTCTAGGTGCTTGCAAGTGATGTTTCCCACAACCATAGATCACTCCTAATGTAGTGTTGGAATTTAATAACTCTAGAGAAAAAGGGATATAAAGGGGATATGATTATCAGTGCTACAAAAAACACTAATAAAAGGGTACCATTTTTTAGTTCTTTTTTTCGAGTGCTGATAATGGTCCCCCATTTATCAGTTCTTTTTTATCACTGATAAAAGTATCACCTTCTTATTGTTTTCTCTAGTGATGATAAAGGTTGTAGTGAATAATTTAATTTATATATAAATATTTATAAATTTTCAAATAATATTTATATTACTATTAGTATATATTTGTAAATATAACATAAAAATATTATTTATATAAATTTTAATAAAAAAATATTACATTCATAATTATATATATATAAAATTATCAAATTTATATTTGTCAAAATATTTAATTTTTTTATATACATTAATTGAAAAATATTTATATAATTAAAATAAATATAATATATTAATATTTTATTTAAAAAATTATATACCTAGAAGAATGTGAACCATGGGTTAGAACCCATGGCTCCAAAAAATTTATTATTAAAAATTAAATACACAAGGAAAGAAAGAAAGGGGATGAAATTATAAAAAAGGGCCTCAAACACTATCACCAAACACAACAGATCCTTGAAAACTCATCTTCTTTTATTTATACTTCCCCTTCCTCAAGAGCCACCATGATTCCTCATATGCCTATCCTAATGGTCAGACTATTCATAGGAACCCTCATTCTCCATTTTAACTTTAGTGCTCATGAACATAGAATCTTCAAAGAAAAGAGTAGTACGATCCACTTTCACCTTGACCTCCTCCTCAGCTGCACTATCAACACATAATTCCATCAGATATGGTGTTAACTCGCAACCTTCCCCCTTTCCACCTTCAATTCTTAGCCTTTTAGTGAAATCATTATTTTCCCCATGCCTATTTCTAAATTTAAAACTCTGGAAAAGCATCCAGACACTTCTAGAGTGGACTTATTGAAAAAAACATCATAAGAAATACCCTTATTTGTCCCTACCTTGGACTAGTAAGTCCCATTCCAAGCCCGATTTTCAAAAGTAGACCATACATCCATAACAGACCATATGACTAGATTATGTCCACCCACATCCATGCAGTCCTCCCTAAAAGCATCCACACTTGGATGAAGTTTGCAGTTTCCACTCTGGTGAACAACCATTCTTCAGTGAGAATAAGAAAGGTTCCTTTAACACTTCTCACAGAAGTTCCCAATAGAGTTACATGATCTAAAAAAATCTGTCCATCTCCAATATTTCTTTATAATCATAATCATAAACAAACAAATAAATAGATAAATATAATTAAATATATTTATTTATAAATATATATAAATATTTTTTTAAATATATTTATTTATAATTATTATTATAAATAGATTTATATATCTAAACAATTATAAAAAATAAAAAATATATTTAATATATTTATAATTATATAAAATTATATATTAATATATATATAATAATATAAATAAGTACAATAATATATAAATATATTTAACTATAAAAAAATATTAATAATTAATTAGAATTATTTAGAAATATATTTATTTATAATTATATGTAAATATAGCCAACGAGCCTATACCCAAGTGGTAAAGGGTCCTGCTTGGCATCTAGGAGCTCATAGGATCAATCCCTATTAGGTGCATGTACTATTGTAGTACTATGTGGGAGGTGATGCAGATGATGATGCTGGAAAGCAGTGATGTAGGCGTGGTGCAGGTAGGTGGTGTCGTAACATCACACATGCCTGGTGACACTGACAGAATGATGCATGCATGATGATGCATGGGGCTTTCAGACCGTGTTATGAAATTCATGCCCACTGGGCCTACTGGCCATATATAAAATAAATAATACTTGATGGGTGGGATATCCCCATGATAGGGGGGGGGGGGGTGGGGGGGGGGGGTGGAGGCTATGACCAGCCTTTCCGACCTGTGTGTGTGGTATGTGTGTGATTGAACTTACTTGTACCCTCAAGTAACTAATATATATATATATATATATATATATAATTGTAAAATTATAATACATATATTTAAATCATAAATATACTTATTATATTTATAAATATATAAATATATATAAATATATAAATATTTATAAATTTATATACATACATGTATATAATTATATAAAAATTTATAATTATATAAATATATATAAATATAAAATTATATAAATAAATATAAATAAATATAAATATATAAATATATATAATTATAATTATAAATATATATATATATATATATACACTTATTTATAATAATAATTATAAATAAATATCTATATTTAAATAATTATAAAATTATAATAAATATATTTATTTTATTTATAATTATATATAATATTATATTAATAAATATTTATAATTCTATAAATATATATATTTATATAACTATGTATATATATTTCTATTTATAATTGTAATTATAATTATATATTTATTTAAATAGTTATAAAATTATGATAAATATATTTCTTACATTCATAATTATATATATTAATATATCAATAAAAATATATAATTTTATAAATATATATAATAAAATAAATATATTTATAATTTTATACAAATAATTTTAAATATATTTATTGGTAATTGTAATTATAAATACATATTTTTAATGGCATGTGTCGTTTAGTTGGTGATAGAGCTGAGTATATATGGGTATGTTCTATGTGTCTCCATGGCATGTGTTGTTTTGTTGACATGCTAGGGACGTCGAGATGACTAGTCGAGTATTGTTGAGGATGGTCTTGAGATGAAACCTTTCTCTTTTTTGGGTTTTCATAGGCTGGGTCAAGTTAACTGGTGCCCATCAGTTACACCTTTTTTGGTTTGGGGTTTTAGGGGCACCTATTGAGTATTCTTATACTCACCCCTACATGGGATTTTCCCGCACATGTCTTGGGTCTGGTGAAGACCACAAGTCATTCGACAAAGTCCCAGTTAGACTAGGAGATGGTAGAGTGTAGTAGCTAGAATTTCAAAAGCTTTCACCGGATCTTGGATGAGTAACTTATCGGCGAGTGTTTGAAAGTTATCCCCACCATCAGAGAAGGGAGGATTCTTTTGTCGTTTTCTTTTGGTGGGCCCTGTATTTTACCTTTTTTGTACTTCTAATGTACTCTTGTTTGAGATAGTTGTACACATGCATTTTAGTTTTCAGTTGTTGTATATATATATATATATATTTATATCTCTAAACTATTTCATGGAGGTTTATGTTGATGCATGCATACATGTACGATAGGCTAAGGCCTCCCATGTGTGTGATAACATACTTAGCGCTAGTCGCTAGACCCTTGCCTATTGGAGGCAGGCTTGGGGAGTCGTTAATCAAGCCTCATTGGGCCGGGTCATGATAGAGTGGTATCATATGAGGTTCCACCTTTGGGACCTCATAGCATAGTTTGTCTGGATATGAGCTTGGTTTCGGTTACATAATGACAGTGTTATGATGTTTTGAGTTCAAATTTTAGTCTAGGGACTTCAGTATTGGTACAGGGAACTGATGTATCCACACAACAGGACTCTGATAACCTTCAATTCAACTCGGTACATCAGGACACTGGTCACATGGGAATAATGGTACATGCATTATATATGACTGGGTTCTAGGGTTTTACAATCCTTCTTGAGTAAGCTCCCCGGATATACTCTTTGGTCATGGTGCATCTTGAATTTGTTCAAGATGTTTCCACAACAGCTGAATTTTAGGGTTCTAGAGATGGGTTTGGTGTATGACTGGATAAGTGACGAGGCCTCCGTACAAGGTCATGGTCACAAGGTAGGTTATCCTCTAGTTGTACAACTGGTGGAGCCACCACTCGTTGAGCAACATGTTGACCCACCTATGAGGGTTTAGTGGATGTATCATATCAGACAGAGTCATGGGTAGATCTATTTGTATTTGTGTTCTTCGATGTAGATTCTACTACTTGAGAAATAGGGATCCTTCCCCCACTTAGACTCATTTTTGTGACGCAATGAAAAACCGTGCGGGTGAGTTAGTGTCATCCAAAGATGATAGTATTGAGCTGTGGTGGTTGAGTCCCTTTGACTTATGTACATGAGGATTGGCAGCATGTTGGTAGTTAAAGGACCGATAAGACCTAGTGTGAGTGTATGTGAAAGTCTTTATTGTTTGTTGGTTCCCTGACATTTTCGGTGTCATCTTGTACGCGAGACGCTTGAGGAGGTTACTGTGTGGTACGTCATGGTTTCGATTTTGAAGGAAAGATAGAAACTTTCCCACTAAGATACATCCTTGAGGCCCAATCTAAAACTGTATGGGTGAGTTAGTGTCACCCAAAGCAGATAGTGTCAAGGTGCAGTGGATGAGTTCCTTCGACCTATGAGTTTGACGTTGGTTCTGTGGATTGGCGGTGGTTTCGTTAGGTCTTGTAAGACCCAATGTGTACACATGGGAAACCCTATTTTTTTTTCCTATTGAAAGGAAATTTTCCTTAAGGAGTGGAGGTTTTGTTGCAAGGTCTCATGTGACGAGTTATCCAGTGGTTGTGGATTTCCTTAATTTTGGGAGTGCGTCAACCTCATGAAGTTTTTCATTGACACCAGTCACATGGAGAGATGTGTTGCTGAGGTGGTATTTTCCTTAGCATCATGTTGGTTTTGGAACATACCATTTGGATTTGGTTGTGGTCTGTTGGGGATAACTTAGGGTGGTTGTAGACCGAGGAGGGTATCCTTGGGTGTTTGATTATTGGCTCTTTTTTTGGTTGGATCTCGTCAAGGGTTCAAAGTGTTAACTAGGGTGTCAGGCTACATCTTAGGTTTGTAAACCCTCTCTTTCATTTTTGGTGGGGTGATTCTTCTTTGTGCGAGTTTGTTACAGCCCAAGAACCTCTACTGAGCACTCTGGAGAGAGGGACCCAGTGGAGAGTTCATTTCCTTCCTCTTATTCCTAGGATTTTACTTTTCAAGGATGGAAAGCCTTAATGTGGGGTGTTTTTACGATTTGGGTTTTACCCTATTAGACTTTGGAATATTCCTATGAATAATTACCGAGCTAGGAGTTGAGAGAATGTGTGATTCCATGAACTGGTGTTCCTAGAATAAATATTATAAAAATATAACATATTTTTATACTATGAAATAGTGGAAATAGGTTATCTCTCAAATTGTAGCTTGGATTAGAAATATGAGGGTACGGTTGAGACTGAATCATGTCGCTTACCCTAGGTGAGGTGTAAGTTTAGTGGGTACATGCCTGCTATAGAAAACTTTATTCGGGACATAAAAACCATTAAAATAATTAAATAGAATTATTTTATTTTGGATTTTATCTTGAATAAATTCTGAATAGTGTATCAGATTTAATTGCTTAGTCCACGGTTTGGTTTAGGAAGCCGTGTTTTCCCTAGGTGCGACATAAACCTTGTTGACGCCAGGTGTGGGGTTGGAGGCGTGTTGGGAAGGGGTGTTAAGATGATATATTTTTTAATAAAATTAAAACAAATATCTCATCCTCTTCCTTTTGGTTCATGAAAGCAGGAACCAGCCCCCCTCCTCCTTCAACGATGAACAACCGGAGGCCGGATCAAGCAAATGAAGCACCGTCAGTCTCAGATCTTGACGACAGATGCTCCCAAATCGTGCAGTAACAGATCCGAAGCATGGATATGGACTCAAATATTTTTAAATACACCAAGAGGTATAAAATTTTTGAGTTTTAAATTTTGATACTCATTTATACATTACTTTCATGCGAATCATCACCATAACGACAAAGATCGTGTCCCGAGGTTTCCAAAACATGTTTCAGATTGATTTTTTGACCACCAGGGTTTTCTCGGTGCTCTTCGAAAGCTCCAAAGGTGATTTAAAGATATTTGAGGTCTGATGTGGTGGTCTGATGTAGCTCTTGAAGCGGTCCAGTAGGTGGGGGCGGTGGGCCGGTGGTGGCGGCCAGTCCAACCAATTTTGTCCAAGGGTTCTTTAAACCACCATTACTTCCAAACCATGCGTCTGATTCACAAACTATCTATGGTGAAAAAATCCATGTGACAAGTCAGACCCTTTGAGAATGGTTTAGGAATTTAATGAGTTGGGTTCACGGCTCGGGGCCACAAAACGTTGTAATAATAGTAATATTTATTGTTATTCAACTTTGACCCGCAATAACTTCTGCGCAGAGCGTCCGATTAATGCGTCGTCAGTGGCGTTGTGACCCAAATAGTAAGATGGACGTTTCAGTATAAATGTTGGGTTCTTAAACCAAAATTGGGATGTGGGCCCCATGAGGGAAATTTTGGGGTGTTTGTGGTGAAATATGACATTTTCATTGGGTGTCTATTTTGGACCAATGGATAGTGGATTAAATGTGTTTTTCTAAGAGTATCAAAATAGTCTGACCCATTTGATGTGTTCCAAGATCGAGGTGAAGGACCCACGTCATTAGTTTGGGATTGTTATGGGGAATAGGGCCTTTTTCAATGATTATCTATTTTGGGCATGTAAATACCCTATCATCAGTGCTTTTCAACATAAAACATGATGGTTTCCTCTGATACAGCTTGAGAGACTCCCCATGTCATGTTCAAGGGACCATTACCTTTGGGTAGTATCCTCTAGGGTTGTTACTTCTCTGATGGACTAGGGTGCGGGTTCCCTGTGATGTTTGTGCAGTTGGACTACTCCACCACCATGAAAGGGAACAAGATCTCCAATATCATTGTATGGTAGAGTAGGTACTCCCCTTCCATATCAAGGTATGGTTTTTCTAGCCTCAGTGTGGTGATACCCTATCGTGGGTGTGAGATTACTTTACTTGTAGTGGTTCTCCCATACCATGGGTGCGAGATCACGTTACTCAGTGTGGTTCTCCCCTACCATGGGTGAGAGCTCACTTTACATGCAGTGGTGCTCCCCTACCGTGGGTGCAAGCTCACATTCATTAGTGTGGTGATCCCCTACCATGGGTGCGGGCTCATGTTACTTGTAGTGGTTATCCTATACCATGGGTGAGGGATCATGTTCCTCTCTTGTTCTTCAGTGTGGTGTTCCCCTACTGTGGGTGCGAGATCATGTTCCTTAGTGTGGTGCTCCCCTACCATGGGTGCAGGCTCACATCTATCAAAATGGTGCTCACCCACCGTGGGTGTAGGCTCACATTTTACAGAGTTGTGATCCCATACCATGTTAGGGTGTGGGATCATGTTTCACAGGGTGGTACTCTCCTATCATACTAGGGTGCAGGTTCACATTTTAGGAAGTGGTGCTCCCTTAACTTGTTAGGGTGTAGGATTGTGTTTCACAGAGTGGTAATACACTGTTGTACTAGGGTGTGGGCTCATATTTATAGATTATTGATCCTCTGTTTTCAGGTTGCAGTAGGAAGCAAACCCCTCTACTTTCAACCCATTATTCCATGTTATGATTTAGTGCTCCCTCGATGTTCTGAGGTGTGGACCTCTCAAAATATGAGTGATAAAGGTTTGTTGGGTTGGTTTAGGAGTTAGTACTCCCTTAACTGTAGGGCAGTGGTGAAGAGAGGGACTCTTCGTAGTTCTTTCGACCCTACACAGGGTGCAAGTCAGTGTTGGTGGAATCACTCAGTTGAGTTCCATTAGGGATGGTGTGCCTGGTTCATCGACTTTGAGCTATCGATGCATGCCTATTTAATTTTGTAGTATATTGAGGATGAATTGGATCTTGATGCTATCTATGAGGTCAGCACCACATGAGATGGTTGTGAGTTTTTTTAAACATAGATTTGTTCATCATGGATAGTCTATAGTCAGGACCATGAGACTTGGTGATGGGGCTGAGTATATATGGGTATTTTTTTTGTCTCTCCATGGAATGTGTCAATTAGTTGACATAATAGGGACATCAAGAGAACTAGTCAAGTATTGTTGAGGACGACCTCAAGATGGAGCTTCTCTCGCATTTGGGTTCTCTCAGGCTAGATCGAGTTAACTAATGCCTATCAGTTACTCCCTTTTTTAGTTTGGGGTTTTTGGGGGTGCCTACTGATTATTCTTATACTCACCCCTACATGTGATTTTACCACACATGTATTTTGTATTGTGCAGACCACATGTACTTCGATAGAGTCCTAGTAGGACCTAGAGAAGATAGAGTGTAGTAGCTGGACTGACTAGAGTTTTCACCAGATCTTGGATGAGGAGATTATCAACAGGTTTTTGATAGCAATCCCCTCCTTTAGAGAATGTCAGATGTTTTTTCTGTCTTCTTTTTGTGGGCCTTATATTTTCCCTTTTTGTACTTCTGATGTACTCTCGTTTGGTATAGTTGTTTTCATGCATTTTAGTTTTTGTATATATATTTATATATTCACTGTTTCGTGGAGGTGTATTTGGGCGTATGCATACTGGTATGATAGGCTAACGCCTCCCATGTGTGTGATATTCTACGCTGTGCTTGTCACCAGTCCCTGGCCTGTTGGATACGGGCATGGGGAGTCACAGATCGTGCCTCGTTGGGCCGGGTTGTGACAATTCACAACTATATTATAAGTATGGAAGGTATTTTATTATCTAATGGTAGTATAAATATTCTTATAAATGCAATTGTCTTAGATCTTTATGAGGAACAGTGTAAACCAAATAGGTTTTTGGTCTTTAGTTTCATGATTATGTTGATTCATTAACGATTCTTTGTTTCCCTTACTATCTGAATCACTATTTTTGGATCCTTTCTACTGAGTTCATGGTGGTTTAGGGTATATGGAGGTTGCATTTGAATTTCCATGGGTTTTTATATAGATATGGATCTCGGTTAAATCCATCATTCATTTCTCCCATCCCACATTCTAGATCCCATCTTGGTTTAATTTTTGGTTCTCCAACGGTTTAAGTTCCCAGAATTATAGTGTTTGATATCTTATTATTTGTTCTTATTTGATGTCTGATAATTATTTCTTGATTTCAACAATTTATTAGGCATGGAGAGGTCATGATTGCATCTATTTAGTAGAGTTAAAACTGTATGATCCTTCTAAAATTTTTATTTTGGGGAGATCTGAATGTTCTACAATAGATTATGTGTATATAAATAATTATAAATAATATATAAATAATTTTTATTATAGATATATTTTATTATACATAATTTTTTATCATGAATTAATAATTTATATAAATAATTTATAAATAATTTTGAATTAAAAATTAATTTGAATTAATAATTATTTTTAATGAATATAAATTTGGGATTAAATTATTAAATTATGAGGATATATATTCTTTTTTAAATATATACATCTTTTTTACCATTTACCATATTCTATAGTATTTACAATTCATAGAAATATTCAACTATTCTCACATGTACGTTACTTTTTACCATTAAATGAAATTTACTCTATTAATAAATTTTGATATCTTGGTTCCGAATATGGAATGTATTTTTTTAATAAAAATCTAAATATATATAAATAAACAACTAATTTAAAACATATAATGTATTTTAAATTTTATTTTTGTACATAACAATTCTTTATAATAAAATGTTAAATTTTTAATTATAAAAAATCTTTTATTTTTTCCAGATTACTAATTATATTATATATATATATATAAATATACAATATATTTCCTAAAAGTATCCATTTAATTATAATAAATATTATTTCTAATTAAAAATATTATTTAATTAAAATTAACGACTTCCTATAAAATAAATTTTATAATTATTAAAATAAAATTTTATTCGATAAATATTTACAAAGAAGAACTTTGAATTCAAAGAAAGAGAATTCAACCTCTATTTTATGCTAAGAACCAACTTCGAACTAACATAAAATTCGGGATTGGTTTGTTTTTTAAATGAAGTATGAAACTAGAAAAAGGAAACAATGTATTACCTTGGTATCATCCAAGAAAAGCATCCACTCCAACCAAACCTAAGGAATGTTGAAGGATAAAAAATGATTCAATGTCCTAAGACTAGATTGGAATTTGTAGCAATAATGTAAAAAATAATTTGTTAATGAAGAATATTGAAGGAGAGAATATAGGCTTTCCTTTTAAGGAATAACCCTTATTGAAGATTATAGGGAAGTGGTAATTTTTCACTGATACACTCACATACTAATTTCCTTTTTATTTTCAAACACTTCTTAAAATATGTGTCAAAATCATTAGTGGTATCGATATTTATAAATTCAAAATGATGAGTGATATCTATATTTATAAATGCATATATGTGCATTGAAAAAGGTTGGTATCCTTATTTATATGATCATATTAACATTCAGATACCTATGTGATACAAAAACTCTCACTTAATACATAATATATATTAATAATAACACAATGTAAATGGAATGTCACTAACTCTATTCAACCCATAGGATGTCCATCATGGCCCCACTCTAGTAACCTTGGCCCCAGAAGAAGCTAAGGGCTACTGAAATTATGTCCTCAGACCAAAATCCTTTTCCTTTTCACAGAGTCATTGAAGGATTTCATTGAATGTTGAAACTACAACAACTATCTCATCATGAGTGGGTGTAAGACCATCCAGTCAAACCTTCTCATGGTCACACCAATCGAGGATCCCCTTGTTGGGAACATACTACCATTATTGCATTTTCCCACATTAGATATAAAACCAAGAAATTTATTCTGGTGCTTCTCCATATTCCCAGCCTTGGAACATTTCTATTTAAAGAGACTATAATCATCCTCACCAGATCCATCTACTGAATTGTTATTACTTTATTTTGTTTTCTGAGACTCATCCCCCATCTCTTTTGGACATGAAAATATCTTTCATGAACTACTCTAAGAAGTGGGAATCCCATACCAAGTACCCATTATCATTGTGGATCTATTTAGAAGATAACACATACCACCACTGGAATAATTATTTTATTAATTTTAATTACCCATTTCCTTACAAGAATAATGAAATTATTTTAAATATTCAAATGTTGTGTTCCCCTTTTCTGAAAGGCCCCATTTTTTGTATTCATTTATTTTGTAAAATATTAACATTATTGAATCAAATAATATTTATATGAATTGAAAATGGATAGATTCCAATTGTTTGATAAAGGAGTATAAATATGGGGTGAAAGAGTTTATCAAGTTTGAAAAAGATCATGTATATGACCCTTCTCAAATCCTTTTTCCATATTTACACTATTTCTATTCAAGACTAATAAGTCTAGAGGAGTTGAATGAATCATTGATCGGTCAAGGAATTGATTAAAGTTATAAATCTTGGACTAAACTTGAGAAAAAATAGAATATATCTAGTGATCATGATAAAGATACATTTTATGGATAATCTAATATGATTACAAGTGTGGAAAATGAAGAATATCATATCAAGGATATGATTACTGGTGTGAATGATGTTGAAGATTATATTGATGCAATGATAGTGATATTGGAAGACGAATTTTGTGATTGTACAAAATTTTTTGAGAAGTTAAAGAGTTGTGAAAAAATGTCATTGTATTCTTGTTGTACTAAATATACAACATCATCATCTATACTAACGCATCATAATTTAAAATATGAAAACAAATGGAGTGATTCCATTTTTACTGAAATACTTTCTCTCTTGAATGATATTCTCCCAGAAGATAATGAGCTTACTAGATAAACATATGTTGTTAAAAAAATTCTATGTTCAATGGGTTCGATCTATGAAAGAATACATACCTATCCAAATGATTGGTTACCATTTCACAAGGACTGAAAGTCACTTAATGAATGCCCAAATTGTGGTTCTTCTTGATACAAGAATGATGAATTTGGTCCTATGAATATTTTATGATACTTTCCAATCATTCCAAGGTTTAGTCTCCTATATGGAAATGAGGAGACTGTATGGAAATTATCATTCCATAAAGGTACTATAAATAAATATGGGAAACTTTTTCACTCAGATGACTCTCCTTAGTGGAAGAGAATTGATCACGAGTATCCTGAATTTTGAAATGAACCAAGAAACCTCCGTCTTACGCTATCCATAGATGTATTGAATCCTTTTGGTTTTCAAAAAAGAACACACAGTATATGGTCAGTTATGTTGGTAAATTATAACTTTCCATCATGGTTACACATGAAACAAAAATAAAATATATTATATATTCTTATATTAGGACCACAACAGCTGAGTAATGATATTGATGTTTATTTGGATCCATTGATAAATGATTAGAAATTATTGTGGGATTCATGTGTTACATTGTATGATGCTAATTGAAATAAAGATTTCACGTTGAGAGCTATGTTTTATATAATGATAAATGACTTTCCTACCTATTGATTTTTTTAGGATATACTATCAAAGGAACTCAAGGGTATTCCATTTTTGAATAAGGTACATAATCAATTAGGCTAGAACTTTGATCAAAGAATGTGTTTCTATGACATCATAGATTTCTACCCCAGTGACATAAGTACCGATCTTGGATTCCATCATTATATGGTAGTATAGAAGAATTCACAAAACTATCACTGCTAATAGGTGATCAAATATTTTGAAAAGTAAAAGATATAGACACTACATCTGGTAAAACGTTTTTTGAAAAACCATAAGAAAAACAATTGGGAAAAGATATATGTTTTTTTGAATTACCATACTGAAATTGTTTGTATGTCTAGAATTTTTCCGATGTTATGTATATTGAAACAAATTTATGTTATATTGAAATTAGAACTTTACTAAATAAACCTAAAAAAGGATGGAATTAAGGATAGGTTGTACATGATTTACATGAGAGTACAAGAAGTGTTGGCGCTATTGAAGGGTGAAAATCATACTTGACATCATCCAACTTCTTAAACACTTTCCAGGAAGGAGAGATTTCAGTTTTTCAACTTCTTTAATGATTTAGAGGTTCCAGATGGGTATTCATAAAATATCAAGAATATCATTTCAATTTCTGATTTAAAGTAAAAGGGTCTGAATTCACTTTACAATCTTTTTTTGATGTAATATACAATGCATGTATATTTAAATGTAAAATTTTCAAGAATTCCCCTCATATAGGTCTGTATAGTTTTCAAATCCATGTGTAGAAAAGTTAATGACCCAGTGAATTTTCCAATAATGGAAAATGAATTTACCATCATATTATATTAATTGAAAATTTTATTCAAGCCAAAATTATTTGATATGATAGTTCAATTTATGGTTCACTTGTTAAGAGAGATTAAACTATGTGGTACTATACAATAGAGATGGATGTACACCATTGAATGGTCTATGAATATTTTGGAAGGGTATGTCAAAAATCAAAGTAATCTAAAATGTTGTATTCTAGAGAAATATATTATTGAGGAATCTATTGAATTTGGTACTGACTACCTATCCGATGTATAAATCATTAGTATACTGAAATAGCATAACACTAGGTAGCTTGTGTGTGAAGGATGTTTTGGAATAGATGTTTTCACAATCACTACTGTAGATCAAAATTATTCCCACCATTAATTTTTTCATAAATGTTTAGAGTTATCATTCATCTATTGAAACCCCCAAAGAAGTTCTTAGGCATTTGAATACATCAAGGGATGAATGTTTTATATCAAATACACATAATTAATTATTATTAGGATGATTTGGAGACCATATTTTTAAGAAGTTAGATAAAAATATGAATTCAATTTCAGAATAACTTTTATGGATATCCAGAAGACCAAGTTTGTATGTATTATGCTATAATTTTTATTAAATTAATGATTATATATTCTATGTAAATAATCATGATGAATATAGTACCATGGAAAATAGTGGAGTTACACATTTGGCTGAAGCGATGCATATATCTGGTAATAAGGATAGAAATCCAATTTATGTGAATATGTCATACTTTGGAATCATTAAAAAAAGAAGGGAGTTGGATTATACAACATTCCAAGGGCCGGTTTTTCAATACAAGTGGGATGATAAGAGGAGTGATGTTAAAATAGATGAGTTGTAATTCATAAAAGTGGATTTTTGTAATGAAGGGTACAAAGAGAAAAAATTTATATTATAATCATAGGAAGTATAAGTATTCTATGTCCCAGATCCCATAAACTGAAAGAGGTCAATTATTATGTTATTGACTAAAACCACTGAAGGGTCGAATGAATATTCAACGGAGGATGAACCTTTCATTAGTACATCACAATAATTTCTATAGACCGAGTCTTTCAGGTTATAGTAGACCACAACTAAGTGATTTGGATACTCGATAGTCGGGTCAAATCCCTTTAAACTTTAAGAAAAATAGATTTCAATAATCAGGTTATATTTTTTTTGTAATATACATTGAGTTACCTCATATTAATATCTGTTCACTGCTTCATTTATGTAATCCAAATTAAATGATCAACCACTTATGAATATAAAAACTTATGTATGTTCCCATTATCCCAATCCTAAGGAACAACATGTTTCTCAACATTATGGTTCTACCAATGAAGAGGAACAAAAAACTTATACAGATGTCGATGCTACCAATTGATAGGAACAATATATTGAGGATGTTGAACCCAAAACATTGGTAGATTATGAACATATGGTGTCTAGAAAAAATAGGAGCATCATAGAATAATGATATTAGAAAAAAATATTTAGGTGATAAGAAAAGGAATAAAATTCGAAGTTGGATGGAATGCACACGACCAAGATGTTGACCCCAACAAGGCCATGTTCAGTAGTTATATTTGGCTCACCACTCAGAAGCATGTGCCAATTGATATAGATTCATGGAACAATGTTGTGTCCATGCTTAAGACATTGATTTGGGAAGATATTAGTGTAAAATTATGATATACTTTCATTATATTTCTTAAAAAAATAATGTAACATTAACATACTCTTCATTATCCCAGGAAGAGTTCATTTATAGTAGGTGACTCCTGAATGAAATTTGTATCAATACTTTCTGTAAAGGTTCAAACTACTACAAAAAAGGCCTTTAACATCACTAAAATTGGTTTTTAACACCGCTAAAAAATTTCTCATAATCTTAGCACGGTTAAAAGCAGAATCTTTTATCGGTGATAAAAATGCACTGTTAAAGGGGGCCTTTAACAATGCTTTTTTAGCACTCTTAAAATCAGTGCTATTAAAGGGGGTAATTTTTTTTTGACATCCATGAGAATCCAAACCCTTTATCAGGGCTTCCACAACCCCTTTAACAGTGCTCCATAACCCCTTTATCAGTACCTTTCACCCCATATTTATCAGTGCTTTGTGAATTTCTAGCCTCATACGCACCCACCTAGATTCAAATCCTACACCTCTCATTTCAAGATGAAATTCCTTTAGCACTACACCATGTTGTTTCGCTATCTATTTAATGATATACTGTTTATTTATATATATATATTTATATAAATACTTTTATATGTTTATATAATTATTTTTAATTACATTTATACAGTATAAGTGTGTTATATATATACTCATATTTAGTTTTATATATTATATATTATATTCATATACATATACTGTAATATAATATAAATATATATCTATTTATTAATACACACATATATGTATATGTATCTCTAATGTAAAAAATGGTTAGATATTTTTAAATACATTTTTAAAAGATGTATTTATTTACATATATTATAATATACATTTTTATGTAAATAAGTTGATATACGTATTTATATGAGTGATTCATTGTATGTAAATATAATAAAAAATGCATATATTTAATTATAAATAAAACCATCTTGTAAAAAATGTTAAAATTTCAAAACCATAATATCAATATGAATGTAAGATCTCAGAATAAATTCATTATCTATCAAAAAAAGGAAACAAGACCCCCTTAAATAAGGCTAAAAATCCATTGAATGTTAAAAAATCGGGGTACCCCATCTAAACATTCAGTTTTGGAGGCCTTAGGGGCATTTTTTGCCCTAAAAAAGGTGATAGATGTTTACCTCTATCACTAAGGGCATAGAGCTTTCCACAAGCTTTGACTATTATATGGTAGAGCCAAAACAGACACTCGGATCAAAAGTTTTGGTCTTTTGGTGTTCTAGATATATTTTCAACTTATTTTAGATATTCCACTAATTTTTTGATTTTTTATCTTTAAATAGATATTATGTGAATATTAATAATTAATAATAATAAAATTAATAATTTAAAATATTTTTCTTGTTATTTTATAAGCCATTTGAACTAAATATCTTATATATTAAGTGTAAATTCCTATTTACCTTATCTAAAACATATTTTAAAAAATATATAATATATTTATATCAGTATAAATATATTTATATATTTATATATTATTTTTAGTGATATATTTTTTTGATGTATACTTTTATTATCGCTTGTAAAAAAGTAGTGATAAAGGTGGGTCTTTATCAGTGCTTTTAAAAAAGCACAGATAAAGGTGGGTCTTTATTAGTGTTTTTAAAAAATGATTGATAAACCCAATTTATCAGTGCTAAAAAAGAACTATTAAAGGCCCCCTATAATAGTTTTTTTAGTGCTGATAGGGGGGGGGGTCTTTAACAACATTTTTAGCTAGAACTATTAAAGCCCTACCATTGGATAAACCCAATTTTTTAGTAGTGATAGTGGCTTTCCCACAATTCATATAAAGTTTATTCTCAAAGAAACTGGAGGTAAAGTAAACCCTCACCCACCATAGATGCATGAAGAATTGATAATCCAAGAACTATGGTATGTGTTTATTGATCATCATAAACAGATATCTTTTTTAGGTACATTGTGATTGGTAACACATTTCTTGAAAATACATGCATTAATCACTTTTATTAAGAAATATTATTTTATGAAACAAAAATTGGGTGTTGAAAATAAGAAAGATTCAGAAAAACTAATGCACCCTTATCATAAAGCAATTATGGGGTATGATGTAACTGAAAAAATATGGTACGTATCTTAAATCTACCATAATACTTTTAAGCGGAATGAAACAATAGTATAATTATATTCCTTTGTTTAAATGTAGATTGATGAATGAAAATTGAAATCCATTTCTATCCCATGTCCTTTGATATGGAAGACATCCTGTGTAAATAAAGAAGGGATACTAATATATTAAAACACACAAAAAGTGTGGGAGGCATGTGTAAAAATGAAATAATAAATATTTGTTTTTATTTATTTCAAAATTATATAATAATAACGTATTTTCCTATATTTTTTATCTATATTTTTCACAAGAATCCTCATTAGACTCACTCAATGAACAAATAACATCAGTGGCATTGAAGTGTCTAGAATAGTATTGATGCATCGAAGGTGTAGGTTTTGGGATGTCACCATGAAGATATTTTGAGAAGAGAAATGAATAAGGGAATATAGATAAGATAATTGAATATTTTAAAACATTATTAGCTACTATGTAATAAAAATTTAATTGGTAGTTAGAGTTGATATAAAATTTTATGGAAATAAATCAAAGAGAAGAAACAACTCAAGAGGAACCACTGCATGAAGATCCCCCAACCCCACCATCTTTGAGGAGAAACATTAACCTCAAAGGGATATATTACAAGTGGTAATCAATATTTTCATAATTGTTTCTATGAAATGTTAATAATCTAAACACTAATACCTTCCCTGTACTGATATTCTAGAGGGTGAAAATTATTATGATTTATATCTATCAAAAGACACTCATCGCCTTGTTACAAGGGATACCATGTTAAATTTTCTAGAAGATATTCTACACAAAAGGAAACTTCCAATAGGTCATGTGAGAATGTGAATTAATTTAGCTCATAATCTGAGCTTTGAGAAACCTGTTCCACTAGATAATGAAACTATTCATAAGGTCACACAAGCTATTGGAATATTCATATAATGAGCATTAGATCTTGAAAAAAAATGCCAACAAAGAGGTATTGATTTTCAATTTATTGTTCATGAAAAAAATTTAACAATTAATGAAAGAAGTTCTGAACTGTTGAATACTATTTTAAGGAAAAACCTAATGAACATAAATTACGACTGCATAATATTCAAAAAGTTTAGTCATATATATTAATACTATTTGAAGGAAAAACCTGTTAGACATAAATTTGGGCTCATTAGTCCTAAAATAAACTCTATAAAAGAATTCAGATTGGAACCAAATAAAATTTAAGTAATAATGGACAGACTAGATAAAATGTTTAAAAGAAAACCTAATGTTGAAATACTCTTCTTAATACCCATGATTCTGGGGTAAACCTCTTCATTTCAATTATATCAAATATAGTTTCATTCATGTTATTACTTATTAATTTTTTTTGATAGATTTTTTATGAATTGTAGTCAATTTGGATACTCTAAAGATCTATCCATATATCATTTTTGATTTATATGATTCAACCACACATCAATCCAACACATGGTGTGACCGACATGACTCTAAGTGCATCTTTTTATTTAAAATCAACATTTTAGTAAAAAATACAAGTGAAAAACTAAAAACTAATAAAATTAATTTATATAGTTTTTTTACCATAAAAAATGACCCATAACACATTCTTGATGTATATGAATCATCCTCACCTCTATCCAATACATGGTGTTCCTGGTATGACTCGAAGTTTATATTATCAATTTAAAAATGAATTTTTATTTCAAAATGTGCATCCCTCAATGAGAACCTACAAGAAATTATGAAATTGTTCCAATACTTTAGGAAAACAATTAATTAGTAATTTGTGACATATTGGAATCAATGTACCACAAAACAGACATATGATGTGATCGGTGTGACTCAAAGTGAGTGTTTTCATTTTAAAAAGTGATTTTAGTAAAAAGAAAAAGTAACATACTCAAAAGTGATAAAACACAGTAGGATTATTTTTATAGTTTATTAAAACAATCAATAAGTCATTTTTGACATATATGAATCAACCATACTTCAATACAATACATGGTGTACCTGGTATGCCTCAAATGGCATTGTTTCATTTTGAAATTGACATTTTAAGGTATTTTTTTCATATTAATGTTTAATTTATTTAGTTATAGTATTACTAAAATAAGCATTTCTTCCTTATACAAGTGGATTATTTAGCTTCAGTTTGTGTGGTTTGTTCAACACTGCTCCTTCTCATGAGATATTGGACTTTGTGGATGCGATTGAGATAATGAAAACAAGGAATTGGGTAAATAATCTATATATACATCATGAAAGGGTGAATTCATACTATTCGTTTATTTATATTTTTCAACATTTTTAAATTCTATTTTTATTTTAATTTCCTTATAATTTTTATTTACTTATTATCTAATTTTTTCTCCGATCTTTTGGGAATTCATATTTTTCTTTCCACTATATGAAATAAGTCAAAAAAGAGAGAACATGTTCCTTTAGGATGGAAGATGAAACCCCATTAAACATGAAGTGTTTTAGTCAGCATGGGGTTTACTCGTCCATGAAAATGAAGAATGATATCTTTATTTTTTCTTTTCACAGATAGTTGAAAGGAAAACACACATCACATATTCAACCAGTCACACCTCAATTTGATACATAGTGTGCTTGGTATTACTCTAACTGTATTTTTTTAATTTATGTTTTAGTTCAAAATATACATGACAAACTCAAAATTTAGAAAACACTTTCATATTAATATTATTTACTTTAAAAAAATATCCATAATTCATTTGTGACATGTATGAATTAGCCTCACCTAAATATGACACACAATGTGACTGATATGACTCAATGTGAGTCTTATATTAAAAATTAACATTAATTTTACTGAAAAGGAAATGTGACATACTCCAAACTGATTAAAATCATTTGACTTGTTTTGAAAATTAAAAAAAAATCACCCATAAGTCATTTTTGATATGTAGGAAGTAGACTCACATCAATCTAATATATGGGATTCCTGATGTGACTCAAAGTGGCTACTATCAGTTTAAAATTTACATTTTAGATCAAAACATGTGTCACTTATTTGAAAAAAATAAAATAACAGTTGAATTAGCTTGATAATATAGGAAAACGATTCATATGTCATTTTTGATGTACATGAACCAGTCTCATGTCAAACTAACTCACTTTGTGGATGATATGACTCGAAGTGTCCATTATGAGTTTAAAATAGATATTTTTGTTCACAATGTGTTTCACTCACTGAAAACCTCAAAAAAATTCTTTGAATGTGGTGATAATTTATGAAAATGATTCATAAGTCATTTGTGATGTGTATGAATCAGTCTCATGTCAAACCAACACAGGATGTGACTGGTAAGACTCAATATACATGTTTTCAGTTTAAAATGAAATTTTAGTAAAAAAAATAGAAGTTTCATACTCAAAATAGAGAAAACACATTTGGATTGTTCTAATACATTAAAAAAATGATCTATAAGAAATTTTTGATGATTAGGCATTAGCCACACCTCAATTCGACACGTGATATGCCTGATATGACTCAAAGTGTCCGTTATTAGTTTAAAATTGACCTTTCAGTTCAAAACACATGTCACTCAATAAAAAATAAGAAAAAATGATAAAATATTATTGATAATTTATTATAATGGGTTATAAGTAATTTTTAACAATTATTAATCAATATCATGTCAAATTTATAGACGATGTGACCAGTATGAATCAAATTTCCTATTTTCAATTTAAAATTACATTTTAGTAAAAGACACAAGTGACATACACAAAACTAATAATATGAATTCAGTTTTTTTGATACTCTTGGAAAATTATCCATAATTTACTTGTGACATGTAAGAATTAACCATAACTCAATCTAACACATGATGTGACCAGTATGACTCAATGTGTAACTTTTTATTTAAAATGGGAATTTTATTAAAAAACAAATGTAACATACACAAAACTGAGAAAACACATTTATATTATTTCCATACTTTAGAAGAAAGACCCATAATTCATTTGTGACATATATGATTCAGACACACCTCATTACAATATGTTGTGTGCCCAATATGACTCAAAGTGTCCTTTATCAGTTTAAAATAGACATTTTAGTTCAAAATCTGTGTCACCCACTAAAAACCAAGCAAAAACGCTCCGATTATCATTATAATTTATGAAAATGACTCATTAGTAATTTGTGTCATGTATCAAGTTTTATGACATTAAACCAACTAATTATGTGGTCGGTATGACTCAAAGTTCATGTTTTCGGTTTAAAGAAACATTTTTGTAAAAAACAAAAATAGCGTAATAAAAATCAAGAAAACACTTTCATATTGTTTTGATACTTTTAAAAAATGATCTATAAGCTATTTTTTACATGTAGGAAATAGCTGAGCCTCTATCTGACACATAGTGGGACTCGTATGACTCCAAGTGTGTCTTTTTTATGAAATTGACATTTTTGGAGAAACAAATAGTGACATACTCAAAATTGATAAAACCCTTGATTGTTATGATAGTTTAGTAAAAATATCCATTAGTTCATTTTAATGTTTAAGAATTATCTTCACCTCAATTTGACATAGGATGTGCCTGATATGACTCCATTTGTCTTTTATTAGTATAAAATTAACATTTTTGATCAAAAAATGGGGAACTCACTAAAACCCAAGAAAACATGCTCATATTACCTTGATATTTTTAGAAAATATTGAATAAATCATTTTTGATGTGCAAGAATCAGTATCAAATAAAACTAACACATGATGTGGCAGGTATGACTTAGAGTTCATGTTTTTAGTTTAAAATGATATATTAGTAAAAACACGAGTGACATAATAAAAATTGAGAAAAAAATTTCATAGTGTTTTGATACTTTAGAAAAATGATCTATATTTCATTTTTAACATGTTGGAATCAACTTCACCTCAATCAGATGCACGGTGTGAATGATCTCACTCAAAGTGTGTATTTTTATTTATATTTTATATTTTTGTAAAAAATACAAATGGAATACTAAATAAAATAAACCCCATTTCGATTATTTTGATTCTTTAAAAAAATGATCTAAAAGATATTTTTATGTATGGGAATCAGCCACACCACAACACAATACATGATGTTCCTGATATGACTCAAAGTTTCTGTTATCAGTTCAAAATTAAAAATTTATTTCAAAATTTATACCACTAACTAAAAACTGAGAAAATATGACCAGTTTGTCTTGATAATTTAGTATAATGATCCATAACTCATTTGTGACATATAATAATCAGTCTCACATCAAAACAACACATGATGTGACCAATATGAATCTAAGTGTGGGTTTTCATTTTAAAATGACATTTAGTAAAAAAATACAAGTGGCATACTCAAAATCGAGAAAATTTCTTCATATTTTTTGGATAGATTATAAAAAACATTTATACGTCATTTTTAATTTTTATGAATCATCCCCACCTCAATAAAATGCATAGTTTTACCAGTATGAATCTAAGTGTGTCCTTTTATTTAAAAGTAACATTGTATTCATGTATTGTTTCATATTATCATTGATTTATTCATTTATAGTATTACCAACATAAGAATTTTTTTCTTATACAGTTGGATTTTGTTTCTGAGGTTGGGACAGTATATTCAGCAACTAATACCATGATCATACATTTTTGAGAGGGGGTCAAGTTCTAAAGACAACAAAACATTAATGTTTTTGAATTTTTGTGATTATAATTGCTAATGTAATTTTTACAAAACATTTTTTGAAATTTCTATAATATATTATGTTTTTATTTATTTGTGATGTAATTTTTATTTCAATAAAAGTATAATTTTTTCATATACAGGTTACTAATACATTTTTCTATAATCCAAATAGATAACTACTTTAGTATGACCTTTATCCGTGCTATTTCTAGCATTGATAAAGGACCCATATTATCATTTCCAATGAAATAACTGATAAATGGGCTTGACTTTTATTGGTTCTTAGGAAAACAATGCCTTTTAGCACTGTTAAATCCCATTTGCGCATTGTTAAAAGTTCAATTTGTGGTAGTGTCTATTGAAGGACACCATTAAAAGAGTTGGTGTTGTGTTTCTGTCATACAAAATTGAGATGAAGGAGCATGATCCAGAATGTGGGATCTACTGGTGGTGAGGATAAATTAGTGCTATCAGTGTATGTTATTTTTGAGGCCAGGATACCGTGAGTTAAAAAACAGGGGTAATGCCCTGCCACAAAGCCTCAAATAATGCTGCCGTTAAATATATTTTCTACTTTAATACCTTGGATATAATGAAGCACTATAGTGAAATAATCCAACCTTATTAGAGGAGATGAACATGTGTAATAAAGATGTGCTACAACAAAGCATGATGTTGGATGCTACCATTGAAGAAAAGGCATATTTTTGTGTGTGTGGATGTTTATACTATCCATTATACCATTTAAAAATCCACATTATACCACTGAAAAGAACATGAGGGAATATGATGATTCAAGGTTTTTCCTATGCTGATATCTAGGGAGATTTGTAGAAGAGTGCTATAATGGACAAAAGGGATAGGCTGGAGGAAGGAGATCATGAACAGTACGTCATGTTCAAGATTGATACATTAAAATCAGTAATTTTTAACCCATATAAACGATAAAATTAGTGAATAGTCAAGAATAATTAAACGAAGATAATTTTGAGAGGTTTTAATGGATAAAATAGAGTTATAATTCGATATGTATAATACATGATATAATCCAAAAGTAATGAAAATATAAAATAAAAAAGCAGAAAAAGTAATTGAAATTTTTTAGAAATTTGTCCATTTATTAATGAATGTAAATGGAATTTTTAGATTCTTATGAAGTTGATTAAATATTTAAAAATTATTATATTTTCATTATTAAAAAATACTGTGTAATCCCGATTTATATCAAAATAGATATCATTCATATAAAAATTATATTGAATTTTGGAAGTTCCATATTTCCAAAACAGTTTAATAAAATTTAGGAATTTTTTTACCACATAAAAAACAAATTAAGACTTGATTTAGTTTTAATTAAATGTATGTAAATATATTAGATATATAATGGAAAAAGTTTTGTGTGAATCATATATTTATTACACATGTTATAATTATATAGTGATAGAAAACTATTAAAAAGTCTAGTCTAAAAATTATTCCTGAAACCAAACGCAAGCGACAAGTTTGATCCAAAATGAGAACATGATAGAGATGAAATTAGACTTTGAATTAGTTAAATAAAAGTTAGAAAAAATTATTATATTTTAGATAATATACGAATTATAAAGTTAAAATAATTCCCAATTGTGATATAGTAAAAATATTTAGAGTTAGTAAAAATATATTTCCACATAAAATAATGAGAGGTCTTTTTATTATTCAAAAAAAAAACTAAAATGAAATAAAACAAAAATGTACATTCATTCACATACACAAAATATCTCTCCCTTTTGGTTTGATTACAAAACCTAAACATTTAAAACGAAGAACATTTTATTTTTTCCCTCATTATTTATATATAAAAAAAGATAAAACACAAACTCCCCTGATACATATGAAAATATAAAATAATTGAACTTCTAACATCACAAGATAAAATTTAATTTTTTCAAACTGTGTAAAGTCTAAATGATTTTTAAATATGTCTATAAGATGATTTTTGGTAGCAATAAATTATAAAAAAAATCAACCTTATTCATATGATCTCTAATAAAATTAAATATAAGATCTATATTCATTATTCTATAATGCTGAAAGTGATTTTGAGAAATAGAAATTGTAGTTGTTTTATCACAATAAATAGAAACTTTCTCAGAAAAACACAAAAATCACCTAAATTTTTCTTAATCCATATAATTTTCACATAACTACTGGTAGTGGAGATATACTCATAGTCTATAGTAGATTATGAAAAAGATAGTTCTTTTTATAATAATACGAAATTAGAAATTTTCCATGAAACTAATGCACACCAGATGTTATTTTCCTCTCAATTCTATAGCTTCCAAAATCAGATTTAGAATCAGATATTAAATCAAAATATTTATGATTAGGATGAAACAAAACATAGTTAAATTTATCTTCAATATGTCAAATTATTATTTTTAGAGCATTAATATGGATCTCTTTCAGATCATCTTGTAATCTGGCACATATACAAACACTAAAACATGATATAAGGCCAAGATGTAGTTAAATAAATAAATATTTCTATCATTCATCTATAAAATTTAATAACAATAGATTTACCATATTCTTCAACATATAATTTTAACTAGTATGCATACGAGTTTTCATAGATTTATAGAAATTGAGACCAAAACTCTTAAACAAATCCTTAGTATACTTAGATTGATTAAGAAATATCCCATATTTCCTTTAAGAAATTTCAAGTCTTAGAAAGATCATTAATTATACTATTAAACTCATTTCAAACATAGATAACATAAAAGTATAAAAATCATTACAAATTATTTCACTAGAAGAACCAAATATTATATCATCAATATATATTTTCAAAATTAAAAAATCACTATAAATTATTTTAATAAAATATATAGGCTCAATATCCACTTTATTGAAACCATTATGTAATAAAAATAGATAATCCCTTTCATACAAAGCATGAGGTTATTCTTTGAGACCGTACAATTTTTTAGGTAATTTAAAAACTTATTTAGGAAAATTTTTAATTATCAAAACCAGATGTTGAGAAACATAAAAACCTTCTGTTATAAAAACATTTAAGAAATAAATTTTTACATCTATTTGATATAATTTAAAACCCTAAAAACATGAAAAATATAACAATATTCTAATAGACACTGACTTCTAAACAGTTAAAAATAAATCATCAATGTCTATACCTTCATCTTGAGTGTATCATTGGGAAAGAGGTGTAGATTTATTTTTTACAATATCAATAATAAAAATAAGTCCCTTATTAGAGTTAAAATAAGCCTTGTAAGTTTAAAAAAAGTGCTGAAAATTGGAACATGATTAAAGGCTGTGGGATTTTATTAGTGTTAGAAAATCCCTAATAAAGGACTATTTATCAGTGCTACAGAAATCATTAATAAAGGAAACCTTTTTCAATCGATATTTAAACATTGATAAAGTAAAACCTTTATTATAAATTTTATGTATCATTGATAAAGGTATCGTTTATCAACATTATAATAATTGATGATAAAGTGATCCTTTTTAGAACTATTAAAAGAATTGATAAATTATTATTTTATTAGTGATTTTAATAGTGCTGATAAATGATCCCTTTATCAGAAAATTTTCTAGTTTGATAAAGGGAAATACTACTAAAGTTTTATGTTAAAATTACATCATGTTTAAATAAAAAAAATATTAGAAAAATTAGGCTTTAAATAAAAAATTTAAATGAAATAAAATTTACAAAAACAGTGTTATAAAAATTTCAAACATTGGTTTATATGGTTTTATGAGTAAGTAAAAATTATACCAGACATTCGAAAAAATCAAACTTCTATTATATTTATCCCATGAACCCCAGTCATCCAGTTTCCAAACTAACCGACCTAGATTGATCAAAATAAGGTACATGTAAAAAACTCTTATGTTAGTGATACTATAATTAAATAAATGAAACATAAAGTTTCAATTTTAAACTCAAAACATAAACTTTGATTCATACCAAGAATACCATGTATCATATTGAGTTTCGTTTTATTCTAACAAGTCACACAATTTTTTTTGTTCTAAAAATCAGATAATATTGAATTGGATCTCATATGTGGTGATAAAAAATCACTATGAATGAGAGCCAATTTAAAAGAACATTATTTTTTAGAATAATCCTTCAACTACCACACCATTTCTTGTTCATCTTGAAGAATTATCTCTACAAAAAATAATAAATAATAATAAGATAAAAATGATAAGGGAATTAATTAAGTAATAATAGATAAAACGATGAGAAAAAAATGGAGTTCATTTGCTCAATTTTGGTGGTGTGATGCATGTATTAAACTAGAATGGAACATATATATTTAAAACTTGCTCTTAAATTCATACTGATGAAATATTGTGTTAGATTGATGTGTAGTAAATTTATACATGTAGAAAATTTATTATGTATCATTTTTCTATAGATTTAAAATAATCTGAGTTTGTTTTCTCAATTTTTACTAGTGATGTGTGTTTTATACAAAAATTTTACCTTTATATTGAAAACACACACTTTGGGTCATATCGGTCACATTGTCTGTCAGATTGATGTGAGGTCAATTGTTACTTGTCACAAATGAATTATAGACTAATTTACTAATGTTTGAAAACAATCCTAGCTCATTTTATATATTTTGGACATTTAATGTGTTTTTTAAACTAAATTGGAACTTTTGTATTGAAAATAGACACGTCAAGTCACATCGACCACATCGTGTGTCAGATTAACGTAAAGTCAATTCCTATATGTGAAAATTGAATTATGGATGGTTTTACTAATGTAATAAAACTATCTAGGAAATATTTCTTAGTTTTGGCTATTTGATGTGTGTTTTAAACTAAAATGAAAAATTTGTATTACAAACACACTTAGAGGCACACCGACTACATCGTATGTTATATTTATGTTCGGTCAATTTATACTAGTGAAAAATAAATTATGGATCATTTTCCAAATTTTTTAAAACAAGAAAATATTTTTTTCAAGGTTTTGGATATTTAATGTGTGTTTTAAACTAAAATTACAATTTTTTATTTGAAACATGCACTTTGAGTCATATCGACAATATCATGTGTCATATTGATGTGAGGTTAATTCCTACACATGAAAAATGAATTATAGACCATTTTACTATAGTTTATATACAATATGATCTATTTTTCTCACTTTTGGATATTTAATACATGTTTTAAACTAAAACAACACTTTTGTATTGAAAACATTTATTTTTAGTCATACCAACCACATCGAGTGTCAAATTGATGTGTGCTTGATTCACACAGGTAAAAAACAAACATTTGACCATAGAGATAAATTTTGAAAATGGTACAAACTTGTTTTCTCAATTTTGGTTATATGGTGTGTTTTAAAGGAAAATGATATTTTTATATTAAAAACATTTAATTTGAGTCATCTAGACCATATTGTGTGTCATATTGGTGTGTGATCAATTTTTATATGTGAAAAATGGATTTTTTTGTATTTTTCCTAATTTTTGAAAACAATCCGAGATCATTTTCTTGGTTTTGAGCACATGACATGTTTTTTAAACTAAAATGAAACTTTTATATTGGAAAAAGATACTTAGAGTCATACCAACCAAATTGGGTTGCACATAGACGTGCAGTCAATTCATACATGTCAAAAATATATTGTGGATTAATTTCTTAAATCTCAAAAACTATAAGAGCTTGTTTCCTTAGTTTTGGCTATGTGATGTACATTTTAAACTAAATGACACATTTATATTGAAAACGTGTACTTTGTGTCATACGAAACACATTGGGTGTTGGATTGACATGTTATAAATTCCTACATGTCAAAAATGAATTATGGATAGTTTTCATAGATTTAAAAAAATAGATCTGAGCACATTTTATTGATTTTGGCTGTGTGAGGTGCATTTTCAACTAAAATGACACTTATATTGAAAATAAGAACTTTGAGTTATACTGACCACATCATGTGTTGGATTGATATGAAGTAAATTACTACACATCATAAATATATTATGGTTCATTTTAATAAATTTTAGAAATAATAAGAACTCTTTTAATAGGTTTTGGCTATGTGATATGCATTTTAAACTAAAATTCCAGTTATATATTGAAAACACACACCTCAAGTCATACCGACCATAATATTGAAAACTATACAAGATCATTATATTGGTTTTGGTTATGTGATTCATGTTTTAAACTAAAATGTCACTTTTATTTTATAAATAGTAACTTTGATTCATTTCATCCACATCGTGTGTCAAATTGACAAGCGTTAAATTACTACATGTTAGAAAATAATTATTGATCATTTTACTAAATTTTGAAAACAATATGAGATCATTTTCTCTATTTTGGATAATTGATGTGTTTTTTAAACTAAAACGACACTTATATTAAAAAATAAACTTCGATCCATACCGACCACATCATATATCTGATTAAAATGTAGTCAATTCACTACAACAAAAATCATTTTCAACAGTTGTTTTTAGTGGAACATTACTAAACATCCACTAAGAAACATTAAATGATTTCATGGTGGTTTTTTAAAAGCCACCACTAAATATTACGTTTTTATTAAAAAATGACTCTTCTCCTCAGGCCCATCATTCTCCCCCAAATCCCCCAATCTCCCCCACCCCTCGACCTCGAACCATTGCACTGCCATTATTCCCCCATCGCCGGTACTCAACTATCTCCCAATACCTATGAAGCCAAGCCCTTCGAGCCATCGCCGGTGCTACATTTACAACCCCCGAATAGTCTCCCCCTCCCTCTCCCTCACCCAATCCACCACCCTCGTTCGAGCCCTCTCCCTCCCCTGAGCCATCGCCTTTTCTCGAGCCTACGCTGGAGCTTCATCTATATGAGCTCATAGGGGTAACCTTTTTCGTAATTATTTAATTTTCATTCCCCCTCATCAATGCACATCTTCAAGAATAACCCTATGATACCAATTTAAACCATTTTTTGTGGATTCATTAGTGACTTGTCTACATGGAGACCTCTTCTTATTTGTTTGGTTGTACACCGTCAAAGGTGACACGTTCCAGCCCATGCACTGTTGATTTTAGGAAGGATTCCCCAATGATTAAGAATTAAATTTATGAACCCTTTATTGCATGATGTTATAAATATTTATTTTAATTAATTATGTCTTTGTTGTTGGGACCAAGTTGGATGGAGAATGTAGTTTGAAGAGTTAGCCTTTGCAAAGTGTTGTATTTTGTTGTCAAAGAAGATAAATCAATTCACTTTGTAAAAAGACCATCTCTGATCGCACAAGTAGAAGAGGGTGGCGCATAAGCTGAAGTGGTGCTCAAGCTGAGGGTTATATATAAGGCGTGTAAGTAGGGTGCCATGCAATTTTTGTCATGCAAGTCTTGTCGTGCAAGTTGCCAAAGGCACACAAGTAGGGAGGTTCTTTCAAGAAGTGGCCTGTGTATAAGACAAAGGTGGCACTCAAGTTGTGAGCTGTTCTCAATGGTGGCACGCAAGTAGTGAGTAGGTGCACAAGAAGGTGGCGCGCAAACAGGGAGGCATGCAAGTAGGGAGTAGAATGCAAGATGTTTTCACCAGGTGGTTCTTACCAACTTCTAGGTAGGAAAGTGAAGAATTGTTTTGAAAGATTTGATTTGTGAAAGTTTATTAAGAAGCACAAAATCATTACATTACCCTATTTGTGCTAAGAGAGAGCACAGACACTATTGGATTGTTTTCAAAGTGCTACATGAGTGTAAGGGTATATCCTACTCATTGTATTCCACATCAAAGGATTATTTTCTTGTGGATTGTGTGGTCCTGGATTGTTTCCCTACCATACCAAGGATGTAGATACTCTTGTTGAGTAGCGAACCTTGTAAATCTTGTGTTCCTTTGATTGTGTGTGTTCAGTAGGTAAGAAACTCTTTAATAGGAGGCGAAGGTTGTTTCAATAAGCAGGAAACATAAAAAGAAAAAGATATCACTGATTCACCCCCTCCCCCTTTCAGTGATACTTGGATCCTGACTTGTAACTTCAATTGGTATCAGAGGGAAGGTGCCTTCATTTATTCTTTGCTGATGTGGTTGAAGAGAAGTTGTGATAGAGAATATAAATTGCATGAACAGTAAGGGGATTCCGATTTTTGATGGAAGGAACTATCACATCTAAAAGGATAGAATGATTCATTATCTTATGTCTCTTGGATATGAAGTTCTTGAAACTATAACATATGGATTTCCTACTATTGATGACAAGGTTCCTCTTACAATTTTCGATAGGAAGAACCTTGAGAATGATGGAAGATCTAAAAATGTGTTACTCTCATCTCTTTATGAGAGTGAATTTTTAAGAGTGAAAGGTGTTGCTACAACCAAAGGAGTCTGGGACAAACTGAAGAACATCTATGAAGGAAATACAAAATTGAAGAAGGATAAACTACAAATCTGGAGACTGAAGTATGAAGATTTGAAAAAGGGAGAATATGAATATGTTGGGGATTTCTTTTCAAGGATAAATGATATTTTCAGTACAATGAGATGTCTTTGTGAAACGTTGGAGGATTCTACAGCTGTCAAAAAGATCTTGAGAATTCTTCCTAACAAGTTTGATGCTAAAGTGAATTCCTTAGATGATAAAGACCCTGAAACCTTATCTTTTGATGATTTTCATAGCACTCTCATTACTTGTGAGATGAGAAGATAGAAGAATATGAAGGGAAAAACAAAAGCTGATAGAGAAATTTCATTCAAGGCTACAAAGAGAGAGAAATCAAGGAATACTCTTATTGATGATGATGTTGGTGAATCTGATTCGGAAGGTGAGGTATGTAAAAATTTTGATGAAATTTTATCCTTGTTTTTTATGAATGTGAAAAGAGGTACATGGAAATACAAGGGTAAAATTCCCTTGAAATGTTTTGAGTGTGGAGCCATTGGTCACTTTGCAGCTAACTTTCCTCAAAAGAATAAATAATAAGACAATGATGATGATAACAGAAGGACAAAAAGGTTTTGGAAGAAACAAGATGAAAAAGATTAATATTTTTCAAAGGGGAAGGATAAAAAGTTTTTCAAATAAAAAAGAAGAAGCTTTTTATCTAAAGATGAAGATGAAGAAGATAGCGAAGATGAATCCGAGAAATTATTTTTCGACAAATCTAGAGAGAATACCTTTATTGCTGTAGTGAATAATGAAGATTATGAGAGAAAAATTTCAAAAGAAGAAGAAACTCAACTTGAATATCATCTAAAAGAAGAGTTGAAAGAATGCTTGAGGAAGATCAGAAGTTTTGAGAAGGAAAACAATAAGATGATAAATAAAAATTCCACATTAAACAATCAAGAAGGTTTTACTGAGGAGAAAATAAAGATGGAAAAATAGATTGATGATCTGAAAAATTCTCTTGAAAATACAAAGAATCATAATGATCATCTTGAAGTAAAGTTGAATGAAAATATAAAGAGTTCGAACTTGTCCAATAGAAACTTTATAAAGCTAAAGAAATGAATATCAGTTTCAAAAATTCTATCTCAGAAGTTGTTGAATGTTCCAGTAAGAATGAACCAAAAAAGGATCCAAAAAAGTTACCTTCAAAGGTAGAAATGAAAGACAGAACTGGTTCTGATAAGAACAAGACTGGAAAGACCATGTATGTGGTCAAAGTCAGCAATGATGAAAAATCAGAAATTCATAAAAATCACAAGTCAAGAAAGACTTCAAATACTTCTGGTGTTGTTAAATATGAAATAATAAAGGGAGTTACAAATGAAAACATGAAGGTTGATGGTCAACATAGTTCTATTAAAAAGGTTGTTGAGAAACATTTTCACAAATCTGGTCAGTATAGAAGTTTCAGAGGCAAATATTCTTTCTATGGTTATTGATGGTATTGTGGTGGATTTGGACACATGGAAAATATGTATTGGTTCAACTAAAAACATTAAAACTATTACACAAGTTTTGAAAGACAAGGATTGAGGGGGAGTCAATCCTTTCAAAATAGAAAGTCTCTAAACAAATTTCAGAAAATATCTGAGAAGACTGGTGTGAAAGTTGAGAATATGATCCAACCACTGGAAACTATTTGTGAAAGCCTTGATCAACCTGGACATCATACCAAGGGTTGTCTTAGTGTGTTACCAGAGAAACAAAAGATTCTTAATAATTCTCAAAAGCTAGAGTTTTTAAAAGCTAAAAGGGACAGGTCTAATAAGTCCGAAAAGAAAGAGTGCATGGTTTTCTAGCCAGAACACATTGACCTGGCTAGGAAATTGGAGGAAGCACAACAGAAAGTGAAGGAAAAGGAAGAACAAAAAGATATTGTTGTCGAAACATCATTGAAATCTACAAAAGGAGAAATTCCATGGATTATTGATTGTGGGTGTTCTTCTCATGTTATAGGAGACTTAAATTTGCTGAAGAATGTGAATGACTTCAAATAAGGAACTGTTTCATTTTGAAATGATTAATCTCTGAGAATCAAAGGTGTTGGATCAGTCATCATTGGAAAAGAAAAAATGAAATATAAGAAAAAATTATATGTTTATGGGTTAAAACATAATATTCTGAGTGTTTCACAACTCTGTGATGAGGGAAATAAAGTTATATTCAGAAAATATGGGTTCTTTGTGAAATGTAAAAACTATGGAAATATAGTTACAAGAGGCCAACGTACAAAAGGAAACTTGTTCCAAGTTGGGGAAGTACAAAATTATTGTTACATGGGCATGGTGGATGAAAATCAGTTATGGCATAAAATTCTGGGACATATGTGTTAGAGAAACATGTGTAAGTTATCAACGTGAGACAATGTATGAGATATGTCTGATTTATCAAGAAGAATAGATTGGTTCTACACAATCTGTGAAAAAGGGAAGACTACAAACTCATTTCACAAGAGAGTTGAAATTCGTTCGAAACAACCCTCAGAAATTATACATTCTAATATATGTGGACCAATGAGAAAGTAAAAAACAAATGGAGATAAGTACTTCATTACTTTCATTGATTAATTTACTCGCATTACTTGTGTTATGTATATGAGTCATAAGTGAGATGCTCTGAAAATGTTTAAGAGTTTCAGGAGAAAAGTAGAAAAGGAATGTGATTATTCAGTGAAGAAGTTGAGAACTGATAATGGTGGTGAGTATAAGAATGAAGATCTTGAAATTTACCTTGAAAAACATGGAATTCAGAATGAGTTCAGTTCACCATACACATCTCAACAAAATGGGGTTGCTGAAAGAAAGAATCAAAGTTCGGTGGAAATGGTGAGAAATATGTTGCTTGAACATAGTCTTTCTCATTATTATTGGAGGCAATCCATGAGAACTATTGTTTGTATTCATAACTGATGCTTCTATATTCCAAACTCAGATATGAATCCATATGAAATGTTCTATGGAAAAACTCCAAGTCTGAAACATTTAAGAGTATTTGGGAGTCCATGCATTATAAATAAGAAAGGTGGAAACCTTGGAATGTTTGAGTAAAGAGGGGATGATGGAATTTTTATTGGATATGCTCCAGAAGGAAGAGGATATAGATGTCTCAAAAAAAACATGAAGAATTATTGATTATTCAGATGTAAAAGCTGTTGAAAATGTTGAGAAATAAAAGCAGTCATATGTTGACGTGGAAGTTGAGCATGATAGAGAAGCTTTTGTTAATGATTCTGATAAAGCTACAGACTGTTTTTATCCTACTGGTGAAGAGGAATCCAACTCAGAAATCTTGAGTGATGAGTATGAAGTTTGAACAACTCATCCTAGGTTGAGGAAACAAGTGGAGGCTTAGAATATTATTGGAGATAAACATCCGAGGGTTCAAACAAGAAGAACAACAGATACTATATCACATACTTTTCTTTATTAGAATGTTGATCCAAATGATGTAAATGAATCATTTGAGCATCCAGAATGGGTTCATGAAATGAATTAAGAGCTTGATCAGATAGAGAAGAATGATACTTGGGAACTTATGCCCAAGCTGGACAACAAGAACATCATTGGTACAAAGTGGGTTTTCTAGAACAAGATGAATGATGAAGGTAAAGTAATAAGAAACCAAGCAAGATTGGTTTGCAAAGGGTATTCAAAAATTGAAGGAATTGATTTTGATGAAACCTTTGTGCTCCGGTGGAAAGATTAGAAACAATCAGAATCTTTATTGCTATTACTGCACAACGAGGTTACAAAGTCTTTCAAATGGATGTAAAATCTGCATTCTTGAATGGCGACCTTGACGAGGAAGTTTACATTGATCAAACTTGTGGATTTGTTATTGGAAAGGATAAAAGTTATGTGTGGAGGTTGAAGAAGGCTTTACATGGGCTAAAACATGCTCTGAGATCATGGTATTCTAAATAAGATACTTTCTTAAAGAATATGAACTTTAAGAAAGGGAGAGTTGACAACAATATCTACTTCATGGAATTTCAAGAGTTTTCACTAATCGTTATTGTTTATGTCGATGATATTATATTTGCTAGAAATGATGAAAGATCATGTGAAAAATTTGCTGAGGAGATGAAGAAGTAATTTGAGATGTCCATGCTGGGAGAAATGAAGTACTTTCTTGGGCAAAAAATTTCACAGAAGAAGAATCACATTTTTATGTCTCAAGAAAAGTATGAAAAGGAACTTCTGAAGAAGTTTGACATGGAAAATTCGAAACCAGTTTCCACACTAATTTCAGTGGGAACCAAGTTGTCTAAAGATGGAGAAGCCAAACAAGTTGATCAGAAAGAGTTTTGAAAGCTGATTGGAAGTCTTTTTTATTTAACATCCTCAAGACTCGACATCGTCTATGTTGTCACATTATGTGGTAGATTTCAGAGTGCTTGTAAACAATCACATTTGATTGTTGGAAAAATAATTCTCAGATACATCAAAGGCACAACAAATTTTGGAATTAGGTATGATAGATCAGGAAATATTGATCTATTCGGGTATTCTGATGCTGATTGGGCAGGAAATATTGATGATCGAAGAACCACATCTGGCGGAGTTTTCTTTCTGGAGAAAAGTTGTGTTAGTTTTCATACCAAGAAACAGAATTTAGTAACACTTAGCATAGCTAAAGCCGAGTATGTTGCTACTACTAAATATGTAACTCAACTAATGTGTATGAAGACTCAGTTAGAAGATCTACTTGTTGATGTAAAGCTACCATTTCTCTTGGGTTGTGATAATCAAAGTGCAATCAATCTTACAAGAAATCTGGTACAACATTCTCGTTCAAAACACATTGATATAAAGTACCACTTCATCAAAGAGAAAGTGGATAATAATGAATTAAGGCTAGAGTATGTTCCTACATTTTACCAAGTTGCTAATATATTCACCAAACCTTTACAGAAAGAAAAATTTGCAATATTGAGGTTAAACATGGGAGTCCAACCTCCTTCTCATCAAGGTTAAGGTACATGTTTCTGTCCCCACTCTCATCTTTCCTTTGGATAGTGATTTCAAGGGGTATAATTGTTTCATAAATCTATCCTTATAGATGCATGCATAAAGGGGGAGTTGTGGGTAAGCTGTAAATCCAACATGTATGTGTGTGACCTATTCTAACTGTTTGTTGGAGTGGTTGTAGGAAACAATTTTGTTTGTATTCCAGGAATGTTGAAGAAGTGAAGAATGATGAAGTAGATTCTTTAAATATGTTCTGAATTATGTTCTCAAGAATGTTGAGGATATATGATCATGAAATTTCATAGTCACTGCCTTTGGACAACATGGTTTTGGCTATCAATAATTTTTTTTCCCTACAAATGAGTTAGCTCACATTGGCTTATAATTGTTGATAAGTAATCCATTGCATAAGGTTACAAAGTTCAGTGATTTATGAATCTTGGTTGACAACAAAATCCAAAGGGGGAGATTGTTGGGACCAAGTTGGATGGAGAAGGGAGTTTGAAGAGTTAGCCTTTGCAGAGTGTTATATTTTTTTGTTAAAGAAGATAAATCAATTCACTTTGTAAAAAGACCAGAAAATAGAAGATGCTTTGTTGATATGTATTTCACAAATATCATAAGTCAGGAGAACTTGTGATTCAAGCGTTATGAAAAATAGGGGGTGTAAAGAAGTGTTTTTGGCAAAGGAAAAAAAGTTGCGTGCAAGTCAAGAGTGGCGCGCAAGTATTGACATGAAAGTATTGGAATGCAAGTTATATTTCAGGATCATCACATCAAAATTTGACAAAGGAAATAAAATGGCACGCAAGTTAAAGAATGGCGTGCAAGTCAAAAAGTGGAGCGCAAGTATAATTGGCGTGCAAGTGTGGCACACAAGTATAAGTGACGTGCAATTGTGGCATGCAATTATAAGTGGCACGCAAGTTTATGTTGTGCGAAAGTCATATTCCAACATCATCATATCAAAATATGACAAAGGAAAGAAAGTGTCGCACTAGTGGTGGAAGGGCACGCAAGTGATGGAGCGACACACAAGTGATGAAGCGGTGCACAAGTAGGAATGACAAGTAAGTGTATGTGGCACGCAAGTCACAAAAATGCCAATAAATAGACGACCGAACTCCTCATTTTTTTGATGATCAAAAATTAAGAGAAAATTTGAGCTTTGAGCACGCAAGTATTAGAGGGTTCAATGATCGCACTAGTAGCAGTGGGCGGCGTGCAAGATAAAGTAGCGCGCAAGCTGAGGGTTATTTATAAGGCGCACAATTAGGGTGCCGTGCAAGTTTTGTCACACATGTTTCCAGAGGCACGCAAGAAGGGAGGTGGTTTCAAGAATTGGCATGTTTATAATCCAAAGGTGGCACACAAGTTATGAGCTGTGCTCAATGGTGGCGCGCAAGTAGTGAGTAGGCATGCAGACAAGTGGCGTGCAAGCAAGGAGGCGCACAAGCAGGGAGTGGCGCAGAAGCTATTTGCACCAGGAGGTTCTTACCAGCTTCTGAGTAGGAAAGTGAAGAATTGTTTTGAAAGATTTGATTTTTGAAAGTTCATTAAGAAGCACAGAATCATTACATTACCCTATTTTTTCTAAGAGGGAGCACACACACTATCAGATTGTTTTCAAAGTTCTAAACGAGGGTAAGGGTATATCCTACTCGTTGTATTCCACATCAAAGGATTGTTTTCTAGTGTATTTTTTGGTATATGATTGCTTCTGTACCATACCAAGGAAGTAGCTACTCTTGTTGAGTAGTGAACCTTGTAAATATTGTGTTCTTGTGGTTGTGTGTGTTCAGTAGGGAAGAAACTCTTTAATAGGAGGCGAAGGTTGTTTCAAAAAGCAGGAAACATAAAAAGAAAAAGATATCACTAATTCACCCCCTCCCCCTCTTATTGATACTTGGATCCTGACTGGGAACTTTTATTGTGTGAATGGTAAATTGGGTTTTATAAAGGTTTCCTTATGTTTTTTATTTATCATAATTCCTTTAATTAGAATTCTATGTGGATCATGACATAATAGGTATCTAAAAAGTGTTGAAATAATTATTTATAATTAATTTAGATGTTTAAAAATAGTCTGACCTCATTTTGTTTATAAAATCAATTGAAATATTTATTTATGAATTTTCAATTCATATGTGAAAATGGAATTTATTTTTAAAAAGTTATTGTAAAACCGAACTATTATATTTTTAAAAAATATATTTTGAAAAAAAATTTGGAATAATTTTGGGAATACAATGTGATGGAACTTTATCTCTTTAAAAATTGGGTTTTTAATGGAAATTCAATTTTTTTTAAAACATCCATATATATATATATATATAATGGTTAGGAAAATATATATAGATTCACATATATCTATTTATGTGTAAAATTCAAATTAATTTTTTTATAGTTGTATAAAGATAAATATGTGTATATATATATGTGAACGTGAACAAGAGTGAAAATCTAAAAATGGAATCGTTCTCTATTGGCATAAAAAATATAATTGAAAGGTTTTTTTGGGAATATTTTGAGATTTATAAATCTATTAATTTTTTATCGATACTACAAAAACCCAATATGTCTTTTGTTGACATGGATAATAGATCTAGGGTAATTCATTATATTTTATATTGTGTGATGGATATACAACCGGGGAAGTTTCCTGATATGGATATAGGGGTGAGTGTGAGTTTTTTATATGGTTTTTATTCCATGTATCGACTACATTAATTTCTTTTTTCTCACCCTTGACTTAATTTGTTCATGTGAACCTTGGTTCTAGGGTATAATAATAAAGACGAGATGGTCTCCATTTCCATTAGTTATATTTGTAATGTATATTAACCACCTCCCACTAGACGATGCCATCTTGCTAGACCTTTCAGCTAAAATATAGAAATCTATGTATGAGGTTACCTAACCATAGTGTCCATTGGGTAGACCCCATGACACATTTTTTTGATCGGTAGATTGATATTGGGGACCATACTGTTTTATCATAACCCCTTTTTTCTAGACATGTTTGGAACCTAAAAATGATTCTTTTTATTTACACACATTATCTATGACATGGTAAATTCATTTATTTCTCTTCCAATTTTTGTAGTTTGTGTTGATTTTATAAATCATTTTAAGAATTTATTAAAATGATATTTTTAAATTAAATAATTTTGATTCATATTGTGTGTATGATTTCTAAATAAATGTTTTAAGGTGATTATTTCAATTTAAATAATATAGAAGGAAAATTTATAAAAATGGTTTTGGATATTTTATTGGTTGGTGATATTAGTAATAAAATCCTATATTCTAATAACATAGTTAAAAAATAGCACTAAATAAATATTTATTTATAGTTTATACTTGGGTTATAGTTTATCTTTGGCATGATTACATATTTTTAGATCATATATATTAATAATTTTAGTAGCATTCTTTCATGATACTTTTGGACATATTGAGAGCATTGATTGTTCAGATGTTAACATTATTTTGTTACATTTGTCCTGTGGTTCCCATTACTTAGAATTTACTATTAAAAATTGTCAGGTATATAGACCTTTATTATATTTAAATTGGCCAACTAGGATTTTAACACTTTTATTAAGTTATCATTGGTTCACTATATCTGATTATAGAGAAAGCAAAGAAAATTAGGGGTGACTTTGTACCTTTTTATAGGGAAAATTACTAGGGTGTCTGGAGGATTTTTTTGTTCACATTGCCTTAATACATTTTGTGATATTTCTATATATATGATTTTTCATGGATGTCTGATGTATGTAATGGTCAAGTAGGGTATTCACTAGTTTTATATTTTTTATTTTACACTGATTCAGGTGATAAATAATTTCAATTGTAAGTATATGATACCCAATAACTTTTTGATTGCCTGTACAGATTTAGAATCCCCTTATTGTACATCAAGAGTTGATTTAGAAATATGATAGATGGATTTCTCAAGAAGATTCATGAAAATTTCCTTTCATTCATGAGACACCCATAAATATAGTTACAATATACTTATTTTGGTTGATTGAATATTGATTATCATATGATCCAATTATGTATTATGTCTTATGTGATACCTTATAAAAATGTGATATTATAGATATTAATTCCATTAATGAATAATGACATCATATATGATTGATATCATATAGAACACATATGTATATTTTAAATGGGTTTTCAATACTAGTGTTGTCTTTAAAATGTGTGTATTTTGTTTTAGAGGCATGTTTTAGGAATTGACGTTTTTTGGAATTTAATCTTTTTTTAATATTTTTTAGACCATAAGTCTAATGGTGGCTTGATTGTTTTTAAAAAGTTGAATTTTTTGTCTAAAAAATTGGTTCTCGACAGTAGTTGGCTTCCTTTAAATAGGGGTCTCTTTCCTCCAAAAGTGATTTTATGGAAAAATTTATATTTTTAAATTGGTTTTCAATGTGTTGTTTGATAAATGATTTTCAAAGAACATTTGAAATGTATTTTTTAAATGGTTTTTGAAAATGTATTGGATTTTGAATCCCCTTATGAAATATCATTAGAAACTTTAATAAAAATGTTTTTATAAATGCGTGAGACCCTCTTAAGCCTCATGTGGCCACAGTTACTTCCAAGTAGAATTGTGATCCCATGAGGGGATGGTGTTTATTTATTCTATCTTTGTGTTTGTATTAATGACTTTATATTGAATTAAATTTAGATATTTTTTAAGATAGATGAAATTTATAAACACTTTATATTGAAGTAATTACTTTCTTAATATTTGTGTTGTATTTTGAATGGAGAATCAAATGTTATAGGAATTTTGAGCACTGATTTCAATCAAAAAAAATGAGCTCCCATATTCATTAATAATGTATAATTAAATGAAAAAACATATAAACTATCCATTAAATATTTCAAGAAAATAACATCAACATAAAAACATATCAGAACAACCAGTTGAGGGTGCTATGAATAGAAACTTGACAAGTGATGTTTTTGGGACTACAAGACAACCAGATCAAGATTGAAACATATAATTGGAATGTACTATTGATTATATAGAGACTAATATAAGATAGGAATTCACTTAGAAGATAAATGTGTTTTATGGTTTAGTTGATTATGGAAATCAAGAGTTGTATGGTGGATGTTTGAAATATTCAAAACTTTCTTTTTTACTGAAATTATACCATATCAAATGCCAATGTGGAATTACAAATAAGTCTATGTCCATGATATTATTTTTTTGTGTGATGAATTTTATAAAGATAATATCCTTGAGTCCTTTATGATATGAAAATTATTTTAACAAGATTCATCTAAAATATAAAAAAAATATATGCCTGTCCCAATGATTGTATGATTTATTAGGGAGAGGATTCAAGAAGATATTATTGATTTTTTTCTTCTATAAGGAAGTAAATGGGTGATATTGGAGGTCTAAATCAATATTATACTATAAAGAAGAAGAAAATAAATACACCTAAAAATGTTTTGTGTTACATTCCTTTTAAAGTCATTGTTGCAAATATTATTCATGTCATTGAAAAAAACCGATCACTTGAAGTGGAAATATATAAATAATAAAAATGATGGGTTAATGTGACATCCAAGATATTCCAAATAATATAAGACATGTGATTCATTACATCCATATTTCTCATCTGATCCTAGGAATTTAAATTTTGGATTTACTGTAGATAAATTCAACCCATTTGGGACTTTGAGCACCGGTTTTAGCATTTAGAAAGTTGTTTTGATCCCTTATAATCTATATACATGGATGTGTATGAAAAAATTAATTTTATCATTTTGATTATTATTACAGGAAAAAAATGCTTAGAAGTGATATTCATGTATACTTGCAGCCTCTAATTTAGTTATTATAGGAGTTATGGAGCAATAGTGTTGAGACATATGATGCATCTTCTTTATCAATGTTCAAAATAAATGTTGCGCTAATGTGGACCATTAGTGACTTCCCTGGACAAGGGATTTTAGCTGGTTGGAATACTTACATGGGTTTGGATTATCCTATTGGTAACTTTGATTTTGATCCTGAATGACTACCTAACAATAAATAAGTATTTTTCTTGTGTCATCAAATATTTCTAGATATACTTCATCGATTTTAGTTGAACAAGTAAAAATTCAATGGTTCTATTGATCATATATCACCTCCAAAGATGTTGATAGGTTTTGAAATATTGGCTATACTCGGAAATGATGAAAATTATTATGTGGAGGTGCATCATTCAAATGATAGTATGAAAAAAGCTTGAAGTTCATCATAAACATAAATCAGAATGCAACAATGGAAGAAAAAAGTATATTCTTCAAACTTTCATATTGGGAATTTAATTTTTTGTAGAATAATATTTATTTTATGAATATTGAGAAGAATGATTAGGAAAATTCTATCTTCACATTATATAATGGGATTGGAAAATCAAATAACCATCTCAATTCTTGGAAGTACTTATAAAAAATGAACATAATTTGTGATCTCTATCCATATGAGAATAGAAAGTATGCTCCAACATTTTTTTCAATGAAAAATGGATAAAGATACATTCCTTCGAATTTTATAAAATGTGAAGGTATCTGGTGGTTATTCAAGTAAAATCTCAATTTTTTTTGACTTAATTCATTTTAGGTTACATGGATTGAAAAGTCAAGATTCATATATTTTGTTACAGCGGTAACTACCACTGGAATTGGAATTGAGTACATTATTACCAGAAAATGTTACTGCAGTTATACTCCAATTATTCACATTCTTTAGAAAACATTATAAGAAAGATATACAACCATTTTAGCTTTACAACCTTCAATAACACTTTATGAAAAGGATATGATCTTTACTCCATATTTTTTTACTATAATGACACATTTAACTGTGTATTTGGTCGAGGAAGATAAATTATGAGGCCTCGTACATTATCGATGGATGTATCCAATTGAGATGTACTCTATTTATATTCCTTTTCATATTATGTAAGAAAATCATAGAACTTAATCAAATACAAAATTATGTTTTATTTATTTTATTTCATAGATATCTTATGAATTTGAAGTCATATGTGAACAAAAAAGCTCCACCTGAACACTATTTGGCAGAGAAGTGTCTTAATTTTTGTTCCATATACCTGGATGATATTGAGACAAGATTCAACCAAGTTGGATGTGTTAATGAAACATCAACCGAATCTCAAATTATTTGTAAATCAATAGTCTTTTTGGCTACTGGACGATCAGTTGGGAGGAGCTCAAATGTTACATAGATACAAAGGTAATTATTACAAGAAAATAGATATGTGTTGTTGAATAGTGAAATTGTAGATTCATTTATTGAAGAGATCAGGATACATAAAAAGAGATGAATGAGAAGGAAAACAAAAAATTAGAAATACATAACAAAATATGTTAATAAAGAGCTTATAGAATGGTTTAAATGATGTGTTAGTTCATAATTGTTGCAATCAATATGAATATTAGTTTTACGCATATATTTTGTAGATATAATAATGAATATTATTTTTTTAGAACGTGAATACTAATACTTGAGCTCAGTTTCTAGAATATTTTATGTTAATTACTTTAGGTCCTCTAAAAGAGGCTATAACGTTTGATTCATACAATGGGAATGCCTTTAAAATTCATAAAATTAATTGGGGAGAGTGTTTGAAACACAAAATACTGGTAAATTTACATTTTCGGAGTCGGGATAGTATGGAAAGTTGAAGAATATTATTGAATTAAACTATTAGGGGAATTTTTTATTTTTTTTATTAAAAAGAAATTGGGTCAATATTATCAGGGGTGTTAAAATAGATTCCTTGTAATTTTCATAGGTGAACTTATCTTACATGATGGATGCTGATGACCATGAATTACATGATCCATATATCTTATCACTGTAAAAAAATGGTATATTATGTGGAAGATGTCACTGAAGGACCCTGGGACACCCTGGGAGGGGAGGGGTGAATCAGGGTGACAACATAATCTTTTAATGTGATGGATCTTGTTCCCACGTTGGTAGGAACTTTTTGAACCTGTATGATGAATATGATCAGAAAGAAAACATTCACACGCACAGAGAAGACACAACACTTTTTACTTGGTTCACCACTAAGGGCTACGCCCATGGAGCATACGCCGACAAGTTTTCGGTCGTACCAAATTCCACTAATCTTCACTATCTGTGGATTACAAAGGTTTGGGAACAATCACTCTATCCCAGGCTCACAACCTTTACAAAGTTTCAGGGATAACTCACTGCTTCCCTTGGGTCACTCCCTTTGACTCCCCCTGGCTCACTATCGTTGGTGAAGTCCCACTTAGTTTATAGGCGTGAAGGTCTCGTCATCATTACATAAGAATGCATCCTCTGTCATATGTAGATGCTCTGTTGAAGTAAAACTCTCGCCAAAAGATGAATCCCACTTTGCGCTGAGGGTACTGGGCGATCTTCCAGCTTTCATGCATCTTAAAAAAGGACAAATGAACTTTAACAACCCCGACGCGCTTATCCAAGACCGGCACACAAGTCAAAATCCTAGCACGCAAGTCACTTGCGCGGTACAAAATCGGCACGTAGGTGACACCAAACAACTTGCGCGACACTTCCTCCTTCAACACCAAACTTGCGCAACGTTTCACCTTTAACTCCCCAACTGCCTTGGTCGCGCAACCAACAATTGGCGTGCAACCTCTACTTGCGCGACCCAACAACCACTTGCGCGACTCAACCACTTGCGCGACGAGAGCTCAAAAAATATCTAAGTCTTGAAATTCATGGTAAATGAGGAGGGGGGGTCCTCTATTTATAGGAAAATTGGATCCCCTGTGCGGTGGTGGGCAAGTCACTCCATGGTGCACAAGTCTCGGCGCGCAACACATCTCCCTAGCCTCTGTCGCGCTACTCACTTGCGCGACCAACAAAAATACTTTCACGACCTTCTTTCCTTTACCATATTTTGAAGTTATGATATTAAAAAACAATATGTGTGAAAGTTTCTAGTCTTCTTAGGAATCAGCGCCCAAGTCTCTTCACGGCGCGCAGGTCACTTGCGCTACCAACCCAAAACTTGCGCGACCCTTATCCCTTTGTCATTTTCCCATTTTCTGATCTTGAAGAACATATGGTGCGCAAGTTTCCTCTTCATCTAGTACATGGCGCGCAAGTCTCTTTGTGAAAATCACTTTTCTCCATTTGTCGATTTTCAGGCCCAAAAATTTGGAAAACACTGGGAAACATCACCACCTTCAATACTGTTGTCTGCTTGAACTGTATGATCTCTTTGCAGGTACACATTCTGAACTTCCACTACTGATTGACAACAAACACAAACCATACTCCAAATCATGCATATAAGATCATGGTTTTAACAATCTCCCCCTTTGGGTTTGTTGGCAATCAGAAAATAAATTCAATAGATCTCCATCCATGTGAAAACCAAAAACCAAGGAATCAACTCAGCCAACACTCTAAGTCAACATGAGCAATGCTCGGTGTAGAAAAAAAGAGAGGAAGCTTGAATTGGGTTCCAATGTTTTCCTTCACATTCTTCTCAAAATTGGGTTCCAATGTTTTCCATCTCATTATAGAATAATTACTTTCCTGAATTTATTCCTTTCTCCCCCATTGACAATAAACCCAAAGGCCAGTAATTTGTGTAATGTTCGGCTCAAACCATACTCCCCCTAGATAGTATCTCCCCCATAAACCCGCATCATAGCCATAAACAGATAAAACAGTTATCACAAATGGGGAGAGGGGTAATGCGTAACCTCCTTATGCACTGGGAGGTGGTTGAACACCGAGGTTCAACTGATGCTTCTCAAACACATACACTGATAGTGGTTTGGTCAGGATATCAGAAAATTGCTCATCAGTTCCCACATGATCCATTCTAATCACCCCTTGTTCCACTTTTTCTTTGATAAATCGATACCTGATTTTAATATGTTTCATACGGGAATGCTGAACATGATTCTTCGTAAGATCAATTGCGCTCTTGTTATCGCAGTAAATCACCATAGGTTGCTTTACCTCATCACCAATATCTGTTAATTGTTGCTTCATCCATAGAAGTTGAGTGCATGACTTTGTGGCAGAGATATACTCAGCTTCAACAGTACTAAGAGAAGTAATTTCTTGTTTCTTGCTCAACCATCCAACACATTTCTGCCCAATATAGAAAGATCCACCACTAGTAGACTTTCTGTCTACTACATCACCAGCCCAGTCAGCATCAGAAAACACTGATAATTCATTGTACCTGCCTGCAGCAAAAAATAACCCGAAGTTATGTGTACCTTGAATGTACCTCATGATTCTTTTTACTACCGCCATATGTTCCTCCTTTGGATTACTCTAAAAGCGGGCTGCAAGGCATGTGGAAAAGACAATATATGGTCGTGTCGCTGTCAGGTACAGTAGGATTCCAATGATCCTCCTATACATGGTGGGATCAACAGAGTCCCCATCCTCATGCTTTCTAAGTTTAGTTCCAACTGCACTCAGAGTTGACATTGGTTTGGAGTCTTTCATATTAAACTTCTTCAACAACTCTCTTGCATATGTTTTCTGAGAAATGAAAGTGTATTCCTTCTTTTGAATCACCTATAGCCCCAAGAAATATGTGAGCTCCCCAATGATAGGCATTTCAAATTCTGATTTCATGTGGTTGGAAAATGCGTCCACTGATTTCTGCCTGCTGCCACCAAATATGATATCATCAACATAGACTAGAACCGTGAATTGATCTTTTGGATAATTATTCACATAGAGATTGTGGTCAAGTCCTCCTCTTTTGAATTCAAACTTCTTGAGATATGAATCCAGCCGTGAGTACCACGCCCGTGGTGCCTGCTTCAAACCATATAGAGCTTTTTTTAGTTTGCAGACCTTTGTTTCATCAGTACCCGAGACAAAGCCCACTAGTTGTTCAATGTAGAATTCTTCTTTGAGTACACCATTCAAGAATGTTGTCTTGACATCCATTTGATATACTTTATATCCTCTTTGGAGTTCCATGGCAAGGAAAACCCTGATTGACTCCAGTCTAGCCACTAGAGCAAAGGTTTCTTCAACATCAATACCTTCAATCTGAGAGTATCCTTTACATACCAGTCGTGCCTTGTTTCTGATGACACTTCCATGCTCATCAAACTTATTTTTGAAGTTCCATTTGGTACCAATAACATTGTGAACTTATGGTCTCTGGACAAGATCCCATGTCTGATTCTTGTCAATCTGATCTAATTCATCATTCATGGATTTCACCCAAGATTCATCATTTGCAGCTTCTTCAAATGTGGATGGCTCTATAACTGATAGAAATGCAGATTGGGAGTTATTCCTCATCCTTCTTGTTTGAGTGGGTGCACTCTTGTCCCCAATTATGTTGGATGGATCAATCTCAGCTCTTCGATTTCTACTGCGAGGTTTAGTAGCATTCTCTTCAGCCATAGTTTCTTCTTCAGATTCTTCTTCTAAGTCAACAACATGATGTGACTGCTGAGTGTTTTGAACAACTTCCTCTATTTCTACATTTGTATTTTCTTCACGTTCACTTTCATCCTGACTTTCTATCACATCAGCATATGATTTCCTTGAAGCATTTGTGGTTTTATCTTCAATTATCTTAACATCACTGCTTTCCACAATCCTTCCTAAATGCTTGTTGAATCATTTGTAGGATTTTCTGTTCATTGAGTAACCGAGGAAAATTCCTTCATCTGCATTGTCGCCATATTTCCCTTGATTTCCTTCTTTGTTCCCGATGAAGCATTTACTTCCAAAGACACGAAAGTATTTTAAAGAATGCTTCTTTCCATGCCACAATTCATATGGTGTCTTCATCTCACCCATATAAAGTCCTGTTCGATTCTGAATTTACACTGCAACTTGAATAGCCTCTTTCCAGTAATGTCTTGGAATACGACTCTCAATCAGCATAGTTCATGCCATGTTGTTCACCTATCAATTCCTACGTTCAACAACTCCATTTTTTTGTGAAGTTATCACAGCAACTACCTCATGCTGTATCCCATGCTTCTACAGATAATTTTCAAATTCAATAGACATGTATTCTCCTCCATTGTCAGATCGCAACACTTTGATTGTTCTTCTAGTAGCATTCTTAGCGATTCGCTGATATGTTTTCATGCAGTCAAGGACTTGTCGTTTCCTGTGAATGACCATCACACATGACATTATACTATAATCATCTATGAAAAGGACAAAGTACCTTTCTCCATGAGTTCCGAAAACATTTATCGGCCCACATACATCTGTATGAATCAGATCAAGAAGGTGAGATTCCCTTTTCTTCTTTGGCAGATATGAACTGCAGATCAGCTTCCCACGAATGCAAGCATCACAAGATTTTTCACACTCACGCTTTAGGTTGGGAATGTCCATGACAATTCTCAATTTTGATATTTTCTCCATGTCTTGTTGATTGATGTGTCCCAGTCTCCGATGCCACAAATTGTTTTCTTCTTCAATAGTCATGTAACATACATTTTCTTCACTATCAACCTGATACAAGTTGCCTTCTGTTCTGCATCCATTCATAAGTTAATTCCCTGTCTTTACCTTGATAGTGCATCCTTTCTGATTAAAACTAACTATAAGTACTGAGTCACAAAGTTGACTCACACTGAGGAGATTATGACGTAGGCCATCTACGTAAAGGACTTCAGTCTTCTTTAGTTCTCCATTTGATAATTTGGTACTTCCACTCCCCTTGATTTTCAGATCTCCATCATTACCAAATCGTACTGTACCATCAACCTTTCTTTTGATATCTGTTAACAGGCCGACATTACCTGTCATATGAGATGAACAACCGCTATCCAGAATCCACGTACTATTGTTCTTTGTAGCTTTGAGGTCCACCTATGCAAGGTTAGATTTCTCAATATTCTTCATTTCCTTCCATGAGACATTGTATTGAGTATATAGTACCGATTTCCTTTCAATTATCTCTTCCGCATACCCAGGTTTTTCATAGTTGAAATCTTCTTTGAGAGGAGAAAACTTGTTTGAAAGAGCAACACTGTCTTGCTGACGAGACTTGACTTGTCATTAACTCTGGTATGAGGTGTCCATGTACCTTCTCTTCCTGCAATTAGCAGCCTTATGACCAAAGTTAGTACAACGAAAACAATATCCATAGAAATTGTTTCTTCTATAAGAATTAGGATATGATTTTTTTCTCCTTTGTTGAACTTCTATATCTTCTCCATTCAGATAGATTCTTGCCTCTTCTCAATAAGACATGGTATGGCTCAAATAGCCACAGAATTGACACTTCATGAGAGGAAATGGATTCTCACTTGAATTTCTCCTCATTCCTTCTTCTTTAGGAGAAAAGTTAGACTGTCTGTCATTTCTAAATGTTTGAGGATAATTTTCAGTTCTCCTTTTAGATTGGATTGAGGGTTCCTTTTTCAGCACTTTAGGCAATGTTTCAACATGTTCAACTTTCATCTTGTCTTTCTTTTGGATCTTTTCACTTCTAGCAGTTGATGTCTCAGCGTCACATCAAATTCCACTCTTTCCCATGCAAGCGGGTCTTTGATCACTCAAGATTTTTCAAACCCCATCTGAACCACACTTGGCTCTTTCTAGTAATTATGCATATGAGAATCTTCCAAACTGTATTTTCTTCCTCGATTCTTTTAGAATTTATTCAGTCTCCAGTTTACTCTTTAGAGTAACAACTTCCTCCTCAAGACCCTCAGCATTCATGGATTTTTCATAACGTCTGGAGGTGAGGTCATTGATGACCTTTGCCTGCTCTTCAATTCTCATCTTCAAATCTACTACATCATCATTGATTTCAATTATTTTAGACTGTACCTTCACAAATTCTTCCAGTCATTCAATTTCAGCTTTAAGTTGATTAACGTATTCAGTTGATTCTTCTACAATTGATTTCCACTTATTGAAACTCTTACATTTAATCTTAATCTTACTAACCGCATCCTTAAGTTGCATATCGGGATCTACACAAGTTCTCAGTTGTTTTTCTCCCCCAGTATCTTCTAACTTTTCAACAGTGGCCATCATAGAAGCATGGTTCCCAGTTTTGAATTATGGTTCTTCTTTATCACAAAATTCATTATCATCTTCTTCCTCTTCACAGACAAAACTCTTCTTTTCCATTTTCTTTCCAGATTTGAAGTCTCCCTTTTTGAAGAACCTTCTACGAGGCTTCTCGAAGATTTCATCATCACTATCTTCATCATTGGTCTTTCTTAAGCACTAAGAGGCAATGTGCCCAACTTTTCCACAACGGAAACATGTGGGAGGTAACTTCCCTTTGAATTTCCCTTTCCCCTTCTAGAACTTCTTTACAATGAGAGATATAATTTATTTTTCTTCATCATCTTCACCGATACTATATTTTTATATTTGCAGTTTATCCATGGCTTTGAATGCCATTTCCTTGCTCACAAGAGTTGTAACATCTTCTGGTTTGACTCTCATTTCATATGCTACCAAGCTGCTCAGTAAATCATCTAGAGAAAGTTTGGAAAGATCTCTTTCCTCTAGAGCTGACACCTTTGCATTGTACAGAGGTGGAAGCCTTCTTAATATTTTCTTTACAATATCAATGTCTTTGATTTCTTCTCCTAGACCCCGAATTTCTCCAACCACTTCAATAATTCGATTGAAGAAAGAGTCTTCATTCTCGTCTGGATGCATCTTCAGATCATCAAACCGATTGGGCAGCACTTGCAGTTTCTCCTTCTTCACTTTGCTACCTCCTTAATAAATATTCTCGAGTTTATCCCACATGTATTTTTCTGAGGTGCAATTCCTCACCTTTAGGTAGATCTGATTAGAAAGGGCTGAAGTGAGTGCATTTTGTGCTTTAGCATCTACATCAAGAATTTTCCTATCTGTTTCAGTCATATCCTGGCCTGTTGGATTAGTGACTTGTATTCCTTGAATAGTAGAAAAGAAAACTTCCATTCCAAGAGATCTTAGATGATATCTCATTCTGTTCTTCCATATCTGGAAGTTACTTTCATCGAAGTGAGGGACTCCCCTGACATTGACTGCATTCTCCATGACGATAAAGGAAAGATTCAACACCAAGATCCTCGCTCTGATACCACTTGAAGGACCCTGGGACACCCTGAGAGGGGAGGAGTGAATCAGGGTGACAACGTTTTCTTTTAATGTGATGGATCTTGTTCCCACGTTGGTAGGAACTTGTTGAACTTGTATGATGAATATGATCAGAAAGAAAACATTGACACGCACATAGAAGACACAACACTTTTTACTTGGTTCACCACTAAGGGCTACATCCATGGAGCATACGCCGAAAAGTTGTCGGTCACACCAAATTCCACTAATCTTCACTAGCTATGGATTACAAAGGTTTGGGAACAATCACTCTGTCCCAGGCTCACTGCCTTTACAAAGGTTCAGGGATAACTCACTTCTTCCCTTGGGTCACTCCCCTTGACTCCCCCGGGCTCACTGCCGTTGGTGAAGTCCCACTCAGTTTATAGACGTGAAGGTCTCATCATCATTGCATAAGAATGCATCCTCTGTCATATGTAGATTCTCTATTGAAGTCCAACTCTCACCATAAGATGAATCCCACTTTACGCTGAGGGTACCAGGCGATCTTCCAGCTTTCGTGAAGCTTAAAAAAGGACAGATGAACTTTAACAACCCCGACACGCTTATCCAAGCCCGGCGCGCAAGTCACAATCCCGGCGCGCAAGTCACTTGCGCGGTACAAAATCGTAACGGAGGTGACACCAAAAAACTTGCGCGACACTGCCTCCTTCAACACCAAACTTGCGCGACGTTGCGCCTTTAACTCCCCATCTGCCTTGGTCGCGCAACCAACAATTGGCGCGCATCCTCTACTTGCGCGACCCAACAACCACTTGCGTGACTCAACCACTTGCACGATGAGAGCTCAAAAAATCTATAAGTCTTGAACTTCATGGTAAATGAGGAGGGGGAGTCCTCTATTTATAGGCAAACTAGATCCCCTACGCGGTGGCGTGCAAGTCACTCCTTGGCGTGCAAGTCTCGGCGCGCAAGTCTCGGCGTGCAACACATCTCCCTATCCTCTATCGCGCTACTCACTTGCGCGACCTTCGCAAATACTTGCGCGACCTTCTTTCATTTACCATATTTTGAATTTATGATATTGAGAAACAATAGGTGTGCAAGTTTCGAGTCTTTCTAGGAATCAACACCCAAGTCTCTTCACGGCGCGCAGGTCACTTGCACGACCAGCCCAAAACTTGCGCGGCCCTTATCCCTTTCTCATTTTACCCTTTTTGATCTTGAAGAACATATGGCGCGCAAGTTTCTTCTTCATCCAGTACATGGCGTGCAAGTATCTTTGCGAAAAACACTTTTCTCCATTTGTCGATTTTCAGGCCCAAAAATTTGGAAAACACTAGGAAACAATGCCACTTTCAATACTGTCGTCTGCTTGAACTGTATGATCTCCTTGTGGGTACACATTCTGAACTTCCACTGCTGATTGACAACAAACACAAACCATACTCCAAATCATTCATAGAAGACCATGGTTCTAACAATCTCCCCCTTTGGGTTTGTTGGAAATCAGAAAATAAATTCAATAGAGCTCTATCCATGTGAAAACCAAAAACGAAAGAATCAACTCAGCCAACACTCTAAGTCTACATGAGCAATGCTCGGTGTAGAAAACAAGAGAGGAAGCTTGAATTGGGTTCCAATGTTTTCCTTCTCATTCTTCTCAGAATTGGGTTCCAATGTTTTCCTTCTCATTACAGAAGCATTACTTTCCTGAATTTATTCCTTTTTCCCCCATTGACAATAAACCCAAAGGCCAGTAATTTGTGCAACGTTCAGCTCAAACCATACTCCCCTAGATAGTATCTCCCCCATAAACCTGCATCATAGCCATAAACAGATAAAACAGTTATCAAAAATGGGGAGAGGGGAGATGCGTAACCTCCTTATGAACTGGGAGGTGGCTAAACACCGAGGTTCAACTGATGCTTCTCAAACACAGCCGCTGATAGTGGTTTGGTAAGGATATCGGCCAATTGATCATCAGTTCCCACATGATCCATTATAATCACCCCTTGTTCCACTTTTTCTTTGATAAAGCGATAACTTATTTTAATATGTTTCGTACGGGAATGCTGAACATGATTCTTCGTAAGATCAATTGCGCTCTTGTTATCGCAGTAAATCACCATAGGTTGCTTTACCTCATCACCAATATCTGTTAATTGTTGCTTCATCCATAGAAGTTGAGTGCATGACTTTGTGGAAGAGATATACTCAGCATCAGCAGTACTAAGAGAAGTAATTTCTCATTTCTTTCTCAACCATCCAACACATTTCTGCCCAATATATAAAGATCCACCACTAGTAGACTTTCTGTCTACTACATCACCAGCCCAGTCAGCATCAGAAAACGCTGATAATTCATTGTACCTGCCTGCAGCAAAAAATAACCTGAAGTTATGTGTACCTTGAATGTACCTCATGATTCTTTTTACTACCTCTATATGTTCCTCCTTTGGATTACTCTGAAAGCGGGCTGTAAGGCATGTGGCAAAGACAATATCTGGTCGTGTCGCTGTCAGGTACAGTAGGATTCCAATGATCCTCCTGTACATGGTGTGATCAACAGAGTCCCCATCCTCATGCTTTCTATGTTTAGTTCCAACTACAATCAGAGTTGACATTGGTTTGGAGTCTTGCATATTAAACTTCTTCAACAACTCTCTTGAATATTGTTTCTGAGAAATGAAAGTGTATTTCTTCTTTTGAATCACCTACAACCCCAAGAAATATGTGAGCTCCCCAATGATAGACATTTCAAATTCTGATTTCATGTGGTTGGAAAATGCGTCCACTGATTTCTGCCTGCTACCACCAAATATGATATCATCAACATAGACTAGAACCGTGAATTGATCTTTTGGATAATTATTCACATAGAGATTGTGGTAAAGTCATCCTCTTTAGAATTCAAACTTCTTGAGATATGAATCCCTCCGTGAGTACCATGCCCGTGGTGCCTGCTTCAAACCATATAGAGCTTTCTTCAGTTTGCAGACCTTTGTTTCATCAGTACCCAAGACAAATCCCACTAGTTGTTCAATGTAGAATTCTTCTTTGAGTACACCATTCAAGAATTCTGTCTTGACATCCATTTGATATACTTTATATCCTCTTTGGAGTTCCATGGCAAGGAAAACCCTGATTGACTCCAGTCTAGCCACTGGAGCAAAGGTTTCTTCAACATCAATACCTTAAATCTGAGAGTATCCTTTACATACCAGTCGTGCCTTGTTTCTGATGACACTTACATTCTTATCAAACTTATTTTTGAAGATCCATTTGGTACCAATAACATTGTGACCATAGGGTCTCTGGACAAGATCCCATGTCTGATTCTAGTCAATCTGATCTAATTCATCATTCATGGCTTTCACCCAAGATTCATCATTTGCAGCTTCTTCAAATGTGGATGGCTCTATAACTGATAGAAATGCAGATTGGGTGTTATTCCTCATCCTTCTTGTTTGAGTGGGTGCACTCATGTCCCCAATTATGTTGGATAGATCAATCTCAGCTCTTCGATTTCTACTGCGAAGTTCAGTAGCATTATCTTCAGCCATAGTTTCTTCTTCATATTCTTCTTCTGAGTCAACTGTTGTACCCCACACTCTTTAATTTTCATGATCACAATCACTTTCATGTTTATATAATCCTTTTTCAAGTGTTTTTGGATAATAGGAATCTTTTCAGGTGGCCAAGGAATTAGGCCAAGAAAGCAAGAAGCAAAACTGGACTGAAATTCAGTCCACCGGCCAACCGGTGGCTTCACCACCGGTCGACCGGTGGACTCTGGGCAGAAGAGCCACTCACTGCCATCTCACCGGCCAACCGGTGGCCTCAGCACCGGCCAGCCGGTGGCACCCACCCCAAATAGTGTTTGCTACTGTCTTGCCACCGGCCAGCCGGTGGCTCCTCCACCGGTCAGCCGGTGGAGCCTGGACCAAAACTCTTCCCCTCTGCCAAGGCACCGGCCAACCGGTGGAGCTGTACCGGCCAGCCGGTAGCCCAGTCAAACTAGCCGTTGGCTTTGACCAGTCAACCCTCTTTTGGCCTCCAACGGCTCCGAGGCCTTTTCCAACGGCTCCAAAGCCCTCCAACGGATACTTGAAGGTTCCTAGCCTATAAATAAAGGCCTAGGAAGCCCCGAAACTTCACCCCAAGCCACCAGACACATTGTTGATTATTTTGGCGAACCTCCGGCGGATTTCCTCAAGGAACCCAACGTGCTCCAATCCAATTCCACATCCAAGAGCACCATCAAAGAAGCTTGGAAGCGGCCTTCAACATCTCCAATCAATCAAAGGCGCCCAAGACTTCCTCAATTACGGGTTTTATTGTTTTATTTTTTTGAGCTTTAAATTTGGGTTTGTGCCTACAAACCCCAAACTCTTTCTTCATCCCCCTTTCTTTTGGGTTTCACACCACCATTAAGGTGTGAAGAGGTTTCTTCAAGCCTTTCCTTTTAAAAGGCTTGAGTTTTCGGTGAGCTAGCCTTCACCCGTTAAAAAGGCTAGTGGGTTCTTGCTAAACCATTAAAAGCAAGTGGGTTCTTGCTAAACCAATTCAAAAGCAAGCTGTAATAGGTCCTAGTGCTACCTCAAAGCCTAGTGGGTTTCTTGCTAAAACCATTGAAAAGCAAGCGGTAGGAATCTCTCAACGGTTGAGTTGGGAGCGGAGACGTAGGCTAGGTTTTGGCCGAACTCCGTTATCAATTTCTTGTGTGATTGCCTCTTTATTTCCGCTGCACTTTCACTTTGATTTTTAATTTGTTAATCTTTTTTTAAAAGGCAATTCACCCCCCCTCTTGCCATCCTTCCCGCTCGTATTGTTCCAATCTAACAATTGGTATCAAAGGGATAATTTGAGTAATACCTTAAACGGTTTCAAATTCAAAGATCCATTGTGATGGCATCCACCTCTTTCGCCCCCGAGGGCTACTCTTTGGGTCGGGCTCCATTTTTTGATGGGACTGACTATAATTATTGGAAAACCCGCATGGCCACTTTTCTTAGAAGTATAGGATATCCCATTTACAAAATAGTCATGCAAGGTTACACTTTGTCTACCCCCGACGAATCCAAATGGACCCCCAATGACATTGCTTTTTTTGAGCTTGATGGCAAAGCCACGAACACTCTTCATTGTGGTCTTGACCGTAATGTTTTTAATCGTATTTCTTCTTGCACATCTTCTTACGATCTTTGGAAATTTTTAGAACTAACATATGAAGGTACTAGCGAGGCTCCAAAGCAAGAATCCGATCAAAAGCAAGAACCCGACAAAAAGATCAAGCCCGTTTGCCCATCTCACAAGAAAAGGGCCAAGAAGAAGAAGAAGAAGTCTTTAAAGAAAACTTGGAGTGATAGCTCCTCCTTCTCTTCCTTCTCCTCGAGCGACAATGGTAATAATTGCCTAATGGCAAAACATGAGGTATCTTCCTCCTCTTCCTCCTCTTCCTCCTCTAGTTCTTCTAATTCATTTAATCATCTTTCTTATGAAGAACTCTCACACGCTAGAGATCAATTAGAAAATGGTTTTCATGAACTTTCATCAAAATTTGTTTCTTTGAAAAAGAATTTCAAAAAGCTTTCCTCCGAAAAAGACCAACTTCTCAAAGAGAAGGAGGAACTCTCCCTAAAAATCCAAACTTTCCCAAATGTTGATTCTTTGGAATCAACCATCAAGGAACTTAGAGAAACACTAGCGAAGTTCACCCAAGGGGAACAAAATTTGAACAATTTACTTGGTTCCCAACGCGTTTCCCGAACCACCCAAGGGCTAGGCTACACCAATATAGCTTCCTCCTCCCATGCTCCAACTGTTTTTGTAAGGGGGAGCTCTTGTTTTAAATTTTGTAACTATTGCAAAAAACCCGGGCACCTCATTTATGAGTGTGACTACAAAAATGCCCGGTACGGCCAACCCAAGTCTATTTTCTATTCCGATGAGTTTTATAGGAGAAGACCCGCCATGAGACAAGTATGGATTGAAAAATCCCTTCTAGCGAGTCTCTCCGGGCCTAAAATTGTCTCTTTTCAAAATCCCTCTCCCCGGTGATTAGTTGTTTTTATTTAGGGGGAGTTGGGTTTGTTTAAGAATATTCAAACCTTCAATTTCAACTCTTGGTATCAAATTTTCAATTCAAAATTCTCAATTCAAAATTTTCATTTCAAATTTTTGATTCAAAACTCTCAATTTCAAAAATTTCATTTGGTTTCAAATTTCAAATTTCAATTGGTTTTTGATTCAAAACTTTCAATTCAAACTGTTATTCAAATTTTCATTTCAATTTCAAAAATCTCAATTGATTTTCAAATCTCAATCTTGTTTTTCAATTTTCCCTCAATCAAGTTATATGCCCCGTGCTATTTTGATAATCACAAAGGGGAAGAAATTCTTGATTGATTGGGGGAAAAATCTTTTAAAGCATGCCTCTCATTTTAAGTTTTTACATTGCTTAGATAAGTGATTGTGATCATCAAAATAGGGGGAGATTGTTGTACCCCACACTCTTTAATTTTCATGATCACAATCACTTTCATGTTTATCTAATCCTTTTTCAAGTGTTTTTGGATAATAGGAATCTTTTCAGGTGGCCAAGGAATTAGGCCAAGAAAGCAAGAAGCAAAACTGGACTGAAATTCAGTCCACCGGCCAACCGGTGGCTTCACCACCGGTCGACCGGTGGACTCTGGGCAGAAGAGCCACTCACTGCCATCTCACCGGCCAACCGGTGGCCTCAGCACCGGCCAGCCGGTGGCACCCAGCCCAAATAGTGTTTGCTACTGTCTTGCCACCGGCCAGCCGGTGGCTCCTCCACCGGTCAGCCGGTGGAGCCTGGACCAAAACTCTTCCCCTCTGCCAAGGCACCGGCCAGCCGGTGGAGCTGTACCGGCCAGCCGGTAGCCCAGTCAAACTAGCCGTTGGCTTTGACCAGTCAACCCTCTTTTGGCCTCCAACGGCTCCGAGACCTTTTCCAACGGCTCCAAAGCCCTCCAACGGATACTTGAAGGTTCCTAGCCTATAAATAAAGGCCTAGGAAGCCCCATAACTTCACCCCAAGCCATCGGACACATTGTTGATTATTTTGGCGAACCTCCGGCGGATTTCCTCAAGGAACCCAACGTGCTCCAATCCAATTCCACATCCAAGAGCACCATCAAAGAAGCTTGGAAGCGGCCTTCAACATCTCCAATCAATCAAAGGCGCCCAAGACTTCCTCAATTACGGGTTTTATTGTTTTATTTGTTTTGAGATTTAAATTTGGGTTTGTGACTACAAACCCCAAACTCTTTCTTCATCCCCCTTTCTTTTGGGTTTCACACCACCATTAAGGTGTGAAGAGGTTTCTTCAAGCCTTTCCTTTTAAAAGGCTTGAGTTTTCGGTGAGCTAGCCTTCACCCGTTAAAAAGGCTAGTGGGTTCTTGCTAAACCATTAAAAGCAAGTGGGTTCTTGCTAAACCAATTCAAAAGCAAGCTGTAATAGGTCCTAGTGCTACCTCAAAGCCTAGTGGGTTTCTTGCTAAAACCATTGAAAAGCAAGCGGTAGGAATCTCTCAACGGTTGAGTTGGGAGAGGAGACGTAGGCTGGGTTTTGGCCGAACTCCGTTATCAATTTCTTGTGTGATTGCCTCTTTATTTCCGCTGCACTTTCACTTTGATTTTTAATTTGTTAATCTTTTTTTAAAAGGCAATTCACCCCCCCTCTTGCCATCCTTCCCGCTCGTATTGTTCTGATCTAACATCAACAACATGATGTGACTACTGAGTGTTTTGACCAACTTCCTCTATTTCTGCATTTGTATTTTCTTCACGTTCACTTTCTTCCTGACTTTCTATCACATTAGCATATGACGTCCTTGAAGCATTTGTGGTTTTATCTTCAATTATCTTAACATCACTGCTTTCCACAATCCTTCCTAAATGCTTGTTGAAACATTTGTAGGCTTTGCTGTTCATTGAGTAATCGAGGAAAATTCCTTCATCTGCATTGTCGCCATATTTCCCTTGATTTCCTTCCTTGTTCCCGATGAAGAATTTACTTCCAAAGACACGAAAGTATTTTAAAGAATGCTTCTTTCCATGCCACAATTCATATGGTGTCTTCATCTCACCCATATAAAGTCCTATTCGATTCTGAATTTACACTGCAGCTTGAATAGCCTCTTTCCAGTAATGTCGTGGAATACGACTCTCAATCAGCATAGTTCATGCCATGTTGTTCACCTATCAATTCCTACGTTCAAAAAATCCATTTTGTTTTGAAGTTCTCACAGCAGCTACCTCATGCTGTATCCCATGCTTCTCCAGATAATTTTCAAATTCAATAGACATGTATTCTCCTCCATTGTCAGATCGCAACACTTTTATTGTTCGTCTAGTATCATTCTCAGCGATTTGACGATATGTTTTCATGCAGTCAAGGACTTGTCGTTTCCTATGAATGACCATCACACATGCCATTCTATTATAATCATCTATGAAAAGGACAAAGTACCTTTCTCCATGAGTTCCGACAACATTTATCGGCCCACATACATCTGTATGAATCAGATCAAGAAGGTGAGATGCCCTTTTCTTCTTTGGCAGATATGAACTACAGACCAGCTTCCCACAAATGAAAGCATCACAAGATTTTTCACGCTCACGCTTTAGGTTGGGAATGTCCATGACAATTCTCAATTTTGATATTTTCTCCATGTCTTGTTGATTGATGTGTCCCAGTCTCTGATGCCACAAATTGTTTTCTTCTTCAATAGTCATGTAACATACATTTTCTTCACTATCAACCTGATACAAGTTGCCTTCTGTTCTACATCCATTCATAAGTGAATTCCCTGTCTTTCCCTTGATAGTGCATCCTTTATGATTAAAATTAACTATAAGTCCTGAGTCACAAAGTTGACTCACACTGAGGAGATTATGACGTAGGCCATCTACGTAAAGGACTTCAGTCTTCTTTAGTTCTCCATTTGATAATTTGGTACTTCCACTCCCTTTGATTTTCAGACCTCCATCATTACCAAATCGTACTGTACCATCAACCTTTCTTTTGATATCTGTTAACAGGCCAACATTACCTGTCATATGAGATGAACAACCGCTATCCAAAATCCACGTATTGTGTTCTTTGTAGCTTTGAGGGCCACCTATGCAAGGTTAGATTTCTCAATATTCTTCCTTTCCTTCCACGAGACATTGTATTGAGTATATAGTACTGATTGCCTTTCAATTATCTCTTCTGCATACCCAGGTTTTTCATAGTTGAAATCTTCTTTGAGAGGAGAAAACCTGTTTGAAAGAGAAACACTGTCTTGCTGACGAGACTTGACTTTTCTTGAACTCTGGTATGAGGTGTCCATGTACCTTCTCTTCCTGCAATTAGCAGCCTTATGACCAAAGTTAGTACAATGAAAACAATATCCATAGAAATTGTTTCTTCTATAAGAATTAGGATATGATTTTTTTCTCCTTTGTTGAACTTCTATATCTTCTCCATTCAGATAGATTCTTGCCTCTTCTCAATAAGACACGGTATGGCCCAAATAGCCACAAAACTGACACTTCATGAGAGGAAATGGATTCTCACTTGAATTTCTCCTCATTCCTTCTTCTTTAGGAGAAAAGTTAGACTGTCTGTCATTTCTAAATGTTTGAGGATAATTTTTAGTTCTCCTTTTAGATTGGATTGAGGGATCATTTTTCATCACTTTAGGAAATGTTTCAACATGTTCAACTTTCATCTTGTATTTCTTTTGGATTATTTCACTTCTAGCAGTTGATGTCTCAACATCACATAAAATTCCACTCTTTCCCATGCAAGCGGGTCTTTGATCACTCAAGATTTTTCAAACCCCATCTAAACCACACTTGTCTCTTGCTAGTAATTCTGCATCTGAGAATCTTCCAAACTATATTTTCTTCCTCGATTCTTTTAGAATTGATTCAGTCTCCAGTTTACACTTTGGAGTAACAACTTCCTCCTCAAGACCCTCAGCAGTCTTGGATTTTTCATCACGTCTGGAGGTGAGGTCATTGATGACCTTTTCCTGCTCTTCAATTCTCAGCTTCAAATATACTACATCATCATTACTTTCAATTATTTTAGACTGTACCTTCACAAATTCTTCCAGTCATTGAATTTCAGCTTCAATTTGATTAACGTATTCAGTTTATTCTTCTACAATTGATTTCCACTTATTGCAACTCTTAAATTTAATCTTAAGCTTACTGACCGCATCCTTAAGTTGCATCTCGGGATCTACACAAGTTCTCAGTTGTTTTTCTCCACCAGTATCTTTTAATTTTTCAACAGTGGCCATCATAGAAGCATGGTTCCCAGTTTTGAATTATGGTTCTTCTTCATCACAGAATTCATTATCATCTTCTTCCTCTTCACAGACAAAACTCTTCTTTTCCATTTTCTTTCCAGATTTGAAGTCTCCCTTTTTGAAGAACCTTCTCCAAGGATTCTCGAAGCTTTCATATTCACTATATTCATCATTGGTCTTTCTTAAGCACTAAGAGGCAATGTTCCCAACTTTTCCACAACGAAAACATGCGGGAGGTAACTTCCCTTTGAATTTCCCTTTCCCCATCTAGAACTTTTTTGCAATGAGAGAAAGAATCTATTTCTCTTCATCATCTTCACTGCTACTATATTTTGATATTTTCAGTTTATCCATGGCTTTGAATTCCATTTCCTTGCTCACACAAGTCATAACATCTTCTTGTTCGACTCTCATTTAATATTCTACCAAGTTTCTCAGTAAATCATCTAGAGAAAGTTTGGAAAGATCTCTTTCCTCAAGAGCTGGAACCTTTGCATTGTATAGAGGTGGAAGTCTTCTTAATATTTTATTTACAATATCAATTTCTTTGATTTCTTCTCCTAGACCCTGAATTGCTCCAACCACTTCAGTAATTCGATTGAAGAAAGAGTCTGCATTCTCGTCTGGATGCATCTTCAGATCATCAAACCGATTGGGAAGCACTTGGAGTTTCACCTCCTTCACTTTGCTATCTCCTTCATAAATATTCTCGAGTTTATCCCACATTAATTTTTCTGAGGTGAAATTCATCACCTTTAGGTAGATCTGATCAGAAAGGGCTGTAGTGAGTGAATTTTGTGCTTTAGCATCTGCATCAAGAATTTTCCTGTCTGTTTCAGTCATATCCAGACCTGTTGGATCAGTGACTTGTATTCCTTGCACAGTAGAAAAGATAACGTCCATTCCAAGAGATCTTAGATGAGATCTCATTATGTTCTTCCAGATCTAGAAATTACTTCCATCGAAGTGAGGGACTCCCCTGACATTGACTGCATTCTCCATGACGATAAAGGACATATTCAACACCAGTAACCTCGTTCTGATACCACTTAAAGTACCCTGGGACACCCTGAGAGGGGAGGGGTGAATCAGGGTGAGAACTTTTTCTTTTAATGTGATGGATCTTGTTCCCACATTGGTAGGAACTTGTTGAACCTGTATGATGAATATGATCAGAAAGAAAACATTCACACGCACAGAGAAGACACAACACTTTTTACTTGGTTCACTACTAAGGGCTACGTCCAAGGAGCATACACCGACAAGTTGTTGGTCCTACCAAATTCCACTAATCTTCACTAGCGGTGGATTACAAAGGTTTGGGAACAATCAATCTGTCCCAGGCTCACCGCCTTTACAAAGGTTCAGGGATAACTCACTTCTTCCCTTGGGTCACTCCCGTTGACTCCCCCTGGCTCACTACCGTTGGTGAAGTCCCACTAAATTTATAGACGTGAAGGTCTCGCCATTATTGCATAAGAATGCATCCTCTGTTGTATGTAGATGCTCTATTGAAGTCCAACTCTCACCATAAGATGAATCCCACTTTACGCTGAGGGTACCAGGCGATCTTCCAGCTTTCCTGCAGCTTAAAAAAGGATAGATGAACTTTAACAACCCCGACACGCTTATCCAATCCCGACGCGCAAGTCACAATCCAGGCGCGCAAGTCACTTGCGTGGTACAAAATCGGAACGGAGGTGACACCAAAAAACTTGCACGAAACTGCCTCCTTCAACACCAAACTTGCGCGACATTGTGCCTTTAAATGCCCAACTGCCTTGGTCGCACAGCCAACAATTGGCGCGCAGCCTCTACTTGCGTGACCCAACAACCACTTGCGCGACTCAACAACTTGCGCGACGAGAGCTCGAAAAATCTCTAAGTCTTGAACTTCATGGTAAATGAGGAGGGGGAGTCCTCTATTTATAGGAAAACTGGATCCCCTGCGCGGTGGCACGCAAGTCACTCCTTGGCGTGCACGTCTCGGCGCGCAGCACATCTCCCTAGCCTCTATCGCGCTACTCACTTGCGCGACCTACACAAATACTTGCGCGAACTTATTTGTGGGTACACATTCTGAACTTCCACTGTTGATTGACTACAAACACAAACTATACTCCAAATCATGCATATAAGACCATGGTTCTAACAGTCACTAATGGAGGGTAGAGTTTAGTAGATCACATATAAGAAATATGCTTGTATGATAGGGTGATAAAGTTGAATATTTGACCTATATCATTGATTCCCATCAACAGTAAGAAGAGAACTTATTTTTCTATCATGATATTGAAAATATTAGTCTTGAAAGTGTGGATGAAGTAGATGAAGTATTGATGAAGAAGAAAAAAAACATGATTAAAGGAAAAAATAATTTTATATGTATTCATCCATTAATTTATTAACCACTTGTGTTATATGTATAGTCATTCATATAATAGATATGTATATTTTGTTTTTCATTACTGTGCATCTATTATTATTTAAATTTTTTTTCTCCATGAACTATTTGAATGATATGGTGTCCCAATGGATGATTTAATAAAATTATTTGAAAATAGGGAGTTTCTTTAATGAAAATAATAATTTAGGAACATGGGGATCATATAAATATTCAATATGGAAAGTTACTCGCTCTAGAGAAAGCATTGGTTGAATTATATCAGAAGATAACTGGATCTGTCCCCGGTGATATTGCATCGATGGTTAGTAGTGATCGTGTAAATCACAGAACATTAAAATCATTTAATACAAAAAATTTATTGGTTTTAAGTTTATATTTATATACATAACATTTTTCAAGTTTCAATATATTTTTTATACAGGTTCCGGAAGCAAGAAGTGAAGACGAAGATTATGAGGATGTTGAGCAATGTTCACCACATAATGATTAGGGTTCACTTTGGATTCAGAGATGATGTCAAACTAAAATTATGTCACTTTATGAATAATGATTTCAAAGGTTATGGTTACAACATTATTGATACCCTTGATTATCTTTTGTGTTTTATCATGTGTATTATGATATAATTAGATAATATATTGATTCTTATGTACTTGAAATGTGATCTTTGTTAATGGATATTGGAGTTGGGATGGATAAATTGTTTTATGTTATATTGGATTCTATTTTTATTTAACAGTTATGGGGCTACAAATATTATAGCTGGATTTTTTTGAAAATCAGTATTTAGTGGTGGTTTTAATCACTGTTAAATATGTAGTTTTTTTAACAGTGGTTTAAACCGCTGCTATATAATGTCTTATTTTTTTAGCATCGGTTTTAATCACCACTATATAATATCAATATTATATTGTGGTAGTTTTACCTCCCAAAAAATGTCAGAGATATAGTATCCATTTAAACCACCGCTATATTTGAGACATTTTTTAAAGGAAAGACCCCCACTAAAAAAACAATTCTATGATAGTTCCCAAAAACCATATCTAAATGAATGAAATCAATGTGGGTTAGATGGAAATTCCAACATTAGTAGTGATTTCTGGAAAATGCTGCAAAAACATTTAGCAACAGTTTAAACCTCTGCTATTATATGATTTTTTAGTGATTTCTATATGTTAAAAATGAATTAAGGATATTTTTCTAAATTTATGAAAACAATTTGATCTCATGTTTTTATTTTTGGTGATGTGAAATGTGTTTTAAACTAAAATTGCACCTTTATATTGAAAATAATAATTTAGATTCATACAAACCACATTGTGTCACATATTGATGCGTGGTAAACTCATACACATCACAAAGTAATTACGGATCATTTTCATAATGTTTGAAAATAATAGAAGCTCAATTTCTTAGTTTTCGCTATTTTATTCATGTTTTAAACTAAAGTGACACATTAATATTAAAAACATGTACTTCGAGTCATACTGACAACATCTGAAATTATATTATTGTGATGTAGATTCCTACACATGAAAAATTAATTATGGATTATTTTTATAAATTTTGAAAATAACCAAATCTTATTTTCTTGTTTTTGGTTTTGTGAAATGTGTTTCAAACTAAAATGAGACTTTTATATTGAAAACACACTATTTTAATCAAATCTATCACATTGTGTGTCATATTGATGTGTGGTAAATTCCTACACATAAAAAATGATTTCTGAATCATTATCCTAAATTATAAAAACAATCTTAATTTGTTTTCTTTATTTTGAGGATAAGACATGTGTTTTGAAATAATGTTTAAATTTAGAAAAATAAGTGTCAGATAAAAATGATAGTTAAATTAACTAAAATAAGTAGGTAAAATAATGAGAAAATTAACTAAATAAACAGTAGGAATTCACATAATTTTTATGCCTGTATACATTCTGAAACCATATATTCTTATATTTCGTTTTTATAAAGAATTAATTTCCTCCATTATTATTCTACTTGATAAAGATATTGAAAATAATATATAAACATTATGATACTAATGATTCACACCTTAAATATATTTCTAAGCTCATCGACTGTATAATATCACAAACATAGTATGCAATCACCTAAATTTGGTGTTGGTAAATATTATGACTCCATGTATGTTTCCCACTCATCTATAAATAAATGTATTTCTTCTTTTTAGTACATATATTTTCTTCAATCATTATTGTATTGAGAAAATATAGTTATACAAATGATTAATAAAAAAGGTTAATGAAATTTTAATTACCTTTCAAAATTACCTGTTCAACGATACTATTCTTTTGATGGTATATGATATATTTCATAAATTTTAAAACATAATATCCAAAATCATTATTGTTATCTTGAGTCAGACACTACAAAAACATTGAATAAAATCAATAAAATATTTTAAAATATGTTTTTATAGTTAAATATTTCTATATATACCTTAATATGTTTCCATTATAAGTATTCTGTAGGATTTTTAATTTTATTCCCAACCTCATACCATGATTTAGACTATATTTAGTGATCACCCTGCCATAATAATATTATTTTAAAAAAAATGAATTATATAATTTGACGTTTTTCAATCGAATGATTATTATAGTGAATTAGAAATTTACAATAAACATGATTTTTGGTTGTTTTATTGGAAATACATGCACTGGATCCCAAAAATAAATATTTAGGGTGTCCAGATTAATTGTGATTAACTTTCAGTGCTTCCTAAAAAATCAAAAACAAGCAAGTAATGATACATATATATATATATATATATTACATGATTATGTTACATAGTTTTACCCCTTCATTGTAAACATAAAAAAGAGTCCATCGTATATTATTTTATTTTTAAGCACCTCATTTATCTAATATTTTTTATTATCAATTTCCTTCAAATCCAATGAAATTTCATTTTTAGAAATTATATAGGGATTAATGACTTCAAACTGTTCTTCATATGGGTTTACATTTAAATAGTAGTAATACAAAAACCTCTAGAAAATATGAATTGTAAATAAATTTAATGAACATATTAGATCATTTTTTGGAAGAGTTATTAGGAATATATACCTAATTTATATATGCACAACTAGGGCTCCCAACCATTCAAACAAGAGAATTTATTTTATAATCATGAGACCAACCATGTATGTAATAAAAGTTCCAAGTATTTATTCTTCATATGTCATTTAGGACACATATCTATCTTTGAATGTGGTGTCTATATTATGTTTAAATGATATTATATGTTGCAATGGAACTGGAGTTGAGAAGGAACACTTGAAATGTATTTTTTTCTTGGTCGATTCACTGTATTTTCTTGATCTGAACATCCATTTCCACATCGTTTTATCCATTTGTAATACCAAGCCTCCCTTCAGTCATTTTTTCTTTAACTGTTATAGGTTATTCATTTTAAATTTTTTTTAAGGACATACCTCATGTATCGTTATAAGATTAGACAAGCATTCTATGAAAGTTCCAATATAATCATTGACCATTGTAATATCAGGATCATTAAGTGGAATAGGAAACACAACGCTCGACTCTTGAGCTATATCAATCCCAAATCTCATGTGATCTATTGGGAGTTATTTTTTTGGAAGCATGTCTCCTGGGATATTATACACTGTACCTATCACAACAAAGTGATGCATGGGTTTTGATATTTAGAAATCACATACAACTTTATCGTATAAAATTTTATGTATATGAATTTATTGGAAGTTGTTTTATTCACATTTAGGAGAAATATTAATGAAAAAATTGATTAACTATGATAAAGTATACAATTTAAGGGAATGACTAGACTCAAATCTAGTGGGTTTATTTGGTTGTTCATGTGAAGATATTTGTTCTACAACTAGTTCACTTTGACCCTTTCACATATATTGGTCTTCCAAACTAGAATAGCCAATAATATCTTCTAATGAATATGTTATTACTTGAAATACTTTCATCATATGATATGTATATTCTTTCCATTTTGTATTATAAAAATATTTTTGTTAAGAAAATACAAAACCTACACATTTAATGCAACCATATTGTTTTGATCGCTTTAAAGATAATAATTGTATTTTTTCATCTAGTAAGGTCACTACCAATTCTTATATCTAAATAGTATATAAAAAATAAAAATATGAATAGATATTTTTATGAAATACAATTATAAATTACAATGAATTACTATTATTTCATACAAAGACATGTTTCCAACATATCTTTTGTCTTTCAAGAAACTAGTTTACCCTCCTTATTTACATGGGCCTCCTATCAAATCACATGACATGATATGGAAGTGGATTCTAATTTTTATTCATTAGTTTTGTATAATAAGAGGAAAATATATTATTTCATATAACATATAACATTTAATATTGATTTAAAATACATATCATTTTCTTCTTTAGTGAATTGTACCCCATCCTTGCTTTGTATTAGGGGTTCATTGGTTTTGATTCCTATTTTTTATTTTCACCACTCATTTTATATTTAATAAATTAAAAATTCTAAATCAAATTACAAAAAAATATTTTAAATAATATATTATCAACTATAATGGACTTGAAATTATTTCCCATCATGATGAATGATGAAATAAATCCACGTTTCCTACTTTGTAATTTGTGTATAAGTAACTGGTAGGCGGGGCATTAGTTTCCCCTCAACATCCCGAAGAAGAAACTTGTTATGAAGCGTCCAGAAGCCTCTATAAGATATTCCTGTAACTATTAAAACATATTTATTATGGATTTTGTAAAAATAAAATGAACTCTAAAAGATATAATGAAAACTAAATCAATGTTTCAAAATATAATTTTTAGGTAAAACAATGAAAGTATATCGTAAAATTACGTTAATATCTCCTAAAAGGGTTTCCTTAATTACATGATAGAAATAGAACTATGAATCTGTATCAATTGACCCATTCATTATTAGTTTGAACCTGACATAACTAATGAACATTGACTTGTTGTGTTCAATAGGATGGCCACATTGATTCCATCTAACCTCAAATTTTATATGCTTACTTATCACCTTATAATTTTAGTCAAACTATAATTATGTATTATTATTTCTTTTCTTCATCAACATGGTTTTTATCCCCTAATAATTTTGTAGTTTTTGCATCAACCATCTATTCTTCCTTGATATTGGTAACCTCATCATTTGTAGAAGTCATTGTCTGCTTAGGAAGTCAAAAAATTTAATTTAGATTATGTAAATACAGTAGAGAACACGTGTTATTATTATGAAAATATAGTATATTTAAGAATTATTTTTCCTACTCATTGAACTCCTTTTCTATTCTTTAATGTTTCATGGGATTTGGCTCCTCAATCGAGAATCTAAACCCCCTATTTTTGGTCCCATATATCATTGTCATTTTATCTTCTGGCTAGTTCTCAAAGTCATTCAGAAAGTAAATAAATATTTTTAGATAAATATTTATAAACATGATATTAAAACCATCCTATAAATTATATATTATCAGTATTTGATTTCCATCCTTCAGCACTTGATGGGTTCAAAAGTTTAAGAATTTCCACGTGGGATTCAACATAGGGATCAAAATATTTACTATTTTTTAGAATGTAAAGTTGAGATTTTCCATGCTCGATATTTGTAATTATAACAAAATATCTTCAAGATATCCCTTCACCCATAAGGCATTCATTGACATGAGACTTTGGGAGACTGGTGCTATCAACATTTGATAGTTCATGAGTACAAAATTCAATAGCTTCTTCAATAATATTTCATTCTACAATAAAACCTTCTAGATGACTTTGATTCAAAGAGTACCCTTTTAAAATCTCTATATGACATTTAATGAGATATATCCATCTATAATGTTTATGAAAACATATTTAAACTTCTATAAATAAGTGAACCATCAGGTGGACCATTATATCAAAGAGTAATGGTGGGAATAATATATCTAATTTATATAATATGACTAACAATTTCTAATTCATGATTATAAAACATAGTTGGGTCTATAATTGTACTGTATATGACTTTGAAAATGAATTAGAGTCTAGTTAACTCAAGAAAAATATTCAAACAATATCATCTCGCCCGTTTCTTCGACGCTCTCTGGTGGCGTGCTTGGAGCTACGACATTCGATTATGGTTTTTCTCACCATCCTCTACCTTCTTCCAGGGATTCCCTTTTGTGGCCTCCCCTAGGGAAAGGTCTGGTTCACGATCCTTTGTCGATGGTTCTGTTTCCTTCTTATTCCTTCTCAGATAATGGATGCCCTATGCTTGTGATCCTGGCGGAATCTTTTGAGGTAGTGGAAACGGATCTGTGATGGAATTTGATAGCATATTTTGGTGTGGATAAACCCCCTCTTGCAGTTTTTCAGGACCACATCTGAAGATGGGGTCTAGATATCCTAGTTACAATGTTAATCTTGGATAAGAATTCCTTCTGTATCATTTTGGATTTGAGGGATGATTCTGTTAATGCTTGCAGTATAAGCCTATGATTTGTTGGGCATTGGAGGTTTTCCCTTACTCAATGGTCGATGGATGCTCACTCTGGTAAAGAATGTCCTAGTGCAGTGGTCTGGATCTCGGTCCTAGGGATACCTATTCCCCTTATGAATGAATTCTTTCTTAGGGTGATTGGGGATTCATTGGGGTTGTTTATTTGCATTGATGACATGATGATTCACATGGAGGAGGCATCCATTGCGAGGATCTACATAGAGATGGATATTTCTCATCCACTTCAGAGACACTTGGTGAATCAGATCGAATGGATGAAGTAATTTATTCAACCTTTGATATATCCTGTTGTTCCTGGGTTTTGATAATTTTTCCATATTTCATTTCATTCATTACAGGTCTGACGCAAAGCTCAAATAGGGGCCTCTAGGTCTCAGGATTTTTCAAGGAATTTAGTAAGGTTTTATGGCTCGTACTACTCTTCTGGATCTTAGGACCTCAATAAGGGAAAAGGTGTGGATTCCCCAGGGCTTTCTTCCAAGGAATCTTCCTCCAAGAAATCATTTAGTTGTGAAGGACAAGACTCTCTCAGCCATGACCTGATTCTCTTCAACAAAGGTATGGGTGGGGATCTGTCTCTTCTGCTCTGGGATAGGCTCCCCTCTCTATTGGGGAACTGATCAGCAACGCCTCTCAACACATTTCTTCATTTCTTAATTCTTAGGTTCTCTCCAGCATTTTCATTTCAAATATTCTCCTAATATATCAAGGCTAAGATGAAAAGGTATTGCCTTCTTCGCCTAGGAAGCTCTCTATTCAGCCAATGGTTTTTCCCCCCACCGTATCTTTCTTAGAAATTTTTTTCCTGTCCTCCACATTAACCTCCAATGTCATTTGGGGTTGATCAAAGAAAGGTGAACAATCATTTTTTCGGCTCTCAAGAGAACATACTCTTGGGGATGTCCAATGGACCATGCTCTTTTATTCTAGTTCGCTAGAAGGGGTAGAGTAATATCCTCACCTAGTCTCAATCCATAATTGGAATGGTTGTCTCCCAGGTTTCTCCTAATCATGTTAAGGCCTAGGAGTATAGGGCCAAATCCAGACATGTTTTTTTCAATTTTTAGAATCCTTATATGGAATGCTCATGGTCTCAGGGCTTGGACAAAATCTGATTTCATAGTCTATGAACTCTGTAAAAATTCTGTCACTATGGTTGATATTCTCAAACCAAATTAGGTGTCCGATAAGAAAAAAAGTATGATCAAAGGCTTAAAGTGCACTGTTTCATGCATGGGGATCCTCTAAACTCTCAAATCTAGTTTTTTTGAAAGGACCACATCATGGTCGATCTACATAGTGTGTCTGATCAATTTATGGCCATGAAAATTTCTATTGGGTCTCACTCTTTTCTCTTTTCATTCATCTATACAATGTGCAATGATCAACAAAGAGAGATGTTGTGGAGGGATTTATATGGTCTCTAATTAGATAGTGTTCTTTGAAACATCAGGGGTGATTTTAACATTATTTCAAGACTAGAGGAGAAAAAAGGGGTGTCACCATTCCTAGAAGCGCTAAACAAGATTTCATCTTATTCATGGTGAGAAACAACCTTTTGGATGCGGGGTAAAAAGGAAATAACTTAACTTGGTGTAATAACCCACATGGAGGATGCCAGACCTAGTTTCTTCTTGATCGGTGCTTGATGAACGAGGCCACATTATCAATTTTCCTGGACACAAAAGTCTCTCACCTGGTGTGTTGCCTCTTGGATCACTCTTTTCTTCAAATTTCCTTAGATTCGGGGTCATCGAGAGGGGAGTAGTTCTAGTTTTCTAATACCTGGGTAGCGGAATAAGGATTTAATGATGTGTTTGGGGAGGATTAGATCCTCCAACATATGGAAAACCCATGGATCACAATCCATAACAAGATCAAGTGGCTTAAACTTCTTTGTTTCTGTTGGAGAAAGAATATTCCCATGCGATATAAGGACTGGTTTGAGATAAAAAACATGGTCTCTAGAATGGATGAGGGTCTAGAATAGAAATGGGATGCTTTTTTTACTGTGTTGAGGCTTGAAAAATATCTTCTGTCTGATACCCTCCGGAGGTAGGAATGTTTGGATAGAGAAGAAGCTAAAGTTCACTGGCTTCGAGAGGGGTACCAGAACTCTGGTTTTATTCCATGCTTACATCATGGAGAATCGACATGTTCAGAGACCAAATATTCTCAATGAGGATGGGTCTTTTTCTATTGATCATAATGAGGTTGGTACCCTAAAAAATGATAGTATCGAATACTTACTAGCAGGCCCCAATCCTGGATTGGTTGGTGGGTATCCAAGAAGTGATGCTTAAATTTTTTAGGAAATCCCACGTAGTGTTTGGAAAGAAGATGATGAATGTTTGAGGAGTCCGAAAGAGGCTTAAGTGCGTCAGGCAGTCTGGACCCTGAACTCGGAGAGCACACCAGGGACCGATGGCATTCTAGGATCCTTTTGCATGGCGGCTTGGGACTCTGTTAAGGGAGACTTAGTAAGGGAAGTGTAATACTTCTTCTAGGGAGGGAATTTGCTGCGTATTGCCTATGCAACCAAGATGGTTATGATTCTGAAGATATGAAACCCATAATCCATTGATCAGTATTATCCCATAGGCATGTGTAATATGGAATACAAGTTTTTTTCCATAATTCTCAACAAAAGGATGACCCCTCTCATGAACACCTAGGTGTCTCCAGAGCAACATGGTTTTATTAAAGGGTGGTCAATTGAGGGGGGAAATTGGAGTGGTGAAAGAAATTGTTAGTGAAATAAAAAACAAGTCTTTTGGGCGTAACATGGTGACCAAATTAGATATGAGCAAGGCCTATGATAGATTTGAATGGGATTTCATCTTAAGGGTGCTGGATTGTATGGGGTTCTCTAACTAGACTAGCGATCTTCTTTTCAATTGCTTCAGCTCAGACTAGATATCAACCTCATTTATGGGTAAACAGTTTGGGTTCTTCAAGGACTAAAGAGGTATTAGGCAAGGGGATCCTCTCTATCCCACTATCTTTATCCTCTCTCAAAATTTTTTTATCTACTATATCAATCTGTGTGTTTTCATGGGGAAAGTCCCACCCTTCCGTAATAAGCATGCAACAAAGGGTATCTTGAATTTGATGTTTTCAGATGACACAATTGTGTTTATAAATGGTATTAAGAGGTCAGTGCAGGGGATGAATAGAATTCTAGGAGATTATTACTTGTAGATTGTCCAGGTGGTGCATATGCGAAAAATATTGTATTATACAACTAAGAATATTTCTGTGAGTAGGGTAAGGATCCTTGATGATAGATGGATTATGAGTATGGGATCATTTCCATTGGATTATCTTGTAGAACCGATGATTAATTTCTCACTTAGAATCTATAATTTTGATAAGTTAGTTAGTAAGATCACAAGGCACACCTACAATTTGAAAAACATATTCCTCTCTTTTGGAGGTCTCATAACCCTTGTGGATAGTGTTATTGTTTCCAGTACTGTGCACATAATGTCCACCTTGAAGGTCCCCAACAGATTTATCGCCAACATAGAGATGATTATGGCGTCCTTAATATGGGATGGACAGATGGAAGGAAAACATCACTAGGCATTGGGGAAGTGTCTTGCAATTCCTTTCTCTGAATGAGGCATTAATTTGAATAGTGTTTCATTGACCATGCAAGGGATCCATGATAAACTATCATGGGAGGCTATGGAAGGACGAATAGTATGGGGTAGGACAATGAAGGATAAGTATGGTCTGAATTTGAATGATCAAAGGACACAAACCTCTAAGATTTATAATCTTATTCACCCATACATGGAGATCTTACATCAGCACTCTAGGTGGATGGTGGGAAACAGATTCATCAATTTTTGGATTCTAGATTGTGGTTTGGCAGGTCATGGTTCCTGGGATTCCCCACATTGAATCTTTCATTTCTAGAGGCTGGATGCCACCCATTTTTTATTCAGGAAATTATTGATGAGAATCAATGCGCTATTTTCAATAAAATTGTTACTAATTAAGAACATGATAACCTCATTTTCATAGGCTGCCCGTTGGGTGATTTTTCATTGAATGAATTTTCTCATGTGAGGAGGGATGCAACCAATGATGACCCATGGGGGTGACTCTATGGTCAAAGGATGTTCCCTCCAAATTCAACTTCTTGTTGTGGAAGGTGAGAAATTTTTCTTTTCCCCCTGACGATAACATCAAACACATGGGTGTGAGAATTGCCTGAAGGTACTGGTGTTATTGCAATCCCAATCCAGAAATATTGAGGCATCTATTTTTTGATAGTGAATGGGCTAGTTGAATTTATAAGGACATAAATGATTTTAATGTATGGAACATTCAAGGAGGGACAAAGGAAAATTTTCTTAGTGCATGGTTTCATGGAGCGGGTGACCATGGTAGCGAGAGAAGTCAAGGGTTGTTGTCATATTAGTAGGATACTAGACCATTTTGAAGGATAAAAATGATGCATGCCACAAAAGCCTATGAGGTTCTCAGGATAGAATTATATTCAAAATGAAGAACTCGTTTCAGGATCTGGTCTAGTTATGTACAAATTTCCATGATGACCATCAGTTAAATCCCTTATCCCGAAATAGTTTCTTTCCAATCAGGCTAGTGATCCGGGATTGGGTAATTGGGTCTTTTGGCACCCTCTTTGCATTGGGATTATGCTCAACATGGATGGGTCTCTTATCAGAGGGTAAATGCGAGGTGGAGGCATTATCAGAAACCAGGAGGGGTCTGTTGTAGTAGCATTTTCCGCCTTCTTTGGTAGGGGAGACGTCCTTCAAGCTAATGTAAAGGTGATGCTCATGGGTTTGGAGCAGTGTGGGTAGTGACACTTCATGCTTAAGGTGGTGGAAATAGATTCTTTAATTCTCTTTAACTAACTTTTAGGTATAGGTCGAGTTTCATGGAATAGTGCATATCTAATTAGGAAGTGAAAACATATCCTGGGTAATCCCATTAAAATCACCCACACATGGTAGGAGGGTAACCAGGTGGCCGATTTCTCGGTGTCCATGGCATACCCAAATCAATGTATGTCATCTTTCCTTAGAATAAGCTATTTTTTCTCATTAGGGGATTAGGTTTGTTATTAAATTTTCTCTTGGACTGTACTTGTTTCCGTCCCCCATGATTTCTCTTGTCCCCTCTGTTTCCTTTTAAAATAAAAAAATGTTATTTTTTAGTTATATTTTATATTTTAGTTAGAGTGTAATGTAAAGAGAAGGGCATAAAATCTGGCATCAAAAGAGGGAGTTGTGTTATTTTAGTCCCAATAAAATTAAATTAGTCATTGACATGACATTATTGATAATTTTTGAATACACATTTGGAACATTTACACCATTAAAGAAAATGAAAAATTAGAATTTTTCTTATCTGGATAGAGTGTAATCTACTAAAGAAAGGAAACTATAAATTTTACCCTTCACCAATTCCAAGTATTCCCTTTCCCCCATGCCTATGTTGTCCAACCTAGACTTGATGCCATATTGTCTTGTATGAAAATTCAGTAATGTGCTAGTAATAATATCAAATATTTCTTACATGCACAATATCAAGAAAATTTATAATGTTAAAAAAGTCTAATAATGCAATTCAACAAAAATTGAACTCTTTTTACAACCTGATTTTTATGGTTTTTCAAAAATGTTTTACAAAAACTAGTTCCAATATAATTTAATTTATCTAACAATTTATCACCCATTATTGGATATGGTGTTGTACCATGTTCAATATTCCCATCAAATTCTTTCATCTAGGATCAGTATTTAAGTTGATGAGGTAAAAAATTTTGATCACTTAAAAAACACATCCTTTGAGGAATGTTTAAATTAAACTGAGTGTGTCCATTATTCAAAAATGGAATACCCAATCATTTCTTTATTTCTATAGCCCAGAAAATTTCTATAAGATGGAATGTCTTTTATCCCCTCATAAAACATGGCCCTCAACATGAATTCTTTTCTTAAATGATAATTATACAGCGTTACATGTGTATACCACATCAATTTTAAATTTTAAATTAGTGAATCCAGATTGACATCAATATCATTTCTATATTGTTTTGGTCTAGATATAAGCAGAGAAAACATAATGAATTTTTTAGTTTATTCATAACCATGATGGAAAGTTACAATTTAGCAACATAACTGCCATGTAAATTGAGTACTACTCTATACACCAAAAGGATTTAGTCCATCTGTAGATAATTCTAGAGAGAATTTTCTCTACTCATTTATAAATTTAAGATATTGATAATAAATTTTTTTCCTCTAAATAGAGTCTACTAGATGATGTAGTTTCCCATCTTCAATTATTTTATCTGTCTACCATGTCAATTATCTCACTGTCTCCTAACATCTATATAGTCTTTTAAACCATGTTTTGATAGGAATATACCTTACATCTTTTAAAGAACTTTATTTATCATTATTATATTTATTTGTGCCACACTTAGGAAATTTTATGGGTGATTCATGGTCCTTGTGAATCAATATACAGTCATTTGAACATTTATATTTTTTATAAGCCATTAACATTGAATATAGAATTCATTTTGTTTCATATATTCAATAAGAAAGTTCATTTTATTCTCGAATCATACCTTTCAAGTGACTAAGTAGTTTTATTAATCTGGTATCATTTTATCTACTTCCATATTTCAAATTATATAACTTAAATACAACTGAAAATGTTTTATATTTTGTAGAACCGGTGTATAATGTTATCTTAGCACAAATTTTCAACTTCTAATTTTTTTTGATAATCATAAAGTTCATATTTAATTTCCATTTTCGTTTCTACCAAATGATATTCGTCATTATTTACATTGGTATCCAAATAAAATGATCCATAAACCACAGTTTCATCCTAATCGGGATACACATCCATTTTCCCCATGTTTAGTCCAATATTTATAGCTTTATTCTATTCTGGGACAAATATAATGTTATTCCAACTATTCCGAACTATTTCTTTGAATACCAACATTTTAAACACCTACAATGGTTTTAAGAAGGATCGTATGCATGCTCTATTTCAAACATGATTAAATATTTAACTATATATTCATACTCCTTTGTCATATGATTAACATGAATCCATTTTCTATTTATATTATTCTTATTAGGTACATAAAATATTCATTTTTTATATATAAATAAATAAATACACATAAGATATTCATAATGAAATGATAAAGTTATAGATAATTCTAATAAGGGTAACCCAACATTTTAATGTTACCAATTATGATTCATGAAAAGTTATCATTTTACACATGGTTGAGATGAAAGAAAACGACCTAGGGTAAACATGTAATTGTTGGTCCAGATTCTTGATTTGATGTTGCATGGGACACAAAGGTGGTAATAAATATACAGGTAAACAAAATTTATTTATTATTAGATGGAAAGAATTCCTTTGGGAATTTTTTTTCTTTCTTGTAATTTAATTTTGACCTGGATTGCTAAATTTGTGTAAAAATATCTTTTCATATAACATAAAAGGTCATGTATTCACCAGATTTCGACAAAAGTTCATGGAGCCAAGAATTTCTTGAAATTAATGGAGGTAATTGGTAATGATGAAAGAAGTGAAGTTGGATTCCATGTTACTCTCTTTTTCTGTATATTATTCTACACAATGTTTTATAAGAATACCAAGAAATATATTTTTACTATAACCCACTAATAAACCAATATTTCAAAAATAGAATATTCATCGATCTTAGGCCTATTTAACATATCCAAGAATATCCAAAACCACTATTCAATTTTCTTAAAAACAAAACAAATTATTTCTATTAATAATAATTCCCCAAAATTAAATTAGAATGTATTTCACATCATTGAGATAAAAAACATTATGATTACAACTCTAAAAATGACACATATCTCAATAATCTATCTCCCACATCTAGTAGTCAAAACCTTCATAGGTATATCCAAAAGAGTATACTCATTATTAATAAAATCCATACCACACGTATGGATAAGGGAGATTATAATAAACCTTATAAAATCCTTCCACTATATTTTACTAATTTATGTGTCTAATATAAATGTGTTTTAAATTAAAAATATTTATTAGTGACAATCAAACCATTACTAATGATTCACAATAGATCAAATTAATAATAAAAATATGCTTGTGGATTTTATATTAAAATGAATTATATTTTAAATAAAAAACAAGAATTTAATATTTTAGTAAAAATTGAAGGAAATGGAATTAAAAATATATAATTCCACAGAATATAATAATTCATAACATATTAATATAAAATTAATTCATAGAATATTATTAATTATATTAACAAATTTATAAAATCAATGGAAATTTAATAAGAAGACCCCCTTTTTAATACATCTCGAAAGCAATTATCCACCAATATCAAAAGGAAATTGAGCCCACAATGAAACCATATTTAATAATATTTTGGTTTTATAAAAAGAAAAAATATATTTAATGTTGATACTCTAATGGCCACAAATAAATAAAATACACAAGATAATGAATTTTTTTTGAAAACATTTATGGTTTGAATCCAGGGGAGTAGGAGGGATACATAGAAACTAATGGGTAGAATTTTTTTGATTCTAATCCATGGGAGAAGGATTAATAATTGAAACTTGGAGGTTATTACCATTTGTGCACCTCAAAAACACTACCGACTTATCATTTGCAGTCACCACCTTACATGATAAGTGGGAAGTTTTTTTGCGGTAGAAAAATTGGATCTCCATGAAAATCGAGTGAAAAATAATGACAAATGAGTGAAATGAACATTAAGGATAGAAAGAGGGTTAACCAATAATGTCTCAAGGAATGAGATATTGGGTTGATAATTAGAGAGGTAGATCGAGGACATATAAGATTTCTTGTGTGTACGCTGTTCAAACCATTAAGGAAAATTAAAAATAAAGATGTTTGAGGGGGATAAAGGGATCAAAATTTATCACAAACCATGATTTTAATATATCATTATATTTTCAAGATAAAAAATTTGATAAAATTTAAAATAATTCAAAAATAATGAAACTTATTTATTTATAATAAAACCTTTGAAACCAAAGAAACAAAGAAATTTGCTGCTTCAAAATCCTTAATTTTTTTATTTCGAATAATACATCCCAAAAAAGAAATGAAGCCATAAATTTAATTTATAAACACTTTAAAATTCATTTGAATATCCTATTATATAAAACATTATGTATATATGAAAATAATAATTAGTTTAATATACGAAAAAGATAATTTATTAAATAATAACTACTTTTCCTCACTTTAAAAATCCAATTTATAATTTAACTTAAGATATAACAAACTTAAAATATTTATTTAAAAATTTTAATTGAATATTAAAAACCATTTAACAAATAATTTAAGTGTCCTTTATACTAAAAAAGAACATTTTTTAAAATCACTTTTATAAATATCAATCTAACCCAAGATTATCACATTTATAAATACTAAAACACTAAAGCACAATATTTTTATTTCACATAAAATTTCAAATAAAAAATTATAATATAAAACATTCATAATGACATGAAAATTAAATTATTTGATATCAAAAAATTTCAATGGAATCATTATAATTTTTCATTATGTTTTAAATCTGAATAATCTCATTCTTTAATTTTTTTAAAAAACAATTTCATCATGAAGGTTAAATTTTAATAATTGAAAAACTGATTATTATTAGATAATTTATTAAATATATGAATCCTGATAAATAATTATGTATATTAATTAATAGATAAATTAATCACCATGCATATCATAGTAAAAATAAAGTGGGCTTATCCAAATACATCAAGAAATGCTTCAATCAATTATATTATCATTTCTAAACATTAAGGAAAACACTAAATAATAATAATGCGTATCTAATGAATTAAAATAATCATGAATAAAACCTCTAAAAAGTTCAAGAGAGAATAATTTGGATTATACAATTTTCAATGTTGGGTGAACCACCCATATTTATAAGCTAGTCCCCTCACTCAGACCTATCAATATAGTTTCTATGACATGGACAATACAACACACTCATACTAGATAATGTGGATAATCCCAAACACCTCAATGAGTAGAATTTGGATTATACAATTTATTATAGAGTGAGACTTTATTATGAACTATGGATAAACTCATGGAAATGTAGAATAAATATTGTTTCATCTATATATTCCATGACATGACGGGGTTCAATTGAAGTCACATATAATTAACCATGATGAAACCATAGTGAAATGATAACCATCATGCCACAAGGATCAATGTATGAATATCTTAGAGAATGAGAACAAGATCTTGTGTCATACCCTAAACCACTAGAAAAGAATATTTTCTAGAGACAAGAAAACAAAGAATCAAAACCTAACACTAACAGGACATAAAAATTATTGAAGCCAACCAAGGATACAATGGTGTGTTGAAACTCAATAATAAAGACCTTTTATAAAAACAGTCCATGGAGGTAGAGGGGTGAATAGTCTAAGAATTATAGTGTGGGTTAGCATCACAAACATGAACTATAGTATAAGTGCCTAGAATTTTGAATAGGGTGGTAGATGATGCAGGTGTTTGATGTTGGGCAAGAGAGATGTATGAAAAATAATCCATTACATCAAAAACCAAAGAACCAAACCAAAATTCACATATATAATTATAATTTCAAGAATTTGAGAAGACATTAAACTATACTATATTCCCCTAGGTGGGATATGGGCGTCAGTCTATATTTATATTAACATGATGACTTGATCACCATTTATAAATCTGAAAATATAAGAAAAAACCAAGTGTGGGATTCAGTGTGAAAGAATTAGAACCACCCCTAAAATATTTTATAAAAAATATTGTAAAATGAATCATGGATGTGGGTGGATATCAATGATGAAAATAGAGGAAAACCCACAAAACAAATTAATATAATCGGGCCTCCCTACAAACACTACGATGATGGGTCCCCTCAACAATGCACCATTCATGGACATGGATGGTTCTGGTGGGTAAAGTAAACAACCAACATGATGATATGGTTAGTCGTAAATAACATTCATTTCATAGAGAAAATTTGAAGAAAGAAAAGTGTGTTCAAGATGAATTATATTCCTCCAATGGAGACCAGGAATATGTAAATGAGTGAAGTCAGAAAATTTGGCTATTTTGGAACCCTACTACAATGATATTCCCTACTTTTCAATCATGAAATGAGAGAAGAGGGGAAAAAATAACATACCTAAGATTTGAGAGTTGATTCATCTGATAGAAGATCGAGGGGGAGGAGATACATAGATGAACTTCTGTTAAAGCTTGAACGAGGTGACAAAATCAGTTCGGTTAGGGTTATTTTTAAAATACTAGGGAGACTTTTATAAACACATTCAAAGAATAACTGATAAAGAGGGATTTTATCATTGGTAAAATAATAGGCATGAATAAAATCCATTTATCGATGATAAATTTATAAGCACTGATAAATGACCTCTTTATCAGCACTAAACAATTGCTAATAAAGATTTATAATTATTTTTATAAATAATTATATTTATAAATATTTTTGTATAATTACATATATATCTTCATCATTATACATAATTATATAATTATATATATATATATTTAATAAATAAATATAAATATAAATATATTCATTATTTAAATATATTTATTATAATTTTATAATTATTTAAATATATAATTATTAAATTATAATTATATAAATTATTTTTTTAAAATTAAAATTTTCTATTTATAATTTTAAATATATAGATTTATAAATATTGTATATATTCACTTATAAATAAATATATTTGTAAATATATTTATAATTATCTATTTAAATTTATAAATATATTTATATCATTATATATATATTCTGTGCTTGTGGTTACAATTAAATTAAACACACACACACCACAAACAAAGGTTGTAAAGGTATGCCATAGCTCCCCCAAGGGATAGCCCATCCATCAAGACTTATTTATTCTGTACATGGCCAGGAGGACCAGTGGGCCTGAATCCCATTTTTGGCCCAAAGGCTCACAAATTGGCCTGAAGGCCTAATGAAACATCATGCCTACATCATACTACCTACGTCATCAGGCCCACATCATGCCTGAGTCACCACCTATCAACGTCATGCCTACGTCACCGCTTGTTTATGGAAATTCGCTCCCACACAGATTTCATCCTGGGTCCGATGCATGATTATGGGGATCCTTTACCACTAATGGGGGGGGGGGGTACAATTATATTAAAAACATACACACACACACACACACACAAAACACACAGGCTAGAAAGGTTGGCTATTGCCACCCCAAGGGATATACAACCCATCAAGCCTTATTTATTGAGTACATGGCCCGAAGGCCCAGTGGTTATGAAGCACATTACATAGTCCAAAGACCCAAAACTTGCCTATTGTCCCATTTTAGTGTAATGCCTATATCATACTACCTATTTCACTCGGCCTACATCATATTTGCGTCACCACCTACCTGCGTCATGAGTCATGCGTCATGCCTACGAAAATTCGTTCCAACCCAGATTTGAACCTGGGTCTGATGCAGGATTACAAGGAGCCATTAACAATCGGGTAAGCACTAAACTTCTTTATATCATGCCTGAGTCCCCGCCTACCAACGTCATGCCTATGTCACCTCTTGCCTATGGAAATTCACTCCCACCCATATTTCAACCCTGGTCTGATGCATGATTATGGGGAGCCTTTACCACTAATTGGGGGTACAATTATTTTAAACACACACACACACACACACACACAACACAGACCATAAAGGTAGGCCGTAGCCACCCTAAGGGATATCCCACCCATCAAGCATTATTTATTGAGTACATGGCTCGAAGGCCCAATGGGAATGAAGCCCATTACAAATCCCAAAGACCCACAAACTTGCCTGATGTCCCATTTTTGTGTCATGCCTACTTCATACTACCTATTTCACTCGATCTGCATCATATCTGCGTCACCACTTGCCTGTATCATGCGTCATGCGTTATGCCTATGGAAATTTGTTCCAACCCAGATTTGAACCCGGGTCTGGTACAGGATTACAAGGATCCATTACCACTCGGATAAGCACTCAAATACTTTATATCATTACATACATTTATTTTATTATATATATTTAATAAAAATATATAAACATATATAAATATAATTATAATTATAGTTAACATATATTTTATAATTTTATAATTATAAATATATTCTATCATTATATATATTTATATAATAAAAACCAGATTGGAATATAAAACCTAGATATATATTTATAGAGTTATATATATTCACTATTTAAATATATTTATTATAATTTTTTAATTATTTAAATATATATATTTATAAATATATAAATATTATCTTACAAAATTCTATTTATTTTTTTACAATTATAAATATAGTAAATATACAATTATAAATATATTAATTTATAAATATTTATTCAAAAATATATTTTTAACATTATTAATGAATATATAATCTAAAATCAATGAATATTAAAAAGGAGTGAAATTGAATAATTAAAAATGAATAGACTTTAAAAATATTGAAAAATGGTTACATTTTATTAATTATACAAATTAATAAAGAAATAAAATATTAATATATATTGAAATGAATATGAATACATTCTAAAAATATTAAAACATAGTAAATAAATATATATAAATAATTATTAGAAAATGATTAAATTCTAAAAAAATCAAAAATAATAAACATAAATAATAAATAAATAATACTAACTATAATAATATTAAAAATAAATAAATAAATTTTACTAATTGAAAAATAAAATATTAAATAAAATATGTTAATAAATGAAATTCTGAAATGAATATTAAAATTTGAATAAATTACATAAATAATAAGTGCATGTGTTTCTATATAATATTTCCTTAATTATGTAAATTTGTGTGTCTATTAAATTAATGTATATATATATAAGTTTGATATATATTAAATTGAATAATAAAATCACATAATATATAGATAAATGAAATAAATAATAATAATAATGAGTAAATGTATGAAAATAATAATTTTTATTTTTTATATATATTATTTAAAAAAATTAAAAATGAATTTTTATGTTCAAAGGAGATGTTTCTGTTTTCACCGGGGATGATCTCATCCCAGATCACTCTCTAGGGTTTCTTGCAGATGGCAGTGTAGGCTACTTCACCTCCTGCCTTTCTGCGATGGGTTATTCTCCTGCATGGTTGTATTTATTTATTGTTATATCGACTTTCTCATTTCTTTCTGAACCTTTCTAAATTATCTCCACTTTATTCTTATTAATCTCATCATTCTTAGGGATGGATTTCTGTTTTCATCCTCTGAGTGTTAGTTCTTTTCAGTTTGTGTGTCTTCTCAAATCCCATCCCGGAGTGGAATTTCTAGTTCAGACTATCCTAGATTTTTTGTTGGGGATGTATCTTGGTTCTTAAGGTAGTCTTCTAGCCCTAAGTGGCGTCACACCGGCTTCGCGTTCCTGGAGATGTTAGAATTTATGGATTTATTTGCTCCACTTGGTTCTTTGCTGGTGTAGAGGTGTATGGAAGAGGCGGATCGATAATGGTGGGTTATGGAGACAGGGTTGATTTTTGGTTATAAGGTCTAGTTTGGTGTTTCATCCTCATTGACGACATTTTTCTTTTTGTTTTTGTACTTCTTAGTTGATCTTAAATCCCTCTCACATGTTGAATCTTTTTCGGCTCGATGGTCTTCTTCCTCCTATTGATGGTTCCGGAGAATTTATTTCCTACTTTAGTTGAAGGTCTACACTCCTTTCTTTGGATAGCCCTCTCCAAACTCTGCTCTTGCCTCTTGTTCCTTCCCACCAATCCAGCTCAGCTCGATGTGATGGTTCTTGGTGAGGTTCTGGGATGTTGTTTTTTGTGCTGTGGTGGGATTTTCATGAGGAGTGATCTAGAAGATGTTGTTCGGATTGGTCTTGGTTTGGTGAATCTGGTTTTCACTCAATATCTTGTTCAGTGCTTTCTGCTCGTGTTTCATGATGGAAGGGGTTCTTTGAGGTTAATTTGTTTTTTGTCAATGGTGATGGTGGTTTTTGGTGGAAACATTTCTAGTATGTTCAAGGTTTTGCACAGTTATGCTATTGATTTTGTCAGGCCTTCTCCGACATTGGGGTAGGGATGATGATGATGTTGTCTAGTGTATAGGGTGTGCTTCTCGAGGGCCTCACAATCCATGATGATGATGGCATGTTCAATTTTTGAAACCCTTTGAATTAAAATGTGGTTTTGTTGTGCAATGTGATTTTCGGTGGCTTTTATTTTTTATGGTTTAAGTATTTTTAGTATTATGGAATTTGTGAGTTTCTCACTCTTCCATAAAAGTGGTTTAATTCAAAAAAAAGGATTTTTGTAATTTTTTTATATGTTAAAATAGAAATGAATGTGTATTAATTATATAAATTAAAACAATATAAAAAAATTAATTGTTAATGAATAAACATATATAGATAAATATTGAAAATGGATAAAATTACAAAAAAATTGAAAATGAATAAATTACAAAAAAAAATTAGAGTATTAATGAATAAAAAATATTAAAAATTAATAAATTTGAAATAAATATTAAAAATTAAAAAATAGTATATATTGAATAAAAATACAAAAAATGATAAAATTTACCAATTAGAAACACAATATATATTAAATATATTATGTCAATAAATATAATTCTAAAATGAATATTAAAAATTGATTAAATTACAGAGTTATTATCTTTTTGTGTGTGTTGTATTTAAAAATGAATTAATTACATATATGTATAAGTGAAACCGATGTAACATATATTTGAAATATACTAAATTGAAAAATCAAACTATATTCAATTAAATGTCAATTACTTGATACAATTAGTTAATATTTTTAGTTAATATTAATTGTTAATTATAAACTATTTTTTACTAAACATATGACTTATTTAATATAAGAATAAATATTTTTGTATTATATAAATAATATTTTAGGAAATATTATACATATATATATACAAAAATATATATGAACATATTTCTATATTAAAAATATTAAAAATATTAATTAATAATTCTGTATGAAAACCATTAAAAATGAATAAGACATTAATATGTTTTTATGTATTAAATTTTATTCATTTTAAAAATTTATATTTAATATATATTATTTATTACTATTTATAATTAATATTTATATGTAAAATTTATTCATTTTATTAATGATGTTTTCATTAAAAAATATTTTAATAATTCTGTAATTTCTGTAATTTTAATTTTTTTAATTATTAAAATTTATTAATTTTATATATATATGTTTAGTATATATTATTTATTCATATTTATAATTTAAATATATTTATAATAAATTTATTCATTTTTAATAATTATTATTTAGTTAATAATTTTTTTAATATTTTTTATTGGCTCAATTTTATATTTTATTTTAATAATTTTTTAAATTTATTCATTTTATATATCTATATTTAATATACAATATTTATTAATAATTTTAATTTATAGATATATATTTTAAATATATTAATTATTGTTAATAATTATTTAATTAATAAACTTTTTATTATTTTTTAATTTACTCATTTTGATTTTTTATTTGTTTAATTATTTTTATTTATTCAATTTATATTTCTATAATTATTATATACTATCTATTAATATTTGTAATTTATATATATATATATATTAAATTTAGTAATAATTATTTAAGTAAGAATTATTTTAAGAAATATTTTTTTAATTTATTCATTTCTAATTTTTATTTGTTTAAATATTTTATTTTTTATAATATTTCCTGATACATGTATTTTTTATTCGATTATTTATATTCATATATAAAAAATAGCGGTCATAGCCAACATTCGAGGGTGTGTATGGCCTTGTATATGCGTAGATTGGGTGAGAGGGGGGTGTCGAGTCGTGAAGAACCGAACCATGTGTATGTGAGTGGGCATCCACGAGAAGCATATGGTGGGATAAGGCCCATGCATGCCCATTCATGTAGGCACGAGCCCATATAGGTGTGTGTGGAGAGTATGCGGGAGCCCATCCCCGCAATAGGCTTCTAAGCATCAAATGCGGCAGAATCATATATAATGAAGACGTCAGACATCATATATTTCGATGTGGGACTCGCACACGCGATCATTACCTTTATAAGTAAAAGAAAATTCACTCATAATGGTTACCCTTCATCAGCGATATAAATAAAGTGCTAACAAATGTACCCTTTATTAGCGCTAACAAAAAGCACGGATAAAGGTTACCCTTTATCCGTGTGAAAAAGAGCCCTAATAAATGGTATCTTTTATCAATTTTTTTATCACGGATAAGAGGTACCCTTTATCAGCTATTTTTTATCCCTGATGGATGTATCCTTGATTAGTGCTTTTCAATCATGCTGGATAAAGGCTAACATCGTCTATTGAACATTTTGTAGTAGTGTTTGTCCAGATTCATCCAGCTTGTTTGTAATGAACCATTTAATTATTATTACCTACTTATCCTCAGGAAATTATACAAAAGTCTAAAAATTATTTCTAAAAAACTAATTAAGTACATCTAGCATAGAAATAATCTAGTTAACATATTTTAAAGCAATATTAACATTATTAGGAATAAAATTTGAAATAAAAGAAGAATTGGCACAAAAAATTAAAACATAATTTATAGTTTTAATACCAGAATCAACATTACCAACTACATTTTCAGTAGGATGATCATTATGAATCTTTCATGATCAAGGATCACGTCAAGGAGTATGCCCCCCTCAACTAATTTATTATTATCGTGAGGGTTTTATTCACTGAAATTAAAATATCTAAACTCATCATAAAAAACATTTGAATCAAAAGTTGATTTCACATTATTTTAATCAAACATAACATTAAAATATTCTTTAATAACCATAGTTATTTTGTAATAAACTCTATAATATTTACTTTAATTAGAATAACCATGAAAAATTATTTCATCACTTTTTGCTTCAAATTTATCTAAATTATCCTTCGAATTTCAAACCAAAATTTTACAACCAAAATTATAAAGTAACCAGTTTTATGTTTTTTAAACAATTCATTAAAAGATTTATTTTAAAACGGTATTATAAGAATTCTATTTGAAATATAAAAATCAAGAAAAATGGGCTGAACCCAAAAATATATAGGAAAATTACTTTCAAATAACATAGTTATGAAAATTTCAATAAGAGTTCAATTTTTTTGTTCTATAACACCATTTTTCGGTGGTGTTATGGGAGAAGAGAAATTATGAAAGTAACAATTATTTTCACAAAAAAATTTAAAACATAAAATATTAAATTCACCTCTTTTATAACTATGAATAGAAACAATCATACAACCTTTTTTTATTTGAACTAAATTAAAAAAGAAAATAAATACAGATAAAATATCATTTTTATGACCAAGAAAGTAAACCCATGTAAATATATTATTATCATCAATAATTAATAGATTATATTTCACTCATTTAAGGATAGAAATTTGAGTAAGATAAAATAGGTTGGGATATAATAACAATAAAGGTCTATCAATACTTATCTGATTGATAGGTCTGAAATTGATTTTGTGGTTGTTGGGAAAAAATCGCTCAAGGTGTACTCTCAACATGTTTTTAGTGTGATTGTGTTTGTTGACAAATCCAGATGACCATTAATAAGTACGGTTGGTTTGTGCCGAAGACATGTTTTCAAGATAGTGCTTTTTCTGAGCATTTTCCAAATTTTTAGGCCTCAAAGTCAGGAATTTGTTTTTGGAAATGTATGGTTTTCTTCATAGGATTGAATGGTGTAAAAAAAAGGATGAATTCCGTAAAGGAAAAGAAATGTGGAGCCTGGGACATGAATCTCATACCATGTACAGGAACATTGGATGACTGCGTACCAGGCTGTCGGAATGATACATGGAGTGGCGAAAATGGTTTGCAGAAACAGTTTTCAACAAAGGGAATGAGGTATGAGAAATGCATGATGGTTCATGGTATGGTAGAAGAGAATGACGCCGCATAGAATTAGAGGTTGTACATGGACCAAAGTAGAACAATGGTTCACGAAATGGTTGTGGTTCCCTTCAGGGGGATCAACATGCGATGTAGGCTGTACCGAGTCAAAGATTTGGTAAATGTTGGATTATCAGATTTTGTGGATATCTTTTCCTATATAAGGACCGCTAATCTCACGAATTTTATGTGAAAGTGAATATCATTATAAAACACCTCTTCACTTTCAGAATTTAGTGAAATCTGAGAGTAGTTGATGAGGGAGAATTCTATAAAGGTTGAAGTAGTTCGTGTGGAAGAAATTCCACCAAAGGTTTTTGGTGGAAACTGTATTCTACAAAGGATGTAGTATGTGGACTAAAAAGGATATAGTATGCAGAGGAAGAAGGTTTGGTATGCAAGTGTTTAGTGAAGGCAGTCCACGAATAGAGAAAATTTTCTCGTAGATGATGGTTCATAGAGGAGGTTCGCGGAGTCGGTATGCATAGGTTGTATGCGATAGTGAAGGTAGATGCATATCACAGATGAATGGTGGTTCACAAAATCATAAGTGGTATGTATAAGAGGTGTTCTGTATACGATACCCAGTACAAAGTATGTGAAGGAACAAGGTGGTTTATGATTTGCATATAGAAGTCTGCAAAAGCTTCAAATCAGTTTGAAAAAGTATTTTCCAGTACGTAGTAGTACCCAAGAAGGTTGATTTCATCTACAGGTGAAAAAGTAATTTCAACAGAGAATCTACCTAAAGATGAGGATGCCTGAATTCATCCAAATGAAGGGACCTACATGTCCATAAAATTTGTTTGACCTATAATTCTATAATCTGTGAGTGGTTTCCTTTCCAAGAGAAGTTAGCAAAGGAAGAGGAAGATAGTGATCCTTTCCACTAATAGTGAGCCAGAGAAAGAGGCATAGTTAGTGACCCTTGGTAATGTAGTGAACAAACCTTAATCCTTATAAAGGTAGTGATCCTGTGCAAAAAAGATCTAGCTCGAACGTTTTACTCATTATTAGTAGAGAGTCTTAGTGAATTCTGTATATCAACACAATGTCATTTTATACTCCTTGTATGTAGCCCAATGATGGTGAAACATGTAAAAATCTTTTTGTCCTTATGAATAAATTACTACTATTCTTTTAATTCATCATAATTAGGTAAAATTGGAAAGGACATTAACATTATAGAGAATAACAAGTGACCATTGTAATACAAAGGTCAAGATCCAATGAAGATTTTTTTTGAAAAGAATATCCATACTCTAATTAATCCCCCCTCTCTGGGTATCTATACCCCTTTTGGACCTAATAATGGTATTTACCTTTCATACAGTCATCACAAACATTAATCTATTGTTTCATCAAGGAATGTAATTGTAAAAAATTCTCTTGTTTAGAGATCTTATTTATCATTATAAAATTAATATGATCTATTTTTAAATGGAAAAGGATTCCCGTCACTCTACACAGCATTAAAACAATTAACATACTGAACAATTGGTTTAGAAAAATCAATATGACAAATATTTTCCTTTATATTAACATATAATAATAAATAATCATCTTTAAAAACTAAAGACTTACTATTTTAAAATTTCACTTCCATTCCAACATTAAAAAATTGAGATATACTAATTAAATGGTGTTTTAATCCTTCAATAAATAAAACTTTAGAAATAAAAGTAAATTTATAAATACTCACTTTACTAAAAAAATTACTTTTCATTTATAATTGAATCCAAATTTAATAGTGCCTCTGCCAGATGTATTGTAAGTGATAAAAATTAATGGGTCTATAGTCATATGCCTAGAGAATCCATTGTACATGTACTGTATATCAATCTTGATACATCTAGGGAATTTTTCTTATTAAAAAAATTTACGTGAAAATATTAATACCCAAGCTACTTTAGGTCCAATATGATTGGTAATATAATTTATAGTTACCCATAAAAATTTAAGCACGCATTGTTTGGTACCTTGGATGACAATTATTTTGAAATATGAGATTTTTTGAATCCCTAATAATGTTTGAATCTAAGAGAACAATAATTTTCAAAATGACATTTCATTAAATATTTAAAACATGTAAAAGTATAAGTACTACCACTTTTTACTATTAACAAAATGATTTCTATACATTTTTGGTAATCTCCTATCATAACCAACACCATATTTATATATATTTATTTTATTAAAATAAATAATATTATGATATTTTTTAAGACCATGTATAAAAGTATATAAACATTGTTTAAGACTCTAACCATCCTTTTTCATTTTCTTCTTCAAATATTTATCATCTATCAAATTATTATGAAATGTATAAAGAGTAGACAAAGAATTATTATATAGTTTATAATTTTATTGTAAAATATGTTTTTAGAAAAAAAGTTTTTTTATTATATTACTTAAGATTATTATATAAATCAATAACATTGAAAATATATTTTCTCAGCCTTTAAATTTATTCATTTAACTTTTATCCATTTTTATATTCAGAATCATATTCAAAGTTTGGAGATCCACAATGAATTCCTAAAACATTAACCTTATCCATATAATCCATGAAGCCAAAGTTAGTATATTATTTCTCATTTAAATATTTTTCACTAGAATTATATTATTTGGTACAACTCCATCTAGTTGTCAAATAATTTTTATATTTGTTTTTGTCTTTATTATTTAGTTTTGGGTAGTCAGGCTTGATATATCCTTTATTTCAGCACTCTAAACAAGTAACATCTGAAGCATTATAATTCATATTACCTTTATTATTTTCCTTTCAAATTTCATTTTAAGGGTTTATTCTAAAACAGTTCTTGAATCATTTTTTTCATTCATTTTTAAACACCAGTAAAATATAAGAAATATATTCTTCTTCACCATCCTATGGATCATAATTATAAGATTCAATAGAAATAACATTTACATATTTAAAATCTATTTTTTCAATTTTTTTTCTATGGTCTTTAATTCTTGTTCACTCTGAAACATTGATCCAATCCATTCATTAAGAGTATACTCTTTAAAGATTCTAATTTCATCAACGATGAATTTTTTATATTTCCATTTCTTCAGTAGTTCTTATAGTAATTATTAAATAAGATCTAGATTTTTTGGAGCTTATCCAAGGGAATTTATTCCATTCAAAATGTTTTTTAATGAGTAGAACATTTTATTTACTATTTTTTATTCACCTATCTCGAAGTCCCAAAACTCATCCTAAATAATTAAAATATTGGTCTGGATTAATTCTTCAGATTAAAGGTGAGAAACAAATAGATTCTTCAAAATTTCTTGAGTTTTTTAGAAGCAGACACATAAATAAACACACTTATATTAATAACACAATATAAAATATTAATAACCTTGTAATTTAAAACATATATGGTAGAATAATTCCTTGTAAGTCTATCTGGTCCATCTTCAGGTAGTGTGCACTATTTTTACATGATGTAACAATGTTCTATGATTAAATATTCTAGGTATTCCTTCATTTAGTATCTACAGTATCCATAATCATTTCAATCAATGTGAGGTGGCTTCTGAGGAATAAAAGCATCTTTTTTATGTTTTCCTTCTATCTTAAATATCTTTTACTTAGAAAATGAGGTTTATGAATAGGTTAGCATAATTAAATATAAATAGAAGACTCTATAGAAGGATTAGGTTATTCCCAAAGAAATAACCTCTGATACCAATTGTTATGTCGGATATGGTAATGAAGGATGGTCTAGATGGAGGGTGAATAGATAATATAAAAAAATAAATCAAATAAATTGACTATTTTAATTAATTATGAAAGTAAATTATTAGATTTATTTAGTAGTAGATGGAAAGAAATAACCCAAGGATATTTATATTGGTTTATTCCAAAGTGGACCTAGCCTAATCTTATACCTCTTTTATTGGCTAGAGATATATTGTGAAGTACCTTATTTTCTAAAGGGGAATCATAACCCGATTATAGAATCCATTTCTACAAAGTGGATGGATAAAAATGACACATTTAATTTTTTATGGGGAGTCACAACCTAATTACAATATGACTTTAGATACCATGAGTCACAACTTGAACTTTCTTGACTTTAGATTACAAAAGTAACAATTCAGTTAAGAGAAGAATAAATTATTTTTCATGTAAAATAATAAATAGAAAAACAAAGTGCATGTGAATGATATGAAGAAGAATTACAGACAAAAGAAAATATATGAAGTAGAATATAAGAGAACATAGAATATGTATTAGTTTTTATGTTTAAGATCAGATCATATCATCAACGTAGTAGAAATCAATGAATATGTAATTCAGTAGATGAGAGATCATCAAAATGAAGAAACATAGTATCCCACAAGACTTTACATATTGTACAATATTTTGAAAGTTAATTGATTTTCTTGAATAAAAACAAAGTATAGAAGGTTTTATCTATTTTAAGGTTAAATACATCATCTAATGCCTTTTTATGAGTATCTTCAAATCTTATAGTAACTAAAGATAGATTATGTGAGTGGTTATAATTAGCAAAAATAACAATGAAAAAGTAAACGAGTAATCTCATGTAGAAAAAATATATTTCATAAAATATCAAGAAATTCAAACTAAATTAAATATAATCATTTTAATAATTACAGTGATACCAATAAATTTAAATCATTCAAATAATCTTTGATAAACTCGGTCAATTAAATCCAAAATTATTTTATGAATATTCACTGTAAATAAAACATTGAAATATATATCTATATAAATGCATAAGACATAAAAACATATTAGGATTCATTTAATATGAGAAAAAACAATGAAAATATTTAAAAATATTAATAAATATTATAGAAACATATAAAACAATGAGTTTAAGAAAGTATAACAAATATAAGATTAATATATATATATATACATATATATATTTCATGATTCTACAAATATTGAGATGTATAAATTAAATAATACCAAAACAAGATTTAAAAGACTTCAAAACTATTCACATAACAAAATAATAATTAGAAAACAATTATAGAATAAATAAAATGACCAAAAAATATTATAAATATTAAGTATTTAAAAATATGAAATATTAAAAGAGTACAGAACATTTTTTTTGGAATGATAGAAGAAAAATAATTAATTATCTTTTTAATATTTTAATGTGGCACTAGAAAAAATAAATAATTAAAGGTTCCAAAAACCGAAGATCACTTTTTAATGGTAACAAAAAATTTACTCTTGGATATAGCATAAAAATTCATACCTGGTGGTAGCAAGAATATTCTACCACTTATGGTTAAATAAGGAAGCAGTACCACTTTTGAGATGAGGGAGAACGTGCTACTATTCCATAAAGAAAGATGGCACTACAATAGTCGGGTGCTACTGTGATGAAATAATGTATTTGATGAATTATAATTTTATATGTGTAATGGTGATACAATTTATAAAAGAGTGATAGATCTACCATTGTTGATGATGGTCATCTACCATTGAGAAGCATTCTAGTGCTACCATTCCTTGTCCTGGTGCATGAAGGTGAAGCTTTTATTGAAGGATTCCATGCATGGAGCTGGTGTGGTGTTGGTGTAAGAAAACAAGGATATAAAGGAGATTGAGCTAGACTGAAGGATCTAATACTGGTGATGATGAAGTAGTGATTCTAGTGTATGTTACATAGAAGGCCAAGCTAGCATAATATGAAAAATTGGGGAGATATTCTAGCACACTTCCGTCAAGCGTGCTACCGCTAAAGAGAGTTGATGCATGAAGACCCTAGAAATATTGAAGTGCTATTTTCCTTGAATCCTACCACCATGGAGGATGTAAATAAGATCAATGAAGTGGTGTTAACATGATGCATGAAGTTGTCTGAAACCATTGTAGAATTTACTTTTTTATGTGTGTGTATAGGAGAATAATTTCAATGCTACCATTAAAGAATCCACATGCTACCGCTATAAGGTACATTGAGGAAAATGATAATGCATTCTTATAGGTTTGCTGATATCCGAGGAGAGTTACTAAAGATTTCTTCCATGGTGGAAAGGTAGCACTCATAGATATTTGATGATGATTTTTGCATCATCTTATGTACAAGCTTGACACATAAAATTCGGTGATTTGTTAACCCAATTAATTTATAGAATTAGTGAAATATACATACAACGTAAATAAATAAAAATTTGAGATATTTCCAATGGATTAAAAAGAGATAAAATTTTATTTTAATATCAATATATATGATTGAAAAATAGTGAAAACATAATATACAACTGTAGAAAAAGAAATTTACAGGTTGTATAACTTCGACCATTTTTAAGGCACCTATATGACATTTTTAGATTTTCAAGCAGTTTAATTAAACATAGAAAAACCTATTATATTTCCAACATGAAAAAATGGTGTTAAATTTCAATATATATCCAAAGTGATTTCATTAAAATAAAAATTATTTTGAAATATGGAAATTCTATAATTCCAGAAATACTACATAAACTTTGGGATTTTTTTGAATAATATAAACAAAAAATTAATACTTCCATTTATTTTAATGAAATATATATAAATATATTTTATATAAAAAATAAATATTTGTGTGATAATATGATCTATATAAATCATGTTATAATTAGGTAATGAATAAAACAATGAAGTAATTTAGAGAAAAAATTATTCATGAAACCAAAAGCATGCAGAAAGTTCGACCCAAAATACGATCATACTAGAGATAGAATTAGGGTTTGATGTAGTTTCCTAAAGTTTAGATAAAATTATTAAATTTCACTTGAAACAAGAAGTATAAAATTACTATTAATCAAACACAGGTAAAACTAAAAATAAATAGAGGTAGTAAAAATTGATTTTCACATAAAATAATGAGAGGGTTTTTGATTCTTCAAAAACATAAAATAACATATAATAAAAAATATTCATGCAAAGGAACAAAAAATAACTGATTTAGATATATATATTTTTTGAGATTTATAAGATAATGAAAAAAATTATACAAGTGGTTTTTTTGGAAAAAATTATGTAATCATCAACGTACAAATCATAATCTTGATTCTCCTTTCAAAAAGTATCCTTTTTTTCTTAAAAAAAGTGAGAAGAAAACACATAATGGAAGAGGATTTTATTTAAAAAATATTTTTCTCTTGATATATATGATATGGAATCCTTTATAATCTAAAATAAATGAATTTAATGAACATAGGGGAAATAAATTCAAGAAGAAGTCACATATTTCAAAGGAAGAAGTTTAAGTTACCAAATACTATACATTTATTCTTTGTTTACTCAGATGTGATTTGACCTCATGTATAACAAAAATAACTATATAATTTCCGATTTAATAACCTTATTCTAATACATACACTTTTATAAATAAAATTTATTTTTATTATCCACCTGTATATCAATTAGTTCTTATGCATTTTCAATTTTGTATGTGAGTAATATTGATTGTCTTGAACTAGTTTTATAATCATGTTGTTGTTATTAATTCTTCCCAGAAATTTGATCATTCATAGATAATAAAAGATAAATTAATTTATTTCTTATAATTATTTTTAATTTTATAATTTCATTATATGACTTTTTGGTTATGAACCTTCAATATGAAATCATCGATGAACATGTTTCAATGATTTTTAACAAATAAACATTAATATATTAAGTAATTATTTTAATTATAACTTTAGAATTTAAAATACACAATGAAATATTAATTGTTTAATTTATATCATATATTATTAGTATTTATGTTATCATAGTCATTCATGATATCATATTAAATCATTTTTCTAGTAGGTTGTTAGATCGATCCAAATAAGAACATACCTTAATTAATGAATGATTAGGATGATGAAAGTGATTTACTTAGGAATATAATTATTATTATAGGGGAATAATGATATTATTTAGATACTTTTAAGGTATTTAATCATATATTAATACATTTTAATAAATAATAAAGAAAATAGATGAAAATTGAGATACATTACATCATGGAGGTGCTAGTCTTCCCAATGACAAGTTAATGTTTTCATTTCTAAATGAAAAAGAGGTAATAAAGTGTATTTTAATATTTATACTCATAATAATAATTATAATATATATATATATATATTATTTTTCAATTTAGTCATTATAATACACAAACAAAGGTAGTGGTGAAAAAATAGAAGCCATCGCTTCATGGAGGTGGTAGTCCGCACAACACAAAAATAGTGGTTTTATTTTTCTTAATGGAAAATATATAATCTGGTAAATATTTATTCCATATGCATAATAAAATTCAGTATAAAAAAAAAGAAAATAATTATATAAGTATTATAAAATTATATTTTTACGTTTGGAATGAAAAGAAATCAAGTTAGGGAAAATAGTACTCACATTGTGAACTTAGGCATTCCTTAGGAAGACTCCTTAGAAATGAAGGACTTGACCTAGTATATTGTGAACAAAGGATCAGGTAAATGGAATTGGGTAATAAATGAAGTATAATGGGAAATGTTTTATATATAAATATAACTATTTTTGTGGTAGTTAAAGGGTGGATAGAAACCCCATTTATAGTTTGTGAGAATGGCATTTTTGTAATTATAACCACTAAATATACAAGGAGAACATGTTAAAAATTTCAAGAGAATAAAAAATGGAAAATAATCGAGTTTAGATAATTTATTTTTCACTCATAACCCCATCTACTATATTTTAAACATGTGTTAACATGTTCTTTTTTTAATATCTAGTTTACTTCTTTTGCTATTTTTGGTTTTCTACTATAGTAACTAGTTTTTTACCAAGGTAACATATCATTTATACCCTAAAATAAAATGATCATTAGTACATAATGTATAACATATAATTACATATATGAAATAAATTTTATTATATAAATTTTAAAAAACTGGTGGAAATTTGTTTTAAAATAACAAGTGTATAATGTCTTAAAATAATTTTTTTCAAAAAAATAACTTAAGATCTTAAATATGAAATATAAATATGCCCATTAAAATAAATTTATAATTTCACTTATAAAAGAAATAATTGTTATATAAAATAGTTTCATAAATTTACAATTCATAAATATATACTAATAATGATATAAAATTCAAGGTATTTGTAAAAATAGTATTTATTCACTATTCAGCTAAAAATAATTCTTTTTTATAAAAATAAAATAAATTAATCTTAAGATAATATTTACATGATATGTATAAAAATTAATTCTATTTTTCAAGTTATCATTCAATAATTGATAAATTAATCTTTTATATAAAGTAATAATATATAGTGGAAAGCATATTGTGTAACATATCATTATTTAGATATGATAAATATTATTCAAAATTAGTGATTATATATTATTTATACAAAAAATATATTCAAATTGATAAATATATAATTTAGAAAATAAATTTTATGTATAATATGATTTTATTAACTTTTTAGATACACTAGTTCAAACAGTAACAAAAGAGACCTTTATTTCATAATATGGTTACAACTATTTAAACAAGTTGTGTTAATGGCCATCCCATAGTGGTTAATATATATTTTATTAAAACATGTTCTAGTTGGTTGATGTTCAGTATTGTGTGTGAATAAATCTATCAAACAAAAAATTTATTTAAGGAGTACTATTTTATGAAAATATTGGGGCCTTAAATCTAGCCATGCGAGTGCTCACATGATTTTAATTAATCATTCTAAATGTCACAAAAACTTTTTTGGTATACTATAATTGATAAAGGAACAAATATTCCAATCTCACGTTTCTTCTGGTATATATCCTCAATATGTACTTTGTGGAATCAATATCATTCTTCTTGAAACTTCTAAAAATTTCACCCAAAAAATCTTCCAGCCTTTCCATTACAAGTCTCACAAAGTTTAAGTTTTAAAAATAGACAAGAACAATGAATAAACTCTCATTGTCATAAAAATTTGGTTGAAGAAATGATCCTTATTACTCCATATGGTTATTCATCATGTGATGAAGTTATGAAACATTTTATTTAACTACCTTTTCACTTGGTTAGTCTTATACAAACATCACTTGAGGCTAGACACCGTAAAATTCCTTTGTTCCATTATGAAACCTTCTAGTTTTTCTATGTATCTTTATAAAGGTATATAGTATTTAAATCAAGTTGTAATGAAAAAACCTTCAATGGAAAGTTGGCTAAGAACTATCCTAATCTTTTTATAGTTATCAATATGTGAGAAAATTTCCCTAAACTACACACCTTTTGATTGTTTAAATCCCTTCACAAATAGTTTTACCTTTTACTAAACTCTACTATATTATTCCTCATTCATATGATAAACCCACTTGTTAAGAAGTTCTCTCATGTCTTTCAGTAATTATGTAATCTCCCATGGTTTGGAAACATTTAAATAATCTAACTAGACCTTCATTTATAATTCCCACTTCATTGAAAAACTAAAAACTATCTTATAATTGAGGATTTTAGGTTCCCCACCAGCTATAAGTATATGAAAGTTAATTATAGAGTAGAAGGGTTAGTTTTGTGCCTCTGGTTTTGGTATTCATCATTTCTAGTTACGAAGGATGTCGATATTATTCATGAAGCTATGTTTCGATGGAGTTTTTTTATATGGCAAGATTTCTCTACGATTTGTTTGATGTTGCGGTAGAAGATAACTAGTGGTCTAATGTGTTGGTGTTTTACGGTGGTGAGGATGAACTCTGGAAGTCAGCCAATGATTGGTGGCATGATAAGTTGGCAATGATGATGGTAGTGATAGGAAGAATATGGAGACGGTGGGTTTCATGATGATTGAAGGCGCAATGGTGTGACTCCTGCTGAAGGACTCCTTTGAATTTTTGTGTGTTTGAAAGTTGAACTTCGTTTGGCTTCTTGAATCTGTATCCCACGTAATATTTGGGAATATAGAGATGGTGGGTCTCATGATGATGGAAGGCACAATGGTGTGCCTCCGGCTGAAGGAATCATTAGAATTTGTGTGTGTTTGAAATTTGAACTTCGTTTGGATTCTTGAATCTGCATCCCGCGTAAGATTTGGTTACCGCTCACCCATAAAACAGTCATTAGAAAATAAAAAAAGAAACTTTTCAGGTCACATAAACTATATCAACTCCTAATATTTAACTTCTTAAAGGCATTGTTCATCTAAAGCACTGGCCCAATATTTCATTTTCCCCAAGAATTCAATTATATCAACCAAGGATACTTTCAAAACATGATAAGCATATTATACTTCGTAAAATGGTTTTACAAATAAAACATCTTCCTTACTCCTTGAATATCCCACCACCACCCAATGTTTTCCTAGCCCAACCTCAACATTCTCTATTGATTCTTTTCTCCAAATATAATCTTCCAATCAGTTCCAATATTTTCACAATATCTCCTCATTGAATAAGAATTTTTGGACTTTAATAGTATTTCAATGATGTTTATCCTAGTGTTTTCACAAGGAATAATCTTCCAACTTATCCCTATCATTTGTTTCGACATGGGTACACTCGATGCATCTAAAAAATTTCATGTGTGGAAATTCCACCATTCTTATAGACCATAGTTCTTATAGAATTTATATACCAATTGGTTTAGTTGGACATTTATTCATGAGATAAGATAAACCATTGACTTCTTTACCCCAAAATTCCATCAGGAATCTAAATCACAGCCTCATTCTCTTGGGTATCACATTAAAATTCCATACCATTCCTTCCATAAAACAATTTTTTTGATGTGTTCTATGTATAATATTCTTCAATCAGATTCCATTCATCAGATAAAACATCTGGAACTCTGATGCGAGACAATATTTTTATATTTTGGGACATTTTTTAATGTAAATTTACCCCATGATCTTGATAAAACCCTAGAAAATCTATTATTTTTTATATTTTTGAAAATCTAAAAATTATCTCTAAATTGATTAAATCAGATTTTAAATATTTTATTAATATTTGGATTTGATGAATAATTTGTATATTTGTTTTTTGGATTGGAATTACTTTATTTATATTTTATTTAATCTAAATTTAATTAGTTTTGGTCATTTTTTATTTTAATAGGAATAAATCATACGTTAAAGTCTTAAATTTCATGTTTTTATGTCTGATTGACCTTGCCTTATCAAGTGACTATAAGTCAAAGTTGACTAATAATTTCATGATCGACCGCATGTTCAACCAACCATGATAAAAACTCTATGAAGGGCTGTATGGACCACATGTTCATTGTAATTGACCATACATCACTCGGTGAACCATGAATCTCCTAATGTGGATGTAATTGATGATCCAATCATCAGTGGAAGAAAATCTACTGTGATATTGAATTTACTACAAGAAGAGATCTGACCAACCATATTGAAAACTCTGAAAAGGAATGGATCAACTAGAAATTCATTCTGACTGATCATGTGATGTGTGGTCATGCCTCTCAGGGGACCACATACTGATTCAAAAACAACTACATGTCTTATGTGACTATATAAATGACCGTTCTATGAACATGTTGATTCCATGAAACCATGAAATCTGATTTGGCCAGAACATCTTGGTGGGGGTGATTAGTATGATGTAAATTATTAGATAAATAATTTGAGAGTCAAAATAAAATAATTATTTAGCTGGAATGAAATAGGATATCAAAGGTGAGCCGACTATATTTAAAATTAAAATTAAAAAAAAACTAAATTACACCCTAAATAAAATGTGTTCACCATTTTTAGAATATATTAACGCGCTCATAAAAGAAAAAAATCATCCCTGAATATTACCTCTATAGAGAAAACTCAAGTCCCACTCTTACTTCATTTAACATGTGTTTATAAATTCTATTTGCTTAGGGCCCCCTAGAAGGCACCTCATCACAATGTATATATTAACAAGGAAAACATTATTGTGTTATTATTTTGTTTTGTTTAAAATGATTTAGAAACTTGAGGAGATATAGTTTAAATATCCTCATTAGTCTTGATCCATAATTACAAATAATATTGCTTGCATGAATTTGAAATATTAAGATCACTGAATAAGAGGAAAAGGAAATTGTCACTACCCCATTGAAAAATCCCCCATCTTCATATAATTCATGCCCTAGAGTTACCTTTGGTAGTAAAAACATGGATGAACATCTAGATCAACTTAATAGGGTTTTGATATAATTTTATGTACTTAATTTCTACAATAATAATCATATTGAATATTCCAATAAACAACAGGATTTTAAACGTAAAACTAGAATGATCTAACTCCACCCTATGTTTAATATATTATTGGAGAGGATCATAACTAACAAGTGAGGGGGTTTTCTAATTATTTTATCAATTTAAAACTTAGAGGTGTTTAATAAGATCATTTCAACTAGAAGTTTCTTCCACATTTCATTGAAGTATTATCCAAAGAGTGCCTATATATTCTACTTCCAAGAGAGGAAAAAACATAGATTATCTATAGAAAGATTTCATCCAAGAAATTATCCAAAACTCAAGGAGTATCCAATTGTGGAATTAAATAAATATAATAATTTATTTTTATAAAATCTTTATGAGTTTTTGTAGAGATTCAAGTGGTTAAAAAAATCCTTCCCACACAATCCCATTAATGAATACCAATTCATGATATTATTTTACTAAACATTTGATCAATGTGATAGTAACCATATATATTATTTCTTTGAATTAGTGATGATCAAAATTTGTCCTACAGTAGTCACGTAGTCAATAGATATGATTTCCAAAAAAACATAACAATTCGGTACAAGAACCGAAACTAGTGAAGTATATGAGGTAGATAGTTATAAATCTTTTTTATTTGAAAATGAAATTGAATAACTAACCTCTATTGTGAGACCATTATCTTGTAAAAAGGTCTAGTAAGTATCACCTAAAACACCTCCAAGAGTGTGTTGAATTTTTTACTCTATGGAGGACTACACTGATGGATATCCTCAAGTGCATGAGAGATTTGATTCCATGAACTAAATAAAATACCAGAAACTATTTGGACCCAGTGTATCTATGGTTGTATTTGATATCAATAGACGATAATATATGGTTGAAGCTGAAAAAATGTGGAGTTTTGGTTTCTGGAAACACCCAACCCAAATAACCATCATAATTACTAGGAAGATGCACCACACTTAGAAATTTGGACCCAAGACATTGGTATGAGTAATCAGACTCATTCCATCAGCATGAGTCAACATATCCAGGCAATTAGAATGAGAATTTAATGAGAAGTCAGAGACTATTGGGAACCCTTCTTAAGAATAATCATTCTCAGAAGATATTTAGTGAGACCGAATGGTTGGTAATTAATATAAATTCCAAGTATAAAATATGATGATGCTTTTATGATCATGGAGTTCTCATAAATCATCTATAAGTCATGATACAAGATATAGTTTTTGGAAGAGACGAGAATTTGAGGTTAAGTATTCCAGCTGCTGCTCATCGGTGTGTGGAAGACCAAACATACCAGGATTTAGATCATCGATAAGATAATAATCAGTATGAAAATAATATAAAGATGGAATATATTTCTTATTGAAGAAAATAAGTCACTTCTAACACCAGCCCATCTAATGCGGTACGCCAAAGATTCACCATAATGGATTCTGAAATCATTTTTTTCAGATTAATGGTATCTTTCAGATAGTAGATACATAGATCTATTGGAGTCATAATTGAGTGGTTATGTTATTGATATTGATGAAATATATGAGAACCCAGTCTGATCAAATCTATGAAAATCAACATTGTAGTTAACCATTGTCATCAGGTTGAACTGTATTTCAATTGGGTCAAGACCAAAAGAAAAAAGTATTGCTTTTTTCTCAAGAAGTGGTGAAGGATCATCAGATTATCACAGAAAAAATTCATCAGAGTGAATCAATGAATGGTCCATTAGATGCATGATGACACTGATAAATTCAACAGATACGAAATTTAATCAGATATGGGATCATTGGTACGAAGAATTGAAGAAAATGAGAAATAATTTTAAGGTATTTGAGATATGTTCTCACTTCCAAGGTATTGTTGAATGAATTTTTTAAATGCTATATAATTCTCTCAATGTTTTAATAAGTGTTTTCTAATTGATATAGAAAATATGTATGATAATTATTTTAGTGCTTACAAAATTTCATCATAGTGGGAAATATTTAGTTTTGCACATGTCTTCACAATAATAAGGAATCAGAGTGAACAATAGGGCTGAAGAATGTTTTAAAACATAAAGAATAATGAAGATTTGGTTACAATCAATAAGATTTTAGAATCTCCAAGATGTATTTATAAGAGTTTAATAAGTCAAATATGAACAATTCAATGAACGGTAAATATGGGATTTTTGAATTTTGCTGAGTGGGAAGAGGAATTAGTTTTACAACATTTTTGATTTTGGGATTCCAATAAAATGAGATCTTAATACATTCATATTTTTAAAGAGTGTTGAACTCTTTATGTATGCTAGAGATTCAAAAATCATGGAATAGGTATTGAGATTTTAATCAAACTATTTGTTTTGGGTTAATGATAAGGAAGATCCATCAGAGTGATGTTCAATATGATTATTGGATAAAGTTACAACAAATGAAATTTCATTAGAGAAAGTCCATCAGAGTGATCCCATCAGAGCGACATCCATCATATAAAGTTTCATTAGACCAATTTTTATCAGATAGAGTAATTTTTAGCTACCATTTTATTTTAAACTCATTTGAAGAAGGAACGTCATATGGAGAATACAACCGAGTCCAATTGGATAGACACCAATGGAAAAATGTTACCGGGTTGTGGTTGATTAGAAAAACATTTTCTAAGGATGTTTTTCGGATACAGTTTCTAGAGAATGTTTCAAGATCAATAAGAATCTTATAGAATTGTTGAATTTCTTGAAGTTTTTTTGTAGTTAATGTTTTATTTTTATTACTTATGGAGGAATTGAAGAACTTTATGAAGTGGATCAGAAAACAAGAATGAAATCAAGTCTTGTTACTATTGATAAAAACCAGTTTCTAAAAAGGATTTTTTTTTGAATGCTATATTACCAGCTATGAGAAAGTGGATGTGAAAAGGGAAAGTTGGGTGGTATAACCAACTATAGTAGTAATGTTTCTATTGGGATTAAATAATTGTTCACTTATTGATCCTTCAAATACTAGAAAGAATACAGTGAAGATACCATTTTGGGGGGACTATCCAACATGTAAAGAAGTATGTATTTGTAATGAACCTTACAAATATCATTTGATCTATTATCTTTATATTTTTTCATATGAAAGGTACAATTAAGAAGTTATATTTGAGTGGATAATAACTTTAATGAGTTTCATAGGCAATGAAATTTTACAATTTAAGTTAAGAAACATTCTTATAAAAGGAAAATGAACAACTAAATCATCCCCTATCAGTGGTATTGATCCTATTTTGGAACATCAATTAGTATCCAAGGGAGGTTCCCTATGAAACATCCATCTCTATGAATAGATAATCTCAATTTCGTGAACTATAAGGGTATTATTGCATTAAATGATTATAACTAGCATATCTATAAAGATATAATGCTTCCATATCTTATGTATCTTGGTTATGATGTTTTAGAAGCTAATATAGATGGATTTTTTCTCAAATAGACAATGATCCGCTTACTATTGCTGATAAGAAAAATATTAAGAATGATAGAAGAGTTAAAAATGCACTCATCTCACCAATAACTAAATGTCAGGTTTTTGGAGTAAATAGAGTCAAAACTACCAAAGGTATTTGGGATAAGTTGAATAACATTTATTAAGAAAATAGAAATGTAAATAAGGAAAAGTTACAACTCTGGGGGTTGAAGAATAAAGAGATAATATAAGTGAGTTTCTTACTATTCATATAAAAGGAATTAATGAGGATATAAAATATGTGTTTTTGAAAGTTGTTTTTATGCACATCAACTTTCAGATATGTTTGTTGAGATGGGTCAAGTATATTTTTATCTTAATAAAATCTTTCATGATTTCTCCAGGAATGAGAATGTAGAAAAAACATGAAAAGTATTACATGAAACTTGTGATATCGACAACATTTAAAAATTTAATTATTCAATCTTGTTTTATACACTGTGTTTTCCCAGGTAGACTTATAGTTGGTTAGTTAATGGTTTGATCTTAATAAACTCATGTGATGCTTATATTCTCTTGAAGAATAATTTTAAGATTTTGAGATGAAGAGTTCCAACCTTTTGAATTGAAACAATTTTTAAAAAGGGGAAAACTTGTCATGTTTCACCATTGAAATTTGATTATCTATAAAGAGGATATAAAATTAATGTGAGAGAGATAAGAAATAGGGGGACAAATAAAATAATGGGAAGAATACAAAGAGAAGAAAAAATGATAAAATAAAGAAAAACGTTGTATTTTTTTGAAGTGGGTATTGAATAAAAAACACCAAGTGTGAGAGTTTTAGGCCCTAGTTAAGTTTTTTTATTATTTTTTTTATGTAGACATTATATGGTTGAATTTGAGAAAATATGTATTTTTTGATTTTGGACACACCCCACCAAAAAACTATCAAAATTACAAAGAAAATGCACCAAACAAAGAAATTTGGATCCAAGCCATCAGTATGAGGAGTTCGACTAATCCCATCGATATGAGTCAATATATCCAAGTAATCAGAATGAGAAATTGATAATAAGTTAGAGAGTGTTGGGAATAAGTCTTAGGAATAATCATTTTTAGAAGATGATGAGTGAGATAGAATGGATGGGAATTAGTTGACCTTATAGGAATTAAATTTGATGATGATTTTATGATCACTTAGTTCTAATAAATCATGAAGAAATAATGACATGAGATCAAGTTTGTAAAAGAGAAGATAATACGATGTGAAATTTTATAGATGATTCTCATTGGTGTGAGGAACACTAGAAAGAGAAGGATGTAAATCATTGATATTAGAATCATTGGCCTGACAATAATAGAAGGATGGAAGAATGATATTGCTAAAGAAAAAAGGTCACTACCAATATTGGTTCATCAGACATGGTATGATATCAATTTATTATAATGGTTTATGACACCAATTCATTTTTTACGTTGTTGGTATCTTTAATACATAAGATATAGAGTTATATTGGAGGCACAATTGTGTGGTTAAGTTGTTGGTATTAATTAAAATATAGGATAAAATAAACTGATCCACTGTATGAAAATCAATAATTTAGTCAACCATTGTCATTAGGTTGAATTTTATTTAGATTGGGTCAAGGACAAAAGAAAAAAAAGTAATGACTGTTTCTCAAGAAAATGAATAGAATCATCAGACTGGTGGTAAAAACATTTATCAAAGTGAAGCAGAAATTGATCTATCACACTCATGCTGTCATCGATAAATTAATCAAATGCTGAATTTAATTGGATGTGAGATTATCGATCTAAGTAATTAAAGAAAATTATAACTACATTTATGATATTTGAGATACGTGATTACTGCAAAGTATTGTCGATAAAAGTTTTTGAATGTGAAAAAATGATATCAGTGTTTTGAAAAGTGTTTTTCAGTTGATATGAAGCATATATAAGGCCATACTTTTAGTGTTTACAAAATTTCATCATAATGGGACACCTTTAGTTTGGCACATGTCTTCATCTTAATGAAGAATTATAATGAACAATCAGACAGAAGAATGTTTATAAACGCGAATAATTATGAAGATTTCAGTAGATTGGAAAATATTTGATAAGATCCTAGAAGTATTGAGGAGATTTTAGTAAGTCAAATATTAAGACTTAAATGAATGATAAATCCAAGATATGTGAATTTTATTTAGTATTAAAAGGAATTTCTTTTTTTTTTACTTTTCCATTCTTGAATGCTTATAAAAGGAGAGCTCTGTACATTCTCATTTTTCAAGAGTGTTGAACAATTCATTGACTCTAGAGAATTTAAAATTATGGAACAAGTATTTATATTATGATAAAATTGTTTGTTGTAGGTTTAGGCTAAAGAATATCCATCGAAGTGAGGTTCAATCTGATCATCAGAGCAAGTTCTAATAGATGACATTTCATTGGCGCAAGTTCATCAGAGTGAGCCCATCAGAGTGACATCCATTGAAGAAAGTTTTATCAGACCGAGTTTCATTGGAAGAATGATTTTTGATCTAACATGTGATTTTATACTAAATTAAATAATTAAGAGAAGTAGGGAAATCAGAATGATGCTAATCAGATGCAGACCATCAGACATAGGTTACCGGGCTGAGGCAGAGCATACTAACTTTTTTTGAGAAAGTTTTCTAGATAGAGTTTCTATAGAATGTTTCAATACCAATAATATCCATTGATAATTTTTGTATTTCTTGAATATTTTACATAGGTAATGTTTTATTCAGCTTACTTGTGGAGGAAGTGAAAAATAATTTGAATTGGATCAGAAAATAAGATAGAAAGTGAAGCGTGTAATTGTGGATACTTACAAGTTACTGAAAAGGATTATTTGTTCTTATGGGGTGTATAACCATAATTGGGAAAGTGGATCCTGAAAATTATATTTGGGGGGTATAAATAACAATATTAGTAAAGTTTCTACAAATATTTTAGAATTTTTCAATTCTTGGGACTTTGTATTCCAGATAGATGATAGTGAAAGAATCCATGTTGGTGGGACTATCCAATATGTAAATAATTCGGTATTTGTACCTAACCTTGTAAATGTCTTGTGATGTCTTATATTTAAATTTTTTACGTATGAAAACTAATCTTGAGAAGTTATTTTTTAGTGGATCATAACTTTAACTAGTCTTAGAGGTTAAGAAACCTTACCAATGATGTTAAGAAACTTTCTTATAAAAGAAAAAGGAAACACTGATTCACCCCTCTCAGTAGTATGGATCCCATTTGGGAACAATATAAAAAACAAATCTATAATCAAGGATCCACAGAGTAGTCGAATACTAATTTTTTTAATGAAACCAACAACCCTGAAGACCACCCTTTAAATAGGGTTTTCATCAAAGTTTCCAGATGTCACCATTTTTGAGATAGATTTATTATCCTTCTACAAGATATCAATAAGATCATATTCTAGAATACTCAATAGTGATCCTATTTAAACACCTTTTTAATAAATATACTACTCATGATTTAGTGTTATAAGAGTTTAAAGGATTGTTTAGCTATATTTTATTTACCCACAAAAAAAATAAAAAAACATGGTTTATATAAACTCACTCCCCAATATCCACAAACACAAGTTAGAATATAAATTATTTTTACTTAATTATTAAAATGAATACAAAAAATAGTGAATAATCTCGTAGAGATTTTGAATCTAGAATTAAACAAACCAATGAAACAAACCAATTTATCCTTGATAAGAAACAAGAAGAGTATATCAGTATAGAGACACCCATCAAAAGAAATACTAGGTAAATCAAAGGATGGAAGACCTATATCAACCCCAACCTACCTTATCTATCGGAAGAAAACTAACTAAGAGAACCAATGAAGTAAAATTACAATAAAAAGTCTTGGAGTCATTCAAAGGAGTAGAAATTAGGATCCATTTGATTGAAGATTCCACCAAATCCCAAGGTATACAAGGTTTCTCAAGGAAATGTGGAACGAGAACTAAAAACTGTGGGGAAATGAAAAGGTAACATTGGGTAGAAATGAATCTATAAATTTTACCCCATAATTAACTATGAAATTCCAAGGTCTAATTATATTTAATATACCTTGAAACCTTGGGTAAATCACTTCTTCAAATGTATTTTCTTATTTGGGAGCATAAATTAATGTAATTCCTTAATCAGCTTATTCTTTCATATAGATAGGAGAGCTCAACACCACCCGAGTGTTCATAGAACATGCCAAACAAACCACTACCTTCCTTATTATAATACTATAAGATTTTCTGGTAAGAGTGGAAGGATTAGTGATCCATTATGATTTTTAAAAGGACGAATAATGAGGTAAATATCCGTCCTCTATCATTCTAGGTATGAAATTTATAGAGAATTATAAGAATATAATAAATATTAATAAAGGAATAATTTTAATTGATTTTAGATAACATAAAATGATATTTTTTTATTTTATATTCAATTAAATACCCCAATTATGATCAATCTGTGTTTACATTGAACCATTATGAATTTTCTTGTCGTTATAATGTATAAATTTAGTTGTTTGATGATATAAGTTAACTAAGAGAAGATTTTGAATCACCTAATTCGATGATTTTTTTAAAATGAGTTAAATATGAAAGTAGTTCTATATTCTAAAGAATTTTATTTCAATGAAAGTTATTTTTATGATATACTCAACTCTACAAATGATAATACTTACTTATATGTTAGGGTTGCAATAATAGAGAATATTTAGTAAAACCCTCATTAGAAAAAAACATGAACTCGTATTGAAACCACACCCTTCTAATTTGAAATATTTTTTTCAAAATGAAAATAATAAGTTTAATATCATAATTTCCAACCAATTGGTGCCTAATTATGGGAATCATATTCTAGAAATTTATAAATTAAATTCTAACACCTTAGACTAGTCATTACAAGACATAGTAGGGACTTGAACTACCACCCAAATGAACTAGATTTTTTTAGAACATATTTCTAGACTTTTTATACAACCTAAAATGATATAGAATTCTGTGAATTTTATAAATATTATTTCATGATTTTAAACAAAAACATACAATAAGAACAAACAAATGATTGCAGGGCCCAGTGTCCTTGGAAGACTCGATTCAAAACACATAAAAAATAAACTAAAAAACAAAATATAAATTTTATTCTCCATAATTCTCTGTTAATTAACTTTGATATCCTAACACTAATAGGATAACTTATGGAATTCATAAAATAACAGGGTGAGCTATAAAGCCTAGTAAGGGAATAAATATCATAACGAAACATTAAATTTGAGTAAAAAAGAATTACACGATATCATAAAAGGGTAGGATCATGAATAATCACATGAGATACTAAAATAATTAACATTGTATCATCAGATCCTTGGAACATAGAAAAGTGAAATAAAGATAATATATGAAATAATCATAAGTCAATGTTAGAATCCAAGACAACATCAAATGGTGTAAATAGTCCCATAATGGATTAATTTCTCTCCTTAATCCCATATATAACATCTCATGTGACAAAACATTACCTAATGTATTGGAGCACTATCTGGGAACACCCATCATTACATGAACATAATTATGTGTTCCAAAAAATTAAATCAATGAGAAGGCATAAAAATAAGGATTGAATATGGAAAGAAATTGGTTTCCTAACAATGTCATAAAGAATAAAAATGGAATATCATGATGGTTTCTATGAAATTATATAATTAAGAATTATTGGACACTCATAATCATAATTCAAGAGGAAATATATCCATGTGATTTGAATACTTAAAAGAGAGTAGTAAAATCCCTTTGTAAATATACCATTGAATGGATAATTAAGAAAAAAAAGAAATGATTCTTTAAAGAGGGTAAGAGAATACTATTTGTCAAAAATCCATAAATGAAATAAAATTATTTTACATGATAAATATTTTTATTTTAGAAACAATCTGTGGTTTAAAGCATCTCATGGAGTGGTACTTTTAACAGGGAAAGAAACAAAGATGTTCGCTTTATTTGGGTTTACTTATACAGAGAGATTGGGAAGTTAACTTTTTTTAAAATTTATATCTCTATCAGTGAAAGATGAATTAATATTTTTATATTTTTTTGTAACATACATAAAAAATATAAGAAGTAAATAATATTATTATTGTGAGGAATAAAGGTAAGATATAAAATAAAATCCCCAATGAAAATAGGCTGGTTCAGAAATAACACTTACATAAGGTTCTAAAAACATTATACACATTAAATTAATAGCCTAGGTAATAAAAATAAATTCATTGATTACATAATTTAAAACATTTTACATATAAATTTTATTTATTATAATTTTATTATGTTTATTTAGAACCATTTCAAAGAGATATAATGTTTAATTTCGGTTTTCTAAGAGTGTTTGTTTTATGGTTCCATGGTTGGATAAGTTTAGTCTAATCATGGAAGTTCTTTTTAAAAGGTGAAATGAAATTTTATTAAATTTACTTAAAAAACATTAATGGTCCCAAATAACATTTTTCCAAACATAGGTATAATTCACAATACAAAAATGTTAACGTTATGCGGTTTGTTCATTTTGGTGGTTTTACCATCCATTAGGAATAAATTTTATTTTATCTAATATATTGTATATATAATAACTCTAGTACATTAAATAATATATCTTATACTTATTGTCATCATATATAACCATAATAATATTTTTATGAGAATCGTTGAAGGTGGTAAATAAAAACTAAGTACAATGTTCATGGAGGCATTGAACCAACCATATTACAAACAATTTTTTAGGAATAAAATAATGGAGGATATAATATAGATATTAAAAAATAATAACAACATATCATTATATTTATGATATATATTTTTTACAATTTTTATGTGTATGGGGGTTATATGAGGGTGGTAGAAGAAGAATAAAACTAAAAGTTATTAGTCGAGAACCATTCCTCTACCTTTGGTTGTCCCCTATTAGGATACCCCTTAAGGATCCTTGAAAAGGACTATTTGTGGGAATAGAAAAACTATGATGTGGGTGAGATTATTATTAATGTAACTGGTCTAAAATATGGCAATCTACAAGGCATAAAAGCTGTAAGGAGAAAAGGGTGGGGATGGGTGGTATTTATAAGGGGAGGATATGAGTGTTTTGGTATTTTATATTCATTAGTTAATTATTTTTTGTTAGGTGTAATGATAGTATTTATTATTATAACTATAAATGGTAAATTGTGCATGTAATTTTGAACTAATTAGTTTTTACATCCTTCATAACTAATAAATGGATGTATTTAGCTTATATTTTTAATTATCATATTTATTCGTATTTCACTATTCAAAAATAATTCATATATTTTTGAAAAATATAAAAAAGTACACCAAACTATTTTTATAAATATATATTCAAAAAATAAATTCCATTTTATGTAAATAAATTTCTAAATATGAGAAATTTAATTTTTAAATTAAATCTTAATTTATTTATAAAATTCAAATTTTAATACTGTTATCAATTTTTCGACCCTTTGAAAACAAAACTAAGGTATCATAAAATTATATTATAATTATAATAAATTATAATATTATTTTTTGAAGTTATTTTATGAAAATAATATTTATTTTAAATTACTATAGTCGATATATGGATGAAAATAAAACTTATATGTGTTACAAAATACAAACACCACTTTTATCATTTTATAAACATTTATTAATATGTATCAGGATATAAATATTTAGTAATTTCTTTACAAGATAACAAAATAATATTTTAAATTTAAAAAAGTGATTATACTATTCTAATGGTTATGTTAATATTACTAACAGTCATATTACTATTCCAATGATCATATTACTCTTCCAACAGTTAGATTAGTGATTCAATGGTTAGATTACTATTAAAATGGTCTGATTTTTTTTTAAAAAATATGGGTCCCATACTCTCTATAAATACCTCATATTTCATTAATTCTTTATTCACTTCAATGTTCTCTCATGGTTATATATTTTTATTTTAAAAATGCACATTCCATTACAAATATTCTACATTATTTATAAAGTGTTTTTGTGAGTGATTATTCTTGGGGATTGAGCATATCAAAATTTTCTTCTTCTTATTATTATAATCTTATTTTCTTTTTTTTCTCATCTTAATACTTTCAATTTTTATTTCCATATTTACTCTTTAAATTTAATGTTCAGATTAATAAATTTTTTTCCTTAATCACGTGGTGCATGTGTTTTAAACGAAATAAGTAAATATGAATCAATTATAACAAGGGAAATTCCATTATTAAAGTTTTGGTCCATTAAAATCTTCCCCCATTAAGAAATTTATCTCTTAAAATTTTGTTTTACATAGTAAGGTGAAAATGGTGAAGTCATTTCTGCCTCATGGAGTTTTTGGGTTCCCATGTCGCCTTCCCATACTTATGGTTTGTATATAGTGCATTGACTGTGTGAGTTTTCTTATCGATTAAAACTTCATCTCTATAGTCAAATATATTCATTGGAGTGTCCTTATAAGGGATATAATTTTCTTTATATACCACCTATGAAGTTTTTTACTTGTGTGGGATCTTGTGTGTAATTTCTTAAGAGGGAAATCTGAAATATGCCATGTACTTGAGAAAGTGTTAGTGGGAGTGCTAGTCGATCTTCCCCAGCATTGATGTGATCAAGAATATGAAAGGGGATAATGTACTTGGGACATAGCTTACCCTTCTTCCAAAATATAATGTCTCTATATTAATGAGATATATATAGGAACACTTTATATCCGAACATAAAATCATGTCCTTATCAATAATTGATAATATAAATATTTTGTCAACTCTGAGTAGCCAAGATGTGCTACGGAATTTTATTGAACTTTTCTATCACTTTATTTACCATTTCAGGTACCAATAGCATTTCTTAACTGACTACATCCCAACATACAGATTCTTAATCTCTTCCCATAACAAGAGTCATTTAGATCCATTTTTTTCCTTGAGTGAAAAATATTATTATAAGAAAAATCAACTGAAGGAATATGTTGATCCCATACTCCGTTAAAGTCCATCAAGCATGATCTCAAAATTTCTTCTAGTGCATTGATATTCCACTCATATTGGACATCATTTTAGAGGTAATAAAACATATTGAAGTTCAATTCTTTTTTCATAGAATGTTTGATACTTTTATCGAACATAGAGGTAAATTGGAGATCTTAATCAGTTACAATTCATAATGGTGCTCCATGCGCCCTCATAACTTCTCTGATGTATATCCTTAAAATTTGATCAAGTGGGAATTCCTCTCAAATTGTAATGAAATGAGTAATATTTATAAGATGATCCACAACCTCCTATAAACCATTATTTCCTCTTGAAATATTTATAATAATGGTGAAACATTCTACAGTGATGTTTTTCCAATTCTATATAGCCATGGGTAATGGTTTCATAATCTATTTAGAATTTTTACTTTCATTCTTCACATCCTAACATACTTGGAATTATAATTTATATTCCATGATCTTCTTCTTCATATTGTCCCTCCAACAGTGCTCTTGGATATCTAGATACTTCTTCATTCTCCCTGGGTAGATAGAGAAGGTTGTTCTATGTGCATAATTAAATAAATCATATATCTCAGGATTTTACGGTACATATAGTCATGAACCAAATATTTCAACTCATTCTTCATAAATTTCAAAATTTGAGGAATTATATTTTCTTATAGCTTCCACCTTTTTCTCAATATCTATATCATCTATTTGAACATTCTACATCTTCTATAAATGGATAGTTGATCAATAATTTGAGAAATTAATGATGATGTTACTTCCTTTATGACCCCCATGTCCAACCTTTGCAATTCTAGGAAGATTGGATCCATATTAATTCTCATAATTGATAAGGTAATAGTATCCTTTCTATATAGATAATTTTCCACACTATTTAATTTCATACAACGGAAGTGGATTGAGAAGTCATACTCACTAATCATCTCTGACCATATTTTTTGGGGAATATTAATCTACTTCTATGTGAATATATATTTGAGTCTATTATGATCTGTATATATATTTAAAAATTCTCATTTTTTCTCAATAAAAAACCTAATATATTCTTTAAAGAATCAGTTTATACCAAAAACCATTTTCTTCTTGAGAGAAGCACAAGGACTGGTATAGTGCTATGATTATTTTTCAATTCCATGAAGTTACCTTCATATTAATTAGTCTAAAAAGACTTTACTCCCTTCTCAGTCATCTTTTCTAGAAGGTTTTACAATCATAGAGAGTTTCTTACTAATCATCAGTAATACCTAACTATTCTAAGGAAACAATGAATTTCTATTATAGATGTCGGTCTAGGCCACTCTTCAATATCAATAATCTTAGAATGGTCTATAGATATGCTATTTTGAGATGGCATGCCCCAATAATGATACATCATACCCTCATAACTCAAATTTATTATACTTTTCAAATATTTAATCCTTCGATCATGAATTTAGAATAATATTCAAATACTTCTCATGATTCTCCTTCTTTTTGTAGTATATCAGAATCTTATCTACAAATAATACCAAAACATTGTCTAGTTTGTCTCCAAAAAAAAATATTCATTATGTCCATAAATACTTCTGAAGAATTTGTGAGTCCAAAGGGAATCATTATTAAATCATAGTGTCCATAATTTTTTTAAAGGTCAGTGTTGGCAATATTTTTATTCTTCACCTTTAGCTGGATATATCCTAAAAAAATTCTGTCTTAGAGAAATACAAGACCCCAACTAGTTGATCTAAGAAGTAATCTATATATGGAAGGGGGTAATTTTTCTTTATCAATGTTTTTTAAGTTCATGATAATAAATGTATATGTCCATTGACCCATCCTTCTTTTTGAGAAAGAGGACTGGCGCTCCCAACTGTAAAGAAGCCAAGAAAATAAAACCCTTTTCTATATTCTCTTTTATATTATTCTTAATTTATTATAACAGAATATTGTTAATTAGGTAAAGGGTATTTTATATGGAAAGATATATATATTTAATTTCAATTGATAACTCAAACTCTTGGTCATGAGAAAGAACAAAAAACTATTCAAGGAATACATTAGTATAATCCATCAAAATTGGAATGTCATCAAGCCTGATTCTCTCTTTTTTTCAATAATTTGGGATAAATATTATTTCTCATAGGGAAATAATATCTATATTTGTGAATAAGATTCCAAATCTGATTCATCCTCCTCATTACACTTGTACAAAATTCGAGGATGACTTGGCATGTAAATTGTGATCTTCTTCTCCCAATAGTTACTATTATCTTTTTACAATGACATTCATTCCTTTCTAAATATAGAATCAAAACGCACTAATGGAAGTGGGACAATATTTTTTGTAAGATTTAGTCCATATAAATTTACTAGGGAGTAGGTATATATTCGGTATGCAATAATTTCTCTATTTTTTATTCTCACAAATTTCTCAAACACCATGTTTTGAGGTGGTTTATGAAAAGTTATACTAAACTTAGATGATATAAAAGAGTTAATAGAATATTAATCATATAGAAAATATGAATGTCATGAATTGATAATGAGGGGACAAATAAATATTTTATTATGGTTCTAGTCATTTATTATATTTAAAATATAATCTGGGATGAGAATACTCATGCTAAAAAATATAAGAAAGGTTAAACATAAAAAAAATAAGGAATAACAAATAAATTAAACAAAAATAATAAATTATGAATCTCTAAGTTTCAATATATGATATCCATGGTACTTTCCCTAGTAATTTTTCTAATTTAATAATCTAATCAAGTCCATCGTTATGTTTCATAAAGAGTTTGTAAATTTTTAAATCATATCCCAAAGTAGTGTCAAACCAGGTGTACAGTAAGGTCTCATTGTCGTGACCTAGGTAAAGATTGAGTTAATACCCAATGAATCCTTTTTGAAATTATTACCACCATTTATAACTATTCTCGAGACACATCCACTTATAGTATCCAGACAGAGATGTAATTTCTTAGAAAAAACTTATTGCATCTTTCAAAAAAATATTCAAATATTTTCCTATACAAAGAAATATATCTTGGGATATCACCAAATTATTCTATTACTAATCCCAAAAGAATACTACAACTTACCATGATTCCAAATATAGTGTCCTAATTCATATTATTACATGATTTTTAACATAAACATCCAATAAGAACAACCCAAAGATCAGGAGACCTAGTATATTATAAAGACTAGTTTTATAATAAATAAAAATGAAAAAATCTAGATTTTATTTTATATAATGAGATTATAAATCCATTTAATATATTGAAAATATATAGGTCATCCTTGGGAATACAAAAAAGAATGGGGTGACCTATAAATCCATGTAAGAGAATAAACATGACAACAAATCATAAATTCTGAGTCAAATGACATAACATGACATCATAATTGATAATTATCATGAATAATGACATGGGATATCAATATAAAAAAATGGTATCATAATATAATGGAAATATTTGAATTTAGGACCTATGTATAAGTCATTGCTAGCAACTAAGACAACATCACACAGTGGATAGAGTCCCATCACAGACATGGTTCACTCTCTAATATTATAGATAAAATCTCATGAGAAAAAATCATTACCTAATGTATTGGAGAGAAATACGGGTTCAATCCTGATAACATGTAAATTATTATGTGTTCCAAAAAAGGAAATTAATCAGAAGGCATGAAATTATAGATTGCCGATCGAAGGAAATGAGTTTTATAACCATGTCATAAATCAAAACCCGAAGGCATATCATATTTTTCTCCATGAAATAATGTAATTTATAATTCTTGGTTGTTAATAATCATAGTTCTTGAAAAATTATATCCAATTGAAGTGAATAATTCAAAAAGTGTAGTGAAATACCTTTTGAAATATACCCATTAAGTAGGGATTTAGGAAAATGGGTAACAAGTCATTAAAGAGGGTACGAGAATAATATTTTACATAAAACCATAAATGAACTAAAATAGTTTTCCATGATAAAATTTGGTTTTTAGAAAACATGGGTGGCTTAAAATATCTTAAGGAGTGGTACTTGTAATAGGGAAATTAACAGAGAATATCCCTTTAATCGAGTTTTTTTATCGAGATAAATTGAAAAGTGAACCTTTTAAAACCTGTATATCTGCATCAAGGAAAGATAAATTTATATAGGTATATATGATTGGGAAATATATATAGAATATATAATAATTAAATTATAATCTTAGATTGATAATGTAAGGTAATAGAGAAAAATGATAACCCCAATGAAAATATAGTGGTTGATACATATCCCTTACCTTAGGTTTCAGAATAATTCAGTGCTTTTCGTTAATGTCATGGATAATAAAATTAAATTTATTAATTAATTAATATAAAATGTTTTACATTTATATTTTATTTATTATAATTTTATTATGTTTATTTATAAGAACATCATTAAGATATAATTTTTTATTTCTCTTTACCAAGAGTGTCTATTTCATGGTTCATGGTCAGATCATTTATATATAGTAACCAAAATTATTTTCAAATGGGACTAAAAATATAAAAGTGAAATGAAATGATATTAATTTACTTCTATAAATTTAAATGGTCACAAATATTCTTATGTGTTTTAATAAAGTGATTATCCACTTAGAAAAAATGTTAATGTTAGTTCATTTAGGTAGGTTTGCCGACCATCACAAACTAGTTTCATTTAATTTAATATTATGTATATATGTTAATTAAAAAATATTAAGTAATTTATAATAGAATTTTTATCAACTTATTTAACTGTAGTAAAATTTTTATGACCACCCTTGAAGGCGGTAAATAAAAAATAAGTATGTTGTTCATAAAGGCGTTGAACCAACCATACCATAAACAAAGTTTTTGATTTAAGAATAAAAAAATGGAGGGTATAATATGAATATTAGACCATAATAATAACATATAAGTATATGTAATATGTTTATATTAATATTTTAAAATTTATGGGGATCATACTGGGGTGGTCGAAGAAGAATAAAATTGAACGATATTACTTGAGAATCACACCTCTTCCTTTGGTTTCCTCCTCCTAGGCAATGCCTTAATGATAATTGAAATGGTATTTTGGTGAGAACAGATACAGTAAGACATGGAGGAGAGTATTGGGAAGGGAATTGGTCTGAAATTAATCAATATAAAAGTCTTAGAAGTTGTGAGGAGAACGGGTGGTATTTATAATGGGAGGAGAGGAGTGTTTTTGAATATTATATTCACTAGATTATTGTTTTGTCTCAGGAAAACCAATAGTGATGATTAATATGACTATATAAAATATATTTAGCATGTTATTTTGAAATAATTGGTTCTTAAATCATCCATGACTCAAAAATTCATGTATTTATTTTATAATTCTAAATATCATATTTTGTCGTATTTTACTATTCAATAGAAATTCAACAATTTTAGAAAGGTGCACAAAATTATCCAAACCATTTTTTTATATTTTTTGATTAAAATAGAAAATTTCATTTTTTGAAAATAATTTTTAAAATATGAGAAATCTAGTTTTTAAATAAAATCCTCATTTATTTAAAAAATTCCAATTTTTTTATTATAATTAATTTTCGAACCCTTTGGAAAATTACTTATGGTCTCATAAAATTATATTTTCATTTTAGTATAAAATAATATTAACTTATAAACCCATTTTTTGAAAATAAATCTTCTTTTAAATTAATATATATTTTATAATAATGAAAATAAAACATATATGAATAAAAAAAATAAAAACACATATTTTATCATTTTAAAAACATTTATTAACCTCTTTCATGAATTAATTATGTCATATTTACATTATATATGATATAGAATTAGTATTTTACATTTCCATACGTTTGTTTACTATTCCAAAGGCCATGTTACTATTCCTAATTGTTATATTACTATTGAAATTGTTAGATTACTACTCAGATGGTTAGATCATTGTTCCAATGGTTAGATTACTATTCCAAATATTTGATTATTATTCCAATGGTAAAAATTATAATGGTTATTTTGGTTCCATACTTATAAAAATAACTCATATTTCATTCTCTCTTCATTCACTTCTAGTTTCCTTCATGGTTATATATTTTTATTTTTAAAATTCACATTTCATTACTAACATACTACATCATTTCTATAGTGTTGTCCATGAGTGTGATTATTCCAGGTGATTGATGAGATCCAAATTATTCTATTAGTGTCATCTTATTTTATATTTTCCATTATTTATATTTTAATTTTTTCGTGAAAATAATTTTTCTCTAAATGTAATGTTAAAATTAATTAATTGTTTTTGGTTTCATCAGGTGGTTCATGTGCTTTATGTTATATAACTAAATATGAAACAATTTTAAAAAGGGTAATTTAATTATTAAAATTCATGTTTTTCATAAAACAAGCTATAATTGACCCCTTGAAGGTTATAAAAAATGTATTTTAGGGGATTTTAGGAGTTGGAATCATATAACCCATATAAAACACCCAATAGTCAAGTTTTATTTTACTAAAACCAAGAAAACTCAATTAAAAATTTTCAAAAATGAGCATAATGAGTTAGTGCCCATAATGATTGAAAATAGGTAGGTGGGTTTCATTGATTATAGGAAATTTTATCATGTGATAAGAAAAGACCATTTACCTATCCCTTTTAATGTCCAAATGTTAAGGAGGATATCTTGGAATGATCACTATTATTTCCTTGACACATTTTCAAGATATTATCATCTTCCCATAGCTTTAGAAGACCAAGATAAGATCATATTTACCTATCCATTTTGTATGTATTCTAACTAATGGATACCCTTTGTGTTATAAAAATCCCTAGTTACTTGTTAGAAATCCATTATTCATATATTTTCAGACATGATCGAGAGATGATTAGAGGTATTTCCAGAATAATTTACTCTTTATGTGACATGATTTGGGAGTTTCCTTGAAAATAGAGAAAATGTTTTAAATAAATAACTTTAGAATAAATTGGTTTTACACTTTTAAAACAACCATTTTGTAGTAAAAAATGCAATGATTTTGGCCACATAATTTCTGGATATGAGACAAAAGTGGATAAGTCCAAAGTTAAAATTATATATAAACTACCCTAACCCACCGTTGTGAGACACATTATATCTTTTTTAAATTATGATGGATTTTAAAAATGGTTTATTATAGACATAGAAAGATTTATTTTTCCCTAAGTATCATTCTTAAGAAAGAGACTCACTTAGTGGATGGTGATTCTTGCCAGATATCTTTTGAAAATATCATGGAAATCATAACCACAACCCCTATAATATATCAACTAGACTAGAATAACCCATTGAGAAACTTTTTGATGTGTCAAAAAATGTTTTGGGATATGGGTTGTCCCAGAGAACTGATCGATTTTCTCATGTGATAAAATATACTTCTTATACCCTAGACATAACCCAAATCAATTATATAACCCAAGTAAGGTAACCGTTTTTTTTTAATTTTTCTATAATTATGTTTTTGATCGAGAAATAAGAAGAAATACATTCCTGGTAATATTTATGTTTCTATTTAAAAATTCCACTCTTAGATTACGGAAAATTTGAGATATAAAAATCTTTTGGTAGACCACATGAGCAGGTTACCTTACACTTCTGAGTTAGAACCCCCAAATAGAAATGCACCAAGATGAATCATTCCCTAGTTAATAAATATATAGGCTTTCACAAGTTCCCTAGTATAATGAGTTGGTTAATTTTTTAGACACATATAAGCCACCCCTTCAATACTACGAATCAATAATTTAAATTGAAATATGATACAACGTTTTACATATTTATGGATCTGTATTTATGGAAATTTTTTAATGAAAAAGTGATTAGGAGATGTATCCCTCAAGAGGGGTTAGGTCTATAGTTACATTTTGATTCCCCTACCATGACCCCAAGACCCTATTATCCCCTCCGATTAGGTTCTAAAGCATCATTTACTCAAAGGTTTTGGGATGTGGAATTTGGCGAATGAATATTCTTATTGTGTGAAATTTTTTGGATATATATGAGGTTTTTATGGTGATTATTTTGATCTATTATCTATTGATGATGGAAATGGCGATACAGATTTTATTTTTGCGATGACATACTATACGGGAAGGGCTCACCTGTGAGGTGGAAATGGATTGGTGATGATAATGACATTGATTATGCACACTCCTGTGAGAAGGTGAAAAAGATTCTGGTGGGCCTCACTGGTGTTGTGATGATGAGAGGTGTAAGTTTAGGGAGTTTGATGTGATAATTTTCTAACTCAAGGAATGTTCTTGACTCAAGATGATAAATGGGTGACGATGACTTTTTAATTTTGAAATTTGAATATTGTGGAATTGTTGTTTCTTTTTTCAATCATTTTGAAATGTTTTTCTACCACTAATACATAATGATAATTTTAGAAAATAAAAAAAATGGATTTTCAGAATGAAACCCATTCATATTAAGCTTAATTCCATGTGGTTTGGATCATTTATAATAACTGAAACGTTTCAATTTTTTTAATTTAGGATCAAAGGGGCTGAATCATAAAACCACTACAATATGAATGGAAAAATTATGGTAAAATTATATGAATAATTTTGGAACAAACCAATATAGGGGTCCAAACTCCTATATTCTACTGTTGAATATATGAATTCTAGGTTGTTTTTTACATTATATTAGTCTAGATACTAACTCTTTAAATTTTTTTATTTAAATCTACACGATGAAATTAATTAGAATTGGTGTCTAAGATAAGTGTCGGTGAATAAACATGTAACATAGGATAGAAATAATTTTTAAAATTTCATTTGTCTAGAATTAATTGTACCTAAAATAAAATAATTCCAAAATTTCACAAATTTTTTTTCGAATTATATTTTTGAAAATTCTATTTGATGTTTTTTTTCTATTTGAAAATTTTAGAGTATTTTGATCTAGTAATACTATCATTTTATTGTTTTCTTTCATATAATAAAGTACCATACTAGGGAGGATGGGTTTCATTGATTACAAAATTATTTAATTAGATGATTTTTTGTGAATACTGTCCCTAAATTGAAGTATGATTTTTATTTAAAATAGGGAAAAGAGCTGTTAATAAATAATTACATAGTGAAATCAAACTCATAGAATGAGGATATTTTGATTTTGAAAATAAACAAGGAATGCTACCATAGTGATTGATTAATATCTTATAGAGCTCCCTAAAATAAATTTATATAGATCATAGTAAAAACAATATATGAGTGTTGATCTAGAAATATTCCTAAGTCAACAAAAGAATATGTGTGTGTGTGTGTTAACCATTAAATAAGAGGTATAGTTTCCAAAGATCCAATTTCATAAATGTTGAGTATATTCTATGACTATACAAATTAGTCAGGGGGATTTCTATTTTCTTGGGATAGTTAAGACATTTATTTAGATGTGTTCATATAATAAGTTATTTGGTCAAATATGGTTGGGGAAAATTCAAAAAGATCTGAATGAAAAAGGGTATGGATAGATTAGGGGAACTCCTAACTTGAATGAAGAAGGGGAAGATGATATATCTAAATGTCAATTAGTAAGTATAAAGGAAGTTTGAAAATGACCCTTGGAATATGAAACTTATAGGAGATGGATTTAATAACGTTCTATTTATTAAAATCATGTTTCAATTATGTTTACAAAAACAAAAACAGAACTCTTATTTAAATTAAATTGAGAACATTAGTATAGAATCATATAAGAGGAATGATACTTCAAATTATGGATGAATCTATGAAAATTTTCCACAGTCTAAGTACAAAGGTCTAGATAGTAAAAATAATTTTTATATAAATATATTTATTTTTATTTCTAGTTAGTACAATAATGTAAGTGTGGGGCTATGATGTGAGCCAATATTTTCTCAGTTTTGTATATTTTTTCAATGGAAATTAACCCCTAATCTAGATAAAACATATTAAATAATTTTTTTAGATAGTTTTTAAAAAATGGAAATTTATTGATAAAAGGATTAAAATATTTTTAATCGAATTATTCATATTTGGATTTAATGGAAAACCCATACAATGATTTAATTAATTAGAAGTAGTTTTTAAAGTCTATTCAATATTATTTTAATTTTTCTCAATCAGTTTTATCTTAAATGTAATAAATAGAACACTGAAATTGTTATTTTAATGTTTACTCATCTAATTTATTATTCCTTATCAAGAAACCATGCGTCTCAATCATCCATGCCTTTCATTATAAACCTCATGTTGAGTCTACCACATGAACATCCCAGCTGAAATTTATAAAAATGAATGTATTGACTACTGGTTCATTTTAATCAGTCGTGCCTTATCTTAAATGATTGTTCCTATCTTAAAGTGTTCTCATGTGAATATATGATTAAACTTAGAGAACAATCGACTATGATATTGAATCAACTGTAAAAAAGGATCTAGATGAATATGCTGAAAATTATACAAAGGACTAGATCGACTACACATTCATTGACCGACTATGTGGAGATTAACCATGCCTCTCAATATGATTCATGTTTATTGGAAAGTAACTATAGTATTGAAGAATCCTAAAAGGATAATATTATATCCATATATTGATTCCAGGAGACTGGGTCATCATATTGACCACTGGTTACATTTGATCGACCGCTGACATCTGTCATACAGTCAATACTAGACTTAACAAAATTTCAGGCCATAAGGAAAGAAAACTAAAATGAAAAAAGAATATTTTTGACATAAAATTAAATACCATTTCCTATGTTTATCCAAATTAGGAAAATAAACCTGGAGATCATTAAGATGAAGATGTATTATGGGATAGTTGGAAGAACACAAGCAAAGAGGATGATTTGAGAGGACCCCTTATGAATCCATCACGATCTTTAATTTGTACACATGGATGAAATCAAACAAGGAGATGTGAACTAAAATTGTGAAATTTAACAAAGGTTCACCAATAATGGGAGGAAGAAGATGAGGTCCATGCATCTAACATAGGATATTAAGATGCTCAACCAAGCAAGGAACCCAGATAAACTCCAATAAAATCACAATTATTTACTAATAATGTGGTTACTACTATGACTGGTTAATCAAGATGAGAGCATCTATTATCTTATTTTTTGTTGACTTTTTTATTTTACTGTAATATCTCAATTTTTGGAACACCATTACATCAGTGTTCAATAAAAGGTGACTACCCTTATCCTATTAATGAATTAATATTTTTATATCTAATTCTCATATATTCACTTGTTTTGAAGAATTTTATTATTATACACATTAATAGATTTCAACTTTTATGTGCATTTAAATTATTATTCTCCCATTTTAGTTTTTACACACAAGACACCTATAGATTGTTTATTTTTCCTAATTTTTAGTAGTGGGTTGATCTAGGGATGATTAGATGCAACTGATCAATAGGCTAGGTGAGATTATAAAATATATTGATTAATGAATTTATCTAATTAATCTAAAAATAAAAGGTGAGAGTGACATGTGAGGTATAAAGTAATTAAGGAAATAATAAAAGAGTTAAAATATAATAATTATTTAATAGATAATAAAGAATATATTCAAGGTTAGAAAACTATCTTTGAAATTGAATTAAAAAAAATCAATTTCATCATTAATCAAATATATTCACCGTTTTTAGTATAAATTGAACGCACTCAATAAAGGAAAAACACAAATATAAATCATAACTTTATAGATAAAACAAGAGTTCCACTAACATTGAATTAAAACTGCGTTCATAAATTTTGTTTTTTGAGGGTCCTATAACAGGTACCACATCAAAATATTTTCCTCCACACCCACCAACACTATCAAACCAAAGGTATTTTAGGTTTAATCTAATATTGCCTTACAATTTGAATCTGTGTTTCATGAACACTCTAAAAAACCCCCAGAAGTGTTTATTGAAAAAGATTCACACATTTTATGTGAATCCATCATTGATGGTAACATAATATAACATTCCCTAATTAGATAAAACTACTATTGGTCTCTATACATCTATATAAACCTAATTGTGGTTTTTTTTATATTAGGACATTACCCATCTATGTTGAAATATTAATTTTATTACTTCCATGGATACAACCACTATATGTTATGTACTCTACAGAATCAATCTCCTATCATACTTTAAAACTAAATATCTGTAACAATTTCTAAAAAATGTGACCAAGTAATTACTAACACAACATCATTGTTCTTGTTTCTACAAGTTTAATGATACCTTTTGAAACCCTGATGGGATATAACCTTCTATATTTCATACCTCAGGTAACCACTATAGGACATTGTGTGACTTCAAACACACCATATGTAAAGATAGTAAAAAATATTATATCATCAAGATAACCAATGGAAATCATGTTATTCTATAAACATGGAATATTACAAACTCCTTGTAAATATTGAAAAAAAATTATTTATTATAATGCTCACATATCATTTTCTATGAACATAAAGTGCCTCTCGATTAGTAAGGTGAAACATTAAAAGGGTTTAGACACATAAATATTCATACATTAGCTATTGTAAGTCGAGTGAAATGAGGTTCTGAAGAAAAGAATCCTTGACTCCATTAAAATTAAAAAACATATAATCATACTGCCATCCATGTCACGACCCGTCCTCGGGGCCCGTGCCATGACTACCCCAAGCCCGTCTTCTATAGGCCACTGGCTGGTGACTAGAACTAAAGGAGTAAATCCCAAAAAAAGGAAGTCATTGAATTTAGTAAGTAAACAAATACAACAGAGTACACAACTGAAAGTAAACACTAAGTAAAACTGTATACAAAAGAAAGTGTTGAAAGGAAAGGGGCCGAAAATACAAGACCAACAGTAAAGTATGGTACAACTAAAAAGCTAGTAAAACTAAATTAATATAGAACAACAACTACTGAGTCATCCTCTGGGAATCTCACCTGAAGGGTGGGTACAGATGGCCTCCTCAGCACCCCGGTTCTGTCCTTCTGCTCCGTAAATGTCTCGCCAAGTGGTCCACCTCCGCGTACCGCCCAGCTCTTCAAGTATCAACCTCGATCGGTGTTTTACATCGTCTGCAACCAACACAACGTTGTGCGGGCATAGCCCGTGCATGAGTGAGTGTAACGATAATCAGTAGGGACCCCGAGACCCCCGAAGGTCTCCCAGAATCCATGAAGGATAAACCACAGAAGAAAGATACAATCATGAAGTATCAACCGACCCTAATTAGGTATATGCCCATAAATATACCTAAGTTATAAATCATAGTTTGTCTCCAAATCTCATGCACAAGAACAACCCAGTCCACAAAAGAATTAAATTCATTCACCACGATGATAATGGTTGAAAGACATGACTGAGCTCACACAGGTATACAACTCACGAAGAGGGGTAGGGATGATTAGATGTAGCCTTTGAATCATCTCCTATGTCAAACCCACATAGGATCCTAGAACAATATCAGTGCTGTCAAACCCACATAGGTTCCTGGCACAGAAGTCATCACTATCTAACCCTTGTAGGATTCTGGTACAGTAGTCATCGCTGTCAAACCCACATATGATCCTGTTACAGAAGTCACTACAGTCGTACCCACGAAGGATCCGGGTACAGAAGTTGTCACTTTCAAACCCATGTAGTATTCTGGTACAATAGTCATCACTGTCAAACCCACGTAGGATCCTGGTACAGAAGTCATCACTGTCGAACCCAAATAAGATTCCGGTACAGTAGCCATCGCTGTCGAACCCACATAGGATCTTGGTACAAAATCCACTATTGTCAAACCCACGGAGGATCCTGGTACAGAAGTTGTCACTGTCGAACCCACATAGGATTTTGGTATATTAGTCTTCTATGTCAAACCCACATAGTATCCTGGTATAGAGGTCACTACTGTCGAACCCACAGAGGATCCTATCATCTCAGTTGCAACCAGCCCTAGGGTTGCTGCACACAACACGCACGATTCTGGGAGGGTCCGCTCCTCGAGCCAAGTGTTGTTACACAAACTATCATGAATTCCTGAGTTGATGTATCTCATAGTTCTGTCTAATCATAAAAAACCCAACGCGACAGACGGTGCATCAATCGGACACCCGGTCTGAGAGTTATTAGCATTTCCGTTCCAAGTGGTCGGTTGGATTTCAGGTACAATCCAACTCGGACATACTCCAACCTCATCCGAATCCTATTTTTAGAATTAAAAGAGGATATTATCATCAAAAGGAATACAATGTAGTTGATGGAACATCCATCGGACGTCCAGTCCATATGTTATAAGCGTTTCTGCTCTGAGGGCCCGGTTGGTTTCGGGTTCGAACCAACCCGGATGTACTCCAAATTCGACAAAACCATGAGTGTGATATTCCTAAGCGACCTTCTCTATCCAAGGAATCCTATTCAACTGACGGTGTGTCGATTGGAGGTCCGTAGCACAAGTTATGGGCGAAAAACCAAAAGTGGTCCGAAGAAGGGGGTTTGGGTCCGGTATGACCCGACCCAACCCACCCTGGGTCGGCCCGAACTGGGTCGACCCGGCCCAGATCTAGGTCTGGCCCGGTAGGGTGTGGGCCGGCCCCGTGGGAGCGGCCCGGCTCGGCGGCTACGGCCCTGCCCACGTGAGGGGGGCTTGGGACGCGCGGCAGGCAACCCAGTCCGCACGAGGGCGGCCCGGCCCGCGCGGTAGGCGTCCTGGCCCGCACGGCAGGCAATGGCTCGGCCAGGCTGAGTGCATTACACGCATGGTGCACAGAGCGGGGGGGGGGGGGGGGGGGGGCTTGGTGTTTTGTAGTGGCGGTGCAAGCTGGCGCCGCCCGACCCTCCCTGAACCCGCACGCGGGTTACGCTCCACTGCCGAGGCCGGCGCCGCGGCGGCCTTCCGCTGGGGGTGCACGAGGGGCGCCGCTGCCCCCAGGCGGCCGGCTGGTGCTGATAGGCTACACCGCCATGCCGACGACATGTGCCACCGCGCTCTTCTGCGTGCCACCAGAGTTATTCCGGTGGTCCGTTTTGCCTCTCGTCTGTGCCTACGGCCTCCTTGGGTCCTACTCTTCACTATGACGACCTCAAATTAGGGTTCCCATTCCATTCACCCATCGCCCATCAAACCGTGCATCAAGAACGAATTGGCGGAGGGTCCAGACTTGTTCATTATCCCATGCCATCCGTGTTAGAGGCTTAAACAGTAATTCAGTATATAGTAGAACCAAAAACTAACCCCAGCATAATCTCTAACCCATCCCGCAATTAACATCCTTTCTGCGGATCGATATGTTCGGGGGTCATTCCACGAATATTTTTATCCAAGGGAAAACAACTTTAAAGAAATAATTCAAACTCGAATTCAAAACCCTACCTCATATTTGATGTTGCACGTCGATGAGCCACGGAAGACGGGAGTCACGGAAGTCGAGCATCACAGAAGAAAAACGTCATCCCATCAAGATCAGAGGAAATAACGTTGTCGTTGGCAGTGTCCTTTGCGGTCAAAGTCCTCTCCCTTGACATAGAGGAAGGTGTTGAAGATGTCCTTCCTATTATTTTTGGAAATAACACTTTCCTTTTAATCCTCCAAAACCTCCCAAGGTAATATGTCTAACCAAAATAAGAGAATACACCCCTCTTTTTAATGTTGGAAAAATGAATTCAAAAGAATTCAAACACTCCAAATTAATTAATTATGTTGATTCACTTAATTAATTACATGGAGTTGGAAAGAACTTCAAAGGTCTCAAAAATTAATTACATGGGTGTGTTGGAACTTTAATGGGATGCCCAAAAGTTTAAGGGAGTTCAAGGGTTTGGTGTTCGTGTGGGACTCACCTTTAGTTATATCCTATCAAGAGAGGTTAGGTTGTGGTGGGCCCCGCCCCTAACCTCCACCTAGATACTTTAACCACCATCCAAATAAAAATGTGATACACACACATTTTTATTTAATTTGTTAATTTTAAATAGTAACCCCAGATAATAACTTCCATTCACGTTGAAACTCAACAACAGTAAACATCCCCTTAAGTGAATACTGATGCTGTGAGTTCATCGGTATCCTTAGATTTCAATTCCGAGCATCAGTTCAAAAGATAGAAAATCCCGCTCGTACGTCTACTGAACATACCCAAACAAAATTTCAGAAAACTATTCCGGGCACACTAGACCACGGAATCATGTGCCGTTAGAAACAGTGGACTCGTAAAATTCCCGTGTATTTAAGAACAAATACATCCACATGATTTCCAATACTTTAAATTATCCCCACGTTAGGGCTTTACATCCCCGAAAGCTACCACACACTAAGGAAACAAATGGGGGTACTGAGCACACATCTGAGCCTCCCGCTCCCATTTTCTCTCCTGGAGGTTCCTCTACTGCCAGCGAAAGCACAGTAGAGAAATAAACCATCCACGTAGGAGCCACTCATGTCGATCCTCAATCTCCACTGGAACCTCCTTGAATTTCGCCACGTTGCCAATTTACAACTCCCTGTGGTCGATAATGTGGGAAGGATCGTGAACGTATCCCCTCAGTTGAGATACGTGTAAGGCGTCGTGCACCCGGTGCAATTGAGGTGGAAGGGTCAAGCAGTAAGCCACCTCGCCCCCCTGATGGGGACCTGAAAAAGTCCAAATAATCACAGATATAACTTACCGCCTCCACTAAATATTCGTATACCTCATCGAGGTGAGACCCGTAGAAAGACATGGTTGAAATCCTCAAATTCTAGAGGTCTTCGTCTCTTGTCAGCGTTCGACTTTTGTCAGCTCTGCACAGTCTTTATACACTACTGGATGACCTGCACCTCCTCTGTGGTAGCTCGTACCATCTCTGGTCAGTAGGATGTGGGCCGACTTGGTATGTCGATCGACGATCACCCAAATTGAGTCGTTTCCCCTGGACGTACGTGGAAGAACCATCATGAAGTACATGGATATTTCATCCCTCTTCCACTTTGGGACTTCTAAAGGATGAACGAAGCCTGCTGTTACCTGATGTTCCGTCTTCACTTGATGAAAAGTGAGGCATCGAGAGACAAACTCTGCTACTACCTTCTTCATCACTAGCCACCAGTGCTGTCATCGAATGTCCTAGTACATTTTTACCAATCATGGATGTATCGATAATGGGGATGTGTGGAACTACCTCAACACTTCCTCCTAAAGTGCAACTGGTACCATGGTATGTCCTATGAAAGGAATGACATGATCCCCAACTTTAGAAAATCCTTCAGGTGCCTACCCTGAGGATATATGAGCACGTCGTGTCTCACAGTCAGCGTCCCTATGTTGCACCTCCCTAACTTGCTGAAAAATTGGGGTAGTGACTGTGAGAGACTGTAGAAAGTTTGCCCCATATCTACCCACAAAAGATATCTGCAACGCGGACAGCTGCTCTATCGCCTCTCCTAGTAGCTGAATGACTGATCTACTTCTGAGAGAATCGTCTACAACGTTTCCCTTTCCAAGATTATAGATTATATCGAGGTCATAGTCTTGAAGGATTTCAAGTCATCGTTGCTATCTCAGGTTTAGGTCCTTCTGAGGGAAGATGTATCGGAGATTCTGGCGGTCAGAGTAGATTGTAAAGCATTTCCCCTACGAACTATGGGAGAGACTAGCCATTAAAAGAACTCGTCTACACCATTCTTTGCCTATGTCCTACCAGAGATGCTAAGATTTCTCTTTTTCCAAAAAGAGAAATTTGGTCTCTTCTCCTGGATGAACCACGCCCATTGCCTAATATAGTCTATCATGACCTGAATGATACTAATTCTTGCCATGGACGACTCCATAAGTCCTTGACTCTACTACCAAGAGATCAAACTATTACTCTCGCCTCCAAGAATTGTGTCACACTTTCAGAATCAATGTGCAGTCACTTGGTCTCCTCCAGAAGGAATCTCTAATGTGAGGGTCAAGTCAATGGTTTTATCTGGAATCTCTTAGTATTATCCACACTAAAGGCAGAAAATCAAACGTCACAAGGACAAGTGTCTTTTATTACTGCAGCTCAAAGTAAATAGTCACAAAGAAACCACAAACAACAACAACAACGAAACTAGAAGTTGCATGAATAAATGACTCTATGCCTACAACTAGTCCCTCTCCTTTCCACCTGCTCCCAGAGCACTATGGTCATAAGCCTCTACTGCCTGAATCTGAGCTCTCCCCTATCCACACATTCCCTGCGGTCAGGGTAGAACTCCTGGTTGTGGTTGTGGTAGGGACTTGAAACGTTTTCAACAACCTACTACACGGCCAGCTCCTCTGCCACGTTCGCCTGCTCTCGGTGGACCTCCACAGTTGAACCTCTGCCTCTTCTTGGGAGGTCCCTCTACTGCCTGTTCCTCATTTTTAGGGTGGGTCAGGCAGTCTCGAGCCATGTGACCCTTCCCGTTGCATGTATAACACTTCTTGCTCCTCGTATGACTAGCTCTATCTCGTGTTCCCCACACAACTGAACCTGAGTCATGCAGTCGACCACCTGTGGGTCTGGTCCTCTTGGACCCCTGCGTCATCTGTCTACTCCCAACTGTAGAAGACTCTGGTGCGTGTCGACTAGTGGTGGGTCTCACTACTGGATACTGCTCAGCAAGGAAACTCTCCACTAGGAGGGCTCACTCCAATACCCCCGTCTACATCAGGATGTTGAAGTAGATCATCGAATCCCTGATCTCATGCCTAAGTCCCTGATCAAAGGTCCAAGCCCTAAATAATGGGTCCCGTACCATATCCGTAGTGTAGTACGAGAGGTCAGTGAACCTTGCTGAGTACTGAGCTACTGTTATACTGCCCTACTGCAGATGAAGTAACTCCTGAATCCTCACCGCACGAAGTGTGGCTGGTACAAACTCTGCCCAGAACAGGCTCTCAATGTCTGTCCAGAGTAGTGATGCCTCTTCATGCACCTAGATCATCAGGCTCCACCATCTGTCTGCTGCTTCCTATAAGAGACTCGTGGCAAGGATCACCATGAGGTCAGTTGGTGTCCCTACCAATATGAAAACTCTCACAACATCCTCCATCCAATCATCATCTACCTGTGGTTCTGACTCTCCCCACAACCTGGGCGGCTTCTGTCGCTGGAACTCGTGCAACACACTTAGATGGAATGGACTCTCTGCTACTAGAGCTGGTGGTATCGGTGGCCCAGTGGGTATTGGTACCGCTGGTACCTCCACTGTGATGGGGCCCTGCACCATAGCATCGTCGCTCAGTTGGATACCATCTTGTATGAAACTCAGAACCCTAGCTGGCTGCCTTCGTGGAGCCATCCTGAAAAGACACAGGTTTACCACAGTTAAAACAGTATACCTGGTGAGATGACACAAAGTAATCACAAAGAAGACATTTTCAAAGGAAACACACATGCAATCACTGTTTTCATGTATTATGTGAGAAGTCAGAAGTTAGAGACCAAGTGTATGGATACGTCGGCTACCACACCAACACCGGTTTCCCTAAACTGATAACCACACCCAAAACACTTAAAATTTTTTCTGTTAAAAGAATCAGAGTCTATGTTCTGTGGTAGAACCCACTCCTCTGATACCAATTTGTCACGACCCATCCTCGGGGCCCGTACCGTGACTAACCCAAGCCCGCCTTCCATAGGCCAGGGGTTGGTGACTAGCACCAAAGGCATAAATCCCAAAAACGGGAAGGGATTTCCTAAATTAAGTAAACAAATACAACAGAGTACGCAAATAAAAGTAAACACTAAGTAAAACTGTATACAAAAGAAAGTTCTGAAAGGAAAGGGGCCGAAAATACATGCACAAAAGTAAAGTATAGTACAACTGAAAATCTAGTACAATTGCAGTAAAGTAGAACATAAACTACTGAGTCATCCTCTCGGAGTCCGACATGAAGGGTGGGTACAGATGACCTCCTCAGCACCCCGGGTCTGTCCGTCTTCTCCGTGAATGTCTCGCCAAGTGGTCCGCCTCTAGGTACCATCTAGCTCTACAAGTCTCAACCTCGATCAGTGTTATCCGTCGGCTGCAACCAACACAACGTAGCATAGGCATATCCCATGCAGGGGTGAGTATAACGATACTCTATAAGGACTTCGAGGCCCCCGAAGGTCTCCCAGAATCCACGAAGGATAAACAACAGAAGAAATATACAATCATGAAGTATCAAACAACCCTACTTAGGTATATTCCCATACATATACCAAAGTTATCAATCACAGTTAGGCTCCAACTCTTGAGCTCAAGCACAACCTAGTCCGCACAAGAATTAAAGTCATTGACCATGATGATAATGGTTAAAAGACATGACTCAGATCACACAGGTATACAACTCACGAATAGGGGTATAAATGATTAGATGTAGACTCTAAATCATCTCCTTCGTTGAACCCACATAGGATCCTAGAACAATATCAGTGCTGTCGAACCCACATAGGATCCTGGCACAGAAGTCATCACTGTCGAACCCATGTTGGATTCCGGTACAGTAGTCACCACTGTCGAACCCATGTAGGATCCTAATACAGAAGTCACTACTGTCGAACCCATGGAGGATTCTGGTACAGAAGTCGTCACTGTCGAACCAACGTAGGATTCCGATATAGTAGACATCGTTGTCCAAGCCATGTAGGATCCTGGTACATAAGTCGTCACTCTCAAACCCATGTAGGATTCTGGTATAGTAGTCATCGTTGTCGAACCCACGTAGGATCCTGGTACAGAAGTCACTGCTGTCGAACCCATGGAGGATCCTGGTACAGAAGTCGTCACTGTCGAACCCACATAGGATTTTGGTATAGTATTCATCGCTGTCGAACCCACGTATGATCCTGGTACCAAATTCACTACTGTCGCACCCACGGAGGATCCTATCATCTCAGTCGGAGCCCGCCCTAGGGTTCCCCCACACAGCACGCTCGATTCCGGGAGGGTCCGCTCCATGAGCCAAGTGTCATTACAACAACTATCATGAAGTCCTGATTTAATGTATCCCATAGTTCCATCTCATCATAAGAAACCCAATGTGACAGATGATGCGTCATTCAGACGCCCGATCTGAGAGTTATTGGCATTTCGGTTCCAGGGGGCCCGTTGGATTTCAGGTACAATCCAACCCGACCATACTCTAACCTCATCCGAATCCTGTGTGGAGTATGCCAAAAGCACCGTATCATAAAAATGAATCCAACGTAGTTTACCGCACATCAATCGGACATCCGGTCCTTATGTTATAAGTGTTTCTGCTCCGAGGGCCCGGTTGATTTTGGGTTCGAACCAACCCGACCATACCCGAACTTCACCTAAAACGTGAGTGTAATATACCTAAATGAACACTTAGATCCAAGGAATCCTACACAATAGATGGTGTGTCGATTAGAGGTACTTAGATCAAGTTATGGGTGAAAAACCAAAAGTGGTCCGAAAAGGGGGGTCTGGGTCCGGTCCGACCCAGCCCAACCTGCCCTAGGTCGACCCGAACCGGGTCAACCTGGCCCGGATCTAGGTCTGGCCCTAGTAGGTGTGGCCCAGCCTAGAGGCTACAGCCCGCCCCGTGCAAGGGCGGCCCGACCCACGTGAGGGCGGCTTGGCCCGCGCGGCAGGCGGCCCTGCCCACCCGAGTGCATTACGCGCATTGTCCGCAGAGCGAGGGGGGGGGGGGGGGGGTTCTATAACGACGGCACCATCTGGAACCGCCCTGCCTTCCCATAACACGCACATAGGTTCCACTCCACTGCTGCGGCCGATGCCTCAACGAACTTCCACCGACGGCGTGCGAGGGGCGCCGTCGCCCCTAGGTGGCCGGCCGGTGCCGGTCGCCGCCGCGCTCTTCCGCGGGACACCAGATTCCTTTCGGTGGTTTTTTTGCCTTCCATCTACACCTATGGCCTCCTTGGATCCTTCTCTTCACTAAGACAGCCTCAAATCAGGGTTTTCATTCCGTTCACCCCTCTCCCATCAAACCGCGCATCAAGAACGATTTGGAGGAGGGTACATACTTTTTTGTTAGCCGGTGACCTTTGCGTTAGAGGATTAGACAGTAATCCAATATATAACAGAACCAGAAACCAACCCCAGCATAATCTCTAACCCATATGGCAATCAAAATCCTTTCTGCTGATCGATATGTTCGGGGGTCGATCCTTGGATGTTTTTATACAAGGGAAAAGAACTTTAAAGAAAGGAATTCAAACTCAATTTCAAAACCCTACCTCATATTTGATGTTTCACTTTGACGTGCCGTGGAAGACGGGCTTCATAGAAGTTAGACTTCATGGAAGACGAACGTCGTTCCATCAACATCGGAGGAAATAACATTGTCGTTGGCGGCATCCATTTTGGGCGGCGTCCTCTCCCTTGATGTGGAGGAAGATGTTGAAGATGTCCTTCGTGTTCTTCGTGGGAAGAACACTTTCTTTCAAATTCTCGAAAACCTCCCAAGGTAATATGTCTAACCAAAATAAGAGAATTTCACCCTTCCTTTTAATGTTGGGAAAAATGAATTTAAAATAATTCAAACACTCCAAATTAATTAATTGAGTTGATTCACTTAATTAATTACACGTAGTTGGAAAGAACTTCAAAGGTCTCAAAAATTAATTACATGGGTGTGTTGTCACTTTAATGGGAAGTCTAAAAGTTTAAGAGAGTTCAAGGGTTTGGTGCATGTGTGGGACCCACATTTAGTTATATCCTATCAAGAGAGGTTAGGGTATGGTGGGACCCACAACTAATATCCACCTAGATACTTTAACCACCATCCAAATAAAAATGTTTTACACACACATTTTTATTTAATTTGTTAATTTTAAATAGTTACACAAAATAATAACTTCCATTCACGTTGAAACGCAACTGCAGTAAAGTTCCACTTAAGCGAATAACGGCGCTGCGAGTTCATTGGTGTCCTTAGATTTCAATTCCGAGCATCGGTTCAATAGAGAGAAAATCCCGCTCGTACGTCTACTTAACGTACCCGAAAAAAATTTCAAAAAATTATTCCGGGCACACCGGGGCTCAGAATCAGGTGCCATCAGAAACTGCAGACTCGTAAAATTCTTGTGTATTTAAGAAAAAAACTTTCCACAGGATTTCCAGGTCTTTACAATCCACCCCTTAAGATACATAGCTTTTATATGAAGAGAAGCATTATTTTTGGAGTTAACAAACCTTTCCCTACACTCCTTTTTCAACTGTCCATTCTCTCCACAGTGATATCTTGTGGATTCACCAACACCAGTTGACTTATTACTAATTATTTCTCTTCTATATTCTCATATCACCTTATAACTTATTTTGGAAGAGTATCCAATACCTCCCATACTAAAGTAACTTCTTTTAGAACTTGAAACCACCTTATTCTAGATCTTCTTATTTAAGATCATGTCATGGATTTTTATGAAGACCATTTCATTTTGACCACTAAAATATATCATATATGTAACCATCAATACCATTAATTTTAGAATCAGTAAATAATGTATTAAGTCCTATATTAATTTACTAAACTCCACACTAGTAGACTATAGTTGACTTTAGATCAGGTTAAAATCATTTAGTTCATTATCCATCAACCTTCCTTTTGACATCATAATGTTAAAAAGTAAGTTCAACTTGAACACTTTGATCCTTAAAATATTCATCTTATACATGTTTTCAATATTCTAAATCAATTTGAAAAATTTTATTCACACCATGATTGTGTAAGTCTAGGTTCTATACAAAAACATAAAAAGAACCCAACGAATTCCTATCAATTCTTTTCAATTATTCTTTTTAATATTCTTTTAGGTTTTCGTAAATCAAAAGAATATTGAAATATTTATAGAATAGTTACTCCACCACCTATATCTACTAAATACCAAAGTACAATCCATTAAACTTACCCAATAATACATTTCCCTTATTCCAATATAATCTAAAATAGAATTATTTCATTGAATTATAAAATGATAGAGGACATGTAAGTCATGGTTTATGGATTTTTTTCTAAGATAACCTTTCAAATTCTACACTATGTTTTGATAAAACCTTTTATGCTTGATGTACAAATTTGGAATGAAATAAAATATGAACTCCTCAAATGCAGAATAAGAAAATTTGGAAGGTATGAATGCCCAATGTCATTGATAGGAATATCTGAAACTAAGAAGCCCAAGAACTCTGGCCCTGAAAATTCCAAAAATCCTCATAGAAATTCACAACATACTACTCAAAGGGAACAAGTAGTATAAAAAATTAAAAATCAAAATAAAGGTATATAATAATTAATATGTCTTGGATAAATTCATACTCCATAGGAAACAAAAACATCAATATGAGATTATAATAAATAATTAACTTGATAGATTAAACTAAAAGAACCTTAAATGTAAAAATTATATTATAGTGAAATTTATTTTACACAATATATTTATATATGGGTATTGTATCTACCTACATGTTAAGTAATTTCCACCACCAACTTCTATTCATATATGTCCCTCTACTTAATCATGACTACCAAATGAGCACCACTGAATCAAATGATATGTTTAGTGAACTATGTAATCATTTTGAAATGAATCCTATTTACTAGTATTGATTCCTATAAAGAAAATAATTTAGAACACAATAACTTTCAGGTTATTCTTATGTGGAACCAACATAGTCACACTTTTTCAAAATATTTCTTCCTATTCACTCTATCATTTAGAATCAATCACCACTATTGCTTCTTCTAGACTTTGGGTTTCTCTATAAAATTATTCATCAGTATTGGTATATAGTTTTGGATGATATAATAATTATACATAAAATGAATTCTAACATAGGTAAGACAAAAAGTGTGCACCATCATTCTCCACCTAGATTTATGAAAAATAATTAACATCAAAATGAATGTTTAGTTATACCAATGTTCTATCATAATTTTTCAAGTGTATCAGTACATTTAAATGACCCCAAAAATCACATTGTGAAAATGTGCTATAGTGAAATCATATAGTCAAACTCAGATCTAAAATTTTTAGATCTAATCAATTTAAACAATCCCTAAAATTTTCATCAAGATCTATAATGTATTCACTATAATGGAAATTATTATTATATGAATATACTCCTCATAACTCAAAACTTTTAAGCCTCTATTATCAAAAAATATCTTCGAAAATAATTGTGGTTTGGTCATTAAACATTATTTTACAATCATATATCTAAAAAATACAGTAGTAACCTAAAATTTCTGCAACCTATAGATTAGGATGTAAGATAAACCATGAATATTTCATCCTCTAAATTCTAATGTAATAATCTTCCCTTAATAGAATATATTACACACCTTCTTAGCTTAATCAGCCTTCACAATTTTTGGTGTATTGTTGTGGTGTGATAAATGTGCCTAACTAAAATTTTAAAACATAAAAAAGTCATAATGGAATAACTTGAAGATATTTTGATATTATTTTTTTATAAGTGTAAATATTTTCATGAATTCTTCTATTATAAAAAAATGACCACCATATCACGATATGAATTTTACCCTTTCATCAAATTATCATTCCTTTCTAATAAAATAAACTGTAATCACCCTTTAACACATCTATGGGATGTTGAAAATAAATAAAACATGAAATAATCCAAAAAAACAATGAATGGATTACCTTAATAAACTTTTTTACATTACAATCTTGATATATGATAGCTATCAAAACACCACATCATTTGGTAGAGTTATTTTTTTAAAAAAATTTCTTACCTTTGGTGTTCTAACAACCCGAAATCTAGTAACTCAGAGTTGGTTTCTATTTTATTACATTGGAATAGATATAAGGGATATAATCCAGAATTATTAATAAGTTTAGTATTCTTGGATATCTATATGCATATATGATACCCATTTTATGAGGGGTGTAAAATATAAAACATAATAAAAGTAAATGTTCTACATCCTTGAAACTTATTGCAATATTTTCTATTGATAACACAAGGAAAGAAACACAACAAGGGTGAGATAAAAGTTACAATAAGGGTTAAATTTATTGGAATCAACCATTATTAAATAAGGTTTAGTAAATATGTAAATGTAGATAACTAAAAAAACATTCCATTTAATCAATAATTTTATAATGAAATGCAACCATGAATAATATCAATGAGAAAATGTCATGGTTAATAATAACTAAATTCTCAATGAAGTAAATGCTTAATATTCTATGGTACAATATCAGAAATAAAGATATATATACCGTCAATATCTATACTATGATAGTTTAATCAATGGGTAGGTATAAACCAAGAACTCATTTAATTTGAAAAACTGATTTGTCTCATGAGACCTATCAATGCATAGAGGTGATATCTATAATCAAGCCTCACCCATCACTGCATGAACAATACTTTCCTAATATATTTAACAAGAAATTTAATTCATGAAAAATAATCCCTATAAATAAATATCCATATTGAGAAAATAATATGAATTTATCCTGATTTATCCGATTCAATCAAATAACATTCATAGCAAAACACCTTATGTAAAAATGGTATACAGTTTAAGAAATAAGAATATTTATTATATAAATAATATGTATATTTAATATAAATTTAATGTTAAATTATCATAAGAAAGTGAATGTTTTATAATAATGTTAACAACCACAAAATTAAAAATAGATAATAGATGACCATATGTTCATTAGACATATAGGATCTGTAATAAAATCACTCCCTTTTGAAAAATAAGGAAAATTGATGAGAAATATTAATATAATATTTAATTAAATATTCTTCTTTATAAAATCATTGGAAACTTGTATAATAATCAAAATATTGTAAATAGGAAACAATGACAAGGAATTATGATAATGTTGTATACATTAAAAACATTCCTTTTAAATTTTTATGAAGAAAGTTGTAAAATAACCTTCTAGAAAACATAATTAATATTCTTTTATTTTTTTAAAGTCATGGATATTATAAAATTTCTTCAATAAATCATTTGGGAAAAAATATATTTTGTAAAATAATTTTTAAAAATATGGACATGGAAGGAAAATATACCGAATCAAAATAAAAAATTAATTGACTTTTGTTTTAAAAATTAATCTTAAAAGTTTTACATGAATTGAATCATTAATAATTATGAATAAGTATATATTTATTCTAAATAACATAAAGGGTCAGTATATAAACCACATAAAAATGAATAGGTTCATAATACCAAATATGTCTCAATGGAGTGGAAATTGATACGATATCCCTTACCTCTCACTTTATTTAATTGAATATGATTTAAACTCTAGTATAATTGTTTCAAACATGTTATTAATTTATAAAAAAACTTTATTAATATTAAAATTATCATATACTATCCACTTATAAGGTCTTATCACCCATTCATTAATGATATTTCATTATTGACACTATTTCAGATGTAAATTGATTCGTTTTTTCATTAATGTTTTGTCAAAAATGTTACGATTCTTGTAAAAATGATATAGTTAAATCATATAAAGAATGATATTAACGTAATAAATATAATATTTTTAGTTATATACCTTTTTATAATCATTCTTGAAATTTAGACATGGAAAATGAATCACATCACTTTGTGGTGAAAGTTGAATGTAGGTATGCATGAGCAACATTATAATTTCTTTAATGGGTGAAAGTGTAAAGAAGAAGATGGTATATTAATTTCAAAAAATAAATACTTCTTCATATTTATCTTATATATTTATGAGTTATATCATTATTACTCTACTTGAGTGTTAGTGATGGAAAACAAATTACATTGATTTGCGAGGCGGTAGTCCACCATACACACGAGCGATGGTTTTGTTTTCCATTTGATGAAGAAGGAGATAGAAACATATTACACCATAAAAATATTAAAATATAATTATGTGTTATATAATGGTGTAATTATATTAAAATTATTAATAGATAATTGAAGTTGGTAAAAGAAGATGTAGAGAAGAAAGGTCCTGGTGAAGATGATTACCTTAGCTTAGAAAACCCCCATTGGACATCTTGTTAAAGACCCTAGGGTTGGTCGGTTGGGATGTCCATAAAATCTAGAACATGTCTAATGTCTCTTGGGAGATATTTTAGTTGGGTTTTCTTGAGATGAGTTTCTCAATAGGTGTAAATAAGTGAGGGGAGGAGATTCCCTTTAATAAATGAGGTGAGTGGAACACTTGTAATTCTTTAACATTTTAAAATAATTTCAGGTCACTTTCTTGTAAAAATAGATAAACAATGACTCATATTATAATGTTCTAATGTTATGGTCTAAATAAAACCAATCAACGGGGTTTCAAAAATATTGGAGCTCAGTTTAACCCTTATCGTTTTTGGTTAACCCTTGGTAAACCCCTTTTAACCTTAACTGTAGTAATTATTTTTTACTATTTTTTTACTGTTAATTTTATCAAAATATTAATTGAACATATTAAATAATATTAATTACAATGATTAAAAATATGGAATCCATTTTATCAAATTCAATTCATATAATTGGAAGAATTTAATTTAAAATTAAACCCGCAAAACATGTCGAAAAACAACATTTCAAGAAATGCATTTTTCAAGCATAAGAAGTTATTACATTAATTATTTGACTAGAAAAATCATTATATTAATTTAAATTCATATATTTATATATATAATAACTACATTTAATTTTAATTAATATCTATAAATTATTTTTTCATTAATATCAATGGAGATACATTATGCTTTAAAATATTTTTCTGAAAAACATCCATTTTACCACCAAATGATCTTATATTTATTTATATAAAAGTGATATTTAATAAATAGTTAATTATACATTTTTTAACAAATTATAATAAAAAATAGGATAAATATTTAAATACTATATTCTCAATTATTCATAAATGCTTATATCTAAGGGAAAATTTCAATAACTCATTCTGGGATTATTTCAACCGTGAAAGTTAAAAATAAATATTCATCCTATAAAATTATATTTTTTTGGATATGAAATATTTAAATGTTCATTTTATTATAGTTTTAGTAATATATAATTTTTTACTTGATATAAATGTTTCTTGGGTGTTACATTATTCCCTCCTATAAAAATTCCTCCCTCAAATTAATCATGGATATTATGTTTAAAAAAATGATGGTGGTTATTCTTCATAAAATCCTCTAGTTCCCATGTTTCTTATTCCATTTTATGATTTCTACAAATCACCTTTACCAATTTTATTTTATGACTCTTCATAACATTTTCCCTAATGTAAAAAATTTGGATAGTCTTTTCATAGTAAGATTTATTAGGTTCTAATTATATTTATTTATAAGTGGGAATATGAATTAGGTATAGAATGTGATTCTTTAAAAATGAGACATGATACACATCATGTAATTTAGAGAGGATTGGTGAAATTTCTAAATGGTAAGATATAACTCTAATTCATTCCATAATTTCAAAAGGTCTAATGTACGTAGGGTTCAATTTCCGTTTTATACCATGTAACGTCTCAAAACAGGATACACTTAACCCATTCCCCATCCTAGTTGGTCACATGGCCTAAATCATGCCTCCCTGAATTCGGTAGTCTATCAACAAGAAATGAGGTTCTTTGGTGGTATGGTGGGGACACTATGACCACTTATCAAAGTGTCATAATGGATATGGTAAATAAGCAGACAAAAATGAAAAAAATATAAGCAGAATCAATAATGACTAGGCCAATAACCCACCCCAATTGAAGAAAAATTAAAATAAATATAATAAAAAACTATGAAAGTGTAATAACCAAGAAATTGTAATTACATCAAAAGACAAAAAAATGATTCAAATTGATGATTGTGTTGTGGTATACAAATATAAAATAAAGGGAAATAAGGGATAGACATATACAACATGTTATACAAAGTAAAAAAGAAAAAAGAAAAAACACTACTCCAATAGCATCACGAGAATATGATATATCATCTGCTCCCATGATCCATGCTATAAGATAAACAAATCAAACATATAAATAAGGGTGATCTCCCTAATCCATATATATAGAAAAGTAATCTACTTAGGTAAAAAAGGTTACTTGGGTAGGGTATGATATAAAATCACATTAAGCCACAAAAAACAATGTTTATAAATAATCCAACCTATGTACATTACAACATAAGTGTGCTTTATAAATAATGATAAACAATTCTGAATAAATAAATACCATCCATGTTGGGTTCCTACCTAACTCCTGATGACTCAACCAACGTCGATATAGGCCGGTGTAAGAGTCTAATTAGTAACCATATATATAGTAATAAAATATATAGTATAGTTATATATGACATCCAACTATTTGAACTAAGTACAAGAATATGTAAGTAGTCATATACCTGGATACTAGGTTATGGATGGACCTGGGATATAACACATGAACACATAAACATTCTAATTATCTATAGTCTCTAGTAGAGGGTTCATGCCTTGAAGATCATAATGAATGTGATACATCACACTCAACACTCGAGATAAGTGGGATGAGTCATAATTACCAACACCATAAACATAGGAACATGAAACATCATTCCCATCGCCCAGATAATAATATAATGGTGAGATGTGTCTCGTCAACAACAGATGTAAGGGAGAGTGAAACATCCTCCTCAACAAGTCCATTAACCAATGTTTTATATACAATGTCAAGGGAATATCATAATCATAATAATAACATGAGGGATAACAACCTTAACATTATAATTATCAATCCCAGTATAAAAAGGGGTGTCATAATCTATATAGTCAATATATACAAGCATGTATCAATAAGTATGGCCTTTCCACCCATTATTATTCATCTTCAATAATAATTTTAATTCAATTAGGCCCAGAAAACCATATTGAGGCTATTTATTTCAATATATAAAACATTTTATTTAACCAAGCCATGGAAATATCATTTCATAGAAACCAAGCACATAGATGGTACCTTGGTCATCTAAAGAATTATATAAGAGTTGACAAACCCACTTACATCTAATTCGTACACTTAGAAGGTGTTCCAGTCATTTAATAAATTAAATGTAATGGGATATTTCTTTCCAGCACACCCAAGGTGTGGCTTTGATCAGGATGGTAATCCTACAATTACATAGAAAATATAAATAGGAGTGTAACAATCTATGTATGTAAATTAATAATTGAAGGAATCATTTTAAGAAAATGTGTGGAAAAGGCTGGTGTTAGGAAAAATAGTGGTGCTATGAAAATAATAATAAAAATTTATGAATAAATTATAAAACACCTACCTTAGGTCCATAAAAAATCCTCATCCAATATATTATTCAGATTTGATGTGTACTGGTTGAAAAATAAAGAAGCATCCAACACTCTAAAAATAGGGATATTGAGATCACACTAAAATAGGGAAATAGATGCAAAGATAAATCCTAAAATGAAGCAATGGGATTGGATATCCTACCGATGTGGATCTAACAACTCTAATTGAACATGATTTGGAGTCTGAACATGGGATTAATACAATTACCTGGCTTCAAAAAAATGGAGATCCATGAGAGAAGGAAAGAAATATCATCAACTAGAAATAAAGAGCGGGGATGGAGGGTTTAGAATGTAATTTCATTAAGGGGAAAAATGTAATTTCATTAAAAGATATAGGGGAACATGGTTTGGCCACACGATTGGCCAAACTGTTTGCTAAAAGTGAACCACTCCACTGCCCAAAGATAACATCAAACGATCAGGGCACATGGTTTGGTTAACCGTTCACAAGACATACACAAATCCTCTATCCCAAGAATTTTTAAATATGCACAGGAATGTTTTTGGGATCACACAACTGTATAAAAATCGTGCGACCTCCTACAATCCACTGAGTACCGTAGATAGTTATCCTACATGGTTATTACTAACGATGCACTAACCATGCATTCCACTCTCTTTTCCCATTTCATGGAGATATAGGAAGTGAACAAGCCTTATATGCTCCTAAACCCTTCTTTTGGATATATGGAACAATTTCTAAGGTTAAACAAAGATTAAAATGAAAAAAAGAGCCGCAACTTTGGGAAAATCCAAGCCATTACAACCTCCGCTTCTTAAAGAAACTCTTCTAGAAGTTGGCATTCTGAGGGTAAAAAGGTATCATTTGAGAATAGATCTAGCCATTAGGCTTATATATCAGTTTCCCACACCTAGATCTCATCTTATACTCAGTCTTGCTTCCATAACACCCATACTAATGGAACTTACTCTCCTCGAAGTGTCTTATTGATCCGCTCAACAATACACACTGGTTACTCCTCAAAAGAAGTAGCCAGTTCTAACTCAACCTCATATGGTTGGAATACCTACAACAGATCTGGATAATACCGGTGAAGTTGAGATACATTAAAGACATCATATGTTGACTGATATATTTGAGGAAGTGATATCTGATAATTCACTTGTTTGATTCATTTCAAAACTTCAAAGGGTCCAAAAAATCGATATGAAAGATTACCCTGACTCTAAAAACCACAACGACCCATCCTTGAAGAAACTTGCAAGAAAACCATATCTCCATCATCAAACTTAATAGGTAATTGGTGTCGGTAGAAATATGACTAATTTATAGACTTAGCTATTATCATGGTATTTTTGATCAATTTTACCTTCATTTAAGTCTCTTAAATGAGACTTGGTCTAAGAAAATCTCCCTTCCATACCTCTAACCAATATAGAGGTGATCGATAAAGACTAACATATAATGGTTCCTAAGGAGCCATCTCAATGGTATCCTGAATGCTGTTATTATAAGAGAACCTAACAAGGGTTATGTATTTCTCCCATGAACCCCCAAAGTCATGGACACATTTATAGATCATGTCCTCTAATACCTAAATAATTCACATAATATATCCATCAGTCTCAGGGTGATAGGATGATCCCAGAAGCACCTCTGTACCCACGTCCTTCTGCAACACCATCTATAACTGAGTCATGAAATGATAATCTATGTTAAAAATGATAGATGAATAAGATACATGGAGAAATATGACCCCCCTAACATATATAATTCATAGCACATATACCAAGAAGATCTCCCAAAATAGTAAAAACAGTTAAACCATATTCAATTGATTAATGACTAACCAAACTATATCATTTCCATGAGGTTATATATATAAACCAGTCATGATATCCATAAAACACCATCACATTTCCAATCAAGAATGCACAATAGATGCAAAAGACTTGATGGTTGCTGATGTACCGCCTTTGTAAGAACCTGGTTCTTCTGTTTGAGGTACGAGATTCTAATTTTCTCTTTTCTATAAGTGTTTTTTTATTAAATATGGAAAATGGGGAAAAATCCTAAATTTTGGAACTACACGCCGTGTACCTTTTCGACACGCCGTGTACTTTTGGCCGTGTTGGGATGAGTACACAGGGCGTGTAGCCATGTCGGCAATAAAGGGTGTAGGAACCGACTACACGCTGTGTAGTGGTCCCTTACACGCCGTGTAGTCAGTCGACATGCCAAAATAGTAAGGCAGTGGAGCAGGCCAGCTATGCGACAGCACACACCATGTACTCTAGACGACACGCCATGTAGTAATTTTGGTAGGCGAATAGTGTCGCGCTGGCGGGAAGCCACTGGAGGAATAGTTTAAAATTTGAGAATTACACATCGTGTACTCGGAAGTACATGCCGTGTACTTTGTTTTTTCGGCTAAAAACAGGAAGTAGCCTCCTCATTTGGCAGAGGAGGCATTTGAGCCATTTTGGAGCCAAAGGAGGAGGCCAAACCTTTGAAGATCCGTTGAGTGTTCGTCTGGAATCAGTTTCCGCCTCGGACGATCTTGTTGGAACCGGACAGGTAAGGGTTCCATCTCCTTGGCTGCTTATTACCAATTCTTCTCCTAATAAGAGTTATTTGAGGTTAAGCGAGTTCTGTTCTTCGTCATATCTACACTGTTCTTGGGCGTTTCTAGAGTCGGCGTTCGGGTATAACGTTCGTTGGTATTTAAGGTAGGTTTCTTGGTGTTAATTTTTCCAACTGCTGTGCGTTTTGTGCGTTTTTGTGCCATGAACCCATGTTGGTGTGTCATGTGGATGGAACCGTTTCTATATTAAACGTCTAGAATTGATTAAGTATTTAATTATGATATTAAAATGCTGGTTGGGATCATTTCTTTGATCCGGAACCACCCCGTGGGTGTGTTCCACTGTTTAGCTATTTGGCCAGGATACCCGAGGGTATACCTTAAAAGTAGTGATTGTAGAATTGCATCGAGAGGAATTTATTGTTTACTGCTTTTTGATATATTGGGAATGGCCCGGTTACCTGTTTAGCCTGAGGGCGTTATTGTGATTAGCCTGTGGGCACTGCACTATTTAGCCTGTGGGCGGTAGTTATTTCGGCATGAGGGCAACTTCTTCGTGCCTGAGGGTGATAGACTCTGTGCTTGAGGGTGACACAACCTACACCTGAGGGAAAACTCTGTTATGCCTGAGGGTAGATTCTTGTGTTGGATACTATTTACTTGAGGGTAGGAGTTTACGTGTCTGAGGACATTAGCTGGTTATTTAGAATATTCACTCTGGTAGTATTTTAAATTTAATGGATTAAGTGGATAATAAAATGGAAATATAACTGGTAATTAGTTACTTTTGAGTAATTCTTACTTTATTTCATTTTACTACTGCACACTGTCATTGCATGCTTACACAGAGTTGGGCACGGGCCTTTGGTGGGTGCCTACTGTGAATTTATTTCTCACAACCTGTTTGGTTCATGATTTTTGGCCAAAAGAAATTACGTTTCTACAGGTGTGGATAGGGGAAAGAGTCCCTATACAGGTACTTAAATGTTTCTAAAGAGTAGGAGGGCATGGGACCGAGCCTAGGCTTGCTATGCCGCTGCCAGCTATTTTTCTTTGTTTTGATGTACTCTGCTTCTGGGTGTACTGTATTGATGTATAACATGTTATGGATGTTTTCTACAACTTGAGACATGTAGTATCATTATTTATATACTATTGGTTATGTCCACTGCTGTTGTTTATTTCAGTTGTGTATTATTTACTACTTCCGCTGTTCATTTTATGTTTTATTTGTATTCTGCTGCACTGCACTTTGACAAATAGGGCATAGTTTCCCCACTATCAGACCTGGGCCCTCACTGCTAGTCAGCAGCCTCTGGCATTTGGGGAAACACACTTGAGGTCATGTGGCGAACGAGGTTCGGGGCACCCGTTGAGTGGCACCTGGAACTGGGACGTTACAAAGGGGTATCAGAGGGGTTCTTTTCTTTGACTTACTATTTGGAGCCTTAGTCAGGGACATGACGACCGGTAGTTAGTAATAAGTTGTGCCCGGGCATAGCTAAACAGTGTATAGGGAAAAGCCAGTCTACCTCGTATTTTTCACTTTTTCTGATTTTTCAAATTTTACAGTTGATATGTTTTCACGGTTGGGTGACGCACTTGAGATTATGCTGTTATAATTTATTTGTGGGTTCTATTTAGTCGCAACCAGAGGAGATGAGGGTATGGTATCTCATGCATTATTTAGGCACATGCTAGATATCAAATTCTATGCATAGTTCCATGCCTTTTAGGTGAATTAGAATTTCATGTTTTTGTGATAGTAGTTGTGCTAGAAAAGCATGCTATTGTGATAGCTTCTTGATAAATACCTGTTGTTTGATAGGGTATTTTGTGTAATCCTGTTTATAAAATGGACCCCAAACTTTGGTTTTTGGGGAGTATGGGCCCCTATTGACCGGAATTTGGTGGATCATTTACTTTTTATTAGTTATAACATTGATAAGATGTCAAACTTTGATTTGTGGGGAGTATGGGCCCTCACGGGTCGGAATTTGACACATATGTGTTGGTTTTTGGTATTTTCTAGTTTCCGGAGATGTTTCTGAGACATACTATCTAGAAACCCAGTATACAGGCCGTGTAGTATTTTTACACACGCCGTGTATGGCCTTCTTTTCGGGAAGAAAAATGAACTTTTTAAGTACACACCGTGTACTCTGAGTACACGCCGAGTAGTCTCTTCCCGTGTCATAAACCGTGTGGGCGGCGACACGGGGTAGGGAAGATCTTGGGTAAAACACGTCGTGTACCAGATATACACGCCGTGTAGTTTTGACCCGGAGTCCGGCCATGTAACTAAAAACACGGGTCGGTGAAATCCTTCACAAAACACACCGTGTCGATAATGTACATGTCGTGTAGTGTGACCTGGGGACTCGGCCGTGTAACTAATAACACGGGTCGGTGTCACCTCTCCTTGAACATGCCGTGTACCTTTGGGACACGCCGTGTAGTCTTGTCCGAGGACAGACCGTGTGGATTTAGCCATGTGGAGGGGAAACAGGGTTGTTGACACACCGTGTGCGGGTGTAACACGCCGTGTAGTGTCAAGACGAGTAGTCGGTCGTGTCACAGACAACACGGGCAGTTGGAAATAACACCATACACGCCGTGTATATAAAATACACACAGTGTAGTTTTTGTTCAAATGGGAGCCTTATGTCTTAGCCATGTAGAAGGACCCGGGCAGGGGAAGGGAAGTCAAGTACACGCCGTGTAGTAAGTATACACGCCGTGTACTCTTGTTTTGCAAATTTTAAATTCCTTATTCCTCCTGTTCCCTTTAGGGTTTCTTCATCTTCAGTCTTTGATAATCTTTTTCTAAGGTGTGTTTTTGACCTTGTAGTGTCATGCCACCTAGATGACCATGCGTTGTTCACCAGGAGAGAGGAAACAAGAATTCTCTGGAGATGGTGGTCCATGGGCTACCAGTTGATCCTCCAGCAAAGCCAGATGCGGCACCAACTGATATACCGGACATCGGCGCATAAGCACAGTTCTGTGAAGGCTTATTGCAGTTCATGCAGAACTTTCAGGGAGTACTGCATGCTGCCACATCTATGGATGAGCTGACACATATCTTCCAGCAGCAGCATTCGCCTACGTTCTCAGGGGATGGTGGGCCACAGGCTGCAGAGTCTTGGTTGGGATCGATGCAGACTATTTTTGAGCATCTTGAGACGCCTCCAGGGTGGAGGGTCAAGCTCGTGACATACATGCTGCGTGATTCCACCAAGAGGTGGTGGGATGTTACCACCCAGTCAGAGCATCACAGGGACATGGCATGGGAAGACTTTCAGGCAGTCTTCTATGAATTTTTCTTCCCATAGATGTTGAGAGCAGATAGAGCTCAAGAGTTCATGAATCTAAAACAGGGCGCTATATTAGTGATGGACTATTCTGCTCATTTTATGGAGCTTCAGCGCTTTGCACCCGTGCTAGTGGGTGATGAGACGTTGAGAGCCAGATATTTTGAGGTTGGTCTTCGGTATGACATCTGAGCGCTGGTGAATGTCTTCAGGTTGCCTAATGTACACGCTATTGTGAACCAGGCGTTGATCACAGAGAGAAACCTTCGAGAATCTAGTGGTGTGGCCCAGGGTGGTTCAGCACTAGTTACTGGTACTATTTCTGCTGGCAAGAGGAAGAGACAGATGGAATTCTCTCAGGGTGGTAGTACCAGCCAGGATGCTTCTTCACATGGTCCGTTCAGGTGCTACCAGTGTAGTAGAGAGGGGAACAAGAGACCACAGTGTCCACGATACCTAGTGGAGTGCCGAGGGCATTTCCACCGGTGGCTAGTGAGAGGGGTTCTCTGCAGACTCCGTGTGCGGGAGCAGGACCAGTGGCTTCTTACCAGTCGGAGAACTGGAATACATCAGGGCGTGCAGGCAGAGATGGAGGTCATGGACGTGGTAGCCAGACACCAGGATCTCAGAGGCAGCAGGGCGGGACAGCTCAGGGTAGCCAGGCTGTGTCGCAGGGCCGCGACACTGGGCAGACATATGCGGTGCAACAGACCCAGCATGAGCAGGATCCCGAACCTTCTACAGTAAAAGGTAATATTCTAGTAGATTCTATCTTATCTTCGGTACTTTTCGATATGGGTGCTACACATAGTTTTATATTTGTGCCCGTCGTGGAGAGCCTTGGGCTCTGTGTTTCTCCTTCTTCTAATATCATGACACTAGACACTCCATTGGGGACTAGAACGGCTGGTGTGCATCAGTGAAAGGAGTTCCCCCTTGAGGTTGGTGGGTGTCACTTCCTTTGGGACCTCTATGTCTTGGAGATGTCGAGCTATGAAGTCATTATTGGGATGGACTGGTTGGTTCCCTTTCGGGACTTTGTAGACTGCTATCGTCACATGGTGCATTTCACGTCACCAGAGGATGGAGAGTTTCTATACAAGGGTGAATGGGATGTTCAAGCGAGTAGAGATAGACCAGAGCATTGTGGGTGAGGTGGAGTCATGGCCCAGATTGCGAGCTTATATCTGGATGACTAGGGGACTTGTCCGAAGGATTTCCCTCCTGTTGTTGATCGTTTCAAGGATGTCTTCCCGGACGACTTTTCGAGTCTACCTCTAGAGAGAGAGGTGTATTCCTCCATTGGGCTTGTGCCAGGAGTAGCACCGGTGTCCATTCCTCCATATAGGATGGCTACACCTGAGTTGCAGGAGCACAAGAGGCAGTTGGAGGAGTTGCAGTCAAAGAGTTTTATCTGACCCAACACTTCTCCTTGGGGTTTGACGATCCATTTTGCGAAGAAGGAAGACGGTACCCTCAGAATTTGTGTGGATTATCGGAAGCTGAACCAGTTGATGGTTAAGAACTGATATCCCATACCGAGGATTGATGATCTTTTTGATCATATTTGTGGAGCACGAGTGTTCTCAAAGATTGACCTGAGATCAGGATATCATTAGCTGCGTGTGAGACCATCTAATATACCTCTCACAGCTTTTAGGAGTAGGTATGGTCTATATGAGTATACGGTTATGTCGTTCAGACTCACGAACACGCCAGTAGTTTTCATGGATCTGATGAATCGTGTGTTCTATCCGTATCTTGATTCTTTTGTGGTAGTATTTGTGGACGACATCTTGGTGTACTCTCACACCCGACACGACCATTCCACCCATCTTGAGATAGTATTGAGTACACTGAGGGAGCAACGTCTATATGCTAAGCTCTCAAGGTGCCACTTTTGGATGGACCAGATTCACTTCTTGGGACATATCATCTCTGAGGAAGAAGTTTCAGTAGACCCAGAGAAGGTAATAGCTATGGTTTACTGGGAGAAGCCTAAGAATGTGTTCGAAATACGGAGTTTCTTAGGACTGGCTGGTTACTAAAGATGTTTCATACATGACTTTTCCCGCTTAGAATCACCATTGACAGGTCTGACTAAGAAGGGTGTGAAGTTCGTTTGGTCGGAAGCTTGTGAGGCAGCTTTTCAGGACCTTAAGGGAAGGTTGACATCAGCACCGATCTTGACAATAATAGAGCAGGGGAAGAGCTATAAAGTTTACTGTGACGCATCAGGTATTGGTCTGGGAGTAGTGTTGATGCAGGGCGATCGAGTTGTTGCGTACGGGTCTCGGCAGTTGAGGCCACATGAGAGGAATTACCAGACCCATGATCTCGAGTTAGCTGCAGTTGTACATGTGTTGCGCTGTTAGAGACATTATCTATTGGGGGAGCATTTTGTGGTTTTTACTAACCACAAAAGCCTCAAGTATATCTTTACTAAGTGTGACTTGAATCTGAAACAGAGGAGGTGGGTCGAATACCTAAAGTCCTTCAATTTTGAGCTTGCCTATACACCTGGTAAAGGTAATGCAGTAGCTGATGCACTGAGTAGGAAGACTCAGATACAGGTAGTGTAGGAGGCCAGTGGTGAGTGGTAGCTCATGGCCTTGTTCTCTGAGATGCATTTGGAGGTGCATGACAGTCAGGGGTAGACTTATCTTTCAGCTTTAGATGTGACTTATACCCTCCTGAATAGTGTGAGGATGAGACAACTATAGGATTCAGAAGGCCTAGTTCTATGGGAGTCGGTGGCTAGTGGGGACCCTTCTCCTGGGTGGACGATAGGCGATGCTGAGGTTTTACATTTCCATGGATGAGTGTGGGTTCTAGGGGATATACATGAGGAGCTGATGTGGGAGTTTTATGCTTCAGCTTGGGAAGTTCATCCCAGGGTTACCAAGATGTACCGTGACTTGAGGCGTCAGTACTGGTGGCTGGGTATGAAGAGAGAGATAGCTGGTCTTGTTACGAGGTGTTCCACCTGTCAGTAGGTGAAGGCGGAGCACTAGAGGCCAGCTGGGCTGTTACACCAGTTACCCATTCCGGAGTGGAAGTGGTATGATGTCGCGATGGATTTCGTGATTAGATTGTTGAGGTCACCTCATGGCAATGACTCCATGTGGGTTGTTGCGGATAGACTCACGAAGGTAGCTCACTTTTTTCCGATCAAGGTGACCTTCGGTGTTGACGAGATCAGAAGGACGTATATCTGATAGATCGTCCGTCTTCATGGGGTCCCTCGTTCTATCGTTTATGACAGGGACACCCGCTTCACATCTCGTTTATGGAAGAGTTTTCAGAGGGCACTGGGTACATAGGTGCTTCTGAGCACAACTTACCACCCTCAGACCGATGGCCAATCAGAGTGCACGATACAGGTGTTAGAGGACATGCTGCGTGCATGCATCCTAGACTTTGGGGTATCTTGGGAGAATCATATACCCTTAGTTGAGTTTGACTATAATAATAGATTCTGGGCGACTATTGAGATGGAACCATATGAGGCTTTATACGGTATGCCATGCCGTTCACCCTTGTGCTGGATAGAGGCAGGTGAGGTAGCTTTACTGGGGCCATAGCTTGTGCAGGAGACGTCTAAGAAGGTCTAGTTGATTCGGAAGTGGATGACTACCGCACAGTATCGTCAGAATTCATATGCTGATCGCCGCAGGCGAACTTTGGAGTTCGTTGTTGGGGACCAGGTTTTCTTGCATGTTTCGCCGAGGATGGGACACAAGCGGATCAGGAGACAGGGTAAACTTTCACCGCGGTATGTGGGGCCATTTGAGATTCTGGAGAGAGTCGGGATGGTTGCTTATCGGTTGTGGTCATCGCAGCGGTACCGAGCTTTGCACGACATCTTCCATGTATCTCAGTTGCATCACTATCATTCACACTCGTCTCACGTCTTTCAGCCTGAGGAGGTTGAGCTGGAGGCAGATGCATCCTTTGAGGAGCATCTGATTCGTATCGTTGATAAAAGCACGAAGGTTATCTGAGGCTGGTCAGTCCCTCTCATACGGGTGCTATGGCATCATGGTTGAGGGCAGGACAAAACCTGGGAGCGGGAGACCGATGTACGTGCTCACTGTCCAGAGTTGTTCACGGCTATATCTTCTCCACCCTTGGAAGGGAAATTCGGGGATGAATTTCTATAAGGGGGGAAGTTTGTAAGAACCTAGTTCTTCTCTTTGAGGTATGGGCCCCTTCTTTTCTCTTTTCCTTAAGTTTTTTTTTATAAAATATGGAAAATCGGGAAAAATCCTAAATTTTGGAACTACACGCCGTGTACGTTTTCCACACGCCGTGTACTTTTGGCCGTGTTAGGATGAGTACACATGGCGTGTAGCCATGTCGGTGACGAAGGGTGTAAAAACTGACTACACACCGTGTAGTGTTCCCTTACACACCATGTAGTCAGTTGGCAGGCCAAAATAGTAAGGCGGTGGAGCAGGCCAGCTGTGCGACAGCACACGCTGTGTACTCTAGATGACACGCCGTGTAGTCATGTCGGCAGTTGAACAGTGTCGCGCTGGCAGGAAGCCGCCAGAGGAACAGTTTAAAATTTGGGAAGTACACACTGTGTACTCGGAAGTACACACCGTGTACTTTTTTTTTGGCTTAAAATAGGCAATAGCCTCCTCATTTGGTAGAGGAGGCATTTGAACTGTTTTGGAGCCAAAGGAGGAGGCCGAACCTTTGAGGATCGGCCGAGTGTTCGTCTGGAATCGGTTTCCGTCTCGAATGATCTCGTTGGAACCGCACGGGTAAGGGCTTCCATATCCTTGACTACTTATTACCAATTTTTCTCCTAATAAGAGTTATTTTATGTTAATCAAGTTTTTTTCTTCGTCAGATCTACGCCGTTCTTGGGCGTTTCTGGAGTCGGCGTTCGGGTATAACGTTTTTTGGCGTTTAAGGTTGGTGGCTTGGTGTTAATTTTTACAACTTCTGTGCGTTTTGTGCGTTTTTGTGCCCTGAACCCATGTTGGGGTGTTGTGTGGCTGAGGATGTTCCTATATTAAACACTTATAATTCATTTGGTATTTAATTATGATATTAAAATGCTGGTTGGGATCGTTGCTTGGATCCGGAACCACCCCGTGGGTGTGTTCCACTGTTTAGCCGTTTGGCCATGATACCCGAGGGTATGCCTTAAAAGTAGTGATTGTATAATTGACTCGAGAGGAATTGCTTGTTTACTGCTTTTTGATATGTTGGGAATGGCCCATTTACCTGTTTAGCCTGAGGGCATGGTTGTGATTAGCATGTGGGCACTGCACTATTTAGCCTGTGAGTGGTAGTTATTTCGGTCTGAGGGAAACTTCTTTGTGCTTGAGGGCGGTAGACTCTATGCCTAAGGGTGATACTACCTACACCTTATAGAAAACTCTGTTACGCCTGATGGAAAATTCTTGTGTTGGATACTCTTTACCTGAGGGTAGGAGTTTACGTGTCTGAGGACATTAGCTGGTTATTTAGAATATTCACTGTGGTGTTATTTTACATTTAATGGATTAAATCTATAATAAAATGGAAATATAACTATTAATTAGTTACATTTGAGTACTACTTACTTTATTGCATTTTACTAATGCACACTTTCGTTGCAGGCTTAGACGTAGTTGGGCATGAGCCTTTGGTGGGTGCCTACTGGGAATTTATTTCTCGCACCCTGTTTGGGTCACGCTTTTCGGCCCAGACAGATTACGTTTCTCCAGGTTTGGATAGGGGCAAGAGTCCCTATACAGTTACTTGACTGTTGCTGAAGAGTAATAGGGAATTGGACCGAGCCTAGGCTCGCGTTGCCGCTGCCAGCAATTTTGCTTTGTTTTGCTGTACTCTGCTTCTGGGTGTACTGTATTGTTGTATAACATGTTATGGCTGTTTTCTTAGAACATGAGACATGTAGCATCATTATTTATCTAATGTTGGTTATATCCACTACTGTTGTTTATTTCAGTTGTGTATGATTTACTGCTTCCACTGTTCATTGTATGATTTATTTGTATTCCGCTGCGCTGCACTTTGACAAAAGAGGGCATTTTTTCCCCACTATCAGACCTGGGCCCTCACTGCTAGTCGGCAGCCTCTGGCATTTGGGGAAATGCGCTTGAGGTCACGTGGCAAACCGGGTTCAGGGAACCCATTGAGTGGCACCCGAAACCGGGACGTTACAGCCTTCACCTGCTGGCAGGTGGAAGATCGTGTGATAAATCCAGCAACCTCCCATTTCATACTTGGCCACCAATAATGGTGAAATAAATATCGATAGATCTTGAAGAAATTGATATGTACTACCCGTGATGAGGCATGATATTCCTACATAAACTCCACTTTGATGTCTACTGGATCCCAAAGATGCCCATGAAAGCATATGTTCTCATCCTCATCCATGTTCCAACCATAAGATGAATCATCATATGAGACACTTTCCTTGAAGAAAAGTCATTTTGGATCTGAAATTTTTATGATCCTCACCTAATTGGAAAGGGTAGAGGTCACTACTAAGTCCATGAGTACAGTATATCCATGACCCCCAACCCTCAATGTGAATCTATGAAAAACAATACATGAGTTACCACTCACCACTAGCCTAATAAATTTCCTATGTCTGAGTCTTCTAACATGAAGCATTAGCTATAAAAGTTCCTTTCCTTAGCATATAATAAATCTAAAAATAAAATAATTGAAGGTTGTAAAACCTTATATACTTCTTAAGATTAAGACCATGTTGTGAAAAGACATACTCGTGGGTTTTGTGATATTTGAATAAAACAAAATGATCTCCAAGTAGATAGTGTCTCCAACATAAAAAATCATGAACTACAGTAGCTAGATCAAGGTTATATATCTGGTAATACTTCTTCTGAGGCCTTACCGGATGAAACTCGTACATGAAAACATGATTATCTTTCATCAAAACAACTTTTAGACTGATATGTAATGCATCAAAGTAAATAGTGTAGGAAATTCCTGGCTCTGAAAGAATCAGCATCGATAGTGAATTCAACCTTCCACACAATTCCTAAAAGGACACTTCAAAAAATTCTGACTATACAAATTGGAAACACTTTTTAGTCATACCATTAAGAGGCACTACAAGGAATAAGAAATATAGGATGTAGTGTCTATAATATCTTAATATCACCGAGAAACTCCATATGTCAAAAGTTTTATTGGGATGATCCCAAAAACCTATAGATATCACATTTTATAGATCTACTGAAACTTAAAAATCCATAATGATATGATCTAAGAAGTTGACCTTTTCGATCCATATGAGGAATATATTGGGCATATCATAAAGATGATACACTATCCGTGTATCGAGCACGATCTCAAGATGGTTAGTATGTTCACGTTGATAGTGTAAATACACTAATATTCCTTACAAAAAAATGTATATAAAAGAAAATAGATACAATTGGAAAACATGATTCATCTTATCCATAAAAAAGTAGGTGCGTTTGTGAGACCAAACATCATGGCCGAGTACTCATAAAGACCATACCTACTCCAAAAATCTGTGATAGGTATTTCAAAAGGCATAACAAACACTTGATGATAGACCAACCTCAAATCAATATTTTTGAACACTATCACTCCTCAAATTTGATCAAATATTTCATCTATTCAAGGAAGTGGATACTAGTTTTTTACCATGAAATGGTTTAACTATCGGTAATCCACACAATGTCTTTGGGTACTGTCCAACTTATTGGAAAAAAATGACCATTGAACATCATAAATAATAACTGTGGTGTATAAATCCTTCAGTCTATATATCCTCCAACTATTTCAGAAGCTGTACAAGCTCTATATATTCCATCCTGTAAAGATTAATGATCATTGAAGATTCTCATGGAACTATCTTAATAGTAAATTCCAACTCTCACACTGAAGTTAGCATGGAAAACTCATCGAGGAAGATATCCCTAAACCGATTCACCATATAAGGGAAATCCTTGGGTCATAACCCTTATTCATTCAAGAAAAGACTGAAAATATATGGTATCACACTTCCCAACCCTTGATGCTCAGTTCCTCATCATTTAGCTGGGATATTCCATTCTATATTATACACATCCCAACAACCCTTTGGTGATGTAAGCATCACCCTTGGATGATAATTGTCAATGTGGGATCAATATGGAACAAACGGGTCCATCCCAATAGTTACATCAGATCCTATCATGTTGAGGATGAACAAATCCCATACAAAAAGATATCATCCTATCACAAGGGGAAAATCCTTACAATGATGAACACTCTCAAATCAGACACCTAATGGGGAATCAAGAATCATCACACCACATGAGTTTTCAATATTGAGAATCAAACTCTCTATGATATTATCAGATATAAAGTAGTGCTTCAAACCTATATAAAATAACATGGAAATAACATGGAGGTATTTGAATAGTAACTTGCATAGTAGAAGGTATGGTGCAATGATCCTATGGCACATGATTTATTACATGTAATTGGCCCATACCATGGCCCCAAGTCATAGAATGACTTCCATGATAAATCCCCCTCTGTTGGAACTGATAATCATAAGTCTGAATACCTCTTCCTTGACCACCACCTCGACCTGAGTGGTCGATGGTATTCCAGCCTCTAGCTAGGCAATAAACTATTGAACCCTCTCCAGAATGTAGGGTATGTTTAGATCCCCTCTCACTATGAACTCATTGAAAATTACTATATAAGTGATGGATATGACCCATCCCTCTGCAACCTATTCATTCTACTGGATCCTTTAAGCTCTGAGTCTTCATATGACCCAACCTTCCACAATAGGGTAATATCAATAAGCTATCAGTACGAGGTGTCTTACTACTGATAGCCCCATGATAAACCTCAAAGTGACACTATCATCCTATGGAGGAAACACTAATAGATGTAGGTGCCGAACTGGCCTGATTCACACCATCATATTATCTAATATTCCTCTGAGTAATGTGGTTATTGTTGAATATATCATAATTCGTAGTCAATTAAAAGACATTGACCTGTGATCTGATTGTTTATACCCACCCATCCTCAAATCACATGGAGGTTAAAGGATAATCACTAGATAGAGTGGGAATGAATTTTTGTAGCGCAGTAAATTAAGAATAATACTATATGATAGACTTGAATCCCTACACTAGTTTCATAAACTCTCTATCTTGGTTATATTTAAGAGTATATAGAAAGTAGTAGTCATAGTAGGTTATATAGAAATTTTCCCATACCATATCAATATGTAGGTCTTCTTGGGTAGTCACTTCCCACCACCGCTTGACAGAATTAAGTATCATATAAGCTACAAGATTAAAACTCCACTTTAGAGGTATCTCAAGATGATAAAAAATAGATATCATGGATTATAACCATGAATCTAGATCATTTGTTCCTCCATCCCCCAAAAATGTGGGAGGATGCTGCTACTGGAACTCATGAGTCAGAAATTCCATTTTAGAGGAAGGTCGAGAGAAACCATTTCATTATGTATAATAAACCCTCAAGGGACTGGGCATCAGTTCCCATTATAGGAATAATAGTAATTTCCATATGTGTAATTACATGAGGTATCAATAGAGGCCCAGTCTACACCACCTCAAGTGCATTTTTTTCACAGCCTTCAGAGTGTATGACTGGAGGACGAATGGAGTCATGATTCTACAATGTGAAACACACGCCTTAGAAGATAATTTGATAGCTGATATAATCAAAAATAAATAACTATGATATTTACTTATAATCCCTATTAAAAATTTCAGACCCATCTTCCTGCTCCTAAATCTAGGTCTAGGTAAATGAATATTACATAACAGGCCATAAGAACCATAAGAGACATGCCGCTACCCACTACTAAGGTTAGGTTCAGGTTTTGGTCTATGTTATCAAATTTAAATTTCATTTAATTTTTTTCACAATTCGATTTTAATGGTTGAATCAAATGGATTACCATTTCCAATTTATAAGGGCTAATACTCCTTATAAATTGAAATAAGGAATCCATTTAGTCTAAACCATAACATGTTCCATCCCCTATGACCAATGGTCTATGGATCAATGTTCCATAGTTCGATGCTTAAGGAATATTTCATAGCCTAATAAAAAATTAGGTTTCGAATGGAACTCTATGTAACAATCATGTTTTTCAATACCTTGAATAAATGTCAAAACATTTCAATATATGATAATCAGTAACTAATAATATGTATCAAGTAAATGCATGTAGAAAGTAGATGTGGCATGGAATATATCATGGTATATTAGTCCTATTTTTCCTGTAATGATGGAAGAAATGTCACACCCTCATTTTATTTGGAGAGCTAAAAGAAATCTCATTGCGATAATACCAATCATAATAACAACATAATACATGTGCATCACCCAATGGTGAATTCATATCAACTATTAAAATAATAAAGAATAACAACAATAACCCATACCAAGTAATTTGATTTTCTATTGTACATGGGTTAGCTATGACCAGACATAAGATCATTTCAAAATTCCATTACCACATAGTCTCCTGTCTAATACCCAAAAAATTAATTCAAATGGAAAATATTCTCTCATAACACTTTGTAACATCCCGAACCGAGATCCACTTAACTCTTGCCCCGATCCTGTGGGTCCATTGGCCTCAAGTGAAACTCAACACACACCAAAGACTGACAACTAGAAACGAGGGTCTTTTTTGGTTTGGTGGGGAGAATATACCTTCTTTTGAAAGTGGAACAATGGTATGGTAAATAAGTAGATAAGGAATAATAAAATATAAATAGACGTAATTAAGACTGCACGAGTTACCCACCGTAGTGAAAGAAAAATAAAAATAGATATAATAAACAACTACAAAATCATAATAACCAAGAAACTGTAATCATATCAACAAAAAAAGGATGGGTCATATACATAATTATTCCAGGACATGTTAATATATATAATATAGAAAAATGAGACAACAATACACAAAATTCTATAAAAATACAAAAAGAGAAATAGATTACTCCAATAGAATCACGAGAATATGATCAGTCCCCTTCTCCCATGATCAATACTATAATATCAAAAACAACACATTTAAAGTAGGGAACATAACCTTATCCATACCTACAGACTAGTAATATACTAAGGTACCATAGGTAGCCTGAGTAGGATGTGAGATAAAATACCACTAGGACATCAACAATGATGTCTTTAAATAATCCATCATGTGTACATAGAAACTTCACCACACAACAATAAATAAGGATAAAAAATACTAAATAAATAAATACTATCTATGTCAGGTTCCTACTCGACAGCTGGAGGCTCTATCTGCTTCAACAATGGCTGGTGGAAGAGTCTGATCGGTAACCATATATATAGTAACAATATATATAGTATATTGATATATCATATCCACCTATATACACTAAGTATGTTAGGATTTAATTATTCATATACCTAGATACTAGGTGATTGTTGGACATAGGGAATATCATTGACATCCATAACCAGTTTAACAAGCTATAGAATCCAATAGAGGGTAAATTCCATGAATATCATAATTACTGTGATACGTACTACTCAAAAGTTTAGATAAGTGTGGTGAGTAATCATTACCAACACCCTAAATAGAGTAATTTAGAATGTTATTCCCATCACCCAGATAAATGTATAAAGGTTAGAGACATCGTGCTTAATACTCGATGCAAGGGAGAGTGAAACTTCATGGACAACAAGTCTCGTAATAATTGATCCATATCCAATGTCAATGGAATATTATAATAATAATAGTAACATGCTTGATAACATTCTTAAAAATATAATTATCAGGTCTAATATAAAAAGGGGTTTCACAATCCATATAGTCAATATATAAAACCACACATCAATAGGCGTGGATTTTCCATCCATTATTATTCATCTTAATTCATCATTTTAATTCAATTAGGATAAGAATACAATATTGAAGATAATCTATTGAATATAACAATCCATTTAATTAACCAAGGAATTGAAATTCTATTTTATATAAAATATTCACTTAGAAGGTTCCTTGGTCATTTAAACAATTATATTAGAGTAGGAAAATACACTTATAATACAAGACATAGAATTATATGGTGTTACAGTTTTTTAATAAATTAAAATTAATGGATATTTTCAATATGAAACACCCAAGGTGTGGTTATGACTAAGGTGGAAATCTTCTAATTACCTATAAATGATCAATAGGTGTGTAACATTGTGTGATTTTCAATTTATAATTGAAGAACTCATTTTAAGGAATTATGTAGGAAATGATGACGTGCAGAACAATGGAGGTGATATAAAAAAATACTAAAACTTTAGGAATAAATTATAGACTAAATAACATAGGGGAATAGATGACTACTCCTCCAAATCAGCTTCATATTCGAAGTAATTTGGAATAAAAATGAATAACATTCCAACTCTTAGAAAATAAAATGAATGAGATTGCACCAAAATAGCATAATATATAAAAATATAAACCTTGAAAAAAATATAGGATTAAATATATTACTGATGTGGATATAATCATTCTTTCAAAATTTTATTCAGAGTTCAGACATTAGAGTAATCAAATTACCTAACTTAGTCTAAATGGATATCCATGGGAAGAGGAAAGGAATATCATCTACTAGAAATCAAGAGGGAGGAAGGATGTTTTAGTTTTTAATTTCATTAAAGGAAAAAATGTAATTTCAACCAAATATATAGGGGTGCATGGTTGTTCAAAATGTGAAACAACCATGTTATACTCTACTACCCAAAGAGAACCCTGCATGGCCTAGGTGCATAGTTTGGATAACCGCGCGCAAGACATGCACAAATCCTATGCCCCATACCTTCTGAAATCCACATGGGTGTTCACCTGGGCTTACACAGTTGAAAAAAAACCATGTGGCCTCTTGCAGGACAAAGAGTATTCCACATGGTTATCCAGCATGATTAGTACAAACCATTCACTAACCATGCAACCCCTTCAGTTTGACCATTTATCAAAGATCTGAGCTCCAAACAAGCCCTAGATGGTGCCAAACCCTTACTTAGGCTGTATGACACAATTAGCAATGGTAAAAAAGGATTTGAAAAATAATAATAATAAATTTACCTCTGAGAAAATATGATCCATTACAAACTAAACCTTGTAACACCCTTCCATGGAGATACTTTTAATAAAATGTAATATCCAACATGAAATTCCATATCATTAATCCAGTTGTTTTTATAACTATTTTTCCTACTTTGAGAAACTTAAATATGAGTCTAAATAGTATTTATATTTCTCTTTGTCTCCTTGAAAAGTTTTTGTTCTACATTCTTCCTTTCACCTACCTCATACTAATAGGTTGGTGGACAAAATCTCTTGCCATATAATGCTTCCTACGATGTTATTTGAATACATTAATGGAAGATATTGTTATAGGAAAACTATACAAAAGGTAAATAATGATCCCACAATATATGAAAATCAATTTATTATGACCTCAACATGTTTTGTAAGGTTTGAATTTTCCTTTTGAAATACCTATTTGTTTGAGGGTGATAAGTATTGATCAATTGAAACTCAGTATCAATATACTTATGAATAATTTTACAGAATTTTGATATAAATAATAGATCATGATCAAACACACATAAGATATGTTCACCATCAATTCTAAAAACTTCATTAATATAGATTCATGCATGGTGCACAAGAGTTAAATCTTCTCTAATATTGAGGAAATGGGTAGATTTTGTGAGGTAATAAAAAATAACCCATATTACATCATTATTTATTGGTGTATTTGGAAATACATTGAAAAAGTCTATATTAATGTCATCTAATTTCTATATAGGAATATACAGATGTTTCCTGTGTCCTATAAGATGATTTCTCTTATCCTTAACCTATTGAAAAACCAATAATCATGATACATAATCAGTAATTTTCCATTTCATATTAACCCAAAAAAAATTCCCTCAAATACCTATACATCATGGTGCTATCAGCGTGTATTGAGATGTTTAAGAAATGAACCTCATCCAATAATTCCCTTTTCAGCTAAGATATTGATGGGATACATATCCTCTTTCTAATTTTTAAAATAACATCCCCAAAAAAAGTCTCCCAATTTCCCACCATTTATAGCAGTAAGTTTCTTTTGAAAATTATCATTATCTTGTTGACAAATTTTTAAAAAATTAAACAAATATGGTTTTGAAATCATTTAAAAAAGGAGTGATGTATCCAATTTTTTAATAATTCATATATATATATATATATATGTTTACTGGATGCAAGAGAAAAAGGTCGCTATGAATCCTTATTTCAGTCTAAACTCTCTGATCTTTCCTTATCAATGCATCCTCTACCTTATTTTCCTTCCTTGTGAGGTAGTGTATTAAGAAATCATGATCATTGAGTATATTGAGCCATAGTCTTTGCATCAAGTTGAGATATTTCTATGAAAAGATGTATTTTAATATATTTTTGATCTATGTATATCCCACATCTTTCACTATAGAGATAATATCTTGATAACATGAAATATAGATTATGACCATAGAATCAAGACCATGAGTTAGATATTTCTTTTCAGGAGTGTTTAACAAACTTGATGTATATATAATAACTTCATCATTTTGTATAAGGACATAACCAAATCTTATATTTGATGTGTCACTATATATCTCAAATCATACATTTAATAATGGTAGATTAAAAATAAAAGCATTGACCAGTCTCCTATTATATTATTCAAAAAATTATTCACATTCCTTAGTCAATGAGAACATAACTCCTTTACATGAAATATTGATTAGCGGGTTATCCAATCAAGAATTATCTTGAACAAATCACTGATAGTAACATGCCAAACCAATGAAACTACATTCCTCGGGTTTGTTTACATTTTAGTAAATTATTTTATTTCCATTTTCTTCATAGGATCATCTAATATTTAATCATTGGAGAAAATATTTCAATGAAAAGTAACTTTCTAAAGCCATAATTCACCCCTAATAAATTTCCCATGTAACTCTTTTCTTATAAGAGTTCCAAGAATTATATTCACGTGATTCTCATGGTCCTTATAGATTTTATAATACATTATAAAATCATATTGAAATACTACAAAAAAATTATCAGTATATTCGTGGAATACTCTATTCATTAGATCCATAAAAATAGAGGGTGAATTAGTCAATCCAAATGGAATCACTTTAGCCTCATACTGTCCATACCGCATTCAAAATGATGTATTCAGAATATATTCTAGATTTACTTGCATTTGATGATACCCATAATGAAGGTTAATATTAGGAAAATATTCAGATTTTTGAATTTGATTGAATAAGTGACCAATATAATGTAGATGATAATCGTTATTTACCATAATATAAACAATTTTTATATAATCATTGAATGTACTCAAAGATTTATCTTTCTTCTTAATTAAAATTACAAGATATTCCCAAGGTGGAACTATTTGATTATAAATCACTAATTACATAACTCCCCTAGTAATTTTCTCACCACCATTAATTCTATATTGGCTATTATATATCGTGTCTTTGATATAGTCATTCTATAAGGGATTAAATTAATGGAAAATACAACTTCACAGTCTAGTAGATGTACAAGTAATTCCTCCGGAAATAAATCAATGTATTCTTGTACAATAGGCAATTCCTCAATCTAAAGATTAAAATTTCCATCTATTGATTTGGTCCATGTTTCTTCATAAAAAACATCCAAAAGAGCTACTGGGGGTGGACATCGACATTACCAAGACAGAAAAGTATCTACTATAAAGATACTAAATTTGATATCTTCATCCTGAATCAAAATTTCATTCTCTTGGAAAATATTTTATGCATCATATTTTGAAATATAGTCAATACCATGGATTATATAAAATTATACCGTATGTTTAAAAATAAATTCATAAAAATATTCTTGTTTATGTATCATAATGTAAAATACCTAACACAACCTTGTTGTAATGAGATGCCCACTTGGTGTTTTAACTGACAATTTCCTTATTAAGTTTCTAGAGAAATATCTATTTTTCATGGAAAATAGTAAATATATAAAAAGTGATAACACCATAAATAAAATTTATATTTAGATAAATTTAAATATATGATTAATTTACTTTACACCCTATCTTTATAAAATTCAACCTCGGCTTTACTAATCACATACTCTTATCCATATCCCCTTAGCCACTTCTATAGTTTATTCCATCGACGAGTGGGACATTGATTTGAATAATTACCATTTCATTATATATTAATATCTAGATAATATTGGTATCTTAATTTCCCTGACATGCATTATCTAGATGACCCTTTTATCCATACTTATAACAAAATATCATTCCCTTCAATAATTTTCCAAGATGTTTCCTTCTATAATTTTCATATGATGAAAATTAATAAATTTTCTTCTTCTTCCTTGAATCATTAATTGTTCATTTGTGTTCACCATACATATTATTCTATAGATTTACCTTGAATTTATAGAATCTATAAAACTCTTTCTTTATTTTGATAGTGCACAAAACTATTTCAAAATATGATAAAAATATTTTAGAAACCTGTGCCTTTCGGAGAGATTGGTTAAGCCCTTAAAAAAATATCCATTCTTGTTTCCCTTATTATTTATTTAATTCATAGCATACCCGAAAAGTTTTACAAAGGTATCCTTATACTAAAAAATAACTTATTCTTCTATGTTCTTTAATCTGAGGAACTTACTCTTCATTCTAGTTCGTTACCCAAGAGGGAAATATTTTTCAAATATTTTTACATTAAGATCACTCTATTTCATTGGATCTATTTATTTTTCCTCTATATTATTTTGGATAAATGACCACCACAAATCATCATCACCTTTGATACAATATATGTCAAGTACAACCTTTTACCTTTCATCACATCCTGAGGACAAAAATAACATTTCAAGGGAATTAATCTATTTCTCATCTAGCATTGGATTTACAGTTCTACTAATTTATGGGGGGATTTTGTCCAATGAAATGTTATAATATAGGTGTATCAGCTACCCAAATATGACCATGATCTTATCAGCTCCAACTCTAGTAGTATTTTCTTACTTCGTAGAAAAATTTATAGATTGGAGATGATTATTGATAATATTATTTCTATAAGGCTCCCATTTCTAAAAAATTTCATATATTTAATTATTTCATAAAATTATTAAATTTTAAATCATAATATATAGTTCTAAATTTTGTGTAACACATAATATAAATTAAAAATTTATATATTTTTAGTATCAAAATCATAAAATTTGTTTCTTTGGGAATATATATAAATTATATAAATATATTAAAATCATTCATAATGGTTTATAAATAAATTTTTAATTAACTAAATAATATTCACTAGGAGTGTAAAACTAGGTGAACATTAAGGTCATGATCACAATGCACTAGAATTATGTTTAAGATATACTTGACCAACTTATTTTAGGGTTATTACCCTTAGATGAATTTGTTTCAAAACCATATCTACTTGTAGTATACCAAAAAAGATATATTTATAAAGGAACTACATAATATCCACCATAATAAAAATATAAATGATATATTACTAAAATTAGACATATAATAAAATTATGTAATATGGCTATGTTTCATAATCTATGTTTTCCAAAATCGTGTTCTCAAGGTCTCTTCTAAACATCCTTTGATAGTAATTATAACAACCTCAACTCCAGTAACCTAGATTAGGTGAATAATTTATCACAATCGGATAGATAAAAGGGAAATAATCTCAATGTACTAATAAATTTATCAGTCTTGGATATCTATATACATACATGATACCCATTTTACATTATAAATAAAATATAAGAAAAAAATTAAAGGTTATGCATCTTTGAAACAAGTTCAAAGATTTGTTCTTCCGAAAAAAGGAATAGGAAAAAAATATGGGTAAGATAAAATACTCAGTGAGGGATACATATATTTAAATCTACCTTGACTAAATAATTCATAATTAATATTTCAAGGTAAATAAAAAAACACGCACCATTTAATCAACAACCTGTGCACAAATATGAATCCACGGAAAATATCAATGCAAAAATATCATGGGTAATAATAAATGATTTATCAATGAAGTTAATTATTAATATTGGATTTCATGATCTAATATATCATGATATATGTACCATCAAGTCCTTATTTCAGAGAAACTAAACAATGGGTTGTTATAGACAAAAAACCCATTTAATTTGGCCATTTGATTTGTCTCGTGAGAACCGTGGATGCATCAAGGGGATGTCTATAACCAGGATGCACCCATCACATCATATCAAATATATTCCTCATATATTAAATGATAAATTTAATTTTTAAACAATATTCTCCTTTAATAAATATCTATTTGAGTTAATAGTATAGATTTGTCCAGATTTTTACCAGTTGATCAAATATCATTTACAGTAAAACACCATATGTAAAAATGGTATATGGTCTAGGAAATGATCATATCCGTTATCCAAATAATATTGATATTTTAGAAAAATGTAATTTCTAAAAATCACATGAAATTATATGTTTCAAGAAGAAGATAATGAATTAAAAATTAATAAGAGACAAGAGTTGATCATTACTTCCTCGGAGGTTTTATAAAAAAATTATTTCATTTGAAAAAAATAAAGAAAATGGACGTAAAATATTAAATTAAGAATTCATTAAATATTTTTCTTTTTAAAACAATTTACAACATATATAAGAATATAAACCACATAAAATGGTTATAGTAGTGGGGATGTTTGTTAACGTTGTATATGTTAAAAACATTCATTTTTTACTATTTATAATGAAATTTGAAGAAAAAAATTTATATGAATTTATAAATATTTCTTCCAGAAATTTGAAAAGGTCAAGGATAACTTAAAATTTCATTAATAAATCATTTTATTAAATAAATAATCTTTTTTAAAATAATTTCAAAAAATAAAGACATGGAATAAAAATATACCCCATCAAAAATAGAAATAAGGTCAACATTTATTTTTAATAATATTCTTAAAAGAGTTTATTGAATTGAATCATTAATCAGAGAGAAAAAATATATACTAAATTTAAATTCCTCAAAATTAAAGTATATACCCCAAATAAAAATTAACGGGTTCATAATGCTAAATATGTCTCATTGGAGTGGAAATTAAAATGATGTCCCTTACCCCACGCTTCTCATTAGTTGAATGTTTTATAAATTCATATATAATGTTTTTAAGAAATATATTAATTTTTAAAAGAACCATAATCAATCTCACAATATCATATATAATCATCTTATAACACCTTATTACTAGTTCATTAATAATACTTCATTGTTACCATTTTTTCGGTGTTAACTGCATCATTTATTTCCTTCATGTTTTGTCACAAATGTTCTGATTATTCTATGTAGGATATGGTTCCATAATATATAGATTGATGTTAATGTAATAAATAACATATATTTTCATTAAATACCTTTTTATAATCATTATTGAAATTTGGACATGGAAAATGAATCATATCCCTTCATGGAGATGGTAGGCCATATATATGCACAAATGACATTATCATTTCCTTAATGGGTGAAAGGGTAAGGAATTGGATGATATATTAATTTTAAATAATAAATATTATTTCATAATTTTCATATATATTAATGAGTTCCATGATTATTATTGTCCATGTGATTTGGTGATGGAAAACAAATTAAATTGGTTCTTGAGGTGGTAGTCCGTAGTACACCCAAGCGATGGTTTTGTTTCCCATTTGATAGAGAAGTAAGTTGATAAATATTTAGTCATAATCATAAAAAATATAATTATATGTTAGATATTGTTGTTATTATATTGGAGTTATTAAGTTATCACTGAAGGAGGTAAATGAAGAAGTAAAAAAGAAAGAGTGTGGTGGATTTGATAAACTTTGCTTAGAAAAACCTCATTTGGATCTCTTATTAAGGATAACGGGGTTGGTATTTTAGGAAGAAAAGAACCTCTAAAAAATTTAAAATGATTTTTATGATATATTTGGAATGTTTTGGTTGAGATTAATGGACCAATATGTGAGAATATGTGAGATGAGAATGTTCCCTTTTATAATTGAGGTGAGTTCCACACTTGTAATTTTTTGATGTTTTAAAATAATCTCAAGCCACATTCTAGGATAAATGGACCCAAAATAGATAATATTAGAATGTGTTAAGGTTAATATCAAAATAAAACCAACTAATGTGTTTTAATAAAGTTTTTGTTTCATTTTAACCCTTATCTTTTAAGGTTAACACTCTATTAAACCCATTTTAACCTTAACCATAATAATTACTTTTTGTTATTTTTACTATTATTTATATAAAAAAATTATGTTGAACTTATTAAATAATATTAATTATTATGATTCAAAATATGGAATCCATTTTATGAAATTCAGTTCAAAAAATTGGTTTAATTTAATTTAAAAATAATACTCTAAAATGTGTTGAAAAATATTTATTCAAGAAAGAAATTTCTAAAGCATAAGATGTAATTAAATTAACTATATGAATTGTAATAATATTTATATAGATTTAAATTGATATATATTTATATATAATCTATAAAGTTAATTTAAATTGTACATAATTCAAAGTAATTTTAATTAATTAAAATGAAAATACATTTTGTTTAAGAATGTGTTTCAGAAAAAAAATCTATTGTGACCTCCAAATATTCTTATAATTTTTTCTATAAAATTGATAGTAAATACATTATTAATTATACATATTTTATACATGATTATAAAAAATCTTTTCAATAGTTTAATACTATATTTTTTTATTATTGATAAAATATTATTTCTATGGAAAATTTAAAAAACTCATTCTATGCTTATTTCAACCAAGTAAGATCACTATTGATATTGACCCTAAAAAATTATTTTTATATAAGAAATATTAAAATTTTAATTTTATTATTGTTTTATTAAAATATAACTTCCACTTACTATAATTAAATCATGGGTGTCACAAGTGTAATAATAAATACTATATTGACCATGTCTTAATTGAGATATTCCTTGCTTCCCTTTTATGAATTCAATTCATGAGGGTTATTCAATATCAACGGGATCACCAATATCCCCATTTTTATTTTATGGAAATGTGGTAACAAATTTTATGATCTTCTCCACTTCATTTACAAACACCTTGTGTGTCTCCCTATAAAGAAAAAATTATATACACTTGTCCCCTTTTCCTTTACCTACTAAAATATTTAGATTCTCTTTCCATTCATAAGACGATATAACATTATATTCTCCCCATTTTATAAAATGTTCCTTGTAATGAATGTGGGAAAATAAAATAATAAACTCACAAGATTTTTAGTTGATAAAGCACTCAAAAAAACTCTCATGTGTCGGAAGTCATCCATTGTTAGGGTAATCATTAAGATATCTATACTCATATTCTTTGTTGAAACATATTCCAAGAAAATATCTCTATATTATAACTTATCCTTAATAAATTAATACATGATGTCAATGATATTGGATCTAGAATGATAAACTAAATTCTTTGAAATGTTTAATGAAATTTTATTACTACACCCTATCAATAATAGATATTAGACATTCACCCCCTTGACGAAAACAATGAGGTAAAAGTTCTTAATTATTATATTTTGGATGAGATTATTTTTTGGATGAAATTATAACTTCCCTTTTTCAAAAATTTACATTAATAACTTTTACCTCTTCATTTTTAGAATGAAAATTTTAATAATTAACTTAAAGAATTATATCTCTTGATTTCAGGATTATATTGAGATCACTTATATTTCTCACAAACTCTATTTTAATCCCAATAATATCACTAATTTTTTTTATTATCAATTTATTCATTCAATTAATCATTATAATTCTTTAATTATTTATTTTCAATTTAAATATTTCTATATTAATTCAAACATACCAAGTGATCAATTTCTAATTGAAAATCTCTAGGATTCTCCCCGTTAATCTCTTACTTATTACTATATTATTATTCTTCATTTTAAGAATCATTCAACTATTTTGGTTTGTTTATAAATTCTTAAGAGACTTATTTATTTTATTCTTACTTATTTTATTTCAATCTCATCATCACAATATGAAATATAGTATTTTGTGAATTTTGTTTATTTTTTTGGAAGAATTATCTTTTCCTTTAACTTTAAAATATTATCCCCTAATTTGAGTACATGAACCATTGTTTCTATTTAATTATTTTGAGGTTTATCATTAAACATTTATCCTTCTTGTTCCCCAAGAATTCTAGATGAAATATATAAAATCATTGTATAATTTTTGTACATAAAAGGTTTTATACCATTGTACTTAACTTTTTACAGTGCATGATTTTTTGAATAAAATGATATTAATTCATTGATGTTTATGAAATAATCCCCAAATTCTAATTTCTCCTCATGAGAGATTTTATATTTGATGTTAATTCATACTTAAAAGAATTTAAGTCTTATCATATTTTTCTATTTACCTTGTTTCTTAAAGGCTGGACCTGTCCTATTCTCACAGGATGTAAAGATATTATTGAGATTATCAACTGTGAACTCATTAGAGCCGTTATCCTAAATAGAAGAAATATTTTAATAAAAACAATCTACAGAAATTATCATTATTTTTTTAACATTTTGGAATCCTCTATAAATTTTCCATAACTTTGAATCATGCTAATAACCGTTTTGACCAGAATAAAGAACTATTCTTCCAACTCATCTTCTCTTGTTATAATATCCCCAAATTCATCTTGGGAATACCAATAATTGTTACTATAAAATCTATAAGAAAAACATTCTAGGATACAAAATTAAATACAACATCATACTGTGATAAAAAATTATAGACCCAGGTGAGATATTCCATGAACACTGGGGGGGGGGGTGAACCAATAGTCACAAAAACACAAACTATAAAAAAATATCATTTTCATATATTTTAAAGCATAAAACCCATGGAGAAAATAGATTGGTGATGATTTCAAATAGAGAGTGAGATATAACACCAATGACACAATAGATTTTTTAAAAGTTTCTCACACTTTTTATCAAGTGGATAGTCATTGGTGTATCTCAGTTTCTATACCACTATCCATGTAACATCCATAATTTTCATTGATTTTTTTTAAAAAATTTCTTCTTTAAATTATATATATTTATATTAAATTAATTTTTTCAATTTCATCATATAAACATATAAATTATATTCAAAATTATTAAAAAAATAGTTTTAATGAAATATTATGAAACACTAATAATTCTTTATCTCAAATACTAGAAGAATGATATTATTACCTATATTTCACATGTTTATTTATTAATTTAATAAAATTAATAATGGATCCATTTAATTTGAATAATTTTATTTTATTAAATAAATAATAAATAATTATTCTTAATTCATGTATCAATATAAAATTTTATGAATAAAAATTATTTGTCAAAAAATTGTTTTATAAAATTTATTTTAATGAATTCTAGATTTTATACACATATAGATTTAATTGAAAACTAAATTTATCTTTTTAGTAGTTTTATTTTCATATATTCATTTAAATAATAATCTAGTAATCGGAATCTAATTTTTAACAAATTATGATAATTTTTTTCATATTCATACAATTGCAACATACAACTATTTTTTATAATATAACATTTATTAATGTCATATGCCATTTTAAGGAAATTACATAAAAATAATAAATTCTTAAACAATTTTTTTACAGATAAATTATATTTCATGGGAAATTTATAATTTAAATAAAAATTAATTTAATGTGTTAATATTGTTTATCATATTTTTTGTGCAAGTTTTGATACACAAAAATATTCCTTTAAAATGTTAAGTAACATGTTTTTAATTTTAATGATATTATGAAAAATTTATTATTTTTATTAGAACAACTAATTTATCATATATATATATATATATTATCTTATTATCATAATATGGACCTAACATTTGGATATGGTAGTATTTATGAAATTAAAATGTCTATTGACATAAATTTGTAAACCTAGTGAATATTGTTGGTCATACGATAACTATTTTCCAAAATATTTATCTAAAAGATATAGATATATTAACTATAAGATTGGTTTTTTTAAAATGGAATTAAATTTTTAAATAAACATATAAAAATTATAATAGGGTATTTTTTTTTGTATTTTTCTGAACGAAAAAATAATTTTTCATGAATAGTAACAAATACAGTTCATATAAATACTCCAAGTATTATGAAATCATTATGACGTCAGATTTATTAATAAAATATTCGTTTCGTTAGTAAATTAAAATTAATTTTCTGAAAAAAATAATTTATTTGAAAATAAGACACTTAATTTCCAAACCTATAAATCAATTTTCCAAACTGATGATATAATTTTTTTGAATAAAAAACAATATTTGATTATTAATTAGGTATAAAATATTTCTAAGGTTCCATTCAGTATTATGTATTTTAAAATTTCAGATAAACCTATATTTTTTCATCAATGACTAGTAAAATTTATAATAATCAGCACTATTCATATTCTTCCACCAAAAAAATATAATCAATATTTTATTCAAGGATACCACTTCCCCTTAGCTATATAAACACCTCTCCTCCAACCATTTCTACTCACTTACAAAACTCATTCCTTTGAAAAAGATCTAAAAAAATACATCTCTAAAACCTCCAATAAACATTCATATGTCCCTCTTCTATCCAAACATCCCTCCAAATGCTTTAGACTAAATTAAAAGGAAGCGATTGAAGGATTAAGGAAAAAGTTCCCAAGTCTCTCTTTCCTTTATTATTTGAGATTCTTGTGACATAAAACTATTTTAAGCCTAATATTTATTTTTCTTATTTTATTATGTTTCCATGTTATGAAAAACATTTCATATATTATTTATTAGATATTATCCATTCCTTATTACTCAATCCCATTCAAATTTCATTACAATGTCGTTATATGAGTTTCAAAACCCATGTATCTTAATTTCAATTCACCTGTTACCGCTTATATAGTATATTACTAATTAAAATAAACTTTTAAAATTTATCTTGATTATAATATAAAGTTTATATAAAACCAAAATATGAATTATTTTTTATCTTATTTTAAACTCTCCTAAAATACATCATTCAACCATGGTGGTTTTATGCAACCTAAGTGAACAATCATATTTTATTTTTCACTTTTAACTTTTAGGGTTATTATTAAAAATAAAATTCATTATATAATATAAAATAAAATATATAATCATTTAATTTATAAGTTTCTATAATGATGAAATAATCCTGACATTATACATATTAAATGAAAATAATGAAATTTATTTTAACCATTTAAAATATGATTATAATGAAATGATTTTTGATCTGGATCTATTGTATAGAATATAATTAAAATTTTACTCTTGTACATATTAAATGAAATGAAAACTGTAAACTGAAAATTATAGATCTTATGGAACCACTTTATAATGATTATTAACATTACTATTATATCAATGTAGTTTTGGAATTGTGAACAGATAAACCTCAAAATGACCAATGTAAGACAATGTAATTTAATAAATGAATAATATGTGGTAATAAATGAATTAAAAAGTGATTATAATTTAATAAACATGAATAATATTATTAATTAAGTTAATAATAAATTTATCATTAGTATTGATATTTTTAGAGGACAATTTATGTGAGTTGGGAATTTAGTTAAAGGGCTTTAATTCTAAATCTCATTTCTTTTCAAGTGTCATTTGTCTATCTTATATCTTTTATTCTATGTCGCATCTCCAGGGTATTAAAAATATACCTCACTATTTTACCTTTACTTAATATTTACTAATAGTCTCCTTTCTTCCCATATCAATTTATATTTTTAACCATATATGGTTTGTAAAAGACTATTTCACTATATTTCTTCCTTTTTGGTTTTTTTCTATATCAATATCTCTTACTATTAATATCTCTCACTCTCTTAATATTTATCTATTTCTCATATTATTCCATTATGATTTTATGATTCATTTTCCTTCCATGTTTTTGGGAATTTCACTTATTTATAGTTATCTTCCAATTATTTCTTTAAGTGAAACCTAATGAAGTTTGTAAGGGAAACATTCCCAATTAATATATTCCTCTCCAATTTATCTAACATTAACTATATTTAATTACAAGGATAAATTTTCGAAATATTCTATAATTAAAATAGTTATTTTAAAAAACATTATAGATAATTTTGAAAATGATTTTTGAAAAAATATTATTTACCTATTTTTGTGACAACTTCACCAAATGTTATAAAACAATTTCTAGTCTTCTCTTAAATTATATTTTTCAGTATTATCAACATTATCTTTTAACATATTTATTTATATATAATTTTTTAGTTTTTTTATTATTTTTTGTAATCATTTTTATTAAAATATATCATAAATATATATTCTCCCTTAATTATGAAATTTTCTTATGAATTTCAACATTGTGTAAATAATAAAATATTGTTTTCTTAAAACATATTCTATTTTGTATCTTTGTTTGAAATATGTTTCATCTATATTAATACTATTTTATATTCCACCATTTTTACCATTTATTATGTTTTTTTCAAATATAATATTTTTTATAAAAGAATAATACATTAAAATAACAGTATGATTCATTATAAAAGTTGATATTTATATGTGGTGTTGGATATGATATCTCTATGAATGAATTGATCCATAATTTCCATTTTTTTGACTTATCATCTACTATTCATGAAGATTAAATTTCAACCAATTACTTTCGTTAGTAAATACACTATGTTTTTTTTCTTATTTTTTGTTTCATACCTAGATTACCATACAATTTGATTGACTAGGGAAATTACTGACTTGAATGAATACCATTTAATTGATAGTGTGTGAATATCATATTATTTATTATCAGTATTTAAGGATATTCATCTAGAATGATAATTTATTTATTGGGATGCCTATTTTATTTTCATGGGTTAATCAGGATTGGATTTTAATGGATTTGTGATTTATTTCCAAATCATGTGGTACATAGATTTAGAGATATATCATTATGATGAAGGTTTATAAAAGAAATATATATATATATATCCAATGAATTTCATAAAGATTTATACCTCACGAGATCTCAATATTATACTTGTACAAGATACACTTACATTTTTTCACAAATATATTCATGTACATGATGAAATTATCTTTTTCTATTATGTTATGTGTCTTAGTTATTTGGTTAAATTTTTACACATTGATATGATGGTAATTAAATAGAGATCTAACATATGTTATGATTTTCTGTACTTAAGAATTTGAAACATTTAAAATTTAGAAATCTATCTATCTCGATTATTTTGTGATAATTTCATATTTTTCCTTGGTATATGTATCTATTTTATGACTATCCTTTATATTTAATTTTTTTTATTCCACGTTTTATGATAATGGAATTTTTCCTCATGATCAAATATTACAATATCATGATCTTATTTAATTATTCATTCTATTTTTATCTTGAAAATTTGTATAAATTATTTATGATCTATTTATAGCTACTTAATGTCTCATTGGTAATTCTTTTCCACTTAATTATCAAATTTTCTCTCTCTATTTATATACCTCTTAATTTATCTAGGTGATCATAAGTATTAATTTTTTTGACTAGTTTATAACTTATATTTGATAAAATATTTTTTTTAAATTATGTGTTACTATTTAGTTTGATGGCTTATTATGTCCCTAGTTTTCAAATATATCTAAATTTTGATTAAGGGAGTTCGTTTTAATTTTGTGTTATATAAAAATGTATTTTTATTTAGAACCAGTTCATTAAGTGTTGGTATATGAGATTTTATTAGTATCAAATTAAAATAATTTATCTAACTATGGAAATTATCCAAATCATCTCTTTTTTACAAATGGATTCATAAGAAATGTGATACAACTCATGAAAGTGGTAAGAGTCCCTCCTGTAAAGCCCTGAACCAGATCACCATGTATGGTCAGGTCAGTTATATAATCTCATATGTACCTCAATGTATGCAATATATTATTTACTAGAAAAGAGAGTTTGAAGATTACGATGGGGAGACTATACCCCCCATATCAATTGCTAACACTATAGTAACAAAAGGGAGGAATAATAACTAAAAAAGGAACTAGTAAATAATAATAAGTGAAATATTATAATGTTTTTGGTATTGTAGAGTCATACAAGTGAAAAAACAAGGACCACCAAAGTGGAAGGTTAAACCAATATGACAATACAATACAGATAATAATAAAAATTATAGATAATATCCATATTCCATACCAGAATCACCTCGGCCTACATAATCCAACTTCTTAGCAGCTAGATTTCATTGATCCCTTTCAATCCCCTAGATCCCAAATCTTGAAGTCGTCATCTACACCGAGATGCTTGTGTAGGGTGTGAATATAACCAAGTTGGACACCAAAACTACATCCTTCAATATAAGTGAACTTGTATACAATGTTCTATTTCTTGATTCATAGAATAAATATGCATGTAAGCTATGATCAATTATGTGATGATTGTTCATGTGCTAACCAAGACATCATGAACCCTAACCATACCTACTTCAACTGCATCATGGAAGAGTAGTCACAACTGATATTCACATGAATCAGGTCATGATAATGTCATATATGGATCAAATAAATAATATCCATCTCAATTTAATAGGACAAATCACCCATCGATGCAAAATTTATTGCTTCAAGTCATCCCATTTGAACAATATATATCTTGAAAAACTTTTACTATCGACATAACGATCAATATAACATGAATTATACCATAAACTTGATGTGAATAAAATTATTAATCATAAATATCAACTTCAATGCATGTATAATTTCTATCAAATGGTTATTCCATATCACCAAACTCCCCATAATTTAATCTAGGATCCATTAGTCTGTAATCATATTACCATTATTTCCCTTTAAACATTCAACCAGTCACCCTTGAGAAACCAAATATCATGATACCAGTATAAATACTCCCATAATCTATGAAACCCCAAAAACAAGTAAAAAAATATAAAACCACAATCTTGATGTATCAAGCAATGGTTATCATGAAAACACATGGACCCATATACACATCAATTAATTAAAGTAATCATGAGATACAAATGAATTAAAATCATCACATATCACAAAACAATTATCATGGGACACACAGACTCATGAAAATGAAATGATGATAACAACTATATACATAGACCTTATATAGTAAGGACTACCTACCTTAAGCATGTTATTGGTAAACATTACTAGACACCAATAGTCATCACCCAAACCACACCCTATCACCAAATGGAGAAAGACAACACGATAAGGATATATATAAATAATCTTGATTCATTATAAATATGATATTAAAATGACATTCATGAAAGTAATGGAGACATAGACATTGAACTGATTAAACTTACCTAACACAAACCATTTTCAAAGAGATATTTTGGTCTGATCTAAGGGAAAGTCACCAATTATATTGAACTGATGCTGATTTATCAAATGACCAAGAATTATTCATGATACCATGACGAAATCCATATATGTAACAAATATAGCTTTGATCATTGGCCAATTCAAGAAGGGGAATAATATTCGAGTTAGAACAAATAAATCATTCCTCTAAGAAGATAATAGATTGATCTAGAATTTGTGAAATAAAGTGAGGATAAATATAGGATAAGAATCACCAAAAGTGAGCCTTTAAAATATAAATAATTGTCCATCCAAAGAAGGAATATATCTATAAAATATTTCTGGAAAAAAATTGGGGGTCTCCCATTATGACCCAACATTTAGGGACCACTAGCTAGTTAGTGGAGGATAACTAGATAGCCACTTGCTCCAGGAAAATTCTAGAGATTCATCCCCATCCACTGGATAGTTGGTTGGATCTATATAAGTGATAATATACTTGATGGTCCACTATCCCACAGATGGTCTCTGCTAAAATGAAGAGATCATGGATAAGGAAACAACTTTCAAGTAGACCTCGAGAAACTTCAATGATACTGGTCTAACATCATTATTCATAGAGTTTTTTATTTTTCCACCAACACCCTCTATACTCATAAAATGATAAAAAGGAGATATAAGGTCATTCCAAAACTAAACAAAAATGTACCTTGGAATCCGAGTATGTTATAACTCATCCCCTCTAATTAATTCTCATTCCCCAGAAGTTCATTTAGGGGTATTTCATGAAAAACTCGTGCCATTGAGGCTAAACATCAGATTATAATTACCATACCTCCAATCAAATCCATCTATTCTACTATAAAACATTAATGAGTTATACCATGTTTCCAAGAAATAAATTTTTTCTCAGGAACACAACTGATACTAGACAATCCAAAAATGATGAAACAAAATCTAACTTAATTTCCTCATAGTCGATCACATTCCCATGATCAGGATCATACCTCTAAAGCTAAGATACATAGAATAAGTTATTAATTACTAAATATTTTATAGGAATATCTAATAAATAATACACAACTATGATACTTTCTATCATTTCAAACAACCCGCAAACTATGTTTTTGGCTTCCCTTTCAACCATTAACAATGATTCCCCAACCGAGGTGACACCCAAAAGAATGACTAGTTTCCTACAATGAAATAAAATGGCTGCCTCATCCAGTTGGAATATGAATTTTTTTTAATATTATAATTAACTAATCAATTCCTAATCTACTCTTCCCTCTCAGAGGTCTCTTTCACCATACTCATCCCAGTGATAGCTGCCTCACCCTTCTCATGCCAAAATAGTGGTGAAAAACATATAAAACCAGAAAGAGCATAAAATCTTTACATATAAATAAAATACTAGAAATTTTTATTATACTGAAAATCTATTAAGACATAATGATCATCCCATGATCCACCAAAATATATATTGTGTGCCTAAAGTATATCACCCAAGATCATCATTAATCACTCTAACAATAAATCAATGTGAAGATGATACAATTTACCCAACTTTAACTGAGTACCCATATCCTTCTATAATACATTCCAAAATGATGATGTAAAAAATGTATCTATGACTGATATGATACTGGAATGAACTTTATGCAACCATACAATCACCCAAATGTAAATATTTCACAACTAATCAATAGAGTGATTCTATCAAATCGGCAAGAAATGTGCCACCTTTTTCATCCAACAAACTATCACTCAATGAAAATCATGAATTCATGGGTCCCTGGGAAAAATTATAACTAATTACATATTAACCTCATCCCACTTTCACACATTCAAAATAAGTGGATGAAGTAATCCTCCTGGTGGTTTTTTATCCTCCTTAATTCCTTAACAGAACATATAGTGAGATAAAAACAACGTGATGTATCTCTTTATTACAAAACATAAAAAATATCATTTTACACTACAATACATCTTTATTGAACCAATATACACTTCCCACTAAATTGAATGGGAGTTCCTCATCATCTCTTCCCTTATAAAATCATGAACCAATACTCTCTCATATACAAAAATCACATTGTATCTGTCTATAGATAATACGAAAACTGTATCAATTTATTACAACCACTCCCAAATCACTAATAATTCAGAATATAACTTCTGGATAGTCTTAACCTGGTTTACTATTGTTAACATGACAACCAAGGGATCACATTCTATCACCCCACGATGTTTATATGGATTAACCATCCACTCTACCAACAAGATAATTAATGAAACTTCGTTATATAAATGTCAATATATAAGATCCCCCATATTTATACTGAGGGAATATGAAATAAAATCACCTTTCCCAAGGCATAATCCATTTCAAAATAAAATTTCTATAGATACTCCACCCAATACCCCTACCAAAGATTCATGTTCTACTAATAGAAGATGTAACATATGATCTTGTGGAATAAGTCCTATATGGATTCATATATATAAAATCTGATAGCACCATTAAATATAATATATGGGTGTTACCTTAGGTATGATATAATATTTCTGCATGATGAGTATTTGGATTAAGTGAGGTTGTGGGATGATTAGTAAATTAAAAAATAAATAAATAAATAAATTATTTATTTTATCTATATTTTTAATCTTATAAATTTTTTATTTCTTTTAGAAAAACCCTAGAGTTAGATGCAGAAATTTAAGTATTGATAGAGGATCCATTTGAAGAAAATTCTTGGACCTTTAGCAATGAATCCTGCTTTGGAAATTGGTGTGCCAAAAGTGTTATTGAATCTTGCCAATGACATCAACGTGCAACCATTATTCATCAGGAATTAAACCAAACTCATGGAAGGTAACAATTTCTGTTATATTTTATCACCATATAGTTTATCTATTGATTTAAAATTAATATATGTTTCTTAAAAATTGAATCATGGGACGACAATTAGATTATGGGTGTTACATATTCTTCATAGAAATTAGAATGGATATTGTTTCCAATAATCCTAGTTATTTTTTTCATTGTTAATAATTCTAGGGGAAATGGATTTAGTACAACCCATAAAATGGTATGGGTTCATTCCTCATGTTTATGTCTTGCACATTTCCCCCCCCCCATTAATTTCACATTAATCTCTATTATTTTCCATGGTTGATAGTTCGACAAATACCCAATGATTAATCAAAATGAAGCCATTATTTGGAACAACATATTGATGTTATGTGTTTTTTTGGGAAGATATGGAATAATGAAGGTGTGGTGCTGATAATGGAGGATTGGGAACAAATTAGTATTAATGTTTCAACTTTTGGATTTGCTGTGGATATGCAGAGCGATGATGTATCTTTTCCCGAGAGGATTAGATAAAAAAAATATAGCCACCTATAGTCCAAAGGTATGGTCCATGCTATGTCTTGGTTCTATAGTGAGAATCATGTATAGATTTGATCTAAAAGAAGCATGGAGTTAAGAAAAGTAATGTTTAAGGGATTATGGAAAATCTATATATACATGGAGTGTAGTCTAAATAACACAAGCCATGTAGTCCCCTTGCTGTAGTAGTTAGGGTTTTGGAAAAATAAAAAATATCACACAATGTTTGACCTATTCCTAATGACTTGGTGTGTACCCCTGGATTACTTGGGTATGAGAACTTCAAGGTACATAGGCATGAGAGGAGTACATGGTATGACTCGGTACTTGGACATGACTAGAGTACCCATACACAACCAAGTACACGAGCACAACTAGAGTACATAGAAACGAACTTGTAATAAAACATATTTAAGTACCTAAACATGACCATGTACATGGGCATGAACATTGTATAGAGGAATATCTTTAAGTAACCAAGAACATAATAAAGTACACAGGAAAATAAGGGGCATGGAAGACAAGCAGGGTACTTTGAGTACATGCTCTTTATTTTCTAAGGGCAGGTTGGGGCCCTTGTCTAATTCTATTTCGACATATTTCTCCAAGGTGCGTTCCCTTGTTCCATCCCCATGAGGGTACAATGAGGCATCATATCCTGAGCATATGATGTGATCCCTTCAATGAGATTAGTCTTGGATAGAGTTCAAGTATCACTCCATTCGGGCTGGGGTGAGATCCTCCATTATATCTTCTTCATCCCCAGGGGGTTTAAATAATCATCATGACCAACATACTTGGGCTTATGATCCTCCATTTACCCGATTATTCTTTGTATGGTCTGGTGTTCCCTATAGGTCCGAGGTGAGATCACCTATCCATACATCAAGATATTATGAGATCCAATGCATCCTTATTTATGTTGATGCCATATGATCAAGACAATTGGAAGGAGAACCCTTAGTATTATCAGGCTCAGGGAGTGAGTTCTCTTGGAAAATGATTACCTTGAATCCTTGAGTAGAATTCTATGGCAGAATGAATGGTTGCGATCTTACCCCAATACATGGTGTCTATCTTGAGTATATTTGGGTAATTACTGTTATGTCTCTTATTTTGATTTCAATTTCTTTGTGATGATGAAATGGATTCTACTTTGATGCTTTGTACTTATTGATTTTAGGGTATCCTACCGGTAATGTATATACTCAGACCTTTGTGGAATTTTTCCACACATGTCACATTTTATGCAGATGAATGTAATTTCGATGGATTCTAATGTGAAAAAAGAGCAGACAAATCGTAATGATATAGATATACCATTGTTCATATTAGGTGTTATTATTGATATTATCCCCCTGATTTTTACCAGGTTGGACTATTTTATAGTTTTTATGGGATTTTATTTTTCACTTTTCACTTTCTCATACATTTTTTCACACTCTGATTGTGGGATATAGATGTATGAATACATTATGGTATCAGTTTTATTTTACTTTTTATCTTAATGTGGATATTGGGGATGTGTTCACATGTATAAGGACCTTATGTTAGGGCCTCCCATGTTAGTGATATACTTATTCGAATTTGGTCACTAGATCTTTGATTATTGGTGGATGGATTGGGGTGTCACAATTGGATTATCACCACACAGACAAGCCCTAGTGGGTCGGGTCATGACATAGTCGTATGAGAGGATGTTACATCTTATGATAAGAGTTTAGATCTTTTCTAGCTATGAGGTTTGGTTTGGAAAATAAGGAAATAATATTAATGTTTTTTGAGTTTGGATTTGAAGACAATGAATCTAGTATTGGTGCAGTGTTTGGTGCATCCATTTGATAAGAATTTGATAACCTTGTTGTCTACTTGGCACATGTAGGTACTAGATTCTTGAAAAACATTGGTACGTGAATCATATGGGAATTGGTTAGGGTTTACAATTTTATATGGAGTCATAATCCTAGATATAATCTTTTTACTATGGTATATCTTGATATCTATGGATTCCTACACATCTATAAATTTCTAGGATTTCGTAGCAGGATCATGAAGATGTTATTCCTAGTGATGGGGATTTAGTGTAGGGACCTATGTAGGAGGTGTTCCCTCTAGGCAGGTTTCCAGTCTTACTTCCACCCATTGAGAATTCGGTTAAACCAAATGTATAAGTAGTGGATGTGTACACTCCATAAGTTACCTATGTAGTGGAACCTCTTATTTTGTGGTGATATAGACCCCTAGGTAGAAGAGGAATTTATAGAGGTAGTTATGTATGTTTTCCAACTTGTTAGGACACATACGATTAGTGAGAGGTCCTATGGATGAGTCTTCACCTTGGATCTTTTGGGCGATGGAGCAGTCTAGTGACCAAGAAATTGGTTGAGAAAACACTCTATAGGATAGAGTTTAATCATCTCTTTAGGGGTGAGTTCTATCCATTCAACCATCTAAAAAGTGTTCATCTAAGAGCTTCTAAAGCTTTGAAAAGGTAGCATGACCATGGTAGAATATTCAGTGAGTTTACCAACCTCTTGTGATTTTCCAAGGTTATGGACCCTGATCCATTGTTTTAATCATGGAACATTGAGTGTGTCATACACTAATATATAAGGGTTGTAGTGATATCTATTTTCATTTCTACCTATGTTATGGTTCTTGAGTAATCTTTAGTGGTGGTGAGACTTCTAGATGAGAAGACTCTAACATATAGATCGAATACTAGGGACATAAAATACGAGACTTTATTAGCGGATATATGATTGTGAACATAGGTATCTAGGTGTGCAAGATGATTTAGGAGATGGTATAATGATATGGATTTTTAATTTAGGGCTCCCAGGATTGATATAATCAGTTGAGAGAGATTCAGTTTTTTATTGAGACAGTTAGGGACATCTCATGTGGGATTTTTAGACTTGTCAAGAAGCTGAAAAAGAGATGGTCATAGGTCCACTAAAGTAGAGAGTGTGGCTAGATTAGGGAGGTCTGTAGGGTGATATACCTGGAAGAGGAGATTAGAGGGAAGTAAGAGGTAGCTTATGATTTGATTTGTTTCCACCACCACCCCCAGGTGGTCCATACTAGGGTTAGGAAGCTATTGGTATAGGATGAGGGTGGATTTTGGAAGTATAGGTTTCTAAACCAAAGGCTCCAAGTATAGTTAGAGTTATGACCTATGTATTATCTAATTTTTTTAATATAGTTTGATTCCAAATCAAGAAAATCCGTTCTTGATTCTTCCCTTTTTTGAGATCTAGATATTATGATGGAAATTTTGTCTTGACACTTATAGTTTAGTAATCATAGTAGAGGGGATTTAGAGATAATATAATTCGGTAGATAGTGTGCCCAAATATTAAATAAGAGATATTTCTATAGAGTCGTTTTGTAGTATCTATTATCCTTATTATCTCATTATATATATAGAATGTATCTTCACATTTCATGAAGATATTAACTATTTCAGGATGTGAATGTGGTGTGTTGATATTGTTGGGATGAATTTTTTCTTCCATTGATGAGAAGGAAAATCCATAAAAATCCATATAGGCTCATACACATGTGTATACAACTTATTACTCACCTTTTGGATATTATGACCATTGTAGTAGTTGATGTTACATGATTTTATCTTTATACAATGGAGTCCATGTGTGAGGACATCTTCCCTGATGAAATTTTAGGATTAACTCCTTATAGAGTGATATAATTCTGTATATACTTTAACTTAAAGAATTATCAGATATCCCTACCATTATATTAGATGGATCCAGTGGAGATTTATGAGTTGAGGGTGTAGTTGGAGGATTCATAGAGGAATGAATTTTTCATACATAGTGTTTCCCCATGGGTAGCGCCAGTATTGTTCACCTAGAAGGAATATAAGAGATTGAGGTTGCGTTTGGATTATAATTGGTTGAACTAGGTTAAAATTAAGAATAAATATCCACTACCAGGGATCAATGAACCCTTCATCCAACTTATAGGGGTAAGATGGATCTCAAATATTGACATCTGGTTAGGTAATCACATGCTCTAAGTTTAGGATGAGGAAATAATGAAATGAAATTACAATGTCTCTATGGTTAGAATAAATACTTAATGATTCACTTATGAATGATTAACTCCCTAGTATAATTCATGTGACTCATGAACTAAATCGTTAATCCCTTCATTGATCTGTTCATAGTAGTTTTCATCGAGGGCATCCTTGTTTGATCTATGTATGTGGAGGAGCACATGAAACATTTGAGAATTATTCTGGATGTACTTAGAGAGAAATAAATTATTGGGACCCTCTATAAGTTTCATTTATGTATTCAAGAGGTCCACATCATGGGACTTGTTATCTTCACACATGGTGAAGTAGTAGAACCAGCGATGGTTGAGTAAGTGGTAGTTAAGGATCCACCTAAGATTATTATGAATCTAAAAATATTCCTTAGATTAGAAGGCTATTATAGAATATTCATGCCTCATTTTTCTAGGGTATCATTAACCTTGAATTCCTTGTCCCAAAAATGTTTTTCCTTTTATTTGGATGGAGAGATTCCATCAGAACTTTTTGGGGTTACAACAAAGGTTGACAAGATCTTACATATTGAGCCTTCTAGAGGAGGGTGTTGAATACATTGTTTCTATAATTCCTCATGAACTAGGCTTGGATGTGTTGTAATTTAGTGATAGTTAGTGACTTTCTATGTGTACGGATAGTTGAGACACCATGAGTTGAACTACGAAACCATGATCTTGAGTTGGTAGAAGTAGTCTTGACATAGAAGATGCGGCGACACTATCCAATGGGTGAGTGGTGTATCATGGACTCTGAAAATAATATTCTCAATTATATATTATCATATAACGATATTAACATGAGATATAAATGATGGGTATAGTTACTTTAGGATTATAACTTTGAGATAGTCTATACTTATGAGATGTGGAACACAGTGGAAGATTCTCTATATAAGAGATATTCTTCTCTTTTTTTGAATGAGTCATGAGAGAAATTTTCCTCACTGTAGTTTTCTTTAGTGGATGAGGATGTTCTATTGTACCTATAATTGATGGTTATTACCCTTAAATTCTATTTTATATTAAGTATGATCATCTTGGAGATACCGACAATGATACAATACATATTTAGATATCCATTATATATTCCACTGAGGAATTTTCTAAACGTGAGGAGCATATAATAATTTTTAGAGGGTAGACGATGGTTCCAATGATGCTGAAAGAGGATGTTTTAATTTATTGGCATACACCCCACCTCAAAATTACATCAAATAGTAGAATATATATACCATGACCATTAGTGTATGTTATGATGGTTAAGGACGAAAAAGTGTGTAGGTGAGTTTGATTATTGAATTCTCACTTGTTAGTTGGTAAAGGTTAAACACCAGATTCTAGAAAACTTAGATCATCCATCTATATTCCAGAGTGGAATTAGGATGAAATATCTGTTGAATTCATGATGGGTCTTTCAGGATCATCCAGAGACCATGATTCAATATGGCTGATCGTAGACTGAATCACAAAGTTGGACAACTTCCTATATATTCAAGAGGGGAGTCCATTAGATAAATTGGGATTCCCTTTAATACATGTGATAGTTTGATTTCAAATATTTCCCTTGATTATTGTTTTAGAACATTATTCTCAATTCACATCAGGATCTTAGAGAAGATTGTAGGAGGCCTTTGGGACTCAGTTTCATTTGAGCACGAAATTTCACTCCAAGATTGATGAATAGATTTAGTGGGACATTATAGTTCAAGAAGATATGATTCAAGATAGAATAATAGACTTTGGTCATATTTGTGAGGATCTATTTCCCTGGGAATATTTTTTGTACAAAAAAACTACCATTATACCATTGGTATGGCACCATTCATGGCCTTGTATGGGAGACCCTTTTGTCAGCACTATGATGGACTAATCCAGTGGAGGTTGCTCTTATGGACCTTGAGTTGATGTGAGAGAAGATAGAGATATTGTAGATCATCTAGGAGTAGGTTAGGAATTCATAGATATTTAATAATTATTATGGGTACCGACAACATAAGCCTTTGGAGTTTGATAAGGGAGACCATGTGTTCCTGAAAGTCACACCTCAATGGGGATTTTAGAGACATGAACAAGGTTCCAAGTTATATTTAAGTCTTAATGAACCTTTCCAAATAATGTATTGGGTTAGAGATGTTGTGTACAACTTTTCTCTACTGCCATAGTTAGACCAGGTATATGATGTCTTCCATGTGTCATATCTGAGGTGGTATGTGCACGACCCATTTCATCTTATCGACTGGGGGAGTTGGGAATCGATGATGGATATACCTTTGTATATTAATAGGTAGAGATCAAGGATCATCATAATAAGATCATTTTTGTGTGAGTGATTCCCTTATTGCATGTCTGGAGGAAAAATTGAAATCTTCTGGAGGGAACCTAGGATAAGGATAACAAGATTTTAGTCTAATACCATCATCTTATTGAGTATACATTTTTATTTTAAGAATGAAAATCATTGAGGTGAGATAATGAAATACCTCTTTATTTCCCTGTAAATCTCTGAGATATATTAAATAATATTTTTTAATATTATTCCGGATTTAATACAAGATTCCAAGTCCCGATAATTCATGATATTGATATAATAAAAATATGAAATATATTATTTCATACATGTGTAGTGTTTATAAAATAGTGTAATAAGACTTGAATGAAGTCTTGGATGTGAAATATTAGTGTGAAGTTTAATTAAAAATGTGTGTTTTACTCTAGGTGTGATGTAATCTTTATGCACATCATACACTTGGATTATGTGTGTCCAAGGGGGATTAGTAAGTTAATAAATAAATAAATAAATTATTTATTCATTTTACTTCTAGATATAATATTATCTATTTAAACCCACTTATGAAAAAAACTAGGGTTAACTACATACCCCAATGTATTGAGAGACGATCCATTGGAGGATAATTTCTGGACCTCTAACAGTAGATCTAGCTTTGGAGATCGGTGTGCCAAAGGAGTTCATGGATCTCTCCAACAACATCAATATGCAACCATTCTTTAGTATAGATTGACCCAAACTCAAAACATGCCATTGTTTTTATTGTATTTAATCCCTATATTTTTTATCTATTGATCGAACATTAATAAATCCTTACAAAAATTTGATTTGTGGGTTGACCATTAGTTTATGAATGTTTCTTATTCTTCAGAGAATTTGGAATGGATATTTTTTTGAATAATCATATTTAGTTTTTAATCATTTTTCATTATAATGGAAATAGATTGAGGTCAAACTAAATAATGGACCTGTTTTATTTCTCAAGTTATGTGTTGTGAATTTCATCTTCCATTCATCGATGATATTTCCTTTAGCTTCTAGTTCGACAAATACCAGGTGATTGATCATCGTGAAACCATTCTTCATTGAAACAGATTGATATCATGGGTTATGGTTGCAATGTAAAGACATGATCAAGGTGTGGTTTCAATGAAGGATTATCATAACTAGATCAGTATCAATAGTTCATGGTTTTGCATTGTGATGATGGTGAAGAATAACACCAGATCATTTCTTGAGTAAATTGGATAGCCAGAATTTGGGCACTGATGAAGGAAAGGCCTGGTCAATGCTATATCTAGGATCTAAAATGCGAATTATGTTAAATATACTGAAAATAGAGGAATGTGGTGAATACTCGTGATGTTTCTAGGATTCTGTAAAATATAAATACACACGATGGGTATTATGATGACCACATGACATATTTCCCCCGGCTTATGAAAGCTTGCATTTTAGAAAAATAAATAATCACACCCCATTTGGTACCCACCAGACTCCTTGTGAACCATACCTGGTGACACGACGTATAATCCTAGAGTACACAAGCATAGAAACATCTAGGTACATGGTCACAACTAGTGTACATAGGCATGATCTGGTACTCGGTCACAACCATGTACATGGTCACAACTAGAGTGCATGGGAAAAAATAGGTACTCAGACGGGATATGACTAGTTAAAAATACATGACCATAATACATGATCATTCCCCAAATTACATAGGAAGATGATGAAGTACATTATATGACCCGAGGTATAGAATACATCCCATGTACTCCTAGTACATGCTTTGTACTTTTCTTAGTGATGTTTGAGGCCCTTGTTCTCGATAGTATTGACTTATTCCTATAAGGTGTGTTCCCTTGGTTCATCACCATGAGGCTACAATGTGGAAATACATCATGACCATATGATGTGAACACCACCATGGGTTTTGTATTAGATTTATTAAAATAATCTCCTAGTGTGGTCTGGGTTGTGATCCTCTATCATTTATTCTTATTCTTTAGGAAGGATTGATGAATCATTGTAATCAAGATACACGAGCGTACAATACCATACTAAGTGGGTTATTCTAGGTAGGGTACAATATACCCTAGAATCCTAAGGTGAGATCCCCTATTTGTGCATCGAGATATTTCAAGTTCCGGTGAGTGATTTTTTTGGGTGAGGCTCAATGAGAACATCTTTTCAGTGGAGAACCATAAGTGTTATCAGAATCATGGAGTGTGTTCTGCTAGATGAAAATTACCCTGAAGACTCATGCTAAATCATATAGATACGTGAATATTTGTGATCTTACCCTAAGAATTGGTTTCTATATTGAGTATATAGGGATTATTATTTTTATGTCTCATATTTTTATTGACATGCATATGTGGCGATGAGATGACTACTCAATTAATTATATATTTTTGCTAAATTTGGAATGTACTACTAGGTATGTATACAACCACCCGTGCATATGATCTTCCTACACATGTCTTGTCTTGTTCATATGAGATTCCTTTCAACGGAGTCCTAGGTAGACCGGGAGTAGGAAGAGAATAGTGGGATAGAAAGATCATTGTTTAATATATGTGTTTAATTTGACTGTTGTCCCCTTATTTTTTCTTGTTTTAATATTTTATAGTTTTGGTGGGATTATCCTTGTCACTTTATGCATCCCCATATAATTTTTATACTTTGATTGTGGGATTGGATACATGAATTCATTATGATATCAAATTTATTTTATATTTGAACATTTTGTATATGTTAGAGATGTGTGTCTGTGTACATGTACCTTAGTCTATGGACTACCATGTTAATGATAAGACAACTCCGAATCGGTATCTATCCTCATTCCTATTTGAGGCGGTTTGGGATCTCACACTCGACTTCTGTCTAGGTACATGGGCCCCAGTGGGTCAGGTCATGATAGTTATGTCAATCCGATGGTAAAAAAGTTTAAATCCCTGGCTCATCCACTTCCACTACACACATCAGTACAAAATATTGGTATTCTAGTGGTCATTTGACTTTTTTAAAAAATAAAAATTATGTTTTTAGTAAATTCATGAAGAGGTCATCGTGACGACCCCAACACCACAAATGATGATCCATTCCAATATTGAATGGCTAAGGTCTGGCCCTATGAAGGTCGAAATATGGATAATTTTTTTAAAGGTATTAAAATAATATATATATATATATATATATATCTGTGTGTGTGTGTGTGTGTATATGTGTTTTTTGTGATAATTTTCTTCGGGTTGGTGGGGTTTCTATCCAAATTCAGGGGCTTAATGGATGAAATATTTTTCCTAGTGGGACCATTTTCCATATGAATGTAGAAGTTTAAAAAATACTTTATTTGAAATTTAAAAAGCCTAAAATTATTCTTGATAAATATTAAGAGATAAAGGGTGTGGGGGTTGCGTTGGATTGGTGGGAGAGGCAAAAAAAATTAAGATTCAATTGTGTGCGGGTATGATAATTTTTTAAAGAATGTTTTGCATGCGAAGAGAAATATTTCCACCCTATGTAATAGCTACCCCCCATGTTTAGAGAATTTGATACCCAAAGGGACAATTCTATATAAAAAACTAAATAATAAAAAAGGAAATGTACAATGTACCACTATATTGAACCCTTTCCCCATTGAACTCCACTATCATCTTGTCAAGACGCCACCCACAAATTGGCTTCCTACTTAGCATGAAATCATCTCTATCACCATAAAAACCTATCAAAGGACTCACCACTACCTAACCATCCCCATCATACACCATCATGTACCTCGTTAGAAAGGCTGGACCACCGCTATCCTTTCACATTATTGTCTCACTCACCACCCACCACTTTTCTCATTGTCGTCTTCGCACCATTGCACAACATCTTTCTGCACACTAGCCATCAGTGGAGGTCCCCTCTCATACAGCCTCCCATAGTGCCAGATTTCCATCATCATGGCCTCTGCACTACTCAATCCCATAGAAGACCACCCGAATTCCAATGCACCACTGTCTAGATACCCTTTCCCTACACTACTAAACTGCCCCACTATCACCTTCCATGTAAGTGGGGGAACCTTCAGTCCACCAAACCGTACGACCTATAACGGGTCATGAATAGTCTAAGAACCACTTTATTATGGTTTTATAGCTTACACAGACATAAGGGGAAATTTAATAATTTAATAATTTTAATTTATTTATTTTTGAATAAAATTTATTTTTTATTTGGGACCGAATGGAAAATATTAATTATATTTAAATTAGTAGAATTATTTTAATTCATTTAATTCCCAAGAAATAAATATTTCCCATATTGAGTTTTAATGTAATATTTTATTTACATGGGGACTGATCTTAAGGAGCGATCTACCAATGTATGTTTGTTTTTTTAATTATTTTAATTATTTACGTAATTATATTTGGTGCATGTAATATTTAATTATTTGATTGTCTATGAATATTTTTCATCGTTTAATGTGAATAAGGGATTACATGTCCATGAGAGTTATATTTTATGTGTATTACACATTTCTGAGACCCCCTCACATACATGTGAGTATTTATGTATTATGATGATGATGTTATAATACATTGATTACACTAAGATGAGGAAGTATTATAGAATATTTTGAATACATTGGACCAATGTGAAAGTATTGATATGTATTAGAAACAACTCAGGTATTATACAACTAGGTTAATGGTTGATCCATTGAGCATAAATGGATCAACTGATAAAAAAATTCTCAGGATCATCCATGTTTTATATTTAATTTATGCATCGTTTATTTTTTTTGTGAATATTCAAGTATACAAAAATATATAAAATAATAAATAATCAATTCATAGATTAATATAAATTAAGATCAGATGAATGTTTTTTTATTTACTTCATCGTCGGGTTGTGATTGTGTTGGAATAGTTTTTTATAAGATATATAAAATTATTTTATTCATTGAGAAATAATAAAAATACTCAAAATAATATTTCCTTCAATCATTTGAATCCAAACAAAACTGGGTGTATAGGGTTCTCAACAGCTTGAGTTGACGGTGCCTCATACTAACGGGGAGTTCTTATGAGAATGATGGGTTGAATTAAATAAACATGAAATCAATGAAGTATCCATATATAGATTTTTTTTTATATTTTGAGGAAAAGAGTTGAGTAAATCAAGTTTGTAATTTTGGGAACCTGGGACATCACTCAATAGTTCGACGGGCCATGATTCAATGTGTTTGGTCAGCCAAATTCATATATTGATACTCTATGAGTAGTGGGATTTTCATAGATAGAACTATGAAGGTTGGTTTCTAGGATCCTTGAAACTAGAATAATCATGATGGTGAGTAATTCAATATAGTATTTAGGAATACTAGTATTCGATAAAATATTGGGATCCATTTAATGTCTTAATCTGTAATGTCTAATCGGTAATGAAGATAAAGTTACCAATATGTTAAAATTTTATTTTGTAAAAAATAAAAATTAATACCATAGATAAACTCTAAATAATTTTTGAAAAAATAACATTTCCTCACCATTGTGAGTTTCCAAGAGTAGTACAAGCACACATGAAAAGTACTAGAATACATGAAATATTACGTGTTAGATTCCCCATTATCTATTGACCAACCTTAGGAAGAGAGTGTGATTAAGATGGTTATATGAGACAAATGGATATCAAAATTTATTTTTACATTATTATGTTATAATAAATGTATAATAAGTTGTAGACATAACACTATGACATGTATGATTCACAAGTTGTCTCATCTCTGAAAAGTTGGCGAGGAGAAAGTGAATAGAGATGTGAATGTGGTGATTATTACAATAAATATGATTACATTTAAGGATGTATCATGATCATTCATTAAATAATTTTATTACAATTTTTTACCAAATTAATCCAATTTTGATTAATATTATAAAAACATATGGATAAAATACTTCATTACCATTTGGGTGAGGATTTACATGCAAATAAAAACCTTAAGAATGTATAATATTTTGTTCTTATAGTGAACAAGTTGAAAGATAAGGTAAAAATTCCAATAGAAAGTGTGATTTGAAATGAAACAATACAAAATCCTTCAAAAAATTGAGGTAAATTCACATAAAATAGGTTATACATCATTTTATGGGCTTTTTATATCACACTTCTTGGATATTAAATATAATTTATATATTTTTATTCAAATATATTATCCAATTATGAAAATAAATGTTTTAATAAGTAAGGTGAAATTAAAAGTGGCTAATAATGGGTGATTCCTAAATCAATGGTGAGAACTGCACAAATTCTAAATGCCAGGTTTAATGATTCTAGTTGAACTTTTATTTATTATTACCAAAACATTTATCTCACATGTACACTAGAAAAATGGATACATTATTAAATTATTTTAATTAATGTTTTTTTGTTGTTTCTAATACTCAATTGATAGTTTAGTTATCCTTTAATCATTTTCAGTAGCTGATGAATAAAAAAATTAAGTCTCAATTATACCAATTTGTGGAAAAACTAATCAATGTCTTGTGAACCCAAGTAGTTTTTAAAGATATGATAAACATGTTTTAAGACTCATTAGATCTAAAGACCAAAGGTATTATTAAAAAATTTACTTTTATAGATTTGGATAAAGAATCATTTATAAATAATGGTAACCCACAATACATTCAGAATTATTTTAGCAAGAGATCATGAACGATTCCAAGGATAAGATTGTGGTAAATAAAGTCATAATATTTATTTAAATTTTTTTAAGTAATCTAAAAGTGAACTCTACAATATTTATGGTTAGAATATATGAGTTTCTTCATGATTGTGTTTTGAAGAATATCCTGACCAAGAAATCATCGATCATGAAATGTAGAGTTGATTTATTCATAAAATCACATTTATTTATTCACTACAATGAAATCATATAGGTAAAGGTAATCAATTACGATTCATTCAGAAAAAAATTGATCATTAATATATAGCTTGGGGTAATTCAAACTTTATGCACTTCAAAGTCATGATGTAAGTTAAAGGAACATAAATTTTGAGGCCCATATGCATTACAAAATATTCCATTATATTTCAAGACATGTTTTACAAATAGAGGCTCTATCCCATAAACAAATACCAAATATAATGAAAAATGGATATAATATGAGTTATAGTACTATATAAATCCATCAGGTTATAATAAGATGTATTAGGCGAAATGTGTTTTTAAAATAAATAAACATACTTGCACCAATAAAAATAAAAATTTTATCTAAATTAATTTTCCTAATGTTTTTAAGGATATTACATAAATACTGAGGTGGAAATAGTATAGTCAAGTAATGTACTATATTTCTATAACAGTTTACACATTACTATTTGAGATAGTGGGAAAATATGAAAGTAGATTTAGTCAATACCAAAGATACACAAGTGGCTGTAATAGGAACAAGTTAAATGAAATAATGTGTAAAAGGAATATCCCTGAGATAAATATTTTTCAGGAAGGATGAAATCAAGGTAATGGTTTTAATTTTACCATAGATAGTGATACATTATTCATTGAGAATAATAAATCATACTAGTAAGTATTAAATTGAGACAAGAAAATACTAAAAGGTTCAATTACAATTTAATAATGGATTCCATGTATCAATGTATAAGTGATTAGTATTTTGATTGTTTCATATAATGTTGTTGTAGTGGTGCTCAATAGAAACATTACATGGATGGTATAAAAGTGTTACTAATAAGTAACAATTTCTTAAACCAAGTCATCATCTCTATATCCATTATAATTATACCTATCATAGATACTTTCTATGATCATTATATTATGCATTGAATTTAAAACCACATTTATTTGAATGTATCTATATGATAAAACCAGAAATATTTAGTGATACCATAGAATGCTAATAAGGGTTTCAAGTTACCAAAATCTAGTTTTGGGTATTAGTAGGAAACAAGATCATAGAATATTGATTGGAATAAATTTTCCATGTGCCTATAATAATTTATTGGGAGTGCCACTATTTTACAAGGTAAAATATGTTCAATAACATATGGAAAACAACAATTGGTCATAAAATTAGGTAATACAAGAATGAATGTAACTTTCAATAGATTAAATTAATGTAGAAACCTAATTACCAAGGAAAAATGTATTTCTAGGTAGATATAATATGTTAAATAGATTAGTCCAAAGTGTATATATAGAAAAAGTATTAAAAATAAAAGTAGGAACAATTCAAGAGAGAATTGTTTCTAATGTGACATGGAATAAATATATCTAAGAAGGCATGTATGTGAAATAAAATGAAATTAATGTGGTGAGTTGAATAACATATTCTTATATTATTTATCAATAAAATATTACATTCTATATACAATATATTATTTTGACAACATATTCCTTATTATAGGAAACTTTCAATTATATCAAAATGAACTAAAAAGAAAGAAGTCAGAATGACTCAATTGTCTTTTAAAGAGTATAAAAGATATGTTCATTGTACATGGAGATGAATTGATACTAGTTTAAGGAGGAAAAAACTATTATTCCTTCGGGTTAATTTGGTCTAATATCACAGTCATTCTAAGGTGTGGAAAAAGAGAATATTATTCAATCTCATGGTAATCATATCTAAAAATATTAATTGTATTGTGGATTCAGATGTAGCTAAATATGTAGTGTAAAATAAAAAATGATTTTTTATAGTTATTATAATCACACTACATAAATAATGTTTTATCATAATATAAATATTAGAAATTCAACTATTAGTAATAGATAATATTTCATGTTTTAATAGTGAAGAAAGGAATATACTTGGGGATATCATCTCTTGAGGAGTCATACTCAAGGAGGTGAAGTTGTACATAGTAAAATTGCATTATAGTGATGATGTGGTAGACCCAACAACTAAAGATATAACTTAGTAGAAGCATGAACATATCATGTGACAACTAACAATTATAGTTATAAGTTATCTCTAATTCAAGTGGGAGAGTTGTAAAAGTGGGTCCCTATAACCAACTATAACATTACTTTTTTATTACCATATCATGTATGTGGTGATGTATGCATGACGTATTTTTACCACAATAGTGTTGGTTTTTCTAAATCTACAATATATATAGTAATGTACTTTGATTATTTTTCATATCAAAAGGTTTTAAAAGCTTCCAGGACATAATGGTAGCCATGAGATACCAAGAAATTAATTTTAAATAGATATATTAGTGTCTAGATACATCATACTAATTGTACATATATTCTTTCTGACCAATAGGTGATAGGGGATCATAAACATAAATATTTATTCTCATAAAGTTCAAACATAGTTTTACCAAGTATATGAGATCATGGGGACTAGTGATCCAATATAAACACCACATGTTTCATGTGTCATTATTATTTTTTATCTATGAAAAAATGTAATAGTATCTTGAATTGAGATTATTATCTATGTATACTATTTTATCATGCAGTTTGATGTAAGTAAAAAACCCTGAAATTAATGTCTTGTTGAGGTATCTTTCATTGGGTGTGCCACTGGTGGTATGCAATTTATTGCATAATCAAGATATAATTTTTTAATTTTGAAAGGAAGTGATATCACATGACTAGTTTATCAGGATGATAACACCTTCACAGAAACCATGTCTATAGAAGAAGAAGGTAATTATATCTAGTTAGATAAATGGACAGTAAACCAAGAAAGATAATGACAAAAGGTGTGAATCCATATTTATTAAATATCAGGAGATAAAGAGATTATATTACATAATTGTTTTTCATATGAATGGTTTTCATTGCGATGAATTTTCCGTATCTCCTTAGGGCCTTGATGGGTTACTATAATTGAATAATTTTATGTGGATAATATCACTACTATCAAGATTAGGTCCTAGAGGGTCACATACATAACCTATTAAAAATTCATTCCTATTATAATGATAATGATTTTAGGATATCATGGGCCCCACCACTGGGGTCTTGGATATATTTGAATTTCATACAATCACTTAGTATAAATAAACCCATATTATTTGAGTTTAGAATAATAGGTATTGAATTTATTTATTAAATTTTTTCACAAGATATCATGTCAATACATGAAAAAAAATTATAAAATGAATTCTTTTTAATATTCAAGGTTCGTTTAATATTTCCATAAATATAAGCTTATTTAATGGATAATGTTTATCAAATAATATATGTATTATTTTAAAAGTAATTTATAAAATTAAAAATGATATTTATGACTCATTAAATTAGGCTTAAGATGTCCTTCATAGCTTATATAATAGGCATTACATATCTGATGGTTGGGGAGACATTTATGAGTATTTTGAGGAACTATATATAAGTGGGAGGAGGCTCTCACTTTTGGTAATATTCATTATGTGAATTTGAGAGCCTCTTTATCATCTACCATATTCAAATAGAGAGAATCTATCAATACAAGAAACGGATCTTATATCTCATTCATAGATTGATGGATCGATGTAGTGGTGATCATTGGGAAATCAATGGAATCATCAGATTTCGGTTCTAGCACCAAAATTTCAATGATCGATGTCCCACTGACATTCAATGTGTTTGTGGATGATTTAGAGGGATCCAACATCAGTTCCAAGGAGAAATGGTTATTGATGATTAATGGTTCGAATGAATCATCAAATCAAATGGCATAATATTCAATTTGTTTTTCAGGTTTAAAAATATTCACACAGGATCCTCACCTACTGTACAAGGCTATATATCACTGGATTCAACACAGCTACATAAAATTTAGTGTTTAAAATTTCTAAACCCCCACCTATATTCTTACACTACATGCCTAAGTACCTTCATAATGGAACCTTCCATATCCCTTGTTGGTAAACCTATTTTTTCACCCTATTTATAAGTAGTCCCTACCTTCCAAGAGGGAGATATTTTTTTTAATATTAATAATTGATTCGTGTGAAGAAATCGTTTCTAGGGATCTATATTGGGAGGACCTACAAGGAATATGAAATATCCATGTGCTTTTGTTGTGGATGGTGCTTCTAGTAAATGTAAGGACTTAAATTTCCTTCATAATCAAGATATTTATAAACCCTGTAAGGGGGTTTTTGGTGAACATGGTGTACTTATTTATTCCAAACCTAAAATATATTGTCTTTATAGTAATAATTTATGAGGGTATATAGAACAATAGTTGAAGGAGGTTCAAAGGAATTAGGATTAATCCAAAGAATCAACCTAGATTTATAAAATTACTAGGGAAGACTTAATATACTATGATTTAAAATATTTTTTCACATTTTTTATCTAATTTAGGAATCTCAATTGGATAATAGGCTATACTGTCTAGTAGTATCACCGAATCCTTAGATTATAGATAAGGGAATACCATGCCTATTAGTGAGGGGAATGTTATCCTACCTTTATTTTTGAACTATAATAGGGTTAATGGACTAAAGGTCATGTTCTTAAAAAAGGATGAGGATGAGATAGAATTTTTTAGGGATTAATAAGAAGTAGATCATATAGGTTTCCTGTTTAAACCCAATACAAGAATCGAAGGAACTATTTATAGTCAAATATGTTACTTTTATTGAGGCTGAAAAATTCAATGTCTAGACACTCATGATTTATCAATATTTTAATATAATTTGGAGGTAAGTTATTTTTTATTCAGTATCAGGAACGAGGAAAGTGAATGAGTGGTATTTGATTCGAGTAAAAGTTCTACTTACACATAGGTGAAAACCATATAAGAATAATGTGTGGGAAATGGCAAGGTTGAATGTGAAAAAGTATACAATCACTGGGATCTAAATATTTGTTTAAAGAGATTAAATAAGAAATATCAAAATCATATGATGATTCTAAAATCCAAGTAATGAAAGTTATGAGTTACTTTTCATCCCCTTTCTCGAGGCCTGAAATGTTAAAAAAAGTAATTGTTTATAAATCAGGTTGGTTTGAACATCAAGAAATTAAACTCTAAAATTTTCCCTTATTATGACTATATATAACATATAAATTTATTAACACCATTATTGAATAAAATTTAAATGTTTCCGACAAGACTAATATTATTAAAATTTTATGGAAAGATCTGTGAATCATAATTGTCTCGAGTTATGACAAATCCAAATTTCCCTATTTTCTCTATTTTCTTGGTTATGGATTTTTTCCTTAATGCTTATGTCCATGATTCCTACTAAACCTCAAATTAGACTTATGGAAATAAAAAATTTGGACTTTTATGGTATGAAACATAAATCCTATACACATAGAACACCGTAACATAAAGTTTTTGTTAAAATTAAGAATAATACTTCATAAGAAATCTCATGAACCATGTTATGTAAATATAGTTTTCATACTTATTTCTAGATTTCTACTATTAACCCAATGCTGTATGTTATAACATATTTCTAATAAGAATTATTTTAAATAAAATACCCTTTCAATTATAGAATAATTGAAAACCCAATGTTTTATACTTAAATGTTTTTATATGAATGGTTTGTATCTTCAATAATATAGATAATCAGGTTAAATTAGATCCAAATGGTGATAAATGGATCTTTCTTAGTAATTTTTAACAGATCTTAATCTTATATTGTTTTCAATAAAATTTTGAGGGTAATTGAAAAATAAATTCATCTAACATTTGATGAATGTAAACCCTTTTCTTATAGGAATATTTACATTAATGACCTTGATGATTCAATGAACTTTTTTTAGGTCCTATAAATACTCAAAAGGATGATGTGGAGGAACCTATTCATATATATACTAGTATTAAATGTTTTGAAACTAAATAAATAGAGTGTATTCTTCCATGAAAACCTAATATCTTTAAATATCATCCCTTAAAAACTATTATTTGTGGTTTAGAAGATGGATTTAGAACTCTAATTTTTAATAATGATATATTTTGGTTTTATTATTTTATTTCAAAACATAATCTAAAACCTTTGAGGAATCTTTGAGTGGTGGAAGTTGGTTTTTATCTATGCAAAAAGAGTTAAACTACTTTAAGAAAAAAATTATTAATAATTTGTTGATAAACCCTATAATTTTGATGTTATAGTTACTTTGTGGGATTATAGAAAAAAATGGTGATCAAGGGGTGATCACAAATAATAAATCTAGGTTTTGGATAATTTTTAAAATAAAGAGAAAGGTATATATTTTGAAGAGACATTCTCATCCATATTAAGATTATAATATATCAATCTTCACTTAGACTATACATCACATATGAATTTTAGAATATTCTAGATGGATGTTAAATTGAAATTTTTAAATGGTTTCCATTTTTTGAAAGTTTGTGTTGATGAAGCTCAATGTTTTCAAAATATAACTTTCCTAAATTCTATTTAGGAACATAAAAAAGTAGTTTTTTTCTTCAAAAAAATTAATAGCCCGAAAATATAATATTAGTTCATTTATTATATTAAATGTTTTTATAGGATTGGAGGATACTATATTATTCATGAAGAATTCATCTAAAAATATTTTTCTAGTTCAAATATTTTTTTTATGTGATTTTAATTTTAGAAAAGAAATTATATAATAATTTTTCTAAACTCATGAAAAAGGTGTTCAAAATTAGCATGATGGGAGAGTTGAACCTTTTTCTTGATTTTCAATTCATTCAGAAGTATTTTGGTAATTTTTTGAATCAATTCATGTACATACAATATTAAATGATATTTTTTTACTTAAATAAATTAAATATAATGAAACTCCTATGAGTAATAAAATTATACATGATATGCATGAAGTTGGAAAACAAGTGGAATACATGTTATAAAGAGGAATAATTAGGATCTTGTTATATATATAATTTAGTAAACCATATATCATATTATATATATGTATATCTATATGCAATATTACCTGATAATCCTAGGGAATATCATATATAGAAATCTAAAACAATTTAATATATCTTAATGGTTTATTTTTTTATTCCTTATTATTTCTTAAAACCTATAGATTTGATTTAATTTTATATTATTGGGATGAATTTGTGGGTTTTGGAATATATATGAAGATTACCCGATAAAACTTCAATTTTTGGGAAGATAATTAGTTTCTTAGTTAATTAAAGAACAATATGATGTCACATTATCAATTAATGAAGTTGAGCATGTTATAGAAAGTATATTTTGTGAAACTATTTTGTAAGTGAAACAAACTTTAAAGTAATTTGGTATTAATATTGATAATGTTCCAATAGAATTCTATAAAAAAAGTTCTATAAACATTTAAAAAAAATAAGAGTCTATTCTTGAACTAAGAACATTGATATAAGGTACCATATTATAATATTCCATTCACAAAAAGGAGTTATATCTATTGGTTTTGTTGAAAATGACTACCAGTTAGTATATATATTAACCAAGACCCTCAATTCCAATAATTTTGATTTTATTTATACTGATTTGGGTTTTCTGAATTTTAATAAGTATAGTTTCATTGTTTATTTAGTTTTATATCCTTTTAGATAATTAATTTATCATATGTATTTATTTTTATCATACATGAAATTTTTTTAGTCTTCGATAAACTTGTAGAAACTATTAATATGAAAAGGTTTTGAGGAATAATATTTGTATTTTAGTTATCGACCGTATCTACGTACATGGTAGGATTAGGGATCTACTAATGGGATGTAAATTATTACCCCTAATTTATGTGTGCTGTCGATGGAGGATTTCAATATGAATGTACAGAAGGTGTTGAAATAATGGAATAATGGGGCGAATGGGGCCATGATTTTCATGGGTAAGTGAATAATAACTGTTTCATAGAAGGTGGTGTAGGTGACATAGTGGGTTAGGAGCCTTATAAACCAAAAAAGGAAGAAAATAGTTCTTTGGGTCACATGGGCATGGGAACAAATTATATGGTTCATTAGGTCCAAAATTTATTAGGTCATTAGCACCATAAATAGTAAGGTAATGTGGTTCGTGTAATATATACCTCTCAAAAAATAAATATGTGTTTTTTATAAAATAAAACATATGAAAATGGATGATTTTTTTATTTTTTTTATATTTAATATCAACAAAAAAAATTAATTCAATTGAAACTTGAGTTATTTTTTTTACTTCGGTTTAAAAATCAAAAACCTCAAACCTTAGGTTTATATGGATCATAGAAGAATATATAGTGTTTATTCTTGATCACTATTAAAATATATGGGATATAATTTTGATGGCTCAGAATAGAGAATTCTCTCAGGTAGAGTTGTCAATTTCTCAGAGTAAATTGAAGGAATATTATTCTGATTTTTTTGATTTTTTTAAAATAAGAATGTTTTTTATGTGAAGAATATTGAATTTATTTTTGGTATGTAAGTTAGATATTTATAATTCAATTTTCAATTATTATTTGTGAATTATAATGATTTTTTAATTCAATGGTATATAAAAATGTGATTTGTTTTACATCTACTGAATTTGATGAGATATTTCACATTCTTTATAAAAGTAATTTCTAGCTTAGTTATTGTTTAATCAGTGATGATACTGAGAGTATTATGAACACCGTGTTATTCCTTGTTTAATTAAATCCATTAAAAATAATTTATTCAAACATTTGTAACTAGGGAATATGATTCTTTTTAAATTTCAATAAACTAGAATAACCCAAAGATACAGAAAATTTATGAATGTTCTATGCCAAGACATTTATTTTTTATATTTGCTATAAAAATAGTATAAATTAGACCTTTAAGGGTAAATATTGATCTATATGAACCACTATATCAAAGTGAGAATAAAACTCAATTTCTATCCTTTTGGATGTTTTATTACTCTTTTGTTTTAAAAGAAAGAGGTATAATCAAATGAAATAAAGGTTATTAAGTTTCATCAATATAAAAATTTGGCCACTTGAGTTTTAATCAAAATTTGATATGTTCAAAATGAATTCATTAATTTATTGGATCCTATTAAAGGACCTGAAGAAGTGGGATAATATTAACAAAATAAAGAATATATTCCAACTACTATTGTGGGTGAGCATCAAGTTGAGGTTTAAGAAAATGAATATATATATTTTGATAAAAATTTATTTTCTATTATATTAGAAGTGATTTATATAAAATAAAAATATCAGGATGAAATAATTATTGATCAATAATATGAGGCTATTTTGAATTTTGAAATTACAGCTGTTGAATAAAATATTAGTTCAAAATTTACTGATGCTTAATGTACTACTAACCAATTAACATGATAGATTTTATTAATGCTAAACTAGGGATTAAGGATACCCCAATTGAGAAATATATTTATGATATAGAACAAGTGGTTGTAAATAAAGAAGTGGGTATTTAATCCACAAAATAAATTCACATAAAATATAAAAATCTCGAGGCTAAAGAAATTATAATTATGTATGTTTAATAGAAAATTTAATGTTTCAAAATAGAAAAGTTAGTATTGGATAAAGATATCTAGTCTCCAAATGATGGAGATAAATATGATCATTCATTTAATAAAAATTTATATGATTTTAAAGATGGTACATTATTGCAATTTTATTTAATATAATATGAAATTACTGATTTAGATGCTAAGTTGAAGGAATCTAGAGATGATTTGAAGGTATGGAAAACCAATTATTTTAAAATACAATTTTAAGTATTTTTAAATATCACATGGTTTAGAAAAATAATTTTTATGAACCAGATTATTTGTTAAAATTATGATATAAAATAATGAAAAATCCATAACTTGTCATGAAAAGTATATATAATAATTTTAATGATGTTTTGAATAAAATGATGAAGGTTGATGTTGAGTTGTTATAATAGAAACAACATACTGAAAAATTTGTTACATTTTTAGTTTTACATGGGATAATGGCCACGAAAGATCATATAGATGATTTTTATATAATTTACCAATTTTTAATGAAAGAAGTTTTTTATTATACTGTGAGAGTGTAACATCTATCCAAATTCATGAATTATAAAAGGACATTTTTTTTGAAGTAAATAATGTGAGAATATACTATCTTAATTCTAACATCTCTATATATATTTTGGAAAGTACTACCAATTTTTTAAAATTTCACTAGGAAGTTACTAAGATGATTGATCAACATAAGAATGATATTCATGGTACTAGAAAAATACATAATGATTTGGAATTTTTTTTGATACTAATGTTAAATATTTGATATAAAACATAAACTATTTGTTGATAATATTTAATAACTATGCTCATCTAAATCATATATAGAATATAAATCTAAATCTAAACATAAAATTGAACCATATCATAGAAACGTATCATCAAAATCAATTAATATTACTATTTACAAACCTCTTAGTATTGAAAAATATTCTTTTACACCTAAAGTATCTAAAAAAACTTTGAATTCATTGATAAAATTGTTTTTAGATCTTATAGACGCTTCAAAAAAATTTTAATTTAGAGAAAAATTGGAATATAAAAACCCATTAACTAGTTTAATCAATACAATATATCACTATACTGGAACTAATTTGGATGAGTTGATGGGTGAGGTAAAACAAAAATGGAAATAAAATAATGTCATGTTTTATGATTGTTATGTTACAAGAGAAGATATGAATGAAACCCTAAAATATTATGTTTACCATCTAAGGAAAACATATTAGTAATTACTTGATTATAACCAAGATGAAATTATCAAAACATTAGAGGATTTTGGAAATGATTTATAAGAGCTTACATGCAAGAACCAAGGATCATCATCACTTTAAAAATCAGATATATTTAAATATAATTTAATTTTTTTGACCTCATAATTCATATCATGTAAAATGCTTGGATGATTCATATTATTATTAGAGAAGATATGTATCATTATCAAGAAACCTATAAATATTTTTTAATAATTTATTTGTCAAGAATCCTCTACCACAAAATCCCACTTCATGAACTACACTTACTTCATCTCAATTTTTTTCTAGGGAATGTTGGAAAACATAAAAAAATGTTTCAGGGATCTCATATTACTAATTGAATCCTGAAAATAGTGGGGAGCTCAACTAATAAGGCTAAAGGTATTTGATTTTCAAGGGACATTATCTGGTTCTTCCTAATCAACACCTAAACTGTTTTCCTAAGGTAGTATAATTTTTATAGAGAATTAAAATATTAATTTTAGAGTCCATAAACCATTTGATTATACTATAAAACTAGATATCAAAACCAAAGGTTTACTATGTTTTTGTGATCACATTAATTCATCATTTTACCATTTTTTAATATATTTTACCAGTTAATATAAGTTTTTTACTGATTCATATTATATTCAATGATTTATTCACATATTTTTCATTTTAGTGTTTTATTATTTTTTGTGTTATAACCTCTTCTAAAAATTCATTTTGAATTCATAGATAGTATATAATAAGTGAATAAAAGGAAAATATAAATCCTTTTTCAGCCATTTATTTTTATTCTTATGCATAATTACTCAAGATATACATTTCTATATTTTAATATAATGATTTTTATGATCATAAAAAAGGTATGAATTTTGAATAACCATATTATTATAATATTACATTCAAAATTCCATGTTTTGATGCTCATAAAAGACCCTTTTTACTAATGGTTTTACATAAGTGAAGTTGATTTTATTTATTTATATATTAAATATTTTTTCAGTAAACTCTATTCATCAAAATATAGTTAAATTAATTTTTTCAAAGTCATGGATATTATATATATAGAGGTTAATAATAGACATTTAGTGAACATTAAAAGTTATCCTTGTGGAATATTTCAATGAATGAAATATTACATTCCCTATGTAATTTTTCAACTATTCTTATGTAATAGATATTTCACAACGGAAAAAAATTTGTATACAAATGTTAAAATTACATACTTAGTTGACTCAATATATAAATCATACAATTCAATATTTTTCTATGTATATGATCTTAAGTATTGAAGAAGATGTTACATATGATACTTGTATTTAAGAATGTGTTGTGTAAGATATCTATTTTAAATATAAAGTCACATATAAACATAAATTTAATTGTTTTTGTATTTTCTTGGTGAATTTTACATTATTATTTTAAAATATAACATTAATCAATAATGAATTATTTAATTTTCAATGTAATGGATATTGGGAAGAGTTTTACAAGGAATTTATGAGCTACCATTTCGTGAAGACAGAAGAATCAAACACCTTTGAGAATTCCAAATTTCAGGGAGAAGATTGATTATTTTTTTTATCAATTAATTAATTTATTATATATATATATATTATCTTGATATAATGATAAAACAAACAATAATTTAAATTAAATATACATAATATATATATGTAAAATTTGTGCTTTGAGTTTTTTGATTATTCTTTAAATAGTACGATTTAGGATTCATTTATATTGTGATTGAAAATAATGAAAAATATGGAAATATTTTGGATATTTTGTTCTACCTTAATGAGCAATATCTGAATGAAAATATTTTATAAATATCCTTTGGAGACATATTTTACCTGTGAATAATATTCGTAAACTATTAGAAATCAAGACACCTATGTGATATCAACTAGAATTTCAAATTTATTATATTCAATTTTATATATTAGATAGTTATTTTTCAAAGATTGAGGCCTTGTAAAATTATTTAAAGAAATATTATTGTTTTAATTTTTAATATATTAATTTTCAACTACTTTCACTTAGTTTTTAGATTCCAAGGAAAAATATTTTAATAATAAATGGAAAATCCTACATCGGAGGTTAGTGGAGTGGATTAGGGGAGGTTTCTCAAAAATAAAAAACTATATAAAAAATTTATGTGTATTATATTTTATTCCAAATTTTTATTGAAATATATAATAGGAAAAGGGAGGATATATAATGAGTGAATTTCGAAGAGGGAAGTTGAAAAGGTTAAATTTATTAAAGGTGTAACTTAAGAAGTCATTTCACCCCTGATTGATTCATTATTATAAAAAAATAAGATAAGATGAGTTTGTTAAATTTTAAAATAAATATATATTATTTATTAAATAAATACTAAAGTTCATAATAATTAATATTGTTTTTTTATCCTAAATAATAAAATAATCAACATTTTATTAAATTTACATATTCAAATTGTTTATATATTCCACCCCATTCTCCTCACTCAAAACACACATCAAATTAACAATGTTCTTCTTAAGTACCTCTATAAACTCTCTTATTAATGTTTACAAGGCCATGTTCTACCCCAAATTCCATCCTCTGAAGGATTTAGACTAATCCAAAGGAGACGACAGAAGGAGTAATGTAGTGGTTCCCAATACTCTCACTCCTTTATTATTTGATACTTTTTAGTCATAATATTATTTTAAGCCACAAATTTATTTTCTACCTTGATTTTTTTTAAATTTTTATAGTAAAAATATTATCCATTTTTTTGAGATATTGCCCATTTCCTCTCAATGGACCCTTTTGTAAGAAGTTTCTATGTTAAAGTATGGGCTTTAAAACCCATGTATTTTCATTTCAATTATCATATTACAAATTATATAGTATAATTTCATAATTAATAGTAAATTTAAAATATTATTTTAGTTATAATCATATTGTTTTATAAAACCCAAATATTTATTAATTTTCCACTTATTCTAAATTATTTTAAATACATCATTCACTAATAGGGGTTTTATGCTACCTAAGCTAATTATGATGTTTTTTATTTCACCCATTTTTTTATGGATTCATAAAAATAGATTTCATTGTTGAATATTAAATTAATAATAAAATAATTTGATGTCTTTTACTTAGGAATTAAAAAATAATCTGTATAATAATAATATTAAAAGAAAATGATCAAATTAATTTTCACTGTTTAAAACATGATTACAATGAATTTCTTGTTGATTTTGAAATAATTTTTTTGTGTATAATGAACTATTGGACTCCTATACATAAAGAATTACACAAGCACTATAAATTGAATCTTATTTAGACTATTTAACCACTCAAAATATATATTGACATTTACTATTATACAATAGTTGTTTTGATATTATAATCCAAACAACCTCCAAATTACTAATAGAAGAAAAATAATTTTAATAAATTAATAGTACATAGTAATAAAATATCTTTTAAAAATATTTATAATTAATTAATCATTAATAGTTTTTTTGAGAACGTAAATATTGAATTTAACTTGACTATTTCAGAGTTTAGAGGAAATATGAAGTGATCTAGGACTCGACACAACAGTTTCTATTCTAAATCCCCATTATTTTGAAGTATTATTTCATTATTACCTATATTATATTATATGTTTCATATCCACTATATTTATATATCTATATTAATATTTTATTTATATTTTTAATGAATCAATGGTCTCCTTTATTCCATTACCAACTGATATTATTTTACTTTACATGGTTCGTAATGGACTCTGTAACTTGAATTCTTCCTTTTTGGTTATTTTCTCTATCGGTCTCTCCCTCTCTCTCCTCCAATATATTTATTTCTCTTATTATTTAATTATTTTTTATATGATTAAACTTCACACATTGTTCAAGTTAATTTCCTTTATTTATGGTTTCCTTTATTAAATTAATTTAATTCAAACTCTAATATGTTTGTAAGGGAATATTTTCAAACTAGTATCTTTGTATCCTAGTTTATTTATCATAATATCAATATATTTTATATTATCAATTATTATAACATTTTATTGTCAATTTAATTTTAAAAAAAATTTGTATCAATATTTTAAAATGTTTTTTTAAATGTTACTTGTTTCTCTAATTTTTATAACTTCTTCAAAATTTTAAAGAGCTATTTCCAATAGTTCTCTTTTATTTTCCTCTATATTGTTAAAAATTATATTTTCAGAAGGATTTATTTCATTACATGTTTTAATAATTATTCATTTTTAAACAATTATTTTTCAAAAATCAATCATACATTTTTGTTCTAACTTGAAAATTATATTTATCTTTTTTTTTCAAATTTTCAAGAAATACTATGAAATTTTTTCTTAATATTTCTATAATTTATTTTCTCCCTCTAAAGGATTTTTCATATATATTGATTATATTTTATATTCCACATATTTTATTAGTTTTTATATTGTATTTTCTTGAATTGTATCATTTTTCTAAAAAAACACTATACCAAAACAATCAACTTATTCATTTTCCAAGTTTCTATATATATGAGGTCTTTGGAAAATACAATTTCTAAGAGTGGATTGATAAATAATTTTATTTTTTTACCTTATCAAAAACTATTCATGAATGCAACATTTCTTCCCATTTATTTCCTTAATTAATTCCATATACTTTTATTATTTTGATTGAATGTTGTTCAACTTGATCACAATACTATTAGACTAACAAGGGAAATTATTGAAATGATCGTATTCCCTTTATTCTATATAGTGTGAATAATTTCAAAATTATAATTTTGATTTAAGGGTTTTAACTATATAGAAAAATTATTACTTTGGATACTTGTTTTATTTCTAAGGGTTAATCATGATATGATTTTGATGGATTTTTGATTTATTTAATTTTCATGTGGGACACAAATAAATGGATATATCATTATGATGATGGGTGGGTGTTGAATTAGATATCCCTCTAAATAATTAGGCAAAAATTTATATATCCTGAAATCTTATATTATGTGTGGATATGATAAAGATATAATTATTCATTGAAATGAACTAGTTAAAATTTCATGAATGGAACCTAAGAAAATGATGCTAAATGGACTCAGGTGAACCTTTCTCTATGCTACAAGATACCAACCAACGACAAGAGTCTAGGACCATTGTTTTATTTATTCAAAAGTCTTAATTTATAATTTTACATTCATTTGGTTTTGGAAATCAAAAACATTTTCTTAAAAACCATGTTTAATAAGATTTTATATCCAAAGTATTTTAGTATGTTATTGAAGAAAAAATTTATTATACCATACATAGAAATGTCTCTATTGTATTACGAATATAAATATTTATTATTCCATCTAATGCATCTGACTGAAGGTTCATTCAATATATCATACCAATCTCTGTTATGTCCAGTGGTTAGAATTATGTCTCTTATATCAGACTAACAAAAGTCATGACCATCAGATTGACATTTGTATCAATACACCAGAATGAAACTCATTCAGCTTATCAAATTGAAAACCACTGAGTAAGTATATCAGACTATCCAATGCTTATAATCGGAATATATGGAATTTTTTCTATCAAAAAGAATTATTTTATAATTATAATGGTGATAAACTAAATAGCATCATAATTTTTTTAACCAAGATGATTGTGGGATTTTAAGTACAAGTCATCTGAGGGTGTGGCAACAAACTTTGAAATATATCAATTGGATGTTCACCTATAAATAGTTGATAATTTGAAGACTTGGAAGAAGATGCATTGAAAAATAAAATTTTCTGAATATTTATCTACATGAACCTATTATTAACAGTACATTTAATTATTTTAGTATTTGAGGTTATAAAGAATCTTTGTTGGGATTATGATTCCCTAAGAACTATTTTATTTTGTAATCACGTTTCTGATTTTGGTATAGATTGATAAACTCTAGGGATAGGAAAATAGTGAATCAGATCCATTGGATCGATGTATTTTTGGGCTAGGAAGACGTAGATTGATCATCGTAATTAGTTCTTCCATGGGATTATTAGATAGATCCATACCAATCATTTTATTTAGGGATTTTATGGCAAGGAAAACAAAACATTAAAATATGTAGAAAACCTTTGATACTTTTAGTTAGGGTTTCTAACTACCTTAAATCTTAAAGTTAAAGAACAATTGCTTTTATTAAGCTTATAAGTCATTATTACTTTTAGAATCTTTTTTATTTTTTGTTTTTACAAAATTCAATTTCAGCTATGCATATAATATAAAGTTAGTTTATGTACTTATCTTTTTGAACATATTTTTTTACCATTGTTTCTTTTATACGATAAAACAAACTCTAATATAATAAAATAGTTTCTTATTATGATTCTAAAATTTTGATAATCCGAAAATACCTAAGTTTGACCTTCTTACATAAATAGATATTGTGTTTTTTATTTTATTATGTTAAATTATAATTCACCCCCACTCTTGTAGCCATTTTAAACTCATATAATCCAATAATTGTTATCACGAGAGGGTTTATGACTTATAATTTCTGACTTTTTACTTATTATATCAACTTTATGTTTTATAAATATTTGTTTTAAACTGTTTGTTTATAACCTTGTTACAATAATGTGTTATAAGAAAATTAGTTTCTATTCTTGATAAGATGACAGGTATAAATGTTGAATCCATTTAAAATTTGAATCTGAATAGACCACCTAGCTGTTGGAGTTGGTGGACTAGAACCAACTACTTTGTACCTTATGAAAAACTTTTATTAACAAATAACTTATCAAATATTGATTGTTATTTTTCATGACATTTCATGTGATAATGTTCTAAAGATAACTATTTCACTAAAGGGTCATAGAAGATCCCTACTTTGATGAGAACCCAAAAATGCCATAACACTACTCTTGAATATATATTCTATGGCCAGATGATGTTATTTGAGAGACACAAAAAATACAGGCCATTAAGGGCGAGGAATCATAAAACATTGAGGCACCTTGTCATGGTGTGTTACCTTGGTAATATTCATAAAGATATTATGATAATGAGACCCTCCAGTAGAAAATACACATTTCATTGTGTCATTGGATATTCCTATCTGCGAACGTGTGTATTGGTCCATAGACTTTAATATTATTATTAATGGGAATTACAACACACTCACTTAGATTTATTGAAAAAACCTATGATGAAACATTGTTCCCAGCAAGGTATGATATGTTTGGGGTGTCACAAGTAATACTGCATTAATTGACAATGTGAGAATGGATTTTTCCCTTTTGATTCATAATGTAAGTTGATATCTCAGGACCTTTGATGGAATTGATATAGCCTAAATAAAACCATGTCCATGGTAAAAAATGGGCAAGTTCAATTATGGGAAGTGAAATAAATAATAATCGAGCACATGGGTTGATGGAACTGGCACACAACCCACTTGATTCAAGATATCGAGACAAAGGGATTATATCACACAATAATCATTCATAGGAGGTGACGTGTCATTGTGGAATTAACTTCCTTCTCTATGGGTGCCTTGGAGTGTTTCTTGATTATAACATTGGAATTTAGGCAGGATCCCCCTAATTCCAATGAGTAAGAGGCCTATAGGGTCACACACTAAGTGTGTCCAAGTATCTTCATTAAATATTAATTTAATAAGGTAAGTAAAGATTATTCCCGAATTTGGTTTAATAATTATTCAAGGATGCCTAATCACATTTATTTGTACACTAGTTATTTGAGAGAATATATTTTGGGAAAAATAATATATTTATTAGTGAGTAATGCAGTTATATTTATTTAAGAAATAAAAAGTCATTATTCAAGGTCTAATAAATGTGATGGAGGAAATAAAGAAAATAGAAGAAAAAAAATACATGCCTTGTATTAATATACATGTCATGTAGGTTTTTTTGGGGATTTGTGATAAATATTATTATTTATTTAATTAAAAAATATTAGGTGTAATTGGCTGGGCTCATGTTAAGTTATAATAATATTCAACTATTACTATTATTAGACATGGGGTCTTACTAAGAATTAAATAAAATGAATAAATGTTTTCCGGTAATTAATTAATTTTATTATTCTATGAGATAAAATATCAATTAAATTATTCTCATTAGCCTAGTAATTCTTTTTGGTTGTGCACAAATGATTTGGAGAAAACCTCTCAATCCAAGAGATAATTATTTTCCTCCAAGAATGCTCTCTAGTTACGAAAGAGATTCTCCTCTACCGGATCAAGGAGAGCGCTTTGGAAGCATCTCTCATAGTGATCGAGTGCAGAAATAGCTTGCAAAGGTTCCTATGTGCTAGCACCCATCGATCCCTTTAGTGACATCCAGAGATACATGGAGCACATGTGGATCATCGCTAGAGGAAGCCTATACTTGGATTCTGTGATGCAATGACATATCACATCATATTGTGACTAGAAACATCAACGAATAGACAATTACAACATGGTAATTATTTTATTTAAATTAAATTAATTATAACCAACATATGATGATCCCCTCTATGGTTCCATGAATTCCCTCTCCTCTTTTGTACTTTATTCTATTCTTAAGATTTGATGTTTTATCATCGTGATAGATCTTGGATTGATCATTTTTAATGACAAAATTAATGTTGGGTACACCCATACATGAACTTTCACTGCTCTCAGAACCTAAAAGTGGTATTATACGGCCATATCATTGATTATAATTATTTGGTTTTTTTGATGATTTACACATTTAATAATTTAGTTGTTTTAATTAAAGTTAATTGTTCTGTAAATCTGAATCTCATGATCTGTTCCTCCTCTTTCGTTTCTCATTCACCATATAGAAACAATATTTTCTTTTAATTTGTATTAAAATGGAACATAGGATCTCATCCAGAGGTGCCATATCTTCCTGGTCATACAACACCAAAACACACGACATGTATTCGATTATACATGCCATGAATTCAAGTTTCAATGCATCAAACTGGTCCTCCAAACCAAACCATGTCATTGGAGTTTATCAAACTCTTTAAGACTTTGTGTGTTGACCAGGAATAGGTGGCACATAATTTCTGGATTATATGCGGTGTGTCCCACTGGACACAGTATGTAGTCCCTTCGGGTTAGGGTTGGATCGTGTACCCCATACATGGCTTACCAGGATGAATACCATGTAATACGGATATTACATGGTATGTGGGCCAATGGATACGTCGTGTACTCCAAGGATTTCCAAAGTACACTTACATTCCCTATCCCCAGGCGTGAACTACAGATTGACAGTGAACAACAATACATGCCATTTAGTTGGAACTACATGATATGTACTCATCCAAATTATATAGATGTATTAAAATTCATTATTATATTATGCAAACCCTTGAGATGTGTACCAAGGTGCATTCATAAAGCTGAGGCACAACATGTGATAGGTGTTTTATATATATGTGTTTAATTTAACATCTGTGTAATGTTAATTTTTGTTCATCAGGTACTTATGAATGGGAATTCACCAGGTTCCATCTAAGGTACAGATTATGTACAATGATAATTTTAAATGAATTTATTTTTTTAAAATTATGATGGATGGTAATCTACGGAAAATGTAGAAAAGGGTTTAAGATAAATTATTGATTAATTAAAGATAATTAATTGATTCAAACATGATTTATCTTAAACAATAATTATTAAAGAATGGAATGATAGTTTTATTTATGTGTAAATATCCTTTCATGTATTGATGATCATGATCTAGACCAAGACCTTGGTATGCGGATGGTGTCTTTTAATTGATTTATTTAAATTAAATTTGTTTGCCTGTGAGCCTTCTCCTCATTAATATGTAGGGCCTGTGTTCCCATGATTTTTTATGTAAAACCCCATTTTACCCCTCACCTGTAGGTGAGATAAAAGAATATGTAATGAATGGTGCTACAAATATAGTGGAGGTGGGTCAAGTTAAGATCCAAGATGAAACCAATCCAATGAGATACAAAGGTGGACAGGTGGAAAGTTGTAAACAGAAACCCAAAAGGTTCAAGGTGTTTTATCACCTAGGTCATGGGTTAGTTTATCAAACTATATATGAAATAACTAATATAATAAGCTCATGATAATTCCATTTATATATTTCTTTCAGTTTCATGGTTTATTTATTGTGGGTGTGTTGTCGCGATAACAAAATTTATGAATAAAGAAAGCAAGAAAGATAGAACTAAAATAAGACCGACATATGTGTAAATATTATCTTATACATGGTTAATTACTTAATTATATCCCACTTAATATTAGAAAGTATATAATAAAGATAATAAAAAGTAAATTTATATATAAGGATAAAATCCCTCAAATAAATATTAAGTTTTTATAGCCTTCCACAATATTGGTTAGAATCGAACCATAGTTCAAAGTTCTTGAACAACCCTAGTTGTGGTACTTTAAATTATTGGGGAATTATAATTCAATATTTTGGGTTAACATGACTTGGTTCACAAAAAGGGTTGACTACCACAATAGGACTTGGTATGAACAAGAGGCAAAGGTTGAGGAAATATAAAATAAAAGGATTTTAGGATTGGGGAGTCCACTCAACAGATCAAGGAGTTGCAAGTTAATGTAGTTGGCATTTGGAATGACTACCTAAAAGCTTTCAAGTTTCTTGTCCAACCATAGTTGGGGTAATGCAAAGATAAATATGGATCCTTTCCATTAGAAAATTCAGCAAACAAAATATTCTGAAGTTAATGGTGAGGGCTATTGGATTTTTATAAAATAATGGGAGACTAATAAGTAAAAATTTATTTATTTGTCTCAGTTTTGTCATGATAAAGTATTAAATCTTTTATCATCTAAAATTTTAGAAATGATATGAAAAATGACTTCAAACATATCATTTTATACCATACCTGAGAAGGAAAAACTTATCACCGAAACCAATTTCCATTAGTGGAAGAGGCATTTATGCGCCATACTTCGCCATGAGAAAACATTTTATGTACTGGAAGATCCTATTCTAGTTTTTCCTTGAAAAGTGGACAAGGATGAGGAAATATCTCTCTATATGAAACATATAGATGATTCCATAGATGTTCAATGTTTCTTGATATCGACCATGTCTAATGATATCATGAAGCAACATGAAAACATGGATTCATATAACATGATGTCTCAGCTTAAGGATCTCTATCAAGAGAAGGGAAGACATGAGATATATGATATCTCCAATTCTTTGTTCACAAATAAGCTTGGAGTGTCTACTCCAACTGAGCCTCATGTAGTCAATATTATTGGATACGTTGAACACCTGGACATCTTATGAATTATGTTCACGGATGAGTTCCATATAGATCTCATCCTATCATCACTTCGAAAGACCTTATCTAGATTTATTGTAAACTACAACATGAGTAATAATGAGAAAATTCTATTGGAACTTCTGACCTTGATTCTCCTAGAAGATAAGGACATGGGGTGTGACGAACCGGTAGTAATTATGGTGAATAAGAAGATGAAGGAAAAGTAAAAAGGGGAAAAGGATTTATAAATAGTCTGAATCCCTTGAAAACCATCCCTCCAAAAGGAGAATATCTAGATATAGGGAAAGGAATGGGAGGTGGTGTGTTTTTCATACAGTAAGCCTGACCACTTGAAGAGGAACTACACCTTGAAGAGTGGGGATGATAAAGGTGCATTATTATCGAGTGTAATCATTCTATTTCTACAATTAGTTATTTAATACAACTTATGTGGATAACATATGTATTAAAATAATGGAACCAAGTAGATTTAGAAATATTTCGGAGGAGGGATAGATCTTCAAGCTGCTAATGGCATAAGGATGGCTACACTATCCATTGGTGATTACCATCTATCATTGCCAACTCAAATGATTTTGGTTTTACATAACTATTATTATGTGGCTATTGCTACCAAGAATATAATTTATGTATCATGTTTGGATATAGATGGATTTATTTTCAGGTTTGGAGACAAGGGTTGTTTCTTTTATAAGAAAAACATATGTTTTGGTATGGTTCATTTAAATAATTATTTGTATGTATTAAATTAAAAAAACCATGTATTGGAAATTGATAACTAAACAAACTCACATGAATCATATAACACCCAGTTGTAGTATCACTGTCTTGGACATGTAAATGAGATTATCTTGAAAAATTTATTTTGAGGTGGTTCTTTAGACTATACTGATCTAAAACCACTTGATAGATGTCACACTTATTTATAAGTTAAAATGATCAAGCTGCCTTTTGGTGGATAGGGTGAAAGGGCCACATAGCTTCTAGGATTGGTGCACACGAATATGTGTGGACCATTTCTAGTTGAATCTAGAGGTGGATATTCTTACTTCATTATTTTTACTGATGATTTGAGTAGATATGGATATATCTACTTGATGAGGTATAAGTTAGAGTTCATAGAGAAATTTAAGGATTTAAATAATGATGTAGAGAATCATATTGTTAAGAAGATAAAGAAGCTTCAATCGGATTGAGGTGGAGAATATCTAAACCAATAGTTCATCGACCTTTTACGAGAGTCAGGGATTCTATCTCAACTCACTCCTCCATATACACCATAGTGGAATGGTGTCAGTGAAAGGAGGAACCACACCATGGTGGAAATGGGGAGGTTGATGATGAGTCATTCAGATCTTCCATTATCCTTTTGAGGATATTCATTACAAACTGTGTTATACAAATTCATCCGAGTACCAACTAAGTTGGAAAACAGAATTCCCTCCAAGTTATGGAATAGAAAGAAGCTAATCTTTTCACACACACATGTATGGGGATGTGAGGTATTTTTTAAGGAATTATCAGGCGAAAAACTAGCACCCTAGGGCACGTGGTGTATCATTATAAGATATCCCAAAGAAAACAAAAAGATATTACCTATATAACCATTCAGAAAATAAAGTGACTATCTCCAGACAAGCTAATTTTTTGAGAGGGAGTACATACTCAAAAAGGATAGTGGGAGAAATATTGACTTCTAAAAAGTTGATGCGCAAGATACATAGGAGTTGGAATAGGAACAAGTTCCATAGGTCCCTATGGAAGCGGTTCCAAAAACAAAGGTACTGCGTAGGAGATCAAGAGAGGTAAGGGAACTAGAGTGATTTGGATTCCTAGTCACTAAGGACGGTGAATAATTATTGTTGTACGATGATAAACCTCTCTCCTACAAGGAAGTAGTAGAGAGACAATAAGTTTTAATATGCCTAGAAGTTATGAAATAAAAGATGGATTACATTTATCAAAACTAAGTCTAGGTTCTAGTCGATGATCTCATTGATGTAAAGCCTGCTGGATGGAAATGGGTATTCAAGAGAAAGATGGAAATGGAATGTCAAGTTATCACCTATGAAGCAAGGATAGTGGCTAAAGGCTTCAGATAGAGTTAAGTAATTGACTATGATAAAACCTTCTCTCCAATTTCCATTTTTAAATCCATAAGAATCATACTTTCCATAGAAACTTACCATGACTATGAGATTTGGAAAATGGATGTCAAAACTGAATTCCTTAATGGGAACTTTTAGGAAGATGTATATATAACACAACCAAAAGGGTTTGTGATTCCAAGTGAATCCAAACAGTTATGAAAGTTACAAAAATATGTTTATGTATTAAAGAAAGCATCCAGATCATAGAACATACGATTTGATGAAGCCATAAGGGAATTTGATTTTATTAAAAAAATGTGATCCATGTGTTTATAAGCAGTTTAATGGGAAATCATTATTTATCCTAGTTGTATATGTTGATGAAATATTAGTTATTGGAAATGATATACCAGTCTTATAGTCAATTAAGGACAGGTTGAACAAGTGTTTCTCCATGAAGGACTTGAGTGAATCAACCTACATTCTAGGGATCAAGATCATGCGTGATAGATCCAAGAGGCTGCTTGGACTAAGGTAAGGTACATACATTGACTAGATACTCAGGAGTTTAAGTATACAAAAATAAAACAGTGGATTGGTTCCAGTTTTACAAGGCCTACCTATTTCTAAGAGAATGTGTCCTCAGAAACAATAGGAGAAATATAGGATGAGTAAGATCCCATACACTTTGGCTATAGGATCCATCATGTATGTGTTGTTATGTACTAGGCGTGATGTTTCCTATGAACAGAACATGGTAGGTAGATACCAAGAAGATCTAGGATTACATTATTGGATTAATATTAAGGATATCCTTAAGTATCTGAGAAGAACTAAGGATATGTTCCTTGTGTATGGAGGAGATGAGGAGCTTGTCATCAGAGGGTATGGTGATGCTAGTTTTTAGACAGACCAGGACGTTCTGAAGTCACAGTCATGGTATGTATTCTATCTTAATGGAGGTGCTGTAAGCTAGAAGATTTCAAAACATCCATTTGTGACAGATTTTATAGTGGAGTCAAAATATATAGCGGATTATATTGTATCCGAGGAATCTGTCTGGATTCAGAACTTTTTTCAAGAGCTTGATGTGGTTTCTAGTAGTAAAGATCCTATAAAATTGTATTGTGATAATAATATACTGGTGTCTCTTACAAAATAACCAAGGTCACATCAACTTAAGAATCACATTCTCTAGAAGTATCCCCTCTTGAGGTATTTATATAAAAGGGGTGAAGTTTCAGTGAGTAAAGTGTCCATGGAAGTCAACATGGTGGACCCCATAACTGAAGTCCAATCTCAGCAGAAGCATGAATCTCATGTGAGAGCTAGCAAGTTAAATTTTATTAGTAGTTGGATCTAGTCCATGTGGTAGTTTGTTGGTGTTGGTGGCCTAGAACCAACTGATTTATTGTTTATGATAAAATTGTATTAATAAATATTTTATCACATTTTGATTGTTATTCTACATGACAATGCATGTGATAATGTCCTAAGGATAACTGTTTCACTAAAGGGTTATAGCGGATCACTGTTGTGATGAGAACCCATAAGTTCCATAACACTATTCTTGAATATATGTTCTATGGATGGATGATTTTATTTTAGGGACACAAATAGTACATTCCATTAGGATCAAGAAATCCTAAAACATTGAGGCACCTTCTTATGGTGCGTGACCTTGGTAATATCTAAGATGATATTCTGAGAACGAGTCCCACCAGTAGGAAATCCACATTTTATAGTGTCACTGGATGTTCCTATCAGCATACATTTTTATTGGTCCTTATACTTTAAGATTATTATTAATGAGTATTACAACTCATGCACTTAGATGTATTGACAAAAACCACGATGACACACTATTCCCAACGAGGTAGGATAAGTTGGGTGTGCCATGAGTAATATTTCATTAATTAATAAAATAATAAATTACTTATCCCTTTTGTTCTATAATTGATTTTGATATCTCAGGACCTTTAATTGAATTTTTATATCCTAAATAAATCCATGGACATGGTAAGGAATGAGAAATTTCAATTTCAGGAAGTCAATAAATGAATAATCGAGCACAAGAGTTGACGACACTAGCATGAAACCCAATTGATTCGCGATAGAGAGAAAATGGTATTACATTACATGGTAAGTGTTCCTAGGAGGTGACATGTCATTGTGACATTAAATTCTTTCTCTGCGGGTTCCTTGGCGTGTTGCTTCATGCTAACCTTAGACTTTAGGAAAGTTCCACTTAATGTCACAGAGAAAGAGGCCTAGAGGGTCATACACTAAGTTTTTCTAAGTATCTCAATTAAATAGTCATTTAATAGGTTGAATAAAGATTATTCTAGGTTGTTGTTTAATAATTATTCAATGATTCCTTATCATATTTATTTCAACACTAGTTATTCAAGAGAATATATTTTTGGTGAAATAATATATTTATTATCAAGTAATGCAATGATATTTATTTAAGAAATAAATATTCATATTTAATTTTTAATAAATGTGGTGGAGGAAATAAATAAAATAGAGAAACAAAAGTACACAATGAGTATTAATATACACGCTGTGTAGGTTTTTCTGGGGATTTTCACAAAATAATATTATTTATATAATTAAATTATATTATGTGTAATATGTTGGGTACATGCCATGTTATAATAATTTTCAATTGTTATTATTAGACATGGGGTCTTACTAATAATTAAATGAAATGAATAAATGATTTCAGGTAATAAATTAATTTTATTATTCTAAGTGATAAAATCCCAATTAAATTATTTTCATTATCCTAGACATTCTATATGGTTGTGAAAAACAGATTTGGAGAAATGATATCAAGGCAAGAAGGAATTCATTTCCTCGAAGAACTTTCTCATGTTACAAGAGAGAGCCTCCTCCACCAGACCAAGGAGTGTGCTTTGGAAGTGGCTATGAAGGCGATCAAAGTCAGACATCACAAGCAAAGGACCCTCCAAGATAGCACCCATAGATTCCTTTGGAGACGTCTATAGATACGTGGAGCATATGTGGATCACCGCTAGAGGGATCCTACACTTGGCTTCTGCGATGCAATGACATATCACATCGGATTGTGACCAGAAACATCAATGGATAGAGAATTTCATCAAGTTAATTGATGTATTTTAATTAAATTAATTATAACCAATATATTATGATCCTCTCTATGGTTCTGAGACTCCCCTCTTTTTTTCATTATTCATTCGATTCCGAAGATCCGACGTTGTATCATTGCGAAAAATTTCGGATTGATCATTTTTAATGGAAAAATTAAATTTGGGTACACACATCCATGTGCTTCCACTATATCTGGAACCTAAACTATCTCTGATGATATTGATTATAAATACTAGAGAGAGTATATCAATATATTTTTATTAATACTGAAGTAGATAATTTTTTAATTCATAATGGAAATTACAAGATTGCTGATAAGTATGTTACAGACATTATAAATTAAGAAAACATGGTGTACCCACTAAATTATTGAGTAAAGAACCCTATTTTATAATATATAACTCAAACATTATATATTGAGATTTATTTATGTGAATCTACCAATAGTGTTTGGAAAAAGTTAGAAGTAACACATTTTTGGAACTTCTAAAGTTATCAAAATAAGAGAGACATGCTTCGTGGTGATTATAAATCTTTTGATTTTCTTCCTAGAGAGACACTTTCCAAAACGAAACCAAAGTTTATATCTATTATAAAAATTTTATGGTATTTTGGATATAATAGTCTTGATGATAATATTTTATCTAAGAATATTATAGATATCATGATGAATTATTGGGAATTTGAAAGGACAACTTTGGATGACACATGAAAGATTACAAATCTAACATTATTTGATCTTATTAGTTCTATAATGAAATATGAAGGAACATTAAAGAGATATGATAAAAAAGAGAAAATGGAGAATGATGGTTTTTCTTTTTTATAAAACTTCAAATGTTCATAGTGAATTACAGTTTAGAATGTTATGAAATATATAAATAAGGGAAAAGTTGTTGTTCAGTATAAATCTTATCCATCAGAACATTCTATAATGAGTTGAAAACTGTTTCTATAGTAATGAATAAGATTTTTAGCCAGAACGATTTTCAATACAAAAAAATAGATGCATAAGGATTAGAATTACAAGAAATACACCCCTTGAGTTATTTGTTATGAATTCAAGAAGATCATACATATTCGACATAATTTTACTAATCCGAAAAGAAAGGAAAACAATGAAATAAATTTAGAGAGAGATACAAAGAAGTATTATAATTCCAATAATAAGAAATTTCTTAAATATCATAATATATAAAGTACTAAAGGTGGTGATACTTCTTTAGAAGATTCTTTAAAAAATGATATTTCCAAATAGTGGAACGTTAAATTATTTATAAAAATACATTGGATAAATAATTGTCTTATGGTCAGGGTACACACTGCTGAATCCCTTACCCATCATTTATGAAATGAAAACTACATTGAAAGTAACAATAATAAAAATTATGAATCATTATATAAATAACTTTCCTCATTGCATGTGGATAATACAATATCTTTTTATAAAGAAATATCTATACTTTCCAAACTTCTAGAAAAAGTAAATTCTAGTGTTTATAAAAATGGCGATATTTCCCTAGACAACATTACAAAGAAAGATCCAAGAATAACTATTTTAACTATTAAAATATTAGAAATTTATAAATATATTGATTAATCTAATTTTAAAAATAAAATATTAATAATTATTTTGATAAAATAACTCATGAGAAAAATAGTTTACAAACTAATTTTGAAAAACATAGTTTTAAAACTAATACTATAGAGGATAAGAACTTCTTTATAAAACTAAATTCTAAACATTATATCTTAATGAAACCATCATCCAAGATTACCACTAGTGAGATAAACTTCAATAAAATGTATAATAAAATTATAACTCAAAGTTATAATACCATAATGATTTTTACTAAAAAAAACTTATTTTTAGTAATAACTATTCTATTCCCAAAAGAAAAACATTTTTCATAAAAATTAAAATTGGAGGACATTAGAAATTTTTTTTATTAAATATTTTACAACAAATAGTTTTTTGTTAAGAATATTTTCATAAGGAAATGAAATTGTCTTAAACAAAGAATGTTAAAAAAATGTGGTTTTCTAAAATTTCATTTTATAATAATACCAGACCCATGAATTTTTGTGTTTCAAAAAAATAATTTCTTTATTTTTAAGGAAAATAGAGAAATAACCAACAAAAAAACATTTGGTACATGGATAATGGTCTCTCAATACATATGGCTGGAAACAAAGACTTATTTAATATGATTATAAAGATGAAAGTTGGCTAAGTAACTTTCATAGAAAATCATAAAGGAAAGATTATCAGAATAGGCAACATTATTACTTTTTGGAAAAATTTAATTTTAAATGTTTTATTTATGTAGTACATAATAAGAAAATTATAACCATAAGTCAATTATGTGATGAAGGTTATCTTGTGAACTTTAGTAATGAAAAATGTACTATTTATATTTTAAAAGTTTAATTTAATATTTATGACAATCGATAGAAGAAAGTTTACACCATAAACAAAAAACCATGGGATCCTAGATTGAAAATGACATAGTGTTGTGGAAGAGAAATATTGGTTTTGAAATAGAAGGTTAAGACACATTAAGCTTATAACTTTAGCTATGTTGATTATGAAATGAGTTTTTAAGGATCAACTAGAACATAAGTTTGATACTTTAAAAGTTTGTGACCCTTGCCAATTTGGAATGAAATATAAGTCAAGTTTTAGAAATTTTAGCGAAGTATCTACTTATGATGCTTTACAGCTGGTGAGCATGGACTTATTTTATCCTACGTACCCCAAAATTATTGGTGGAAAATATTATGTATATTTTTTAGTTGATGATTACACAAGATATATATGGGTCTATTTTCAAACAAGAAAATTAGAAGACGTTGGTTATATTAGAAAATGTTTATCCATAGTTAAAAATGATAAAAAAATCTCCTTGATAACTATCCATAGTTATCATGGTGTAGAAATTGAAAATTATGATTTTGAAACATATTTTTGTAAGAAATTTATTATATATAACATTTCAACACCTTGAACTTCCTAAAAAAGTGGTGTAGTTGAAAGGAGAAATAAATTTATTCATGAGATTACTAAAACCATGATGAGTGAATACAAAGTTTATAAAAATGTTTGTCTTAAAGCCGTTAGTAATTCCTATTATAACATAAATCATGTATTAATTAAAATTTTTATTTATAGAAATCCTTTTGATTTTCAGACATGTAGAAATCAAAAATTTATTAATTTAATGTATTTCGATGCAAAGTATTAATCTTGAATACTAAAAATAACTTACAAAAATTTTATCAAAAGTCTGATAAAGTAAATTTTAGGTTATGTTATAACATTTAAGGATTATATATTTTTAAATAAAAATATAATTATTGTTGAGGAAACAATGCATGTTATGTTTGATGAAACTGAGCCCTTTAATTTCAAACAACCCCAACCTACATCCCCAAATGTTATTTCTAAAAATAATTTTCAACCTATAGTATAAAGTTATTTTAACAATGAAATAACTCAAGAATATGTTTTTGAAGTTATTCCTCAATAATATTTTCAAACTATTGTTAAAGAATAGAGTTTTGAAAACCAAAGAAATAAGTTTTTTTCTTACCAATCATTTAAGTGATAATATCATTGGGGTTGTAGATCAAATTGTCATTAGTAGAAGTTATTTGAGAAAAAATTGAAAATATATCATTTTTATCTTAATTAGTACCAAATAATCCAAATAAGGTGTTAGGTGATGATGATTTGATAAAATCTGTGCAAGAATAACTCATTGAGTTTGAAAGAAACGAAGACTAGAATCTTGTCGAACAATAAAAAGATAAATCTATAATTGGAGTAAAATGGGGTTTTTGGAAAAAATGTGATGAAAATGATATTATGTTGATAAATAATGAGAGACTTGTTCCTAAGGGTTATACTCAATAAGAGGGAGTAGACTATGAATAATATTATTCTCTAGTATAAAGACTTCATGATATTCATATACTTCAATCTTATTCAGCATTCTTAAATTTTTAACTATTTCAAAAGTATGTTAATAGTTATTTTCATAATGGATATGTTGATAATGAAGTTTATGCAGAAATATACCTGATTTTCAGAATAAAAACATCAAAAACAGGTTTATAAACATAACAAGGACCTTTATGGACTTAATCAATCCCGAAGAACACTGTATGATAGGTTAACTATATTTTTGTTACAAAATTTTTTTGTTAAGGGATATAGGGATCCAAATATTTTTGTGAAAGAAGTTGATAAAAATATTAGGATTGTAAAAATATATTTTGATGAAATTATATTTGTTTCAACTCAAAAATATTTAATGGAATCCTTTACAGATCATATGAAATCTGAGTTTGAAATGTGTATGATGGGTGGGTTAACATAATTTATAGGTTTTCATTTTTTACAAAAACCAGAAGAAACTTTTACATATGAACCTAAGTATATAAATTATTTAATTAAGAAATTGGGATATAAAAACAAAAAAATTATTACTACACCTATTAGTATATAAAATACTTTAGATCTTGATGAAGTTGGAAAAATAGTTAATTAAAATTCTATTTGAGGTATGATCAGAATTTTTCTTTGCATAATTGATAGTCATCATGATTTAATATTTTTGATAATATTATGTGCAAGATATCAAGAAAATATAAAATACACCCATATTAAAGTTGTTAAATTAAATTTTCATTATCATAATGGAAATATGGATTTAGGATTATTCTATTCTCTAGATGTTAGTTTGAACAAGAAGTTTGTTAGATGTTGACTTTGGTGGATATAGAATGGACAGAAAAAATTGGTATGGAACTATTCATTTAATAGGAGATTATTTAGTTTCTTCGTCCTCTGTGAAACAACACTTTGTAGAAATTTCCACTACTGAAGCTGAATATGTGGTACCTGGAAGTTGTTGTGCTTAAGTGTTAGGGATGTAACACACACTCACAGACTATGGAACGAATTTTACTAAAACTCAATTACTTTGTGACAAGACAAGTTCTATTTCTATTATTCAAAACTTATAATATCACTAAAATTATAATCATATAGATAATATACACCACTTCCTTATGGATCAATCACAAAAAGTATATAGCATTTTACAATTAATCAAAATACAAGAACAACCTGATGATATTTTCACTAAACCCCTTAGTTATGATAGATTTTAATAAAATAAAAAAAGTTATAAACAATCAATGATAAGTGATTATTCATAAAAACACATTTTTTACAAATATCATTAAATTAGTGAACTCTTATTCATAGGGAAAGTGTGTACGTGTTTGTTTTAAAAAATACTTTTGTTAAAACATTCAGTTTTCAAAAAACTTTTGTTTTCTAAAATTTTATGTCTTCTAAAAATGTTTTAATTTTCATACTTCCTGTTTTGGAATAAAAAAATATAATAAAATTTTACCAACCAATTTTTTAGATATTTTTTTGGATGATACAATCATCATAAAAATGATTTCTGAACTAAATATTTTTAGGACTCAAAATTTGTAAAAAAAAATAACGGAAAATATTTATATTATAAAATACCATAATAAGTTCTTATTTAAAAAATAAGAATAGGTTATTCACACCAATGAAACATTCTACTCAAAATGGTACTCTTCTATTCTATTAGTTATTTCTCCCATAATTTATTTTAGTTTATAATTATTGTTGTACTTATTATTTTATTTTTTTAATACATTTGTATGTCTTCAAAAAAACAAATTAACTAATCATATTATTCTCTATTGTAATGAAATGTTTTATTTAAACATCACGAGAAGAAATTTACATTTAAAAGTTTTTTCAATTAAATTTCTGTTTTCATATTAGAAAAATAATTATAATACCAATAATTGAAATTTAGGGAATTACAACTATCATCATCCATGCCTATATGAAGGTCGGATGCACCATCTCCCACATTGGTTCTCATCATTGTCGATATTGAATATCAACTCTCCTTAATGTGCTATGTTAAATGTTTTACAATCTATCTGATCAATAATACAAATCATAGTATGATGGAAGCCAAGTAGTATCTCATGTTGATATAATTCATTATAGAAAGACTCATCTCAAGAAATTGGTTTGATAAGTATGATTCTTTTCTCAAAATTATTATTTATTTTTAAGTATGGAAAAACGATTGTGTTGAAAAACCTGATTGGTATTTTGACATGAATTACCTAAAAATCATGATAGGGTTTTATGATTATATGGAATTTCTATTAAAATATTGTAAGGATGATATATATTTTACTTTGTTTTCTAAGAAGTATAATCTTTCATACAAATTAGTGGATGATTTGGTTGGTGGTCCTACGAATGTTGAAGCTTATCTACCCTCATTGAAATTACATGACATAATTAGAACATTTGAGAAATACATTGTTGAAGCATCATTGTTTTTTTTAATTAGAAAGTGAGGATGATTTCTCACATATAACTAGAAGAAAGTTTAGTTGTGTTATGGATGTAGGGGTACCTGATACAAAGGATAGGTAATAGGAACACCATAAAGGTTTCAAGAGTTTTTTTGGATTACTTGAAAAACATAAGGAATGTTTACGTGGTTAGGAATGTCTTCATCATGGTGGAATAAATCCTGAATGATTTGATAAAGTCAAAGATAATTATGTTCCCTTCTTTTGGAAATATGTTTTATTTGAAGCGTATGGAACTATTCAATGTTGAGAATAATTTTTACTCGATGAGAGTAATATTTTACGTCATTGATGAAGAAATGATTTCAAGACAGAAGTTAGTAATTGATTCAAATTTGAAGAATTTTTTTTATAATATTGATTGATATTTATATAAAGCTCAACTATCAACGAAATAATAGATTCTAAAGAAAAAAAAATGATGAATCTTTACTTCTGAAGAATAATAAAAAAGAAAATAAAATGTCGAATGTTGATTCCAAAAAGATGATAAAACATAAGGATGAAAAGAAACCCATGGACAATGAGTTTGGGATTGATGAAGCTCAAGAAAAATTATTGAAAATACAGATATAATATTTTTTAAAGGAATATGAAAAAATAATTAAATATAAAACGATACTAGAAGGGGAAAAGGTTTTGTATTCATTTTTAAAGGTATTTAAAGGGTCTTAGAAAATAATTTTTTTATAAATTTATCCACTTTCAGTTACACATCCAACCCATTAGACTTGAAAAGATTATCATACCAATATGATCATTCTATATTTGGGTTTGGTATTTTTTGAACCATTATTTATTCCTTCATTAGTTCCTTCTAAGGATGATTAGGGAAAATGAAAATAAGTAGTTCAATAAGATACATAGTCGGTACTAATTAATGTTTGAAAAAGAGTTCTCAAAACTACAAGAAAATTAGAAAAATAACATGTGGAAGAAGGAGTCAAAGAATAATAATAGAAAGAAGAAAAATAAAGAACAAAGAAATAAAAAGAGTAAGAAAAATAAAAATAAATTTATGGAGAATAATAAAACACTAATAAAGATACAAAAGAAAAAAAATTGTAGTATTCAGAATCCTCAACACCTTTACCTTAAAATTTAGATAAGGATGATGTCTTGGAAGGATCAAACGAATAAAAATCATCATCATCAAAGGAAAAAAAGAAATCAATAAAAGAGGAATGAAATCCATCTTCTAATTTTTAATAATAAGATCAGCAATCAAAAACTGTGTTTTCAAAATAGGCGAATCTAGTAAGGATGTAAAAAATGAAGATGTTTTTGAAGATAACAATTCTTCAAATAAATGAGAATACAAATTATAATATAAATAGAAAATTGATACCAAATCCTCCAGACATAAAAAACCTAATGTTTCTTTATAATTATCAGACTCAAAATATATAATTGCATATAATGGTTCTCATTTTATTTCCCAAATTGTGAGATAGATAAGTGATACCATTCCATATTTTCCTAATATCTAGGTGATGTGTAAAATAATTCATAATAGTCTTAATGATAAATAAAAAATAAATAAAAGTTCTCAAATAATCATTTGTTTAGATTGAGGCATATTTGAAAATTTTCCAAGAAAAGTTGGAGAGTCAGAAGAGATCCTACAAGAAAGTGGATAAATGGTCAATCCTAGATAACAAAGATCATAGGTATCATGATGGTCAGATTATCAAAGTAAATAAACTATATTTGGAAATAGTTTATTATTTTTAGAAATTATCAATAGATGTATCAAACAATGTAGATTTTTTGGTAGAGTTCATGGATAAAACTGATGAACAAATCGATGAAGTGAAAATTATCAAAGAAAAAGTTCACAACCAAGAGTTGAATAATATCCATATAACAATGTGTGAAGATAAATGTTTTCTATGAATGGAAGAATATATGAATATTACTAAGGAATTTCATATACATATAATCAATAGTAAAGAATAAAGTGGTAATGGAAGACTAGATTTTGAAGATCCAATATTCTATAGCATATGCTCATGAGGATCATGAAGTGATAAAAAAATATGTAGGAAATTGTGAAAACATTGATGAAGAAATATTAATATTTTTCATTTTTAAAAATTATGTAATAGTTTTAAATATTTTCAATGTTTTTTGAACATGAATAACATTTAATCCAAATACCATGTTTTGGAATGTCTTCTAATTAATTTTTGATGAATGTTCTTTCTTTTAATCTGTGGATGAATAATATATTTCAAATAAAATTGTCTCACATGTTATGCACTTATAATATCTCATGTGAAATATCATACCTATAATTTTTGAAAATTTTAAAGGGGGATTAATTTATAAGGGGGTGGGGGATTTTATTAAGGATAAATTTGTAATCCAAAATGGAGAAAGTTAAAGGGGTAATGTTTTTTATAAAATTGATGAAAATATGTTTAAGTGGGATAATTATTTCTTTAAGGGGGTTATGTTTTAATACTTTACATAATTTCATAATGGAGTTATGAACTTAGGTGTAGTTATGAGATAATTAATATCTTCATAGTTTATGTAAAATAATAAAGGGATGTAAGTTTTTCGAAGTTATTATTTTTCATTTAAGATTGTGTTCTGTGCTTTCAAAAAAGGGGGATATTTTTGACTCAAAAGTCTTAATTTCTACTTTTCCATTCCTTTAGTTTTGTAAATTAAAAAAATATTCAAAAAATCATGTTTACTATATTTTTATAACTAAAATGTTTTAGAATGTTGTTGTAGAAATATTATTTTATACCATACATAGAAATGTCTCTAATTTATTATGAATATAAAATATTATTATTCAATACAATCCATTAGACTGAAGGTGATCTGGTATATCAAACTATCCTACGTTATGATTAGTGGTTTGAATTATATCTTGTCTATAAATTTAAAAAAAATTCATGACTATAGAACTGACAACAGTACCAACACATCGAACTAAACCTCAATCAATATATCATATTTAAAATCAATAATGAAGTCCATTGGGATATCTAATGTTTATAATCAGAATATATGAATTTTTTATATATAAAGGAATAATTTTAGAATTGTAATGGTTCTAAAAAATGATGTTGGAAATTCAGTTAGTCCCGATCATTGTGAGCTGTTAAATGAAATGTTTTTGAGTATGTTGCATGTAACTCTGAAATATGACCATTGGTGGTTTTCCTATAAATATCTGGTCATCAGAAGAGTTTTAATATTATTTATTTTCATCAAAAAACATATAAATATTTCTCTATGTGAACTCATCATTCCATGTCATTGTAATTCTTTAAAGAGTTAAGGTTCTAAGGAATCCCTGTCAGGATTGTAATTCCTTAAAAACTATTTTTTTTGTAATCATGTGTCCGATCGTGGTATTGATCAAGGGATTCCAAAAATATAAAGATGGTGAATCTGAAATATTGTATTGAAAGATTCCAAGTCTTGGAAGACAAATATAGATCATAGTATCGAGGGATTCTAACGGAATGGAATACATTTCCACACTGATCATCATATCGTGGGATTTGATGTAATGGAAAGACATAACATATAGTAGATATAAAAATATTTATACTTTGAGTCATTGTTTCTGAATACCTTAATTCTTAAGGATGAATAATAAATTATTTTATTAATATTTATAATTAATTATTACCTTTATAAGATTTTTTATTTCTGGTTTTTACAACATTTTGGGAATAAAATATTCTCAGTATCTAGTTCATCCAAAAAAATAGAAGACATAACATTATAAAAACTAAATATTCTGAATATGCATAAGAAATAACACCTAACATAAAATCCAAACCAAATAATACATACCCCATTCTATAATAAATTAATAATGTTGATCATATATCACATAAAACATCAAGGGATGACCCAATGGTATGATCTTGTATAAATAAAAATGGAAAAGAATAAATAATGAGGGTCCATGAAAGACCATGAGACTCATTAAAATCCTGTCTCCAAAATCATTTAGTTACACCAAGATGATCCCTAGTACAACCAGTTATCATAACTATATATAATACATAAAGTTGAAAAAATCATCAGGGTTCATGTGTAGGGTTTGAGAAATATGTCTTAGTTAGGCACCACAAATTGGGTCTCAAATTTATTCTATGAAATATTTTTATATAGTTTAGAAATGAGTTTTCAAAAGGTAATGAGTGTGTTGGGATTGGGTTTGTCCTTGGGTAAATGTGTGATGGTTCTTTGGATCTAGGTTGGTATGACTAAAAGAACTAAATGCTTGATAGGTTCCCATACTCTCTATCAGCTTAACAATGAGTGATACAAAACTATATTTTATCCCTAGATCTCAGATTCACTAAACATGAGTGATACAATGATATATTCCATCATAGGTTCTTGGTCAGTTTGACTATGGGTGATACCGTTCCAGATGGAGTCTCAATCTCCAAACTGATTTACCCATGGTTGATGAAATTCTATATGAAATCCTAGGATCTTATATGGTTGATAATGCATAATAAATAGCAGAAACCTTTCTATTCATCAATACCCTAATTCACATGTCCACATGTCTCTAAATTCTCAATACCTACATCGACATTATTTGGTAGATCCTGAAAAACATGGATACACAACTTGATCTTTTATCCCCCATCTTGAAATCTATATATACCACACTTCCCACACCCTAAATCATAGTATGGATTATAATATCCATGAAATTCCATTATTACACACATGAATACTCTCCAAATATTATACCATGTTGGATACCCACATTAACTAGGATATATCAAATAAGACATGATAATTCGGTCCCATATGTGTTTTATCTTTCCCATGGATGAAAACAACTCAATTTATAGACCAATCCCCTTAACAACCCACTGATACCAAGAAACATTCATTTCTCAATCGGTGATTCTATCTCCACTAGACCTCACCTATATATACCCAAAATTCCCATCCAATCCCCTTTAAAATTTCCCATAATAATATCCTGGAAATAATTACAAAGTATTTACCCAATCCTAGTACACTCATTAACTACTAAAAACACATTTCCAAACAATAAAAAATATTTCCCATATCTAACCCCTTGTCCCCAATGAAAATATACTCAAACGATATCTCACCAACCAATCATTATGAATAAATATCTATACCACACTACAATAATTCTTATAGGACATAACATGACCACTATAATATCCAAGAAAAATACACACTCTAAAGCGGGTACTCCTATCATTTTATTGAGACATTTAGTCGTCTCATCCATCACCCATTAGTTTAATCCCCCTAATATTTTATTTAAATATTCATGTAGTCCAACATAGTACATTAACCACTCATTCTGAGCGTGGAGCCTTATTTTGGAACCTTCTTGTACGCCACTAGCATCCCCTGCCCATGGGGGAAAAAGTTTATGGGAAATTATAAATTCCATGATATACCCTGGATAACCTCCTTCTAGATGAGGAGGATTGATTAAAAATAACTCCCACTATATAAATATCAATCCATTTTACATTACCTAAACATGAACACTCATGTTGTTATGTAAAATAAAATATAGATAAGAACATGGTTAAGTATCATTTATACCACTTACCACTTTAATGAAGTTATGCACCTTAATCCATGCTCTTCCAATACTAACACATATTGAATTATTCTACAACAATATACTATGATCTTATCTCTTAGAGTAACACTCAACAAATAATTATAATCATTTATATTTTATCAATTAAATTTAAAAGAATATAGCATAACCTTTGAAAAGACAACATGTAATGTCGGGACCGTGAAACCATTTCCACAAACATGTAGTTGGTCTATGGTACACACATGAACCATTTAAAAGATTAATCATTACGAACCAAAAATTAATTGATTAAAAATTTAAAATGGAATTGGTGATATCATTCCAAAAACTCATGAGGTAATGTTTTAACAATGAAACAACAAGTGGAAGCATGATTTTATTGTACGTTGAAATCCTCTATACACTGCCCAAAAAATCCAATTGATTGAATATGATTTCACTATGATAAAGTGGAATAATTATCAAATTTCTAAATTGAATACCGAACAAATTTTAGAAAAAATAATAGGATAAAAATTGGGGAATAAGGAGAAAGGAATAAAAGGGTTATCCAATTAGAATAGGCCCAAAATATCATAGATAAAGGGAGTAAAGATGGTGGGAGAAATGTTTAATATGGGTCTATACACTTTTAGTTTTAGTCAGTGTAAGGATGAAACAACCGGGGGGTATGTAACATCCCGAGTTTTAATGAAATATTATTTATTTCAATAAAATTAAAACTCGTTGATGGATTGAATTTCACGTTGCACCAAGTTATGATTACATTATACATAACACCATGTTAATATTTAACTAAACAGAAAACATAAGTTAGATTTAGGTACACACAAAACTATGTTTGGAATGTGTTACACACAATATTGGGTTCCTCAAATTTCTTGTGTTACACACAAGAATGAGTTTTAGAAATACATACTATACTAATAATATTATTAAAAAAATATTTTATTTAGTTATCAACTAGAAATTGGAATGAATGATATGAATAAGATTGAATAAATTATTAAAATATGGTTTACACATTCTTATGAAATGAATTATTTAGTTATTAATTAATTATAAATGAAAATAAAAATGAATTGAATATAAGGGATATGTTTTTATGAATAATTTTTTTATGCACAAGAAGAAATTATAACATAATGAATTAAATTAATCACTATTAGTTAGATACCTTGATAAAATTTATATATTATAAATAAAACCAAATGTTTTTACATTTATCCAATATTTTTTATACGCACAAAATAAGAACAAATCCAATTTTTGGCATAAAACTGTATATGTCTAAAAGGTAGTTTTTTCGTCTTTTAATGGAAGATTTATTTTAAAAATTAATTTTGAAACTTTTATAATTTTTATTTGAAAAAATAAAATAATTTTTTTAAATTATAATATCATAATTTAGTTTCAGTGAATTCTTGGTATTTTTCATAGAATTTTCATTTTTTGTTGAATATGGAAAACACTAAATTTTAATTGAAAACTGCGTTTCTATCTAACTAAGTAATAAAGATAAATTATTTTTTAAATTGGGTTTAAAGTATAATTATTTAAATTATATATATTTAATCATCATAATTTATAATTTATAGAATTTTAAAATTATTTTTTACCAAAACGTTTAGTGAAAATAATTAAAATTAATTACAGTGATTAAGGAAAAAACAAATTTACGTAGTGGCTAAAAATAAAAATTATAGAAAAAAATTACATATACATATGTATAAAACGAATTTTATGGATTTGTTTATACCATATACCATATATTATCAAAATTGTTTCATTTTTGGAGGAACATTATGTAAGGGAGACTTCCCAATAGTGATTGTCTTTTCCTATTTATAAGAATGCCACTCCTTCATTATAAAATTTAATTCAATATCCCCATTTATTCTAACTAATAAATAATATTGGATCATAAAAAAACTACCATATTAAATAAAAAAATTCTATCCTATCATCATAGAATTATCAATTTTGGAATAAATAAAACCATGTAAGTCCTTTGGAGAAAACCAAAAGGTGTTACCCGAAGAAGAGGTAATATTCTTCAACAATCTCTTTTGTTTTATTTCTTTCCCTACACCTTAATTTTTTTATATCATAATCATATAAAAAATAAATTATATTGAATATACTGATATTTTATTATGATAAGGATATGACCTAAAACTTTACATACCTTTATCAAGTGGGATACATAATCATTGTTCATGTGTACAGAGGACTACCACCTCACGAACCAATGTTGTTCATTCTTCCATTACCACCTTTAACAGTTAATAATAATAATTTATTTTAGTGTATATATGATATATATTATATTTATGATGTCTTTACATTTATTTAATTAATTTATAACACCTACCTTCATGGTTTCCTTTTGTGTGTGATTATGATAACATCTTTTGTGGACATCTAGACTACCGTCTCCTCAATGCGATGTGATTTATTCACGATTTACATGGAATGTATTAAGTACGAGTTCAATAAAAACATATGATATATATTATGTAAATTTTTATTTAAATGATCATATATATATATTCCATTTACTTTTATTTCTTACAATATGAGAGATTTCATGCAGATATATAGCCTACAATCTCCATGAAGGATGTATTTCATTTCCTATTTATATATTTTGTCAATTATTATAAATAAATATATAATGAATTTATATTATATTTTAAATTATTTAAATAACTAAATAAATATCAATTTAAGAGTACCATTAATAACAATTTAAAACATGTATGAAAAACAAAGCGATTATTACTTGAAACGTAACTTTAATAACGAATTGTTAATAATCAGGTAATATAAAGACATAAGTAAATAATATATGTATTGATATAAATGAATATGGTTCAATAATATATTTATAATAATTATATATTTATTATACAAAATTATTAAATGAGTATGATTGGATTCAAGACTTAAGGCAAGGGGATTTATTTTCTTACTATTATTCCTATAAAACTTATGACATATTCACCACTTGTTTCTTTTGTGTGGTGTATATAATGTACTATAAAATTTTATATCATGAATTTAATTTATTTATTGATATTAAAATTTTAATTTATGTAATTTATCCATGGATATCATGACTCAAATTTTACTCAAGTAGTAATGGATTTTTGTTTTAATTTAATTTTACATGAGACACAAGCCATATCAACCACATACTTATTGTATATGGTGTTTATAATTCCAATGGTTGTATTTTATTATTATAATAATTATTATTATTTGAATTTATATATCTATTTGAGGAAATATATTTCTTGGGGATTATGGTTAATATTTTACCAAATCATAAAGGGAATTTTGTCTAATTTTTCTTTCTTTGACACATTTGTTATGTTATGCACCTATATTCTTTGAAAAGGTTTATACAATTCCCCTATAAAGAGTTATATCACAAATATAGTTATTTTAATTATATTTTAATATTTATGTAATGTTATCATATCATGGGTATTATGAATCAATTTTACCAAAGGGGTAAGATATTATTGTTGTAATCTCATCGTTTATCAAGATTGTTTGTTATTATAATTCCATTGATGAAATTGTATGATCCATATCTCAAAATATATCATTAATTATCTTATCCAACGTTTATTAATTCTATATTTATGTAGTGGTACCATATTTCCACTATTTTTTACTTATGATAATTAATAAAATGTTTTTAATAAAGTTCAACTTTAATTATCTCTCTGGTCATAAATCTATTTTTTTTAAAACCATGTTATCTAAAACCATTTCAAAAATGTTGTTTTAAATGATATTTTAGGTTAATTTTAAAGGAATAGTATTTTAAAAAGGTATTATTGTTTAAATAGTGATTATAATGGTTTTTAAATATTCCTTGATAATTTTCAAGGTAATTTTTAACGAAAAAAGTTTTAAAATTGATTTATGATTTAAAAATCATTTTTAAGGAAGAATTGTTATTTTCGATGAGAAATGTTTTAAATGATCTTTAAAAATTATTTTTCATTTAATATGACATATTTATGTGTTACTCATGAATTACTAGGGATATAATTCAAGGGTACCATTCATATTATTTCTCTGAATGGTTTGTGTTTTGTTGGTATGATGTTTATGAAACAAGTTTGTCTTCCTCGTGTTATATGATTATAAAACCCATTTATCTTCCATAGGATACATTCTTATGAAACCAATTTATATTCCATGGGTTATAAAATAATAAAATTATTATGAAACTCGCTTATTTTCATAGGTCATGCAATGATGAAATGATTATGAAACGAACCTATCTTCCTCAGGTTATGATATAATGACACATTTATGATAATCAATTAATTTAATGGGTTATTATATGATGAATGTTTACGATATCGTGAAACACACATGTATGATTTCATTATGTGATGGGTGGTGCCTCTATCTACCACATATTCATTGGGTACATATATTTATCTAATGAGATTTACTAGGATGGAATGGGAGGGGAACATGGTTCTATAATATATGAATGGAAAGAGGAGTGAAATAATCTTAGTAACACAAGACTGGAATGAAAAGTGAATACAGTTTAGCAATACAGTGATAGAACTGGATGCAGACCTCATTTAGGAAATGACTATGCTCACCAAGATGGTGTTGGGAGTGAACCTTTACTAATAATATAGTTTGGGGAGTAAACCCATTCTACTAATATGTTTTTGGGTGTACAGATTTACTAATATGTAAATTATTTTATATGTTTATGTTTTCACCATAATTCCACTTCTAATTCTTATGTTATTACTTTATAGATTATTCTCTTCATTCTCTTATTATTTATATCTTATTACCTAGAATTAATTATTTCATTAATCATGTATAAGATATTTTATATGTACGTTATTATTTTAAAATTTTATTCACATGTTCCCATACACTTATTATCATTTTATGATTCTGTATATTCTTTATTTACCCTTACTTATCATCCAAGTTCACCCTTTTTTTTGTTTTCTTTCTCCAGGTTATGAGGAATTATTTTATAGAGGATTACTAAATCATAATATATTTGTGGGAAACATTAAATATATTTCACCATGTTACAATTTTATGGTCCAAGTTTCCAAAGACACTAAATTATTACAATCCTAAGGATTTAGTTGTGTAATTTGATGAATATTCATCTAAATTGATTTAATACCCATCTATATTAAGTATAAGGCCCCAACCTTAAACCTTACTTAATCTTGAGTTATTACAAGATTACACATGGAGTATCTTTTCAGGTTTAGAGTTTTAGAGAATTAGATCATGAAACTTACTTTACATTCCACATTTAAACAAAGTGGTTACATAAAAGACAGTATTAATTCTTCCCATCAATGGAAACATATTTAAAATAAAACATGGATTCTTTCTTGCCTCATCCTTAACACTATCATCACACCATGTACCTTTCCCTTGACCTGTGAAAAACATTTCAAAAACTTGGGATGAGCATAAAAAGCTCAGTAAGGGTTATAAAAATATGGAAAGGAAACATGAGTTCATATATACATAAGAATGAAATCATACTTTACCCATAAAACATAGTAACTTTAACATACCTCATCAGTCATGAATAAATCATAGAAATAATAAGACATAAAAGGTAACTTGAGGCATTCATAACATTCTTACGTAGGGAGTAACCCTCTTGGTTACGTTTTGGAATACCCATCACAGAATATTCCCTAAATCTCTTCGGAGAAACCTTAACGTTTCACTCCTTCGTGTTACCCAATGCATTGGAGAGCTATATCGGGCTCACTCGCCCTTAGTTTATCATGGAACCACCCATATTCATAACAATGCCCAAGAACCATAACATAATCTTATCACATAAAACATGCATAAAGGAAACATAACATTTCCACCTTTCATTAACAAGATATCAATACAACACATTGATATAAATACATCAGGAAAACCATTTTCAATACTAAAATAAAAGAAAAGTAAAACATGGTATTTATTTTTCTTTTTTTTAAAAAGGGTATGGCTTGTAGAGGAAGCCGAAACTCAAATAATGGTCACGACGGAGGAGAAGTCGTTGTCGCCGCATACGTACGACAAAAACATTCCCTTTTGTCGTTTAATAAACACTTCGTATAAAAAAGATTCCTTTTGAATAAACGTAAAAGTCAAAGGGGTTTATACACCGTATAAAATATGGTTGTGTATAAAACAGAATATGCCTCAATGAAAAGAGATTGAGACGAAGTCCCATACAAAGATGGTATCCTTGGTTTAAGGATAAATCAATTACATAATTATGTGTGACAAACGAATACACCAAATATAAGTGTATATTAAGTGTAAAATAATGAAAGTTAATTCACACATATTCAAAGGATGACATATTCAATAACTACATGTTGAACCAAAAGAAATTGAAATTGGGTTAAGAAGTTCCCTTGACAGCCTAACGGCGTCACATCAAAATGAGTTGATGAGAGATAAAAAAAGGGTATCTCATCACTTGGACATAAAATTTACATCAATAAGGATATATGAGGACATATACCAACATAACAATATGTAAATTAAAAGACGCAACAAAAGAAGTATTTTAAAAAAAGGAGGGTGAAAGGTTCCCTTACCGACATGGGTATCTTTCAAAACATACACCTCGTGAAAGAAGGACAATACAACATTGATGTAAATAATAATAAATGAAAGAATATTACACAATGGGTAAAATAATGGTCAGTACATACACCACTCAAAGTAAATTCTGGAAAATGTAGCATAAATCTCACAGGAATAAAAGTGAGATGAAAAATCCCTTACGAAAACTCGGCAGCCTAACGACGCCACATAAAACTTACAAAAATGGATTGATGAGATCAAATAGGGTATCTCATCATATTAACATAAAGTTTATAGAAATAGGAATATAAAAGAACATCCCCCAACATAAAAAATATGATCTTAAAAGAAGTGACATAAAGGAGAGTACTTAAAAAGAAAGAGAGAGGTTAGATCTCTTACGAAAATTTGGCAGCCTAACAGTGCCACTCAAAACATCCAAAATGGATTGATGAGAGAGAATACGGTCTCTCATCATATTAACATAAAAATTACAGTAAGAGTAATATAAAATAACTTCCCAATAATAAGAAATATGAGCTAAGAAGGAATGACATAAAAGAGTGTACTTAAAAAGAAAGAGAGGAGTAGGATCCCTTACCTCAAGTCCAACTTGTCTTGTTCGTTTCTTTATATTCCTAAATAATAAACATTGGTCAATTAATAATTGCATATGTAACTCATTTAGAGATTATTATTCTGTTCATATCACATATTATAATGTTACAATAATTGTTTAATAATGTTAGTTCATATCAGACATTTTTGCCGATGTTTGGTACATGAGTCAAAAATGAACTTGTTTGAAAAACGATTGCCCATGTAGTTATAAGTAAATAATTTCCAGAATAGAATTAATGATTAAAATATAATATATATCCAGTAAATATTCATTTTATACTATTCCATATCATTTGGAGATAAAAACGAAAAGCATCGTTCATGGAGACGGTAGGCCGTACGTACGCATGAACGCTACTTTCATTTTTTGTCATATTAATGGAATTAAAAAAAATGAGAAATATATATATATGTTATAATTCCAGAATGATATCCATAATTTATATGTAATATATTACATATATATCCATTATATAAATGTACTTATAATATTACATAAAATTTTGAGATAAGAAATTAAATGTACCGTTCATGGAGACGATAAGTCGTACGTACGCATGAACGCTACTTCCATTTCTATTTCATATTTAATGGAATTAAAACATAATGATACATTATAGTATTTTAATTCTAGTATGTTATCATATATAATATCATTAAATATATCTTTTATACGTACCACATATGGTATTAACGAATCAAATCACTTTGAGGGGGCGGTAGTCCGCACTTCCTTAAATGAAGATATCGCGTTTACCCATAATGGAAACCATAAAGGAGTGAAATATATGAAAAATAAAAAATCTTAAGTAAAACATAAACATATTATATATCATATATAAATATAGTGTCATCTTTATGGCCACCTTTGAAGGTGTTAGAAGAATGTTGAACAATCATCGTTTCGGGAGGCATAAATTCTCCATCCACGGAAACAGTATGTTCTTTAACCATTAGATGTAGGTGTGTGTAAGTGTAGCTCGAATACTTCTTATAAATAAATCCTAGTATATTTAAGATACTGGATTTGTTACAAAATAAATGAATAAAAAGAGTTTAGGGGGTTGGAGAAGAAAAATAAAACAAAAGGACACAAGTGAAGACATTACCTTAAAATCGGGTAACTCCCTTTGGTATGAGCTCAAAGGCTTCCTTGGGAAGACTTCTGCCAAAAGTGAGGCTTCAAGGAGTAATATAGGGAAGTTGATAGACAAAATGGGCAGGGTTTGGCCCAGAAAAAGGATTTGGGAGTGTGGTTAAGGAGGTAGAGGTGGGGGCCTTTTATAAGAGGAGAGGAGGGGCACTCTTGGAAAGTAAGAAATATGTTACTTTATTTTCAAAAGTGTTTCGGATTTTGAAGGTCCCACATTGATGTATTTCAAGGATAAGGTGATAAGGGTTAGAAATCCACTCATCCAATAGGTTTTGGACATGTGTAGGTCTTAGATATTACATTATCTTTCCATTTTATTTAAATCGTTAAATAATGAGGTCATCGCTACATCATCATGATGTCATAAATAATTTAATTTATTTAATGTCTAAAAATTATAAAAAAATACTATGATGTAGGAAATATTTTTAGCTTTAAAAGGACTATTTATAGTCAAAAATATTACTATTATAACCCCATGTAAATTTTTTTTAGTAAAACATCTCATGTTTGTGTCATTTTTTACTTTAACATTAAATAAAAAGATATTAATGTCATTTTCCAACCAAAGTGGCTTTATAGGGTCCCCAAGTTGACCCATGGGTTGTCTTGGCCGGCCATGACACATACAATGAGGTTAGGACATGTGTCAAGTTCATTTCATATTATTAAAACATTATTTTTACCTTAAACTACACTAATTACCTCTAATCGCGATTACAAACTTAATAAGTTACTATTCACCAAAAAAATTATTTTTATCCCATTGAACCAAATTTTACTTCTTAATGACAACCATGTATGTCAGATTTTTTAAATTCAAAACACAAATATGGCAAAATTTCATTTAAACGGAAAAATCAGTTTTTATAAGTACCACTTAGTGGTTTCACTATTCATCAAAAATTGAAGTTTTTCAGAAAAATCCCAAAAATTCACCCTAAGCTATATTTGATATTCAGAATTAGAAAATGAAGTCTATTTTAAAAAATTAAAATCATATAAGTCACATTAATTTATTTAATAATTAATTCCCTCTGTCAGAGCAAATAGCGTGTTTTTATGAAACAATAAGTATCAAAAGATTGACACTAGTTTATATCTGATTTCAAAGTGAAATTAATTCCAAAGACCACTATTGGATTTCATGGTAAAAATATATTCTAATTTCACTTTAAAACAAATTAAAAAGATAATCTAATCATATAAATAAATTAGATTAAAAAGAGGTTTCGAATTAAAATACAACATTTTAAACTATTCATTAAAAAATGAACTTCATCAGAAAGATACCAAAAATTTACACAAAGTAAATTTTGATGTCCCAATTCTTAAGAAGAGTTTTATTTGGTCCAAAAGGTTTTATAAGAGTGAACAAAACTATATTTAATGGTGGTTCTCCATCAAAAGGCGATAAGTGAACCTTTAGTGAAAACTAGGGCATATACGCCTAAAATTGAATTATTTCCGTATTTTATGCCTTTATCCTTTATTGGATAAATGTAAAAACATTTAAAAACATATATAATCATATTTTAGTTATTTCTATCCATTCCCTCCAATACAACAGCTACATGTTAACTACCATTTAAAATAATATTATTTTATTATTAGAGTGCAACTTAAGATTCCCAAGAAACTCGTTGTTGCGTGTTGGGTACGCCATCGAGCATAGCGTACCCTTTAAAGTCATGTTAATATTTTATTCACAAATATGGATAAATATGAAAATGTCATATTCTTTATTTACCTGGGGTGTTACATCCTTCACCCCTTTTGGGAATTGCGTCCTCGCAATTTTTAAAATTGAGCTTGGAAATATCCTTGAAAGTCCCACATCGGAACAAGAGTCAGTAAAAAAATCCCTTTAAAAGAATGGAAGAGAATTAAAAATGTCATCCGAGTTAACCCATACTATGATTCCAAGTATGAAAATATGGATATGGAGGAGAAAACAAAGGGTCATGTTCTGATAGAGAGTGATAGTAAACATGTCTAGGAGAAAGTTAACCATAAGAAAATCACAAACTTGTGATGGGTTAAACGGTATTCGATTCCCCAGTAGGAAAAGTTAATAGACAACATTTTTGTTTTAAGTTACTTTTTATTGAGTAATTTATTCATAAGGAAACATAATCACTTATCATGTTGACTTTCAACTTTTACTAGATTCCTTAATCAAACTCATATTTTTTCCAAAAGACGAGTATTTAGGAAGACTTGTTCGCATTAAGAGTACTATAATCAACTTCTAGAGAGTCACCTAATCCACAAAAGAGAACCATATACTTCCCATGTCTTTAGGCTTTAACCAAAACCAAAACCAAAAAGGTTAGTACAAGGTCAGATAATCCAGAAAACGATAACCCTTTAAAAATAAAATCTATGCTTAATCTCTAAAATTGTTCCAACAAAACCCAAAGTTCAATTAGGACCATCAGATAAACAATTTTTCCATAAAAATTATTCAAACTAAACCAAACAAAGATTGAAACCCAAATATTTGAAGGATTTAGTCACATAGTCTCCCAAGTTAAATCGTAACATTTATCTCCAAACAACATCAGTTGCTCTTAAAGTCTCGTATTGAAAAGTAATTAACCTAATCACATATCCTCCATGATAGGTTAATCATTTTCATAAATAACCCAAAATCAACTTACTCTTAGTTCATAAAATCATATAACTAAAAAGAATCAGTCAAATTAACCAGGGACTTCACGTAGTCCAGTGGTAGGTGATAAATACCAGTCGCACATTGGTTGTGGGTTCGATTCCTGTAGCTTTGTCCGACGCGACGGGTAGTCACACGGTCTGTGTGTTGTCCTTTTTCCAAAACTATATAATTCTCAAATCATTCCCCAAAAGGGATAAAATCATAAAAAATAACCATAACATAATTTAACCTCAATTTTATCTCATGCCTTTCACTTCCGTCATAACATATAGTAACCCATAATTACCTCAAAAGTAAGGATCATATAAACCCTAATGGTTACCTTTATATTTATTACATGAACTTCCACATCGATTGGTCATCTCGTACATGATGCATTATAGAACATACCAAGGTTCAAGTGGTTGATCATGACTCCTTGATAGTTGGTTTAGAACAACCATGAGTTTCCTCATTAAATACCCCATTTCATCCAGTCTCTTAATCAGAGAACCACCACAGTTTCCTTCAAACCAATTGTCACTTTGGTGCCTGCTAGATCCATCCATTTACTAAAACCAAAAAGTTCAGTGTGAGTATATCAACAAAACCATCATGTACTAATGAGGAAGATAAACACTAAGATATACTTACTCATTCACTTTATCTAAAACCATGAATCTTTCTGAAATCCTAACCATTATGGTAATGTCACTTATGCTTAATGAATACCCAAACCTCTAAAGTTATCTAAACCGACCTCTGATACCAACTATAAGGCCCCGGCCTTAAACCTTACATAATCTTGAGTTATTACAAGATTACACATTGATGATCTTTTCAAGTTTAGAGTTTTAGAGAATTATATCATGAAACTTGCATTACATTCCACATTTAAACAAAGTGGTTACATAAAAGACAATATTCATTCTTCCCATAAATGGAAACATATTTAAAATAAAACATGGATTCATTCTTGACTCATCCTTGAAACTATCATCACATCATGTACCTTTCCCTTGACCTCTGAAAAACATTTCAAAAACTTTGGATGAGCATAAAAAGCTCAGTAAGGGTTATAAAAATATGGAAAGGAAACATGAGTTCATATATACATAAGTATGAAATCATAAATTACCCATAAAACATAGGCACTTTAACATACCTCATCAATAGTGAATAAATCATAGAAATAATAAGACATAAAAGGTAACTTGAGACATTCATAACATTCTTACGTAGGGAGTAACCCTCTTGGTTACGTTTTGGAATACCCATCACAGTATATTCCCAAAATATATTCGGAGAAACCTCAACGTTTCACTCCTTCCCGTTACCCAATGCATTAGAGAGCTATATCGGGCTCACCCTCCATTAGTTTATCACGGAACCACCCGTCTTCATAACAAAGCCCAAGAACCATAACATAATCTTATCACATAAAACATGCATAAAGGAAACATAACATTTCCACCTTTCATTAACAAGATATCAATACAACACATTGATATAAATACATCATGAAAACCATTTTCAATACAAAAATAAAAGAAAAGTAAAACATTGTATTTATTTGACTTTTTTAAAAAAAGGGTATGGCTTGTAGAGGAAGCCGAAACTCAAATAATGGTCGCGACGGCGGAGAAGTCGTTGTCGCCGCATATGTACGACAAAAACATTCCCTTTTGTCGTTTAATAAACACTTCTTATAAAAATGATTCCTTTTGAATAAACGTAAAAGTTAAAGGGGTTTATACACCGTATAAAATAAGGTTGTGTATAAAACATAATATGCCTCAATGAGAAGAGATTGAGACGAAGTCCCATACAAAGACGATATCCTTGGTTTAAGGATAAATTAATTACATAATTATGTGTGACAAACAAATACACCAAATATAAGTGGATATTAAGTGTAAAATAATCAAAGGTCATTCACACATATTCAAAGGATGACATATTCAATAACTACATGTTGAACCCAAAGAAATCGAAATTGGGTTAAGAAGTTCCCATGACAGCCTAACGGCGTCACATCAAAATGAGTTGATGAGAGTTGAAAAAATGGAATCTCATTACTTGGAAATAAAATTTACATCAATAAGGATATATGAGGACATATCCCAACATAACAATATGTAAATTAAAAGACCCAACAAAATAAGTATTTTAAAAAAAGGAGGGTGAAAGGTTCCCTTACCGGCATGGGTATCTTTCGAAACATACACCTCGTGAAAGAAGGACAATAAAAAATTGATTTAAATACTCATAAATGAAATAATATTACACAATGAGTAAAATAATTGTCAGTACATACACCACTCAAAGGAAATTCTGAAAAATGTAGCATAAATCTCACAGGAATAAAAGTGAGATGAAAAATCCCTTACGAAAACTCGGCAGCCTAACGGTGCCACACAAAACTTACAAAAATGGATTGATGAGATCAAATAGGGTATCTCATAATATTAACATAATTTTTATAGAAATATTAATATAAAATAACATCCCTCAACATAATAAAGATGATCTTAATAGAAGTGACATAATGGAGAGTACTTAAAAAGAAAGAGAGAGGTTAGATCTCTTACGAAAATTCGGCAGCCTAACGGCGCCACTCAAAACTTTCAAAATGGATTTATGAGAGAGAATATGGTCTCTCATCATATTAACATAAAAATTACAGTATGATTAATATAAAATAACATCCCAATCACAAGAAAGATGAGCTTAGAAGGAATGACATAAAATAGTGTACTTAAAAAGAAAGAGGAGTAGGATCCCTTACCTCAAGTCCAACTTGTCTGGTTCGTTTCTTTATATTCCTGAATAATAAGCTTTGGTCAATTAATAATTGCCTATGTACCTCCTTTAGATATTATTATTCAGTTCATATCACATATTATAATGTTATAATAATTGTTTAATAATGTTAGTTCATATCAGACGTTTTTGTCGATGTTTGGTACATGAGTCAAAAATGAACTTGTTTGAAAAACGATTGCCCATGTAGTTATAAGTAAATAATTTCCAGAATAGTATTAATAATTAAAATATAATATATATCCAGTATATATTAATTTTATACTATTCCATATCATTTGGAGATAAAAACGAAAAGCACCGTTCATGGAGACGGTAAGCCGTACGTACGAATGAACGCTACTTTTATTTTTTGTCATATTAATGGAATTAAAACAAAATGAGATATATATATATATGTTATAATTCCAGAATGATATCCATAATTTAGATGTAATATATTACATATATCCATTATATAAATGTACTTATAATATTACATAACATTTTGAGATAAGAAATGAAATGTACCGTTCATGGAGACGGTAAGCCGTACGTACGCATGAACACTACTTCCATTTCTATTTCATATTTAATGGAATTAAAACATAATGATACATAATAGTATTTTAATTCCAGTATGGTATCATATATAATATCATTAAATATATCCTTTATACGTACCACATATGGTATTAACGAATCAAATCACTTTGAGGGGGCGGTAGTCCACACTTCCTTAAATGAAGATATCGCGTTTACCTATAATGGAAACCATAAAGGTATGAAATATATGAAAAATACAAAAGATTAAGTAAAACATAAACATATTATATATCATATATAAATATAGTGTCATCTTAATGGCCACCTTTTAAGGTGTTAGAAGAATGTTGAACAATCATCGTTTCGGGAGGCCGAAATTTGCCATCCACGGAAACAGTATGTTCTTTAACCATTCGATGTAGGTGTGTGTAAGGGTAGATAGAATAATTCTTATAAAAACATCCTAGTATATTTAATATACTGTATTTGTTACAAAATAAATGATTAAAAAGAGTTTAGGGGGTTGGAGAAGCAAAATAAAACAAATGGACACAAGTGAATACATTACCTTAAAATCAGGCAACTCCCTTTGGTATGAGCTCAAAGGCTTCCTTGGGAAGACTTCTGCCCAAAGTGAGGCTTCAAGGAGTAATAGAGGGAAGTGGAGAGACAAAATGGTCAGGGGTTGGCCGAGCCAAAGGCTTTGGGAGTGTGGGTAAGGAGGTAGAGGTGGGGGCATTTTATAAGTGGAGAGGAGGGGCACTCTTGGAAAGTAAGCAAAATGTTACTTTATTTTCAAAAGTGTTTCGGATTTTAAAGGTCCCACATTGATGTATTTAGAGGTTAAGGTGATAAGGGTTAGAAATAAACTCATAAAATAGGTTTTTGACATGTGTAGGTCTTAGATATTACATTATCTTTCTATTTTATTTAAATCGTTAAATAATGAGGTCATCGCTGCATCATCATGATGTCATAAATAATTTAATTTATTTAATGCCTAAAAATTATAAAAAATCTACTATGATGTAGGAAATCTTTTTAGCTTTCAAATTACTATTTATAGTCATAAATATTACTTGTATAACCCCATGTAAAAATTGGTTTAGTAAAACATCTCATGTTTGTGTCATTTTTACTTTAACATTAAATAAATAGATATTAATGTCATTTTCCAACCAAAGTTGCTTAATGGGGTCCCCAAGTTGACCCATGAGTTATCTTGGTCGGCCATGACACATACAATGAGGTTAGGACATGTGTCAAGTTCATTTCATATTATTAAAACATTATTTTTACCTTAAACTACACTAATTACCTCTAATCGCGATTAAAAACTTAATAAGTTACTATTCACCAAAAAATTATTTTTATCCCATTGAACAAAATTTTACTTCTTAATGACAACCATGTATGTCTTATTTTTTAAATTCAAAACAAAAAGATGGAAAAATTTCATTTAAACGGAAAAATCAGTTTTTATAAGTACCACTTAGTGGTTTCACTATTCATCAAAAATTGAAGTATTTCAGAAAAATCCCAAAAATTCGCCCCAATCTATATTTGATATTCCGAATTCAAAAATGAAGTCTATTTTACAAAATTAAAATCATATAAGTCACATTAATTAATTTAATAATTAATTCCCACTGTCAGAGCAAATAGCGTGTTTTTATGAAACAATAAGTATCAAAAGATTGACACTAGTTTAAGTCTGATTTCAAAGTGAAATTAATTCCAACGACCACTATTGGATTTCATGGTAAAAATATATTCTAATTTCACTTTAAAATAAATTAAAAATATAATCTAATCATATAAATAAATTATATTAAAAAGAGGTTTCGAATTAAAATACAGCATTTTACACTATTCATTAAAAAAATGAACTTTATCAGAAAGATACCAAAAATTTACACAAAGTAAATTTTGATGTCCCAATTATTAAGAAGAGTTTTATTTGTTCTAAAAGGATGTATAAGTGTGAACAAAACTATATTTAATGGCGGTTCTCCATCAAAAGGCGATAAGTGAACCTTTAGTGAAAACTAGGGCATATACGCCTAAAATTGAATTATTTTCGTATTTTATGCCTTTATCCTTTATTGGATAAATGTAAAAACATTTAAAAACATATATAATCATATTTTAGTTATTTATATCCATTCTCTCCAATACAACGGCTACATTTTAACTACCATTTAAAATAATATTATTTTATTATTAGAGTGCAACGTAAGATTCCCAAGAAACTCGTTGTTGCGTGTTGGGTACGCCATCGAGCATAGCGTCCCCTTTAAAGTCATATTAATATTTTATTCAAAAATATGGATAAATATGAAAATGTAATATTCTTTATTTACCTGGGGTGTTACATCCTTCCCCCCTTTTGCGAATTGCGTCCTCGCAATTTTTAAAATTGAGCTTGGAAACATCCTTGAAAGTCCCACATCAGAACAAGAGTCGGTAAAACAATCACTTTAAAAGAATGGGAGAGAAGTACAAATGTCATCCGAGTTAACCCATACTAGGATTCCAAGTATGAAAATATGGATATGGAGGAGAAAACAAAGGGTCATGTTCTGATGGAGAGTGATAGTAAACATGTCTAGGAGAAAGTTAACCATAAGAAAATCAAAAACTTGTGATGGGTTAAACGGTATTCGATTCCCCAATAGGAAAAGTTAATAGAAAACATTTTTGTTTTAAGTTAATTTTTATTGAGGAATTTATTCATAAGGAAACATAATCACTTATCATGTTGACTTTCAGCTTTTACTATATTCCTTAATCAAACTCATATTTTTTTCCAAAAGACGAGTATTTAGGAAGACTTGTTCGCATTAAGAGTACTATAATCAACTTCTAGAGAGTCACCTAATCCACAAAAGAGAACTATATACTTCCCATGTATTTAGGCTTTAACCAAAACCAAAAACAAAAAGGTTAGTACAAGGTCAGATAATCCAAAAAAGGATAACCCTTTAAAAAGAAAATCTATGCTTAATCTCCAAAATTTATCCAACAAAACCCAAAGTTCAACGAGGACCATCCGATAAACAATTTTTCGATAAAAATTCTTCAAACTAAACCAAACTAAGATTGAAACCCAAATATTTGAAGGATTTAGTCACATAGTCTTCCAAGTTAAATCGTAACATTTATCTCCAAACAACATCAGTTGCTCTTAAAGTCTCGTATTGAAAAGTAATTAACCTAATCACATATCCTCCATGATAGGTTAATCATTTTCATAAATAACCCAAAATCAACTTACTCTTAGTTCATAAAATTATATAACTAAAAATAATCTGTCAAACTAACCAGGGACTTCACGTAGTCCGGTGGTAGGCGATAAATACCAGTCCCACATTGGTTGTGTGTTCGATTCCCGTAGCTTTGTCCGACGCGACGGGTAGTCACACGGTCTGCGTGTTGTACTTTTTCCGAAACTATATAATTCTAAAATAATTCCCCAAAAAGGGATAAAATCATCAAAAATAACCATAACATAATTTAACCTCAATTTTATCTCATGCCTTTCACTTCCATCATAACATATAGTAACCCATAATTACCTCAAAAGTAAGGATCATATAAACCCTAATGGTTACCTTTATAATTATTACCAGAACTTCCACATCGATTGGTCATCTCGTACATGATGCATTATAGAACATACCAAGGTTCAAGTGGTTGATCATGACTCCTTGATAGTTGGTTTAGAACAACCACAAGTTTCCTCATTAAATACCCCATTTCATCAAGTCTCTTAATCAGAGAACCACAACAGTTTCCTTCAAACCCATTGTCACTTTGGTGCCTGCTAGATCCAGCCATTTACTAAAACCAAAAAGGTCAGTGTGAGTATATCAACAAAACCATCATGTACTAATGAGGAAGATAAACACTAAGATATACTTACTCATTCACTTTATCTAAAACCGTGACTCTTTCTGAAATCCTAACCATTATGGTAATGTCACTTATGCTTAATGAATACCCTAACCTCTAAAGTTATCTAAACCGACCTCTGATACCAACTATAAAGCCCTATCCTTAAACCTTACTTAATCTTGAGTTATTACAAGATTACACATTGAGGATCTTTTCAGGTTTAGAGTTTTAGAGAATTAGATCATGAAACTTGCATTACATTCCACATTTAAACAAATTGGTTACATAAAAGACAGTATTCATTCTTCCCATCAATGGAAACATATTAAAAATAAAACATGGATTCTTTCTTGACTCATCCTTGACACTATCATCACATCATGTACCTTTCCCTTGACATGTGAAAAACATTTCAAAAACATGGGATGAGCATAAAAAGCTCAGTAAGTGTTATAAAAATATGGAAAGGAAACATGAGTTCATATATACATAAGAATGAAATCATACTTTACCCATAAAACATAGGCACTTTAACATACCTCATCAATCATGAATAAATCATAGAAATAATAAGACATAAAAGGTAACTTGAGACATTCATAACATTATTACGTAGGGAGTAACCCTCTTGGTTACGTTTTGGAATACCCATCACAGTATATTCCCTAAATATCTTCGGAGAAACCTTAACGTTTAACTCCTTCACGTTACCCAATGCATTGGAGAGATATATCAGGCTCACCCGCCCTTAGTTTATCACGGAACCACCCGTCTTCATAACAATGCCCAAGAACCATAACATAATCTTATCACATAAAACATGCATAAAGGAAACATAACATTTCCACCTTTCATTAACAAGATATCAATACAACACATTGATATAAATACATCATGAAAACAATTTTCATACCAAAATAAAATAAAAGTAAAACATGGTATTTATTTGTCATTTTTTTAAAAAAAGGTATGGCTTGTAGAGGAAGCCGAAACTCAAATAATGGTCATGACGGCGAAGAAGTCGTTGTCGCCGCATACGTACGACAAAAACATTCCCTTTTGTCGTTTAATAAAAACTTCATATAAAAAATATTCCTTTTGAATAAATGTAAAAGTCAAAGGGGTTTATACACCGTATAAAATAAGGTTGTGTATAAAACAGAATATGCCTCAATGAAAAGAGATTAAGACGAAGTCCCATACATAGACGGTATCCTTGGTTTAAGGATAAATCAATTACATAATTATGTGTGACAAACGAATACACCAAATATAAGTGGATATTAAGTGTAAAATAATCAAAGGTCATTCACACATATTCAAAGGATGACATATTCAATAACTACATGTTGAACCCAAAGAAATCGAAATTGGGTTAAGAAGTTCCCTTGACAGCCTAACGACGTCACATCAAAATGAGTTGATGAGAGATAAAAAAAGGGTATCTCATCACTTGGACATAAAATTTACATCAATAAGGATATATGAGGACATATCCCAATATAAAAATATGTAAATTAAAAGACCCAACAAAAGAATTATTTTAAAAAAAGGAGGGTGAAAGGTTCCCTTACCGGCATGGGTATCTTTCGAAACATACACCTCGTGAAAGAAGGACAATACAAAATTGATGTAAATACTCATAAATGAAATAATATTACACAATGAGTAAAATAATGGTCAGTACATACACCACTCAAAGGAAACTCTGGAAAATGTAGCATAAATCTCACAGGAATGAAAGTGAGATGAAAAATCCCTTACGAAAACTCGGAAGCCTAATGGCGCCACATAAAACATAAAAAAATGGATTGATGAGATCAAATAGGGTATATCATCATATTAAAATAAAGTTTATAGAAATATGAATATAAAATAACATCCCCCACGTAACAAATATGATCTTAAAAGAAGTGACATAATGGAGAGTACTTAAAAAGAAAGAGACATGTTAGATCTCTTACGAAAATTCGGCAGCCTAACGGCGCCACTCAAAACATCCAAAAGGGATTGATGAGAGAGAATATGGTCTCTCATCATATTAACATAAAAATTACAGTAAGAGTAATATAAAATAACATCCCAATCATAAGAAAGATGAGCTTAGAAGGAATGACATAAAAGAGTGTACTTAAAAAGAAAGAGAGGAGTAGGATCCCTTACCTCAAGTCCAACTTGTCTTGTTCGTTTCTTTATATTCCTGAATAATAAGCTTTGGTCAATTAATAATTGCCTATGTACCTAATTTATATATTATTATTCAGTTCATATCACATATTATAATGTTATAATAATTGTTTAATAATGTTAGTTCATATCAGATGTTTTTGCCGATGTTTGGTATATGAGTCAAAAATGAACTTGTTTGAAAAAAGATTTCCCATGTAGTTATAAGTAAATAATTTCCAGAATAGTATTAATGATTAAAATATAATATATATCCAGTAAATATTAATTTTATACTATTCCATATTATTTGGAGATAAAAACGAAAAGCACCGTTCATGGAGACGGTAGGTCGTACGTACGCATGAACGCTACTTTCATTTTTTGTCATATTAATGGAATTAAAACAAAATGAGATATATATATATATGTAATAATTCCAGAATGATATCCATAATTTAGATGTAATATATTACATATATATCCATTATATAAATGTACTTATAATATTACAAAACATTTTGAGATAAGAAATGAAATGTACCGTTCATGGAGACGGTAAGCCGTACGTACGCATGAACGCTACTTCCATTTCTATTTCATATTTAATGGAATTAAAACATAATGATACATAATAGTATTTTAATTCCAGAATGATATCATATATAATATTATTAAACATATCCTTTATACGTACCACATATGGTATTAACGAATCAAATCACTTTGAGGGGGCGGTAGTCCGCACTTCCTTAAATGAAGATATCGCGTTTACCCATAATGGAAACCATAATGGTATGAAATATATGAAAAATAAAAAATCTTAAGTAAAAGATAAACATATTATATATCATATATAAATATAGTGTCATCTTAATGGCCACCTTTGAATGTGTTAGAAGAATGTTGAACAATCATCATTTCGGGAGGCAGAAATTCGCCATCCACGGAAACAGTATGTTCTTTAACCATTATATGTAGGTGTGTGTAAGTGTTGCTCGAATAATTCTTATAAAAACATCCTAGTATATTTAAGATACTGTATTTGTCACAAAATTAATGAATAAAAAGCGTCTAGGGGGTTGGAGAAGCAAAATAAAACAAAAGGACACAAGTGAAGACATTACCTTAAAATCGGGTAACTCTCTTTGGTATGAGCTCAAAGGCTTCCTTGGGAAGACTTCTGCCCAAACTGAGTCTTCAAGGAGTAAGAGAGGGAAGTGGAGAGACACAATGGGCAGGGGTTGGCCGATCCAAAGGCTTTGGGAGTGTGGGTAAGGAGGTAGAGGTGGGGGCCTTTTATAAGAGGAGAGGAGGACACTCTTGGAAAGTAAGCAAAATGTTACTTTATTTTCAAAAGTGATTCGGATTTTAAAGGTCCCAAATTGATGTATTTCGAGTATAAGGTGATACTAGTTCTATAGCCACTCATACAATAGGTTTTGGACATGTGTATGTCTTAGATATTACATTATCTTTCTATTTTATTTAAATCGTTAAATAATGAGGTCATCGCTGCATCATCATGATGTCATAAATAATTTAATTTATTTAATGTCTAAAAATTATAAAAAAACTACTATGATGTAGGAAATCTTTTTAGCTTTCCAATGACTATTTATAGTCAAAAATATTACTTTTATAACCCCATGTAAAAATTGTTATAGTAAAACATTTCATGTTTGTGTCATTTTTACTTTAACATTAAATAAAAAGATATTAATGTCATTTCCCAATCAAAGTGGCTTCATGGGGTCCCCTAGTTGACCCATGGGTTTTCATGGTCGGCCATGACACATCCCATGGGGTTAGGACATGTTTAAAGTTCATTTCATATTATTAAAACATTATTTTTACCTTAAACAACACTAATTACTTCTAATCGCGATTAAAAACTTAATAAGTTACTATTCACCAAAAAATTATTTTTATCCCATTGAACCACATTTTACTTATTAATGACAACCATTTATGTCAAATTTTTTAAATTCAAAACACAAAGATGGAAAATTTTCATTTAAACGGAAAAATCAGTTTTTATAAGTACCACTTAGTGGTTTCACTATTAATCAAAAATTGAAGTTTTTCAGAAAAATCCCAAAAATTCACCCTAAGCTATATTTGAAATTCCTAATTCAAAAATGAAGTCTATTTTAAAAAATTAAAATCATATAAGTCACATTAATTTATTTAATAATTAATTTCCGCTGTCAGAGCAAATAGCGTGTTTTTATGAAACAATAAGTATCAAAAGATTGACACTAGTTTAAGTCTGATTTCAAAGTGAAATTAATTCCGACGACCACTATTGGATTTCATGGTAAAAATATATTCTAATTTAACTTTAAAACCAATTCAAAAGATAATATAATCATATAAATAAATTAGATTAAAAAGTGGTTTCGAATTAAAATACAACATTTTACACTATTCATTAAAAAAATGAACTTTATCAGAAAGATACCAAAAATTTACACAAAGTAAATTTTGATGTCCCAATTCTTAAGAAGAGTTTTATTTGGTCCAAAAGGATGTATAAGAGTGAACAAAACTATATTTAATGGCGGTTCTCCATCAAAAGGCGATAAGTGAACCTTTAGTGAAAACTAGGGCATATACGCCTAAAATTGAATTATTTCCGTATTTTATGCCTTTATCCTTTATTGGATAAATGTAAAAATATTTAAAAATATATATAATCATATTTTAGTTATTTCTATCCATTCCCGCCAATACAACGGCTACATGTTAACTACCATTTAAAATAATATTATTTTATTATTAGAGTGCAACATAAGATTCCCAAGAAACTCGTTGTTGCGTGTTGGGTACGCCATCGAGCATAGAGTCCCCTTTAAAGTCATATTAATATTTTATTCAAAAATATGGATAAATATGAAAATGTCATATTCTTTATTTACCTGGGGTGTTACATCCTTCCCCCCTTTTGGGAATTGCGTCCTCACAATTTTTAAAATTGAGCTTGGAAACATCCTTGAAAGTCCCACATCGGAACCAGAGTCGGTAAAACAATCACTTTAAAAGAATGGGAGAGAAGCACAAATGTCATCCGAGTTAACCCATACTAGGATTCCATGTATGGAAATATGGATATGGAGGAGAAAAAAAAGGGTCATGTTCTGATGGAGAGTGATAGTAAACATGTCTAGGAGAAAGTTAACCATAATAAAATCACAAACTTGTGATGGGTTAAACGGTATTCGATTCCCCAGTAGGAAAAGTTAATAGACAACATTTTTGTTTTAAGTTACTTTTTATTGAGGAATTTATTCATAAGTAAACATAATCACTTATCATGTTGACTTTCAACTTTTACTAGATTCCTTAATCAAACTCATATTTTTTCCAAAAGATGAGTATTTGAGAAGACTTGTTCGCATTAAGAGTACTATAATCAACTTCTAGAGAGTCACCTAATCCACAAAAGAGAACTATATACATCCCATGTATTTAGGCTTTAACCAAAACCAAAACCAAAAAGGTTAGTACAAGGTCAGATAATCCAGAAAAAGATAACCCTTTAAAAAGAAAATCTATGCTTAATCTCCAAAATTTGTCCAACAAAACCCAAAGTTCAACCAGGACCATCCGATAAACAATTTTTCCATAAAAATTCTTCAATCTAAACCAAACTAAGATTGAAACCCAAATATTTGAAGGATTTAGTCACATAGTCTTCCAAGTTAAATCATAACATTTATCTCCAAACAACATCAGTTGCTCTTAAAGTCTCATATTGAAAAGTAATTAACCTAATCACATATCCTCCATGATAGGTTAATCATTTTAATAAATAACCCAAAATCAACTTACTCTTAGTTCATAAAATCATATAACTAAAAAGAATCAGTCGAACTAAACAGGGACTTCACGTAGTCTAGTGGTAGGCGATAAATACCAGTTGCACATTGGCTGTGGATTCGATTCCCGTATCTTTGTCCGACTCGACGGGTAGTCACACAGTCTGCGAGTTGTCCTTTTTCCAAAACTATATAATTCTCAAATCATTCCCCAAAAAGGGATAAAATCATCAAAAATAACCATAACAAAATTTAACCTCAATTTTATCTCATGCCTTTCACTTCCATCAAAACATATAGTAACCCATAATTACCTCAAAAGTAAGGATCATGTAAACCCTAATGTTTACCTTTATAATTATTACATGAACTTCCACATCGATTGGTCATCTCTTACATGATGCATTATAGAACATACCAAGGTTCAAGTGGTTGATCATGACTCCTTGATAGTTGGTTTAGAACAACCATGAGTTTCCTCATTAAATACCCCATTTCATCCAGTCTCTTAATCAGAGAACCACCACAGTTTCCTTCAAACCAATTGTCACTTTGGTACCTGCTAGATCCAGCCATTTACTAAAACCAGAAAGGTCAGTGTGAGTATATCAACAAAACCATCATGTACTAATGAGGAAGATAAACACTAAGATATACTTACTCATTCACTTTATCTAAAACCAGGACTCTTTCTAAAATCCTAACCATTATCGTAATGTCACTTATGCTTAATGAATACCCTAACCTCTAAAGTTATCTAAAATGACCTCTGATACCAACTATAAGGCCCCATCCTTAAACCTTACTTAATCTTGAGTTATTACAAGATTACAGATTGCAGATCTTTTTAGGTTTAGAGTTTTAGAGAATTAGATCATGAAACTTGGATTACATTCCACATTTAAACAAAGTGGTTACATAAAAGATAGTATTCATTCTTCCCATCAATGGTAACATATTTAAAATAAAACATGGATTCTTTCTTGACTCATCCTTGAAACTATCATCACATCATGTACCTTTCCCTTGACCTGTGAAAAATATTTCAAAAACATGGGATGAGCATAAAAAGCTCAGTAAGGGTTATAAAAATAGGGATAGGAAACATGAGTTCATATATACATAAGAATGAAATCATACTTTACCCATAAAACATAGGCACTTTAACATACCTCATCAATCATGAATAAATAATATAAATAATAAGACATAAAATGTAACTTGAGACATTCATAACATTCTTACGTAGGGAGTAACCCTCTTGGTTACGTTTTGGAATACCCATCACAGTATATTCCCTAAATATCTTCATAGAAACCTTAACGTTTCACTCCTTCGCGTTACCCAATGCATTGGAGAGCTATATCGGGCTCACCCGCCCTTAGTTTATCACGGAACCACCCATCTTCATAACAATGCCCAAGAACCATAACATAATCTTATCACATAAAACATGCATAAAGGAAACATAACATTTCCACCTTTCATTAACAAGATATCAATACAACACATTGATATAAATACATCATGAAAACCATTTTAAATACCAAAATAAAAGAAAAGTAAAACATTGTATTTATTTTTCTTTTTTTAAAAATGGTTATGGCTTGTAGAGGAAGTCGAAACTCAAATAATGGTCACGACGGAGGAGAAGTCGTTGTCGCCGCATACGTACGACAAAAACATTCCCTTTTGTCGTTTAATAAACACTTCGTATAAAAAATATTCCTTTTGAATAAACGTAAAATTCAAAGGGGTTTATAAACCGTATAAAATAAGGTTGTTTATAAAACAGAATATGCCTCAATGAAAAGAGATTGAGAAGAAGTCCCATACAAAGATGATGTCCTTGGTTTAAGGATAAATCAATTACATAATTATGTTTGAAAAAATAATACACCAAATATAATTGGATATTAAGTGTAAAATAATCAAAGGTCATTAACACATATTCAAAGGATGACATATTCAATAACTACATGTTGAACCCAAAGAAATCGAAATTGGGTTAAGAAGTTCCCTTGACAGCCTAACGGCGTCACATCAAAATGAGTTGATGAGAGATAAAAAAAGGGTATCTCATCACTTGGACATAAAATTTACATCAATATGGATATATGAGGACATATACCAACATAAAAATATGTAAATTAAAAGACCCAATAAAAGAAGTATTTTAAAAAAAGGAGGGTGAAAGGTTTCCTTACCAGCATGGGTATCTTTCGAAACATACACCTCGTAAAAGAAGGACAATTCAAAATTGATGTAAATACTCATAAATGAAAGAATATTACACAATGAGTAAAATAATGGTCAGTACATACACCACTCAAAGGAAATTCTGGCAAATGTAGCATAAATCTCACAGGAATAAAAGTGAGATGAAAAATCCCTTACGAAAACTCGGCAGCCTAACGGCGCCACATAAAACTTACAAAAATGGATTGATGAGATCAAATAGGGTATCTCATCATATTAACATAAAGTTTATAGAAATAGGAATATAAAAGAACATCCCCCAACATAACAAATATGATCTTAATAGAAGTGACATAATGGAGAGTACCTAAAAAGAAAGAGAGAGGTTAGATCTCTTACGAAAATTCGGCAGCCTAACGGCACCACTCAAAACTTCCAAAATGGATTGATGAGAGAGAATAGGGTCTATCATCATATTAACATAAAAATTACAGTAAGAGTAATATAAAATAACATCCCAATCACAAGAAATATTATCTTAGAAAGAATGACATAAAAGAGTGTACTTAAAAAGAAAGAGAGGAGTAGGATCCCTTACCTCAAGTCCAACTTGTCTTGTTCGTTTCTTTATATTCCTGAATAATAAACTTTGGTCAATTAATAATTTCCTATGTACCTCCTTTAGATATTATTATTCATTTCATATCACATATTATAATGTTATAATAATTTATTAATAATGTTAGTTCATATCAGACGTTTTTGCCGATGTTTGGTACATGAGTCAAAAATGAACTTGTTTGAAAAACGATTTCCCATGTAGTTATAAGTAAATAATTTCAAGAATAGTATTAATGATTAAAATATAATATATATCCTGTAAATATTAATTTTATACTATTCCATATCATTTGGAGATAAAAACGAAATTCACCGTTCATGGAGACGGTAGGCCGTACGTATGCATGAACACTACTTTCATTTTTTGTCATATTAATGGAATTAAAACAAAATGAGAGATATATATATATATTATAATTACAGAATTATATCCATAATTTAGATGTAATATATTACATATATATCCATTATATAAATGTACTTATAATATTACATAACATTTTGAGATAAGAAATGAAATTTACCGTTCATGGAGACGGTAAGTCGTACGTACGCATGAATGCTACTTCCATTTCCATTTCATATTTAATGGAATTAAAACATAATGATACATAATATTATTTTAATTACAGTATGGTATCATATATAATATCATTAAATATATCCTTTATACGTACCACATATGGTATTAACGAATCAAATCACTTTGAGGGGGCGGTAGTCCGCACTTCCTTAAATGAAGATATCGCGTTTACTCATAATAGAAACCATAAAGGTATGAAATATATGAAAAATACAGAAGCTTAAGTAAAAAATAAACATATTATATATCATATATAAATATAGTGTCATCTTAATGGCCACCGTTGAAGGTGTTAGATGAATGTTGAACAATCATCGTTTCGGGAGGCAGAAATTCACAATCCACAGAAACAGTATGTTCTTTAATCATTAGATGTAGGTGTGTGTAAGTGTAGCCGCATAATTCTTATAACAACATACTATTATATTTATGATACTGTATTTGTTACAAAATAAATGAATAAAAAGAGTTTAGGGGGTTGGAGAAGCAAAATTAAACAAAAGGACACAAGTGAAGACATTACCTTAAAATCGGGTAACTCCCTTTGGTATGAGCTCAAAGTCTTCCTTGGGAAGACTTCTTCCCAAATTGAGGCTTCAACGAGTAATAATGGGAAGTGGAGAGACAAAATGGGCATAAGTTGGCTGAGCCAAAGTCTTTGGGAGTGTGCGTAAGGAGGTAGAGGTGGGGGCCTTTTATAAGAGGAGAGGAGGGGCACTCTTGGAAAGTAAGCAAAATGTTACTTTATTTTCAAAAGTGTTTCAGATTTTAAAGGTCCCACATTGATGTATTTTAAGGATAAGGTGATAAGGGTTAGAAATCCACTCATCCAATAGGTTTTGGACATGTGTAGGTCTTATATATTACATTATCTTTCCATTTTATTTAAATCGTTAAATAATGAGGTCATCGCTGCATCATCATGATGTCATAAATAATTTAATTTATTTAATGTCTAAAAATTATAAAAAAAATACTATGATGTTGGAAATCTTTTTATCTTTCCAATTAGTATTTATAGTCAATAATATTACATGTATAACCCCACGTAAATGTTTTTTTATTAAAACATCTTATGTTTGTGTCATTTTTTACTTTAACATTCAATAAAAAGATATTAATGTCATTTTCCAACCAAAGTGGCTTCATGGGGTCCCCAATTTGACCCATGGGTTGTATTGGTCTGCCATGACACATAAAATGAGGTTAGGACATGTTTCAAGTTCATTTCATATTATTAAAACATTATTTTTACCTTAAACTACACTAATTACCTCTAATCGCGATTAAAAACCTAATAAGTTACTATTCGCCAAAAAATTATTTTTATCCCATTGAACCACATTTTACTTCTTAATGACAACCATGTATGTCGGATTTTTTAAATTCAAAACACAAAGATGGAAAAATTTCATTTAAACGGAAAAATCAGTTTTTATAAGTACCAAATAGTGGTTTCACTATTCATCAAAAATTGAAGTTTTTCAGAAAAATCCCAAAAATTCACCCTAATCTATATTTGATATTCCGAATTCAAAAATGAATTCTATTTTACAAAATTAAAATCATATAAGTCACATTAATTTATTTAATAATTAATTCCTGTTGTCAGAGCAAATAGCGTGTTTTTATGAAACAATAAGTATCAAAAGATTGACACTAGTTTAAGTCTGATTTCAAAGTGAAATTAATTCCAACGACCACTATTGGATTTCATGGTAAAAACTGTATTCTAATTTCACTTTAAAACAAATTAAAAAGATAATATAATCATATAAATAAATTAGATTAAAAAGTGGTTTCGAATTAAAATACAACATTTTACACTATTCATTAAAAAAATGAACTTTATCAGAAAGATACCAAAAATTTACACAAAGTAAATTTTGATGTCCCAATTCTTAAGAAGAGTTTTATTTGGTCCAAAATGATGTATAAGAGTGAACAAAACTATATTTAATGAAGGTTCTCCATCAAAAGGCGATAAGTGATCCTTTAGTGAAAACTAGGGCATATACGCCTAAAATTGAATTATTTCCGTATTTTATGCCTTTATCCTTTATTAGATAAATGTAAAAACATTTAAAAACATATATAATCATATTTTAGTTATTTATACCCATTACCTCCAATACGACGGCTACATGTTAACTACCATTTAAAATAATATTATTTTATTATTAGAGTGCAACGTAAGATTTCCAAGAAACTCATTGTTGTGTGTTGGGTACGCCATCGAGCATAGTGTCCCCTTTAAAGTCATATTAATATTTTATTCACAAATATGGATAAATATGAAAATTTCATATTCTTTATTTACCTGGGGTGTTACATTAAGCCTGGTTCACTATAGTTAGTATCAAAAGAAATGTTTATTCATCCTTTATAATCTAGGAAGATAAAACTTTAGTGAGATCCCTAGGGATATTTCTAAGGATATGTATAAGGATGTCTCTAAGGATAAGTCTAAGTATGAGTTAAAGTAAAGGAAAATGTCATAGAATTTTGGTAAAGGATAGAGAGAGTGGTTTCCTAGAAATACATCCCTTAATAGATAATAAAAGTGGATGTGGATATGGAATATATATATATATATATATAGGAGTAGAAACACAGAAAATAATGTATTGAGCTGAACTCAATCAAGAACTAGTGCATCACAACAGGCCTTGATGTACAACAGGTTTGACTGTCCTAGGGGATATGATTTGGAAATTTACAAACTCTTCAAAAACCATAATGAATAATTTAACTATAACTAGTATATGAATGACCTTGGATGAACCTATGGTGTTATATATTAAGGAATGTTTCATAATTTAGTCGTCTTAAGAGTGATTTGCAGGATTAGCTTTTATGCTATGATAAGTGTTTCTCACACTATACTTTCTGGTATATGTCAATAGTAGCTACCAAAAGAAACTAGAAAAACATTGACTATGATAAATTATTTTCTGATGATAATAAAAATGGAATGATGAATGGATTAAAGGTTGTTGTGATTATGTATAATCAGTTTTCAAAGAACAATATTAACAATGTGTATCTTAACCAACTCTCACACTCAAAAAATAAAAAAAGGAATGAGTTCACTGAGAGTTCATGTAATTAAGACGAAATAAGAAATAAGATTCCATTTATTTTTTTGTTAATGTAAAAAAGAAAAACCCAAGTGGATGTCTTAGAGGAACATGAAGATGTTTTGACTATGGAAAAGAAGGACAGAAAGCAAGTAACTGTAAAGGAATAATGACGAGTTTAGTTAAAGTTAAGGATATGGATATTGGTATCCCTAAAATATCATCGATAGTTGAGTTATTTAAATGTGGAAATTATGAAAATTATGAAAATATATTTCCTAAACGGAATTATTGTGAAGATAATTAATTATAAGGTATGATTAATTGTTCTATATATGTTTTTTGTTAAGGATTTAAAAGAATATACTGAAACATATTGATAAAATATAAAATTTATTTAATTATAAGGATATATTTTATGGAAGAAAAAACATGATTAAGGAAAGGTAACCCTTAATATGTTCCTGATTTTAAGAAAATGGTGTTTAATTTGTATAAAAAGACGACAGATAAGAAAAAAAGTAAATTGTATAGTATTTGTGACCTTAAAACTGATAATGTATTTATTGAAAAGGATGGTTGTATTATCATTGATGAAGTTTATAACATTTATTGATTTATAGAATATGTCCCATAATCAATATAAGTAATGAGGAAGAATGAATGTTTTAAAAAAGGATTTATGGAAATTCATGTTATTACTATGTTCTAATAGAATACATGATGAAGGTATTCACATGTTTGGTATGTGATAATCATTATGTACTTTAGGATATATATGAGATCATTGTTAAGATTATTTACTGACCATAATTATATTTTTTTTTTGATTTTTATCTTTTAGAAGGGTCAAATGGATAACCATTCATGATAGGGTTTTTATGGAACTTTAAATTTTTTTTAGAGGTTAATTTTTTTTTTCATATGATGTTCTATGGATAATGGATTAACATTACTAATATTATTGTTTTGATGATAACTTAGGATAGATAGGATGAATTATCGATGTAATAATTGATCTTATGATCCATTAGCGCTTTATGGATAATAGATTCACCATCATTATTTAGAGTAAGAGATGAAGTAGAAATTTATCTAGACACAAAAAGGGTAACATTGTTTATATGAAATGGAATGAAATCATGTAAGTATTTCGTATTGTGAAAATTTGTAAATTTTAAAAAAATGATTTAGAAATAAAATTTTACATTGATATAATCATTTTGATGATATTAATGAACTCTTCATGCCTTTTAGGTTTATGATTTTTGTGATTATTAACTTTCTATGGATCACAAAATATTTTGTGATCAGTGAACTTTATCACTCTCTATAATTTTTTATGATTTTCAAACACGTAAAAATATTCACCAGTGTACTCATATGTGTAATATTAGTTATGATATACTTTCAGTAATCATTATGTTTCCATCATTCCCTTTCTAAGGGATGCTTTAATATTCATTTTTATGATATGGGTTTCTATGAATGTAACTATCATGTTTTCAAACATTGATGAACCAGATGAATTTATAGGTGTAAATTCATTTTTAATGGGGGTGGGGGGGGGGGGGGTGGGGGTAGAATTTAACCCCATGAGTTTTTATGAATTAATTTTCTTCAGATAAATTAAATTTGTTTGATGGATTCCATTGAACGCTACACTAAGATATGATTTATTTATACACAAAAAAAGTTAATATTGAAAGAAATGTTACATTTAGATTATATTAATGTTGAAACAACATTATGTTTGGATTTTTTACTCATAATGCTATGTTCCTTTGATAGATTTTGTTACACACAAGACCGGGTTTTACCTAACTAAAATATACTATTAATATTATTATTTTAATATTATTTTAGTTATCCTTTAGAGATTGGAATTGAAAATATCAACAATATTGAATAAATTTTGAAACTACAGTTCACATATTATTATAAAATTATCACTTTTTTTACCCAATATTTATAAATGAAAATAAAAACTAATTGAATACAAATGATTTTTTTATGAAAAAAACTATTTTAATTTCTATAAAGGAATTTTACCTTTATAAATTAAATTAATCACTATTATTGAGATGTATTAATGAAATATATATTTTTTAAATCCATACAAAGGTTTTTAAATTCATGAAATATGTTTTATAGGTACAAAAAAAGAACAAATCCAAGTTTGGAATAAAAAACTATATTTTTCCAAAAGGTACTTTTTCCTCCTTTTAATGGAAGACATGTTTTAAAACTAATTTAGATAATTTTATAATTTTTATTTGAAAAATTTAAATTCATATTTGAAATTTAAATAGAAAAATTTACTTTGGTTTATTTTTTGTATTTTTCTGAGAGGCTTCGTTTTTTAATGAATAATAAAACTGAAATTTAATTGAAAATTTCTTTTTCATATATAGATTTATATATTTAAATTATATTTTAAATTAGTTTTATTTTAAAATTAGTTTAATTTTAAATAAATAAATCTAATTTATTTCATTGGAATCAATTTCAAATTGAAATTGGATATAAAAAAATTATAATCTTTTTTTCTTATTAGTTTCAACACTTGTTGTTACGTCCTGTGTCCATGATTAATATTAAATTAAATTATAAAACATATGTGATTAGAATATGAAAAAATGGATTAAATTATTTTAATAATAATAATTTTTAATTTATAGTAATTTTAAATTCGTTTTTGATCAAAAATATTTGTGAATGTAATTAAAATTAATTACAACAAATAAGGTAAAACGAGTTTACTTAGTGGTTAAAATTTAAACATAAGGGTAAAATGAACTACAAAATTATCCAAAACTCGTGCTTCATATATATTTATACCATATCCCATCTTGGTGTGTAAATGGTTCATTATTGGTGGAATAGGATGTAAGGGAGACCTCCCAATAGTGTTTGCCTCTTGGTATCTAAAAGAATGCCACTCCTCCATTATAAAAGGGCATTCATTCTCCCCACTTCTTAACACCTCTCAAGAACACTGGATCCTTAAATTACTACCAAAATAAACATAAAAAATCTATCATAACATCATATAAGTATCAATTTAGTAATTAATAAATCTAAGGAATTCCTCTAGTGCAAACCTAAAAAAGTTACTCAAAGAATATGTAAAATTATTCAATGAGAAAATTTGTATTATTTATTTATCCACCCCATAAATTATTTTATAAATCATGATTATATACTTACAAAAAAATATTCAAAATACTAATATGTAATTATCTTATGGTAACTACCTATAACTTCACACACTTCCATCAAATGGGATACCCAGTCATCGTTCGTGTGTACGGTTGACTACCGCATAACAAACCGAAGTCGTTCGTTATTACATTACCATATTTTGATATTGGGAATAAATATAAATTTATAGTTTTATATGATATATATTATATTTATTATTCTTTTAGGATTATTTAATTATTTTATACCACATACCTTCATGGTTTCCATTTTTTGTTAAAATGATTACTTTGTTTGTGGACATGTGGACTACCACCTCCTCAAAACAATGTTATTCATTCACTATTTACATGAAATGTATTAAGGATTGGTATAATAAAAATATGTGATATATATTATGTAATAAAATATATTTAAATGATAATATATATATATATATATATATATAATTTACATTTACTTATTTCTACTCAATAAGAAAATAGAAACAATGTTTATGCATACGTACAACCTACTGCCTCCATGAGTGACATATTTAATTTCTTATTTTTAAATTTTGTAGATGATTATAAATAAATATATACTGAATATATATTAAATTTTAGAATATTTAAATATTTAAAATATGATCCATGTAAGATGACTAAGAATAACAAGTCAAAACATGTATGGAAAACAAAGTGATTATTACATGAAACACAACTTTAACATGTAACTGTTAACAAAAGGTTAATATAATGTCATAAGTTAATAATATATTGTATTATATAATTCAATATGGTTATTTAATTCATGTATAATATTTATATATTTATTACACAATAAAACTTAATGAGTACGATCTGATATAAGATTAAAGGTAAGGGGATTTCTAGTCTCACTTTTATTTCTCTAAGAATTATGTGATACTCCCAATTAATTTATTTTGTGTGGTGTATATAATTGAATATTAAATTTACTATAATGAACATAATTTTTTCATTATAATAAAATTATAAATTTATTTTGTTAGTTAATGCATTTTTGATTTAAAATTTTCTAAAGACGTAATCGATTTCTATGTCACTTTTATTTTCTATGAGACACAATCTATATTCACCACCTTTTTATTGTATTTGGTTTTTATAATATACATGAATTTATTTTATTATTCTTATAATGTGAATTATTAGTATTTCAAAATACATTTTCGGATATAACTTTCATGGAGTTTATAGTTGGAACAGCACCAAAGCGGAAATAATTATTTTTATAAATTTTCCTTCTATGAGACACCTATTATGTTATGAACCTATATTATTTAATGAGATCTATATAATAATTTTTTTTCATATTATATCATAAATATCCTTATTTTTATGATATTTTAAGCTTCATGTAAGTTTATTTTATAATTTTTATTGTGATTCAATGTTTCCATAGTGTTAAGAGATATATGCTACAATCTCGTCGTTTACTGAGATTATTTATGATTATAATATTATTGATGAAATATTATGATACATATCTAAAGAAAACTCATGAATTTTATTATCCTATATTTATTCATGTTATATTTATTTAATGGTGCCATTTTTACACTATTTTGTAATTAAGATAATTTTAATTATTTTTTTCATAAAATCATCTTTTAAATCTTTCTTCAGTTAAAAATTAGTTTTATTCAAAAATTATGTTTTCTAAAAATGTTTTTGAATTTTTTTAAATGATATTTTATGATTGTTTTCAAGGAAAATGTTTTATGTTATAAAATGTTTTTAAAATTATTTTTAAATATTCTTTTATAAGTTTTCTATGTTTTTTTCAATGAAAATGTTTTGAAAAAGGTTTTATGATCAAAAAAGTTTTTTTAAGAGTAAAGGATATTTTCAACAAGAAATATTATATATGATATTTCAAAATTAATTTCCATTTATGATTACATCCTTTTGTGTTATTCATGAATTATTTGGGACATGATCCAAGGGTACCAATCATATTATTTCTAGAAATGGTTTATGTTTTGATTGAATGATGTTTATGAAACCCTTTTCACTTCCTTGGGGTATATGATTTAGAGAATTGTTTATATTCCATGGTATATAACATAATAAATATATTATGAAACTAATTTATTTCCATAGGTTATGAAATGATTAAATGACTATTAGACATCTCTTTTCTATAGGATTTGATATGATGACATGTTTATCATACCCATTTAATTTCATGGGATATGTTATGATTAATGTTTATGATCTTGTGGAACAAATATTTATGATTTCATTATGTTATGTGTGGGAACTATATATTCCTAAAATCCATTGGTAAATATTTATATTTCATGATATATATGTAGATGAAATGGTATGTGAACCCGATTTCGTAAAACAAGGATAGAATGGGGTGTGAACTCTATTATGTAATACAGGGTTGGAACAGGAAGTAAACCAAGTTCAGTAATACATAGTTGGAATGAAAAGTGAACCTGGAATACTAACTGACTATGTACACTAATATGGTATTGGGAGTGAACCTATACTAATAATATGACTTGTAGAGAGAATCCATTCCACTAAGATGGCCTTGAAAGTGAGCCTTGACTACTATTGAAATAATTGTATTTATTTAAGTGTCTTCCCCAATACCATGTTTTATTCCTATGTTATGATTTCATGGATTATAAATTTTATTCCCCTATGATTTGTATCTAATGAACTTCGAATATTTATTATTGGACTCGTTTATATGATCTCTTATATGTAAGGCATGATGTTTAAAAATTATTATCATGTTCTCATACCCTTATTATCATGCTATGATAATATATCTACTTAATTAAACATTACTCGGTATCTAAGATCACCAATTATTATGTTCTATTTCCCTATGTTATTTAGAATGGTTTTAAGTATTAGTACTAAATGAGAAGATATTTTTTGGAAACATTGAATATCTTTAACTAAGTCAGATGATTATTCTCTACATTTCCAAATCTAATAAAATGTTATAATCCTTGAGCATATAATTTTTTTAATGTGTAGAATATTCATCTAAAATGATGTAATATATGTGTATGTTAATTCTAGGTTGATATAGGGTATAATAAAATGGATTGGAAAAGAACCTTTTATCACACACTAAAAAAATAGTGCAGATCCCTATTGGGAACCTAGTACTTTAGGGTTGGGTATTCAGTAGCCTATCAGCCTGATGATACACATCCACCATTCAACTGATGGCTAATCTAGAGGCCCTGACCCTTGTACCAACACAAGGTACTTGGTTCCTCTCCACCATGTACTCAGTGGTGTCTTTTCCCTCTTAGTAGAAACACAACCTCCATGAATACCCATGAATTCCACTGACTACCTCATAACCCCAAAAACACATTGAATAACATCAATATTTCCTTAAGAAACGCCCAATAATTCCATCAGAACCTCTCAAATTCAAATCAATCGGGAACTAGATCATGAATATTAACACTCTCAATTGTACCTAACCCATAACTACATGAGTCAATAAAAACTCTCACAATATGAATTATCATCCATATGAATCAAACAAAAATATTCCAGAACTACCAATTCATCAGTTTTAGTCTAATACTACTCCTTGATAATAATATCAAACTAAAATGGGTAAATAACAACTACCCTTTTACTAAACTTGGATGTATAGGTTTTTCACCAAAACCCCTGATCTTATCCTCAATAGATAACATATTTCAAATGACCCACCTAATTAAATTTCCACACCATCACATTGAGCTTTCCTTGAAAATAGTATTTATATCTCAAATTCATGACATGTTTCAAAAATACTAGACTATCACATTGACATACCGTCACCTCAATATGATTATGACACCTAAATGTTTTAAGGAATCATGAAATCATCTAAACACCGACCTCAGAGTTTATTATCAATTATCAATGTGATAAAATGGGAAAACCTTAACAAAAAAATCCACCATTTTACTATCCTCAGTAATAACGACATACCATAGACCTGATTCACTCTTTGATTAAACATTTAATTTCAAACCGATCCGGTTACCGACACACTCACTCCACCCAAAATTTTAGTATATAACAAGGAACCAAATAAAATCACATCTACATAAACACCATTATCTTGGTGTCTTGTAAACCACCCTATATCATGTTTCACCATATCTATAAAACTTCCAATAAAAGTATTATATGTAAATTTTTTGATATAAAACTCACTTCCATAGGATAATACATATCATTATCTGAATGAACCAAAAAATAATCATTTCATGAATTCAGTGTCTCATTAGCCACTAAAAACAATATCTAGATGTGAATAAAATAATTATTCCCTTATTCCAATGAATTTTTTTGATGATAAATATTATAGACCTAACATAAATGTGACATTCAAGGATCACTAAATCTCTCTAGAAATGAAGGTGGCACCCAAAAATAGTCAATGGTGTTCTCCTCAACATAAAAATTACTTTATACTTTTTTCTTAAGAACCATTGTAATATCCCAAGTAATTATAGAATAAGACTATTTAATATTTAATAATATTTATGAAATATATTTTACCATAAATGGACTCTATGCCCAATTTCGTACCCAACACCCAACAATCAGTGTCTCTAAAATCTTACATTGCACAAATGACTGAGTAAAACGAAATGATAATATATTATTATTTTAAGTGGTATTTATCGCATAGACATTAGAAGGGAGGGAATGAAATTTTTTGAATGAATTATGAAAATATTGTTTATATATTTTTATATAATTATTTATTGGTTAACAAATTAATTAGGAAATAAAATAAAAAGCAATTGAATATAAAGGATGTGTTTTTTCTAAAAAAACAATTTAAATGAAAATATGTGAGTTTATAAAAAAACTAAAATCACCCTTGATAGATTTTAATAATGTAATATATATTTAATATATTAAATTTAATGTTTAAAATTTATCTTAAATGTTTTCTAGACATGATATAAGAACAAATTAATTGTTTTGGATAAAAGAAGTATTTTTTCAAAAAATGCAGTTTTGTGCCCTTTTGATGGAGAACCCATATCAAATCTCATTTTTACACTTTTATATATTCTATTTAAAAAAATATAGTATGGATAATTTTTTGGTATTTTTCTGATAACATTAATATCTTAATTAACAGTGAAAAATAATGTATTTTAATTCAAAAATGATTTTTTCATCTAATTTATTTATATTGTTTGATTATAATTTTAAATTGTTTTAAGGTATAATTAGATTATGTTTTTATTATTTAATACATTTTATTTAATTGGAGAATTTTTCAAATTAAAATTAAATAGAAAAACTATGTGAACGTTATAAAGCTTTACTTCAAAAAACCGTTCCCCCGATCCGTCAATGGAATTAGGGATAAACCTAATTCAACCACATATGTGAATTAAATTTTTAAAAACATAAATACATGGTTATACTAATTATAATAAATTTGGTCCAATATTAACATAATATTTTTGGTGAATAGTAACTTTAGTATTTTATTTACCATGATTAATGGTAAATTGGGTAATTAAAGGTAAAATGAAAATTATAATATTATTAAATTATTCTAATACTTTCCCTAATCTTATTGGATGAGTTTTTATATACCATTACTATCCTTGGAAAAAAATGGTAACCTTTGGATGCCACTTGGGTGTGATTATGACATTTTTAACATTTAATTTAATGTGAAGGGAAATATGTCATAAATATGTCTCTTCTTCTAATTCTTTTTAATATGGGATTATGTGAGTGATATCTCTAACTATGAATAGTAATTATAAATATAAAATGTTACCTACAACATGGTAATTTATTTATAATTTTTATAAATTTAATAATTAAATTTAATTATGACACAAAGATGATGCAATAATAGATTTATTAAAGAAAGAATCAAATAAATGATATTAATATTAATAAAATAAATATAATCTGAAATATTTGATTCCATAAAAGAATTTTATGGATTAAAATGAAATTTTAGAATTGTTTTAATATAGATTTTTCAAATTAATCATGTCGTTATGATATTTTAAAAAAGAAATGTAATTAATAGTGTTAAAATTGACATAATTCCAATTTTAATATATAAAATATTTAATTAAATGATATAAAATTGATAAAAATACAAGATTAAGAAAACAAGTTTATATAACTATAAAAATGTAATTATTTTCTATTTAATTGGACGTTTTTTATGATTTTATATTTATATAAATCATATAAGTGAAAATTACATGATAAAATGGTAAAAGATAAAATGGGTTAAAACAAAACGCTAAGGATTAAGAAATAATAAAACTAGTATAATTTTATTTGAATTATTATATTTTTACCCATAATAATACTATATTTTAAATAAATGTATTTTTACACATTTGGGTCATAAATTTAATTTATATTAATTTAATACTTTTAATAATTCCAGGGGTTCTAATCCCCTCTCTTATAAAAGACACCCATTCCACTCTATTACTCACACTTCAATAACCTTTTGATTCATCCAATATGTTACCAAACCTATTCCTATAATACTTACCCACATTCTTGAGGCCTTATTTTAAGCATAACTCCCTTCCTATAGGCGTTAAAGTGCTAATAAAGTTGATCATACGAAGGAAATGTAGTGTTTTTATTTAAGTATTTTTATTTTATTTATTCTTCCATTTCTTTAAAATTTTATTCATCCATGAAAAAAATAAAAAATCTCGAATCCTTAATATACTAAGGTTTTATTAGGATAATATAATCACTTAAATACCTCTCCACATCCATTAAATGGGAAAGGAATTAATCATTCGTGTGTACGTGTGAACTATCACCCTCACAAACCGATCTAAATCATTTTCCATAACCGTCTGTAATGATAGGTTATAATAATGGAATAAATATTCATATAACTTATTAATGATATATTATTCATTATAATATAATAATATATCAATTACGTTCTTACATTACTTGTGCATAAAAATGATAACATCGTTCATACGTACGGGTGAACTATCTCTTCCACGAAGCAATATGACTTGTTTCTATTCATAATATAACATGTATGATATATATAATTATATTTAAATTCTTAATATTATATTAATTATGTTATTATCATTATTAAAAAATAAAATATTACTTTTATTGATTCCATAATAATCAATGAAAAATGGTAAACGTTAGTCATGCGTACATACGACATACCATATCCATGATTATAACATTGTCAATTTTTCATAAACATAATTAATGGATCGATTTAAATATATAATTTATGTAAAAATATGATAATATTTTCATGATTTTTATTATTTATATAATGGAATTTTTACCTCATGGACTATTGACGTCACACCAAGTTCATTTTCGACTCAAGTACCGAATATCGACAAAACGTCCAACATGAGCTCAAATAACTAACCAAATATTATAACACTGTAATTAATGATATAAAAAATAACAAAAATTATAAGGTTATTAAGCAGTTATAAATTAACCAAATTTTTATTATTCTCGAAGAACAAGGAACATATGCGACAAATAAGACTCAAGGTAAAGGATTTTGTCTCAATTTATATTCCATTAAAAATCATTTATTGTTATGAAAAAAATAACATTAATATGGTGAATATAAAAATCATTGACTTTTTATATAATGAATCTACTTTTTATCAATATATTATATGTTTTTTAGTGTTATTAATTAATTATTATTATTATTCATGTATTTCTCAAGTAGTAAGGTACTTCATCTCATTCTCCTTTCATTGAGGAATATTTTGATGTTATACACCAACTACTTTTATAAGAAGTATAATCAGCCCTGTTGACTTTTAATTCATTCCATGGTTTTATAAAGTAATCTTTTAATACGAATTAGGTTACTTTCTTTACAAAATGACAAAAGGAATGTTTTTTAACATATGTGGCGACAATGAATTCTCCACCCCTGTAACCATAATTTGATATTTTTATTATTCTATAATTTTTAATGGTTTTAGAATGGAAAGGAAATAAATTGTTCCCTTTTTGGGTATTTTGGTATTGAAAATGGTTTTTAAAGTGGATTGACTATTTCAATATCTTGAAATTATTTTTTGTGATTACAAATAAAATTTTATGAGTGAAATTTTGATTATTTAAATATTTATTGTGTTGTGATTATGTAATGGTACTTAGATATTTGATGGGTGGTTATGTGATAAAACAAATATTGGTGGTTACATGATAAACAAAATATGGGTGGTTTTCTAGTAAACCAAGGATGGGTGGTTATGTTATATCCTCTATTGCATTGGTTGTGGATGTTGGTCGTATGACTATTCCATTTTTAAGAGTGACACGTGTTTAAGTTTTCCATAATATTATTAGATTTAAGTATTATTATGATCCCAGATACCTTTATATGTTATATATTGTATTCTATGGATCATTAATGTAATATTTTTATTATAAAAGGGTAATAAATTATCTTATATTTAGAGAAGTGTATTTACTAATTCTTGAAGGTGAAAGTATTACTTTATGAAAAATAATTTTTGGTTTAAATGTTTTCATAAGACTAAAAGTTTTACATCAGTGTGTATCCCTTACATATATCTTTATGCTCATCCCAAGTTTTGAAATGTTTTTCACATGATTTAAAGAATAATAGAGTCAAGGATGGGAAAAAGGAAACGTTATAAATTTTAAACATGAAAAAACCATGTTACTTTTTTAGACGTTTTTCATATTATAAATCAAAAGGGATAGTTAGTATTAGTGTATACTTTGTAATATTTCAGTTTTTATGAATGATTTATGGCCTAATTATCTAAATCTACAAACATGAAAAGATCATCATTGTGAAATAATGTCAAATTATTTACATAACTCATGATTAAGTAATGCAAGGTTGGGGCCTTATAGTTGGAATCAAATGATGGTTTAGAAAAGTTTAGAGGTTACAATGATATTTTAACATAATTTTCAAGTTATATATAACCAAAAAAGTTGTCATTATAGAAAAAGTCATAGTTATTTTAGATAAATTTAATGAGTTTGATATAACATGAATAATAATAATATCTTAGTGTTTATCTTACTCATAAGATAGTATATGATGATTTTATTGATATACTCACACTATGATTTTTGGTTTTAGTAAATAAATAGATCTAGCATGAACCAAAGTAAAAATGGATGTGAAGGGAAATGTGGTGGCTCTCTAAATGAGAAAAAATGAAATAGGAGTATCAATGAGAACTATCATGGTTATTCTAAACCAATTGTAAGGATTTATGGAAAACCACTAGAATATTGGTAAGATTTATAATGCATCATATATGAGAAAAATGAATCCATATGGATGTTTAGGTAATAATCATAAATCTTAGTATATTCTACAACATATGTGTCAAAAATGTGGAAATAAACACCTAGAATTTTTTTTAATAATGGGACCAAGTTGGATGGAGAAGAAACTAAGAAGAGTTTTATATTACAGAGTGTTGTCTTTTGTTGTAAAAGATGATAAATAAATTCAATTTGTAAAGGACATGAAAACCAGATGATGCTTTGCTGATTTTTATTTCAAAAATATCATAAGTTATGAGAACGTGTGATAAAAGACGTGCGAAGTAAAGGGGGAGAAAAGATGATTCCATTCATATTTAGTTTTGATTTGAAATAATGATTCTTCTAGAAGATAGGGAGGTTTCAGTACTTCTTGTTGAAAACCTGACGATGCTGAAGGTGTTTGATCAAAGACTATATACCACAATAGTGGATTTCATGCTGAAAGATGAATAATGGTTATGGAACTTAGTGAATAGAATCATGAAAAAGGAATGGATGATCTGGAGGCATCACATAATAATGTTTTAAGGTGGCGTCAATTTCCAGAGTTTTCGATATTTTTGGGCCTGAAAATCAAGAGATGGAGAAATGTGTTCTTAGAAATGGATGTTGTGCACAAGGTTGAAGAAGGTTTGGAATGTTGCGTGTAAGTCATGATTCAAGATTTAAACATAAAAAAATGGAAAAGGTATTAAGTGCGCGAAAGATTCAAGAAGTGCTGAAAGATGAGGTTGGCTTGAAAGAGTCTTACATGCCCAATGCGACAGCAAATGGGATTTTGTGTGACGCATCAGGATCTTGCACGACACATCAAGGTTTATTCACGGGGGGTTCAGTAAGACCTATAAATAATAGGTGACCCCCTATCATTTGATAAGATTTTAACTTAGAGAAACCCTTATCTATGAGGCACAAAAAAAAATTTAAGTAAAGGGGAGTGTACGAAATAAATAGATTTTCACGCAAGAAGGTGATGTTGAACACAAGAAGGGAGTTGCATGCAAGATTGAATTTGGACGCAAGAGGTGTTTCATGATAAAATTAAAATCTTTCATGTGTGGCATAAATGTTTCATACAAGACACCTAAAAGGTTGTATTAAATATTTGGGTTTTTAGTATATATTCAGTTGTGTATTAGATAGTTCTTACGAGCTTCTGGATAGTAAAGTGAAGATACATACATTAGAAAATAAAACTATTCAATTATAAAGAAGTACTGAAATATTGTAATTCCCTATTTGTGCTAAGAGGGTCTATTCACACTAGAATATTGTTTTCCAAGTGCTACATGAGTGTAATGGCATATCTTAATTATTTTATTCCACATCAAAGGATTGTTTTCTTGTGGATTGTGTGGTACTAGAGTGTTTATGCCCCATACCAAGGAAATACCTACTGTTGTTGAGTAGAAAACCATGTAAATATATTTTTTCCTGTGGTTGTGTCTGTTCAGAAGAGAAATAACTCTTTAACAAGTGGAAATGGTTGTTTCAAAAATTAGGAAACATAAAAGGAAAATATATCCCTGATTCACCCCCTCCCCCTCTCAGTGATACTCGAATTTATACTAGGAAACATCAATTGGTATTAGAGTGAGGTTTACCTTTTTTTATTCATTGTTGAAGTGTTTGATGAAAAGTTGTGATGGAGAATCTAAATTGTGTGAACAGTAATGGGATTTTGATATTTTATGGAAATAACTATCGCATTTGGAAGGAAAAAATGATGTCTTATCTTATGTCTCTTGAATATGGTGTTCTTGAAACTAAAATGAATGGAATTTATCCTATTAATAATAAGGTTCTTATTACTCCTTCCTATAAGAAGAATTTCGATAATGATAGAAGAGCTAAACATTTATTACTATCATATCTTTATAAGAGTGAATTTTTAAGAGTGAAAGGTGTTTTTATAGCCAAAGGAATCTGGAAAAAACAAGAAAACATCTATAAAGGACATAAAAAAGTGAAGAATGAAAAACCTAAAATCTGGTGGATAAATTATGAAGACTTAGAGATGGGTGATCATGAATCATTTGGGGACTTTTTTACTAGGATAAAAGACATTATCAGTACAATTAGATGTCATTGTGAAAAGTATAGGATTCTATAGTTGTTGAAAATATCCTGTGAATTATTCCTGAAATTTTTTGTGCTAATATTTCATCATTAGAAGATAGAGAAACTAAAACATTGTCTCTGGATGATTTTAATAGCACTCCCATTACTTATGAAATGAGAAGGGAGAAGACTGTGAATATAAAAGAAAAAGTTGATTGAGAAATATCTTTCAAGGATGTAAAGAAAGAGAAGTCGAAGAAGATTCTTATTAAAGATGAATCTGGTAAATCTAAATCTAAAAATGGGGTATGTCAAAATTTTGATGAAATTTTATCCTTATAATCTAAAAATGGGAAAAGATGCGTAGGGAAATACAAAGGGAAAACCCAATTGAATTTTTTTAATGTGGATTTGTTGACCACATTGTGGATAATTTCCCTCAAAAAGGGTAAGACAAAGACATCGATGAAGAAGACATAAGACTAAGAAAATCATTGAAGAAACAGGGTGACATAGATAAATATTCTGACAGAGGTAAAGATAAAAATTTCTTCAAATTAAAGAGACAGATATTTTTCTCAAAAAATAAACAAGATGATGATAGTGAGACTAAATATAAAACTTTTCTTGCTGAGAAATCTAGAGAGAGTACCTTTTTTCAACAGTGAATAATTAAGATTATGATATTAGTAGTTGTGAAGAAGACGAAACTCAACTGGAATATGATCTAAAAGAACAGATAATGTAATGTCTGAGAAAGATTATAAGGCTTGAAGAGGAAAATAGAAAATCGAAAAATGAAAACTTTTCATTAAATTACCATAACGGTTTTCTGGATGAGAAACCATAATTTGAAAAGGAGATTGATGATCTGAAAAATTCTCTTGAGAGTGAAAATAATCGTAATGTTCATCTGAAATTAAATCTAAAGGAAAAAAGAAGATGATTTTTAACTTGTACAATATAAACATTCTAAAGTTGAGGAAATAAATAGAGGGTTCAAAAACTCTGTTACAGAATTTGGTGATAGTTTTGCTAAGAATTATCCTATCAAGGATCAACAAAAGTCACCTTCAAAGGAAAAAAAGAAATATGGAACCTGTTCTAATAAGAACAATGATAGAAAGGCGACATATGTGATCAAAATTAGCAGTACTGAAAAATCAGAAGTATCTATAAATCTCAAGTCTAGAAATATTTCTACTACTTCCTATTATGGTAAGTTAGAACTAAAATAGGATCTAAAGAAGGAAGTTACAATTGAAAATATAAAGGTCGATGTTTAAAATAGTTCTGGTAAGAAGATTGTTGATAATCTTGTTCACAACTATGGTTAGTATGGAAGTTTCAGAGGGAAATATTCATTCTATGGCTACTTCTGGTATTGTGGTGGATTCAGAAACATGTAAAATATGTGTTTGTTTAACCAACAACATTAATATTATTCCACATGCTTTGAAATAAAAACAATTTAGGGGGAGTTAAACTTTTCAAAAGAAAAAAAACCACAAAATAAAGTCTATAATACATCTAAGAAGGTTGGTGCGAATGTTTAGAATAGGTTCCAAACACTGGAAACAATCTATGAAATATGTGATCGACCTATACATCTTGCTGAGGGTTTCCTGATTGGGTTACCAGAACAAGAATTTTTTTAAAGAAATTATCAGAAGCCAGAGATTTTAAATCCTAAGAAATACATATCTTCTATGTCCAAAAATAAAGAGAACTTGGTTTTCTGTCCAGAAGACATTGACTTGGCTAGGAGGTTGAATGAAACACAAAACAAAGTGAAAGAAAATGACGAACATAAGCTATTTTTGTTGAAACTGCTTAGAAATATATTAATGGATAAGAAACATAGATCCTTGATAGTGGGGTTTCATCTCATAAGACAAGATAATTAAATATTTTGATGAATGTGAAAGATTTCAAAGAAGGTACACTGAATTTTTGGAAATGTAAAATCTCTAAGGATCAAAGGTGTTGGATTAGACATCATTGGAAAAGAAAATATGGAATCCAAGAAAACACTATATGCTGATGGGATGAAACATATCCTACTAAGCATGTCAAAACACTATGATGAGGGAAAAAAGTTATCTTCAAAAAAATGGGTTTGTTATGAGAAGTAGAAATGATGAAAATGTAGTTACAAGACGCCAATGTACAAAAGGAAATTTCATCCAAATTGGTGAAGTACAAAACTCTTGTTAGATGTGTGTGTTGGATGAAAATCAATTATAGAACAAAAGTCTGGGACATATGTGTCAGAGAAACATGTGCAAGTTATCAACATAAGATAGTGTCTGAGATACACCTGGTTTATCTAGAATTAGAGATTGGTTTTCTACTATTAGTGAGAAAGGAAAGAGTAAAAAATCTATGAAGAAAAGAGTTGACATTGGCCTAAAAAACCCATGGAAGATATACATTCTGATATTTGCGGACTAATGAGAAAGAAAAATACAAATTTATACAATTACTTCATTACTTTCACTGATGAATTTACTTTCATTACTTGTGTTATGTATATGAGACATAAGTCAGATTCTCTGAAAATGTTTTAGAGTTTAAATATGAAGATAGAGAAGGAATGTGAGTATTCATTGAATATGTTGAGAACTCATAATGGTGGTGAGTATAAGAATGAAGAGTTTTAATGTTACCTTGAGAAGAAAGTAATTTGACATGAGTTTAGTTCATATACACACCTCAACAAAATGGGGTTGTTGAAAGAAATAATAGAAGTCGATTGGAAATGGGGAGAACTATGTTACTTGAACAATGTCTTTCACATTTTTATTAGAGGCAAGACATGGGCACTGCTATGTATATTCAGACCTGATGTTTCTATAGGCCAAAATCAGATATCAATCCATATGAAATGTTCTATATAAAAACTCCAAGTCTGAAACACTTAAAAGATTTTGTAAATCTATGAATTATAAGGAAAAAAAGGTGGAAACCTTGAAATGTTTTAGAAAAGAGGATATGATATAATTTTTCTTGGATATGATCTATATGGAAGAGAATATGGATATATCAATAAATAAATAGGATATATTATTGATTTTGTAGATATGAAATTTGTTTAAAATGCTGAGAAAGAAAAGAAATCATATGCTGATGTGGAAATTATACAAGATATAGAAGATTTTCTTAACAATTTTGATAATGCTATTGAAAATGTTAATCCTACTCAAGAAGAGGAATCATACTCAGAAATATCATGTGATGGGGATGAAATAAGAATATCTCATCCTAGGCTGAGGAAAAAATTGGAGGCTCAGAACATTATTGGAGATCAATATTAGAGGGTTCAAATAAGAAGAACAAAGAATGCTATTAGACACACTTCTCTCTATTCTAAAGTTGAACCAAATGATGTAAATTAATCATTTGAGCATCCAAAATGGGTTTAGGCTATGAATTAATAGCTTGATGAAGTAGACAAGAAAAATTCTTGGGAACTTTTACCCAATCCGGACAACAAGAACATTATTTGTACAAAATTGTTTTTCCAGAATAAGATGAATGAAGAGATAGAAGTTATAATAAACAAATAAATATTGGTTTGAAAATGTTATTCACAAATTAGAGGCATTGATTTTTATGAAACATTTTCTCCAGTGGTAATCTTAGAAACAATCAGAATATTTCTTCCTATTGTTTCACAATGAGGTTACACAATCATTCAAATTGATGTAAAATCTACATTCTTGAATGGTGATCGTGAAGTGGATTTTTACATTGATCAACCTTGTGGATTTTTTATTGGGAAGGTTGAAAGTTTTGAGTGTGTGTTGAAGAAGGATTTTTATGGGATAAAACAATCCCCAAGGGAATGGTATTCAAAACTGGATACTTTCTTGAGGAAAATGAATTTCAAGAAAAGTGGAGTTGACAACAATATTTACAAAATGTAATTCTAGGAGTTCTCTCAGATCGTAACTGTTTATGTCGATGAATTATCATTTTTGGTAATGAAAAAATTCATGTCAATGATTTTCTGAATAGATGAATAAGTTTTTTGAGATTTCCATGTTGGGAGAAATGAAATACTTTTTTGGGATTCAAATATTATAGAAGAAAAACCACATTTTTCTTTCTCAAGAAAAGTATGTGAAGAAAAATCAAAAGAATTTTGGAATGGAAAATTTGAAACCAGGTTACACACCAATATCAATGCGAAACATTTTTTTAAATATGGAGAATGCAAAGAAGTTGATCTGAAATAGTTTAGATAGATTATTGAAAGTATATTATATTTGACTGCCTCAGGAGCCAACATCATATATGCTTTCACATTATGGGAATGATTTTAGAGCGCTCCTAAAGAGTCCCATTTGATTGCTGGAAAAATAATTCTCAGATATATTAAAGGTACAACAAATTTTGGAATCAAGTACGATGGATAAAAAAATATTGATCTGTTTGGATATTCAGATGCGGATTGGGCAGGAAATGTTGATGATAAAAGATCCACATCTGGTGTAATTTTCTTTCTGGGGAAAAGTTTTATTAGTTGGAATATAAAAAGTATAATTTAGTAACTATTAGAACGGCTTAATCTTATTATGTTCCTTCCACTTAGGTTTCTAACCAACTCATGTGGATGAATAATAGTGGGAAGATCTACTTATTGAAGTGAAGCTACCATTTCTCTTGGGATGTGATGATAAGAGTGAAATAAATCTTACAAGAAATCTGGTAGAACACTCTCATTAAAGACACATTGACATAAAGTACCACTTCATCAAAGAGTAGGTGGAGAATAATGAATTATATCTCGAGTATGTTCCAACATCTGAACATGTAACAGACATATTCACAAAACTATTTCCAAAGAAACCATTTTCAAAATTCAGGTTGAACATGGGTGTCTAACCTCTATCTCATCAAGGTTAAGGTACAAGTATCTATCCCCTTTGATCATCTTAACTTTAGAAAGTGTTTTCAAGGGGGATAATTGTTTCATAAATCTATCCTCATGGAAGCATGCATAATGGGGGAGTTTTGGGTATTTTATTAATCGATCATGTATGTGTGTGAACTATTATAAATATTTGTTGGAGTTATTGTAGGAAACAATGATTTTGTATTCTAGGATAGTTGAAGAAGTAAATAATGCTAACATAGAAACTTGATATATGTTCTGAAGAAGCCCGAGGAGATATGATCATGAAAATACAGAGTCACTCGTTTTGGATAGCATGGTTTTGGTTGTTAATAATTTTTATTTCCTACAATGAGTTTGCTCATGTAGGCTTAGAATTGATAATAAGTAATCCATTTCTTGACGTTACAAAGCTCAGTGATTTATGAATCATGGTTGAAAGCAAAATTAAAAGGGGGATATTATTGGGACCAAGTTGGATGGAGAAGGAAGTACAAAATTTTTGCTGTCACAGAGTGTTGTCTTGTTTTCTCAAAGAAAAGAAATCAATTCACCTTGTAAAGGACCAGAAAATTAGACGATGCTTTTCTGATTTTTATTTCACAAATATAATAATTTAAGAGAACTTGTGATGAAATAATTATGAAGGAATGGGGGATAAAAGAAGATGCTATTCATATTCAGTTTTGATTAGAAATAATGATGGCTCTATAAGATATGGAAGTTGCAGTACTTCCTATTGAAAACCTGACAATGCTAAAGGTGTTTGATCAAAGACTATATATCATGATAATGGACTTTGTGATCAAATCTGAAGAATGGTTATGGATTATAGTTATGAGAATCATGAAAAAGTAATGGATGATCTATAGGTGGCACAAAAAGAATGTTTTAAGGTGGCACCATTTTCCAGTGTCTTCCAAATTTTTGGGTCTGAAAATCAAGAGATGGAGAAATGTGTTTTTGGAAAAGGATGTTGTGTGCAATATTGAAGATGATTTGTAATGTTGTGTGTAAGGAATTATTGAAGATAAAAACATTGAAAAATAGAAAAGGAATGAAGTGCAAGAAATATTCAAGAAGTTCTCAAAATATGAAGTTGGCGCAAAAGAGACTTAAGCGCCCAATGAGACGTCAAATGGGGGTTTTCATGAAGCGTCTAGATCATGCGTGAAACATCGAGGTTTTTGCGTATGGGGGTCGGTGTGGCCTATAAATAAGAGGTGACCCCTTCTTATTTTAGAATCTCAACACTTAGAAAAATCCCAAGCTCTGAGGTGCAAAAGAATTTTAAATAAAGGGGAGTGCGTGAAAGTAACAGAGTCGTTCATAAGAATGTGAATCTGTGCGCAAGAAGGGAGTTGCAAAAAAGATTTAAGTTGTGCACAAGATGTGTTTCGTGACAAAAGAAAATTCCAGCACAAGTGGTATAAAAGTTTCACACAAGGCACCAATAATGGTGCACGTAATATTTGAGTTATTCACACGTATTCAGATGTGCGTTAGATAGTTCTTACCGGCTTCTGGGTAGGAAAGTGAAGATTTATATTTCAGAGAATACACATCTTCAATTGTAAAGAATCACTGAGATAATTTAATTCTCTATTTGTGCTAAGAGGGTGCACGCACACATTCAGATTTTTTCCAAGTGCTACAAAAGTGTAATGGCATATCCTACACGTTGTATTCCACATAAATGTATTTTTTTCTAGTGGATTGTTTGGTAATGGACTGTTTTTGTACAATAACAAGGATGTAACTACTCTTTTTGATTAGTGAACCTTGTAAATCTTGATCTCATGTGGTTGTGTCTGTTTAAAAGAGAAATGAATATATAACAGGAGGTGAAGGTTATTTAAAAAAGAAGGAAACATAAAAGAAAAATATTTCCCTGATTCACCCCTCCCCCTCTCAGTGATACTTAGATTATAACTAGGAAAGATCATTAAAGGTATGAGAAGATGTTATATATTAGTTAATTAAAGTGATAAAGAAATAATCTTCGCATGAAAAATGAAGCGTGCAGTTGACCCTGAGAAAGTGAATGAAGTTCTTCCCCATGTTATAAATTGAATGTTTTAAAAGTGGGGAGTTTGGTCATTATAAAATCCATGTCTTACAAATAAGGTTCACAAATAATATCATAAGGACTCTATAAATATATGTTCAGTAAAACCTAATTCCCTTCCAATTAAAGATGAGGAATCTAAAAATGACCTTTGTAAGGTATGGATTATTTATTGTATCATGTTTTTATATTATTAAATATCCGAATATTATTAATGTTTTTGTTTGTAGAAAAGATGTGGTAAGGAATAATATGGAAAATGATAGTTAAAGGATCATGAAGAATGTCGAGTGATTAAAATGTCTATATATAAATAATTAAAGAGTTAAAGTATACTTTAGGATGATTAAATGTCTAAAAGTATAAATTCTCTTTTGATGATGGAATTACTTTGGAAGGAATTATTATAACATGTGTAAACCTAAATTTTGTTTTTTTGTAAAAATGATACTTGACAATGAATTATATTGTTTATGGGACATAATTATAAAGGTATGGGTAACTAGTATGGATTATATTAACTATGATTTCGAGGTAACTATGGGTTATTAAATTTTTGGTTTCAAAATGAAAGGTATGAGATAAAATTTGATGATAAAACATGTTATGGTTATTTTTGAGTATTTTATCTCATTTTGGTAATGCTATAAAATTGTATAATTTAAGGAAAAGGAAAAACCATAGGAAGGGTGAAAACCCATCTCATCAGAAATGGCTGTGGAAATCTAACCCACAACCGAAGTGAAGAAAGGTTGTATCTCCTACAACTGACCTATATGATGTACCTGATTAGTATTTAATTTTATTTTTTATTAAACTAGATGATGGAATAAAAATAAATTTATTTTGGGAACTTATGTTTTATCAAAGGGATATCCTTAGTATAGAAAAATGATTTAGGGATTAAGTAATTAATATTATTTTGGAAGACCTTCACTATTTTGGGAACTGTATATGCCTAAGGAAAATAGAATACTATGGGATTTTATTTGAAGATTAATCGTTGAATTTTATTTTGGAATAATATATGATTTAACAACTAATTTATGTTGATTTAGGTTATTTATGTAAATGATTAAACTATCTTGAAGAATATGTGGTTTTGGAAATTGTTATTTGGTATGATTCATTAAGATTAATAGATGTTATTTAGACATAAAATACTATATAATTTAATTCTTATGTGTTTTGGGGTTTAGACATAGTTTGGATTATTTTGAAGGATTTTAAGGATAATTATTTGTTTAATGGACTATGTTGAACTTTTGGTATTATAGTTTAATTTTTGAGATTTAAAGTAGTTTTTATTCATCCAGTGGTTTATTCTTTTTGTCAAGTTGTTTTATATTATCCTAAAAATATTGGTTTTGGTTAATGATTCAAGATAAGAGAAATAGATAGTTAATATTTTTTGGAATATATGATTATTTAGATATTTATTCTAGAGTTTCATGCATAAAAAATTCAACTTTAATACTCATCATTTAGAGAAAAAATGAGTTTGTGGTGGAATTTGATTAATTGATAAAACTATACCTTTCAAGTAAGTATATTTCCTTATGTTCTTATTCTAATAAGTAAAAGCATTCTTAAAATCTATTAAAATGACTTTGAAAAAAAAATTATCCACTTACTTTTATTAGTTTACTTTTGAACCATCAGACATTTATAGTATTGTGATGATTAATTTTCCCATGATCAACTTCTCTATTATTATCTATTTGTCTACGAGATTTAGTTTCTTCTTCCACGTCCATGTTTTACCACATGTAATCCTATATTGTGTTATCTGAGGTAACCTTCATAATTATATTTCCTTATTTTTGGTCAAAGTTTTACTGACTCGTTTTCTGATGTGGGATTTCAATGATGTAATTTTGAAAAGTTAAACCTTAGTTACCAAGCCCAAATTTAAAACTCGGAGGACGCAATTTCTAAAGGGGGGGGGGAGGATGTAACATCCCAAGTAATAATAAAATTATAATTTTTCATATTTATTAATATTTATGAATAATATTTTCCCTTAAAGGGACTTTATATCTAATATCATACCCGACTGGAAACAATGGGTTTCTTCGTAATCTTATGCTACATGAAAGACTGAGTTAAAAAAATAATATATTATGTTTTTAATTGGTAGTTATTATTTAGATTTTAGAATTGTGGGAATTAAAAATGTTAATTGAGTTATGAAAATATGATTTACACATGGTTATATAATGATTCATTGGTTACCGAATTAATTAGGAAATTAAATAAAAACCAACTGAATATTAAGGATGTGTTTTTCTGAAAAAACTATTTAAAATAAAATTATTGAGTTTATAAAATAATAAAATAACTATTGATAAATTTTGTTAACTAAATATATTTTTAATATATTAAATATATATTTTTTAAAATTCATCTTATTTATTTTCTAGAAATTATATAATATAAAACTTAATTTTTTGAATAAAAGAAGCAATTTTAAAAAAAATACACTTTTACTACCTTTTGATGTAGAACCAATTTTAAATCTGGTTTTGAATATTTTATATGTTATATTTGACAAAATAATATTATTATTTGGAATAGGTACATAAAAATACAGTTTGGATATTTTTTTTATTTTTATGATAAATTCATATTTTAATGAATAGGGAAAAATACTTCATTTTAATTTGAAATTGCATTTTCTTCTAATTTATTTATATTGTTAGATTATAATTTTACATGGTATTAAGGTATCATTAGATAACTTTATTATCATTTAACCCAAGTTATATCATTTAATTTATTTTTCAAATTAAAATTAAATCAAAAACTATGTGAACTTTTGAATGGTTTACTTCAAAAACATTTTTTTCTGTCAACGAGATTATTGTTAAACCTAATTTGACCACTTATATGAATTTAATTTTAAAAAAAATGAAACAAATGGTTGTAATAATTATGATAAATTTGGTCTAATAGGATCAAAATATTTTTTTATGAAGGGTAACATTACTATTTTAACTATCACAATTAAAGGTAAAAAGAGTAATTAAAGGTAAAATTAATATTGTAATATTATAAAATTATAATAACACATATCATAATACTTTTTTATGAGTTATTATATACCATGAACATACTTGGGCCAAAGTTTTGACTTTTATAAAAAACATGGGGTTGATTATGAAATTTATAATATTTAATTTAGTTTAAAGGGAAATATGCCATAAATATGTATCCTTTTACTAAATAAATTTTAATATGGGGATGTGTAACAAATATATTTGAATATGAATATATATTAATAATATAAAAATATTAACTACACCATGTGAACTTATTTATTATTTTTAGGAATGAAATAATTAAATTTAATTATGACACAAAGATGACGCTGTAACGGATTTTTTACAGAAATAATGAAAGAAATGATATTAAAAATATTAAAAATAATAATTTCAAATATTTTATGCCATACAAAAATTTAATGGATGACTATGAAATTTTAGGATTGAGTTAATATAGTTTTTTATATTGAATAGAGTTTTCATGATATTTTTAAAAAGTCAGTAATGAATAGTGTCCAAAATGAAATAACTCAAATTTTAAAATATAAGATATTTACTTAAATGATATTAAATTTCTAAAAATATAATATTCAGACAAAAAGTTTATATAAATAAAAAAATTTCATTAATGACACATTAATTAGATGTTTGGTATGATTTAGTAATTATTTTAACCCTATAAGTGTAAATTATTTGATAAAATTGTAAGAGTTAAAAGGGTTTAGAACAAAAAGATGAATATTAATAAAAAATAAAACTTGTCTTGTTTTTATTAGATTATTAAATTTAGACCCATAAAAATTCTATATCAAAATAAATGTTTTTGGACCCATTTGGAAGCAAAATTGAATTTATATTAATTTGATACTTTTAATAATTCCAAAGGTGCCCCCTCTTCTATAAAAGGTTTTCGTTCCTCTCTGTTAATCACACTTCCAAGACATTTTGGTTCATAAAATATCTACCCAAACCCCTTTAAAGAGACACTCCCACATTTTTTAATCCTTAGTTTTGGAATAACTCCCTTCCTCTAGGTGTTAAGGTGTTAATAAAGGTTATCATCCGAAAGAAATGTCATTTTTTTAGTTAAGTATATTTATTTTATTTCTTATACCATTTCATACAAATATTATTCATCCATGATAAAATAATAACTAAAATATCCTCAATATACTACGATTTTATTATGTCAATATAATCACCTAAATCCACCTCCATTACGTGGGAATGGAATTAATCATTCATTCATATGTGTAAACTATCACCTCCACGAACCGATCTAATTAATTTTCCATAACCGTCTCTAATGATAGTTTATAATAATGAAATTAATGTTTATATGTGATATTAATGATGTATTAATCTTTATAATATAATAATATATCTATTTTATTCTTACTCTCCATGCGCATAAATATGATAACGTTGTTCGTGGATACGTGTGAACTACCACCTCCATAAAGAGATGTGGCTTATTTTTATCCATTATATCCGTCATTTGATATATATATATATATATATATATATAATATTTAAATCATCAACAGGATATTAATGATGTTATGATTATTTTTTAAAGATAAAATAATACTTAACTTCTTTCCATAATGATCAATGAAAAATGGAAAACGTTACCCATGCTTATGTAAAACTTACCATCTCCACGATTATAACATTGTTCATTTTTCATAACCATACATAATGGATTGATTTAAAAGAATAATTTATGTATAAAAATGATAATAATTTAATTAATATTATTTTTTAAATCATTGAAAATTGACCTCCTGGGTTATTGACATCAGACCAAGTTCATTTTCGACTTGAGTATCGAATATCGACAAAACGTCTAATATGAACTCAAATAATTAAATAATTATTATAACATGGTAATAAATGATATAAATGTAAAAAAAAATAAATGTTTCTGAATCTAGTATAAATTAACATAAGTTTATTGTTTTTTAAGACTAAGGAACAAACATTATGAATCAAACTCAAGGTAAGTTATTTTGTATCAATTTATATTCCACTGAAAATTATTTATTATTCTGCACCAATTTACTTTTATATGGTCTATATACTGATCTTTGACATGTTATATCTTTAATATAATAATTCTCATGGTATTATAAGTTTTTTTAATGTTATTAATTTATTATTATTATTCATGTATTTTTTTAGTAGTAAGAAAATTTATCTCAATCTTCTTTCATTGAGACGTATTTTGTTGTTATACACCACCTTATTTTATAAGGAGTATAAACAACCCCTTTGACTTCAAATTCATTACATGGTTTTTAAAAGGTATCTTTTTATTTAAATAATTTTACTTTCTTTACAAAATGAGAAAATAAAATTTTTTAACGTTTATGGTGAGAACGAATTCTCCACCACCATAACAGTTATATGATATTTGGATTCCTCTATAAGCCTTAATATTTTTAAAATGGAAAATAAATAACTTATTAATTTTTTTGTGTATTTTGGTTTTGAAAATAATTTTGAATGTGTATTGACTATTTCAATATCTTGAAATTATTTTATGTGATCGCAATTAAAATATTATTGGTGAAATGTTGATAATCAAAATATTCTATGTGTTATGATTATATTGTGGTACATAGAAATTTTATGGGTGGTCACATGATAATCCAAATATGGGAGGTTACGTGATAAACTAATGAAAAGTGGTTCCATGATAAACCATGGAAAGTTGGTTATGTAATAACCTCCAATGAATTAGTTACGAAAATCGTCCGTATGATTATTCCATTTGCAAGAGTGATATGTGTTGAAGATGGTTGTATGGTTATTCCATTTAGGTATGATTATGTACCAAGTTTCCTTTATATGTGATATGTTACTTTATATGAGTTTTAAGGTAATTTTTTGACTATAAAAAGGGTAAGAAATGTGATTATATTCAGCTAAGTGTTTTTACAACTTATTAAAGGTGAAAAGTATTACTTTGTGATTAAGTATTCATGTTTTTATAAGAATTATTTTTTTCATTATTTCTGTATATATTATTGGGATTTTTAATCTCATCCCAAGTTTTAAATTCTTATCATGGTATTTAATGAGGAATAGATTTATTTATGCGATCAATGAATGTTTATGAAGTTTAAACATTAAATGGAAAAATATTTCTCTTTAGATGTTTTTCATTTCATGACAAAATGGATAGTGCGTAGAAGTGTATAATTTTTAACATTTGAGATAGTATATATGAATAATGTTTCAATAATATAAATATCTAAACTTGGAAGGATCCTCAATTTGAAAAAAATTCAAATTATTGACTTTACTCAAGATTAAGTAATGTTTATGGCTAGGGCCTTATAACCACTCAATCTAAAACATTAGTCACCCAAGCATAGTTGCATAAATGGTATTCTTATATGACCACAAGATTAATAGTGAACATTCCACCAATAATATAAATTATCTATGAGCTATTATTTTCCCCAACATATCAATTATTTCATTAATAATCTACCCATACTTAGTGCTAAATAAGTGATAATAAATTATTGATCACAACATGAGTTTTATCATCTTCAAATACAAACATGGGTGATAAGGCATATCTCAAAGATATCATGACCTAAATTGTACACAAATCTTCTCCTACATCATTACATCTCTTAGCTTTTAAATCCCTTTAAATTTTCAAGAACATAACACATGGTTTATACCAACACTCTTCATATAGAAGAGGTATCACATGGGACCATCATGAATTTACTCCTTAAAACCACGAGTTCTTCTCAAGAATTGAAGCATGAAACATAAAATTAAACACTACCACTTCCCATGAAAAGATATAATTTTTATGAAACCCTATCACTTGTATTTTCATCTATTTATCTCACTCATTGAGATAAGCCTCAAATGAGGTGTGATTTTGTTTTATAATTTCTCATAATAGTGCAACAAAATAGCTTACCTCAGGGGAAATTTTCAAGGAACCTTTATGGATCAAATTTTTTTATTCCTACTTATTATATTTTTTTCTCATTTTTTATATTAAAACAATTAATAATCAATGGTGGTTTGTTTTATGGGGTAAAAAACATGAATTGAAAATAATGATAAATAACATGTAATTGTTATTGAGAATGGAATTGAACCATAGGGAAAAACTAATGGTATTATATCATTATTTTCATTTATTATTTAAATTATTTTCCCTAACCAATTTAATATCATTAATCATTCAACCTATACAATTTGTTTTTTGGAAAATATTATGGGCTAAAAAGATCATGAATTCAATCACACCCCCAACACATATAGTAGTAAAAAAATAATTGCACACTTCAATTGGGTATATAAAATTTTCCACAATGAATATCCATCATATATTGTTTTACATTTTAACCCATCCAACTCTATTATTTAATAGATGAGAAAAAATAATTAAGGGGTGATTTTTTCTTATTGGAGAGATGAGTCGAAGGTTCCAGAGAATAAGGTAACGATTTTTAGACTCTCACCATAAACCATTACTTCTTACCATGAAAAGGAAGAAAAATAGGTATTTATGAAAAGAAAAAAACATAATCCATCACTTCATTCGATATCATATCCATGAATTAGTACTCCTCCACTTAGGAGATATATTGGCACTGATAGAAAAATCACATGGTGAAATAGAGTTGAGACATGACTAAAAATAATTCTACTTGAATAAAAATAAACAATAGAATTATAGAAAAAAATAAAAGTGAAAAATATACACTCAAAAACAAGAAAAATGATTCTTTAAAATATTGATAAGGTAATATTTAAATCGGTTATGAATAGTTTTTTGTTTTGAAAGAACAACTTTCATATAGCTCTATCGAAAAATGCGATCTTTCTAATGTATAAATATATTCAATTCATTGGTTAATAATTATAGTATATATACCCTATGGTATATTAAAATATAATATATAAGTGATTATTATTTTAGGCCAAAAATATCATAATGGATGTGATAATGTTTTATGGAATGATTATAGATTCCATTCATTTATTTACATAAAACAAATCAGATAATACTTTGGGTGGATGATGAAAATTGTGTTGGGAATCAGAATTGTGTTTCATTAAGACGGGTTTTGTGTTAGTTTTCAAGAATACATTAGGATTATTTCATATTTCTTAGATGATTGGAGAAAAATTTCATAGACATGGATCATGTATGTGAAGATGATATTCATGTGGAAAATAAAGAGTTTCACTGTGTTACTCTTAAATACCTATAGATTTATTCTTATATATGTTTAATTTAGTCTTCCACAATTAAAATTTATTCTTACACAGATCGATATGTCACTTCAGTGACTACAGAATACATATTATGTGGAAAATGATCAGCCAAAATAAATTCTTTATAATTTCCTATTTATTCCTATACACGAGTCAATTATTATTTTGAATGCAGCCAGCCTCATATCTTCTTTAGAAAAATAAAATTTCTTATACATCCACTATTATAATGAACATATATTATATATGCCCTAAATTATTATTTATAATATTATGAATGGTAATTTTATTCTTATCCACGGTGTATAAATTGTATTTTATTCTTATGTAAGCATTTACACATAAATAATATTAATTAATTTCCCAAAAATATCATCAAAAATATAATATTAAATACATTTCCTTTAAAATAATTTATAATAATTTCATCTCTCAAGATCATATTTTATTTTCATTTCATAATATAAGTTTAATTGACCATAAAAATAAATTTGTGATTAATACCCATTTATTATGGAATTCATGAGGTTTAAATCACTCATTTAAATGGTTAAAATAATGAATATTCAAGTTCTATCACTCCCCCATTGATGGGAAAAACCAAATATCAGCATCAGATACGATATTATAATAAAAAATAAGGAAATATTTTATTACTTTTTTGAAAATATAGTATATTTTGTCCCATTTGGGAACTTCATTTTCATTTTTATGTCTTGTAAAATTCATTTTTTTAAACTTATAAATATTTCCATCACCTAATTGAAACCGATATCAAATTTTAAGTTTTTTCACTCTTAAATTAAAATAAATTAAGTATTTAGTTATGCTTATACATTGAATAATAATTTCTCTCAATAATTATAAATTGTTTTAGTTTCTCCACACTATGATATAATGTAATTGCATTAAATAGCTAGTATTTTCAAAGCGATTTTAATGGATGTTAGTTGGTGAAAAAAATAATTCAAGGTGAAATGGATGAATATAAGAGATCCAAATATTAGATAAAATACATGAATATTCAAGTAACACTACATAAAATTCCTTAATTAAATCCCCTTAAAAAATATGACTCCCATACATTTTAATCTTATGGGTCATTATTAAAAGAATAAAGAATGCTGAAATGTTTATATCTATATTCACACTTTCTTAGATATATAGTTTTTATATATATACACATCTTTTTAGTTTTTAATTTTACATTTTTCACACACATATATATATTCTAAGGATAGTGGTTCAGAATTGATGATTTTTAATTAGACTTATGTTGAAATATTCAAAATGCCTGAAATTATGAATCCACCCTCACATTCACCCAACATTGAACAAATTTACTTGTAACACACAATAAATTTCATTCCACTATACTCAAACATAAAATATTAATAAATGAATAATTGGATTGAAATTTGGTGTGAGATGTGGATTGAAAAAATATGGCCAATCATAGGTTTATAAGGGATTAAAAAGGGTTAACATAAATGTATCAAAGAAAAATATCATACAGAAAAATATATTACTCAATGTTACTAAAATAATTCTATAAATTATTTGAAAAATAATAATCAAAAGATCATGTTGTCATATTAAATGAAATTTTCTTTCAATTAAGTGATGATATTAGGAAAAAAATTGGAAATGGTATAAAATTAATTTCAATATGAGAAATATAATTTTTGTCAATATATATGGTAATTGATTTTAAAAATTAGTTAAACTCATAAGATGTTAAAATTTTATGTTTAAATAAAATCATACATATTAAAAATCTTTTAATGTTACATTTCTTTATAAACCCTAGAAAATACCTCAAAATCTACTCAATAGTGATAAATGATAAAGGATATTCATTTATTCTCAATTTTAAAATGAAATAAAAGTGAAAATAAAATGAAAAAAACAATTAAAACAAACTTAAAAAATCTAAATAATACACTGATACCCCCACACTGAAATGGAACTATCCATTTGAACTGAGGTATAAAAAACATGCATATCATATATAGGGAACATCTCAAACACATAGGAAAGATTAATATAACACAGTTATTCCTTTTCTATTGGAATAAGTTAGGGTCTTAAATTCCACCATCTACTGGAAATAAAAAATCATGATAAATATGAGAAAGATTTATTCAAATAAAAATAAATTAAAATTAAGGAATTGGGTGAGAAAATACTTATTGGTTCATTACCCTTTTTTGGTGTTATACTTTTACAACCTATAGATATAAATCTCTAGAATTTTAACACTAATAAAAATGTGGATGAGGCTTATATGTGGAAAACAAGAAGATATTTACTTTCTCAATATCTATGAGCAGATGATAAGGGTGGAGATCCCCAATAGAAAATATAATAAAAATTGTTCCATCCCCTAGAATAAGGTAAGAGGAAAAAAATTTAGGGGGGGGAATTAATTAAAGGGGTTCAATAGTTATAATATCTTATCCTAGATGATGATCTTTATGATGTTTAGGAGGTTAGGTTTAAATTTGTTCCTTTATATCTCTTATTATTCAATCAGTACTTCTTAGGTGGCCTCTTATTTTAATTCCAACACCACTCTCTCAATAATGGGGTGAAAATCATCATCATCTTTATAATCACTCAATAGGGTTAGTGTTGGTTCTAGTCCCATGAATTAAATAATAGGACAGTGAATTATCTTGTTTAGAAATTTAAAGTTAAAAAAATTAGAGTACAAAATTAGGTCTAGTCCCTTATATTTTTCAACATCATTTCTTAGATCTCAATTGAATGCCTTTAGAAAGAATATTTAAAGTAAAGGGATATAATTTCATGGAAATATATTTTCTATCTCTTAAATTTCATATTTATATATTATTGGGATTAAAAGAAGCGTTAAATTTCCTTGACCTTATGTAGAAATAATCCAAGAATGTAAACACGGAACTCATTGGGTTACTTAGATAAGGATTCTTGAAATGATTACTCAAGGCACTCTTTAAGACTCTATAACATCCCTAAATATATATTATTTGAAATTTTTATTTTCAATATCCCCTCACCTATCTAGAAAATAGTGCGATAGTTTCATCCATGGGAGAGGGTGTGTAAAAAATAGATACCATGTTTTTTTCATTTTTATTATTTTATATAAAATAAGTAAATTAAAACATACAATGTGGTGAACAAAAAGAGATTGATGAGGGTTATAAAAAATGGTTCAATATTTTAACATAATCTAATCATGGGTTGTAAAAAATAGTAGTTATATTTTCTTATGATATTGTTTCAAAGTTGTTGACTTCATGGTTATTTATCAAGGTGACTATATGGTTTATGCACTGTTATTTTCAATTATTATATTTTTTCCTTTTGATTATTTTTAAATAATTAAAAATGTATTGGGATATGTTTTGTGGTGGGAATAATATGAATAAAAAACAAGAATTTATAACACTTAATTTTTTGATGGAGATGAACTGAACCCTAGGGCGGAAAACTAATGGAATTATACCATTTTATAAAACTATTGTATTAAAAATTTATATTTATTGAATCAATATCTTTCATCAACTAGACTCCCAAATTTATGTTTGTGATACATAATAGATTTTAAATACTTTTAAATCCATTTTCAACCTACTACTCATTTAGTGAATAATTAATGACACGTAACACTATAGTATATGAAATCTTCTTAACCCGACTCCATCATATAAAATATCATCTTCTATCCCATAAAAATCTATCATATGTTGGATGAGATAAATAAGGGAGATAGAGAATGTTTCATAATGTAATATATGAGATAAATTTGTTATATAATAAGGTAGAGATCATCATCCCTTTTCCATACACTTTCAGTACATAGCATTGAAAATAATTTAAATTGATGAGAATTTATTTAAGGTAACTATGGAACCCAATAACCTAACCAATGATCAAATACATGAGTTTTTAATCCACCATAAAGGATTTATAGAGACATGGATTTTTGAAACACATGTTTAAATAGATATGAGAGAATATTAAAAATGAATATATTGGAATTAAAATATATTAGAGATGTTATATAAGAAAAATGTGAAAACCATAATATAAACGACTAAAACATAGACCCTTTACAATATATACAAGGTCATGTTTAAATTTTATATGAATATATTTTCATTGTGAATGGATAAATTCCAAATAGATATATTAAAAATGAAATCTCCTCCTTGTACACAACCTTTCAATCCCTTCCCTGATTCATAATTCCATCAAATATCCATAGTGATATTGTCAAACTAAATATATCAATGATTCCCCATTTAGGCTATAAATATCTATATTCATGCCACAAAGATTCTGGAATGATCATTTAAATTAGTTCTTGAGGTTATATTGGAAAAGAAGAGAGTACTTTATGTGGATGATAAAAATGACGTAGGAACTCAAAAATGAGTTTTATGGATAATGAATGATATTTCAGATACAAAGAAAGCACTCAGATCAGTTTAGAGGAAATATTATTGGGGGAATCTACATTTCATGGAAATGGATCACATCATTAATGTGAAGATATATAAAGAATATAAATAATGGTATCTAATTACTCTTACACAACCTATGATTTATTCTTAGAACATCTTGTTTATTCTTACATTACAAGTATTTATTCTTATAAAGCTTGAAATTTTACTTCCACAAGAAAAAGAAGATATATTTCATAGTATCCACATGATAAAAATGAATTCTATTAAATTTTACATTAATTATAGTGCAAGATATGGATATTATTATATATTTAGGAAAAACCTTATGTTCTATAGAAATGGAAAATTTCTTAAACATCTAGGGTTTTAGCGTAATTAATCTTATATATTCCCAAAATTATGTTTTTTAATCTTATGAATGTGAATTTTATGACTACACAGAGTGTAAAAAATTTATATTCTTCTTATTCTAGTCTTTAACCATTTAGAATAATAAATCTATTTCCTAAAACATATTTAGAAACATAATTTCAAATTCATATTTATTAAAATATTTGAAAAATAATATAAAAATCGAAATCATATTGTAGTCTAGTTTCACAATTTACTCAAAAATACACCCTAAAGCTAAATATGTGTTAAACTGATTTTAATTATAGATTTCATGGGGATTAAATGATTTAATTAAAAATTAAAAAGTAATTAATTTTCATTTCTTAATAGTAACATTGAAAATATAATTGGACACACACTCCCATACCACATGATTATACAACCAAACCCGTTCTCCCATGATCCATATCTTATTAATCCAAGGATCACATGCCTAATTGACTAATCATATATCCCTTGAATGAAAATATTATCATATTGAATCAACCTGTTCGCCTTATTTCAAAATAACCCAAGTGATATCAACAATTCTAAGACCAAAAACATGATCACACATTACTCATGCATCATTTAAATCCATGAATCATATACCAATTCTTGACTCACCAAAACATAAAAATCTAGTATCACCCTTAGTGATCTCACATAAATCCACACCTTGATCCAACTAGACTAGGAATGAATTCAAACCATATTTCTAAAAACAACCATAATATCACAAGCATCACAAGTGATTCACAAGTCAGTATCCCAATTCATCCTACATTCCTTTACCAACTATCTCAAGGGTTTATAACACCTCAATATACATGGTTCTCATTTTGAACCACATCTCAGGAACACCCCTCTTGTTCCAATCCATACCCAAGGGATAATATTCCTGATATGATCCCCAAGGGTTCACATGCGTTACCTTCACACAGGGATGGTATAATCATAATAAAATAATAACACAAAATATGATCCTTATAACCACTTATTAGATAAGACATAATAATTTTTAAAATAGAACGAAAACCCATAGTCTATTTGAATAGAATGTCACCAATAATTATTATAGTAAAAATATATACAATTTAATAATGATAATTTAATCAATTTATCCAACTAAAAAAAAGATATTCAATCACACACAATAACAAGAATATATTATGGATCCTAATTTCTTGGTATAGTTTATGTATTCACACATCTTAACACCATAGACAATGAGTATAAAAATCAATAACAAACTCAAATTGACACATCATACGTCAATAAACATATCAAATGTTACAATAAAAAAAAAGAAACCACAATTCCATAACCCCACTAATAAGGGCGTTCACTATTTATGAGTTCATGAAGTTTATATCTGATTTCCATCACAAGATCTGACACTACCTATCTCTCTCTACAAATTTTTGAAATAATATGAAAAAATAAATAATACTATAATACCATTCTATAATTCCCTAACTAAATTTACTATAAAACCACCTGATCCTATGGTGCTACATGACCTCAGGCCTACCTCCCTATATGCCAGAGGAACTAACCACTAGAGATAGTAATTGATAAATTTTAGGGAGCCTATACACTAAATACTGATGTTTTCAATATTATGGTATAAGGGAAACATCATTAAAAGTTAATGTCAGATTATGAATATGGAATTAAAACTAATAAAAAACCAAAAAAATAATTGACTCTCATATAATAAAAAATAATTAATATAAGTCATACATCATATAAAACATCAATGGATCACCCACTGGGGAAATCTAGAACAACTAAAAATATTAGAAAATAGGAGGATCTACTATAAACCCCCAACCTCTCCTCATTCCTATCATAAAAATCATTCAATAACTATGTCATAATCCATTAACAAACCTATGATCAGACCGGTCCATGAGATAAAAATTATGCACATCCACATATATCATAATAAATGTGTGAGAAATAAATTTCAGAAGGGACTGCCAATGGATTGCCTAATATATACATTTATATACTAGAGTATTTTTGAAAAGAAAAAACAAAAACACATACTATATATAATAATACATGTTAGGTTATAATGTGTTAACTAGGACAACCTACCTTAGCTGGTTGTACACATAAAGTGATCCATATCCATCATATCATAGTAGATAGAAGAATTTCATATAGAATACTATAATTAATTTCAATCTTACCATAGAATGAATATTATATATAGTGTCCCAAATCTCATCTGGTCTGACCATGTGAGCTAGACTCCAGATAATGTCTTAGACACTTCTATAGTTTGATGATGGGTGATATAATGTTAGATGTAATCTCGTGCTCTCCATTGGTCTAACCATAAATGATATATTTCAATATGGTGTCTTAGGCTCTTGGCCTATTTGACAAAGTGTGGTACCATTCTAGATATAATCTCAAGAACATTAAAAGTCCAACAATTGATGTTAAAATTCCAAAAATGTCTTTATTTCTTAATCGATGTAATCATATATGATAAAATTACAAATATTTTTTTAATCCCTTGACTGATTTGACCGTGGGTGATAAGAAAATAAAATATTTCCTGAGAGACAAGACCCTTTGTGATATACCTCTACACTTTTATTTTCCTAGCCCTATTCCACTATATTCTAAATACCTATATTAATATAGTCAGGGTAAATTAAGCCAACAATTTATTTCAACTTCTATTTATAAGATGGTATTTTTTTTAGGATCAGTTCGTTATTATGTGTGTTCCCAATTCAATATAAAAGTGGTCATGTTATAAAGAAACCCAAAATAGGGATGTAGAGGAGGAATGAAACAAATATGGATAAACATCCTCTTCATCAAGCCCTCAACCACCTACCACTACAAGAAATCAGAGTATTTGCGATGGGATCCCGTTGCAAATGGTCATTTGCGACGGGATCCCATCGCAAATAACCCATCGTGGAAAACGGCGTCTCAATTAAAACTATTAGTGATGGTCCCATTGCTAATAATATTAATAGCGATGGAAAAGATTACCATCGCGAATACTTCTCGAGTTATTTTTTAAAAACCTATTTGTGATGGGCCCGTCGTAACGAACTTTTTCGATGGGTATCCTTGCCCGCCGCAAATAGTCATTTTGAAATAACTATTGGCGATGGGCCCATCGCAAATACCTTTTGCGATGATCTCCTATTCCCGTCGCAAATACCTTTTCGAAAAACCCTATTTGCGACGGCCCCTTCGCAAATACCTTTTGCAAAGGGCCTCATTTCCCACCGCAAATAGTTATTTCGAAATAACTATTTTCACCGGGCCCATCGCAAATACCTTTTGCGACGGGTCCTTATTCCCGTCGCAAATAAGTATAAAAAAAATGAAATAATAATATGATAAAAAATAATATTTTAATAATAATAATAAAATTTTAATTCAATCAAATATTAAAAAAAATAATTCCAATATTTAAAACATTATAATTAATTATAATTTTGAATATATTTAAAATTATTAATATAATAAAATATGGATAATATTAAAAAATATTAACAAACATATTAATACTATATTATAAAAAATATAATATAATATAATATAATAATGTTATTATTACAATTAATATTTATGAAAATCTATTATTAATATTATTAAAATAATTAAAAAATGAAAATTATCAATATTTGCAAATAATATATATAAAAAAACATTAAAAATAATATTAATAATAAATCATATTTTTTAAAATAATAAATCATAATTTTTTATCAATATTTGCAACAAAAAATATAAAAAAAAATAATAAAATAGTCAGAGTAATATTATTATTAATAAAATAAACAAACATTAAAAAAATAATACTATTAATAAATAATAAACTATTAAAAATAAATATGAATTAAATAATGCAACATTGACACCAATATAAAAAAAACAAAAACTATAATTAGAAAATATTTCATATTTTGAATTCAAAAAACTTTATAACATCAAAATAAATCACTGGTCCAAAGGAGGGGGGAGCAGGTCACTGGTCTGAAGGAGGGGGGGGGGCTGGTTGATCTGGTGGAGTTGGTGGAGGAAACTCTATCCCTAATTCATAAGTCAGACAGTGCATGTACTCTATCTGCTCCTGATGCTGCTGCTGCCACCGACTCATCTTCTCCGCGTACTCCTGCTGCTGTCATCGGCCCTCCTCCTCGTGCTGCTGCTGCTACTGACGCATCTCCTCCTGCTCCTTATAGAGACTCTCTATCAGCTCAGTCTGTGATCGCAACTGATCCTCATACTGTGATGCGGAAGATTATGCACGATCTCCTCTCGAGATGGACGCCGACATCGTAACACTACCATAATAATCCACAGGAGTCAACTGAGAGCTGATAACAACTACTCGGCCCTTCTCGAATCCATACTGGGTATCCTGCATCCATGCAGCCTCATCAAAATGATGGCCACTGGTCTGATAAAATGTCTCGCCCTGACCCTCATCCTGGGTCTATGACGTCACGACCTCATATGACTTCTTCAGTTGCAATTTGAAATTAAAATTGTGAATACATTATATGCAGTTAATTTTCAAACTGAAAAACAAATAATACTGACCACAATATGATGCTAGTGATCACCTCTAATATCCCCAGTAACTGGATCACTATACATCCTCCGATATACATCGTACTCTGTAATATAGGTCTGCTCGACAACCTATAAGGATATAAAATAAACTGTTAATATTTAAAGTTATATAAAATATTTTAAAAAAATGTACATACCAGATGTTGTCTATGCGTACTGAATGTAAGACTCCCATCTCGATGAGTCACCTCATGTATCCCCCGATTCTTCCTCCCCAATGATGATCTCCTTTTAAATCCACCACTCAACCAGTGTGAAAACAATCCATCCCATATGTGGGATGAATTGTACTCTGGTCGGTGGGCTCTACAGGACTCATCAAACATGGTCACTCCAGCTTCTTTCATGGTCATTTTTTCTAAATTGTGTAAAAACTGATGTAATCTCTGACGCATAACCACCTCCCATGCATCATGGATGGCGTCACGCATGGTATCATCGATCAGATACCATAATCCATACAAATAATTTTCAATATCAAGTTATAAATGTAATAAATTTCAAAATAAAAACAATTTATTTACGTACCAACCAATGACCGAACATGGCCTACTGCACATAAATGGGAATTTGTTCCCACGTGGTCCATGGCTGAGAAAAATAGTTGCACAAAATAGCGCTGCCCTGTCTGACTGCTATATGCGGAAAACTGTAAAAAAATAATTGAACATTTATTATGTAAATAAATTAATGAAATCTTAATAAAATGCACACGTTATCATACCTCTGCCTGTGTGGATCAAACCCAAGACATGGACATCTCTCGGGGATGGGGTTAGGGATCATCAGTCGTGCAAGACCACACCCCCTCCACATACTCCCTGAAGCACCAGTAGGCCGAGGGTCAGATGACCCGACATCATCCTCATCCAATGGTAGGTTAGCCTCCGACAACTAAGGGAATAGATCATCGTTCATCTGAAACAGAAAATTAATGTTGTTAGGAAATAATTAATTTTTTTATTATATATACATATATATAAGTTATGATTATATATAACTAGCATTGAATTATATTAATGTCCACCTTCGTCATCATCTTCATATCTGACAATGTCAGCTTCATATTCCTCCTCAATATCATCTATATCCATTTGAGTTTTAGTTCCATCATCTCTTACCATTTCAAATTAATTTGTGACATCATTAACATCATCGTCACCATAAAATCTTAATTGCGGGATGTCATCATCGATACTCATGTTTCTTTTTGAAAAAGACGGATTTTGAATAGTCTCTTGAAAAACTTCAATTCCTTACACTTCAGTGAAACAAGCTTCACTTTCAGAAAACTGATTGTCTCAAATTTTGATTTTTATTATGCTCCACCAATCACTCAGGTCTCTTGACGTAGCACAGTACTTTGCATAATAAACTTGATGTGCCTATTAAGCCAGTAAAAATGGTTCATTTACTGCAAGAAGACTTTTATATTTAATATCGATGATTCCATGAGTAGGATGAACATGAACTCCTCTCTCAGTATCCAACCACCAACATTTGAACATCGTTATGTAATGATGTCCTAGATAATAGAGTTCAATAATTTCATCAAGCATGCTATAAAAGTCAACTTCATTTTCTCTATGATGATATCCTCTCAAGAAAATTCCATTGTTCATTGTTTTTTTATTCCCCCTATGCATGTGTATGAAATCAAAATCCATTCACCATATATGCATGATAATATTTAACCTTTTTGGATGGCGAGTTACTCAATATACACAGACGTCTGTCAATTTTATCAGCATGTTGAGACACCTGAAAATTTGTAAAATAATTATCAATATAATAAACAATAAACTGAATGAGATGTTAAAAAATGAATAATTTATGTTACCAATTTTTGAAACCACAGAGGCAATTTTTTCTTCCGGCGTTCTTTGAGAGCAGCTGCTGTAATTTGTGGAAGTTGTTTCTTGATATGATTATCATATAACCTAAAAAAATAATGTTACTTATTGTAACATAAATTATATAATAAGTGATAGAAGCACTTACAGTACAAATGATGTCATCTCTTCACAATTGAGCAGAACATACGTATGAGCTATGTGATGTTCATCATCCGAAATCCATCGTTCATGAACTCCACCGAAACCAAAATACGACTGATTAGAAACTGATAATTGATTGTCCATTCCATCATCAACATTACCCTTGTTCCGTCCCATGCGGTTGTGTTTTGAGGGATACTTAGATTCAAAATTGTGAGAGCAGAAAAAAAGATATTTCTTCTTGCGAATAAGCTTCAGCAATTGATCCTTCAGCAGATGCTTTGTTACGTACTTTTTTTTTCAACTTATGCATGCATCTTTCGATTGGGTACATCAATCAAAATTGTACTGGACCTCCACACTTTTCTTCATGTGGAAAATGTAATATCAAATGATTGATTAAGTCAAAGAAATATTGAAGAAATATTTTTTATAATTTACATATAATTACAACAACATCTTCTTCACGTTTTATTAGAACATCGTAATCTGTTGTCGCTGCACAAATGTCTCGAAACAAATATGACATGTCAGTTATCGAATCCAAAATCATGGAATTCAACAGACCTCATAATCCAATTGGCACAATTCTTTCCATTATAACATGACAAACAAGACTTTTTTATCTACTAATATAACCATTCTTTACACATCTACCCAAATTAGAAGCACAACCATCTGGAAGTCACAAATCTGCAATCCACTGACAAAATAATAAGCGACTTTTTTTGGATAGTGTATAATCTTTTTTTGCTTATTAACCTTTGTGTTTTGACATTCTCAAATAGTTCGAGTTCTGGGTGCCTAAAAATTTGGGAAAGATCTAATCGTGCCTTTACATAAACATTGCTCTTACTAGGTGTAACCAAAACTGTATGAAATATATTATCAAGAAATTTCTTCTCAATATGCATGACATCCAGCATGTGCCAGGCCAACAAATCAGACCAATATGGAAATTCCCAAAAAATTCCCTGTTTTATCTAATTGTGTTCTTTCCCAAAGCTAGAAATTTTTAGTTGGTTTATTGTGGGTCCAAATGTGATGGGAGGTAATGAAAATACAACTGATTTAACTCTGTACCTAATAGCATTTTAGGAGGTCCATACCTTTAAATTGTACCTTTTCTAAAATGAGATTTGTTCCTCCAAAAAGGATGATCAGTTGGAAGAAATCTGTGATTAAAATCAAAATAACAAGGTTTTTTTCCATGTAAAAGCATAAATGCTTTGTTCTCTCCCATATAGTAAGGACATGATTTCGGTCCATGTGTACTCCAGCCAGATAACATGCCATATGCCGAGAAGTCACTAATTGTCCACATCAATGCTGCTCTTAGTATGAAATTCTGTTTTGCAGCAACATCATATGTATTGACACCAGTACTCCACAATAAATTTAATTCATCAATCAATGGTTTCAAATATACAACAATATTCTTTTTCAGATGCCCTGGGATTAATAAGGTCAAAAAGATATAGGGATCCTTCATCAGCATCCATGGAGGTAAATTGTATGGAGTTATAAAGACAGGCCAACATGAATATTGACTACCATAAGACCCAAACAGATAGAAACCGTCATTGGAAAGACCCAGTCGCACGTTTCGAGCTTCTAAAGAAAATGACAGATGCACTCTATCAAAATGTTTCCATGAATCACCATCAGCTGGATGATTTAAACTTTTACTAGTTGAAATATTCGTTTTGTGCCATGATATCATTGTCGCTGTATTCTTAGACATGAATAAACACTGTATTCTAGATGTAAGCGGAAAATATCTCAATAGTTTTACAGGAATCAAGCCAGACTTCCCATGTTCAGCTTCTTTATACTTCGGTTGTCCACATGTGGGACAACTATCCAATGACTCATTTTCACCAGAATACAAAATGAAATCATTCGAACATGCATGAATCTTCTAATAACTAAGTCCCAAATTCCAAACCAGCCTCTTACTCTCATAGTAATTTTCATGGAAAATATTTCCTTCGGGCAACAATGTTTTAACCAAAGAAAATATCTGATCAAAACAGTTGTTTGACATTCCATTATTTGATTTGATAGCCATAAATTTTGAAAATTATTCTAACTTTATTATATTGCAACTAGGATATAATGCATCTTCATCAGACCTCAGCAACTCATAAAATTCAGATGGTTCCAACTCAGGAGTTGAATCAATATCATCCAGATTTTCGGTATGTTGAACAGATGGACCTGCAACATCATGTACTAAATTTTGAAACCATGATTGATCCAAAATCAAGTTATTATCATCTTCTCTGGAACTGCGTTCACTGTGTTGATACCAAAAAACATAATCCGGTTGAAATCCAAAATGCAAGAGATGTCCCCCAACATTATCAAATGTGTCAAACGTTCTCAGTGTACATTTTTTATAAGGAAAGTTTATTGTGCCTTCTGAAACAAATTCTGGATTTGATGATGCAAATGATAATAAAGTTTCTACACCCACAATATATACAGGATTTAAACCAGAATCGTTTCGATTTCACAATTGATTTATCAATACGTATTCTTCTAATAATGACTATTGCCGACTTTGTTGTTCCATATTTTTCTACAAAACATTAAAACATTACTGGTTCTAAATAATTTGATATTAGAAAAATTCCCAAAAATAGAAGATATTATAACTACTTCTTAATAATTACCACTATTTACAAGCGACACAATTTTTAGTAAAATTACTGCTAATTACTACTAATTATTGGTAATTATCAGTAATTATTACTAATTATTGGTAATTATCGGTAATTATTACAAATTATTGGTAATTACTGATAATTAATTGCAACATGATTTGATATATTCTTAACATGTTCAAATCATAAAGGTTCTTTAATATTTAGGTCATGGTCAATAAAAAGTTTGTGACAGCTATGTACAATGTTAACTTAGAAAAATTCTCAAAAAGAGAAGATATTAGAACTACATCTTAATAATTACCACTACTTACGAGCGACACAATTTTCAGTAAAATTTCTGCTAATTACTTCTAATTATTGGTAATTATCAGTAATTAATAATAATTATTTGAATCGTGATTTGATCTATTCTTAACATGTTCATATCTTAAAGGGTCGTTAATATTTAGGTCATCCTCAATAAAAGTTTGTGTTAGCTGCGTAAAATGTAAACTCTATAATTTTCCTTGCTTGGTTGATCACCTCACAGGTAGCGTTGCAATAAGACGACTCAAGTCATGTCATTCACGTCTCTAAGAATCATATCACATTACCGTTTAAATAGATCACTTTTCTTAAAAATTTAATCCCTTAAATTTTCAAGGAACAATGGTATGTAAAGGGTCATGGGATATGATTCTTATAGATGAGAAAGACATGACTTGGATCATCTTTTTACAACACTACTTACGAGATAATCACCAAGAAAGGAAAATTATAGAGTTTACGTTGGACACGACTGACACAAAATTTTTATTGAACATGACCTAAATATTAATATTATTTTTTCATAAATCATAATAATATAATAATAAAATATGTTACAAATTATATACTAATTATATACTAATTATGTTACTAATTAGTAATGGGAAGATATGAAGAGACCAGGTGATTAACCAATCATTTAATGGAAATAAAAATGTGATTGACCACTCATCCACATCAATTCTCTTTTAATCTATGTGTTGAAACTTGACAGGAAACATCTATCTCCACATGTAATATTCACATTCACTGGCAGGTTGATTTTGAATGTGAATGCAAATATTACGTGTGGAGACAGAAGTTTCCTGTCAAGCGTCAACACATAGATGAAAAGAGAATTGAGGTGGATGAGTGGTCAATTACGTTTTCTTTTCCATTGAATGAGTGTTCAATCACGTTTGTTGCTAATTACTTTGTTGCTAATTACTTTGTTTCTAATTACTTTTTTGTTAATTACTTTGTTTCTAATTACATTGTTGCTAATTACTTTGTTGCTAATTACTTTGTTGATAATTACTTTGTTGCTAATTACATTGTTTCTAATTACTTTGTTGCTAATTACTTTGTTGATAATTACATTGTTGCTAATTACGTTGTTACTAATTACTTTGTTTCTAATTACTCTGTTGCTAATTACTTTGTTTCTAATTACTTTGTTTCTAATTACTTTGCTGCTAATTAATTTTTTTTAATTACTTTGTTGCTAATTACTTTAATCACTTTCTAATTACTTTAATCCCTTGCCAATTACTTTAATAACTTTATAATTACTTTAATCAGTTGCTAATTACTTTAATCACTTGCTAATTACTTTAATCATTTGTTAATTACTTTAATATCTTGATAATTACTTTAATCACTTTTTAATTACTTCAATCACTTACTAATTAATTTAATCACTTTCTAATTACATTAATCACTTGCTAATTACTTTAATCACTTGCTAATTACTTTAATCACTTACTAATTACTTTAATCACTTGATAATTACTTTATTCACTTGCTAATTACTTTAATCACTTGCTAATTACTTTAATCACTTGCTAATTACTTTAATCACTTGCTAATTATTTTAATCACTTGCTAATTATTTTAATCTCTCACTAATTATTTTAATCACTTGCTAATTATTTTTATCACTTGGTAATTATTTTAATCACTTGCTAATTATTTTAATCACTTGATAATTATTTTAATCACTTGATAATTATTATAATCACTTGCTAATTATTTTAATCACTTGCTAATTATTTTAACCACTTTATAATTATTTTAATCAATTGGTAATTATTTTAGTCACTTGCTAATTATTTTAATCACTGGATAATTATTTTAATCACTTGCTAATTAAATCTCTATTTATTTAAATTCCTAATTATTTGAATTAAATCACTATTTATTTTATTTGGTAATTATTTTCATTATTTTCTAATTATTTTAATTAATTATTTGAATTAAATCACTATTTATTTTAATTACTTGCCAATTATTTGAATAAATCTAATTAAATCGTTATTTATTTTAATTTCTAATTATTTTAATTATTTGCTAATTATTTTAATTATTTTCTAGTTATTTTTATTATCTGAATTAAATTTCTATTTATTTTAATTTTTTTCTATTTATTTGAATAAATCTAATTATATTAATTATTTGCAAATTATTTTAATTATTTTCAAATTATTTTAATTTTTTGAAAATTTCCAATTAAATCTAATTATTACCAAATAAATATCCCCCGAGAGTGTCAATCCAAGAGTGCAGCAAGGCCCGTTGTCATGTACTAGGATACCCTGGGTCCAGCCTGAAACTTCTTTTCAGAGTTTTCACTCCTAGGTACATCTGTGCCCGAGCCACTTATACTTGTTCATATCCAGACATGGATTTATTTGATTGATAAACCAAAAACTATACTTAACCACTAATTATAACGAATTAATTATGACTAATTATTACTAATTATTTATAATTATTTATAACAACGTCATTTTATTAATAAAACTAAATATAAATAATAAAATAATTTAAATCTAATTTAATTAGAACAATAATTAAAATTAATATAAAAAATGAAATAAATATAAAATTTAATAAAACGTAAATACATTTGAAATCTTCAAGCTATGGACCCCTTTGATTGAATTCCAACGGTCTTGCGAAAAGAATCGATTTTTTTTTGCTTAAAACTAAAGCTTCAAGGAGAAGAGAGGAGAAGAAGAAGATTTGAATGTTTTCAAAACTGAAATTGTTGGGGGTATATATAGGTTAACGTATTTGCGATGGGATTATTTGCGAAGGGTTACCCATCGCAAATACTACTATTTGCGACGGGTCCCATCACAAATTCTCGCCGCCCGCATTAATTACGGTCAGCTTTTAAAAAGGCTTTTGCGATAGGAACCATCACAAATACTTACCTGCTGACATAACGTTAGCAACAGGCAGAGTTTCCCGTCACAAATACCCTGATGTGGTAAATACTATTTGTGACGGGTAAATCCATCGTCGCTACTGTTTACTTATTTACGATGATCCCGTCGTAATTACTATTTGTGACGGGTAAAGTCGCCCGCCACTAATGTTATGTCTGTCGATATGTATTTGCGACGGACTGTCGCAAATACCCTCATCCGTGAAAAGTTTATTGCGACATGCCCATCACAAATACTTATAGACCGATATAACATTAGCGGCATGTAGATTTACCCATCGCAAATAGTATTTACCGCGGTAGGGTATTTACGACAGGGAGTAGCCACCGGTCGCAAATACTTTTCCTGCATTTTGGAATGAAATCCACGACAAACCTATTGCGACGGGGACATTGTCCCCGTCGCAAATGATCAGTTATTTGTTATGGGAATATATTACCGTCCCAAATAAGCCTTTCGTCGGACCTGTTGTGATGAGAATATGTCCCATCGCAAATAACCCATTGCAATAAACCATTTTTCCCATAGTGTACCTACGCATACCACACATTCATCACCAAACTCATATCCTCGATTCTAGTATCAATAACATAATTTTATTACCCAATAGACTACTCATTGACTACTGAACCCCATAGGATACCCTCTAGGACCATACCATATCACATAAGGAATGATAAGTTTATCCAATTATCATTCTAACTTACCCAATGAAAGAAACCACTTGATCCAAAGACACATCTTGATCCTTACCCACTAATACCAACACAATTATTGTGATCCCATAGCCCACATTTATAATCTACTCACATCTCCAAGTGAAAAATTCAATTACATTTCAAATTTCAAAAATAAACATCCCAGTCACAATACCGAAGCAGGATCTGAATCATAAGACCTGAAAAACTCATTGAAAAAACATTTCCAGAACATAATAATACATTTTTCATATCCCATGCATAGGGCATGATTGAATATCAGTAAAAAAATATATCTCTAACAAATAATTTTGGGGAAACCTCCACACCATATTACACAAAGACATGGAAAACATAACACGGTCACTATAAGATAAATGACCAATAATTACACTCATGAGTGTTTCCCTATCTATTCATCATATATGTGGTCATATCATCCATTAAAAATTTTCTTAAACCCACCGTAGAAACCAAACTACCCTCGAGTAGTCCATTATATTCTATTCACTACACACCTCAATCCAAAAATCTATTGTAAACCGTCTTGTATCTAACTAGAATGCATTAAACTTAGATACATATTCTACAGGGGATTATAAATCCCATGAAGAATTTTAGAGTACTCACTCCAAGAATAAGAGGCTCGATGCCACAAAATTCACACAAGGGAACTCTTAGTTCCTGCATAATTAAATAATTCTGAAATCCTATATAGCCATACACAATCATAGATACATAAGAATATGGTTAGGTACTATAGGGACTGCCTAATAATTTAATAAAGTTTTTCCAATCAAGATAATCCCATTCAAGCCTCATGTATTCTTACATTAATACATGCCAGTATCCCAAGCACCTATATTAATGAATATAACACAAAAATTTATTATATACATTTATAATTAATTAAAGAATTCAAAATATTATAGAATAACCTTTGAAAACACACTTAGTGATGCTGTGAGTTTGAAATCAATCCAAAAAACATGAAGTAGGTCGATGGAACACTTATAACCCATCTGCAAGAAGAATTCCCTAAAAATAACATCTAATTTATTCCCAATTGCAAAATAAAATGGTGAAATCTATTGGAAATCACATCGGGTAACATTTCTCTAATAAAAAAGAGAGAAAACATGTATTCATTGTACCATATTATCCTTTATCCACAACCTATATAAGACCCTTAGTTTATAATGATTCCCCATGATTATGTGGAATTGAAAACAAATCCAAACCTGAAGCTACAAATAATCAATGGAAAATATAGTGAATGAAAATATTGGTAAGAGAGGGAAGGATCTAATTTGTTTCATACTAAATTATTATCTTAAACTATCATGGATCACAATAGAAAAGGATAAGGGAGAAAATAAGAATGGAGTGAGTCCCTAATTGGTTTCACTATTGGGAGAAAAAACATCCAAATAGGGTGTTTTCAATGCTTTTTGGAAATTTCACTTCTTCATCTGACTAAAAAAGAGGTAATAACCCAACCAGATACCCAATTTTATAAGAATGGGAAATTATTTTCTTACTAAGAAGCCATTATAATGCCATTTATGATATAATTTCTTATCCAAATACCCTAACCCTATTAGATCAACACCAGGTTTTTTGTACCTCACCATTAGGTACCTGATGGAATATTATACCAATTTTTAGAAACACCTCCTACCAAAACACTTGTGAATCATATTATGCACACCCCAAACCATTAATCACATGAAAAATCTACTTTTCTTCAACTAATAGCCAAGGATTCAATCTAAATTCCTATAATTAAAATCACCCATGATTAAGATCTAAATAATCCAAATTCCTTTTGAATTCTAATACCTATTATTTTGAAAATTTTATGTATAGACATAACAATTTTATATTTTTTACATAATTTTAAGTGTAGGTATGATGTGGTCAACTTTGGCCAAAATGACCTGATGGTATTCGAAGATGGTCATGAAATATTTTATAATATTATATGATTATGCATATTCCACTTTATTTATTTATGTTACAATGGCTCCTGATTATTTTCAAATGATTTCATATATTTTTACCAAGGTATATCTATCACTTTCACGAGATTAATTTACATTTCTATATTTTTAATCCTTGTTTTATGATTATTCTAATTTTCATCACGGTCAATTATTTTGATATCACGATCTTAATCCATTAGTTATTCCATTTTCCTCAGGATTATGTATCTTACATGTTTACGATCTAATGATTACTAATAAATATCTCATTGATACTATTCTACCCTTTACTAAGAATTTGAGAACACACATTTGTTTTGTTTCCCTATTTCCCTAGTCAATGGAAAGTGTTAGAGAAATTTTTATTGGTTTATAAGTGGTATTAAATAAATAATTTGAACAAATTATATGTTATTTTTAGGCTGATGATGTATTATCCTTTTTTCCCAAAATACATCGGACTTTTGATTTTAGGATTTGGTTATAATTTTTTGTTATTTGTAAAAGTATTTTTGATTAGAACCAAATTTGGAAGTAAAACTTTTTGGAAAATTTAATACAAATACTTATATTATTTTCATCAAGAACAAGTAATTTTACTAGGAATATATTATTGAATTATAAGTTCGGGAGAGATCAAAACAAGCATCGACATGTGGATCGATCATTCACATCCCTCCTCATGTTCCTCCATAGGTTACTCAAGGGAATAAATTTTTTCTTCGCCTCAATTCTATTCTAAATTATCTATAGAATAATATATGTAATTTATGGTTAGATATATTAAATTTTATCATTTTATTCAAGTATATGTCCATTTTTTGAAGACCCTCTAAAAATCATGGCCTGACTACAAAGTGTTATGGATTAATCTAATGGTTAAAATAAGATCCATTTTTTGGATATAATTAATTTTAAAAAACTATCAAATATTAACTATGATCTAAAAATTCTACACAATCACTATATTTATTTTGGAATAAATATGTTTATCGTAAAATAGTAATTCTAAGACATAGTTTTTCATAATATTTAATAATTGTTTTACATAATGGTCATTAATTAATGTGGTAGGACCATGTGGCTAAAAATTATATTAATAGACTTACTTTTTTTGGAATATTGATCACTATGTGAGATATACTATTATTGTGTAGTCCTCATAATGAAAGGGTAAAAATTAACTTGTAATAATCAGTTCTTCAAAGAACCTCTTCTAAAATTGCATTAAAAATCATGTCATAACATTACAATATTATATATACATATGATTAAAATCATAATACCAAAAAATTAAACATAATAAAACATTAATGTATTACAAAAAGATTTTAATGTTATTGTAAATCCCTTCCAAACTTCTATTTTTATAGTGTAATGAATACCATATCATGTCATTAGTTTCCTATAGTGACCTTGACTAGGATATTCCAACGACACTCAAATCAGGTCACTACTAAAATCGAAAGTTCTCCTTGATCCAGAGTGGTTGGCGATTAGAATCAGAGGTCATAGTATATAGTTGGCATAATATTTACCTACCATTTTTGTAGATTTATTTCATGTATGGATGATGTGGTAGTATTTTGATAAATTTTGGCCACATAATATCTATTATTGAATTATTTATCAATTTGTAAAATGAAATTTTAATTAGTTAATTTACTTTTGTGTTAGTTTGATGATAAAATAATAAAATTATTAATTAAATGATTTTATGAATAATTATTTTTTGTTTTTATTTTTTGTAATAAAATTTTATTAAACTTTGAGCTTTTATTTCATTTTATTGTTTCTATTGAGATATTATTTATAAATGTCATTATTTAGTTTTTTATTCTGAATATTTAATTTTACATTTATTTGGTTTTTTATGTTTTTAATTAAGGGAGTATTTAATTAATGTTTAATTTTATGTTCCATCTATGCCTTTAATTATTTATTTTTTTAACATCAATTTACATATTTTTTATTTATTTCATTAATTTTTTATTTGTTTTATTTTTTTATTTAATTAATTATTTATTTAATTAAATTTAAATTATTATTATTATTATTATAGATTGATATTAAATTTTTTTAGTCAATTTATTGTTTAATTTATGGGATATAAATTTATTTTTTTTATTCCGTTAAAAAATTTTACTTATTTTGAAAATTTTATTTTTCAGTTAATTAAATTTCTCTATTTTTTAATAATTTTTTTTGAATATTAATTTACTTAATTTTTATAAGGAGGATACAACCACATATTGGATTTCAATAGTCAACCACTCATCTAATTAAAAATTAGGTGGCATGTAACCAATTTATTCTAGGTTTCATTTAGCTAATGAATATTTAAGGTACTAAAGTAACCATTTCTCTAAGAAGTACTGAATTTTATGAGGTAGTCATATATCCATTTCTTCAAATCTTATTAAGTAAGCTTTGAAACCATTCAAAATGGAAGAAAGTGTTTTTGAGAAATCGAATCCACCTCCACTCCTGATGAATTCCAGATGAGCTACCGAGATTTAATGATATAGTTTTCGTTGAAAGAGGTTTCTTAGTACGGATTGATAATTCTGATTTCACAAGGAAGAAGATGATTGAAGTTCGAAATTGAGCATCACCAAGAGATATATTAGTGGTGATTTTGTTCTTGGTGGAGAGATGATGGAAGAAAATGAAAGCTAGTATGACATCAAAGATCCCACCAAGATCCCAATAAATTTCATGGGAAAGATGATGAGCTCAAACCGATGCTATTTTTAAGCCTCCTTGTCATTGATAATGAATAAAATTGAGCTTCTCAACGAATCCTAAACCAGGGGTTTATTGAATCATATGTTGTTGGGGAATTCATAACCTAGATTGGAAATGATGACGATCTTGGAGTAGGAAGATGAAATGAAGTCTTCCCAAGGGTGATTATGATTGAATAACTGAGTTGTTTTAAGTTATTTTTCTTCTATATATTTCAAGAATTTGTGATGTTATATGTCTTTAATGAACAATAAAATGATGGAATGAAGTGATAAAATATTGAAACTACTATAATAATTTTCTCTTTATGAAATATACTCTACATAATGAGATAAAAAAATGACATTTAATTATATGAATTGGGAGATTTATAGTTGTCATTTGTTTCTGAACAATTAATGAAGACTAAACCTGAAGAATCATTAGGATAAGTCACTGCGTCAAAATTTCATTGGATATGCTAAGTTTTCATTTATTTTATATATATTTAATTTAATTTAGAAAATATAATTAATTATTTTATGTCTTCAAACCCACTCGAAAAAAATAAAAATAGTATAAATTATAATTATAAAATTGTTGCAAATAAAACCCACTATGAAAACCTCATAGGGAGACAACCCTAGGTGCTACATTACAGAAGATGTTAGATGATTAGAAAGTCCAAAGTAAGAGGTAAAAAACATGATAAACATCACTATTCAATTGGAGATGTTGTCAGCGAGTCTTCCAAGGATTTTAAAAAAAAATAAAAAAATGGTAAACTTGAAAAAATGTATAAATACTAAAAAATTAGAATAAATGAATTTTTAACCAACCTTGGAAGATTTTGTTATATGTTTTCCTTACAACCCTAGGAATATATTCATGACTTTGAATGGAAATAAATTCAAAACCATGTTGTTAAAATTTAATGAAGATATTAATCCAAAATTTTTGGAGGCTTTTTCCAGGAACTGTGTGAATTTTTATACTTTTCATTGAGTTCCATCTAGGAGAGATTAACTTTCCAACTTTTGATGATGAAATTTATGATGTTGAGGCCAAACTATTTGACCCGTCACTTCCCAATTTTATTGATTTTTCCATTGTTATGGAGGAAGAATAAGGGATTCCAAATGGTTTGTTTTAGGTGAATTCTGAACATTTTGAGATTACATTTGTAGATCAATTTCAATATAAAATTTTAATAGAATACCCTTATTATACAATTATTCATATGAAACACCATTATTAGGATCTATAAGAGTTGTAATTGTTTTTATAAAAAGTTAAATCTGATTATTGAGAATAAAATGATAGTATGAAACTTGAAATTGAGACAGTCTCAATGTAAGATAGTTTTGAGACACACTTAGAAGAGGAGGATACCCAATTAAATAATAAAAAAACGGTTCATCTAATATATATTTCCCATGAAATCATGAACGGACTAGGGGAATACCATCCACTTAGAGAAGTTGATGTTAGGGACCCATATTTTTTAAATTCATCCAAAATTAATGAATTATACTAAACTAAATGGGGGATGTATAAACTATAGTATTTAAAAAAGGATCCCCACATAACAGTACAATTGAAGAGATCTGGGAAAGAAATGATGTTGGTGTTCTTACCACACAAGCTATATCTTCCAATGGATCAGGGATGAACAATAGAACGATTAGATCCAGACAACATAAAAATATAGAACCTCTTGGATGTTTAACTGAATATTTATTTTCTATTACCTTTATTTAATTTTAACTTTCAATTATTTTTTCAAAAATTTCATTAAACATTTGAAGTGTGGTAGTTTTTCTTGTAGAAAATGAAGTGTACAAAATAGTTTTTGGACCTTTCCAAGTGTGTCCACAAGATTCTATGTTTGTTTTTCACTAGGGGAATCCATTTGAGGTCTCTCTCCACTCCATGGACCCAATTATTAATGAATTACATTGGTCAAAAGAAGCTATTAGATTAAGATTCTAGGACTAACACACTCAATATTTAATCTCTGATTTTTACATGAGTTGAATTCTTTCTACACTTTAATTTAAATATTATTTCATTTTTAGAAGAATTCAAGATATCTAGAGGTTATTTTTCTGTGTAAGGAATTGTTTTTTAATTGATGAAAATACGTATAAATCTTCTAATTCAAGGGGGTTTTCAGATTATAATTAAGCCCATTTTCATGTTTTTAAAAATCAATTTTTTGATGTTGTAGATTTTAACATAATTATTTAAAAATATAAATATGGGAGAATTTTTCATTTTAAAAATTATGTTTAATGATTGTAGTTTCTTATATTGTATTGGTTGATTTTTTATATTTTGATAGTTCGTAATACTGTTGACATTGTTTTAAAATTTTCTACCCTATTATTTGAATATGCACTAACATACAAAATTCTTTATTGAACCTTTTGAAGTTGTAACTAGTAGTACACGTTTGAGAATGATGTGAGTTGTTTTTATTTATTATGTGTGGTAGAATACTACATTGATCTTTCGAATAACAAATTGAACATGTTTTTTATCTACTAAGTTTATAAATCTGTTTTGAACATTAAATTGAATTTATATGTTTTCTCAACCATGTATCTAACATTGAGGACAATTATGAGATTTATTATGGGGGAGAGAGAATATAAAGGTGTTAAATTGTACCATAAGGTGATTCCATCAAAATGGTCTAATTCTTTCAAAATTTTATTTTTTCTATGTTTGAATGAATTGCTTTTATTGGATTTTAATTTTTTTATAAATCTCGAGTGTTGTGTAGCCACTTTAAAGAGGTTAATTCTCAAATACCTCATTGGATTTAGTTGGGTAATTTATTTTCTATTTCCATCTTGAGAAGAGGTAGAATTTGTTAAAGGATTTTGTGAACATTCTACAATTATCATTTTTCTTGAATCATTAAATATGGATTTAAATCATAATATTTGTATTCAAATAAATTAATTAATGAAAATAATAATCCGTTATGAACAAATTATTTTTTCTAAAATATGATTGATGATTCATTTAGAATCCCTTTTAAATTATTTAATTCTCTCATCCAAAAACTGTGTCTTATTTTGTTTCAAATTATGTGAGTCAATTTTTTTATAGTTAAAGGGAATTTAATTATTTTTATTGAATTCAAATTGAAATTGGTTTAACAAAAATTAAAATTTTCAAGGTCATTTATTTTTTGTAAAACAAGATTTTATTTCTAACTAAAGATACTTAATTCCTTGAGGGTAAATTATATTCAATTATTAATGAAATCCAAGGGGGGATATCATTTTGAAAGCTACTTTTTCATGGCTATACGGTCTTTTAAATTTAATATTCATTTCATCCCATTGATTTTGGTCATTTTTTATTAGGGAAAATAAAAATATTTGTGTGGGAGAATTGATGTGGTTATATTTTCATAAAAAATTTCCACATAATATCTATTATATAATTATGCCTTAATTTTTAAAATAATGTATTAATTAGTTCATTTAATGTTTTCTATTTGATGATATAATAGTGAAATTATTAATTTAATGATTTTATGATTAATTTATATTTTTATGATTGATTATAAATTTCATCCAAACATTGAGTTCTTATTTAATTTTAAAGTTTATGTTAAGATATTAATTATTAATTTCTTTATTTATTTTTGTGTTTTGATTATTTATTTTTTCATTTTCATTTATTTTAATTTATTAAATTTTTAATTAAATTTAATTTAATTTTCAATATCAGTGTATAATTATTAAATTTTTTGTAACATTAATTTATAAATTTTTATTTATAAATTTTATTTCTTCTTTGTGTTTTTTAATTAATCATTTTTTATTTAATTAAATTTTAATTCTTTTAATTATTTTTTAATTTTTTAATTTTTTCTTTTACTAAATTTTAATTTTCGATTTATAGTTTAATTTATGTGATCATAATTGATTTGAGTTATTTTACTTGAATTGTTTTACTTATTTGATATAACAGTTTTCAATTAATTTACTTTTTATTATTTTTAATTAGTTTTTTATATCAATATTAAATTCCTTAATTTTCATTTTGAGGCTCTATCTACGTAGAATATAGAAGTAGTCCACCAAATAGCCAATTAAAAATTGGGAGGAATATAAAAATTTATTTCATGGATTACACAGTCGATTTATATACGAGGAACTCACATAATAATTTCTCTATGAAAATACCTGATTTTATGATGTGACTATGTTGATATATCTTCAAATATTCCTAGTTTATCCTCAAAATCCATTCGAAGGAGACTGATCCCCTGTTGAGAAACTAACATAGTCACCACTGCTGATGAATACCAAATCAGGTGAAAATAGCTCAAGATCATATTTTTACTAATTATGGTAGACATGAATAGATATAGAATTCTGATTTCATTAAGAAGAAGAAGATTAAATATTGAAATATCATTCCCGTGATACATCTATGTGTTTATTTTATTTTTGATGGAGATAAAACTAAAGAAGATGAACATGAGGTTGAATTCAAATCCCCCACCAAGATCCCAACCCATTTCATTAGGAAGATGAAAACATTGACCCGATACCAATTTTTATACTTCATTTTTGTTGATTATGAATCGAAAAAATATTGTCGAAGAATCCTGGAATAGGGATGCATAATATTTTTGGTTGTTGAGGTCCATTTGTTGAAGATCTATGGGGATGAGAATATGTGATTAGAAGGATGAAATCAATACATCATGGGGTTGAGTTTTATTGAATAACCGAGTGGTTCCAAGTTGTTTTATATATTTCTACCTGTAATGTTTTATGTTTAGGGTCATTATCAAACAAGATGAGGAGGTATGGAAGTGCCCGAAAATTCTAACTGTGATTATAATGTTGTGTGCACGCAACTTACTCGACATAACAGACCAATGGATAATTGACTTATTCACCTAAATATGGTATATATTCGTAATTTATTTATTGTTAGTGTGTATATTTTATTGTGAAATGAATAATGATCACTGGTTGTGTTTAAGTATTTTTATTACAGGTTGAAGTAGGAATAAGATATAACCGGTCATTTCAGAATTTAATATCAGAAGTTTGGGTGATGGTATTATTGTTTGGATGTTGGAAACCACTAAATTTTGATTTTCATGTGTGGGGAAATAAAAAAATAAAAAAAATAAAAAAAAATATATAAATGGGAAACAAATGCATTCTAACCAGCATCACAATATATTGGAGAGGGAAAATGTATTGAAAAATAACCACAGTATTTGATTCAAGATCAGTTGACTGTATCTTTTTTGTGACTATCACCTTACAAAGTCGGTGTGGTGCCTGTTGTTGGGCTAGAAAATAAAGTAATAGTATGACTCATGTTAGATAATATTAATGGACAACAAACTATAGTGTATGATAATACATTTTTTGGACAATGGGAGTAGAGAATCAGGTGTAGATCGAGGAGATTTTTTCGAAATCATAAAGAAGACCCATGACCGATTTTTCTATAATAAAATATATTTCAGTTCACTCCACCTTCTTGATATTTTTGGAAATAATTTTAGTTTTCAGAACTAGTGGATTTGAATAGTGATGTCTTAGTGAGTTATCATATTTTCTACTTTTTTACAATTTTAATTCTCTCAAGATATTTGAATATTGATAAGATGATCATTAATTGAAGTTTTAATCTTATATATTTCAATTATTGATTTTTATTCAATTGTGATATTATAGTATTCTGGATTTTAGTTTGATGGTATTTGAATATGAGATGTTTTTCAAAGAGAAGTAGGTTATTGAAAATAATTATCCATTTTTAAACTATGCAGTCCTCTATCGATGACTATGAGTACAAAGGGGGTTAGTGGTTTCATTAATCTTAGATATTGTTGAGTGAATTGATCAAATATAATTGAATGTCCATCTTCTATTGAGATCATAGATCCTAACTTCAATTAAATTAATATAATGGTATTCATGACTAGATATTTCAGTCTATGTATTGATAAAGTTATAGTTTCCATTTCTTTTTCGAATAATGAAGGAAGAATGAACCAAAGGAATCATTATGATAGGTCACTATCTCCAAATTTTGTTCAATCTACTACATTTTAATTTCATTATATTAATTTTATTTTATATTATAAAATATTATAAAATGATTTCCTTATTAAAAACCCCCTTTAAAAATAAAAATAATATAAATAAAAATAATAAATTTGTGATAGAGAAAATCCATAGTAGAAACCTCATTTGGAGGAAACCCTGTGTTCTGCTTTACTGTAGTAGTTATGATATTAAAAATTCTATATTAGGAGGTAAAAGTGACATAAAAAACTCATTCTTCAATCGATTATACCAAAAATATAGCACTATCCATCCATAAGTTGGTTGCTGTAAAAATAGAATTTAACATCCCATCGGACATAGAAGTATATGTAATTGAATAAACATACATAACTCTCTATATGATTTCAAACTATACCAAATACACTTTTAGTATACCATATAAAGACAATCCATTTACAATGATAAGGCCAAACATGGAATAGGATGATGAAGAATATATAAAGAACAAGACATGTGCCAAATGTGAACTCCAAACATAGCTCCACAATATAAAAAATGACCATGGGGTATAACCTACCCCCATTACATCCTCACCAAAAAACTATAGACCTCTAAATCTACATTCATACCTATATATACCCATAATAAAATAGGTGGATCTTCATGACTAGAATGTGTCTATATAGGGAATGATTATAAATACATAGTATGTAACCACCAACAATATATCAGCTCACAAAGAAAAATAAATGGGTTTATGCATGAACATGTATAAACATTTATATTTATTTTATTTTTTAAAGTAAATGAGGACTTATACAAGTAAAAACTTATTTGGGACATATTGGTAGAATAATAGATAAAGAAACTAAAATCTATTATTCTATAGTTTTAGACGTGGTGTGAATAATGAAAATGTGCCACTATATGGTACACTCCGGAAGTAGTTCTTGGAAAACAATATAGGCAAGGAATAAAAAATAAAAAATAACAAATACCTCAAAAATTAGTAATAATTACAAACTCATATGGTATAATATCCCTTTTTTAACAGAATACTATTTATATATTTAACACCATAAATTAGTTTAAAAAATAATTATTTTTACAAAAACTAATTAAGTACCCTATCCTCTCATGAGAATCTTTAATGATTTTATGTTTTTTAAATGGAAGGAAATTTAATTATTTTACTATAATTTTGGTTCATTAAAACCTTTTAAAAATCATATTTTTTAAAGAATGATTTGAGAGAGAGAGAGATAAGGAGTACTATATCTATAACCATGTATAAATTATCTTTTTAGAGAAGAATGCGTATTCATAGAATAAAGTTTCCAAAAAGGATCAATTCACTACCCAAGTTCTTTTACATGAATTTCATTTCAAATTTAATTTTTTTACAAAAAAAATTAGGTTTATTATATTTTAAAAATTCATTTTACTTTGAAGCCTTCAATATATTCATGTCAACTCACTCATTATTTAGTTAACCCAACCATTACATCACCACCAAAGAACCCAATTAATTTAAGCTTAAGTGTTGTTAATTAACTTCTAATTCATCCATTTTTAAGGGTTATAAGTTGATTTTTTTTTTAGTATAAATAATCTCAATAATAATCACATTATCAATATTATAACAAATAATGATTGTTTTTTCAAATAGATAATTCCATGATAAAAAACAGTTCTCACAGTGGATCAACACAGAAGACACACATAAGGTTTCCATTTCAACTAATGTTAATATCACAAGAAATTGGATGAAACGTGGTAACAATTTGATCATAGAAGACAACTTAAACAAAGAAACCTTAAAATATATTTCATAATAATCTTCAATTGAAAAAATAATATCCTGCATGGATTTAATCAGATACAAATCAGAAAAGAAAAGTCTTTAAGATAACAAGAGTGTATGAATGTCCCCAGTCAGTACCAAAAGTTCTCATTAAAAATATTTATAATTTTATACCAAAATATCATTGGAAATCATTCTGATTATATTCTCATAACATTGTATTATCTTGGTTATTTTTTTGGAAAATGTGAGGTACACATGTCACCTGAATAACCTAAGAATCACTCAGAGGGTTTATACCACCTATCATTTCCATAATAAATCTTTTCTAAATTTCACAATCACAAAGAAACACCTAGGAATAACAAAAAACAATTCATGACTAAAGAACCCAAATAATATACTCAACATAATACAAATTCAACCAATATCTAAGGAGTATCCATGTGATAAACTTTTAAAATTAAAAAAAATATATAATAACCTAAAGGCCTTATCAACTTCTCCAAGGACATGCTTTAATTTTATCCCAAATAATGAAATCTATAATATAAAACATAAATCAACTACCTTCCTTCAAAATAACATTGAATTAGACATGGAATGACTACTATAGATATATATTTTCAATATAATAGGAAGCTACATGATCTTGGATGGATTTTACTAAACTCTAGTGAAATTCATGATAAAATACCATATTATAGAAAGAGGGAGTAGATGAAAAGAAAATGATAGGGAAGAATAAGGTAATGGTGGATTATTTAACATTCATATTATAAAAACCCCCCATTAATATGAATTCAATCAAGAGGTAATAGTAGGTGGATAAAGAGACCCAAAAGGGACAAGAAAGAGGATCTCAGTCGTTTAGAGAAAATGACATTTAAATGGAAGAGTAAAGATTTGAAGAAATTTGTTAATGGAGAAATGGAATAAATTTTCCCAATATAATAAAACAAATTTCTAGGATATTCAGTAACTAAAATGGAATATTGGGTACCCGATGGAACTACTAGGACACCATTCCTTCTACATAAACATAATGAGTACCAATGCAACCTACAAATCTAAATTTTATGTCGAACCACCATATAACAACTACAGAAGAAATAAACCTACCATCTAACAATAAAATTAATAAAAAAACACCTATATTTGTTTCCATAAGCTATATTATTCAAGACCCAATATCATAATAAAAAATGACCCATTATATGAAACAAAAAATTAAAATGGGCACAAATTTCTATTGACCATACTTCCACTAAAAACCAAATTCCACTTTAAATTTATGCACAAGGGATAGGGGTCACTACATTAAACATATAAAATTTTATTATTTTTATACTAATTTAACTCCAATCAGTCATTAACTCATGAATGAAAACATTGATAATAAATACAATATGAAATAATCAACAAAACTCATGATTGAATTACGTTAAGAAAGATATCACAGTAAGATTTTAATATGTGATAGATTTTCAAACCCCACATCATTGGGTATAAATATTTTTCGATATTTCTTTAACTCTTAAGGTAAATAATAATACTATATTGAAAATTTCTTATTTGATATCTTCCCAAACCCCATCGGTCAATTTTTGTACTGACAGTTCTTCAATCTCGAAGGTGTTTTCTATTTAAGTGTATAGAATATATTTGGTTATAATTTTTTTGATTACTATATGAACACTATGAAAATAAAAGTCACTTAGTGGCATCATATCAGTTTTACTACATAAGATAAAATTATCTATACATAAGGACATACTTGTAAAATATTACTTTTTAGTATTTCCATTGAAGGAATAAAATTTGACAATTATAAATATATGTTTATTAAATATAAAAAGAAATTATTTTCATATAATCTCTTAGGGACATAGTACTTATTTTCACCCAACCATAATTAGAATAATGTTTACATTATCCTCAGGTAATGAAATAAAACTATTTTAATAAATATTTTCCATTTACATTAGGGAATGGGAACAAATTATTTTATCATGATTTATGGTTTATGGACACCAAAAACATGAATATAAAATTATTTATTTTAATCTATGTTTAATAAGATAAAATTTTTTATATATACAATAAGTAAAATAAAATATAAAATAAATAAAAAATATAATTTCTATTGAAAAATATTATAAAATCAAATACAATCAATTCTATGATAAATTATATATTTTAATTAAGATAAATACGTCTAGGTTTTCTAAATAACTAGAGATGTAGAATATAATTATGTCATTTTTGAACTTTAATGTATAATAAGTAGTGTTCTATTTAACACTTTCCTCTTTTCCTTTAATCAATTGTTGATAAGGATAAAAAAAATACTTTATTATATGATAGGTATACAAGAAGTACCCCTTCATAATTCAATAAATTCTAGTGTTTTACTAACCTACATAAATTAATTTTATTTAATACTTGATCATAGTATTTATATCAACCTTAACCATGTGTTTTTTATCATGATATCGAGTATAATAACATTATCTCTATAGAATGGAGTTGATTTATTTTACCAGGTTTGTAACGCACCGACCCTAATTACCTAGAGTCGGTGCCTTATTACATAACATTGGCATGATCACGAGAAAGATCAAGTCTCGAAAGACCGATTAGTTTAGTAGCCTTGGAATAACTAGATACATCTATAAATTTTACATTACATCATAAAAAACATCTTGTCTTCATATCCCCTCATACTATCCCTGCAGGTCATTCATAAATTACTTCTTCATAAACCTGGGAAAAAAATAAAACATTGAAAGGGGTGAGCTCAGATGCTCAGTAAGGATAACATTATAGCAGAAGATTTCATAAATAAGAATAAACACTTAAGGAAATTTATAACTAAAACAAAAGCCTTTTAAAATTGAACTTCAGCATAAAATGGCAAAGGTAAAATGAAATAATGCCATTTACATACTCACATGGATATTCTACTAGTCTAATGATCACATGCAATATCAATAACCACTTTCATAATGATGGAATGCATAATGCCAGACTATCATAACCACATAGCCAAGGCCTCGTGCCAAGACTACAAATAAGATTTTGCCAAGGCCTTGTACCAAGACACTAGTTTGTCTCATGAGACCTACCGATGCATCGAGGAGCTATAGCGGGCTCCACCCGTCACTTATTAAGTCCAATGCATTCCTCATATGAACATGTTTAAACATAACATAAACATTCGTATTAAAACTAGCATACGAAATGTCAATACTTTTACAACAAACCATGAATGTTATAAAAACAGCACATCCACAGTCAAACATAACTCATTCGATACAATATGGAAGATTGTATTGTATCACATTAACCTCAATCAAGAATAATGAAGGATTTTGACATAAATGAAAATAATCATCAAAACTATTTGAGAGAAATATCCCCCTTTTCTTGAAAACATTTAAAAGTCACACTATTTGTCAAGAATCCATTTAAAAGTAGATTTTTGAATCAAAGTGTCCCATACCACTTTGAAACTTTTAAAAAGTAGTTTTAATTTCTAAAACTTTAATGTCCATAAAAATAAATCCTTAAAACCATTTTTAAAACATGGACATTAATGAGCAAGATTTAGAAGAATAAGTCTTTAAAACATTTAAAAATGGTATTTTAGTTAGAGATTCTAACCAAAAGAGACACTTGAATACAAATAATTGAGGTAATCAAAACTTTGTAATATCATGAGAATAAATGGATTCATGATATACTATGTCAAAGTACATTATATACACCACATAAATTTGATTTGGTGTATATCAACAAAGAAGTCTCAATGGAATGTAAATTGAGATGAAATCTCTCATAAAGGTCGTATCCTTAGGTTAAGGATAAATCAACGACATAATTATGTGTGGAAAATATAAATACATTGAATATGATTGGATATTCAGTGTAAACCAATCAAAGGATATTCACACATATTTTTGTAAAAACAACACCAATGAACTGGATGTTTAACTCAACAAATGGTGAATTACTCCTATCAAATTCATATCAATGACTTGAGAATTATCAATGGAGTGATTATGTGTATCTAAAGTATATCCATAGGAAGGGGAGTGGAAATTATGACATAATCAAATGAATAGATATTCCACACATAATCTTGGAGTAATATAATCAATGAAATATGTGTAATGGAAAATGAGTGGAAATTGAAATTTCAAATTCCCTTATCGATTAGGTAACTTACGAAACATACACCCATGAAATAAGTATCATACCCTGATAATGTAAATACCCATAAATTAAAGTACATTAGACAATGAATATGATCATGGGCATTACACATACACCACATGCAATAATTAAGTGGTGATCAATGCAATTCTCACGGAATTAAAAGTGAGATAAGAAAACCCCTTACCATGTTAATCAACTGAGTCATATGGACAAAAGTTAATAACCACCAAATGATTTATAGAATAACATGAATATAAAGAGAATCATGATGATATATATCAAATGGCAGTACACAATACACCCCTTTCAATAATTTAGTGGCGAATAATGGAAATATCACGGAATTGAAAGTGAGATAAGAAAATCCCTTACCATGTTAATCAACTGAGTCGTATGGCAAAAAGTTAATAACCACCAAATGATTTATAGAATAACATGAATATAAAGAGAATCATGATGATATATATCAAATGGTAGTACACAATACACCACTTTCAATAATTTAGTGGCGAACAATGGAAATCTCATGGAATTGAAAGTGAGATAAGAAAATCCCTTATTTTCTGGATTTACCCTTAACCATGGTAAATAAAATATTTACCGCAGTAATTATTCAAAATGTCTAAAAATAAAAGTTACCTATTTACACAATTTGAACATCCTGATTCGAAATATGGAATCCATTTTCTTAAATTCAAAACTCAGAAGTGGCAGAAATTAATTTAAAATTAATTCCCGTTGTCAAAACAAAAAGCGTGTTTTTAAGAGATAATAACTATCAAAATATTGACACTTGTTTATGTTCGGTTTAATTGTAAAATTATGTCCAATGACCAAAATTATATTAAATGGTAAAAATATATTCTAAATATACTTTAAAACTACTAAAATTCATAATTTATCACTATTAATTATTCTGATTAAAAAAGTTGTTTTTAATTAAAATTTAGTAATTTTCACTATTCATCAAAATATGAAAGTTATCCGAAAAGTACCAAAATTTCACCTTAGGCTAAATTAGATATTCCGAATCCAAAAATGAAGTCCATTTTGAAATATAAAATATATATAATTTTAAAAAGTAGGTATTACTATTCATAACGGCTAGTTTGATCGGTTGTGGTGTGTGTTAAAACTCGAAGTTGCGGACAACCCACGCTACTGTTTTATTCAAAGGAAAGCATACCGTGGAAGCTTGGGATGTTTCATTTAAATTTTTTTTGATGTCTCCATTTAGTCCAAAAGTTTAAAATATTGTATTTAAAAATTTTTCACTATTAAAAGTTGATAAAAGTGCAATACTGAAAATGAATCTGTTCTTGCATTATGACTAAGAAACTCATAATATGGATTCTAAAATTATAAGGATTATATAAAGTTTAAAATTTAGTTAATACTATTCATGACCTCTTTTAATGGATTTTTTTTGTAAGTCAAGGTGTGATTGAACTCGGTGTTGCGTGTAGTGAAAGTTATTGAATTATTTTGAAGAAATAACACACTATGAAATCTTGGGGTGTTACATTCTCCCCTCCTTCAATAAATTGCGTCCTCGAAATTTGAAATTGTTCTTCGAAAATAAAATGTTGAAAATAGAAAATATATTTTTGGGAAAACCCACATCAGAAATTGGGTTACTAAAATTTAGTCTTAATATGAGGAAAAGAGAAATGAAAGGGTCACCATCGAATTATGATCTCGATTAGGAGAACATTGGTGGTAATTAGAGACATATAATTGGAGGAAAAATGTAAATATTTATAGGTAGTGATTGAGGTCATCAATCACAAACAAGTATAAAATTGAGGTCCTTAAACTCATCAATCTATGATGATTTGAAATACCATCGGTCCAACAAAACATAGGGTATTGGGATAAAACATTTTTGATGTTTCAAAATATCTTAGTTGAAATCCCACATCGAAAAATGAATTAATGAGGCCTCTATTTAAAGTAAAGAGTGGAATGTATGAAGATTACCGAAAATAACACATACTAGGGTTCCATGTAGGAAAATATGAATATGGAAGAGAAATCTAACCATCAATTATCTGATGGAGAGTGGTAGAGAACATGGCTATGAAAAGGCCAACAATCCCAAAGCCATAAATTAGTGATGATTTAAGGTACCATCTAGGACAACAGTTTTTTTAAAGTTACATTACATAAGGGAGAGGAATTCATTTATGATATTGACTCTGAACATTATGAGATATACTTACATTTTAAGTATATTTTCATTCTTTAATAAATTTCCACCACTAAATCAATTTTTTTAAACGATAAGTATTCAAGAAGACTTGGTCACACTGGAAGAGCTAGAATAAACTTCTATAGAATCACATGATCCATGCAGGATAAACCATATATTTACATTGTCTTGGAAGATTAATCAAAACCAAAATGGTTAGTGAATGATCTAATGATCCCCCAAAAGGATATTCATTGAGATAAATATGTACTAATATTAATTTCTAAAATTAAACCAATAATACCCCAAAGTTAAATAGATACCATTCAATAACCAATTGTCCTTAAAATCCTTTAATATAATCCAAACTAATATTGAAACCCAAAACATAGAAGAATTTGATTATGTAGTCTCCCATGTTACATTGTATCTCCAAATGACATCAAATACTCTTAAAGTCACATACTTAAAAGTAATTAACATCATCACATATTCTCTGTTATAGGTTAATCATTTCCATAAATAACCCAAATCACTATAAATCAACAATAAAAACGTAGATAAAAATCCACTATTACTCTACAAATTAAACCTCATTGTATTCTATTTTCCTTGGGCATATAGTGTTCCTAACAAAACGAACATCTTCCAAAATAACATTTATCACTTAATCACCAAATCATTTTCCTATACCAAGGGTATTCATTTGATAAGACATAAGAACCCAAATCATCTTATTATTGATCAATAAAATCATTTAACAAAAAAAATAGTCACACTAACCAGGGAATTCACGTAGTCCAATGGTAGGCGATAAATCCAAATCACACTTTGGTTGTGGGTTCGATTCCCACAGCTTTGTCCGACGCGACGGGTTGTCACACGGTCTACGTGTTGTCCTTTTTCAAAAACTATATTTTATAATATTACCAAAATGAGATAAATTCCTCAAAATAACATAATTTAACCACAAATGTTATATCATACTTTTCATTTTCATCCCAAATTATAATAACTTATCATTTTCTCAAACCCCAATGATCATATAAAACCAAATGGTTATTTATACCTATATCCACAAGAGAAGAGACAATTCTTCCTCAAATATCATTCTCACATGGAAAACTGCGGGGTTACAAATACAAGAGAAAATTATTCCAAAGTAAACCCATCAACAAGGAGTGCTAATACTTTTTAAATTTTTCTCCAACCATTTATTTCCACATAGCTTCTTCTTTGACCAAGAAAATATTCTATAGAATAGGACATTCACTCAGGTAATGGCCAGGTCCCCTACATTTACGGAAAATGACTGTAAATGGACTCTTGGGACCATTTTTATCTTCTTCCATAGTACTCTTCATTTTTCTTTGGCAATTCTTCACTTTATGTCCTTCCTTCCCGCACGTAAAACATTTCGTTGTCCCATTGAGACACTTTCCTGGGTGTCTCTTTCCACATTTCTTGCATGATGAAAATTGAGGTTTCTTTTCTCCATGGTCTCCATTGTTGGAGATCTTATCATTTATCACCTTTCTCTTCCTTGATGAGTCTGGGAGTTGGTTAATATATATGATGTTGATCATATTTTTGGAAAACTGATTTGGCCTAAAGACGATATCTTTTATGCCTATCAACATTCCATTTTGTTGCTCATTTCCACCACCGTTCTCACCTTGTACATCATTCTCAAAGTCACTATGACTTCTTTGGAATCCAGCCATTGACTAAAACCAGAAAGCATTGTGTGAGTAATAGTAGTCGTAAAATCATTTAGAGATTAAAATGTCACCATATTCTCAATTTGAAACATATTAGGATTAACCAAGGTCATTTACTCTCATCTTACGTATATATTACTTAAATCGGTTTGTAAAGAAAATGTAAATTATCCTAAGCATATCCCTCGGGAGTGTCGTAACCAAGAGTGCAGCAAGGCCCGTTGTCGTGCACCAGTTCCTGTTTGAGTCTAGCTCAAAGCGGTGTTTTCGGGTTTTACCCCAAGGTACATCTGTGCCAGAGCCGCCTCTACCTGCTCGTATCCAGACAGGGATGTATTGCTCGGAAAACTCACAAAATCTCCACAATACCAAAATTCTAGGAAGTTCTTTTATACTAATCCTCAAAGTTCATCTTAGGTCTACGTGCTCTAATCAGAGTTTATCTAAATCTAGCTACCAAGGTTTGTACTAAACTCCCTCTGATACCAACTGCAACGCCCTGACCCTAATTACCTAGAGTCGGTGCATTATTATATAACATTGGAATGATCACAAGAAAGATCATGTCTCGAAAGACCGATTAGTTTAGTAGCCTTGGAATAACTAGATACATCCACAAATTTTACATTACATCATAAAAAAAACATATTGTCTTCATATCCCCTCATACTATCCCTACAGGTCATTCATAAATTACTTCTTCATAAACCTGGGAAAAAAATAAAACATTGAAAGGGGTGAGATCAGATGCTCAGTAAGGATAACATTATAGTAGAAGCTTTCATAAATAAGCATAAACACTTAAGGAAATTTATAACTAAAACAAAAGCCTTTTAAACTTGAACTTCAGCATAAAATGGCAAAGGTAAAATGAAATAATGTCATCTACTTACTAACATGGATATTCTACTAGTTGAATGATCACATGCAATATCAATAACCACTTTCATAATGATGGAATTCATAATTCCAGACTATCATAACCACATAGCCAAGGCCTCGTGCCAAGACTACAAATAAGATTTTTCCAAGGCCTTGTGCCAAGACACTAGTTTGTCTCATGAGACCTACCGATGCATCGAGGAGCTATAGTGGGCTCCACCCGTCACTTATTAAGTCCAATTCATTCCTCATATGAACATGTTTAAACATAACATAAACATTCGTATTAAAACTATCATACGAAATGTCAATACTTTTACCACAAACCATGAATTGTATAAAAACAGCACATCCACAGTCAAACATAACTCATTCGATACAATATGGAAGATTGTATTGTATCACATTAACCTCAATCAAGAATAATGAAGGATGTTGACATAAATGAAAATAATCATCAAAACTATTTGAGGGAAATATCCCCCTTTTCTTGAAAACATTTAAAAGTCACACTATTTGTCAAGAATCCATTTAAAAGTAGTTTTTTGAATCAAAGTGTCCCATACCACTTTGAAACTTTTTAAAAGGAGTTTTAATTTCTAAAACTTTAATGTCCATAAAAATAAATCCTTAAAACCATTTTTAAAACATGGACATTAATGAGCAAGATTTAGAAGAATAAGTCTTTGAAAAATTTAAAAATGGTATTTTAGTCAGAGATTCTAACCAAAAGAGACACTTGAATAAAAATAATTGAGGCAATCAAAACTTTGTAATATCATGAGAATAAAGGGATTCATGATATACTATGTCAAAGTACATTATATACACCACATAAAAGTGATTTGGTGTATATCAACAAAGAAGTCTCAATGGAATGTAAATTGAGATGAAATCTCTCATAAAGGCCGTATCCTTAGGTTAAGGATAAATCAACGACATAATTATGTGTGACAAATATAAATACACTCAATATGATTGGATATTCAGTGTAAACCAATCAAAGAATATTCACACATATTTTGGTAAAAAACAACACCAACGAACTGGATGTTTAACTCAACAAATGGTGAATTACTCCTATCAAATTTATATCAATGACTTGAGAATTATCAATGGAGTGATTATGTGTATCAAAAGTATATCCACATGAAGGGGAGTGGAAATTATGACATAATAAAATGAATATAGATTCCACACATAATCTTAGAGTAATATAATCAATGAAATATGTGTAATGCCAAATGAGTGGAAATTGAAATTTCAAATTCCCTTATCGATTAGGTAACTTACGAAACATACACCCATGAAATAAGTATCATACCCTGATAATGTAAATACCCATAAATTAAAGTATATTACACAATGAATACGATCATGGGCAGTACACATACACCACATGCAATAATTAAGTGGTGATTAATGGAATTCTCACGGAATTAAAAGTGAGATAAGAAAACCCCTTACCATGTTAATCAACTGAGTCGTATGGCCAAAAGTTAATAACCACCAAATGATTTATAGAATAACATGAATATAAAGAGAATCATGATGATATATATCAAATGGTAGTACACAATACACCACTTTCAATAATTTAGTGGCGAATAATGGAAATCTCACGGAATTGAAAGTGAGATAAGAAAATCCCTTATTTACCGGATTTACCCTTAACCATGGTAAATAAAATATTTACCGCAGTAATTATTCAAAATTTCTAAAAATACAAGTTACATATTTACACAATTTGAACATACTGATTCCAAATATGGAATCCATTTTCCTAAATTCAAAACACAGAAGTGGCATAAATTAATTTAAAATTAATTTCCGCTGTCAAAACAAAAAGCGTGTTTTTAAGAGATAATAACTATCAAAAGATTGACACTTGTTTATGCTCGGTTTTATTGTAAAATTATGTCCAATGACCAACATTATATTAAATGGTAAAAATATATTCTAAATATACTTTAAAACTACTAAAATTCATAATTTATCACTATTAATTATTTTGATTAAAAAAGTTGTTTTTAATTAAAATTTAGTAATTTTCACTATTCATCAAACTATGAAAGTTATCCGAAAAGTACCAAAAATTCACCTTAGGCTAAATTAGATATTCCGAATCCAAAAATGAAGTCCATTTTGAAATATAAAATATATATAATTTTAAAAAGTAGGTATTACTATTCATAACGGCTAGTTTGATCGGTTGTGGTGTGTGTTAAAACTCGAAGTTGCGTACAACACACGCTACTGTTTTATTCAAAGGATAGCATACTGTGGAAGCTTGGGGTGTTTCATTTTAAATTTTTTTGATGTCTCCATTTAGTCAAAAAGTTTAAAATATTGTATTTAAAAAGTTTTCACTATTAAAAGTTGATAAAAGTGCAATACTGAAAATGAATCTGTTCTTGCATTATGACTAAGAAACTCATAATATGGATTCTAAAATTATAAGGATTATATAAAGTTTAAAATTTAGTTAATACTATTCATGACCTCTTTTAATTGCTTTTTTTTAAGTCATGGTGTGATTGAACTCGGTGTTGCGTGTAGTGCAAGTTATTGAATTATTTTGAAGAAATAACACACTATGAAATCTTGGGGTGTTACAAGGTTTCATGATTATAATTAAAAATTTAATTATGGAGGAGTATTTATTATGTAATATAAAGTAAAAATCTTATAACTCTATTGATTTTAGGGAATGAAAATAAATTTAGAAATTTACACCATTGAATGTCTAAAATACCCAATTAGGATATCCTTTTTAGACCAATAGAACTCATTTTGATACCATGGTATGTGAGTGACACCGATCCCAAAAAGACATTGTTCACCTTATAACTTTTGGGATCCATGAAATTAAATCATATAAAATGCGGGTGAGGAACTATAGTCTCTATTAAAGGTTCTATTATGTTTTATGTGGGGGTGATTTCAATCTTTTAGTCACAATACCACTAACATAAACATACAAAACTATCATATTGATATTTTTTTGTAAAATATCTATTGAAACACTGATTAAAAGTATAAAATATTTCATAATTAGTATTTTATTGATAATAATGTATTAACTTTGATATCCATAAATAGTGACAGTTATTGGGAATTAATGTGAGAATAAAATCATAAATAATGGATAAAAGAAAATGAAGTGACATAGTTGAGAGAATAATAGAGACACAAGTCTTTCTATTATTACAATTTTAACATATACATATCAACTATGATCATATCATAAAAATACTATACTAAAACATATTTTTAAAGGAAAATTTTATATAGAATAGAGATTGTAAAAATTAATTGTCAAGGTAAATACAACCCATTAGAATCACAACCTATGAGAATTGATGAATCTATAATTCATAACATATTCAATTTATTAACTTTTTTTTTATTTAGTGTTTCATCATTTTTTAATCCCATAAATTAATAAATCTTTAAAAACTCTATAAACCAATTATTTTGGTTTGATGTGGGTTTAGTCTAATCATATGTCTGATTTTAGTTTTTATTTTATGGTAAAAAAATTTAAATTGATCTGTTAAAATTAGTGCTCTTAAATGAATAAAACTAAATTTAAACACTCCATGCCTTGAGGTAAACAACAACATTAATACATCCATAAAACCACAATCCTCAATCTCTTAAATTATTCAATGGAACATTATTACTTTAAATAAAGTTTTATATAATTATGTTTTTATTAATTTTATGTTGTTATTTTTCATTTAATGTTATATCTTTTTTTATTGATTTATCATATGTTTTTAATATTTTAATATAAACATAATGTTTAATATATATATATATATGCGTGTTCATCATCTTCCCATTTTAAATAAAAATATTTTTTATTTTCTAATTATTTATATAATATTAATTTTTTTATTTAATTGTTTTTATAATATAAATGAGTTATTTTTAACCTTGGATTTCTATAAATAATTTACTTTATAGTTGATTATTATCTTATATAAATTTTAAAACGATTAAAAAATGTGGATATTTAATGTTTTTTATGTTTTTAAATAAATTATTGATATATTTCATTATTAATTTCTTAAATTTATAGGAATTAACATAAAAAGATTAGTATGGTGTGGTGGTTTCATTGAAATTGAGATAATTTCATAATTAATATGATTATTTCATAACAAAAAATAATATAAAAATTTTGAATGAATAAATAAAGTATCGAAATATATTCTATTTTCTTCAATTGATGAAAATTTTGTTAAATTATAGTTCTTATTCAATTTAAGATGAATTACAATCCGATTTAACAAAGGGTATATTAATAGTTTATTCATAACTGGTTTTAAACTATTTGAATTATGCTTTGCTAAAATAACACATCAAAGCCTAATAATGTTTTTTATGAATAAAAGAGAAAATAAATTTCATAAATAAATTTGTTTAAAAATTAATTATTAATGAAATTATGTTTTTTAAATTTAATCTAGTTTCTTCATAATGTAATCATTAGTCATAATTTAATTAATTTTTATTAAGAGATAATGTATATAATAAATAGATTTATAATCTCTTGAAAATAACTATAAAAATACCAAAAAAATGAAATGTTTTATTTACCATGTGTGAAGTTCTTCAATATGAAGAGAATTTTATTTTCTATATATTAAAAAACATTTATCTTTGAATGATTTAATTTGAATTATATAGGTTGGATATGAAAAGGTAAAATATCAAAATTTTATTATTTTTTTATGAATGCATGTCGTTAAAGTAAATGATTAATTATGTAAAGATTCACAAGTTTCATAAAACAATAACATATAAAAATTTATATGATGATATTAATAAACCATAGTATCCTAACTATATTAAATTTATTTTAATTAATAATTTTAATATTATTTATCTTAAAAATATTGATAGAGGAGTTTTTTTCTCCTTAAAATTCATATTATTATTTGTATTTATTTTCACAAATAGACTGATATATATAACTAATGATTTCTATTTATGTATAATAGGATGTTTAATTACTTATTTTAATCAAAAATGATTAAAGGAATAATGAGAAGGGGTGTTTTTGTTATATATTAATGTGTGAAAATATTTCAACTTTGTTGTCATGGACAAATATAATTAACGAAAAAAATTAAATTGTAGAATAACATTATTTTTTCATTTAAACACATGAGTTAGTTTTGTTTTAGTTATCTCAGGAACTACATTTGTTATATCACAAAATTTATTTGTCATGTCACCCAAATTTGGAGTGACTCAATATAGATTTATGATAGATATAATTTCTATTTTTTCTTCATGAAATGATATATTCATGGTTTCTACCTTACACAAAAACAATAAATTTTATAATGAACAATAGAAGTATCTTTAATGTACATAATATGATCTTCCTAAAAGAATTTATTAAAATGGAATCATTAATATTGAAAAAAAATTATTTTTACTGGATTATTAACCCATTCTTTCATCAATAAATTTTATGATTAAATTTAAATTTGTTGGAATGAATGTTGGACTATAATCCAGTTTTCAAATAGTTAGATCAATGGTAGTTTGAATTTATAATGACATGATTAGAAGAATCTATAATAATAAAATATATTTACAAAATATATTAATTCTAAAATGTTTAAAATTTTGATATTTTCTATTAAATGAACCTTGGTTCCTTTGAATTTAAAATCTACTTAAGGAAAATTAATTATTAGGGTTGGTTTTGTTTATAATATAGATTAATGAATTTTAAATACATATCCAAATTGAAAACAATTTTTTTTTGTATAATTCATTTATTTGATAAAATCTATTATATTTATTCTGATTATTATATCAAAATGTTTTGAATCACATTTGAAATATTATTTTTGTTTTCCGCTACATGTACACTACTTGTGACTTAGTCTAGATGTATACCTAAGGGAATTGGTTGTTGTATAGTGATGAAAAAACAACTTATAATCGATACTCTAATTTCATGTTCTTTGTAATTGAATAAAAAGATCGTCGACAAGAAAATATATTTTTTACTAAACATATAAATTAAACATTTTTTATTGGTAAAGTGGGGGAGGATATTGTCTTTAGTGACCCTTGAAATCTATATAAAACCCATTTTCCTTTAATTGACCATTTTATCTTTATATAAATTAAATATAAACATTAACATGAAATAAAATATTTTAAAGAGTTTAATATAAATAGGTTAGTTATTAAAATTTAATGTATTCAATCCACCCATCTTGAAACATTTGGTTACATTCTGAGAAGAAGTGTGGTGTCATTTTTCATCTTTGTGTTGTAAACCATAAAAAAAATATAAGGATTGCATTTTCATATTAAGAAATTTGATCTAAAAATGAAATGTTTAATGATAGGAAAATATAAATTAATAGGAAAAAATTATGGTTATTTAAAGATAAAAAAGACTATATAGATCATGATTTTGAGTTTAAAGATGATTATAACAGTTATTAAACCAAATATAATTCATGAAATCAAATCCAAGTTATAATATTTTGTACAAGAAGTTGAATATGATAAAAATTCTAGATCGATGAATGTTGTTATCTATAGTTATGGTTTTTATTATTTTAATAGAGTTCATGAGTATCCTAATGTTTATGAAATATGGGGAATTATTTTTGTTACTCATTATGAACTATTAATGTAATATAGAAAGGATATAATACTAAGAAGCCGAAGTTTGATGCTTCAAAAATAATTGATAGTGAAAATATTTTTTATATGAATGGAAGGCTTGTTGATATTGTTAAAAACAATTCTAACCAATGTGGTAAAATTGATGAATCCAATAAATCATTATAAGTGGTTATGATTTTATCATCTTTGTGGATTATAATCTATACTTCAATCAAATAATGCATACTATTCAATGAGTAAAAAATGAAAAATTTAATTAAAACCTTGGTGATGTATGGAGAGAAAAATAAATATTTAACTATAATATCTTATGATTGTCAAGGGAACTTTTTAAAAAAAATTAGACATTTTAAATTTGAAAATACAAAATAGGGGATGCTTTTTATTCATAAAATAAAGAATACATAGTTCAAATTCTATAGTTCTATTAGATCATATGTATAAATGGTTTTAAAAAATGTATAATAGAAGAAAGAGGATTATAAAATCATATATGAATTTTATAAATAATGATATCATTTTTAAAGAATAAAGTTTCTATAGGTATAAATAGATAGTAAATATCAATCTATATTACCATATTTTGAAAGACAATAAATTATTTAAGAGAAGGTTTTAAAAAAATAATGATTATAAAATAAATTGAATTATGATTACGAAGGCTACCTAGAGTGCATTAGAAGTCTTTAGTGATTTTTTTAACCTGATTTTTGAGAGAAATTAACCAAATTAGTAATCTAATATGTGTTTTTTGAATTAATGTTTTCAGGGGAATTCATATTTATCTTTCACATCTAATTATTATATTTTCTATTTTCATGATTTGAATATTAGTTTTTTTATTATTTATGCTAAATATGTTTCATTAAAAAAGGAGTATAAATTTATAAATAATATTCATGAATGTATTATTTTTAAGAAGATATTTTTTTAATAATTTATTTATGATATTAATTAAATTATTTTTATTGTCACCAATTCTCAATAAAATCATATAATTATACATACTATGTCTAAAATTTCAAACAAAATGATTTTTATTACTATGTTTAGTTATTGTGGCAGAAAAAATGAAAAGGTTGTTTGATAGAAATTGAAATGGAAGAAATAGATGGTAGTTATATCTTATTGGAAATATTTTACATCATAAGAAAATCACTTTATTAATTGAGGTAGTTGTAAAAGAATGTCTATTAATAGATGTTATCATTATCGATGGACTAGTGATTATATTAATAAATTCTTTCTGAGATGGATGTGATATGTTTGTGTATATCATGATTATTTATATTATAGTTATATGTTTTCATACAATATAATAAAATTTGTGAAAACAAAGCATTTGATTGGGTTCACAATGTCTTTTTTTCTTACACCTCTAAATCTAGGATTATTTAACGAGAATAACAATTAGATATTTGAATTTTTATGTGAAAAAATGAGATGGAAACAATAATATAGAATTATAAATGTATATTGGTTGTTCTAGAAGGATGAGTGGGGACTTTTAAAATTTCCATCCATTATCAATCATTTATTGGGGAACTGTTACATTTATAAATAATACAATATTTTTTTTTGAAATTAATACTATTTAAAACCCCGAGACAATACCCATCATAAAAGTTATGTATTTTAATTAATCAATGTATAATACGATAAATATTAATTAACTATTTGATGAATGGTATATTATTTATTTTTCTGGTTATGTTTATTCCAACAAATGTGTTCTTAAATTTAAAACAACTTATACTAATAATTCTTATATTTAGATATTGATTATTTTAAAAGAAAAGTATTTAGTTGTTTAAATACAGATGAAAATGAATCATAGATCTAGAATTAATTTCAAAGTCATTTAAATGTTCATTTATTTTGGAATTTATATAGTTTTTTTTAATTTTCTAAGATTAAATTTGATGAAAAGATATAATGTGATTTATGTCAAATGGAAAATAAATAGAAACATTGTTATAAATTAGTTATTATGTTTCCTCTATATAGACTATTAAAACATATCCACTTGTATTTTTATGGAATTTTTAAAACCACAAGACTTGAGAACATTCCTTTTTCCATATTAATGTTTTTGAAATAAACTTCGGTTTACTTTTATAATAAAATTTTTAGGATTGTATTGTTTTTATTAATTTATAAAAACCTTTTTAAAATGATAAAAAAAGATTTCCAAAACTGTTTCATTGAGAAGTGACCATGGAGGATTGTTTGAAATTTATAATTTTAATTTTTTTTTGTTCCAAATATTTAACTTAACATAGATTTTCAATATATAAAACGCTTTAAAAGAATTGTGTTATTAATGAATGAAAAATTAATTTGTAGTAAATCAAAAGGACTTGAAATTTACAACACATTAAATCACAATATTAATTATAATGATGTTTTACATGAAATATTTTGGATGGATCACAAAACTAAATGTATATAGGGAATATGATATTCCATGTACCAAATTTAATTACATCCCTATAAACTATCATATTTAGTAGAGAAAACCAAATGTGATGACGTTTTTATTGAAGTGTAACTTATATTTTATAATTTGATGTAACGCTCTGACCCCAGTTACCCAGAGTTAGTGCATTATTACATAATATTGGCATGATAACGAGGAAATCATGTCCCGAAAGACCGATCAATTTATTATTATTGGAAACAAGATTCATAAACAAGTTCAACTTTACAACATGAAAAGAAATAAAACACTAATTAATTCCATTAGAAACATCTAAGCCTCCTAGATTATGCAAGTAAGTCACTCATAACTAATTTATTCATATCTTTGGATAATGAAACATAAGAAAGGGGTGAGCTTAAATGCTCATTAAAGGTAAGCAACACAACAGAAGATAACATAAATATAAATCATGGTGATAAATTGAAAACAGATGCCTTTAACAATAATAAACCTGAACACTTTTATGGAAGAAATATGAGCTAAGTGAATAATGACATAATAAAACATAATCATGGATATTCTACTAGTCGAATGACCACATGAACCATCAATATTATTTTCATAACGAGGGAATGTATAATGCCAGACATTCTGAAACATTTTGTCAAGGCCTCGTCCAAGACATCTAAAAATGATTGAGGCCTCAGCCAAAACCATATATCAAATTGGGAAAGTCATCAGCCAATTCCATATCTAGTTGTCTCATAAGACCAACTGATGCATCGAAGAGTTGTAGCGGGATCCACCCATCACTTACTAAGTCCAATACACTCTTCATATGAAAAGGATGAAATATAACATAAACATTCGTATTAAAACTAGCATATGAAATGTAAATACTTTAACCATAAACCATGAATGGGATAAAAATAACACATCCATATTCAAACATATCTCAAAACCATAAATACAATATAGAATATTTGTATCATAATAAATCGACTTCAAACAAGTATAAAATTCATCAAAAGATGTTGACATAGATAAAATCAAAACTATATGAGAGAAATATCTATTTCCTTTCCTGAAGTCATTTAAAGATACATAATTATAAAAGAATACATTTATTTTGAAAATATTTTTATAATATTGTAAGGGAATCTTTGGCGATGTTATAAAGGCAGATAATAACTACACCCGACGTATAAGTTTAAAAATTCATTATTACATTAATTTTGTCAGAAAGGTCATAAATTACATTGTTTGGAAAGAAACATAAATATTTCTTTCAAAAAAATTTATAAAAAGTCAAAAAAGGTTATAAATGACTTTAACTCATAGTCTAGAAAATAGTAAAAATGTTTTGGAATGATTTTTTAAGAAACATGGATGTGGATGATAAAGATTTCCCAATAGATATGTAAAACAAATCTCAGATAATAAAGAGATTGTAGAATTAACACTTACCTTGTAATTTTCCTTTATAGAGGGTAGGTTAACTTCTGTTATAATGTTGAAATAATTGTTATTAAATTATACAAGAACCATATACATTAATATGATATCATATATGATCTTTTAATATTGCATTGTTAATAATATTTTACTATTATCGTCATTTTGGGTGTTAACTAATTCATTTTCCTTTATTTGATTTGTTACGTAAGTAATTCTTGTTATGTATAGGATGTATCTTATTCATATTCAGAATGATATTAAGTCTTTAAACATTATTTTTAATAATAAAAAAATAGTCTTGAATGTATACGATGGGGAATGAATCTCAACGTGTTCGTGGAGATGGTAATTTGTACGTATGCATGAGTGACAATATCATTCTTTTGATAGTAAAATCGTATATAAATGGATGGTATATCATATATACAGAATCATTATCATGTTATATTTATTATGAAAAATTAATTTTACATCATTATTAGAACCATCAAAATAATAATGTATTGAATAATAACTACACCATGCCGTCGAGATGATAATCTGTACGTACACACGTATGGTGACATGTCATTAAAAGTATGGATAGAATAATGAATATGGTTGTACCATATTTATAATAAAATCACAGTATATAGAATATAATTGAGTTATTATTTTAAAATGGAAACAAAAACGAAAGAAGAAGTGGAAGAAGAAAAAAATATGAAAGAGGTGATGAAATATTTACCACTTCTTCAGGTTCTTCCTTTTGATTTGTTCAAAAGGTCTCCTTAAGTTGGCTTTATAACTAATGGAAGGCCTCTAGGATAAATTTAAGATAGTTTAGATGATATTTGGGTAAGTTTTGGCTGAGACAAATGGCTTTTATAGTGTGAATTTGAGAGAAGGGGAAGTGCCCTTTTATAAGAGGGGTGAGGGGCACCTTTGGAAAAGATTGTAATATTATCTTATTGTAAAATCATTTTTGGTTTATAATGGATAAAAAATTAATTATTTAAATTCTAATGTATTAATGGGTCTCAAAACCACTCAATAAATAGGTTTTCGACAGGTTTTAGTAACTATATTAACCTTATCTTTTATATTTAACTCTTAGTTAAATAGTTTGACATTTACCATGTCTCTTTGTATTTTTATATTATATGGTTAATAAACTTACTATAAACTTTCAAGAGAACCCCAAGTTATTCATTAATGACATATATAATATTATTTAAGACCTTTGGCCAATAATTATATTTTTAGGAATAGAATAACAATTAATAATATAATATTTGTTTTAAAAAGTATTTTATGTCAATTTTCACACTTTTGGATATTTTGTTTTTTATAAATTTATAACACAACTATTACTTCAAAAAAATTAATTTAATCAACCCTAACATGTAATATTAACATTGAAAATTAGTGGAATTCATTAAAAGTCTCAAATTACATTTACTTGGGTAATTAAAATATCAATTATTTTAATATTTCATTAATAAGGTAATCACTACATCATCATTGTGTCATAAATAAATTAAATTATTTAATTTCTAAAAATTATAAATAAAATAAAAGATGTATTAATTCTTTGTATCTTTCTAATTAATATTTATAGTCGAGTTCATCTTATCTGTAAACCTGTATTAAAAATTGTTGAGTTATTAAACTTTGATTTTAACACTTTTAACTCTTCTTTGAATTAAACAATAATAAATGTCATAATCTAATCCAAGTAGACCTAAAGGATAATATTTTATTCTTAAGGTTGTTTTTTTCAAATTAAACTTATCCAATAGAATTATGATATGTGTTAGGGTAATAATAATATCATTTTTACCCTTAATTACCCTATTTTCTTTTTACCGTGGTAAAAAAAGTCTAATGTTACTATTCACCAAAAATTATTTTTATCTTATTGAAAAACATTTTACCTAGCGATATCAACTATGTCTATTTGATTTTTTGAAATTAAATTCAATGAAGTGTTAAAATTATGTTTTATGTAAATTTTCAAATGCTCCTAGGAGGTGGGTAAAAGACGGTAACAAGTTCAATAAATTTTTCATACATCTAAAATTATTATAAACTGACTCCAATGAATTAAATTTAACTTATATAGGTATTATGTATCTATTTTGACCTAAAATAAATTTAAATAAAATAAATAATTATTTAAATAAAAATCCGGTTTTAAAATATAACTCAGTGTTTTCACTATTCATCAAAAATTGAATGTTTTCAGAAAAATACCAAAAATTCACCCTAAGATAATTTATATATTCTGAATCCAAATAATCTTACACCTTATTTTCCTTCCCTGTGTGGTAGTGTATCGTGCAATCATAATCCTTGAGTAGTTCAAGACATCTCCTTTGCCTCATGTTGAGTTCCTTCTGGGAGAAAATATACTTTAATCTCTTGTGATCAGTATAAAACTCACATTTTTCACCATAGAGATAGTCTCTCCAAATTTTCAAAGAAAAGATTATAACTATTAACTCAATATCATGATTATTATAGTTTTTCTCATGAATTTTCAGTTGTCGTGATTCATAGGCAATAACTCTATCATTCTGCATAAGGACACAACCAAGTCCTTTCATTGAGGAATCACTATAAATAACAAACCCATCATTCCTTGATGGTAGAGTCAAAGTAGGATCATTGACTAATATTATCTTCAGTTCCTAAAAACATTCTTCACAGTCTTTTTTCCAAAAAAATTTAACCCCTTTACGTGTGATCTTGGTTAATGGGTGAGCCAATCGAGCAAAATTCTGGACGAAATGCCGATAATAACCTGATAAACCAATAAAACTGCGTACCTCGGTTATACTCGTTAGTGCTACACATTCTTGTATTTCTCTTATCATTGAAGGATCAATAGAAATTCCATCCTTATATACAATATGGCCAAGAAAAGAAATCTCTAGAAGCCAGAATTCACACTTGCTAATCATCCCGTATAATTATTTCTTATAATGGTATTTATAATAATGCGCAATTGATTTTCATGATCTTCAAAGATTTTGGATTATACCAAGATATCATCAATAAATACCACTACAAAGTCATCAAGATATTCTAGGAAAAATCTATTTATTAGATCCATGAAGACAAAGGGTGCATTAGTCAATCCAAAAAAGCATTACTGTAAACCCATAATGTGTGTGCCTGGTTAGAAATGCTATTTTTGTAATGTATTCCTTTTTCACACACAACTTATGATATCCATATCGAAGGTAAATCATTGGAAAATATTGAGCTCCATGAATTTGGTCGAATAAATCATCAATGCGAGGTAGGTGATACTTGTTCTTTATTGTAACAACATTGATCTCCTATAGTCAATGCACAACCTCATTGATCCATCTTTCTTCTTAACAAAAAGAACAGGGGATCCCCATGGAGAAATACAAGGGAGAATAAATCCATTATTACTTAATCCCTCTAGTTGTTTCTATAGTTCCACTAATTCTATAGTGTCTATTCTATAAGGGGTCTTCGATATGGGCCATGAACCAGGAATTAAATCAATGGAAAACTCAATTTCTCATTTTGGAGGATTTCCAGGTAAATCTTCTGAAAACACATCAACATATTCTTGAACAATAGGTACATCCTCTATTTTAATATCCCTTTCCTCACCCATAGTTATTTTTTTTCTTCCTCCCCAATAATTGAATTTATTTTAGCTACTAGGGGTGGATCTATATAAGAATGAGGTGATGATGTTTCTTCTCTAAAGATAATGTACTCTTTATCATCATCAAAAATTTTAACCTCATTCTTCTTACAAGAAATTTCTGCATCATGGTCCAAAAGCCAGTCCATTCTGAGGATTATATCAAATTCAATCATGGGTATGAAGATGAGAACAATAGATAAAGAAAATTTATATGCCCAAGTGGGAAATGATTCACAAAACTTTACTGCAATGATACTTCCCTTAGGAGTCTTGACTGACAAATCCCTTGTTAAATGAAATTGGGAATAACTAATTTTCATTGGAAACTTAGAAGATATGAAAAAATCTGATGATCCAGAATCAAATAAAGCATTGTCTAAACTTGATAAAACCATTAAATTACCTGCCACCACGTCTTTCGGAGCTTCAACCTTAGTAGTTGTGATCGCATAAGCTTGGCCTTGATCCCTTGAACTTTTATTGGGTAGGTTTCCCAGACGCTTAGGACATTCATTGGCATAATTTCCCATCTCCCTGCAATTGTAGCATTGATCATTGATAGCATCTTTCTTTCCCTTACAATCCCCAGCAATATGGACTTTATGTCCACATTTGTAACACACTCTTCTTCCTTTTAGATAGGCACCAGGGTGCTTCCTTCCACAATTATCACATATTGGAAATTCAATTCTTCCCTTCATCCCAATTTCTTTGTTTCCTTTCCCAGAGTGTTCAAAATATCTTTTCTTCTATTACCTTGCTTTAAAGTCATACGACTCAGAGAATTAATTTTCTGTCCTGATAGCATACGAGACAATATCTACATATGATGAGAAGGATTGTGATACACATGCTAGATGGAGAAATGGTTTTAAACCATCAAAGAAATAGTCAATATTAATTCTTGGGTTATGTATATAATTTTTAGCATGCCTTTCCAATCTTGTAAAGTTAGCATCATACTTTGAAACATTCTTATCCTCATTTTATATCAGACTTAGAAATTGTCATTCCATATCCGCTCGATGGTCACGAGGAAATTATTTTTCTACGAAAAGTTATTTAAACTCCCTCTATTCCATACTAGTCACTTCTTCATCTTCCTTTGGGTTTTTAATCAATGACCACCGTTGATCAACATATACAGTGAGGCAATAAACTGCCATGACAAATTTTTCCCTTTCGCTACTCCCCAAGGCGTGAAATATTTTCTCTAAGGAATTTATCCATTGTTCAGCCACTAATGGATTTGTACTCCCATTAAATGTTGGTGGTTGTTTTCTCATGAAGTGTTCTAACATTGATCCTCTATGTTGTGGATCAGAGTGCTCCATATGGGTAATGTTATTATTCATAACCTGAGTGAGTTTTCCCAGTATGATGATAATCTGATCAGCACCAGTTGCATCACTAGCTCCGCTATAATTATCTTGAGTAGGAGGAAAATCCCTACATGGAATATGTACATTGATATGGTTTCCATTCCTTCCACTAGGTTCCATTTCTAAATAATGGAATAACTAGATTAGCGTATGAATCTAAATACATAATTCTATACTTTTAAAACACTAAACATAAAATTGAACAGTTTATGGATATAATCCATAATCATAAAAATGTTTTCTATGAGGAATTATATATTCATAAACACTTAATAATTGTTTTTAAAGAAAATTTGAATTATCTAAAGTATATCTCCTGGGAGTTTCATAACCAAGAGTGCAGAAAGGCCCGTTGTCCTGCACCTATTCTAGTTTGAGTCTAGCTCAAAGCGGTGTTTTTGAGTTTTACCCCTATGTACATCTGTGCCAATGCCAACTCTACCTGATCGTATCCAGACAGAGATGCACTTCTTGGAAAACTCAAAAAATATCTACAATACTAATATTTTAGGATGTTCTTCTATACTAACCTTCAATGTCTATCTTAGGATAATGTTTTCTAATCAGAGTTTATCTAAATCTAGTTTCTATGATTTGTACTAAACTTCCTATGATACCAATTGTAACGTCCCAACCCCAGTTACCCTGAGTCCGTGAATTATTACATAACATTGGCATGATTACAATGAAATCATGTTCTGAAAGACCGATCTGTTTAGTATTATTGGAAACAAGATTCTTACATAAGTTCAACTTTATAACTTGAAAAGAAATAGAACACTAATTTATTCTATTAGAAATGTCCAAGCCTCCTAGATTATTCCGGCAAGTCACTCATAACTAACTTCTTAATATCCTAATAAAATGAAACATAATAAATTGGTGAGATCAAATGCTCAGTAAGGGTAAGCATTATAGCGGAAGATAACATACATACTAAGCATGGTGAATAATTGAAAACACATGCCTTTACCAATATTTAACATGAACACATTTATGGAAGGAATATGAGCTGAGTAAATAATTCCATAATGAAACATAATCATGGTTATTCTACTAGTCGAATGACCACATAAACCATCAATATTATTTTCATAATGAGGGAATGTATAATGCTGGACATTCTAATTTTTTTTTCAAGGCCTCGGTCAAGATGTCTAAAAATTATTAAGGCCTCGGCCAAAACCATATATTAAATTTGGACAGGCCTTTGCCAATTCCATGTCTAGTTGTCTCATTAGACCTACTTATGCATCTAAGTGTATTAATAGGCTTCACCTGTCACTTACTAAGTCCAATACATTCCTCATATGAAAAAGTTAAAATATAATATAAACATTCGTATTAAAACTAGCATATGAAATGTCAATACTTTAACCATAAACCATGAATGGTATAAAAATAACACATCCATAGTCAAACATATTGAAAAACTATCAATAAAATATGGAAGATTTGTATTATAATGAATTTACTTCAAACAAGTATAAAATCCATCAAAGGATGTTGACATAGATGAAATAAAAACTATTTGAGAGAAATATCTCTTTCTATATTTGAAATAATTTCAAGTTACATAACTATAAACGAAAACATTCATTTTAAAAATATTATTATAATATTGTAAGGGAATCTTTGACGATGTTATAACGGCGGAAAATAACCACACCTTCCATATAAGTTAAAAAAGACAGTCTTACCTTAATTTTGTTGAAAATGTCGTAAAGTACATTGTTTGGAAAATGACGGAAATATTCTGTGCAAACCATTTTATAAAAATTCAAATAGAGGTATAAATTAATTTAACCCATAGTCTAGTAAATAGTATAAATTTTTTGGAATACATTTTTAAGAAACATCGATGTGGTTGATAAAGAGGTCCTAGTAGATACTTACATAAAAAAACCTCAGATAATAAAGAGATTAAAGAATTAACCCTTACCTTGAACATTTCCTAGGTTGAGGGTAGATTAACCTACCGTATAATGGTGAAATAATTTTTATTAAATTATATAAGAACCATATACATTAATATGATATCATATATGATATTTTAATATTTCTTTGTTAATAATATTTTAGTATTATCGTTGTTTCGGGTGTTAACTGATTCGTTTTCCTTTATATGATTTGTTATATAAGAAATTTTTGTTATGGATAGGATGTATATTATTCATATTAAATATAATATTAAGTCTGTAAACATTATTTTTAATCATAAAATGATAATTATTCTTGAATGGATAAGATGGGGAATGAATCTCATCGTGTTCATGGAGACGGTAATCCGTACATACGCATGAGCGACAATATCATTATTTTGATATTAAAATCGTATATAATTGTATGGTATATAATATATACAGAATCATTATCATGTTATTTTTATTTTTTACATCAATTATACATCATTATTATACCCATCCAAATAATAATGTATTGAATAACAACTAGACGATGACGTGGAGACGGTAAACCGTACGTACGCACGTTTGGTGACATGTCATTCAAAGTATGGATAGAATAATGAATATGGTTTTACAATATTTATAATAACATCAAAATATATATAATATACAGGATTTATTTTTTTAGAAGAGAAACAACAAAAAAATAAGAAGTGAAAGAATAAAATACTTGAAAGAAGTGATGAAATATTTACCCCTTCTTTGGGTTCTTCCTTTTGATTTGATCAAAAGGGATCGTTAGGTTGGATTTATAAATAATTTAAGTCCTATAAGATGAATAGAGGACAGTGTAGAGGATATTTGGCTAGGGTTTGGCTGATCCAAATGGATTTGAAGGTGTGAATTTGAGAGAAGGGGATGTTCCCTTTTATAAGAGGGGTGAGGGGCACCATAGGAAAATATTGAAATATTATTTTATAATAAAATAATTTTCGGTTTCTAATGGCCCCAAAATGAATTATTTAAAATATATGATGGGTATGGGTTGAAAACCACTCAACCAATACGTTTTAGATAGGTTTGGGTTACTATATTAACCTTATCTTTTAGATTTAACTCTTAATTAAATAGTTTTACATCTACCATCTCTCTTTGTATTTTTATATTATATTGTAACGCCCCGACCCTAATTACCTAGAGTCGGTGCATTATTACATAACATTGGCATGATCACGAGAAAGATCAAGTCTCGAAAGACCGATTAGTTTAGTAGCCTTGGAATAACTAGATACATCCATAAATTTTACATTACATCATAAAAAAACATCTTGTCTTCATATCCCCTCATACTATCCCTGCAGGTCATTCATAAATTACTTCTTCATAAACCTGGTAAAAAAATAAAACATTGAAAGGGGTGAGCTCAGATGCTCAGTAAGGATAACATTATAGCAGAAGCTTTCATAAATAAGCATAAACACTTAAGGCAATTTATAAATAAAACAAAAGCCTTTTAAACTTGAACTTCAGCATAAAATGGCAAAGGTAAAATGAAATAATGCCATTTACTTACTCACATGGATATTCTACTAGTCTAATGATCACATGCAATATCAATAACCACTTTCATAATGATGGAATGCATAATGCCAGACTATCATAACCACATAGCCAAGGCCTCGTGCCAAGACTACAAATAAGATTTTGCCAAGGCCTTGTGCCAAGACACTAGTTTGTCTCATGAGACATACCGATGCATCGAGGAGCTATAGCGGGCTCCACACGTCACTTATTAAGTCCAATGCATTCCTCATATGAACATGTTTAAACATAACATAAACATTTGTATTAAATATAGCATACGAAATATCAATACTTTTACCACAAACCATGAATGGTATAAAAACAGCACATCCACAGTCAAACATAACTCATTCGATACAATATGGAAGATTGTATTGTATCACATTAACCTCAATCAAGAATAATGAAGGATGTTGACATAAATGAAAATAATCATCAAAACTATTTGAGAGAAATATCCCCCTTTTCTTGAAAACATTTAAAAGTCACACTATTTGTCAAGAATCCATTTAAAAGTAGATTTTTGAATCAAAGTGTCCCATACCACTTTGAAACTTTTTAAAAGGAGTTTTAATTTCTAAAACATTAATGTCCATAAAAATAAATCCTTAAAACCATTTTTAAAACATGGACATTAATGAGCAAGATTTAGAAGAATAAGTCTTTAAAACATTTAAAAATGGTACTTTAGTTAGAGATTCTAACCAAAAGAGACACTTGAATACAAATAATTGAGGTAATCGAAACTTTGAAATATCATGATAATCAAGGGATTCATGATATACTATGTCAAAGTACATTATATACACCACATAAAAGTGATTTGGTGTATATCAACAAAGAATTCTCAATGGAATGTAAATTGAGATGAAATCTCTCATAAAGGCCGTATCCTTAGGTTAAGGATAAATCAACGACATAATTATGTGTGGAAAATATAAATACATTGAATATGATTGGATATTCAGTGTAAACCAATCAAAGGATATTAACACATATTTTTGTAAAAACAACACCAACGAACTGGATGTTTAACTCAACAAATGGTGAATTACTCCTATCAAATTCATATCAATGACTTGAGAATTATCAATGGAGTGATTATGTGTATCAAAAGTATATCCATAGGAAGGGGAGTGGAAATTATGACATAATCAAATGAATAGAGATTCCACACATAATCTTGGAGTAATATAATCAATGAAATATGTGTAATGGAAAATGAGTGGAAATTGAAATTTCAAATTCCCTTATCGATTAGGTAACTTACGAAACATACACCCATGAAATAAGTATCATACCCTGATAATGTAAATACCCATAAATTAAAGTACATTAGACAATGAATATGATCATGGGCATTACACATACACCACATGCAATAATTAAGTGGTGATCAATGCAATTCTCACGGAATTAAAAGTGAGATAAGAAAACCCCTTACCATGTTAATCAACTGAGTCATATGGACAAAAGTTAATAACCACCAAATGATTTATAGAATAACATGAATATAAAGAGAATCATGATGATATATATCAAATGGCAGTACACAATACACCCCTTTCAATAATTTAGTGGCGAATAATGGAAATATCACGGAATTGAAAGTGAGATAAGAAAATCCCTTACCATGTTAATCAACTGAGTCGTATGGCAAAAAGTTAATAACCACCAAATGATTTATAGAATAACATGAATATAAAGAGAATAATGATGATATATATCAAATGGCAGTACACAATACACCACTTTCAATAATTTAGTGGCGAATAATGGAAATCTCACGGAATTGAAAGTGAGATAAGAAAATCCCTTACTTGTACTTTTTCCTTGGTCGATGGTAGGTTTACCTCCTGTATAATGGTGAAATAATTGTTATTGAATAATACAATAATCATTTACTTTAATATGATATCATATATGATCTTTTAACATTGATTTGTTAATAATATCTTAGAATTATCGTTATTTCGGTTGTTAACGGGTTCATTTTACTTTTTATTCTTTGTTATGTGAGCCATATTCATTATTAATGGGATGTATATTATTCATATCCAGAATGATATCAAGTCCTTAGATACTATTTTTAAATCATAAAATTATAATTATACTTGAATGGATATGATGGACAATGAATCTCATCGCGTTCGTGGAGACGGTAGTCCGTACATACGCACGAGCGACAATATCATTCTTTTGATATTAAAATAATATATAATTGGATTTTATATCATATATACAGAATCATTATCATGTTATATTTATTATTTACATGAGTTACACATCATTATTATACCCATCCAAATAATAATATATTGAATAACAATTACACCACGACGTGGAGACGGTAAGCCGTACGTACGCACGTATGGTGACATGTTATTCAAAGGATGGATAGAATACTGAATATGGTTGTAACATATTTATAATAACATCACAGTATATATATGATACTGGAGTTATTATTTTATAATGGTAATAACAAAGAAAGAGTAAGTGGAAGAAGAAAGGAACTTAAAAAGGGGTGGTGAAAACATTACCTCTTCTTCGGGTTATTCCTTTTGATTTGATCAAAAGTGCTCCTTAGGTTGGCTTTCTGATCAAACTAAGGCATCTAGGTTGTAGTGAGGGAAGTTGGGAGAGTATTGGGGTAGAGTTTGGCTGAACCAAAAGGCTTTGATGGTGTGAAGAAATGACAAGGAGGAGTGACTTTTTATAAGAGGGGTGAGGGGCACCTTTGGAAAAGCTAGAAATATTAATTTATAATAAATTCATATTCAGTTTCTAATGGCTCAAAAGTTGACTCTTCAAAGGTTAAGGTGGGTATAGGTCGAAAACCACTCAACCAATAGAATTTAGACAGGTTTGGGTACTTATGTTAACCTTATCTTTAAGTATTAACTCTAAGTTAATTAGTTTCACTTTTACAATGTCTCTTTGTATTTTTATATAATATGGTTAATAAACATACTATATACATCCAAGAGACCCCCAAGTGGTCCATTAATGATGACCCTATCATGATATAAGTCTCTTGGCCGATCCTTAGATTTTTATGAATTTAATATCAATTAATAATATAATATTTGTTTTAAGAACACTTTTATGTCAATTTTGACACTATTCAATAGTTGATTTTTGTAAAACTCATAACAGATTGATTACTTCTAACAAAGTCAATTAAATAAATACTAATATATCATATTATCCTAGAAATTTAGTTTAATTCATTAAAAGTTTCATATTATATTTATTTGGTTATTTATAATATCAATTATTTTAATTTTTCACTATTATAGTAATTACTGCATCATCATTGTGTCATAAATAAAATAAACTTTTTAATGTCTAAAAATTATAAATAAAATATTATTATGTAGGAAATCTTTTATCTTTATAATGAATATTTATAATCGAAATTCCAACATATATAACCCTATGTAAAAATTGTTTTTCTAAAAGATATATGCTTGTGTCATTTTTGTATTCATTTTAACTTAATTAAAATAAAGTGTCATTATCACTTACAAGTGGATCCATGTGGTCCCAAAATCGACCCAAAGATGCCCATGGTAGACCAGGTATCAACCAATAGGGTTAAGACACGTTTTAGGGTAATTTAGTATTATTATAATATTATTTTTTTAACCCTTATTTACCGGATTTACCCTTAACCATGGTAAATAAAATATTTACCGCAGTAATTATTCAAAATGTCTAAAAATAAAAGTTACCTATTTACACAATTTGAACATCCTGATTCCAAATATGGAATCCATTTTCCTAAATTAAAAACACATAAGTGGTAGAAATTAATTTAAAATTAATTCCCGCTGTCAAAACAAAAAGCGTGTTTTTAAGAGATAATAACTATCAAAAGATTGACACTTGTTTATGTTCGGTTTAATTGTAAAATTATTTCCAATGTAACAGCCCAAGATTTTATAAAGAAATATTCTTTTTAATTTTATTAATGTCTTGTGTTGTACACTACACCAAAAGGAGCTTGCACAACACGCATCCTTGTCTTGCCTTGCATTACACGCAATCGCGACCTTCCTCGATAGCTTGCGTCGTACGCAATACCGAGTTTCACTAAACAACAATATGCTATTAAAACTAGCCGTTATGAATAGTAATAAACACTTTTTGAAATTTTATAAATTTTATCTTTCAAAATGGACTTCATTTTTGGATTCGGAATACCGAAATTAGCCTAGGGTGAAATTTTGGTATTTTTCTGAAAACTTTCAATTTTTGATGAATAGTGAAACCACTAAGTGGTAGGTTAAAAACTGAATTTTGCATAAAACTTAATTTTACCGCTTCTGTGAATGGAATTTCGAAAATCCGAGAGACACGGTTAATATCAAGGACTAAAATGTGGTTCAATGAGATGAAAATAATTTTTTGGTGAATAGTAACTTTTTACTTTTTTTTACCACGGTTAATAGTAAATAGGGTAACTAAGGGTAAATATGATATTACTATTACCCTAACAAATGTCCTAATTCTATTGGACAAGTGTAATTCGACCAAAAACAAACTTAGGAATAAAATATGACCATTTAGGCCCACTTGGATTAGATTAGGACATTTATTATTAATTTATTTAAAGAAAGGTTAAAATAGTTAAAATCAAAGTTTAATAAGTAAATGATTTTTAATATGGCGTTATACATAAGGTAAATTCGATTGTAAATATTCATTAGAAAGCTAAAACGATTTCCTACATGATGGTATTTTATTTGTAATTTTTAGACATAAAATAATTTAATTTATTTATGACACAACGATGATGCAGTAATTATCTTATTAATGAAATATTGACATAATTGATGTTATAAACACCAAAATAAATGTAATTTGAGATTTTTTATGAATTCCACTAATTTTCTAGGTTACTATGATATATTAATGTTGATTTAATCAACTTGGTTCGAACATTTAATTCTGTTATGACTTTCACAAAAATCATATATCAAATAGTGTCAAAATTGACACAAAATAGTTTTTAAATCAAATATTATATTATTAATTGTTATTGTATTCCTAAAAATCTAAGGTTCGGCCAAATGACTTAGATAAGGATATATATATTAATAATAAACAATTTGGGGTTCGTTTGGCATGTTATAGTAAGTTTATTAACCATATAGTGAAAGAAAACAAAAAGACATGGTAAAAGTTAAATTATTTAACTTAGAGTTAAATTTAATTGATAAGGTTACAATAATATCCTAAACTTGTCCAAATTCTATTGGTTGATAGGATTTAGACCCCTCCCCACCTTAGCTTCGAAATAAGACCCTTTGGAACCATTATAAACCGATTTTGACTTTAATATAAAATAATATTTTGAGATATTCCTAAGGTGCCCCTCTCCTCCCTTATAAAAGGACACCTCCTCCCCCTCCTCCTCACACCAATTTGAGCACTCAAGCTCGGCCAACCCCTGCCAAAAATCCCTTCTCCACTTCCCTAGAAACATCCTAGAGGTTATGGTCTTCCTCAAAGACCAATTCTAGTGCCCTAAGAGGAGGTCTCAAAGAGGCACTTCAAAGAAGAGGAGGTTCGGACACATACGAAGCAAATTGGACCTAAGGTAAGGGAAATATCACAATCTCATTTTTATCCGAGATTGTTTATTCATAAGTATTTACTGGGGTGTATTTTATCATCCACATCCATGTTCCCTCAATATGTAATATTATTTCCATCCACCTACAATTGTTTAAATCCAATTTTACCCTTCTATGAGTTTTTAGTAAAGGATATGAAAGGAATCTTTTTTCGTTTTTCGTACGAGGTACTTTTTGACTTTTCCGACAAAAGTACGAAGAATGTTTTTTTTAACTTATATGGCACGAACGGATTTATACTGTTTTATAAAGCCTTATTTTCATGAAGCTTCCTCTAAAATATTTCATGACTATTTTCAATAAAATCTCTTTCTTTTAAAATTGCATGATGTTTTGTGAAAAGAAATTGATTTTGAAGAAGAAAGGATATTTTCCTCAAGAATTCAATTCAAGTGTTTTATCAAAATTATTTTCCATATAAGATAATAAAGGGTTCTGTTTCTATACATATTTTTACATTGATTTGACTATGTTGTGATGAAATTATGTTTATGAATTCCTTTATCTTATATGAATGGTTTTATGATGTCATGTTGTTTAAGAATCCCATTTTTATTACATGGGTTATGCAATGATGTATGATTTATGATTTTGTGGCACACATAAGAAAGGATTCATTAAGATATGGGTGGGACCTATATCTCCCTCCAATGCATTGGGTAAAGATTTTATATCTCATGAGATAGACATGGCTGAAATGGTAGGTTATACCGGTTCAGTGAAACAGGACTGAAACGAGGGTTACTCGATTCAGAAAGGGACTTTGTCCACTAAGATAGTCTTGGCAATGAGTCTTGACTAACAAGAAATGCTTTCTATGATTATGTGTGTATGCCACAAAGTTTCATGTTTTATGTTATGATTATTGGGATTACATTTCACTTCTATGATATATCCCATGTTATGATATTATGAGCTCTTTTGCAGGTTAAGATTTCCAAAAGCTATGTATATGATGTGATTGATTTTTTCTTTTGTTTACCCTTACTGAGCATTTGAGCTCACCCTTTTATGTTTTCTTTTCCCCAGGATATAAAGAAAGGTTTTAGGTAGAAAAAGGGATGACCTTTATGGGAGATATTGAAGAACTTTCACCACGATTAGAAGATTACGTTCCGAGTTTCCAAAGACACTAAACTATTATGATCCTTTAGTGTGTGTTTTTGTTATGTACTAAGTATTCCACAAATGTAATGTAATGTCCATGTACGTCAAGATACGGGTCTCTACAGTTGGTATCAGAGGAAAGGTTTAGTCAACCTTTGGAAACTAGGATGCGAAAACGTTAGTGAGATCCCTAGAGATATTTCTAAGGTATGTCTAGGGATGCCCCTAAGGATAAGTATACGTATAGGATATAGTCCTAGAACTATGGTAACGATATTAGATTAAACCAAAGATGATAGATATTTAAGTTACTCCCCCTTTATCATGATTTTTGCATCTAACACTATTCTGTTTGGGTTTTAGAAAATGGATGGAAACAAGATGATTCACAATAATTGAGGATATGATGGACAATGGAATGATATTCTTCATGAGCAACCAAATGAAATGGGATTTGGATGTCCAAACATCATTATTATGCCGAATCAGCAATCTCACAACATGATCAATAAAGTAAAATTTGGTAAGTTTCCTGACTCGACTAATAAGAGAAAGATGGAGTTCTATGATGATCATAGAGGAAAGAAAGTTCAATTTCCCCTATGTAAATCATGTGGGAAGAGTCATCAAGGAGAATGTTTCAAGGGAACTGGAAGATGCTTTGGGTGTGGAAAAGAAGGACACAAAGCAAGTAAGTGCAAAGGAAAAGGGTCGGTTAACACCATGGATGAGGATAATGGTATTGCTACGACATCAAAAATGGTTAAGTGTTTTAAATGTGGAATGTATGGGCATTATGCAAACAAATGCCCTAAGGGAAAGACTCATGAAGAGAATCAGTATGGTCATATGGGTAGTATTTATGTGGATGATGATGAAGAGACTACAAATGATATGTGAGATGAAAGAATTTTTGAAGCTCGGTCAATGGTTTGATAATGTAGTGGAATGATTACATGTTTATCATGTGTAATTTTGGAATAAAGAGACATCTATGGATTGTTACACTGTTGTCTTTCCTTGTGTTTTGAAAGTGTATGATTAATGTTACCAGTATCCATGAAAGGTTATTCAGATATTTTTGGAATGTAGATGATATGCGCATAATGAAGGGATAAGGAGAAAATTAAATGTTTGATAGTATTCATGAGCTCATGATTGCTATAAGGACTAAGTGATATCATGGTTTGAGTATATAGAATTTTGAGGATTTCGGTATGTGAGAAGTGTTAACTTTTAACTGCATTCAAGTTTTCACTAAGGTTCAATGGGTATTCAAGAGAGTACAAGATTAAGGCCTTTGAATGTTTGGAATGTGACCAACAAGATATATCTTATGATATATGGGGATCAACGATGGTATTAAATCTCTGGTAATCGTTTTCACTATGTTATGAGAATGGACTGCAGTATTATGGATAAGCCTAAAGATTGGAATGAATTATGTTCGAAATAAGTTAGTATTGTTTAAGGATAGAAGTTTTTTCGATATTATTGATGGGATGTTATAGTAATATAGTTTTATAAAAAGGACAACCGGCAGGACGGGCGACAGCCCATCGCTTCGGACAAGGATGTGGGAATCGAACTCACAACCGAAGTGCGACTGGCCTTTATCGCCTACCACTGACCTACAGGAAGTCCCTGTTTAGTAGAAACTAGTTTTATTATATTAAGCAGTATGATATATGAAGTATAAGTCCATTTTAGGAACCATATATGATTAATCTCACTATAGATCGACTTATGTATATAAGTTTTTCTAACCTTTTGTTTGAGACAGATGGAATGACCTGTCATTCTATCACATGATCTGCTAACACTTCACGAATAACAAAATTCAACTTCATTTATTTAAGAGATGAAGTGGAAATTGTTCAAAGAACGAACAACAGTGAGATTGTACCAAAATAAAGTAAGTATTTATTCTAATTCAAATTTTCAACTTTAGGGGAAATGATCTTGAAAACCAAAAATGTTGTCCTAGTGATCTTATACCTGATGAATCAGATGGAACCTTATATCATCACAAATCTATGGATTTGTGATTACTGGCTTTTCCATAGCCATGTTCTCTACCACTCTCCATCAGAACATGATGGTTAGATTTCTCTTCCATATCCATATTATCACCTATGTGGAAACCCAATGATTAGTTTATTTGGGTAACCATTACGTTTCATACTTTTGTTTTTAATGATTGGTTTTGATATTCCTTTTTACGATGTGGGTTTCTATTAAAGAAACTTTCGAATAGTAAACCATTTATAACCCTGACGAATTTCGAGGGCGAAATTCATTTTAAGGGGGGTAGAATGTAACAGCCCAAGATTTTATAAAGAAATATTCTTTTTAATTTTATTAATGTCTTGTGTTGTACACTACACCAAAAGGAGCTTGCACAACACGCATCCTTGTCTTGCCTTGCATTACACGCAATCACGACCTTCCTCGATAGCTTGCGTCGTACGCAATACCGAGTTTCACTAAACAACAATATGCTATTAAAACTAGCCGTTATGAATAGTAATAACCACTTTTTGAAATTTTATAAATTTTATCTTTCAAAATGGACTTCATTTTTGGATTCGGAATACCGAAATTAGCCTAGGGTGAAATTTTGGTATTTTTCTGAAAACTTTCAATTTTTGATGAATAGTGAAACCACTAAGTGGTAGGTTAAAAACTGAATTTTGCATAAAACTTAATTTTACCGCTTCTGTGAATGGAATTTCGAAAATCCGAGAGACACGGTTAATATCAAGGAATAAAATGTGGTTCAATGAGATGAAAATAATTTTTTGGTGAATAGTAACTTTTTACTTTTTTTTACCACGGTTAATAGTAAATAGGTTAACTAAGGGTAAATATGAAATTACTATTACCCTAACACATGTCCTAATTCTATTGGACAAGTGTAATTCGACCAAAAACAAACTTAGGAATAAAATATGACCATTTAGGCCCACTTGGATTAGATTAGGACATTTATTATTAATTTATTTAAAGAAAGGTTAAAATAGTTAAAATCAAAGTTTAATAAGTAAATGATTTTTAATATGGAGTTATACATAAGGTAAATTCGATTGTAAATATTCATTAGAAAGCTAAAACGATTTCCTACATGATGGTATTTTATTTGTAATTTTTAGACATAAAATAATTTAATTTATTTATGACACAACGATGATGCAGTAATTATCTTATTAATGAAATATTGACATAATTGATGTTATAAACACCAAAATAAATGTAATTTGAGATTTTTTATGAATTCCACTAATTTTCTAGGTTACTAGGATATATTAATGTTTATTTAATCAACTTGGTTCGAACATTTAATTCTGTTATGACTTTCACAAAAATCATATATCAAATAGTGTCAAAATTGACACAAAATAGTTTTTAAATAAAATATTATATTATTAATTGTTATTGTATTCCTAAAAATCTAAGGTTCGGCCAAATGACTTAGATAAGGATATATATATTAATAATAAACAATTTGGGGTTCGTTTGGCATGTTATAGTATGTTTATTAACCATATAGTGAAAGAAAACAAAAAGACATGGTAAAAGTTAAATTATTTAACTTAGAGTTAAATTTAATTGATAAGGTTAAAATAATATCCTAAACTTGTCTAAATTCTATTGGTTGATAGGATTTAGACCCCTCCCCACCTTAGCATCGAAATAAGACCCTTTGGAACCATTATAAACCGATTTTGACTTTAATATAAAATAATATTTTGAGATATTCCTAAGGTGCCCCTCTCCTCCCTTATAAAAGGACACCTCCTCCCCCTCCTCCTCACACCAATTTGAGCACTCAAGCTCGGCCAACCCCTACCAAAATCCCTTCTCCACTTCCCTAGAAACATCCTAGAGGTTCTGGTCTTCCTCAAAGACCAATTCTAGTGCCCTAAGAGGAGGTCTCAAAGAGGCACTTCAAAGAAGAGGAGGTTCGGACACATACGAAGCAAATTGGACCTAAGGTAAGGGAAATATCACAATCTCATTTTTATCCGAGATTGTTTATTCGTAAGTATTTACTGGGGTGTATTTTATCATCCACATCCATGTTCCCTCAATATGTAATATTATTTCCATCCACCTACAATTGTTTAAATCCAATTTTACCCTTCTATGAGTTTTTAGTAAAGGATATGAAAGGAATCTTTTTTCGTTTTTCATACGAGGTACTTTTTGACTTTTCCGACAAAAGTACGAAGAATGTTTTTTTTAACTTATACGACACGAACGGATTTATACTGTTTTATAAAGCCTTATTTTCATGAAGCTTCCTCTAAAAGATTTCATGACTATTTTCAATAAAATCTCTTTCTTTTAAAATTGCATGATGTTTTGTGAAAAGAAATTGATTTTGAAGAAGAAAGGATATTTTCCTCAAGAATTCAATTCAAGTGTTTTATCAAAATTATTTTCCATATAAGATAATAAAGGGTTCTGTTTCTATACATATTTTTACATTGATTTGACTATGTTGTGATGAAATTATGTTTATGAATTCCTTTATCTTATATGAATGGTTTTATGATGTCATGTTGTTTAAGAATCCCATTTTTATTACATGGGTTATGCAATGATGTATGATTTATGATTTTGTGGCACACATAAGAAAGGATTCATTAAGAGATGGGTGGGACCTATATCTCCCTCCAATGCATTGGGTAAAGATTTTATATCTCATGAGATAGACATGGCTGAAATGGTAGGTTATACCGGTTCAGTGAAACAGGACTGAAACGAGGGTTACTCGATTCAGAAAGGGACTTTGTCCACTAAGATAGTCTTGGCAATGAGTCTTGACTAACAAGAAATGATTTTCTATGATTATGTGTGTATGCCACAAAGTTTCATGTTTTATGTTATGATTATTGGGATTACATTTCACTTCTATGATATATCCCATGTTATGATATTATGAGCTCTTTTGCAGGTTAAGATTTCCAAAAGCTATGTATATGATGTGATTGATTTTTTCTTTTGTTTACCCTTACTGAGCATTTGAGCTCACCCTTTTATGTTTTCTTTTCCCCAGGATATAAAGAAAGGTTTTAGGTAGAAAAAGGGATGACCTTTATGGGAGATATTGAAGAACTTTCACCACGATTAGAAGATTACGTTCCAAGTTTCCAAAGACACTAAACTATTACGATCCTTTAGTGTGTGTTTTTGTTATGTACTAAGTATTCCGCAAATGTAATGTAATGTCCATGTACGTCAAGATACGGGTCTCTACATCCAATGACCAACATTATATTAAATGGTAAAAATATATTCTAAATATACTTTAAAACTACTAAAATTCATAATTTATCACTATTAATTATTTTGATTAAAAAAGTTGTTTTTAATTAAAATTTAGTAATTTTCACTATTCATCAAAATAAGAACGTTATCCGAAAAGTACCAAAATTTCACCTTAGGCTAAATTAGATATTCCGAATCCAAAAATGAAGTCCATTTTGAAATATAAAATATATATAATTTTAAAAAGTAGGTATTACTATTCATAACGGCTAGTTTGATCGGTTGTGGTGTGTGTTAAAACTCGAAGTTGCGTACAACACACGCTACTATTTTATTCAAAGGAAAGCATACCGTGGAAGCTTGGGATGTTTCATTTTAAATTTTTTTGATGTCTCCATTTAGTCAAAAAGTTTAAAATATTGTATTTAAAAATTTTTCACTATTAAAAGTTGATAAAAGTGCAATACTGAAAATGAATCTGTTCTTGCATTATGACTAAGAAACTCATAATATGGATTCTAAAATTATAAGGATTATATAAAGTTTAAAATTTAGTCAATACTATTCATGACCTCTTTTAATGGCTTTTTTTTGTAAGTCAAGGTGTGATTGAACTCGGTGTTGCGTGTATTGCAAGTTATTGAATTATTTTGAAGAAATAACACACTATGAAATCTTGGGGTGTTACATTCTCCCCTCCTTCAATAAATTGTGTCCTCTCAATTTGAAATTGTTCTTCGAAAATAAAAGGTTGAAAATAGAAAATATATTTGTGGGAGAACCCACATCGTAAATTGGGTTACTAAAATTTAGTCTTAATATGAGGAAAAGAGAAATAAAAGGGTCACCATCAAATTATGATCTCGATTAGGAGAACATTGGTGGTAATTAGAGACATATAATTGGAGGAAAAATGTAAATATTTATAGGTAGTGATTGAGGTCATCAATCACAAACAAGTATAAAATTGAGGTCCTTAAACTCATCAATCTATGATGATTTGAAATACCATCGGTCCAACAAAACATAGGGTATTGGGATAACACATTTTTTATGTTTCAAAATATCTTAGTTGAAATCCCACATCGAAAAATGAATTAATGAGGCCTCTATTTAAAATATATAGCGGAAAGTATGAAGATTACCGAAAATAACACATACTAGGGTTCCATGTAGGAAAATATGGATATGGAAGAGAAATCTAACCATCAATTATCTGATGGAGAGTGGTAGAGAACATGGCTATGAAAAGGCCAACAATCCCAAAGCCATAAATTAGTGATGATTTAAGGTACCATCTAGGACAACATTTTTTTTTAAAGTTACATTACATATGGGAGAGGAATTCATTTATGATATTGACTAAGAACATTATGAGATGTACTTACATTTTAAGTATATTTTCATTCTTTAATAAATTTCCACCACTAACTCAATTTTTTTTAAACGATAAGTATTCAAGAAGACTTGGTCACACTGGAAGAGCTAGAATAAACATCTATAGAATCACATGAACCATGCAGGATAAACCATATATTTACATTGTCTTTGAAGATTAATCAAAACCAAAATGGTTAGTGAATGATCTAATGATCCCCCAAAAGGATATTCATTGAGATAAATATGTACTAATCTTAATTTCTAAAATTAAACCAACAATACCCCAAAGTTAAATAGATACCATTCAATAACCAATTGTCCTTAAAATCCTTTAATATAATCCAAACTAATATTGAAACCCAAAACATAGAAGAATTTGATTATGTAGTCTCCCATGTTACTTTGTATATCCAAATGACATCAAATACTCTTAAAGTCACATACTTAAAAGTAATTAACATCATCACATATTCTCTATTATAGGTTAATCATTTCCATAAATAACCCAAATCACTATAAATCAACAATAAAAATGTAGATAAAAATCCACCATTACTCTACAAATGAAACCTCATTGTATTCTATTTTCCTTGGGCATATAGTGTTCCTAACAAAACGAACATCTTCCAAAATAACATTTATCACTTAATCACCAAATCATTTTCCTATACCAAGGGTATTCATTTGATAAGACATAAGAACCCAAATCATCTTATTATTGATCAATAAAATCATTTAACAAAAAAAAATAGTCACACTAACCAGGGACTTCACGTAGTCCAGTGGTAGGCGATAAATCCCAATCGGACTTTGGTTGTGGGTTCGATTCCCACAGCTTTGTCCGACGCGACGGGTTGTCACACGGTCTACGTGTTGTCCTTTTTCAAAAACTATATTTTATAATATTACCAAAATGAGATAAATTCCTCAAAATAACATAATATAACCACAAATGTTATATCATACTTTTCATTTTCATCCCAAATTATAATAACTTATCATTTTCTCAAACCCTGATGATCATATAAAACCAAATGGTTATTTATACCTATATCCACAAGAGAAGAGACAATTCTTCCTCAAATATCATTCTCACATGGAAAACTGTGGGGTTACAAATACAAGAGAAAATTATTCCAAAGTAAACCCATCAACAAGGAGTGCTAATACTTTTTAAATTTTTCTCCAACCATTTATTTCCACATAGCTTCTTCTTTGACCAAGAAAATATTCTATATAATAGGACATTCACTCGGGTAATGGCTAGGTCCCCTACATTTACGGCAAATAACTGTAAATGGACTCTTGGGACCATTTTTATCTTCTTCCATAGTACTCTTCATTTTTCTTCGGCAATTCTTCACTTTATTTCCTTCCTTCCCGCACGTAAAACATTTCGTTGTCCCATTGAGACACTTTCCTGGGTGTATCTTTCCACATTTCCTGCATGATGAAAATTGAGGTTTCTTTTCTCCATGGTCTCCATTGTTGGAGATCTTATCATTTATCATCTTTCTCTTCCTTGTTGAGTCTGGGAGTTGGTTAATATATATGTTGTTGATCATATTTTTGGAAAACTGATTTGGCATAAAGACGATATCTTTTACGCCTATCAACATTCCATTTTGTTGCTCATTACCACCACCGTTCCCACCTTGTACATCATTCTCAAAGTCACTATGAATTCCTTGGAATCCAGCCATTGACTAAAACCAGAAAGCATTGTGTGAGTAATAGTAGTCGTAAAATCATTTAGAGATTAAAATGTCGCCATATTCTCAATTTGAAACATATTAGGATTAACCAAGGTCATTTACTCTCATCTTATGTATATATTACTTAAATCGGTTTGTAAAGAAAATGTAAATTATCCTAAGCATATCCCCCAGGAGTGTCGTAACCAAGAGTGCAGTAAGGCCCGTTGTCGTGCACCAGTTCCCGTTCGAGTCTAGCTCAAAGCGGTGTTTTCGGGTTTTACCCCTAGGTACATCTGTGCCAGAGCCGCCTCTACCTGCTCGTATCCAGACAGGGATGTATTGCTCGGAAAACTCACAAAATCTCCACAATACCAAAATTCTAGGAAGTTCTTTTATAATAATCCTCAAAGTTCATCTTTGGTCTACGTGCTCTAATCAGAGTTTATCTAAATCTAGCTACCAAGGTTTGTACTAAACTTCCTCTAATACCAACTGTAATGCCCCGACCCTAATTACCTAGAGTCGGTGCATTATTACATAACATTGGCATGATCACGAGAAATATCAAGTCTCGAAAGACCGATTAGTTTAGTAGCCTTGGAATAACTAGATACATCCATAAATTTTACATTACATCATAAAAAAAACATCTTGTCTTCATATCCCCTCATACTATCCCTGCAGGTCATTCATAAATTACTTCTTCATAAACCTGGGAAAAAAATAAAACCTTGAAAGGGGTGAGCTCAGATGCTCAGCAAGGATAACATTATAGCAGAAGCTTTCATAAATAAGCATAAACACTTAAGGTAATTTATAACTAAAACAAAAGCCTTTTAAACTTGAACTTCAGCATAAAATGGCAAAGGTAAAATGAAATAATGCCATTTACTTAATCACATGGATATTCTACTAGTCGAATGATCACATGCAATATCAATAACCACTTTCATAATGATGGAATGCATAATGCCAGACTATCATAACCACATAGCCAAGGCCTCGTGCCAAGACTACAAATAAGATTTTTCCAAGGCCTTGTGCCAAGACACTAGTTTGTCTCATGAGACCTACCAATGCATCGAGGAGCTATAGCGGGCTCCACCCGTCACTTATTAATTCCAATGCATTCCTCATATGAACATGTTTAAACATAACATAAACATTCGTATTAAAACTAGCATACGAAATGTCAATACTTTTACCACAAACCATGAATGGTATAAAAACAGCACATCCACAGTCAAACATAACTCATTCGATACAATATGGAAGATTGTATTGTATCACATTAACCTCAATCAAGAATAATGAAGGATGTTGACATAAATGAAAATAATCATCAAAACTATTTGAGAGAAATATCCCCCTTTTCTTGAAAACATTTAAATGTCACACTATTTGTCAAGAATCCATTTAAAAGTAGATTTTTGAATCAAAGTGTCCCATACCACTTTGAAACTTTTTAAAAGGAGTTTTAATTTCTAAAACTTTAATGTCCATAAAAATAAATCCTTAAAACCATTTTTAAAACATGGACATTAATGAGCACGATTTAGAAGAATAAGTCTTTAAAACATTTAAAAATGGTATTTTAGTTAGAGATTCTAACCAAAAGAGACACTTGAATACAAATAATTGAGGTAATCAAAACTTTTTAATATCATGAGAATAAATGGATTCATGATATACTATGTCAAAGTACATTATATACACCACATAAAAGTGATTTGGTGTATATCAACAAAGAAGTCTCAATGGAATGTAAATTGAGATGAAATCTCTCATAAAGGCCGTATCCTTATGTTAAGGATAAATCAACGACATAATTATGTGTGAAAAATATAAATACACTGAATATGATTGGATATTCAGTTTAAACCAATCAAAGGATATTCACACATATTTTTGTAAAAACAACACCAACGAACTGGATGTTTAACTCAACAAATGGTGAATTACTCCTATCAAATTCATATCAATGACTTGAGAATTATCAATAGAGTGATTATGTGTATTAAAATTATATCCACAGGAAGGGGAGTGGAAATTATGACATAATCAAATGAATAGAGATTCCACACATAATCTTGGAGTAATATAATCAATGAAATATGTGTAATGCCAAATGAGTGGAAATTGAAATTTCAAATTCCCTTATCGATTAGGTAACTTACGAAACATACACCCATGAAATAAGTATCATACCCTGATAATTTAAATACCCATAAATTAATGTATATTACACAATGAATACGATCATGGGCAGTACACATACACCACATGCAATAATTATGTGGTGATCAATGGAATTCTCACGGAATTAAAAGTGAGATAAGAAAACCCCTTACCATGTTAATCAACTGAGTCGTATGGCCAAAAGTTAATAACCACCAAATTATTTATAGAATAACATGAATATAAAGAGAATCATGATGATATATATCAAATGGCAGTACACAATACACCACTTTCAATAATTTAGTGGCGAATAATGGAAATCTCACGGAATTGAAAGTGAGATAAGAAAATCCCTTACCATGTTAATCAACTGAGTCGTATGGAAAAAAGTTAATAACCACCAAATGATTTATATAATAACATGAATATAAATAGAATAATGATTATATATATCAAATGGCAGTACACAATACACCACTTTCAATAATTTAGTGGCGAATAATGGAAATCTCACGGAATTGAAAGTGAGATAAGAAAATCCCTTACTTGTACTTTTTCCTTGGTCGATGGTAGGTTTACCTCCTGTATAATGGTGAAATAATTGTTATTGAATAATACAAGAATAATTTACTTTAATATGATATCATATATGATCTTTTAACATTGATTTGTTAATAATATCTTAGAATTATCGTTATTTCGGGTGTTAACGGGTTCATTTTACTTTATATTCTTTGTTATGTGAGCCATATTCGTTATTAATGGGATGTATATTATTCATATACAGAATGATATCAAGTCCTTAGATATTATTTTTAAATCATCAAATTATAATTATACTTGAATGGATATGATGGACAATGAATCTCATCGTGTTCGTGGATACGGTAGTCCGTACATACGCACGAGCGACAATATCATTATTTTGATATTAAAATAATATATAATTGGATTTTATATCATATACACATAATCATTATCATGTTATATTTATTATTTACATGAGTTACACATCATTATTATACCCATCCAAATAATAATATATTGAATAACAATTACACCACGACGTGGAGACGGTAAGCCGTACGTACGCACGTATGGTGACATGTTATTCAAAGGATGAATAGAATACCGAATATGGTTGTGACATATTTATAATAAAATCACAGTATATATATGATACTGGAGTTATTGTTTTATAATGGCAATAACAAAGAAAGAGGAAGTGGAAGAAGAAAGGAACTTAAAAAGGGGTGGTGAAAACATTACCTCTTCTTCGGGTTCTTCCTTTTGATTTGATCAAAAGGGCTCTTTAGGTTGGCTTTCTGATCAAACTAAGGCCTCTAGGTTGTAGTGATGGAAGTTGGGAGAGTATTTGGGCAGAGTTTGGCAGAACCAAAAGGCTTTGAAGGTGTGAAGAAATGATAAGGAGGAGTGCCTTTTTATAAGAGGGGTGAGGGGCACCTTTGGAAAAGCTAGAAATATTAATTTAGAATAAATTCATATTCAGTTTCTAATGGATCCAAAGTTTACTATTAAAATTTTAAGGTGGGGATAGGTCGAAAACCACTCAACCAATAGAATTTTGATGGGTTTGGGTACTTATATTCACCTTATCTTTAAGTATTAACTCTAAGTTAATTAGTTTCACTTTTACAATGTCTCTTTGTATTTTTATATAATATGGTTAATAAACTTACTATATACATCCAAGCGACCCCCAAGTGGTCCATTAATGATGAAACTATCATGATATAAGTCTCTTGGCCGAACCTTAGATTTTTAGGAATTTAATATCAATTAATAATATAATATTTGTTTTAAGAACTCTTTTATGTCAATTTTGACAATATTCAATAGTTGATTTTTGTAAAACTCATAACAGATTGATTACTTCGAAAAAAGTAAATTAAATCAATCCTAATATATCATATTATCCTAGAAAAGTAGTTTAAGTCATTACAAGTTTCATATTATATTTATTTGGGTATTTATAATATCAATTATTTTAATTTTTCACTATTATAGTAATTACTGCATCATCATTGTGTCATAAATAAAATAAATTATTTAATGTCTAAAAATTATAAATAAAATATGATTATGTAGGAAATCTTTTTATCTTTATAATGAATATTTATAATCGAAATTCTAACATATATAACCCTATGTAAAAATTGTTTTTCTAAAAGATATATGCTTGTGTCATTTTTGTATTCATTTTAACTTAATTAAAATAAAGTGTCATTATCACTTACAAGTAGATCCATGGGGTCCCAAAATCGACCCAAAGATGCCCATGGTCGACCATGTATCAACCAATAGGGTTAAGACACGTTTTAGGGTAATTTAGTATTAATATAATATTATTTTTTTAACCCTTATTTACCGGATTTACCCTTAACCATGGTAAATAAAATATTTACCGCAGTAATTATTCAAAATGTCTAAAAATAAAAGTTACCTATTTACACAATTTGAACATCCTGATTCCAAATATGGAATCCATTTTCCTAAATTAAAAACACAGAAGTGGAAGAAATTAATTTAAAATTAATTCCCGCTGTCAAAACAAAAAGCGTGTTTTTAAGAGATAATAACTATCAAAAGATTGACACTTGTTTATGTTCGGTTTAATTGTAAAATTATTTCCAATGACCAACATTATATTAAATGGTAAAAATATATTCTAAATATACTTTAAAACTACTAAAATTCATAATTTATCACTATTAATTATTTTGATTAAAAAAGTTGTTTTTAATTAAAATTTAGTAATTTTCACTATTCATCAAAATATGAAAGTTATCCGAAAAGTACCAAAATTTCACCTTAGGATAAATTAGATATTCCTAATCAAAAAATGAAGTCCATTTTGAAATATAAAATATATATAATTTTAAAAATTAGGTATTACTATTCATAACGGCTAGTTTGATCGGTTGTGGTGTGTGTTAAAACTCGAAGTTGCGTACAACACACGCTACTGTTTTATTCAAAGGAAAGCATACCGTGGAAGCTTGGGATGTTTCATTTTAAATTTTTTTGATGTATCCATTTAGTCAAAAAGTTTAAAATATTGTATTTAAAAAGTTTTCACTATTAAAAGTTGATAAAAGTGCAATACTGAAAATGAATCTGTTCTTGCATTATGACTATGAAACTCATAATATGGATTATAAAATTATAAGGATTATATAAAGTTTAAAATTTAGTTAATACTATTCATGACCTCTTTTAATGGCTTTTTTTTGTAAGTCAAGGTGTGATTGAACTCGGTGTTCTGTGTAGTGCAAGTTATTGAATTATTTTGATGAAATAACACACTATGAAATCTTGGGGTGTTACAATATGGTTAATAAACATACTATAAACTTCCATGAAAAACCCAAGTGATTCATTAATTACATATATAATAGTAATTAAGAACTTTTTACAAACCTTAAATTTTTTAGGAATATAATACCAATTAATAATATAATATTTGTTTTAAAAACACTTTTTTGTCAATTTTGACACTATTTGGTATTTTGTTTTTTCTAAATTCATAAAATGATTATTATTTTTAAAAAAAACTCTTTTAATCAAACCTAACATGTCATATTAACCTTTAAAATTAGTGTAATTCATAAAAAGTCTAAATTTACATTTATTTGGGTATTTATAATATCAATTATTTTAATATTTCATTAATAAGGTAATTACTACATCATCATTGTGTCATAAATAATTTAAATTATTTAATGTCTAAAAATTATAAATAAAATACCATTATGTATTAAATCATTTGAGAATTCTAATTAATATTTATATTCAAATTTATCTTATTTATAAACCTGTATTAAAAATGGTTTAGTTATTAATCTTTGATTTTAACACTTTTAACTCTTCTTTGAATTAAATAATAATAAATGTCCTAATATAATAAAAGTGGACCTAAAGGATCATATTTTATAACTAAGGTTGTTTTTGGTAAAATTACACTTATCCAATATAATTAGGAAAAGTTTTATGGTAATAATAATATCATTTTTACCCTTAATTACCCTATTTACTTTTAACCGTGGTAAATAAAGGTCAATAGTTACAATTCACCAAAAATTATTTTTATCTTATTTAACCACATTTTAATTCTTAATATCAACCGTGTCTCTCAGATTTTTGAAATTAAATTCATAGAAGCAGTAAATTTAAGTTTAATGAAAATTATTAATGCTCTTAGAAGGTTGGTAAAAGATGGTAAAATGTTCGATAAATTTTTTATATATCTAAAATTAATATAAACTGACTCTAATGAATTACATTGAACTTATATAGGTATTATGTATCTATTTTTATTTAAAATAAATTTAAATAAACAAATAATTATTTAAATAGAAATTCGTTTTTAAACTATAACTCAGTGTGTTTCATTATTCATCAAAAATTGATTGTTTTCAGAAAAATACCAAAAAATTACCCTAAGATAATTTCAACATTATGAATCCAAAAATGAAGTCCATTTTGAAAAATAAAATTTATAAAATTTTAAAAATTGGGTATTACTATTCATAACAGCTATTTTAATTGGTCACTGTGTGTTAAAATCTCGAAGTTGAGTACAATGGAAGCTATTGTATTATTCAAAGGGAAAAGTAACGTAGAAGCTTGGTGTGTTACATTTGAATAGTGTATTGATTAGTTAAATTAAATTAGGTATGAATCATATTCTATAATTTATATTGTGATGTGTTTTCCAAGTGTTTATGGAATGATCAAACCCAAAAAGACTTCCATATTAAAGATAAAAGCCCATAAAAGAGATTTCAAGTCATTATTTAGGTTAATATGACATGAGATAGGATAATTATAGCTTCTTCCTTATTATTTCATTACACCTTGGGTTCTAACATACCAATATAAATCGAAGAGGTTACTTACAAAAGTGTTTTAGAGAATCTATCGCTACTATTATACCTTTTTAAGAAAGAACCTGTTAGTTATTTCTTTGTGGTTGCCAACAAGAATAAAAGTTTAGGATTACTAGATAAATGGTATTTTATTGATGTTATTTACAATTTTTACTCTTTTCGTAAATTGTATGATCTTGTAAAATAGATTTTAAGATTCTTTTAAAATTATAATTATTATATTCTAATAAAAATCATGATTTGTATCATATAAATCATTCATAAAAAAATTAAAAAATCATTAAATTCTAAATAGTCTAAAAAATTATGAATAATCATATCAAAAGAAACAATTTAAATTTAACATTTTTCATGATATAACTGACCTAATATAAAAAATATAGATTGGTAACAAAGATAATGTAATGGGATATCACTTCATATAATTATACATGGTTAAACACTCCATAATAAAGTATTAAAACAATTTAGAAATATGTATATATCACTATCTTTCAAAATGCAATGATTCAGGCCCAATTATTGACTATGAAGGGATGGAAATGGTTTCAAAATCAATCATGTCAAGTTCACTATTTTTATCTATGAAAATCTCCCAACTAATTATGAATATGTTACCAGATAAAAGACTAATATTCAATTGTAAATGTTCATTGGGATTTCATACTGATGAAAATTAGTAACTCAAATTAGTTGAGAGGATGGGAGGTTGAGATAAATACATCCTATTGGTGAGAAATATTTCTTTCCATGATACTTTCATATAGATTTAATATTTTTTCATTAATTCATCCCAAATATACATACAAATTTTTTTACCCATATCCCAATTACCTAATTAAAATCATATTTTTATGTCAACCACTATGTGCATTACAGGTTCTCCATTTTTATCTTCTTAATTTATGATTCTTTTTTTTATAGCCAAAATTTGGAACTCTTGATTTTGTATCCATCCATATACGTGGTTGGTTTCTTATAATTGGGATTAAACCTAAAACAGAAATCCTATGTGTCTTGTGAAAACAAGAATCAAAGCCAACATTGTTCAAATGACATAGTTTAAGGTAGTGTGATGGGACTATACCATGTAGTTTAACGTCATTTGGTATGGAAATTATTTTGTAGTTTAATGTCGTGTCACTAGGAAAGATATAGGGGTATTAATTTATGAGATATTGGGGATCTAACCATAAAATGGAATCCTACATATCATGTGAAATTAGAAATCAGAGTCCACATAGTATCAATGTTGAGGGAATCATTATCGTAAAAGGTGTGACAACTAAAGATGAGTGGGGATTATACATATAAGGCTTCCCTAAAATGATTCATCAGGAGTATATCCATTTTAAGTAAATGAATGTAATGTATGTAAATATACCTAGGAAGGAATCCCATAACAATGTTGATTTTATTAAAATAACGGCATGTTTTTTATAAATATCTAATCTCACATGAATCACTCTTCATGTTAAAAACAAGAGATAACATGAGAACAAAAACATTGCACAAACATATCATTGCATTTGAATTTGTGTGAGGTTGGATTGAGATAAATATGGTTATATGAGTCATGGAGAATATGGATCTATAAGAAATAAATGAGTTTTCACAAGGATAATTTCAATGTGAAATCCATATTGGGTTGATCATGGTATTTAGAAGGAATATGGCCGCATGAAAGTACTGATGAGAATATATTGGATATAGATCTCAATCCTTAAATATGTATCATGAATATCCAAGATATACTAGCAATTAGAGTCCAAATAGTTTATATGTTTCTTTCCCCTTGATGGTAATTGAAAGATGATTAGTCCCATAGGGATTATGGCTCAAAAAGTTAGAAATCATTGGAATATTAGGGTCTTAAACTAAGGTGAAATACCAATTAGAATTAATCGAGAAGTAGTACCAGAGTTTGGAATAATCATTCATGATGAGTACAAAAGGAGTTATCTCGACTTAAGGTATATAAGGGATTCCATTATGTTATATCTCTTAATGAGGGTATATAATACGAGTGGAATAAGGAGGGATCTCTTACGGAGGAAATATGGTAACTCTGAAAGGAGTAATCTCAACATAATGTGTTAAAGGGAATTATTAGGGATTACACCATGGTGGATTCCCATGACACATATTTATTCCTTTTACTATGATAAATTAGGTAATATAACCATAAATTGTTCCGTGAACATGTTTTTTTAGAATAGAGTCCCTTGTGAAGAGATGAACCAAGTGAACCCCCCATTTCTTCACAAGGGTAAGGCCATCCCAAGTCAAAATAGGGGCTATGTGCTCAAAATTTGGTTCATGGAATAGTGGTTACATGACTATAGTTTATTGGCTAAATCCATAGTCAAGGAACAAGATCCTCTGAATGAATTGGGTTTTTATGACATGGCTACATGAAATGATAACTGAAGGGGGTTCATGTGATCAAGTGAACATTGTAGGGGCCACATGATGAAGGGGACGCAACTAAAACTACATGACAGTGCTTCCATGACTTGGGTTAAAAAACAGATCCACATGAATAATTATCTCATTAATATGGATCATATCGAAAGGAACATTTCTAGGGGTTCACATGGAAGTGCCACACGAAGGATTCCTACATGAAGAGTGTGTATGTAAAAAGGAGAGAAACCAAGACACATGAACAATATCTCATACCTGTATTAACACCATTATATGTCCATATAACTATGGGATTCTAAAGGCATCAACTAACCAAGCCACAAGAAGGAATATAAATGGGGCTGTATAGGCATGGTAGCAAGAAGAAATCACTTGACGAAGGGTTTTTATGTTAGGAAAACAAGAATATGTTTCATAACTAAGGGTTTTAATAATTAAAAGAGACTACATGATCGGACTATTATAGAAATCTTATTCAAACCCATAGTATGATTGATATCATACAAATGTAGGATCATGGATTTAGGTGCATGATCTAATGGTTGTATTAAATTTAATAATAAAGAGTGAGAGAATTAGTGATTCACATGAATTCACTATGATGTGACTCTCTACCAAAGTGAACTATATGGGGGGGGGGGTAGGTTCCATAGAGATATCACATGATCTTGTGATTACTTGGATGGTTTATCTATGAGTAGTGGCCTCACTCACACTTTTATCTTAAATTTTGGTTCTCTTTGTGGGTTTTCCCTTTGTCTCATACATTTTTTTCTCTCACCTTTCATTCCCATATTCCTCCTTTTCTATCTTCACTCTCTTTCACATGAATTAAAGGATAAGGGAAAGCATTTATATTAGAAAATTGGACCAATATCACTACCTATTTATATGTTAATAGAGTTATGTTTATGGACATAAAATAGTATATAGATAGAACATAGGTTGATAGTGTCTCATCCACTTCACATTCCCCACGTGGCATGATATCAATGGTTTCTTCCAATATGTCACATGATTCCAAGTGATTGTGAGAATATAGAATCTTGTATAACCTCTCCTAATGTGGATCAAATGACTGATTTGGTATTTGGTTCTTTCACATCCGTAATGGGTTACCTATGAGTCTTAATGAATCACATGATTGAATAACCCCATAAGTTCCATGAAATCACATGTTTCCTCTATTATTGAGTTTATATCCCTGAAAATCATGTGACTTGCATTGGTTACAAAGGGTATCGCCATCAACTTCACTTTAACACCTATTGCATTATCAGGGAGAATTAAGTAATAAACAATGACCATGAATCTCATCCATTATAAAGAACCACCCCTAGTTCATCATGTTATATACTTAAGGTCTCAATTTCATGTTCCTTTGTGGGAAGCACACACTTCATATTATTATTATGGAAGTAGCATGTTCTTTGAAAAAACCAATGAATGAATGATATATATTACAAGCCTGTTGCTTTGAAATTCGATCATTTTTCATTGAATTCAACATTTCTAATGAAAGAGGTTGAGTGTTAGTCAATATAGGAGCCTTTACATGTCAAGGGGTAGCGATTTCAGGGTTGATGAAGAAGATATATTGATTATATGATAAATATGGATTTTATTCAGTTCTTGGTGTTCTTTCTACATATTTAATGGAAGGGAGACCATGTTGTGTCCCCTCTGAACATGCCACATTAAAGAGGTTGTTTGTATCATAATTATTTATTAGCTAAATAAAGGATAATACTGGTCATAAGTGAGTAACTGGGTCCACTTCAAGCATCTATTAGCATCACCCCTTACTGACACCTTCTTTGGTATACTAACTCATAGAACAGTTATGCTCCCTATCTATGTTCACATGTGTGTGCACCAACCACTGTTTCATGTATATTCATTCATGTTAACTCCCTAGCATGGTCGAGGAAACAACCATATGCTAGTTTTAGTTTTCTAGATGGATTTAATATTTGGAGAATTTTTTTAACACACACATCTAAACATAGAAATAATTTATGTAATATGTTATAGGAAATTATTATATAAATATCAACCATTAATAAAAATTTCCACTTATAAGCCTAATCAGATAATCTCAATGTACTTTATGAAAAAATATACAATTAAAATATTATTTTCATGGGATTCTTAAAATGTCATCATTAACACTCTAAAAATACATAATTCAGTAAATAATATTTTCACGGGCTTTAAAAATTATCAAACATTCCATGGAAAAGTGAATGGAAAACATTTACGGGTTCCAAAACAAAATTCTCCACCATATAATAAATTTTTTTCTGAAAAAAATTAATCCAATTTCTAGGAAATCATATAAAACGTTTCCACATTAAAAGATATTTTCTAGGCTTCTACATTAATCCCAATAAGATATTTTTCCAAGATAATTTTTTCAGCTCATGGTTTCTGGGAATCAACAAGAGGAGAATATGAACTCAAAGTGTTTCAGTTTCCAAGATGAATAATTTTCTTGAGGCATGAATATCCTAAATTTCAAATATTATAAATTATATCCTAAAAAGAGATTTGGATGAAAAATATTTTGTCATTGGATCCATGGTAAGAGGTACAAATTTCAATACCTATCCTCTAAGAGCACGAATCAAGAAACACAAAGTTTTGATTAATGGAATCTGATACATATCAAGATCATTCATTGGGGGATATAATTTTAAACATAGGATCATGGATCAATGCCTCTATAATGAAGGATCAAATATATATTTACCTTATACATAGTAGAGGGTGTGTAGGAAAATTACATTGGTATCATGGGTAAAGACCAATATTACAATTTTTATATTGAATATATATATATATATCATGCCAAAATTTTAATCCACATGAGGTTAGAAACTCTATACAGTTTTAGGTAATATAGGATTTACCATGTATCTTGTCAAGAAATGTTTTCATGAGATGGGTCCTAAAGAATAGAGAAGTAAACTTAATTTTTCCTAGAAAAATGGATCTTGTGAGAATAAAATTAATTTTTGGGGGATATATAATGGTCCTTATGAGATTTGTATCTTTTATTTTCATCGTAACATTTAAAAACTCCATTTAGTGAAATTATGTGAGGGCATGGACTCAAATTATTCTCAAGAAACCCATTACTTGTTTTTATTCTAACATGTTTTATTCATTTTTATTTATCTTTAACTCTCAATAATTTTCATAGTATCCTTAATAGAGATTGTTAATGAGTAGAAAATGGAATTTTTATCAGGGTTACTTTAATGGGTATTCATCCAAGTGAGTATTGTGTCTCTTTCAATTTGAAAGTTTAATGTTATTTCAATTGGACCAATTATAGTTGACGATTAAGGTATAATGACATTAACACGACAATGATAATGTTTAAGGTCATATAACTTAAACCATATGATCTTGTGGTTTATGGTTGAATAGATTAAAAATTACATTAAGAGAAAAGTACAATATCATGAATGATAGAATTATGTAATGAAGAAAACATGTATCAAAAGTTCTTAAATCATGGTAATGATATTGGTCAAACATGCTAGTTAAGCATAAAAATAACTCTAATATAAAAATATGTTATACCAAGATGTCAGTGCTCATATGAACCGGTGGTTATTTTAATAATGAAAATATTCCTCTATTTTTTTCAAGGAAAAGAAACATCTAGTTAACACAACAAAGGATCATATATAGATCCAAACAATTCATATTCATTGATAACCGTACCTTGAAGCCCATCATACCCCTCACCAAGGGCCATTAAATATTTGGAGAGATTCAAATTCTTTGGTCATGGACTATGTTATGGAGGATTCATATTAAAGAAAGGTTCTCACACCCCATGTCCTTTTTTAGGTCACGGAGGATGAGTATTCAAGAAAGGTTTTGGCACCCATAATCCTTATTTAATGAAGAGGAACAGTATATGGAAATGTGAAGTCAAGGTTATTGAATCCACTTGGATAGTTGAATAGTGTGTTGTAAATGTAATGTATCAAGAAGTTTGAACTGAATATGATGTGATAATATATACAATCCAAGGGTGCTCAAAATTACATTGAGGTGATGAGATCCCCTGCATTTTTGTCAAGGATTATAGAGAAAATACACCTCTAGATTATTAGTCAGAGGCTAATATATAATTATAACTCATGCATAGTCAATATGATGGGTCACTAAAAGACATAAATCCCCTTTTACAATAGTTGAGAAGGTTTTTTGGGGGTTATAATACTTTAAAAATGAAGTAGGATAAGGATAAAAGGATGTCTATAGTGGGATATGGAAACTTGGAGAAAGTTCATTTAAAAAGGCGTGAAAAAACATCATCAAAAGATGGAATGTTTCTAGTTTAGAGTACTATAGAAATATGTAAATTAAATTTATGACTATGAATCTCAGACCAAGAATGTCGTACCACATCCTTACCTCCAGGATGGGTACTGTACAAGGGGATGTAACATTGAGGATGTTTAATCCACATGAATAGTTGGATTATAGGGTGGGTAAATGATAAACCTAGAATTTCTGAGTTAATGATAGGTGGAGGATGGTGGGAGAGGATTTCCCATTAGTAATGATAGAAACCAGTGTAGCACACAGTTAGGAAAAATGATCATGGATTTAAGTGGGACCCTTCCTCTAGGAATAAAACCACATAAGTTACAATATCTATTGTAATTTGTTCTTATTCAATAACCAATCCTAGTGGTGTATCTTTAGACGAGTCGGTTCATGTTACCAATATGCTATAGGGTAGAGAAAATAGGAATGAATCATGGTTTTGAGACTCCAATAGAAGTGTATAAACTCAAGTAATTATTTTATATTAACTCATATATATTAGAGAACTTGAATAGGATTATAGAGAGTGGAATATTCAATAAGGTGTTAAGAACACAATAAGTTATGTTTCCGTGTATTAAAATTTTTATCAAGGTGAATTCATGTGATAAGTAATTGCTAAAAACTTTTTCTTGGACCAAAAGGGTCCAGTGAGAATGGATCTACTATTTCTGGGATCCTAGAATAATACATATCGGATCCCTACCTCTTTAAATTACTCTGTATATTTTTTCTAAGATCTAGAGATGAAGATATTTTAGAGTAGAGAGTTTAGTTTTTATTGAACATCCCTTTTTTATTCTTTAGACTAACATGTTTTATGTCTCTTTCATGGGTGATTTATGTTCGTGTGATCTGGCCCCCCAAGGAATTGTGTTTAGGGTCATAAAAATTTGACCAATGTGCGTACAGTTTATGGTCATGTTTCATGGAGTAGAAAAAGGGATAGTAAAAATAATATCCAACCCTTTTCTATAATGTTCTAAATTCCTCCAAAATACTTTTTAATATTGATAAAGGATCATAAAATCATGTATCAAGGTTCATGGATCACGAGAAATTATATAGGACAAGCACACATGGGATTACCACAAATCTATCTAGGATCACAGACTTCATCGTCACGTTTTTATGGATCAAGAGGATTAGAGGACCTTTTTTCAAAGAAAATATGCATCAGGTTCATAGAATATAGGATGGTATACAAATAAAACTCATAAAAATTCATGTTGAGGGACCCTTTTAAGACGAACAGACTCTTTTTCAAGGGTTATGTATGTAATGAAATGAACATTCATAAAATCATTTACTATTTAAATGATTAAATTACTTATTAGATAATGGTGTTATAAGAAAAAATGCATTAATTTAATTATTTTAGTCTATTATAATTTATATCCTATCAGATTTAAAAAACTCTAAGAATCATAAGCATCGTAATTTTTAACATTTTATAGTGACTGTTAGGACTAGTATATATTAAGGGTTATAATAAATACAATTGACATAGATGAAAGAATTGATGGCATAAACTGGTAGGATCATACAATATGAATCCCATTTATTAGATATTATGAGGGATAATGCATCAATGGAATTTTCTCTTGACCAATCTGAATCTAATATTCAACAACTAAAGCTTGATTGAAATTTCTTTAAAAAATATGTTAAAGATTATCTAGATCAGGATAAAAACAATGTTCATCTAACCACCCTAATAAATTTTCACCATCAAAAACCATACCATTAGGGAATACATTAGAGTATTAAGGGGTTATATATGTAGACCATAATAGTATGAAATTTTATATTTTTTTTAGTAATATAATTATTATATTTATCCATTTTTCTTAATACTTTATTAATAAATAAATGATGATTTTGATAAAAACAAGATTATTTTAGGTTGAAATAAAAATTTTATTTTTAGGAAATATATAGGTTCATGCAATACAATATTTTTGATGAATTAAGGATTTTTTGAAACAAATTCAATTGAATGAAATATTATTATTAATTAATATTTATTTAAATATATATTACAATATAATTTTATAAAGTGAAATGTAATTTTTATAAGGGTCGAAAAATATTATCATCTAAAAACAAATTTTTCTCAATAAATAGGGAATTTTTATTTAGAAGTATTTTTTTACATATTTAGAATATTATTTTGATAAAAATAAAAATTATTTTTGAAGTAATCACATAAAATTTATCTAGTGGTTAATTTTTCATAATTTTTGGAGATAATAAAATGTTTGGATAAAAATTAAATAGTATATATATATATATTTATATTATGTCATAAAAATTGAAAAATGATTTAATAAATACTACACAGACTATACACAACAAAAATTAGATTTTCTGTTTTAATATATTATGTTATTGAAGTAATTTTATTTATTTTTCCAATGTATATTGAATCTTCCAAAACCAATATTATATTTTAAGGATTTAATATTAGTTCCTTATGAACATTACTCAGTTCCAAATCACTAAGGGTTTTATTATAATGTGTTCAATTATTATCCTTAAAAAAATTAAAAGTAGTCATATTTTTCAACAATATAGAAAAAAACAAGGGAAGGTTTTTTGTTTTGATTGTTTTATCATATAGAGTCTGAAAGCTAATTTTTAAAATTAATAAATTATTCACCTCACTTTTCTATAATACCAATTCAAATTTTTATTCTGCTTCACTCAAAACAATTTAGAATGAATTTAATCTTACTTTCCCTCTATATAGTCCCTTGAAGGAGTTATTATGCTATTAAGAAGCTCCTCCCAAGCTTTTAGAATCTCCCTCTCAATGTATGGGATCCTATTATTCTCGATTTTTTAAGAATATTCTTTATATTATGCCTTTTAATTTCAAATTTTTAATGTGTGAATTTTCTTTAAAACATAAATATTACTATCCTTATTATTTCCATGTTATGAGATACTATTTTTACTCTCATTAAAACATCCATGAATCTTTATTTTCCCCCATTATGTTTCCAAGATTATCTTTTGATTCTCTATGCCAAACATATGTATTATGAATAACCATACATATTTCCACTCATGAAAATTCACTTAGTTTTTACTATTCTTATTTTATTTGGTACTTATATTTATATATCCCACACTCCCTAGTAATGGGATTAAAATTAACCAATGATATTTTTGTTGTTGTGTGGTATATGTGGCACACATATGCATGTTCATGGTATTAATGTCATGGGTGAGCCCATAATTCTGTAGTCCTAAAATTTATTTTTTAATGTTTTTATCTCATGAGATTCCTTTTATTGTGTATTATAGGTTATCCTAAGAAAACTATATTATGATGTCTTGGATGTTATCCTTTACTTATGATTATGATGTCATTTTTCTTTTTTTTACACATTCCCATGTTGACTTTATCTTATCCCCTTGTATAATTATTCAATGTTCATGTTTATGATTATCACACCACTTATGAAACCCTGATATTATTTTTTATTCACATTTATTTATATTCCTTATACCATGCTTTCATTATTCCTTTACAATGAATTATGACTCAATCATTTCTTATGTATGTCTGCAAGTTACCCCATGTAGTATTAGAAGGTTAATGGAATTTAAGAGTGTGTTATAGGAGTTCTAAATATTGTTTTTGTACTCATGTTTCATGTTATTATTCGATGTAACTAATTTCCTAAAGACACTGGTCCTCATGATATTTTAGGATGTTATTATGTATACCGTTATATAATAAATCATAAATTAAGGTGTACTAAAATATGGGATGTCATTGTTTCTATCCAAGGAACATCTAGAAATTTTTTGGATTAAGATTATAAAAACTAGATAAATACTTAGGGATAAGAATAAAAATAGGAAACCATCCCAAAAAATTTGATAATGTATAAATTAAGTGTTTTTTATGAAAATATGTCCATGTATGGATACTACAAGTTGATGTGGATCAGATATAGTTATAACTAGGGGTAACAAACCTAGAAAGGGAGCATTTTGATTTGAATTGATCATCACCAAGTGGATAGAAAAAAGTCTTTTTTTCACACCTGGGTTGACACTCTTAGGGGATATGATTTATTAAATTCACAAGTTCCTTATAAACCATTTTTAAGGGAGCACAAATTCACATAAAATTTTATTTTAGAAAAGAGATCATGGATAACTTATAATGAAACCTATAAATTCATAAGTTAAGGAATATATTTCATTTATGAGTTATCCATTTAACATTCATGGTTTTCTATTGATGTGTTTATTAGTTTGATAATTCTTATCTCTAAGTATATTGTAGATGAAGTAAATGACTAGAAACATAATAAAATAATGAAAGGTAGACTTATGTTCCAATCTTGAACATCAAATTTCCCCTATGAAAATGTTTTTAAACATTCTTTTATATCACATTTGTTTAGAATAACTATTTAGGAACCACCTCAAAAAATGGGAGTCATGTTATCGGTGAAGATAGAAAATGGGTCAATTGTTTTATCCCAAGAATATATCTCAAATATTATCAATATTTGTGGGATGAATTCAACAAAAACCTTATGATACAGCCTTAGGTGGAATTATATGAAATTTTGTATATTTATTGACTTTCATTATATAGATCCAACATAAATATATTAGAGAAGGAAATCTCCCAGCATCTTAAAAATCGTCCACCGATTCTATACATGTGCAAGGAGGAAGATAAAACTCCATTGGTATCATTATCAAAATCATGCATAATATGACCTTATGAGGATGTGTATCTAGCTTAAATTATTGAGACTAAGGAAAAGATCACCCTTGATAGAATTATGAATGTAAGGGAATACGTTGATGCATTTCAAAAATAGTTTTCATGTCTTCTTCCTAGTCAGTAGGTTGAGATCTCAATCAAAATTAAAGTTATTACTATTAAAATATAAAAGAATCTATATAATGGCAATTATTGAGCTCAAAAGGCTAATTAATCAGCTACAAGAGAATCTAAATAAAGGGTTTATATGCCCAAGTGCTTCACCATTGGGTGAACCAGTACATTTTATTAAGAAAAATGATGGTTCAATGCACCTTTTCATTTATTATCAATAACTTAATAAGATAACAATAAATAATTAGTATCTTATTCCATGTATTTATGAGTTGTTTGATCAACTATGTGGATTAGAGAACTTATCCAAGGTGGATCTCCAGTTAGGATATTATCATGTAATGTTTAAGAATAAGGATATCCCCAAAAAAACATTCATACAAGGTATGGGAGATATGAGTACAAAGTTATTGCATTTACACTCACTAATACTATATCTATCATTATGTACATTATTAATAGAGTCTTCATGGATTACCTTGAAAAATTTATGGCAGTATTTATTGATGACATTATTATCTACCCCAATAGTAATGAGGAATATGAGTAGCATTTGAATTCTATATTTAAGGCATTGAAAAAGGTAAATTTTTATGTTAAGAAAAATATATAAAACTTTTCGATGGAGAATATAATATTCTTATGGAATTATATCACTAAAAAATAGATATTAATGGATCCCTAAAAAACCAAAGAAATTTAAGGATACCGTATAACAACATCTATGATGTAAATATACAGTGTCCTTGAAATTAGTGTGCACTATCATCAATTTTTAAAAAACATATCAAGATATTCAATCATAATAACCAAGGTAAATCAGAATGGAGTTATGTTTTTAAAGACTGATGAATGGAAAGGGATCTTTAACCAGTTAGATAAAAGGTTAATCATTACATCTGTACTCACATTACCCACCAGTGGGGAAGAATTTATGATCTAAATTTATGTGTCCAAAAATCACTTAGGTTGTGTACTCTTTCAAGATGACAAAGTGATATCACATTCCTCTCACTAATTTTGGACTACTTGGAATAAATATGCAAGACATGATCTATAATTGGCTATAGTGATTTTTACATTGACTATTTGGAGACATTATCTATATAAGGAGAATTTTAACACATATATGGATCATAAAAGACTCAAGTATATATTCACACACATGTATATCAATATGAACCAATGAAGGTGGTTAGAGTTGTGAAAGGATTATGATTTTTAATTATATAAGTATCCTTGGAACGTGACCAATGTGGAAAATTCCCAAAGTAGAAAAGCTCTAATAACCCTATCCATGATAAATATTTAAAGGGATATAATATTATTAGAGATTCATAGGATATAAATAGGAATAGTAAAAGGATCTTCATCCAACATTTATCAAATAAGCTCTCAACTAACCATTCTTGAGAGGATCAAATAGGTACAAAAATATTATATGATGATACAGAAAAGGTATAGAATAGTTTGGGGATCAACTTTATTAAATATGGAGTTATATGGTTTGGAAGCAATATATATGTGCAATAAAAACTAGAACTTAAGTGGGAACTTCTAGATGATGTTCAAAACTCATCCTCCTATATTCATCTAAGAAGAACAATGATGTACAAATATCTGAATAAAAACTTCTTATGGGATCACATGAAGAAAGGGACTGTAGAATGTTTTCTAGATTCTTTGTATTCCAACATGTTGATAAAGAATGATATAAGTCTATGTGTATGATGCATCAATTTCCCATAATAATATGCAAATAGAAAAACATAATCATGGATTTAATCATAAGACTCCCCCAGACATCTAAAGGGAATAATGTGATCTGGGTGGTATTCAATCACCCTAAAATGATAGTGAATTTCATTTGTATCAAAAATGATTTCTCTCTTGATCAACTCAACAAGATATACATAAGAAAATTGGTAAGACTATATGGAGATTAACTTTCCATTACATCTGGTCTATATCTGATTTCTACCATGAGGTTCTCGATAATCCATTAGAAAGTATGGATACAGAGAAAACTTTTAGTTCTACATATTACCCTTAGATAAATGGTCAGTCTTAGTGAACCATTAAAACTCTAGATGATATGATGAGATATGTTTTAATGGATTTATATAGATGATGAGATCAGTATCTTACCCTAGTAGAGTACTGATAAAATAACAATTTCCATTCGAGCATTCAAATTCTACCTTATGAGTCTCTGTATGGGGAGAATAATTGGACTCCAACATGACAAGATGAAGTTGGATAGAAGTAGATTATGGTAATTTATTTTATCTAAGCGATGATAGGAATGTTTTAAACATTTCTATACCAAATTAAACCCACAATAATCTAACATAAAATATATAAAATGAATCATAATGACATATATTTTGTGTTCGAAGATAATATGTTCCTTCATATATTACCATGGAATAAATTCATGAGGTTTGGGAAGAAGTCAAATCATAGTTCAAATACATTATCCCCTTTTATATCTTTAATCATATTAGAGTTGTGTCCTATCGACTAGTACCCCAACCTATCCTATCAGAATTACAAGGTGTGTTGCATATATCCCACTTAAATAAGTGTATACCAGAACCCTCACAAGTAATGAATGAAGAGTTAGTACCCATGGAGAATTGTATTTCATACTAGGAATCACCAATGAAGATATTATATCATAGATAGAAATGTTTTTGAAAAAATAAGAGTCACTTGATCAATATGATGTGGAAAAACAATAATTTTAAGGAAGAAACTTGGAAACTAGAATAGGTGATGAAATAGAAGTTCTCTCACTTATTTTAGTGTATTAAATAAAATCGTGAGTGTGAAATTTCTTGAATTAGCGAAGGATGTAATGACCAGGACATTTATAAAAGAAATTATCTTTTTAAACGAGTAAATGTGTTATTAATAAATGAATTTATAGAAAAAAGTTTTCATTTCATTGATTATTTTAAACCATTATATTTTATATGTCGTATGATTGAAAGGACCGTTAAGAATCATAACCATTGATAATATAGCAATTTTATGTTGACCTTTATGATTATTATTTATTCAGGGTTATGATAAATCCAATTGACATAGATGAAAGAAGCAATGGCCACAATCATTGGGATCATACCCTATGAAGCACATTTATAGATGCTTTTAATAGTTATGAAATCATTTAGATTTTACCTTGATGAATCCAAATCCATGATTCATCAAAAAATAATGATTGAAACATTTTACGAGAAATTTTCAATGTTATCAAGATCATGTCCCAATATATGTTTTCCAAACCACCCCAATAAAGTGTTAAAATCGTACACTATACCATCATCGTGTATGAAACTGAAATAAAGCTTTTTGTACATAGACACTAACTGTATTAATATTTATGTTTCCATTTTTGATAACATAATTATGAGGTATATAATCTTTTAGTATTACATTATTAAATATTAAATGACGAGTTTGATAAGAATTAGATTTCATTATTATGAAATAGAAGTTTTTTTTGAAATATATAGTGTTTCAATAAAGATACTTTTTTTGATGAATTAAAGAATATTTAAAATAAATTTTGTTAATAGGATTAGTGAAACCTCATATGGGGGGATCTCTGCTTCTTCATAGGGTTGCCATTTTTTCTAGGGTTTCAACCCCGTATTTTTTCCTCACTAGATCATAGTGGGTCTCAGTGGCTCCACATCAGTCCTCACAGAACCATGATAGTATGGTGGTTTCATGTGGGGCTTTATGGTCTTGATTTGGTTAGAATTTATAGAACTGTTCTCAGATATGTGTGATGTCGTTTTGGTAGGTGGATGGATTTGCTCACACTGATTGGTCTTGCTGGTTGTAGTGGATGATAAGATTGGAGGTGGTCTGAAGGATTTCTGGATGTGATTGTAGGCTTCTACTGGTCTCACGGTTGGTTATTATTGCATGTCTCTTTGTCTTAGTGGCTGGGGAATCGACTTCTCTATGATGTGATGACGAAGTTAGGCGTCTCGTGAGGTTTGTGATTAGGATTTGGCATCAGGTGTTGGCGAGTTTCAACGACTTCTTAGTGATTGGATCGATTTTAAGGTGATGGCGATGGATTCTTCGGCGGTTCTCACATGGGATTGAAATGGATATTTCGGTCAACATGGACCCCTATGGTCGGACATCTTGTTGGTCGTACTGGGGTGTGTAGTTGTAGGTGGAGGGGATGCTAGGCCATATTCTGGGCTTGGTCCTTACTTTATCTTTAATCTTGGGCTTTGGTTCCCTTCACTTAACTTTCTTCTTGGGTTTTAGTACATTGAGACATATGATTTGTAATGGTTCTATTCCATTGAGATTTTGGGCCACTGCATTTTAAGGCATTTGTTCCTTTAGGTTCTCAAATTTGTGATGGGTCCCCCCTTTTACCACAAAAGGGGTCTGTGTGATTTTTCTTTTTTAATAACGGGGACTTCCCCCAACTTTTCTACTAAAAAAATGTTTTAATAAAATATTATAATTAAATAATATGTATTTATATTTATAACATAATATAATTTTATGAATTTAAATGTAATTTTTATAAAGGTCATAAACAATTATAGTTGTAGAAACCCGTATTTTTCAATAAATATATATTTTTATTTTAAAGTGTAAGTTTTCATCTTTATATAGTTAATTTAATAAGATAATTTATCTTTTTAAATAAAACATGTCAAAATTATCAAACCATTAATTTTTAATAATTTTCACATACAGTTGATTTTTTGGATTAAAATTAAATGCGGTATAAATATACATTATGTATTATGACATCATAAAAGTATTTAAGTGATGTAATAAATAGTATAAATTGTATAAATAATGAAAAAATTGTTTCTAATGTAAAATAATGTGTTTGTATGTTATTTTATTAATTTTATAAACCCTTAATTAATCCTCCAAGGACTATATTACATTTCCAGTTTATAAAATAAATTCTATATGAACATTGAATTCTTCCACATCAACAAGGGTATTATTTTAATGAGTTAAGCTGTTATATTTATAAAATATTGAAATCCACTCCTCATGGGTAGAAACATGGAAAAAATAATGGGAAGGTTTGTGGTTTTTATTATTTTATCCTATAGAGTCCAAAACCTATGTTTACAAATTTTTAGTGAATCTCCCTATCTTTTTCTTAGAACACACCTAACCTCCCATTATTATGAACTCAAAACACTTTCAACATTATTGTACTCTACCTTATTATTTATATATTCCTCCCAATATTTTTCCAATCTCTTAATGTTCTCCCATGCTTCTAGAAGTAGCCTCTCAAAATAAGGGACCCTCTCATTCTCATCCCTATTCAATCACTTTTGTTATATTATAAATTTTAATTTATAATTATTCCTATCAGGACATGTTTTTAAAATTATTTGTTAATATTAATATGGTTTCAAAGATATAAGAGACCCCTTTTCATCCTCATCAAACCATTCCAATAATCTTTATATACACCCATTGTGCTTCATAAATTATCTACCGATATTCGATGCGAAACATTTATATAGTGAATACCCATCCCCATTTCCACTGGATGGAATAAACCTAGTTGAGCCTTTCCTTTATTTGTTTGGGTATTCAATTTATGAAATCCACACCCCTTAATAATGGGATTAAAAATTTATAAAATAAATAATAATGTTTCATGATCTATGTGAAACACTTATTTATGTATGTGATATGAATGTGATGGGTGGGCCCAAAATTATATAGACCTCTGATGTATTGGGTAATTTTTTTATCTCATGATATTACATTCATGGTTTGTGGAATGTAATATTAAGAAAAATATGTTTTATGGTCTTCGTGTTTAGCTTTGAATTATGTTGATGATGTTATATTTATGTTGCCTCCACTTTACTATGTTACCTTTTTGTTATCATGTTACATCATGATTAGGAGTTTATTTTTATGATTCCTATCCCTCTTATATTATCTTTATATGCCTATTGACTCACATATAATTATCTTAGTTATATAATACTATGATTATTCCCTTACTGGGATTAATAGCTCATTCCTTTCTTATGAATGTCATCAGGTTATACCATGCTGTATTAGAAGGTCTATGAATTTTAAGAGCATGTCTAAGGAGTTTTAAATAATGTCCTTGTATTCATTTTTAAATTATTATGTTTTGTAACTAATTTAGAAAATAAACAAGATCCTATGATCTTCTAAGATTGTATTATGTGTTCCATTTTATAATAAATTATGAATTCTGGTGTATCAAAATATTGGTTTTCATAAAGAAAGGTTGGTGGAAATATGAAGCACTCAAGATATGAAGTTTTATTGGTGGACTGAGATATTCAGAATTGATGGTGGAAGTATTCCAAACCTTGGTTGTCTACAGTTAGGATAATGTGTTCCTTTGATAATGAGTTATAATGTATTTTTTTATGTCTAGTTTAATATCACGCAACAAGGAAGAAAATGTTGTGCAACTTAATTTCATGTGATGAGGACTCAAGTTTTTCATAGCTTAAGGTCATGTAATGATGAAAATATGCTACATAGTTTAATTTCATACCACCAGGATGAGATGAAACACTATTTTATTTTTTCTTAATGTTATAGATAAATAGATATATTATGGGGAACTTTGAAAATATATTTCTCACATGCAAGAAAAACATTCATAGTTCTATCTCAAATGTAAGAAAACTATACAAATATCTGACTCATATATAAGCAATGTGAGTCTCTATGACTCAAAACTTCATGATCTGTTTATGGTATCATTAGGTGGAACATTTTCCTCCTATATTTAGTCATGATCCTCTTAGTTATTCCAAATGGTGTTTCCAACCATGATCTCTAAGATTACCCAATTCATACTCGTTTTGATAAATAAGAGCTTTTTGGAGAACAACCCATATTATTTTATCTATGGGTGCATGAAAAATAATAATAGAAAACGTGGGGGACCTATTACCATATACTATGTCCAAAAATGAGATAATACACATTGAGAACTCTTATATAAATCTAGAGAATATGCAAGAGGAGGACCTTCTCTAATTCTGGACATTGCTTGGATTTAATTTTCATGTGAGGTAAAAGAAATTAAACTTGGTGTTGTGATTGTACAATACCCAATGTAGATGATTGGTGGTTTGATCAATCACTAAGATGAGTTGGGTGAATTATTTATTTCTATGGTTGGAATGCTCCAAATTTCACTATGCATGTTATAAGGAAAGGAATCAATCCATGAGCATCCCCCCTATTTTCTAAAGAAAAAACCCTATGTAGATCAAGCTCATACACAGAGGAGAGGGGTGTTTTTATTTAGAAAATGATTAGGTCCCAAGAGATAATATTATAATATCACTACATATCCTATAAAGATAGTAATCAATCAACACATAGTTATTATGTTTCTCCCTATATAGATCGAACTCATATGTAGGGAGGGGAATTTTTATCCAGCAATAAAGAAATATTTTTTAGGATTACTCTATATTGATCTGGATCATATGTTGGGATTGAATATTAATTCCTCTATTAGTTAAGGGACACATGGGATGTTAAGTGTCTCCATAGATCTTGAAACACTAATTTTTGATGTTTAATTTTTGAATCTTGAGGCTAGGCCCAGGATTGGTGATCTGAGCATCAATATGTATCCTGTGATAAAAGGAATCAATCCATACATAGTTTATAGGGAGAAATGTCCCATTCATTGATCTAGCTTATTTTCATGGATAATAAATGGGGTATTAATATTATAAGGATTGTGACTTGTCCTATGACAAAAAACATGACCATAATTATATATTGTGGATGGAGAGGAATAATTATATACATAGTTCCTTAGTTAATGTTTCCCTATATTGATTTGACACGTATGAAAGGGAAAGAGACCTTATTCTTATTAGGAGAAAATTTCTCCATAATCATTAAGATTGTGTTCTTTGAATACTCATTATTGTATGATGGTGATTGGTTCCCATATTGGGAGAGCCTGATCCATATAGTAGAATCTTCATAATCATGCATCCAAAAGATGAGGTTTCTCTTAGTATGAATAAAGCAATGGGAAAGGTTATGGTGGTTACGAAACTATGGTTAGACCCACAAAAATATAACAGATAATTTTTATTCATTATGAATATTCATAAATCAGTCCATATATATTTATTATAGTAAAATTCAATAAATTTACCTATATAGATTGAGGTATGGTGCAGGAAGGAGGTATTTTATCACATTACAGCTAGGCCCAAGATATGGGATTCATTCATCACTACCTATCCTATGTAAAAAGAATTAAAAAAACATGTAGTTATCAAAAAACGTCACCTAAATATATCTAACATATATATAGGTAACGGATAATTTTATTCTGAGCATAGGTATATAAATGAAATAATATATGTCGAAATATCTTATAAAAATATGGATCACAACTTGGAGGAAAGATATGCATAGTTTGATCAAAATAATCGAGGTTGGGTCTATGGTAGAATACATAGGAATCATTATGAATCCTCTAGTGATGGAAATAAGGGGCAAATGTAATTATTTTAGTATTTATTATATGGATCAATCTCATGTGAAAAGACTGGGGGCATTAATGTTCTATGGAATATGTTGACTATGTGCCAAAGAATTTTATATAAAACTAGCTCTCATATAGGGGAGATAGATTACTCAAATAATGGGCCATTATATGAAGTTTAAAGTCATACCATGTTGAGATTCTCCATGTAGTATAATTTCATGCGGATGAAATATTGACCATGTAGTTTAATGTCATACAGTGAGGATGTGGATGATGTGTAATTTAATAGATTTTTACCAGGAATTATTACTTGTTTCACATGGGTTTGATATTCATGAAATTTGTGAGGACCTTTTATCTATTTTAATTAATAAGAAACCCAATCATAAATGATTGAAGGTCTATATACTTATACATTTTGAGGGAATTTAGGAAAAGTTTCTAAAAATGGAATAACTTATTATATATTCTTTGCAGAATTTTTGGCTCATCCTAGAGTAGAATATCAGGACATCAATACATATCCCAAAATAATGGTAATAAATACACACACAGTTCTTTGAAAGAATATCCCAGTACTAGCCTAGATCATTGACGGGGAGAGTACATTTTTCAGGTTTGGGATATGTGGTATAAACTACTCTATACTTTTTAAGGACATGTTTTATAGACCAAGGCAGGTATACAAATTAATTTTATACTTCTTGGACTTTTTGGAACATTACACTAATCAAGATTAAATGGGTTGGGTTCATTCAGACCTTATTATAGACTAATAGGTTTTGGTATGAAAGTAACCCCATTGCTGGATCTATGATCATTGATCCTAGATGTCACTATGTATATTAGTTTTTTGGAATCAATCCACACATAGTAATTAAAATGAATTCATCTATACATTGATCATGTTCAAATATTGGGAGAAATATTTATTGATGCATGGTTTAAATGAGCCAAGGAATCTACAAATCACTATGTATCTTATAACATCATGAATCAAGCCTCCCATAGTTCTTCTAGAGAACTAATGGATAGGTTAATATTATATACAATGAGAGGTAATTTTTGTTCATTTCTTGAGTAAACCTTGACATTATAGTCGGCTAAGGATCCCCAATATAGATTGATATCATACATTGGGGAGGTAAAATTCCATATTGTATTCTAATATAGGGATTTAATAGTCAACTTCATCATAGATATATTAAAAACCTTAATATTCCATGTATCCTTACATAGATCTATCTATCATGTTTGTGAGGGTTCTTATAGGATATCCCATTCTATCCAGTTTAAGGCCTTACAAGATGAAACATATTTTGTGCTATTTATCATCATGTGATATGAAATATCAAGGTATGATGTTTATTTACTTATATATTTGACCAAGTGGTCACCTCAAGGCTTTCAAATCATTATGGGGGATGAATGCCATGAAATGAAAGGGAATTATAATACAATGTTATAATATTGCATTTATAATGGGTATGATACAAATATTAACAACTTCAATTTTATTCGAATCCACTTAAATATTTAGGTTATGGGATGTGTAAAGATTAACCCAGGAATATTTAATTTAATGATAGTTGGAGACTAGTGGGATTAGCCTGACCTTTAGTAATGGAAGAATCCAATATCACACACAGTCTGCAGAATAGATCATGGATTTAAGGGGAACCATTAATGTTACACTAAAACTTCTCCTAGGAAAAAAAATCTAAAAATTTGTTTTATTCAAAAATTAATCCTAGCAGGGTACCTTAATATTATTAAATCATTAATACTAATATTCTATAGGAGAGAACTAATAATAATTACTCAAGGCTATGGAATTTCAAGATAATTATGTTGAATCCACATGAAGATAGTTTTTTGAGTAAATAATGTTCCTGAAGGGTTCAAGAACCCTAAAGGTTACAATATTTTGTACTGAATACATATTTTGGGTGAAGGGATAAAACACACAATTATTAAGTAAAAAATCATCAGAAGGTATGATCTTCTCAATGTGAATGCCTCATATTTTTCATATTAATGTCTTGAGATAAGGACATAATTTCCCTATAATAGAATAAAATCCATCTATATTATGCTAGTTTGAGTGAATCAATAGGTCCTCTAATATAACATGATTCATTGTTTGAGAAAAATGTACAACTATGAAGTCTATTAGGCCACATGAGATTTTATTTTAGGGAAAAAGTAGTGGAATTTCCATATTAATGCGAGTAGGGATCTCTACGTAGGATTGACTCTCAGGGAGGGACATGGTTGGACGCAATGAAAGTTCATGTGTGGGCATAAAATATGAGTTCCAGACATCACCAAAAATCTTGTATGGATAGAAATAAATCCACCAATAGGTCTAATATAAATGTCCCATACATACCTAACTTTAATATTAGGAAGGGGGTATTTTATTATTTTCATAGATTTGTCTCATTTATAGTGAATTTACAATGAATGTTCGTATTAGATTAAATTGGAAGTAAACATGATTTGGATAAGGTTTTAGTTCCATGATTAGGTGAGGTAATATTTTTCAAGGACAGGGTTGTTGGGGAAAACACATCATGTGCTAGTAAACTCTGAAACCCTATATCTTCTATGTAGATATTGCTCACATGTAAAAGGCAAAACAATCCCCAAAAAGTTACTAGATGATATATAGTTTAATATTGTTTCATATGGATAAAGGAAACATTTAGTTTAATGCCTTACAACCAAGGAAATTTTTTCATGTAGTTTAAGTCCTTTTTATAAGGGCTATAATCCAAATTAAATTCATGGAGTGGAAAATTTTGATTTTGTATGGTTTAACATCATTTGACCAAGATGTGATTAATGAAATTTAATGTCATGAAGTAAGAACATTCATTTAGGACTTTAACATCATGTGGTAAAGACATGTATGTTGTGTAGTTTAATTTATTTCTACTAGAACTTGTAATATTTTGTTTATCATCATGCAATAAAGACATATTCTGTGTAGTTTAACATCATGTAGTAAGGATGTGGGTTATTTTCAGTTTCAATTCTTACTATGAGGAATTGTATCATTCAGTTTGAAATAATTCTTAAAATACATCACTTTGAATTATACTTTTGGGTTGGGGGGATTTTCTGATGGATCTAGGATTTCTCTCCTGCTAGTAACATGAGTCTCAAGATTATTTAAATTAATCAAAGATTTATCTACTTTCTTCAACATACAGTGCTTGAATTTTTGGAATTGGAAAAATATATTCATTAAGAATGGTTATCATATAAAATAATTGATATGATAATTCATGATTTCTTCCATAGGAATCCTAATCCTTGGAATCTTAAGATTTTAGTTCTACGGTTAACATGTGTAATATTTGGCCAGATGATCAAAAATAATTGAACATACCATATTATTTTATTACTTATAGATTGGTATCGCATATTGTTTCAAATAGATTGTGGGTCTTGTTTAGTGATATCAAATGACTGATGTAGAGATTTATAGGTCTATGGATTCAATATCACTTAATCTAATTTCTTCTAAATATAGTCCTTAATAAAAAATAAAATATTTATTGTATTCCCAAGATGTCAATGGTAGGGGTAGTAGTAAAAAATTATTCTAAACTACACCTCCTTTGATTTCATCATTCTTGGGAACATGATCATAAAATTATCCATGTAATTGGAAAAATACATGTTGTCATGTTACAGCTAGAAGGAATACACCTTTACTAGTCCACCATCAATATATATACACTACTTTCGCTTCCCATGTGTTCCAAATATTCCTAGGTTGGGATGAGAATGTGGTTGAATTTTTTGTCTGGGATCTGTTGACCTAGTATCGATCACTTTTGGATAATATGTGAAAGCATTGGGGACCCTATATATTGATGATGTCTCTCATATATTAGAGGATGTTGACTATCCATGATACTCTATCGAAACTATTGATTCCAAACCAAATTTAGGGTGCCCTAAATAATGCGGTAAGAAATATAGAAATTTCCTAGCTCAGTGGTCAGGTGAATTAAAAATGTAAAAATACCCTCATCCATATGGGATGGGGGAGAGGGAATAATGTCTAAACTATTCCCAATGATGAGGTGAAGAATATAAAAATACCCCTATGTCTATAGGGAGGGGTAATTAAATACTAGGTGGGCCTCTAGAAGAGGGTTTTGGTACATCATCAAAAAATAATGATCCATGAAGAATTACCACTATCATTAATATGAGATCCTCATATTCTTAATGGGAGTTAAGTAATTTATTATTCAATAGAAATAGCCTTATCATCCTCTAGGTGATTACTGAGGGAAAACATAATGAAACCCATTCCTTGGTCAATTGTTGGTTGAGTGGAAAATGATGGGAGTCCCAACATAGACTATATATCTTAGATCCTTTATTGAAAATAGGTATATGATCCATAAAAATTGAAATCTAAAACATTTGTTGGATCAATAGCGACTTCCGAAGATCTAGATAGGGTATCACTAAGACCCTCTTTACACATGTTAGGGGATGAATGTGAGACCATCCCCTATGGCTCAGTTGATAAAAGAGTGTTCAATTACCCTAATCAAGAGTTATGTCATTATAATTTTATCGAAAGTAATCATATATGGTTGATATAATATTTATAGAAAAATAGGAGAACCAATGCTCCTCATTAAAAGAGTATCCAATTTGATGTGTCGATGCCCACTATGGTGTCCAGTGGGAAGGAACCCATCAATATTTTTTTGTGTAATGACACCCGTATTAAAAATCAATTTAGTGTTAAAATGTTTAAAATCCTCCCATTCATGTGGGATGTGTTTATCCCTAAGATTCTATAGTTTCCAAGGCTATCGATGATGATGTTTGATACTTCTATCTAGTGGTGATATAGAATTGGGTATGGGAAAAAGTAGAGATTCATTTATGGGCCTTAGATATGTTGAAACTAGTATGTATTAGTCTAACTATGGAGTTTCACAGATTATTTTACCTTAAAGTTATCTATTTTTTAGGTTCCATAGCTCATATGATCTGATAAAGGAAAAATTCATTTTTACCATCTTATAGAATTGGGGTCAGCCATAGATGATGATATCCAAGGATGATGGGATCCATAATAGGTATAATTTGGATGATTGAGTAGATTTAGTCACCATCCTTTTCCACCTCCCTAATATATAGAAGGTATGGGTTTGTTTATTCCAGGGAGAATCTCACAAAGCAGTTTGATATGGATATAGGACCCACCTTATTATTCACGACCAATTGTGTGTAAGATAGGAAATGGAGATTCATCGAATAGAGGAATTCATTGGAGGCATTCATATATTGAATACATATATTAATATGATTCTATCATACCAATACATTCACATACTAGAGAAAGAGGAAATGGGTTAGTGACTTTATACATTGGGGCATCGAGGACAAGGTTTCCATGGAAGATGAGGTGTATGATTGGTGCATCAGAAAGTTGTGTGAAATGAAATAATCTGTTTTATAGATCCATATCATCCAATGGGTTTGAAATTCATTATCACATTATTCTATTCCATATCAACTATATTTAATCCTAAAATTCTTTAAAAGGAAACAAAATCAAGTCACCCGTCAGTGAAACATCATACATAATAGTTTATGGTCAATCAATTACTTTAACAGTTAAATGATAAAAAATTTGTCCTATTCATATTTTAAAGCCTTGGAACCATTGAAAGATTCTTGAAAAGTTTACATTTTTTATCAAGCAAGATTCAGGACCACTGATTAATTTTGGAGGTCAGAGAATGGTTTCACAATTATTCAAATCTGGTTTATTATACTTTTTATGATAGAAAATCCCAATAGATTTTATATATTTTATTGGATATGGGTACTCATTTAAAAGGATTATGGTCATTTGTATTTTATACCCATGATTCTTAGGAACTCACATTGTTTGAGAGGGTGTGAGGCTAGGATCATCACACCCTTTTGGGGAGATATTTCATACTCTAGGGCTCTCTTATATATTAATGAAATGTTTATAAATACTTACCAATTTTAAATATGATACTAGTTAATGATTCAATGACAATATCAAGTCTAGAAGTTAATATAAACAACTTATGATATTTCTCATTCTAAAATATTATCATATTAATTTATTTTCCTTTAATTTATAGGCACAATTGGGAACTCTTGAGCTTTTATCTTTCTAGGGAGGCATTGATGTTTTGGATTTGGGATTGAACCTCAACATGGAATCATATGTAACATAGGAAAATGGGAATCACAACCCATATAGTTCAATTGACAAACATTAAGGTTGTGTAATGGAACTCTACCACGTAGTTTAACATGATGTGGTTAGGATGTTTTCATGCATATTAATGTCAGGTGATTAAGACATATATGGGGGCCTTTATTTTTCACATATGGGGGATAAATCAATATAAATTTATCCTAAATATCTTGGAAAAAAAGAATCATTGTCCACATAGTTCCTATGTTGAGGGAATTTTCATCGTAAAATCTATGACATAAAATTCTTGATCATGTATTATTCATATAAGTAATCGTTAATACTCTTACCTAAAAATGTATCCCTTCGAAGAAAATGAATATGAAGTTAGGACATATACCTAGGAATGACTCCCATAAAAAGGGTGTTTTTCATGCTAATTTAATGATCATTGTAAATATATAAGCCTTAAATACTCATTCCTTGTGTGAGAAATAAGGGATGGTAGGAGATCAAACACATTTCATGAGAATATGATTGAATTTAAATTTGTATGGAGCTCGTACAATGAGGAATTTGTGAGATAAATTTGGTAATAAGACTATTGTAGAATACGTATCTATAATAATGAAAATGAGATTTCACAAGCACTATTACAATGTCTATGTCTTATGGTGGTGGATCATGGTCTTTTGAGGAATGTGGAAATGTGAACGGACCAATGGGAATATCATTGATATGGTGCTTGATATTTAATCAGGCATCTAACATATCCTTTTTATAATAAGAATTCATATCCTTACGGTTCTATTGTTCATTTATCATTGATGGGAAATGGAGGATGGTTGTACTCATAGGAATGTTATCCCTATGGGTTATGAATCATAGTAATATTAGAAACTTTTATTAAGGTGGACACAAAATTAGTATTAATCCTTAAAGAGTATATGCAATTTAGACTCATGATGCATGATGAACCCAAAAAAGGCACCTCAACTTAATTTATATAATAAAATCCATGAGGAGAGATCTCAACATGTGGTGATATGTTATAGGATCCATAAGGAGGGATCCCATGTTGTGGAAATATGATAGATTAGAAATGAGGCATGTTGACTTAAGGTGTTATGATGTATTAATAGAACTTACGACTAAGAGAATACCAAGATGACATACTAATTAATTATCATATGGATGATTATGAAAGATAACCATGAATGTTATGTTGAACATTCATGTATGGAACAAATGCACTCAAGGTGAAATGTGCCAATATTACCACACATTTATTAAAAAAAATTAGGTGATCACACAATAAAGTAATGTTCAAGTGCTTATAAGAGGACACATGACATAGGGATTAATTACTAGGTTTCATGGAATAGATTTTTTGGATATGTTTCATGACCCTTTTAATTAATAAGTTTCATATAATAGGGCCATATAAATTGATAATTGAATTGGGCATGCAATAAAGGAAACATGGTTGAGCCCACATGATCAAAGGGCACACAAAAAGCTTCTATGATAGTGTTGGAACATTTAGGGTTGTAATATAAAGCCATATGAATACTCATCCTATGAAGAGGAAGCATGTAAAAGGGTTCATGACAATGGATTTAGATGGTAGTTTTTCTTAAAGGATTCCTACATGAATAAGGTTCATATACAAGAGAATATGAACAAGCCAAATTGACAATGTCGCTTAACTAGATTTACAACATGAGAGGGCCACAAAACTATGTGTGCATTAATGAGTCATGTAACAAATCTAAAATAAGGAACATAACTAATAATGCATAGAAAATATCACTTGAACCATCAAATGACCAACTCTTTGAATGTTATGGCCATGTATATACATTGCGTGACCAAGGGTTCACATGATTAAAATAAACCAAAATATTGGTCCATCATGGATAGCTTCTTCAAACCCATAGTGTGACTGAGATCACTAGCATGATGTACAATTTATGTGGGTGCACTATCCAGTGGCTGTAGTAAAAATATAGGTTAACAAAGAGTGCATGAGTTATTTGTGTGAATCCACTACAAATGAAGGTGTTGTGAAGAGAGTATTTATCAATGTTTAATGTATGGGGAGTAGGTTTTAGGGATACATATTATTAGATATTTAATGTTATCATACGATTTCCTAGAAGGTTTCGATAATAGCGGTGTCATGTATCTCCCTCTTATCATCTATCATGGGGGTCTCTATGGGTTTTCCACCAATCTTATTGGTTTTTTTCTCTTTCATGTAATCCCCCTTTTCCTCCTATTATCCCAGCTCTCCTTTCCACAATCATTTAAGGAGAATGGAAAGTCTTCTAATAGGAAAAGGTGTACGTAATAACAATATTTTTTCAAGGAAATAAAGACTAATATGTGAGATTAAGGTGGTGGATGGTTAGGGAACAATCTAGTCGTGTCTAGTAAGTTTCATGTGAATAAGGTAGCATATTGTAGATGGTTTATTCCATCACATCCCAATATGAAAAGATATCATGAGATAATAATATCAAGTTTAAAATCTCTCAAAGTACATCACATGTCTCATTCTGGGTAAGAACTCACACATCCCCAGGGGGTGTCTCATGAAGTTTGATTTATCGCATGATCACATTGGCCTATTGGTGTCATATGAACTAATGATTCCTATATTATTAAGCACATATCCCATACCATTGCATGATCCCAATTAGGGAAAAGGGAATATCCATAAACATTCCTTTCACACATATACACATAACACAATCATGGGGAATTATGTAATAAACAATGACTTTGAATCTCCTCCATCATGGAAAACATCTCTAAGGTTCATCGGGTGATTCTCTTAAGGTATAGTGATCACATATTCAAATGGGAGTCACATTCATTATATTTTTTAAGGGAAAAAATATTGTTATTTGGAAGAAACCATTCATTTAAGACATAGATTGAATGAATGGTAGTTCATATGTTGATACTGGGTCATTCTCTTTGGCCTGTATAGTGGTGGTAGTCGATCATCATTCTATACAAGAATATTCACATGTTGGTGGGTAAGTTTCATAAGGTTGAAGATAACAAGATGGTGTTTAGATGTCATAGATATATTTCATAGGGTGACCATTGTTCAGTATGAATATTTAATGATAGGTTAATAGTGTTCTACCCCTCCCCTTCCCCACACCCCACTTCGAAAAAACATTCCATATTGAGATGTTTTATTAACCAATGAATAAAGAAGACAGGGAAAAATAAAGTGACTGGGTCTTCACTAAGATTACACTATTACCTCCTAATGTTGGAAACTCCTCTACACTATCATCCCACAACATAACTCTATTCACTCTATTCATCCCCATGTGAATTAACCCACTTATCCTCTATGTCTAGAATGTTGTGTTATCTTTTTACTATGGTCAAGGATACTTTTATATGTTGGGTTGAGTTGGATGACCAAATTTAATTGGTATAAATAGTTTTTTTGAACACATATATAATTACGTATAAATATTCTTTGTAATATATTCCATGAAATTATAATATAAATCTCAATCCATTTACCAAATTTTCCACTCCCAATCATTAAAATCTTCAAATTCCTCTATGTAAAAAAATAAAAATAAACTATTCCATGCATGAGATTATTCAAAAATCATCAAAACGAGTTAAAAATCATTTATGTAATAAATTATTTTTTCCTGGAATTGAAAACTTCTCAATCATTTCATATTAAACTCTATGGAACACATTTAGGTGTTCCAAAAACCATTCAATGCATAAAATCTCAAAATGTTTCATTTGGGTTATTATCAAATGGAATATAGATATATTATTATTTAGGAAACCTAATGAATATAGTGACATGTAATGGATGTAAACAATTAATGGTTATCACATATATTAAACAATGTGATATGAGGATATCATTATATGTGATAACATGTCTAACTTTGTGGGATACTACTACATTTAGAGTTTCGATATATGATCACCTATATAACAGGAAATGATACGAAAATATCAATATTTGTTGTTTTTTTAATAAATTTTCAGAATTTAATAAATAATTTATATACAAATTATAAAATTATAAAAATATATAATATTTATATCAATATGTATGAAATATTCATAAATTATCTATTACAATATATTCATATCAATTGCATAATTTTACAAGATTTAAATTGTTTACATTATCTATGTTGAATATTTAAAATTTCCATTTATTTATTTAATGGAATATTAAATATTCATGTAGATAAACTATTTATATTATGAATATTTGTATGATTTAATATAAAAATTTATTTTTTTCATAAAAACTTTATTCCATACATTTATGTATATTTATTTTAGGTATATTAAAATATTTAATATATGGTCAAATAAAATTAATGAATTTATTATTATAAGTAAAAAATATGGATTTATTATCACTATTTTTATATATTTGAACATAAAATTAATTTTAAATAAATACCCATATAGAGTAATGATTAAAGAATAATAGGAATTAAAATAGTAATACCATTTTATTTGGGAATATGGTTCTATCTATAATGTTGGGGATGGAAACAAGACGTACCACACACACACTTTTCCAAATTCTAATTTTTTATTTTTAAAATAATAGAATTTATGGTTGAGTGAGAAAAAAACATGAATAACACACTTAACAGGTAAGACACAAATACAAAAAATAAACAATGGGCCACCAGGGTTCTTGTTGTTCCACCCAAGTGACTTGATAAACATCAAATTTAAAATTTCAAAAAGGAAAAGTAGGTGGAACTGAAAAATCAGGTATGATGACTAAGAACATAAAAACTATTATACTATACACAACATATAATTTCATATAATACTCTTCCACTAAATATACATCACTATCAGTCATCATAGATGGATTTATCATCATTATAAGAAGAAGAAATAATCTATTCAACATTATCTCAAAACTCCATTTCCATTGGGGATGCCAACCCATTCGAGGAACCAAGGAAGATATGTAACCACCAATTCATAGTAATACCCCATCACAAAAGTTGATGAAAATACAAAATATAAATAGTTAAAAATGACTAATCTACAATTTGTGACTTCTACTTCCAACATTAACATCATTTGAATAAATACTAAAAAAAAATAGAATGACGTCATCACTAGATATGGGAACAAACTCTATCATAGTAGCACCAGACAACCATAAAAAATCCAAAATAAAAAATTTCATGATTAAGGATGGATCACATTAAGGCTCTTCCTGAAAAAATATGAACACGACCAATATTTTGTGGGAAAAACTAGAAATAAAAAATCATTAAATATGTATGTAATGACCATGAAGAGAACTAGGAAAGTAAGAAAACCCCATACCAAAAAAGTCAACACACTTGAACCACCATTCCTTATTCTCTATTATGATTTATTTAAGAAAAAATAATACTATACCAAGATGGGGTAAATCATGGTGGGAAAGAAATAAAGAGTATAGGGGTAAGTCTCTAACTATAAGACAACCATACAAAGTTGAGATGAAAAATGAAACTGAATTCCATCACTGATAAAATCCAAAAACACCATGTTTACCAACATAATAACCAGGATGGAGGTTAGTTTAGTTGTAAGAGTATAAAGAGAAACAGTTGATGGGTAACAGTTCACAGATCATGATATTCAACCATCAAAAACCCACTAATGATTTGAAACAACTTAGGAAAAAACAAGGAATAAAAAGGAAATGAAGATGAAGAATACAACCTAGTAGGGGAATATATGAAGAGATAAAATGATGTGAGGTGAACTTTCATGAACCATCCTGGGTACTCTAGTAACTCAATAACAGATCGTGCCCTAAAATATCCTTAAGAGTGTTCCTAATCTCCATAGGTCAACGAATAGAACCTGGAATCACATTAAAATAAGGCGGGAATGCATTTTCTACAAGAAATGAAGAAGCAAGATAGAAAATCAGTATGCGTAAAAAATAAACTCCACCGGAAGTAAAGTTTCAGAATTCAAATAGGTATAACAACCATTAGTACTATAACCAAGTACCAAAAAATAAAAAATTTCTTATGTCCCAACTAATGCAACTCACTATGTCCACAGATCAACAGGTAGAACAACCTCCAAGTGGTGCTTTACCCAGGATTGAACCTAGATAGATATAATCTTCAAACACCTGAAGGAATGGGTAGGTTGTGAGATAAAAATCTCAGTAGGGTCTCACCAAAGATTCTATAACATATTCCAGTATTAAATTTACCAAAGAAATATCTTTATATTAAAACCAATCAAGTTTGGTATTTTATAAGCATAATTAGAAAAATTAATTCATAACATTTAAAAAGATAGAAATAATTTTGCAAATCATGATTAACATTTCAAAATGATGGAAATAAATTTAAGCAAAGTCTTCACATTTCAATTTATTGAATATTTCTAAAACAATGTTACTTTTCAAAAATGGATTAAATAAAAAATTTATATTAAATAGTCTATATAAATTATAAGCCACGTAAAATGGTTCATAAAAATGGAATATATTCATTAGAAAAACATAAAAGTGAGAAACAAGGTCATATGACAAATAAGGTATGATAGTTATAGGCTATAGGGACTCCACACATAAGGTTACATGAAAATTTGTACGTAAGTTCCTTTGAACTCATGCCAAAGAGGACTCAGCACCATCTCTTATGGGATGTGATGTGATGATATTATGTTTTTCAATGATGTAAAGAATAAAGTGTTGTATAAATAAATAATTAAATACATAATTCTTGAATGTGATTTAGTAAAAAATAATTATTGGAAATTTATATCAAGCAACCTTAAAATAAAAATTAACCCCATTATCGATTACAAATATGCCAATTTTTATTTAATGACCAAAATGGATTTTTAATCAAAACATGCCTTTACATCAAAATAAAACTCAAAGGTTTCCATAAAAACCATTTTAAATCCATTTTCAAAATAATAATTTGAAATCTATTCAAAATTTAATTCCAAAATTAACTTTCAAAAATGAAATTCTACAATTTAATTTTTCACAAGATTAAATCAGTTTCCCAATAAACTCGTAATTCAATGGAATTGCGGATTTTCATAATTTTCTATTAATTCCATTTCCAAAATGTAATTAAAAAATTTAATTGAAAATATTTCCATAAAATCAAAAATTTAAATTAAACAACATAAATTTCATAAATTTTAATAAACACAACTTAATTCGATAGAATGGTGGGAATCCCAATTTCTTTTAAAAAAATCATTTTTAAAACCAAAACTCCCAATGTAATGAAATTGGATTTTTTTCCAAAAAAACAATTGAAATAAATTTATTGAAAATTAATAAATTTAATTTAATTTAAACAATTTAAATTAATCAAATTAATTTATGGTTAACATAAAGTAGCCATTGTACTGGAACCACCTACCTCATGATCAATAGAACTCGGAATGCCGAACCCTAATCAGGATTTTTCAAAAAATAATGGTGATCATGTAATTTGGTAAACAAGGATAAAACCTAGGTTTATAATAAAAAAAGTGGGCATTTGATCTATAATTAAACATAGGGATCCATAGAACCCTGCGGAGGAGAAGAGATATCACAGGAAAATGAGAGAAAGAAGAAGAAACCAATCAAGTGTATATTGCATGACTTTCCTCATAAATCGATCTACTTACAAGAGTGTGTTGAGGGGAAAAACTCTTCTTTGGATCTCCATGGAAGGGATAAATCCACTATGGGTTGTATCGGTTTGTCGAGGACCTAAAAGTGGGTTGGTAATTTTTAATCAAAATTAAGATTAATTAAAATCCTATTCGCATGGTTTCCTAGACAGTGGCACATAGTTTAGAAAAACCATTAATAAGTCATGCTCCTATTTTAAATGGGTCGTATGGTTCATCTTAAGAGGGAACATTGTTTGTAAACTCTGTGCCAACCATGAAAAAGAACATTGTCTGGGGTTTTATGATTTGATTTAGCATGGCTTACGGTTTGGGAAAACCGTGCACCGACTGTGCACTAGTTGAGAAACTTCTATGATTTTCCAAATTTGACCCGAAGTAGCCCAAAACAAAACCTAACCAAAGAATGATTAAAAATATGGAATTAGAAATACCTGAAAATAATAATAGGATGATACAAACTCCACACCATAGGAATATTTTTTCTCTATAAATCCCATAAAAAAAGATTCCATTCCAAAATGATGTGACCACTGCTCTTTCATTAGTGCCTCCCTCTCCCATGTCTTTTGAGAATCTGAACTCTGAAGCCCTAGAATGAGAACCATAGATATAATCCTCCCACAAACTACATTGGTTTTAGAATTAACCATCCTGAATGGCTGCTCGGTTAGGGATAAATCAGGTTCAACCTCAAGATCACAATAACTCAGAACATGAGATGGATCAAATAAATACTTTCTCAGCTACAATACATGGAACATGTTATGTATCGACATATGTTGTGGTGGTGGTAATAAATGATAATAATATTTCCCCACCTACTCAACAACATCGAAAGGTCCCATAAAATAAACAGCAAACTTCCCTTTCCTCCCAAGCCATCGATGACCCAATCGAGGTGAAACCTTCAAGAGCAGTTTTTCACCAATTAAGAATTACAAAGGTTGATGGAGGTGATCATAATAAGACTAATATCATATTTTTACCACCAAAATTCCTCAAATAATCAACTGAATCTTTTCTATCATCTCTAGCAAAAAGCTAGGTCTAACCAATAAACTTTCACCAATCTCCGACCAACACAATTGTCATTACCCTTCCCCTGGGGCCCATGCCATGACTACCCCAGGCCCGCCTTTCATAGGCCAGGGGCTGGTGACTAGCACCAAAAGGAATATTGCCTAAAACTGGGAAGTCATTGCCCTTATAACCTATAAACACATACAACCAAGCACACAAAAAGATACAAACAACAAGTAAACTGTATAACAAAAAGTGTGTTGAATGCCGAAGGGGCCGGAATACATGCCCAATAGTAAAGGTACAAGTAAAACTGAAATAAAATACTAATGATGAAAAATAAATGAAGCTACCGGGTCGTCCTATGAGATTCCTACCTAAATATTAGGTACAGATCGCCTCCTTAGCACTCCATGCCTACTCTTCTCCTCTTCATACCGAAACGTCGTTTGGTCCACCTTTGGGAACTTTCCAGTACTATTACCCTCAACCTCGATTAAACTTTTCTGTTTTCTGAACCAAACACAACTAGGTGCGGGCATAGCTCTTCCAGGGGTGAGTATAACAATACGCAGTGGGGACCCCGAGACCCTCAAGGTCTCACAATATCCACAAAGGATAACCACAAAGCATGAAAACAACTAACAACCCTACTTAGATATATGCCCATACATATACATAAGTTATCAAGTATACCCATCTCAATCATGAGGAAAACATAGAGTCCAACTCAAAATCCCAAAGCTCAGCTGTTCACACAAAAGAAGGAATAGAACATAGGTAAGTTCCTCATAGGTATGCCACACAGAAGAATACCACCATGGTATTTCCATGAAGGGAAGTAACACAAAAGTACAAAATTAGCTCACACCAGGTATAACATAAGTACAAAAGTACATATGATTAGTCGAAGGCTTGATTATCTTATTCTATTAAGAGGCTATGCTGCTGACCCACACAAGATCAATCAGTGCTGACCCACACAGGATCGCTCGGTGCTGACCCACACAGGATTGCTCAGTTCTGACCCACACAGGATCACTCGGTGCTGACCCACAGAGGATCACTATATGCTCACCTACACAGGATCTCTTGGTGCTGACCCAGACATGATCGCTTGGTGCTAACCCACCAGGACCACTCTTCATTCTTTACATCACAACTAGCTTATGGGTTCCGCACTAAGCTTGCTCATCTCTGGGAGAGTTTGATCCTCAAGCCACTAGTCGATATTCCAACTACCAAAAAGTCCCATGATGAAGTATCCCAAAGGACCGCCACATCATAGGGGTCTCAATGAATTAGACGACGCGTCAATCAGATGCTCGGTCTGTAAGTTAGTAGCCTATTAGTCCCGAGGGAATGGTTGGATTCATGATCAATACATCCCAACTATAATCCAAAATTATTGAAAACTCTAGTGGGGTATACTCAAATGTACTGTCTTGCTCTAAGGTTTCCAGTGCCACTGACTATTCGTCAAACGGACGCCCGGTGCCAAAGTTATGGCCGATAGAGCGAAAAGCGCGTAGCTAATCCGAGTCTGGTTTGACCCAGCCTGACCCGACCCGGTTTGGGTCAACCCGGCCAAATGGGTACAACCCACCGGGTCCCGCCCAGCTCGCACTAGGCGGCGCGGGGGCTATGGAGCGGCGCGAGGCAGCGAGGGTGGCGCAGAGGTAGTGAGGGCCGCGAAGGGCCACGGGTCCGTCGAGGTCGTGGGGGTCGCGGAGGGTCCTGGGGTGTTGAGGCTACGAGGGCTACGAGGACCATGGGGCAGGAAGGCCACGGGGCCGTGACACCGCGTGACGGCGGAGGCTGTGGGACCACAGAGGGCCGCTAGGGCTGCGGGGTGGTGGAGACCGTGGGGAGAATGAGCCCGCGGGGCCACAGAGGGCCGCTAGGGCCGCGGGGCGGCGGAGACTGTTGGGGGAACGAGCCCGCGAGAGGTGGTGTCCGCGGGGCAGCGGAGGCCGCGATGCGGCAAAGGCCACCGGGCGGTGGAGGGCATGAGGCGGCGGCGGCTGTAGGGCGGCGCGAGGCCATGGGGCGGCGCGAGGCTGCGGGGTAGTAGAGGCCGCGGACAACGCGTCGGTTGACTTTCATTAAGACGGGTTTTCACGGGTGCGTTTCTTAGCGGAAAGAAACGGCGGGGGTCGTGCGGGCCCCACCTCACAAATATCCTACCAAGGGGGTAGGATATTTTTGGATAGCATCCTATCCAGTTCAAATCAGTTCAAGCCGCCTTTAAGTGGCTTCAAGTGGCTTCCAAGTGGCTTAACTGAAATAAAATAAAGTTATCGCAAAATTATTTTATTTCTTAACTTTAAGCCCGAAAATTAAAAACCACACCCGAGCAAACGCAACTCCGGAAGAGGCGTTTCTAAGAGAAAACCGATGCTGCAATTTCATTGGTGCCCTCAGAATTCGATTCCGGGCACCGGTTCAAAAGTTAGAGAAACTCGCTCGCCCGTTCACTGAACGTACCCGAGCCAATCTTCAGAAAATGATTCCGGGCACACCGGGCCTCGGAATCAGGTGCCGTCAGAAACTGCGCTCTTGTAAAATTCCAAAGATAATTAAGAAAAAAAAATTTCCTTGAAATTTATGGGTCTTTAAATTACTCCCACCTCAGGACTTTACGTCCTCGTAAAGATACATCAAAAACTAGGGAAACAAATGTGGGTACTGAGCACGCATCTGAGCCTCCCGATCCCAAGTGCTCTCCTGGAGGTTCCCGTGCTGCCATCTGATGCGCACAAGAGGAATCGATCGCCCACGTAGGACCCACTCCTGTCGATCCTCTATCTCCACTGGGACCTCCGCAAAATTCGCTCCATCATCCACGTCTAGCTCCCCATAGTCAATGATGTGTGTCGGGTCGTGCACGTATCTCCTCAGCTGGGATACGTAGAAAACGTCGTGCACCAGGTGAAACTGAGGTGGCAGAGCCAGAGGATAAGCCACCTCGCCAACCCTGCTGAGGACCTGGAAGGGTCCGATGAAGCGTGGAGACAACTTGCCGCCTCGGCCAAATCTCCTCAAACCACGTCGAGGTGAGACCCAAAAGAAGACGTGGTCTCCATCCTCGAACTCTAGTGGCCTCCGCCTCCTGTCAGCATATGACTTCTGCCGGCTCTGTGCTGTCCTCATCCGCTCCTGGATGACCTGGACCTTCTCTGTCGTGGCCCAGACCATCTCTGGTCCCACAAGTGCTGACTCCCCAGGGTCTGTCCAGCACAAAGGGGATCTGCAAGGCCTGTCGTACAACGCCTCGTAGGCTGCCATCCCGATGGTGGAGTGGTAGCTGTTGTTGTACGAAAACTCTACCAAGGGTAGGTGGTCCTCCCAGCTGCGACCAAAGTCGAGGACACATGCGCGGAGCATGTCCTCGAGAGTCTGAATAGTCCTCTCCGTCTGACCATCCGTCTGAGGGTGAAAGGCGGTGCTCATACGTAGTCGCGTCCCGAACGCCTCCTGCAACCCCTTCCAAAGCCGGGAAGTAAAACGAGCGTCCCGATCGGAGACGATAGTCGATGGCACACCGTGAAGTCGTACAATCTCCTGAACGTAGAGACGCCCCAAGCTCTCCACTGAGCCCTACTCTCGGATGGGTATGAAGTGTGCCGACCTGGTGAGTCGGTCAACAATCACCCAAATGGAGTCGTGACCTCTGGAAGTGCGTGGAAGTCCAGTCACAAAGTCCATAGATATCCTGTCCCACTTCCACTCCGGGACCTCCAAGGGCTGTACCAAGCCTGCTGGTACCTGATGCTCTGCCTTCACCTGCTGGCAGGTGAGGCACCGTGAAACGAACTCTGCCACAACCTTCTTCATACCCGGCCACCAGTGCTGTCGTCTGAGATCCTGGTACATCTTCGCCACTCCAGGATGTACCACCAAAGGATAAGGGTGATACTCTCTCAGCACCTCCTCTCGTAAGGCGACTGGTACCAAGGTACGTCCTCTGAAAATGACATCGTGCTCTGCTCCAAGGGAGAAACCATCAGGTGCCTGTCCTGAGGATATCTGTGCACGCCGTGTCTCATAGTCAACGTCCCCATGCTGTGCCTCTTTGACCCACTGAAGAAGTGGAGGAGAGATTGTGAGAGACTGAAGGAAGGCTGCTCCGTCTCTATCCACGAAGGATATCTGCAAAGCGGCTAGCTGCTCTGTCGCCTCCTCAAGTAGCTGGATGCCCGTCCTCCTGCTGAGGGCATCAGCCACCATGTTACCCTTCCCAGGAGTATAGACTATCTCAAAGTCATAGTCCTGGAGGAACTCGAGCCATCGCCGTTGTCTCAGGTTCAGGTCCTTCTGAGAGAATATGTACCTGAGACTCTGGTGGTCAGAAAAGACTGTGAAGCGCTCGCCAATCAGATAGTGTCGCCATGTCTTCAGGGCAAAGACCACTGCTGCCAACTCCAAGTCATGGGTAGCGTAGTTCTGCTCATGAGGCCTCAGCTGACGTGATTCGTAGGCAATCACGGCTCGCTCTTACATCAGGACACACCCGAGTCCGGTCCCTGATGCATCGCAGTAGACTACGTATCCAACTCCCTCCTCGGGCAACCTCAAGATAGGTGCGCTGGTCAACCTCTGCCTCAGCTCCTGGAAGCTCTGCTGACATCTGTCTGACCACACAAAGGGTTTCCCCTTCTTCGTCAACGCTGAGAGTGGGGCCGCAACTCTGGAGAAGTCGGGCACAAATCTCTGATAGTATCCGGCTAGGCCCAAGAAACTCCGCACCTCTGTCACGCTCTTGGGTGGCTCCCAAGCTAGCACTGCCTCGATCTTCGCGGGATCCACTGCAACTCCCGCCTCAGAAATGACGTGCCCCAAGAAGTGGACCTCACGTAACCAAAACTGAAACTTCGAGAGCTTTCCATAAAGCTGGTGCTCTCGGAGTGTGTCTAGTACAACACGCAGGTGGTAGGCGTGCTCCTCCTCCGTCGTTGAGTACACCAAAATGTCGTCGATGAAGACCACGACAAATAGATCAAGGTATGGTTGGAAGATCCTGTTCATGAGGCTCATGAACACTGCTGGAGCGTTGGTCACGCCGAAAGGCATAACCATGAACTCATAGTGGCCATACCGACACCTGAAGGCCGTCTTCTGCACATCATCGTCTCGAACTCTAAGCTGATGATAGCCTGACCTGAGGTCTATCTTCGAGAACCACCGTGCTGCCTTGAGCTGGTCGAAGAGGTCATAAATCCTGGGTAGCGGATACTTGTTCCTCACTGTCACCTGATTCAGGCGACGATAATCGACACACAGTCGCAAGCTCCCGTCCGCCTTCTTGGCGAACAAAATCAGGGAAGCCCAGGGCGAAACACTGGGTCGGATGAACCCCTTGCCCTGTAAGTCCTCCAACTGTACCCGCAGCTCTCGAAGCTCAGCGGGGGCCATCCGATATGCTGGAGTGGATATCGGGGTTATCCCGGGATACAGGTCAATATAAAAGTCTACTTCTCTATGAGGAGGTAGTCCTGGAACGTCGTCGGGAAAGACGTCCGCGTACTGATCCACCACTGCAGGAAAACTGGGACTCTGCACGTCAACTGCTCCCAGGATGAGGCTAGCCAACTGATGAGTGATGGGCTGACCTCTCCTCTGCGTGAGTCCATCCTGTGCTGCTAAGGCTCCCTTCTCGCTGGTGAAGGTGAACCTGCTCCCGTCGGTGCGCACACATCGCACCTTGTGCCTAATGCAGTCAATCTGAGCATGGACCATAGATAACCAATCCATGCCCAAGATGACGTCATAAGGCCTCGACGCCGCTACAAGAAGATCCCAGCCGAAGCTCTCGCCTCCTAGAGTAAGCTCACACTGCCGGCACCAGTGCGTAATCGTCGAGTCTGCTCCCGTAGGAGTCTCTAGCCGTAAGGATCGAGCCAACGGCTCTGTCGGAATCTCCGAGCTCCGAACAAGGGCAGTGGCTATGAAAGATTGACTCGCTCCTGTGTCTATTAGAACTGCAACAAGGGTGGAATAGACACATATCGTACCTCGAATCATCTCTGGCGCACCGTGGTCGTAGGCCTCCGCTGCCTGGAGCTGAGCCTGTCTCTGCCCGCCAGCTCCCTGTGGTCGAGGCGGGCCTCCTGGTGGTGGTGGTGGCAGAGCCTCAAAGTGTCGCCCACCACCTGCTGCTCGGCCAGCTCCTCTGCCTCGTCCACCTCCTCCCTGCGGACCGCCACGGTCGACCCTCTGCCTCTGCCTAGGTGGTCCCTCCACCGTCTGCTGACCCTCGGTACGACGGGTCGGGCAGTCACGAGCCATGTGGCCCCGCCCGCTGCACTCGTAGCACTACCTGCCTCTCGGAAGACTGGCTCCGGGCTGGGTGCCCTGCACTGCTGAGCCAGTGTCCCGAGGTTGCCTGCCGGAAGGTCTGGTCCGCCTGGAACCCTGAGTCATCCGCCAGCTACCAGCTGTCGAAGACTCCGCTATCTGTCGCCCTGCGGTAGGTCTCGCTGTGGACTCAGCCAGGAAGCTCTCGATCAGGAGGGCTCGCTCCAGTACTCCTGCCTGGGTCGGGATGCTGAGGGAGATCAACGATGCCCTGATCTCATGTCTCAAACCCTGCTCGAAGGTCCGGGCCCGGAAGAAGGGGTCCCGTACCATGTCTCTCGAGTACCGAGAAAGGTCGGTGAACCTCGCCGCGTACTGAGCGACCGTCAAGCTGCCCTGCCGCAGCTGAAGAAGCTCCTGGATGCGCACCGCACGGAGGGTGGCCGGGACGAACTCTGAGCGGAAGAGGCTCTCGAAGTCCGTCCAGATGAGGGTGGCCTCATCGTGTACCTGTAGCATCAGGCTCCACCATCGTCCGGCTGCTGCATGAAGTAGGCTCGCCGCGAGGATCACCATGAGATCTGCTGGCGTCCTCACTAGCCTGAAAACTCGGACGACCGCCTCCAGCCAGTCCTCGGCTGCCTGGGGGTCCGACTCCCCACGGAACCTGGGTGGTCGCTGGCACTGGAACTCGTGAAGAGCTCTGAGGCGTCGTGCGTCGTCTGCTGCCAGTGCTGGAAGCATCGGGGGCTCGGAGGGTAAAGGTACTGCCGGTGCCTCTGCTGTCAACGGGCCCTGTACCGAGGCCTCGTCGCTCGGCGGGCTGTCGTCGCGCACTACTCTAGGAACCCTAGCTGGCTGCTGTCGTCGTGCCATCCTGAAAAGGAAACAAGTGCACCATGGTCAGAACAGTATAACTGGTGAGCTGACACAAGTAATCACAATGAAAACTTGAAACACACATGCAATCATTGTTTTCGTGCATTAAGTCGGAAACCAGAAGTCAGGGTCCTGGTGTATGGATACGTCGGCCGCCGCACCAACACTGGACTCCCTGGACTGATAACCACACTTAATACGCTAAACACTATTGCTTCACATAGAAGAAAGATCAGAGTCTGCGGTAGAACCGACCCCTCTGATACCAATTTGTCACGACCCGTCCTCGGGGCCCGTGCCGTGACTACCCCAAGCCCGCCTTCCATAGGCCAGGGGCTGGCGACTAGCACCAAGGCGTAAATCCCAACAAAAAGGGAAGGCATTTCCTTTGAAAAGTAAACAAGAACCACAGAGTAAGCAAGCGGAAAAGTAAACACTAAGTAAAAACTGTACAAGCTGTGCTGAAAGTAAAAAGGGGCCAGAAATACAAGCCCAACTGTAAAGTACAACTAAAGGGAAAAACAGCAACTGAAAGGAAAAACTGTAGCGTCGAGCCGTCCTCTGGAAGTCCCACTTGAAGGGTGGGTACAGATAGCCTCCACTGCTCCTCGGGTCCACCTAACCGCTCCGAGTACGTCCCGCCTAGTGGTGCACCTCCAGGTACTGTCCTGCTCCGCACGCCTCCTCCACAATCAGCGCTGTCTGTCATCTGCAACCAACACCACGAAGTGCGGGCATATCCCATGCAGGGGTGAGTATAAGCTACTCAGTAGGGACCCCGATACCCCCGAATGTATCCCGAAATCCACAAAGTATAAGCCATGAAGGAGATATACAATCACAAAGTAACATCTGACACGACTTAGGTATATGACCATACATATACCTAAGTCATCAAATCCCCGATCAGCTCCAACGTCCGAGCCCTAGCACAACTCAGTCCACACAGGAAAACAAAATGCATACCCACGCAGGATAGAACAACAAAATCCATAAGGGAGAGTAAACAGTAAATCCACACAGGATAGCTCAACACAATCCACAAAGGAGAGAAACACAAGATTCAGCTCACACATGTATACTTCTTCGGATGAAGAAAAGATGATCTCTGATCCATATAAGTCGTCGGACCCACGAATGATCGATAGGTAACTAATCTCTGTAGTGACCCACACAGGATCGGACCCACACAGGATCGGGCCCACGCAGGACCGGTAGGAGTTGGCTCACACAGAACCGCTGAGTGTTGACCCACACAGGATCAGATCCGTACAGGATCGGGCCCACACAGGACCAGGCCCACGCAAGACCTGTAGCACTGATCCACGTAGGATCGCTGAGTGCAGTAGTCATCGCAGTCCGATGAGGATCTCTGCACAGTCGTCGCCGCAGTCTACTGAGGATCTCTGCACGGTCGTCGTCGGAGTCCACGGAGGATCTCTGCACAGTCGTCGCCGTCGAGGAAGCAGTCGCAGCCAGCACTAGGGTTCCCGCACACAGCAAGCTCGTTCGGGAGGGTCCGCTCCACGAGCCGAGAGACTGATACATCAACTGTCACGAAGTCCAGAGTTGATGTATCCTAAAGTTCCGCATCGTCAACAGGAACTCCACGCAACAGACGACGCGTCGATCGGACGCCCGGTCTGAGAGTTATTGTCTTTTTCGTCCCAGGGGACCGGTTGGTTTTTAAGGACAAACCAACCCAACCGTAGTCCACCTGCGTCCAAACCTCGGGCGGAGGGTGCCAAAAGATCCGTCTCACAAAGAGGAACTCAACAAAGCTGATGGCACGTCAATCGGACGTCTGTGGCTCAAGATATGAGCGTTTCCGCTCCGAGGGCCCGGTTGGTTTCGTGTACGAACCAACCCGGACGAACTCAAAGTATTCCGAAACTTTGAGTGCGATATACCAAAACGACCCTCTCGATCCAAGGATCGCGTTTCCACTGACGGCGGGTCGTTTGGAGGCACGTAGTTCAAGATATGACCATTTGAATGAAGTCTGTCCGAAGACGGGGGGTCCGGGCCCGGGCCGACCCGGCCCGACCCCCCCCTGGTTGGCCCGGCCCGGCCCGGCCAGGGCCGGTCCGGCTCGGCTCGGCCGAGCCGCCAACGCGGGGGAAAGCCGCCGCCCCGCGTGACACTCCCGCGGCACCCGCGGGGTGTCGCCCTGGACACCCGCGGCACCCACTGGGTGTCGCGCTGGACACCCGCGGGGTGCCGCCGCCTCCGGCCGCCGGCGCCGCCGCGCCGGCGACCCGCGCCACCACCGGCTTCCGTGGGCCGCCAGAGTCGCTCCGGTGGCCCGTTTTCCTTCTCGTCTGCGCCATTGTTCCTCCCGGGTTCCGTTCTTTACTGCGGGATCATCAAACACCCATTGCGGCACGTTCCGTCATCGCCCGCCAGATCCGCAAAACACAAAGAACGATGGAGGGTTTCCGGGCCGTGTTCGTTTGACCCGCACCCTCCGTGTTAGATAATAAAAAAAACAACGGGAGAAATTTTTCAACACATGAACCGATAATTTTAATAAAAGTAAAATTGTTCATTTGAAACCGGCTCTTTAATTTTTAAAGAACGTTCACGAGAATATAAGAGGGGTATTCCAAAATTATAAAATCCCTACCTCGTTGATCGTCGCGCGCGGGCGTTCTTCGCGGAAAAGCTCGTCGCGGAAGAGCGGGATCGTCGCGTCGTCGCGGGGAGGCGTCGCGTCGTCGCGGATTCCGGCGTTGAGTCGGCGAGCTCAACGGACCAAGAACAACAGATTTAAATTATAAATAATTAAATCTGTGTTTAAAACCAATAAGGAAGGAACCTTGTGAGGAAATCCGAAATCACTCACCTCAACGGTCGGTGATTGGAGATCGGGGCGGAGAAGGACGTCTCAGACGGAAGCGTCGTCGATTTCCGGGTTCAGTGTTCTTCGCGTTCTTCGCATTCTTTGCGAGGGAGAAGAAGAAACAAGAATCCTCTCAAATCTTCTCAAAAGATTTTGGGTTGGTCTTATTTTATTAATATGCCAACACACGAAAACAGGTTAAGAAACGATTGAATTAATTCGTTGAATTAATTCAACGAAAGAAACATGCCATTTAATTCACGAAATAAACCGCCCAATTAAATGGTCTGTTAAGAATTTAGAAAACGCGTCGGTTGACTTTCATTAAGACGGGTTTTCACGGGTGCGTTTCTTAGCGGAAAGAAACGGCGGGGGTCGTGCGGGCCCCACCTCACAAATATCCTACCAAGGGGGTAGGATATTTCTGGATAGCATCCTATCCAGTTCAACTCAGTTCAAGCCGCCATTAAGTGGATTCAAGTGGCTTCCAAGTGGCTTAAGTGAAATAAAATAAAGTTATCGCAAAATTATTTTATTTCTTAACTTTAAGCCCGAAAATTAAAAACCACACCCGAGCAAATGCAACTCCGGAAGAGGCGTTTCTAAGCGAAAACCGGTGTTGCGATTTCATTGGTGCCCTCAGAATTCGATTCCGGGCACCGGTTCAAAAGTTAGAAAAACTAGCTCGCCCGTTCACTGAACGTACCCGAGCCAATCTTCGGAAAATGATTCCGGGCACACCGGGCCTCGGAATCAGGTGCCGTCAGAAACTGCGCTCTTGTAAAATTCCAAAGAAAATTAAGAAAAAAAAAATTCCTTGAAATTTACAGGTCTTTACATTTGGCTCGGCCAACCCCTGACCATTTCATCTCTCCACATCCCTATCTTCATCATTTAAGCCTCACATTGGGCAGAATCCATTCCAAGGAAGCCTTTGAGCTTAAATCAAATAGTGTTACCCGATTTAAAGGTAATGTCTTCCCTGGTGTTCTTTTGTTTTATTTTGCTTCTCAAAACCCCTAAACTATTTTTATTACCTTTTATTGTAACAAAACCAGTATATTAAATATACTATGATGTTTTTATAATAATTATTCAATCTACACTTTCACACAGCTTCGTCTAATGGTTAAAGAACATACTGTTTCTGTGGTTGGCGATTTTCTGCCTCACGAAACGATGATTGTTCAATATTATTTTAACACATTTAAAGGTGTCCAATATGATGTCACTGTATTTTATATATGATATATATGGTATTTCTGTTTACTATATGCTTCTGTATTTTATATTTAAAACATACCTTTATTCTTTTCATGTTTTGCAAATGCGATAATTTCATATGAGGAAGTGTGGACTACCGCCCCCTCAAGTGATGTGACTCGTTAATGCAATACATGGAATGTATAAAGAATGAAATTAATGAACATACGTGACCTATATAACATATATATTATAATGGAATTATAATATATATATATCTCATTTATTTTTAATTCCTTTAATATGAAAAAAATGAATGTAGCGTTCATGCGTATGTACGGCCTACCATCTCCATGAACGGTGCTTTTCATTTTTTTATCTCCAAATGTTATGGAATAGTATAAAATGAATATGTACTGGATATATATGATATTTTAATCATTAATACTATTATTTAAATGAATTACTTATAACTACATGGGCAATCATTTTCAAACAAGTTCATTTTTTTACTAATGTACCAAACATCGGCAAAAACATCTGATATGAACTAACATTATTAAACAATTATTATAACATTATCTTATGTGATATGAACTGAATAATAATTTTTAAAGGAGGTCCTTAAGCAATTATAAATTGACCAATGTTTATTATTCAGTAATATAAAGAAACGAACAAGACAAGTCGGACTTGAGGTAAGGGATCCGGCCTCTCGCTTTCTTTTCAAGTACCCTCTTTTATGTCATTCCATTTATTATCCATTTTCTTATGTTGGAGGATGTTATTTTATATTAAACATACTGTAATTTTTATTTTTATATGATTAGATACCCCCTCTTACTCCTATCAATTCTTTTTTTAGAATTTAAGTGGTGCCGTTAGGCTGCCGAATTTTCATAAGAGATCCAACCTCTCTCTTTCTTTTTATGTACTCTCCTTTATGTAACTTATTTTAAGCTCCTCTTTGTTATGTTGGGGGATGTTATTTTATATTCCTCTTTCTGTAAATTTTATGTTAATATGATGAGAGATCCTATTTGATCTCATCAATCCATTTTTGGATATTTTAAGTGGGGCTGTTAGGGTGCCGAGTTTTCATAAGTGATTTTTCATCTCACTTTTATTCCCGTGAGATTTATGCTACATTTTCCACCATTTCCTTTGAATGGTATATTTACTTTCCATTATTCTACTCTTTTCTTAATATACTTTCGTTAATGAGTATTTACATCAATGTTGTTTTGTCCTTCTTTCATGGGGTGTATGTTTTGAAAGATACCCAATTCGGTAAGGGAACCTTTCAACCTCCTCTTTTTAAAAAGACTTCTTTTGTTATGTCTTTTAATTCACATAATATTAAGTTGGGATATGTTCTTATATATCCTTATTAATGTAAATTTTATTTCCAAGTGATGAGATACCCTTTTTATCTCTCATCAACTCTTTTTCTGAATTTTGAAGTGACGCCGTTAGGCTGTCGAATTTTTGCAAGGGAACTTCTTAACCCAATTTTGATTATTTGGGATAAACTGGTACTCCTTGAATATGTCATTCTATGAATATGTGTGAATAACCTGGGATTTTTTTACACTTAATATCCACTTATATATGGTGTATTCATTTGTCACACATAAGTATGTAATTGATTTATCCTTAATCCAAGGATACCGTATTTGTAAGGGACTTCGTCTCAATCTACTTTCATTGAGGAATATTTTGTTTTATACACAACTTTCTTTTATGCAGTGTATAAACCCCTTTGACTTTTACGTTTATTCAAAAGTAATCCTTTTATACGAATCCTTTACTAAACGACAAAAGGGAATGTTTTTTTGTCGTACGTATGCAGCGACAACGACTTCTCCTCCGCCGTGACCATTATTTGAGTTTCGGCTTCCTCTACAAGCCATAACTTTTTTGAATGAAAAATAAATACCATGTTTTACTTTTCTTTTATTTTGGTATTTAAAATGGTTTTCATAATGTTTTTATATCAATGTGTTGTATTGATATCTTGTGATTGAAAAGTGGAAATGTTATGTTTCCTTTATGCATGTTTATGTGATACAATTATGTTATGGTTCTTGGGAATTGTTATGAAGATGGGTGGTTCCGTGATAAACTAAGGGCGGGTGAGCCCGATATAGCTCTCCAATGCATTGGCTAACGTGAAGGAGTTAAACGTTAAGGTTTCTCCGAAGAGATTTAGGGAATATACTGTGATGGGTATTCCAAATGTAACCAAGAGGGTTACTCCCTACGTAAGAATGCTATGAATTCCTCAAGTTACCTTTATGCCTTATGATTTCTATGATTTATTCAAGATTTGATGAGGTATGTTAAAATGATTATGTTTTATGAGTAAAGTATGATTTCATACATGGACTAATGTTTTCTTTTCTTACTTTTATATCCCTTACTGAGCTTTTTATGCTCATCCCAAGTTTTTGAAATGTTTTTCATAGGTCAAGGGTAAGGTGCATGATATGATGATAGTGTTAAGGATGTGTTAATAAAGAAACCTTGTTTTATTTTAAGTATGTTTCCGTTGATGGGGAAAAACCAATACTATCTTTCATGTAACCACTTTGTTTAAATGTGGAATGTAATTCATGATTTATGATCTAATTATCTAAAACTCTAAACCTAAAAAGATCCTCAATGTGAATTATTCATTTAATTCATCATTAAGTAAAGTTTAAGATTAGGGCCTTATAGTTGGTATCAGAGGTCGGTTTAGACAACTTTAGGGATTAGGATTTTTTGTTAGACACATGATTAGTCCCCATATCTATTATTTCAGTTAAATCGTTGTTTTATAACTTTTTTCAGGTAAAGTAAAGTCGGTTACGAATGGAAGGAATAGGATATCAAACAACATTCCTATCTCTTCCAGATGACATGCTTGAAAGAATTATTGCAATGTCATGTTCGGATGATTGTGAAACTTGTTTTAGCATAAAACTCACTTGAAAGAAGTTGTTTGAGATATCAAACACCTCCACTATACCCCGTTATCATTTTGGATCACGGGTTGTATTTAGACAAATACTATTTTCACAATATTCTCATATTTTCAAGAAAGGTAAATATTATCAAGGTATCTTAAAATATTTTACCTTATCACAAGAATTTGAAGCATATTATGATTTTAAAAATGGTGCTGAGGAAGGAGACCCTTGCACAACCTATTTATATTTTCTTTTAAAATATAGTCTCTCAGCACATACTTATGGTATTTTAAAAGGACCAATAATAGAAAGTTTCAACTCAAATTCTGTCCGACTATTTTATAGAAATCATTTTTTATCAGATGTTTTGGAATTATATGTCATACATGATTATTTTCCAAAACTGGTTTTCAGGGAACACCCATATGACCCATGTTGTACAAGGTGTATTTGGATGGAGGAAGCAAATGATTTTGAAGGATCTCTAAATAATTGTTGTAATGCATGGGTCTTCTACCTACGTGAGCAAGATGACGATGAAACCGAGTGGACGCCATGATCAAGGTATGATGTTATTCATTTTGGGAATCGTTTTATTTTATCTTATGGTGGTGAAATAAGACTTCAAGAATTAAGATGTTGAGATCGTAACGAATTTGGATGAAAATGATAGGTATAAGGAAACTATTGTGGTTAAAACACATTAGGGTTATTTTTGGAGTTTTATAAAAAGGACAACATGCAGACTGTGTGACAACCCTTCACGTCGGACAAAGCTGCGGGAATCGAACCCACAACCAAAGTGTGACTGGTATTTATCGCCTCCCACTGGACTATGTGAAGTCCCTGGTTAGTAATACTTATTATTTTTAGTTAGATGATTTTATTAATTAAGATTAAGTTGATTTTGGGTTATCTATGGAAATTATTAACCTATGATGGAGGATATGTGATTAGGTTAATTAATTTTCAATATGAGACTTTAAGAGAAACTGATGTTATTTGGAGATGAGTGTTAATTTGTACCTTGGAAGACAATGTGATTAAATCCTTCAAATATTTGGGTTTCAATCTTAGTTTGGTTTACTTTGAAGAATTTTATGGACAAATTTTTTATTGAATGGTCTTTGTTGAACTTTGGGCATTGTTTGACAAATTGTGGAGATTAAGAATATATTTTTTTTATAAAGGATTAACCTTTTTTGGTATTATCTGATCTCATACTAACCTTTTAGGTTTTATTTTTGGTTAAGGTCTAAATAAAATGGGAGTATATAGTTCTCTTTTGTGGAGTAGGTGATTCTCTATTAATTGATTATAGATCTCTTAATGTAAACAAGTCTTCCTAAATACTCATCATTTGGGTAAATTACGAGTTTGTGTAAGAAATATAGTAAAATTTGAAAGTCAACATGACAAGTAAGTATCATTCCTTAAGATAAAAAATAAATTCCTCAATGAAAAGTAACTTAAAACAAAAATGTTGTCTATTAACTTTTCCTACGGGGGAATCGAGTACCGTTTAACCCACCATAAGTATGTGATTTTCTTGTGGTTAACATTCTCCTAAACATGTTTTCTATCAATCTCCCCCAGAACATGACACTTTGTTTTTTCCTCCATATCCATGTTTTCCTACATGGAATCCTAGTATGGGTTAACTCTGGTGACCTTTGTACTTCTCTTTCTTTATTTTAAAGTGATTGTTTTACTGACTCTTGTTCCGATGTGGGATTTTCAAGGAAGTTTCCATGCCCAATTTTAAAATTGTGAGGACGCAATTCCCAAAAGGGGTGGAAGGATGTAACACCCCAGGTAAATAAATAATATGACATTTTAACATTTATCCATATTTGTGAATAAAATATTAATATTACTTTAAAGGGGACGCTATGCTCGATGGCGTACCCAATACGCAACAACGAGTTTCTTGGGAATCTTACGTTGCACCCTAACAATAAAATAATATTATTTTAAATGGTAGATAACGCCTAGCCGTGGTAATGGCGGGATTGAACAGAACTAACTACAAAATGATTATATATTTTTTTCAAATATTTTTACTCTTTACAATAAATGTTAGAGAATTAAAAATGCGAATGAATCCAATTTTAAGCGTAAACATTCTAATATTCATTAAAAGGTTGATTAACCGTCTTTTGATGGAGAACCTCTTTTAAATCCACTTTTGGACAATTTTATGTGTTATATTTGACAAAATAAAATTCTTCTTTAGAATCGGGACATCAAAATTTACTTTCTGTAAATGTTTGGTAATTTTCCGACAAAGTCCATTTTTTTAATGAATAGTGAAAAATGTTGTATTTTAATTCAAAACCTCTTTTTAATATAATTTATTTATATGAGTAGATTATCTTTTGAATTTTTTTTAAAGTGAAATTAGAATATATTTTTACCATTTAATCCAATAGTGGTCATTGGAATTAATTTCACTTTGAAATTGGACTTAAACTAGTGTCAATCTCTTAATAGATATTATTTCTTAAAAACACGCAATTTGTTATGACAGCGGGAATTAATTATTAAATTAATTAATGAAACTTATATGTTTTGAATTTTTTAAAATAGACATCATTTTTTAATTCGGAATATCAAATATAGCTTAAGGTGAATTTTTTGTATTTTTCTGAAAAACTTCAATTTTTGATGAATAGTGAAACCACTAAGTGGTAGTTTAAAAACTATTTTTTCGTTTAAATGAAACTTTACCACTTCTGTGGTTTTAATTTCAAAAATACTACATACATGGTTGTCATTATGATTTAAAATGTGGTTCAATGGGATAAAACAATTTTTTTGTGAATAGTAACTCTTAAATTTTTAATCACGATTAGAGGTAATTAGTGTAATTTAAGGTAAAGATAATGTTATAATAATATGAAATGACCAAGAAACATGTTCTACCATTATTGTATGATTCATGGACGACCAAGACAATCCATGGGTCAACTTGGGGACCCCATGGAGCCACCTTGGTTGGAAAATTACATTAATACCTTTTTATTTAAAGTTAAAATTAAGATGTCACAAACATGTGTTGTTTTACTAAAACAATTTTTACATGGTTTTATATAAGTAGTATTTTTGACTATAAATATTCATTAGAAATATAAAAAGATTTCATATATCATGATATTTTTTTATAATTTTTATACATTAAATAAGTTAATTTATTTATGACATCGTGATGATGCAGTGATTACCTCATAAATGAACTATTTAAATAAAATGAAACGATAATGTAAAATATAAGACCTACACTTTTCAAAAACCTATTGGATGTGTTTATTTACAACTTTTATCACCTTATCCTTGAAATATATAATTTTAGGACCTTTAAAATCTGAAAATCATTTTATAATAATGTAATATTTTATAACTTTCCAAGAGTGCCCCTCTTCTCCTCTTATAAAAGACCTACACCTCTACCACCTTACACACAACTCTCAAGCCTTTGGCTCGGCCAACCCCTACCCATTTCATCTCTCCACATCCCTCTATTCCTCATTGAAGCCTCAATTTGGGCAGAATCCTTTCCAAGGAAGCCTTTGAGCTTAAATCAAAGAGAGTTACCCGATTTAAAGGTAATGTCTTCCCATGTGTTCTTTTGTTTTTTGTTTGCTTCTCCAAAACCCCTAAATTATTTTTATTACCTTTTTTGTAACAAAACCAGTATATTAAATATACTAGTATTTTTTTTATAAGATGTATTCATGCTACACTTTCACACACTTTCGTCTAATGGTTAAAGAACATACTGTTTCTGTGGCTGGCGATTTTCTGCCTCACGAAACAATGATTGTTCAATATTCTTTTAACACCTTTAAATGTTTCCATTATGATGTCACTGTATTTTATATATGATATATATGGTATTTATGTTTACTATATGCTTCTGTATTTTATATTTAAAACATACCTTTATTCTTTTCATGTTATGCAAATGCGATAATTTCATATGAGGAAGTGTGGACTACATCCCCCTCAAGTGATGTGACTCGTTAATGCAACACATGGAATGTATAAAGAATGAAATTAATGATCACATGTGACCTATATAAAATATATATTATAATGAAATTATTATATATATATATATATCTCATTTATTTTTAATTCCATTAGTATGACAAAAAAATGAAAGTAGCGTTCATGCGTACGTACGGCCTACCGTCTCCATGAACGGTGCTTTTCATTTTTTATCTCCAAATGTTATGGAATAGTATAAAATGAATATTTAATGGATATATATGATATTTTAATCATTAATACTATTCTTTAAATGATTTACTTATTACTACATGGGCAATCATTTTCAAACAAGTTCATTTTTTACTCATGTACCAAACACCGGCAAAAACATCTCATATGAACTAACATTATTAAACAATTATTATAACATTATAATATGTGATATGAGCTGAATAATAATCTTTAAAGTATGTCCTTAGGCAATTATAAATTAACCAAAGTTTATTATTCAGGAATATAAAGAAACGAACAAGACAAGTCGGACATGAGGTAAGGGATCCGACCTCTCGCTTTCTTTTCAAGTACCGTCTTTTATGTCATTCAATTTATTCTCCATTTTCTTATGTTGGAGGATGTTATTTTATATTAACCATACTGTAATTTATATTTTTATATGATGAGATACCCCCTCTTACTCTCATCAATTATTTTTTTTAGAATTTTTAAGTGGCGTCGTTAGGCTACTGAATTTGCGAAAGAGATCCAACCTCTCTATTTATTTTTATGTACTCTCCTTTATGTAACTTCTTTCAAGATCCTATTTGTTATATTGGGGGATGTTATTTTATATTCCTCTTTCTATACATTTTATGTTAATATGATGAGATACCCTATTTGATCTCATCAATCCATGTTTTGAAGTTTTAAGTGGCGATGTTAGGTTGCCGAGTTTTCATAAGGGATTTTTCATCTCACTTTTATTCCCGTGAGATTTATGCTACATTTTCCACAATTTCCTTTGAGTGGTATATGTACTTACCATTATTCTACACTTTGTGTAATATAATTTCATTTCTGAGTATTTACATCAATGTTGTATTGTCCTTCTTTCATGGGGTGTATGTTTTGAAAGATACCCAAGTCGGTAAGGGAACCTTTCACCCTCCTCTTTTTAAAAGGATTTTTTTGTTATGTCTTTTAATTAACATACTATTAAGTTGGGATATGTTCTTATATCTCCTTATTAATGTAAATTTTATGTCCAAGTGATGAGATACCCTTTTTATCTCTCATCAACTCTTTTTCTGAATTTTTAAGTGACGGCGTTAGGCTGTCGAATTTTTGCAAGGGAACTTCTTAACCCAATTTTGATTCTTTGGGATAAACTTGTACTCCTTGAATATGTCGTTCTATGAATATGTGTTAATAACCTGTGATTGGTTTACACTTAATATCCACTTATATTTGATGTATTCGTCTTTAACACATAATTATGTAATTGATTTATCCTTAATCCAAGGATACCGTCTTTGCAAGGGACTTCGTCTCAATCTCCTTTCATTGAGGCATATTATGTTTTATACACAACGTTATTTTATACAGTGTATAAAACCCTTTGAATTTTACATTTATTCAAAAGGAATCTTTTTATACGAAGCCTTTACTAAATGACAAAAGGGAATTTTTTTCTGTCGTACGTATGCGGCGACAACGACTTCTCCGCCGCCGCGACCATTATTTGAGTTTCGGCTTCCTCTACAAGCCATAAATTTTTTGAATAAAAAATAAATAGGATGTTTTACTTTTCATTTATTTTTGTATTGAAAATGGTTTTCATAATGTTTTTATATCAATATGTTGTATTGATATCTTGTGATTGAAAAGTGGAAATGTTCTGTTTCATTTATGCATGTTTTATGTGATACGATTATGTTATGGTTCTTGGGAATTGTTATGAAGACGGGTGGTTCCGTGATAAACTAAGGAAGGGTGAGCCCGATATAGCTCTCCAATGAATTGGGTAACGTGAAGGAGTTAAACGTTAAGGTTTCTCCGAAGAGATTTAGGGAATATACTGTGATGGGTATTCCAAACGTAACCAAGATGGTTACTCCCTATGTAAGAATGCTATGAATTCCTCAAGTTACCTTTATACCTTATGATTTCTATGATTTATTCATTATTTGATGAGGTATGTTAAAATGATTATGTTTTATGAGTAAAGTATGATTTCATACATGGACTAATGTTTTCTTTTCATACTTTTATATCCCTTACTGAGCTTTTTATGCTCATCCCAAGTTTTTGAAATGTTTTTCATAGGTCAAGGGAAAGGTGCATGATTTGATGATAGTGTCAAGGATTTTTCATGAAAGAAACCATGTTTTATTTTAAATATGTTTTCGTTGATGGGGAAAAACCAATACTATCGTTTACGTAACCACTTTGTTTAAATGTGGAATGTAATTCATGATTTATGATCTAATTCTCTAAAACTCTAAACCTGAAAAGATCCTCAATGTGAATTATTCATTTAATTGAACATTAAGTAAGGTTTAAGGATGAGGCCTTATAACAAATAACACAACAATTAAACACACGATTTGGGAAGAGGTCTGGACATGTTTCTTTGTCCTGCACTCTCCGCGTTAGAGAGGTAGCTAGCGACTATAATCTATTCTTGATTTGACGATGGATTATTAAGAAAATGTATGGGGAAGAAAATCAAACAACCACCCCACCTCATGGATTTGTTAACGGAGGTCGCAAAAAAGAATATTATGTCGTTGGGGGATAGACAGACTTTGGTGACGTCGGTGTTTCCTCGATCATCGGTTTTTTGACATTGAAGATGTTCCTTTTTGGCAAGAGCGTGCTTCATTGGGGAGCACACTCTTCATTGGAGAACACGTTCTTCATTGGAGAGAATAATCCTCCAAAATATCTCCTCTCCCAATTCCACAAAAAATGAAAAGTAGCCAATAATATGTGTTCCATCAATTTAATTGTTAGCACAAAATTAAATTGGAATCATTAATTACGACGTGGTTGGAATAATAAATTTTGGTGAAACCTAAAGGTCACCTCCCTCATTAAATAGAGAGTTCAAGAGGTTACTCATATTAAGAGGGTTCGGGTGGTCCCCACCCTTAAATTCAAATTGGGGGTTTTAGGTTCAGTGGTACCCACCTCTATAACACACATGTGGGAGGTTTTAGTTCAAGTGGTCCCCACCTTTAAACCATCTACATGGAAAGTTTAAACAAAAAGAAAAGTAAAATAAAAGTATATTTTATTTAATTTCTATTTCCACGAAAAACCCAAATTCTATCTTTCACCCTCGACCTATTACGGTCAAGCTGAAGGTCCCCTTAAGTAAATATCGGTGCTATGAGTTCAATGACACCCTCATATTTCAATTATGAGCACTGGTTCAATAGTTACAAAAACCCGACCGTACGTTTACTGAACTTACCTGAAAAAAAAGTTCAGAAAGTCATTTCGGGCAATTCGGGCATCAGAATCACATGCTATAAATTTTTGCTGACTCGTAAAATTCCCATATATTTAAAAAATTACATTGAAAATTCAGGTCTATAAAAAATAGATATTTGAAAGGGTGTCCATACAAGGCCTCAAAATGAGGCATCCTGATCGTGAACTAAAAACTTTTATTATATGAAAAATCAATTATCCCCAAATGATCATCCCATGATCGAACAAAGTCAAGAACACATAAACTGAGCATATCCTCAAGAATCTACATAGATATTCCTATCTGACCATCTGACTACGGATGGTATGACGTGCTCAAATAGATGTGATATCCTAGTGGTCCCTAAAGGCCTCTCAGAAAATAGGAATTAAACTCCAAATCTATATAAAAAACTGTTGCATATGGTTCTCCATGAAAATGAGCAATATCTTTTCATATAGAGACATAACATATCATAAAAATTGGTTGAATCATGAATCAGTATAAAGTGTTCCAATTTTGATAGCCTATCGATCACCAACCATAGAGCATTCTCCTTTGTCTATGTATGAGGAGAGATATCATCTCAATTCCATATAGGGATCTAAAGTGGATGAAGAAACCCCAATGATTCTTGGTACTTGGCCTTAACCTATTGGCGTGTATAGAAATGAGAGACAAACACAAAAATGACTGATCTCATACCTAGCCACCAGAACAGCTGCCACATTTTATAGACAATATTTGTGGTTCTTCGGTACAAAAACCACTAGGAACTATGGAAATCCCCCATCACAACTTTCCTTGCCAAAGACGATAATTTGTTTTCTTAAATCTTATAATTAACACTTTTTATAACAAAAAAATTAAACAATGGTCTCCCAACCATTAAGAAAGTATCTAATTCAAGGGAACTGATCGTCTTTCTTAGAAAATAAAATATACACCACCCAAGGTGACAAACTCAGGCATATAATTCATTTATTAAGAAGATTGTCCATCTAGAACATCAAAACATTCATTTCAGCTGGATCCACGTAGTAAGAGGGAACATAAACTGGTTCAGTTCCAGACACTACATCAATAGATAATTCTACTTCCCTAACCTGTAGAAGACTAATGAATTCTAAAGGAAATATGTTGGGAAACTCGACAACAAATAGAGGGAGAACTCCACTAAATTATTTTTTTCTCTAGATCAAAATAAAACAAATATATTAGTTTCCCTAATTCAATATAAGATGATTCGGATCAGTTGGACATTGTGTCCCATTCTCCTTGAAAGATTTGGAAAACACCATCTGGCATTGTAAAGGAGACCCATCAATGATAACAAATAATCTGGGTGTTGTTGGAAATGATCCAATACATCCCAAAAAATGACATAAAAAGTTTCATATTGAGAACAATAAAACTCCATGGAGGCTTGAAATTTGAGATAGATAAAAACAAGCGGGGCTATGGAGACCCTGCTTTCTCTTCGAACCAGTGGGGTGTAATAATATCCATTTCACAAGATAAATGATTCATAGTAATGTTTAGTAGATTAACAATAAATGTTTCAATAAATGAATGAGATGAACTAGTATCAAGTATAGTATTCACTAATGACAAATATATAGTAATGGTGTGTCTCATGGTCGTTGGACCTGAATTTGATTCCTCTGGAAACTCACCCACTTAGTGAAGAAGCATTGTTACAGATGATTGTAGTTGGAACCCTTTTATGTGTGAATAATCTGATTGAAACAAAATTTTAGAAGGTGATGATGAACATGTGACACAATACATAGTTTAATAAACATGTCATTACCTCTGCAAGTGACTTGATTATCCGCAGGAACCACATATGTTGGGTACCTCAGTGCAATCTCTCTTTGAATGACATTGATTTCCACCCTAGTATGTTATGAAAGGACCTATAGAATAAACTTCAAGAGTTTTTGAATGAAACTACTTTCAAGAACCACCATGGGAATCATCACACTTCTTATTCCCCATATAAGAATAGAAACTTCCATTGGGAGAGAAATAAACTCCTGAAAAACCAAACTTGCCACCTTGGTCTATCTCAACCATTAGTGATCTATTCATTACATCGGTATAAGAAATATTCTTCATATATAAAGCCTATGAAAAAATATACAGAAGTGGTACCAACTCAAACTCTTGATCCTTAATCTCCTCATTTGATACTATCACAATTGAAAAATTCAATAGCTCAGCAAAATGGTTTTTATACTCTGTTACAGTCCTGTCATCTTGCTCACATTTGAAAACTCTATAGACAAGAGAAAAAACATAGAATCCAGATAGAAAATATATAGGAAAATAATAGTTATGTTTTTATACTCTAATAAATCAATCAAATATTCCATTACTATAGTGTCCCACCATCTTTTTCAGGGTCATTCCACTATAAAAGTTGAACAATTTACTTTGATATTGTCATGTGTCTCCAAAAACCTAAACAAGTCCTTTATTTTTCTCAACCATTACTAATACTCTTGAGGATAATTTGATACCTTTAATGGTTATGGATTGTAGTGAAGAAACTATTAAGAACAAATATTGAGAATGTACCTTTATAGTTCCATAGCTAGATACTGAACAGGAACTGGTGGTCATTCCTATCCCAGATCTTGGATAACATATATAATCACCTTCACCTAATTCAGGTCCACTAGAGTATTTGACCATTGTGGTTCATTAGTATATTCCTTCTATATCCTATTCACACATCTTATTCTAGGAATTATGATACAAAAAATGACTAGGCAAGAAGGAAGACATTAGATAACACTCAAATAGAGAAATAATGGAAAATTAATCATAATAGATAGAGAAATAAGATTTGGATTTCAATACACCCAAATAAAAGTTAGGTAAAATACTATAACTAATCCATAAGATGTATTTCCCTAACCACCCTTGGTGAATTAAGGTTCATTTTCTGAAGGGATGTGAAATAACTCATTCTTAACTACCTCCTAATTCCAATCATAATTACACAAACTACATTCTAAAATCGCGGAATGATGAAAAACCTACACATTTAAAACCACTTTGTCATGAACCTTACTAGGTACTCAAGTAACCAGATAACCAAGATGGCCCTAAAATATCTTTAAGGGAATTTCTGATCCCCACGGTTCATCGACCTTCACCTGGAATCACACACAAAGAAGGTGGGAACGAATTTCCCACAAACAATGTGAAAAAAAGATAACAAATTAGTATGCATAAAAATGGAAATGGGAGTAATGTTATGGAATTAAAACAGGTATAAACACCCATAGTACTACAACTAATTACTAGAAAATAGGAAGACATCCCAATTCCCAATGGAATCAACTCACCATGTCCACAAATCAATAGTTAGAACCACCACTAAGTAGTTCTTTACCACTTAATGAACCTGAATAAAGATAATTTAAAAACACCCAAAAGAACAGGTAGGTTGTGAGATGAAAATACCAGTAGGGTATCACCAAGGATTCCATAATAGATTCCAATATTAAAGTAACCTTAAAATATATTTTTAATGTAAAAAAATGGGTTTTTCATTTCATAAGAACAATTAAAACAATTCATGATTCACTTTTAAAAGATGAAAAAACATTAGAAAATAATTGTTCAGATTTCAAAATAATGGAAATAATTTTATGAAAAGGATTCATATTTCAATTGATGGAATATTTCAAAACCAATGGCACTTTTCACAAGTTCCATAAATAAAAAATTAAATATAAAATAGTTTATATAAATTAGAAGGCATGTAAAAATGTTTATAACAATGGAATATATTCATTTGAAATATAAAAAAGCAATAAACATCGTCATATGGCTCATATGGTATGACAGTTCTAGGATATAGGGACTCCCCACACAAGGTTACATGAAAATATGTACATACATCACATTGAACTCAGTCCAAAGAGGAATCATCAACATCACCTAATGGGTGTGACGTGCTAATATTATGTTTTGGAAGGTTGTAAAGTATAAAGTTTCGTAACTACCTAAGTATTTCATATACTTTAGTACAAAAACATGATGAGGATTTTATTTTAAGAAACATTAAAATACAATTATTCCCATTCTCTTATTCATATATTTCAATTTCCAATTAAAAACCTAAATAAGTTTTTAATAAGTACATGCATTTTCACCACAGTAAAACCATAAGGTTTCTATCATAACCAATTTTAATATATTTTCAAAATAAAAGTTTGCAATCAATTTAAAATTCAATTCCACAATTGACTTTCATAAATTAAATTCAACAACTTAATTTTTCACAAGATTCCATCAATTTAATAATAAACTCCCAATTCAATGGAATTATGGGTTTTCACAATTTTTTAAAAAATAAATTTCAAAAAATAAATTAAAAACATTAATTGAAATTATTTACATAAAATCCAAAAATTAAATTAAACAATTTAAATTTCATAAATTTCCACAAACACACCCCAATTTAAGAGAACTGGGGGGTTTTCCCAATATCATGCCAAAACCCTATTTTTAAAACCAAAAATCCCAATTTAATGGAATTGGTTTATTTCCAAAGACCAATTGAAATCCATTTGGTCAAAATCAAAAAATTTCATTTAATTCAAACAATTGAAATTATATAAAGTAATTTAGGTTTAATGTAAATTAGGCATCCTAACAGAACCACTTACCACAAGATCTATGGAACTCAAAACGCCAAACCTAAATCAGGATTTTTCAAAGAATAATAAAGCTCATATAATCAGAGAAACAAGGATCAAACTTGAATATATAATCCAAAAATAGATAGTATTATATCCATAAATAAACATATGTATCTCTATAACCATAGGTAGGAGAATAGAGATAATTTGAGAATAAGGGAGGGAAGAGTGAACTAACCAGGAGAAGATAAAATGACTTTACCTAAGTTTTTAATCACATACTGGAGGGTTATAAGGAGATAAAAACCATGCATAATCCATGTGACCATTAATAAGGAACATTTCTTCTAGATTATTTTCCATCCATGAAAAATCCCAAGATCATGGGTTGCATGATTTTCTCTAGCAGGGCACACGGTTTGGGAAAAATATGCACCAACTGCACACTTTCCCAAAAACAAAATTTTTTTTCATAATTTAACTTGAATAAATCCCAAATGAAACCCAAAAAATCATGATTAAAAATTGGGATTTAATAATACCTAAAAATAGTAACATGATGTTACGTGAATAATCACCATGAGAGAAGAAACATGAATCCATTGGATACGGAGCGGTAGACGCATGAGCACTAGAGTCATGAATAACGAGGAGCCATCATCCAATTGAAAATCTACAATACATTCCCTTGAGTATAGTTTAATATGATGATTTATTAATTAAATTAAATATTTTCATAAACCATATAAATTATATTTACATATATCATCATTAAATATTATAATTAATTTTGTTCATTATGGGTGTAAAATTTAAATCATTTTTTATATAATATTTATAAATTAACATGATTGTAATATGTTAATTTAGAGGAAGAGAAATGATTCATTAATTAATTTTACATTAATTCATATATATAAATACTTCCTAATATATATATATATATATAATGGAGAGATATGTAAATGTTTTTGAAATACTATGGGTAATACTCATTTTAAAGTAATAACTTTCCAACACCTTTAATATTTTCTATTGGGGATCCACAAATTTATGTTCTGAGGAAATTTTCTTGTGTAATGATATTTGTGTATTACTCAAACTATATTTTAGGTCACAAAATACAATAGTATGATTTCATTTTACCTCAGCTATTAATACGTAATATTTAGGTTCACAATGGAAAAAATTTTGTATGATTTATTAGTCAGATTAGGGTATGCTATTTTCCAAAAAAATACATAAGAGTTATAGGTGATATAATCAACATGGTTGTATGCCTAAATAACTATATTTTGATATTAAAACTAAATTTTACTCAAAATATTTTAAAGCATGAATAATACTATATTAATCAATATGATTTTGTGGACATCATTTTAGTGAGAGTATAATCAATAACATACCTTATAAAATACTCTATAAAACACTATACTCAATCGTTATGTATTATCAGTTATAAATTATAATGATCTTCAAAAAATTAATTATTGTTATATTCATTATGTATTAGTAGTAGAGCATGATAAGTTATATTTTTTTCATGGATAAGAAACGTTCTAATATATAATTAAATAATAAAAAAATATTTTTTTCTATTTTCTTGACATTTTTAATTGTATAAATTATACATTATTCAATTACAATGATATAGAAAGAATAAAAAGTTGAAGGGAAATAGTCAAGTTAAATGTATATCTATATGTTGGAATTGGAAAAAATATTTAGGAATTAGAGGTTGGAATATATGATTTATATATAAATAGTGAATTAATTATAGAATTGGAAAATTGTTACTATGTTTTGATCGTAAATAGAATTTGTTTGGGGAAGAAAATAATTTCTTTCATAACTAGTAAAAAAATTGTAAATTAATATAAATTAAATTTATATACAATATTAAAAATATATAATATCTCATAAATTCTATATTAGGATAATGTACTTTATAACATTCAAAATAAAAAGTGAAAAGTGAAAAATTTAAATACCACTTACTATATACATTTTTTCTTAAATATATTAATGAGAAAAACATCTAAGGATTATTAAATAATGTATTTATAGAAAAGTTTTATTTTCAATCATTTTATACATGATAATATTTATTATTATGAAAAATTATTAGATAAAATTATAGTGGAAAATTTAAAAGGATCCACTGGGTTGTTTCACTTAACACATAGTAATTCATAGAGTCCAATGAGTAAATAATTATGTATTGAAAATCATTAATTTGTAGCCATTATTGATGAATATAGCCATTATATACAGATGTTTCATATGAAAAAAAATTAAAACTATTAAAATATTAATGATGTTCAAAAATTAATTATAGAACCGAGTTTGTAAAAGTATTATGATACTTCCATTAGAACAATTTAGGAAAAATTTAACATTATGAGTTTATTGATCATCTAAGGGATTTTAAAATTTATTCTCAACTAACATATCACGGTACACCTCAATGGAATTATATATATATATATATTATATTTCTCTTCATGTTTTAATCAATAATGAGTAAATATAATGTTTTGATAAAACTCAAGTTTTATACATTTTAAATGGGAGATTTGATACTTAACGACTAACTATCTGAGTCATTATATGTAAAGCCCTTAAAACACACTTACGGATTCCATACTAAAACATGGTAAGTGTTTCTTTTTGAAAATTATAGAAGAAAAATACATAGTATATTACACATTTGAGGATCTTTTTTGTCAAGGTTTTGGATGATTTGACAAACCATACATAACTTTTACATAATAAAACAGAAAAATTTATTTAATTCCGTCGTCTCTAGATTTTTATTGGCCCATGAATACCTCTTAGTAGTAGTAAACACCTGATGATATACATAAAAAAGGGGTGAGATAAAATCCCAGGAAGAGGATAGATATGTACAAAATAACAGTGGGTGATCACAAACATAACATAGGAAAACTATCATGAACATGAGAAGAATCATTAATAAAATACTTGAAATGTGGAAATGCATAAAAATGAAACATCATACCTTAGTGGTTAACTACCACACATAGTTGTGAACAATGATAGCATCATGTTCACGCATCATTTACATTTTACTAATGATATTCAACACTTTACCTGATTAGTTGGAGTGATGTATAATTCGGGGTGCACCCATCTCATTCAATCATTCATATTGTGCTATATAATTCCAGGCTCACCCGTCACATCATAATATTTACATTATCATGCAAGCCACATTAAAAATATATAAAACTAGAACATAAAAAACACATAGAAATAAATGGGTTTCAAAAAATAAATCATACTTTCACAAAAATTTGGTTCTCAAAATAAATAGGGAATATCATTTTGGACATAGATCCATTAACCATGAGTGAAGAGTGAAACAATATTTAAGAAGTAAAAAGGGTGTGTTTATTTGAAAGATAAGTTCTTTTGGAAAACATTGAGTTTTTCATAAAATAAATTAGAGAAACTTTATATCCCAAAATAGGTAATATAAAGATGAATAAATTATTTTTAATGAGAACCCATACAGAACATGGAGTGAATGATGGAGAACCTCAAGAATGAATGTTGCGTTTGAGAATTTTTCCTTACCATGTACCTGAATGATTTCTCCACCATAATGTTATGTGTAACCACATTAAATTCATTAATTAAAAATACAGAACCTTTTGTAAATAAATATGGTTTATTTTGGTTTATTATGTTATTTTACGGGACTTTGGATAAGTTATTGAGTTTAAATACATTGTTCGAGAATGTTCTTTTTTATGCTTTTCTTGAGCAGTTCACGTGTTTTCATAAATGGAAGCTGAAATAGAACCTGGATAAACATATAGAACTGATATTTCAAGTTATTAATGATATTCTATAAGTTTAAATTATCTAATAATGAAATATTTTTTATACCGTATGGATAAGTCATTATATAAGAATTTAATGGTGATTGTTTGGGTTAATTCATGCGCTTTTTCGACCACAACGAACATGTTTTGTTTAATAATTTAGTAATATGTACAAAAGTTTTATCTAGAACAATAAATAGGATATAATATATATAAAATAATCTGTTTCAACCATAAAAATAGTTTAATGACCATATCTGAGTGCATTAAGGAAAAAAACATGTCGTTCTTGAAGGAGAAAAATTAACATCTCACAAACAATGTTTTCCCTTCTTAAATAAAAAAAAGAAGAGGATAAGGAGGTTGGATGATATACTATACCATTATTATCTTAAAATTCCAGTTTACTTATGATAATAGAGTTACCATACCATTTGGATTATGATTGTTGGGGAGAGATTAATAAAAGAACTTGAAATTTAAAGGAAATTAAAGGAAAAGAGAGAGAAATTATCTCTGGAATCCTCCTCTTGAGATTCCTGTCAAGGAACATAGGCCTTGACTTTTGATGAGACCAAATTCTCTTGGACATGGGTGAGGGATATGTAAAGACCCGTAAATTCCAAGGAAATTTTCTTCTTAATTTTATTTGGACTTTTACAAGAACGCAGTTTCTGACGGCACCTGATTCCGAGGGCAGGTGTGCCCGGAATCATTTTCTGAAGTTTGGCTCGGGTACGTTCAGTGAACGGACGAGCGGGTTTTTCTAACTTTTGAACCGGTGCTCAGAATCAAATTCAGAGGGCACCGATGGAATCACAGCGCCGGTAATTTCTTAGAAATGCCTCTTCTGAAGTTGCGTTTTCTCGGGTCTGGTTTATAATTTTTCGGCCTTAAAGTTAAGAAATAAAATAATTGTACGACAAACATTATTTTATTTCACTTAAGCCACTTGGAAGCCACCTGAAAGACACTTAAAGCTGCTTAAGTGGAGTTGTTAGGGATAGGGTGCTATCCAAAAATATCCTACCCTCTTGATAGGATATTTGTGAGGTGGGACCCACAATAGCCCCACCGTTTCTTTTCCGCTAAGTAACGCACCCACGAAGACCCGTCATTATGAAAGTCAACTGACGCGTTTTCTTAATTTCTTAACACACCAATTAATTGGGCGGTTTTCTTCGTTGAATTAATTGGGCGGATTATTTCGTTGAATTAATTCTACAAATCATTGGGTCGTTACATATCTCTTTATTCGTTTCTTAATCGGTTTGAAATCCGTTGGCGTAGTAATAAAATAAGACCAACGCAACATCTTGAGGATTACACGTTAGTAGACCTTTGACAGAATTCTTGTGCCTTCACCCTTTTTTGCGAAGAACGCGAAGAACGCGAAGAACGCGAAGAACGTGAAGAACGCGAAGAACGCGAAGGACACCGGCCTCCGACGAAGAACACTGAAACCGCGGAAATCGACGATGCGACACCGTGTGTCGCGACGCCGATGTTTCCTCTTCTGCGACGTTCCTTTCTCCACAACGAAATTTTCAATCATCTGTTGGAGGTAAGAGATTTCGGGTTCCTCTTAGAACTCCTTTGTGTTTTTTATCAATGCACGGATTTAATTATTATTAATTAAATCTTTTTCTTCTTTAACATCGGAGTTTGACGACGCGACGCCCTTCCGCGACGCGACGATTGCCTCCTTCCGCAGCGATCAAATCCGCGAAGAACCCGGGTGCGAAGACTTGACGAGGTAGAGATTTTTATTTTTGGAAATACCTTTATATTCTCATGAACGTTTCTTTAAAATTAAAGAACCAGTTTCATATGAACAATTTTAATTTATTAAAATTGTTGTTTCATGTGTTGAATAATTCTCCCGTTGTTATTATCTAACGCGGAGGGTGCGGGCCAAACGAACACGGCCCGACAACCCTCCGCAGATTGTTTATTGATGTGTGGATCGACGGGCAATGACAAACGAGGCCGCAAGGTGATTTTGAGGCCTGCGTAGTGAAGGTCGGGTCTCGGGAGGACCATAGGTGAAGACGGCAGGAGAAACGGACCACCGGAGCTCGTCCGGTGGTCCGCGGAAGGCGGCGGCGGCGTGCCGCCGGAAGGGAGGCGGCCGGCGGTTAACCGCCGGCCTCAATCAGCGGCGAAGGGTGGGGGAGTCGCGCACCCCGCCCGCGGTTTCCGCTCGGCCGCGCTGGCCGAGCCGCGGCCGGCCGGTCGGGTCGGACCGAACCAGACCACGCCGGGCCGGGCCGGGCCCAGCCGGGGCGACCCGGTTCTGGCCGACCGAGGGGGGGGGGGGGGTCGGGCCGGGTCAGCCCGGGCCCAGACCCCCGTTTTCGGACCACTTTCGGTCAAATGCCCGTAACGTGACATATGGGCCTTCAAACGACTCGCTGTCAGCGGCAACGCGATCCTTGGATCGAGATGGTCGTTTCGGTATATCGCACTCAAGGTTTCGGATTACTTTGGGTTCGGCCGGGTTGGTTCGAATACGAAACCAACCGGTCCCTCGGAGCGGGAACGCTTATATCTTGAGTTCTGGACGTCCGATTGACGTCCCGTCAACTTTGATGGATTTCTCTAAGTGAGACGGATCTTTTGGCTTACTCCTCTCGAGGATTGTTTGCAGTTGGAGTACGGTTGGGCTGGTTTTAACTTAAAAACCAACCGGGCCCCCGAGAGTAAAAAGCCAATAACTTTCAGACCGGGCGTCCGATTGACACGCCGTCTGTTGCGTTGCGTTCCTGTTGACGATACAGAACTTTTGGCATCCTCCTCCCGAGTTTTGGATGCAGTTGGATAGTGGCCGGGTTGAATCGCACCCGAAATCCAACCGTGCTCCTAGAACGGAAATGTTGATACCTTTCTGACAGATTGTCTATTTGACGAACCGTCAGCGGCGTTGGTGATCTCGTTGAGAAACAGTCCCTATGAGTATACCGTATGAGTGTTCGGGGTATAGTTGAGTTACGACCAGATTGGTTCGCTAATGAAACCAATCGGGCCCCTGGGACGAAAATGCTAATAACTCACAGACCGGACGTCCGATTGAAGCGCCGTCTGTTGCGTTGAGACCCCTATGATGAGGCGGTCCTTTGAGATACTTCTTCGTGGGACTTTGAGATACATGGAGTATCGACTTGTAGCTCGTGGAGCGGACCCTCCCAGAGACGAGTGTACGGAGTACGGAGACCGTGTAACCGGCAGAGACCTGAAGACTGCTTGTCCGATTCGATTCGGAGTGACTTACGTAGCCCAGTCGGGAGCACTACTTTGCGAGGTGGCAGACCCACAGTGGAGGAGAACTACTATGTGAGGTGGCAGACCCGCGGTACTCGACAGGAGGAGTAACTCTGTAGGCTATGAGGGGGGAGCACTAATGTGTTTGGGTGGTAGACCCCGACAGGAAGCACTACTGTGTCAGGTGGCAGGCCCGCAGTACTCGACAGGAGGAGTACCTCAGCAGTCTTAGGTTAGTGAGCAGTACCTCGGAGTCGTGACAGGACCACTGTACACTCTAGAGACGGAGCTCTTCACCAGTTATGGTTTCGATAATGAAAATCCTGGTTGAGCTGAGACTTTTGATCCTTGTGTTTCCTCATGATTGAGATGGGACACTTTATAACTTAGGTATATGTATGGGCATATACCTGGGTAGTGGTTATCCGTTGATTTCACAATCCTTGTGTTTCCTCATGATTGAGATGGGTTACTTGATAACTTAGGTATATGTATGGGAATATATCTTAGTATAGGTTATCTGTTGAGATCTTCTTGTGGTTATCCTTGTTGGTTTAGTGAGACCTTGAGGGTCTCGGGGTCCCTAATGAGTATCGTTATACTCACCCCTGCACGGGCTATGCCCGCACCGCGTTGTGTTGGTTGCAGACGATGGGCAGTGCTGACGGAGGCCGAGTGTTCGAGGACTGGTCGGTACCCGGAGGTGGACTACACGACGATTCAGTACCCTGAGGTGGATTACACGATGAGACGACACACAGAGGAGGTTGACGGACGAGAGCGTGCAGGAGGCTATCTGTACCTACCCTTCAGGTAGGATCCATGGTGGACAACCAGGAGCTGCGCTATCTGTACCTACCCTTCAGGTAGGATCCGAGGAGGATGACCCAGGAGCTGCTTCCTTATTCCAGCTGTTTGTCTTTTTGCTGTTGTACCTTGTTCAGTTGTAGTTGTACTTTCTTTTGGGTTTGTATTCTGGCCCATTTACTTTTCACCATTTCTTTTGTACATAGTGTTTTTCTTCCGCTTGTACTCTGTGGTGCTTGTTTTCTTTTATAAAGGAAATGCCTTCCCAGTTATTGGGATTTACGCCTTTGGTGCTAGTCACCAGCCCCTGGCCTATGGAAGGCGGGCTTGGGGTAGTCATGACACGGGCCCCGAGGACGGGTCGTGACAAATTGGTGTCAGAGGAGTTCGATTCTACCGTAGAACTTATAACTCTGATGTTTCTTTCTTTGAAGCAATAGTGTTAAGAGTACCGAGTGTGGTTTTCAGTTCAGGGAGTCCAGTGTTGGTGCGGGCGGCCGACGTATCCATACACCAGGACCCTGACAACTGATTTCCGACATTGTGCACGAAAACACCGATTGCGTGTGTGTTTTTTAGAAGTTTTATTTAAATGTCAGCTCAATCCAGGTCAGCTCACCAGGGATAATCTTTTGATCGTGTCACGTTGATTCTTTCAGGATGCCTCCCAGTGGACGACCATCTAGAGCCCCGAGAGTGGTATGTACTGACAGCCCGCTGAGCGACGAGGCCTCAGTACAGGGCCCTATCCCAGTTGAGGCACCATCGGTACTACTACCCGTTGGGCCACCGATTCCACCAGCCCCAGCAGTAGAGGATGCACGTCGCTTGAGCGCACTGCATGAGTTCCAGTGCTAGAGGCCACCCAGGTTCCAGGGAGGGACGGACCCGCAGGTGGCTGAGGATTGGCTGGAGGCTGTGGTGAGAGTCTTCAGGCTAGTGGGGACGCTGACAGAGTTTATGGTGATCCTTGTTGCCAGCCTTCTTCAGGAAGCAGCAGGCAGATGGTGGATCCTGATGCTTCAGATGCATGACGAGGTGACACTTCTATGGGCAGACTTCGAGAGCCTGTTTCGGGTAGAGTTTGTACCAGCCACCCTTCGAGCGTTGCGTATACAGGAGTTACTTCAGCTGCGGTAGGGTATCATGTTAGTGGCGCAGTACTCAGCGAGATTCACGGACCTCTCGCGCTACTCTACAGACATGGTACGAGACCCATTCTTCAGGGCCCGAACCTTCGAGAAGGGGCTCAGGAGGGAGATCAGAGCTTCGGATGTATCACACAACATTCTGACGCAGACAGGGGTGTTGGAGAGAGCCCTCTTAGTGGAGAGTTTCCTTGCTGATCAGTCTCCAGCAGCTGGACCCACCACTAGCCGGCATGTGCCAGAGTCTTCTGCAGCAGGCAGTAGACAGATGACGCAGAGGTCCAAGAGGACCAGACCTACAGGTGGTCGACCGCATGACTCAGGGTCGGTAGTGCGAGGCACCAAGGGAAGTGATAGAGCCAGACCTGCCATGAAGTGTTACTCCTGCGGCGGGATTGGTCACATGGCACATGACTGTCCGACCCGCCATATAGATGACCAGTAGTTAAATGAAGAACCTCCCAGGCAGAGGCAGAGGTTCGATAAAGGAAGAGGAGATGGCCGAGCAGAAGGTGGTGGACGACGCTTCGAGGTGTTGCCACCACCACCACCAGGAGGCCCACCCCGACCGCAGGGGACAGGAGGACATGGGAGAGCTCAGCTTCAGGCAGCTGAGGCCTATGGTCATGGAGCTCCGGAAGCAGATGGACGGGAGCAAGACTAGCTTCCGACCTGGAGGCTATTGATATTATTGCTTCTGGTTTTGTTGATGTTTGTCTGTAGTTGCTTTATGCCTTGTACTATGAGCTGCAATAATAAAAATACACTTATCTTTGTTTGCTTTCCTGTCCTTTTGTTTGGTTGATACTGAGTGGTCCCGATTAAACTGTTGACTTGACCCTCACTTTCGAGATTTCTATTGGAGGAGACCCAGTGACCTCACACTGATGCCGACAGTGTGACTCGACCCATGGAGGCGAGAGTGACAGTTGGATCTCTTGGTAGTTACATCGAGGCCTTACGACGTCATCCATGGCATGAATGCATCATTCATGTCAGGATTGACTGTATTAGGCATCGAATGTGGTTCATCTAGCAGATGAGACCAGATTTCTCTTATCGGCAAAGAAGAAATCATAGCATCTCTTGGGAGACTAAAGAAGGTCCAGGTCATCCAAGAGCGGATGAAGACTGCACAGTGCTGTAAGAAATAGGAAACCGGTGCCAGTCTTAGAGACTCGGGCGTGTTAAATGTTTCATGAAGTGGAAGATTTAAGGATAGACGAGTCTGCGAAGCAGCAGACGTGGAGGCAGAGCTAGGAGAGCAGTATGAGGTGGTGTACATCTTAACATTCTACAACCACCCGTCGTAGTTATCCCCACCAGGCTCAGGGAGATGGAGGGCGGTGGAAGAGTATGGCTGATTGCGGTCAAGGAGTGTGACCCAATGGCTCTAGAAAGGATTCAAGGGACAGTCTGTGTCCACTACTAGCTGCTGTAGTAGCGGACGTCGATATGAATCATTCCTTGCTTTCACAAATCTTGTTCCAGACCTAGAGTTTCCAGTAAGCTGTGGACTTGACCCTCACATCTGGAGATACCTTGGGAGGAGACTCGATAATCACACTTACGCCGACGGTGTGGTCAGATCCTAGAGGCGAGAGTTTCGGTTGGAATCTCTTGGTGGCAGCGTCGAGCCCTTACGACGTTGGTTTAAGTATGGACTGGGCAGTCAAAGTTCATACACAAATTAACGGTATTATGAAAAAAGGTTGTAGTTTAACTACGACGTCGGGATGAGTTTTCCTTGGTCGGCAAAAAAGGAAACCCCAGGCAGCGCAGGGTAACTCTTGCACAGGAGGGTGCGACCGATCACTCTTGAGTCGGTCAACCTTACCCTCGTAGTAGCAGTCGTTTTTAGTTTCAGTTCTAACAGAAAATGGAGACCTCTGGAGTTCGAGGATGACAACCACGTCTTCTTACGGGTCTCACCTCGACGAGGTTTACAGAGATGTGGCCAGGGAGGCAAGTTATCTTCGAGGTTCAACAAACCTTTCTATGTCCTCAGCTGGGTAGGCGTGGTGGTTTACCGCTTGACCCATCCACCTCAGTTGCACTAGGTGCACGATGTTTTCCAGGCATCTCAACTGAGGAGATACATGCTCGACCCTTCGCATATCATCGACCATGAGGAGCAGGACAATGGTGATGGGGTTACTTCCATGGAGGTTCTAGTGGGGATCAAGGATCGACAGGAGCAGATCCTACGGGGACGATCGATTCCTCTGGTGCACTTTCTTTGGAAGCACGGGAACCTCCAGGTGAGCACATGGGAGCGAAAGGCTCAGATGCGTGCTCAGTACCGCCTTTGTATCCCTAAGTTTGTGGTGAAGCTTTACGGGGATGTAAAGCCCTGTGGTGGCAGTAATGTAATGAACCGTAAATTCCAAGGAAATTTTTTTCTTAATTATATTTGGAATTTTACAAGTACGCAGTTTCTGACGGCACCTGATTCCGAGGCCCGGTGTGCCCAGAATCATTTTCCGAAGTTTGGCTCGGGTATGTTCAGTGAACGGATGAGGGGGTTTTTCTAAATTTTGAACCGGTGCTTGGAATCGAATTCCGAGGGCACCGATGGAATCACAGCACCAGTAATTTCTTAGAAACGCCTCTTCTGGAGTTGCGTTTTCTCGGGTGTGGTTTTTAATTTTTCGGGCTTAAAGTTAAGAAATAAAATAATTGTACGACAAACTTTATTTTATTTCACTTAAGCCACTTGGAATCCACCTGAAAGCCACTTAAAGCTGCTTAAGTGGAGTTATTATGGATAGGGTGCTATCCAAAAATATCCTACCCTCTTGGTAGGATATTTGTGAGGTGGGACCCGCACGAGCCCCACCGTTTCTTTTCTGCTAAGTAACGCACCCGCGAAAACCCATCATTATGAAAGTCAACTGACGCATTTTTGTAATTTCTTAACGCACCAATTAATTGGTCGGTTTTCTTCGTTGAATTAATTGGGCGGTTTATTTCGTAGAATTAATTCTACGAATCATTGGGTCGTTACTTATCTCTTTATTCGTTTCTTAACCGGTTTGAAATCTGTTGGCATAGTAATAAAATAAGACCAACGCCACATCTTGAGGATTACATGTTGGGAGACCTTTGACAGAATTCTTGTGCCTTCACCCTTCTTCACGAAGAACGCGAAGAATGCGAAGAACGTGAAGAACGCCGGCCTCCGACGAAGAATGCCGAAACCGCGGAAATCGATGACGCGACGCCGTGTGCCGCGACGCCGACGCTTCCTCTTCTGCGACATTCCTTCCTCCACAACGAAATCTTCAATCATCTGTTGGAGGTAAGAGATTTCGGGTTCCTCTTAGAACTCCTTTGTGTTTTTTATCAATGCACAGATTTAATTATTATTAATTAAATATTTTTTTTTCTTGAACCTCGGAGTTCGATGACGCGACGCCCTTCCGCGATGCGACGATCACCTCCTTCCGCAGCGATCAAATCCGCGAAGAACCCGCGTGCGATGACTTGACGAGGTAGGGATTTTTATTTTTGGAAATACCTTTATATTCCCGTGAACATTTCTTTAAAATTAAAGAACCCGTTTCATATGAACAATTTTAATTTATTAAAATTGTTGTTTCATGTGTTGAATAATTCTCCCGTTGTTATTATCTAATGCGGAGGGTGCGGGCCAAACGAACACGGCCCGACAACCCTCCACAGATTGTTTATTGATGTGTGGATCGACAGACGATGACAAACGAGGCCGCAAGGTGATTTTGAGGCCTCCGCAGTGAAGGTCGGGTCCCGGGAGGACCATAGGCGAAGACGGCAGGAGAAACAGACCACCGGAGCGCGTCTGGTGGTCCGTGGAAGGCGGCGGCGGCACGCCACGCCGGCGCGGCGGCGCCAGCGACCGGAAGGGAGGTGGCCGGCGGTTCGCTGCCGGCCTCAATCAGCGGTGAAGGGCGGGGGAGCCGCGCACCCCGCCCGCGGTGTCCGCTCGGCCGCGCTGGCCGAGCCGCGGCCGGCCAGTCGGGCCGGACCGAACCGGACCGCGCCGTCCGGGCCGACCCGGTTCGGGCCGACCCAGGGGGGGTCGGGCCGGGTCGGCCCGGGCCCAGACCCCCGTTTTCGGACCACTTTCGGTCAAATGGCTGTAACATGAGCTACGGGACTCCAAACGACTCACCGTCAGCGGCAACGCGATCCTTGGATCGAGACGGTCGTTTCGGTATATCGCACTCAATTTTTCTGATTACTTTGGGTTCGACCGGGTTGTTTCGGATACGAAACCAACCGGGCCCTCGGAGTGGGAATGCTTATATCTTGAGTTCCGGACGTCCGATTGACGTGCCGTCGACTTTGATGGATTCCTCAAAGTGAGACGGATCTTTTGACTTACTCCGCTCAAGTTTTGGTCATAGTTGGAGTACGGTCGGGTTGGGTTTAACTTAAAAACCAACCGGGCCCCGGGACGAAAAAGCCAATAACTTCCAGACCGGGCGTCCGATTGACGCGCCGTCTGTCGCGTTGCGTTCCTGTTGATGATACGGAACTTTTGGCATCCTCCACCCGAGTTTTGGATTCATTTGGATAGTGTCCGGGTTGTATCGCACCCGAAATCCAATCGGGCCCCTGGTACGGAAAAGCTGATACCTTTCTGACAGAACGTCCGTTTGACGAACCGTCAGCGGCATTGGTGATCTCGTTGAGAAACGGTCCCTATGAGTATACCGTATGAGTGTTCGGGGTATAGTTGAGTTACGGCCGGATTGGTTCGCTTATGAAACCAACCGGGCCCCTGGGACGAAAAGGCTAATAACTCACAGACCGGGCATCCGATTGACACGCAGTCTGTTGCGTTGAGACCCCTATGATGAGGAGGTCCTTTGAGATACTTCTTCGTGGGATTTTGAGATACTTGGAGTATCGACTTGTAGCTCGTGGAGCGGACCCTCCCAGAGACGAGCGTATGGAGTACGGAGACCGTGTAGCCGGCAGAGACCTGAAGACTGCTTGTCCGATTCGATTCGGAGTGACTTACGTAGCCCAGTGGGGAGCACTACATTGTGAGGTGGCAGACCCACAGCGGAGGAGCACTACTATGTGAGGTGGCAGACCCGCGGTACTCGACAAGAGGAGTACCTCTGTAGGCTATGAGGGGGGAGCACTAATGTGTTTGGGTGGCATACCCTAGCGGGAATCACTACTGTGTGAGGTGGCAGGCCCGCGGTACTCGACAGGAGGAGTACCTCAGCAGTCTTAGGTTAGTGAGCAGTACCTCGGAGTCGTGACAGGACCACTGTACACTCCAGAGACGGAGCTCTTCAGCAGTTATGGTTTCGATAATGAAAATCCTGGTTGAGCTGAGACTTTTGATCTCTGTGTTTCCTCATGATTGAGATGGGCCACTTTATAACTTAGGTATATGTATGGGCATATACCTGGGTAGTGGTTATCCGTTGATTTCAAAATCCTTGTGTTTCCTCGTGATTGAGATGGGTTACTTGATAACTTAGGTATATGTATGGGCATATATCTAAGTAGAGGTTATCTGTTGGGATCTTCTTGTGGTTATCCTTGTTGGTTTAGTGAGACCTTGAGGGTCTCGGGGTCCCTACTGAGTATCGTTATACTCACCCCTGCACGGGCTATGCCCACACCTCGTTGTGTTGGTTGCAGACAACGGGCAGTGCTGACGGAGGCCGAGTGTTCGAGGAATGGTTGGTACCCGAAGGTGGACTACACGACGAGTCAGTACCCGGAGGTGGACTATACGACGAGACGACACATAGAGGAGGTTGACGAACGAGAGCGTGGAGGAGGCTATCTGTACCTACTCTTCAGGTAGGATCCGTGGTGGACGACCAGGAGCTGCGCTATCTATACCTACGCTTCAGTTAGGATCCGAGGAGGAAAACCCATGAGCTGCTTCCTTCTTCCATCTATTTGTCTTTTTGCTGTTGTACCTTGTTCAGTTGTAGTTGTACTTTCTTTTGGGTTTGTATTCTCGCCCATTTACTTTTCAGCATTTCTTTTGTACTTAGTGTTTTGCTTCCTCTTATACTCTATGGTGCTTGTTTTCTTTTATAAAGGCAATGCCTTCCCAGTTATCGGAATTTACACCTTTGGTGCTAGTCGCCAGCCCCTGGACTATGGAAGGCAGGCTTGGGGTAGTCACGGCACGGGCCCCGAGGACGGGTCGTGACAGGATAAGTAATATGTTTGGATAGATTTTAGACAGTTCTTGAAGCTTGAGAGGTGTGGTTTGGCAAGGGGAGGGAGAGGGGTTATTTATACATGAGGAGGGGGTGCTTTTGGAATAAAATATCAAATAAAATAATATATCAAATGTTAGACGTGTAATAGTATTTTTTTACAAAATAAATTATATATTAATATAATATAATTCACTTTAGAATTTAAATCTTATTTATAATTCGAATTCATTAATTTAATAAAATGAAAGTGAAAAGAAAGATAAAATGATATCTTAAGGAATCACTTTTTGACTTTAGGTTTTGGAAAGATATTTTTTAGGTTTGGAAATTGAGTTTATTGTATTATAAAGAAAAAATTATGAAATTAAATATAACATGGACGAATCTAAAGTTATAAAAATTTTATGTCATCATTACATCCTGAATGATACAATTTAAGATATACCGGTTATGTGAAAAAACAATATTTTTTACTGTTAAACCAAAAATTGATGTACTTCAAAAAATTCCCAAAATTTCACCCTATCCATTTTTCTACATGTATAATACAAACAAGAATTGAATTTTTTAAAAATAATTTTTTAAATATGACTAATTTAATTTGTAATAAAAATCTTTATCTACTTGAAAAATACATATTTTAAAATTAAAACTGATTTCATAATGCTTTCAAAAATTACATAAGTTCTAATACAATTATCTTAAAACCCAAAATAAATAAAATTTTAAATTTATGAAAACAATTTAGAAAATAAATTTTCTTTTAAAATAATTAATTATTTATAATTAATTATTTATGACATACAAAAATTCCAATACTTTTAATATAGTCAAATTGTCACTGATAAGATCCTAAATTTTATTTAATTATTCATGGGTAAGGTTACTATTATTTTGGATGATTTACTATTTATAAGCATCGTATTACTATTAATAAGGGTAGGTTACTATTAATAAGGGTAGGTTACTATTCACCAAAAATTAAGTTGGTCATATTAGACTCCAAATAACTTACTGATCACAACTATGTATGTCATATTTTCAAAATTCAAAACATAGAAGTGGAAAAATTATGTTTAATAACTAGGTTATAAATGTAACATAGTACTCGATAGTTCATTTAAGCACATGATGTTTCATTTTAAAATCTTGTGATGTTACATTATTCCCCCTAAAATGAATTGTGCCCTCGGAATTCATTCATTGTACTTATAATTCTAAATTTATATATTGATAATTAAGAAAAATTATTTTCTTATGTCTAACTAATTAACCATAAGTTTAAAATTAAATTTTAATATGACAACATCTAATCTCCAATGTTTTTAGATCGTTCCTCTTATACCAACTATAAAGCCCTGAACCCGCACTTCTGGATTCAATACTGAAACATGATGTGTATTTATTTTTTATAAAGGATAGAAGAAAAATAATCAGTATATTATACATTAGAAGACCTTTTTGCCTAGTATTTTGAGTATTAGACAAACCATACATAAATTTTACATAATAAAACATAAACATTTATTTAATTCCTTCTTCTCTATCTTCTTATTGGCCCTTGAGTACTCCTTAGTATAAGTAACCACTTGAGGATATACATAAAAATGGGGTGAGATAAAATCCCAATTAGAGGATAGATATGAGAAACAAACAAATGGGTGAGCACAAACATAACATAGGCAAAGGATCATGAACATGAGAGTAAGCATTGACAAATTACTTGAAATGTGGCAATGAATAACAATGAAACATCTTACCTTAGTGGTTAACTAACATACATAGTTGTGAACAATAATAGCATCATGTTCATGCATAATTTTCCTTTTACTCATGAGATTCATCACTTTACCCAATTCATTGGAGAACTATATAATTCCGGGCACAAACGTCACATTCAAACATTTATATTATGCTATATAATTTCAGGTACACACTTCACATAATAATATTAAAATTATCCTACATGCCACATTAAAAATATATAAAAATTGATCGTAACATAACCCAAAGAGAAAAATGGGTTTCACATAATAAACCATAATTTAAAAAAATTTACCCAAAATAAAGATGAAATATCGTTATGGACCTAGATTCATTATCCATTAGTGAATAGTGAAACAATATTGAAGAAGTAAAAATGGTGTGTTTATTTGAAAGAAGAGTTTTTTGGAAAACATTAGGTTTTTTATAAAATAAATTAGAGAAACTTAGTATCCTAGAATAGGTAATATAAATATGAAAAAATAATTTTTATGGAGAATACATACCGAATATGGAGTGAATGAGGGAGAACTCGATTAAAGAAAGTTAGGTTCGAGAATTTCCCATTACCTTGTATCTAAACACTTTCTTCACATTAACGTCTTGTATAAACACATTAGATTCATTAATTAATAATTCCAGAAACTATTTACATGAATATGGTTCATTTTGGTTTCATTATGTTATTATATGGGCCTTTGGATTAGTTATTTAGTTTAAATACATTGTTCGAGAATGTTTATTTTTATGGTTTTCTTGAGCGGTTCACGTGTTTTCATAAATAGAAGTTCATGTAGAACATGGATAAACATCAAGAACTCATATTTCAAGTTATTAATGATATTAAATTATTTTAAATGATATAATAATGAAATATGTTATAAACCATATAGATGAATCATTAGATAGGAATTTAATGATGGTTGTTTGGGTTAATTCGGGCAGTTTTTCGACCACAAAGAACATGAATTGTCTAATAATTTAGTAATATGTACATAAGTTTGATCCAGAACAATAAATATGATATAATAAATATAAAATAATATGGTTAAACCATAAAACTTTTTTTATGACCATATCGAAAGTGGTAAAGAAAAAAAGAAAACATGTCGTTCTTGAAGGTGATAAATTAACACCTCACGAACAATGTTTTTCTTTCTAAAATAAAAAAAGAAGATGAGAAAGTGGTTGGATGATATATTATCCCATTAGTATCAAAAAAGTAAACTTTATTTATGATAGTAGAGTTACCATACCATTTTGATGGTTATAAGTGGAGATAGATTTAGAAAATAACATGAAATTTAAAGGAAATTAAAGGAAAGGAGAGAGAGAAATTTCTTCTTGAATTATCCTCTTGATATCCTCCTTTAAGAACCTAGACACGGTATTTTGAGGAGACCAAATTCTCTTGGACATGGGGGAGGGATAAATAATATGTTTGGACATATTTTAGATAATTATTGAATCTTTAGAAGTGTGGTTTGTCAAGGGGAGGGAGAATGGATATTATACACGAGGATGAGTGTTTTTAGAATAAAAAATTAAATAAAACAATATATCCAATTTTAGACTTTTAATAGTAGTTTTTTGACAACATAAATCATATATTAATATAATATAATTCCTTTTATACTTTAAATCATCTTAAAAATTCGAATTCATTATTTTATTAAAAGAAAACTGAAAAGAAATGGAAAATGATATTTTAAGGAATCACTTTTTGACTTTAGGTTTTGGAAAGTTATTTTTAGGATTGGAAATTGAGTTTATTGTATTTTAAGGAAAATTTTATGAAATTAAATATAAAATGGAATAATATAAAGTTCTAGAAATTTTATTTCATCATTACATCCTGAATTATGAAATTTAAGATATACGAGTTATGTGAAAAACTATATTTTTACTATTCACATGGAAATTGAATTATTTCATAAAAATCCAAAAAATTAACTCTAACCATTTATAGACATTTAGAATCCAAAAATGAATTTATTTTTTCAAAAATAATTTTCTAAATATGATTAATTAAAATTTATTTAAAATCATAATCTACTTGAAAAATACTGACTTTCAAATTAAAATTGATTTCATAATGCTTTAAAAAATTCCTTAAGTTATTATAATATTATCTTAAAATAAAAAAGGCATTGAATTTATAATTTATGAAAAAAAATTAAAATTAAAATTTATTTTAAATTAATAAATTATTTATATTTATTTATTTATGACTTAAAAAAATACTAATACTTTTACTGTAGTCAAATTCTCACTTATATGGTGCCAAAATTTTATTCAATCATTAATGGGTAAGGTTACTATTATTTTGGATTATTTAATATTCATAAGGGTTATATTACTATTCATAAGGGTAGGTTACTATTCATAAGGTTAGGTTACTATTCATAAGGGTAGGATACTATTCACCAAAAATTAATTTGGTCATATTAGATTCCAAATAACTTACTGATCGCAACCGTGTATTTCATATTTTCAAATTTCAAAACAAAAAGTGGAAAAATTATCTTTAACAGCTAGGTTATAAATATCACATCGTACCAAGTAGTTCATTTAATCACATAGTGTTTCCTTTTAAAATCATTGGATGTTTCATTGTAAATATAAAATATGATATTTAAATTGGAAAAACCCACAAGATGCCTTTCTTTAAGAATTTTAATAACAATTCATATGTGAATCATAATGTTTCAAATAAATATGGCCTGAATTCTGAAAAATGCCTATTTTTTTGATATATCAAATTAATAATGGGAAATTATTTTTATAATCTATAACAGAGAAAAGAAGTGTCTATCGATTGATATGGTCTATTTATTGAAAAAAATATATTTCTTATGAAATCAATGGGAATAAAATTTGAATAAATTATATATAGGGATAAAAAAAAGTAGTTTCTAATATGGAATTTAAGTCATTATTTAATGATGCTACAGAATCTGAATCAATTTTGGTATTACCAGAATCCCATTGGTTTAGACATATTTTTGAAGAACCTAAGAAATATGATATTCTTATAACAACTGATTATGTCTTCTAATTTCATTAAATATTATACTACTACATATCAAAGAGTTATTGAATAATTTTAATTCAATAAATATATTGTTTCAATAACATATTAAATTCACTCCATCTACATTAACCATGTCTAGAAATTGAACAAATCACTTAAAGGGGTAATAAACATATAGTGTATGTTTTTTTATAAATGAAAACTGATATGAATAAAATAATATCTCCATATAATTATTTATTTTTCATGAAATATTATAAATAAATTCATGACATTGATTATTAAAAAAACCATTTCACTTACTTATTTGAAAAAAATCCATTTTTATTTTAATTATCAATGTTTCTTATTATAGTCGTTATGTCTACTATATAGATATTTAATTTTATATCAGTAAAGGGAATTTAATATAGGATGTGTATGTAATACATTATGGAATTTATTATAATTATAATGGTTCATGTAAGTTAAAACAATACATTTATGGATTATACAAGTATATCAAATTTGAAATAAATGAAAATAAAATATTTTAATTTCATATAAAATGAAAATTATTCTTGTTCATATTAGTTGGTAAGTGGGAAAAATATTTTATTTATAATGTTTTAAATAGATGAAAACCCACTCATAAGACATGATATCCTAATTTTAAATTTATCAATACTTAGATGGGAAAATTATTGTACATGAATTAAAATGGAGAAGTTGTTAAAATATTGTGTCTGAAAATATATATAGATATATTTAGATGGTTACATTATTATTGTTAGAACATATATAATGGTAATGTTATAAATCAGTGTAGAATAAAAAACTCTATTAAAGGGTTTATACAAGTGTTATCAAGTGTGAGTCCTATAAAGGTTCATTTTACTTCCACCAAGATAGAATGGAGATGCATTAATGAGATTCATTATACTTCAATGCTATTATTAATTATGTATTCCATGTTATATACTTGGAATAATTTCTTGTAGGCCTTAAAAATAACTATCTGATACAAATAAAATATTTCTGAGTGTTAATAGAAAAAAATAAAGAATTTCCTTAATTACATTACTAGGAATAGGAAATTATTCTTTGTATTTGAATATTAAGGGGGGATCATTATAAAGAGTAACATTGATGATTTATTCCAAATAAAAAAATTACATTAAAATCTAAATATCATATAATGTTTTACCTAATTAATGTTTCTATGACTTGTAATAGTTTTATAAAATGAATTATTAATGATTCTATAGTAAAAGTATATTAAATCAAAATATTTGAAGATGTAATTTTTTTTCATTGATAAATAAGTTTATAACTAAAAAAGTATTGGATAATAAAATATTAGGCACCATAAATTTATGTTATGAAAAAAATAAATCTATTGTAAAATCTATAGAACACATGTCTTACAAATGTAGCAAGAAAATTTTTCAAAAATACGATCTCATTAGGGATATCATCAAGAGGGATGATATAAATATTCCTAACTTTAGTATGGGATAATATAGTAGATCCATTATAAAAACCATTAGCACATGAAGATTATATTGGTAGATTGAATTAATTTTGTTTTTAATGTATTAGGTACTAGATAAAATATATTTTATTTCATATTAATCCAATTCTAATTCATGTGATATAAATTCTTATATTATAAAATTTATTCTGGTTTTATTTTTATTTCAAATTTAGACATTATGTTTGTTATAAAATGAACCATGTGGCCTACCATAAACCCATTAAAAAGAGAAAATTACTATTTACCCTATTTATTAAAATGGTTTAAATTTTTTTCTCATTCATTTCACCCAAGTGGTTCCCCCATATGTGCCTCCTCATCCACCTATTGCATGGGATGATTTTACTTGGTTCTTGGTCCGGAATGAATGGTTTTGGGTGCATTGGAAGCATAATGGAGTGTCTACAAATCAACTAACTTACTTTATTTTCTTTCCTTGTCCTTTGATTCAGAATTATTGTGAGAGATAATATTACGTATTTTAAGGTGTTTTCTTGGTTCTTCAATTTCTCTTTTTTTAGCTCAAATAAAATCTCAATAATTGACTATTGAATCTTTCATTGTAAATGGTAGTTGGTCTATATGTATTTCCCTAAAAGTACCAATTTTCTATAAATGGTTTCATTTTTCCATGTTCTAGCCTTTTCGTGTATTTATCCTAATTGATGAGATTCCTTAAATGAAATACTTAGAACCCTTTACATGGTTGAAGGTCAACAACCTCAACCCAAACCACCATGTATGATGAGTTTGATTAAATGACTATAATGAATTTATAAATTGTTTGAAAAAATGACTTAGTCCTTGGTTACTTGTGTTATACTATATAATAATTAAGGGAAAACATAATTGAATTAATTGAATTGAAAAAATTGGTATGAAACCAACTCCACTATTTTATAGAAAAAACAACTTTTAAGAAACTATCTTATCAATTATAAATTTGATAATTAAATATAGATATTTTAAATGTGATATGTATTGAATACTTCATTTTAATAATGACATTATTATCAAACCACCATCTAGGGTAGGATCGTCTTGTTATTGGTGTTTGACTTGTTTAAATGAAATAAAATAAAAATTAATTGTTGGAATTTTTCACTTGGAATTGTGTGTTTATTAACTAAATAAAAAATTATTTTTTAATTTATAATAGTTGTGGGTTTTTTTGAAGGATTATATTGAGTCATTAAAGGAAATGTTCTTATCTATTTACTTTTTTATGTATTACTTGGACTCTGATACAGAATGTCCTGGATGATGTCATAATTCACTTTAATTTGAATAAATTAAAATGGTTAAGTAGTGTTGGATATGGAAATATTCACAATTTAATTTTTATTATTATAAAATACTTTCCTCATTATTATTTAGATTTTTGGACACATTGTCCAACTTTGTTATTTGAATTTGTTAGAAAAAAACTAATTATTTTTTATATTTGAACATGTTGGAAAAAATATTCCTTATTGTTTTTATTTGAACTTGTAGGACATTATTTTCTTTATAATTATTAGTAGAAGAAAACAGGTATGGACCCCCTTCTCATTTCTTAGTGAAATTATTGGGAATAACACCCATATCACAACTTATTGAATTATTAGGCATAGATCCATTATCATTACTTATTTATTAGATGTGTTTAACATGGAGTTGTTGTTATTATTATTATTGTTGTTGTTGTTTTTGTTTTTGTTTTTGTTGTCTATTAAATATGTTAACATTGTTTCCCTTATCAAATGCTGGGAATTGTTGGACATGAAACCCACTCTCCTTTGGTTTAGATTATTTGATTGATTCCCATTATTAAGATAAAAAAACCCTTATGATTATCATTCCAAATGGACACCTTGGTTATAGAAAACATTTCCCATGGCTATTAATATAAAAATTATAGGTTCATAGTTAATCTAAATTAGTATAAAGAAGGTGGTATCAGATGAGTATATCATGAGGAACCTGATCTGATTTTTTTCTACTTTCATTATTATGCCTTAACACTATGTCATTCTATATTAATATATTTTATATGAATTAGATTTTGTTGGTGGTGTAATACTATGTTTTACACACACCCTTTTTGGGCCATCTTTGTGTACCGTTACGTATCTTTTGATTGAATGGTAGGACATGTAATATGCCTATTTTTTGTTTCTTTGATTTTCAAATTTAATTGAAATGAATCTAGAGGCCAATCATATACTTGGATCACCTAGAGGAGTTGGGTGTTGTTTTTAACCACATCAGTCAATTACTATGTCTGTTGTGTGTCATGTGCTTTTATTATGAATCAACATGTTCATAAATAGTTTTTTATTTAACACTCTATAGGTTATCATAATTATTATTTGTTAGGTATTTTCTATTATCAAACTCTTAATACAAATCATTTAGTTCCTCCTCTATTTATTATTGATAAATAGGTAATATTATTTCCACTGTACGGCCATTCGACCATCACTTCCAGTCAACAACCTCTATAATAGGTGGAGGAACACTTAGGGTTACATAGTTCATGAATCTTGAAACCAGTCTAGTGAGACCCATTACATAGTATTAAAATCATTAATTTATGTGTTATTTATTTATTACCTAATATTTGAATAATTTTTAACCACTGAGTGGAATCACATAGATATCCCTAATTAATACTTCTCATAAAAATACATGGGTTATGGAAAATTATTATGATCAATGTTCGTCTGTTCTTAAATAGAGATAAAAAGTACACTCATTAAATACAATTATCACTATTATTTATGACTATAACACTAATGTACATGATATTGAATATAAAGTGTAATGTATTTGATATTATTTATAGTGTATACATTATGTTAATATGTATTAAATGGGGTTATAAAGGTAACCAATAATTTAATCTTTGTACTTTGATACAAATCATATTCCAACCTTAAGGTAATTATAATCATGGGGTGGTTGGGTATTCTTCTAATCATGTTATGAGTTTTGTTATGATATGTGTGAAATATATGTCCTGGATTAAATTATATCAAGGAAACGCATGTTCATCCTTAGTTGAGTAACATGTGGCATACTCATCAATATAAATGAATTAAATCAGATGTATTCATCTTGATTCATCAATAATATTATTGTTAATCATGAATTTAGGAGTTGGATTAAATGACATAGGCATGTTCCTAAAATTTTGGTTATAGTTCATGTTTTGTAACAATGTATTATATGAGAACACAAAGGACATATAGAGATACATAATGTGGGAATGTTGTTATGTAAATGCATTTATTTGATGATGAAAATTATATACCCATTTATAATTTATGTTTCCTGGGTACTTTTCATGACGTCACACATTCTTTTTTGTTATGGATTAAGAAGGTCAAGTAATTTTTAATACTATATAGAACTATATTTTTACACTTAAGGCTATGGAATGAGGGTGTATTTTTGAATAATGTTATTTCCAAAATGGGGGGGGGGATATTATAGTTTGTAAAAAGGGGATCCGATATGATTTAAAATATTATTTTGAAATGTTTATAAGTTCCATGATTTTGTATTGAAATAGGGTTATAGAAATTTATAACGAACTAATGTCCCATATCACTGAAAGTGATATGGGTAAGGCCATGTTCTCTAATAGAGATCATTGGGTGATATATAGGATGTCACATTTGTATAATTTATTTCATTATTTATAATAAATCATATTATTTATCCAACAAATCCCATAATGATGTATTCAATGATATCTAACTTATATTTAATCATTAAAGAGTTTGATGATCACATGAATTGAATGAATCTTGAATTATAATTTGTAACAAATGTAGGCATGTGTTGGATGAGAAATTATCAAATAATCAAACTCAAATAAAACCCTTCATCAATTAATGAGTTCTATAAAAAACATCATTCCTTAATTAGGAATATTAAATTAAAATTTTTTTGGCCTGTCACGACCTGTCCCATGGGGCTCGAACGTGTCTACCCCAATCCCACCTTTCATAGGCTAGGGGATGGTGACTAGCGCCTAAAAGATTTTCTGAAACAAGGAAAACATTTCCATAGAGATCTGTACACACTCAAAAGGGAAAATTGAAGTAAACAACCAACCAAAATAAGTTATAAACACGAGAGTAGAGTACAACCACAAGTAAAACTATAAACTGAAAATAGTGGGCCAAAATACAAGCCCTATAAATTTAAATTAAAGTAAATAGTTTTCGTATCTGACCTTGAGCTCTACCTAGAGGGTACTAGTTGTAATTCTGATGTTGAAGAGGAGGATCTAGACTACCCTTATCACACCAAGCTCGACCAAGTCATGAACCTCCAATGTCTACCTCCGAGCATCAGTAGTCTGCACCAGACATACAAGTGTGGGAAGAGCCCATGTAAGGGTGAGTATAACAAATATTTTGGGGACCCCGAGACCCCCAAAGGTATCTTAGTAATTCAAAATGGAAAACATCACAAGAAATTCCATAGAGGTAATATCAAAATCATGATCTAAATCATAATCACAAAACAAAAGAGACACCTCACTCTAATAGTATAACTTCAAGGTTACTAGGATAGGGATAACCAGTCGTAAATCCAGATCATCCTATCCATAGTAACTCCACTGATGACCCATATAGGCCATTCTATGCTAACCCGTATTGGTCGCTAGATGCTGACCCGTATTGGTCGCTAGTGCTGTCCCGTATTGGTTGCTAGTGCTGACTCGTATCTGTTGCTGGTGTTGACATGTATTAGCTAGTGGTGTTGACCCATATTGGTTTCTGGTGTGGAATCGTATTGGATGTTGGTACAGATGAAGGGATGATTTGTCAAATAAATAGATCACCACAGTCTACAGTTTCTGATGCTGACCCGTATTGGCCACTATTCTTCTTCATGTCACAACCATCCACTGAATTCCTACACTAAGCATGCTTGATCTCTGGAAGACTCTACTCCTCAATCCATCGGTCATATTTAAACTAGTATAAAGTCCCAAAAAATAATATCCAAGGGACCGACCCTTCATAGGGTTCCAAATGTGACAGACGACACATCGATCAGATGTCCGGTTTGTGAGATATGGGAACTTTTGTAAAAAGGGCTCAGTTAGATTCAAGTCTGATCGAACCTAGGTCACATGTCAGAGTCTATAAAAACTCACATAGATGGTCTCTAAAGGACCTTCTTGTCACAAGGGAACTTATTCCATTTGTGGTGCATCGATCGGACGCCTGATCTGTTAGATATTGGCATTTTAGTGCTAAGGGCCTAATTAGATTCAGAGTTGATCCAACCTGATAATACTCTATCTTTCTCCAAAACTCTCATGGAATATCTAAAAAGGATTGTGTCACACTAGGGATCCCAGTACCATAGACGGTTCATCAAACAGATGTGTGGTTTGTAAGTTACATCATTTTATGTGTTTCTGAGCCTGAAAGGAGTCTGGGTCTGGTCCGACCCTGTCCAGGTCTGACTCGGCCCGACCCCAACCGGCCTTGGCCAGACCGGTCCGCCAGGCAGTCCGGACCGCTCACTGGCACAACCCACACCATGTTCGAGTGGTTTTCAGATCTCAAATGGCTCAAAGGAGCAGTTCAGATTAATTATGGGTGGTGTCAGGTGGCCCTGCCATGTCACCCGCAGACCTGCAGGAGGCGGGTCCTCTACAGCTCACCACCATCGCAGCTTCAAGCTGTGGCCCTTTAACGTGGCACACTACCTCCACCTCCCCGGCATACCGATGCCATTAGCCCATCCAACCACCTCGGCACCAAGCGATGCTAATTTTCCACCACAGTCTATGGTTGCCGGCTGTCGCCCTCGTCTGCCAGCGCCGGTCGCCGGTGCCGCACCAGTTCAGATCCCGCACCAGTCGCTAGTACCACACTGATATTTCTTTTGTGGGCCACCAGGTGATCCCTTGTGGTCCTTTATTCATTCCAGTTGTGCATACGGTCCTCTCAGGATGCCACCTTCGTTTCACGGCCCACAAATATACCTTGTTGTCACATTCATTATTCATCCACGAATAATGACCCAAGGATAAGATCAGTATAGGGTTAGGGACTTGTTGGTTCCATCCCGTGTCCTCTGTGTTAGCATTTTAAATATGAGGAAAATTAATAATAATCAAAAGGAATTCTAATCCATGAATTTATGACCCCAAAACAACCACCCACATGATTTGATGAGATGTGGATCATCCCATTAGTCAGTTGGTCCGCGTTTATTATATTTTTTGAGAATGAGAAGAGAGGGAAAATCAAAGAATGTAAACCCCCTACCTCAAGATCCATTGGAGGTGTCACGATTGTGGCAGGAGGAGCGTCTAGGTTGGATGGAATCAGTAATGTTTGTCAATCCCAGATCGTTGCTGCCCAAGCTTCCGTCCTCCATCAATGGATATTACTGTAAGACATTGCCAGAGTTTCCTCGCTTGATGAAGTCATGTCAAAACCACATCCCGATCACCATTTAAAAAGGAGGGGAAAGGTGAAAAATATCTTGAGGAATTAATGAGGTTCATTAATTGACGTAATTAATGTGATTCATTAATTTATGTAATTAATGTGCCACATTAATCCTGCGATGGGTGGTTATGAAACCAACGTGTAAATATACAATTATCACCCCATAATTAAATCTCAGACCACCTCTGTGGTCCCTCCCATGACCGCTCAATAGGTGGTAAAAAAAGAAAAAATAATATAATAACAATTACATGTTATTTTACTTTCCATTAAAAAGTCCATAATTTATCTTTTTATCCTATCCTACTGTAGTTAATGTGATGATTCCCTTAAGTGAATCCCAGCGCTGTGGATTCAATAGTGCCCTCACGATTTAATTCTGAGCACTGGTTCAAAAGATAGAAAACGTCACCCGTGGGTTTACTGAATGTACCATTAAAAAATTCCATAAATTCATTATAGGCACACCAGGCCTCAAAATCATGTGTTTTAAATTTTCAAAAACTCATAAAAACCCCAAATAATTTAAAAAAATTACATGGAATTTTAGGGTCTTTATAATCTCCTCACTTTAGGGATTTACGTCCCTGAAATCCAAACAAGGATACACAGACAAAGAGGGGTATTGGGCTTGCATATGATCCTCTCGCTCCAATATTCTCTCCTAGAGACTCCTGTGCTGCCACAGAACGCATACCATAGGTATCGACTGCCCACAAAGGATCCACTCCCATCAATCCTCTATATCAACCAGGTACTCCACAAAAGTCGCCCCATCGTCAATCTATTTCTCACCATGGTTGACGTTGTGATATGGGACATGCATGTTTCTCCTCAGCTAGGATACATGGAAGATGTCATGAACCCTCTCCAACTACGGTGGTAGTGCCAAGTGGTACACCACCTTGCCAATCCTCCAATGTATCAGTAATGGTCTGATAAACCTCAAAGAGAGTTTGTCGCCTCAGCCAAATCTTCATAGTCCCCATCAAGGGGAGAATCACAAGAATACATGGTCCACCTCCTATAACTACAGGGGTCTCTATCACCTATCCTCATTGGACTTCTATCGGCTATGTGTTGTCTTCATCTGCTCTTGGATGACCTGAACCTTCTCAGTGGTAGCTTGTACCATCTCTGCGCCCACGAGTGGTGGCTCTCCTGGATCCATCAAGCACAAGGGTGATCTACATGTTCTTCCATACAATGACTCAAAAGCGTCCATAACAACGGTGGAGTGATATATGTTGTTGTATGTGAACTCCACCAAGGTTTGGCGGTTCTTCCTATTGCATCCAAAATCTAGGACACATGCACGATGCATGTACTCCATAGTCTAGATGGTTCACTCAGTTCGACCTTCTATCTGAAGGTGTAAAGTTGTGCTCAAGCGAAGATAAGTCCTAAAATCCTCCTGAAATCCTTTCCACAACTGGGATGTGAAGTGTTCATCACAGTATGAGGCTATCCGTGAAGGCACCCCATGAAGTCGCATGATCTCCCGAACATAGAGACGTCTCAAGATCTCTACCGAACATTTTTCTTGAATAGCAATGAAGTGGGACGACTTGGTGAATCGTTCAATGATCACAGAGATGGTATCGTTCTCTCCAGATGTACATGGTAACCCCGTCATGAAGTCCATCGATATCCCTTCCCACTTCCACTTTGGTATATTGAGGGGTTGGGTCAAGCCTGTTGGTACCTAGTGCTCGGCCTACACTTACTGGAAAGTGATACATCTAGAAACAAACTTCTACACAAATTTCTTGATCCCTGTCCACTAGTACTAAAGCCAGAGGTCCTGATACATCTTTATCATGCATGGATTTACTTCTAAGGGGGATGTATGGAACTCCCTCAGTACCTCCTCTATCAGTTCCACTGGTAAAACTATACGTCCTATGAAAAGGATAGTGTGCTCCCCACATTCAGAATATCCGTCAGGTACATGGCTTGAGGATATCTGAGCACATGTAGTCTGGCAGCTGTTGTCTCCTATTTTCACCTACCTGGATCGCTGAAGGAGTGGAGGGGAAACTACCATTGACTGGAGGTAGACTGTCTCATCACTATCCATCTAGGATATCTAAAGCGATACTAACAACTCTGAAGCCTCATTCAGTATCTATGAACTTGATCTTCGGCTAAGTTCATATGCCACTATGTTCCCCTTCTCAGAAGTATATACTATCTCAAAGTCATAGTCCTAGAGGAAATATTGCAAACATCACTATCTTAGATTCATGTTTTTCTCTGTGATAATATATCTAAGACTCTTTTGGTCTGAGTAAACAATGAACCACTCACCAATCATGTAGTGTCGCCACATCTTCAGTGCGAAGTCTACTGCTTCCAAATGCAATCCATGAGTCTCGTAATTCAACTAATTAGGCCCCAACTGTCATGATCCCTAAGAAATAACTGCATCATCCTTCATTAGGATTCAACTGAGTCTAGTCCCTGATGCATCACAATAAACCACATAGTCAGTGCCCTCCTTTGACAACCTCAGGATGGGAGCACTGGTCAAGCTCTACCTCAGCTATTGAAAGCTCTACTGGAATGTTTCTGACCATAGAAAGTGTTTACCCTTCTATTTCAAGGTATTCATAAGTACTGCTACTCTAAAAAAATCAGGTACGAACCTCCGATAGTATCCTTATAATCCAAGGAAACTCTACACCTCATTAACAATTTTGGGTAGCTCTCAAGCAAGTACTATCTCTATCTTCACTGAATCCACTTCAACTCTAGCCATTGAGATGATGTTTCCTAAGAAGTGGACCTTCCATATCTATAACTCACACTTCAAGAGAATTACATATAACGAGTTCTCTTGATGTGAGTCCAGAACTATCCTCAAGTGTACAATTTTCTCTTCCTTGGATGCCGAGTACACCAAGATGTTTTCGATGAAGACAAACACAAAGCGATCGAGGTATGGCTGGAAGATCATGTTCACGAGCCTCATTAACATTGTAGGAGCCGTGTTCATGCCGAAAGGAATCACAAAGAACTCATAATTGCCATACTTACATCTGAAGGATATCTTCGGTATGTCCTCATCCCATACCCTGAGCTGATGATATCCTAATCTAAGGTCTATCCTCGAGAACCACTTCACTCATTTCAACTGATCAAATAGATCATCAATCATCAGAAGAGGAAACTAGTTGTTCACATCGCATGTTTTAGGTGCTAGAAGTCCACACGTAGCCTCAAACTTACGCCTGCCTTATTAGAAAACAACACCAGGGTTTCCCATGGAGAAACACTAGGCCTTACGAATCCCTTCCTTTATAAGTCCTCCAATTTTATTCTCAACTCCCAGAGCTCTGCTGGGGTCATCTGATATGCTGGTGTAGATATCAGTGTTTTTCATCAGTACAATTCAATATAGAATTCTACCTCTCTATGAAGAGGAAGTCATGGGACAATTTCAGGAAAGACGTCCTCATACTCGTCCACCACTGCTGGAAACTGTGGACTTGCCTCATCCACCGTGTCAAAGGTCATGCAATCTTGCTGATATGTAATCAACTATACCCTCCTGAGCTCATGTCCAACTCATGCTGCACTATTTTCCTTCTCTCCCATAAAGGAAAATTGGCCTCCATCTCCACACACACATCGCACTGTACATCTCAAGAAGTCAATCTGTGCGTGAACTATTGATAGATATTCCATGCCTAGAATGACATCGTAGGGATTAAAATCCTCTACTAGAAGATCCTATCTGAAAATATCTCCTTTGAGAGTAAGATCACATTGTCAGCACCATTGTGTGACCACGGAATCTCCTCCTGTATGAGTATCCAAATGAAAAGGTTGAGCTAAAAGCTCAGTCAGAATCTTAGATTCCCTAACTAAGTCCGCAATAAGGAAATAATTTCTTACACCTATGATGATAAGCACTACTATTAAAGTAGAGAAGATACAGATTGTACGTCGTATCATCTCTGGGATGTAAGGATCATGAGCCTCTACTACCTGTAGTTCAACCTTCTCCCTAAGATCGTGGTGGGCCACCTGGGAGTGGTGGTGGTAGTGCCTGGTGACCTCGAACACCTACCACAACACATCCCGCTACCATGCCTTGTCCACCGCCTAGATTAAGCTCATCCTCCTGCCACTGCCACTGCCTCAGTGGCCCCTCCACTGTCTTCGAATCATCTACGCGGGGAGTTAGATAGTCACAAACACTATGACCCGGTGCCCCATAGGAAAAACAGATCATGCCTCGCTGGTGGATCCCTCGACCTCTTGAGCCTTACCCCTTTGAACCTGCATTTAGGGGTCTCCCTTCAGAAGGTCTATCCCTCTTGGGATTTTGCATCATTTTTCCACTACCAGCTGTAGATGACCCTGATACCTGTCATCCGGTAGGGGCTCTCACTATCGGTACCTGCTTGGAAAAGAAGATCTCCATCAGAAAATCTCACTCTAGCACCCCATCCAGCATCAGGATGCATAGTGAAACTATCGCAACACTGATCTTTAATTGGAGCCCCTAATCAATGGTCCATGCCCTAATGTAATGGTCACATACCATGTTGGTGGATTATCGGGAGAGGTCAGTAAATCTCGTAGAGTAATGAGCCACATTCTTGCGGCCCTACTACAGATGGAACATCTCCTAAATATGCACAGAGCGTAGAGTCACTAGCACGAACTCCACCCTGAAAAATCTCACAATGTATCACCAGGTGAGGTTGGTATCCTCATGCACCGGGAACATCGAGCTCCACCATCTTCCTACTGATCCATGAAGAAGGATAGAATCAAAGATCACCATCTTATCAGCGGGTGTCTTTACTAATCGAAAGACCTACAAAAACGACTCAATCCAGTCCTCTGCTGCCTAGGGGTCTGGCTTAGCTCGAATCCTAAGAGGCCTCTGTCTCTGGACCTCATACAATATGCTTAGCTGGCATGCATGATCCGCTGGTATCATCAACTGATAAATCGGTGGTTGGGCGGTTGGTACTCCACCGGAAGGTTCCATCACTGTGAGTGGTCCCTACCCTGACGCCTCATCACTCGGTGGGCCACTATCACGATCTATAACCGAAATCCTGGAAAGCTATCTTCGTGGATGCATCATGTATGAAACATATGTGCCATGGTCAATAAGTTATACCTAGTGAGATGACTAAATAAAGATCAAGAAAACTTTTCAAAACACTAGCAACCACTTTTCTCATAAACCGAGTCAGAAAAAAGAATTCAAAGTCTTGGTGTATGGATACATCGGCCGCCGCCCTAATATTGGACTCCCTGAACCGAAAACCAATCTCAAGACACTTTACACCATTGCCTATTTAAATGTAGACTCTTAGTTCATCTTGTAGAACTGACCACCCTATGATACTACTTTCTTATAACTCGTCCAACGGGGCCAAGACGTAACTACTCTAAGCCCACCCACCATAGGCCAAGGGTTGGTGACTAACACCTAAAGGATATTCCCGATCATGGAAGGAATTTACTTAGATATCTGAACACACTCAAAAGGGGAAACTAAATTAGAAAAACCAACAAAATTAATGTTTAACCATTAGATTAAAGTACAACCACAAGTACAACATCAAACTAAAAATAGTGGGCCAGAATAAAAGCCCTAGAAACATAAAATAAAGTAAAACAACTATCACATATTCACTAGATATCTACCTGGAGGGTAGTAGCTGTATGTCTGATGTCGAAGAGTAGGATATGGACTTATCCCATCTCACCAAGCTCCACCAAGTACCGAAGCTCCAAAGTCTACCTCCGAGCGTCACTAGTCTGCATCAGACACACATGTGCGGGTAGAGCCCGGGAAGGGGTGAGTATAAAAACACAGTAGCAGACCCCAAGACCCCCAAAGGTCTCTCAGTAATCCACAGAGGAAAGAATCACAATAAATACTAAAAAGGTTATATCACAAGCATGATCTAAATCATGAAGCACAAAGCAAAAAAGACAGATCACTCTAACGGTATAACTTCATAGATACTTGGATATGGATGACTAAACCTAAATCCATTTCATACTATCCATAATAAATCTATTACTGACCCATATAGTCCCTTTTATGCTGACCCATATTGATCTCTAGATGCAGACCCGTATTGGTCACTGGTACTGACCCGTATTGGTTGCTGGTGCTGAACCGTATTAGTCGCTGGTGCTAACCCGTATTCTTCGCTGGTGCTAACCCATCTTGGTCGTTGGTTCTGACTCATATTGGTTGCTGGTACAGAGGTAGGGATTATTAGTCATATACCTAGATCATCCCACATAGGAGTTTCTGATGCTAACCCATATTGGTGTCTCTTCTTCTTCATGTCATAGCCGTCCACTGAATTCCCACACGAAGCACGCCTGATCTCTGGAAGACTCTGCACCTCAATAAATTGGTCATATTTCAATTGGTAAGAAATCTCAAAAAAGAATACCTAAGGGACCACCCCATTATAGGGGTCCAAACATGATAGACGACGTGTCGATCAGACGCCCGGTCTGTGAGATATGGGCACTTTTGTAAAAAGGCCCCGGTTGGATTCAAGTTTAATCCAACCCAGGTCTGACTTAAAATTCCTTCAAAATTAACATAGAGTATCTCCAAAGTACCTCCTTGTTACAAGGGTCTTTATTCCACATATGAGGCGTTGATCGGTTTCCCGGTCTGTTAGTTATTGACATTTTAGTACCGAGGGCCCGGTTGGTTTCGAAGTCGATCCAACCCTGAAATACTCCAGCTTTCTCCAAAAACTCTTGTGGAGTATCTCAAAAAGAAATTATCGCTCCAAGGATCCTAGGAATGTAGACGGTTTGTCAAACGTACATTAAATTCTCAAGCTACGGCCTTTTATGGGTTTCTAGGCTCGAGAGGGGTCCAGGTCCGGTCCGACTTACCCTGCCTGACCCGGTCTGGGATGATTAGACCCGATTCGGGTCGACCCAGCACAGTCTAGGACTAACACGACCCGGACTAAACAAGACCGGGCCAGCCCGGTTGGGTTGGGTGACGGCGGGCTCAGCCCGCTCGCTGGCGTGACCCGCGTCGGGGTCGCACAGTCATCGGCTCTCGAATGAATCAAAATAGTCATTCAGATTAATTAAGAGTGGTGCCAGGTGGAGCTGCCATGTCACTCGCGAATCCATAGGAGGCGGGTCCTCTATAGCTCGCCACCGTCACGACCCTTCAACCCGGCGCATAAGCTCGCCGTCTCCGCCTCCATGATCGGCCACCCGTCTGACCACCGCGATGCCAAGTAGCTCCACTTTTTCATAGCAGCCGGTGGTTTTCGGCCTCCGCCCTCATCCGCCGGTGCAGGTCACCGGTGCCACACCGACTTTTCTTTCGCGGGCCACCGGGTGAGCCCTGATGGTCCGTACTTCCTTCCAGAGGTTCCTACGGTCCTATTGGGATTTTTTCATTGTTTCAAAACCCTCTAATATGCCTTGTCACTGCATTCGTTATTCCTCCATGAAGAACGCACCCAAGACAAGTTTAGCAGACGGTCCAGACCTTGTTGGTTCCAGACCGTTCCCTCCGTGTTAGTGTTTTAAACATGAGGAAAATTAATAATAATCAAAAGGAAGAATAATCCCTGAATTTAAGACCTCACAACAATCACCCTCTTGATTTTAAGAGACACAGATCAACCCGTTATTCAGTTGGGCCGCGTTCATTATATTTTTGAGTAAAGAAAGAGAGGGAACATTAAAGCATGTAAACCACCTACCTCAAGATCTTTTGGAGGTGTCGCGGTTGCAGCGTGAGGAGCATCCACGTTGGATGGATTCTTCATCCTTTGTCGATCCCAGATCGTTTTTACCCGTGCTTCCATCCTCCGTCGATGGATGTTGCTGAAAAACATTACTAGAGTTTCCTCACTTGAAGAAGTCATGCCAAAACATTACCCCGAGCTCCATTTAAAAAGGAGGAGAAACGATGAGAAATTATTTAAGGAATTAATGTGGTTTATTAATTGACATACTTATTGTGCCTCATTAATTGACATAATTAAATTTCCTCATTAATTGATGTAATTAATGTGCCTCACTAATCATGCAAGGGGTGGTTACGCAACCAAAATTTAATTTTTCAATTAACACACCATAATTAAATGTCTAAACACCACCATGGTTTTAGCCACCACCACTCATCAGGTTGGAAGAAAAAGAAAACGAAATAAAATAACAATTACTTGTTATTTTACTTTTCATTAAAAAGACCAAAATTTAACTTTTTTCTCCCGACTTACTACAGTTAAAGTGAATCTTCCATGAAGAAAATCTTGGAGCTGCGGATTCAACAGTTCCCTACGATTTCAATCCCGAGCACCGGTTCAAAAGATAAAAAACACTACCCATGCGTTTACTAAACACGCCTTAAAAAAAGTTTGGAAATTCATTCTGAGAACATTATGCCTCATAATAACTCTCCATTAATTTTTACAAACTTGTAAAAAACACAAATAATTTAGAAAATATGACATGTAATTTTCGTGTCATTACATGGGAATCTTTGGGAATATGATAGTATGATATAGAAAAGTAGAATATTTCTTTTTTCTGTGTTTTATAATGGTGAGGGTACTATAATTCATTTGAAAATTAAACTACATTCCAAAATATTCTTCTATATTCCATAACTAGTGAGTACCTATGGGGTTAGAACCAATTGGTTTTTTCTATGTGTTCACAATAAACTATGTAGTATGAAGATCACTAGATTAAAGGTATACCATTTTATACACTCCATGGACTATCATATTTTATTTTACCAAATGATAATGAAAAATAAGCTTTAAATTTATATTATACTCATACATATTATTTGTCATTAAAACTTATGTGAACTATGTTGTGTGGATATTTTTTGTTTACTTATTTCTACGTTTAATCTATAAATAGATATTGTTAAATCATCAATATATTTTTAATATGAATTGTTTATAATATAAAATGAGTAATGGAATAGAATAAAACCAAAGGTTGGTAACCATAATTTTTTTTGTTGTAAAATTTATATTCTTAATACTATTGATAATCATGTATAATTTGATCCAAATGATTATGTATGAGTTTTTCATCACTATTCAACCACTTTTATGCCATGTAGTTTAATTAATAAAATATTTTGGATAACTATTGATTTTGTTCATGTAACGTATGATTAAAGTGATGCTTTTGATTATAGGGAAATTTATACTGATTAACTTGATTATTATCTTAATAAATTTAGAATTATTTTTATAATTAACAATAAAAGTCTGATTGAAACATTTCTAAGTTGATCCATAATTTTAAAAAAATTAAACTAGAGAAAAAAAGTGTCCTATCTAGAAAGACAAGAGTCTTATGATACCTTAATTTTTGTATTTTTATTAATGTTGTTGGAAAAAGAGGGTGTTCTAAAATGAGTGTTTTAAATAATTCTTTGATTTTGAAATTTATCTCACAATTATTTTTAAATTCAATTAAGGAATCCTTGAAAGATGTTATTTTATATATCTATGTAAGTTAATTTAAACTGGTTTGATAGAAAAAAATGTGTCAAAAATAGTTGAGACACCACTATAATATCCAATGATATATACTTTACGTGTTTTCAGAAATAATATTGATGAGTAAGGGTTGATTACAAAAAATAAATAAGCATTGGTGGTCTATGTTCATAATCCTGAATACATGATAAATTATGAAGAGAAATTTTCAATCATAGTTATATTATAATTTATATAAATCATCATTTATTATGAATATTATTTGAATTAAATATTATTCCAAGTGGATGGTAAATCATATTTTTTTTATTTCATTTATTTATGGATATATATATCTTGAGAAACACTAAGTTATGAAAATTTTCACTTTATAAATTATATTTTTAATCATATTAAATTTTTTATGAGCGTAAAAAATGTTGAGAAATTTTTATAATCATTTTAGTTAATTTATTATAAAATATTTTTTATGGGTACAAAAAATACTAGATTTTTCAAGAAAATTTCTTTTTAATATAGTTTACCTATTAAAATTTATAAGAATAAAATTATTTTTTTATGTATAAATCAAAAAAATTAATTAATTTTCTTATATTTTCAAAAAAGTATTTTGATATTAGCATGATGGGTGATTTAAAATTCTCTATAAAATTTAAGAAATTGGAAAATGAATTTGGAAAATTTTTATGTCAAATAATCCAAAAAAGGATATTTCATAAGGGTTTGGTATCAAAATTATTAAACCTTATTAATCTCCCACGAGTTCCAATATTTTGCATAATTTATAAGAAATAAGAAAAATAATTGATAATAAGTTGAATAATGGATTATTTGATCATTTATTTCATCTTACAATATAATTGTTCAGTATCATGATTTTGAGTACGCTTTTACTATATTTTCATCATATCAAAAAGAGACTTATTTTAATATTTACAAATTATTTTGAGTTAATTAAAAGGTACTTTAAAAAATCATCTTTTTTATAAAACAATCTTTTGTATTTAACATAAAATTATTATACTTTATTTTTATGTTTTACAATAAATTAAAATAATAACTTAAATATTTTTAATTTTTTAGGATGATCTTTACTTTCATTGTGTTGCAAAAAATATATATTACATGTTCATAAAAAATGTACAATATGTTGGAATTTTGAGTTTTTTTAGTTATATTTAATGGATTTAATTCAATCTAAAATAATTTGGTTTTAATTTTGAACATATTTCAATTAAATGTGATAATAGTATTTTTACCAATATTTTTAAAAAATAAATAAATGAGTGTGGAGGTGGAGTGGTATCAAAATAATGAATTCACCACCTCAAACATCTTAATCCCAATTTCAAGAATTTTTATATTATTCGTTTTCCTTAAGGGGTATTTTAAAATCCTATCCTTTCTTGATCTTGGTTCTATACAATGATTCCCAAGGGTAGTCACTAGAGGAAATGATCCTTATATATTTTTTTAAATCCAATATGCAATTTAATAACAAAGCACAATGACATAAGATATATTTTTATTTGTGGATAATTATAAAAAATGATATATAGTTCATGAATTTATTTATTTTGTAACTCAATTGGTATATATTGTCATTAAGTATCTTTATTTTAAATAGAGTGGACTTTTTTCGAGTTAGTTAGAATTATTTTAGTTTACTTTTTTTAATAAATATTTTCTATTTATTTTTATTAATTTGTTTTGATAATTATGTTTTTATTTTGTATTTTTTATTAATTTTTTGTTTTTTGGTTTTGTATTTTAGTTTATAGATATTATCCTTTTAGTTTAATATTATATTATATAAAACTCATTATGGATAATGTTTATTTTGATGTTGGTATCTTTTGGTGTTGAATATTTTTGGATATACAATAAAATATTTAAATATATAGATCTTATATCACAATCAGTAAATATATATTACATCTCATTGATAAAACACACTATGAGAACATAAAGTTGTAGTGTTTTTAACATTAATATTACACTATAATATCTCAACATCTCCCAAAAAATTATCTATAACTGATTTCATATTTATCATATTCATAGATATATATGTTCTTGTGGAAATGGGGAAACATAATAATAGTGTGAACCCAAATTTTCAATAATGTAAAAATCATATCAACAATTTTATGAGAATAAATAATTAGATCATAAACACATTTGGAATCCTCAAAATGGGAGAAATTATTTATTAAAGACAAAATATATTGGAATCATAGAAAATAATTATAAGGAATCAAATAATATTCATAAAAATATACGTAAAAATATAAAACAATATAAGGATCATTATTTAGGCATAATGTTTACCATGGAATTGGTATGTGGAATAATATGACCTAAATCATGAGGCATTGACACATAATATAGGAATGTGAAACATATTTAACCATATACAATCATAATGTATGTCAATGTTAACCACCAACATCATCCTAACGTAGTGGATCTGACATGACTTCCCACATCCCACAACTTAGTGGATAAAACAATACATCCCACATTCTATAACCAACTGAATCATGTATCACTCTAATTTGCTATAGTAATTTTATAAGATATAAATTATTATCCAAATCAATATTTTTCTATAGATTTTTTTGACCACCAATCACATAATAATAAAGTGGATGATTACCTTGACACATACCCCCAATGAACTTGAGAAACATTAAATTATAATGATATAGATGAAAAACACAGTAGAATAATATTAAAAAATCAATTAGAAAACAAGAAGAGAAATTCATTACAGGTTGATATTTTTTAATCAATCAACATATAAAATAATTAATTTAAAATGAATGATAAGGTGAATAAAAAATACTTTTAAAAAACATGATATCTTGAAAAGGAATCTCTCTAATGAAACATGAAGAACACGGTGTGAGAAAATGACAGTGCATAAAACATATTAAGGGGGAGATAAATGGATTCCTTTTATAACTATTAATATAAGTAAAAAAATAATAACTAGATTTTATAAAACATTATAGATAATGACACCCATAGATCGATAAAAAGAATATGGATATAAAGGGGGAAGATTTTCAACAAAAAAGAATAGATTATTAAAAATTCCATATAGAGTAAAACTTTTCGGTGAATTAAAAATTAGTGATATGAGAAAAGATAAGTATACATGTAAATACATTATATATCCAAATAAAAGTAAAAAAAATTGTTACTTACATATAATTTTTATATATATTATAACAATTGATATTTAGGTATCGATAATCTCAAACAAGAATAATGATTGGGAGAGTAACCCTTATGAAATTGTATTCGATGAAGTAAGAATCAATTGAAAAGTGGGTTTGGAGAAAGAAATAGAAATAACCATAAAATAAATAAGAAATTATATATAATAAAATCAGAGGCTATAATAAAATAATCTTATAAAAACATAGTCCAATAAGAAGTTGTATGATTCAATAAATTGATATTGAGTTTACAAAAACCATTACCTTTGATTCTGACTAGGCTTGACGTACTCCACCACCATCAATAATAAATTTTGGGATATTATAACTCTATATCATAATATTATTTCTATTTTTTAATTATAATGATCTTTTTATAATCTCTTACTGTATGTTGTTTACTAAATCACTATTAAAATGAACAGTTGAGTGTTAATTATTCAATTTGTCATAATAATTTTTAGTATCACGATTAAAAACATTCCTTTTAATGATTTCTTCACCACATATAAAATTTTTATATATATTATATGTATGTTTTTGATAATTATCAATAGTTTCATGATGGTTTCATGGATGTTTTGCGGGTGGTTTAAATCAAACAGAAAGAAATTCATCTTCTATATGGATTTCAATTGTTGAAAAAGATTGATTTCATTAATTAATATACATATATATTTTACCATTAAAAAATTAAAAACATAACATAAAATTTAAATATATTTGATATATTACTAATTTTGTTTCTTAATCATTCATGAATAAAATTCCATGACAAAATTTATGCCACTAGTAAAATCAACCCAAACAAGGACACAACATAAAAAATGAATTAGTAAAAATATGAATATTTGTGGTCATAAAATAAATTTTATAGAATACTAGTTATGTTAAAAAAAATTATTATTTTGTTAAATATAATAAGAGTGGATATGAAAAGATAAATGGAAGATATTAAGAATAACTCATTACATACTTTTATGATATCACTCCGTCAAACATGGTTATCATTTGGAATGAAGGACATATGCCACTTTACTATGACTAAAAGCTACCAAAAGTGAGATAAACCAATAGTGGAGGGAATTTGGGTAGGTATTTAAGTAAAAACTAATGAATATAAGTGGTTTAGAGATGATGTAGGAGAATTCCTTTAATAGTTGAGAATGATTGACATTTCATTTTAATCATGATTTAGGTGATGGGAAAACCTGAAATAACATGGCTATTAGGTGAGTTACATAATAAAATGTTTTTTAATTATGATATTTACTATCACATAAAACAAAGGGTAGCTATAAATAATTTATTTATATTTAATTATACAAAAATAATTCAATGCCATTTCTCCCCCATTTCCCTTATTAAATTTATTTAATGATTAACCATTGTAATTTTTTTAAGACAATATGAACCATATTAACTAATTTAAGCATGATGATTAATTTTTTTTGAATTTAATCATATTAAGTTTCTAAAAATAGTAAAAAACTTCCATTAAATGATAAATATATAATACAATGACTTTTTTGAAAAATTACTTTTGGAACCTTAAGTTTTTTACCCATCATTTCATATAAATTACCAATCATAACATGTGTGTTAATATATTTTATATACAAATAATCATTAAATTTTATTGAAATAATCTTTTAAACATGACATGATTATTTTTGTTCAAATAAAAATGCATAGCTATATTTTTTTAGAAAGCAATAATTTTTATTATCAAATGATTTTATTCATATTTCTAACAAATTAATAATAATTTAATGAATGTTAATTTATTTTTATATATAATAAAATAATTAATTTCATTAAAATAATTCTTTAAATATAATTTATTAAATTTTTAATAATAAAAAGACAAAATATAGTGAAAAAATATATTTCCAATAATAACTGTTTTTTCAACAAGTGATGTTATTTCAATTATTCATTCATTCTAAAAAATTGAAAGAATTATAAGAAACTGTTCATATAAAAAATTAATTTTATAATAACTATTATATCTTTTTAATTTATAAATAGTTATATATTACCAAAAAATATATAATAAAACTATTTTACAAAGACTACATTATGATAGTTACCATTGGTTATTTATTATTTTTATTATATATGCGTTCCTTTCATAATGCATGAGCATGCATATATATCTGTGTGTGTGTGTGACTGATGGGTCTGGAGAAAATTTCATTGAAGATCCTATGTATTTTATAGATTCATAAGTGATAAAATAAAATCAATCACACTATTTTACGAAGAATAAATTTTTTTAAGGATTCATAGACACAAATGAATTGTATTTTTTGTGTAGCATGCTCACTATGCAAGATGTCACTTCATATAGGACCCCCCTGAAAAATTATTTGAATTGTAAGGAATCCTCTTCAGGACCCCTATAAATGATTTTTTGTGGGCCATGGAATCCTGTTTAGGACCCATGATAATGAAATCTCATTTTTAGTGTGAGGCATCACCTCCAGGATCCCTTGCAAATGAAAATTCATTTACTGGGTTAATTCTCCCTTCTTTTTCCCCTGAAAATGAAATTTGTTTCTCTAGGAATGGTTTCCCCTCTTGAAACACCAAAAAAATTATTTTTTCATAGTAAAGAATACCATATTCCCCCTACAAAAGAATATTCATTTGTGGAGTGAGGTGTATCATTCCCCCCCCACCACATAAATAAATTTTCATTCCTTGGGTGTGGTACTATCTTCAGGCATCCCACAAAATAAAATTCCTCAAGGAATGTTGTGTTTCATAAATTTGGTCAAATAAAGAATGGTTACATTAGTACCCCTATTAAAACCCATATAGGAATGGATGCAAGTGGATAGAGCAATAGTTTGATCAAGTGATTTCTAGAGGTGATCACATAACTCATTCTGCAATGATTTAAAGAAAACTCACTTGACCATCCGTAAAGGGTGTTATATCACATAAGAAATGGTATGTATAGAAATATTCTCTTCAAAAATCCATACTCGAAGAAACAATCCTTTAGAAATATCAATATTAATGGAAAAATCATTTTTAGAAAACCATCCTAAAAACTGTATGTGGATTGATTATTTGCAGACCCCCAACCCACATAGTAAATAGTTTTTGGGATGGAGTCCTCTGAAAGACCCCAAGGAACCCTGAGAGGGGAGGGGTGAATCAGGGTGACAACTTTTTCTTTTAATGTGATGGATCTTGTTCCCACGTTGGTAGGAACTTGTTGAAATTGTATGATGAATATGATCAGAAATCAAACATTCACATGTAGAGATAAGACACAACCCTTTTTACTTGGTTCACTACTAAGGGATACGTCCAAGGAGCATACACCGAAAGGTTGCCGGTCGTACCAAAATCCACTAATCTTCACTAGTTGTGGATTACAATTGTTCGGGCACAGTCACTCTGTCCTAGGCTCACTGCCTTTACAAAGGTTCAGGGAGAGCTCACTTCTTCCCTCAGGTCACTCCCGTTGACTCCCCCTAGCTCACTGCCATTGGTGAATTCTCACTCAGTTTATAGACGTGAAGGTCTCTTCAATTGATAGACATGAAGGTCTTTGTCTCATGTTCTACATGATACTTTCCTTGCATCATAGTCCTGAGTTGACGCTCTGTTAAAGTCTGAATTCCATCCACTGATGAATACCCCCTTTTCCCTTGTCCACAGGGAAAACAACCTTTGGAAAGAGCCTTCCCAAAGTACCCTACATAGATATTCTCCCAATTTTGCAAAGCTCAAACAAGCCTTCGCTGAGTCCCTGACTTTTCGCGAAGTTCAATCGTGAAGCACTCTCGCGATGCACCAGCCTTCGCAATGCTTGGCTGTCGCGGAGATCCTGCCTCTTCGCGAAGCTCACTGAGCCAAAGAGGGGTGCACGACGTTCGCGGAGCTAGAATAGCCTCCGCGAATCTCCTCTATCACGAAGCACACTGCCTTCTCGAGTGACCTTTGTGAACCGAGAGCAAAGGATTTTCTCTGAAATTATTTCTACTTCTCTTGAGGGGTTCGACCTCTATTTATAGGTGATTCCACCGACCCTCGACCCTTCCGCTTGAAGTCAACGCCACGTCATCTCAAATCGTGAAGCTCCGAAGTTTCTGCCGGAATTCTGTCCAAATCGTGAAGCACCTCGGCAATTTTCGGATCGCAGAGCTCATCGTAATCACATAGTATCACCGTCATCATTCCTTCGTGCCTTCACCGTGAAGCTCCCTCGCAAATCCCTTCACCGCTGCGATGCGATTCAAATCTGCCGTTCACGAAGCTTTGACGTAATCACGAAGACTCACCGCCTCCTTTCTTCCGGTCTTCGCGATTTCCAAACCATGCATCCTCTCTTCGCGAAATTCATGCCTTTTATATATTTAATTATTATCTTCATGGAATCCACTTTTCACGATGCTCAGTAAATTCCAAATTTTGGACCCCAAAAAGTTGGAAAACACTGGGAAACAGTGCCACCTTCAATACTGTTGTCTGCTTGAACAGTATGATCTCTTTGCGGGTACACGATCTGAACTTCCATTGATGAATGACAACAAACACAAAACGCACTCCAAATCATGCATAGAAGACAATGGTTCCAACAATCTCCCCTTTTGGGTTTGTTGGAAATCAGAAAATAAATTCAATAGATCTCCATCTATGTGAAAACCAAAAACGCAGGAATCAACTCAGCCAACACTCTAAGTCTACAGGAGCAATGCTCGGTGTAGAAAACAAGACATGAGGCTTGAATTGGGTTCCACTGTTTTCCTTCTCATTATTCTCATCACAGAAGTTGCCTGAATTTATTCCTTTCTCATTTCTCCCCCATTGACAATAAATCCAAAGACCAGTAATTTTTTTCATGTTCTGCTCAAACCATACTCCCCCTGGATAGTATCTCCCCCATAAACCTACATCACATCCTTAAATAGATTAAAGTAGTTATAACAAATGGGGAGAGGGGATTTCCATAACCTCCTTATGCACTGGGAGGTGGATGAACACCAAGGTTCAACCAATGCTTCTCAAACACAGCCGGTGACAATGGCTTTGTCAGGATATCAGCTACTTGCTCATTAGTTCCCACGTGATCCATTATAATCACCCCTTGCTCAACTTTTTCTTTGATAAAGTGATACCTGATTTCAATATGTTTTGTACGAGAGTGCTGAACATGATTTTTTGTAAGATCAATTCCACTCTTGTTATCATAGTAAATCACCATTGGTTGCTTTACGTCATGACCAATATCGGTTAATTGTTTCTTCATCCATAGAAGTTGAGTTCATTCCTTTGTGGCGGATATATACTCAGCTTCAGCAGTACTAAGAGAAGTACTTTCTTGTTTCTTACTCAACCAGCCAACACAGTTATTCCCAATAAAGAATGCTCCACCACTGGTGGACTTTCTGTCCACAACATCGCCAGCCCAATCAGCATCTGAAAATGATGACAATTCACAGTCCCATCCTGCAGCAAAGTATAAGCCATAATTGTGAGTACCTTGAATATACCTCATTATTCTTTTTACTGCTGCCAAATGTTCCTCCTTTGGATTACTCTGAAAGCGGGCTGCAAGACATGTGGCAAGGACAATATCTTTCCATGTCGTTGTTAGGTACAATAGGCTCCCAATGATCCTCCTGTACATGGTGGGATCTACAGATTTCTCATTCTCATGCTTTCCAAGTTTGGTTCCAACTGCAATCGGAGTTGACATTGGTTTGGAGTCTTGCATATTAAAATTCTTCAGCAGTTCTATTGCATACTTTTCTTGAGAGATAAAAGTGTAGTCTTTCCTTTGAGTCACCTGCAGTCCCAAGAAATATGTGAGCTCCCCAATCATTGACATTTCAAATTCTGATTTCATATGATTAGAAAATTCATCCACGGATTTCATCATTCTACCACCAAATATAATGTCATCGACGTAAATGAGAACCATGAACTGACCTTTCGGAGAATTCTTCACATAGAGATTGTGATCTACTCCTCCTCTTTTGAATTCCATCTTCTTGAGATAAGAATCTAGTCTGGAGTACCATGCCCATGGTGCCTGTTTCAATCCATAAAGTGCTTTCTTTAGCTTGCAGACCTTTGATTCATCAGCACCAAGAAGAAAACCCATTGGTTGTTCAATGTAGACTTCTTCTTCGAGTAAACCATTTAAAAATGCTGTCTTGACATCCATTTGATATACTTTATATCCTCTCTGGAGATCCATGGAAAGGAAAATCCTGATTGACTCCAGTCTAGCCACTGGAGCAAAGGTTTCTTCAACATCAACACCTTCAATCTGAGAATACCCTTTACATACCAGTCGAGCCTTGTTTCTGATAACACTTCCATGCTCATCAAACTTGTTCTTGAATATCCATTTTGTTCCAATAAAATTGTGACCCTTGGGTCTTTGGACAAGATCCCATGTCTGATTCTTTTCAATCTGATCTAACTCTTCATTCATGGCTTTCACCCAGGATTCATCCTTTGCAGCTTCTTCAAATGTGGAAGGCTCCACAACTGATAGAAATGCAGAAGGTGTGTTATTCCTCATCCTCCTTGTCTGAGTGGGTGAATTCCTGTATCCAATTATGTTATATGGATCAATCTATGCTCTTTGATTTCTCCTGTGAGGTTCAGTTGCATTCTCACCATCCAAGATTTCCTCTTCAGATTCTTCGTCTGGGTCAACATCATAATGTGACTGCTAAGTGTTTTGAACATCTTCCTCTATTTCTACATTTGTATATTCTTCCCGTTCACTTTCTTCCTGACTTTCTATCACATCAGCATATGAAGTCCTTGAAGCATTTGTACTTTTCTCTTCAATTATCTTAACATCAATGCTTTCCACAATCCTTCATAAACACTTGTTGAAACACTTGTAGGCTTTGCTGTTCATTGAGAAACCAAGGAAAATTCCTTTATCTACATTGTCGCCCTATTTCCCTTGATTTCCTTCTTTGTTCCTAATGAAGCAGTTACTTCCAAAGACACGAAAGTATTTTAAAGAAGGATTCCATCCATGCCAAAATTCATATGGTGTCTTCATCTCACCCATATAAAGTCCCATTTGATTCTGAATGTACACTGTAGCTTGAACAACCTCTTTCCAGTAATGTCATGGAATACGAATCTCAATCATCATAGTTCATGCCATGTTGTTCACCTGTCGATTCCTACGTTCAACAACTCCCTTTTGTTGTGGAGTTCTCACAATAGCTACCTCATGCTGTATCCCATGATTCTCTAGATAATTTTCAAATTCAATAGACGTGTATTCTCCTCCATTGTCAGATCACAACACTTTGATTGTTAATCAAGTATCATTCTTGGCGATTCGCCGATATGTTGTCATGCAGTGAAGGACTTGTCGTTTCCTATGAATGACCATCACACATTCCATTATACTGTAATCATCTATGAAAAGGACAAATTACCTTTCTCCATGAGTTCCGGTAACATTTATCGGCCCACATACATCTGTATGAATCAGATCAAGAAAATGAGATGCCCTTTTCTTCTTTGGCTGATATGAATTGCAGACCAGCTTCCCAAGAATGCAAGCATCACAATATGTTTCACGCTCATGCTTCAGGTTGGGAATGTCCATGAAAATTCTCAATTTTGATATTTTCTCCATGTCTTGTTGATTGATGTGTCCCAGTATCCGATGCTACAAATTGTTTTCTTCTTCAAAAGTCATGTAACATACATTCTCTTCACTATCAACCTGATATAAGTTACCATCTGTTCTGCATCCCTTCATAAGTGAATTTCCTGTCTTTCCCTTGATAGTGCATCATTTCTGATTAAAAGTAACTATAAGTCCTCAGTCACAGAGTTGACTCACACTGAGGAGATTATGACGTAGACCATCTACGTAAAGGACTTCAGTCTTCTTTAGTTCTCTATTAGCTAACTCGGTACTTCCACTCCCTTTGATTTTAAGAGCCCCATAATTACCAAATCGTATTGTACCATCAACCGTCCTTTTGATATCTGTTAGCAGGCCCGCATTACCCATCATATGAGATGAACAAACGCTATCCAGAATCCAGGTACTGTTGTTCTTTGTAGCATTGAGGGATACCTATGGAAGTTTGGATTTCTAAATCTACTTCCTTTCCTTCCATGAGACATTGGATTGAGTATATAGTACTGATGGCCTTTCAATTATCTCTTCCTCATACCCAGGTTCTTCATAGTCAAAATCTTCTTCGAGAGGAGAAAACCTGTTTGAAAGAGAAACTGTGTCTTGCTGATGAGACATGACTTGTATTGAACATCAGTATGAGGTGTCCATGTCCCTTCTCTGCCTGCAATTAGCATCCTTATGACCAAAGTTAAAACAATGAAAACAATATCCATAGAAATTGTTTCTTCTATAAGAATTAGGATATGAATTTGTTCTCTTTTTTTGAACTTCTATATCTTCTCCATTCAGATAGCTTCTTGCCTCTTCACAATAAGACATGGTATGGCCCAGATAGCCACCGAACTGACACTTCATGAGAGGAAAAGTCTTCTCACAAAAATTTATCCTCATACCTTCTTCCTTGGAAGAAAAGTTCAACTGTCTGTCATTTTTGAATGTTTGAGGATAATTTTTAGTTCTCCTTTTAGTTTTGGTTGAGGGTTCCTTTTTCAGCACATTACGCAACATTTCAACATGTTCAACATTCATCATATCTCTCTTTTGGATCTTTTCACTTCCAGCAGTTGATGTCTCAGCCTCACAGCCAATTCAACTCTTTCCCATGCAAGCAGGTCTTTGATTACTCAATATTTTTCGAACCCCATATGGACCACACTTGGCTCTTGCAAGTAATTCTGCATCTGAGAATCTTCCAAACTGTATTTTCTTCCTCAATTATTTTGGAATTGATTCAGTCTCAAGTTTACTCCTTAGAGTAACAACTTCCTCCTCAAGACCTTCAACAGTCTTGGATTTTTAATCTAGTCTGGAGGTGAGGTCATTGATGACCTTTGCCTGCTCTTCAATTCTCAGCTTCAGATCCACTACATCATTATTTCTTTCAATTATTTTAGACTATACCTTCAAAAATTCTTCCAGTCGTTCAATTTCAGCTTCAATTTGATCAATGTATTTAGCTGATTCTTCTACAACAGATTTCCACTTGTTGCAACTCTTGAATTTAATCTTAAGCTTATTAACCACATCCTTAAGTGGAATCTCATGATCGTCAAAAGGTCTCAGTTGTTTTTATCCACTAGTATCTTCTGACTTTTCAACAGTGGCCATCATGGAAGCATGGTTCCCAGTTTTGAATTCTGGTTCTTCTTCATCATATAATTCATTATCATCTTCTTCCTCTGCATTTTCTTTCCAAATTTGAAGTCTCCCTTTTTGAAGAACCTTCTCTGAGGCTTCTCGAAGCATTCATCTTCACTATCTTCATCATTGACCTTTCTTAAGCATTGAGAGGAAATGTGCCCAACTTTTCCACAACGAAAACATGTGAGAGGTAACTTCTCTTTGAATTTACCTTTTCCCTTCTGGAACTTCTTTGAAATGACAGAAATAATTTCTTTTTCTTCTTCATATTCACCACTACTATCTTTTAAGGTTTTCTGTTTATCCATGGCCTTGAATGCCATTTCCTTGCTCACACGAGTCGTAGCATCTTCTGGTTTGACTCTCATTTCATATGCTACCAAGATGCTAAGTAGATCATCCAAAGAAAGTTTTGATAGATTACTTTCCTCAAGGGTTGGCACCTTTGAATTGTACAGAGGTGGAAGTCTTCTTATTATTTTCTTTACAATATCAATTTCTTTGATTTCTTCACGTAGACCCCGAATTGATCCAACCACTTCAGTAATTCGATTGAAGAAAGAGTCTGCATTCTCATCTGGATACATCTTCAGATCATCAAACCGATTGTGCAGCACTTGTAGTTTCGCCTCATTCACTTTTCTATCTCCTTCAAAAATATTCTCGAGTTTATCCCACATGGATTTTTCTGAGGTACAATTCATCACCTTTAGGTAGATCTGATCAGAAAGGGATGAAGTAAGAGAATTTTGTGCTTTAGCATCAGCATCAAGAATTTTACTATCTGTTTCAGTCATAGCCAGGCCTGTTGGGTCAGTGACTTGTATTCCTTGCACAGTAGAAAAGAGAACTTCCATTCCAAGAGCTCTTAGATGAGATATCATTCTGTTCTTCCAGATTTGGAAATTACTTCCATCGAAGTGAGGGACTCCCCTGACATTGATTTTATTCTCCATGACGGTAAAGGACAAATTCAACACCAGCAACCTCGCTCTGATACCACCTGAAAGACCCCGGGACACCTTGAGAGGGGAGGGATGAATCAGGGTGACAACTTTTTCTTTTAAAGTGATGGATCTTGTTCCCACGTTGGTAGGAACTTGTTTAACCTGTATGATGAATATGATCAGAAAGAAAACATTCACATGCAGAGAGAAGACACATCCCTTTTTACATGGTTCACCACGAAGGGCTACGTCCAAGGAGTATATGCCAACAGGTTGCCAGTCATACCAAAATCCACTAATCTTCACTAGTTGTGGATTACAATTGTTCGGGCACAGTCACTCTATCCCAGGATCACTGCCTTTACAAAGGTTCAGGGAGAGCTCACTACTTCCCTCGGGTCACTCCCGTTGACTCCCCCTGGCTCACTGCCATTGGTGAAGTCTCACTCAGTTTATAGACATGAAGGTCTCTTCAATTGATAGACATGAAGTTATTTGTATCCTGTTCAGCATGAGACATTACTTGCATCAGAGTCCTGAGTTGATTCTCGGTTAAAGTATGAATTCCATCCACTAATGAATACCCCCTTTTCCCTTGTCCACCAGGAAAACAACCTTTGGAAAGAGCCTTCACAAAGTACCCTACTTCGCAAGGCTCCCAATTTTGCAAAGCTCAAACAAGCCTTCGCGGAGTCCCTGCCTTTTCGCGAAGTTCAATCACGAAGCACTCTCGCGATTCACCAGCCTTCGCAACGCTTGGCTGTCGCAGAGCTCCTGCCTCTTTCGCGAAGATCACTGAGCCAACACGGGGAGCATGACTTTCGCAGAGCTAGAATAGCCGCCGCGAAACTCCTCTATCATGAAGCACACGACCTTCGCGAGTGACCTTTGCGAACCGAGAGAAAAGGATTTTCTTTGAAATTCTTTCTACTTCTCTTGAGGGGGTCAGACACTATTTATAGGTGATTCCACCGACCCTCGACCCTTCCGCGCGATGTCAACGCCACGTCATCTCAAATCGTGATGCTCCTATGTTTCCGCCGGAATTTTGTCCAAATCGCGAAGCACCTCGGCAATTTTCAGATCGCGGAGCTCGTCGTAATCGCGGAGTATCACCGTCATTATTCCTTCACGCCTTCACTGTAAAGCTCCCTCGCAGAGCCCTTCACCGCCACGATGTGCTTCAACTTTTCCGTTCACAATGCTTTGACGTAATCCCGAAGACTCACTGCCTCCATTCTTCTGGTCTTCGCAATTTCCAAACCATGCATCCTCTGTTCGCGAAATTCATGCCTTTAACCGTATGATCTCTTTGCTGGTACACGATCCAAACTTACATTGATGAATGACAAAAAACACAAACCATAATCCAAATCATGCCTAGAAGACCATGGTTCCAACATCCTTCATCCACAATACCCTTCTTTGACATAAAATTCGACCTTTCCTTAGCACATACATGAACTTCTCAAATAACTCTATATTTTAAACTATCCTATGGAGATCTAGGCCCCATATGGACTATAAAGACCAAATGTTCTTAAATGGAAATTCCCTTCTTATATTTATGTCATAAAATCTCATGAAAGAACACCATAATGAACTTCTAATTGATAAGTGACCTTTAACCATTATTTTGTCACTTCTGTGTTTGGAATTTTGAAAATCCAGCATACATGGTTGTGTTCAAGATGTTTTTTGGAGTATAATAAAACAAAAATAATTTTTTTGTGAATAGTAACCAACCCTCATGAATACTAACATACCCTTATGAATATTGATATACCCTAATTAATAGTAACCTCACCTATGGTGGTATAAAAATAATATTCAAGTTGGAAGTACGATATACCTATATTTTAGAATGAGTTAAGGAATGTTTTAAAACGGGTTTTGATAATAAATTATTATTTTAATATTAAAATAATAATATTTAGGAAATTATTTTTGAATAATGGACTTCATTTTTTGATTCTACATGTTGAAAAATGGTTAGGCCGAATTTTTGGGATTTTTCTGAAATACTTGAAAATTTGATGAATAGTGAAATAAGATAATTCACAAAATAAAAAAAATACATTAATTATGAAGTCATGATGATTTTATGCCGATGTAAGCTCAATTGTTTCGGAATCAAATGATAAATTTACTATTTTTGGTCAAGGAGTCATCACTATTCCTTGTCTTTAGTGAAATTAATAAACTATTGAATAAACAATTGAGAAAACCCTCTCCTCCCTCACTATAAATACCCCCTCTCCTTACCTCTATTCCTCACACCTCTCAAGCATTTCTCCTAGTCAAAATTCTGTCCAAATACCCTCCCAAGCTCCTTCCCCACGTCAAAGTCTTTTTGGTCTTTCTAAAAGACCAAAATCAAAGCCCCTAAGAGGAGTCTCAAAGAGAGGAGATCAAAGGGTAAGAACCCTCTTTCGCTTCCAAGCGTTTTGTTTTCATTTTCGTTCTTTTCTTATACCCTCTTCCCCTTCCCTTATCCAAAAGGAATTAAAGCTCCAGAATCTCATATATTCTGGATGCTAATCATGTTTATGGAAAATTTACAGCATCATACTTCTCCTCCTCTCCCTCACGTTCTAGAATTAAAACATCGTCCGTGATGTGTCAAATTACCGACATCATGGATAATGTGTTTTCAAATTCTTTTATCATTTTTTTTCTGGTAATAAAACCACATATTTTATGGTTGAAATAGATTATTATATATGTTATATGTCCTATTTATGGTTTTTTAATCTTCATACGCTCATGATATACAAAACAAGTCAATTATGGACAAAATCGTTAAAATTAATTCAAGTGTTTATCATTAATGTTTAATGTAAAGGTTCTATTTCACACTAATTATCCAAATGAATTTTGTAACCATTTAACCTAATGGATGTCCACTAGTGTTATATAACTTCAATTATGTACAACCACTTTCATCTCACAATTTATTTGAACCAAAATACAATTGAACTGATCATTAAAACAAATCAAACAAACGGACCCGAACAATTAAATTGAACCTTGTAATCAATCAAAATGGGAATAAATGAACATAAAAATGTTATAAAAATATTTTAATTTTAGATAATTTTCTGGAAATATTGATTAATTAACCTAATTTTATTATTCAGGTCATTAATATCAAGTGGAGAACACAAAACAGACCTAAGGTAAGGGATCCTCTCAATTTCACCCTTATTCAAGATTGTTCACTATGTTAGGACATGTTGTGTGTAATTATTAATTATGGGATATGATTTATAACCTCCCCCATACTGCCCTATTTATGTATAAGTGATGATAATTCCCTTTTGTCTCTCACTAAGCCCCCTCAAGTACTCTCGATACCATGATGATAATCCGTAATGAATTGTACCCGAACCTCTTTTTATTCCTTCGGGTTGTATTATCTACCTCTCTACCAAAATGATGTTATCTTATCTTTTATTGTGAATACTCGAAATATTGTTTACATCTTCCATGTTTATTTATCAAGACTCTTTCATCACCCTATTCGAGGATATGCATGCTTTTAAGTGATTATCTCCTCATTACTTCCCGATAAGTGAACCCGTTTTAAGGGAACGTCCCGAATTATTTCCTATTATCAAGTGTACTCTATCCTCTGTTTTAAGTCACCTTTTTCTTCATAAAATAAGTCTTTTTTATTATGAAAACCCTACTGGTTTACTTCAGGTTTTATAAAAAATATTATGCCGCTTTTTGTTTTAAGAGATATTCGATGTTTTCTTAAACCACACTAAAATGTTTTGACTCAAAGATTCTTAAAAACTATTTTTACATGTTATCACTTCAGTTAGTTATATATTGTCATAATTTATGCCTTTATACATTATTAATGTCTATTTATGATTTAATTCATTTCTTTCATGGATGCTTGTATGTTACATCCCTTTTTATTATGCTTCATGACGTGATTGTGTGCCCATTTCATTCCTTGGGTACTCTTATGTTTATGTAGGATTGATTATGTGAGATTTTTTGTGTGGAAAGCATATACATTAATAATATTAGATGGTTTCTCCCAGATAGTTCTTCAATGCATTGGGTAAAGTTAATGTCTCATGAGAAGATTATGGGGAAATAGTCTGGGCGGTTAGCCTGAGCTTGTGATACTATGGGAAACGAGATTGGCGGTTAGCCTTGACTCATACTAAATTCATGTTTAAAGTTGCTGCCAACTCTCTATGAAACTATTCTTATATAATCTCATGATTATATGATCCCATGATTATTTTATTCTATTTTTTTATGATCCCATGTTTATATGTTATGATTCCATATGTTTCATGCTTCCAATATCATAATGTCAAGCCTCCTAACTCATGTGCTTAAAGTTTATTCTTATGTTATTTCCATTACTATGATTTTTAGATCATCCCTTTGTTCATGTGTTCCCCAGGGTACCCTATGCAGATGTAAGGGATCAAAGGAAGTTAGGATCTCATTATGAAGATTAAATAAATAAGTGTTTTTATCCCCATGTTTTGTTATATATGTACCTAGTCTTCCAAGACACTAAACTTAACTATCATTGTCTTGTACTCTGATGATGATTTATGTTTAAAATCATGAAATGTTATGTGTAAAAGTATATTGTTTCTATAGTTGGTATCATATGATGGTCTAGTTAATTTTTGATATTAGGAATAGAGCACCTTAGTGAGAACCTTAAGGATGAGACTATGTATTAGAAAACATTCCCAAATATTGGTGAGTATTGAGTAAGTGGTTTATCAAGAAAATACATCCCTGTCTGGATACGAGCAGGTAGATGCGGCTCTGGCACAGATGTATCCTAGGGGTAAAACCCTAAAACACCGCTTTGATCTAGACTTGAATGAGAACTGGTGCACAAAAACGGGCCTTGGTGAACTCTTGGTTACGACACTTGGTTTCGCCCAAATTTACCCAAGTTTTAAGGGTCAAGCAGTCGCTTGTAGTGTAGCTTGGGTTGTCGAATCCTCAGAGACCTAAGAAGAACCTTTAGACACTCAATAAAAAGAGATGGATTTTTGGCTATGAAGTGGCCAACTTGGGTTGATTTTAGATGGTTTTGAAATATCACTAAAAGATCTATGTGAATTCAAATTATGAGAAAATGAGTTGATCCTAGGTTATTTCTCGGGGTGGATTGAATGAATTCCTTTTTTTACGATTTTAATTTCATTAACTCGAGAAGGATTCATGCAATGAATTCAAACTAACCTCATCACATACTGATTAAACACCTTCAAAACACATTATAATCACTTATACACTTGTAGTATCATTTTCATGATCACTCCAATGTAAAGGATGTAATTATCACATGAACGTGGGGTGAATAAATTCAACAAGGAAGAGGAAGAATAAAAATCATTGAATGAAAGAAACTCAATTAAAAGAAAATAATAACATTTAAGGCATGAGAAATAACATTCAATCTATCCCCTTACTACTCCCTTGGATCAACCCATAAAATTGATACCCCTCCATTGATTGCAAGTTCTCAATGGAAGCGGAAAGTAGACTTACGAGGGTGGAATTGCAGAAGTAAAAACAACAAAAATAACAATCACTCCATCGTTGTGTGAACAAAATCACAAGGTTTGGTGTGAATAAATTCACACCTTGAGGAAATGGTATCAAGGTGATAAGGAGAAGAACAGAACAAGAGAAGAATAAGAACTATTATTGAAGACTAAGGTGATTCGAACAACTTACATGAGAAGTAAAAACATTACAAAGGCAAATTGGCATAATAACATTACAATGAAAAGAAAGAATCAAGATGCTAAAATAATCCATACCTACTGCCTTAAATAGACATTTTGGAAGCCTTTGGCCGAGATCCCATAATCCCATGTGCATTTAATTAATTTTGTTGGAGAAAGGTGGGTGGACATTTAATGCATAAGAGACTTTTCAACTCTTGCCTCGAAGGGAGAGCCAACTTTCTACACCGAATAGAAGCACATAAAGAACCATATAGAAGGCCAAATTGGAGTGGGACATAGATTACTTAAATGACCCCCAGATGTCCCCTAATATCCTGTAAAATTTCAGCCCAAAATACTTTGTGGTTCGGGAGATATGATTGAAATAGGGGGCAGTTTTTCTGGGCCGTAGAATCTGGCCCAGAATTGAATCTTCAAATTGGGCCGCCTTAATCACCATTATTGAGGATGGATTAGAACTAGACCCAGAATAATTATTTTTTCCTCTATATGTCTTCTAGCCTCCCATGAAGTTTGGGCTTCATTGGGCCTGTATTGTGGGACCCACATTCGCATCAGTGGGATGATATCCAATCTGCCTTCTCCAGAATTGTTTCCTTTCATCTCCAAATATCTCCATCATCATTTATGAATAATCCATTGATCCCTGAATGAAATTTTTTTAAATTTAAGTGAAGATCCATTTAAAGAATATCAAATTAAAATATAGATGATTAAATTCCCTAAAATAATATGAAACATTGGTCCTAAATTGGTGCATATTAAGCATGAAGTGCACAAATGATGAGAATGTATGTTCAAAATTAAAATCCACTAACACAGGCCCATAAGATCAAAAATGGACATTTAATACCCTTAAAATGTAATAAAAATATGTGTTTTTATTGGATAATCACGCCCCCCAACTTGATTTTTTCTAGTCCCGAGCAAAATATATCTCACAAAAATGAAATTCAAATGACCTTTTCAAAAAATATTTTAATACACATTTCTCACCCAAATATCAAATACCAAACATTTATGAAACCCATAAAAATCATTTAAAAAAAGTGATCTCCATAAGAATATCTCAAGACCAATCCCATTCCTTTTTCCAAATTCATCTCCATATTTCATCCAAATTCAATTAAGCATGATGAAGTGTTGTGAGTCACAATAGACATGGGGTTTCATTTTCATTCGAGGGAGAAAAGATGGAAGCGCTAGGAGAAATAAAATTTTAATAATAAGATGAGTAATAATTTGTTTTTTTGCAATTTTTCCATGGTAATTGAAATTTAACTCAATTGAGTCAACCCATGTAGCAAGACTTTGCCGATTACTCCCAGGCTCAAAGACCTTAGGGCACCAAGTGAAGCTCACACACTCGGGCATCATCTCGAGTTAACTCAATCAAAAACAAATTCAAATTACCATAGATAGAGATAAAATGCCCAACTCTAAGCCATACAACTATGGAGTCACGATACCCAGGTTCCAAAAGCCATACATTAGGTCAATTCATTGCTCTACGTGCAATTGATTTTTTTTTGAATACTCATGTTAAAATTAAAATGATCGCCAATCCTATGATATTTATTATGGGTCCCCAAGAACTCAAACTAAAACCCCAAAATCTAGAGGACGTGTATTGTGTATTTAAAAAAATAATTGGATGAAAATATAAATGGTGAAAAATCACATCGTACAACCGCACTTTCCAACATCTATGCACATGATCATAAACATGCATTAAAATCAGAATCAAGGCATGAAAAATTATTTGATATCCAATTTCAGAGTTTGGAATGTGTGTTATCATGTTCAAGGTTAATGACATTTTTCCTTCCACAGATTTTCATGTCCCCCCCAACTTAGAATAACACTGTCCCTAGTGTTTAAAGAATTGAAACATAGAAGGGGTAGGATAGAAGTTCAACGAAGACACTGAAAATGAAAATTATGGAATGAAGTCACCTAGTGGTTGATGCTCAAAATGCATTCCCATGTCTCCCTTCAGTTCTGGTTTGTCTCCCAATGGCTTGGATGATTGTGCCCAACTTTTTCCCAATGACCTATGACATGCATTTAATTTTTTTTAATATAAATATTTTTTTGTATTTTTTTAACCTAAAAAGCATAAAAATAACATAAACTAATGATACATTGTCTTCTCTATATTTTCTGGGTGAGGTATTACTCAGGGATCACACCGCGTGACACAGATTAATACGGTGATCCCCTTTCTTCCTATCCTTACTAATAAAAGAAGAACGGGTGAACAATATATTTTTTTTAAATACCTACAAAAGAATAAAATAAAATAAAATAAACTGATGATACGTTGTCTTCTTTATATTTTATGGGTAAGATATTACTCAGGGATCACACCGCGTGACACAGATGAATACGGTGCTCCCCTTTCATACCCATCCTTACTCATAAAATAAGAACAGTTCAACAATCTATTTTTTTTAAAATACCAAAAAAAAATAATATAATATAAAATAAACTGATGATACATTGTCTTCTTTATATTTTCTGGGTAAGGTATTACTCAGGGATTACACCGCATGACACAGATGAATACGGTGCTCCCCTTTCATACCCATCCTTACTCATAAAGGAAGAACTGGTCAATAGTCTATATATTTTTTTAAATAACAAAATGAAGAAGAAGAAAAAAAATATGATTCACAAAGATTAGAAACTTGAAGACCACGGGTTGCCTCCTGTGCAGCGCTTTTGTTTAACGTCGTTAGCCCGACATGGATCATAAATCTATCAATTTTTTCCTAGTTCATAGGTTGGTTCTATTAACGCTACCTCTATTTCCTGTTTATTGAATGATCCATGAATGGTTTTAACCTATGACCATTGACCTTAAAAATGTTACCACTTGTGGGATCCTGAATCTCTACTGCCCCATGGGGGTATACTTGATTCACTATGAAAGGACCTGACCATATAGACCCTAACTTTCCCGGGTGTAAATGAAGCTTTGAACTATACTTGAGCATGGGTTTTCCCAGTTCAAATTGTTTGACTTTGATATTCCTATATTGGTAGGCTTGAACTCTAGCTTTATTTATCCTTGAATTTTCATAAGCCACCATCCTAAGTTCCTCACGTTCATTAAGATCTAATTTCCTCTTTTCTTCAGCGAAAGAAATGTCGAAATTCATTTTTTTTGATTTCCCAAAATGCCTTATGCTCAATTTCAACAGGTAAATTGCATGCTTTTCGATAAACCAACCTATATTGTGACATTATTAGGATGGTTTTGAATGTTGTACGATATGCCCAAAGAGCATCCAAGAGTTTATCAGACCAATATCTCCTAGAGGGGTTGACAGTTTTTTCAAGAATTTTCTTAATCTCCCTATTTGCTAACTCAGCTTGACCATTGGTTTGAGGATGGTACACAGTGGAAAATTTATGAGAAATTACATACTTAGACATGAGTGAAGAGAATGGGCGATTATAGAAATGGGTTCCACGGTCACTAATTATAGCCCTCAGAACTCCAAATCTAGAAAAGATATGATCTTTTAGGAATCAGATCACAACTTGATGATCATTAGTCTTCGTGGGAATGGCTTCAACCCATTTTGAGACATAATCAACAGATAAGAGGATGTAGAGGTATCCCTTAGAGTTTGGAAAGGGTCCCATGAAATCAATTCCCCAACAATCAAAGATTTCAACGACCAGGATGGGAGTGAGGGGCATTTGATTCCTTTTGTAAATGGATCCTAATTGCTGACACCGAGGACAACTTTTACAGAATTCGAAGGAATCCTTAGTGTGGTTCGGCCAGTAGAAACCACTTTGGATGACCTTTGTAGTGGTTTTGTTTTTATAAAAGTGGTCTCCACATGCCTCTCCATGAAAAAATTTTAGAATGGACTCTTGTTCAGACTCGGGAACACATCTCTTGATAATTTGATCAGGACAGAACATGAAGAGGTAAGGATCATCAAACACATAGTATTTGACATCAGAAAGGAATTTCCTCTTAGATTGGGTCCCCATAAATTTTGGAATTTCACCTGTCACAAAATGGTTTGCTATGTCAGCATACTAAGGGCAATCACTCACTAAATAGAGGTGCTCATCGGGAAATGAATCAGACACAGAGAGGTGGTGTGAGTTTTCTTTGAATTCCATCTTAGAGAGGTGATCGGCTACAACATTTTCAACACCCTTTTTATCCTTAATGGTTAAATCGAAATCTTGAAGAAGAAGGACCCACCTAATCAATATAGCCTTGGAATCTTGTTTTTGGAAAAGGTATTTTAGGGCTGAATGGTCAGTGAAGACAATTATGGGTGATCCTAAGAGATTATAACTGAATTTATATAAGGCAAAGACAACAGCAAGAGGCTCATTCTCAGTGGTGGTGTAGTTTATTTGTGCATCATTTAAATATTTTCTTTCATAAGCAATAACACATGGAGTTTTCTCACACTGTTGTCCTAAGACTTACCCTACAACGAACTCACTTGCATCACACATGAGCTCGAAAGGAAGTTTCCAATTTAGAGATTACATGATAGGTGGAGATATAAGAGTTTACTTGAGTGTAGAGAATGATTCCTCATAGGTTTCTGTCCATAAAAATGGAGCATCTTTTACCAATAGAGCACAAAGTGGTTGAGAAATAGATCTGAAATTCCTAATGAACCTTCTATAAAAGCCAGCATGTCCTAAGAAGGACCTCACTTCCTTAACAGTTTTAGGAGAGGGAAGGTGACGAATGATGTCAACCTTAGCTTTATCAACTTCAATCCCTCTACCAGATACCAGATGACCTAGAACATGTCCTTCCCTTATCATGAAATTGAATTTTTCCCAATTTAGTGTGAGATTCTTATCCTCACACCTTGACAAAACATTTTCAACATTTATAAGGCATCCCTCAAAAGTATCCCCAAAGATGGATAAATCTTCCATGAAGACCTCCAAACAATCCCCCACCATGTCCGCGAAGATTACCATCATGCACCGCTGTAAGGTACCTGGGGCATTGCATAACCCAAAGGGCATGCGCTTGAAGGCAAAAGTGCTGAACGGACAGGTGAAGGTTGTTTTCCCTTGATCCTCTAAGGTGACTTCAGTTTGATTATACCCTGAGAATCCATCTAGGATGCAATAGAATTGATGACCCGCTACTCGCTCGAGGACATGATCAATAAAGGGCAAGGGGAAATGGTCTTTATTGGTACAAGAGTTGAGCTTCCTATAGTCAATACAGACTCTCCATCCACTACTAACCCTTCTTGGAAGCATCTCTCCATCATTATTGGTTATTACTGTGATTCCAGCCTTCTTTGAAACCACATGGATTGGGCTAACCCACTCACTCTCAGCTATAGGATAGATGATACCAGCTTTTAATAATTTCAAAAGTTCTTTTCTCACTACTTCCATGAGATTAGGATTGAGTCGCCACTGAGGTTGACGACATGGCTTTGAATCGAATTCTAGAACAATTCTATGAGTCCTGATAAGTGGGCTAATCCTAGGAATATCAGATAGGGCCCATCCAATGGCTTTCTTGTGTCTCCTATGGACATCTTGAAGCATCCTCTCAAGATTGGCTTCAAGAGAGGAAGAAATGACAACAGGAAAGGATTGATTTTCCCCCAAGAATTCATACTTGAGTGATGAAGGTAAAACCTTAAATTCAAGATCAGAGTGGTTATCACATTCCAAGAAAGTATGAGACTTTGTATTGAACTCAGTTTCTTTGTTCAGATTTCATGACAAAATTGGTTCCTTGTAAAAAAAATTTCATCCACTAAATTAGCTAGAGTAGTTTCATGAATGGGTATGGACTCGATGTTATTGATTTCACCCATGGTATCATTGATTGGTGATTCCAAAAAATCATCAATAGTGCTATCTGAAAGAGATTCAAGCCAAGGAGACAAATTTCCCTCATGTGAACAATGAAAATAAATCTCTTCTTGACTGAAACATCCTTCAGTAATTACTTGATGTTCCTTGAGTTCACTATCAACACTAACTATCCAATTAACCTCAAGGATATCTTCATCATCCCCAATTTGAGAGTTTTCATTATAGATGTTCAAGTATAGATTCATGTTTCCAAAGGTGATGGTCATGTTCCCATTTCGGACTCGGATAACCGAGTTGATTGTTGCAAGGAAGGGATGAACAAGGATGATTGGGGTTTGCTCCCTAGGACCTAAGCTTGGGTGACTGTCTATAATAATAAAGTCAGCTGGGTAAATGAAATTTTCAACTTTCACTAAAACATCCTTTAAGATCCCCTTTGGAACTCAAATACTACGATCAGCAAGTTGAAGAGTGACAGATGTGGGTTGGAGTTCTTCGAGCCCTAACTGACAATACATAGCATAAGGAATGAGGTTCACTGTAACAGCCCAAGATTTTATAAAATAATATATTCTTTTTAATTTTATTAATGTCTTGTGTTGTACGCTACACCAAAAGGATCTTGCACAACACACATCCTTGACTTGCCTTGCATTACACGCAATCGCGACCTTCCTCGATAGCGTGTGTAGTACGCAATACCGAGTTTCACTAAACAACGATATGCTATAAAAATATTATTAAAACTAGCCGTAATGAATAGTAATAACCACTTTTTGAAATCCAGTAAATCTTATTTTTCAAAATGAACTTTATTTTTGGATTCGGAGTATCGAATTTAGCCTAAGGTGAAATTTTGGTACTTTTCGGATAACTTTCATATTCTGATGAATAGTGAAAATTACTAAATTATAATTAAAAACAACTTTTTTAATCGAAATAATTAATAGTGATAAATCATTAATTTGAGTGGTTTTAAAGTATATTTAGAATATATTTTTACAATTTAATACAATGTTGGTCATTGGATGTAGTTTCACATTTAAACTAGACATAAACGAGTGTCAATCTTTTGATAGATATTGTTTCTTAAAAACACGCTATTTGTTTTAACAACGGGATTTAATTATAAAATTAATTAATGCAACTTTTATGTTATGAATTTGGTAAAATAGACTTCATTTTTGAATTCGGAATATGAAATATAGCTCGGGATGAAATTTTGGCATTGTTCTGAAAACATCAATTTTTGATGAATAGTGAAACTACTAAGTGGTAGGTTAAAAACTGAATTTTGCATAAAACTTAATTTTACCGCTTCTGTGAATGGAATTTCGAAAATCCGAGAGACACGGTTAATATCAAGGACTAAAATGTGGTTCAACGAGATGAAAATAATTTTTTGGTGAATAGTAACTTTTTACTTTTTTTACCACGGTTAATAGTAAATAGGGTAACTAAGGGTAAATATGATATTAATATTACCCTAACACATGTCCTAATTCTATTGGACAAGTGTAATTCGACCAAAAACAAACTTAGGAATAAAATATGACCATTTAGGCCCACATGGATTAGATTAGGACATTTATTATTAATTTATTTAAAGAAGGGTTAAAATAGTTAAAATCAAAGTTTAATAAGTAAATCATTTTTAATATGGGGTTATACATAAGATAAATTCGATTTTAAATATTCATTAGAAAGCTAAAAAGATTTAAGACATGATGGTATTTTATTTGTAATTTTTAGAAATCAAATAAATTAATTTATTTATGACACAAAGATGATGCAGTAATTATCTTGTTAATGAAATATTGACATAATTGATGTTATAAACACCAAAATAAATGTAATTTGAGACTTTTTATGAATTAAACTAATTTTATAGGTTACTATGATATATTAGTGTTGCTTTAATCAAATTAGTTCGAACATATAATTCTGTTATGACTTTCAGAAAAATCATATATCAAATAGTGTCAAAATTGACACAAAATAGTTTTTAAATCAAATATTATATTATTAATTGTTATTTTATTCCTAAAAATCTAAGGTTCGGCCAAATGACTTAGATAAGGATATATGTATTAATAATATACAATTTGGGGTTCGTTTGGCATGTTATAGTAAGTGTATTAACCATATAGTGAAAGAAAACAAAAAGACACGGTAAAAGTTAAATTATTTAACTTAGAGTTAAATCTAATTGATAAGGTTTAAAATAAGATCCAAACATGTATAAATTTGATTGGTTGATGAGATTACAACCCTATCTCATCTAAGCTTCGAATATGAGTCATTTTTGGAGGTTTTTAAGTGAGGTTATATTTATTATAAATTAATATTTTTAAGAATTCCTAAGGTGCCCCTCTCCTCCCTTATAAAAGGACACCTCCTCCCCCTCCTCCTCACACCAATTTGAGCACTCAAGCTCGGCCAAACCCTGCCATTTTCCATTGTCCACTTCCCTAGAATAATCCTAGAGGTCCTGGTCTTCTCCAAAGACCAATCTTAGTTCCTTAAGTGGAGGATTCAAAAAGGCGTTCCAAAGAAGAGGTAATATCCATTACCGATCTTTTCAATTTCATTCTTCTTCAACTTCTTCTTCTTTAGTTGTTTCATGATAAAGTAATAACATCAGTATTACTTACATACTGATATGTTATTATAAATATGAAACAACCCTAATTCACCTTCTATCCATCCTACGGAAAAAATGAAATCACCGCGCGTGCGTACGTACGGAATACCGTCTCCACGCCGTGGTGTAATCTATTTTCCACCACCACCTTACATGGATGGGTATAATGGTGTAAAGAATAACTATACATAGTTATTACAACATCATAATGATTCTGATATATTTTATAATCCACTCCAATTCAATTCAATATTTATAGAAATGATATCATCGCTCGTGCGTACGTACGGAATACCGTCTCCACGACGCGATGAGATTCATTCTCCATGTTAACCATTTAAGAATGATTATAATGTATATATAAGAAATAATAATGAAATACATGACATTATAAAGCTACTGGATTTATGTATATATATACATATGTATGTCATCTACTTACTTCCATTTCAAGACAATAAGGAAAGAAAAACAGCGTTCATGCGTACGTACGGACTACCGTCTCCATGAACGGTGTTTTTCATTTTATTTATCTATCTATTATATATATATATACTGAATATATATGATATATAAATCATATTTTATATTCTGGAAGTAAGTAAATCATGATATAAGTAATAATGATGTCAAGAACAACAAGTCAAAACACTACGATAAATGAAACGATTTTACCCAAAACGCTTCTTTAACATGGAATTTACAAAAGAACGGGTAATATAATGTCATAAGTGAACCATATATGATATCATAACAATGAATATGATTCTGTAATAAGTCAATAACATTATTTAAACCATTATACAGGAGCTTCGGACACGAACAAAGCAAATCGGACCTAAGGTAAAGGAAATATCACAATCTCATTTTTATCTGAGATTGTTTATTCGTAAGTATTTACTGGGGTGTATTTTATCATCCAAATCCATGTTTCATCAATATGTAATATTATTTCCATCCACCTACAATTGTTTAAATCCAATTTTACCCTTCTATGAGTTTTTAGTAAAGGATATGAAAGGAATCTTTTTTCGTTTTTCGTACGAGGTACTTTTTGACTTTTCCGACAAAAGTACGAAGAATGTTTTTTTTTAACTTATACGGCACGAACGGATTTATACTGTTTTATAAAGCCTTATTTTCATGAAGCTTCCTCTAAAAGATTTCATGACTATTTTCAATAAAATCTCTTTCTTTTAAAATTGCATGATGTTTTGAAAAGAAATTGATTTTGAAGAAGAAAGGATATTTTCCTCAAGAATTCAATTCAAGTGTTTTATCAAAATTATTTTCCATATAAGATAATAAAGGGTTATGTTTCTATCCATATTTTTACATTGATTTGACTATGTTGTGATGAAATTATGTTTATGAATTCCTTTATCTTATATGAATGGTTTTATGATGTCATGTTGTTTAAGAATCCCATTTTTATTACATGGGTTATGCAATGATGTATGATTTATGATTTTGTGGCACACATAAGAAAGGATTCATTAAGAGATGGGTGGGACCTATATCTCCCTCCAATGCATTGGGTAAAGATTTTATATCTCATGAGATAGACATGGCTGGAACGGAAGGTTATTTCGGTTCAGTGATACAGGACTGAAACGAGGAGTGAACTCGGTTCAGAAAGGGACTTTGTCCACTAAGATAGTCTTGGCAATGAGTCATGACTAACAAGAAATGATTTCCATGATTGTGTGTGCATGCCACAAAGTTTCAAGTTTCATGTTATGATTATGGTGATCTCATTTTCACTTCTATGATTTGTTCCATGTTAAGATATTATGATCTATTTTGCAGGTTATGATTTTCAAAAAGATATGATATGATTTTTATTTCTTTTGTATACCCTTACTGAGCATTTGAGCTCACCCTTTTATGTTTTCTTTTCCCCAGGATATAAAGAAAGGTTTTAGGTAAAAAAAAAGGAAGATCTTTATGGGAGATATTGAAGAACTTTCACCACGATTAGAAGATTACGTTCCGAGTTTCCAAAGACACTAAACTATTACGATCCTTTAGTGTGTGTTTTTGTTATGTACTAAGTATTCCGCAAATGTAATGTAATGTCCATGTACGTCAAGCTTCGGGTCTCTACAGTTGGTATCAGAGGAAAGGTTTAGTCAACCTTTGGAAACTAGGACGCGAAAACGTTAGTAAGATCCCTAGAGATATTTCTAAGGTATGTCTAGGGATGCCCCTAAGGATAAGTATACGTATAGGATATAGTTCTAGAACTATGGTAACGATATTAGATTAAACCAAAGATGATAGATATTTAAGTTACTCCCCCTTCATTACGATTTTTGCATCTAACACTATTCTGTTTGGGTTTTAGAAAATGCCTGGAAACAAGATGATTCACAATAATGGAGGATATGATGGACAATGGAATGATATTCTTTATGAGCAACCAAATGAAATGGGATTTGGATGTCCATACATCATTATTATGCCGAATCAGAAATCTCACAACACGATCAATAAAGTAAAATTTGGTAAGTTTCCTGACTCGACTAATAAGAGAAAGATGGAGTTCCATGATGATCATAGAGGAAAGAAAGTTCAATTTCCCCTATGTAAATCATGTGGGAAGAGGCATCAAGGAGAATGTTTCAAAGGAACTGGAAGATGCTTTGGGTGTGGAAAAGAAGGACACAAAGCAAGTAAGTGCAAAGGAAAAGGGTCGGTCAACACCATGGATGAGGATAATGGTATTGCTACGACATCAAAAATGGTTAAGTGTTTTAAATGTGGAATGTATGGGCATTATGCAAACAAATGCCCTAAGGGAAAGACTCATGAAGAGAATCAGTATGGTCATATGGGTAGTATTTATGTGGATGATGATGAAGAGACTACAAATGATATGTGAGATGAAAGAATTTTTGAAGCTCGGTCAATGGTTTAAGAATGTAGTGGAATGATTACATGTTTATCATGTGTAATGTTGTATAAGTAATCTCATGGTACTGTAGAATAAAGAGACATGTAAGGATTGTTACACTATTGTCTGATTAATGTTACCAGTATCCATGAAAGGTTATTTTTGGAATGTAGATGATATGCGCATAATGAAGGGATAAGGAGAAAATTAAATGTTTGATAGTATTCATGAGCTCATGATTGATATAAGGACTAAGTGATATCATGGTTTGAGTATAAATAATTTTGAGGATTTTGGTATGTGTAAAGTGTTAACTTTTAACTGCATTCAAGTTTTCACTAAGGTTCAATGGGTATTCAAGAGTATACATGATTAAGGACTTTGAATGTTTGGAATGTGACCAAAAAAAAACATATCTTATGATATATGGGGATCAACGATAATATTAAATCTCTGGTAATTGTTTTCACTATGTTATGAGAGTGGACTGCAGTATTATGGATAAGCCTAAAGATTGGAATGGATTGTGTTGGACGATATTATTGATGGGATGTTATAGTAGTTTTGGAAAAAGGACAACCTGTAGGACGGGTGACAGCCCATCGCTTCGGACAAGGCTGTAGGAATCGAACCCACAACCGAAGTGCGACTGGCCTTTATCGCCTACCACTGACCTACAGGAAGTCCCTGTTTAGTAGAAACTAGTTTTATTATATTAAGCAGTATGATATATGAAGTATAAGTCCATTTTAGGAACTATATATGATTAATCTCACTATAGAATGACTAATGTATATTTAATAACTTTTGCTTACCTTTTGTTTGAGATAGATGGAATGACCCGTCATTCTATCACATGATCTGCTAACACTTCACGAATAACAAATTCAACTTCATTTATTTAAGAGATGAAGTGGAAATTGTTCAAGGCACGAACAACAGTGATATTGTATCAAAATAAAGTAAGTATTTATTCTAATTCAAATTTTCAACTTTAGGGAAATGATCTTGAAAACCAAAAATGTTGTCCTAGTGATCTTATACCTGATGAATCAGATGGTACCTTAGATCGTCACAAATTTATGGATTTGTGATTACTGGATTTTCCATAGCCATGTTCTCTACCACTCTCCATCAGAACATGATGGTTAGATTTCTCTTCCATATCCATATTTTCACCTATGTGGAAACCCAGTGATTAGTTTATTTGGGTAATCGTTGCATTTCATACTTTAGTTTTTAAAGACAAGTTTTGGTATTCCCTTTTACGATGTGGGTTTCTATTAAAGAAACTTTCAAATAGTAAACCATTTATAACCCCGACGAATTTCGAGGGCGAAATTCATTTTAAGGGGGGTAGAATGTAACAGCCCAAGATTTTATAAAATAATATATTCTTTTTAATTTTATTAATGTCTTGTGTTGTACGCTACACCAAAAGGATCTTGCACAACACACATCCTTGACTTGCCTTGCATTACACGCAATGGCGACCTTCCTCGATAGCGTGTGTAGTACGCAATACCGAGTTTCACTAAACAACGATATGCTATAAAAATATTATTAAAACTAGCCGTAATGAATAGTAATAACCACTTTTTGAAATCCAGTAAATCTTATTTTTCAAAATGAACTTTATTTTTGGATTCGGAGTATCGAATTTAGCCTAAGGTGAAATTTTGGTACTTTTCGGATAACTTTCATATTCTGATGAATAGTGAAAATTACTAAATTATAATTAAAAACAACTTTTTTAATCGAAATAATTAATAGTGATAAATCATTAATTTGAGTGGTTTTAAAGTATATTTAGAATATATTTTTACAATTTAATACAATGTTGGTCATTGGATGTAGTTTCACATTTAAACTAGACATAAACGAGTGTCAATCTTTTGATAGATATTGTTTCTTAAAAACACGCTATTTGTTTTAACAGCGGGATTTAATTATAAAATTAATTAATGCAACTTTTATGTTATGAATTTGGTAAAATAGACTTCATTTTTGAATTCGGAATATGAAATATAGCTTGGGATGAAATTTTGGCATTGTTCTGAAAAACATCAATTTTTGATGAATAGTGAAACTACTAAGTGGTAGGTTAAAAACTGAATTTTGCATAAAACTTAATTTTACCGCTTCTGTGAATGGAATTTCGAAAATCCGAGAGACACGGTTAATATCAAGGACTAAAATGTGGTTCAATGAGATGAAAATAATTTTTTGGTGAATAGTAACTTTTTACTTTTTTTACCACGGTTAATAGTAAATAGGGTAACTAAGGGTAAATATGATATTAATATTACCCTAACACATGTCCTAATTCTATTGGACAAGTGTAATTCGACCAAAAACAAACTTAGGAATAAAATATGACCATTTAGGCCCACTTGGATTAGATTAGGACATTTATTATTAATTTATTTAAAGAAGGGTTAAAATAGTTAAAATCAAAGTTTAATAAGTAAATCATTTTTAATATGGGGTTATACATAAGATAAATTCGATTTTAAATATTCATTAGAAAGCTAAAAATATTTACTACATGATGGTATTTTATTTGTAATTTTTAGACATCAAATAAATTAATTTATTTATGACACAAAGATGATGCAGTAATTATCTTGTTAATGAAATATTGACATAATTGATGTTATAAACACCAAAATAAATGTAATTTGAGACTTTTTATGAATTAAACTAATTTTATAGGTTACTATGATATATTAGTGTTGCTTTAATCAAATTAGTTCGAACATATAATTCTGTTATGACTTTCAGAAAAATCATATATCAAATAGTGTCAAAATTGACACAAAATAGTTTTTAAATCAAATATTATATTATTAATTGTTATTTTATTCCTAAAAATCTAAGGTTCGTCCAAATGACTTAGATAAGGATATATGTATTAATAATATACAATTTGGGGTTCGTTTGGCATGTTATAGTAAGTGTATTAACCATATAGTGAAAGAAAACAAAAAGACACGGTAAAAGTTAAATTATTTAACTTAGAGTTAAATCTAATTGATAAGGTTTAAAATAAGATCCAAACATGTATAAATTTGATTGGTTGATGAGATTACAACCCTATCTCATCTAAGCTTCGAATATGAGTCATTTTTGGAGGTTTTTAAGTGGGGTTATATTTATTATAAATTAATATTTTTAAGAATTCCTAAGGGGCCCCTCTCCTCCCTTATAAAAGGACACCTCCTCCCCCTCCTCCTCACACCAATTTGAGCACTCAAGCTCGGCCAACCCCTGCCATTTTCCATTATCCACTTCCCTAGAATAATCCTAGAGGTCCTGGTCTTCTCCAAAGACCAATCTTAGTTCCTTAAGTGGAGGATTCAAAAAGGCGTTCCAAAGAAGAGGTAATATCCATTACCGATCTTTTCAATTTCATTCTTCTTCAACTTCTTCTTCTTTAGTTGTTTCATGATAAAGTAATAACATCAGTATTACTTACATACTGATATGTTATTATAAATATGAAACAACCCTAATTCACCTTCTATCCATCCTACGGAAAAAATGAAATCACCGCGCGTGCGTACGTACGGAATACCGTCTCCACGCCGTGGTGTAATCTATTTTCCACCACCACCTTACATGGATGGGTATAATGGTGTAAAGAATAACTATACATAGTTATTACAACATCATAATGATTCTGATATATTTTATAATCCACTCCAATTCAATTCAATATTTATAGAAATGATATCATCACTCGTGCGTACGTACGGAATACCGTCTCCACGACGCGATGAGATTCATTCTCCATGTTAACCATTTAAGAATGATTATAATGTATATATAAGAAATAATAATGAAATACATGACATTATAAAGCTACTGGATTTATGTATATATATACATATGTATGTCATCTACTTACTTCCATTTCAAGACAATAAGGAAAGAAAAACAGCGTTCATGCGTACGTACGGACTACCGTCTCCATGAACGGTGTTTTTCATTTTATTTATCTATCTATTATATATATATATACTGAATATATATGATATATAAATCATATTTTATATTCTGGAAGTAAGTAAATCATGATATAAGTAATAATGATGTCAAGAACAACAAGTCAAAACACTACGATAAATGAAACGATTTTACCCAAAACGCTTCTTTAACATGGAATTTACAAAAGAACGGGTAATATAATGTCATAAGTGAACCATATATGATATCATAACAATGAATATGATTCTGTAATAAGTCAATAACATTATTTAAACCATTATACAGGAGCTTCGGACATGAACAAAGCAAATCGGACCTAAGGTAAGGGAAATATCACAATCTCATTTTTATCCGAGATTGTTTATTCGTAAGTATTTACTGGGGTGTATTTTATCATCCACATCCATGTTTCATCAATATGTAATATTATTTCCATCCACCTACAATTGTTTAAATCCAATTTTACCCTTCTATGAGTTTTTAGTAAAGGATATGAAAGGAATCTTTTTTCGTTTTTCGTACGAGGTACTTTTTGACTTTTCCGACAAAAGTACGAAGAATGTTTTTTTTTAACTTATACGGCACGAACGGATTTATACTGTTTTATAAAGCCTTATTTTCATGAAGCTTCCTCTAAAAGATTTCATGACTATTTTCAATAAAATCTCTTTCTTTTAAAATTGCATGATGTTTTGAAAAGAAATTGATTTTGAAGAAGAAAGGATATTTTCCTCAAGAATTCAATTCAAGTGTTTTATCAAAATTATTTTCCATATAAGATAATAAAGGGTTCTGTTTCTATCCATATTTTTACATTGATTTGACTATGTTGTGATGAAATTATGTTTATGAATTCCTTTATCTTATATGAATGGTTTTATGATGTCATGTTGTTTAAGAATCCCATTTTTATTACATGGGTTATGCAATGATGTATGATTTATGATTTTGTGGCACACATAAGAAAGGATTCATTAAGAGATGGGTGGGACCTATATCTCCCTCCAATGCATTGGGTAAAGATTTTATATCTCATGAGATAGACATGGCTGGAACGGAAGGTTATTTCGGTTCAGTGATACAGGACTGAAACGAGGAGTGAACTCGGTTCAGAAAGGGACTTTGTCCACTAAGATAGTCTTGGCAATGAGTCATGACTAACAAGAAATGATTTCCATGATTGTGTGTGCATGCCACAAAGTTTCAAGTTTCATGTTATGATTATGGTGATCTCATTTTCACTTCTATGATTCGTTCCATGTTAAGATATTATGATCTATTTTGCAGGTTATGATTTTCAAAAAGATATGATATGATTTTTATTTCTTTTGTATACCCTTACTGAGCATTTGAGCTCACCCTTTTATGTTTTCTTTTCCCCAGGATATAAAGAAAGGTTTTAGGTAAAAAAAAAGGAAGATCTTTATGGGAGATATTGAAGAACTTTCACCACGATTAGAATATTACGTTCCGAGTTTCCAAAGACACTAAACTATTACGATCCTTTAGTGTGTGTTTTTGTTATGTACTAAGTATTCCGCAAATGTAATGTAATGTCCATGTACGTCAAGCTTCGGGTCTCTACATTCACACTGGATCCTAGATCACACAAGTCTTTGACAACTTTGTTATCTCCTAGTTCAACATTTATGTAAGGGAATCCTGGGTCTTTCATCTTTGGAGGAAGGGTTCCTTGGATTTTTGTGCTAAAATTTGCTGCCAGAAGGACATGGTTCTTATGTGATAATTTCCTTTTAAATGTGCAGATATCCTTAAGGTATTTTGAGTATGCAGGAATGTTTTTAATGGAATCTAGGAGTAGAATGTTCAACTTGACTTGTGAGAATATTTCCCTCAATGTTTCACTCAATTCAGGCTTGGTTTCCCCCCTCATGCGTTGAGGAAATGGGGCAGGTTGTGAGGTTGTTTTTTTTGAGTTGTTTCTTTCACATTTTTATTAGTATCTTCAGTTTCTTCATGTGTTTCATTTGAATTTTCATTAGAGTTTTAATCTTCATGTGTGTTTTGAACTATTTGTTCAGGTTTTTTCAATTGATTTCCCACTTCTCAAAACTGTCACAACCTTTAGTTGTTCATGAGCTGTTTGAGTGAAACTTGTCTCCCCCCTTGATGTTTGTTGTGGAATGGCCTGTTTAGGCATGGTTTCCTTTCTAGTTTTGATGGTTTTAAGTTATTTTTTAAGGGAAGAGACTTCTGAGTTCATCTTTTCCATTTGTTTTCAAAGTTGTTCAAGGATTGGGAGAGGGACAGATTGGGAAGGGCTTTGTGTTGGTTGGGTTATCCAAGGTGGATGCTTTGGTTGTTGGATGGGTTGTTGGTATTGGACTAGAGGATGTTGGTATTGGACTGGTTGTGGTTGGAATTGGTTATGGTTTTGAAAATTTTGTGTTGGGTAGTGGTTTGGTCCTTGTGGTTGGCTAGGTTGTTGGTTATCTTTCCATCAGAAGCCTGGGTGGTCATTATACCTTGTGTTGAATGTGTTTGGGTATTGAGGATTTTGAAATTTTAGGGCATTGACTTTAGTAGGTGGTCCTCCTAAAAGATCATCCTTGATGAATGGAATGGTTGGGAAGTTGTCTGTTTTGTGGTCATGTTTATCACAGATTGTGAAAACAGGGTCTACAGTTTGGATTTCATTGATTTTCCTATGGTCTATCTCTTCAACCTTCCTAGAGAGTGCTGCAAGTTTCACCCTAAGGATTTCTTCTTCTCTACGTGTATGCATTCGAGCAGTTATTTGAGGCTTTTCATAATAAGGTGATGTTCCCCATGTTTGGTTTTGTTCAGCAAGGATTTCTAGATACTCGTAAGCATCATTTGGGGATATGTTTTTAAAGGTCCCATTACACATTAGGTCAAATAATTGTTTGTTCTGTGGGCCCAAACCTTCATAGAAAATTCTTACTTGATCAGGAATAGAAAAAACATGGTGTGGAACCATGTTTAGGGTGTCTTTGAACCTATCCCATGTTTCATAGAATGACTCTCCCTCTTTTTAAAAAAAGTTTTGTATACTCTTTTTAAGTGAAATTGTTTTGTTGTGGGGAAATTATTTCTTGTAGAATTCCCTTTGCAGTTGGTTCCAAGTGTGGATTGATGAAGGTCTTAGATTATTTAACCATTTCTTTGCTTGATCCTTATGTGAGAAAGAAAAGACCCTCATCTTAGCTGACTCAAGTTGATGTGGTGAGAACATGGTTTCAACAATGTCATTGAACTCCTTGACATGAAGGTAAGGAATTTCTGACTCCATCCCATGGAAGGTTGGAAGGTGGTTTAGGAAATGAGGTTTAAAGACATAGTGGGCATATCCTAGAGAAGAATGCGTAATTCAAGAGGGTTCATTGGTCCAGGTAGGTGTAAGGTAGTTATCCATGGTTTGATCGACTGCATTCCCCAAATTTGGGGCTGCCTCATTTGGATTTCCATTTTGGTTCCCGCCCGGGTTTATGAGTTGGTTTATTTGAAGACCCTCCATTGAAAATGAATAAATATTTAACTCTGGGGTATTAGGAAGATTAGTATCCAATGGTGTACTTGACTCCCCTATCCTATTACTTTCCACCCTAACTAGTCTATTTTAGTTATCGCGGGTGAAGGCAGACATGCGCCAAAAAAATGAGAAAGGGAAAAGATAAGAGATCTTGGGTGAGAATTGAATAATGGGGGTGAGGAAAAAAGGTTTTTGTCTAAGGAACTTACCTGTTCCCCAGCAATGGTGCCAAAATTTGGTTTCGCCTATATTTACCCAAGTCTTAAGGGTCAAGTGGTCGCTTGTAGTGTAGCTTGGGTTATCGAATCCTCAGAGACCTAAGAAGAACCTTTAGACACTCAATAAAAAGAGATGTATTTTGGCTATGAAGTGGCCAACTTGGGTTGAATTTAGATGGTTTCTAAAAAGAACTAAATGATCTATGTGAATTCAAATTATGAGAAAATGATTTGATCCTAGGTTATTTCTCAGGGTGGATTGAATGAATTCCTTTTTTTATGATTTTAATTTCATTAACTTGAGAAGGATTCATGCAATGAATTCAAACTAAACTCATCAATTACTGATTAAACACCTTCAAAACACATTATAATCACCTATAAACTTGTAGGATCATATTCATGAGCACTCCAAGGTAAAGGATGTAATTAGCACATGAAAGTGGGGTGAATAAATTCAATAAGGAAGAGGAAGAATAAAAATCATTGAATGAAAGAAACTCAATTAAAAGAAATTAATAACATTTAGGGCATGAGAAATAACATTAAATCCATCCCCTTTATACTCCCTTGGATCAACCCATAAATTATCAACCCCTCCATTGATGACAAGTTCTCAACGGAAGCGGAAAGTAGACTTTCGAGGGTGGAATTGAAGAAGTAAAAACAATAAAAATAACGATCACTCCATCGTTGTGTGAAAAAAATCACAAGGTTTGGTGTGAATAAATTCACAACTTGAGGAAACAGTATCAAGGTGATAAGGAGAAGAACAGAACAAGAGAAGAATAATAACTTTTGTTGAAGACTAAGGTGATTCGAACAACTTACATGAGAAGGAAGAACATTACAATGGCAAATTGGAATAACAACATTACAATGAAAAGAAAGCACCAAGATGCTCAAATACTCCATCCTTAATGCCTTAAATAGGCATTTTGGAAGCCTTTTGAAGAGGTCCCATAATCCCATGTTCATTTAATTAATTTTTTTGGAGAAAGGTGGGTGGATATTTAATGCATAAGAGACTTTTCAACTCTTGCCTCGAAGTGGGAGCCATCTTTTTACACCGAACAGAAGTGCCGAAAGCACCATATTGAAAGCAGAATTGGAGTGGTCTATAGACTACTTAAATGAACCTCCGGATGTCCCCTAATATACTGTAAAATATCCGCCCAAAATACTTTGTGGTTCGGGAGATATGATTGAAATAGTGGGATGTTTTTCTGGGCCGCAGAATCTGGCCCAGAATTGAATATTCAAATTAGGACGCCTTAATCACCACCATTGTGGACGAATTAGCACTGGATCCAGAAGTATTATTTGTTCCTATATATGTCTTCTAGCCTCCGATGAATTTTGGGCTTCATTGGGACTGTATTGTGGGACCCACAATCCCATCAGTGGAATGATATCCAATCTGCCTTCTCCAGAATTGTTTCCCTTCGTCGCCAAATATCTCCATCATCATTTATGAATCATCCATTGATCCCTGAATGAAAAATGTTTAAATTAAAGTGAATATAAATTTAAAAAAATATCAAATTAAAATATATATAATTACATTCTTTAAAATAATATGAAACATTGGGCCTAAATTGGTGCATATTAGGAATGAAGTGCACAAATGATGAGAATGGATGTTCAAAATTAAAATCCACTAACTCAGGCCCATAAGATCAAAAATGAACATTTAATACCCTTAAAATGAAATCAAAATATGTGTTTTTATTGGATAATCAACAATCCCAGGGGATATTCTTTGGTAGATTCACGAGCTTAGTACAAATCATTATTAAGGTAAAAAGACCGTAAGAATATAAGTTAGGAAATATATTGAGGATAACCTAGATATAAACATAAGGAATCAAAATTTAGGATGTACTTATTCTTTATAAGTTTATCCTTTAATGATCAAAGTTTATTTTCTATGCTCAATAGCTAAGTATTCAAGACCTCTAATTATACATTCTTTTTCATAGTTAATGGTGGGAAATAGAAGAACACATTCCAACAACCAATGTGAAAGGAAATGTAATGATTGCCCAAATGACATGCCTAATGTGACGGAAGAAGGTGCTCAAAACCTCATGGTAGTACTTACTCATCTGGAACGAGTTATGAATAATAACTTGAATCAGGTGGAACGTCCCCCTCCTCCAAGGAAAGATAAAGTTGACATAGAATCCTTCATGTGGAAAAGGCCTCCCATGTTTACCGGGTCTTCTGATTCCCTCCTCACAGAAAAATGGATTAACTCAATTGAAAATATTTTCTCTGTCCTCTAGTGCTTGGAAGAAGAGAAATTTGTACTAGAAGTATATCGTTTTGATGGGGAAGATGATCAGTGGTGGACACTGATCAAGAATACAAAGTCCCAAGAATAAATTGAATCCCTAGATTGGGAGTAATTCAAGAGGACATTTTTCAACAAATATTTTCCTCGAAACCTCCATCTCAAGATGGAATGGGAGTTCCTTGGACTCAAGAAGAAGGAAGATGATTCCATCGGGGTGTATGAAGAAAACATTACAAGGCTTTCAAGGTACGACTCTGGCTTTTTCATGAACACTAAAATCAAAGTGGATCGCTTCTTTAGCGGACTAAAGCCGAGTCTACGAAAATCATTGGCGATTCGAGACTTCGACAGTTATGAGGACATTGTCCGTTGTGCCCTCAAGGTAGAAATGGAGATTGGAGACTCTCAGTGGTCCCATGGACCCAGTGACAAGAAGCGGAAAATGTAAAACATCATGGGTGTTCCATCAAATAAATCCCATGATGGAAAGAATCCCAACTTTCCCCTTCGCAAAAATTGTGGGAAGAAGAATCCTGGTACCTGTCTGAAGGGAACCAAGAATTGCCTCAAATGTGGAATTTTTGGTCATTTGGAAAAGAACTGCCGAAGGGGTATGAAAAATCCTACTAATGTTGAAGAAGAAAGGATGTTTCAGATCATCACTCACCTTGTAGTGGAGTGTTATAACTGCAAGGAGCTTGTGCATTATGTGAACAGTTTACCTAACCCAAGGGTTGTCGGAGGCAATCAGCAACAACCTCTAAGGCAAAAAGGAAGGGCTTATGCTATCACTACTGATGAGGTGGAGCTGGAAAACTATGTGGTGACAGGTGTAATTGTTATTCATTCAAGAATAGTGAACGTACTATTTGATTCTGGTTCTACACATTCTTTTATATCTTGAAAGTTTAGTAGAACTATTCAAACACCACCTCAAAATTTGGAGGAAAAGTTATCTACGAGAACGGCGAATGGGGAAATTATTGCATCCATGGTTTATAACTCCTCCTCGGTTAATGTTTGTGGACTGAACCTCCCAGAAAATCTTGTCGTACATCCTTTAGTGGAATTTGATGCTATCTTGGGCATGGATTGGCTATCTTTGTACAAGGCCAACATCAACTGCCGAGAAAGGTAGATTACTCTTCACATCCCGAAGCATCCTCTGATTCTTTACAAGTGCATGGAGGAAGATGAATCTCCTTTCGAATCATCGTCTCATGTGTGGATATTGCTTCGTTATGAGAATGCATATCTAGCTCAAATGATTTAGATGAAGGAGAGAATCACGATTGAAGACATGCCCATCGTGAGGGATTACATTGATGTATTACCTGAAGAGTTTCCTCGTCTTCCTCCGGACTAAGAGGTAGAGTTCTCAATTGAACTTATCCCTGGATCTCTGCCAATCTCAAAGTCACCTTACAGAATGGCCACTGTATAACTAGAAGAGCTGAAGAAGTAGTTACATGAGAATATGGAGAAGGGTTTTATATGCCTGAGTGCTTCCCCGTGGGGTGCTCTAGTCCTATTCGTCATAAAGAAGTATGGATCAATGCACCTCTGCATTGATTATCGTGAGCTCAATAAAATCACAATAAAGAACAAGTATCCCCTTCCACGGATAGATGACTTGTTCGATCAGCTACATGGGCCAGTTATTTCTCTAAGGTGGACCTTCAGTCCAGATATCACCAACTAAAGGTGAGGAAGGAAGATATTACCAAGACTTCCTTTCGAATGAGTTATGGACACTATGAGTTCACAGGGATGACCTTCAGACTCACTAATGCTCCAGAAATTTTCATGGATTTAATGAATAGAGTCTTTAGAGATTACCTCGACAAATATTTTGTAGTCTTTATTGATCATATTCTGATATACTCTAAGAGCAAGGAGGAACGTGAGGATCATTTGGAAACTATGTTAAAGACTTAGTGAAGGGAGAATATGTATGAAAAGTATAGTAAATTTCAGTTCTGGATGGAGGAATTATCATTCTTGGGGAATGTTATCACCATCAAAGGGATATCTGTGGACCCTTCCAAGATGAAGGCAATTGAAGAGTGGCCCAGAAGGACTTTTGTAACGGAGATCCGCAACCTTTTGGGTCTAGCTTGGTATTATCGACGATTCATGAAGAACTTTTCACGATTTTCAAACCCAATGACCATGCTGACACGGAAGGGAGTAAATATTGTCTTGACAGAGGAGTGTGAATACTATTTCAATGTGTTGAAAAAGAGGCTTATCACTATTCCAGTACTCACACTCCCTACTAGTGGGGAACACATTGCGGTGTATAGTGATACTTCTAAAAAGGTATTAGGTTGTGTGATGATGTAAAATGATAAGGTGATAGCCTATGCATCAAGGTAGCTGAAAATCCATGAGAAAAACTATCCAATGCATGATCTGGAGTTAGTGGTTGTGATCTTTGACTTGAAAATCTGGCGGTATTATATCTATAGAGAAAAATGTGAGATATATATGGACCATAAGAGTCTAAAATATATATTCACACAGAAATATCTTAATATGCGCCAACAAATATGGATAGAGCTCATCAAGGATTATGACTGCTCAATCCACTATAATCCTGATACGGAAAACAAGGTGGAAGATGCTCTAAGTAGAAATGATCCTTCATCATTATAATTGATGAGAATAGAAAAGGATCCGATCTTCTTAGATTTGAAAAGGATGGACATGGGAATCATTAAGGGAGGAACAACATCAATACTTTCTCAAATGATTGCTCAACCATCCCTCATGGAGAAAATAATGTTTGTGCGGAGAAAATATGTGGAAATTCAGAAAAGGTTGGAAGCTGTTAAAAATGGGAAATCCTCCGATTTCAAAATTGATGAGGAAGGAGTTGTAAGATTTGGGACACGATTTTGTGTACCATCGGATCCAGATATAAAGAAGGATCTATTGAATGATTCATATAGCTTGACCTTCTATATCCTTCCTGGGAGTACCAAAATGAACTGTAATATCCGAGAACACTTCTGGTGGGATAACATGAAGAAGGATAATGTGGAATATATATCAAGGTGCTTGGTATGTCATCAAGTTAAAGCTAAGCGACAGAAGTCCAATGGTTAAATGCAGCCATTACCTATACCCATGTGGAAATGGGAAAATGTTACTATGGACTTTGTCACGGTTCTCCCGAAGATGTCGAAGTGAAATAATGCGATATGAGTTGTGGTTGACCGACTGACCAAGACATCCCATTTCATCGCTATTCGGGAAGATCATTCTATTGAACAACTTGTAGAGTTATATGTGAAGGAAGTGGTGAGACTACATGGTGTTCCACTCTCAATTGTCTCTGACCGTGATCCAAAGTTCACATCTAAATTCTAGAGGAGCCTTCAACATTCTTTTAGTACTGAATTAAATTTCAGCATGAACTATCACCCCCAAACAGATGGCCTGTCTAAAAGAACTATTCTGATTCTTGAAGATATGATTAGATCCTGCTCTCTAGAATTTGAAGGTGGATGGGATCAACATCTCCCATTGGTTGAGTTCTCACACAAAAATAGCTTCCACTCGAGTATTCAAATTGCTCCATATGAAGCTATGTTTGGGAAACAATGTAGAACTCCAACCTGTTGGGATGAAGTTGGAGAAGGAAAGCTACTTGGACTCGATCTTGCTCAAGAGATGACAGAAAAGGTTCAAGTCATCCAGAAACACATCAATGCCACTCAAAGTCGACAAAAGAGCTATGCTGAAAACCATCTAAGGGACTTTGAGTTCGACTTTGGAGATAAATTCTTCCTTCGAATATCTCCATGGAAGAGAGTCATGTGATTTAGGAAGAAATAAAAGCTAAGCCCAAGGTATATTGTCCCCTTTGAGATCCTTGACCGCATAGGAGTCATGGACTATCAGCATGCACTTCCACCGAATATGGCTCGAGTTCATGATTTTTTTCATTTATCACTCTTGAGGAAGTACATACCTGATCCCCCACATGTACTAAACTTAGAGGTGGTGTAGCTAGAGGACGATCTATCCTATGAGGATCATCCAGTAATGATTCTGGATTAGAGAGATAAGGTTCTACGCAACAAGACAACCCATCTTGTCAAGGTGTTTTGGAGGAACCATAAGTTTGAGGAAGCAACATGGGAATTGGAGGAAGCAATGTAGGAAATTTACCCGCACATGTTTTTGGCTTAGTATGTAAAACAAAATTTCGAGGGCGAAATTTCATAAGGGGGAAGAATGTAACGACCCAAAGTTTTTAAATGGAAATTACATTTTTATATTTATTTCATAAAATCTCATGAAAGCACAACATAATGAACTACTAAGTGATAAGTGACCTTTAAACATAATTTTGTCACTTCTATGTTTGGGATTTTGAAAATCCGGCATACACGGTTGTGTTCAAGATGTTTTTTGGAGTCTAATAAAACAAAAATATTTTTTTTGTGAATAGTAACCAACCCTAGTGAATAGTAACATACCCTTATGAATAGTGATATACCCTAATGAATAGTAACCTCACCTATGGTGGTATAAAAATAATATTCAAGTTGGAAGTACGATATACCTATATTTTGAAATGAGTTATGGAATGTTTTAAAACAGGTTTGGATAATAAATTATTGTTTTAATATTAAAATAATCTTATTTAGAAAATTAAATTTGAAAAATGGACTTCATTTTTGGATTCTACACATCGAAAAATGGTTCGGGATAATTTTTGGTATTTTTCTGAAATACTTGAAATTTAGATGAATAATGAAATACAATAATTCACAAAATAAGAAAAATACATTAATTATGAAGTCATGATGATGTTCTGTTGATGTAAGCCTAATTGGTTCGGATTCACATGCTAAATTTACTATTTTTGGTCAAGAAATCATCACAATTCCTTGTATTGTGGGAAATTAATAAACTATTGAATAAACAATTGGGAAAACCCTCTCCTCCCTCACTATAAATACCCCCTCTCCTTACCTTTTTTCCTCACACCTCTCAAGCCTTTTTCCCAGCCAAAATTCTGCACAAATACCCTCCCAAGCTCCTTCCCCACGTACAAGGATTTCTGGTCTTTCCGAAAGACCCAAATCAAAGTCCCTAAGAGGACTCTCAAAGGGAGGAGATCAAAGGGTAAGAACCCTCTTTCGTTTAAAATCATTTTGTTTTAATTTTATTTCTTTTCTTATACCCTCATCACCTTCCCTTATCCAAAAGGCATGAAAGCTACAGAATCTCATATATTCTATATGCTAATCACGTTTATGGAAAATTTAAAGCATCATACTTCTCCTCCTCTCCCTCACATTCTAGAATTAGAACATCGTCTGTGATGTGTCAAATTACAGACATCATGGATAATGTGTTTTCTAATTCATTTATCATTTTGTTTCTGGTCATCAAACCATTTATGTTATGGTTTAACCAGATTATTATATATTTTATATGTCCTATTCAAGGTTCTGTAATCCTCATACACTCATGATACACAAAACAATTCAATTATGGGAAAAATCATTAAAATTAATTCAAGTGTTTATCATTAATGTTTAATGTAAAGGTTCTCTTTCACTCTAATTAACCAAATGAATTTTGTAACCATGTAACCTACTGGATATACACTAATGTTATATAACTTCAATTCTGGACAACCACTTTAATCTTACAAATTATTTGAACCTAAATACAATCAAACCGACCATTAAAACAAATGAAACAAACGGACCAGAACAATGAAATTGAACCTTGTAATCAATCCAAATGGTTCTAAATGAACTTAAAGATGTTATACTAAATCTTTTACTTTTAGATAAGGTTCTGTAACTATTGATTAATAAACCTGATTTTACTATTCTGGTCATTAATATCAAGTGGATAAGACCAACAGACCCAAGGTAAGGGAACCTCTGAATTTCACCCTTATTCAAAATTGTTCACTATGTTAGGACATGTTGTGCGTAATTATTAATTATGGGGTATGATTTCGCACCTCCGCCATTCTGCCCTATTTATTTATAAGTGATGAGAATTCCCTTTCCTCCCTCACTAATCCCCCTCAAGTACTCCCGATACCATGCCGATTATCCATAAATAATTCTACCTGAACCTCTTTTATTCCTTCGGGTTGTCTTATCTACCATTCTACGAAAATGATGTTATCTTATATTTTCTTGTGCATAATCTAAATGTTGTGTACATGTTCCGTGTTTATTTATCAAGACTCTTTCATCACTCTCTTTGGGGATATGCATGCTTTTAAATGATTCTCTCCTCATTACTTCCTGATAAGTGAACCTACTTTAAGGGAACTTCCCGAATTCTTTACTATTATCAAGTGTACTCTATCCTCTATTTTAATTTTAGATAATTTTCTGGAAATATTGATTAATTAACCTAATTTGATTATTCAGGTCATTAATATCAAGTGGAGAACACAAAACAGACCTAAGGTAAGGGATCCTCTCAATTTCACCCTTATTCAAGATTGTTCACTATGTTAGGACATGTTGTGTGTAATTATTAATTATGGGATATGATTTATAACCTCCCCCATACTGCCCTATTTATGTATAAGTGATGATAATTCCCTTTTGTCTCTCACTAAGCCCCCTCAAGTACTCTCGATACCATGATGATAATCCGTAACGAATTGTACCCGAACCTCTTTTTATTCCTTCGGGTTGTATTATCTACCACTCTACCAAAATGATGTTATCTTATCTTTTATTGTGAATACTCGAAATATTGTTTACATCTTCCATGTTTATTTATCAAGACTCTTTCATCACCCTATTCGAGGATATGCATGCTTTTAAGTGATTATCTCCTCATTACTTCCCGATAAGTGAACCCGTTTTAAGGGAACGTCCCGAATTATTTCCTATTATCAAGTGTACTCTATCCTCTGTTTTAAGTCACCTTTTTCTTCATAAAATAAGTCTTTTTTATTATGAAAACCCTACTGGTTTACTTCAGGTTTTATAAAAAATATTATGCCGCTTTTTGTTTTAAGAGATATTCGATGTTTTCTTAAACCACACTAAAATGTTTTGACTCAAAGATTCCTAAAAACTATTTTTACATGTTATCACTTCGGGTTGTTATCTCTTTTCATGATTTTTGAATTTATATATTATTAATTTCTATTTATGATTTAATTCCTTTCTTTCATGGATGATTTTCTGTAACGTCACTTTTTATTATGCTTCCTGACGTGATTGTGGGCCCATTTCTTTCCTTGGGTACTCTTATGTTTATGGATGATTGATTATGTGATATTATTTATGTGGAAATCATATACATGAATAAGCTCAGATGGGTGCACCCAGATAGCTCTCCATTCATTGGGTAAAGTTAATGTCTCATGAGAGTATTATGGGAAAATAGTCCGGGTAGTTAGCCTTGGCTTGTGCTACTATGCGAAACGAGATTGGCAGTTAACCTTGACTCGTACTAAAGTAATGATTAAAGTTGAGGCCACCTATCTGTGAAACCATTATTATATAATCTCACACTTATAAGATCCCATGATTATTTTATTCTATGTTTCTTTGATCCCATGTTTATATGTTATGATTCTATATGTTCCATGCTTCCAATATCATTATGTCAAGCCTCCTAACTCATGTGCTTAAAGTTTATTCTTATGTTCTTTCCCTTACTAGGATTTTTATCTCATACCTTTTTTCATGTGTTCCCCAGGGTACCCTATGCAGCTGTTAGGGATCAAAGTAAGTTAGGAGCTCATTATGAAGATTAAATAAAGAAGTGTTTTTAGCCCCATGTTTTGTGATATATGTACCTAGTCATCCAAGTCACTAGACTTAACGATCCTTGGCTTGTACTTTGATGATGATTTATGTTTAAAATCATGAAATGTTATATGTAAAAGGATCAGGTCACTATATAGACCCCTTTATTTAATGTTCATAGATATCATCTACTGAGGCCTATAGACTTGCATGATTTGGGAAAAAGGCACATTAGTGTGTCTCCAATTTGATTGTAAATCACATTGGTAATCTTTGTCCCATCATTATCCTACCTAATGTGTAAGGTCCTATAGATGTTAAAAATTATACATCCAATCCGTAATGTGGACCCCTTCCATGGATGCAGTTCAATAGGCCTAACCATTTTAGATAGTTAGGGGAACCACTTGCCTTCCCCTTGGATGAGGGAAAGATCATTACCCTTCTCTCATCTTCTCTAAAATCGAGATTAGGGAATCCCTCTTTCTATTAAGACCTTTTTAATTCATTATTAATGTCTAACCCATCCATCATTATGTCTCTTAGGGATTTAAAATAAGAGAGGATATGGGAACATCACATCTCTTTCTCTCTCCCATAGCTCTAACCTCATCCACCAGAAGATGGAAGATATTGTGTGGTTTTCTAGATCTTCCACTTCCTCTTGTTTCTCATGAATATCATAACACATTTAGTATTATAGGATAGTGATGATCATGACACCATCATGATCAAATACCTATCTTAGAAGGATCTTCCCTTCCTTGATCTTCTTCTCACCTACCAAATGGGCCTTCTATTCATTTTAAGCCATAACCATGTTATCAAAACATCAAAGGACCATGTTCATGATGAGAAACACATGCCTATTATATGGTGTAATCCCTATAAAAATAATAAATTCATCTTAAAGGGACTTATTCACTACAATACTAGTTCTTCCATGGCCCTTCTATTCGATGGAAACTCAACTTTTCATACTATGTCGACTTCTATTTTCTTCTTAATGGGATGCGTTAGAAAAAAGTCTGAGGTCTAAACCCAAAACCCAAAAAATCACCTGAATCTTATCTAAAATATATCTATAGTAGGGTCACATATATCATTGTAGTCTATATACCTTTCAGGTCCCCTTGGCTATTTCAGCCTGAGTTCAACACCATCCTTGATATGGTACCTTCCACCTTGTCATCCTTTAAAAATGATTTTAAACATCCGGGGTTGGTCCTCTTAACATAACCTTAATGAAAATTACATGTCCCATTATGTGAAAATAAACTACATGGAATCTAATTCCTTTTACAAGGATATGTAGGAAGCTCATATCATGGGAATTATCCTGACATCAAAACAAGTCATATCTTCTAGGATGATGATAAATTCTAATGCACCACATTTCTTGGATTAAAACCAACATCATAATAATAAACATCATAAGATTATATAATTCCATATTAAAAATAGTTCCATCAATGGAGAGCCTCAGATATATACATACATCTCTATAGATGAAGAACCATGGAAACATATTGATGATTATAAATAAAACACATCCTAATAAATGATTTTTAACTTATGGGACACCCATTTGATATTTGGTATTTAATAAGAATTATCAAATATGTTTTAAATATAAAAAATATTATCATATAAATAAATAATTCCCCCCAAATGGGTGTGATGAGATCAAACTCCCAACCTCTCAACCAATACATTTTTTGAGATTCCATTAGAAAAATCCAAGTGACTATCTACCTATGGAAAATAAATCCACATAAACTTGGAATGAGTGAAAGCATGATATTTATATGAAACAAAAAATGGTAAACCTAACATGAATCCTTAACCAAAATTACTATGTCACCCACATGTCCGGACCATTTTCATACAAAATGAAATAGGTCCACACATGGATGAAAAAATATGCACGTGTTTGTTTATTGAGATGTTGCATTGATATGATTACCTTGATTATGTTTATAATATGTATCTAAAAACCTTTGAAAATAATTCCCCTCAATCGAATGAATTCCTTTCGACCAACCTGAACTTATGCATCAGTTTTCTCACAAGTAGGGTCCTTATTAAATCAATGAAAACTATCACCAGCCATCGCCTAGTCTCAAACAAGATCATTCAAGAGTACCATAAAAATGTTATAGTACCAACCATGGAGGTTGAACGAATATCCCCATAGATTGAAAATCCTAACTAACCATCCAACTAATGATAAAAGGTGGTCCAGAAGCCAACAACAGCAGTTTAGATTTTAAATCTCTTTGAAATTCTACCTATGGAACAAAACAACAATTTCCACCCATATATTAGGGAGGTGGATCAAGAAGTCCCTAATTAACTCATCCTGAAAACACATGGGTGTCATCAAATGGATCCTTCCACTAGCCACAAACACTAACACCACATTAAATCATACCCTCATCATGATGAGGGTTCCACCCTCTGAAGACCATCACAAGTCATTCAGACTCATAAACTCATGAAAGCTCACTGAGTGTAGTAGCAAATCAATAGGAAATTTGACCCTACCTATATTCCCCATAGAGAATACCTCTGGAATAATATGTTGAAAACCCACTAGTAGGTGAACCCCCAGCATGTATCTACTAAGCCCTATGGAATAATTTTGAAGAATTCAATGAAACCAGCTAGCAGATCCTAGTTGCAAATAGGGGGAAGACCCATGTCTTTCCCCCCATACCTGATGATTGTTAGTTTTTCTTGGAAATATATGGTGGATATGTGTTGGAATAGTTCTTTACTCTAGCTATATAGTGGTCATATATTCCTATTACATTTTAATAATTTATCCCTTGCATTCTAGAAATGATTGAGTGACATGAATATATTCATGTCCACATTCTACATGTTTTCCATGACATAATGATCACTTCGTCAGTGACTAGGATTCATGCACACAACCCCAACTTTTTATTTAATGTGACTCATCATGATGATACGACGGTCACTCAAGAGTATACACACATTATTTCTGTTATCCAGGAGGGTCATGTCCAAAATTCCATGATAAATAGACAATCATATCGGGCCCATGACCCTATTCCAACTAATGATTATTGATCTAATCCAGTGTCCACTCTAGGGTACTCACATACACCTGCCAAAATTCTATAGAGCTATCTGTAAATTATGATAGAGAACCTGTAGACACAAAAATAATCCCCCATATATTAATGTTTCCACCCATATTAGGCAGTCTAAATTTCCATTAGAAAGTTATCTTAATAGAAACCTTAACAAGGACAACTGGAAAATGAAGATCACATTGATGAACCTACTCAAAAAAATGTATGTGTTATTGAAGCCCTCAAATATTTATCTATGGTAGCTCAAGATCCTACTCCTCCATTAAAAAATTAGAGATATAATATTGGAAATTGTGATGGTCCTCCTCATAACATTAATTCTAGTAGTTTAGAAGGTCCTCCTTGGAAATCATACCATGAAAGACCACTTCATGTCTAGAATATGATCGATCATGAGATACCATCTCATGATAAGAATCATGGTAACCCTCTTCATAGAAAAAGGATCAACAAAAAGGATGTTGTCCCTTTACTACCATCCTCTTTAATGTTCCCACCCAAGGTATATGCTACAATCAATTTTCTTTATAATGAACATCATGATGTGATGTTATTCCTCCCCATTATGGAATTCAATATGAAGTTCCTATATATATAAAAAAACTTCATTTCATCAAGAAGGTTCCCCCCTTGAAGAGTCAACTCTACAAAATCCCTCATAAAATGAGTTGTTTAGAAAAATGAGGGAATTTATGTCTAATTACACATCATTAAAAAGTGATATTATTTCTGAAACAGAATAAAACTCAAGGAAAAAAATCATTATCTATACCACCATTGTGTAATTTTTCTTTTAATATGATAAACTAAATCAATACCATCCTCGTTGTTTGCAATAAAGAAACAAGAATTCATCCACTTTGGTCAGATCTTGTTGATGAATATCTAATGAATGAATATGTACACATATTTCTAATTAGAAGAAAATTTTCTAAGTAAAATATACCAATAATGTTATGTCATATAACCACTCGTCGATACAATATTATAGAGTAATTTTTGGAAGAATGTGTGCATGAAATTAACCTCAAAATATAGATTACTCATTTTCACATAAAAAGAATATGACCTCATGATGAAAGTTTGTGTAATGTCAAGATAACAAAAGAGATGCACTTTAAAATTGAATTGGTGGCCCTTCAAGATGCACAACACACAAAATTGGGAAAAAAAAGGGTCCCTTCAGTACACATGACTCAACGTGTTAAAACTGTTACATCAACTAATCATTGATTCTCTATCTAGTATTGATATCAGAGGATAGGGTGAACACAATGAAGATGTAGTATTTTAAAAGTGGCCTCGGGGCGGCTCTGTTTCTCCCACTTGCGTTGCCTAGGGTTTCGATAGGGTTAGTTTTCCCCTTCCCCTCTGGACTGGATCAGATAGGCGACTTCTCTGGAGTCGGCTTGGTGGGGCGCGTCCGGTCTCGGTGTGGCGCGACAGGATCCATCGACGCTTCATGGTCCCTGTGCTTTCGGTGGTAGCATAGTGCGGTGTAGTACAACGTTCAGCATGGCAGCCTAGCCTTCAGGTGACGACGTGGCTCCTCCCAACGATGCCTTGGCCTTGATCTACTCTGATCCGCTCGGTTCAGTATTGCGTGGTTCCGACGGCGCTTCCCAGTCTCCGTTTTCTGGGGTTCGCAGTTCGGAAAAGCACAACATTGGCATGGTGGCCTGGTCTTCAGGCGACGACGCGGCTCCTCCTGACGACGTCTTGGTCTGACTCTACACCGATCGGCTCGGAGCTCGGTGTGGCTTTGTTCGTCCGGTTTTCGTTGAGGTTTCGGTTCTATTTTCCAGCGTGGCCAAGTGTTTTCTCTGGCGGTTTCCAGGTGTGGCTCTGTATCTGTTATACAGTGATTTGGAGGGGGAGGATCTTGATCCAGCGCAGCTGTGATCTTTTTTTCTGGAATTTGGGTTCAGTTTTTTGTGGATTTGTCCTTTTGTATGTGTTTTCTGTTTCTCTTGGTTCTAGTTTGCCGCAGCTAGTTAACCCTGTCTCTTCCCGGTCTCCTCGCCACCTCCATCTTGTTTTGAAACCCGGTTAGGTTCAGTATTGATTCTGATTGGAGTAGACCCATTTACAGAGAGATGCTTCTGTTGCAAGACGATCATGATTCTCTCATTAGTGGCATTCTCATGGTGTGGGTTTGATCCATCCAGACCTAGGTGATGATGGATTGGTATCGCATCCCTTGGATTGTCTTTTGGGATAATTTGGCTGTAGTGTTTAGGGTGTCTCGTGGAGTGTGGAGGGTCTTCTAGGTTGACGGTTTATGGTGGTGTGTGGGCTCGCAAAAGTTTGGAACTTTTCATATTTCTATCGGGTTGGTTTTGAGGTTCAGATTTTGAAGATTTATCCAGACTCGACATAAAGGAATTGCCTCAACAGAGGTTTCAGAGCGGGTGGTTCACCTATGAAAGATTCATGGAATTGGATGTTTTAGTGGTTATGGCATTTGCCATCGGATAGAGCATGTGCTTGTCACATGACACTTGCTAGCCTTACAACTTTTCAGCGATGAAGCGTTTTTTCATGTTTTAATATTGGGTAGAGGTGCCTGGTGTCAGTTTGGGTTTTATTTTCTCGATCTTCATACTATGTAATGTTTTATGTCCATGAAGTCTGTTCGGGTTTCACCCCCTTCTTCCCTGAAAAGGGGGATTATAATATAATAAAAAAAATATGGCTTTCAGGCCATTGGATGGATGGAACACAATGAATTTTATTTTACATCGCTCATGGATCAATGATGGCCGCCAAAGATGAAATCATGAAATTTCATATCCTCGGGATGGCTTCATGATACCGAATCTTCTCAAAATATATGCAATGATCAGTAATAAATTGTGTATAACAACTATCAATGAAATCTGACCAGAATAAAGGATTCCATCAAAATACTCTTACCTTATGTGGATGAAAATATTGAGAAAACCTCCCATATGAGGGAATATTATCATTTAACAATTAAAATATCATTAGATTCTCATAAATTAGGAGAAAAATACAAAATTTACTTGGCCCATGATCATAGAAATATCCTTAAAATTAGAAGAACAATTGTAGCAACAAAAGTACATATTATACCCCATCCCATAGAGATGGGGGAAGTTTTATCACAATATGAAATGCCAAAAAATTAGGTCTGATGCACTATGAAAGAGGAACAAAAGAACCCTAACCCATATAGTTGGGGAAATTTTTACCTCAACTTCTTACCAAGTGTAATTCAATCTTTTCCCGAGGGGGGGGGGGGTGGGGGGTAAATTTCGACAAAATTAATTTTCCTATTTCATATCATCTCTTTATGTAGTTTCTTCTTTAGGGATGAAAACAAACAAATATTCAAATATTCCCTTCATACCACCATTCACTAGATGAATTTCAAGGGATTATTGAAATAAATTATTAGTTCCCTTGATATTCCAATATAAAAAGAACATGTTAATAGAAAAACCACTCATAAGAAACAAAACACTTCTAGTAGTCACTCCTATGGAAATTGATTCTACCATTATTCAATGACTGATGAAATGATCGTGGTGTAATTTGAATTAGTAAATTTCATTAACACTGCTTCCAAAAATTCTACAGAATATCATGTCAATGTGGGAGAATAAGAGGAGGATGTTTCCATTCGAAATATAGTCTGCAATAAAATGAAAAGAGAAGTTGTTCATAATAGAAATCAGAGTATTGCCCAAGATTTTGGAAATAATTAAAATTACTCATCAAATCATTAATGGGTATAAACTTATGAAATTTTTAAGTCCTAGGTTCAATCCCACATATAACCCAAGGGTATTGAACCCCTCACACTGTAGGAAATAATGACTTAGTATGAAATAGATATGAGAGAACTAAACATGACTAATGTTTAAATAATGAAGTGTAAAATTATATTTACATGTGTTTTATAAATATAACCTCATTCCACTCACCAAACTAATTTCACTCGAAATGAATAGATCATAATAACAAAATAATTAGATTCACAATGGCCTCTCAATACAAGAGAAATGTAACCATTAAATTTAGAACAATTGATGGTAAAATATGAAGACTTACCACTATTTTCCAAACAACTAGATCAATTCCAGTCAAGTTACAACTAGAAAGATCAAGAACAAGTGAAAATATAACCAACACATATTGTTCAACATATTTTTCCCCTTTCTCAAGACCTTAAATAGTCTTCCATCCCCAAAAGCATTTTTTCAGTTATTGGATCATTGGAATCCTAGATTAAATCTATAGAGGGAAAATGTGTGCGAGCGTAGATGGAATGAAAATCATAACCTGAATGCGCAGACACAACACTTCCCCCTCCTAATTTTGCAATCCTAAATTTTCAAAATTCAAGGGTTCAGGATATCTGGACTAGTATCTGATACAATATATATTTAGGTGTAACTTCATAATGGGAACTTTATTGGAACAAAATGTCATGAATCTATAGTATTTTATACAAACATTTCAAGTACCATCCTTTATATGGTATACCTGTTTACACGTAGGGCTGGTAAAAAAGTGGAAGACGTTCACCAAAAAATTATTTATTAATTAATCTCAACGACATGGAATAAAAATCTCATTGACATCGTAAATAGAAAAAAAAAGATATAAAATGAGAGAGTCTCATATTTAATTGATAGGGTAAAGGATATAACTTACTCCCTAAATTTTCAATTTTCACAAGAAGATTTGTTGGGTCTATGTATATAAAAATTTATTTGTGAGTTTTGAAAACCACTCAATCCCATCAAATACATGGTTGGTTTTCAAGACCTTGTTGTAGTTTCAAATATTTTAGAAGAATTCATCTTGAAAATTAGATCCAAATACTAATCAGTACCAGATGCCCAGTGAATGAGGGTTTGAAAATAAAAACACAAAACCATCAATATAAAACCAGATCATGTACCATATCATTATATAAAGCTTCAACTAATCATGTGGAACCCCATCCAAGGTGATAATAAAAGAAAATAAAATCTCATTGAGATGAAATGAGGGAGATGAAACACCTTTAATTTGAAGATAAAAATAAATAATTATTTTCCTTGTGAGATGTGATGGTTCATGGATACTATTTATTAGCCTTCTAAAACAACCTAATCTCTCCCCTAAAACCCAAAATACCTGATCTGACTAGCCTTAGAGATCACCTGAATTATTTCCCACTTCACTGGATATTGGGGAATACCATCAAGGACTAATTCATTTTCAAATATATCCTACAAAATATGGTTGATTTGGGGTAGGTAAAATTGGATAATCTTCCATCCTAGATATCATGAGTTTTCATCACCACTCTAGAGGAAGAGGGTGAATGGAAGGAAGTTACTAGCAAGAATGAATATAATTTTAGTGATAGGATGACAACAAAAACTGTCAATCAAACTCATGCTATCCTTTGAGTATATTTAAAACAACCAATTATGATCCAAGATTCTTTTAATATGACACAACCAAATCCATATACCTTACAACCCTCCAAAGACAATATTATATAAAAAAATTTCTATAATGGAGTGAAACAATATCAGGAAGAAAAGCTGTAACCTTGGAAAAAGTAATCCATAACTCTCTTGGAATTTAGGCCTTCAGTACCTAGAGAACAAGAAATGACCCATAAAACAATTTCCACCTTGAATTAAGAATTGATCTTATTATCAATTAATGTCTTTCATTTAATGAATCCATTATCTGATGATAAGTGTTATTATGAACTTGATCTTACCACACAAAATTGGGGGGACATGAATCAGGGCCACAGGAGCCAAGGAAAGAGAGGGATGAATAACTGCAACCAAACACAATATGTCAGCCACATCCTTACTAAAGTTATCAACAATACATAAAACCATGGGAAATAACTTCTATAATATCATGAAGGGATGCAGGGGGACTCAAAAAATATAAAAAATCATTGGTAACTAATCATTTTGGAGGACCGATTAATGAATAGATGACAACTTAACCATCCTAGGAAAGTTCATAGGCCAAAGAGGCATGATCCAATAGTAGAAACATTTACCTCCACATTAACTCAACCACCTAAGTCATATTCCCAAGGAATGTCAGCTAAAAAAATACCATCCAGGGAATAGTTCCTCATAAGGTAAACATAGAATCATAACATAAAATATGACAACCTAAACAAATTGACCACAGTGCCGTAGAATATTTCAATTCTATATGACCTCAATATATCAAAGGATCTGTTAGAAGAACTTTTAAAGGATCTAATATTCCTCCAAGAGTTTTATGTTGAATATTCTACCACTGAGGTATATCTTATAGAGATTGATCTTTCATAATTTCATATATTTATCTATTTCCACTAGGAGGAAATATATTATATTATAGATGGACACATCAGGCCCTTGTATGTATCCAATAGATTAGATGAGATTGATATCCTTTTATATTTCCTTTAAAATGGATTAGGAGTCTACATAATTTCTTTCAGAATGATCTGATGAATGGGATACACTAAATCTAAACTATCTAATTCCTCTCCAATGACCTAGGGGTATCATGAAACAAAACATAATCCCCTAGGTCACATTATTCTCAGAGTAGATTTTGGGGATCTGGTGTCAAACTTTGATTTCTTGGTCCTTTAGAAATTCACACCTTTCATTGCCTTGATGGGAAGGCCTTGGTTATATTAGTAAAAAGATACCCCTTCCTCACACTATGTATGACTTAAGTAATATAGAAATGGGTAGACAAGGATTTTACATGGTAAAAAATAACCATTTGAGTCGTTTAAATATCAATATATTGATTCAATATTCTATCAAAGAAAACGGAAGAAACCCACAAATAATGGTGTTTCTAGTGTTACCCCTCTAAATAGTCTATAAATTAACCAATCTAAACCATTTTAATACTTCATTGATGAAAATGTGCTACACATTAGTTAAGTTAAAGATATAAGCTTAGATTTAGGGATGTGGCCACTAGTCTTCATGATATCAATCTTGTCTGTTGAACCCTAGGGCATTGAAGAAATATTTATTTCCTCTTTTTAAGCAATAACTGAAGTATGAAATGCTCCAACCATATCCTTAAAAAATTAGCAAGCCTATACTTCTTCTTCTAGACTGGAAAAGTTCATGATATAACCATTGAAAGCTAGCTCTGGGTACACTAAACATTCTCATCACTTGAACAATTCTCATTTGAATCAAATCCATACTAACATGGAAAAAGTTGAATATTAATAGGAAAATGAATAAGTTGAATGAAACAACCCCATAGATAGTCCTATAGTATTTGTAGGAGCCTCCACCACATTTTAGAGAATTCAACAGATATATCTAGGTATAAAGGAGGATCCCCAAATGACATTATCCAATAAAGCTATAGCACCCAATGAATAGTAAATTAATTATTCTATTATGAAGAATAACTAAGATGAATTTTCCTGGAATTTCAAAGAGATTCCATAACATGATCCTAATGTGGATACCCATCACTTAGGATTGCTAGGATACTACCTTATTTATAAAAAAGTATCTAGAAGGAAACATTTGACTCATTATTCCCTGTTTGATGTATAAATTAAAAAAATCATAAAATATGACATCATTCAGGTTATTCAATACCCAAAATGGTTCACCAACATTATATCCATGAAGAAAAATAATGGTAAAACTAACAACTAAATTAATTTCAGATACCTCAATCAGCATTGTTTAAAAATAACATTCTGATTCTGATCAGAGAACATATGATCAAAAAAATAGTTGTATATCACATCCTCTCCTTCGTGGATGAATATTTAGGGTAATCTAAAATAACAACATCTCCATAATATGAATAAGAAAACACCATTATGGATCCCTAGGAAGTATTCTCTTATCATGTGATGCCTTTTGGTTAAAAGAACTTTGATGCTATATATCAATGTTCCACACATTATATCTTCAAACCCTTCCAATGAAAGTTAGTAAAGTGATATGTCGATGATTTGGTGGTAAAATAATAGAAACATTATTATCACCATACCTATTTGGAGATAATTTTAGACAAACATAGATGAAACAATCTCATTATGTATCACCTAAAATGTGGTTAAAAAAATAACTAATGAAATATAACATCTTCATTGTATGTGACCATGGAATCAAAGTAGACCATAAGAAGAATAATTAATGTTTGGGTATTTCACCTCCTAGAATCCTAAAAGAGTTGGTAGGATTACTGGGGAACCATTCCTACATTTTATTCTTCATACAAAACCTCACAACCATGTGTTTTCCCTTTATCATGTTGATAAAGAAATTTTTTTGTTCCAATGGACTGAGGACTACCAAGAAGAATTTAACTAACTCAACAAATGTCTCTTCATCCCACTAGTTTTGATGCACCCAGCTGAAGGAAATCATCTAATCATATACATAATGGCTCTAGAAGGATTATTAGGTTCCTTCCTTGGATAAAATCATTATAATGGTACTCAAAATAACCTTTATTATCACAATCGCACCATGCTCGAAACTGATCCTTGATATTCAAATATCAAGAATAATTGTTTTTATATGATTTTATCAATACAAAAATCATTGTATTTGATTCAAAACCATGATGTCTATATGATCACTCGAAATAACCCACTAAAATAAATCCTTAATCTCCCAATATTTAATGGAATTTTGATGTGGTAGGAATTCATTCTTCAATAGTTTGATATCTAGTTCATACTCGATAAAGTGATTAGAGGAAAGGCCTTTGTAAATTTCATGGTAGAACATTCCTCTATAGAAGAGGTATCATTGAGTATCAAACTTCCAAATGAGGAAATATTCTCTGTTCACAACTCTATATGAATGTGGGAAATAAACATTGATGGTTTATTTTTAATCATAACTTTAATAATATTGGAAGATCCCAGGATCAATAAAGGTAGGTTGGGAATCATTTTAATTTAATTAGAAAAGGTAGTTCGTCCCAAATCATTTCTATGATCATAAGGAAACACTAACAGTGAGGTTAAATTCCAATACATTTTCATAGGCCTAGAGATATATTTCAAAAATACTAGTAACCCACTTGAAAATCATAGGAAATTCTGAGTTGGTAATTAAGAAAATTAATAGTGATTATTCAATTAGGAATGAATATTCGACTCTCAAATTAATTATGTTCAAGAGTTTATAGAAGATTTCCCCTATGATCCAATGATAACTCACATCCTAAGGTTAAAAATGAATAGGTAGATGAATCAAAAACTTCTACTGCAATCTTGGCATATCTAAATCAATTTGAAATGGTTTCTAGGATCACCCATCATAGAAACATATTTCTATTTGATCAATGTTGTATGGGGGATATGAATGAGATCAATCTAACCCCTATACCATATAATTCTAGAAAAGGGTTGTTGATGCCCATCTTGGAATTCCCCCAAAATAGAGATATTTCACCAAAAATAGGATTAAAATAATATATCTGACATTGGGAAAAAAATTCAGCCTTTATTATAGCTAGGGTCATCAAAAATTACATTATAAGTGATGTTTCAGTGGAATTATCATCAAAATTAATTGACATAGTGGTGATGAATTCCACTATGGGGGAAGTTTATGCTAAATCTTGTGGTTCCCATCTGTTAGGAGCCGCGATTTCTTACCAAATTAGGAGGATCTGGTATTTATGCCCTTAAATGAAGTAGATATTCACACAATTAATAAAAAATTTCTTTCCTAAAAATTATATTCTTACTTTATCCATCAAACCCTAGAGTTTCTCTATACATCTATGCACTCTGGGTAATCTTCTCTAGGAGGGATGGATGTTTTAGGATCATACCCTCCAACTATAGTTAATACGTTCAAATACATCCTTATTACTACTAACATCATCTCCAAATTATCCGAGGAGATACCTTTTAAGGAATTTAGGATTAAAATTATCAACAATTTCTTGAATTCAAATATCATCACCATAGTTGGTGTCCCTCACACAATACAGATTGACCATGACACCAACTTCTATTATTCTGAGTTGACAAAGTATTACTAGGAGTACTACATTGTATCAAGCCATTACTCCTGCAACCATGTGCTAGAAAATGGATATATAAAGAAATTCAATAAAACTAAATCATAAATTTTTTAGAAAATGGTGGATAGGGAAAAAGAAATATTGGCATGATAATCATTTCCATGCCCTTTACACCTACTGATCTACAACCATCACTGCTACTTAGAAACCTTGTATTCACTGGTTTATAGAACGAATGAAGTGCTACACATTTATGTCTAATTTAAATAACATATAATAGACATATATGAAAAAATATCTGACGATTAAAAACCATATAAGTGTTTTGATGAGTTAGAGAAACTTAATGAAAACATGTTTTATACTCTGTATCATTTGGGGAAATAGAAAAACTAGATGGCATGAGCCTTTATTGAGAATGTTAATCTTACCTTTTCCCTCTTAGGAGAATTAATTTTTGCCCAAAAGACCTCAACGATGCATGGGAAGAAACCCTCAAAGCATGAACCAAAGGGGAAAGGACCATACATCATATATAATATGAATCCCAGTGGATCATTCTCATTATTCACATTGGATGGGGAACACACTATTCCCCTACCAATGAAATATTTCTTAAGAAATACATTATGTGATAAATACACAGATTCAATCTTTGTTACATAGTGTCAAAATATGTAGAATCATTGGTCTTCTATAAATTACCTTAAAAGTAGCATATTTCTTCCTTGTCGTATGATGCTAAACTGAACAACATTTTCTCCAGGATGAAACACTATAAAAGGAACGTTATTTGGTCCAAGTCATACAACTTAAAACTACAAGAAACCATAATCTAAGTAGACTAACTCTAAACTACAGAACCTAATGTACTAGAAGTAGGATGTTAAACTTTAATAAAATATCCTTTCCACATGATATAAAAATTCATGGATTATGTCTTGGTTTATGATGTAAAACTGTATAACATTTCAGTCTATTATTGAGCAGATCACAACCCTTGGTGCTAGAATCCTATAAAACCTCCATCATAAAACTATACATGGATTTATTCCCATAGAAATGGGATATGTAGTGATTCTTGTACCTTATGTCTCATGCTTATCCACAAAGTAAGGAAAATGACACCTCTCTTGCATACAAATTAAGATTTAGGTAGGGTACTTCACATTCCAAAACCAATGCCGGTCCAAATATGTCATCTGTGATCATATAAATTCCTTTTACACATAATAATACTTATCATGAAAATTTTTGGATCTCCATAATAATTCCTTCTACATCAGTGATGTAATTTTTGATTCATGATGATTCTTTGGTTTTGACTATGCATAATATTCCCCACTTTGGATCTGCATAAGTCTCCCTCAAAAGGTTTATAAACCAGAGGAACATTAAACTTCAGAGAGACCTATTATATTTTCATAATACCCTAAAACATTATTTTATAAAATAGTTTTATAAAATTGTATATGGTCATTCTTTATAAACCTTTCCCACGTCACTTTTCCAATAAAATAAAACCCATGATCATGGATTACAATTTCTTTCCCCACGTTCAAAGCATGTTGGAACTTCCATTTCCTAATATTCATAATATAACTCATAATTTCAATGAAATTGGGTAAAATTTATCCCTTAAATATGAAGTTAAACTTCATTCCTTCCCATATCAACATACACATTTATTCTCACTAGGGTGACATATGTAGCGATTCTCGAATACAACATCATAGTCTGGCCACCGAATGATAGAAATGACCATGTCCTTTATTATAATCATCGTTGTGTGGTGAAAAAAACTTTTGCACTCATTATTTATTAAAACTAATATATCTAAAATGGTATTAGGTTATTTGGTAAAGGGTTCCCCATATAATCCGAGTATATCAATTCATTTCAGGGTTAACATGGTCCTATGTAAAAGGACTTAAAATAAATACCAAACATCCTTGATTGATGTCTTTAAAATTCATTCCTAAAATACCATTCATGAATTAAAATTGAAAATTTATATGGAAATCATCATAGAGTTCCTCTATGATGTGTGTTGGTCTCCAACCACCCATCCATTAATGAACTGTGTGTGAGATGATTCTTTCTCTGATGAGATATGTAGTGTTTCCCATATCCCCCATCCTAGTTTATCCACAATTTAAGAATGTCTTTAATATTTTATATATGAACCTAATATTTATATAAGGGACCAATATTAGTTCTCACCTTACTCATGATCATGTATTCAAAGAATAATGTCCCCTCTCCAGACAAAAAATATCAATCAGTGTGGAGAATATTTCCCATACCTACATGTGGCTTGATTCTTTCCCTGATGAGATATGCATCGACACCCAAACCCTTTGTTTATGTACCACCTAAAATATAAAAAGATTTACCCTCCCAACATATTGGTTAAACATATATAGGAAACATATCTCGACATTAATGACTGATTTTTATATGAAATGATCTATCCATACTCTGAAACCTTCCTTAATAAAATAAAACTTAGTGTCAAAGAAAATTCAAGTATCTGAAAACATTCCCCGAACATCAGTGATGGAATATCAGATTCCAATAAAGATCTTTGGATTTACTATTCATAATATTCCCTAGTTTGGATCTGGATAATTTTCCCTCAAAATATATGTCAACCAGAGGCACAAATATCCTTAGTGGAGACTAGGTCTACCTCTATAATCCTCAATGACATTATGCTAGAAACCTCTTTTCAAACAAAGTCCATGGCCATTCATTACAAAATTTACGCATATAACTTTTTAGATATGTAACCCCCTTGATTACTAATTAAAACATTTCTTCTTTATACCTGAAGGATGAGGGAACATTTTGATTATTTTCACCATGCAATGGAAATCACTAATACTTTTGTCAAATATATGCAGCCTTAAACTACAGCAATCATATATCCCCACAACATGATTCTAAACTATGTAGTTGATGTATTTTTCACAATGAAATTAAATTGTATGACACACTTCCAAGCTATACAATAGTAAACTATAAGGAAAGGTCCTCATAACAAGACTGTAATCTTTATAACATAAATTCCTTTATACCATGACTTTAAACTGTGCGGTACATTGTCAATTATATATAAACCATTAACTACAAAAGATCTATATCCATGAAAAGGATTTAAATTTGGACACTTACATTGTTCCAATCCCAAAACAGGATAAAATATGAAAATTCCCTTCCTCTTTGAAAGAACTAAATCTTGTAGGGGACCCATCCTTTATCAAGGATTCATTGGTAATGGTTTTTTAGGAAAAACCACGAGTTTTCATTAATATCAATGACGTCACTATATAAAATATGATTGAGGATAAAAAATACTACATGTTCCTTTTCATGCACTCTCATGTGGATTTCGAGGTTTTTCCAAGTTTCCACTTGTTTCTCATGGTGATCATGAATCATGTGAGCTTAGAGGACCTAGAGAGTCCCTCTATTTAGAAAACAAGAGTTTAATTTTTCATAATTAAAGGACATGAAACTTTTCCACATTGAATAAAATTAAAATTAGATGTATAATTCAGCCCTAAATGAATAAAAAATAATCAGATAGACCATTTATTTTAGAATCTTACATCTTAAATGGGTGTTAGATCTATCTAGAAGTATTTGGAATAAAAACCATCTGTGTATCCAACTATTAATACCCTGTTTTTTTCATGTGACTAATACAGATAGAATATTCTAATACATGTTACATGTTTTATAGACACATGGTAATAATAAAATATCCATATCCCTAAACACATGTTCGATCTATGTGGGGAGTTATGTATTCATGTTATAAAATCATTTCTTAAGATTATTACTCCTACAACTATTCGTCAAATACTTCAACCTAAAAACACTGGTCATATTGGTTCATTTTGAAAGAACGTAAAATTCTAATTAAAAGAAATATAACACTCATTAAGTAAAAAACCCATAGAGGGTGCTCTATGAAAATGTTGAGTCTCAGCTCCCAAGGTTATATGAACTAAGAAAATTTTAGATCGTTTATCATTTTTAGATTATTTCAAGTTAGACACACTAATACATAGACATTATAAAAAGTGATTCAACTCTAGTATTACTACTAAAACTACAAGGGAAACATGGAATAAAGACATAGATGATTGAAAATAAAGTAATTTTCATTTCATATATTAACTAGATCATTGACCATTCAAAAATTAGAGTCTCTCTGTCTGTGTGATTCATTATTATTACAATATTTTATTAAATTATTCATGAAGTTGAATCCTTACATTTTTAGAGGCCCCATTAAGTATAATATTTATGGTTGCACCAAAATGGTCGATAAGACACAGAGTTTTGATTTGAGACTACACTATGCTCTACCTCTCTTAGATGGTAACTACCACTTTAACCTTGGTATATATAGTGCTCTAGTTAGACCCCCCATAACCAAGAATAAAAAACTTGTAGCACATTTAAGAAAATTTGATGGATGAATTGGTAGAGGGGTGTGATAAATCAGTTTCCATATATCCTTTAAACCATTTTCCAGGTGATGAAAAAATTATAAAGGGTCTTATAGTTTGTTTCAGAACCACTATCATATGTAATAATGTATTCTAATATTAGGTTAATAAGATAGTGTCTATCATCAAAATTTTTAAAATGAGTATGTTCTATAGCATTTGAAGTCATACCACCCTCAACTTATTAAAAATATGATACATATAGAATGTCATATTATTGTACCAATGATCCTAAATCATATATCTAGCAATCAATACCTATTAAAGAAGTAGATGATATAGTCAATAAGACGAGAGAATCACCCTCATTTTTTGAGGCACCGAACTCCTCAATCATTATGACACCACTGGAAGGCATTACATGAAATGCCTAACCAACTTGTGGGTTGGACTTATAAAATAGTTCTTTTGTAGAGGAAACTCTCAATGTCTTTATGTTAAACTAGGTCAATAACCTCTAACATTTTACTCACTGACACTGAGCTTACATAGAATACCATCAGTGACCATGGTAAATAGTAGGAATCAAATATTCTTAGACTCGCATCACTTATTCCTCTCCAATTATACCTTTAAGTTGAAGGAGATGAATCAACCCCAATAATATAACATTATCTAACTCATCCATATCTCCAATAAGGATTATTTTTTCCCATATATTCATTTATTTCATATTTTTTTGGGACTGTCATTGCCACCACATCTATCTTTAAAGGAATGGGTAAAAACATTCTCATGAACAATTGGAACCTCCTGAATTTTGGAACCAAGGAAAACCCATAAAAAAAGAATCATTAACACATGAGACATATAACAAGAAAATTAATTAATAATGATATAATTTTCACATTATATCACATATTGGATGTGAATTTTCATCTTCTTCAATTTATTATGCCTCATGATTTACCATGAATATATTCTCAGAGGTAATACAGTTGGTCGATGTGGGGGTGAGAATACTCTTTTTGGGTTAACAATAACTGCCTTCATATGTATAGTTTCCCTTATAGATCCTTTTCAATGGCCCATTCATCCCTTGGAACATGCATTCCAATAGTGGGTCCTCCCTCTGTATATTCATGATAGGGAATGAATGATGACTCACTTATAGAGTTTTAAAAATATAAGGGAAAATAAGGGTTAAAATATTAAAGTTAGAGTGAAAATAATTTTAACATAATAACTCATGCTACCTCTTCATCAAGATCAATCATTTATCCCCTTTCCAATTGTATTTCTCACCCCCAGTCAGACTAATTGATCCTAACATTACATTAATGGATGAAGGAATACATCTCCAAATGATATGAACAAACCTACTTAGTGTTTTATGAGAAATATATATGCTCAGGTGTGGTGATCAACATGTATCCAAGAAAATAAATTTCCTCTTCTTGAAGTACACCCCATATTTTCTCTATAGAAACACTCATTCTCAATGAATCCCACCCACTTAGATCTTTGAGAAATAATAGTAGGATATGGATGTATAATGTAGAATATGAAAACCTCTTAGATGGGGTGGCATTAGGTTGTCTCACCTATTTCATTGGAATATCTGGTACCAATACGATTGAAGTGGGGCATGTTTGATTCCCCAATCATGAGGAAGAAGGTATACCACTATGTTCACATCTGACTAAATAATCAGCCTCATCAGGACCCTATAAACCACCTTCGGTATCGTCACTCTCTCTATTATATGGTCTCAAAATTTCTAGAAACCTATCTAGAAAAATTAATTTAACTAGCTGAAAATTAATGAAGGTTCAAGGTCTCAGATGTAGGATTCCAACAAATCAGGATAATCTATATAAGAAATTATATAGGGTTCATATTCTCCACCATACCCAATCAAAATAATTTGTCTCCCCTAATGGAAGATTTAAATCCCTTTAATAGTAGTTTAATTTCTACATGTTTCCCAATACATGCAATCCATGGGATATGTAGCTTTTTAATGTACAGATACTTTGGAAGATGGATCATTAGCTTTTTACATGGGGGTGTAACCATTTTTTTGAGGTGCTAAACCCCGAATCTTTATCCTTTTTTGTGTGTTTCAAAAATGCGGTGTTTCCTCAATAAAATCCACTTTACTAGACCAAAAAACTCTATTACATGATCTTAACCCACTTGGTCTGAGACATGGTTTGACATGCGATAACATGGAATGGATTATCTTAATAACCATTTGGGTATGATTTAAACCATAATTTTTAATAAGATTTGGAAAGATAAAGATGAGTTCCAAAAGGAGGAATCTCAATATAGTAACTTGTATTTTATTGGAAAAACATCATCCATATTTACATTCAACCGTAAAATTATTTTCATTTCATGTTGTATTGATGGATGTGGGACTCAAATTTTGAAGACAATGGAATTTATGTGAAAACCGTCATGGTGAATACCCTTCACAGATCAACGTTCCATCAATTTTGAATGCCAAAACACCCTCCCTCAAGGGAATGAGGTAACCTGTTCTTCAATTATCACTAGATTCCACATTAAATAGGGTACCATTAGGGGAGGAACATGGAGAATATACAAATTGGATGTGATATTTATGTTGGTCCATTACATCTTGGGCTTCTAATACCAACAGGTTCACCCCACTTATATATTATAAGTAAGGATAGAATTGATAATTTGGGACTTGTCGATCGTTGGTGGATTCTTATCATCCTATGGGAGATTCTATCTAGATAAAAATAACATGGAATGGTCCAATGATCCTATATAGAGGCTTTGCATATTTATTCAACCCAGTAGATGATATATTTGTTCTAATATTGGGACATCTAGGTTTATGTGTATTGTAGTTTCCAACTAGGATTCCATCAAAAAGTTTTTATCTCTGTCACCAGTACCTTATTAATGCAACAATAGCTTCCGTACACTAAAAAATATTTTCAAAAGAGCTTCAAGTCAAACTAATTGGGAAACAATTGTAACAATTTCCCATCCTCATTAAGTTAACCGACCCACCTCCAACATCTTCTAGTAGTAACGAACATGTCTCTAGGTGATAAGGGTTGTATAGGTTACCATCTTTCTTGTGCAAGTTTCATGAATTCTTGATGTAGAAAAATCACGAATCCAATAAAAGAAGGGAATAACCCTCCTTGGGAGAGGTTAGGTATTCAGAATCTTTTTTTTTTATTTTCAAGAACCTTATTTGAAAGGGGGGAGGGTGTGATATCTTTTCCATATAAATATGAGGATGGAGGAATTATATATTCATACTTGTCCCCTAAAATTGGTTTCCCTAAGAACTTTCAAACATCCTTGAGGTAGATACTTACTTCACCATACACTAGGTGGAATGTGATAGTATACAGGCTCTACCGACTAAGTAGTTGGGGGATTATGGATCTATTTCAATGAGAAAAAGTCTATGATACCCAATAATTATCACAAAGTCCTAAAACCTACAATTCAACCTTAAACTCTTTATAACACTATGGAATCGAAAAACCCCAACCCCAACCCAGACTATATGAACAACCAGGGAAGAGATCCCATTTGAATGACCACCCTGATGACTCATCAACCATGCATTTCCTTAAAATAAAATTATTGCATTTAATGTCTAATTATTTTGAATGTACTATCTCATATAATAAAATACAGATGTAATTAAAAAAACCCCACAGAATTGGTCTCTTGGATAAATAAGTATTTGTTGAGATATTTTCCCAAGGTTTGTTAGAACATTTGATAATTCAGTACAACTGTAGAACTTTACGATGTGGTGTTGGGATAAGAACATTTAATGGAAACCTAAATACATATATTGCAATCTTATCTCATATAGCATACCCTGATATTCTATCATCTATAATTCTTCATAAACATTATGATGTGGTATGGCACTAAGTGTTTCATTATTATCAAAACATTTAACCATGGAGTTCATATTTTCAATAATAGCGGAATAAAATAGTTTATGATCCATTTCATATCTTCAAAAAGATTATAAAATGAGACTTTTGATACCAAAAATTAATGGAAATAATGAATAAACCACATAAAAATTATAGTGAACCCCATAGCATTTTACATGAGCCTTGAAGCACTTTGGCTACCATACGGAACACCCTGCCACTATGTGGGAATAAGTCAACCACAAAAGAACAGGGATGGTTTTCTAAAGATACTAGTTCATTGATACTGATTATTTGTAATGTTGAACCTCCATATGCAAATAAAACATTTATATGAAGAGTGATTATACATTGAAATCTCATACCAGACTGTAATGTTCTTGATTCACTACAAGAAAATGGATTGAGTGACACCTTATATAGGTGTGGGTTGTATTACAGATCCAAATGAACCCAAAAAATCATTCAATGGGACTGAATTTCCCCTAAAATTGAATTCTCCTCATGTCGATCAGACCCAATTATGATGAGGGCATTTATTTTGGTCCTAAAAAGTTTTCAAGGAATATAAGAAGGTTTTTAGGTACTTATAAGAGATATAATAATATAAATCAAGACATATCATGATGATTAAAATTTATCAAGGATACAAATTAATGAAGTAATTTTGTTTTTCAACATATCATGCTCACTCTATGGGATGACGCTCAACATAGGAACCCCACAAACAAAAATTCATTTATAGGTTAAGGAATCCTCATTAGGCCCAGCATAAATGAAAATTTATTTTTGGGCCAAAGCATACTGTTTGGGACCCCACAAATGGAAATTCATTTACAGGAAAATGAATCCTCCTCAGGACCACCATAAATGAAATATAATTTAAAGGGTGATTTATCACTAGTATAATCCCCCATAAACAAAGTTTTAATAGTGGGAAATGTGTCCTCACTTGAACCACTATAAAAGATTTATTATTTAGGGAAATTCCTCCCTCTGACCCCCTATAAATAAATTTTTTATTTGGAAATACATCACCTCTTGGACCTTAGAAAAAAGAAATTCAAATTTGAATTAAGGAATCCCCTCTTGGACCCACAAAAATGAAAGATATATTATAGAGTATCATGTAACCCCCCCCCCCCCCACCGCAAAGTAAAATAATTTTTATGGTGGAGTATTATCTTATGACTACCCACAATAAAAAATCCCTCTGAAGAGGAAGTTTTTCATTACTCTGGTGAATCATGGAATGGTTACATCGATACCCCTTAAAAACATGTACATTGAAGTAATCAAGGGGAGAAAAAATAGTCATATTAATCAATTTATATAGGTGATCACTTATCACCTTTTTCAATGTTAGAAAAGTAAAATCACCCATCCATCTAAAAAGGATGGTCTCTCTCATAATAACCCATCTGCATTCCAAAATTATTTTCTAACACCCATATGAAGAATAAAATTTTACAAGGATATTCATCCATAAATGAAAATTCTGTGTGGACCATTATTCCTCAAACAGTATGTGGATGGAGTCTTTGCAGACCACCACCCCACTTAGAAAAGAAAATTAGGGATGTAGTCCTTCATCCCAATTATCCTTCTTCCACATAGATTTCAGTCATACCTCATCCCCTACTTGAACTTATTAAACAATTCCTTCATCAATACTATCATATGAAGCATTAGGCCCCATATGGTTCCCCTGAAAAACTAATCAATTATATAATTCATTGAGGCCTCCTAACTAGCATGATCAGGGAAAATGACATATCAACATGTCTACCATTCAAATGTGAGTTCCATCGGTAAACTATGTCCTGCACCTATCCTACGCAATGTGTATGCTCTTTAGGATGTTGAATTTTTTTTGAACCCATTGGTAATAAGGACCCCATCCTTGGAGGCTATGTCAGGGACCCCTCCATTTCAAAGAGTGAGGGGAACAACTTTCCTTACCATTTGATGAGGGATAGTGGATTATCCTTCTATCATATTATTTGAAATTGGGAATAGTAAATCCATTATAGAGTAATACTCTAGTATTTATTGAAATATTCCATACCCCTCCTAGCTGATATACCATGAGGAATGAAAAAAAGAGAGAAGACAAGAATATATGAGCACATTCTTTCTTGTATATCCTCAGCCTCACCCACTATAACAGGTTAGAGATTTCTTGGGTTTTTGGATATTACACTTCATCTTTTTTCTCAATCCAATGCTTGGGCTTATAGGTTAGTGTAAATCATGACATCCAAATGATAAAATAAATATCTCGATAGGATATCCCCTTTACAAATCTTTCATTCACCTTCCAAATGTTCCTATTATTTTCGATATGCCCCACCCATATTTTCACCACCTCAATGAGTCATATTTATAATGAATAAAATGGTCCACCTATTAATTTTATTCCCCCAAAACATGTCACCATCCTCTCAAAAGGACATATTCTAGGAAAGACTGGTTTTCTATAGGTCTCATATTTAATGCAATCCCCAACATTTTAAACTATATGGTATTTTATTCCCTTCCAAATAGGATACATTGTATGCCTACATGATGCTCAAACCTAGTACACCAAACTCTCTTGAATCTTCTCTATTCCATATCCTCAGTAGGGTGAAATCCATCTTGGGAGGCTACATCCCTTTCAAGTCCCTCTGGCTATTTCAGTGTAAGTCATACACCAAACTTGTATAAGAACCTTTTTCTTATAAATTCTTTCTCTATGTCATTAAATTTCACTTTTTGATGCCTGCCACATGTCCTTAGACGTTTTGATGTGTACTATTAAGTTTTACTGATCTATGTGGGTTCTAATTACTTTCACAATGATTTATAAGAATTCTGTATCATGGGATTGGTCCCCACATCCAAAAAAACTCAGGTCTTCCTATATGGTGATAAATTTTTGAAATCTCTATTACATGGCTTAAAACCAGCAAAATAATAATAATTGAAGTAAGAATATTGAATCCTTTTAAAAATGGGTACCATCAATAGAGAACCTCAGATAAATATATATTTCCCTACCGATGAAGAAAATTGGATACATATAGATGATTCTAAAGCTAATACATGCTAATAATTGATTATTAACTTAATGGAGACCCATTTTATAATTTGGATTTAATAAAGTATTCTTGAATATATATTAAATATATAAGAGTATCTCGAAGAAAGAGATAATTCTCCCAAAATGGTTCGACGAGCCCAAACTTCCATCCTCCAGGACAATGAGTTTTCTAAGATATCAGTGGAAAAATCCAAGTCCCTACCTGCCTATAGAAAGAAGTCATACATAATCCAAAATTTATTAAAAGTGTAAAATACATCATTAACAATTACAATGATCCTAAAATCATTATGAATTTTTTATATTTCATGAATTTCAAAATTTTCCACTTTCAATAGTTTTTATATTGATCCCATGAGTTAAAATATTTCATTCATTATTACATCTATAGACTGTATGATTATATCTCTATTGCATGGTTAATATTTCTCTTTATTCCTATAATAATCATTATATTCATGATTATTATAGAAGATGATGATATTATATTTTCTTATACTAATTAATTATTTTATCCTAAATATGGATAGTTTATTATATTTATTGTTATTTTCTATTATGATAATAATAAAATCATATTTGTCTTATCATATTCATATATTTAACTACAAATTTTTTATTTTATCAAATTTTTTAAATCCAAATAAAATATAAAAATAAAATATATCATCAATCAAGTGAATGATAAAGTAATATATACATAAAAAATTTGTATTATTAGATTCTAAAATGAAGATCCCTTTAGAATATTAAAAAATCACCTTGAAGTTAATTGAAAATGTTGGAGTTGAGTTGATCTTAATTGAGAAATGGTAAACATGAAATTGATCTTACATCAAGGGTTGCAGTGCTTATAAAAATATCGTTATATCTTATGGTGTTGCCTTTAAATAACCATTATATTAAAGTAATGATATGAGTTGCTTATTTTAGAAATTATTTCCTTTGTTTGGGATTTTTCGGTGTGGTGTTATTTGAAATACTACTAATGGATGTGTTGAAATCTCATAAGAGTTGATTTGAGATAAAAAACAATGAGGTTCTATTGAGTATTATAAAACCATGACATTATCCATGGCGATCAATCTATATTATATTTTAGATATTGTTACGTTGGATGAAGTTTTATTTGATGTGATAGGAATAACTTTACAAATTTTTTGATCATGCCACATCCTTCTAAAATTTCTCTTGCATAAGAAATATTTACATTATGTCATAAGGGCAATAAATTATACTTTTTATTTTTTCATGATGATGCTGATAGAATAATTTATTAATCCTATATGTGTTGGTTATACCACTAATTTATTCTAACATGAGAAAAGTGTTTATCTAAGTTGAATGAATCATTTTGTATCTAGGTTTTTTATTTCATGGGTGGCAATTTGAATAATTATAATGAGTGGAACATGTTGTGAACAACCACCCTAGATAAATTTATTTCATACTAGTCTGCTGTTAAAGTGGTTTAAAAATGTAACATAAGGTATCACTCCACAATTTTTGAAAAAGATTATAAGTCCATGATGTAGTTGGATAATTCAAACCACTATGAGTTCATAGGAAGAGGATAAGGTAATTTTGGGTTCTATAAATTCATAGAACCCTACTTCAACATTTCCATTTAACTCTATAATAAATATATTTTCATGATTATTAAATGTTACTGGTTCTAAAAAAAGAAAAATTGAATGTTGTAAAGGAAGTGAAATATATTATATGATATTTGTGATTTATTCATCTATATAGATCATATTTGGGGGATATTCCATTTAAAAGTTTCCATGACATAATACAAGTTATTTCTATAAATAAATAAATTCTTTCTAGAGATTGGATTAATGAAAATAGGAGAGACTCAAAGATATTCAGTCCCACATTTTAGGGATAATCTTAATATGTATTTTTGGATATTGAGGTGAGGAAAATGGTGAAAAAGTCTAAATTCTATAGGAACTTGAGGTATGGGAAGTTTCTACATCTCAGAAGACTTCATATATAGATTTATTAAATGCATGAAAGATATTATTTCTATTTCTTAAGAGATATTTTATATTAATTTTCAAGGGGCTCAATATCAAACGGAAGAGTTCACATTAAACACATTAATGATATTTTTAACATATTAGTTGTCATGATTATCTATTAGAAGATCCAATTTATTTGATTTTGATATACAATATTTCTTATCAACAACATCCTCACCTCCATTAAAATTCATGTCTTTTCAATGATTAGGGATCCCAAGATGGTTCTAAAGAACATGGATCTCATATTTAAAAGTTTCATTTGGAACTCCCATCAAGAGGGTTGGAATAACTAGTCCACTTAGTCTATACATTATAGTTTGACTGAGGAATGTGGAATTGGTAATTGGAAAATTGAATATAACATGTTGTTCATAGAAACTATACATGTTTATAAGGACATTTCATGGCACTTTCTATGGAAAAATTTCATCAAACGTAAATATGAAGTTTCTCTAATGAGTTGGACTAAAATATCGTCATGTTCTTATTTATGGAACAACCTCTAAATAAATAATTAAATTATTTTTTTTAACTCTTATTGGATCATTATTATGGGTGATATAGAATTATGGATAGTAAACTAAGTTGGATTATCTCTTATTTATCCTAGTTTCCCTATCCTAGACATATGTTATTGTAAAGAATTTGGACACAAATAATTCATGGATGAAGTTATGAACAATGACAAGATATATATGTGTAACAAAATTATACTAGTTGATTAACCATATCAACAAATCCTCCATCCATTCTAATGGGTTTCTTCAACTATATAGATTACAAAAAAAATTATACACTCGAAATAGGGGTTAGAAAATTTGGGCATGAAACTATAGTTCAAAGATATTCCATTTATACAAAATTTCCTCATATGGGGTATTAAAAACCAAGAAACCACCACTGATACAATCACACCTAAGAATGATACTAATTTAGCCTCTAGATGCATGTGTTTTGTTAACCAAAATATTGAATCCTAACAAATATTGATCTGTTGAAGTGATTATCCTCTTCAAATATGGTATAACTTTGGTGGTATCTTAGGAACGAATGTCCGAATGTTATGGGTGAATTATTTTTTTTAATATTATTATGATGTTCCTCCATGATCGAGCCTCATTCATTTGGGATATACATGTACCTGGATACAGTCAGTATGAATATATGGACACTCGGAATATAGTTTTTCATCAAAAACTTGATCGAAATAATTATTATCCAAAATATAAAGTCTTATATCTCACTAAAGTACTAGAACCACTATGATAAGAAATAATTCTACCAGTTTTACCAAAAACCAGACTAGACATCTAGTGAATCCAATGGTTAGTAGTAGCAGTATGTGTAACTACAAATACTAGGAGTCTCAATGAATGGTGTTCAATCTAAATATTGATGGTCAATTAATCAATTTAACCATTCATGTTAGTGGTTTAGTCTAGGACTCCCAAGTCTATGTCATCATGGACTTTTTATCCTACCTCAGGGAGGGTGGATCTATCTGAGAAAAATTAAATGAATCACACACTAGTCTCACTATCTACTCCACTTACAACCTCAAACTCTATATGGATGAATCAGACTCCTCTATTATGGCCAATGAATTATAAAGGTTATACACTTGTAATTATATCATTTAATATGTTATCAGACACAATAAGGTGATAATTATTTACAAAATTTATATTACTCACACACAGTGGGAAGGAAACATCGATTCAGATCATCTAGACTCTATAGTAGTTCAAGCATAGGGAATTTTTTACCGATTGTATATCTTTCTTTATAGTGTGAAAGTATTATTCAAGGGTATTATTTATGTCTTAATCACATTCACCCCCTATTTTTCCTTCATTCTCATTCATTTAACAAAAAATTTCAATTGTAAAAAAAGAAGAAATGTTCATTTAACTTTTTTTCATGAATCATTCTTCAGGTAATTTGAATTAATGTAAATCCTATTTCTCTATTACTTATTCCATTGATAGTAAATTAGTTTGTGTGTAGAGGGTCAAAATAGTTGCACACCAAATAATCCACCAAATAATATATGTGTGTAGAACTTATAAAAATACACGATCTATGTGGGGTATTTCATACTCTATCTAATATAAACATATAATAACCATCATAACTGAGTCATACTAACTGATCATGGAAAAATAATAATGAAAATTATTTTTTTGTTTTACACTGGTTCACCATAACCCTCTCAGTCATAAAATACTCTCTCCTGGGAATTTCACATTTTTCCATAGTAGTGTTTCTTAAATAAAATTTTTAGTACTTTTATTATTAGATATCATCACAAGGTATTTGATTATTCTTGATAAATGGTTACATATAAAATTCCATATATTTTTGTTTGTTTTTAAAATTTATTGTATATTTGATTGATGGAATCTATTTATTTTATGATTATATTCAATAAAAACTATTTCCCAATGAGCGAGACAATAGTTTTATATCTTACATCACTTGGAGTGGACATTCATGATATCATTTAAAATAGTTTTATTCATTATAAGTTAGGGAATAATACAAATTATTAGTATTAGAATAATATAAACGTTTATGGGAGAGTACATACTGACTTATTCTCATCAAAATAAAATAATGTGTTAACACATGTAATGGTAAAGAAAATATTAAATAGAATCTAGATGGAACTCCATAATATCCATAAAGTATATAATTATGTGAATGAATCTTAGTTAAAAACCTGATGATATTAGTTTTAATATATAATAATGGGAGAAGATGAATTGGTAGATTCATTATTCATTCATGTAAAATATTATAAGATTGATTTGAAGCTATAGTGCAATTCTTAAAAAATATACCATTTGGATTAATTTGATGAGAATACCCAAGAATAAATTTATTGTAATTTTTTTCCTTTAATATCATAACATTTAAGAGTATACCCTCAAAAAGTATAATAAAATTTTGATTTCTTATGGGATGAAATAAGGGTCATCCTTAAGGATAAATTAAAAAATTTAAAATGAAACCACATTAAATGTTTCAAGATTATTGAATCATGTTGAGTGAATTTAGTGTCATGAGAATGAAATTGATGCTGAATATATTGCAATATATTTTAAAGAACTAATCTCTCTACTCTAAAAAGGCTTGAAATGAGGTAGTGGAAAATATAATGGTTACCTACCACTAAAATGAACTAATTTTGTAAAATTTGGCCAATTTTAAATTATCTTCCTAGATAATCATGAAGAAGAGTAGTATGTTGATTATACCATAAGAACATATTGTAATAGAAAGATGGTTAGTTATTACAATGTATAAAGATTATTCAAATTCAATGTAAAAACTAATAAAATAAATAAGGAAAATATTTCCTTAAATCCTAATTCCAAATATGGTTATTAGGATTGTGAAAGGGATAAATATTATTGAGAGACTGAAAGAACAAATCATTTCTGTAAAATTCATAGAGACTAAACATTCTTTGAGAGGAGAACAAGATATAGGGAATAATCAATAAGAAAAAATTTATTATGAGAAACCAAAAGAGGTTCAACTTAGAGTAAATATCATTGTGTTCATGAAATGACAAATGGCCTTGAAAGTGAAAATTAATCATTTATGAAATAGATTGATTCATTAAGAAAACCCATTGACTAGTCAAACTCTATATACATTAAAAAATACATATTGTGTTCAAATGAAAATGGGAGATGTCAATGAAATTATTAAATTATGAGACCAAATTCTTGATATTGTCACAAAAATTGAAATTATATACACAAAGAGTTGAAGGATTTAGAGGTAACTCTAGTAAATTATGATGAAAATTCCTTGCGAAAACATCAAGCTATAGAGTTTGAAAATATGAAGATGGATCTAAAATTAGGGATAAACTTACTAATACTATAATAAAAATTATTTGTTTTCCCATGGAACCTAAAACAATAGTATGGACACATGAGCTTCAAACCCTCATAGTGGAATAAATAATAAGGTAAAGACGAAGGTCATCACATAATCTAAAAATGAGAACACACCCACTAATAAGAATTATGATTTTGCTAGAAATTAAAAGGAAAAATAGGTATGGAAAGAGAATAATACTGAGGCTAATAATAAGGTAATGGTCAAGGTAAATAATATGTATCCTATGAACTATGAGTTTGATTTTAAGAAATAGATACCCTATTAGTGGGAATCCTAGAGATCATATTTTGAGGAATATATTTTTTAATCAAGGATATTTCTTTTTAAAGTAACATGTTGGTGTTTTGGTGTAAATATTTACAAATAATATGTGTTATAGAATAATATTTAACTTCCTTAATCTTTGATAAGTAATAAATTAAGGTGGAGTATTGTTGAATATCCCATTAACTAATCATGGAAACATCCAAAGGACAAGGTAAAACTGAAAAACTATTTTAATTCAATTAAAGCGACCAGTGGTAGATGCGTTTAACCTGTAAACAACACAAAAAACTATCTTACCATAATACTACAATAAATAAATAGAAAAATAAAAGTATAAATCTATCAACATGTAGAATAATAAAAAGAGTTTAATGGTGATAGAGGTCACATATAAGGATATAAATGTATTGATTTATTGGAAACATGATAGTGGATATTCACCACACATGAAAAACAATAAAAATATATCAAATGAAATAAAATAGTATAATTATGGAGTTTACACATTCAAAAAAAAATATATCACTTAGTATGAAAGGATTTGGATACACCAATATTGGTATGAATAAATCCAGTAATGGTCACATTGTTTTTGGGGTGAGTAATAATATAGTTAATATTTTTCTACTTTGTGATAATGGGAATGAGTTGATATTCCAAAATAATGGAATATCCATAAATAGTTTAAAGGATAAAAAAATTTAATGAAGGTGTGGTGAATAAATGGAATCTTATTCTTTATTTTTTATGATCAAAATTATTGTTTAATGAGTATGAAGAAAATAAATAGATTTGTTAAGGAAGACTTTTCCATTTAATAAAGAAGAATTTAGAAAGCCTTTTTTAGAATAGTTGAGTAAAAAATATATTAATTTTACAAAATTAAATATTAAACATGTGTAACATGTCATAAAGGGAAGAGGGTGAACATTATTAAAATGTCAATAAATATAAAAAAAGATACATCTTGAGTTAATTCACTCATATGTGTGCATACTGATGATCTTGAGGTCCAAAAATAGAGAAAAGTATTTTTTTTATCATTTACCTCATATTAATTATGTCTATTCTATGATGAGTACATCACAAGAAATTGAAAAATTTAAACCCTTGTAGTTAACAGTAAAAAAGTAAACATGTTATTTCATCTAAATATTTATAAGTGATAATGAATCTAAATATAATAATGAATAGTTTTAGGCATATATTGAAAATCCTGGGATAATATGTTAATAAATTATGCCATACAGAAGATAAAAAATGAGTATTTTAGAGTAATAAATAAGGTTCTATGGTAATGGGAAGAAGAAATGACATTATATCCTGACACATAAAATTTACTTTGGAAAGAAGTGATCTACGAGATTATCTAGTTTTTGAATTTAAACTTACTCCAACCCAATTTGTTTAATAGACCATATTATTTATGTTTAGAGAATAATAAGTTATTTAATAGAATAATAATTTTGTATCACATGAAATATTAATATTAATGGAAGAAATCTGCGGAATTTTGAAGAGAGAGTCGAAGAAGGCCTATTTCAGGGGTAGACAACTGGAAGAAGAAGTTACCGGTTCTACAATAAGAATATAAGGAATTTTAGTGACTAAATTTATGAAATTATGTTAGATATTTAAAATCATTCCAAATATCCATTTCATATTGACTTTGATATTAATGAAGTTTTAGACATAGAGATGATTAGAAAATTCTTTTTTATTGAACAAATTATTATAAGTCTTATGATGATTTTGAAGTGTCAGGTAATGAAGAATGATTGACGTAAGAAATTTATCAATTCTATAGAATTATAAAATATTTTGAGACTAAAAATATTCTTGTAGATCGTATTAATGGATTAAAAAAAATAACAATACTGATAATTTCGAATAATACTGACTCTCATTCATAGTGTGAACCAAAGAGTGTGGTTGACGTCTTACAACATGATAATTGGGTTAAAGTGGTGAAATAAGAGCATAACCAAATTTGGAAAAAATGAAACTTGGGAATTGGTGTCATTTTGAAAATACAAAACGTGGTAGGTAAAATGATTATTTATTCATAAAAAGCTTAATGAGAAAAGTAAATAACCATAGAATTTTTTTATCAAGTTTTCAATGGATACTCTCACATTGATGGTATTTATCTTGAAAAGTATTTTACTCCTATCAAAAGATTGGAAACTATGTGAATATTTATTGTGAGTTATGTTTAATAGAACTTTTTTTGAAAGATATTCAAATTCAACATTTCTAAATGGTTATGTCGAGGAATAAGTAATCATTAAACAATAATACGGGGTTATCATTGATAGTAATGGTTATCGAGTTTAGAAGATTGGGAATAAATTATATGGGCTCAAATAAGAGATTATGTGTAATGATTTGACTGTCACCAAAAAAATAAAAGGGGGAGATATAAGATCCCTTTTAACTATTGATGAATCCTAAGGACATGAATTGAGAATGGGGGTGATGAGTTGATCTATCTCAAGGAGAGGTAATTATGATATTTATTTTACATTATCATTTGGACTACTCTCATAAACCACATTATATCCTATTGTGTGATATTTAGATAACCTTCACACAGGAGCCATGAAACAAATTTTTTCTTTGGGGAACTCATTACTGAGTTTGGGATATTTTTATGTTGTATTAATTTGATAGAATTCTCATGGAAAAGTTTAATTTTTTTAGTGTTTAACTGATATATAAAGGAATGAACCGAAAATAAGTACAAGAAAAACATTAAATTAATGTGGTTGATTAAGAAACATATTATCTTATCCACTCTTATATAGGAAGTTTTATCTAGAATGAGAGGAATCAAATTTTGAACACTATGATCATGAAAAACATTTATTGACATTCTATTATGTAAGAAAATAGTTTATCTTATATAATAAGGGTCATCCAATAGACTTATTAGTTCGCAATGAGGATGTCAAAAAAATTAGATAATATTAGATATATGGGTTGTGCCTCTGGGTTATTCTAACACAAGAATAGAGTTTATATAATGTGAGAATAATCACACTAAAACTTGGTTATTTTCATCATAAGTGGTCATCTAAGGATTTATGTGGAGTCAAATACACTATGAATACCGACCTAAGAGATATTTTTACCTTTCTCATCTAGGATCCATGTGGTTTCATTCCAAAACATATGGGCCCATGTCATGGAGTATGGATAACTGAATAAAACTGCAGTAAAATATGAGAGATCATGTGACCATTATCAAGCATGTAGAGGTTTTAGGATTTACTGGTTCAAGATATTCGAGGAACGATACTTAATAATTCATATTTTACATCATAATGAGTATGTATATAGGATTTAACAAAGATAATACTTCTAGAAATGTAAATCCTACTACACTATAACCTACCTATCACATCAAAAAGGAAGTCAAAGATAATATAAGATATCTCAGATTTAACCTTATATATGTTTCATATTTTTGGATCATTCCATAGACATTAGTGTATATTGTAATGTAGGTTATAAATATAAATAAATAGGGATCCTATTTGAGTTTGTTGTGGCTAAAATAGTATATAATATTATTGATTAAACCACCCATTCTTGGGTGAATTCCAAGAATACTTTTATAGGCTATTTAAAAGAAGAACATGGGTGTACACAAAGTTCATATTATAGGGGAACATGAGGTATGTGATTTAAAGATCATTTAAAATGTTTTCATGTGTAATTAATATTAAAATTATTGTTCAAGATAATCCTTTTTCCACATTCCATGTTCCATTGATAATAAATTGGAACATTGTATGTGGGATCACAACCACTGCACATCATGGATTTTCTAACCGATAATAAGGGTGTGAGAACCTTGTAAAAACTATTATATCTATGATTACTCCTTCTATATATATCTTAAGTCATCACATAATCATCATTATGATCCAGTTGAACTAATTTGAAATTGGAAAATTATATATTTAATGTTGCTATTATTTCCCACTAATTTACCCCCTCTCATTGAAAAATCCTATTTATTGGTCCCTTCACCCACACATAAATGAATCATTTACTCACAATTTTAATTTTCACTCACTAATATAAACTACTAAGGGAATACCAAATATAGTGATGACATGATATATAGTTTTTAATGAGATTTCACCATCTTAATCCGAGTTCACAGTAAGAAAATCCTAATTTCTATCATACTAATAATATATTCATATTTTTTTATTCTTGATAGTTCATTAAATGAAAACATTAAATATGTATAAATATTGACAAATTAATTTAATAAAAACTTTATAATCCTAACTACATTGATTTAGGATCATGGTTCATGAAATTTAATTTCCTTATCCCAAAATTTGATACTATCAATTTGTGTAGGGAGTAAATAAATTACTAATTTTACATTCAATTATACCAAATGAATAATAACTAGATAATGATTGGATATGGTTTATATAATTGGGATGCAATAATCACACTACAAGGTGTTTTAACTAATAATTTAATATCCATAATTTTATTTATCAAATTAATATTATTTTTGCAAATGGAATATATATAGGAATACATATAACAAAAATCAGGCAAGGCATTAACAACTCTATAATACATGTAGATTTCTTATCTCAATTTTTAATGATCCACCTTAGGGGTAGTGGATCCATAAAGTGATAATTTTTCCTTTTCCTATTGATACAGGTAATTATCATTAACCCTTTATTTGCAGCTTTTTTTAGAGTAACTCTGAAACATTTTAAAATTGAAACATTAAACTATTGAAATTAAAATAGTTGGGGATTTCATGTAAGAAACAAACTTGAGATGACCTGTCATTTCATCTGATCTAACTCACTACTAGGGTCAAAGGGAGTTTCTAGTCCCAAAAGGATGGAAACTAGTTCTTGGAAATCATGAACACATACATGGGAATGGTTTCATAATCATTTAATAACAAAAATACATTATAGAAACTAACTCATAGTCTAACATGGTTTATTGATAATTTAGACTTCTGTGTAGATTAAATAAATAGGTTTAATATAAGAAAACAAAACAAACGTAAAATAATTAACATAAACATCCCAAAAATATGTAATCAACAAAATTTACTATTCTAATTTGTTACGTGATCAATCTAAACAACTGATAAACCATTTAATAACATAATAAATAAGTAGATAAATAACATAAAATAAAACAAAAATCACATATAAAGGTATAATGGGATAACAAGGATGATACTTAAACATAAAAAATAAAACAAAGGATGAATATATTTCATACCAACTCCTTGTGACCAAAAATCATGAACACAACTCAAATCATCCATAAAAACGAAAAAAATAAAATGGATTAGAAAAATTGTTGGGAATTTGAGAGAAAAATTAAATATGCACACACAAACACTAGTGTATATACTGTATATAAGATTAGTAAACCAAAATTTATTAAACTAAAGTGTGTATGAAATTAAAAATATAAAACATTTCATAACTGATAGTTTTAAATACAATTTGAACATAATTTTTTACACATAATATAGTGTAATGAAAAAAATAAAATACCTTAACACCATTAAAAAAAAATTAACCTTTTTTATACATGTATCATTGGATACATCATTTTCAATGAAAAAACATTCAAAATTGAGAAAAAGTATTTCTGGAATTCCTAAAATAAAGAAGAGATATTTTCCATTTTTCCCAAAATAATTTCTGAAAACACCAATACAAAAGTAATACCTCCCTTTCATTTTTAAACTACACTTTCCCTAAAAGAGTCACTTTCTATGAAATTTTATAAAACAATGGTAATGTAAACGAAAACCATAACTAAAATAGAATATAAAAAATATAAACCAAGATATCAATTGAATATTTGAAAACAAAAAAACAATGGTTTCATATAATAAAATTAATATATAGGGGATATAAATGAGGGATAGTATGGGACTCCCAAAATAATTCTCAATAGAGATGTGGTATAATGGGTAACTCAATAGGTTCTAACATGAAAAATATTTGACTTGGTTTGTTGGATCACTCTTTGGTCCCCTATGTTCTTCTGGAACATCCAATTTATATTCCCTTTCGGAGAATTATGAATGTAATATAAAATTAAAAGAAGGAATAATATTCATAGCATACTATTTATAAATCAAACACTATATTTGTGTGACACACATCTAAAGCTTCTACCTAGCTACCTACGGTTACATTGATAGAACTCAAGTATATGTGAGAAAATAAACATGAAAAATTATCATCACCTATATAAATAATAAAATACTTTAAATAAATATCATATCACCTCCACAACCCTCACAAAAAAACACACATTGACATCCAGACACTCGTTATATATTAATTTAAGACACAAATAAATTGAACATAAGAGAAAATACAAAAATGGGATCAATAGTCATGGGTAACACCATTTTTAGAAATACTATTTGAAATTATAGAAAGTTTCATAAAAAATTATGTTGGAAGCTAATAAATTTTACTAAGATTTATAACTGATTCATTAAGAAAAACTAGGAAAATAAAAAGGATATTAATATTTTCTTTTGAAAAAGTCACAATCCACCCCTATATCAAAAATGTATTTCATGGCATCCAACATGTTTCGAACAACCTTTTTTTAAAAAAATTTCGTAAAAAAAATATCTATTTTGAAGAAATAATATGATAAAATATATTATAGAATTTATTAATTCATTTGAATGATCCTATAGGGAAATTTCACAAATAATTGACATACATAAACATTAAATTTAGAAATCAAAATAAGAAAACCATGAAAATCCAATTCATTACTTGTATGAAAATCACTAATATACATTTATAATCCCATCATGGGTAGCATATATAATTTTATCATAAAAAATATTTTCAATGCTCAATAATTTCATGACATGTAAAATAAATAATTCGATTATAAAACCAACCATAAAGGAGTTGAAACATGTCTCATTTGATGGTTAAAGAAAAAATAAACAAGGGGGTGACCCCTCCAAGTCCTAGGAATCAAAATCCCCAAATTTAAACCAAATAAAACCTTAAATTTAAACATCCATTTTCATTAGGGTTTTATGAATAAAAAAATACAAGTGGAAAGAATAAGGGAGAGAATAAGTGGGTGGATAAAGTTAAAATTAGGAATTTTCCTTAAAAACATACAACACATCAGCTCATCATGTCATGGAAAGACATTCCACAGTGTAGAGAACATCCCAGAAGCCCCATAAAATACCCCACATGCATGACCACCATGGGGGGGGGGGTGCTCCAATACACCTCAATATTTTAGAATGGGATTTTTCTCATTCACCACAACATGAACCACGACGAAGAACTCCCCATTGTACTTTTAAAAATAACAACTGAAATCCAACTACGGTGTAGAGGAAACCATTTTGATCTGCATAACCATGGAAATACTCTATTCCCACCACAATTACCAACCTTATATTTCTATTATCCATATTTATCTTGGGAAATCATCCATTTAAAAACACCTAATGAAACACCCATTTCAGAGGTGATATAGCCATGGTGGATAACTTGGCCAACACGATAACCGTGGTTCTCAAAGCCACAGTAGGATGAAGTTAATATAGATCAGGAAAAATACCTCAAGGTTAAAAACACATATAAAACTAGTAATTTATTTAGAAAACATAAAATATCCTATAGTAATATAATATATAAGACCATAGTAAAAAGGGGGTGTCAAGATTCTTTGTTCCATACCATTTCCCCTATAAATTCTTTTGTAATATTTAAAGTCAATGGGTAATCATTTCCACTCACACTAAACTCATGAGGTGGGTAGGATAAAGACAATTCAAAGATTCCATAAGAGAATAGAGAAGAATCCAAAATACTATTCTTCAATATCCAGAAAAAGAGTACCTAAAGATCATCAAGTTACCTCAATAAAATCTCAATTCACTACCATAAAACACTTATCTATAAGGATATAAATAACTAATATATATTTTCCCACCATTTTGAATTTTATAAAAAATTTGAGTTAGAATATATACACTATTAAGACAATATTAGTATAACAAAAATGTTTTCTCAAAAAATATTAATGGAAATTTGTTTCCTCTGTTAACTACCAAAACCATTTGATAAGAGTTCTAACACACAAAATTGAATACAAATATCAATTAATAATAAAATTAAAGAAAAAAAATTACATAAAATAACTTTAGAACAACCATAAACATAGTCCTAAGAAGGAAAAAATCTATCATCCCTATCCTTTTACACTTATTATTTCATGATTTTAATAATAATTAACCATCAAATTACAATCATGGCATCATAAAGTCAATTGTATTTGGATGATTAGATACATAAAACAGGAAACATTGAAATATAATAACATGTATTTATTTAAAACATCCATAAATAGATCATATATTCCATTGAGTTACTATATCTTCATAGGAAAACCTGGGATTACAGGAACAAAATGGATGAGTTAAAAAGCCATGTATGTATATAAACATAGGATTAAAGCAGTGAACATGAGTTAGGATGCATATAATGATGAAATAAAAATGAATGTATCATGAATAAACATAAGTAAGAAAAACATTTAGAGTGTGTGGACATGTAATCTTGGCATAATGGGAATGTGGAAACAACAAACAACATGTCATAATTGCAAGTAAAGGCTAACTGCCAAGACCATTTCACATGGAGGTAAAATTCCCATAAGGTAATCATGTTCACTCTCTCTCTAAACATGACGTAACATGATACAAAAACTAAAAAATTCATGGGAGTAATATATATGTGAAATCATCATAATATGTTAATTCATATGTGTTACACATGAATAATCTAGAATAAGGGTTACCTATGGAAAAAATTATGTATCACAGTAATTTGATAAATAATATCAAAATGTAATTTCATAACGGTGTCCATGAAATAATGGATTCAAATCTTAAATGGACATTCATAAGGTAACATAGTCATAGATCAAGATAAGTGATGTTAACATGAAGTAAAAATATGTAAAAAGTGTGTTCAAGAATCATTTGAAATGAATCATTTTAGAATAGTTTAACGAAATTATTAAAATTATTTTAAAAAGGAAAATACATATTTGTTTTCATAAAACTAGAAATAAACAAATATTTTTTATCGTTATTTAATTAGTGATTTTATAAAAATACGGTTTTCCATAAATAGATCAAGCAGTGAGTTTAAAAATGAGTAAGAAATCGAGAAGTTCACTTTATTTTGACTTTTTTATAGAAAGGATTTGTGAAGGGAAACTTATAAAACATGTATTTAAAAATAAATTAATGAATAATTGTTAATGGTAAATATGTTTGGAACATAAAAAAGGTATATTTAGGAGTAAACAATAATAATTAATATTACTTCGGGGTGAGGAGAGAGAAAGGGTAACCTAAAGGGAAAAATGAGGGTTCAGAGAGAATCACTTAGCTTATATTTGAATGTGTTCTATAGTTCAACTTAATATATGAGATAATAAAATTATATCCATTAATTAATTAATTAATAACCTTTTCTACATTTATATATTTTTTAATAATTTTATTTAGTACATTTATGGCATTTTTGATGAGTTATAAGAGACAATTTTATCATTTAGACATTTTTCTTTCATTGGTTTTCATAATTGAATCACAACTATAAATGTGTGCAAGATCATGTAAAATGGGAATAGATATACATAATTAAAGTTATATAGTATTAATAATAATCCATAATATTGAATGGTTAAATTATTAATTTGGTTATTTTGGGATAATATTAATCATTACACAAGATGTTAGTAATAATCGTATATATTATTTTAGAGTTTTTTCGATCATCACAATATAGTTTTTTTCATTATTCATTATTTTTTATAAAAAATATTCCAAAATATAGAAAGGTTTTAAATTAAATTTTAAAATCTCTAACAACCATTATAATGGTATTATACCTATACTTGAAGGTGGTAAATAAAAATAAAACTTGTCCATCCGTGAAGGCAATAAATCTACACCTCGGAGACAATATTTTCTTTTTTAGAATAAAAGGAATGGGATATGAGAAATGATGATGGATTTTACATTAAAATAATAAAATAAAATTATATATAATATAATTGGGTTATAATTCATGTTTGGGAATATTTACTAAGGGGAGTATAAGAAATGAAATCAAAGTGAAAAAGATAAATAAAGAAAAAGTAGATTTTACCTCATGAATTCTTCTCCCTGACAACCTCCTTAAATAAATTGGTTTTTTTCATTTTATTAGACCAAAACTACTTTTATATGGGGAAGAGACTTTAGAAGAGTATTGAGTAGAAATTGGAAAATCTTCAAGTCATAAGAGGTGTGATAGGAAGAGGTGGTGAGGGGTGGAATTTATATTGGAGGAGAGAGGTGTTTTCTTTTTATTTTATTCATTTGGTTATTAATATTACTCAAGACTAGGATTTGTTTTGAGAATTATCAACAAATATATTAAAATAATGAATGTGATATTGAGATTATGATGATTATATCAGAAATTAATCATGGAATATTTTATTTAACACATAATGTATAAATACTATAACTTATCTTATTTTACTATTCACAAAAAAATCCAGTATATCAGAAAAATTCCAAAAATTTACCCTATGAATTTTTATGTTTATAAGTAAAAAATGAGCTCTATTTTATGTAAATAATATTCAAAATATTAGAAATTTAATTTTTTTTTAAATCATCATTTTCATGGAAAGTACCAATTTTAAAATTAAAAAGGATTCTATAACACTTTGAAAAATTAATTAAGGGCTCATAAAATTATTTTATAATCACGAGAATAAAATATCTTAATTTAGGAATGAATTTTATGAAAATATAATTTCTTTTAAATCAATATATCAAATTTAAAATAGAAAAAAATCATTTCTATTTTATAGAAACATCAATACTTAATTAATATTTTCTAAAACATTTATTTAATTATACTATAACATAATCATATAATATTACCATTTATAAGATTCCAAATTTTTATTTATACTTTCATGGGTGATTTTAATATCCTATAGGATGGATTACTTTTTCTAATGGTCATGTTACTATTCCATTGGTATAAGTTTCTTAACATATAGAAATACCTCTTATTTTTTTCACTATTCATTTATGAAGTTTTTTATATATGTGATTTTATGTTATTTATACTATATGTAATAGTAATAAGAAGGGAATTTCTATTGATAGAATTTTGGGTTGTTACAAAAAAAGGTTTATAGACATAAAAACAAGCCTTAGTAAGAAGAAACATGGGATCATACCTTAGGCTTGGGAAATGAGAAGGTGGGTAACTCATGATATCGTACATGGGGAACTAATCCTGGTGAACCTAAAAAAATTCAGCTTAACCCCAATCCATTCTCTAACCAATTGTACTAATAGTCATCCCAATTAACCAAGAACCCACCAATGGTTTTTCCATGTTCAACCCATAGAAACACCAACCCCATTTCATGTCACACACCATGCATATACCTTAATGAAAATAAACTCTAATAAAAATAATCATCCAAATATATACTAAACCCTTGATCTATTTTTTGGTTTCTTAATATCAAATTTCATGAAGATAAATTTTATGTTCATTCCAAAATGCATGAGAGATCTCATTTCTCCATGAGAAGAAACATGAAAATGAGAAGATTAACTCCCATCACCCCTACTATCCAAAATAGAATCATATAACCTCGTCAGATTAAATTCAACTAACACAGTCTTAGAGAGTCATTTTTTTTAAGGATTTTGAAGGAACAACTTTAAGAAACTAAGATGTGATGACCTCATCCACTACTCTATTTAGAGTCTTGGATGAGTCAGGAACCAGATGGAGTACATCCCACAATGAGGAAAATACCTAAGGATAATTCCTAGAGATGAACTGTCTAATTTTATCAATAATATTCATGGATTAATCCTCTAAATAACACAATCAATGAACTCAAACTATTCATGATTCAAAAAGAAAAACAAATTATCTAAATAAAAAATGGGATCACTACAAAAAAATCACTAATTAAAAACAAATTTCAAAAATCATTATGTTCTTTAAAATCATGAGTATTTGAAAAAGATTTCAAAAACTTTTTTTATGAATGTTCAAATTCTTTGGAAACATTCTTCTTTATTTGGAAATCTAAATAAGAACTCCTTTCAAAACACAAAATCCAAAATTCGTACTTGGAACTTCTAAAACAATCTACTTAGCATTAAAAACCACCACCTTCCTTACAAATAAGAAACCCATATGATTTTGTTAATATACACCTTTATTTCAAAAATATTTCACCCATTAAAATATTTTAAAAAAACTTCTAGTTTTATTTTAAAACTAGATTACTTTTAAAAAAAAAATTAAAGGTTCAAAAGCTTTTACAAATAAACAAAAAAATATGGTTGTAATAAATACTTCCTAAATTTTATGATAAAATAATAACATTATAAAAATAATCTAAAAAACCAATTCATTTTATAAAAAAAATTTACACCCTTACTCAAAATATAAACAATTTTTTTATGAAATAAAATTTTCTCACACAAAATAGATTTCAAACAAAAACAAACCACACCAACACATCATAATACCCTCACTAATTCATTTAAAATTACTTAGATACTCTCAATAGTAATGTAAGGATTAGGGGGTGTCAATAAAAAATCTAAAATGGATGCATAATTATACAGAAATCAGAATCACCCAAATAACATTAGTTCTTTTCAATTTCTACACCCAAAATTCAAAAAGACCTTAAATATAACTAATAAAATCTATGGGGAACAAAAACATCATATCATATCAAAACACATAAGAAAATAATAACGAATGAAACTCAAATTCTAGATTTAGACCATGAATACCTATAGTAACTCATGTTTTATCCAAAAAAGTGGTGATTAGGTACATACTCATGGATAAATTCCCATGAAATGATGGTAATATATACAAAACAAAAAAGTACATAAATAATAGTAGAATATGTTTATGAACTTATGTATTTCAAAAACCTTGAATGTAATACCATTTGCAATAAACTAGTTTGAGATGACCTTATATGTCACCCAAAATGTCTATCCACTAGGCTTGAAGGGAATTCCTTCTCCCCACAGGTTGAAAAGTACTTCTCGGGTTTTATTAAGTTATACATATGAATGGTTTCAACCACATATAATAATGAAACCACATAATGGAAAGTAACTAAAAAATCATCATGTGGAATCCATAATTTGGACCTCCATTCATATAAAATAAATAATTTTAAATGAAAAGAAAACATATCAAAAATAGAATACGTGACATGAATATTGAAATGAGATATAATCTATAAAATAGATTATTATTTTTTGATACATAAAAAACTCAAACAACTAATAAACAATTTAATAACCTACAACAGGAGTTGATAAATTACATAAAAGAAAATGAAACCCCAAATAACCGTACAATAGGGTGACAAGGATGATACTTTCACATCCCAGAATATAAAAATCTAGAATAGTTACCATACCAACTCATTGTGAACCATGGTCACCACCATTTAATGACTCATCCATTAACGTACTGAATCAAAAAACAAATTAAATGGATCAATACCATAGAACTAGATAGAAATTATACAATATAAACACACATTTTTATATTCATGGTGTGAGATAAACAAGCCTATTATAATCCCATTAGGGGGTGTATTAAATTCCATTGGTTTAATATTTCAACAATACCAGATTGAAATAAAAATCTATTGTGTTTTTTTTAAATATGGAATAGTTTAAGGATAAAAAATCGCATACCTGACCCCCTTTAATAGAAAATACTTCTTCTTTTACATATTTTATAGAGGATCAATAATTTTTAAAAAAAACTTTAAAAGAAAGGAAATATTCCTGTTTAAATTCATAAAATAAAATAATAACTCTTTTCCAATTTCTCCAATATCATTTCCCAAAACTCACCTATAACATTAAATCAACAATTTTATTAAAAATACATCTTCATTTAAAACCACACATTACAAATACTTTTATGAATCACTTTATAAGTAAACCAAGTCACTTCTAAAATGGAATATGACCCACGTAGGAACGTAATTACCAGTAGAGCATAATAAAAAAGGAACTAGTGTAATAGTGCCTTAAAATCCAACAAGTGATAGGGAAAATAAACATGGCATACTAAGGGACGTATACAATAATACAATATTGTAACTATGAATCATTATTAAATAACTATGCTCTAATAATAAAAATACTATACCAAACTTATCATATCACCCCTTGGGACCAAATATAGATCTAGAACATCTCTTTAATCATCCCTTTTGATTCTATCTATGTAAAATATAAACAAACAAGAGGTCACAAATTCTTAGGAAACTAGCTAGTAGGTGCACACTATGATAGTTTTACATGAACTCATATATTCTACCTAGATTACTTGGGGCCCCATGATATAACTCAATTATCGATGAGGAAACAAGAATTTTATATAATCATCACAGAAATCAATAATAAAACGCTTTAAATAAATATAATCTCACATTCGACACACTTTTAATTAAAAAACCATTTCACATCTATAATATAATCATATAATAACCCCCATGGGAAAAAGTGTATAGAAGTCACGTAAAACAATAAAGAGGTCAATAGTCATGGTTTGAAACTATTTTTAGAAAAACTATTTGAATAGTAAAAATAATCCTTGGAAAATAAGAATGGATTTGAAATCCAATTTAACACCATTAAAACTAATTATTGAGGTAAAATAAGTAAAAATAATATATAAATCAACAGTTTTCTTTGAAAAATTCACAAATCAACCCAAAGTAAGAAAAATACAATCTATCAAATAAGGACAAAAAATCAACAAAACACTCCTTTTAAAACAAAAAAATATCCCTTTGAATATATAGAAGTGTTAAAGCCCACTTAAAAATAATTAAATTCATTTGAAAGAATATATTAGTAATTTTTAGAAATTGTTTGAAACCATAAGCATTCACTTTATAAATCAAAACTATAAAATAATGAAAATAAATTTTTTTTCCAACTGTAAAAAAAATTGAGAACTGCTTATAAACCCATCGTGGGTATTTTATAAAATTTTAACTTGATAAATGAAATTTTTTTAAAATATCTAAAATTTTATGACATGTAAAATAAATGAATTTTATATAAATACCAAAATCAATTGAATATAAAAAAGTAACATTGATATATAACATAAAATTGAGAAAGGTATAGCCTCTCTAATCCCCGGACATCCCAAGACACAAATTATACACAAACCAAACATTAATCTTAGACCCCATTATTATCAGAGTTTTAGGAAGAGAATAAATCCATGTTTAAAGAAAATGGTAGAGTAAGAGTGGAAGTATAAGGAGAAAATGATGTATTTAACTTGAAAATTCACCTAAAATAAATGTAGGATGTGATTTAAACCAAGGAGGAGTAAGGGTAAACTTCTCTTGAGATCTATTTAAGCATGATATGGGAAAATGGATGGCCAAAAAAATATAACAAAGTGGGAAGTAAATGTGATTTCAATGTTTTAAAAACAAACTAGACATAGGATCACGATGGAGTGTCTAAATGGTCCATAGATTAGTTTACCTATAAGAACATTCCCCAAGATGGCCAACCACCATGATGAAGCCTTGATCTACCTCTTCATTTTAGACATGGACTTTTCCCACACACCATAATTTAAACCATGAAGAGGGACTCCTCATGAACCTTAAATGGACATCAAAATACAAACATGGTGTAGTGGGAACTGTTTTTTATCCCTAGGATTCTAAACACACTTGAAGACTACCATGATTCCCGAATTGGGTGTTTCTCCTATCCCAATTTCCCATAAGGAAACTCCCATAGTGACTGACTGCAAATCACTTTTTTTTGGATTTTTAAAAAGACGGTTTGAGGGTTATCCGGTTCCCGATACAGCCCCACCCAAAACCATCATTCAAAATTCACATTCAACAAAACTGCCTCGAACTTCACCCCAAACACAGCTCATCGCCTCATAACTCGTACCCCTGTCACATCGAAGCTCGAACCAGTCATCAGAGCCCCGCAATCATCACACCGGTCGCCGGCGAGACCATAGGAAAATCGTCATCGGAACCTCCTTCGGAGCACCATCCGACCACCGTCATCACAAACTTACGAAATTCACAGGAGCCCGAAACAAGCGCTCCTCATCGATGTCAACAAACAGGGCCGAACAACGTCGACGCACAACTGAGAAGGACCCAGAGCGCTCCGGAGAGTATGCCGGTGAAGACCGGTCTTACACCCGTAGATCCGACCATCAGTGTCGTCAAACGTCACCGCCGGAGCAAATCCAGCAAGGCCAATCACCGGGAAGCGTTCACCGGGGAGAAAAAACCAAGAAACCAACAAAGATCACACATACCAAAATCAAGAAGCAAACCTTCAAACCCAACGAGTTAAAAAACCTCCAATACTCAGAACCAGAGGAAGCAGGTATCCGCTGCAAGCAGAGGAAACCCATCGCCGTCGTCCTTTGCGACCTCGAGGTCTGTCGCAAAACCATCCGCCAAACCCAGGAGCAGGGCCAAGACCTCATACGTATGGATCTGTAATTTTCCGTCTCGGACCGACACCACGCCGCCAACGAAACCCTAAACAGAGAAAGGAATCGAGAGAGGCTATGGAGAGCGGGAGAGACGATGAGAACCCTGAACCCATTAGATTTACATGAGGGGTCAAAGTTCATTTACAATATTTTTTTCATTAATAATATATCCCATAGATAGTTTTTTACTTGATAGACTCCTCTACCACTATAAAAACAAATTCTTGTTCTATTTTGATAATTCCCAAAGTTTTTTATCTTCTAACCACGACATGTAGGAAATTTAGTCTCCATAACTCTATGATATTTATCACTCAAAATTATATGAAAATTAATTATTCTCTTATTTTCTCAAAATACATTATTATATTGAGAATATCCAGAATTATTAAATACCTTAAAAGAACTTATAACAGTTTATTTATAGTTAGTATTGACTCATATTGCTAAAGTATTTTAGTGGCATGGTTTCATGTCACTAAATAATTGATCAATTTTTCATTCAAAATCAATGATCAATCCAAAGGAATACCATGAAGGCCTTGTCATATTTTCCTTATAATAACCCATATATTCTTACAATTTTTTCTTAATCCTATGGAATTGACATTAAATAATGACATGAAGAGTATGAGGACAATGAATTTTTAATAGTATTTTCTTAAAATCATTTCATTCCATAGATTCAATTCCATACTTATCCCTTGTGTTATTGATCAAATTACTCAAACAGTCCACTTCACCTTAAAATATATAGACAACCAAAACTATTATTCCATAATATAATAATTAAATAATATAAATGATCTTTTCTTCTATGTTATTCAATTTTTCACCTATTAATAGATCAAAAGAGTGATTAAATTATGGTTATTTTTGTTTCATCATGAAATTGATAATGATTTATTCTTTATTTTTTATATTTAAGAGTTCACTATTATTAAGTTCATTACTCATAAATAGACATAGAATAACCATGGTGGTTTCTATACAACCTCCAAAGATGTTATCTTATTCATTAGAAAAATCAAAACATTTTTCATCATAAACATTTTTTCTCGATTCCACCTTGTCCAATCATTTTATTTAAACCAAAAAAGAGACAAATAGAGTAATACATGATAATATCTTATGAAAATAAAAGTTAAAAAATCATATCGGTATTGAATAAACAAATCTAAAGATTTATTATCCTATGAAAACATTATTTACAAATAAAATGATTTCATTTAAACCTATGAAACATTGATTCAAATATAATACTTTTATTTAAAAAAATTATTATTTTCGTTTAACTCATGATACTATTTCTTTAAACAATGAATCATTTGATTCAATATAGGGTGTCTTATGTTTTATCATTATATTATATTTATCCTAACTCCCTAAAATAAAAAAATCTGACTCTTATACCAACTAAATCTACACAAGATTGGAAATAATTAACCTTATATCACTTATCAAAATTATATAAAAATTCTTATAAAAAATCACACTCCCATGAACTAAATGATTAGTGTATTTGGATATTGTTATATAATTACCATATTTCATGAAAATAATTAAATTTCTCCCACAATATTCTTCATACATGATTTCCACTTAGTGATATTTCTATATATTATTTTCTTGGGAAATAGGGAACATAATAAAGTGTGAGGTAAAATCTCATTAAAGAAACAATCATATCATGAGTCAGAGGGACCATATCTTTAGATAATAATAAAACATGAATATAAAAGGAATACTATATCAAATTGATAAGATCATATAATCATAAAATGTGATCATAAGGAATGATATGATAATCATAAAAAATTTCATAAGATCATTGAACCCAAATGTAATCATCATGAAAGTTGATTATTTACCATGGAATTATTACACGAAATCATAATACTATAATCTTTATTTTTTGACACATAACAATGTAATGTGCCATTATAATATTTGGAGATAATCATAACATATATCATGGTCAATCATAAAGACTATCATAACAAAGTTGATAATTCATCACTTCAGGTGTCTTATAACATAGTGGATATGGTTCAACATTCCATCTCGTGTAATATAGTGGAACGAGCATCACAGTATGTGTATTAAAATATGTGGGATCATGTATCACTTAAAAATCCCATATTAATATCAATAGATATAAATATTTACCCAATGAATTAGAGGGATATATAATTATGGGTCCATCTGTTGTATAATGATAAAACCAAAAAAAAAATTCCACATAAAAACATTAATAAATCCATCATTACATAATTAACATATGGGAATGTTAAAAGTTTCATAATAACATTAAATATTAATATAAATCAATCATCTATAAAAATAATGTGGTTCATTTTATGAAAATATATCCTCAGTTGAACTTGAGAAACAATAAAAAATATTTACATAAATGAATTTTTTTAAACAATCTTAGAAACTCATTTAGAAAATAATGAGATATATCATATTTACATTGTGAAATATCATTAATGAAATTAATAATCAATAATGGATAAAAAAAATGATATATTTAAACAATAATTAAATAAATGCATCATAAAAACTTGAAAAGGATTTTTCCTAAAGAACACTGAAGATAATATTTGGAGGAAATGACTAATAAAAAAACATAATAGAGGTGAGATAACAATTTTCAATTGAAATATTTGAAAATAAATTAAAAATAATATAAATAACATAAAAAGTCATATTTTTGGATATAATCACATCCATAAAATCATATAATGAATATAGACATGAAGTAGGATGATTCCCAATAAAAAATAATCAATAAATTCAATTTCACTAACAAGAATAATTTTAGGAATGAGTCAATAAGAGGGCAAATGGTTTGAAGACTTGTAGACAGAAATGTATATAGAGGAGAAAATAAGGAATTTGTATGTAAGCTTCATGAATATTCTATGAATTTATGTTTATGTATCGATGATCTCAAATAATAATATTGATTCATAAAGAAATATTTACAACATCATATTTTATGATGATGATTCAATTTAAGATGATATTATTATAAATAAATATAAATCCCCAATAAATAAATAATTAATACAATATAATATAAAAAATGGAAGAGTAACATAATCTCAGGAAAAATAATCAAATAAGAAGGTTCATGACTCAATGAACATAGATTTAGTTGACAAAAACAATAACTATGAATACTTCTTGATCTAATGTTCTCTACCACCCTACAAAATAAATTTTGGGATTTTATAACTCTATATCATAATCATATTTGTATTTGTTTTACATAATATAATTTTTTAAAATTTTATATTTCCCATGTATTATATAACCATTGTTAAAATTTATCATTATGTTATAATTATATATAGTTTTTCATTCTATATTTAGGGAGAATGTTACAGTAATTCAATAGTGATAAAAAATTATTCTATGTAAAAAATATAACATCTAATTTTCAAAAAAATTATTTCACAAGGTATTCAAAGATACATTTAAAATTTCTTTTGAATAAGTCTATGTTAAATATCTTCTAAATCCACTTTCAGCAATGGTTTTTAATAAAATTTGATGCATAATTGTTTTGGCATTCCACATAAATTTTTTTAAATCGATGTTGAATATTTTTTTTACATATCATGTTATGGAAAAAAAATTCATAGATAGATTCAAACTATTTTAAAAATTTCCACATCAGTTTATATTAAAAAAATCTATATATTTTATTAAAAAAATTCGCATCACTTTTAATGAAAATCAAATTCAAAATCCATTTAGAAAACAAAACATATGTTTCTCCCCATATTCATCAGAAAACCATTTATAGAAACAACAATACCTACAAAGCATAACTCTCAACCCCAATTCATCTCCCAAATTATCCAACTTTTATTGATTTTTTGGATTTCTTTTCATCATATTTCTTCTCTGTTTCATCCACCCTTCTCATCATTTTTGTAACACCCCGAGATTTTAAGAAAAATATTCTTTTTAATTTCATTAATGTCTTGTGTTATACTCTACACCAAAAGGAGCTTTCACAACACACATCTCTGACCTGGCTTGAATTACACGCAATCGTGACCTTCCACGATAGCGTGTGTTGTACGCAACACCATGTTTCGCTAAACAACGATATGCTATTAAGATATTATTAAAACTAGCCGTTATGAATAGTAATAACCACTTTTTGAAATTTTGTAAATTTTATTTTTCAAAATGGATATAATTTATGGATTCGGAGTATCTAATTTAGTCTAAGGTGAAATTTTGGTGATTTTCGGATAACTTTCATATTCTGATGAATAGTGAAAATTACTAAGTTTTAATTAAAAACAACTTTTTCAATCGAAATAATTAATAGTGATAAATTATTAATTTGAGTGGTTTTAAAGTATATTTAGAATATATTTTTACAATTTAATACAATGTTGGTCATTGGATGTAATTTCACATTTAAACCAGACATAAACAAGTGTCAATCTTTTGATAGTTATTATCTCTTAAAAACACGCTATTTGTTGTGACAACGGAAATTAATTATAAAATTAATTAATGCAACTTATATGTTGGGAATTTTGTAAAATAGAAATCATTTTTGAATTTGGAATATCAAATATAGCTTAGGATGAAATTTTGGCATTGTTCTGAAAAACATCAATTTTTGATGAATAGTGAAACTACTAAGTGGTAGTTAAAAAAATGAATTTTTCATAAAACATAATTTTACCGCTTCTGTGATGGAATTTCAAAATTCTGAGAGACACGGTTGATGTCAGTAAGTAAAATGTGGTTCAATGAGATGAAAATAATTTTTGGTGAATAGTAACTTTTTACTTTTATTTACCACGGTTAAAAGTAAATAGGGTAATTAAGGGTAAGAATGATATTAATATTACCATAAAACGTGTCCTAATTCTATTGGAAAAGTGTATCTCGACCAAAAACAACCTTAAGTGTAAAATATTATCATTTAGGCCCACTTGGATTAGATTAGGACATTTATTATTATTTAATTCAAAGAAGAGTTAAAAGAGTTAAAATCAAAGTTTATTTACTAAAACATTTTTAATATAGGGTTGTGCATAAGATAAATTCGATTGTAAATATTAATTAGAAAGCTAAAACGATTTCCTATATAATTGTATTTTATTTGTAATTTTTAGACATTAAATAATTTAATTTATTTATGACACAATGATGATGCAGTAATTATCTTATTAATGAAATATTGACATAATTGATGTTATAAACACCCAAATAAATGTAATTTTAGACTTTTTATGAATTACACTAATTTTCTAGGTTACTAGGATATATTATTGTTGATTTAATCAACTTGGTTCGAACATATAATTCTGTTATGACTTTCACAAAAATCATATATCAAATAGTGTCAAAATTGACACAAAATAGTTTTTAAATAAAATATTATATTATTAATTGTTTTTTTATTCCTAAAAATCTATGGTTCGGCAAAATGACTTAGATAAGGATATATATATTAATAATAAACAATTTGGGGTTCGTTTGGCATGTTATAGTAAGTGCATTAACCATATAGTGTAAGAAAACAAAAAGACACGGTAAAAGTTAAATTATTTAACTTAGAGTTAAATCTAATTGATAAGGTTAAAATAATAACCTAAACTTGTCTAAATCCTATTGGTTGATAGGATTACGACCCATACCCACTTTATCTTTGAAATAAGACCTTTTGGAACCATTATAAACCGATTTTGACTTTAATATAAAATAATATTTTGAGATATTCCTACGGTGCCCCTCTCCACCCTTATAAAAGGGCACCTCCTCCCCCTCCTCCTCACACCAATTTGAGCACTCAAGCTCGGCCAACCCCTGCCATTTTCTCCTATCCACATCCCTAAAATAATCCTAGAGGTCCTGGTCTTCTTCAAAGACCAATCTTAGTTCCCTAAGTGGAGGATTCAAAGAAGCGTTCCAAAGAAGAGGTAATATCCATTACCGATCTTTTCAATTGCCTTCTTCTTCAACTTCTTCTTCTTTAGTTGTTTCATGATAAAGTAATAACATCATTATTTCTTATATACTTATATGTTATTATAAATATGAAACAACTCTAATTAACCTTCTATCCATCCTACGGAAAAAGGAAATCACCGCGCGTGCGTACGTACGGAATACCGTCTCCACGCCGTGGTGTAATCTCTTTTCCACCATCACCTTACAAGGATGGGTATAAAGGTGTAATGAGTAACTATATATGATTATTATAAATTGATATTGATACTGAAATAGTATACATACAATTCAACACAATTCCACGACCATGGGAACGATATCATCGCTCGTGCGTTCGTACGGACTACCGTCTCCACGACGCGATGAGATTCATTCTCAATGATTAGCCATTCATGAATGATTATAAAGTATATATAATAAGTACTAATTAAATATATGACCTAATAATGATACTGGAATTATTTATATTTATATGTATGTCATCTACTTAATTCCATTCAATTCAATAAGGAAACGAAAACAGCGTTCATGCGTACGTACGGACTACCGTCTCCATGAACAGTGTATTTCTTTCCATTTACTGATTTATTATATATGTATATTCTGAATATATATATATATATAAATCATGTTTTATATTATGGAATTAAGTAATCATGATCTAAGTAATCATATGAATAATTACAAGTTAAAAACCCAAACGACAAATGAGACGATTTTACCCAAAACGCTACTTTAACATGAATTTACAAAAGAACGGGTAATATAAATTCATAAGTGGACCATATATGATATAATAACAATTAATATGATTCTGGAATAAGTCAATAACATGATTTAAATCATTATATAGGAGGTTCGGACACTTACAAAGCAAGTCAGACCTAAGGTAAGGGGAAATATCACAATCTCATTTTTATCCGAGATTGTTTATACTTTGAAATTTACTGGGGTGTATTTTATCATCCACATACATGTTTCCTCAATATGTAATATTATTTCCATTAACTTACTAAAGTTAAAATCCAATTTTACCCTTCGATGAGTTTTTAGTAAAGAATATGAAAAGAATCTTTTGTCGTTTTTCGTACGAGGTACTTTTTGACTTTTCCGACAAAAGTACGAAGAATGTTTTTTTTAACTTATACGGCATGAAAGGATTTTTAAAACATTATTTCCAAGAAGAAAGTGTTTTTTAAGAAGAAAGGATATTTTCCTCAAGAATGGAGTTCAAGTGTTTTATCAAAATTATTTTCCATATAAGATAATAAAGGGTTATGTTTTTATCCCTATTATTACATTGATTTTATTATGTTGTGAGGGAATTATTTTTATGAAGTCATTTAACTTATATGACTTGTTTTATGATGTCATGATGTTTCAAGAATCCCATTTTTGTTACATGTGTTATGCGATGATGTATGATTTATGATTATGTGGCACACATAAGAAAGGATTCATTATAAGATGGGTGGGACCTATATCTCCCTCCAATGCATTGGGTAAAGATTTTATATCTCATGAGATAGACATGGATGGAATGGTAGGTTATACCGGTTCAGTGAAACAGGACTGAAACGAGGGTGACTCGGTTCAGAAAGGGACTTTGTCCACTAAGATAGTCTTGGAAATGAGTCTTGAATAACAAGAAATGATTCTCTATGATTATGTGTGTATGCCACAAAGTTTCATGTTTTACGTTATGATTATTGGGATTTCATTTCACTACTATGATTTATCCCATGTTATGAAATTATGCTCTCTTTTGTAGGTTAAGATTTCCAAAAGTTATGTTCTTATGAATATGATGTGATTGATTTCTCTTTTGTTTACCCTTACTAAGCATTTGAGCTCACCCTTTTAGGTTTTCTTTTCCCCAGGATATAAAGAAATGTTTTAGGTAAAAAAAGGGGAAGATCTTTATGGGAGATATTGAAGATCTTTAACCACGATTAGAAGATTACGTTCCGAGTTTCCAAAGACACTAAAATATTACGATCCTTGTGTGTGTGTTTTTGTTATGTACTAAGTATTCCTCAAAAGTAATGTAATGTCCATGTACGTCAAGCTTCGGGTCTCTACAATTGGTATCAGAGGAAAGGTTTAGTCAACCATTGGAAGCTAGGATGCGAAAAGGTTAGTGAGATCCCTAGAGATATTTCTAAGGTATGTCTAGGGATGTCCCTAAGGTTAAGTATACGTATAGGTTATAGTACTAGAATTACGCTAACGATCATAGAATTAAACATAAGATGTTAGATATTGAAGGTACTCCCCCTTTATTATGTTGTTTTCCATAGCATGATTTTTGCCTCTCACACTATTTTTTTGGGTTTTAGACGATGGATGGAACCCGAAGGAACCGTGTTGATCAATGCAATGGACAATGCAATGATTGTCCTACTGAACAAACAAATGTTATGGGAGATTGAGTGAAAAAACTTATTGCTACCCTTACACAAGCTATGAATCATTCTAGACTTCCAAATGAGCAGAGAAGGGAACAATATTCTATTTAGTCCTTCATGAGGCAACGTCCACATTCTTTCAGTGGGACTTCCGATCCACTTGTTGCTGAACAATGGATCAGTACCACTGAAAAGATATTTTCAGTTCATCAATGTTCTGAACATGATAAAGTCATCTTAGCAGTATATCGTTTGGAAGGTGAAGCTGATCAATGGTGGAATCTTATCAAGAATACAAGGCCAAGAGATGAAATTGAGTCCATGGAATGGGACGAGTTCAAAAACTTGTTTTTCAGTAAGTACTTCCCTCGTATTCTTCGAACAAAGATGGAAAAGGAGTTTCTTGAGCTGAAGCAGAAGGATGATGAATCTGTTGGTATATACGAAGCAAATTTTACAAGACTTGCAAGGTATGCATCTGGCATTATCATCCAACCTGAATGTAAAGTTGATCGATTTTTCAGTGGCTTAAAACAAAGTCTTCGAAGGGCATTAGATATAAGAGACTTCAATAGATATGAAGAAATTGTGCATTGCGCTATCAAGGTAGAAATGGAAGTTGGTGTTACATATCCATCTCATGGTTTTGACAAGAAACGAAAGATGGAGTTCAAGGATAAATCTTAGAATAATGGTGAAAAGAAGATGAATGTTTCCATATGCACAAAGTGTGGAAAGAAGCATGGTGGAGATTGTCTTAAAGGGACTAAAAAATGTTTTAAGTGTGGAAAAGAAGGTCATCGAGCAGCTGAGTGTCAAAGTAATGGAAAAAGGGATTCTAATGATGTGAATAAAGCAAACACTGCAGAGAACGCACAACCAACACTTCAATGCTTCAAGTGCAAGGAAATGGGGCATTATGATAATAAATTCCATAATACAAGGGTTAGTGATGATTGACATGAGCAACCGCTTAAGGCAAAGGACAAAGGGAAGTCACATGCGATCACTATTGGCGATGTTGAATATGGCAACGATGTGGTGGAATGATTAAGTGTTTATGTAATGGGATTCCAGAATAATGTTGTATCATGGAGTATTGGAATATTTATGTATTGGTCTAATGTGGTATTCAAAGTGATTGAGATATTATGCGCATAATGAAGGGAAAACGAGAAAATGAAATGTTTAACAGTATTCATGAGCTCATGATTGATATAAGGACTAAGTGATATCATGGTTTGAGTATATAGAATTTTTAGGATTTTGATATGTGGAAAGTGTTAACTTTTAACTGCATTCATGTTTTCACTAAGTTTAATTGGGTATTCAAGAGAATACATGATTAAGGACTTTGAATGTTTGGAATGTGACCAACAAAACATATCTTATGTTATATGGGGATCAACGATGGTATTAAATCTCTGGTAATCGTTTTCACTATGTTATGAGAGTGGACTGCAGTATTATGGATAAGCCTAAAGATTGGAATGGATTATGTTGGACATAAGTTAGTATTGTTTAAGGATAGAAGTTTTTTCGATATTATTGATGGGATGTTATATTAATATAGTTTTAGAAAAAGGACAACCTACAGGACGGGCGACAGCCCATCGCGTCGGACAAGGCTGTAGGAATCGAACCCACAACTGAAGTGCGACTGGCCTTTATCGCCTACCACTGGCCTACAGGAAGTCCTTGTTTAGTAGAAACTAGTTTTATTATATTAAGCAGTATGATATATGAAGTATAAGTCCATTTTAGGAACCATATATGATTAATCTCACTATAGATAGACTTATGTATATAATTTTTGCTAACCTTTTGTTTGAGACAGATGGAATGACCCGTCATTCTATCACATGATCTGCTAACACTTCACGAATAACAAATTCAACTTCATTTATTTAAGAGATGAAGTGGAAATTGTTCAAGGCACGAACAACAGTGAGATTGTACCAAAATAAAGTAAGTATTTATTCTAATTCAAATTTTCAACTTTAGGGAAATGATCTTGAAAACCAAAAATTTTGTCCTACTGCCCTTATATCCGATGAATCAGATGGTACCCTAGATCGTCACAAATTTATGGCTTTGTGATTGCTGGATTTTCCATAGCCATGTTCTCTACCACTCTCCACCAGAACATGATGGTAAGATTTCTCTTCCATATCCATATTTTCACCTATGTGGAAACATAGTGATTAGTTTATTTGGGTAACCGTTACGTTTCATACTTTTGTTTTTAAAGATTGGTTTTGGTATACCTTTTTACAGTGTGGGTTTCGATTAAAGAAACTTTTTAATAGTAAACCAATTATAACCCCGACGAATTTCAAGGGCGAAATTTATTTTAAGGGGGGTAGAATGTAACACCCCGAGATTTTATGAAAAATATTCTTATTAATTTCATTAATGTCTTGTGTTATACGCTACCCCAAAAGGAGCTTTCACAACACACATCTCTGACCTGGATTGAATTACACGCAATCGTGAACTTCCACGATAGCGTGTGTTGTACGCAACACCAAGTTTCGCTAAACAACGATATGCTATTAAGATATTATTAAAACTAGTCGTTATGAATAGTAATAACCACTTTTTGAAATTTTGTAAATTTTATTTTTCAAAATGGACTTCATTTATGGATTCGGAGTATTGAATTTAGTCTAAGGTGAAATTTTGGTGATTTTTGGATAACTTTCATATTTTGATGAATAGTGAAAATTAGTAATTTTAATTAAAAACAACTTTTTCAATAGAAATAATTAATAGTGATAAATTATTAATTTGAGTGGTTTTAAAGTATATTTAGAATATATTTTTACAATTTAATACAATGTTGGTCATTGGATGTAATTTCACATTTAAACCAGACATAAACAAGTGTCAATCTTTTGATAGTTATTATCTCTTAAAAACACGCTATTTGTTGTGACAGTGGAAATTAATTATAAAATTAATTAATGCAACTTATATGTTGTAAATTTTGTAAAATAGAAATCATTTTTGAATTCGGAATATCAAATATAGCTTAGGATGAAATTTTGGCATTGTTATGAAAAACATCAATTTTTGATGAATAGTGAAACTACTAAGTGGTTGTTAAAAAATTAAATTTTTCATAAAACTTAATTTTACCGCTTCTGTGAATGGAATTTCAAAAATCCAAGAGACACGGTTGATGTCAGTAAGTAAAATGTGGTTCAATGAGATGAAAATAATTTTTGGTGAATAGAAACTTTTTACTTTTATTTACCATGGTTAAAAGTAAATAGGGTAATTAAGGGTAAGAATGATATTAATATTACCCTAACACGTGTCCTAATTCTATTGGACAAGTTTATCTCGACCAAAAACAACCTTAAGTGTAAAATATTATCATTTAGGCCCACTTGGATTAGATTAGGACATTTATTATTATTTAATTCAAAGAAGAGTTAAAAGAGTTAAAATGAAAGTTTGTTTAATAAAACATTTTTAATATAGGGTTGTACATAAGATAAATTCGATTTTAAATATTCATTAGAAATCTAAAAAGATTTCCTATATAATGGTATTTTATTTGTAATTTTTAGACATTAAATAATTTAATTTATTTATAACACAATGATGATACAGTAATTATCTTATTAATGAAATATTGACATAATTGATGTTATAAACACCAAACTAAATGTAATTTGAGACTTTTTATGAATTCCACTAATTTTATAGGTTACTATGATATATTAGTGTTGATTTAATCAACTTTTTTAGAACATATAATTCTGTTATGACTTTCACAAAAATCATATATCAAATAGTGTCAAAATTGACACAAAATAGTTTTTACATCAAATATGATATTATTAATTGTTATGTTATTCCTAAAAATCTAAGGTTCGGCCAAATGAGTTAGATAAGGATATATATATTAATAATAAACAATTTGGGGTTCTTTTGACATGTTATAGTAAGTGAATTAACCATATAGTGTAAGAAAACAAAAAGACACGGTAAAAGTAAAATTATTTTACTTAGAGTTAAATCTAATTGATAAGGTTAAAATAATAACCTAAACTTGTCTAAATCCTATTGGTTGATAGAATTGCGACCCATACCCACTTTAGCTTCGAAATAAGTCCCTTTGGAACCATTATAAACCGATTTTGACTTTAATATAAAATAATATTTTGAGATATTCCAAAGGGGACCCTCTCCTCCCTTATAAAAGGGAACCTCCTCCCCCTCCTCCTCACACCAATTTGAGCACTAATGCTCGTCCAAACCCTGCCATTTTCTCCTCTCCACTTCCCTAGAATAATCCTAGAGGTCCTGGTCTTCTTAAAATACCAATCTTAGTTCCCTAAGTGGAGGATTCAAAGAAGCGTTCCAAAGAAGAGGTAATATCCATTACCGATCTTTTCAATTTCTTTCTTCTTCAACTTCTTCTTCTTTAGTTGTTTCATGATAAAGTAATAACATCAGTATTTCTTATATACTGATATGTTATTATAAATATGAAACAACTCTAATTAACCTTCTATCCATCCTACGGAAAAAGGAAATCACCGTGCGTGCGTACGTACAGAATACCATCTCCACGCCGTGGTGTAATCTATTTTCCACCATCACCATACAAGGATTGGTATAAAGGTGTAATGAGTAACTATATATGATTATTATAAAGTGACATTGATACTGAAATAGTATACATACACTTCAACACAATTCCACGACCATGGGAACGATTTCATCGCTCGTGCGTACGTACGGACTACCGTCTCCACGACGCGATGAGATTCATTCTCAATGATTAGCCATTCATGAATGATTATAAAGTATATATAATAAGTACTAATGAAATATATGACCTAATAATGATACTGGAATTATTTATATTTATATGTATGTCATCTACTTAATTCCATTCAATTCAATAAGGAAACGAAAACAACCTTCATGCGTACGTACGGACTACCGTCTCCATGAACGGTGTATTTCTTTCCATTTACTGATTTATTATATATGTATATTCTGAATATATATATATATATAAATCATGTTTTATATTCTGGAATTAAGTAATCATGATCTAAGTAATCATATGAATAATTACAAGTTAAAAACACGAACGACAAATGAGACGATTTTACCCAAAACGCTACTTTAACATGAATTTACAAAAGAACGGGTAATATAAAGTCATAAGTGGACCATATATGATATAATAACAATGAATATTATTCTGGAATAAGTCAATAACATGATTTAAATCATTATACAGGAGGTTCGGACACTTACAAAGCAAGTCGGACCTAAGGTAAGGGGAAATATCACAATCTCATTTTTATCCGAGATTGTTTATACTTTGAAATTTACTAAGGTGTATTTTATCATCCACATACATGTTTCCTCAATATTTAATATTATTTCCATTAACTTACAAAAGTTAAAATCCAATTTTACCCTTCGATGAGTTTTTAGTAATGAATATGAAAAGAATCTTTTGTCGTTTTTCGTACGAGGTACTTTTTGACTTTTCCGACAAAAGTACGAAGAATGTTTTTTTTAACTTATACGGCATGAATGGATTTTTAAAACATTATTTCCAAGAAGGTTCCTTTAAAAGTTTTCAAGTTTATTTTTGATCAACTTCTTTTAGTTTATAACTGTATGACATGTTAAGAAAAGAAAAGTGTTTTTGAAGAAGAAAGGATATTTTCCTCAAGAATGGAGTTCAAGTGTTTTATCAAAATTATTTTCCATATAAGATAATAAAGGGTTATGTTTTTATCCCTATTATTACATTGATTTGATTATGTTGTGAGGGAATTATTTTTATGAAGTCATTTAACTTATATGATTTGTTTTATGATGTCATGATGTTTCAAGAATCCCATTTTTGTTACATGTGTTATGCGATGATGTATGATTTATGATTATGTGGCACACATAAGAAAGGATTCATTATAAGATGGGTGGGACCTATATCTCCCTCCAATGCATTGGGTAAAGATTTTATATCTCATGAGATAGACATGGATGGAATGGTAGGTTATACCGGTTCAGTGAAACAGGACTGAAACGAGGGTGACTCGGTTCAGAAAGGGACTTTGTCCACTAAGATAGTCTTGGAAATGAGTCTTGACTAACAAGAAATGATTCTATATGATTATGTGTGTATGCCACAAAGTTTCATGTTTTAAGTTATGATTATTGGGATTTCATTTCACTACTATGATTTATCCCATGTTATGAAATTATGCTCTCTTTTGCAGGTTAAGATTTCCAAAAGTTATGTTCTTATGAATATGATGTGATTGATTTCTCTTTTGTTTACCCTTACTGAGCATTTGAGCTCACCCTTTTAGGTTTTCTTTTCCCCAGGATATAAAGAAAGGTTTTAGGTAAAAAAAGGGGAAGATCTTTATGGGAGATATTGAAGATCTTTCACCACGATTAGAAGATTACGTTCCGAGTTTCCAAAGACACTAAACTATTACGATCCTTGTGTGTGTGTTTTTGTTATGTACTAAGTATTTCGCAAAAGTAATGTAATGTCCATGTACGTCAAGCTTCGGGTCTCTACAGTTGGTATCAGAGGAAAGGTTTAGTCAACCATTGGAAACTAGGATGCGAAAACATTAGTGAGATCCCTAGAGATATTTCTAAGGTATGTCTAGGGATGTCCCTAAGGTTAAGTATACGTATAGGTTATAGTACTAGAATTACGCTAACGATCATAGAATTAAACCTAAGATGTTAGAATTGAAGGTACTCCCCCTTTATTATGTTGTCTTCCCTAGCATGATTTTTGCCTCTCACACTATTTTTTTGGGTTTTAGACGATGGATGGAACCCGAAGGAACCGTGTTGATCAATGCAATGGACAATGCAATGATTGTCCTCCTGAACAAACAAATGTTATGGGAGATTGAGTGAAAAATCTTATTGCTACCCTTACACAAGCTATGAATCATTCTAGACTTCCAAATGAGCAGAGAAGGGAACAATATTCTATTTAGTCCTTCATGAGGCAACGCCCACCTTCTTTCAGTGGGACTTCTGATCCACTTGTTGCTGAACAATGGATCAGTACCACTGAAAAGATATTTTCAGTTCATCAATGTTCTGAACATGATAAAGTCATCTTAGCAGTATATCGTTTGGAAGGTGAAGCTGATCAATGGTGGAATCTTATCAAGAATACAAGGCCAAGAGATGAAATTGAGTCCATTGAATGGGACGAGTTCAAAAACTTGTTTTTCAGTAAGTAATTCCCTCGTATTCTTCGAACAAATATGGAAAAGGAGTTTCTTGAGCTGAAGCAGAAGGATGATGAATCTGTTGGTATATACGAAGAAAATTTTACAAGACTTTCAAGGTATGCATCTGGCATTATCTTCCAACCTGAAAGTAAAGTTGATCGATTTTTCAGTGGCTTAAAACAAAGTCTTCGAAGGGCATTAGATATAAGAGACATCAATAGATATGAAGAAATTGTGAATTGCGCTATCAAGGTAGAAATGGAAGTTGGTGTTACATATCCATCTCATGGTTTTGACAAGAAACGAAAGATGGAGTTCAAGGAGAAATCCCAGAATAATGGTGAAAAGAAGATGAATGTTTCCATATGCACAAAGTGTGGAAAGAAGCATGGTGGAGATTGTCTTAAAGGGACTAAAAAATGTTTTAAGTGTGGAAAAGAAGGTCATCGAGCAGCTGAGTGTCAAAGTAATGGAAAAAGGGATTCTAATGATGTGAATAAAGCAAACACTGCAGAGAACGCACAGCCAACACTTCAATGCTTCAAGTGCAAGGAAATGGGGCATTATGATAATAAATGCCCTAATCCAAGGGTTAGTGATGATTGGCATGAGCAACCGCTTAAGGCAAAGGACAAAGGGAAGTCACATGCGATCACTATTGGCGATGTTGAATATGACAACGATGTGGTGGAATGATTAAGTGTTTATGTAATGGGATTCCAAAATAATGTTGTATCATGGAGTATTGGAATATTTATGTATTGGTCTAATGTGGTATTCAAAGTGATTGAGATATTATGCGCATAATGAAGGGAAAACGAGAAAATGAAATGTTTAACAGTATTCATGAGCTCATGATTGATATAAGGACTAAGTGATATCATGGTTTGAGTATATAGAATTTTGAGGATTTTGATATGTGGAAATTGTTAACATTTAACTGCATTCATGTTTTCACTAAGTTTAATTGGGTATTCAAGAGAATACATGATTAAGGACATTGAATGTTTGGAATGTGACCAATAAAACATATCTTATGTTATATGGGGATCAATGATGATATTAAATCTCTGGTAATCGTTTTCACTATGTTATGAGAGTGGACTGCAGTATTCTGGATAAGCCTAAAGATTGGAATGGATTATGTTGGACATAAGTTAGTATTGTTTAAAGATAGAAGTTTTTTCGATATTATTGATGGGATGTTATATTAATATAGTTTTAGAAAAAGGACAACCTGCAGGATGGGCGACAGCCCATCGCGTCGGACAAGGCTATAGGAATCGAACCCACAACTGAAGTGTGACTGACCTTTATCACCTACCACTGGCCTACAGGAAGTCCTTGTTTAGTAGAAACTAGTTTTATTATATTAAGCAGTATGATATATGAAGTATAAGTCCATTTTAGGAACCATATATGATTAATCTCACTATAGATAGACTTATGTATATAATTTTTGCTAACCTTTTGTTTGAGACAGATGGAATGACCCGTAATTCTATCACATGATCTGCTAACACTTCATGAATAACAAATTCAACTTCATTTATTTAAGAGATGAAGTGGAAATTGTTCAAGGCACGAACAACAGTGAGATTGTACCAAAATAAAGTAAGTATTTATTCTAATTCAAATTTTCAACTTTAGGGAAACGATCTTGAAAACCAAAAATTTTGTCCTAGTGCCTTTATATCCGATGAATCAGATGGTACCCTAGATCATCACAAATTTATGGCTTTGTGATTGCTGGCTTTTCCATAGCTATGTTCTCTACCACTCTCCACCAGAACATGACGGTTAGATTTCTCTTCCATATCCATATTTTCACCTATGTGGAAACCCAGTGATTAGTTTATTTGGGTAACCGTTACGTTTCATACTTTTGTTTTTAAAGATTAGTTTTGGTATACCTTTTTACAATGTGGGTTTCGATTAAAGAAAATTTTTAATAGTAAACCAATTATAACCCCGACGAATTTCGAGGGCGAAATTCATTTTAAGGGGGGTAGAATGTAACACCCCGAGATTTTATGAAAAATATTCTTCTTAATTTCATTAATGTCTTGTGTTATACGCTACACCAAAAGGAGCTTTCACAACACACATCTCTGACCTGGCTTGAATTACACGCAATCGTGACCTTCCACGATAGCGTGTGTTGTACGCAACACCAAGTTTCGCTAAACAACGATACGCTATTAAGATATTATTAAAACTAGCCGTTATGAATAGTAATAACCACTTTTTGAAATTTTGTAAATTTTATTTTTCAAAATGGACTTCATTTATGGATTCGGAGTATTGAATTTAGTCTAAGGTGGAATTTTGGTGATTTTTGGATAAATTTCATATTTTGATGAATAGTGAAAATTAATAAATTTTAATTAAAAACAACTTTTTCAATTGAAATAATTAATAGTGATAAATTATTAATTTGAGTGGTTTTAAAGTATATTTAGAATATATTTTTACAATTTAATACAATGTTGGTCATTGGATGTAATTTCACATTTAAACCAGACACAAACAAGTGTCAATCTTTTGATAGTTATTATCTCTTAAAAACACGCTATTTGTTGTGACAGTGGAAATTAATTATAAAATTAATTAATGAAACTTATATGTTGGAAATTTTGTAAAATAGAAATCATTTTTGAATTCGGAATATCAAATATAGCTTAGGATGAAATTTTGGCATTGTTATGAAAAACATCAATTTTTGATGAATAGTGAAACTACTAAGTGGTTGTTAAAAAATTCAATTTTTCATAAAACTTAATTTTACCGCTTATGTGAATGGAATTTCAAAAATCCGAGAGACACGGTTGATGTCAGTAAGTAAAATGTGGTTCAATGAGATGAAAATAATTTTTGGTGAATAGTAACTTTTAACTTTTATTTACCATGGTTAAAAGTAAATAGGGTAATTAAGGGTAAGGATGATATTAATATTACCCTAAAACGTGTCCTAATTCTATTGTACAAGTGTATCTCGACCAAAAACAACCTTAAGTGTAAAATATTATCATTTAGGCCCACTTGGATTAGATTAGGACATTTATTATTATTTAATTCAAAGAAGAGTTAAAAGAGTTAAAATGAAATTGTTTTAATAAAACATTTTTAATATAGGGTTGTACATAAGATAAATTCGATTTTAAATATTCCTTAGAAATCTAAAAAGATTTACTATATAATGGTATTTTATTTGTAATTTTTAGACATTAAAAAATTTAATTTATTTATAATACAATGATGATGCTGTAATTATCTTATTAATGAAATATTGACATAATTGATGTTATAAACACCCAAATAAATGTAATTTGAGACTTTTTATAAATTACACTAATTTTATAGGTTACTATGATATATTATTGTTGATTTAATCAACTTGTTTCGAACATATAATTCTGTTATGACTTTCACAAAAATCATATATCAAATAGTGTCAAAATTGACACAAAATAGTTTTTAAATCAAATATTATATTATTAATTGTTATTTTATTCCTAAAAATCTAAGGTTCGGCCAAATGACTTAGATAAGGATATATATATTAATAATAAACAATTTGGGGTTCGTTTGGCATGTTATAGTAAGTGCATTAACCATATAGTGTAAGAAAACAAAAAGACACGGTAAAAGTAAAATTATTTTACTTAGAGTTAAATCTAATTAATAAGGTTAAAATAATAAATTAAACTTGTCTAAATCCTATTGGTTGATATAATTGCGACCCATACCCACTTTAGCTTCGAAATAAGACCCTTTGGAACCATTATAAACCGATTTTGACTTTAATATAAAATAATATTTTGAGATATTCCAAAGGGGACCCTCTCCTCCCTTATAAAAGGGAACCCCCTCCCCCTCCTCCTCACACCACTTTGAGCACTCATGCTCGGCCAAAACCTACCATTTTCTCCTCTACACTTCCCTAGAATAATCCTAGAGGTCCTGGTCTTCTTCAAATACCAATCTTAGTTCCCCAAGTGGAGGATTCAAAGAAGCGTTCCAAAGAAGAGGTAATATCCATTACCGATCTTTTCAATTTCTTTCTTCTTCAACTTCTTCTTCTTTAGTTGTTTCATGATAAAGTAATAACATAAGTATTTCTTATATACTTATATGTTATTATAAATATGAAACAACTCTAATTAACCTTCTATCCATCCTACGGAAAAAGGAAATCACCGCGCGTGCGTACGTACAAAATACCATCTCCACACCGTGGTGTAATCTATTTTCCACCATCACCATACAAGGATGGGTATAAAGGTGTAATGAGTAACTATATATGATTATTATAAAGTTATTTTGATACTGAAATAGTATACATACACTTAAACACAATTCCACGACCATGGGAACGATATCATCGCTCGTGCGTACGTACGGACTACCGTCTCCACGACGCGATGAGATTCATTCTCAATGATTAGCCATTCATGAATGATTATAAAGTATATATAATAAGTACTAATGAAATATATTACCTAATAATGATACTGGAATTATTTATATTTATATGTATGTCATCTACTTAATTCCATTCAATTCAATAAGGAAACGAAAACAGCGTTCATGCGTACGTACGGACTACCGTCTCCATGAACGGTGTATTTCTTTCCATTTACTGATTTATTATATATGTATATTATGAATATATATATATATATAAATCATGTTTTATATTCTGGAATTAAGTAATCATTATCTAAGTAATCATATGAATAATTACAAGTTAAAAACACGAACGACAAATGAGACGATTTTACCCAAAACGCTACTTTAACATGAATTTACAAAAGAACGGGTAATATAAAGTCATAAGTGGACCATATATGATATAATAACAATGAATATGATTCTGGAATAAGTCAATAACATGATTTAAATCATTATACAGGAGGTTCGGACACTTACAAAGCAAGTCGGACCTAAGGTAAGGGGAAATATCACAATCTCATTTTTATCCGAGATTGTTTATACTTTGAAATTTAATGGGGTGTATTTTATCATCCACATACATGTTTCCTAAATATGTAATATTATTTCCATTAACTTACAAAAGTTAAAATCCAATTTTACCCTTCGATGAGTTTTTAGTAAAGAATATGAAAGGAATCTTTTGTCGTTTTTCGTACGAGGTACTTTTTGACTTTTCCGAAAAAAGTACGAAGAATGTTTTTTTAACTTATACGGCATGAATGGATTTTTAAAACATTATTTCCAAGAAGGTTCCTTTACAAGTTTTCAAGTTTATTTTTGATCAACTTCTTTTAGTTTATAGTTGTTTGACATGTTAAGAAAAGAAAAGTGTTTTTGAAGAAGAAAGGATATTTTACTCAAGAATGGAGTTCAAGTGTTTTATCAAAATTATTTTCCATATAAGATAATAAAGGGTTATGTTTTTATCCCTATTATTACATTGATTTGATTATGTTGTGAGGGAATTATTTTTATGAAGTCATTTACCTTATATGATTTGTTTTATGATGTCATGATGTTTCAAGAATCCCATTTTTGTTACATGTGTTATGCGATGATGTATGATTTATGATAATGTGGCACGCATAAGAAAGGATTCATTATAAGATGGGTGGGACCTATATCTCCCTCCAATGCATTGGGTAAAGATTTTATATCTCATGAGATAGACATGGATGGAATGGTAGGTTATACCGGTTCAGTGAAACAGGACTGAAACGAGGGTGACTCGGTTCAGAAAGGGACTTTGTCCACTAAGATAGACTTGGAAATGAGTCTTGACTAACAAGAAATGATTCTCTATGATTATCTGTGTATGCCACAAAGTTTCATGTTTTATGTTATGATTATTGGGATTTCATTTCACTACTATGATTTATCCCATGTTATGAAATTATGCTCTCTTTTGCAGGTGAAGATTTCCAAAAGTTATGTTCTTATGAATATGATGTGATTGATTTATCTTTTGTTTACCCTTACTGAGCATTTGAGCTCACCCTTTTAGGTTTTCATTTCCCCAGGATATAAAGAAAGGTTTTAGGTATAAAAAGGGGAAGATCTTTATGGGAGATATTGAAGATCTTTCACCACGATTAGAAGATTATGTTCTGAGTTTCCAAAGACACTAAACTATTACGATCCTTGTGTGTGTGTTTTTGTTATGTACTAAGTATTCCGCAAAAGTAATGTAATGTCCATGTACATCAAGCTTCGGGTCTCTACAGTTGGTATCAGAGGAAAGGTTTAGTCATCCTTTGGAAACTAGGATGCGAAAACGTTAGTGAGATCCCTAGAGATATTTCTAAGGTATGTCTAGGGATGTCCCTAAGGTTAAGTATACGTATTGGTTATAGTACTAGAATTATGCTAACGATCATAGAATTAAACCTAAGATGTTAGATATTGAAGGTACTCCCCCTTTATTATGTTGTTTTCCATAGCATGATTTTTTCCTCTCACACTATTTTTTTGGGTTTTAGACGATGGCTGGAACCCGAAGGAACCGTGTTGATCAATGCAATGGACAATGCAATGATTGTCCTCCTGAACAAACAAATGTTATGGGAGATGGAGTGCAAAATCTTATTGCTATCCTTACACAAGATATGAATCATTCTATACATCCAAATGAGCAGAGAAGGGAACAATATTCTATTGAGTCCTTCATGAGGTAACGTCCACCTTCTTTTAGTGGGACTTCCGATCCACTTGTTGCTGAACAATGAATCAGTACCACTGAAAAGATATTTTCAGTTCTTCAATGTTCTGAACATGATATAGTCATCTTAGCAGTATATCGTTTGGAAGGTGAAGCTGATCAATGGTGGAATCTTATCAAGAATACGAGGCCAAGAGATGAAATTGATTCCATGGAATGTGACGAGTTCAAAAACTTGTTTTTCAGTAAGTACTTCCCTCGTATTCTTCGAACAAAGATGGAAAAGGAGTTTCTTGAGCTGAAGTAGAAGGATGATGAACCTGTTGGTATATACGAAGCAAATTTTACAAGACTTGCAAGGTATGCATCTGGCATTGTCATCCAACCTGAAAGTAAAGTTAATCGATTTTTCAATGGCTTAAAACCATGTCTTCGAAGGGCATTAGCTATAAGAGACTTCAGTAGCTATGAAGAAATTGTGAATTGTGCTATCAAGGTAGAAATGGAAGTTGGTGTTACATATCCATCTCATGGTTTTGACAAGAAACGAAAGACGGAGTTCATGGAGAAATCTCAGAATAATGGTGAAAAGAAGATGAATGTTTCCATATGCACAAAGTGTGGAAAGAAGCAAGGTGGAGATTGTCTTAAAGGGTCTAAAAAATGTTTTAAGTGTTGAAAAGAAGGTCATCGAGCAGCTGAGTGTCAAAGTAATGGAAAAAGGGATTCTAATGATGTGAATAAAGCAAACACTGCAGAGAACGCACAACCAACACTTCAATGCTTCAAGTGCAAGGAAATGGGGCATTATGCTAATAAAGGCCCTAATCCAAGGGTTAGTGATGATTGACATGAGAAACCGCTTATGGAAAAGGACAAAGGGAAGTCACATGCGATCACTATTGGCGATGTTGAATATGACAACGATGTGGTGGAATGATTAAGTGTTTATGTAATGGGATTCCAAAATAATGTTGTATCATGGAGTATTGGAATATTTATGTATTGGTCTAATGTGGTATTCAAAGTGATTGAGATATTATGCGCATAATGAAGGGAAAACAAGAAAATTAAATGTTTAACAGTATTCAAGATATCATGATTGATATAATATCATGGTTTGAGTATATAGAATTTTGAGGATTTTGATATGTGGAAAGTGTTAACTTTTAAATGCATTCATGTTTTCACTAAGTTTCATTGGGTATTCAAGAGAATACATGATTAATGACTTTGAATGTTTGTAATGTGACCAACAAAACATATCTTATGTTATATGGGGATCAACGATGGTATTAAATCTCTGGTAATCGTTTTCACTATGTTATGAGAGTGGACTGCAGTATTATGGATAAGCCTAAAGATTGGAATGGATTATGTTGGACATAAGTTAGTATTGTTTAAGGATAGAAGTTTTTTCGATATTATTGATGGGATGTTATATTAATATAGTTTTAGAAAAAGGACAACCTGCAGGACGGGCGACAGCCCATCGCGTCGGAAAAGGATGTAGGAATCGAACCCACAACTGAAGTGCGACTGGCCTTTATCGCCTACCACTGGCCTACAGGAAGTCCATGTTCAGTAGAAACTAGTTTTATTATATTAAGTAGTATGATATATGAAGTATAAGTCCATTTTAGGAACCATATATGATTAATCTCACTATAGATCGACTTATGTATATAATTTTTGCTAACCTTTTGTTTGAGACAGATGGAATGACCCGTCATTCTATCACATGATCTGCTAACACTTCACGAATAACAAATTCAACTTCATTTATTTAAGAGATGAAGTGGAAATTGTTCAAGGCACGAACAACAGTGAGATTGTACCAAAATAAAGTAAGTATTTATTCTAATTCAAATTTTCAACTTTAGGGAAATGATCTTGAAAACCAAAAATGTTGTCCTAGTGCCCTTATATCCGATGAATCAGATGGTACCCTAGATCATCACAAAATTATGGCTTTGTGATTGCTGGTTTTTCCATAGCCATGTTCTCTACCACTCTCCATCAGAACATGATGGTTAGATTTCTCTTCCATATCCATATTTTCACCTATGTGGAAACCCATTGATAGGTTTATTTGGGTAACCGTTACGTTTCGTACTTTTTTTTTAAAGATTGGTTTTGGTATTCCTTTTTACAATGTGGGTTTCGATTAAAGAAACTTTTGAATAGTAAAACATTTATAACCCCGACGAATTTCGAGGGCGAAATTCATTTTAAGGGGGGTAGAATGTAACACCCCGAGATTTTATGAAAAATATTCTTTTTAATTTCATTAATGTCTTGTGTTATACGCTACACCAAAAGGAGCTTTCACAACACACATCTCTGACCTGGATTGAATTACATGCAATCGTGACCTTCCACGATAGCGTGTGTTGTACGCAACACCAAGTTTCGCTAAACAACGATATGCTATTAAGATATTATTAACACTAGTTTTTATGAATAGTAATAACCACTTTTTGAAATTTTGTAAATTTTATTTTTCAAAATGGACTTCATTTATGGATTTGGAGTATTGAATTTAGTCTAAGGTGAAATTTTGGTGATTTTTGGATAACTTTCATATTTTAATGAATAGTGAAAATTACTAAATTTTAATTAAAAACAACTTTTTCAATCGAAATAATTAATAGTGATAAATTATTAATTTTAGTGGTTTTAAAGTATATTTAGAATATATTTTTACAATTTAATACAACGTTGGTCATTGGATGTAATTTCACATTTAAACCAGACATAAACAAGTGTCAATCTTTTGATAGTTATTATCTCTTAAAAACACGCTATTTGTTGTGACAGCAGAAATTAATTATAAAATTAATTAATGAAACTTATATGTTGGGAATTTTGTAAAATAGAAATCATTTTTGAATTTGGAATATCAAATATAGCTTAGGATGAAATTTTGGCATTGTTCTGAAAAACATCAATTTTTGATTAATAGTCAAACTACTAAGTGGTTGTTAAAAAATGGAATTTTTCATAAAACTTAATTTTACCACTTCTGTGAATGGAATTTCAAAAATCCAAGAGACACGGTTGATGTCAGTAAGTAAAATGTGGTTCAATGAGATGAAAATAATTTTTGGTGAATAGTAACTTTTTTACTTTTATTTACCACGGTTAAAAGTAAATAGGGTAATTAAGGGTAAGAATGATATTAATATTACACTAACACATGTCCTAATTCTATTGGACAAGTGTATCTCGACCAAAAACAACCTTAAGTGTAAAATATTATCATTTAGGGCCACTTGGATTAGATTAGGACATTTATTATTATTTAATTCAAAGAAGAGTTAAAAGAGTTAAAATCAAAGTTTATTTAATAAACCATTTTTAATATAGGGTTGTACATAAGATAAATTCTATTTTAAATATTCATTAGAAATATAAAAAGATTTCCTATATAATTGTATTTTATTTGTAATTTTTAGACATTAAATAATTTAATTTATTTATAACACAATGATGATGCAGTAATTATCTTATAAATGAAATATTGACATAATTGATGTTATAAACACCAAAATAAATGTAATTTGAGACTTTATATGAATTCAACTAATTTTATAGGTTACTATGATATATTAGTGTTGATTTAATCAACTGTTTTCGAACATATAATTCTGTTATGACTTTCACAAAAATCATATATCAAATAGTGTCAAAATTGACACAAAATAGTTTTTAAATCAAATATTATATTATTAATTGGTATTTTATTCCTAAAAATCTATGGTTCGGCCAAATGACTTAGATAAGGATATATATATTAATAATAAAAAATTTGGGGTTCGTTGGGCATGTTATAGTAATTGTATTAACCATATAGTGTAAGAAAACATAAAGACACGGTAAAAGTTAAATTATTTAACTTAGAGTTAAATATAATTGATATGGTTAAAATAGTAACCTAAACTTGTCTAAATCCTATTGGTTGATAGGATTTCTACCCATACCCACTTTAGCTTCTAAATAAGACCATTTGGAACCATTATAAACCGATTTTGACTTTAATATAAAATAATATTTTGAGATATTCCAAAGGTGCCCCTCTCCTCCCTTATAAAAGGGAACCTCCTCCCCCTCCTCCTCACACCAATTTGAGCACTCAATCTCGGCCAAACCCTGCCATCTTCTCCTCTCCACTTCCCTAGAATAATCCTAGAGGTCCTGGTCATCGTCAAAGACCAATCTTAGTTCCCTAGGTGGAGGATTCAAAGAAGTGTTCCAAAGAAGAGGTAATATCCATTACCGATCTTTTCAATTTATTTCTTCTTAAACTTCTTCTTCTTTAGTTGTTTCATGATAAAGTAATAACATCATTATTTCTTATATACTGACATGTTATTATATATATAAAACAACTCTAATTAACCTTCTATCCATTCTACGGAAAAAGGAAATCACCGCGCGTGCGTACGTACGGAATTCCGTCTCCACGCCGTGGTGTAATATATTTTCCACCATCACCATACAAGGATGGGTATAAAGGTGTAATGAGTAACTATATATGATTATTATAAAGTGATATTGATACTGAAATAGTATACATACACTTCAACACAATTCCACGACCATGGGAACGATATCATCGCTCGTGCGTACGTACGGACTACCGTCTCCACGACGCGATGAGATTCATTCTCAATGATTAGCCATTCATGAATGATTATAAAGTATATATAATAAGTACTAATGAAATATATGACCTAATAATGATACTGTAATTATTTATATTTATATTTATGTCATCTACTTAATTTCATTCAATTCAATAAGGAAACGAAAACAGCGTTCATGCGTACGTACGGACTACCGTCTCCATGAACGGTGTATTTCTTTCCATTTACTGATTTATTATATATGTATATTCTGAATATATATATATATATATATATAAATCATGTTTTATATTCTGGAATTAAGTAATCATGATCTAAGTAATCATATGAATAATTACAAGTTAAAAACACGAACGACAAATGAGACGATTTTACTCAAAACGCTACTTTGACATGAATTTACAAAAGAACGGGTAATATAAAGTCATAAGTGGACCATATATGATATAATAACAATGAATATGATTCTGGAATAAGTCAATAACATGATTTAAATCATTATACAGGAGGTTCGGACACTTACAAAGCAAGTCAGACCTAAGGTAAGGGGAAATATCACAATCTCATTTTTATCCGAGATTGTTTATACTTTGAAATTTACTGGGGTGTATTTTATCATCCACATAAATGTTTCCTCAATATGTAATATTATTTCCGTTAACTTACAAAAGTTAAAATCCAATTTTACCCTTCAATGAGTTTTTAGTAAAGAATATGAAAGGAATCTTTTGTCATTTTTCGTACGAGGTACATTTTGACTTTTCCAACAAAAGTAAGAAGAATGTTTTTTTAACTTATACGGCATGAATGTATTTTTAAAACATTATTTCCAAGAAGGTTCTTTTACAAGGTTTCAAGTTTATTTTTGATCAACTTCTTTTAGTTTATAATTGTATGACATGTTAAGAAAATAAAAGTGTTTTTGAAGAAGAAAGGATATTTTCCTCATGAATGGAGTTCAACTGTTTTATAAAAATTATTTTCCATATAAGATAATAATGGGTTATGTTTTTATCCCTATTATTACATTGATCTGATTATGTTGTGAGGGAATTATTTTTATGAAGTCATTTACCTTATATGATTTGTTTTATGATGTCATGATGTTTCAAGAATCCCATTTTTGTTACATGTGTTATGTGATGATGTATGATTTATGATTATGTGGCACACATAAGAAAGGATTCATTATAAGATGGGTGGGACCTATATCTCCCTCCAATTCATTGGGTAATGATTTTATATCTCATGAGATAGACATGACTAGAATGGTAGGTTATACCGGTTCAGTGAAACAGGACTGAAACGAGGGTGACTCGGTTCAGAAAGGGACTTTGTCCACTAAGATAGTCTTGGCAATGAGTCTTGACTAACAAGAAATGATTCTCTATTATTATGTGTGTATTCCACAAAGTTTCATGTTTTAAGTTATGATTATTGGGATTTCATTTCACTACTATGATTTATCCCATGTTATGAAATTATACTCTCTTTTGCAGGTTAAGATTTACAAAAGTTATGTTCTTATGAATATGATGTGATTGATTTCTCTTTTGTTTACCCTTACTGAGCATTTGAGCTCACCCTTTTAGGTTTTATTTTCCCCAGGATATAAAAAAATATTTTAGGTAAAAAAAGGGGAAGATCTTTATGGGAGATATTGAAGATCTTTCACCACGATTAGAAGATTACGTTCCGAGTTTCCAAAGACACTAAACTATTACGATCCTTGTGTGTGTGTTTTTGTTATGTACTAAGTATTCCACAAAAGTAATGTAATGTCCATGTATGTCAAGCTTAGGGTCTCTACAGTTGGTATCAGAGGAAAGGTTTAGTCAACCTTTGGAAACTAGGATGAGAAAACATTAGTGAGATCCCTAGAGATATTTCTAAGGTATGTCTAGGGATGTCCCTAAGGTTAAGTATACGTATAGGTTATAGTACTAGAATTACGATAACGATCATAGAATTAAACCTATGATGCTAGATATTGAAGGTACTCCCCCTTTATTATGTTGTTTTCCCTAGCATGATTTTTTCCTCTCACAATATTTTTTTGGGTTTTAGATGATGGCTGGAACCCAAAGGAACCGTGTTGATCAATGCAATGGACAATGCAATGATTGTCCTCCTGAACAAACAAATGTTATGGGAGATGGAGTGAAAAATCTTATTGCTATCCTTACACAAGCTATGAATCATTCTAGACTTCCAAATGAGCAGAGAAGAGAACAATATTCTATTGAGTCCATCATGAGGCAACATCCACCTTCTTTCAGTGGGACTTCCAATCCACTTGTTGCTGAACAATGGATCAGTACCACTGAAAAGATATTTTCAGTTCTTCAATGTTCTGAACATGATAAAGTCATCTTAGCAGTATATCGTTTGGAAGGTGAAGCTGATCAATGGTGGAATCTTATCAAGAATACGAGGCCAAGAGATGAAATTGAGTCCATGGAATGGGACGAGTTAAAAAACTTGTTTTTCACTAAGTACTTCCCTCGTATTCTTCGAACAAAGATGGAAAAGGATTTTCTTGAGCTGAAGCAGAAGGATGATGAATCTGTTGGTATATACGAAGCAAATTTTACAAGACTTGCAAGGTATGCATCTGGAATTATCATCCAACCTGAAAGTAAAGTTGATCGATTTTTCAGTGGCTTAAAACCAAGTCTTCGAAGGGCATTATCTATAAGAGACTTCAGTAGCTATGAAGAAATTGTGCATTGTGCTATCAAGGTAGAAATGGAAGTTTGTGTTACATATCCATCTCATGGTTTTGACAAGAAACGAAAGATGGAGTTCAAGGAGAAATCTTAGAATAATGGTGAAAAGAAGATGAATGATTCTATATGCACAAAGTGTGGAAAGAAGCATGGTGGAGATTGTCTTAAAGGGACTAAAAATGTTTTAAGTGTGGAAAAGAAGGTCATCGAGCAGCTGAGTGTCAAAGTAATGGAAAAACGGATTCTAATGATGTGAATAAAGCAAACACTACAGAGAACGCACAACCAACACTTCAATGCTTCAAGTGCAAGGAAATGGGGCATTATTCTAATAAATGCCCAAATCCAAGGGTTAGTGATGATTGACATGAGAAACCTCTTAAGGCAAAGGACAAAGGGAAGTCACATGCGATCACTATTGGAGATGTTGAATATGACAACGATGTGGTGGAATGATTAAGTGTTTATGTAATGGGATTCCAAAATAATGTTGTATCATGGAGTATTGGAATATTTATGTATTGGTCTAATGTGGTATTCAAAGTGATTGAGATATTATGCGCATAATGAAGGGAAAATGAGAAAATGAAATGTTTAACAGTATTCATGAGCTCATGATTGTTATAAGGACTAAGTGATATCATGGTTTGAGTATATAGAATTTTGAGGATTTTGATATGTGGAAAGTGTTAACTTTTAACTGCATTCATGTTTTCACTAAGTTTCATTGGGTATTCAAGAGAATACATTATTAAGGACTTTGAATGTTTGAAATGTGACCAAAAAAACATATCTTATGTTATATGGGGATCAACGATGGTATTAAATCTCTGGTAATCGTTTTCACTATGTTATGAGAGTGGACTGCAGTATTATGGATAAGCCTAAAGATTGGAATGGATTATGTTGGACATAAGTTAGTATTGTTTAAGGATATAAGTTTTTTCGATATTATTGATGGGATGTTATATTAATATTGTTTTAGAATAAGGACAACCTGCAGGACGGGCAACAGCCCATCGCGTCGGACAAGGCTGTAGGAATCAAACCCACAACTGAAGTGCGACTGGCCTTTATCGCCTACCACTGGCCTACAGGAAGTCCCTGTTTAGTAGAAACTAGTTTTATTATATTAAGAAGTATGATATATGAAGTATAAGTCCATTTTAGGGACCATATATGATTAATCTCACTATAGATCGACTTATGTATATAATTTTTGCTAACCTTTTGTTTGAGAAAGATGGAATGACCCGTCATTCTATCACATGATCTGCTAACACTTCACGAATAACAAATTCAACTTCATTTATTTAAGATATGAAGTGGAAATTGTTCAAGGCACGAACAACAGTGAGATTGTACCAAAATAAAGTAAATATTTATTCTAATTCAAATTTTCCACTTTAGGGAAATGATCTTGAAAACCAAAAATGTTGTCCTAGTGCCCTTATATCCGATGAATCAGATGGTACCCTAGATCATCACAAATTTATGGCTTTGTGATTGCTGGCTTTTCCATAGCCATGTTCTCTAGCACTCTCCATCAGAACATGATGGTTAGATTTTCTCTTCCATATCCATATTTTCACCTATGTGGAAACCCAATGATTAGTTTATTTGGGTAACCGTGACGTTTCATACTTTTGTTTTTAAATATTGGTTTTGGTATTCCATTTTACGATGTGGGTTTCGATTAAAGAAACTTTTGAATAGTAAACCATTTATAACCCCGACAAATTTCGAGGGCGAAATTCATTTTAAGGGGGGTAGAATGTAACACCCCGAGATTTTAAGAAAAATATTCTTTTTAATTTCATTAATGTCTTGTGTTATACGCTACACCAAAAGGAGCTTTCACAACACACATCTCTGACCAGGCTAAAATTACACGCAATCGTGACCTTCCACGATAGCGTGTGTTGTACGCAACACCAAGTTTCGCTAAACAACGATATGCTATTAAGATATTATTAAAACTAGCCGTTATGAATAGTAATAACCACTTTTTGAAATTTTGTAAATTTTATTTTTCAAAATGGACTTAATTTATGGATTCGTAGTATTGAATTTAGTCTAAGGTGAAATTTTGGTGATTTTTGGATAACTTTCATATTTTGATGAATTGTGAAAATTACTAAATTTTAATTAAAAACATCTTTTTCAAACGAAATAATTAATAGTGATAAATTATTAATTTGAGTGGTTTTAAAGTATATTTAGAATATATTTTTACAATTTAATACAATGTTGGTCATTGGATGTAATTTCAAATTTAAACCAGACATAAACAAGTGTCAATCTTTTGATAGTTATTATCTCTTAAAAACACGCTATTTGTTGTGAAAGCGGAAATTAATTATAAAATTAATCAATGCAACTTATATGTTGGGAATTTTGTAAAATAGAAATCATTTTTGAATTCGGAATATCAAATATAGCTTAGGATGAAATTTTGGCATTGTTCTGAAAAACATGAATTTTTGATGAATAGTGAAATTACTAAGTGGTTGTTAAAAAATTGAATTTTTCATAAAACTTAATTTTACCGCTTCTGTGAATGGAATTTCAAAAATCCGAGAGACACGGTTGAAGTCAGTAAGTAAAATGTGGATCAATGAGATGAAAATAATTTTTGGTGAATAGTAACTTTTTACTTTTATTTACCACGGTTAAAAGTAAATAGGGTAATTAAGGGTAAGAATGATATTAATATTACCCTAACACGTGTCCTAATTCTATTGGACAAGTGTATATCGACCAAAAACAACCTTAAGTGTAAAATATTATCATTTAGGCCCACTTGGATTAGATTAGGACATTTATTATTATTTAATTCGAAGAAGAGTTAAAAGAGTTAAAATGAAAGTTTATTTAATAAAACATTTTTAATATAGGGTTGTACATAATATAAATTCGATTTTAAATATTAATTAGAAATCTATAAATTTTCCTATATAGTGGTATTTTATTTGTAATTTCTAGACATTAAATAATTTAATTTATTTATAACACAATGATGATGCAGTAATTATCTTATTAATGAAATATTGACATAATTGATGTTATAAACACCAAAATAAATGTAATTTGAGACTTTTTATGAATTACACTAATATTCCAGGTTACTATGATATATTAGTGTTGATTTAATCAACTTGTTTCGAACATATAATTCTTTTATGACTTTCACAAAAATCATATATCAAATAGTGTCAAAATTGAAACAAAATAGTTTTTAAATCAAATATTATATTATTAATTGTTATTTTATTCCTAAAAATCTAAGGTTCGGCCAAATGACTTAGATAAGGATATATATATTAATAATAAACAATTTGGGGTTCGTTTGGCATGTTATAGTAAGTGTATTAACCATATATTGTAAGAAAACAAAAAGACACGGTAAAAGTTAAATTATTTAACTTAGAGTTAAATCTAATTGATAAGGTTAAAATAATAACCTAAACTTGTCTAAATCCTATTGGTTTATAGGATTTCGACCCATACCCACTTTAGCGTCAAAATAAGACTCTTTGGAACCATTATAAACCGATTTTGACTTTAATATAAAATAATATTTTGAGATATTCCAATGGTGCCCCTCTCCTCCCTTATAAAAGGGAACCTCCTCCCCCTCCTCCTCACACCAATTTGAGTACTCAAGCTCGGCCAACCCCTGCCATTTTATCCTCTCCACTTCCCTAGAATAATCCTAGAGTTCCTGGTCTTCTTCAAATACCAATCTTAGTTCCCTAAGTGGAGAATTCAAAGAAGCGTTCCAAAGAAGAGGTAATATCCATTACCGATCTTTTCAATTTCTTTCTTCTTCAACTTATTCTTCTTCAGTTGTTTCATGATAAAGTAATAACATCAGTATTTCTTATATACTGATATGTTATTATAAATTTGAAACAACTCTAATTAACCTTCTATCCATCCTACGGAAAAAGGAAATCACCGCGCGTGCGTACGTACGGAATACCGTCTCCACGCCATGGTGTAATCTTTTTTCCACCATCACCATACAAGGATGGGTATAAAGGTGTAATGAGTAACTATATATGATTATTATAAAGTGATATTGATACTGAAATAGTATACATACACTTCAACACAATTCCACGACCATGGGAACGATATCATCGCTCGTGCGTACGTACGGACTACCGTCTCCACGACGCGATGAGATTCATTCTCAATGATTAGCCATTCATGAATGATTATAAAGTATATATAATAAGTACTAATGAAATATATGACCTAATAATGATACTGGAATTATTTATATTTATATATATGTCATCTACTTAATTCAATTCAATTCAATAAGGAAACGAAAACATCGTTCATGCGTACGTACGGACTACCGTCTCCATGAACGGTGTATTTCTTTCCATTTACGGATTTATTATATATTTATATTCTGAATATATATATATATATATATATATATATAAATCATGGTTTATATTCTGGAATTAAGTAATCATGATCTAAGTAATCATATGAATAATTACAAGTTAAAAACACGAACGACAAATGAGACGATTTTACCCAAAATACTACTTTTACATGAATTTACAAAAGAACAGGTAATATAAAGTCATAAGTGGAACATATATGATATAATAACAATGAATATGATTCTGTAATAATTCAATAACATGATTTAAATCATTATACAGGAGTTTCGGACACTTACAAAGCAAGTCGGACCTAAGGTAAGGGGAAATATCACAATCTCATTTTTATCCGAGATTGTTTACACTTTGAAATTTACTGGGGTGTATTTTATCATCCACATACATGTTTTCTCAATATTTAATATTATTTCCATTAACTTACAAAAGTTAAAATCCAATTTTACCATTCGATGAGTTTTTAGTAAAGAATATGAAAGGAATCTTTTGTCGTTTTTCGTACGAGGTACTTTTTGACTTTTCCGACAAAAGTATGAAGAATGTTTTTTTTAACTTGTACGACATGAATGGATTTTTAAAACATTATTTCCAAGAAGGTTCCTTCACAAGTTTTCAAGTTTATTTTTGATCAACTTCTTTTAGTTTATAATTGTATGACATGTTAAGAAAAGAAAAGTGTTTTTGAAGAAGAAAGGATATTTTCCTCAAGAATGGAGTACAAGTGTTTTATCAAAATTATTTTCCATATAAGATAATAAAGGGTTATGTTTTTATCCCTATTATTACATTGATTTGATTATGTTGTGAGGGAATTATTTTTATGAAGTCATTTACCTTATATGATTTGTTTTATGATGTCATGATGTTTCAAGAATCCCATTTTTGTTACATGTGTTATGCGATGATGTATGATTTATGATTATGTGGAACACATAAGAAAAGATTCATTATAAGATGGGTGGGACCTATATCTCCCTCCAATGCATTGGGTAAAGATTTTATATCTCATGAGATAGACATGGTTTAAATGGTAGGTTATACCGGTTCAGTGAAACAGGACTGAAACGATGGTGACTCGGTTCAGAAAGGGACTTTGTCCACTAAGATAGTCTTGGCAATGAGTATTCACTAACAAGAAATGATTCTCTATGATTATGTGTGTTTGCCACAAAGTTTAATGTTTTAAGTTATGATTATTGGGATTTCATTTCACTACTATGATTTATCCCATGTTATGAAATTATGGTCTCTTTTGCAGGTTAAGATTTCCAAAAGTTATGTTCTTATGAATATGATGTGATTGATTTCTCTTTTGTATACCCTTACTGAGAATTTGAGCTCACCCTTTTAGGTTTTCTTTTCCCAAGGATATAAAGAAAGGTTTTAGGTAAAAAAAAGGGGAAGATCTTTATGGGAGATATTGAAGATCTTTCACCACGATTAGAAGATTACGTTCCGAGTTTCCAAAGACACTAAACTATTACGATCCTTGTGTGTGTGTTTTTTGTTATGTACTAAGTATTCCGCAAAAGTAATGTAATGTCCATGTACGTCAAGCTTCGGGTCTCTACAGTTGGTATCAGAGGAAAGGTTTAGTCAACCTTTGGAAACTAGGATGCGAAAACGTTAGTGAGATACCTAGAGATATTTCTATGGTATGTCTAGGGATGTACCTAAGGTTAAGTATACCTATAGGTTATAGTACTAGAATTATGCTAATGATCATAGAATTAAACCTAAGATGTTAGATATTGAAGGTACTCCCCCTTTATTATGTTGTTTTCCCAAGCATGATTTTTGCCTCTCACACTATTTTTTTTGGGTTTTAGACGATGGCTGGAACCCGAAGGAACCGTGTTGATCAATGCAATGGACAATGCAATGATTGTCCTCCTGAACAAACAAATGTTATGGGAGATAGAGTGCAAAATCTTATTGCTATCCTTACACAAGCTATGAATCATTCTAGACTTCCAAATGAGCAGAGAAGGGAACAATATTCTATTGAGTCCTTCATGAGGCAACGCCCACCTTCTTTCAGTGGGACTTCCGATCCACTTGTTGCTGAAAAATGGATCAGTACCACTAAAAAGATATTTTCAGTTCTTCAATGTTCTGAACATGATAAAGTCATCTTAGCAGTATATCGTTTGGAAGGTGAAGCTGATCAATGGTGGAATCTTATCAAGAATACGAGGCCAAGAGCTGAAATTGAGTCCATGGAATGGGACGAGTTAAAAAACTTGTTTTTCAGTAAGTACTTCCCTCGTATTCTTCGAACAAATATGGAAAAAGATTTTCTTGAACTGAAGCCGAAGGATGATGAATCTGTTGGTATATACGAAGCAAATTTTACAAGACTTGCAAGGTATGCATCTGGCATTATCATCCTACCTAAAAGTAAAGTTGATCGATTTTTCAGTGGCTTAAAACCAATTGTTTGAAGGGAATTAGCTGTAAGAGACTTCAGTAGCTATGAAGAAATTGTGTATTGTGCTATCAAGGTCGAAATGGATGTTGGTGTTACATATCCATCTCATGGTTTTGACAAGAAACGAAAGATGGAGTTCAAGGAGAAATCTCAGAATAATGGTGAAAAGAAGATGAATGTTTCCATATGCACAAAGTGTGGAAAGAAGCATGGTGGAGATTGTCTTAAAGGGACTAAAAAATGTTTTAAGTGTGGAAAAGAAGGTTATCGAGCATCTGAGTGTCAAAGTAATGGAAAAAGGGATTCAAATGATGTGAATAAAGCAAACACTACAGAGAACGCACAACCAACACTTCAATGCTTCAAGTACAAGGAAATGGGGCATTATGCTAATAAATGCCCTAATCCAAGGGTTAGTGATGATTGACATGAGCAACCGCTTAAGGCAAAGGACAAAGGGAAGTCACATGCGATCACTATTGGAGATGTTGAATATGAAAACGATGTGGTGGAATGATTAAGTGTTTATGTAATGGGATTCCAAAATAATGTTGTATCATGGAGTATTGGAATATTTATGTATTGGTCTAATGTGTTATTCAAAGTGATTGAGATATTATGCGCATAATGAAGGGAAAACGAGAAAATGAAATGTTTAACAGTATTCATGATCTCATGATTGATATAAGGACTAAGTGATATCATGGCTTAATTATATAGAATTTTGAGGATTTTGATATGTGGAAAGTGTTAACTTTTAACTGCATTCATGTTTTCACTAAGTTTCATTGGGTATTCAAGAGAATACATGATTAAGGACTTTGAATTTTTGGAATGTGACCAACAAAACATATCTTATGTTATATGGGGATCAACGATGGTATTAAATCTCTGGTAATCGTTTTCACTATGTTATGAGAGTGGACTGCAGTATTATGGATAAGCCTAAAGATTGGAATGGATTATGTTGGACATAAGTTAGTATTGTTTAATGATAGAAGTTTTTTTGATATTATTGATGGGATGTTATATTAATATAGTTTTAGAAAAAGGACAACCTGCAGGATGGGCGACAACCCATCGCGTCGGACAAGGCTATAGGAATCGAACCCACAACTGAAGTGCGACTGGCCTTTATCGCCTACCACTGGCCTACAGGAAGTCCCTGTTTAGTAGAAACTAGTTTTATTATATTAAGGAGTATGATATATAATGTATAAGTCCATTTTAGGAACCATATATTATTAATATCACTATAGATCGACTTATGTATATATTTTTTGCTAACCTTTTGTTTGAGACAGATGGAATGACCCGTCATTCTATCACATGATCTGCTAACACTTCACGAATAACAAATTCAACTTCATCAAATTTCATCTATTTTTGGAATTTATTTTTTCATTGTTCTCAATCTAAGGATCATCAATCACCATTTTGGATTTCTCTAAAGTACATTTTCAGCCTGAATTATTATATTTTGTGTGTGTAATATTTATATATTATTTATAGAAAATTTATTTAGTATTGGTTAGTTTTAAATTTTATTCATTTATATTTGTTTATAAATTTTTTTTGTTAATTATATATTCATTTGGTTATATTTAGTTTTTGATTACATATTTCAATAATTATAAATTGCTTGTTATTGTGGTAATTTCTTTATGATAGAAATTGTTTTTATTTTTAATAGGGTATATTTTTAATGTATTTACTTTTTTTAGAGTTATCCTTATTGATAATTAGATGTTGAATAATATATATTTTAATATTGAGTCTCATATTTTTATATTAGTCCATCTCTAATGTAATAATTAGTTTTGGAGTAGGGAAACTCTAAAATGATAGTGAATAATAAAAATGATCGAATATATTACCCCAATTTTTAACCCAACTTTTTTTAGATATACGCATGTATACATTTTTTTAATTTTATTTTTATGGCGATCGAGGTGAGTAGGAATCAAGTAGAATCTATTGTAGATGTCGTGGAGAAGAAAAACCTATCGTTTACTTAATATCCATATTTTAGTCTTGTCGAATCTAAACTCAATAGAAGGAAATTTACAACTGTGAAGGATGTGGCTTCAGAATCCATTGTGAAGAAAGGGTAAATTGCTTGGGTGATTGCTTATACAGAGAATATTATTGATATATTCAACATTTCCAAGCACTCCATCAATTCCCGGATCATTCTTCCTAGTGGGGGAAAATTTTCTAAAATCATTGATCTAGTTCGAAAGATTACCTTTGCATGTGTTTATTCTTAATGGAAATGTATTCTAATGGGTCAGGGATTCTACCATATCATTTTTCCTTTAGAGGGTATGAACCATAAATCTTGATTTATTGGATCTATTTCATTAATTCCATATATTATTTTCCTTCAAGAGGGGATTTTTAATTTAATTCATCTTCTATAAAAAATAATAAATGTCAAATATAGATTAATATCTTTGGTATTAACTGGATTTTACAGTATCCTAATATTTTATATGATATTTCATCTGTTGTGGGAATAACGATCAAAATGGATAGAAACACTGACATCTCAAAATATGGTCATTATTCCATAGTTCTAGTAGAAGTTGATTTGATCTCATGTCTAATTAACATCATAGTCTTTTCTACATTGGAGGATAATATCTCCCTTAAAGTGGAATATGAAATAATTCCTGATTTTTGTCCGAATTTTCAAGTAATTGGTCATTCTAGGGATGTATGTCGCAGGAATGTTTTTTTGTTGTTGTTTTTTATAAGAAATTATGAATATTCTTATAGGAAAATTTGAGAGAGAAAGAAGCATAAAATAATGTAATTTCTATGGGTGGGAAGCATTCCACTATTCATAGGAACAAGGAGCATATCGATACTGGTCCTGTATGTATGATGGAGGATTATACACAACTTTCTATGCCTTAGAAACCTCATAATAATGAGAATGTGTTAATGAACAATGAAACTAAGGAATACATGTTTGACTTGGTTGGATCAGAGATGAGGAATCTAATTCCAATTCCAAAGCAAGGATAGAGGAATAAGGATGAGTTGGTTAAATTTAAACCTAGAGTGGAAATGATTCATTGCACGTCGATCATCAATCATTCAACTGAGGAGCACCCCAACATAGATAATAATTAAAAAAATCCTAGAGTTCTATGGGAAATAAATAAACTAATAAAAACATAAGGAATCCATGGAAAATGGTATGATATGGAAGATGATTCCACATAAAAATATTTCATTTATTTAGGCATTTTATAAAGTAAAATAGTTATTATGAATGCTAAAGGATTCCAACCCATCCCTCTATGGAAATCAATACCTAATAAAGGCTCTTAATACCTTAACCAATCCATGGTTACCAGGTCTTACAAAACCATAGATTTAGATTCAAAATGGAATGATGATTTTGAATCTTCATATCAGTTTGATTATCAATTTTTATGCATATTATTTGGTCTTGAAATTAAGGGCATAAATTATTGTATGACCTCATCTATCTTTCTGTGTCTTTGAATTGTTTTATAAAAAGGACTTTTCCTTTGCCTATTTTTGGAAAAAAATTAAAAATATTTATTTTTCCATAAAGTCCAAAAATATAATGTATTTTTTATTTAGAATTATTTATAATTTACTTAAATGAAATAAAATTATACACATAAGAATATATTTGTAACGAATTAAATATTTTAGATATGATTAAATTATGTTATTATATTTCATCGTGTCATATCCTTTAATATTGTATTCTTACTTTTTATTTCATCTCCTTTTAATCACTTGAATTTAAATTTTTCATTGATATTTTTTGATTATTTTTAATAAATGTTTTTGTTGATAAAATATTTTTCAATAAATGGTTCATTAAATGTTTTCATCATATGTTTTTATATTTTAAATTTATCTATTGATATATTTTTAATAGTTTATATGTCTTAATATATTTAGCTTTTATATTGTCATATTAGGTAATTGATGGATAGTAATTAATTAAATCTATGAAGAAGAAGTGATGAATTTGAAAAGGGAGTTAATGATTTCATAGAATTTTATAAATGAAATTAAAAACATTTATTGATTTTATGATCATGTATGAAGTGTTTTAATATGAGAATGTTCAATTCCTATCTAATTAATGGTCATCTAATTTGTCTATGATTTTATCCATAATTACATATATTGGATCGGTCATGGTAAAATAATGGAAAATTAAAAATTTAATAGTAAATAAAATATTCATCATGATATAGAGGATCATAATGAAGAATTAATTAGTGATGTAGGCATATAAACCATAAAAAAATCTGAATCTTGAGAAATTTTATAGAGATTATAATAATCCACAATTATCATGTTACACTAAATTTACGCTGTTATCAGTAATGTTGAGGTTAGTTAGATTAATATCATGAAATAATTTGTGTAAAAAAAGTTTATCTAAATTGTTTGAACTTTTAAATGAGATACTTCAATAAGTCATTGGGCTACCCGATTAAAATTATTATGCAAATAAATTATTATGCCTAATTAGATCAGGGTATAAAACAATACATTATTTCCCCAATAATTATATGTTATATAGGAAGGAAAATTAATGTTTATCAAAATTTCTTAAATTTGAGACATCATGATATAAGTTGGATGAATTAGACAACTCTGAATCATTCTAAGGTACTAGAACCAAACCTCGTGGTAATTTAATTTGGGGTCTTTTAATAATTCCTTGTTTGTAACATCTATTTGCAAATTAAAATGCTTCCAAAAGGTTAAAATGGAATACTAATAATAGGATCTCAGATGGAAGCTTACATCACCTTACTAATTTACTACATTTTAAGATATTTGATAAGAAAAATTATTTTTTGGGATGTCAAGATTGAAATATCATATTTGGACTTTGAATAAATAGAGTAAATCTATATTTGAGCCTTAGTATCCAATATATTTCAAGGACAGTTTTTTGGAAGTTTAAAACTTTTCCCCACATATATATATATATATATAAATGATATTTACAATTATATTGATGATTTTTAGAACAAAACAACTATGAAATGGTATTTATATGTATCTTTCACCATTTATTGATGATTTGATAATTTTATACGTGAAAGGTGTTATACTTTTTAATGCATGAAGGAAAGAGTATATTATTTTGTGTCCATTGATAATGTTAACAATAAATGACTTTCTTGGATAAAAAAACATATCAAGATACAATGTTATAGGATATAAAGAATGTTGAATTTTTCAATAAGATACCTCATATTATCAACTACATAATTAATGAAAGAAATTGTACCGTGTATATAGAATATGTTTTTGAATATATTATGAGTATCATAAATTTAAAATGTAAATAATTGTTTATATAAAAATAATATCCCATAAAAACATTTTTATTTGAATAATATTACAAAATAGATAAAAATATTGATTTTACATTTGGAATGAAAGGAAATTATAGTCATAAAAAATATGAGGAAGAAACATTTTCTGTTATCCAAGGTTCCTTATCAAAGATTATTAGAGATAAAAAATAACATTGAAATTATAAATATTGTCAATAATATATATGATAATTTGATTGGAACTTTTTTAGGCATGAACGAAAATATCAAATAAGGATTTCAAGATATATTAGAGTTAATATCCTTTGGAATATGTTTATAACCACAACCCACAATGTATGGAAATAGAATATATTTACGTTCGTCTTGTTTCATATTGTGTATGAGTGAGAAGATAAAATTTTGAATGTTTGTATGTTATTAAAGTACATAGTGGATATTCTTAAAATGTGAAGATTTTGGTGCCATTGAAGAAATTTAAATTAAAAGTTATAAAATCACATAACTATCATGTATTGATGAAATAACTAATACTAGTTACACTACATGCTTTATTATTGATACATGTTATAAAGACTATTGTCATGTTATGTTATATTTCAAATACATTGTTAGAATAGTAGTTGATCCAAATTCATTAGATATGTTTGATAATGAAGCTTCACTCATACTTTTTCAACTAGATATATTTTTCCCACTCCTATTTCATTATATAATGGTCCATCAAGTGATTGATTTTCTATGAGAGATAAGAATATGTGAGACTCTTTATTTACATTGGATGAATCTTTTGAAAGGATGTATACAATTTTTGAACAGATATTTTAAAAATAAACATTAATTATAGGATTCTACTATTAAAAGAATATATACCAAATGTGGGATTGAGATCTGTACTAATTATTTGTATGAACTAGATCACATTGGTCTCACTATATCTAGAAATTTAACTATTTATAGTGAAGTTAGATGGATTCCTGAGGTAAAGATAGTGTTAATTCCACATGATGAAGTGATGATTGAACATATATACATTTTAAACATCATAGACGAGTTTTAACCATTTATATAATCATATTTTACTACACTGAAGGTGATATATGTGAAAATAAATGAAAATTTGTTGATGATTGAGCATACGAAGAAATATATTTAATGGTTTAAACAGAAATTCAATACAGATTTTTTTGGATTAGAAATATTAAAATAATTAGAAATGGGACCATCAATTATTGTGACCCCATGGTTTGTTTTTGATATTATTGGTTACAAATTTTACAAAACAAATCAAGATGATGACAATACATTCCAAAATAGTGGTGTAATGGTCATCAATGAAAAATTTTATTACATGAGTGATAAATACAAAACCAATTTCAATATTAATGAAATATTTTTGAGTTGATTATAATAGATTGGAAATTTATTTTTCAAAGTATCATGTTACAATGTTTACGTGTAACTGAGTTGATAATAATATTAGTATAAAAAATGATGAATACGAATTTTCACTCATTGATGTGAAAATATTTAGTTGAAAAGATGAATCATTTATCATGGAGAATAATGAAAAGTAAATTTTTTAAGTTACTGGTCCATCAAATGATTAGTATCTTATCTTTTTAAGGGAAAATAATTCATTTGGATAATGAGGATGATGATGTTGTTTTATATTTATGTTATGTTTCTTCATCACTTATATTATTTTTGGATGATAATAATGACTAAAACATAGACATATTCCTTGCTATATGAAATGATCATGTTAAAGGGATATAGGAGAACAAGAAGTTACCCTCCTAATAATTTTGATAAATATCAATAATTTCATTATTTTTTGAAATTTAAACATATAAAAAGTCCATTTTATTTAATTCATATATATATATATATATATTGATTATTTATAGGATTTTTTTATCGAATTTTATGTTCTACATTTTTTGGTAAAATATTTTCTAATTAAAAAACCCAATGTACATTATTATGTTTTTGTTAAATTTACACATATAAAAACACTTTTTAAATTTGGATATTTAAATTTATAAATGTTGATAATTTATATAATATTTGAAAAAAAATTATATTTTCTTTATATACGTTATATATTTATATGTTAAGAATCATGGAATAATTTTTTTAAAACATTCACATTTGTTAATTTAATTTTTTAATTAATTTTTTATATTAATTATTTTTAGATATTAAATTTTTTAATAATATGCAGGTATACATAATATCATTACATTAGACTAATTTAAATGACAAAAAAGAGGCTAAGGAATATTTTTGAGAAATTTTTATATTTTTTTAATATTACTAAATATTCAATAATTAAATTATTTAATGAATATACAAAATTTAACTGGAAAATGAATATTTTCTACACTGCTGTTGAGACTCCTATGAAGAATTCTTCTAATTCTTCTATAGTGGTCCCGATTCTTAGAGATGGTAGATATGGTATTTCATATTTGCTAAAACATTCACTTGAACATGGAGAGCCGAGGATGAATATTAATTTTGCTGTTTATTATAATAAAAATTCTCCCGAGATACAATTCTTTTTAGTTGTCACATCAGTATGATGAGTAGTTGTAGGCTTAATATTTTACATCCTGATTGGAAATTTGTTGATAACATTCTGAAAGTTAATATATGGGAGTCCATAACAGAAAAATATCTCAATTAATTTATTATTATACCATTATTTGAATAATATATATTTTATATGACTCATATTTAATGATTTCAATTATAGATGACATCGAAATTTAATGAAATAAAGAAAATTGGGAAAATGGGTCAATTTTTAGCATTGGGCTGATGGACAGAATTAAAGACAAAATTGACAAATACTATGATTTGGGATATTACAGAATGAAAACCAATTCCTATAATATGGGTATTTATAAGAAAAGATGTGGACTTAATATATCACCTGTCGAAATAAGGAATCATTTATGGTATTATAATTATTTAATACTATAAAATTTATTATATATTACTAGATTATTAATTCATTTATTTTTATGTTATAGGTATTTAAGATATCTCACCAAATGATCCAGTTACAGAATTTGTACACCAAAACATCACCTTATGAAGGGTATCATTTATCAGAGGATAAAATGATTTTATAAAACAATTATGAATTAATAGATAAATATTGTATTGGTTCATAAGAGGTCTAATGTTTTCATCTATATAACCCACTCAAGATGAAAAATGAAAAAGGGGTGATTTAAAAACAAAAATATATATTTTTTAGATAAATCTAAAAAACAAACTGACAGAATTATAAGAAATTATTTTATATTTTTCTATATTTTTGGTTTTTTAAAATTATTTGGAATGATATACCATTTTAATACATCATTGTAAGATGAAATTTATGATCATGTCATGTATGGGCATTTTTCCTTGAGAACTGGATGGACATTCTATATAATCTTCTACAAAATCCCAAACACTATGGTTTTGTAAGAGGACATGAGGGTGGTGTTAGTAATGGGAAATATTTTTGTGGTTAAAGTAATAAATAAGGGATGAAAAAATAGATTCATTAATATATGAGATAGAAGACTGAAAAAATTCCAATGGCGTTCAAATTAAATTATTTTTTTAGTTAATGTTTAAACAAATGATGAGACAATCACAACCTTCCAACTCATATCCTGAACATCATCATTCATATCTAACTATATAATATAAGTCGTATAATGGATATCACAATGTGAATACTGTAGATTAAAGAGTTATACAAATTTTGGGGGATTGTATACACCACAATCCTATGTACTGGGGGTCAGGTAAGAGTATTTGTACTTGATATATTGGATCTAAATTCAATAGTGTAATTTATTATTGAGGAGGTTTCCAGAGTTGGAGATTTTGTGGGTCATTTTTTACTTTAGCCAGCTAGGCTACTTCATCAATTGACATTGATGGTATACTATATTTTTTAAATATAATTTACTTTTAATTTAAAATTACTAATGATTTTTTCTGATACTTATTTTATATATAAGTATCTAAAATCAAAATAATAGGTATAAAAGAAATAAAAGTTTTAGTAACCAATGAAATTGGATACATATGATATTTATGAAAAAATAGAAATATTATAGAACTTTTATTCATTATTTGATAATATTTATGAGTTTTCTTTAATATCTGGTATATGTAGATGAGAATATGAATTTTGAATATTGAAAATATATATCAAGGTTCTTGTTATTTTTTATGATCTCACCATACCTGTGTTATAGTTTTTTCCCGGTATGTAAATTTATATTTCAGTTTTTCTTTAAATAAATTTTACTAAAATTAAATTAATTTAATAATTATTTAGTTAGGTAGCTACACATGATTTTCATTAAAAATGATACAACTTTAGTTTATGGATTTATGGATCAAGAATAAATTCACGCCACTATGAAATATATGAATGATGAGGTTAGATTTAGAGATAGTTGTGAAATTTTATGATATTGGTTGTTTTTTATCCATTCCTTGATGGGTAATAAAACTAATATAATTATGAAAAAAATTTCATTATAATGTCATTAATTGTGAAATATTTATAATTTAGTTTTTATTTTGTTTTTTGCATATTTTTTTCACATGAATCCACATTATATTTGTTTTTCTCTTTAATAGGTGGAGTTCAAAAAGCTTCTAAAAAATTGCTAAAAATATAATTTTATTATTTTTTGTATGTTATTTAATATTAATTATTATTTTATACATTTTATGTTAGTATATATAGGAAAATACTTATCAAGGGGAACGTTTCAAAATGACCACTTTTCCATACAAGTTAAATAAATTTTATATTTGATAATAAGTGTTGTATCTTATATATATATATATGCATATACATATTTATTGGATTTTATTTTCATGTTAATATTTCATTACTTTAGAGAAATCATCAAAAATGAATTGTGGAATATGGCTATTATGTTTTACGATTCATGTTCGAGATCATAAAAATCAGGGTAAAGACTGAATTTAATAAGAATAGTTATATTAAATATTTAAGGATTATTCTAAAAATATTATATTTTATAATTTTATAATTTTATAATTTTATAATTTTATATTTCCAATGACATCACATTGTATTTAGATGAAGTCCTTACCCACCTTCAATGTTTGTTTCCAATGTATTTTTTTATGGTTAATTTTTAAACTGAGAATCATGAATTTGTCTTTTAATTAAAACTAAAAACAAGTATTTAGAAACTTTTATTTTGGTTTAAGTTAATTTTTTTATCTTTTTTGTATTGAAGAAACTTTTTATGTGTTCTTGGTCCATATATTTTATTATTATTTTTAAATAAATAACTTTTTATTTTAGTTTTTTATAAACCTATACATCATTTTTGGGTAAAAAGGAAAAAGTTGTGTCATTTTCCCTCAATTCTTCCTTTCAATGTTGTTTTTACAAAAAACTAACAACAAAAACATTTTTGCAATCTAATTTGGATATAAAAATTTATAAAAATCTGAAAATTGTTATACTTCATTCATTGTTCATCTATACCTAATTTCAAGGTTAAATACAAAAATTTAGAAAACTTATGTATCTTTTTAAATTGGTAATATTATAGAAATAACATAGAAAAAAAATTTCAAAATTATTTTTCTGAAAAAAATGATCTTCAAAAATCACTTAAATTCAATTTTTATTTTATGTTTCACTGATGGTTTTTTTAAAGGTGACCTCAAGACATTGATTTTTAACATCACCTACATCTACGTCGGTTAAAAACCAATGTTGGAAATTAAAAAATGATGTTAAAATTTTTTATTCCACTAATTATTCATCATTCATTATGTTTTCATACCTTATATAATGGTTATAGATAAAATATAGACTCATGATAATGATAAAGAGTTCCATGATTGTTTCTTAGATGTTTTAGTAATGATTTATAATGAATGGTTGAAAATTATACTTTTTTTAGATTTTGAATCAATTAAAGTTATTGATTTTATTAATTAACAATACCATGTATTTTACCTTTACATAAATGAAACATAACAAAAATTTTTCATGAATAATATATATTTAAAATAATTTCAGTTTTTATAATCATTCATGAAGAAAATCATATATCAAAATTCATATAGGTGGAAAAATCGACCCTCATAAAATCATGTCATAAGGAATAAATGAGTAAGATTAAGGATTTACTTGTTTTCAATATTAATATTATATATGAATAATTTAGGTAATATTACATCATTAGGGTGGTGTATTTTTGTTGAGTAATAGTGGATGTGATAAGATAAATAAATGACAAAGAATATGGTTTTATATGATTGTAATAACAATGTTATAGAGGAATAATATATTAAATAATACATCATTAGTATAGTTTATTTTTATTGAATAATAGTGGATATGATAATATAAATGAATGCTATAAATAATAATTCATTAGATACTTTTCTAGAATCACATATGTTCAAAATATCTTCATTAATAATCAATAAATTAGACCACTTTCCATTGAAAAAATAGAAAATGTGGCATATAGATTTTGGATATAGAATTTGAGTAGGTATTCAAGAGAACAACTAATATTATAAGTAATTTTTAGTGGGTGGAAAATAGGTCCTTATATGTGTGAAAATAATGGATTTTTTTTGGAATCTTGAGTTAGGTAAGAAAAATTGAATTACATAAGATTTAGGTGAGAAAATATTGGTTTGGATTGCTTTATATTATATCACTTCTAATAAAGGTATTGAAGAATGAGATTATATCTATTTAGTTATAAAAAAGTTCTTCCTTTTAATTTTACTCCCTTTTTTTATTTTATTATTTACAATGGTAATTTACTTTTATCAAAAATAAACTATGACCCCTATTACATATATTTGACATGATGATTCCACAGATTGAATCCATTTAAAAATAATTATTTTTTAAAAAATATTATTTAAAATGAAAATATAAAATACATAAGAAAAAAAATTTGTAGTAAAATTAATATTTAATAATTATGTTTTCCTACACTAATTTAATTTAAATTAATAATCATTTGATTTATATTAATATATTTCTTTATTCATGAAGTATTTATATTTTCTGAAATCTTCCTTTTACTATGATATTTTTTTAAAGCATAGCACAATTTTTATAGAAAATCATATCATTAAAAATTAAATAATTTTATTCATATCTAAAAATATTTAATCATAATTAGATGAATTTTAATTTATATATAAATAAATTATTTTATTAAAGCCATTTTTTAAATTTTATTTATTTAATTTATAATTTTTTTTTGAAAAACAATATATTTAGTATGAAAAACTATTTAAATTTTCAATGAGTTATTCTATATCTACTAATTATCCATCCATATCTATTTTATCAATTATAGTTAATTATTCATATAAAATATATAGTTTCAAAGTTGTTATATATTTTTAATTTATAGATACTTATTTCTCCCAAAAGTATATATATATAAGAAAGTAGTTTTCCAAATACATCCTTAAGATTCTTACCCTTTATTTCTTATTTGGGTATGATATAAAATATCATTTCATAATTTTTGAGTGCATATATGTGAACATAAAAAAAATAACGATTCTTATAAAACCTATATATTTCAAAAATTACTCAAATTTTCACTTCGTATAGGTCCAATGTTTGACCCATGAGTTAAAATATTTCATTCATCATTACGTACATGGATAATGTGATTTCATATTAATTTCATGGTTGACATTTTTATATTTTACTGTAATATTTATCATAGTCGTGGTTGTTATAGAAGATGATGATACTTCATTTTCTTATACTAATTTTTTATTTTGTTCTAAATATTGTGAGTGTATTTCATTTACATTTATTTTCTATTAACAAAATAATGAAATTATGTTTATCTTATTATATTAATTAATTTATCAATTTAATTATTATATATAATATTTTTTCAATTTAAAATTAAAAGTACAATAAAATTAATCTTTACTAACATGAATTCTAAAATAATGTATACACAAAAAAATCATTATTGTCAAATTCTCCCACTCATAAATAAATTGAGTCCATGAAATAAAATTTTCTCTTATCAATGAAACCATCTAGGTTAATCGCTAAAAAATTTATGTTACGAGATATATGTTATAATGAGATATGAACCCCACTATTTTCAGTCAAACTATAAAACTAATTATTCCCCACACAATCATCATACGATGAAATTTTTATTATCCTTAATAGTTTATTTCATATTTGTTTGAAATAAAGATAAATATCAAAGAAGTAGATTTAAAACAAGTTAAAAAACCACGTTACATGATATAAGATCAGTGGATATTAAATTATATTTCCCCATCTTTGAAAATGGTTGTTTCTATTGGTATAGGTAGTCAATCAATTCCCAATATTTCACTAAATTCTATGAAGGGGAGAATTATATAATTACAATTGGTGAAAACCCATAAACATGGGATACAATCATAAAAAATGGGTTTTCACTTATAATTAAACACCCCACATTTTACATGGTGTATAGATAGTATTTTTGAACACTAAAAATTTAAAGTAATAATTATAACCAAAATCATGAATGATGTTTATAGTTGAAAAATAAGTGTACCTTTCACCACATAATTTGTTTTCATGATCCACGCTAGTAAGAGTGACTGCATAAAATCTTCTTCTCTCCCAAGGATTATAAATTTTATTATCCTCATTAACCCATGGTTTAGTGTATTGGTTAACATTACTTCCATAGTTCTTATAGTAGAAACACTGAAATGATTGGGGGAATTAGTTTGAACTTCCATCTCTTCTAATTTTTTATCTACCTCTTAATATCTCGATTAAAAATTTGTTCCAATAATAACTCATTTAAAACACATAGAACATCATCTGAGTCACTTAATACAATACCAAAGTGTTTCTCCTCACATCCAAGACATATATGAAATTTAAACTTCTTAACTCTATGATATCTACAAGTTAAATTTCCATAAATATATATTCTTATCTTCTTACCCCCAAATATATGATTACATTGATTATTTCTAGCATGTGTATCTACCTTAATGGAAAATATAAAAATATTTTCATAGATATACATTATTCATATTGGTAAATGATTTTGGAAACATGGTTTTAAGACACATAAGAATCAATCTTTGGGACATTCAACATCAATGATAAATCTGTATGCATACATAGAAATCCCTGTAATGTTCATGCTATAAGACACCAAAACATCTTCTTCAATTTTATTAATCCCAAGGAATTAATATTCCATATTAATATGATTATTATTTAGAAAATATTATTATAAAATATTTTCATAATCTCGTCCCATTTTGTATATTAAATTCCTTCATTATTTTCATTTATTATTGATCAATGTACACCATTTTTCTAATTCACATTCCAATCGATTAGTGACCAAAAATCCATTTTCATGATTTGAGAATATATTTTCATTCCTTAAATATATTTTTTAGATACCAATGGGTTTGAATATCCATTAAAGGATGGAAGATCTTTTCACATGAAGGGATCAGTGAAAAGTTGTTTGTTCTTTGGTTCATTTGGGTTTTTAACATGATTTACATTATTACTGATAAATAACAGGAAATAACAATATAGGATTTCATACCTTCTCTAATCCCATATTGTTGTTAATTTGTAAAATCATCAAATTATCCATCACTTTTTTGTATTTATTTCATCTTAGTTCTATTAATTTACTTAAAACTAAAATGGTTATTATGAGTAATAAACAATAATATATTATAAGAATTAATAAAAAAATATATGGGTTTAAAAAACTCAATTCCATGATTTCATATCTTATGAAGCCATTATTTAAACCTAATACACTTTCAGTTGAACATATTACACATCTAGTTCAATATATTATAACATTGTTTTAACTATAACCATATTTCCTTAAACTATAACTCTTTTAGTTCAACTCGTGACATTATTAGTTCAACATATAAAACTTTTTATTTAATCAATGTTGTTTAATATTTTTTATTTTTATCTTATTTAACATAATCACCAAAAAACACAATAAACCCCATAATGATAAAAATAATAGTGACACATTATTGACATATATATATCATACACCACTTCCCCTTATGATAAATGACTTCCCATAAATATAACAAACTCCTTGGACAAAAAGGTTTATTATGTTTGATGATTTTATATATAACCATATTATCATACAATAATACATAAATATCTTATATAAAATTCTATAGGCATGAATTCTTACAAATATTAGCCATTCATATATGTTCTATAAGAAATGGGGATTATAAGAAAGGATTGAGTTCAATCCCTCAGTAATAGGAAAATAATATCAACGTGTTAGAGATAAAATGTCAGTAAATATTAATCATTTGAGAAAACATGAACATGGGTTAAATAGTTTATTAAATATATAATATAATGGAATCATTTAAAGTGATTATAAGGCTTTATGGAATAATGCTAAAACATTTCTTAAAAACAATTAACAATAAAAGGGTCATCATGGAAGCATAATGTTTACCTTATAATAGGTATGTGAAAAAAAATTATAATCAATTCAAATATAACATAGGAATGGGTACTAAGAATAATCATAAAAGTACAAAATATTAAGTGGTTAACAACAATGAGAATCATAGCATAGTTGTTTTGGAATCACTTAACACATCCCATAACATATTGGATCTGGGGTCACTTTTCACGTCCCATAACATATTGGATAAAAAATCACATCCCAGATATCGTGATGATTGGGTATCACTTCCCATATCATATAATAATCTCCTCAAATATAAATATTTACCTAATACATTAGATATCTATATAATATCATTCATACATATCATATAATGATAAAATATATAAATATATGTGCCACATGAAAACATTCATAAAACCATATTTTCATAATTAACTAATTGGAATGAAACCAATTTCATAGAAATATTCAAAAATAATATAAATTAATAATATAGTTGATTCATTTTGATGATTCCATTAACAAAAATCCCTAATTAATCTTAATAAAAATTAATGGATATTGATATAGATGAAAAACACATTAGAATAATATTATAAAAATATTTTTAAAAAATAAAATATACATTAATCTTTGGTACATTTTCATAATGAAAAAATTTATAAATCAATGGTTTTCAATAAAATGAAGCGAATAATACATTAATTATTAATAATCATAAAAACATGAAAATGAAGCTTCATAGATAATCTAGAGAAAACAATTAGATAAAATGAATGATTAGAAAAAATAATAAAGTGGAGATAAAAAATATTATTTTCACCACATTTAAAATAACTAAAATAAATTATAAATATAACACTATAATTCAAATAATTATACAAAATTATATATATAAAAAAATATAAAAAATAAGAAAATGGAATGGAAATTTTCTGACCAAAAAAATAGATATTAATATAAATTCACTTAAAATAATTATTTCAGGTGAGTTATGGATCTATTAGAGGTGAAATAATAAGAAGACATTTAAATCCAAAATAAAAAAAGAGTAGAAGAAAATTATGAATTTTTATGGAAATATCACACATATTCTCCAAATATAATTTTAGAAATGGATAGTCTCTAATCAGAAGAATGATTGGGTGAGAAACCCTTCAAAAAATATATTTTTTTCTAGTAATAATTAATTGAAAAAGAATCATAATAAATAAATGTAAATCCAATGAAAAGTAAATAAAATAAAATATATTTGTTTAATTGAATAAAACAAACATAAAAGAAATTTTTAAAAAAATATCTTGTATGATACAATTAATGGAGTTTGAGTCCACAAACACCATTACATTGGATTACCAATTGGCCACAAATGCTCTAACCCCCTATATAATCAATTTAAGGTAATTTTAACTCTATAAAACTATAACAGGCCATATTTTTATTAAGTGAATTTACATTTTCATAATTGTGTCATATTTAGATATTTTGTATAAAGAACACACACCACATGATGAAAAACATTCACCTTAATATATTAATTTAAGCATTATCTTTAGAGAATAAATATGGCCATAAAATATAAAATTATTATAATGAAAAAAATAAAGTAAAATAATGTAATAAAAATAGTAAAATGTTGATATTCGTGATCCCCCAGAATAGTCGTACTCCTGAAAAACACTCTAGAAATGAAGAGATATAATATTAATTTAATTTTCATTTGGAAAATAAAAATATATAACCTTGAGATAAAATATAACTTAATGAATAATGAATGAAATATTTTGAGTTTATAGAAAGTAGGGAACTCATACAACCATTACCAAACATGGATTTTGGAATACTAATATGGTAATGGGAGTCGTAATATGACCATTAGGAATTTTAATTTTACCATTAGAATAGTCACCTGACCCATAAAAATTTAAAATAGTTTTTATGTATCTTATAAAATGAAAATATTTCATATTTATATCACGATAAAAGGTAATAAATGTTTTAAAAATTTAAAATACGTATTCATATTTTTTAAAAACATATATATTCTATTTTCATTTTTATAAAAAATATAACAATTTAAAATAAATTATATTATTATATTATGTGTTTATAAATTAAAAATATTTTTATTATAATGATAATATAATTTTATAAGAATTATTTATTTAAAGAGTCATAAGATAGATCATAATATTAAATTTTTTATTTTTTAAAAAAATGGGGTTTTTGTTTAAAATTTAAATTTATTATATTTAGAAATTTATTTTCATAAAATGGATTTCATTTATGGAATTTACATGTTGAATAAATTTTAGGGTGATTTTTTTCTATTCTCTAAAATAGTTGATTATTTAGTGAATAGTGATAAATAGTTCAGTACGATATTTAACATTATAAGCTAAATACATGGATTTTGGGGTCGTAGATATTGTAATAGCCCATTTGTTTGAAATAAAATGGGTTTGATACCATATATAGTCATAAAAATCAACACTATTGGAATTCTTGACACAAAATAATAAACTATTTAATATAATAATTAATTACTCCCCTCTACCCCTTATAAATATCAATACTCACCAACCCTTCTTCTCATAACTTATAATCCTTGGAGCTCAAAAAAACTCTACCCAATTCCCCTCCCAATAATATATCCCATATATAAATTATTATTGTATCATAAAATGATCGGTGAATTTTATTTAAGTTGAATTCTCAAGAGGAGACATCCAAAAGAGAAAGTAATTCCCTCTACCTATTCTTTATTTTTTCCCTCTTCATCCTCTAAGAAAAATTCCACAAAAAATGGAAAAAACCTCAATATAATATATATATTTTAATTTTATTGTTTTAATGTAATATTTATCTCCCATAATCTTCTCTTCACCTCTTATTCTAAAAAATGAAAACCCCATCAATTTTATGCTAGTTCATTACTTCCATATATAATGAGATTTAATTTTTCATCTACAATTTCAATGGTGGAAATAAAAATATTATAATGGTAATATAATATGATAATAGGTATATTATAAATAATTTCATTTTTTAGGATGAATATATAGACATAATGTAAAATAAAATTGAACTAGTTTGCAGTGGACGGTAAAACCACCTTAATGAACCTACCATATTATGCAAGCATTTATACTAAATGAATCATAACTATACCAGAACAGATATGGGTATTTGGGACCATTTTAATTTTTAGAAGTATATTAATACCATTTATTTTAACTTTCAGAGTTATAGTCTTATTTGACATGAACTTTAATAATTATACACAAGTGATCTGACCATAGAACCATGAAACCAGCACCCTAGGAAAAGAGAGAGTATCCTTTATATATCATTGAAATGGTTATGAATGAACATAATAAAATTGTATTAAAAAAATACATATGGAAATATTTCTTGATTATGTTATTAAATAATCAAATTATTTTATATAGGATGATAAGTTAAGGTTTAGAACGAATATGGAACCTATGTTAAGTGGTCTCTCTAAACCTACCTCTTTATTTCAGTTATGTCATTTCCCTCTCCAACTAAATTTATCTATTTATTTGATATTATGTAACTCTAATAAATTATGTGTATATTTCTCTTACATATATAAAATTCTTATTATCACTTCTTTTGATGGGGTAATACATTCCTTGATTTAATTTCTCAAATTCCTTTTTTAGACCAATCACAATTATGAGAAATTTTTCTATTCTATAATTTTTGTGTAAAGTTAATTTAAATTCATTATTCTCATTCATATTTTTATTAAATAATGGAATATTTTTGATATAAAATTTTTGTTTCATCACATGTTTTCAATGAAAATATCATACTTAATATTTCTCAAAAATACTTCAACTCGTTCCTTAAAACATAGTTTCAAAATTTTATTTTTATACCCAATTCCCTACCCTTCCCCTTGATAGTATTACAAATGAACAACATATTTTAAGACATATTTTTATGTACTCATATATAGAGGTCCAAAATATTTAATTCCTTCGTCTATGTTGAACCATTAGGAAATGTCCTTCGATTATAATATGACGGGAGATTATTCAACCCATTTCATTCCATGGGTAAATATTATGATTATACCTTATGAATGAATTATTTTTACAGTACACATAATCATGTATAGGATATAATGTGAGAACCCATAGAGAGGTGAAATGAATTGGGTACATTGTTCATCTCATGATATGTTATGTTTGGGATTAGGGAGTAAACCTAATCAATGATGGAAATCTATCCACCTTTTAAACTTGACTTTTGCTTATGTCATGATTTATATTTTTACAAAATTACAATTTTACCATGATCCTATGATTGCATGTTTTTTATTTTATGCCTCTATATGATTATTCAGTGTCCATGTATTCTATGATATCAATATATACCTTATGAATCCTATGATATACCTCATTAATAAGTTTATTCCTTTACTGGTCTTTATAAATGACTAAAAATTAAATTTTTATTTCAAAATAACTTTTGAGGAAAATGATGGTATTTATAACTCACCCCTTTAATGTATGAGTACAGTAGGTTATTATATAATATCTTTGCATATTTAATGCATCAGGGAGATTATTAAGGATAATAAAACAAATATGTTGTGTTTTATTTTATTTTATTTTTGATATATTATGAATATAGAATTATAAAGAAACTAGGCCTCATGATCATTTTGATATTTTTATAGGATTTGTTTTGTTAAAAATAATTTAATACTATGGGTAAAAAATCTTGGATTAATATAGTTGGAAAGAGATAAAGGTTTATGAATTTTTAAGGATTGTGACTAGAATAATTTAGTATGAACCTTAGGGACATGACTATTTATAAAAAAATATCCTAGAATTTTGGTGAGATATAGAGAATGTTGATTACAATAAATTGAATGCTTTTCAAAACAATACAAATGCATGTGTCTTTGGTGTATTTTTACTAAGGGGAAATAAATCTAAAAAAGTAACATGGGGTATTAAATTGATCATCTCTTGGGGAATGATAATGAGGCCTTTCTTCACACCATGTTTGACAATCCTAGGGGATATTCTTTTTAAAAATCACAAAATCGTTATTAAATATTATAAAGGACTACTATAGATTGTTAGGTTAGAAAATGTAATGGGGATGTTATGATGGATAACCTAGATTGAGGCCTAGAGACTCATAGGTTAGGATATCATTTTCATTTCTAACTTATTCACCATATGTTAATAGTTTTACTTTTTTATGATTATTATTTTATGTATTTTTATATCTAATATTCATTTATTTTAGTTAATAGTGGGAAATAAATGGAATCATGCCAAAAACCAATATCATATGCAATGTTATGGGGGATATAATGATATTTATGACCTGATTATAGGAGAAGTAAGGAATCTTATGATTATTCCCAACCAATTAGAACAAATTATGAATAAAAACATCAACATAGTTGATTTTACAAAGACACAAAAGAGGGGTAGGATAAAATATAATGTAAGTTTAAGAGATAAAAATGATAAAGAAAAGAAGATTCGATTTTATTTGTGTCAAAAATATTGGAAGAGGCATCAATTTTAATGTCTTAAAGGAACTTGAAGAAAATTTATGGTTGGAAAATGATCCCAGAGACAATTCAATTTCTGAATAAAAATAAAGAGTCTAGTTAGAGTTATGTAGGGAAATATTTTTTAGCCTAATCCACCACAAATAGTTAAATGTTATAGATATATAAAAATTTATCATTATCTAAGTACATTTCAAAATCCACTAGCTAATAAAGATGATAAACACTTGTAATATCTTAACCAAGGGATGTATGAAGGTCATTCACTAAGGAAATTATTGATTTGGATTCTGATAATAAAGGAACACTTATCCCACACTTCAGAGTTGTGTACATCTTGTTGTATTTAAATTCATTCCATTCTAGTATATCTAGGATTACTTCAAAGTAATCGACTAACCACTAAAAATGATATGATTTCATTATGGAAAATATATATGATTATTATATCACATATTAATGTTTATGGGAATATAATTATTTAAAATCATATAGTTATTCCTCTATTGAAATTTGATTTTATATTTTTCATGGATTGTATATGCTCATATAAGGCCAACATAAACTATATATAGTGGTAAGTCACTCTTAACATCCTGATTCATTATTTGATTCAACACAAGTGTAATGGGGATAATAAATTTACATTGGAATCTTCTTCTCATGAATAGATATTATTGCCTTATCAGAACGAATATTTCACCCAAAAGATTGAATTAAAGGACAAATTCAAGCTCAAATGCATGGAAATTGTGAGATATTATACTTATATATTTCCTAAATAATTATGTGGTATTCCACTTTATTAAGATATTGAGTTTTTAATCATACCTATACCTAGGTATCATACCATAATAAAGACACACTACAAAATATACACCATTGAGTTGGCTAAACAAAAGAATCAGTTACAAGAGACTCTGGACAAGGGATTATATGAACTAATGGTTCACCATGGGGTTCTCATGACCACGTTTTCAAGGATAATGATGGGTAAATGTGAATTTTTATTGATTATTGTGAACTGAAAAATATCATGATAAATAGTAAGTATCCCCTACCACATATATATTATTTTTTTGATCAACTATGTGGGTACCAATATTTCTATTAAGATGAAATTAAGTCGGTATTTCACCAATTAAAGGTGAATGTGGAAGATATTACCAAAATTACCTTTATAATAAGGTATATAAAAAAATTGTTCATAGTGATTCCCTTATGCTCAGTAATACTTGAAAAATCTTCATAGACTTAATAAATAGAGTAATTATAGGTTATATTGACAATTCTATTTAGTATTTATAGATGATATTCTGAAATACTCTAAAATTATCAAGGAGCATGAGGATCATTATAATACTATGCCAAATACATTATGAAAGGATATTAGATAAGAAACGTGCACAAAATGTGAGTTACCTACTGAATAAATATAATTATTAGGGTAAGTTATCTAAAAAAATATATTTATAGACTCTTATGATATAGAGGAAATTTAAGAGTGTCTTAGTCCTTCATTTTTAATGGTAATTAATTTTTTTATTTGGGATATCTTAGTATTACCAATGATTTTTGAGAAATTCTAATGATTCTCAAGGATGCCTACAATGATGACATAGAAGGGAGTAATGTTTATATTGAATAAAAAAATTAGAAGTTATGTTTATGGGATTAAAAAACAGTCTAATCACTTCAAAACTACTTATACTACGCACAAGTGGGGATATTTTCACAGAATACATCAATGATTAAAAGATGGGATCGGGATGTATAGTAATGTATAATGATAAATTGAAATCCTATTCCTCGGAGAAGCTGAATGTTCATGAGTAGAACAAACCAAAACATGATCTGTATATACCTACAGATATGTTTTCATTTATAACTATGAGGATCCATGTTTATAAGGAGAACCATAAACTATATATGGACTATAAGATCCTAAAATATATATTCCCATAGAAATAGATTAATATGTGACATCAAAGATGGTTAGAGACGATTATGGACTGTGCATGTACAATATAATATTGTTCTAGGAATGAAAATAAAGTAGAATGGGCTATAAGTGGAAAAGATCTATAAACATTATCAATTATTAGAATTGAGAAGGATTAAATCTCCTTAATCTTGTAGTGGATGGAAATTGGAATCATAAATAAAGGAACATCATAATTCCTATCAGAAATAATTTATTAAGCATCCCTTCTAGTGAATATAATGAATACTCAAATTGATGATGTGGAAATTCAGAATATGGTGGAATATATAAGAAAATATAAATCCTCAGATATCAATATTAATGAATAAGGGGTAATAATATTTTGATTATGAATATTTTTACAATGAAATATTGAGAAAAGAAGGATCAGTTGAATGATAAGCATAGCTCGACCTTCTCCATTAACCTCGGGAGACCAAGGATGTATTGAGATCTCTATGATAAATATTTTTCAGACAATATAAAGATAGAGATAATATAATATACATAAAAATTCATAGATTGTTAGAAGGTTAAGAATAAATTGAGAAAATCCAAGGGGTTGATATAGCCCTTACCCATACCAACATGGAAATAGAAAAAAAAACATTGTCGATGTTGTCACTAGACTTCCAATGAAACATAAAGGAAATAATTCTGTAATGGTTATGGTGGACTATATTAAAAAGAATAATTATTTAATTTCAATTTTGGATCAGTCCTCACATAATAAAATTGAATTGATAAACATAAATGAAGTATTAATGCAGAAGGGAACACCACTTTCAATTGTATCTGATCGAGATTCGAGATTTACCTACATGTTCTAGAAATATCTCCGTCATTCTCTAAACATTGAATTTAAAAATTTAATGGATTATTACCTATGGAATGATGTAAAATATGAGTTGTCTATATAGACACTGGAGGACATGTTGAGAATTTGCTCAATTTACTTTGATGGAGAATGGGATTAATGTCTTCCTTTGGTTGAGTTCTCGTATAATAATGGTTTCCACTCAAGCATAAAAATTGAACCACATGAAAACATTTATAGGAAGAGTTATTTGAATTGTAGTATGATGTGATGATATTAGTGAATTAAAGATACTGAATCAATAAATAGTTATGTAAATGGTGGAAAATTTCAATATAATTCAGTATCACATCAAGGATACTCAAATATGACAGAGGAGATATGTTGAAAATTATCAACGATACATAATGTTTTTGGTTGATGTGAAATTTCTCCTCTATAAGTATTCATTGAATAGAGTCATGAGATTTGGGATGAATGAAAAGATAAGTCCCAGGTACATTTGGTCCTTTGAGATTCTTGATCTCATTAGAGTTATGGCCTACTAATTATCACTCCCACCAAATCTATCACAATTATATGATGTATTCTATGTATCCTTTTTCAGTAAGTACACATGATATACCTCACTTGTAATGAATTTATGGGTTGAATAGGATGGAAGTGACTTCTCTTATGAGGAGAATGCAATGAATATCTTTGACCATAGTGATAATGTTTTATACCATAATACAACTCACCTAGTCCAAGTTATATAGAGAAATCATAATAATGACAAGAAAGAAAAAACTATAACATGAGTAATCCTTGAAGTAAACGTACCCTCGCATATTTTTACCTTATTATGTAAAATGAAATTTGGAGAGAAATTCTTCTTAAGGGGTGAATAATGTAATGACCTATAATTTTATTAATGGAATTTCCCTTCTAATGTTTTCATATTTTGAAAAATAGACCAAATCACTTGTATCACCTGATAAAGCAAATAATATTATGTTATTTTTAATTAAATATTACTTTTATAGAATAAATTTGGTCATAAGAATTTGAAGTATTACAATAGGAAAATAGAGAATAAGATAATGATAATTGGAAAAGTTGGAATTGGCCAATACCCCAAAATAATCTCACTCACGAACAACAGAGTTGAAATGAAGCAGAATATTAGTAATGAAAAACGAATTTAAAAAATTAAAAAAATATAAAATATAGGGAAAATAGAAGTGAATTAATAATGAATTAATTATTTTTTTTACTTATAATAATTAGGTAACTCGTATAGTTATTGAAAATATGACCATTGGAATAGTAATCTTACCGTTAAAATAATAATCTAATTATTGGAATAGTAATATAACCATTGGAACAATAATATGACTATGAAGAATAGTAAGTAGATGGTTAAAATAGTAGATTCTCCTATGTAAATGTAAAATAATATTTAAGAATCTTATAAATAAAAATTTATCATATTTATATCATGATACAAGATAATAAATTTTTTAAAAATGATAAAATAAGTGTTTATAATTTTATAAAAAATATATATTATATATTTATTTTTATAAAAAAATATAACGATTTAAAATAATTTTTATTTTCATTGAATTGGATTATAAATTAATTTTATGTCACATTATATAAATAATTAAATTTTATGATGCCTTAAAAAAAATTCAATGGGTCAATAAATTTATTACAATATAAAATTGGTATTATTAAAAAAATAATGATTTTATTTAAAAAATAAATTTATCAAATTTATAAAATTATTTTCATAAAATTGATTTAATTCTTTATATATTCAAATTGAGAAATTTTGAAAGAGTTTTTTTTTTGAATTTTTTGAAAATAGATTAATTCTTTTGTGAATAGTAAAATACGTTAAACTATGGTATATAACATTATAGGATCAATACATGAATTTATGGGTCATGGAATATATAATAAATTATTTATTTGAAATAAAAATCACTATTTACTATATATAGTCAAAATAATAAATATTATTATTAGTCTTGATACTTAATAATATACAATTGAATATAATACTAAAAAAACACACCTCCCCTATCCTTGAAAATATGACATATCACTAACCCTTCTCTTCAAAACATATAATCATTAGAGGATTCTAAATTTTTCACAATATTATACCCCACATTATATTGTTTAAAATATCATTAAAATCCAAATATATGGAATCTTAAATGGAATCCCAATTAGAGACATCTAGAAGAGAAGGTATCTCCCTCAACTAAATCATTTATTTTTATTCATCCTATTACTACAATAAAATTAAAATCCAACAAAAATTAATAAGTCCATTATCTTATATATACATTAATTTTATTTTTTTAATTGAATATATTCTATCCAGCTTCTTCTCATTTCCCCTATTCTAAAAAATGAAAACATCATCCATATTATGTTGCTTTACAGCCTCCAATGAAGATGAGTATTCATTGTCCATTAATGCTTTCAAGGATGGTCATATAAATATTATTATGGTATAATAATATGGTAATAACTATATTATATCTTATTTAAAGTTCATAAATAAATATATAGACGTAATATTAAGTAAAATTAAACTAGTTTGTGATGGTCGATATAACTGTGTAAATGAACTAAAAACATAATGATATCATTTTTTGTAAAATAATTTTACCTATATTGGAACACATATGGTTATTTTGGATAATTTAAATTTATTTAATTACATTAAAGCATTAAAATTTAACTTTTATATTTTTATTCCAACTTTACAAGAACAATAATAATTATACACAAGTGATCCAACCATAGAACCATGGAACAAACACCCTCCGAATTGAAATATTGGTCTTTATTTCTCATTTAAATTGTTATAAATGAACAATATAAAATTACATTAAATAAAATATTTATGTAAACGTTTTTTAATTATGTATTTAATGAATCTAATTTTCTTATACTTGATGTTAAATGAAATAAAATAACAATTCTGGAACCAAAGAAATGAGATCTCTTCAAACCACTCTCTTTCTTTGTGTTGTGACCTTTCAATATATAACTCACTTTTATATACTTATTTGATATTATGTAAAAATTCTAATATATATATATATAGTTATCTTATATATATACATGGCTTATTCTTCTTTACTTTTATGGGGAAATACAATCCTTATGTTCATTTCTCAAATGGATCATTAATCCAAACACGATTAAGGGAAAATTTTATATCCCTTAATTATTTTATGTTACACTCATTAAAATTATTTATTTCCATTCATTATTTTATTAAATAATTGAATATTTTATTTCTAAACATTCGATTAAAACTCTAGTTTTCAAGGAAAATTTCATACATATTGTTTCCCCAAAAGCCTTTAACTGATTCTATAAAACACCATTATGAATTTTATTTTAAATACCAAATTTTCAATCCTTTATAATGATGTTTTTAATAATTAACGCCATATTTTTACACCTATTTTTATCTACTCAGATATGAACATCCAAAAAATTTAATTCACTTTTCACATTGAAATTTATGTTCAATATATTTTGATTATAATAGGATGAATTTTTGTGAAATACATTTTTTCCATTGTTAATTATTATCTCTATACATTATGATTAATTTTATTTTATTGAACACATAAGAATGTATCTTTTTTTTATAATGGGTACAAAAATATAGATATGTAATTTGTTAGGTAATTTTTTTTCTCATTAGATTCAATGTATGGGATTAGAGAGTAAACCTAATCCATGAAGGGACTCTATCAACCATGTGATATACTCTTGATAGTTATCATTGACTTATGATTATTTAATGGTTTATATTGATTTCAAATTATTATGTTTCCATTATATTATTATTACATTATCCTTATGTTATGATACCATATGATTAATCATGAGCATTTTCTTTTCAGATATAATGTTATGAATACTAAATCATATTAAATACTTCATTACCGTGTTTATTCCCTCACAGGGATTTATATATTACCCATTTTATCTTATAAAATTTCTGGATATTGGTTTTATTTTGGAAATCACTATTGATAAAAAAATATGTTCTGTATATGTTTTTTTGATGTATTGTGAACCTAGTATTCCAAATACACAAGGCCTCATGATCATCGTGTCTTGTTTTTTGGATGCTTATGTTAAAACTCATGTAAATTGTTTTATGAAATTATTGGGTAACTATAATAATTTTAATAACTATATTGATTTTAATTTGTTTTTTTATAATTTTATTTTACCCATTTATTACCTAACTGGTGTTATGATTAATTATTATTTATTGACCACTTTTTTAGTTCTAGGCTTAATTCTTCATGAAAGTTTTGGTTACTAATCATTGATCAAATTTTAATCCCATTTAGGACTTATATATATATTATATGTATTCTTTTGATAAATTTATATAGTTCTATGATAGTTTCATGTATTTTTAATTATAGTTCATAGAGAATTGTTAAAAATTATCTTTTTTAATGATTTTGGTTCAATGAAATACATTGATTTTATTAATTAATATTGTTATATATTTTACCATTTTTTTATATAAAATTAAAATAAATTTATAATTTATTCTCTAAATTACCAAATTCAGGTTTTCATAATCATTCATAGTGAAAATGTCATAACATCATTTATGTTGGTGTTAAAACTGGCCCAAACTAGAACATGTAATAAAGAAATAATTAGTAATACTATATACTTATATGGTTGTAATATCAATTTTTAAAATTCATAATTATTTTAATAATACATCATTCTATTTTTTATAGTATTTAATAAGTGATTATATAAGAAGATTAATAAATTAAATGATGAATAACCCATTACCAACTTTGAGGGAATCACTCCTTCATCCAACACCTTCCTTATGAATGATGGGAAAAGGATACATTAATGTGAAAAAAGAAACCAAAATGAAGGGGTAATTTAGGAGAGGTAATTTGGCCACGGATTTAGGAAACAAATGAATTATAAATTAATTTATCATTGGGAGTGGTGGAATTCCTTCTATCAGTGAAAAGAAAATATATTTATTTAGAACCAGGAGTTAGGTGAATAGAAATCAAGAAATCACATGGTAGTTTGGTGATATATATATGTATATATTCAATGTAGTTTTTGTATTATTTTTCCACTCAATGAAGACATTCAAAAAAAATTATATTTATTTTTTATTAAAAAATTATTTTCATATCATTTCACCTCCTTTACCCATTTTTACATTATTTATTTATAATCATGATAATTATTTATTAAACTATAATTATAATATGAAAACTCTTACCTAATTTTGACAATATGTTTCATATTTATATTCCATTAAATAAATTATATTTATAAATATTTTTAATTTTTCTTTCAAATAAAAACATATAATAATTTGGGAAAATATTTATAAGAAAATAAATTTTTAAATATTATCTTTTTTTAATCCTATTTCATATCAATTAAAAATCATTCCATCTGTGTGAATCTAGTTTTTTATACACTTAATCCTAAAATTTTATTAAAAGGATCATTTAACATTGATATATTTTGTTTTAAAAAATAAAAATGTGTTGAAAACAATCTTTATAAAAGTATCCTTTTAAAAATTAAATAATTTTAGTCATACTTATTATAAATTATAAATTATATACATATATATATAAATTTATATCATTAAAATAATTATATAAATGTGTCTTATTTAATTTTTTAAAATAATATAAAAAACAATGAATAAAATAAATTTAGCATTAAAAATATCTCTTTCTCAATGAGTGAATATATTTCTACTTTTCATAATTCTGTTACTATATTATTAATGAAACATAATTATTCATATAAAATAAATATCTTTCAATATATAATGTATCTTTTAATTTAAAAATATTTTCTTCTTGTAAAAATAAATGTAATTAAACTCTTTTACAAGGACAATTTTATTTTGGTTACCACTGATTGTTAGTTTGGTTACCATATAAAATAAAATTTAACTATATATATATATAAATATATACACATAAATTAACCTAATATCATAATTCTTATTCAAAACATATTTTTCCTGAATTTAATTAATTTTAACTTTCTATAGGATTGATGTTGAAATGATGAATTATAACAGAAAATTAATTATTAGTCCTATATAATATAAGTTTTTATGTCTATTACATATATAATATTTTTATTTTCACCTACTATAGTCATCATATTATTTCTTATTATAGAAGATGATGATAAAAAATTTATGTATACTGATTTTTTTATTTTTAACAAAATATGCTTGGAGTATTTTATTTAAATTTATTTTCAAATAAAAAATAATTAAATCATGTTTATATAACAATATTCATTTATTTATTAATAGAATTCTAAAAAAAATTATTTAAATAATTAAATATTAATAGTGAAAAAAATAATCTTAACCCACATGAATACTAATGGAATATATACACTTAAAATATAGGTTCTCATATTTTTGTGACTTTGTTTCACCCATATTTATATATTGAATATAATTTTAATTTACATTTCAAGAAAGATTATTTTTTAAATAGGGTTTCTTACTAGTCACATATAATTTTAACTAAAAAAGTTTTGACATTTTTTCATGAAATTATTTTAAATAACTATAAATTTATTTTTTATTATATTCATGAGTTAGGAGTCTTTTTTATTTAAATGATCCTTTATGTCAAATTGTTTTAACATAATCATTCTATTTAATTATATTTCCATAATATTCTAGGAATCATATTATTTCTCATTGAATAATAATCTTTTATTCATTTAGAGTTTCTCAATAATATTATAATGGTTATGTCATACATATTTGATTTTGTTTGCCTAAGTAAACCTTCTTATTCATTCAAGGAATGCCGACATAAATAAGATAATGTTTTCAGGAAATGGAATTGATTTGAATTGAATAAATCATATAACTTTATTATTAAGTAAATAATTATCATTTTTGAAGTGGATTATGTTTTATTTCTTCAATTTATTATTATTTTGTATTTTTAAAAATGGTGAATAGTTATATTATAATTTTTAAATTAATATACATGAAAAATAATATCTTTTTTGTTATTTCATTAATTTTATTGAATTTTTGTGTTTGAACACATTTTTGGATGGGACATTAGGTGTACCCATTTCGAGAATATATAATTTTAGTCATCTAAAATTTAAAGATACTAATATTAAATCCAAGGATAAATAATATTTAATGTATACTGACTAAAAAATATAATCATAAATTTAAGTACACAACACTAGAGAATAATAAACAAGTAAAATTTCTTTATATTTCTATAACTTCATGAATTAATGTGTTTAAAAAATTATTCTAAGAACTCTAGATAGATTAAATACTATTGAATCAAAATACTTCTAATTTCTCAAGGTATGTGTTTAAGTTATCACTAATTGAATCTTTGAAAATTATAGAATAAATTACAATAGATATGTATGTAATTTGAATATTCTATTTGAAAAAAATTAAATTATATTGAAATTTAATAAGGTTTTTTAACTTAACCATAAACATAATATATCTCATGGATAGTGGGGTATAATAAATTAAAAGTTTATTTTCTTAGAAAATAAACAAGATATAATTTTTAATGATTATATAGTAAATGAAGAGAAACATGAAGAAGGTGTAGGAGAAGAAGAAAAAAAATATTCTTGAATAAAGTTTGAGAAGAATAAAATGTTAATATAGTTTCTAATATATAAGTCTAAGAATAAGAACACATATTTTTTCTAGTGGGATCAATAGAGGAAATTGAAAATGACAATATTTAGCATAAATAAATTTAAATATACTTTGATTAGGAGTAATCAAATTTTTATGTTCATGATCCTCATATATATATTCAGGAGGAGAAAAGGTGGGTGCATTAAATCAATATATAAGATAAGAAGTTTATTTTATTAAACCTAAATTGGGATAAGCAGATTAAAGGGCTGAAACTAATATTTTTTTAGTATTTTTATTTTGAATCATTTTAAACTCATAAATAAATTAAAAGATATGTTTCAAAATATATTTAATATTTTAATAAAGAAAAATTGTTAAGAAAGGGATTGTAAGTTTCGTGGTGAATATTTTCTTGCAATTTATGAGCTTTCTTCTTATCCAAATAGTCAGATTGTACTAAAAATGGATGGAGATATTTAATTTGGTTTCTCATATGGATTTGTATATTTTGGATAGATTTAAATATTATGTTATATTATTCTATGGAGATGATGAATATTTTACAAAATAAGTTATACAAAAGGATCAGTTAAATTATCTATAAAAAATGTGATGTAGATACATATTTGAAAAAACATAATCATAGATGGACACTGTATTAGATCTTTATGTGATTAAATACTTAATAAGTGGTAATTTTGATACTATAGAAGATCTTATATATTATCCTTTGGTTATTTAGATAGTGTTTAAAATTACTAGTTTATCCATAGAATAATATTTTGGAAAATCTAATTTTAAAACCTCGGAGGTTTTATTTGATATTAGAAATTAATATAAAAAGAAAAAAAATTCAAGTAATATGGATTGGGTTTTAGTGGGAAAACGTTTTCATTATGTATCCTAAAAAACACAAAAACTTATTTTCTCAAAAAAAACTACAGTAATTTGAATTTAATTAAACAAATATTTAAGATTAATTAATAAGATACCATAATATATTTAAATAAAAGAAACTATATGATCATCAATAGTGATTGTGGGAGATCCCATAAAACATTGAAATATAATTTTTACTTATACGATAGTATATGGGTTTATGAGTCATAAATAACACTACCTTGTATTAGTTCTCTTCAATCCACAACTAGTTTTACACTTATTATTAAAAGATGAATAGAAAATATGTAAATGATAAATTCAAGATAAATTAATGTCACAATCATCATATATCTTTCCATAATGCATGGAATTCCACATACATAACCATAAGATGGTGACTTTGCAATGTCTTGATTTTTTCTAGAATCTATCATGATGTAATTAATATCTTTATATCATGAATTTTCAATATATCGCATACCTATAAATATATCAATTAGAATAAAGTCTCTCATATTATGATTTTCAAACTAATTTTAAACCATATATAATAACTTGTGTATTTTTATCCAAAACTATTTTTGCATATCCTAAAAAACCATTAGTGTCGAATCATTAATTATCCTCTAAATGTTAAAAAAAACTATTTTAAAAAAATCATGTAACCTCTATATGTGACTGCATGGGCCATTATAGATTTATAAATAATTATGAATTCTCTAATATAAAATTATAAGAAACTAGAGACAACTTTTAATGTTCTAATAATGATCAAGATATAATGGGGTCTAGAGATATTTATCAAAAACAAATATTTTCCTATATATGTATACCCAATATGTCTCATAGATCATGTATAAAATTATAATACCCTATTCATGGACATCTAGTGACCATGAGACATGACATATGTAAATCTCTCTTAGTCATACCTTAGTTTAGTAATGATTAAATAATATAGATAAACACATATCATTTCATTAATATAAATGAATGAGTACATAATAGGTTTCTACCAAAATAAATAAGCACATCAACTTCCACTCATATGGGTATAATTATACACTTCCTCAAAAAAATTAATTGAGGTAAAGAATAACATACTCATCCTATAGAAGTGAAAATACTATATTAATTTATTAAAACCTAAAAAAGAAAACATGCCAAACCATTATTTTATTAACTAAACATCTTGGTCAACACAAATATGGTATCACAATTTGAAGGATCATATGTGAGACTACTTATTAATATTAGGTAATGGGGATTAATTTATGAAATGAGAACAAATAATTATAATGAAACCATGCATTAAACTATTTTTTTTATACTCAAATGAAATATAGAAAATAAGAACATTTCATTTTATGCCAAAAAACCATAATCTATATTTATATTAAATACCTAAATTGAATTCAGAAGAGCCACGTGGGGTGGATATAGATGAGAATCAAATGGTGATGTATCTACCCTAAAGATAAGAGATTCCACATCATCCTCAAAAATTGTAACCTTCTTCTTCTTGCAATAATTTATTGCATCTTAGTTCGAAATCCATTCCATACTGAGGACTATATCATATTCAATCATGAGTATGATAATAAAATAAGTAGATAAAGCACATTTATATACCATAATGGGGACAACCTGACAGAACATTGTTGAAATGATAATTCCCTTAAGAGTTTTGATTGAAAAATCAATTAGTTAATCAAGTTGATAATATCTAATTTTCATAGAAAACATAGAAGATATGAAAGAATGAAATGATCCAGAATGAAATAAATAATTGGCTAAGTTCAAGGAAAGGATTAAAGTACCTTCCACCACATCATTAGAAACTTCAACCTCCATAGTTGTGACTGCATAAGCTTGGCCTTTCTCCCTTGGACTTCTTTGGGGAATGTTTCCTGGACCCTTAGGACATTTTGGTTCATAATGTCTCATCTCCCTAAAATTGTAGCATTGAACATTGGTATTTTCTTACTTCCCCTTACAATCTCGAGATAAGTGTCCTTTTTATCCACACTTGTAACAAACTCCAATTCCCTTCAGGCAAGTTCCAGGGTATTTCTTCCCAAAATTACTATAGGGTGGAAGGTATACTCATCCCTTCTTCCCCATTTTTTAATTTCCTTTTCTAGACATTTCAGCAGCCCTCTTCTTCTCTTAAGTTCTCTTAAGGTCATAAGACATAGAAAATTTCTTCTCCTTCTTGATAAAACTTGAGAATATATCTTCATATGATGAGAAACATTTATAGTATATCCCTTTGAAGGGATTGTTTTGAACCATAAATGAATCGATCAATATTTATTCTTTGATTACATATGTAGTCTACAGTATGACTTTCCATCCATGTAAAGTTGGCTTCATACATGGAAACATGTTCATCCTCCTTCTTCCCCAAATTTATGAATTTCATTTCTATATCCTCTCATTGTTTGTGGGGAAAATATTTTTCTAGGAATATTTCCTTAAAATACCTTTATTCCATATCTTTTATATCCTCCTCCTACTTTATATTTTGGATTAACGACCACCACTAATTTTCATCTCCCGATAGAAGATAAACTACCATGACAACCTTCTCCCTTTTATTACATCCCAAAGTGAGAAATATCTTCTCGAGGAAGCATATCTACTACTCATCTGAAAATAGGTTTGTAGTCCCATTGAATGATGGATTTTGTTGTCGCATAAAGCAATCTAACATAGCTCCCATGTGTTTTGGATCTAGATGATCCAAACAGGTAAGGTTATTATTCATAACCTGAGTCATTTGTCCCAGTATAGCTACAAGTTGCTCATCACCAGTCACAGAACCTGAGCCAACATCATTATCTTGCATCAGTTGGAAATCCCTACATGGGACACACACGTTTATGTGGTTTCTATCCCTTTCACTTGACACCATTTCAAAATAATGTAATAAGCTAGATTATGTTATGAATCATAATTTATAATCGTAATGTAGAAAAATACTTTGCATAAATTGAAATTCTAAACATAGCGAATCTCGTAATCATAAACAAGGTTTATTTGAAGAAAAATTTACATTTAAATCCTTTATAATGTATTGTAAATAAAATTTGAATTATCCTAAACATATCCCCATGCATTGTCAAACTAGGTGCACAACAAGACCTATTGTTGTGTACCGGGATACCATAGGTCATGCCCGAAACTCCTTGTCAGAGTTTTCACTCCTAGGTACATCTATGCTAGAACCACGTCCACTTTTAGTATCTAGATTGGGATGTGTTTTCTAGAAAGATCCACATAATATTTTTCTTTCCAATATTACATGATGTTCTTGTAGGTTTATCCTCAAATACTAATCTAGGGTTTTCTTCCCTAATCTGTGTTTTCTAAATCTAGTTTCCATGTTTTCTACTAAGCTTCCTTTGATACCAAATGTAAGCCCCAAAACCAATTTATTCAAGACGGTACCTTTTTATTACATTGGAATATAAAAATGAAATAATCATATCAAAGGACCAAGTATTTTAGTATATTTGGAAACAAGATACATACATAGGTTCAGAATTACAACTTGAAATGAAAAAAAACATATTAGTTTTATTTGGAACATCCACAACTATAAGATTATCATTGGAGTTAAATCACACTAAACTTCTTCATGTCCTGAGAAAATGATACATATGAAATGGGTTATCTCAAATTATTAGTAAGGGTAAGAAATATAGAGGAATATATCTTAAACATAAACATTAGGCATGGTGAAGAACTAAAAACACATGCCTTTAAAAATAAACTTAAACACATTTTGGAAGGAATAAGAGATGAATAAATAATTCCATAATAAAACCAAATCATGTGTATTATACTATTAGAATAACCACATGATCCATCAATACTATTTTCATAATGAGGGAATGCATAATGAGGTGCATCATAACCATATTTTCAATGCCTGAGGCCAAAACCATAAAAATCCATTTTGTCAAGGCCTCGTGCTAAGACCATAGTTCGTCTCATGGGACCTACCGATGCACCGATGGGCTATAGTAGGCCCCACCAGACACTTACTAAGTCCAATGAATTCTTCATATGAATAGTGATTTATATAAACAACATATACATTCATATTGAATCTAATATATGAAATATAAATAACATTCCCTAAACATTAAGCATAAACACTAACAATTCTGAGTAAATTGGTGAATGGTTTTAAGATAGAAAATTCATAGTCAAAATAATAATGAAATATTCAATTATATATTGTATATGATATAATGAAATACTAATCACAATAATAAATTATAATCAATGATAATGTTTATGTATATGGAAATACTCTTATAAAATAATCGAGTAAATCTTGAGATAAATATTCTTTTATTTTGAAAAGAATATTAATTTTGGAAAAGTCATTGTATAAATAGAAGTGAAATAAGATTGTATTTTCAAAATAAAATGAGTGATTTAGAAATATAATTATTTCTAAAAATATAATTTGGAGTTCCCTTGAAAATAGTTAAGAATTTGTGAAATTCCCTTAAATCAGGTCTGTATTTCGAGAATAATTTTTGAAAGATCATTTTAAAAAATATAACTCCCCATAAATGAAAGTATAATTTTATTTGGTAAAAATATATATAATATTATCACAAAATATAAGATAAGTACATATAAATAAATAATAATTTAGTTTAGTTAAGTAGATTATAAAGTCCTGGAATATAAATTAGACTTATTATTAAATTAATTAATAACATATTTGATATGTATTTTTTTATAATAATTTCATTATGTTCATTTATGTCTTTATTTATAAGTTGTAATACTGAATTCCATCATTCTGGATTATTCATTTCCTTGGTTTTTATGATCTATATATTTGTATATGAATAAGGATGTTCATGGGGAAAGGATATAATTATAAAGAATTAAAATTATATATTATTTAAGAAAATAAATAATTTTTAATCTTTTCTATAATTGTATGAGAATAAATCATTTAATGAAATATTAATAACAATTACTTAGATAATTTGGCTGTATTTGGATTATTATGAACTAGTTTAGTCATATGAATTAATAAAATGTACATATACAGGTTCCTGAATATTAAGTAGGTTATAATACATATATTATAGTATTCTTCATCCATAAATATGGTTTCATGACCAGTAATAAAGTAGAAATTGATGAATGGAACTTCATCGTCCATGAAGGTATTAAATTGGAACCTCACAGATGATGATTTCATTTATAAAAGATATAGTGAGAGTAAGAAGATTGATATTGGTTATTACATTAAAATGGTATAATTATAGAATATAAATTAAACTAGAGTTATAAGTATAAATTAGTTATAGGTGGTTTGGAGATAATAAGAAAATAAAATAAATTGAAATGAAACTAAATGAAAAAAGAATGATTCTTTACTTCTTGAAATAACCTCATTGAGAACCTCCCTAATAGAAGGGGTCTAGCTATTTTGGAAATACCGAGAGCCGCTAGACATGGGGAGTGACTAAGGAAGGGTATTTCTATGGAAAATTATGGGGAATCACAGCTTACTGGAGTAAATAGAATAGGGTAATGAGGGTGGTATTTATAGTGTAGAAGAGGAGGGGGTTTAAATTATTTTCATAATTATTTTAATATTTTTCACAAGACAAAGAATAATATTAGTTCTTGTGACCATAATAGTAAAGAGAGAATGTGAGTTCAAACCAAGTGTTCTTACATCAGTCATGATGTCATAAATAGTTTATTTAACTGATAATTTGTATATATTGTATTTTACCAGATTTCACTATTTACCAAAAATTCAAGAATATCAAGAAAATCCAAAAAATACACCCTTAGAATTTTCCAACATTTAGAACTAAAAAATGAACTAAATTTTTTGAAAATAAATTATAATAATGATTAATGTAATTTTTAAATAAAATCATACTTTTTTCATAAATTTCAATTTTAAAACTATAAATCATTTTATATTTCCTTGAAAAAATAATCAAGAATCCATTATATTATAGATTTAATAAAATAAAATAATAATATGATTTACTATTCATAATGGTCATATTACTAATCATCAGGGTTTTTAACTATTCCCCAAAAATTAAAATTTGTTCTATCAGACTCCAAAAAACATACTGATCACAACCTTAGATAACCTCTCTTTGAAATTAAAAACATATTAGAGGAAAAATTAGGTTTAATATCTAGTTTATAACTTAGTTTTTCATGCATACAATATTTATTTTCAAAAACATGGGGTGTTACATTCTCTCCTCCTAAAAAAAATTATTCTTTGAAATTCATAGAATGATACCTTATAAAAATATTTGGGAAGGACATTATCATAAACTCATCAGGATCCCATTTTGATTCATCGATTTTATTATTTCACAAAAGTATCATTACCAGTCGAGTTGTTCGATTCTTGAACTCATATTCTTTAGTCTCTAGAATCTAGATAGTCTCACCACAGTATGATAAGACATGTTCCAATTCTATACTAACATAAGTGAGGCCATGCGTTTGGTTTTTCATGTACTTTCTCAATAGTGAGACATGGAACACTTTGTGTACTTTATACGGGCTAGTTGGCAAAGCCAAATGATATGAAACATCATTAATTATCTACATAATTGAAAAATTTCATATACCCCTACGGATCATTTTCCCTTTCATTCCAAATCTTATAACACCCTTCCAAGGAGATATATTTAAGAAAGAATGATCTCCCACTTGAAATTACAAATCCTTCCTTTGATTATCAGCATATATTCTTTATACTTTTAGCTACTTTGATATGGACTTGAATAGTATTTACCTTCGTTGTTGTCTCCTCCACATGCTCTGGTCCCACTAGCTTCCTTTCACCAACTTTATCCCAACATATTTGTGTACGACATCTATCTCAATTCAATGATTTATATGGTGCCATTTGAATTCATGAATGGAAACTATTATTGTATAAAAACTCTATCAAAGGTAAATACTGATCCCACATACCGTGAAAATATAGTGAGCAAGATCTCAACATGTCTTCTAATGTTTGGATCGTCTATTGTGATTTCCCTTCAGTTGAGGATTATAAGCAGTGCTCAAATGAAGTTCATTATCCAATTTTTTCTGAATACTTTTTTAGAATTTTGATGTAAATCGAGGATTGTGAACAGACACTATTGAAAAAGGTTCTCTATAAAGCCTTAAAACTTTATGATATAGAGTCTTTCAAGACTCTCTATTGAAAAATCCTCCCTTATAGCGAGAAAATGTTTTGATTTAGTAAGTTGATCCACAATTACCCATATTGGATCATTTTTTCTTGGATTTTTGAGTAATCCAATGGCAAAATCCCTGGTTATGTAATCCCATTTCTATGTAGGAATAGATAGAGGTTTCATAAATTTTATAGGATATTGTCATTTTATCTTCACTTATTGACAGACTAAACATCATGATACATAATCAGCAATTCCCCACGCCATGTTGTCCCACCAGAAATGTTCATTCAAAGCTGTATACATTTCAATTATCCCATGGTGTATAAATTTTTTTGAGTTAAGTGCATCATCCAATTACTCCTTTTTCAGATGGGGTGTATAGGGAATTCATGACCTCTTCCAAAATTTCAGAATTCCATCTTCACATACAAATTCAGCCAACTTCCCCTCTTTCACTGCATTAATTTTCTTTTGAAGGTTCTCATCATCAAGATGATAGCTTTTAATCCTTTATAATAAAGATGGTTCCACAACTAATTGAAAAATTAAGGATGTTTCCCCCACTTTGAAAATTCCCACGTCCATCTTTATTATATCCATGAATACATGATCCCTTTAAATCCTCATTTTTTCTAAATCTCTATGATCTTTCCTCCTCAATTCATCATCTACCTTATTTTCCTTTCCTAGGTGGCAGTGTATTGAAGAATCATAATCCTTTAGTAATTTGAACCATCAACTTTTCCTTTGGTTGAGTTATTTCTGTGAGATGATATACTTCAGACTCTTGTGATCTGAATATATCTCATATCTTTCACCATAGATATAGTGTTTCCATATTTTTAAAGAAATATCACAAAATCTAACTCATGATCTTGAGTAGGATTGTTTTTTTCATGATTTTTTAACATCCTTGTTGCATAGAAAATAAATCTATCATTCTAAAGATGGACACAACCAACTCATTTCTCGGTTGAATCACTATAGATCACAAAACCATTATTCCCCAATTGTAGAGTTAGGATTGGAGAATTCACTAATATTGTCTTCAAAATATTCCTCACATTTTTTCTATATGATCTTAACCTCTTTTCATCTAATCTTGTTCATTAGGTTAGCTAATTGGGAAACATTTTGAAAAAATCACCGATAATAACCTGATAATCCTATAAAACTACGTACCTCGGTTATGTTCATTGCAGTAGTCCATTCTTCCACATCATTTTTCTTCACTGGATCAAATGATATTTCATCATTAGAGATAATGTATCCAAGTAAGAAAAATGATTGAATCCAAAATTCACACTTGCCAAACTTCCCATAAAATTTATTTATTCTCAACGTCCTCAGGATAGTGCACAAGTTATTTTCATGATCTTTAGAGCATTATGAGAAAACCAAGATATCATCGATAAATACAACTACAAATTCATAAAGATATTTGTTGAAAACTGTATTCATTAGGCCTAATTTTTTTTTATTTTTTTTTATTATCCACCTTTTACGGGGTGAGGTGGAACCCTTACAAGGCACGAAGGCTTAATAGACAATTACATGACCCATGGGTCTTATGTGAATCACCCAGATGAGACAGCTTAGAACTACTCCTCCCTATAAAATGTCGTGAAATGAATGCTTCACCTTCACAAGGCAGGTCAGCTGGCTGTCTAGTGTAGAGCTGCACATGCCTGGTACTAATAGCAATGCCATACCATCTCATTCTTCCAATTATGGTTATCTCCCCTCTTGTGAATGCACCTGCTCTAAATCCTCATATAGAGCCTTTTCCCTTGTAATATTCCTAGTACTTCTTCATTTTTCATGTGGCCCGAAGGCCTTCGTATGGCCTGAAGGCCTTAAGGTGGCTAGAAAACATTGAAATACAACTGTACCGAAGGCCTTGGGTGGCCTGAAATCCATATAGGACAGAGGACTAAATCGGTGGCCCAAAGGACCCTTTGGATGAATGATTCTGGTGGCTATAGTATCGAACCGTTCCTACTATAGTTCCTATTAATGTACCCCCGAAATATGTCTCTACCCGGATTTGATCCCAAGTCTCTTGGATTCACATGTTGAGTCATCACCAACCGGGCTGAGGCTCATGTGTACGGTGAAAACTATATTCATAAGATCCATGAAAACTGAGGGTGCAATAGTCAGTCCAAAAGGCATTACAGTAAACTCTTAATTCACCTACATGGTTCAAAATGTTGTCATTTGAACTTTTTCCTTCCTTACAAGTAACTGATGATATCTAGATCGAAGTAAAATCTTCAAAAAATATTGGGCTCCATGAATGTGATCAAATATATCATCAATGTGTGGTAGGGGATACTTTTTCTTTATTGTTATAGCATTGATCATAATATAGTCAATAGACAACCTCATAGATCCATCTTTATTATGGTCAATATGAATTTTTGATCAACATAGGGAAACACTAGGTCGAACAAATAATTTATCACTCAATTTATCTAGATGTTTCATTAGTTATACTAATTCCATATTGTCCATTATATATGGATTCTTGGATATAGGTATATAACTGGGAATTATATCAATAGAGAACTCAACTTCCCATTCCTAATGATATCCAGGTAATCTTATGAAAACACATAATTATATTCTTTTATGATAGGTATGTACTCAATTTGAAAATTCCTTTCCTCACCCATATATATTGCATTCCATTCCTCCCCAATAATTGAATTTAGTAGTGCCACTGACGGTTGATCAAGATGAGAATCAGATGGTGATGTTTCTGCATTAATGATAAGGGATTCCACATCATCCTCAAAAATTGTAACTTCATTCTTCTAACAATTTTTTTTTCATCATGGTTCGAAATACAATACATACTGAGGATTATATCAAATTAAATCAAAGGTATGATAACAAAATTAGTAGATAAAGCACATTTTTATGCCATAATGGGGACTTCCAGACAAAGATTTGTTGCGATGATACTTCCCTTGGGATTTTTGACTGATAACTCCCTTATTAAATAAAATCGGAAATATCTATTTTTTGGAAAAATGGGAAGATATGAAAGAATGAGATGATACAGAATCAAATAAATCATTCTCTATGTTCGAGGAAATGATTACAGTACCTTCCACTATATCATTAGTAACTTCATCCTCCACAGGTGTGACCACATAATCTTGGACATGATCCCTTGGCCTTCTTTGGGGAACATGTCCCTGAAACATAGGAAATTCATGTGCATAATGTCCCATCTTCCTGAAATTGTTTCATTGAACATTGGTAGCTTCTTTCTTCCCCTTACAATCATGATATAAGTTTCCTTTTTCTTTGCACTTGTAAGAGACTCACATTCCCTTCAGGCAAGTGGTAGGGTTTTTCTTCCCACAATTATTGTAAAGTGGAAGGTCAACACTTCCCTTCTTCCACATTTTCTACTTTTCTTCTCTAGACTTTTCAGCATCCCTCTTCTTCTCTTGCTTTCATTTAAGGTCACAAGACTTAGAAAATTCCTTCTCCATCTTGATATTACTTGAGACTATATCTTCATAAGTTGAGATACTTTGAGATACTAGATCCCTTCAAAGGAGTTTCTTTAAACCATCAAAGAATTGATCAATCTTGATCCTTGGATTATGTATGTAGTCCACAACATGCATTTCCATCCTTGTAAAGTTGGATTCATACTTGGAAACATTTTCATCCTCCTTCTACCTCAAATTAAAAAATTAAATTTCCATATCTACTTATTTTTTATGGGGAAAATATTTTTCTAGAATGATTTCCTTAAAATCCCTCCATTCCATCTCCTCTATTTCTTCTTCCTCCTTTGTGTTTTGAATTAACAACCAACACAAATCCACATCTCTTGATAGAAAATAAACTTCCATGACAACCATATCTCTTTCATTACATACCAATGCGATAAATTTCCTCTCTGGGGAACATATCCACTACTCAGTTACAAATGGGTTTGTAGTCCAATTGAATGATAGAGGCTGTTGTCACAAAAAGAGATCTAACATAGATCCCCCATGTTTTCGATATGAATGATTTATACGGGAAAAGTTATTATTCATATCTAGAGATAGTTATCCCAATATTATTCTATGTTACTCAACACCAGTCACAACACCACATCCAAAATCATTATCTTGCATCAGAGGGAAATCCCAACATGGGACACATGAATTCATGTAGTTTCCATTACTTCCACAAGGCACCATTTCTAAAAAATGGAGTACCCTACATTAGGTTGTGAATTAGAAAGTATAATCTCAATGTATAAAAATATATAGCATAAATTCAAATTCTATACATAGTTAATATCAAAATCATAAACATGATTTCCTTGAGGAATAAAATACATTTAAATCTTTAATTATGGCTTTTAAAAAAATGTGAGTTATCCTAAGCATATCCCCAAGGAGTTTCAAACCAGATTCACAGTATGACCCGTTTTCATGTACCGGGATACCCAAGGTCAAGCTCGAAACTCCTTGTTGGATTTTTCACTACTAGGTACGTTTGTTGCAGAACCAAGTCCACTTATAGTTTCCATAAAGGGATTTATTTTCTATAAATATCAACATAATCTATTAATATCCATGATTCATGGATTTTCGTGTATGTTTATCCTCAAATTATATATTAGGGTTTTATCCCTAATCTATATTTTCTAAATCTAGTTTCCAAGTTTTCTATTCAACTTCCTTTGATACCTACCATAAAGACCTGACCCTAGTAGTCTAGAGATGGGGCCTTATTTTATAACACTATAAAATTAACAAGGAATATTTATTCCAAAGGCATGATTTGTTTATTATAATTGGAAACAAGATACATACATAAGTTCAATGAAACAACATCAAATGAAAAACAACATATAAGTTTTATTTGGAACATCTACAAATATAATTTTATCCTAGCAGGATAATCATACTAAAATTCGTCACATCCTGAGAAAACAAAACATAATAAAGGGGTGAGCCCAAAAACTTAGTAAGGGTAAGAAATACAGTGGAAGATATCACAAACATAAACATTACGCATGGTGAATAACTAAAATCACGTGCCTTTAAAAATAAACTTAAACACATTATGGCAAGAATAAGAGCTCAATACATAATGTAATAATAAAACATAATCATAGGTATTCTACAAGTAGAATAACCACATAAACCATCAGTAATATTTTCATAATGAGGGAATTAACAATGTGGGACATCATAACCATACCGTTAAGGCCTCTTGCCAATACCCCAAAAATACATATTTTCAAGGCCTCATGCCAAGAATATAGCATGTCTAATTGTACCTAATGATGCACTGAGGGGATACAGAAGAAACCACCAGACCCTTAATTAGTCCAATTCATTCCTCATATGAATTGGGATAAATATAAAAAACATATACACTCATATTGATATTATCATATGAAATATAAATAACATTCCCCAAACATTAAGCATAAACACTAACCATTCAATGTAAATTGGTGAATGGTTTTAAGATAACACATCCATAGTCAAACTAATCATAAAAAATTCAATTAAATATGGTATATGACATCATGAAAAATTTAACCCAATAATACATTACAATCAACTATACTATTGAAATAGATGGAGCTACATTTATAAAATCATCGAGTAAATCTTGAGATAAATACTCTTTTATTTTGAAAAGAAGAGTTATTTTGGAAAAGTTTTTTTACAACCAGTAGTTAAGTAAGATATTATTTTCATAATAAAATGATTTATTTTGAAAGATAATGGTTTATAAAAATATATTATATAGTTCCCTTGAAAGTAGGTATGAATTTGAGAAATTCTCTTAAATTGGGCGAGTAATTCACAATTTTTTTTGAAATATCCTTTTAAAAAATTTAACTCCCTATAAATGAAAGTTGGATTATGTTTAGTACAGATATATAGAACATTATCATAGAATATAATAGGAGTAAATATGAAAAAATAAGAGATTAATTGAGGTAATTAGATAATAAGAATAACCCAAATGAAAATGGAGGTTCGGGTAGAAAACCCTTACCTTAAGTTTGAATGTTCTCTTTTCTTGAACTTAAGGTCCAGGAATATTAAATTAGACATATTAATAACATAATTAATAACCTATTTAAACATTATTTAGTTTATCAAAATTTTATTAAGTTCATTTATGTTCTTATTGATAAGTTATAAGATTGAATTCTGTCGTTCCAGAGTGTTCATTTCCTTGGGTTTCATGATCGGTATATGCGTATATGATTATGGATTTTCATGTGGAAAATATGTAATTATCCAGAATTTATATAATATATTATTTATGAAAACATTAATGTTTTAATGGTTTTTACATGGTATGAGGATGAATAATTTGATGGAATATTAATGACAATCACATAGATTATTTGGCGGTATTGAAATTATTATGAACCCGTTTTGTCATATGAATTAATACTATGTACATATATAGGTTTTTTAATATTAATTAGGTTATAATAAATATATTATAGTCTGGTTCAACCATAAAAATGGTTTGATGACCATTAATTAAGAATAAAATGAAGAACGAAACTTTTTCATCCACAATGGTTGTAAATTAGAACCTCACAAACGATTATTTCATTTATAAAAGAGAGAGACATTAAGAAGATTAATAGTTGTTATTACATTAACACGATATACATCAAGAATATATATGATAATAGTGTTATAAGAACCCATTGGACAATTCATGTTAGGAGAGAATATGAAAATAAGATAAATTGAATTGAAACTAAATGGAGAAAAGGAATATGCTTTACCTCTTGAAATAAACATCTTGAGAACCTCTTTAAGGGAAGTGATTTTGGTCTTTTGGTAATACCAAGATTTCCTAGAAGAGGTGAGTGACTAAGAAAGGGTATTTGGATATAACTTATAGGATCTTCATATCTTTGAGGAGTGAAGATAAGAGGGTAATAAGGGTGGTACTTATAGTAGAGGAGAGGAGGGGTTTTACATTATTTTATTCATTATATTAATATTTATTCTCAAGATTTTGAATAGTATTGGTTCTTGTGAAAAAATAGTAAAGAGAGAATGTGAGATTGAAACAACTATGATTACATCAGTCATGATGTAATAAATATTGTATTTAACTGATAATTTGTATATATGGTATTTTACCAAATTTCACTATTCATATGAAATTAAAGAATTTATGAAAAATTCCAAAACATCACCTTGAAAATTTTTCAATGTGTAAAATTAAAAAATGAAATCCTTTTTAAAATTTTTTTCTAAATATTATTCTTTTAATTTTTAAATAAAATCAAACTTTAATAAAAAAATTAAAAAATTTAAAACTATAACACCTTTTATATTACCTTGAAAAATTAATCAAAATGTCATTGTCTTATAGACTTAAGAAAATAAAATAATGATATGATTTACTATTCATAAGGGTCATATTAATATTCATAAGGGTACGTTACTGTTCACCAAGAAAACAAGTTTGTTCTATAAGACTCCAAATAACTTACTAATCGTAACTCTAGATGACCGTTTATCAAAATTCAAGACATAGTTGAGAAGAAATTATGTTTAACAATTAGTTTATAACTCTGTGTTTCATGAATGAAATATTTATTTTCAAAATATTGGGGTGTTATAGTAATATAACCATTACATGTGCCATATTGATGAATCTATTCAGAATCATTCCACTTAGGACATTGATTTTCATAATAACTATTCCTTTTGCACATAAATCCTCTAACCTTTGATGACGTCTGAGGGAGTCCAACATTCCTTTACTTTTTGTTAGCTAAACCCATCATTTTTCCTTTATAGTTACTTGCTTTGTGTGCCACTTTTCCATAGTGGAACCACCTTCATGTCCCTCTAAGACATTTTATCAGGTGATTCTTTCTACATTCTTAACACAAAGGAAACCAAGTCTTCTTTCCTATATGGTCTCTATTACATGAACTCTCATCAAACTCTATATTTATATTTTATACTGAATCTGAGAGTTTGTTAAGGTTCTCTTTTTTGATCATATACCTTCAAAAATGATTAGGTGTGATCACAATATCATTCACTATAGTGATCATCACATTTGATTTCTCACCAATAGAGTTTCCATCACCTTAATCATTAATCGAGTTCCATATGGTTACCTTTATTTACTAAAACCAAGAAGAATTGAGTAAGAACAAATTATCCTTGAGATGAATCACATAATCATAAAAACAACTTATATTATTTATAAATTATGAAACCTTTATTAAAATATGACTCCTTAGGTATATCCTATGTTATTCATAACCTACTCCTATTTCAATCCATCAAGACGATTCATGAAGAGTTTGTGAATTCTGAAAGAATATCCCTAGGGATGTCAAACTAGTCAAGCATTAAGTCCTGTTTTAATGTACCAGATTATTCCATGTCAGGACTAGAACATATTGTCAGAGTTGTTAGTCCAAGTTTCATCTTTTATAGAGCTATATCCAGTTGTAGTATCCAAAAACGGATGTATTTCTATGAAACCGCTCACTTTATCCTTTAACTAAATTCCAAAACATTTTATTATAGTTTTACTTATCATTATACTTATCCATAGACATGTCCTTAGGATTCTAAATAAGGTTTTTTTCAATATATATTAGAATGTTTAATAAAAACATTGCTCTAGTGCCAACTATATTGACCCAGTCTTGACGTACATAAGCATTACATCACTTTTTTGGAATACGTATACATTAAAAAAATAGATTCCCAAAGACTATACTATTTTAGGGCCCTTGAAAACATGGAAACGGAATCCCTAGCACCTAAGTGAGAAATATTATCTTCCACTAGGTTCTCCCTAACTAACACCCTTAATATAAAAATCATACTTAATACAAATCTTCATAATCGGTGGAAGGAAACATAAAAAGGGTTGAGCTCAGACGTTCAGTAAGGGAGAAAAAGTGAAAAATAAAAGATTAAACATGAGAATAGTGGTATGATAACATGAACATAACATTAGAAGATCTCACACTGCATATCAATATCATAAACATGAATCAAGGAATAAATCTTGAGAGTTCATAATACATGAGTCATAAGAAAATAAAGAACATAATCCATGAAATCATAACATTGTAATAAACAAGTAATTTTGGAAGACACATAAAAATATAATATTATTTCCATATTTTCCGAGGCATCACTTCCAATACCATCTTATAAGACATGGTTTTAAAGAAACATATATTTCTGTCGAAAGGTAGAGGTAATGTCATACTATATTAGAAACAGTTTATTAAATATAGTTTGTAAAAAAGATTGAAAAATGGTATCCATACATTAATATATCATAAATAACATGAGGAGAATAATGTTAATCAGTGTTCCTGCGATATGGAACATAATATTTCATCCAAGAAAACATAATCATAAACATTCTTGAAAAGCGGTGAAATTATTTTAATAAATTTTTATAACTTAGTAATATTGATCCATAATTACTATGTAAGAAAATGAAATCACATGAAGTAAAAATAACATGAAATTTAGTATATTCATGATATAACATATCAAAGGTAGTATATACACCTCATAAAAAATATTGTTTCATATCATTGAATGTGTTTCAAAAGAATGAAAACTAGAAAAAAAATTACATTACATATTTGGTAACTTTTGAAACTTAAACCCCATGATATAAATATAATAACAAGGCCATGTAAATACCCACATATTTAATTATAATAGTAATAAAATACATTAATGGGTAGTATATACACCACACAAAACAAGTGAGTGGTGAATAAGGCATGTGTCTCACAGAAATAAGGATTGAGATGAAATTACATTACATTGTGTCTTGACTCTCGTCATACTAATTAAAACCTCCTATATAATAAACATAAATTTATTATAAATCTATCAAAGAACCATATTATTACTTAAAATACCATATAGAGTTTTATTATGTCTTTTTATTTCTTGATTGTTAAAAATTATATATTAAGGTTTCACTTCGGGTAATATCCTCTTTATTTTTTTTCATGTGTATTGATTTGTTATATCTTTGGTCCTTATATTTATCTCAAGATTTCCAAAATTTAAACAATCATTTAAATAAAATTTATAATCATTATATTTTTATTATAAAAATTAATATTATATAGAAGTATTTAATGGAATACATAGTTCCTAGATACAGTATGTCATAGGTATGGGTGAACGCTGTTTCTGTTTAATTATTGTGTTGAAAGAAAGAAAGTAAAAGAAATATATATATATATATATATATATCAATATTACATTATAATTATTATATCATATATAACATATATATTCACTAAACCCATCCTTAATACATTTTATGCAGTGTATGAATAAATCACTTCACATTGAGGGGGTGGCTGTCCGGACTTCCTCAAATGAAATTATAATATTAACAGAATATGAGAAGTATAAAAATATGTGTGGTAAAAGAATTATAGAAGCATAAAAATAAAATAAATAATAAATAAAAAATATATAAACATATATTACATCATAATTTCCACCATGAGATGTGACAAAGTAAAAAATAACAATCATCGTGAAGTGAGGATGCAGTTACTGAAAATTAACTTTTTTATTAAATAGACCTCCTTTTAAGGGGTGAGGGGGAACCCAATATATCATCGAATCAGAAAAAACTAATAGATCCAATAGAATAGAAAATCAAGACAAAAATCAACCTACACTACAAGATATAAGATCCTCCCAGCAACAAAACCCATTAAAACCAACATCCTTTTTCCAAAAAACGATCGGCAAGTTGTCCCAGGAAAAGACGCATTTCCCAGAAACTGTTGGCTGAAGCCATACCTTCTCAAACATGCAATTATGAATAGCCATGAAATACCGAAAACCATGCCCTACACCTAATTCGAATCATCTTCCTTGTGGACAATTGGTTGCAAAATCACTTGAGCAGCGGACCACCGAGGCCAAACACATTCAACCAAATCACACATTCAAACCATAAAATCACAAAATCGGCACTACAAAAAACATAATATCTTGGTCTTCCATCTTGAATCCAATGAGAAGTCACCTCGACTGGTCACCGAGGGAAACAATTTCCAAACAGTCACCACAAACAACATAAAAAACAAATAACACCATGATCAAACCTCTAAGGAAGCCACCTGAAGACCCTCCCCCCTCCACGCCACACCGAAGCTAGAGCCTCGCCTCTCCAGAACACGATGGCCAAGCTGAGACCATCTTGCCGATTCCCAACCAAGTTCCATCACAGCGACAAGCCTTCAAAAGGGATGACAAGACAGATCTGCACCTCACAAGGGATGAAAAGCTAGATACATACCTCGCAAGGGATAACAAAGCTAGATCCACCACTGGGACAATGCACGAGGAAGACAATGTCAAAGTTGTGCCTGGACCATCGCCGAGCCAGGGGCCAAAGATTGGGATCTCTCTCATCCTCACTATGGCACACCGACTGAGCCAAGGACACAGATTTGGACACCAACCCACACTACACCAAGCTGAAGGAGGGTAGGTGGTGAAAATGGAGAATAATAACACAATCCCGCGAGAGGAGGATCTCACCACAGCTCACATGCCTCCCCTTCCTCAAGTTAAACATATAGCACGAAGGTAGTTCACCGTACATATTAGTAGTGTGTTCATTACCCATTAGATGGAGGTTTGTGTATGTATAGGTCAAAACCATAGCATAAAACAACCTAGTATATTTAAGATACTGGTGTTGTTATAAAATCATTGAATAATAATATTTGAGGGAGTAGAGAAAGAAAATAAATGAAATGAGTTCGAGGGAATGTGTTATCTCTTAATCGGGTAACTCATTTTGGTTTTCACCAAAGGGATTACATGGAACGATTTTGTAAAAATGGTGTCTTAAAGGAGTTGGTGAGGGATTTTTGGGCTCTATTTTCATATAGTGTTTCTGACCAAAATTGGATTTATAGTTGTGAGGAAGTGGGAGGAGTGGAAGGCTTTTAGAATGTTGGAGGAGTGACACTCTTGTAATATTTTGGAAAAGGGAAACCCCACCCACATTTTTTATTTAAAGTGGATACAATAATGCTAAATAGTATATAAAATGGAGTATAGGGTCATAATATGTCCACATAACTGATTTGGACAAATTTATAGGTCATTTTGGGCCCTGCGTTTATGGTTTAGTCACTTATTAAGCTTAATTTAACCTTAATTGTTGTAATTAATTTTAATTACTTTCTATATTTTTTTGTCAAAAAGTAATTTCACATTGATAGAAATTATAAATTAGGTTTATTCGAAATATATATTCCATTTCCCCAAATTCTAATCACGTAAGAGGTAGAAATTAATTTAAATTTAATCATGTAGTCGGGCTAACAATGTAGGTTTTTAATTTAAAAAAGATCAAAAGTTTGCTAAATTTTTATTCATAATTTCAAGGTGAAATTGGTTTTAATTACCTAAATTAGATTATTTGATAGAAATTTTATATATTAATACTTTTAAAACTATTTAAAATATAATATAGCCTTATAAATAAATTAAATGAAAATAAGTTTTGAACTAAAACACTGTATTTTTCACTATTCATTAAAATAATAATACATCATAAAAAGTACCAAATATTCACAATAAGATAATTTTTATTATTCTATTTCAAAGGTAAATATTATTTTGAAATATTAAATATATAAAATTTCCAAAAATTGGATTTATATGGGTTCTCTATAAAAACGTTCGTAAAATTTCCTCAATAAAAATATCATGTTTTATTTGTTAAATTGGTTTTATTCTTATCTAATGATTATAAAATCTATAGGATGAACATAAAAAATATTTCCATGAATTTATAACATATATATTACAATAAAATTACATAATAATTGTAATTTATTTTACTTATTATGATCAAAAGAACTTTGTGCGCATAAAAATAGTATTATATAAAAAATATATTTTTATATTCCATTGGTTCATATTTTAATTTATAAATAATTTAAAACTAATTATTTAATTTTAAATTTTTTCAAAACTATATATTTACATAAGTTATTTAATAATGTTCTAAAATATAATTTAATAGATAAGCTATTTATTATTATATTTTTGAAAATAATATATTATTGTTCAGTAAGACTCAGTCTTATGTGTTACACATGCCATTGTGAATGTTTTTCTTAAATGAATATTAATCTTACCTCAGTGTTTTGTATATAGAAATATAATCATTATATCTCATTTAGTGAACAATTAAATTGGAATTTCGTATAACACAATCTAAATTAATGATTTAATATATATATAATAACTATTTTCATTGTTGTGTTAAATGAAAAATATGCAAAAGACTAAATTACATTGGAAAAAGTATTTAACAATATCTCAAAGTGTTATAAGTTTAACACTCCTCACTAACTTAAACTAAAAGGTAATCCATTTATATGTATAAAGAACATCATTTAGTCCTTTCACGAGTTGTGGTATAGGTTGGCGAGGGACCCCAACTTGAGACATCCAAAGGAGGGTGTAGCATATGTACTATTTAGTTATAAATTCAGAACTAGGGTTGGATTTGTTTTATATAGATTTAGGTAATGATTTTTCTGGTTCCCAAAAATTAATACCTCAGGTGAAAAACAATTTGACCCTTGATTTGGAGATATTATCAGTGGTATTCACCATGAATATGTGATGACACTACCTTATGGGAGAATAATTTTTCTTAAATTATAACCACAATATTCTCAGGAATATGTTTTCAAAAAATAATAATAACTCTATATGATTTTATAGATAGTGTACTGGAATTATTATGACTTTGAGATAGTCTATTGTCTTAGTGAGAGGAAATTTCTGGTATATAATCTCAATAAGATATCTTGTTCATAGTATTTGAGGAAGGTGTATAAGTAGATAACCTCATTGTAGTTTTCCTTAGTTGACATGGATGATTAATCTTGACTCTAGTAGATTTTTATTACAAAACTACTTCTTCAGCATTAAAGGGAGGCTCAACATTGAGATATTGATTATGAAACCTTGTTTGGGAAGATATCCTCTGGACATGCTCCGGATGTATTTGTTGATGGTGGGGGAAATTGTATATTTTTTTAAGGATGGATATTGGTAGTAGTCACACTACAAGAGATGGTACTAATGGAGTTCCACAAATCCCCTATATCTATACTATAATAAGTTTTAAAGATATAAAAATATATTTTATATCAATTCTGGTGGAAAAAAATGAAAATATATGTAGACAGGATTACATATTGATGACTCACTTTCCCATTGGTAATGGTTGATCACAGGGTTCTAGTTTCTTTAGCTCGCCCCCTTAAAGTTCCAAAGTGTAATTGGGATGGTATCCTTATGTACTTAATGATAGTAAATTCATGATAACCTAGAGATCAAGACACAATATGGGTGATTGCAGAAAGACTCAATATGTTACTCCACCTCCTAGCCATTCCAGATCAGAGTTCAGTTGGACTCATTTACATGCAAGTGATAGTCCAACATCATGAATATCCACTGAAAATCATCTAACATAATTATTATTTCATCACATAATGGGTTATGGATAGATTATAGGAGGTTTTGAGAACATATTTGTTGCTGAGCATGGTATTCCTCCTCTAGGCTGATGACCAGTCAGAACTAACCATTCATGTTTTGATGGATAAGATTCAAGCATGCATGTTAGAATTTCTCTATAGCTGATAAGATCATTTACATTTGGTGGATTTTGTTTATAACATATACCACACCATCGTCAGTATGTCTGTAATTGAGAACATGTATTGGAGACCCCATAGGACACCACTGTGATGGAATGTTCTAGGGAAGTCATCACTCATGGGATTCGAGTTAGTGAAGGTGACATCAGATAAGGTTCAAATCATAAAACATTAGATGAGTTGTAATAACTACAATTTTTCCATTTACTATTTTCAAATATTGTGTGGATTATTTTCAAAGATAGGCACTGAGACAATGTGAGGTTTCAGGACCCAATTCCCAAAAAATTAATTCTTGAAATATATTAAATATATTAATATAAAATGCATGATGTTTTTATGAGAAATTAGAAAAAAAATTAATTGGATCCTTTAATCTAAAATATGAGGCCTTTATTGATTTTAGAGTGTGGTTTTTACCCTAGGTGTGACTTAACCTTGGAGCGTATCAAGACATCAGGTTGATCACCACTTCTTGCGAATTAATAAAATAAATTAGTTAAATTCATTATTTTATTATGTGATTTAGTGAACTAATTTATTCCTATACAAACACTCTATTAAAAAAATCCCAAGAATAGTTGTATAGCCCAAGATATTTGAGAGAGGGTATTGTAGGAGCTTCTATTGTCAAGAGATGATCAGATGGTGGATTATCGATCAATGTCAGATGGATCTCAAGGATCTCACAAACGATAATAAAATGGAATTTTTCTTCACTAGTGACTGATATAAATTGGGTATTAAATTTGTTTTATATGTATTTATTCTCATTTATATATTCCTATACCAAATATTAATTAATCGACCAAAATTTTGATTCACGGATCAATCATATTGAGTGTATGGGTTTGATTGTAGGGATTCTAGGAGAAATTGTTTAATATATTTTGGATATTCATTTTTCATTCTAATTGAAACTAATAAAGGCCAATATGTACATGGTTGATGTTCTTTCCACTTTTGTAGGTTTCTTAGTTTTCTACCACTATTATTTGTGTGTTCTTTTATGGAATGTTTTTTTGTTTGAGGGTCAATGAAATACGAGATAATAAATAATTGAGCCCTCATTTCTAAGAAAATAGATAAAAATAACATATCCATGTTCTATATTAATGATAGATTGATATTATATTGTAAATACATTGGATTGGGACTACATCAGAGTCATTCATGCAAGGTTGTTTTATGTATAATGGAGATGTAGATTCATGTGGATATTATTAGAAAATTGGACACCAGAAAATGGTCAATGGTGATGGAATGGTCTGTCAAACCCTAGATCTAAGATTCATGAGGATAATTGATAGGGTTGAAAATGGATTTGATAATCCGGATGAGGAACCTATGTAATTTTAAAAAATATTGATATATACAGTGTCTACTTTGGTAACACACACCATGTGGGACCCTTAGGTGTGTCATTAGGGTTCCCTATAGAAGATAATTATCACACGACATGTGATCTCTATCACATAATGTGTGACCCTTACCAAGAGGCTCAAAATATACCTAGGATGTTATATGAACATGTATTGGAGTACATATGATCAGACACACCATGTACTAGGGAACAGACCCGACTAGAGGGCCACTAACATGGTCAGGAATACATGGTCTTCGACACGTCATATACTCATACATGGACATGGAAACATTTAGTGATACATGGGAAGGACCTGATGACTATGGGAAACACAATGTACAACCAGTACACATAGTGTACACCTTCATAGAGGTATTTAATCCCTTTTTATATTTATCTCGGATAACATTCATTAGGGTGAATAACCTTGTTTCATTCATTGAGGGTTTAGTATGTAATCATGTATTATATATAGGATTGTTATCCCTTCAGATGGTCTGTTGTATTGGATAGATTTATTGGAATCCTTCCATGAGTCCTGTAGTGATATCATCTATCATCATCATTTCCCTCGGTCATTTTTTAAGATTCATCATGACCAACACTAGTTGGGCATCGATTCTATAGTTATTGGGTTATTCTAGATTGAGTTATTGGTATACCACATGGTATTGGGGTGTGATCCTCATCTTTTTTATCATTATTATAAGACCAATAGTGGTCACATTCTATTATGAGAGTTGATGATCAATACCATTGGAGAAGACGTCCTTAGTGATATAATTCTTAAGGAGTCTGTTCTCTCAGACGAGTGTTTTGTAGAATCTTTGAGCAAGAATCCTAAGTCGTAAATACGGTGGTGACTTTCCCTGAAACTATGTTTATGTTTTTTTATATATTGATATTATTATTATATGTATTTTAGAAATATACCTATGATGATATTACTATTATTATTGATGTTATATGATTAGTTATATTAAGGTGGCATACTGGGTATTTTTATTCACACCCATGCCTTGGATTTTCCCTCACATTTCATGTATTATGTAAAAGATCATCCTTTTGAAGGATTCCTAGTTGGAAAAGGTCTAGTGGATCTTAGTGATCTAAACAGACTGAGATGTGTTACTACAATTACCTCAAAATCATTCATCTTCTATACTTTCATGTTGGATATTTGTTCATTTCCTTTCTAGTTGGCTTGTATTTGGCCCTTTTTCTTTCCATTACCTATTTTCATATTCTAATGGTGGGATATTTTTATATGTATCTCTACATTATTTTCTATTGTTTTAAATTTTATCCTTTTAGGGTCTTGGATATGTGTTCATTCATATAGTTACATTTTGTTAACTGATTCTATGTGTGTTGTATGCCTACTAAGAATTGGTTTCCAACCCCTGTACTATTGGATGTGGGAATGGGGTAGTCATGTCATGAGCCTCGTTGGGAAATGTCATTGTAGTTTAGTGTTAGTGAATTCATTTCGAACTTTTATATTGAAGTCTATGAGATTGGTTTGGGGAAACCGTGTTCTGTATATTGAGTTCAGATTTCAGGACAATGACTTTAGTGTTAGTGTGTCCATTGAAGTATCAATACACTAGGACTATGATAACCCATCTTTTGAATTGGTATATCTAGACACTGGTTGATGGGAAACATTGACACATGAATCATTTATTAATTGTTTTAGGTTTTTAGGTACTTCTTTATTATACTCTCTAGATATACTCAATGACCATGGAACATCATTTATATTTCTAGACACATCCATAAATTTTGAAAACTAGGATTTAGAATCAGGATCCCAAGGATGAACCCCTACCTGATGAGGGTTTTATACAGGGACCCTTTCAAGATGTGTTACCTCCATGTAGGGAACCAGTTATATGAAAACCTATTGAGCATTAGATGATGCCTATAGTAAAAATATATGAGGTACACAAGATGCATGTTCTTTATGAGTTTATGTGAAAAGACCAATCAGGTTCCAAGGTGAGCCATACCCATAGGTATATGAGGACAACATTAGTGATATGATGTAGTTTTTAAATCTTTTTTGGAAACTATTATATCAAATCGTGGTTATAGAGCACGATTTCCCCATGGATCTACATGACGTTGGTGGGTCTTAGTGACTCAGTTGTATGATTAAGAGACTCTTGCAATGTTAGGGTTTGAGATCCTTTTCATAAAGTACTTTTCTAAATATATGTTGAGGGTTATGTTCATTTAGGAGATTTTATAGATTTATTAGGCTAGTACAACTGTGATTGAGTATTCATCAAGGTTCACCAACCTCCCTCAGTACTCTATGAATATGGTGTGTGATCAGTTCTTTTAGGATCAAACCATTGAGTAAGGACTATGTAGATATATGTAAGCCAATATGATACCACTATGATTGAATACCAATTATGGTCTTCTAGATCTTGAATTAGTGGTCAGGAGTTTTCTAGATGATAAGACAAAGATAATGGTTGTTGGATGTGGGCATGTATTAGCAGATACTTTTGTATTAGGGAGCCGAAAGCAAACTCAGTGATTTAGAAGTATGAGAAGCTTCAAGAGAAGATCCTAGGATATAAGTTCTATGATTTAGGTCTCATAATATGGGTCTAATCATCCAATAGAGAGTTGTTACTACTCTTATTATGGAAGGGGGAATCGTTTATAGGATTGTCTGACCCAATATACAATTGACAAAGAGATTATGGATGGGATACCTAGGAAGAGGTAGAAGAGAAACATATAGGTCTATAGGGAGGTGGATGTAGTAGTGTAGCTAGAAGAGAAGATATATGTGGTTGACATTTGGATCGGTTCCCACCACCACCCCTATATGGTCCATGCTGGGATTAGGGAGCTGGGGGACATGGGAAAGGGAAGCTGTAGGGGGTCACGGAATATGACACAGAAGATCCAGGGATTATATGAGTTATGATATGTGTCATTTTGACTATAGTTACAGAACTGATAGATATATTTTTAATTCATTCAATTATTTTCAACAATGTTGTATAAGACTTATCGATTCTGTTTGAGCCTTTTGGATCGGCCGTTATTCTTAGAGACTCCCAATAGTGGTGACACACTGGTCACAAAATTCTGTTAATAGTGTAACCAGGATATTAGAGGTGATAGTTTTATTTGGTATCTCTTTGTAGGATAGATTTGGAGTTACAACATCATCTCTGTTTTGTACTATTTATCTAATGTTCAAGCCCTAATAAAGTTTTTCAGGAAGAGGATGTGGTGTGTCCATGGGGATGATTTGTGGTAATTCTTTGTGTGATAAAAGGAAACCAATATATATCTTGTTAAAATCATGCACATGAGGTTATAGATAATCATTAATTATTTGGATAGTGTGACGCTTGGTGTAGTAGATTCTACGAGTTTCCAGTTTTTGGTAGTGGTGGTGGAGGATGAGGACGACTTTCCAGAGGAAATTTTAGGCATTTCTCATTACTGAGAGATAGACATCTGTATTGATCTATACCCTAGGATTTACCTGATATCTATGATATCATATCAGATGGATCTCACAGAGCGTTGAAAGCTAAGGGTGTAGTTGAAGGACATATAGAGGAAGGGATTTGTTAGACCCAATGTTTCACCCTAGGTAGCCACATTTTTGTTCACCAAAAAGGAAGACAATAGATTTAGGTTGTGTTTTTATTATCTTCTCCAAGACTAGGTGACCCAAAAGAAACATATCCTCTACCAAATATTGATGACCTATATTACCAATTGATAGGGTTATGATGGTTCTTGGAGATTTAATTCGGATGATGCTATCACCAATTTTGAGTTGGGTGTGATGATATAGAAAAGGCAATATTTTAATGTCACTATGGTCAAAATATGTACTCGATGATTCTCTTTGGTGTAATGAATGACACAATAGATTTCATGGGAATCTTGAATAGGATCATTCATAATTTCTTATATTGGTCTTTGGTAATCTTAATCAATGATATACTAGTGTATTTATCATACAATGATAGGCACACAATACAATTGAGAATGGTTTTGGGCATACTTCGAGAGAACAAACTTTACAAGAATCTCTTGAAGTGCATGTTCTTGATTTAAGACGTCCAATTTAAGGGACATGTTATCTAAACATATGGTTTTTTATTTGATCATTCAATGTTTGTGTCAGTGTTAGAATAAGATCCACCCAATAACATGAAATAGGTATGGGGCTTCCTTGGGTAGGTATGCTTCTATCATGAACTTATACATGATTTTTCCAAGATAATAGCTCTGTTGATAGCATTGACTAGAAATGGGTAGATTTTATTTTTGAAATAAAGGTTCTAGTAGGATTTCTCAGAGTTGAGGTAGATATTCATGAGCAGTACCATTTTGATGTTTTTTGAGGTGTTTGTCAAGTATTTAGTATTCTACTATGCGTCAGGGACTGGATAGGTTGTGTTCTAATGTAGAGGCAGGTAGAGATTTCATATGGTTCATGTTAGTCGATAGAACATGATTTGAACTTTATGACCCATGATCTTGAGTTATCAGTGGTAGTATTCACACTAAACATGTGGTGAAACTAATTGATGGGAAAGAGGTTTATCATCTATTATAGACATATAAGTCTCAAGTATATCTTCTCTCAAATGGATCATAACCTAATATAATGATGATGGATGGAGTTCCTCTAAAACTATGACATAAATGTAACAATCCAAGCTTCCATGGTATGTTTCTCTTTGAATAATATAGTAGCGTGTTTTGTACGCAACTTCGAGTTCTAACACACACCACAACCAATCAAACTAGCCGTTATGAATTGCAATACCCACTTTTTAAACTTTAATAAATTTTATCTTTCAAAATGTACTTCATTTTTGGATTCGGAATATCAAAATTAGCTTAGGGTGAATTTGTGGTATTTTTCGGAAAACTTTCAATTTTTGATGAATAGTGAAAAACACTGAGTCGTGGTTTAAAACCGAATTTTTACTAAAATAATTATTTATTTTATTTAAATTTAATTAAGGTAAAAAAATGGATACATAATACCTATATAAGGTCAATTTAATTCATTGGAATTATTTTAGAACAATTTTAGATATATAAAAAGTTTATGGAACTTTTCACCGTCTTTTAACCACCTCCTAAGATAATTTGGACATTTACATAAAACATAATTTTACCACTTCTGTGAGTGGAATTTATAAAATACGAGAGACACGGTTAATATCATGGAGTAAAATATGGTTCAATAAGATAAAAATAATTTTTGGTGAATAGTAACTTTTTACTTTTATTTACCACGGTTAAAAGTAAATCGGGTAATTAATGGTAAAAATGATATTAATATTACCCTAACACATGTCATAATTCTATTGGACAAGTGTATCTCGACCAAAAAAACCTTAGTAATAAAATATTATCATTTAGGTCCACTTGTATTAGATTAGGACATTTATTATTATTTAATTCAAAGAAGTGTTAAAAGAGTTAAAATCAAAGTTTAATAACTAAAACATTTTTAATATAGGGTTATACATAGGATAAATTAGATTATAAGTATTCATTATAAAGATAAATAGATTTATTACATAATGGTGTTTTATTTATAATTTTTAGACATTAAATAATTTAATTTATTTATGACACAATGGTGATGCAGTAATTACCTAATTAATGAAATATTAAAATAATTAATATTATAAATTTCAAAATAAATGTAATTTGAGACTTTTTATGAATTACACTAAATTTATAGGTTAATATGACATATTATTATTGGTTATATAATCTGTGTTCGATGTAATAATGCTGTTATGAAATTATCAAAAACAAAATACCCAGTAGTGTCAAAATTGACATAAAAGTGTTTTTAAAACAAATATTATATTATTAATTTATATTCCATTCCTAAAAATATAAGGTTCGGACAAGAGACTTATATAATGATAGGTGTATAATTAATGGACCAATTTTGGGTCTCTTGTATGTATATAGTATGTTTATTAAATATATAATATAAAAATACAAAGAGACACTATAAATGTCAAACTAATTCACTAAGAGTTAAAACTAAAATATAAGGTTAATATAGTGAACCAAACCTGTATAAAACCTATTTTTTGAATGGTTCTCGACCTATCCCCACCTTAAAATTTAAATAATCCACTTTGGAGCCATTAGAAACTGAATATAAATTTATTCTATAATAATATATCTAGCTTTTCCAAAGGTGCCCCTCACCCCTCTTATAAAAGGGAACTCCCCCTTCTCTCAATTTCACACCTTCAAAGACTTTGGGATTGGACAAACTCTACCCAAATACCCTCTCAAATATCCTCCCTTCATCCTAGAGGCCTTCCTTTAGTCATAAATTCAACCTAAGGATCCCTTTTGATCAAATCAAAAGGAAGAACCCGAAGAAGAGGTAATGTTTTCACCACCCTCTTTCAAGTTCCTTTCTTCTTCAACTTCTTATTTCCTTGTTATTTCTATTATAAAATAATAACTCAAGTATCTTCTATATAATGAGATTTTATTATAAATATGGAACAACCAAATTCATTATTCTATCCATCCCTTGAATGACATGTCACTATACATGCGTACGTACGGCCTACCGCCTCAACGTCGTGGTGTAATTGTTATTCAATATTTTATTATTTATATGGGTATAATAATGATGTATAATTCATTTAAATAATAAATATAACATGATAATTATTCTGTATATATTATATATCATCCAGTTATATATTATTTTAATATCAAAAGAATGATATTGTGGCTCATGCGTATGTATGGACTACAGTCTCCACGAACACGATGAGATTCATTCCCCATCTAATACATTCAAGTATAATTCCCATTTGATGATTAAAAATAATGTTTAAGGATTTCATATCATTCTGGATATGAATAATATACAACTTATCCATAACAAACATGTCTTATATAACAGAACATATAAAATAAAATGAGTAAGTTAACACCCAAAATGACGATAAAACTAAAATATTATTAATAAAGAATTATTAGAAGATCATTTATGATATCATAATTATGTATATGTTCTCTCAGATGAGTGTTTTGTGAAAACATTGACCGGGAATCCTATGCTAACATTATAATTGTGACATACCTTAATATTATGTGTCTTTATTGTGTACGTCTGGTTATTTTTGATGCATGTGTTGTAGAAATATACTTGTTATGAGATGTCTATTATTCTTGATGGTATATTCATAGTGATTTTAAGATGTCCTCCTGGGTTTTTTATACGCACCCTTGGATGGGATTTCCCACACATAGAATATATTATGTATACGATCAACCCTTTTTACATAGTCATAAAAGAACTAGGTCCATGTTGGGATTAATGATCCAAACATACTTAGGTGTTTTTATATTGTTACCTTAATAGTATCCACCTTTTATAATTTATAGTTGAACTTGTTTTCAATTCATTTGAAGCGGGATTGTATTTATCCCTTTTTCTTTTCATAACTTATTATATTAATTTTATGGTGGGTTTTTTAGATATATTCATGCATGGTTTTAAATTATTTTACATTTAATTGTTATATAGTTTTACAGAAGTTAGCATGTGTAAATGTATATTAGGTTAAGGCCTCCAATGTGTGTGATATGCATCCTTATCACTATACCCTAACTCGGGGCCTATAAAAGGTAGGATTTGGGTTGTCATGGAAAGGATCCCATTGGGATTGGGTTTAAAATGAGTATTATCCTAATCTATCATAAGGATTACATAGAAAAATGAAATATATTTTTTATTTTTAAAAGGGATACCATGTGTTCTTGAATTTATTTCCTTAGCAAGGATTTTAGAGAATTGGATGGGGAAACAAGTTACCTTAAAGATTCATTGTCCCTTTATATATATTGTGTTGGGTTGGTGAGGTGACAAACCACGTATCCATTTCCCCATAGTTAGACAATGTACACTATGCCTCCCATATGTTTTCGCTAAGGAGGAATGTGCATCACCCATCACATGTTATAGAATAGGGAGATATAGACATCGAAGATGAATCTAATTCATAGAGTTCTAAGTAGATATTGAGGATCTAAAATATTAGATACATAATGAGTGATTAATTAACTTGGTTTTTGCCAGATAGAAGCATGAAAATATTTATTAGAGCACCAAAATGCTCAGTACCCTCATCAGGTTGTGTGGGATTTATTTTCTAAGGATAAAAATGCATGTGGGGGAAAATTAAATGTCTTTATTTTTTCTTTTTATCACTTTGGATTATTTTAAATATTTTTTCAAAGATAAGAAAATATTCAGTAAAATATTTTATGTTTTGTGGAGACTTCGTGTTGATATAAACAAATACTATATATATTATATAACGAGAGTGTAGTTTTTCTAGAATAAGGGATTATTTCTAGATTTCTATTTCATAAAGGGAATATGAGGACCTCCACTAAATCCAAAATATAGGTTTTAAAATTGGAGTGAGCTAATGTTTTTACACATTAGATGTTTTTAATGGAAATCATGGTTGGAATAATTAACAATTAAATTAATAAATAAAGTTATTGGTTTTTAAATGGATGTGAAATAATTCTATTTATATTTAATAATGGTTATGAGTAACTCTTAAGGTTAGTCACATAACCCTAGAGATTGGAGAGGACCATGTACTAGAGATTTTGTGGATGACTACAGGATCATGGTTCGATGATTGGTTTCCAAAAGCGTTTTCATTAATTCAAAAACATCTTGGATCTTTCCAAAGATAATGATATTGGAATTATTCCTCATGAGATATAAATCCAATATTGAGGTATGATGTTTTATTTTTTTTATTAATACCCACTTATTTATATTTTGTTGATTAATAATTAAATCCATTACCAAATTAATTCGCAGAGTGATTATTGTTTTCTTTTTGTTGAACTTCCTTTTAAAATAGGGAATTGATATTGATTTTTTATTGTGAGTTGAACATGTTTTATTATTTTAATTTTACATATCAATTAATCACGGATATCTAAAAAATGATATATATACATTTCCCACTTTTTTGTTTTGTGCTTTTCTCCCTTTGATCATCATGAGTTCATCTTTGGTGTTCTATTAGACCAGAAATTCAACAAAACCCAGAAGATGATCATTCCAAAATCGATATTTGGCATAACATATCATTTTCATAGGTTTAGATTCTAGATCAAAGTCATGATAATGGAGAGATGGTGACCATATAAGATCAATAGTTGGATCAAGAGTTTTTTATTTTCGGGTTTTCATTAAGGAAGAGTGGTGTGGCATGGGGAATTCCAAACTGGATAGGTCTCCATAATCTGATCATTGGTGATAGATTGTTTGTTATCAGCCTTATATTCAATATATATGGTAGATTCCATGTGTGAATCAGAGGATATGGTGTTGTGGGTGAATGTTTGTGAGAGTTTATGTATTTATGGGAAAACCCAATATACGCGACATTTGGTTTGGAATAAAACGCATCATGTGGAGACACTTCAATGGTGGTAAGGGGTTAGAAATAAAGATACATATCACATGCCATGTGACCTTTCAAACACCGTTTTACCATTGATCATCAACCCAACAAGTACACATGGGGTACATGGGCACAAACATGACTAGTGTACATGGGGACGACCAGTATACATAGACACGTCCAATATATACGGTCCCAATATGAATACACATACGTGGGTTGGAGGAAAAATGCATGAAATTAGGATATATTGGGAATAGATAGATACACCGTGAATCTATTATTTTTATTGTGTACTCTTTCTTGGGATGTTTGTATCCATTGTTATGTTCATTCTAGTTAAGTATTAGTAAAGTACGTTCCTTTCTTAAATACATATGAGGGTACAAAGAGGTATCCCATCCTGAGTATATGATGAGTTATCCCCTATAAGATTTATTATTTTATAGAGCCGGTATCCCCCCACGTGGTTTGGGTTTGATCCTCTAACATTTTATCTCTAGCTTGTGTCATCTATCTAGTTAACTAATTTTAGGATGTGTAATCCCCATCATAGTGGTTTACTCTAGGTATGGTTAGGTGTCAACCATAGGCTCTAGGTGTGATCCTTTATATATGTATCCACATCCTTTGAGTTCCACTGTGTACCTATTCTAAGTGATCTTCGAAGAAAATGACCTATTAGATGGGAACATTCTTCATTAAAAAGACACAATGAGTGATTTTTCATTGAAAAAGATTACCTTGAAGCCTCGAGAGGAATCCAAGGATGGTAGTGTTGAGAAGAACTAAATATGAGACTTTGTGTAAATCTTTTATCCTATCCGCATTATTAACCTGATTTATTATAAGTTGAGTCTATTTGATGCATTTACTTTGGTGATTTTGGGGTGCCTTATTAGGTATGTCTATACTCACCCTTGCATGGGATGTGCCTAAATGTGTTGCATCTTAAGTGGACGAAGTGACTATCGATAGAGACTTATGAGGACTTGGATCAGGTAGATATTAGTTGTGATACATTGAAAAAAGAAAATTCTAAGAGTTTCATCTTGAAAGAAACGTCTTTTTTACTAGAAGTTTATAACTTTTATTAATGTTTTTGGGATTGTATTTAAACCTTTTTATTTTCAATACATAGACTATAATCTGATATGGGATTAGATGTGTGCATCATTTTTGGTATAATTTGTTTATTCTCTTTTCAAATTATATGGTTGTTTCTCTATGTGTGTTTGTAAATGTATCATAGGCTAATAACTTCTATTTGTGTTATATTCCTACTCATCACTAATCAGTAGTACCTGTACTGTTTGAGGATGCATTGTAGTGTAACACATGGATTTGTTCTATCTACAAAATTACTACTATATTGAGTTTAAATACCAGTCCCTAAAATATAGTGATAGTCTGTTTAATGATATATTCACTCACAAGGACTCTAAAAATCAGATTATTGACTTCATACATATTGGAACTGGTTAATGTTAAAACATCAATTCATGCATAATCTAATAATGGGTTGGGGATTGCATATCCTTAATGAGTTAGCTTACTTGATATGGTCTTGTACTAGGTTGTATCTTTTCCTTTATAGGATGAATCTATAATAATACCCAACTAGGATTCTACTATGGGATCATGATGATGATCTGTTTAGTGATAAGGATTCTATTCGAGGGAATATATAGGTTCGGGTACCTTTGGGTGTTTTTATCATTCATCCACCCAGTGAGTTGTGGGCTTCCCTATAATTATCAACAGATGATGTGTCCAGGATGAGAACACTTTAGAAGTACTTGAGGTAGATATCCTTCAAGTTTCAGTTTGTGTTGGACCCCTGGTTATCGAGCACTGGTTCTAGGTAGTTGGTAAATAATTTTTCGTAGTTTGGACACCTAATGACAAGATAGTTGTCCTATAGGTGAGCCTTCTTAATGGATATATAAGGAAATGGAGTATATTTTTAACACAGACATGTGATGAGGCAAATATAACGTAGATAGTGTTTGATCACCACTTTAAAGAGAATTTTTATCCAACAACAACCTGGGATGTGCATTTCTATGAGCTTATGGATATCTAGTAGGGTAGTATATCAGTCAAAGATTAAGAATCAATGTAACTAACCTCTTTTGATACTCTATGTTCATGGTTTTTGATAAGTAATTTTGAGAAATAACCATTTAGTATAACCTCCACTATGATATTAGGGATGGTATGGTATCGATTTTCATTTCCTCTTATGTTGTGGTGTAAGAGCGTGCCTTAGATATCGATAAAATTCATTCCAATGTGTCACTGAAAGATAGTTATGGTAGTAGGGAACCTATTACTAATACTTACTAATATACTAGACGATTAAATACTGTGGGATTCATCTGTGTGTAGCATTTTTAGAGATAGTCTCAGGACAAAGGGTCTGCTGCCTATGGCTCTCGGTATGGTTCCAACTAGCCAAGGGAGAGGCAATGCTACTATAGTGATGGGTGAGGACATATCACATGAGATTTTATGACCCTATGTGTGGTATATATTTATTTTTTCAATGATCTACCTATGATATATGAACCCATAATTTTCATACATAGATATTACAATTTAATAGATTTAATAATGTCAACATTCCTTAAAAATTTAATTAAGTCTCGTTAGTTCTTAATAATTGGAAAATGAAATGAAAACATGTAATCAAAAGAAATAATAATAGAGTAATAATATTCATTATATTATTAAGGGATATGTCACAAATATATATCATCAATAAACTGATCATAATCAATCCCAATAAATAATGATATTGTAACATAAATCCTTTACCTTAAGGTACACTTACATAGAAAGTCCTTTAACCTCAAGTATAATAAATTTTAATTTGTTATAATTATATTCCAGATAAATAAATATTCTTATAATATCCTATATAATCCAATTTTAAGATTTCAGTACTCACTTATAAAAAAATCAATATCAAAAACTTCATTTCTATGTGTTAAATGTTTGGTTTTCATAATAATTTCAATTAGATAGTTCTAGTCCTTTTACATTGATCATTCTTAAACCATATCTATAATATTAAACAAAATATAAAAATAAGTTATAGTATAAATATGTATATAGAGTCTTTTATGAGGGATAGTGATAGAAAAATGAATTACAACGTTCATAGAGATGGTAAGTCATATGTACGTGTGAACGTTGTTTTCATTTTTTAAAGGATGGAATGAATAAAATGTAAATAATAATTCATTATTATTGAGTCATTATTATATTATATATAACTTATAAATATTCATAAAATATATTATTTCAATATATATGTAAATAATAAATTAAAAATGAATCACATCTCTTCATGGAGGTGGTAATCTACACGTACACACAAGTGAAATTATCATTCTCCAACATATGAGGTGGTAAGAATGTAGATATGATATTATAATTCTAAAAATAAAATTATATAAAAAATATAAAATATAAACATTAAATAAATAATAAAAAACAACCATTAAATTTTATGATGTAAAATGAATTATATCGCAATGTGGGGGTGGTAGTGTACACGTATGCACGAGCGAAACGTTAACTTGCCATTTGGTTGAAAAGATAGTGAATAAAGTAGTTCCCTAATCATAATAATTATTTTTATTATATTTAGGATACCAAATTTATTATTTTATAATAAATACCACATATTTAGTGGACTTAAATGAAAAAAATTAAAACGGTCAGTTAGGAATATTACTTCTTCTTTGGTAGGCCTCCTTTAGAACCCTTCTTAAGAAACCTTGGAATGGTTCTTTAAGAAAAAAGGAACATATAAATCATATATATTGAATATTATGTGTTAATTAGGTAGGTACTTTCTGAGCTATATGGCTTAGAGTAGTGTAAAAAATATTGAATAAGTGTCCTTTTATAAGGGAGCGAAAGGACACAATTGGAATTACTAAAATTATTTAAATATAATAAATGTATTTCGGGAGTACAATGTTTCAAAATAGACATAAATACAATGAAAAAGTGGATTTTGTTAGAATATCATTATCCAATAAAATTTTTAAATGTTTTTGAGTCATTCTAAAACTAATATATTGGTTTAACCCCTTGGTTAACAAATTTAAACCTTACTTATGGTAACAAATTATCAATTTAAAGGGTTATAATTTTATTTATATGTTAAAAATTGGTTAATAAATATCCACTGGACGATTGTTTATAAAATTTATCTTTATAATTGTCCTATTTAATTTTTTAAGTTTTTAAATAATTTAATAAAGTATTATTTTTTATAAAACATCATTACTATTATTTTTGAAACTATTCAATTAATTTGACTTAAAAAAATATGAAAGATGAGGAGTTAAAACATAAATCTTTAAAATATTTTTAATATGTTATATTTTTATTTGAAATCAGTGTAGATTTATAAATCATCAAAACAATATTACTTTCATAGTTTTGTAAATAATTTTGATGATTTTTCTATTACATACATAAGCAATGTGTCCACACTGTGTAAACATTTAAGATAATTATTTCGTCACTAAAAAATAAAATAAATTAATTTGATAAAAAAAATTAATTCATATTTCATAGAAACATTTAGATCCTAACTTATCCTCTTTTAATTACGAGGTAAAATTGTATTGATGTTAATGTCAAGAGAGTGCATTTTGGAATTTTCATTACTTAAAATTATATAAATATCACTATCCTGGGAAATCACCATTAAAGTGCCATATATTTGAAACAAGGATGGTCATGATAGAAAAAAATTCATCCAATTAGACAAATTTTATTTTTATAGAAATTTTAAATCCTTATCCCAAATTTTATACCATATTTTAGCCATTTTACCCTAATTGAGGTGGAAAATATTTTCCAAGGTTACTATTCATATTGACCAAATATAAAAAATGAAATGTTTTTTAAAATTTGATCATGATATTTACAGATATTTAATATGGTTTTCTAGATTCAATTTACATATGCATTAGAAATTTATTTTAATATAAGTGTGCATATAATAATAAAAACAATTTTTTAGAAAAATAAATTTGTAAGTACAAAATTGGATTTATTCATCTCCAATGCCTAGAAAAAACATTATAAGAATGTAAAAAATTATATATATTATAAAATTTTAACTAAATCAATTCAATAATAATGAATAAATAATTTTATTAAGATAAAAATTCCTTACGTGCATAAAAACAATATTTTAGAAAAAAACATTTCTTTTCCTTACAAATGTTTTTTATTTTCATTTAAAAACAATTGATAACCAATGAATTAATTTTATACATGTATAATCCATAAATTTATCATAATTTAGTTATTACTAATCATGAACTTCAACCCAATTTCGACGAAACAACAATAATATTAAATAATAATATTTAAATATTATATCTTAGCTAATTGAAACTCGATGTTGTGTATAAAGAAAGATATCAATGAAATAAATTTTATTTATAGAATATAATATTTTAACATCTCATGGTGTTATAGTTTATCCCCTTTTAAGTTAATTTTTCCCTTTTAATCCCTTCACTGTGATGTATAAAAATAAGGATATCTCTATTTCCTTACATCATCAGGCTCCCAAGTAGCTTGTTAAAATTTATTATTCCTCAAAAGAACCTTAACCAGGTGATGAATAGTTTTACATAGAATTTTATCACCTTGATCCAAGATTAATACTTGTTTTTAATCATATTAAAGTTCATGTTATATTCTTATAACATTATATTTCATTACTTTTGAATAATTATGTATGTACTTCCTTAGGGGAGATATATATAACACATCATGAACTTAAAATAGGTTCAATGGAAGTGCTAAAAGGTAATCTATGATCCCTAATCAATAAAGAATATGAAAGGGTCCAATATAGCTCAGTATTCGATCTCCCTTATTTATGAATCTCATATACTTCTTTCATTGTGAAATTTATAATAATACCCTCAAACCAACTTCATATTCCAGATTCATCGATGATGGTAAAAATAACTTTTCTATCAACTATGATATGCTTGATGTGTCATTTAATTGTTTTTACATTTCTACAATTTCCTCATCTAGATTAGGATCCAATAGTTTTATTTCTATAAATTCATCCAATAACATTGGATCACTATACTTCTTTCCACAGAGGGATTCAAAAGTATCTATATGAATTCTCCATTAAAAACTATTGTTTTAAGAAAACATTAGTAAAGGAAGATGTTGATCCCAATAAACTTTTATATTTATATAACAGTTATATATCATATCCTATAATATTTGAATGATTATATTATGAAAATTATCATTCAAAGGATAATATGTTGTACTGTAACTCAATTATATATCCAGAGCATGCTAAAGTCTTCTCCAAAATATTGAGGTAAACCTCAAATCCAAATTAGATACAATAGAATACGATACTCCAAAAAACATTACAATTTAGTAAATTGATATTATAGAATTTTGATCAAGAGATAAATATTTACTAATAGAAATTATGTTTTCTAACGTCATTTGGTGATACACTACAATCCAAATACAATTGTGGCCTTTGAATGTTTATTAGAGTTAGATGAAAAAATCTTTTGTGATGTTTTCCGAATTTCGTTATGTTATGGGAAATAGTTGTAACATCCCTTTAGAATTATGTCACTTAGCCTTTACTTAATGAAATACCAATAATTTTAATATATAACCTATAATATAAATTTTTATATTTTCCCAAAAATCTATATATATTGAAACTTCTAGTACGAATATAGGATTTTCAACCATGATCCTCATCCAATAGATCCTTATTAAATACTGGTATTGATAGAAAAAAACCCCCAGTATATAACCTTATAATTATATCACAATCAAGGCTTAACTCAAGAATATTTGTCACATACTTATTTATCTTTTTATTATCCTTTTTAACCTTTTCAATCATTACCTTGATAGAATGTTGAACACACATTCGAAAAAAAAAATATTTATCCTCTTCCTTGATTATTTTCACATTAATTCTATGTAAATCCGGAAATATTTTATTTTTTAATCCTTTTCATAGATATTATTTCATGATCCTTTGGACTCAAATCATCTTCAACTTTGTTTACTTTCCAAGGGTGATATTTTATTAAGAAGTAAAAAAGTTTTAATCACCTCTAAGAATCTTCTCTAGATAATATTCAACTCTTTATAATTGAATATATATTTCAAGGATTTATGATTAGTACATATATCACACAAATCCCTAAAAAGACAATGTGTTAATATATTTAATGAAAAATTTACCATAGATAACTCTAAATCTTGAGTTGGGTAATTTTATTTATGAACCTTCAATTAGTGTGAGGCATAATCTTTCACTATATAATTGTACATGAGTATACAACCTAGTCCCTTTTTTAGTGAATCACTATAGATCGTAAATCTTTATCTACTACAGGTTAGTGGAAGAATTGGTGCACTGACTAACCATCCCTTTAGTTTTGTAAAATTTAATTCACATTCTTCTATTCAATAGAACATGTATCCCTTCCTAGTTAACTTAATGATAATATTATACATCCATGATAAATTCTTCAAAAATCGTCGATAATATCTAGAAACATTAAGAAAACTATAGATCTTTGTCATAGTGGTTGGTAAGGGGAAATGTTCAATAATGTTAATCTTTGATGGATCCCCTGATATATCCTAACTATAGATTATATGACCCAAAAAACAATATCTTTGTAAGTAAAAAATCACACTTTGTAAATTTTACATACAACTTCACTTCGTTAAGGTCTTTAATACCATCCTCCAGTGAACCCCATACTCTTTCTTAACCTTGGAATATATAATAAAATATACTATAAAGACTACCTAAAATGTATCAAGGTAGTCTCTAAAAAATATATTTTTTAAATATATAAAGACAATAGAATAATTAGTAAGGATAAATGGAATCTTTATAAATTCATAATGACAATACACTCTATAGAATGTTGTCTTAGGTATATACTCCTAATAGAACCTCAATCGACGATATGGAAAATAAAGGCAACTTCTGGAAAATAGTTGTGCTCCACACAGTTGATCAAACAAGTAATCAATACAGGTTAGATAATACTTGTTCTTGATTTTGAGCATGTTTAGTTAATAATAGTTAATAAAGTGTAACATTGATCTGTATTTTTCATTAACTCTAAGAAAATGAGAATACCATAGTGATGCACTTAGAATAATAAATCTATTATAAATATTATCCTATATTTTCATACATAATTGTAAAAACACAAAAGGGGGTATTATTAATGGATTTGATAAATATTTATAACACCAGGTCTATGTTATATTAAAAAATAAACTTCAATATTTTGAGTAAGACTAGGAAACTCTTCCATAAATACATCAAAAAAATCCCACAAAATATGAATCTCTTTGATGATCTGTTTCTCCACAACCATCTAAGATAAACACATACTTGGAATATGAGTCAACACCCATAAAATGGATGAAATTTCTTGTGATGTTCATTTTTATCATCTCACTGATAGATGATCATAGATTGCATCTGAATATCCAACATTACTTCCCTTCCTCATAAATTGATGAGGTATTAATGTAAATAAAACTAATCCATTTACTAAAAACATTTAATAAAACTAAAATTATAAAAATTATATTTATAATAGGTACATTTCCCCAAAAATAAATAAGATAAGAATCCTTTACTTGATATATGATAATTGTACCATAAAGAGCTTTTGTTAAAATTCAATATCTAATCATAAAGGGAAATTGTGATACCCTTAAAAATTATTCATATATAAACTACTTGGTAGATCAATATTCAAATAATACACTATGAGTTATTGAGTGGATGGTATATGTACCTTTTACCACTTAATTATCATACCCCACATCAACAACAGTGATCAAATGTGATTTCCCTGGTCTCTGGGAATAATATTTTTTTTGGTCATCATACATAACCATTGTATTTGAGTAATAGTTATAATAATACCCATAATCCTTTAATTTGAAACACTATAGTGTGTGTGGTGCATTATTGGGTTTTTTTCTCTATCATTAGTCAATTTCTTTATCCCATTACTTTGACATTTTCATTCTATAGGAACAATCATTCTATACTTAAAAAATTTAACATTCCCCATTAGGAAATTTTCTCCATTTTTATCTCCACAACTAAAGCATAATAAAATTATCATATTTTTATCTCCACCATGATTATAATTTTCTTTGAATTGCATATTTATTTTCTTATGTGAAAAATGAGATTGAAGGGTAACATCAATCTCCATTACTCATTCATATTGCATAAAATTATTTCTTTATAGCAACAAAATCCTTATATGGGTAAATCCATTTCAATACATGGTTTTGAGACATTGAAGAATAAATAAATATTACATTTTTCATGTTTGATAATACCAAATATGTACCTTAAGAATATTATAAAATTTACCTCAGATGTACTAACAGATTCATATTTGTTTTTATTTAGATAAAGTATCTACATATCCAATTTTATATGAAGAATAAAAAGAATGTATTATTTGAAAAATAATCTCTTAAACACATCCCCTTACATATATTAATTTTCTTTATGTAACATAATTTTATTAACAAGAGTCCATCATTGGTATTTTTTACATTCAGATGATAAATCACCAAAATAAATATTTCGCGTTCCTACATTGGATGATTAAAATATTTTCTTAGTAGTACTGAACCTTTGATCATAAATTAGTGGATCAGTGGATCCAAAAAACGAAGGGGGGTGTTTCTCCAAGAAGGGAATAATAGAAAATTGTTCCCACCTTTTCTCATTTGGAAGCTAAATATGAGTTATACCTCGACAAAGATACATAATTTGGAAAAAAAATTAAATTATTACTCCCATAAAATTTGGTTTATTTAGAGGAAAATAATTTCATTTTTAATCACATTTAACATTAAAATGGTTATTTAAGGTTCAAGCCAATGAATAAAACAAAAAATATTTTTGTGAGAAAAAATAATCATATTGTGAAAAATAAATAATAACTTCATTACCTATAATATCTTGTTACCTTATTTCATAATTTCCTTTAACCTTGTTTTGATCATTATTTCATTGGGTCTTACATTACGGTCATTTTATAAATTTTTCAAAATAAATTGGAATATAAAAGGGTTGTGCATGGTTGGAACATGGTTAGGGATAACTATATGGTTTGTCTAAAGAAAACATGAGGAGAATGTTAAGATATTATGAGGGGGAACATGTTTTTTCCAAACCATATTCTTATCCCCTACAAACCAAGAACCACATAACTATAAGGAATTTCAAGGTTGGTTTATGGTAAAATTGATGGTGTATCCAAACGTTCATTCCATATAAAAGTACACTAGGAGTGCATTGTTTGGGTACATGATTAATCTTAATCATTCAACCCTTACTAAAAACCATGTGTGTGGTATTTAATTCCCCAAAAATTTAATTAAAAATCCCAAGAAGATAGTTTTTACCTAGAATCACCCCCATTATTCCACAAAACAAATCCTTGGTCTTTATAGGCTCTACATAAGAATGTTAAACTCCAATAAACTCTTATCTTGGCATATTAATGTTTTAGTGACCCTAATTGATCATTATTTAGTAAGTGGACCTCTTATCATTTAATTTTTTCTAATATCGATTTCTCTAATTCAAATTGAGTGACTGATAATCAAATGATTTATGAATCTAATATTTTTATTGACGGATCATGACTCTATGTTGTGTTTCTTGATCTCTTTCACCGTTGTTCTCATTTTATTTCCTTTTGCATGTATTGATTTGATTAATTAAATAAATTTATGTATTTCTATATGATTTTTCCCAAAAATAGAAACATTAAATTTCTTTAGTATTTTGAAATGAAAATTCTTATGATTTAAAAACTCTAAATTATTTGATGTGTGATTTGAAATGCAATGAAAAAAGAGAAACCCTGCCAATTTCAATGAATATGGGATTGAATTACGATTGATTTACTAATTTCACAAGGTGATTGGATTGATTAATTTGATAAAATAAAATGATTAAATGTTCATTCTTGATAAAAAAATTAAAATAATGTATGATTTCAAAGAGGAATGAGTTGATAAAAACATATTATTTGGTTTGGAATTGACAAATTCCTGATGAAAGATAAAATTAAGAAATCGTATTTTGAATTGATTTGAAATGATTTAATTTCCCATGATTGATTTATTGATTAATTATTGACGTATATGTGAGCCTTGGTAGTTAGTGGGTAATTAAGGAATGCACTCGAGGATATAACCTCTAGTAACGAATTATTGATGAAAATAATGATATAAAAATACTACAGTAAGATCTTCCTTGATGAGGAGTTGAGTCCGGATATCATGCACCCAGGGACATGTGTATACATTCATCCAAGATCCCTAATTGGGTAGTGTGAATATCATATTAGTATAAAATATTGTACTATATATATTATCACTTAGTGCTATGATGTTAATTTATTTGAAGATTACATTCTATGTATTTGAAATACTTTATTCATGCCAATATATTTATATAAATTATTTTATATAATATTTTCATTCAATCCTGTTTTGATATAGATTACTAATTTTTATTTGAATGAATGTTTTGTTTAAAATATATAAATCCCATGGAATAACTTTTTTGTTTAAATTTAAATAATAATTGGTTTAATTATCATTTAATTGATTATGGAACTCTTTGTGAGACCCTATTGGGATGTTTAGGTCATAACCCACCATTTCATTTGGGCGTTTATAAATTATATTATCCAAGGACCAAGAAAATGGAATATTCCACCTGGAGGTGGTGGGTGTTTTTGATCCTTGGGACCGAGAGTGATGGAGCTGACCTATTACATAGGGTATGCCTAAGGTTATATTGATGGATATTATCTCAATTTATGATGCTATACTGTGGGTTTGTTTACCTATTTTTTTGATACTTTATCCTTCATGAGTGTTGAGAATTTATATTTTTTTCTTTAATTTTACAGTCTTTTTTGAAAAAAGAAATTTTTCAATGTGATTCTTTAATATTGGAATGTGCTAGTAACTATCTTGTGGGCATCAGGAATGTTATTCTGGATATGTTAGAGTTTCCCTGAGTGTCGACATACCGAGTTATATGGGCTAGTTCTTGAAATTTACGAAACATTAAGATGTTATCTAACACTTAATATTATCCTTAGGGTTCTCACTAATGTTTTATCATCTTTGTTTCCATAGAAAACTAAACCTTAATCTGATGCCAAATATAGTGACCCATAATTTTCGTACATTGATTTTACAAATTAATTGGTAAATATTAAATACATAACATTATGATCCATTATAGAATCATATTGTCCTGGTGTCATTAGAAATGTGGATCCATAAACAACTTATTCAAAAGTGATATATGTCATATCCCACTAATTGCTTCATAAATAACTCCCTTGTTAGACATATCATACTTAAAGCATTTCTTCTTAACCTAGGGAACATAATCATATGAAAGGGAGATCTCAGAAACTATATATTGGTAAACAAGAGAGATATCAATGATCACTAAAACATAATAAAAGAATAATGGTACTATAATATGAACATAACATTTGGAAGTCATACCCTCTATATAATAGATCATAATATTGGGTTATTAAATAAGGATTGGTAGTTCATAACATATGAATCATTAATGAATAATATAACAAGAGACTTGAGAGACTAAAATTAGAAAATGAAATAAGTCTTGGGAATACACATTTATATGGAAAATCATTTCATTAGTCAAGGATCTATTCTAAGACTATCATAGTTGATTTGGTTCACCCCCACTACTTCAAATCTATAGTCAAGGTTCTCTCTAAATACTATCATAGTAGAAAAGTACTTTAGTGAACTAGGATCACAACCCATTACAATCTTTATTATCCCATAAGTATACATATCATCAAAATACATTAGTGGGTATATGATTCCTTTACTACCCTTAACATATGTATAATCCATTCACATGTGTTCCACAAGATTATAAAACATTCATCATAAAAATATATCATAGCATATGGAAAAGAAATCGGTTTCAGAAATATTATAATATTTTTTCATAGCATCACCGATCGAAATGTAAGGTTATCATAATGGTTTTAATATTAATTAATTAATCTATGGGAATGAAATGGGTTTCATATAATCAACCTTAAATGATTATAATATTATTCCATTCAAATAATTAATATAGATTTTATAATTGGATCGAAACCCCAATAAATCATAAGAAACCTCAAATGATGTTATCATAGATCAAACCTTCATTTTAATGATCACCATATCATTTATTTAGGTAAATACCATTTTAAATTTAAATTAACTTACATAATATCTAAAAATTTCCCAAATATGAAGTAAAAATGTTTTACGTGAAAGTAACATTGGAATTGTGTAAAGGAAGCTTCAAGACATTGATTGGTAATGATGGTGGGATATTTTTTGTGAGCTATGTATGTTAAACCAAATATTCTATTTATATTTGAAAATAAAAATTACAAATTAACTTATTAAAAATATAAAAAAAATGTTCCATTTCAACCATTTTTAAATATAATATAATGGGTAAAAATGAAGTAAATATTAATATGAAAATAGTAAGAAAAACTTCATGAAAGAATATTAAAAAATATAGAAAGAAAAGAAAATCATTTTTAAAATGAAGACAGAAATAATATTTGATTTCTATAAAATCATTATTTCTTTCTATTGAGTCGATAAAGAGAGGAAAATAAAAATAAAGCATGTGATATATATAAATATCCAATGTATAATAAGATTCTTGGGATTTTTGGGATAGGGGTCATAAAATTTATCAATTAATACATTATCTTAAACAATCCTGATAGACAATGAGATTGTATAATAAATATCTTACCTCAAGTTTCACTTGCCTAAAATGATATTGATCATCGACTATAATAAATTTATATTTATCATAATTCTATACCAAAGTAATGAACATACTTGAAATATAATATATGACCCACATATGAAATATCAACCCCATTTATTACAATTCATTATTTAAATATTATTTTCAGGTGTTAAATATTTTGTTTTTCATTAGAATTTTAATTCGATGATTCCGATTATTTTACATTAATCATGGTTCCATAACCTAAATTTTTTTTATAATGATATAAACACAAAGCCAATCTAGGTCCCTCAAGTTTTTGTGCTATCTTCAATAATCACCTTTTTCAGATCCTCAGATGCTTTCATGTTAACTATGGAATTGACTCTTCTATGGATGCTAAAATGATGGGTATGATACATGCACTTACTTTCATAAAGATCCATGGTTGGAACAATCTCTGGATTGAATGTGATTTGACCACCATTGTACAAACAATTCAAAATGATGTGACACACATTGTGTGGCCAATTACTACCCATTTGATGAATTTCACCCACTCACTTCACAACATCAGCTACATTATAACTTATATTTATCGTGAAGCTAACACAGTAGTATATGGTCTTTCTAATAAGGGATTAAATCAAGACATTACCTAGCTTGATGATATCCTCACTGGTCATTATGATTCCATAATTTAGACTCATGTAATATCTTCTCTTTTTTAAATAAAATTTGAGCTCTTGAACTTATTGGCCATGGACCCCCCCCCCCCAAACCAATAATCATGGGTACAAACAAAATTAATTACACCATTCATGGAGATGGTAGTTTATACCTACGCATGAACGTTGTTTTTTCTTTTTGAGGGATGGAATGAAAAAAAAGTAAATGATACTTCACCATACCAAAATAATTACTAATATATATATATATATATATATTAATTTAATAAATCATTTTTACCAAACATTTGATGCATAAAAGAAAAATTAATAATATCACTTCATAGAGGTGGTATTCCCCATGTACGCACGAGTGACATTGTCATTTTCCAATGGATGGGGAGGTAAATATATATATATGATATTATAATTAGAAAATAATAGTTATATCATAAATATTACATATAAACATGAAACGAATCATAATAACCATCATTGAAATATGGTTATGAAAAATGAATTGTATCATAATATGGAGACGGTAGTCCACACCTATGTGTGAGTGACACATTCACATTTCATTTGATATAAATGTGGGTGAATATTGGTAGTTTCATAATAAATATAAAATTTAAATTTATTTATGATACTTTATTTATTATATTATTATAAAATAATTTTATTTAAATGTCTTAGTAGAATAAATAAATTGATATTTTTCGAGTAGGAAGATTATCGATTCTTCGGTAGGCCTCCTTTATATCCCTTCATAAAAAAACATGTAAAGTTATTTTAAGAATATCAAATCCTCAAATCATGTATACATGACTTTATAGAAAAAACGTTATGTTATGGATGATCTATATGGATCAATATGGTGTAATGATAAAATAGAATGGGGGTCCTTTTATAAAGAAGGTAAATGACCTAATTGGAATTACAAAATAGATGAAAATATAATTAATGTATTTATCAAATATAATGATTCCAAATATAAAATAATTTCAATAAAAATGAGTATGTGTTAAAAATATCATCATCAAATTAAATATATATTAGTTTTGGTTTCATTTTAAACACTATCTTTTGGTTTGACACCTTGGTTAACCGATTTTAACCTTAACTATGGTAACAAATTTTTAAATCTTAAAGGGTAATAATTTTACTTATAAAGAAAAATTAGTTTAAAAATGGCCATATAATTACATTATCAAAAATATCACATCATAATTTTTCTCTTTATATATTTTTTATCATTTTTAAATAATTAAATAAAATATTTTATGTGAAATATCAATTATATCCTTTTTAACACTATTCAATTCTTTTGGATTTAAGAATACATGATAGGTAAGGAGTTCAAATATTATCTTTTAAAATATTCCTAATATGTTATATATATCTAAAAAATATAGGTGGAACTTTAAATCACATAAAAAATATTAATTTTAGAATTTTTTAATCCTTCACATGGTTTTTATAGTGCTTGTACAAGCCCTAGGTCGATATTTTGTAAGTATTTATTTTAATTATTTTATCACTAAAAACTAAAAATAAATTACAATGGAAAAAAATAATTCATGTTTTAAATAAAACTTTAGAACCAAAATTATAAACTTTTCATCCATATGTATAATTTTAGAGACATCAATGTTCAAAGAGTGGTATTTTGAAATTTTCCTTACGTAAAATAATATCAATGTCATTATGATGTGAAAATGGAACCAAAATGACATATATTGAATAAATGGATACAAAAGGGAAAAATAAAGTTATAAAATAAGATAAAATTAGGGTTTTTTAAAATTTTAAAGCCTCAACTAAAAATTAAAATCCTGGTTTACACGTTTTACCCTTACTGAGGTGGAAAGTTTTCGAAAAGGTTACTATTCATAATGACCAAATCTAAAAGATACCTATTTAATTAATTTTATTTTATTGATTATAAATATTGAATCCATTTACCAAGATTAAATTTATAGGAATTTCACAAATGCATTTTAATATAAATTTCAAAAAGTGGGAAAATAATATGTTTTTTTTGAGAAACACATTTTTAAGAATTTAAACCGAATCAGTCTTATCCCAATTCTAAAAATAGAACTAAATTAAAGTAAAAAACATTTATTGAATATATAAAATGTAAATTTATTTAAAATAATTTACCAATAGTGATTAATTGAATTTATTAAGATAAAAACTCAATGGTTGTATAAAAATAGTTTTTTTGAAAAATATCTCATTTACTTTCAAAATATTTTTTGATTTAATAATAATCTTATTTCAAATAAATTAGTTTTTTAGATTTTTTAAAAATATTTTAATCATAATTTAATTAATATTATTCATACTCACTAATCCAACACCTATGAGATAAAAATCATATTAAATAATTATAATTTGATAGTATATTATAGTTGGTCTGAACTCATTATTGTGTGTACAATAATCAATCAGTGAAATAAAATTTATTAATATAAGTATATTCCATAATATCTCAAGGTGATTAATAAGTAAAAATAGCAGTAGGATTAGGGAGTTCTGTAGGGTATTGGAGGTGGCAGAGGAGTTGAGAGATAAGTAAGAGGTTGCCAATATATTGATATATTACCGCAAACACTACTAAGTGGTCCATACCAAGCCTAAGGAGTTAGTTTTCAGGGTTGTGTATATCTATCGATTGTGGTGGAATGTTAACTAGATTAACCTGGGATAATATGAGTTATAATTTCTTTTTTCTAAACATTATATATATTATTTATAGACATAGGATCCATACACTCTCCTCTTCCCACATCTTATGTTCAATATATTTAGATTCTTGTGCATCATTTTGGCTCGAACCATTCATTTGTAGACTTCTAACATTGGAGATTCAGTGAAAATACACTTGTTCTAATAGTGTGACCTAACTATTAGAATAAAATACTCTTTTGGTACCTTTTTAGGACTTTTATGGGGCATTATGACATTATTCTTGGTACGGACTAGATCTCTATTGTTCAAGCATAGATTAATTGTTTCAGATAGAGGATGCGGTAAAAATTAGTTCATGGGATGCGATATTACACCATTTGTGAGAATAAAAACACTGAATAGTATAATGGGATCATATGTAGGATAATAGATCCAATTACTGATTACATTGATAATATTACTAATACTGTAAAGATACTATGAGCTTTTAGTTTTCTGATATATCGTATGAGTATAAGGATGTCTTCCCTAACATGTTCCAATATTACCTACCCACTGAGAGATTGGTTTTTTATAGATATGAACTATGAGACTTACCTAATTTCTAAACAAGTATATCAGATATCCCTTTTACAACATCAATAAATGAAAATGGAGTTGGAGGAATCAGAGTGAAACTGGTTTGTCTAACCCAATGTGTCCCCTTAAGTAGGCCCATTTTTGTTTTCCACGATTGTTAATGGGAGCTTGAGGTTATGTTTACATTACCATACCTCAAATTGGGTGACCATAAAGAATAAGTATACTCATCTTAGATTTGATGACCTCTTTGAGCAATTAAATGGGGTGTGATGGTACTTGATGATTGAACTCGGGTCCTGCTATCTCTAGCTCTAATTTCAAGAGGATAATATAACAAACATAGAATTTCAATGTATCTATAGTCAATACTAGAACGTTTCGATACCCTTTGAAGTGAATAATTACTCATCAATGTTCATGGAACTTAGGAATTAGAACCTTTAACCCTTCTTAGACTAGTTCATGGTAGTCTTCATCGAAAACATCCATATATACATGAGGTAAGAGGTGTATCATTCATGACATTATCAATGGTCCGAGACATAATTAGATATTTCAAGACTTATTGGAATCTCTCTAAGTGTTAGTTAGGGATTCAAGATGTCCAATTCCTCATCAATTTTGTCTCAAAAAAGATAGTAGCACAAGACCTCATAATGGTTGAGGTGGTGCTGGTTTAAGAGACACAAAAGGGAATGAGTTAGTTTTGGAGTATACATGGGTTGGAATACTAATATTGGTGTGTTATTCCTATTGTATCTTATATTCTATCACCCTCAACTTCTTGGAACCAAAGGTAGCATCATTTCATGTGAACATAGAAGTGCCGAAAAAAAATTTAGGAGTTGCGATAGAAGTTGTGGTGCACCCCCATCTTGAGATTATCCAAGTAGTGTGTTGAGTGTGTGGTGTTTTGGGAGGCCTCTATAATTTTGATTGTATGTATTCTTATCTAATGTTAGGTTTTTACTAATTATGGGTCCCATAAGATAATACCCTAAGAGTAGGACTACATGACCCATGAATTAGAGCTAAAAATCATGCTCTACAACCTCGACATGCAGAGAAACTGCCTTATGGTAGAGCAATTTATCATCAATTTTGACCATAAGATTCTTAAGTGTATATTTTCATAAAAATATTTTAACTTGAGGAAAATGTGATTTTATAGTACCCTCCATATTTTTAACAACCCATCTACTTATAGAACAACTTGTAAATAATAAAATTCACTATAAATGAATTATGACATAAGTGGTTTGTATATAAATTAATGAATCTATACTGATAGAATAGTAAAATCATCTTTTGAATAATAATTTGACCATTAGGAATAGAAATATTTCTAATTGAGTAGAAACCTTTCCAATGAAATTGTAAATAAATTTTGTGGATCTTATCAATGGGAATATGAAATATTTTTGTCATGGAATATGTAAATAAATGTTTTAAAAATGATAAATTGGTTCTTAGTTTTTTTTGAAACTTAACTTCCTATTTACAATTTTATAATTTTTAAAATTATTTAAAATAATATTTGTTATTATAAAATGAATTCGTGAATTAATATTTTATTTTAGTATAATTATAAGGTAATTTTTGAGATATTAATTTAGTTTTCAACATTTTATGAAATCACTTATAATAGTAAAATCAGTAATTTTCCAATAAATATAGATATTAATTAAAACATAAATATCTCATATATATAAAATATTTCCAAAAAATGGAGTCCATTTTTAAAATCTAAACATCAAAATATTGTTAGGGTGATTTTTTGGGATTTTTCTAAAATAGTTGAATTTTTTGTGAATAGATAAATACAGTATTTTACGGTATTTGGAATTAAAAGTTAAATACATGAATATGTGACTCCTTTATAATTTAATCACCAATTTTATTGAACTCACGTGAACTAGTTATCTTAATTATTCACAATAATTAACACTACTAATAGTCTTTAGAAAAAATAATTATCAAATAAATAAAATAATAAAAAAACACCACCATCCACACCCATAAATAACATCGTTCACCACATATTCTCTTCAATACTTATAAGACTTCAATATTTTTTAAATTCTATACATTTTCTGTCCCAATATTCTTTCCTATATCTAATACCTTCTCGTGTCACAAAACTTCTGAAGTCATGTTCCTTATGGAGGTTCTCAAGGAGATGATATCCAAGAGGTAAAATCCTACTTCTTTCACTTTTAAATTATTTATTTATACCTTATACTCATATCTATTATCCAAATATTATTTATATATCAAGTATCAAATATTTAAAGTAATTGTTTTGGTAATGTAGTATCCATGATCAAACATATTCGTTTTTCCTCTTCTTTGAAAAAAACAATGTATGTGACGTGCGATTCAACACCTTCATGGACAATGATTTTTAATTTTCCATTTTTTCCATCAATGATTCCCAGAAAAACACTGTTATGGTTAAAACATATTTTAATATTTATATTAATTTTATATTTTTTTGGAACTAATTTATAGACATAATAACTAAATAAAAACAAATTATTTTGTGATGGTTGGAAAACCTGCAAAAAAACCAAACATTTGTCGCTAATATTTAATCTAATGAATCATAATCACGTAAGAAAAATTGTATATAGGATTATCTTAAATTATGGAATTATACTGAAGGGAACCAACCATAAAACCATTAAATTAACACTCCTATAATGATGACTCTGATATTTATATCTCTTTCAAATGTCCGTAAATGATCTTTGTAAAATAACAATAAATAAAATTGATGTGGAAGTGGTTATAAATTAAGTTATTAATGAATATAATTTGGTCATGTTTTATAATACTTATTTTCTATAATCATTTTATGGTTTTGTGTAATTGTTCTGATGATGGGAGTTTATGTGATCAACTAAGGGTAGGCGATCTCTTAATCACTGAACAATGCATTGGGTAAAGCGATAGAGTTATTCTCTTAGGTTTAGCTTAAGATATTTTGGGAATATAAAACGATGATCATTCGAAGTGTGATGACAATAGTTACTACCTGTATAGCCAAGGTTCCAGCATTATATGTTATAGTGATATGAAAATTATTCCACAAGTTGACTTTTATAATTTGTGTTTGTTTTCTATGGTATTATAAGAAACTTATTTTTTAATAATGTGAGCTAAAGAGATTATTTTTATATGTAAAAGTTAAAACTTTGTGAAAATGTTTTCATTCATGAAATAATTGGATAATTCTTACCTTTATTTCCTTTACTATTATTTTGTTCCCATACCATGTTTTGAAATGTTTTTCATAGGGTTTGTAGTTGGGTAAGGGAAGATAATAATCCAAGTTTAAATTTGTGAAGTTTTTTTATGGAAAGAAATCATGTTTTGTTATAAAAGTGGTGTATTGTGAAAAAATAGATATTGAGTAGAAGTGTCTAATTTGTAATAAATGATATTATATGTATGAGTTTTTAAGCTAATTATTTAAAACTATAAACCTGAATGAGAATGGGAATGTACATAATTGAATTATGGTAGAATTAACTAAATTATGTATTGTTTAAGGATGAGTCCTTACAATCGGTATTAGTGCAATGTTTAGATAACATAGGGTTTAGGATAATATTAATAAAATAGAAAAAAAAAGTTTTTTACTTTATGGTTACGTTAAAATGACACAAAATTCACATATTACAATGCCTTTTACAATTGATATGTATTTTTAGAATGGTTTTCAACAAAAGAAATAGGAAAAGATGAATTAGGAAGGCACTGTGAGAAAGACATCGTTCTGAATCCTCAACCCAGAATTTTGAAAATTGGAACAGAGAAGTTTGTGAAAATAATGGATCAATTGACAGAGAATATAAATGGTGGAGACATACATACATGAGATCAACTAGATAAACCATAGAGGAATATGTCAATTTTTGGAAACATTTATTATAAAACAGCCTCCTCTATTTTTTAGATCTTCTGAACCATTGGTAGCTGAATGGTAGATTAAAACCATAGAAAATATTTTTTTGTTCTATGCGGTTAATACCAACAAAAAGTTAGTCATTATATTTTCCTTTTAAAATGTGAATTCTTCTTATGACTTTTAATGGTCATAAATATCAGGGATTTCCAGGATATTGAGGCCTTAGAATGGGATGAAATCCAAAATATTTTATTTGTGAAATATTTACCTAAGAAAACATGAATTAGGATGGAAGAAATATTTTAATTGACATAGGAGGAGGATTTGTGGATTCATATACAGAAAAATTCACTCGATTTTCAATGTCATCTCCAAATTTTATCTCAGATCTTGATAGTAAAATAAATTTTTTTACTCAGGATTGACTCTAAAATATTGAAGGAAATTAGCTTCTCATGAATTTAAAAGATAAGAAAAACTTTTTAGATGTGGTTAAAAGGTGGAAATTAATTTTTCCAATTATCATGTGTTAATTTAAAACTAAAATAAAAATAGTTCAAGGTGGCAGGAAAAGGTAATGAATTCATCAAATTAGTTTTATGGTAATAAAATTATGTTATTAGGTTGTAAGAATCATGGTGAAAAAAAACTAGGGTATTTCTTCTAAAGTCTGGTCAGTTTTACAATGTGGTATGTTTGGGAATATCTCTCATAACTTCAATAAAAAAGATCATGGTTTTTGTAAGATAAATTCATTTAAAGATCCAGTAATTTTTTTAAAATGTAATGAGTTGGTCCATTGTTAAAATTAGTTTCCAAATATGAACCCGAATAATGGGAAGTAGGCTGACTATAAGAAGAACTATGTTGTGAAATACATTGAAACAAATTCATCTCATGTTGGTCTATACAATGAAGTGGTATCAGGTACATTGTTTGTCAACTCATATTTTTCAAATGATTTTTTGATTAAGGGACAACACTTTCTTTTATATTAGAGAAATTTTCTAGTAAATTAAAAATTCACCTCAAGAAGTGAATCTAGAACATATGGAAAAAACACCTTGGAAGATATTAAGTTAAAATGAAATTATTTTAATCTTCCTATCGAGTGTGGAAATAATTTTCCTGAAAACATTATTATCTTATCAATGCTAGATTTTTATATTATTCTAGTTTTGTATTAGATTTATGTTTTCCATGATAATAATGATTATAGAGATAAAGAAGTTTTCTTTTCTAAAGATTCTCAGTCTTTATACAAGAACGAACCGAATCTATTGATAAAATATATGAATGTTGAGAAACTGTTAAAAGATGTAAATAAATGTTATCTAGAACCTATATATGAAAATAAGGGAATTTTTCAAATTAATAATTTCTTAGTGGTAAATGAGTATATGGATGTGTTTTCTAATGAGTTCCCCAGTATAATACCTGATCAGGAGGTTTGGATGACTATTTATTTAGTCTATGATGATAATGATATTTAAAATCCCTCTTTTTGAATGAATCAAATAGAACTTCTAGAATTGAAAAGGATGTGGTATGAGGTTCTAGATAAAGGTTTCATTCTTCCGAGTACGTCACCTTGAGGTGATCCATTTTTTCTTGGTAAAAAAATATTTTTCGAATTAATTATAAATATTTGAATAACATCACTATTAAGAATAATTATTCTTTACCTAATATCAATTACTTGTTTGACTAGCTCTAGGGAGGTCAATATTTTTCCAATACTGAATTGAGATCTAGGTACCATCATCCAAATGTGGAAGGGGGTGTAATTTTAAAAATATAATTTCATACAAGATATGGGCAGTACGATTTTTTTCTTATACCATTTGGTTTGAAATATTATCCTACTATATTTATGGATTTTATAGATATAATATTCCATGAATTTTTGGATATGTTTTTTGTAATTTTTATAAATAAAATTTATGTTTATTGAAAAATTTATGGGGATCATGAAAAACATATTTTGATTGTATTGAAAACCCTAAATGAAAATACGTTAAATAGGAAATTTTATAAATTTTATTTTTGGTAAAAAAAAATATTTATTTTCTTTTCAAAATTGAAAATAAGGATGGAATAACTATTTATACCTAAAAAAGTGGTTCATTTATAGCCATGTCCTCAAATTTTATTGAGATTCATAGTATTCATGGACTAACAGGCTATTGACAATAGTTTTTTAATAACTTTGTACTGATATATAGCCTGCTTACTATGTTAACATCAAAAGGGTTTAATTTTATTTAGATAGAATAATGTGATTTTTTTAGAAAATGAAAATAAAATTTGATAATGATCCATGTTTTTCCCTACCATCCAAAAATGGATATTTTTTCATCTATAGTGGTGTTCATTTAAAGAGACTTACTTTCATTCTGATGTAGAATGATTAGGTAATTTCTTATGCTTTATGAAAACATAAACCTCACGAGATAAATTATCCAACACATTATTTGGAATTATTAGTTGTGTTATTAAATTTAAAAAATTGAACACATCATATATATTTAGAGAAAAGTGTGAAATTTACACTGATCATAAAATATTGAAGTATATATTCACACTGGATGAATTTAAAATTATTTAGATAAGATGGATAGAATTGATAAAGGGTTGTGAATTCTTGATCAATACCAATATTATAAAAGAAAACAAAGTGGAAGATGTCATGATGTGAAAACATCATTCTATATTAACCATGTTACATTTCAAACATGACCCATTCGGTAATTATTTGATGAGTTTTGGATTTGAAGGGTTTGGTGTAGGAAATTATTCGATTTTATTTTAGGTGTCATTACATTCTTCTTTATCAGACAGAACAAATAAAAACTAGAAAGAAGACCATGATTTATAAAAAAAAGTTTAATTATTTAAAAAGGGTACTTTTCTAGAATTTAACATTTATATATATTGAGTTTTTAGATATGGGATGATATTATGTGTTTCTTGTTATTCACAATAAAAGAAAGTGTTATTAAGTAAAACTCATATATCTCTATTTTTAGTCTATACTGGATTCACTTCGAGGTATAGAGACCATTGGGAGTATTAATGGGGGGATGTACTGAAAAGATATGTTTTTGAATTTACCATAAAATATTTGACTTGTTAACAAGTAATAGTATAATGAAAATTAATGAAGGCGGTGCTTCAGCCTTTTCCAGTGCCATAGTGGAAATGGGAAAATATATCCATGGATTTCATAGGGGGATTACCAAGAACATATTGAGGTAACAATGTGACATGGGTTATTATTGATCGACTGAATAAATCTTTTCATTTTATATCTATTCAAGATACTATGTCTTCTGATCAGCTTTATCAAATTTACCTCTAAGATATAGTCATGTTACATGGATTTACTCCCTCCACTATATCATATCATGATCTCATTTTCACTTTTAACTTTTAGAAAGGCCTTGAAATTTCGTTGGGAATTGAATTAAATTTCATCACTTCTTTTCATCCTCAATCTGATGGACTGTCATATCAAACAATTTATAAATTTTTGGATATTAATTGATATTGGTAAAAGGATTACTACGTATTTTGGGGATATCATCATTATTTGGTTGAGTTTTCCTATAATATCATTTTTACTTCCAGTAATTTGATATATCCTATTAAACCATTGTATAAAAATTATTGTTGAGATATAGAATTTTGGGATGAAGTATTTGAAGTAAAGTAACTATAAAAATGGTAGGGTAAATAGTAAAGAAATTTCAGATGATTTAGTGACACTTGATCATAGCTCAGAGTATGAAGAAAAGTTATGTGAATAAACTGATGAAGGTTATTTCTATCATGTTAGATGCTTATATTTCTCTCATAGTTTCTCTATGGAAAACTATGATTCATTTTGGAAAGAAGGCAAAGATAAGTACATAGTTTGTTTTACCCTCTGAAATGCTAGATAAAGTTAGATTAGTTTCCTACCAAGTGGTTTTTCCTCTTTGTGTGTCCTAGGTCCACGATGTTTTACATGTTTTTATGTTATGAAAGTTTGTTCCAGATTCATCTCATTTTCATATACCAAGGTTTTTTGAGTTATAAGATAACCATTAATATGAGTAAAATCATGTTTGGATTCTAGATCATAGAGAGAAAGTATTACAAAATAGGGTAATTCTCCAAGTTTTGTTTTGTGGAGAAACCACAAGGTTGAAGAAGTAACAAAGAAATATAAATAAATATATGATGTAAAGGAATAATTAGTAGTATAAATTCAACCTAGTGACCTTAAATAGATTGTTACCCACATCCCAGATCTCCTGGTCTCACCAAAATTTTAAAACCAAGTTCTTTAAGAAGGTTCTCAAGGAGACAATATTCAAGAGGTAAAATCCTCCTTCTATCCCTTTTAAATTATTGCTTTCTTTCATTCATTATTTCCACCTTATCCTCGTATCCCCTAAAAAACTAGAATAATAACTCTAGTATCATATATGTACTTGAATATTATTATGTTAAGGTAATATTTTTTATCAATCCTATTCTCTTATCCTTTTTTTCAAAAAAAATAAAAACATTGTTTGTGACATGTCGATTGACCGCTTTCATGGATGATGCTTTCTTTTCTATTACCACCATAAACACTAGTCATAAATACATTTTTAATGATAAAAAATCTTAATATACATATTATAACGTTTTTATTTTTCTAGAAATAAATAGTAATTAAATAAAATGAATGTAGTAGCACTGTAGCAGGTAATGTAGCAGCACTATAGCAGGTACTGTAGTAGTACCCGAGGGGTAAGGGCTCCTGCTTGGCATCCATGAGACCCAGGTTCAAAACCGGGTAGAGGAGAATTTTCCGGGGGTACTGTAGCAGCACTGTAGCAGGTACTATATCAGTACTATAGCAGGCACTGTAGCAGTACTGTAGTAGGCACTGTTTGGTACTGTAGCAGTCGGAATATTCACCTGATTTAGGCTTTCGGGCCACCAGTTTGGGCCTACGGGTCTCAGGGCCTTCAGGCCATCAAAGAACATTGGGCCACATGTCCTTCGGGCCATTGAGGACCATGAAGTAGACCAGTTTACACAGAGTAGGCCCCAGATGAGGATCAGAGACCCAGTAGCAGTCACCAGAAGTAGAGCCAACCAGATTGGAAGAATGAGAGGGTATGGAAACCGCCATTGGGACCAGGCACTATGCATATTTGTATGGGGCAATGCTAGACGATCAGCAATGCAGGTGGGGAGCTAAAGGCAATCAATGATACAGAAGATGGGGAGGGGCATTTCTAGTGGACTGGGTCTACATGTCATGTATTGGGCATGGTATGCCTCTAGGCCTTCAGGTCATGTATTATGAGTCATGTTGGGCCATGTGCCTGGGGCCTACGGGTCATGTTCGGGTTACCCTTCAACCCTTAAAATGGAGATTATCTATAATAAAATAAAAAAGAAGGCCTTCGGGCCATTCGGGTTAATGTATTTTTTGATGGTTAGAACACCGCCAAAAATAAACCAAACATTTGTCATTAATATTTTTTCTAATTAATCATCCTCATATAAAAAATTTATTATATGGGATAATTTCAAATTCAACAAAAATATTAATACCATTTATTTCCACATATAAATTTTTTCTACCATTTTAAAAGAACTCCCATAATTATACTCAATGTAACTGGACATAAATCCATTAAATGATCGCTCCTGAAACGACGTTTCTGATATTTAAAACTCATTAAAATTACCATAAATGAACTTAATAAAATGTTGATATACAATTTATATATGTAAAAGATTTTGAATTATGTAATTAATTAATCTAATTTTATTATACTTGAAATTAATTACAAGTGCATAATTCTTTTTGGAATAAGGTAGGAGAGATTTTAAAAAAAATCCTCTTTTCAAGTTACAACTATTTTTATTAAAGAATTTTTTATAACTTCTACAGTTTAGGAACATTTTACCACTTTCACAATAGCTTATTCATTTTAGATTTCGATTAAATGTTTATATGTTCTTATTCAAATAAAACTTTTTCATTTATAAGTGTGTGACTTCTTAAAAATGAAAAGTCATTTCAAAATAGAAAGTTTATTTTCCTAAAGAATTTTTATTTTATGTAATATTTATATGTTCTGATCATGTTATGGTTATTAAGAATTATTATGATGAAATGTAGTTATGTGATAAACCAAGAGTAGGTGATCTGATTATAGCTCTCCCATGCATTTGGTAAATAAATAGATTTAACCAATTAGGTTTCTCCTAATAGATTACTAGAATATATTGTGATGGTTATTCAAAATGAAACCATGATGGTCACAGCTTATGTAGTCAGGAGGGAAACATTATATTTAAGCGTGATATAAAAATGATTCTGCACGTTAAATTTTATTATTTTTTAGGCATGATATATGTTTTTAGGTAAAAATGATTTCATAAGGTAAGGTAAGGAGATTGTGTTTTATGTGTAAAAGTTATATCTTTGGGGAAACGTTTTCATTCGTGGAATAACAATTCTTTTCATCATTTAATGTACCTTACTAACTTTCTTTTCTTATCCCAATTTTTAAAATGTTTTTCATATGGTTTGTGGATAAGTAATGGAAGATAAGATTTATTGTTTAAAATATTGAAGTCTTGTTATATAAAGAAATCATGTTTTGTTTTAAATGTTTCATATTGTGAAAAAAATATTGAATATAGGTGTCTACTTTGTAATATATGAGTTTCTAGGTCTGAGCGTATGACTTAATTCTCTAATACTATAAACCTAAATGATCTTAAGAATGTATGAAAGTGGATTCTAATTGAATTAACTAGATTATTTAATGTTTAAGGATGTTTCTATACTGTATTATAACTTTTAGATAGCGTATAATCCTAGAAATTGGAACATGGTGGTTTAATCTCTCAAAACGAGATCCCATTAATAGATGTTGAGAATGGTTTTAGAGTAATAATCATCATTACAGCTATTATTAGTAAAAAAAATTATGGTTCTTCTTGCATCCATTAAGTTTTTTTACCACTCTTCTTATTCATCATGTTGGGGAAGCTCAACATGGAAATATTTATTATGAGACCTCAGATGGGTATATATCCAATGGACGTACTCATAATGGATATTTTGAAGCTGTGTCTAATGTCATATTTTTCAAATTATGGATTATGGTTAAAACAATAATGCTAGAGGAAATAGTAAGGAAGTTTAAAATATCCCTATACTAGTACATCCAAGAGTAGAAAATATGTATTGGGAGCTTTAGAATTTGTTATTATGTCTATGAATAAACTTTTTTGTAGTTGATTTTACCACTTGATGCCTCACTTTCAAGCAGGTGAAGGTTAGGAACTACGTTATAGTGGTTATTGGTTAACCCCTTAAAGTTCTAGAGTGAAATTGGGATGATATATAAAGTGGGTTCAGGATAGGGATTCAAGGACCATCTAGAGTTAAAAACAATATATCGTTGATTTTATACATTCTATGAAATTAATCCCACTTATTATCCATCTTAGAGCTTATTTCGGTATAGAGATATGGATGCCTTTAGGTGTTGATGATAATTTGGATTCATGGAGTTATATCAATGATAGTATTATGACATGATGTTTGCTTAATTTCATGACTGTGTAAAGTATTAAAGGAGGCCTTTGGGATAGATTTATTATTGAGAACAATTTTTCACCCCCGGACTTGTCACCAGATAGAGTGGATCATTCAGGTTCTAGTGGACATGATTCAACCTTTCATGATAGACATTGTCCAAATAATGGAGGATCATCTAACTTTGGTAGAATTTTCATATAATAATAACCTATACTCCACCACCAAAATGGAAAAAATATAGGCCATGTATAAGAGACCCTTTAGGCCACCACTATGCTAGACTGATCCAGCAAAGTCGGAACTCACAAGATCAAAGTTATGTAAGAGAATACAAAGAAAGTTAAGACCATCCTGGAGTGAATGAGGAATACTGATAGCAATTAATTTTGTTTATATATACTAATGTAATATGCCTTTAGAATTTTTTTAGGGAGATCATGTGTACCTAAAGGTCTCACCTTAGTGATATTTGTAGAGTTTTGGACCTGTTTCCAATTTATCTCTAGTATTTATCATCCCTTTCAATATACTACGTAGGGTTGGGTAGGTGGAATAACACTTAACCCTACCATAGCAATTAGACCAGGTACATGATTTTTTCCTTATATCTCAACTAAGGTGTAGTGACTCCAACCCTAGTATCCTAGATTCACTGTCTACTTTATCACATTTGCATACGATACATGGAATATCACCCTAGAGAACCAAATTTTATTGTAGTATTGGTAAACAAGATGTATATATGAATTTAAAATTACATTTGAAAAAATAAAATATAGAAAGTTTTTTCTCTAAGAACTCTATTATTCCTAAAATTGTATCCCAATATGTCAATAAAAAAATATCCTGGTACATTGGGAAAAATAAAACAAAATAAAGGGGTGATCTCAGATGATCAGTAAGGGCCATCAAATAATTCTATATAAATAATCATAAGATCAAGAAATGTAATTGTGAATGATCAAACTAATCGAATAATAACATGGAATATCAATGAACAAATTCATAATGATGGAAAACATAATATAGAACATCTTAAACATATCTTCATGGTCTAATTTCAAGAATTCATATAATCAAGGTATTGTGACAAGACATCTTAAATAAAATGGGTAAGGCCTCATCCCAATACCCAAGATATGTTTTCTAATGACACCTACTAACGAATCGAGGGTTCATGTCATTCTATCCCTCACATTTCAATTAATAATTCCAAAAAATTCCACATACGAAATAGGAGAAACATAATCAATAGAAAAATTCTTATAGAAAAAAAATAGCTGAAATTTTAATACATACCCCAATCAATAAACATAATCATAAATCATCCGGAGTAGTATGGTGAATGGTAAAAAAAATTATAACCCCAGTTAAAATCCTCATAAAAAATTGGAATAAATAATAAAAATAGTATAAGAAAACAATTCCCCATTGTATCATAAGTATAATAACATTTTATGGCCTTTATGGATATAAATGATATAAAATTTCATTAATAATTTTTTAAGGAAAACAAGATTTTCACTTTGAAAATATTTTTAAAAAGGAATGTTAAAAAAATATTTTGAAAATAATTTTCTTTGAAAATGAAATTTTGAAACTTGCAAAAATATTGTTTAAACATTTAATGGTCATGACTATGGAAAATTCCATTCATACTATACATGTTGAATCAATGATTCCTTTCACATTTTCAGTAAACTCTAAGAAGCAATTATTTTAAAAAAACATAGAGATCCATATCAAAAACATTTTTTAAATAGTATAAATTGGTATAAATTTGTATAATAAATCATTTGGGAAAGGATAAAAACATTTTTTTCCAAATCATTTTCTGAAAACATAGATTTTTCTTAAAAAATGATTTTCAACCGAAGAGAGAAATAAAGTCAAATTTCCTGAAAAACCATATCAATAATTTTATGTATAAAGAGTGTAAAATGATACTATTACTATAAAATGTTCATGAATAAATATATTAGAAGAAAATATAATTATTTTAATATTTAAATATCAAATAATTCTTCAAAGGGATACATAAATAAAAAAATCATAAAATTTCATTCCTAGTTCATTAGAATTCCATGTCATTTCTCCTATCTATAGATATTTTCGAAAATCAAAATGATTAGAATACATTATACAATAACACTAAAAGTTAAACTTAATCTATTGACTATATATTTGACCTTAAGATTTCTCCAGAATAACTCTTTACAAATTGAAGGTCCTATATTTTCAATGGTCAATAAACCAAAATTATATTCCCCAAAAAATATATAATGGATCATATTATCACATTAAAAATATGTGAATATATTTATCACAACAAAACCTTAACAAAAACAGACATAGTTCCAAAAATAAAATATTGTGTTTTTGAATATATTCAAAATATCCAAATATATAGTAAAAACCTAAAATGAAAACATAAACCATTAAATTAGAAACCAATTTCATGGTCACTAATATTATCACATAACTCTATGATTTCAATTATTATCTTAACATAGTATATATAATGAGGAAATCATCCCGTAATTATGTGTTTTCCAAAAATGTAAACATTATACTAAATCACTTTTCTTGGTATAATTCAACACATGTTTCCCAATCATTTAATAAATAATACAATAATATTATCCTTTAATTATCATGATTTTTAATATGAGAATATTCTCAATAAAATACTTTTACATCATATTTTGTGGATCCAAACACACAATCCCATTTACTATTCCACTTTAGGTGTATTAAGAAAAAAAGTGTGACCATGATTCCATTGATTCTTCTAAGATATATTCCATTGAATCATGGAATTTTTTTATAATAGTTCCCTATCTTCTTACAGTTACAGAATTATACTTAGAGAGATTATCCCTTACCCTTTAATTCATGAGCATGATAGCCTTTCTCTCCACACCTGAAGAAAATAATTTTCCTTTTTGGTATCTCATAAAGATATTATTTATATAACTATCACATATTGGAAAATACTTATTTCCCTTATTATAATTATACATGTTTTTTATTTTCTTTCATGTTATTCTCTTACTTCCATTTGAATCCATAATAATTGGATAATTATTTTTTTATCGTGATAACCCATAAAATAATGTTTTTTATGATGAAAACATTTGCGAGACTAGTTTCATTCAAAATATTAGCTTAAAAAATTAAATAAATGGTCAATATTACTCTTTAGATTACATAAATAGACCACATCATGCTTGGATAACCTTTTAAAGTTGGATTCATACTTATAAATTTTTTTACTTATTTCTTTCATATTCTTTGAGACTATATTTCTAAATTCGGTCATTTCTGAAGAGGAAAATCTTTTCCGCAAAAGCTTATTTTCAAATACTTAGATTCCATGTATGATATTTCTTCTCCACCATTATTTTTTTCAATCAATGACCACATTTTATCCACATCTCCCAAGAGAAGATAAAGTATCATCAAAACATTTTCCCTTTTACTACTTATTTGAAAGAGAAATATTTTCTTTAAGTAACATATCAATTTCTCAACATAAATTAGATTTCATGTCACATTTAATGATGGATGATTCTAATTACTGTATTATTCTAACATTATTACACCATGTTTTGGATTAGCAGGATGCTCCATACAGTAAATGTTAACACTCATAACTTGAGTTAGCTACCATAATACTTCTATAATTTAAAAAATTTCCTCCCATATCTTCATTATCGTTCCTATGATGGAAATATCAACATGGATTACAAACATTTATATATTTATCATTCCTTCTATTAATATACATTTCTATATAATAGAACACACAAGATTAGATCATTAAATTATGAGGAAATATTTTAATACTAAAACTAGTGAAATAATTAACATAAATTAAAACAAAATCATAACTGATCTCATAATCATATATATGGTTTATTTAGGGATATAATTATTTTACAATCCTTTGTAATAGATTATAAAGAAATTATGATTAATCTTAAGCATATCCCACAAGAGTGTAAAACCATGTGTGTAGAAAGGCCCATTGTTTTTCACTTGCTGATGATTGATTAGAGCCCAACGCATCTTGTTCAGAGTTTTACCCCACAGTTTGTCTATTCCAGAACCATTTCCAATTGTAGTATTTAGAAATAAATATAATTCTTTTAAAACCACATAGTTTATGTTATCAAAAAAATTGAGTGGTCTTCTATACTTTTCCTCAATTTATTTTATAGGGTTGCGTTCTCTAATATATATTTTCCTAAATATAGTTCCCAAGGTTTGTAATAAAATTCCTTTGAAAAAAATAGTAGAGACCATGCCCCCAATATCCAAGAACATGTGTCTAATTTATTACAATGGAATGATATATAAGGAACCAAATCCTAATAGATATAATAGTTTCCTAGTCTTGGTAAACTAGATACACACATAAAATTCATATTGCAATTGAAAAAATAACCTACGCAAAGTGTTTTCTTTGAAAACCCCATTATTCTCCATAGATTCTCTATAACTCCCTAAGATCTTTTGATATGTCTCTTAAAATGTAGCATCTTTGACAATTTATGATTCACGCAACACCGAGTTTAAAACATTAATATACTATTGAATTTGATAGTTGGAATAGTAATGTGAATATTAGTAAATATTATTATAACCAATAGAATAGTAAATATGCCTAAAAAGTATAAATAAAATTTAGGAATCTTATAAATTATAATATGATATCATCATATCATAGTAAAATTAAATAAATGTTTTTGTAATTATTAACTAAATTTTGATATTTTTTATAAACATAAATAATTATTTTATATTTTATAAATAATATAAGTATATAAAATAAACTTTATTTTTATAAAATATAATCATGAATTAATATTTTGTTTTCGTATGATTATTAGACAATTGTAAAAGCCTTTAATTAATTTTTCAAAGTGTTATAAAAGCAGTTATAATTTGAAAATATTTATTTTTTAATAAATGATGACTTTAATTAAAAAATAAATTTCTAATATATTTAAAATTATTTTTAAAAAACTGAGTTCATTTTTTATTTAAACAAGTTAAAAATGGTTTGGGTGAATTTTTTGTATTTTTTTTAAAATAGTTGAATTTTTTGTTAATAGTGAAATATTCTAATTTACCGTATAAATACATGAATTATTGTAATATAGATGAAGTATGGATGATTTATTCTCATAATATCAATATATCCTTCCTTATTGTAATATATTTAGTCATAATTCACAATATATTCATATAATTAAGATAAAATAATAAACAAATGGATAAAATATTCAGAAAACACCCCTCTCCTCCACTATAAATACCACCCCCCACAACCCTTTCTCCTCCCACATCAAAATCCTTTAATATTGGTTATATTATTCACATTTCGTATCCTAGACCTGTCCCCCATGTTAGGGGCATTATATTCTCCCTGAAATATCATTTAAAAGTTCATTGAGGAGGATCTCAAAGAGAAAAATTCAAGAGGTAAAATCCCCTTTTGTTCTTTTAATTTTGTTTCAATTTATTTTCATTTCTTATCATTAAATCACCTAACCTTTCCAAAGTGACATGATAACTACATTATATTTAATATAATTAATTTTTTTATTTCAATTAAAATCAATCATCAATTACATTCTCTTTTTTCCTTTTATTGTAAAGATGAAAACATCGCATGTGAGGTGCCGATTTACCGCCTTTATAGACAACATTTTTTTGTTTTTCAATTATGACTTAAAGGATGGTCATTAAACCATTTTTATGGATAAAACATATTATAATATATTTATAACATCTTATATAATGTTCTCTATCCATTATATGTACATAGTATTAATTATTGAAACAAAACTATTTTGCGATGATCGAAAAACTGCCCTAATAATCTAAAAGATTATCACTAGAATCTTATCAAATGATTCATCCTCACCCAAAATAAACAAATGAATTATATAAACATTAAATATTATTTTATATGATTAATATAATATAATTTCAATTTTGGACAACCATTTTCATGTTATATGACCTTCCATATGCGTATAAAAGTAAAACGCTCATGAAAACCAAAGAAAAGAACAGTCCTAAACAATGAAATTTTATATTATAACTAAACAAAAAGACCAAAATTAAACTTTATAAAATTATAATAAATCAAATATTTATTAAATAAGTTATAAATTATATCAATAATGAATAAATTTTCATTTTCCAAGACATTTACAGCAAGTACAAGAACACTTTCAGACATAAGGTATGGGTTTCTTCTCGGACCTCCACTTTTCATTTGGGATATGCTTTCTATCTCTTTACCTTAATTTCATTCTTCATTTTTTATATAATCTTTATATATACATTTTATATTTTTCAAAGTCATGTATAAATATCATTTTTCCCTTATTTTATTGGAAATAAGTGATTTTATAAGGTTCTCTTCTCAATTAACCTCGATAAGAAAACCCAACTAAAGGGATATTTCTGATTTCCTACCCATTTTAAAGTATCATCCATAATAAATTATTAAAAACAATTATTTTTCTAAAATCAATAATTTTTTCATGAAAATAATTTTGTTTTTCATTTTGGGTTTGATACAAATATTATTACAAATAGAAATAATATTTTCCAAAATAAATATTTTTTTCTAAGTAAGAAAGGGTTTTCTCTCAAGAATTCCTTGATGATTTTTTAATATATTTCCATATATTAAATAAAATCTACTAAATATTATGATTTATTGGTATTTATCTCATATTATTATCATCTACCATATTTTATTAAATTTTTTACGATCAGTTTGATTGTGGATGTGATATTTTGATACCATTAAACATACTACAGAGATTGGTTTGTGATTACGTTTATAGTTTGGGGAAAGTTATTTAGATTTCATATGTATATGTTTTTTTATATATCACCTTATTCAAATGATTAATTCATTGAACTTAGTATTTTATAGTAGGGTCCATCTATAACCCCTCGATGCATTAGTAGGATTCTTGTGAAAAAAAGGATACAGACTTGGATGAGGCTTTCCCTATTTATTTTCATATATAGACTTGGTTAAGGACTTAACCATTTATTTTTGGATGTTTTAGCCGAGTCCATGATGGTATGTTTATGATTTTTGGTATTATACATTCCCTCATAAGGGTATTAGTGAGTAATAATTCATGTGATTACTCGACTTGTGGAATATCCATGGTTAAGTTTCTTTCTAATGTAATTATTTATGGAATTATTTAATCTGTTTTTTATTCCTAACATATTATGATCAAAATTAGGATTTAATATAATGTGTTTTTAGTTGTTCACTTTGCATTATTCTTTTTGATATATTTGACTATATTTCTTACACTTACTAAGCATATGATCTCACTAAATTCTTATGTTTTATTTTCCACCATGATGAGAGAATGTGTATCATGAATGACATGGAGGGATAATATATGAGTTTATGGATGTTTCCAATGGAGTTTCTATGTTTTTTTCCATTCATGTTTTAATATAATGAATATATATTTATTTTGTTTCCTAAATATACAAAATTATTTGTTCTTTTTGGATGTGAACTCTTATTAAAAATACTAATGTAATTATGTAAGGAAGAAACATTGGCCTACGGGAGTAAGGGTCATTGCAGTTGGTATCAAATGAAGTTAAGTTGTAACCATAGAAACTAGAAAATATAAATTAAAGAACATAATCCTAATATATAATTTGAGGATACTAATAGAATAACATCCTATAATTATTGTAGGGTATAGATTATATGAGTCTTCCTAAGATTACACATCTATGTGGATACTGCATGTAGATATGGTTCTGAAAAAGATGTACCTATGGGTAACAAATATAATAAGTTTCATCAGGACTTCTTGGACATAACCATGTACACAAGAAAGGGACTTACTGTATACCTGGTTCGATGCTATCAAAATTTATTCTTAGGATAATTCTAATTTTATTTACAAACCACAATAAAGGTTTTAAAAGTAATAATGTCCCCAAAAAACCATGTTTATCATTATGATATTAGCTTTTCATAAATTTCATATTTATGTTATGTTTTTTTCTATATAAAAAAATTATGCAATATGATTCATAAGTTCATTTAGTGTATTACATTTTTTAGTAATGGATTATAGTGTGAAAAATGGAAACGATGTCAATGCATGAAATACATGTAGGGATTTATCTCTATTGTAAGATAATGACTTTGCAGGAGGAGTTGTGACTGGTGATTAACAACTTATAACAATACCAGGACAACTGACTCTGGTTATTGATAATAAAAATAAATGTATGGAGTATCCTGGTACACACTCTGGAGGAACAATGTCATACCACTTCATGATTTATCATCCTACGTCATTCAATGTGACTACGAACCCATTTTCAGTAGATTAGTGGATAAATTCTACATAGAAGATATTTATTACATTGGGAAGTGATGGAAGGAAGAAGTTTATCAATCCATTTTATCTCTAATCAAAAGATGCATATAAATGGTGGTCATTAATTCAAAACACGAAGGAAGAGGAAGAAATGGTAAACATGGAACCAAAGGATTTTAAAGATATTTTCTTCTAAAAATATTTTCCTCGAGAACAACGAGTGGATACAGAGAGATAATTATTTTATTTGAGGAAAAAGGTGGATAATAATGTTGCAATGTATGAATTTAACGTTATAAGGTTAGCAAAGAAAGTTGTAGAATATATACACAATCCAAATAGAAATATTGATTTATTATTTGACGGATTAAAACAAATCCTTCAAAAGGAAATAGTCTGCTAAACTTTATCATCATCTGATTAGATAGTCTAATGCGCTGTCAAGATAGAGAAATAATTCTCTATATCTTAATAATTTAATGGAAAATAAGTGAAGGAGAGGGATAAAGAGAAAATAATGGATAAAGGTAAGAATAAAAATGTAATTTTCAAATGTGAGATTCTTGTGGATGGAAACACCCTGGTTCCTAATTTAATAAAAAAGTAGTTTTTGACATGTTTAGTGAGAAATGCCATCATGATCATGAATTCAAGGTAAATAAAGAAGTTACTAATGTTCAATGCTACAATTTTAGGGATATGGAACACTTTTCAAATGAGTGTCCAAATCATCAATGAAATTTTCCTTAGAAAAGGCAATGAGATCAAGGAAAATGTTATGTAGTAACAATATATGTGGTTGAAGTTCCAAATAAAGTGGTGGAAGGTACTTCAACCATCTCCTAAAATTTATATAAATATTTATTTGATTCTGGATCATCATATTCCATTAAATCTTCCAAATTTTCTTTAAAATTTAAATATTTTTAGTCCACCTTAAAAAGTTAGTTGTCAGTAAAAAATCCTAGTGGAAAACTTATTATAACAAATATGTGTCGAGTTGTTCCTATTATGACACAAAAATGTACTCTAATTACTGATTTTATCATCATACATATGATTATTTTTGATATAATCATTGGTATGGACTTGATTTCGAAATATAATGAAAAACATTTTCGCATAGAGAATGAAATTATGATTCTTTATGAAGGTATAGAATTTCTCATCCTAGTAAGGGAGACATCATAATCTAACTCATATCTGGACCCACCTATAGTAACTCTTTTAAAATTATTTCATATAGAATAACAAAAATATCATATGTGGATGAGGAAAGAAATATTTAAATTGAATATGTCGCTATTGTGAAAGAATATATTAATGTATTTCAAGAGGATATTTCCAGACATCCTGCAGAGTGAGATGTTTAGTTCCCTATTGATTTAATTCCTCGTGCTAGACCTATATCAAATACTACTTATATAATGGCCACTATAGAATTAGTGGAGATGAAAAAAAAACTCTAGGAATTGAGTGATAAGGGATTTAATCAACCCTATTATTTCTCCAGGGGAAGACCGTGTTCACTTTGTAAAGAAGAAAGAAGTATCCATGAGGCTATTCATTTACTATAGAGATATCAATGATATTAAAAAAATGAACAAGTATCCTCTTCCTCGCATTGATGAATTATTTTATCAACTTCATGGAGATGTATATTTTTTTGATGACTTTATTTTTATCTGGATATCATTAATTGTGTTTGAGGAAGGGAGATATTATAAATACAATAATTTGAACTAAGTATAGACATTACAAGTTTAATGTAATACCATTTTGACTAACTAATGCACCTTCAGTTTTTAAGGATCTAATGAACAGAGTATTCATGGAATATCTTGATGAATTTTTTTTGGTATTTATTTATTATATCTTGATATATTAAAAAATATATGATGACCATGATAACCACTTTGGGGTTTCTATGGAGAAACTTAGAAAAAAAAACTGTTATATGGGAAGTCATGAAAGTGTGAATTCTAGCTTCAAATTGTTTCTTTTAATGGCAATATTGTCTCTAAGGATCGAGTCTCAGTTGATCATGTGATGAAATAGGAATCCCCAAAATGGTTTAAACCAATGAACATTACCAAGATACATAGTTTCATTAGTTTAGTGGGTTACTATCAACATTCTGTTTAGAATTTTGCCCTATTTGCTAACTAGTTAACCAAGATTGATCTTAAAGGGGTTAACATAATACGAACAAAAGAATGTGAAGAATATTTTGAAGAATTAAAGTAGATAATAGTGAATGATTCCATATTTAATCAACTATTGTGAAATGGTGGATTTATGATTTAGAGTGATGCATAAAATAAAGGACATGGTTTTTTACTTACGAAATATGATAGGGTTATGTTTTTATCCATAAATGTAGTTATAAACTCCTAAACAGAACGATCCAAATCAAGATATATATTTAGTAACTATAATATTTTCTCTAAAATATGGAGACACTACCTTTATTGTAAAATGTGTGATATATATAAAGATCAAAAGAGTTTTAAAAATATCATCTCATAAGAAGAAATCAATAAGAGGAAATGGTTATGGATCGAGCTACTCATGGAATATGATTGTTCAATATACTACCACCTTGTGAATGTTAATAAGTTAGTTCATGCATTGAGAAGTAAGGATCATGGAGTTCTGAAAAAAATTAAGATTGAAAAGGATCACATGTATACAAATCTATCAAATCTGGATATAAGAATTATCAATGAAGGTGTAATAACATTAATTTTTCAATTGGTTTCCAAACTAACTTTGTCATAAAGGACTAAAAGTTATCTTTATAATGATTACAGTTTTCAAAAGAAAATTAAAGAAGAGAATGATGTAAAGTTGGTATAATTCATTTATGAGGATGTAATTATGAAACTTTGGAAGAGGATTTGTGTTCCCTCCGTACCATTGTTAAAAAGAGAGTTATTGGATGATTCTCATAGATCTATTTTCTATATACACCCTTGTAACATTAATATGTACAGATATTTGATGAAACCTTTATGGTGGATTATTATAAAGTAAGAAATTACTGATTATATATCAAGATGTATAGTCTGTCAATATGTGAAGGTTGAAAGACAACATCCTAAATTAGTTATAAAGCCTCTATCTATTCTTACCTAAAAATGGGATCAAAATACTATTTATTTTTCAGTGGATATTCAGAAACTCTAAAAACGAATGATGGAATATGTTTAATTGTTGACTAACATGCAAAATATACACATTTTCTCTCTATAAGGGAGGATTTTCCAATGGATCTCCTTGCACGACTCTATATTAATGAAGTTTTAATACTTCATGGTGCGCCACATTCAATTATGTATGATTTAAATCTCTGATTTACATTGAAATTATAGAATTATGTTCAGAAATATTTAAAAATTAAACTTCTTTTGAGTACTACTTATCACCCTTAACCTAAATGGAAATTATAAAGGATGATACAAACAATAAAATATATGTTGATATCATGGTAACCTGACTTCCAAGGTATGTGGGATCATTATTTTCCTTTGGTAGAGTTTTCCTACAAAAATATTTTCTATTAAGGTATTAAATTTTCACCATATGAAGCATTTTGTGGAAAGATATATCAGACACCAAGTAGTTAGGATGCATTTGGTATAAAGAATCTTGTAGGCCCAGATCTTGTAGAGGAAACAACAGAAAAATTAAAGACTATTAAAACACATACCAAAGTAGAAAAAATAAGGAAAATGGGACATACTAGTAATATGAGGAAATATTTGGAGTTTCAAGTGGGAGATCATTTCTTTTTGAAGGTATCTTTATGAAAGAGTGTTATAAGAGTTAGAAAGAAGGAGAAACTAAACCCTAGGTTCATTTGAACTTTTGAAATGTTGGGGATAATTGGATATGTGGATTATCCTTTGGAGATGACACATACCCTATCTAAAGTACACAATGAGTTCCACATATCATTTTTAAGGATGTAAATGCCAGACCTAACGCATGTCCTCATTTATGAAGGAATAGAATTGGAAACTGATTTATCTTACTAGGAAGAGACTATGCAGATTCTGTACACTAGAGAGGAGGTGATGAAGAATAAGATAAATCAACTTGTAAATGTGCTTTAAAATAACCATAAAATTGAATATATGACATGGGAACTTGATGAAATTATGAAAAATAACTACCAAAATATTATTTTAGGAGACACTATGAAAATTTCGATGTTTTTTTTCGGAGGGCAGAATGTAACACCACAAGATTTTATGCTATATCTCTTTTCAAATTTAGAATCTTTGATAGATTATGCATCACATAACACTGAGTTTAAAACCATAATGTACTATTAAATATGGCAGTTGGAATCGTAATGTGACCATTAGGAAATAGTAATATGACCAATATAATAGTAACTTTACCTAGGAGAGTGAAAATTAAAATTAGCCATCCAATAAATTGTAATATGACATACACATATAATTGTACAGGAATATAAATATTTTATAAATTATTAAGTATTTTTTTGAATTTGTTTCATAAATTAATAATTTTTTATAACTATAAGATAATTTTATGAGACCATAATTAATTTTTCAAGGTGTTATAAAATCAGTTATAATTTTAAAATGTGTATTTCTCAAATAAATGATGAATTTAATTAAAATTAAATTTATAATAATTATAAAAATATTTCCTCTAAATTTATTTCATATTTTCATTCTACACATAAAAAAAATTAAGGAGTATTTTTAGGATTTTTCTAAAATAGTTTACTTTTGGTGAATAGTGAAATACGGTAATTTATTATATTTAATAAATTAATTAATTATTGAGTCATAGATGATGTGTGGATAATTTAAGTCTATAATATTGAAATGTAAATCATTATTTTAATATATTAAGTGATATTTCTAAAAATATTCATAGTCTTATGCCTAAATAATAAACAAATAAATAAAATATTCAAAAACAACCCTCTCCTCCACTATAAATACCACCCTCACCAACCATTCTCTTAACACATAAAAATCCTTGAATAATTATTACATTGTACCCATTTCCACTACCAAACCTCCCCCGTGCATTTTACTCATACTAGTCTCACCAAAAATCTATTTCAAAGTTCTTTAAGGAGTTTCTAAAAGAGAGGAATTCAAGAGGTAAAATCCCCTTTCGTTCTTTTAATTTTACTTAAATTTATTTTCTTTTCTTATAATATTATCATATCTATTATAAAAAGAGAAATTATAACTAAAATATATTCAATATATTAAATTTTAATTATTTTAATGTAAAATTCACCATAAATACTCTTCTCCTTTTCCTTTTATTTAAAAGATGAGAACATCGTATGTGAGGTGCTAATTTACCTCTTTCATGGACGCCGTGTTTTCATTTTTCAATTTCACCTTTAAGGATGGTCATTAAACCATTTTTATGACTAAATAATATTATAATATATAAATTAAATCTTATCTAGTGTTCTGGAACTAGTTAATATACATAATATTAACTAATGAAACATAATTAGTTTGCAATGATAGAAAACCACAAAAATATTCTAAATGATTATCATTAACATCTTATCTAACGATTTATACACACACCAAATAACCATGTGACTTATATAACCATTTAATATTTTGTAATATAATTAATAAAATTCAATTTAAATTATAGAAAACTATTTTCATTTTACATGATCTTCTATATGTGTATAAAACTAAACTGATCATGAAAACCACGAAAAAGAACACTCTTGAAAGAAAATTTTTATCTTATAACTCATCAAAAGAATTTTAATTAACTTAATAATATTATATTAAATAAAAAAAATTAATTTTTTCTATATTAAATTATTAATGAATCCAATTTTATTATCCAAGACATTTTTTGCAAGTGTAGAACACTTTCAGACATAAGGTGAGGGTTTCTTCCTGAACCTATAATTTTTATTCAGGTTATGATTTCTTATCTATAAACCAATTTAATTCTTAATTATTTTAATATTATTATTCAATATTATATTTAAATTTTGAGAAAATATTTCTCATTGACCATTTCATATTAATTTTTTTTGTAAAAAATGATTTTACAAGGTTCTTTTCTAAATATGTCCTGATAAGCAAACCTGATTAAAGAAATCTTCTTGATTTCTTACTCATTTTCAAGTACCATAAATAATATATTTTAATAAACCCTTATTTTTATAAAATCACTATTTTTTTCATGTAAAAATATATTATTTCATTTCTGTTTTTATGAAAATAATTTTGACAAAGAAAATTTTTGTTTCCCAAAAAACTCTTCTTTGCAATGTAAAAAAGGGTATTTATCTAAAGAATTCCTTGATGATTTTATTTGAATATTTTCATATATTTAAATACTTATATTGAATATTACTCATTAATGATATTAATCTCTTATTTTTGTCATCTAACAAATGTCATTAAATGGTTTATGGTCGATTTCATTATGGATGTGCTCTTTTGATACCATTCACTATACAACTCAAAATGGTTAGTGATTATGTTTATAGATTAGAGAATGTTATTTAACTTTTGAATTTAATTTTATTTATATATCAAACCATTCATATAAGAATTGTATTAGACCTATTAGGTGATAGGAAGGGCCAACTATATCCCCAAAATTATTTGGAAGGTCTCTTGTTCCAAAAAACATATGGAATTGGTCATGGACTTTCGCAATTATTTTTAGATATGGATTTAGATGATGCCTTAAATATTTATTTTTAGATGTGTTGGTCGATGGATAGATGGTATGCTTGTAATGTATAACATTATGTATTTCCCATTATGATATTATTAATTGATAATTCATGTGATTATTCGACAACTATAATATCCATGGTTATGTTTCTCTCTCATGTAATTATTTATTGAATTATTTAATATGTTTTTATTCCTACCAAATTATGCTCAAAATTAGTATTTCACGACGTTTTTTAGTAATTATTGATGAATTATTGTTTATTATACCTTCCACTATATGTCATACACTTACAAGAATTCTGAGCTCATCCATTTGTTATGCTTTAATTTTCCCCAAGATTCGAAAATGTGTATTATGAATGACTCTAATGGATAATCTAGGTGGGTATGGAATTTTGTAAGGGTGAATCTAAATTATTTTTTCTTTCAAGTTATAATGTAAACCATATTTTTTTATATCATTTCCCAAATATGCTAAAATGTTCAATCCTTTGGGATATGAACTCTTTTACTTCAGACTATTGTTAGTAATTAAGGCTCAAGATCTAGGCTACTGGGGTCAGGTTCTTTACATTCTATCTGCATACCAATCACAAAAAACATCCCGATATCTGTGGGAAAATAAAACATTATAAAGGGTTGAGGTCATATTCTTAGTAAGGATAAGTGTAAATTGGATGCTATCATAAATAAATAAGAGTAATCAATATGGAAAGGTAAATAAGTAAAACACAATTCATTTTATTAAAAAAATGAGAATAATATGATTGAAATAAATGATAATCATATAGTGGAAACTTGATAATCACATCGTCTTGGAACTTAACCATGGATATTGTAAGTAATCGAATAATCAAATGGAATAACAATCACTGAATTAAAAATGATGGTATAAATAATTTTAGACACCTTAAGAATATCCTCATGGCCTCATGGAAATACTTATTAGTGTCAAGGCCTTATGCCAAGATATCTTAGACAAATGGGTAAGGCCTCAACCAAAGACTCAAGATAATTTGTCTCGTGACGCCCACTGATGCATTTAGGGGGTATGTAATTATAGGACCCACCATTAACATAATATGTCCAATAAATTCCTCATATGAATGGGGTAAAAAATAATAAATAGAAAGATTCATATTGAATTATTAACTTATAAAATGTTAATACTTACTCATATCAATAAACAAAATCAGAAACCATTCAAAGTATCATAGTGAATGGTAATAAAATTGTATAGCCCCAATAAATCTAGAAATATAGAATCTAAGGAAATATTAAGGATGGTATCAATAGAAAATATTCCTAGAGTATCATAATTATAATAAATGGATTATTTTGTTGATTTTGATGATGAATTTAATACCACCAAAATTTATTATGATTTTTTTGGGAAAATAATTTTTTCACTTTAAAAATATTTTTAAAACTAAAATTTCAAAAAATATTTTGAAATTAAAGTTTTCATGACTCTAATATAATCATCCTCAAGCTACAACTACCCCAATATAGCCTCAATATGTTAGGGGTGAAAACTAGAACTCATGTCTTAACTATCATGGTGACTACTTTTCTTATGTACCTATATTCACACAAATAGCCATCTCAATACAAAAATGCAGAGGAATAAAATTAAAAGATGAAAAAATAGTGGAATAACAATGCATGTAATACCTCTAGACATTAAAAGTGTATGGTAGTGTAATACTAAAAGTAAAATAGGGGAAAAATTAATGCACATCCAGAAAGATGTTCAAACCTGAAAAAAAAAGTAATTTAAATGTGTTGAAAGATCCCAGCAACTTATCTCCAAGATATGTCCATTTTACATGGTCTAATGCACCAATTATCCTTATTCTCCTCTGTAATTGACACTGACATGTCTACTGTATGCATAAGACACTACTTGTGCTGGAAAATCCCATGTAGGTTTCAGTATATACAAACCCAGGAGGACACCCCGAATATTGAAGGGGGAGAAGCAATAGACACAATACGAATTGACAGTAACAGTGGAACAGTGAACATAAAAAAGCTCAACTCAAACTAACACAGAAATTTCATCTAAACACAAGTGTCTCAACATGGTGCTCACATGAAATACACATTGAGTCTTTGACACCCATAGTGGTAGAGTAACCTCATCTAACCCTAAATAGATAAACACTAAAATCACATGGCATACCCCACACGTCTTTATAACCCATGGAAGGAGAGTAACTGAATCCAAAATCGTGGATATAGATATATATATTCTAAAACCAAATAATCCCAAATATGAGAGAAAGGGGATCCCAAATCACCATCCCTCCCAAGAAAAGAGTCGTTAATAGTTCAATAAGTCCATCAACAATTCCCATCATCTCTTGAGTCTGCCCAGAAGCAACTGTGTGAGGGACTACACCTCTTCACTATAACTCACAATCTATGGGGAAAATATCCAATTAGATGCCCCACTCCCTAGTCCATCAGGGGGTACCACTTGGTTAAAAGGGGACACGTGCACTAGTTCATTAGGGGGTGTCATATATATCTAGATAAGAAGTAAGAAGGACCCAAACCATGGTACAAAAGGTGGGTACAATCTCCGTGGATAGAGGACTCATTCCCTGACCTTTCAGGGTGGTACCATCTCTATCTGTATAAGTAATATGGTGGACCAACATTTCATGACCTATCCCTCGAGGCCCATGACGTGACTACCACAATCCCTCCTTCCCTAGGCAAGGGGCTGGCGACTAGCACTGAAAGGTGTATTCCCTAAAACTGAGAAGGAATTTCCTTTATAACCTATAAACTCACACAACCAAGCAAAAATAATGATACGAGCACAAGTAAACTGTATATTAAAAGAGTGTTGAAAGTAAAAAGGGTCGAGAATGCAGGGCTAAATATAATGTACACATACAACTGAAAAGCAGAAAATAGCTTCTGTATCATCCACCGGGGATCCTACCTGAAGGGTAGGTATATATTGTCTCCACAACACTCCACGTCAGCCCGTATCCTCTTTGTACAGCCTGGTCCAAGCTCCCTGAAGTCTCATCCCAGCTACTCATCTTCTGAAGGTCCTCCTCTGAGCCGTCTCCAATCCTGGTACCCTCGTCCTCATTCAGCGATGTCTGTGAACTCTACATAGCACAAAACGGTGTAGGCGTAGCCCGTGTAGGGGTGAGTATGAAAACACTCAGTAGGGACCCCAATACCCCCAAATGTCTCTCAAAATCCACAATGGGTAAACCACAAAGCATTGAAACAACATTAAACCCTACTTAGGTATACGACCATACATATACCTAAGTTATCAAGTATAACCATCTCATTCATGAGGAAACACAAGTCCCAACTCATCAGTTCAAATCTCAACTGTTCCACGAAGGAAAGAATACCATAAAGGTAACACCACAAAGGTAAGTACCACAAAGGTAACGCCACATAGAAGAATACCACAAAGATATCACCCTGAAGGAAAGTACCACACATGTACTCCACACAGAAGAATACCACAAAGGTATCACCACACAAGTAAGTACCAAAAAGGTAATGCCACACTGAATAATACCAACAAGGTATCACAATGAAGGAAAGTACCAAAAAGGTACGCCACACAGAAAAATACCATAACGGTATCATCACAAAGGTAAGTACCACAAAGGTAACGCCACAGAGAAGAATAACACAAAGGTATCAACCTAAAGGAAAGTTCCATATAGGTACTCCACACTGAATAATACCACAAAGGAAACACCACAAAGGTGAGTACCACAAAAGAAATTCCACATAGAAGAATACCACAAAGGTATCACCATGAAGGTTAGGAATCGGCTCACACCAGGTATAACATAAGTATGGTAGTAAAGTTGATTTGATATTACTATTGAATCATCATACGCTTTTAAGAGGAAGACCCACATAGTATCCAAAATCATCAAACCCACATAGGATCCTAGTACAACAGCCCCACATTTGATCCTAAAGTAGTCCCATGTGAATTTCTTAGAGCGGATCCAAGTCGAACTCTTGAACTCAGACCCACAAAGGATCCCAAAGCATATCCCCACATAGGATCCCCAAGAACAGACCCACATAGGATCCCCAAGGACAGACCCATATAGGATCCTCAAGCACAGACCCACATTAGAACCCTTTCTCATGTTACAGCCAGCTACAGGATTCTCATACTAAGCTTGCTTGATTCCTAGAGGGTACGCTCCTCAAGCCACAGGTCGATAAACCAACTTCAATGAAGTCCCATGAAGAAGTATCCCAAAGTACCTCTATGTAAAAGGGGTGTCAATGCAATAGACGGTGCATCAATCGGATTTCTGGTCTGTATGTTACTGGCCTTTTAGTCCCGAGGGCCCGGTTGGATTCATGTTCAATCCAACCCAGCCACACCCCAACATTATCCAAAACTCCAGTGGGGTATACGAAAAGGAATTTCTCAATACAAGGTTTTTGGTTCCGTAGATGGTTCTTCAAAAGGACACTCTTAGCTCAAGTTATGACCAAAAGAGCGAGAAGGGTTCAAAGTTGGTCCGGGTCCGGTCCGACCAGGCCTGGACCGACCCGAACTGGTTTGGGTCGACCCGGCCTGACCCGGGTCTGACCATGGGTCGGACCCGCCCCACTGGGTTAGGCCCGCCCCACTATGTGGCCCGTTGGGTGGCCCACGGTGAGGCGGCCCACTGGGATCTCCAGATGGTCATCCTCTTCTTCACAGCATGGTCGCGCATCGTGCCATCACTAGTGCCAAGCTCGGCTAGCCGCCCTCCCTTCGCCACCGTGGAACGAGGCTGCGACTCCTGCACACCGGGTGGCACGGCCGCACGCTGCCATCCTCTTCACGTGGCCGGACGGAGTGCCAGACGCTGCCCTTGCTCTGCCGCAACCCTTCTCCGGTGGCGCGGTCGTGCCGCCGCCTTCATCGCGGCCAGGTGGAGTGTTGACTGCCACTCTCGAGTCCCACCTATGACATTCCTCGAGTCACTGGGCATGCCATGGTGGCCTTCTATTCGTTCCTAATATTTACAATCTTTTCTAGGGATGTCGCCTTCATTTCAAGCACATGAAAATTCACAAAGCTTGCGGAGAGGTCAAGCCATTTTCGTTTGGACCACTCTCTCTACGTTAGAACGATTGCAATCGTCTTATTTGTTTGTGAATCATTAAGAACGTCAAGAATAGGTAATGGGTATTCAATTCAATAATTAACCCTAAAAGTTACCCTGCAACTTCCTCCTGCAAAGATGAAAAAATCATGGGTCAACCTGTTAGTCGGTTGACCCGCATTCGTCGTATAAAATCAAGAACGGGGAAGAGGAAATAAAAAGCACACGAAGTTGTGCCAATTCCTCCCCCCACGCTCCTTATAAATAGAATAGGGGTTCAGGGTTTCTCATCACCGCTCGCTGGAACTGGATCTATCCTCCAAGTGTTAGGCATCTCAGCACTTTACCAGAGATTCTTTGCTTGTTGAAGTTGTGCCAATTCCTCCCCCCACGCTCCTTATAAATAGAATAGGGGGAGGGTACGTAACGATCATGGAATTTATGATGGTTTAGTTAATAGGAACCATCCTAAATTACAATGATGTTGTTACTTAGTTTTTGAAGGGTCAATCCATTTAATGGCTTGACTCGCCACTGGTCCCACAGTACGGCTTGTCCGTTGGTGGGAAAAAAAATAAAATAAGGGGATTATTTTATTTTATTTACTTTTAAATGTCAGAAAAAAAAACTTCTTCTCTGAACCTACTATGGTCAAAGTAAAGTCTCCCTTAAGCGAAACTCAGTGTTGTAGATTCAATGGTGCCCTCAGATATTTATTCCCAGCACTGGTTCAAATGTTATAAAACGTCGTTCATGCGTTTACTGAACATAAATGAAAAAAAAGTTCGTAAAATTAATAAGAGTCACCCTCAACCCACGCTGGTCGAGGTTAGGCTTTACCTAAGTGAAACACGCCCCAACGAACCCAACAACACTTTTTGATTTCCAAACTGAGTTACCGTTTAAATGTTATGGATTTGACGATAAAATAATTGTCACTTAATTATTTTATTTACAATCAAAAACTAACATTCACTGGGGGCCCGTGTCGTCCAATGTTACTATCTTCCTAAATAAATCATACCCTCACGAGTTCAATGGTTGTCTCAGATTTTTAATCTGAGTTTCCATTTAGGGGTTATAAGCATTTGAAAAATAAAACAATTTATTTAATTATTTTATTTACAATTATGCCATTTTTTGGATTTCTCATAGGAGGCTCGCACCAAACCAACTTAAGTCATGCCTCGGGTAAAACCGTCAACCTGAATGAAACGGTGCCCTTAGATATTTATTCCGGGAAACTATTTAATATTTATTCTACTTTTTTAGGAAAACTTCTTATACATGTAATTTAAAGTTTAACAAAACTTCGACAGACCATTCTGGGCACTCCGAACATCGGAATCATGTGTCGTCATATTTTGCGGTCACAAAATAATTCCATATAATTAAAAAAAATTATACAGAAGTTCCCGGACATTACATTCTCCCCAACTTAGGTCTTTACATCCCCGAAAACCAAAACAAAGGCAGAACAAAAAAAAGAGGGTACTGAGCACGAATTTGTGCCTCCCGCTCCCATGTAATCTCTTGGAGGTTCCCGTGACGCCAGCATACGCGTACCCGAGGTATCGACCATCCAAGAAGGACCCACTATTGTCGATCCTCAATATCTACTAGAACCTCTGTAAACATCACCCCATTGTCTAATTCCAGCTCGTCGTGGCCGATGATGTGAGATGGGTCATGCACGTATCTCCTTAGCTGGGATACGTGGAAGACGTCGTGAACCTTTTCCAACTGTGGTGGAAGTTCCAAGCGGTAAGCCACCTAGTCTACTCTATAGAGAATATAGAAAGGTCTAGTGAACCTCGGAGATATACTTCTGCCCCAGAAAAACCCCTGCAATCCTCACTATGGTGATACCCATAGAAATACATGGTCTCCCACCTCAAACTCCAAGGATCTACATCTCCTACAGCATAAGTATTAAGCCAGTGCTTTCTTCATCATTGGAAACCAGTACTGATGTCGAAAGTCCTAGGACACCTTCACCACTCCAGGTTGTACCACTAAAAGAGGATGTATGGAAATCCCCTCACCCCTCATCCCAATCCGTCATAGGTACCATGGTGCATCCTCTAAAAAAGATGACGTGCTCCACACCTTTTAAAAATTCCTTCAAGTGACCGTTATGAAGATATCTGAGGACTTTGGGGCTCACAGTCAATGAATCAAGCTATGCCTTTCGAATACACTAAGGAATTGGGGATGTGACATTCATACACTGGAGGTAAGCTTCTCCGTCATTTTTCATGAAGGATATCCGCAATGTGACTAACTACTCTAATGCCTCACTTAGTAGTTGTAGTCTAGGACTCTTGCTAAGTGTGTCTACTACCATGTTCCCCTTCCCAGAAGTATAGACTACCACAAAGTCATATTCCTAGAGGAACTCTAACCATCTTCACTTTCTCAACTTCTAAAAGATCTACTGACACTTCTTAGTCCAAAGGAAAGGCTCCCCCTTCTTCGTCAAAGATGACATGGGTGCCGCTACCCGGGAAAAGTATGGTAGAAAACTCTGGTAGTACCCATCCAAAGTAGAAGTCCCCCTCTATTCGAGGAGGAAATCTGAGAAACATCTTTTGAAAAGATATCCCAAAACTCTACAACTTATACTGAAAACCCAAAATGCAATTTCCATGAGGGTAAGGATGGATGACTCATTAGTGATCGGCTACACCCTTCTAAGAAAGAGTCAATCCCGTGCTGCCTGGGTTTACTTTTTCTACGACCAAGGAAAACACCATTCCATTGATGGGGATAAACCACAACCATTTTTCCTAATACATTCTATCTGAGTATGAACTGTGGATGTCCAGTCCATACCCAGACTAACGTCGTAAGGCATTGACACTGCCACTAACAGGTTCCAACAGAAATTCTCTCCTCAAGGGTTAGATCACACTTTCGGCGTATGAGCGATTATCGAGTCTCCTCCCAATGGTATCTCCAGACGTGAGGGTCAAGTCAATGGTTTAACCAAAAACTCTAGGTATTGGAAGAGATTCTTGGAAGGTAGGAAGGATTGGTACTTATGTCTATTAATATAGTAGTAAGTAGTAGACACCAATCATACCTCATATAATTCCTATAGCCCTTGGTTCACACTCCTTGACTGTATGCAGCTACTCCCATGTCTTGTCCTCTAGATCCCTGAGCCTAGTGGGGACCACATTGTGGTGGTGGTTGTAACATGTAAAAATGTACACCACATTAGGATGATCTCCTAGCTCTACATCCACATCTACATTCCTGAAAATTCATCTTTCCTTAACACTTCCTCTTCCTAAAACATTTTACACGCCCAAGTCTCTGAGACTGGAATCAGTTTCTTGTTTTCCTACTGCTAACATTTACTGGCTGCATCTACTCAGCCAAAGAACATTTAACCACAAAGGTTCTCTCTAGCACCCTAACATAAATAGGGATGAATAGAGGAATAATGATGGCTTAGATGTCCTTAAACACACCTTGCTCGGTGGTCTGAGCCATGAAGAACTGGTCGTACTATATTTATTGAGTACCTGATATGGTCAGCAGGACTCAATGAATACTCAGCTACTGACATGTTGTCCTATCGAAGTTGTTGAATCTCTAGGGAACTCTCAGCCACCATCTCAAGCCAATCCTCATCCGCCTATGGGTTGGGCTCACCTCGAAACCTGAGGGGTATCTGATTCTGAAACGCGTGTAAGGAACTAAGCCTACATGTGTCCTCTAACGATATCACTGATTGTAATTAGTGACAAAAGAGTAGTGATATAGCTGGAACACTACCTGAAGGTACCATCTCGGGAAATGGTACACATACTGAATCCTAATCACTATGTAGACCATCCTCATGGTCACTCACTGGAAAAGACTAGTTTCTAAGATCACCATCTTCTTTACTAGTGTCTCAAATAGGTGAATACACACTAGAAACTGCCTCTAACCATCCTTCAATTGTGTGTGAATCTGTCTTGCCTCGAAACCTTTGAGGCCTTTGTCACTAGAACCCATGAAATGTGCTCAATCGGTGTGCATCCTCTACTAGTGGAGCTGGTGGTAACGACTTCCCAACGGGTAGTGGTGTTGTTTGTACACCACCTGAAGGTGTTAATGCCACAAGAGGGCCCTGCAACGAGGCCTCATCGCTCAGTTTGTTTTCATTGCACACACTCTCAGGAAGCCTAGTTGTCTATCTATGCGGCGGAATCCTAATAAGGAATAGGTGTTGCATGGTTATTAAGTTATAACTAGTGAGCTGACTTAAAATAATTCAAAATAAAAACTTTTCAAAGAAACACATGCAATCTGTGTTTTTGTGCACTGAGTCTGAAATCAGAAATTAGGGTCCTGGTGTATGGATACGTCTTCCACCGCACCAACACTCGTATTCCCAAACATAAAACCACACTCATTACACTTAACACTATTACCCAGTCAAAAGATCAGATCCATGGATTTTCAGAAGAATTGAACTCCTCTTATAAAAATTTGTCACGACCCGTCCCCTGGGGCCCATCCGGTGACTACCCCATGCCCGCCTTCCATAGGCCAGGGGCTGGAGACTATCACCGAAAGGCGTATTCAATAAATCCCGGATGGCATTGCCTTTATAACCTATAAACTCACACAACCAAGAACAAAGCAGGATACGAGCATAAGTAAACTGTATAGTAAAAGAGTGTTGAATGTAAAAAATGGTCTGGAATACAAGAAAAACTGTAAAAGTACAATTACAACTGAAAATCATAAAACAGATCCTCAATCATCCACTGAGGATCCTACCTGAAGGGTAGGTACATATCGTCTCCACATCATTCCACATCAGCCCATCTCCTCTGTGTACCACCTGGTCCTGGCTCCCTTAAGTCTCAACCCATCTAATCATCATCTAAATGGATTTCAATAATGAGAGGGTATGGCAGCTACCATCAGGACAAGCCTGTGCATGCATGGGAAAGCCTAGCCGAACAGCCATGCGAAGGTGGAGAGCTGATTTCATGATGAAGATGTTGGGGAGGAGCAGCTCTAAGTAATTAGTCTGGGTTTTATATAATGTTTAAACCTTACGAGCAATGAATTCCTCTAAGGCATATGGGCCTTGTAATACATTCACCTACGGGCCTTGTAAGGGTTCCACCTCACCCCTTAAATGGTGGATTATCAAAATCAATAAAAAATGAAGGCTGCAGGGCCATTGGAGGAGGGATAAAAGTCAACCCTACTTAGATATATGCCAATACATATACCTAAGTTATCAAGTATACCCATCTCATTAATGAGGAAACACAAGGCCTAACTCATTAGCTCAAAGCTCAACTGTTCCACGAAGGAAATAATAACATAAAGGTAACACCACAAAGGTAAGTACTAAAAAGGTAACACCAAATAGAAGAATACCACAAAGGTATCACCAAGAAGGAAAGTACCACACAGGTACGCCACACAAAATAATAACACAAAGGTATCACCACAAAAGTATGTACAACTAAGGTAATGCCACATAGAAGAATACCACAAAGGTATCGCAATGAAGGAATGTACCACATAGGTATGCCACATTGACGAATACCACAATGGTATCACCAAAAAGGTAAGTACCACAAAGGTAACGCCATATAAAAGAATACCACAAAGGTATCACCATGAAGGAATGTACCATATAGGTAGTCCACAAAAAAGAATACCAAAAAGGTATCACCATGAAGGTAAGTACCAAAAAGGTAATGCCGCATAGAAGAATACCACAAAGGTATCACCATGAAGGTAAGGACTCAGCTCACACCAGGTATAACTTAAGTACAATAGTAAATATGATTAGATGTAACAACTAAATCATATTACTCTGTTAAAAGGCTGACCCATGTACGATCCTAAATCATCAGACCCACATATGATCCTAGAAGAGTAGACCCACGTAGGATCCTAAAGTAGTCCCACGTGAATTTCCTAGAGCAGATCTAGGTAGAACTCTCGAACTATGACCCACATAAGATCCCAAAGCACAGACCCACATATGTTCCCCAAGAACAGTCCCACATAGGATCCCCAAGCACAGACCCACATAGGTTCCCCAAGCACAAACCCACATAGGATTCCTTTCTCAGGTTACAGCCAGCTACAGGGTTCCCGCACTAAGCTCGCTTGATTCTAGGAGGGTCCGCTTCCCAAGACATAGGTCGATACTACAACTTCCAAGAAGTCCCACAAATATTTATCCCAAAGGGCTGTTATCAATAAGGGGTCTCAACGCAAAAAATGGTGCGTCAATCGGATGCACGGTCTGTAAGTTATTGGTTTTTTAGTCCTGGAGGCCCAGTTGGATTCGGGTTCGATCCAACCCAGCTGTAACCCAACATTATCCAAAACACAAGTGGGTTATACCAAAAGGACCATCTCGATCCAAGGTTCCATGCATTGAGACGGTTTGTCAAATGGATGCCAGTAGCACAAGTTATGGAAAAAAGAGCGAAAAGGGGTCGAAGTTAGTGCGGGTCCGGACCGACCCAACCCGCTGGCATGGCCCGGCCCGCTGGGCTCGCCAGCTGTCCGGATGGACAGCCTCCTCCGGAGGCATGGTCGAGCTGCTTCCTTCATCGTGGCTAGCTGGAGTGCCATCCACCACTTCTGAGTCCCACTGGTGACGTTCCTCGGGGCACCGGGCGCGCCCCGGTGGCCTGTTCTTTATTACGATGATTTCCGCACTTTTCTCAGGATGTCGCCATTATTTAAAACCCATTAAAATTCACAAAGGTTGCAGAGAGTTCAAGACGTGTTCTTTTGGACGCTCTCTCCATGTTAGAACGATAATAATTGGATTATTTGTTCTTTAATCATGAAGAATGTCATGAATTGGTAAGGGGTATGTAAAACAACAATAATATCTACTAGTTACCCCGCAACGACCTCCCACAAAGACGAAAGAATCGCAGGTCAACCCGTTAGTCGGTTGACCTGTGTTCTTTGTATAAATTCAAGAACAGGGAAGAGGAAATCAAAAAATGCACAAATGAAATAACCCCTACCTCAAGTTCTTTGGATAGTATCCACGTTTGAGGAAGTTTCAGTGTTCTTCATAACCACAACAAGCCTCCAATGACTCCGCTCGATCGTCGTTCTTTGGTTCATGGTTCGGGGTTTCTCTTCACCGCCTGCAGGAACCATCTCCCTCCTCTAAGTGTTGGGAATCGTTGCACTTTAACAGATCTTCGTCACTTGGTGAAGCCATGCCAATTCCTCCCCACAATCTCTATATAAATAGTATAGGGGGAGGGTAAGTAACGATCGTGGAATTTATGAAGGTTCACTTGAATAGGAACCTTCCTAAATTCCAACGACAATATTACTTAGTATTTGAAAGGTCAAGCCATTTAATGGCATGACTCGCCTCTGGTACCACACTACCGCTTTTCCATTGGTGGGAAAATAAATAAAATAGTGATATTATTTCATTTCCTTTCCTTTTAAACGTCACAAAAAAACTTCTTCTCTGTACCTACTGTGGTCAAAGTAAAGTCTCTCAAAAGGGAAACCCGGCGCTGCGGATTCAACAGTGCTCTCAGATTTTTAATCTGAGCACCGATTCAAAAGTTATAAAATTCCGCCCATGCGTTTACTGAACGTACCCGAAAAAATGTTCGTAAAATTAATGACAGTCACCCTCGACCCGCGTTGGTCAAGGATAGGCTTTGCCTAAGCGAAACATGACCCAAAAACCCACGGTACTCTTAGATTTAAAACCCGAGTTACCATTTAAATGTTATGGATTTTACAATAAAATACTTGTAATTTGATTATTTTATTTATGGCCAAAAACTAACTTTCACTGGTGGCCCGCGCCGGCCAAAGATAGTATCTTTCTAAATAAATCATACCCTCACGAGTTCAGGGATTATCTCAGATTTTCAATTCGAGTTATCATTTTTGTGTTATAATAATTTGAAAAATAAAATAATTTATTTAATTATTTTATTTATGATTATGTCATTTTTGGGTTTTCTAACTGGAGGCTCGCACCAATAGAATAAGTCGTGCCTAAGGTAAACCCTCCATCCTGAACACAACAGTGCCCTCAGATTTTTAATACAGGAAACCATTTAAGAGTTATTACAATTTATTAGGAAAAGTGCTTAAGCGACTTATTTAAAGTTTAATAAAACTTCGACAGACCATCTTGCGCACTTCAGACTTAGGAATCATGCGCCTTCAGATTTCACGATCATGAAATAATTCCATATAATTAAAAAAATTATACATAAATTCTAGGACATTACACAACACCCAGATAATATAGGGTTACCATCTCCATGGAAAGATTACCTGACCCTGTTCTATTATGGGCTACTATATCCTTCTAAAAAATAAATATCGAGGACCATGCCCATTTAAGAAAGGGGGTACCATATTCATGGATATAGGACTCATGCCATGGTCTATCAAAAGGGTACCCAATCTATATGTAGTCTCTGATGGTCCTACCCGATCAGTGCCATCATCAAACACTTCCTAAAGATGTATCATGCTCAAAAAATATTTCATTATATCTAAAAATACACTAAAAAGTCCATCATCACATTATAAACATAAAACAATCTCTGGATATTCCACACATGGGCAAAAATTTGAGTCCAAACGAAGGAGATATGATAGTTTAAAGATTTTAAAATGAGTACAAGACATGTAAGGGTCCCAAAATGAATATTTGCCCTCTATTCTTCATGTCTATTTCCTTTATTGAACATGTATTTCAAGGAATGTAGTTCTACACAAAATGTAGTGGTGCTGCACGACATGTATCGGCCAAAATCCTAACCAACACATAATGAACATCATCATTTCAAAAAGAAAACATAATTTCTCTAATATTCTTCTTCAAATATCCCTGAATGGATAAATGGATCACAACATTTTGAACCACATTGAAAAAATGCTTACATAGGCAATTAACTTTTCCGAATCGGATTCCCAGTGAAAATGTTACATTTTACTTTATCACGCTCGAATGACATTTCATGAGACCAAGACAAAAGTATGAATTTTATATCCTATATTTGTCTCAAAAAACTACCTGAAAATCAAGGTTAGAATGTCATTGACGGATCTTCATTATGACTATGAATGAAAAATATATGTCAGACTCAAGATTCCGTAATAATAATAATAATAATAATAATAATAATAATAATGGTCATTTCATGGGCATACACTATGGGTCAGAAAAATATTTACATCACTTATCCTGAAAAGAACGTCTTGATTCCATGATCATGATTTCACTAAGATTTTGTCAATCTGAGGTCGTGTGAATAGGTTATGACCATATTTAGGTTTGACACAAAAAATAAATAAAAAAAATAAAAAAAATAAAAATAATATTTTTATTTTTTATTTTTTTTTATTTTTAAAATAAAACCCCTTATTTCTAAAAGGGTTACATCTTCAAACTGGAACCTCCCTTTTGTTTTACACGTTCAGCCCTCGTCCAAGGCACCTAAATTTATGGATTTCTTCTTATCATTTACAGAAAAATGTTATTAAAATACTTTAATATTATTAAACCAGTTTTCATCAATAATTTATTTGAAACCAATTAATTAAACCAATTTTCTATATTAAATTAAAATCACTTAACTTAATTGGACACAGATTTTTTCCACCATTTTTATTATTTCATATAATAATAATAATTCATCCTTTAATTTTTTTTACTAATCATCATCATTATTGTTAGTAATTTTATTATTAATGCTCATTGAATATACCAAGTCTAACAAACTCTTAAGATATCTGAGTATATCCACAATCATTTCATAATCGATCGTCCTCTACTATGAGACCAAGTGCACGAACTCCACCTGAAACCAATCATGTCACATTACACGTCATCATTGAACACCAACTTGGAAAATGGGGGTTACTGATCTTATCCTGAACCACATTATATCAACACCCCACAACCACAGTACTAAACCAATCCATTTACAAAACACCATCCCACTTTTTTATCAATCCATCACAAAACCATCGATCCACTAATAGTTCATGCTACCACAATGAATTCAGGGGTTTGATCGCACTCAATTTTATCCCAGCAACATCGAATCATGACCTCGTTGTGCAGTGATGAATAATTTGATGAGCGGTGGGAGAAAACCAATAAAATTGATGTAAACATCATTGTCCATGATTTATTGGTCAATAATTTCATAATGGGGAAACTGAGTCTGAGAAGCAATACATGGATAAAAAATAAATGGAAAGAGAAATTTATTTTTATACATGGGATAATGAAAAAGGTCACTAAATCATAGATTAAATAAAACATATTTAATCATGAACAATCATTTAATTATAAGGGAGGAAAACCACATTTAAAGATTCCAATATCAATTATGGATTAATCATTGTTGAATAACACATCTTCTTACAATGAAGATGAACTCTTACATCCACCGCTTGTCAATTCAGCTCAATTTGATCATTGGTCATTGTTCGGTCTCATTCAGCCAATGAAGAATTCCCTCCTCCACATCTCATATCCATCATAGGTTATATGGGCATCCATTGAAAATTTATCAAAAAGAGGGTATTTATATAGGATTTAATTAGTTCATTTAATAACACACAAAAATAATTTATTAATTTATTTTAATTAAATGTACCTTCTAATGGATGCTTCATATGAATATCTTGCACCTAACAACCTACAGTGTCACCTAGGGTAAACCTCACTTTAAGAACTCAACCATGGTATCTAATTTCTGATCTGAGACTCCAGTCAATGATATTTCACTTTTTTTAAAACCTTATGCTTGTGATATTAAATATATGTAATATTAATAAAAATTAATAATGGGTTCATTTGGCCTTTGAATCGTGAGTTGTCTCACTGCCTGGATCTGAAATATTTCCTAAGAAAATTACAATGTCTTACATAAAAAACTAGAGTCTCTATATTTTTTTTGAAAATTAACCTTAAAACTTACAAAATATTATTTAAAACATTGATTAGTCATGAAGATGTGAAATCTAATTCATTCTATAAAATCTAAATCAATGATTCTTTTATCATTTTTGATAAAATCCAAAAGGGACTAGTTTTAATAATGAAATGAAGATTCTTTCCAAAAAAATTATAAAAAATGGTAAAAATGTAATAATTTTTAAAACGATAAAACCATTTTTATTACATTTTTAAAAAACATGGATTTTGATGAAATTTCATCTTCGACCGAGGAGATAAATAAGATAAAATATCATTAAAAATACTTTGTCAATTATTTCATATAAAAATGAGAAGAAATTGGTATTATTAAATGAAATATTTCATGAATAATCAAATTATAAGTAAATATATATATTTTAATATATAAATATAATAGAATTCCACCATGGGAGACATAAAAAACAATATCTAATAATGATTATATTGTGAAACAAACCCTTAACACTTTGGAAAATTTTGATTTATAATACCCTTGAAAGAAATAACATCATATAAAACTCAAATACAATGAATAAAAATATATAAATGATATAAAATTCAAAATGGATAGTATATACACCACAAAAGGGAATAATTGTGGAATATGGCATTTTTCTCCAAGATGTATAAGTGAGATGAAAAACCCTTACCACTTGTTTAATATACTTCATATGTGTCCATATAATATAGAAAATTGATATATATTTATTATACATACATTAAATAAATTTAATCATATATAACATACCATAAATTATTTACTTATAGTCCTTTATCACTCATTTATTTTAAATTATTTGTTACAATCACTGTTTTAGGTGATAATTGCTTCAGTTTTCATGTATGTTTTATTTCAAAAAAGTAGTCCCTTAAATTTAAAAATGGTAAAATAATATAAATAATTTTAGAAATTATATAAATATATTATATATTCATTATATTTTTATTTATATTAATCTATAATAGATATAGATATAAAGTCGATTACAATTTTTATGAAAATGGTAGGTCATATGTACATATGAATAATATTTCCATTTTTCACGATAGATGGAAGGAATGGAAAATAAATATAAATTTACCTTCAAATAATCAATATAATGTTTTATATTTCATTTATATTAATAAAATCAATCCATACTACCATCTAAGTAAAAATGAAATGAAAAAAATTTGACATCGCTATGTGGAGCTAGTAGTCTACACTTACGCATGAGAGATGCCATTTTTTACAATGGATGGGAAGGTAAGAAGTTATTTGTGATTTTATATTTTAAAAAATATATATAATAAATGTCACTTATATTCATCCGAATTTTTACTTTCTACATTATATGTAAAGAGTAATCAGAAAACAAATCACATCGATTCGTGGAGTGGTAGTCCACTGTACGCATGGGCGATGGCATCGTATCCCTTATGGAATGGAATAGTAGAAGGTATAGATGATAAGATTATTAAATATGTACAATTATATAATAAATATCATATACATAATTAATATCCATAATTACATCCCATCATTAAATGTGGTGATGGATAACGAATTACATTGGTTCGTGGGATGATATTCTATTATACATAATATTGATGATTTTTTATCCAATTTAATGGAAGTGGAGATAGATTTATATTATTAAATTAACATAATAAAATATCAATGTTTAGATAATTCTTTTTCAATTATTCAATCATTATTTGAAAATATTTTAATGAATTCAAAGAATAATTAAAACAAAAGCATGTAGTTAAAAACATTACCTCCACTTTAGATAACCTATTTAGATTCAACAAAAAAACACCCAAGATTATAATAAAGATCAAAAAAAGGTAACTAGGATGTGGGGAGGGGATTAATAAAAAATTATTTTATTTTATTTTCCAAACTAAATTGTTTTTTATGATTGAAGAGGAGAGGATAGTGGTTGACCTTTTATTAGTGAGGTGAGTAGCACACTTGTAAATTTTAAATATTAAAAGGTGTACATATGTTTTTAAAATTATAAAATGCTCCAAAATGGTTCTTTATATAACTATAAGGTTATATGGTTTATATATGTAATTAAAATGTGTTTTTGAAAAGTTTAAAACTTATTTCCCCCTACCGATTTAGTCTAACCATCAGTAAAGCTAATTTCACCTTAATCGCGGTAATTAATTTTTTACTATTTTTTCTATTCAAAATGGTAAAAAAATCATGTTGAAATTATTATGTAATATAAAATATAAAAATTCCAAATATTTAATGCATTTTTTCAAATTCAATTAAAATAATTAGAAAACATTTCTTTAAAATTAATCCCACATAAGTGAAAAAATCAGTTTTTAGAAAGAAATATTTCAAAAATTTAACAATAATAAATATCAGAGTTCAAAATAAAATTGTGTTTAATGACATAAATTGTATTAATAGATATTTAATTTATCTAATTTTAATTTTAAAATCATATTAAAATAAAATTCATCTTCTAAATTCATTGAATGAAAAGTATGTTTTTAATAAAAACAAATATTTTTCACAATTCACATATATATTTAGCTTTTAATAAAATTATAAAAATTCACCCAAAGATAATTTTGAAATTTGTTTTAAAAATTGATTTTATTTTAAAATATTTTTTTGATATTTTTTAAAAATTAACTATAAATTTTGTGAGCATAGCGTTAAAAGAAAACCTTTTAAAAAAATTACACTTTTTAGAAAGTATTTCTTCTTATTTAAAATGGTTTTTTTATTTATAATGAGTATATAAGAATTGAATTTATTTTATACATGTTTAAACCATATAATTTGAAAACATATTTAGTGCCATCCATACCCACCAACATGAGTGATACTTTACCATGGTCATGTAAATGATAATATTTTCATAGTGTGTCGTGCTTCGCTCAAACCATGTTTTTTGTGCACTTCAACCTATTGATGTGATTGAATTTAATTAAAAATAAATATATCCAAAATTAATATCATGGTAAATTTTCTTCTATTCTTGGTGTTTCATTTCATATACACTATCTAATAAGATGTACCTCATTTAAAATATTGCGGTGTTACATAAGGAGGTATGTACATGACCTGTCGCATGTTATTGATTAGGGAAAGCTCGAAATAGTGGATGGAGATACCTTTTTAGGGTTTCCTATGGAGATCAAGTAATGGTAGGAGTATATCCTTGAGGGGTGAATGATTCCCTTAATGAATGTCTAATTAATGAACAAGAATCTTCAAGAGAGCACCTGGGAGCAGGAAAACCAAATTCATGTTTAGTACCCTCATATTTTTTAGTAGCTTTTCTATTTTCAGGCTCCAATTACCTAAGGCATGAAGATTATAAGGAATTTTCCCCTATAACTGTTTCTATGGTTTTAAAGAGAATTTTAGGAGTTATTCACAGAGTCATCGTGAGAATCTAGAGCCAGTGGAGCCAATATTTTGATATAATAAAATTATAAAATATATTATATCATGAATGCATAATTTTTATAGAACAATGGATTTTCTAATCAATTTTATTTTAAATGGAAAAACTAATTCAAACATTAAATCATTATTTTCGGTTTTCCCTAGGTGTAACATAGTCTTTTTATGCATTGGGTGTTTTGTTTAAGAGAAGACATGGACCAAATGATTAATGAATAAATTAAATAATTTATTTACTAGAAATTAAATGGATCCGGACTAATTAATCTACCATTATTACTCAGTTATTTCCAAATACTAGTTTTATCCACATAACACTATAGATTGAAAAGGACCACCTAGGATATCTTTGGCATATGACAATTGGGTCAAAGATCAGTAATCACCCTACCAAGGGTTTTGTTACTGTTAAAGGAGATATTATATCTTTCAAATGATAAGGATGATAGAATCAATCTTCATCACTGATATATCAAATCTTGGGGTGGGATGTTTGATTTTTTTTATTAGTCCCTATTATTTATTAGATAATATCGAATATGAATTAAATTTTTTACCAAATTTATTGACATATTTAGGGCTGGTTTTATGTTTATAATATTCATACCAGAAATTGGAATTGATATTGATTTGTTGATTCCTAATTAGTCTTATTTGATGTTTATAATTTTATCCATCAACAGATCAAGGAAATCCTGAATAATGGTTTATGTATATTTTCTCACTACCATGTTTCTTTCTTTTCTCCTAATGTTCATTGATTATTCATCACCAGAGTTCTATTTGACTAGTGGCTTGATAATAACCTAAATTTGATCATTAAATAATTTATAGTAGGTATTGTAGAAAACGTAAATGGATTAAAATTTAGTATCAATGGCATGATCATGGTGTGATGATGATTATGGAAGATCAAAAGTTGGATGAATAGTTTTTCATCCATGGTTTGGTGTTTCATCTATGCAGTGTAAAATGATACATTATTTAGAGGATGGGTGTCCAAAATCTTGAAATCGATGATAACTATGGGTTGGCCTACCTCATATCTATGATGTATGGAAAATTATACGAAAAATTGTAAGGTTTATTTGGTGAGGATGAATAATCATGAGTGTTTCTAACTATATGAGAAAACCTGCAATACACAGTATTTTGTTCTTAAGAACGCACATTGTGTAGAGCCAATTACATGGTGGGTTGGGTTTATAAATAGAGTTAAATATCACACACTGTGTAAACTATTAAACAATTTAATAATATTCATCAAAAAACCAATATGTACTCCAGGGGTATACAAGCACAATTACGACCATGGTACATGGTCACGACTAGTATACACAAATAGGTAAAATATATAAATGAATGACCTTAGTACATGGTAATGAGCACATAGACATGGTAATGGGCCTGTACACATGTAGTACAAGTCATAACAAAACACCATATATTCAATATGCAAACTTTTTCAACTTCTAGTGAATTTTGGATCCATCTTTCTCTTTAGTCAAGATAAGTATCATTAGGTTAATATCTATAAGTAAATTTATATGATGAAATATTGTGGAATCCCATACTAAATATAGGATGATTAATTGCCACTTTAGTTTACTTAAGGGTAGATTCAGGTATCCCTCCATCTGGCCTTAGTGGTGATCCGCTATCATTTGTTTCCAAGGTTGGGATTAGTATCTCATTACTTAATTTTAGGGTGTGTGATTCCCATCCTAGTGGTTTACTCCAAGTAGGGTTAGGTTTCCCCCATAGGCCTTGGTTGTGATACCAAATATCTCTATCAACATCCTTTGAGTTAAAATATGTAGCATTTATCTACGTGCCCCGATGGGTATGACCTCTTAGATGAGTACCTTTAGTGTTAAAAAAACATAGTTGTATTTTCTCTCTAGAAACATTACCTTAAAACCTCAAGGGGAATCATAAGATGGAATTATGGGCATGACATTAGTTTGAGAACTATTTTATATTTGTAATTATATCTAGGTTTTCATGAACCATTCTTATGAGATGACTTTATTTGATGATTTTTGTTTGGGGATTTCATGGTATCCTGCTGTGTAAGTTTATATTCATGACTACATGTTCTCATCCTGCACATGTTGAATCTCATATAGATGACATGTCTTTTAATATATTCCTTATCAGACCAAGATTAGGTGAAACCTGGTTGCGCTAGACAGACTCAAGATAGTTCCATGAGTTTTATCTTCACAACAACACCCATTTTTCATTAAAGTAGTATCTTGTATCATTTTGGATGTCTTTTATTTTCCCATTTTATGTTTTTTACTTGTTTAATACTCTGATGTTGTGTGAGATGTTTCATTACATTTTTTGTATCAATTTATTCTTTCCTTTTTACATTATATTAGTGTTTGAGAATGTGTGTTTGTGTGTAGTTACCTTATGTTAAGGCCTTCCTTGTGTGTGACATTACTACTCAGTTCTAGTAGCCAGCCCCAAAAGTACTAGAGGAGGGATTGGGGTTCCAAAAATAGGTTACCACAAGATAAGAAGGACGTAGTGGGTCGAGTAATGACAACACATATTACACTCATTCATATTTTAGGTTATAATGAGTATTTAGAAACATTATGGTAATAATGGTATAATGAATTAATAATCCAGATAGAACCTTAATAAAGATATAAAACACTCCATGTCATTATAATTCCTTATCCTATTAAATATAATATTTGATACTAGAGTTACTTGAGTCATTTTATACCATAATAATTCTTTTGAAACCTCAAATATCTCATGGAGTTCTAGTTCTTGAATGAGAATTAGTTGATTATATATAATTTTTAACTTATACATGTACATACATTACATTTTTTAATTTGGTTCCATGGTCACAAGATTTATAGAATATACATCACTAACATAATTATAATGATTTAAATTGCCATTCATATCCTCTTATTGATCAACCACACTGGTTTTATGTCCACGAAGGGGTTTCTCGAATACAAAAAAAATCAATTATTCCCATAGAAAAATTTCAATTTTTATATATCATCCCAACATGTTACTTCTATTATGATTCTTTTTTTTGAACACTATTCTCAAATACAATACTAATTATTATCCAATTTTATTTACTATAGAATCATATATTAGATTATCATCATTGTATGCATGTATTTGATAAGAATTTTTTTTAATTATTCTCCCACTAAATTGAAAACCCCATTTTCCATAAAATTTATTAGATCCCTATTATAATTATTTTAAATACATTTTCAGTATTTTTTCATTTATATCATAAGATATCTATTTTGGTAGAAAAGTTTTTCAAATTATAAGAATTAAATATCTGATATTTTTTTGGAAAACTCCTTGACCAAATCTATCATATATATTATACTACATATATTCCTTTAGGAAACTAACTATTAGATTCAACCAAAAAAATTTAATCTAAATTTAACATCATATATTATATCTTAATTATAAGGGAATCATGTAATCCACATTCAATGAAAAGGAATGTACATGAAAATTTAATGGTTCTGGTCACCAGTACTAAAAAATCGAGGGCTTCAGACAATCAAAATGTTGATGGAACATCACACTTAACATTTTATAGGGTCCTTTAATATATAGCTATATTATATATTTTTTTCTCTCATACATTCATGATTCTAATTTTTTAATTATATATAATATACCATCAACTAAATTAATATGATCAAGAAATGTTAATTTATATAAATTTATAAACCTAATGAATTTTTTTACTTACCCAAAAAATCGTAATTTTAAACACACTCATCAAAAATAATTTTATACACAAGTTACATGAAATAATTTCATATAAATAATTAAAATCATATGAAACTAAAATATACTCAAGAGAGAGTGTGGTAAAACATACTTTCAACCCCCAAATTTCTAGAATAGATCCTTGGATTTTGGGTCTGTGGGAAGTTCGAAAGAAAGTCCCAATATCCATAGATTAATACTAAAGAGACATTTTAACTCTAACAAAACCTTATCATCTAATGTGTATAAATCATGATTTTCTATTTATTATTGAACTTATTCAAAAAATATCATAGAATTGGATTAATAAAATATAATCATATATAATACCTAGTGTGTAACTACTTATATGCATGGTATAATGTTTATAAGAAACATCTAATAAAATTTAAACTAAAGGAGGAATCTACTCATAATAAAAACACATTATATTTATGAATAATAAATAAGTTGTGAATAAATAAATAAATAAACACTTATAATATTTAGACATTAGATATAAATTTATGAACATTTCATTAATAAAACATATATATATAATTTATAATTTATGAGTTTTTTATTTCCATTAATAGAATAAAATTATAAAATGAAAAAAAAAACATTAATGTGAATATTCTTTATTTTTTAATTTATAATGGATTTATATATACATATTTATAATGAGATTTATGATTATTTAGTAAATAAAAAAAATTCATATTATATATTATTTGAACACTTTATATTAATTTTGTAAGAAGTTTTCATTGTTTTGAGATCAATTAATTTATAATTTTTTAAACTGTTGTTCAAATATGTCAAGAATAATTTCGTATAGTTTAAATAAATTTTTAAAATAAGATATTTACTATGAATAATTCATACTATAATTTATAAAACATTAAAGCTCTAATTTAGAATATTTGTATTCTTATATTGTAATTTATAAACTCTTTAAATATTAATTTATTATTTGTCACAAATTATTTGTATTAAATCTATTAACATATTTTTTTCATTTATTAATTATATATATATATTGTCATAATTTATTATAATACCATATATTGTTTTACTCACCATGTCACGATTACTGATAGTAAATATTTTATTTTATTAGGACAACATTTGTCTTTATGTAGTATAGATAAATATAAAAAAATATTTCCACAAGATATAACTATAATTGTTTCAACTAAATAAATGAAATGATGATGTTAAAAAGGTAAAATATCTAATAGTATTTGAATAAAAACCAACCATGTTATTTTCATAAGTAATCGAGGGAGATCCCTTAAAATAATCCAGTAGGCTCTTTTTTCCAAGGATAGTTCAAAAAGTAGTCATTTAGAAAGAAGACATCTTGTTGGGAAATCTATTCACTCTCAGGCTTGTAAGAACCCAGATGTTTTGTGAAAAATAGAAAAAAACAAAGGGATTTATACTATAGTTTTTATAGTTAAAGAGTGTTATATATTCTCTAAGATCTCTATAATGTTTTTTAATACTCCTGGACATTACTTTGAAGATCCATCATAATATATGTAATTTCATAAACATTTATGTTATTATTTTTTCATCCATCAAGACATTTTATAAATATTCCAACTATAAAAAAAAATACATTATGACATTCAACTAACAATTAATCATATATTTAAAATAATAATGTTTACTATGCTTTTTTTAATGTCATCACATGATATTGTAACCAAAAAATGACAAGTCATAGTGAGAATAACATAAAAATCAAGAATATATATCACATATAGTGTTCACAACAATTCATACAAACATATTGTAATGACCTTCACGACATCATGGTTTATATTTTTCAAAAAACCCTAGAAATTTGAATATATCGTTTTCATGCTTTTACTTTAGAACATATTTTTACCTTAATTTTTTTTTCAAATTTTTAAATGCTACTATTTATTCAAATATATAGATGGAAGATCATAGAATTGAGGTCATAAAATTTAAAAACAATAAGCTCTTGAATTATGAATTTAATAAGTTATAAAATGAGTCTTTAAAGGAAGATGGATATGAATACTAAATAAATTATTTGACATCTATAAATGAGTTAAATAAATTTCATTTAGACATTTTTAATAATTTTTTATTGGGAGTAAAACCTCTTACTTTATCTTTTAAAATTTTATAAATAATTGAGGTTGCAATGACTCCATTATTGAAGGAAAAAAATACTATTCTAGATTTTATATGAATGATATATAAATAAACATATTTTAAATATTTTAAAATATAATGTAAAATAAATTTGAATTATATATATTAAATTTATCTTAGATGAAGGATTTTCATATATTTGTAAGATGATGTAATATTTTTCCATAATTATCTACAATGGAAAAGAAAACTGTCAAGAAATTTTTAAAATTCTTGATAATTTATTTTTTTATGTTATGTGTATAGGGAAAAGTGTAGAAGTGACCAAGGAGATAAATGTTATAAAATTAGAGAGAAATTTAATTTTTTTCTCATGATTTTACTTAGTTATGAGTAGATAATGTTTAATGATTATATTTATTTTAAAATAGTATATGGATATATATAATATTTTGTTTGTTTCCTTTGAAATTGTTGAAAAGAATAAACTTGTTCTTTCATGATTTAAATGAAATCAAGTGAAAAATAGTTATAGCTTCACTGATTTTAAGCCTTGAACACCCATCAAAACTATTGGGTATATCATTGATTAGTTAGATTAATGTTACATATAAAATGGTTTTGGGGTTTTTTTAATCATTTACATCTTCAAAATGATCAAAATTTTTTATTTTATGTATAATAATAAAAAAGTGGTATCCAATATGTCCCACAGTATTCATTATTCTCCTCTCTCTCTCTCTAGAAAAAATAATAAATTATCATTATTTCTCGTCAATACATAATTAAATCAATCATCACTCGATTTTTACATCCAATATCATCAATTTGGACTTTTAAAATTTTCTTTTAAATTTAAACATGTCACCTAATTATTGATAGTTAAATTAATCAATTATAATTGAAATGAAGTCCAAAATAGTTGGAATTTGACATAAAATATTCACAATAACTAAAATATCCAATTTTTTAAAAATAAACATGCATTGTTTCTTAGGAATATCCTTTAAAATGTTTGGAAGACAAATTAAACCAATGAAATCCAAAGGACTCACCTCAATTAACTCTATAATTCAATAATTCAAACAATTTTAAAATAAAAAAAACTATATCTTGACTCTCCGTGGAATAAAAAACCCATGACCATGACATATTCAATATCCAGGTGAAAAAAATCCATGGGGAGGTGCTCGAGGGTTTCCTCCACGATGATCTTCCCCTCCCGGTGACGATGGCGACCTTTGTGCCGGCTCCTCCCCCTTCCATGGGGGTGGGGGAATCGCCGCTCCATGGGAAATCCAGGACATTTCGACCCTTCTCTAACCCGGAGTTTATCACCCCGTTTCCGAATTCCTCTTTAAACCCTAATGTTCCGGATTTGATCGATGGTTTGTTGAACCTTCAAATTTCTTCTGCTGAGTTTTCGGAAGCCTCGGCTTTGTTGAACCTCACTCTGGTGGCTCGATTCAAGCACAAGAGGCCATCAGTTGATGATTTCGACCAGTTTATCTTCGGTTCTTGGGATCTTCGTTATAGAGCAGTGGTCGGTTTATTAGATAGTAGGAAAATCTTGATTAGGTTTGATTCAAAGGAACATCTCATTCGAGCTTGGTCGTCAGCTCCTCGCTGCTTCAAAGGTTTTCCTTTTATGCTTTTACGATGGTCGTTCGATCTGCATATGAAATATGATTTGCCATACATGGCGGTGTGGGTAAGTTTTCATTCCCTACCTTTGTCGTTTCAAAACCCGTCAATTATACGTATGTTGGGAAATCTGATTGGTAGATATTTATTCTCGGATTGTCACACCGAGACGGTCTGTCATCCAGTGAACCCTCGGGTATGCGTCGAAGTGGATGCTTCTCGCATCCCTTTTGAATTCATTTGGATCACAATCGGTGAGGAATACGGATGCAAATAGATAGTGGTTTACGAGAATTGGACTAGGTTTTGTGGCTCTTGCGAGATATTTGGGAATTAAGTCGAGGTTTGCCGACATGAACGGAGGTCAAAGATGTCGCAGGCTTGTTGTAATGGGAATTCTGTTTCTGTGAACATTGTGGATGGTGAAAAAAGTGGCGTCAAGGCGGGTCCGATATCGAGATCTATGCAACTGGATGACATAGACAAGGATACCTGTTGGTCCAGTGATGCTGGGGATGTCAATTTATCGAGGTCCCGCAAGGTTTATTTGGAAGGTAATCAGATCACTGAGGCAACCGCTGCTATATCGAGCCAGGGTAATCCACTGGTGTCTGAAGTTTTCAAAAGATTAAGGCAGGATTTGGGCGCTCCTGCTGCTACCATGGATGGGCAGAGATTAGCGCAGAGTGAGGATGGAAGAGAAGCCAGTGTTGTGGAAGAAGTCGTCACATCCAATGCTAAGGATGCTAAAAACCTTGATCCTCTGGCGAAGCCATTCATTGCTTTGAGCAACAGGTTCAACGGACTCTCTGAAGACTAAGCGGATGCTGGTTTGGAGGACCAAGCGGATGCAGGTTTGGAGGAGGGTGTTGTTGTAGGAGGTGAGGAAGGTGTGGAGGCCTTGGAAGAACATCAAATTGATTGTTGGGTGCCTAAGACAGTTCAAGTTGTTGATAAGCCAGGGGAGGACCACCAGGTTGGATGGTTGAGCCATGAGGCAGGTACCAAGATAGTGGATAGTGCTGCTACTGAGGATAGGCGTAGTCCTGTGGTGGAGAGTCCTGTGGTTGAGATTCTGGACCAGAGGCTGGGGAATAATGTTGAATACATTGTTGAAAGTGCTGCTGCTGAGGATAGGCGCCTTCCGCTAATGGAGTGCAAAACTCCAACCCAAAGATAAGAGAGCAACCTGGAGTTTGGTGATGCTTCTTTGAGGGAGCGATCCAGATTTGAAAGGGAGAAATCTGGGGAGGGTAACGAGAATGTGATTCCTCCAGTTGTCTTTTCATTCAGTGATGTTGTTAAAAGTGGGAATAAGATTTTAGCTCCAGCTGAAGGTCCTTTTTCTGCCACCCCAAGAAGAAGACCATGGAAGGACTATTCATTTCTTCCAAGACCGATGCGGACTCGATCTGCAACAAAGCGGAACAACGAGGTGACTGTGGCCTTTAAAAGGGGGAGCATGGTCATGACGGCATGTCCAGACCAATCTATTCTTGATCAGCTTAGGGGTCGGGTTCAAAGTGGGAGTTTTTGGAGGCATTCAGATTGGGAATCAGCTACTGGAGAAGAAGAATCTTGCTTGGGGTTTGAAGATGAATCTGTTTATTATGATGTGTAAGCCCTTTTGGCTTTTGGTGTCTGTCATTTTTGTAGTTGTTTTGTTGGGGTTCCGGTACCCCTAAACCGGCCTCTGTAAAATGAAAAAAAATTATTTCTAGAATATCCAGGTGAAAAACGTTTCATTATGACATGATCTACTACATGTTTCCCACATCCAATTAATTTCATGAAAATGTGATATTTATTGTGGCTTACAACAGGTATTTTCTTACAATTACTCCATGTTTTGTTCATTCATACATATACACATCCATGAAATACTCTATGACAACAATTCCACATACCATTTCTAATAGGTATTTTGTAACCACAAAACGACATGAACATTGATCACCTCTATGATTAACAACATGTTTCACACCAACCACTATGTCCATGATAAAACATCCACCCCAAAATGGATTAAAACCTATTTTAATCCCACCCAATGGATTAAATAGTAGAATAATGATCCAGACTATGTTTTTTATTTATTTACCCTTTACGCCAATTGAATAAAAATTCCGTCCACTACGATGTAATCCTTTTATTCAACTATACCACCTCATATGTGATCCTAGTGCAGCATGTTCTGATCATCCTTCACTAGTTCTCTATCATAATCCATGCATATTTCACCTAAATTATTCAAGGAATATATCAATCCAAATAAAATAATAAGAAACTGATTTCATACATTAAATGGGAACACAAACAACACTACCCTTCCATTAATAACTCGCTATTCGAACAATAACCTTGAACAATGACCTTAGTTTCAATATTTTCAACCTTTGGGTGTTTTGGAAATCCAATGTGTCCATAATTAAATTCAATACCTATATACTCTAATAAAACCTTTAATCACACTTTTTATACACCAAAAATTGTTCGTGTAGAATATAAGAGATCATGGGTGAATTCAATTCCAACTATTCATACCTTTTAAATTTATATCTATGTAATACAATTTTAAAATTTATTAGCAACTCAACATAACATTATTAATCCATTTTTTATATCTCATCCCACTAGATTTTATCAACCTTGTAATATAATAGAAAAATTTCATTAAAAGTATAATTATTCCCCTTTTATGAAAGATAATTTTTACTTCAAATTTCACGTGCTCTCTAAAATTATAATATGTTGAAAATAATCACAAAGGGATAAGACCTCTAAGCATAGATAATCCATGATAAATATGAAAGACATAAATGGAGAGTAGAACTTTCAAAGACTCCTCTTGATAAGGGATGTGTTTGAGTATGAATATTCAACTGGCGATTCTTAAATATTTTTTTGATAGTGGTTTCAAAAAAATGTCTTATGATTATTGGTGTTTTCCAAAATCTTCTAAATTTTAATTATTTTCTATATTTTCATTTTAATGAAAATGCACTAATTTTTTATATTCTTTGTACATGATTTTTATACAGTATTTATTTTCCAATTAATGACAATCATGTTATCACATTACATCACTACATGTGATATCACATGTAACACCCCAGGTAAATAAAGAATATGACATTTTTATATTTATCCATATTTTTGCATAAAATATTAATATTACTTTAAAGGGGATGTTATTCTCGATGGCGTACCCAATACGCAACAACGAGTTTCTTGGGAATCTTACGTTGCACTATAATAATAAAATAATATTATTTTAAATGGTAGTTAAAGCCTAGCTGTTGTGATGGAGGGAATGAATAGAACTAACTAAAAATTGATTATATATGTTTGTCAAATATTTTTACTTTTTACAATAAATGTTAGAGGATTAAAAATGCGAATGAATCCAATTTTAAGCGTAAACATTCTAATATTCTTTAAAAGGTCGATTAACCGCCTTTTGATGGCGAACCTCTTTTAAATCCAATTTTTGACAATTTTATGTGTTATATTTGACAAAATAAAATTCTTCTTTAGAATAGAGACATCAAAATTTACTTTGTGTAAATTTTTGGTATCTTTCCGATAAAGTTTATTTTTTAATGAATAGTGAAAAATGTTGTATTTTAATTCAAAACCACTTTTTAATATAATTCATTTATATGATTAGATTATATTTTGAATTGGTTTTAAAGTGAAATTATAATATATTTTTACCATTTAATCAAATAGTGGTCATTGGAATTAATTTCACTTTGAAATTTGACTAAAACTAGTGTCAATCTTTTGATATATATTATTTCATAAAAACACGATATTTGTTCTGACAGTGGGAATTAATTATTAAATTAATTAATGTAACTTATATTTTATGAATTTTTTAAAATAGATATCATTTTTTAATTCAGAATATCAAATATATCTTAGGGTGAATTTTTGGTAATTTTCTGAAAAACTTCAATTTTTGATGGATAGTGAAACCACTAAGTGGTACTTATAAAAACTGATTTTCCATTTAAATGAAATTTTTCCACCTTTGTGTTTAGAATTTAAAAAATCCGACATACATGGTTGTCATTAAGAAGTAAAATGTGGTTCAATGGGATTAAAATAATTTTTTGGTGAATAGTAACTTATTATGTTTTTAATCGCGATTAGAGGTAATTAGTGTAGTTTAAGGTGAGAATAATGTTTTAATAAAATTAAATGACCTAGACACATGTACTACCCTCATTGGATGAGTCATGGACGACCAAGACAATCTATGTGTCAACTTGGTGACCCCATGGAGCCACTTTGGTTGGAAAATGACATAAATAACTTTTTATTTAATGTTAAAGTAAAAATTACACAAACATGAAATGTTTTACTAAAACAATTTTTACATGGGGTTATACAAGTCCTAATTTTGACTATAAATCGTCATTTGAAATATAAAAAGATTTACTACATCATAGTATTTTTTATATAATTTTTATACATTAAATAAATTAAATTATTTATGACATCATGATGATGCAGTGATGACCTCATTATTTAACGATTTAAATAAAATGGAAAGATAATGTAAAATCTAAGACCTAAAAATACCCAAAACCTATTGTATGGGTGGATTTAAAACCCTTATCACCTTATCCTAGAAACTCATCAATTTGGGACCATTAAAATCCGAAACTCATTCTAAAATAAAGAAACATTTCTCTACTTTCCAAGAGTTCCCCTCCTCTCCTCTTATAAAAGTCTGCCACCTATACCTCCTTACCCACAATTCCAAAGCCTTTGGCTCGGACATACCCTGCCAATTTTGTATCTCCACATCCCTCTCTTACTCCAAGAATCCTCACTTTGGGCAGAAGTCTTCCCAAGGAAGCCTTTGCGCTCAAATCAAAAAAAGTTATCTGATTTTAAGGTAATGTCTTCACTTCTGTTCTTTTGTTTTATTTTGCTTCTCCAACCCACTAAACTCTTTTTATTCATTTCTTTTGTAACAAATCAAGTATCTTAAATATACTTGGATATTTTTATAAGAAGCATTCTAGCTACACTTACACACACCTACATCAAATTGTTAAATAACATACTGTTTCTGTGGATGGTGAATTTCTGCCTCACGAAACGATGATTGTTCAACACTCATATAACACCTTAAAAGGTGGCCATTAAGATTTCACTATATTTATATATGATATATAATATGTTTATGTTTTACTTAAGCTTATGTATTTTTCTTTTTGGCATACCTTTATGGTTTCCATTGTGGGTAAACACGATAATTTCATTTTAGGAAGTGCAGACAACCGCCCCCTCAAAGTGATTTGATTCGTTAATGTCATATGTGGGATGTATAAAGGATGTATTTAAAGTTATTATATATGATGTATGTTACATATAAATTATGAATATAATTATGTAATTAAAATATACATACATCTCATTTAGTTTTAATTCCATTAATATGACATAGAAATGAAAGTAGCGTTCATGCGTACATACGGCTTACCGTCTCCATGAACGGTGCATTTCATTTCTTACCTATAAATGATTATGTAATATTACAAATACATGTATATTCTGGATATATATGATATATATGATATCCAAATCATGAATATCATTCTGGATATAACGAAACTTTGACCACACGAACAACATGTAACTGTAAGAAGTCCACTTTCGACTTAAGAACCAAATATCGACAAAACAAACATTATTAACTTAAATGATTACATAATGTTTATAACATGGAAATAAGTGATATAAAATGAATAATTAACTTGAAAAAGGTTATTAAGAAAGTATAAATTAACTCAAGTTTATTATTCAGGACGTTAAAGAACAATCGAGTCAAGTCGGACCGGAGGTAAGGGATCATACTCCTCTCTTTCTTTTTAAGTACACTCTTTTATGTCATTCCTTTTAAGCTCATATTTATTATGATTGGGATGTTCTTTTATATTACTCCTACTGTACGTTTTGTGTTCATATTATGAGAGACCCTATTTTATCTCATCAATCCATTTTGGATGTTTTGAGTGGTGCCGTTAGGCTGCCGAATTTTTGTAAGAGATCTAACCTCTCTCTTTCTTTTTAAGTACTCTCCTTTATGTCACTTCTTTTAATATCCTCTTTGTTATGAGGGGAGATTTTATTTTATATTCCTCTTTCTGTACATTTTATTTTAATAAGATGAGAGACCCTATTTGATCTCATTAATCCATTTTTGGATGTTTTAAGTGGCGCCGTTAGGCTGCCGAGTTTTCATAAGGGATTTTTCATCTCACTTTTAGTCCCCTGATATTTATGCTACATTTGCCACCATTTCGTTTGAGTGGTGTATGTACTTCCCATTATTATAATCTTTGTGTAATATAATTTCATTTATGGGTATTTACATATTCATTGTAAGACTCTTCTTCAATGGGGTGTATGTTTCGAAAGTTACCCAAGTCGGTAAGGGAACCTTTCACCCTCCTCTTTTAAAAGACTTTTTTTGTTATGTATTTTAATTCACATACTATTATGTTGGGAAATGTTCTTCTATATCCTTATTGATTTAAATTTTATGTCCAAGTGATGTGATACCATTTTTATCTCTCATCAACTCATTTTCTGAAATTTTTAGTGACGCCGTTAGGCTGTCAAATTTTTGCAAGGGAACTTCTTAACCCAATTTTGATTCTTTGGGATAAGCTTGTACTCCTTGAATATGTCGTTCTATGAATATGTGTGAATAACCTCTGATTGTTTTACACTTAATATCCACTTATATTTGGTGTATTAGTTTGTCACACATAATTATGTAATTGATTTATCCTTAATCCAAGGATACCGTCCTTGTATGGGACTTCGTCTCAATCTTCTTTCATTGAGGCGTATTTTGTTTTATACACAACCTTCTTTTATATGGTTTATAAACCCCTTTGAATTTTACGTTTATCCGAAAGGAATCTTTTTAATACTAAGAATTTTACTAAAAGACAAAAGGGAATGTTTTTATCGTATGTTTGCGGCGACAACGACTTCTCCGCCGCCGTGACCATTATTTGAGTTTCTGCTTCCTCTACAAGCCATACCTTTTTTTAAAAGAAAAATAAATTACATGTTTACTTTTCTTTTATTTTGGTATTGAAAGTGGTTTTCATTATGTTTTTATATAAATGTGTTGTATTGATATCTTGTGATTTAAAAGTGGAAATGTTATGTTTCCTTTATGCATGTTTTATGTGATACGATTATGTTATGGTTCTTGGGAATTATTATGAAGACAGGTGGTTCCGTGATAAACTAAGGGCGGGTGAGCCTGATATAGATCTCCAATGCATTGGGTAACGTGAATGGGTTAAACGTTAAGGTTTCTCCGAAGAGATTTAGGGAATATACTATGATGGGTATTCCAAACGTAACAAGAGGGTTACTCTCTACGTAAGAATGTTAGGAATGCCTCAAGTTACCTTTATGTCTTATGATTTCTATGATTTATTCATGTTTTGATGAGGTATGTTAAAGTGCTTATGTTTTATGGGTGAAGTATGATTTCATTCTTATGTATATATGAACTCCTGTTTCTTTTCCATATTTTTATAACCCTTACTGAGCTTTTTATGCTCATCCCATGTTTTTTTGAAATGTTTCTCATAGGTCAAGGGAAGGGTACATGATATGATTATAGTGTCATGGAAGTTTCAAGAAAGAATGCATGTTTTATTTTGAATATGTTTCCATTTATGGGAAAAATGAATACTATCTTTTATGTAACCACTTTGTTTAAATATGTAATGTAATTCAAGTTTTATGATCTAATTCTCTAAAACTCTAAACCTAAAAAGATCCTCAATGTGTAATCTTGTAATAACTCAAGATTAAGTAAGGTTTAAGGCTGGGGCCTTATACTTGGTATCAAAGGTCGGTTTAGATAACTTTAGAGGTTAGGGTATTCTTTAAGCATAAGTGACATTACTATAATGGTAAGGATCTCAGAAAGAGTCCTAGTTTTTGATAAAGTGAATGAGTAAGTATATCTTAGTGTTTACCTTCCTCATCATTACATGATGGTTTTGTTGATAAACTCACACTGACATTTCTGTTTTTAGTGAATGGATGGATCTAGCCAGCACCAAAGATACAACAGGTTTGAAGGAAACTGTGGTGGTTCTCTGATTAAGATACTAGATAAAATGGGGGATTCAATGAGGAAACTCGTGGTTGTTCTAAACAAACTATCAAGGAGTCATGATCAACCACTTGAACCTTGGTATGATCTGTAATGCATCATATAAGAGATGACCAATCGATGTGAAAGTTTAGGTAATAATTATAATGGTAACCATTAGAGTTTATATGATCCTTACATTTGAGGTAATTACGGGTTATTATATGATATGATGGAAAATGAAAGGCATGAGATAAACTTGAGTTTAAAATATGTTATGATCATTTTTGATGATTTTTTCTCGTTATGGAGAATGTTTTAAGAATTATATAGTTTTGGAAAAAGGACAACACGTAGACCGTGTGACAACCCGTCGCGTCGGACAAAGTTGCGGGAATCGAACCCACAACCAAAGTGCGACTGGTATTTATTGCCTACCACTGGAATACGTGAAGTCCCTGGTTAGTGTGACTAATTATTTTTAGTTAGATGATTTTAGGAATCAATAGTAAGTTTATTTTGGGTTATCTATGGAAATTTATTAGCCTATCACGGAGGATATGTGATTAGGTTAATTACTCTTCAATACGAGACTTTAAGAGCAACAGATGTTGTTTGGAGATAAATTTTACGATTTAACATGGAAGACAAGGTGACTAAATCCTTCAAATATTTGGGTTTCAATCTTAGTTTGGTTTACATTGAATAATTTTATGGACAAATTGTTTATCGAATGGTCCTCATTGAACTTTTGGTTTTGTTGGACAAATTTTGGAGATTAAGAATAGATTTTCTTTTTATAAAGGGTTATCCTTTTCTAGATTATCTGATCCTGTACTAACCTTTTTGGTTTTGGTTTTGCTTAATGTATAAAGACATGGTAAGTATATAGTTCTCTTTTTTGGATTAGGTGATTCTCTAGAAGTTGATTATAGTACTCTTAATGTGAAAAAATGTTCCTAAATACTCATCTTTTGGAGAAAATACGTGTTTGCGTAAGAAATCTAATAAAAGTTGGAAGTCAACATGATAAGTGATTATGTTTCCTTACGAATAAATTCCTCAATAAAAATAAACATAAAACAAAAATGTTGTCTATTATCTTTTTCTACTGGGTAATTGAATACTGTTTAACCCATCACAAGTTTGTGATTTTCTTGTGGTTAACTTTCTCCTAAACATGTTTTCTATCACTCTCCATCAGAACATGACCCTATGTTTTCTCCTCCATGTCCATGTTTTCCTACATGGAATCCTAGTATGGGTTAACTTGGGAGACCTCTGTACTTCTCTTTCTTTATTTTAAAGTGATTTTTTTACCGACTCTTGTTCCGATGTAGGACATTCAAGGATGTTTCCAAGCCCAATTTTAAAATTGTGAGGACGCAATTCCTAAAAGGGGGGAAGGATGTAACACCCCAGGTAAATAAAGAATATAAAAATTTTATATTAATCGATATTTTTGAATAAAATATTATAATTACTTTAAAGGGGATGCTATGCTCGATGGCGTACCCAATACGCAACAACGAGTTTCTTGGGAATCTTACAATGCACTCTAATAATAAAATAATATTATTTTAAATGGTAGTTAACGTCTAGCTGTAGTGATGGCGAGAATGAATAGAACTGACTACAAAATTATTATATATGTTTGTCAAATATTTTTACTTTTTACAATAATGTTAGAGGATTAAAAATGCGAATGAATCCAATTTTAAGCGTAAACATTCCAATATTCTTTAAAAGGTCGATTAACCGCCTTTTGATGGCGAACCTCTTTTAAATCCACATTTTGACAATTTTATGTTATATATTTGACAAAATAAAATTCTTATTTAGAATAGAGACATCAAAATTTACTTTGTGTAAATTTTTGGTATCATTCTGATAAAGTTCATTTTTTTAATGAATAGTGAAAATGTTGTATATTAATTCAAAACCTCTTTTTAATCTAATTTATTTATATGATTAGATTATATTTTGAGTTTATTTTAAAGTGAAATTAGAATATATTTTTACCATTTAATCCAATAGTTGTCATTGGAATTAATTTCACTTTGAAATTTGACTTAAACTAGTGTCAATCTTTTGATATATATTGTTTCATAAAAACGCGCTATTTGTTCTGACAGCGGGAATTAATTATTAAATTAATTAATGTAAATTATATGTTATGAATATTGTAAAATAGATATCATTTTTGAATTCAGAATATCAAATATAGCTTAGGGTGAATTTTTGGTAATTTTCTGAAAAACTTCAATTTTTGATGAATAGTGAAACCACTAAGTGGTACTTATAAAAACTGATTTTCTGTTTCAATGAAATTTTTCCACCTTTGTGTTTTGAATTTCAAAAATCCGACATACATGGTTTTCATTAACAAGTTAAATGTGGTTCAATGGGATTAAAATAATTTTTTGGGGAATATTGACTTATTGTATTTTTAATCGCGATTAGAGGTAATTAGTGTAGTTTATGGAAAGAATAATGTTTTAATAAAATGAAATGACCTAGAAACATGTCCTACCCTCATTGTATGAGTCATGTCCGACCAATAAAATCTATGGGTCAACTTGGGGGGACCATGGAGCCACTTTGGTTGGTAAATGACATAAATAACTTTTTATTTAATGTTAAAGTAAAAATGACACAAACATGAGGTGTTTTACTAAAACAATTTTTACATGGGGTTATACAAGTCCAATTTTTGACTATAAATATTCATTTTAAATCCAAAAATATTTCCTACATCATAGTAATTTTTTATAATTTTTATACATTAAATAAATTAAATTATTTATGACATCATGATGATGCAGCGATGACCTCATTATTTAACGATTTAAATAAAATGTAAAGATAATGTATAGTCTAAGACCTACACTTGTCCAAAACCTATTGGATGGGTGGATTTCGAACCCTTATAACCTTATCCTCGAAACACATCAATTTGGGACCATTAAAATCCGAAACTCATTCTAAAATAAAGTAACATTTATTTACTTTCCAAGAGCTCCCCTCCTCTCCTCTTATAAAAGTCCCCCACCTCTACCTCCTTACCCACACCATCAAAGCCTTTGGCTCATCCAAACCATGCCCATTTTGTCTCTCCACGTCCCTATCTTACTCCTAGAAGCCTCACTTTGGGCAGATGTCTTCCCAAGGAATCCTTTGAGCTCAAATCAAAAAGAGTTACCCGATTTTAAGGTAATGTCTTCACTTGTGTTCTTTTGTATTATTTTGCTTCTCCAACCCCCTAAACTCTTTTTATTCATTTCTTTTGTAACAAATCCAGATTCTAAAATATACTAGGATGTTTTTATAAGAATAATTAGAGCTCCAATTACACACACCTACATCAAATGGTTAAATAACATACTGTTTCTTTGGATGACGAATTTCTGCCTCACGAAACGATGATTGTTCAACACTAATATAACACCTTAAAAGGTGGCCATTAAGATGTAACTATATTTATATATGATATATAATATGTTTATGTTTTACTTAAGATTATGTATTTTTCTTTTGTGGAATACCTTTATGGTTTCCATTGTGGGTAAACACGATAATTTCCTTTTAGGAAATGCGGACTACCGCCCCCTCAAAGTGATTTGATTCGTTAATGCCATATGTGGGATGTATAAAGGATGTATTTAATGTTATTATATATGATTTATGTTACATATAAATGATGAATATAATTTTGGAATTAAAATATATGTACCTCTCATTTAGTTTTAATTCCATTAATATGACATAGAAAGGAAAGTAGCGTTCATGCGTACGTACGACTTACCGTCTCTATGAACGGTGCATTTCATTTCTTACCTATAAATGATTATTTAATATTATAAATACATGTATATTCTGGATATATATGATATATATGATATCCAAATCATGAATATCATTCTGGATATAATGAACTTTTGACCACACGAACAACATGTAATTGTAAGAAGTCCACTTTCGACTTAAGAACCAAATATCAACAAAAAAAACATTATTAACTTAAATGATTACAGAATGATTATAACATGGAAATAAGTGATATAAAAGGAATAATGAACTTGAAAAATGTTCTTAAGAAATTATAAATTAACTCATTTTTATTATTCAGAACGTTAAAGAACGATCGAGTCAAGTCGGACCCGAGGTAAGGGATCCTACTCCTCTCTTTCTTTTTAAGTACACTCTTTTATGTCATTCCTTTTATGCTCATAATTATTATGATTGGGATGTCATTTTATATTACTCCTACTGTATGTTTTATGTTCATATGATGAGAGACCCTATTTTCTCTCATCAATCCATTTTGGAAGTTTTGAGTGGCGTCGTTAGGCTGTCGAATTTTCGTAAGAGATCTGACCTCTCTCTTTCTTTTTAAGTACTCTCCATTATGTCACTTCTTTTAATCTCCTCTTTGTTATGATGGGTGATGTTCTTTTATATTCCTCTTTCTATAAATTTTATTTTAATATTATGAGAGACCCTATTTGATCTCATCAATCCATTTTTGGAAGTTTTAAGTGGCATCGTTAGGCTGCCGAGTTTTCGTAAGGGGTTTTTCATCTCACTTTTAGTCCCGTGATATTTATGCTACATTTTCCACCATTTCTCTTGAGTGGTGTATGTACTTCCCATTATTATACTCTTTTTGTAATATAATTTCATTTATGGGTATTTACATATTCATTGTAAGACTCTTCTTCAATGGGGTGTATGTTTCGAAAGTTACCCAAGTCGGTAAGGGAAACTTTCACCCTCCTCTTTTAAAATACTTCGTTTGTTATGTATTTTAATTCACATAAAATTATGTTGGGATATGTTCTTCTATATCCTTATTGATGTAAATTTTATGTCCAAGTGATGAGATACCCTTTTTATCTCTCATCAACTCATTTTCTGAAATTTGTAGTGACGCCGTTAGGCTGTCAAATTTTTGCAAGGGAACTTCTTAACCCAATTTTGATTCTTTGGGATAAGATTGTACTCCTTGAATATGTCGTTCTATGAATATGTGTGAATAACCTCTGATTTTTTTACACTTAATATCCACTTATATTTGGTGTATTAGTTTGTCACACATAATTATATAATTGATTTATCCTTAATCCAAGGATACCGTCTTTGTATAGGACTTCTTCTCAATATCCTTTCATTGAGGCATATTTTGTTTTATACACAACCTTCTTTTATACGATGTATAACCCCCTTTGACTTTTACCTTTATCCAAAATGAATCTTTTTTATACAAATCATTTTACTAAACGAAAAAAGGGAATGTTTTTGTCGTACGTATGCGGAGACAACGACTTCTCCGCCACCGTGACCATTATTTGAGTTTCCGCTTCCTCTACAAGCCATACCTTTTTTTAAAAGAAAAATAAATATCGTCTTTTACTTTTCTTTTATTTTGGTATTGAAAATGGTTTTCATTATGTTTTTATATTAATGTTTTGTATTGATATCTTGTGATTGAAAAGTGGAAATGTTATGTTTCCTTTATGCATGTTTTAGGTTCTACGATTATGTTATGGTTCTTGGGAATTATTATGAAGACGGGTGGTTCCTTGATAAACTAAGGGCGGGTGAGCTCGATAAAGCTCTCCAATGCATTGGGTAACGCGAAGGGGTTAAACGTTAAGGTTTCTCCGAAGAGATTTAGGGAATATACTTTGATGGGTATTCCAAACGTAACCAAGAGGGTTACTCCCTACGTAAGAATGTTATGAATGCCTCAAGTTACCTTTATGTCTTATGATTTCTATGATTTATTCATGTTTTGATGAGGTATGTTAAAGTGATTATGTTTTATGGGTGAAGTATGATTTCCTTCTTATGTATATATAAACTCATGTTTCTTTTCCATATTTTTATAACCCTTACTGAGCTTTTTATGCTCATCCCCAGTTTTTTTGAAATGTTTTTCATAGGTCAAGGGAAGGGTACATGATATGATGATAGTGTCAAGGAAGTGTCAAGAAAGAATCCATGTTTTATTTTAAATATGTTTCCGTTGATGGGAAAAATGAATAATATATTTTATGTAACCACTTTGTTTAAATGTGGAATTCAATGCAAGTTTTATGATCTAATTCTCTAAAACTCCAAACCTGAAAAGATCCTCAATGTGTAATCTTGTAATAACTCAAGATTAAGTAATGTTTAAGGCTGGGGCCTTATATCACATCTTCACTAAGATTCTCCAATTGTTATTTAATCAATAAAAACTGATTATATACCTTTTTTATAAAATACTCTTCACTTTAGACCTGTTAATATATTTTTTCTATTATTTCATTATTAACAAATAAATAAAAAAATTTATAAATAAATCTTCTCCACTCATTAGTTTAATATCCATAATGTCTTCATCCAATTTTTCATGTGAATATGAAATTAACCGAGGTAATGTTATGACATGAATCACTGAATCACAATTGAATGTACAAGGAATGTAACTCATAAATTTTTTAACAACATTGAGACACTCTTCCTATGAAAACCCTTATTTTGATACACTTTATTTCATGATTAAATATATAATGGTACACATAATAAAACCTCTGAATATCATGGTGCCTTGGGTATTCGGGAAATTATGTATATAAAACATCAACTTGATACATAGATAAAACAATATTACTAATAATTTACCTAACATTCTCATTAAATTCAAATTTTCTTCTAAAACTGCATGTGATAACCTTGGGACACAAATACGAAAGGGTTGAAATATGCATCCCAGTAAAGGAATAAACAAGAATAGTATAAGGTAAAATGGTACATGTGATGTAATAGGTATATAAAGGTAAAATAAGATGGTTGAGATTCAAAATATTCAATAATAATGAATGATATTATTAGATAAAATAAAGGTAATATGGGAATATGGTGAGAACATTAAACATGGAATTATAATCATAAGTAAAGTCTAACCACCAAGACATAATAACATGGTGGAATAAGTTCCACAATTGATTATTTTTACTCCTTAATCTCAAAAAAGATATCTCATGAGACTAATACATTATCCTATCCATTGAAGCACTATATGGGTGAAACCATCATTTTCGTATAATGTACATGAATAAGTGTTTTTCATGAATCATAAAACATAAATATTCCTTTCATCAAATTCAATTTCATTGTCACAGACTATGGATTATGTACAAGAGATTCATGAATAAATTAAGGTTAGATAAATATAGTTGAATACAAAAAAATATAAATAAGCATGGGTAGACATATAAAAATGTTTGGAAAAGAAAAATCATTAGATTATTATGGAAATACAATCATTTGAACTGAATAAAATAAATGATGATGATGAAAAACTAAAATATCTAATAGTGTTTGAAGAAAACTAAACATGTGAATTTCCACATGTAATTGAGGTAAATCCCATAAAATAATACATTATAATCTCTTTTCCTAGGATAGTTAATGAAGTTTATATTAGAATGAACACATCTTATTAGGACTTATCATCACTATATGTCTTATAAGAATACACCTTTTATATAGAATATAGAAAAAAAATATTTAGATTATAATTATTATAGTTTCAGAGTCTAACATATTCTATATGATGTCTGTCTCATTTTTTATGATTTATAGACATTACATTGATGATCCATAATAATATACATAAGTTCATAAAATATCAACATATTATTTTTTATCATTATAAACATTTAATAAATATATGAATTATGAAGAAAAATTAAAATAGTTTGTGAGATTCAAATAATAATGAATAAAATATTAAAAATATTAATTTTCACTAAGCTCTTGTGAATATCATCACATGTTATTGTAACAAATAAATTTTATATTATAGTGAAATTAACATAATTATCATCCATATTTACCAGATAAAGAAAGAAATAATATTTATACAACCATGATGTAGTGACATTATCAACATCATAGTTTTATATTTCATAAAACATGAAAATTTGAATATGTAACGTCCCAGGTTTGGATGACACTCAACAGTGCTCGGACCAGTGGATCAAAATCCCTCTAGTGCACCTCCTCATTTTCCAGAGGATGTTGACTAGAAACAATGGGGTAAAGAGGTTATAGTGGGGAGAATATAACCACATGGTCAGAGTAGAACAATGGTGTAATAGGTAATAAAAGATATAACATAGTGTAAGTAGTAAAAAATGAAGGCAGAGAAGTAGAAGAAGAATAGTAAACATTGAATAATAAAAGATGGACCTTGCTAATATACAAAAGATGCATGTATGTACTGATGATACATAATGAAACTAGAAAACATATATCATGCTACAATATATAATTCAGAACAAGAAAATAAATAAAAGAAAATCCCCAAGGTTGATCCCCATGAGCATCCCAAGCTGCAACTCGGTCCTATTCTCCTAACACATAGGTACAAGCTAAATAACAATAAGTAATCAACCAATGTGCTACAATATGAGTCCTACTCAAATAACCTAGTGCATCAGTGGCCTGACAAGGGTGGGGGATACTAATCTCAGTAGGTTCCCACCCACGATGTAAATGACCGAATCTCATATGTGTAATATAAATTAAAGAAATGTGTAGTAATAAGAATAAATAGTGTTGAATAAATAAACAATGTCTCACCCAGGTTTCTGAGGGACACTTGGTGGTCATACCTTCGTTATATCATAGCCAAAATATGTGTCTGATTAGTTACTATACATATACATTATTAAAATATATTCTTATAATATAGTTCTATATTGAATCATTATAACAATGGGATGTGCAATGTAAGGTCCATTCCCCAAATAGTATCAATGGTTTGAGGCGACACAAACTCAACACTGTGGTCATGTAACCAATTACATATAGTGTGTTTATCCTTAATCCTTAGAAGAGAATAATCATCCACAAGTATAAACAGTTCAGGGAGATCGTAATATTCTTTATCCCTCAAAGGTGTGTAATCATACATGATTATAAATATATTAGGGAGAGTTTAACCATCCATATACCTTGGGAGAGAGAAATAATCCATGAGTGTGATTACTAGTAGATATTACCACATAAATGTTCATTAATTTCATTTAAATAAACCAGAAACATTATGTGTGGCCTTGCCACCATTTATAATTCCATTAATCGTATTTATAATAAAATCCTTGATATAATGACTCTCATACTTTTGATTTAAATAAAAAATTATAATGAAAGGGTATAAAAATTATAACCAATCACATAATACATTCTTATTTAATTATAGAAATAGTTGTGGTCACACCCTATTCCCTACCATTTCAAATTAACCATTTAATACAATCACTGAGGGAAATAAATCATGAACCTGTCAAACCATTAATACGTGTCATTTACCTTACTGAGTAATACAACCTAATTATAAAATCTTAGTGAGATCATAGGATGTGTCATTAAAATAGGTAAATTACCTACGCAGATAATTCCAATTAAAAGTTGGTCCAACCACTTAGGATGTTCCATGGTTTATTTAACATTTATATTATTGTAGGGGAACTCCAATAGAGTAAAATATGAGAGTCCATGTTCTAAACATGACATATATCAATAAGCGACATAAAAGCATATAAAAAACCAAAAAATAAATCCAAACATGATTTATATCACTAATCAATAAATTTTGGTTTATAATATAATGAACCTCCATCGAAGGGTTTTATTACGAAAACATGATATTTCGCTTCAAGAAATGCATTCAAGAACCATAAATCAATTCACCAAAAAAATTATAAGACTACCATATAATGAAATTCAATTATAATTTTCAACATGACACTTAGGTTGGGCCATTAACACTTAAAAAATTAACAACGAGGGAAATTTCAGGTTATAACTCAAGATGTATGTTTTGATGGCATTCCAAGCATTTAAAAAAGTAATTATAAAGGGTAAAAATAAGATTCCACACCCATGGGGTGTCCATTATCAATATTTACATTTTCTTATTTCATAATAGTGATACACAGGTGTAATATAAGGTGGGTTGATCAATTTAATATGAAGGACACAATTTAAAATAAACACGTAAACATTTTCAGCGTGCGGCACAACAAGAACATCTAAAAAATTATGAAAACATTAGGAATGAGTCATAGACCACCTAACTCATACTTAGGATGAGCTACTCATCAAATATCGAGGTTTGATTTGATCCGATTTGGAAAAGATCTATGAAATGTACATTCACCCTGAAAATGGGAAAGATTATATCGCACCAAGAAAACCCAAATAAGAGGAGAATAATCATAGAACGATTCAAATGTACTAGAGATCTTATTGATTCAGATCCATAAAGACTAATAATTCTTGATTAGAAAAACAGTGGAGGAGATATCACAAATCATAAAAGAGGCTTCAGGATGAAGAAAAGGTGACATAGAGAGGGGATAACATCACTTCTAGTAAGAGAGGAAGAAGTAAAATTATTTCTTAATATAATTAATGGAAATATGGTCATTTTACCTTAAAATGTGTTCCTCAGATTTTAGCATCACGGTTTGGTCAAACTGTGTGCCACCCGTGCACCACCTGTTTCTTAAGAAACCACATCCCATGGTTTCTGTCACCCAGTTACCCTAACTATGTTCCAACCAAGTAGTGAATAGTGAAAGGGTACTGCCTAAGTGTAACTACCATTATTCTATATGAAAATAGCTTGGGTAACCTATGTGAGGAACATCTACTCCTCTGAAACAATCCGCGATGACTTGTATTGAGGGACCCATGGTTTAGACAAACTTTTCACCCTTTGTAGACTCTCCAAACATGGAATTCAAAGCCCTAACACTCTAAAAACTCAGTTAGGCCTCCATGGGACCTCTCGTTCCTTCACCCACATCTAAAAACAACACATAAAAGTGTTCCAACTCATTGAATTTTGTTTCTATACATGACATTAAAATTGAACCGTCCAATGAACGCCAAAAGTTCATATTCCCTTGGATTCCCATCCCATTAAAAAATGGATTGTTAGAACCTCCCAAACATAGAACTTATAGTACCTGAGAATCCATAAGGAACAACATAAAAATCACCCAACCATAAGAGGTTGTGAATTCTTTCTCAAATGGTCATATTTCATTTCCAAATTCCCAACACACCACCAGGCATTGATTAAAATCATGATATTTAATCCATCAACACCAGAGACAACACCTATTTCATCATTGAAACACTAAAACATCACTTACCCAAGCCCTTCAAACTAGAGACATCCTCTCATTAAAATTCTATAAAAAGGTGCTTTCCACCTTATGATTGAACATTAGAAGGGTCCAATTCTGAACGATGGTAGTTACAACAATCAGAATTTATTTAAAAATAATGTTCTAAGTATTATAATGATGCTCCATAAGTGTTTTATTTATCCGAGTGAACGCGATTACATCCATTGTCATGATATGAACTTTATTGTAGGGTAATAGTAAAGACCCTATCAACCGAACCAAAACTGGTCACACATTCTTTCCATTAAAGAGATAGTCGACCCCCTAAACCACACCTACCTTAACCTCATGACATGATTCAAATGGTTATTCAACAACCAAAACTACTTCAAAAATATGGGGAAACATGTTGATAAACTCTAGTCAACTTATCTAAAGATGCATTTCTTAGACAGCTAGAACATTGCAAAACAATTCCAATGCCTTCTTCTAAGGAATATTGCATTTAGAACAGATACTTTCACCAAATATCATAACTGACTTGTGGTGACGTTCCATGGTAAATCTATCACCAAAATATTTAAACTATGGTGCCTCAACAAAAATAAGGCTATAACCCAGTATCAGCTCACTAGATTTGTTATTATTTATAAACAACTACTTCGTGCATGACCATAAGTATAGGGTGAACTTAGAATCATTTAACATGAGTCCTAGGGTCTAAACCAAGGCAGTCCATATTCCATGATTACATGTGATACATTCATAAAAATCCAAAACATCCACTTCATATCATTTCCATATCCCACACCAGATTTCACCTAGTGGTAGAGGAAAAGGGAACAGCTGGTGTTAAAGAGTTTTTCCAAGTTACGCCTACATGGGAACCCAAGGTTCACTCAAAAATAACCATGCCTCGATAAAAACCATGCATCTATCATTAAATATTATGAAAACCACCAAAAAATCACAAAAACATCTAATGATTTATCACGGCGTATAACTGACACTCTCTTAGTGTATCAAAGAAAACATCAATATATGGGGAAAGCTCATCACTAAATAAAATAAACTAAGAGGAAACCAATAATGTTAGAAAATGAAAAGTAAAACCACTTCTAGTTGATTTCCCTTGAAAGAATAATGGCTTCACCTGTAGAACCACCGCCACATACCAATCAGGATCCTTCACCACAAAATGTATTTCTATTATCACTCAAGATTAACAACTGAAGTCCATCTATGACTAATAGAGTTTATCATGGGTTATGTACATAGCCAATTGTAATAGCATCGTGCTTCGACGAATTCACTGACAAGTTTCAGAACATTCAATCCTAAAGGGAACTCATGAATGATTGACCATTTCCATGTGGTCGACATAGGTTTTACTCATTATACATGAATGGAATCATAACCAATATATCTGAAATGATTCTCCCCACCTTATGGTTATCCTATCAATCAAATGAAAAGATAGACTGGCCGCTCATATGCTAGCTAGATCAAAATGACCACAAACGTATGTGTGTCTCACTACCAAGTTTGGGTCACACACATGAAATCATAAAAAGAAATCCAAAACCAAACCATCTAACATGTCAAAACACCCGAGTCTCTTGGAACTCCATCCATAGCATTAGGATTAACATAATTTCATTTAATGCCCAGGTCATTGTACCACTGAGATGACCCAAGAACGTAATCAACAACACAAACATCAAAGATTTCATTGAGGTCAACTGGTTCGTTACAACATTTAGAAATGCATCAGGCACCACATACATGAATTCATACTACCAATAGGTTTTAGAAACAAAATGAAACCTCCCTTATATTGTCCATAAGTTTTCCACCTTCTGCATCCAAGTACCGGGTGGATCGTATTTGAGATTTAAACCAATGTCTTATTGAAACGTATAACCATTTACCTGGAAAATGAAAAACAAAAACATCCACCATTGAAGAAAAAGAAGGGAGGGTCACATGACCTAAAAAGTGTCGGACCATTCCATAGGCATGTCTAACTAGCATAAACTAGGCATTACTCGATGCTCACGCCCACAACAAATGCCTTGAAAAATAAAACCACACCCATTCGAACGAGGGTGTAATTCAATATATAATTGTCATGCTAGGTAAAATGACACCTAAATGGAACCAAATTTCATAAAAATCGTGGTTCTTACCAACTATTTTAATCACTAAGGGTGCAAAAAACAATGATATAAACCCTTATGAGTGAATAAGCGTGAAACCTATCACTAGGTCATGCTAAAAGAAAGACACTATGATTGGAAATCTATCATTTATTCAATTTTCAAAAAAGGAAATAGACTAAAGAAATTTATCACACTTCCATTCTATTTATATTGAAATAGAATCTTAAACTTCCACTACATGCGGGTTAAAAATAAGAACACCACATCATGTTACACATTTAAAACATAACACTAATCCAAATTTAATATCTAAATGTTTATGTTTTTTCAAAACAAAAACTCAAGTACCATTTGTAAAAAATTTAAATCACAGGGTAAAATATTTAATTCATACACCAAGGAATATCAAGAAATTATCATATGAAATACTTTTAAACATTAAATATTTATTTTACATCTCGTCTTTATCATCGAATTTATCCTATAAATTTCTTTTTTACATATAAGGTGACCAATAAGGGCCCCATTAAACCAACATGGGTTCTTTAGAAAGAAACCCAATAGCATATTTTTAATCCTTAAAAATTTAAACCCTCATAGTTGGTTATCTAATCAAAACATGACCCAACAGACTTAATTTGTTCTAGTTATTCATTTTCAAAGTTAGTCACATGATCTCAATCTCCCTGTGATAGAATAAAAATAATTTATAAAGAAAAAAATTCATTTCAATTCAAAATTTAATAGATTTAATATTTAACCATTTCAATATATAACATGGCCATGTATTATGGTTTATTGATATGGGTGGCCATCTACCAATCTATAAACTGCTCATACACTTTATAGGTTAGAATTTGTCTCCCATTTATTTAAAACGAACTTGCATTAAAATTTGAACATTAGAAGACCTTAAATTATTAACAAGGGTCTATAAATTTATAAAAATGATGAAATGATGGTTTGAGTATATGGGTTGCCTTTTCCTAATTATAAGGTTCCCATACAACGTACAATTGAAAACATTATCTCGTTTAATTTTCAACCACTATATTTATCCCATGATACCAATTAAAAATTTAAAATGAAACTAGAATGTTATCATAATAATTAAATATGTAGAAATAGGTTATAAAAAAAGAATAATGGCATCAAAACATGAAATACATGCTAAATAAGTAGGTCGGTGGTTCACATTTCCTCAGGCATGCCTCCCCATATTCCATAGGCTTTTAACTAGTAACAAGGTTGTAAGAAGGTGATAACGGGGAGATAGTAACCTGATGATCATATTATCACAGTGGTGTAACATGTAATAAACAATATGCAATGGCATAAGTGGTAATAAATAAAGACAGATCATCAGAAGAATAATAATAATAAATAAATAGTAAAATATGCCCAATACCAATATACAATAGATTCACGAATTCCTAGATGACACATAATGAAGGTAGAAAATATATATCATGCTATAAGATATAATAAATAATAATAAAATAAATTATAGAAAATCCATAAGGGTAATCTCCATGAGTATCCTGATATCTAACTCCGTCTTGTGCTCCTAACTCCACAATATATGCTAAACAACAACAAGAAATAAACCAAGGTCTTAAATTATGAGATCTAATCAGGTACCCCAGTGTTGTGGTAGTAAGATTAGGGTGTGAGATAATTATCCCAGTAGGTTCGCACCCACAGTGTCTATTACTGAATCTAATATGTGAAATATAAATTAAATTAGTGTGTAGGTAATAAGAATAAATAAACAGTGATGGGTAAATAAATGGATTCTCACTCAGGTTCATAATGGACACCTGGTGGCTATAACTACATCATCTCATAGCTGTAATAAGTGTTTGATCATTTACCATACCTATATAGTAGTAATATATATGTATATACTATAGTTCTATATTTATTCATTTTAATCATGGGACATGGCGTTTAAGGTCCATCATTCATATAGTATCACTGGTGTGATAATCTATGAACTCAACTCAATGGTCTAGTCACCAATCAGGTAGAGCATAATCATTCATATTCTTACGGAGAGCGTAATCATCCATAAGTATATATAGATCTGGGAGACCATAATCATCCCTATCCCATGGGAGAGTATAATCATCCATGAGTATAAAAATATCGGCAACATAATAATTATCATTATCCCCTGGTAGAGTGTAATCATCCTTGAGTATTATTACTATGGTACATACCGACATAACTTTTCTTTAATAGAATTTAAATAAACAAGAAACATTTAGTGTGGCCTTGACACCCTTTAAAATTCATTCCATTATATTTATAATACAAGTAAGGAAGCAATACCTCTCATTCATTTACTTTAAAAATCCCATTATAATAAAGGGAATCATAATTAAAACAAATAACATAATCCATTTTTATTTAATTAAAGAAAGAGGTTTGGTCATACCACCCTATTAAGTACCATTTCAAATTAATCATTTAATCCAATAAAGGAGGGAAAGAAATCATGGACATTCCAAACCATTAATACAATCCATTTAACTTAAAAATCAATACAAATATATTATTATGGCTCAATGAGAATGTAAGATGTGTCATTGAAAAAGGTAAATCCCCTTCATAGGTAATTCAAATTAAATGTTTTTCTAAGTACTAAATAGTTACCTTGTTTTATTTAACATTATATTAAAGTATGACAACTCCAAATAATGATAACAGGGGAGGAAAATCTCCAAACATAAAATTTATCAATCCATGATATCAAAGAAAAGATAAAAACCAAAACATAAAACCAAGAATGATTTATATCACTAATAAATACTTTTTGGTTTAGAAGACAGTGCACCTACATCGATGGTTTTATTATAAAAACATTGCATTTCTCTTCAAACGATTCATTAAAAAACCATAACTCAATTCAACAAAACAAACATTTTTTGAAAACTATCATACAATTAAATTAAATTATGAAGATATACCTAGCACATAAGAGGTTCCATTAACACATGGAAAATTACGAACGATGGGAATTTCAAGTTATAATTAAAATATAATTCATAGATGGAATTTAGAGCATTTGAAACATTTAATTATAAAGTTGGGAAACATGTTGTCACACCCATGGGGTGTCTGTGATCGCGATTATCCTTTTGTCATGTCATAAAAATGATCCACTAGTGTAACACAAGTTGTGTTGATCAAATTAATATGAAGGAATTCAATTAAAATATATAAATGATAAAGGTAATAATGTAGCACAATGACAACATTTATAAATTAACAAAAACATTTGGAATGGGTGATAGACCACCTACCGTATACTTAATACAATCGACTAATTCAATATAGAGGTCTAATTCAATCTGTCTTAGAATGTATCTAAGAAATGGACCTTCACCTTAAAAAAGGGGGGAAATGACCTTGCACTGAGATATCACAGATGAGAGGAGACTAAACAAAGATTTATTCAAAAGGACTCTATATCTTACCAATGTGGATTCCTAGAGATCAATACAGCTTGAATTGGACAACGGGTGACTGGGATAACATAAATCCAAGAAGAGGCTTGAGGAGGAAACAAAGGTTCCATAAGGAGGAGCTCATATGGCTTCTAGGAGGAGAGGAAAAGGAAGTTGAGTTCCTAAAATCATTAAGGGAAACATTTTTATTTTACCCTCAAATCATGGGTTGCACGATTTGGTTACATAGTTTGGTTAAATTTTCCACCAACCAGGCAGCACCCATTCATTATAAAGACACATTGCACGGTTTATGCTCCATAGTTACCCTAACATTGCACCAACTATGTGGTGAATTGTGTGATTGAACTGCTAAAGAGTAACTAACCATTTTATATAGGAGTGCGGTTTGGGTAAACCATGTGTAGCTCATGAGGGGCACCTATGCTCCTCTAAAACAAGTATCACAGTTTGATGCTGAGGGCTGCATAGTTTCAGACAAATTGTGTGCCCTGTACAGACCCTCCAATCATGGAATTCCTAGTCCTGGAGATCCCAATACTCAATGAGGCCTCAACAGGACCTCTCATGGCTTCACCAAAATTAAAAAATAACACATTAATGTGTTCTAACTCTTTGAATTTTGGTCTAAATCTCGATTTAAAAAATGGCATGTCCAATAAATGCCAAAAGTTTGAATTCCCTGAGTTTTTATTCTAGTTAAAAAACAGGGGTCATTACATAATATCTCTATATTTTGGTTTTACATTTCTACATAATATTATCTATAATTATTCCAAATTATTACATGTTATTTCGTATTTAATAATATATATGGAAGATCTTAGAATTGAAGTTGCAAAATTATAAAAAAATATTGGATTAATGTATGAATTTATTGGGTTTATTAATGAATATTTATGTGATGATGTCTAGGAACGTTGGAATAATGATTTGATGTCTAGAAATGAGAAAAATAAATTTCAATTAGATATTTTTAATAATTATTTATTGAGTGTCCAACCTCCTACGATAGAATTTAAAAATGTATAAATTACTGAGGATGAAATTAATCCATGATTACAATAAAAATTACTATTTTTAATTTTTATACCAATAATATATAAATAAAAATATTTATAACGATGAGAAATATAATTTAAAATAAATATTAATTTTATCTATCTTAAATTTTGATTTTGTGATGGGTTTTCTTTAATTTGTAGGATGATGTAATAATATTCTATAACTATCTATATGGCATTGAAAATATATTATAATATTTTTAAAATCATGATAATTATATTTTTAATATTATTTTATATAAAAAGTGAAAAATATAAAAGAGGATAAGGAGAGAAATGGTAAGAAATTAGAGAGAAAATTACTTTTTTGTTCTCATGATTTCCCTCTGGAAAATGAGTTCATAAAGTTAAAGAATTATCAATATTTTAATGTATGATATGGATAAAAATAATTTTTCTATTTGTTCCAAAATAAGTGGTCAAAAGAATAAACATTTGGTATTCATGAATTATATCAACATTAATATAGTTTGACCTTCATTAACTTAAAGTTTTAAACACCCATCAAAACTATTGGATATATCATTGAGTAGTTAGATTAATGTATCTTATGAATTGGGTTTGGGTTCATATAAAATTTTACTTCTAAAAAATGATCAAAATATTGTTCTTCTGGGTAAAATAATTAAAAGTGGTAACTAATTGGAAAACAATAAGGAAAGAAATAATAAATTGAACCAAAATATCCAGTTTCAATAGAGCCCTTAACACTTATAAAGATTAGCAAAAACATCATAAGAGAAATTTCAAAAATAATTGGAAAACCCCAAATCATGTAAACCATTAAAATAAAATAATAATCCTTAATTGTTTTTAAATTTTTGAATTTTAGTTGGTATTTATTTTTTTATTTTTTATACTGTTATTCATTTTAAATTTTTAAGAATTGAATTGTCATATTCTATTTAAAATCAACCCAAATATTAATTAACAAAATTATTTTTGTGAAATAAATTTTTTTTACTGATTTATAAGTATATCATCTGCCATACTATAAAAGTGCTGATAATTGATAAAGAAAAAATACTTTTCAATATAATTTTTCAAGATTTTATGTATTTTGTGAGTATAAAAATGGGGAGTTAGTTAGAGGATTTTTTTGTGATCCTCTGTATCCCAATTCATTTTTATTTTTATGTTTAAAATAATAATATATTTCTTAAATATTATTTTATGAATTGTTAAAAAAAGTTATAATTATTTATTTTTATCTCAAAATATTTAATTAATTATGAGAAGATAAATTTTTTTAAATAAAAATTCATAAAACTACTTGATGATTATTTTGAAGAAAAATGTTTATTAAAGAAAAAATTCACAAATAGTAAAAAATGATATTTCATTGTATATATTTTAAGAGTCTTTTTTATTTCATTTAACTCACTAATTTGATACATTATGTCACACAAGTTGAATGATATCTCATACAAACCAGGACTTATGCTATGAAAAATATTTGAGGAAAAACGTTTCCTTTTCTCTTTACACTATGATAAAGACACAATTTTTACATATTTAAACAATAATAAAGTTTTCTATACTCAATAAAATTTTATTTAAACCATTTAACTATATTTATACAATTTAATTAATTAATATTTAACCTTCTAACTAAAATATAACATTTATTTTAACAGTATTTTTGAATTATTATTTTTCTTAATTTTAAGTATTTTTGGGAGTTATTGGTGAGATTTTTGGACACACGTAGGTCTATAAAATAATAATGTAAAATATATTTTGATTTTTTAAAATAATTATTAAAAAAATTATAATAGATACTATAATTTTAAAAAGTCTAAATTAAAAAAATAGAAAATTTATATATTTTATAAGAATTAATGAATTTGTTCCTTTAACGTTAAAATTGATTGGAAAGAGATTCAAGATTATGATTGGTGTAATTATTATTCTACATATAAATCCACTACATATAAGTATCTAAATCCACAACAACATCATTTTCATAATTAATTTCATCTATATGCTCTTTTATATTTCTTTTAATTAGGTTTATACAAAAGTTTCATTCATATTTTTAATCTTATTTTCTCTTTTATACAAAGTGTATGTTATAAGTTTTTTACAGTCAATTTGAGATCTGAATTTGGTATCTTGATAAAGATAATGAAACAAATAACTTAAAATATTCATTTTAATTTTCAATTACATGTAATCGTCTATGATTATCCATGGTTGAATGGGTCATGTTAATAAATTCAATAATACCTTGAATTTTGGTTTTTTATAATTGAAATTGATTCATATGTGGAGTTACATATTTTCATTTCTATCAATATATTGGGATACAACCCATCAAACTCAAAAACTAATAAAAGGGAAATAGATTAAAATTACTTGACCGACCTAGACTGGTATCTTATACAGTGACATATGGTTCTATTGTGATTGATTATTTGTTTATTTGGTTCTTTCTTCATGTTTTTTATGGGTTAATCTTAAATTGAAAACGTAGTATTTTCCTAAAAATTAAATAAAAATTTGGTTTTGAGGTGTTGATAGAAGGGATTCAGAGATCTTTTGGGAAAAAATTCATCCAAAATACACCCTAATATGTGGTGGTGAATTATGGTTTCAAATTCGTGACACCATCAATTAGATCCTATTATAATTTTGGAAATAATGTTAGAGAAATGTCACATCCTACTGCACATCCAATTGATACATGTATGAAAATAAATGTATCAACATAGTGATTTTACTAGGTTCACCACTATGGGGTAATTCATGAGGCTTATAACGACAATGTTTCAATGTACTACTAAACATCACTATATAATGTATACAATTAAAATGATTTGTAAATAATAACTATGAAAACAAGGTTCACACCAATATTCAAATTATTTAAAAACTACTTTATATAATTTTTACAAGAAAATATATAAATGTTGATCACTCAGAAATAATACCCACAACGTGATCAACACCAACCAGAAATCTCATTATCTTAGTTCTCAAAATACCATAATCATTATCTTCAAATATTCTATATTAGTTTTGGATCTCTAATATGTCCCCTAGTAATCATTCCTCTCCTCTACCATGTGGAAAATATGATATTATCATTATTTCTCTATAGTATTTAATTAAATCATTATTATATCCATTTAATCATCAAATATCAACAATTTTAACTTCTAAAATTGTAATTCTTTTAATTCACACACATAAACTAATGATTGGTAGTTAAATTCATAAATTATGAATGAAATGATGTCCTCAATGATTTTAATTTTAAATCCCATAACCATGATAACTAAAATAACTAAATTTAAAAAAATAAACATGTATCATGGGATATCCATACCCTTCATTGTGTAGAGAATCCCAGGTCAACCAATGACCTATAACAGACACAACCTCTATTAACTCTAGAACTCAATAAATCAATACATATAAAAATTAAAAGATAACCATATCCTTACTCACCATGGAATAAATATCTCATGACCATGACATATTAAATATCCAGGTGGAATGCTATGCTCCATTACATGGTCTTTGGCATGTGGCCTATTTCTGATTCATTTCATGAAAACCCAATATTCAAAATGGCATGCATCATGAAATATCTAACTATAACTCCCTATTTTGTTTATTCATACATGTATGCAACCATGAAATTTCTACGACTATAATACCACATAAAATTTCTTAGAGGTATTTTTTAATTACAACACAACATGCATAGTATTCACCTGTATGATTATCATCCCAAATCACTCCAACCACCAACACCGTGATCTTAACTCCTTGTCAAAATGAATTAGAACCTATTTCACTCCTAAAAAATGGATTCCATAATGGAATACAGATATATTATATTTTATTCATGGATTTATCCATCACACCATGTGCATGAAAATTTCTTTATCCATGATGTAGTCCATGTATTTAACTTTACCACATCATAGGTGACCCCATTATTGTGTGGTATGGCCATACATAATATTCTCTATCATGCTCCATGAATATTTCTCAAAAAATATACAAGGATCATATCACTTAAAATAACATAATAAAAAATGGATTCCCTACCTTGAATAGAAACCAAAACAACATTACTCATCCAATAATATCCCATTGTTCTAATAATATCAATGAAAAACATCATTGGTATCAATATTTTCACCCTTAGGGTTTGTTGTAAATCCAAATCATCTATAATGAAATTCAATAACTATAGGCTCAAAAAATATTTTATCACACTTAGTCGACATGGGAAATTCTCTGTATTAAAAATAAGATATAAGGAGTGAATTCCATTCTTAACATTCATACATTTTCACATTATACCTAAGGAATAGAAGATTAATGTTTCTAAAGAACTCATATTTACATTATTCATCCAAATTGTCGTCTATATCATTCAAATGGATTTTTTCTCCCAAATAAAATAATAAAAACTCTCCCTAAATACTATATTTATTACCCTATTATAGAAGATAATTTCACCTTCTTAATTTCACAAAATCTCTCAAGTTACACCCTTTTGAAAATAATCCCAAAGGGATAAGGCCTTAAAATATAGAGAATCTATGATAAACATAAAAAACATATAGGGAGAGTAGAATTTTATAATACTCTTCAAGATAAGGGATTTGGATTAATTTTATGTTTTAACTAAGGATTATCAAAATTATTGTCGGAATAATGGATTTAAAAACATGTATTCCACTTATTTGTTTTTTTAAATTCCTCCATATTTGTAATTATTTTACCACATTCTATTCAAAGAAATAATACTGTGTATTAATATTATTTTTTTACATGAGTGTTGTACCACATTAATTTTCTAGCAATCACACTCATGTTATCACATTACATCACCATGAATGATTTTAAATCTTCACCAAGATACTTCAGTTTTTGTTTCATCAATAGCAACTAAGTACATACCTTTTAATCTAAAATGCACTATACATCAAAACTTTTTTGAAATTTTTTATCTTATTTCTTCATAACCAGTTAAAATTTTTTTCAACAAATTAACATCCTCTACTCATGAATAATATATGATCAATTCCTCTAACAATGTTCACATATGAATATGAAATTAACTAATGTAATTTCCCTAAATTAAACACTAAATCATTTTTTAATGTCTAATGAATGTGGCTCATAAATTTTTTAAAAGGAATGAGAAAGTCTTCCTATTACAACCCATATTCTGATATATTTTATTTAAGGATTTGATACATAAAGGTACACATAATAAAATCCTAAAAGATCATGAAATATAATTTCGGGGAAATTAGTTACATAGAACATCAACATGATCTCCAGATAAATCAAAATTATTGAATATTTCCTTAATATTATCCTAAAATATCATTTCTCTTTTAATACTACATGGTATAACTGAGGTACATACATACAAATCTAGTGAAATATAAATCTCATTAAGGTAATAAACATGTGTCTCATAAGCTAAATCAGAACATGTGATTCAAGAGGCATATAAATGTAACATAATTAGGTTGAGAATCAAAATATTGAATAATAAAAATGATATAAAATGATAGCTTAAAATGGGAATGTGGTGATAAAATTAAACATGATGTTATAATAATATGTCAAGTATAACCTCTAATACATAATATCTTGGCAGAAAAAAAAACCCATAATGGATTAATTTTACTCCCTAATCCAATTCATGGTGTCTAATGAGACTTATATAATACCCAATACATTGGATCCCTATATGGGCACACCAATCGTGTTCATATAATGTACATGCATAAGTGTTCCACGTGATTCATAATACATAAATATTTATTGTATCAATTTTAGTAATAACATGAAGGAGTGTGGGTTATATACATGTAATTTATATATAAATTAAGTATTGATACATATAATTTAATACACTTAACTGAAAATAATAATAGGTATTCACAACAAAAAATGTTTGGAAGGGAAACATCACAGGATAATTCTAGAAGCAAAACGGGGGTATAAAAAGGTTCATGGAATGAATTAAGGATAGTGAAGGGGGTATATGATATATTTAATATCATATAAGAAGTAATAGGGAAGTGTGAAATCATATCCCGGTATGATCTTTGGGAAAATAAAAGGAATAATATAAAAGAGTATCTTGAATAAAGAGGAGATGGAGAGGATCCCTTACCTTTAAGGTGTGTTTCCAAAAGCATGGAAGGATAATCATAATTGATTTTAGACACCCTGAGAGGGCCCTAGAGTGGAATGTTTAGATTATTGTAGAGATCAAATAGTTTTTAATGATTATGAATGGGATTTTTTTTTGGATTTATATAGTAAATGATATGAGAATTATTTATTAATTTCAAAATTTTTGTTTTGGAATCTATATGAAAATTTTATTAAAACCACAATCCATACCCTGGTATTTTACCATGGTTACTAAAAAGTAAATTTTTCTTATTTATTTTACATTTTTAGGAACTTATCTCACTAAAATAATACCCTTGGTGGAGAGTAAGTGAGTCATGTTTACAAATAATTGGTTTTAAAACATTAAAATATATTATATGTTTTCAGGGATTCATATTGGGTTAATAAAATTAAGAAAATAACCTAAAAACATTATTTTAAAGTGGAAAAATATATTTTTCTATGCAAACCATTTATGGCATATATTTCATCTATTATGATGTCATAATGAACACCATATATTTATAACATATTTAATTATGACCTGAAAACTCAGTAGTTTCCAATAATTATGAAAAAATAACTATTATTAATTTTACGAAAATCATTTTATCCAAATAATTATCTAATTTATATAATTTATAATTTAAAATGAAACCCCCATTTGTTGAAAAAAATGGGTTTTTATAATAATATTTATCTAAACATTATGACGATTACATTTGACATCATAAAATTTTATTATCAGATATATTTGGTAAATATTATTTAACAATAATATTTTACTAAAATATTTTTCATTCCAAAAACTCATGAATTCATTATAAATATATTTTCTCTTTTGATGTTATACATTTCCCAAAAATACTATTTTTGTTTTATTATGTCAAAAAAATAACTTTTATCAAACTAATTATCTAATAAATTAAAATCCAAAATTAAAAATCGATAAATTTAATAACTATTTTATTAAAAAAAATATAAAAATTCATATTCTTATGATCTAGATATATAGTTTTTAATTAAAATTTCAAATACCTGATAGATAAGGTGTGTGATGGTGATATTTTCTAAGATTTATTTCTAAAATATTGTATGGGTCACGATATCGATGATCTTGAAAATCTCCCATAGATGGTCTTTTTGTTATTTAATATATTGACTCTTAACTTGGGCTTCATCCGGGGAAAATATTATTGATGTTATGTCCCTTGAAATCTATGATACGTTGGCCTCATAGGGTATGGTCCTACTAGTAGAGGTTATCACTTCATTCGTCTATATCAATTGGACTTTATCATAGCCACTAATACACTAATGATCATTATAAGATAGCTATATTGATGATGGATTTTATATATAATTGTCTTTGAAATTTTATATGAATTTTAAATCATTAAAATAGCCAAATTAGTGAAAGTTCATTCTATTACGTCATTACTTAATAATGTATTTATTTATTCAAAAAGCGGAAATTTAATTTATAAAAGTTAGAGTTATAAAATTATTCCCCCCTTCAAAAATATTTCCATTTAAAATTTCATTTCATAAAATAATACATATGATGGAATTTCTATTTCACTACCTCTTCTGATTCCCAAATCGCTTCATTAAAAATGTGGTTCCACCGCAGTAGTTTGACCAGGTGAGTTTTATTGTTTAATAGAATGTTGTATCTACAATCTAAGATATTCACTGGGAGGTATTCATATGAAATATCATTCTACATTGGTACCCCCTCTATAATTAATAAATTTTAGGGGTCTGGTATTTAATTTCTCAAAAGGGATACACGGAACACATCATTTACTTGATATAGGTTAGGTGTGGGTGGTAGTCGTTAAGGCATTACTCTAATGAGATCATGGATTTAATGGGGGTGATGTAAATATTTCCCTTCTTCCCAAACCACATGAATTTATTCTACAGTGACCCAAAAAATAAATATTTACCTCTAAATTCAAAATCTATATCACACTGGACATTATCTTCACAAATATTATCTTTACTTGGAACAGATTTCATATGATGTTGAATACTTTAAACCTTTTCTATGATCTATTGGATAAGATCAGGACCCATCATCTTTCCCTCTCCAAAATCATCCCAAAATATCTAATTCTAACATCACTTCCTATATATAGAATCATAAAGTGTCATTTTAATGCTAGAATAGAAACATATTTTATATTATAACACCACTAGGAGAAGATGTTGATCCCAAAAACATTGGAAATATATTAAACATGATCTCGGTATATCTAATAGAGTTAGAATGTTCCTTTCAGAATGACCCTATTTATGTGCTTGATACAGTGTTGAATCTTAGTGATGTATCCAATTCTTGAGATAATATTCTCTAAAATTTCAAGGTAAACCTCAGATCTCAATCATATACAATAGTGTGTGGAAATCTATGATGTCTTACCACATCCCTTATTCATGTCATGGAAAATTATAGAAACGTTCCATGATAGAAATGAAATGTGATGACTTGGTACGGTGATCGGCTACCTCCCATATGAAGTATTTTCCTTAAAATGTCCTAGGGAGTCATATGATGTAATGCATTGTTATGTTTTCCCATTTTCATACCAATATAGGAAAATATTTCATTATATCCTTATACTTATATTTCATAGCCTTAACTTTTTGACATACCAAGAATCGATATATAAACATTGAAATCTCCCTTTTCATGTTATCCCACAATTATTTTTTCTTTATATATATATATATATTACTTCTTCCTAGATGAATGGAGAAAGATGATCTATGCGCATCATCTAGAAGTAATATATTAAGTTCTGGTTTTCATGGGACACATATTTGGGTTGAAAACATTATAACTGTATCTCTAGAAAATTTGAACTCCAAAATAGTCAGTACAATATTTTGTCACACCTTATAATCTTTCTAGGCCTCCTTAATCCTCAAAATAATGGATGGTTGATCAGTTATTTAAGAAAGGCAGTATAAGTACCCTTTTATAATTCTCATATATATGTTTTTCAAGACAAAGAATATTGTATATATTTGAATCCCCATAATGTATAGAGTTTTAGGATCATTTTTACTCATAGCATCTGCCACATTTTTTATTTGTTATGATGGTAATTAATTGGAAATACATAATCACCCCGTAATACTACATGGAAAATGGGGGTTCAAAACCCATGGGGTGCAGGTACTATAGTAGTACTATAGCGGTACTATAGCAGCGGCGGCACTGTTCATCAGCGGGTACTGTAGCGGCGGCAGGGCACTGTAGCGGCGGTGACACTGTGTGGTACTATAGCAGCAGGTTACTATTCACAAAATGTGAATTGACCTTAGAATTTGGGCCTACGGGCTATGTAATGGGCTACAAGCCCATTGGACCTTCGGGCTATGTAATGGGTTTCCCTCTACCAAGTTAAAAGAGGACTTTGCTTTCATTTAATAATAAAAATGAGGCTTCGGCCCCAACCTTTAAAAAAAAATTGGAAATACATAATCCTTGATTAAAATTAACTATATTTATTGGAACATATTAAGAGATTTTTAGTGAATATATACTTGGGTATTTTATGATTCATATATATGTCACACATTTCTCAATAGAGGTAATGTTTCCATATCATCAATTTGAATATCACTCCAACCAATTCTAGATCATTATTTTGGTTGTTTTTCTCATTAATCATTAATTTGTGAGAGGCATATGCTATAACTTTATCATATTTCATGAGTACATATCCCATGAAATTTTTGGATACATCACAGAAGATGACTAAACCTTCACCAAATGTGTGTAATGTGATGACTGTTTTTGTGATTAACCTCTTCTTAAGCTCATTAATACATTATTTTCATTCATGAATCAATACATATTTTACTACCTTTTACGTATTCTTGGAATATGGTCAAGACAATCAAGATAATCTTCTAAAAACTTTCTTATAGCAACCATCTAATCAAAAAAAACATTGGGTTACCATCATAGATGTTGACCTTAACCATCCTTCAACTGCCTCAGTTTTTGAATGATCCATATATATCCCATTACGGATGATAATGTGTCCATAAAAAGATAGTTTATTTAACCAAAACATATATTTACTACACGCCGAAAATAAAATTTCTTTTAACAAATTATTTAATATGGAATTCAAATGCTAGTCATTTTACTCCTTTCTTTTTTAGTTGATACGAATATCATTGATAAATCCATCCATAAATTTTTGAAGGCAATCTTTAAAAACACTATTCATTAAGTACATGAATATTTTTTTGAGAATTAGTTAGTCCAAATGGCACCACTATGAACTCATATTGACCATACCTTCTATAGAATTTTTTATTTTGGATATCTTTCTTCTTCAGATTTACTTGATAGTAACCTAACCAATGATTCATCATAGAGAAATAATGGGTTCCATGCAGCTAATCAAAACATTCATCAATATATATAGGAGGATACTTATTCTTTATCTTGATCTTATTGAGCTCACAATTGTCAATGTATAGGCACATTAACCAATTATTCTACTTGATGAAGTGAACCGGTATACCCGATAATGACGAACATGGGTGTATTAACCCTTTATATATATTCTCATGTTGTTTCATCTATAGTTCCTCAATATTAACAACTACCATTTGATATAATGTCTTGGATATCTGTAAAGCTCTATGTATAAGCCTAATTGTTAATTCAAACTCTCATCTAAGTGGAAGACAATTAAATCCTTATAGAAACACATCAGTGTATTCCCTCAAAATGTTCATGGCTTTAATGATTTTATTTTCTCTATAATCAACCATTTTATCTATATGTTCTTGATCACAACTAAATAATACACATTATTGAGATATTTGTCCCATAGAAGATTCATCCTCCTCCTTTAACTTTTATAGAATTCATGGACAATTCATGATAAAGAGATAGAATTCATTATATCATCAAATTATGTTCTATCTATAAAAGGATATCTTATCCATGAAATAAATAACATCTAATTCTACTATAAGATATATCTTAAGGTTCAATAAAAATTTCATCCCACAAATATTTGTAGGGTATAAGTTATATAGTTGGGATGAAATAATTTACTAATTGTTTGTTTTCATAGATATATATACTTTCATGTTTTTTGGTGGCATTTGATAGGTTCTTCAAATTTTTAATGGTCCTGAAGAATTTATAGAACCATAATCAAAAAAGATTTTTTTCTGTCTGTTAATTTTTAACTAGCGTAATTGTCACCATATTATTTTAGGATCTACCACTGTAATTGTGATGGCACAAGCTTTCCATTTCTAACTGGTTGGTTGTTGGAATTTATTTTCTCTGAAAAACCTTATCTTAGGGAGTTTAATTTCATAATTAATTGAAACATTGTTCTATTGTATGAGAGTTTACCAGGGCATTTCTTTCTTCATTCACATTAGTTGGTTTTCCCATCAATAATTTATGACTAAGTTCCCTTATTTACAAGATCTAAATTATTTCATTTTAAACATTAATTAATGTTTAGGATGATTACTCCCATTGTCACACCTTGGTTTTTTACATTTGACCTTCTTTCTTGTTTATTTTTAAATCTCATTTTTCTCTTTAGTTTCAGGTGTATTGAATTAAAAATTTTAATGGCTTCTTTGTTCAATTTTAAACCCATTGGTATTCCTTAGTCCTACCATGAAATTTGGAGAAAATATGAGTTTTTTTATTGGAAGTAGGATGTGTATGGCTGGCACATGATTTGGTAAACCATGCATCTCATCCAAGGTAAATGTGCTTCTTATGTTCTCGTGTCAGTGGGATGGCACATGACTTGTGCACTTTTTTTCAAACCATGGTATTAGTGTGTGGTAAGGATCTGTGTTGGGATAGTAGCTTTTGGAATGGTTTTTTAATTGTTTGGAAACCATGTGGCCAAACTGTGATGGTTACCTAGTGTCTCTAGTGAGGGGCGAATTGTTGTCACATGATTTGGTAAATCGTGTGGCCAAACCATGCATATTCTCAAGAATATAAAAATTATTAAATTACTAAAATCCCCTTCTGTGATTTTGACAAACAAATTCTGCCATTTCTCCCCCTCCGAGTTTATGCATCCCTTAGGAGTCTTCTTCTTAGTTACTCAAGCCACCTTCTTTATCAATTTGTGTAGATCTAAGGATTCCTTAAGGTTTTGGCCAGCATTCTCAAGATAATCATCATTTCTTATCTCTGTCTTCCTCTTTCTTCCATTTTTCCCTTGAGATCTCTTTATCCCATGTCTATATGAATCTACGATTTTTGTTTCCCATTATTTATATTGGTTATTTTGTTTTTTTTGGTTCCTCTTGATAGATTTTAGACTTTGGAAACATTGGGTGGTGATTGCGGGTGTTCTTTTCTAAAGTGTCATGATCTTGAGGTAGGTTACCCTTTTAATTGCTTCTTTCATTTAATAAGTATTTGTTTTATTCTTTTTTTCACCTTCCTTATATGGAAAATGTTGTTTTTTTATCTTTAGATATATTTCTTTATGTGAAAAGTGGTGGTTTACACATAGTTTTGTGACAAATAGAATTGTTTTTTTATAATGTGAACACCAAGTGTTTTATATATTTCTTGGTTGGTTTTCGCATGTGGATTGTGGATTGTGAAACCTGGTCTGTCTTTATAAAGGTTGTTATGACATCTTGATGGTGGTTTTGGGTCCCTAAAATGGATTTATAAATGTATTGGGCATTAAAATGGTGTTTCGTCGGTTCTATAAGAGTGAAATGGCTTGTGATGGTGATATTTGGCCCATTTCACATTTTTAGGAAAATGTATTTGTATTAAAAGTTTGATTTGTAATGTTTAAAATATATTTTTAACATTATTGTTAAATTTAAAGTGATGTGCTTAAACATTTTTTAAAGGGTGATTTGGTTCTTGATAAATGGTTATTTTATGAAAAGATCTTAAGGACCTTTTTGCATTTTTTTGAAAGTATTGATGTGGGTTTATTATGATAACTCTCTGCGTATAATTATCCTTTTGAGTTTATTTGTCAATGGGTGGGATGTCCTCAATTTTGAATCCTCATGACCCATTTAGTTGTTTCAAATGAGAGGTCCTTGGTGTTGAATCTTTTGTGTTCTATGTATTTTAAGTTAAGAGATTCATCCTTGGGGGGACTCAGGTGATTCTTGTTGTGTTAATCATTATATATGTGTGTCTAATTGGATGCTTAGTTAGAATATGTTGGATCACCTTCTTCTATACATCTTCACATGGAGAACCTGGCATAACTATTGAATTTTTTGAGAAATATTGATGCACTAGTTTGATTATGCACTTTCAAGGGGTCCATGGCATGGGGATATATAAATTATTTTTTCTATGGGATTGGGCCCCTCAACCTATACCATGTGGGGTGTGGCTAAACATGTGAGGGAGTCTTTTATTTAATTAGGTGAGGAATATTTTTTGAGATGAGTCAACATGTATTAGTATGTTGTGGATTATTCATGATCTCCTAGGATCCTCCCGTGTTTATTTGAAATTATTTGACTATGATGGATGATTGATATGCATGGGTACTCTTGTGAGATTATTTCCATTTCCCACATTGTATAATCATTGTTGTATTCTCATATGTCTGTTTGTTTCCTAGAAAGTGATGATTTTTCTTTAAATGTTCATGAAAAATGTCTTATGGTATAAAAATTTTTGTATTCTATTCTACCTTTTTGGATGTGAAAGCATCACATTCCCATAGAAAATTTTGGTGTTAATTTAAGGAAAATTAACATGTATTTTGAAAGAAAAAGGGAAATTGACCATGATTTTTCAAATTAGAAAAGTGTGTGGAAAATTTTTACTTTCATATATTGTATTTCAAACCAAATGTTGATGTTTCTTTTATTTTAAAATAATTTCATTGGTAACATATTTCCAAGGCTTTCCTACTGAGTTTTGATATGCATGCATATACATTTTTCTTGTTTTTATCATCTGGCGTAGGTTTCACTTGAGATCAATCTTTGTGGTTGATGGTTGTTCTTACTATTGGAGAGTGACACTCATGGTCACATGGATGGGTTGTGGTTGTCTTGTTCATTTTGGATGGTATTTTGTTGTAAGTTTCAATTTTTTTTAAAAAATAGGTTTATCTTGGATATTATATTTATTAATTTTGAGGATGCTCAGTTTATCTTTCCTCTATTTAATTATTATTTAATTATTATTTGAAATCATTCACTTTAGTTTCCCATTTGATGACCGATAATAATTTCTAGCCAGTGGGGATCAAGAACGCCCTTTAATCCTTGTCTCAGATCATGTCAAGAAACTTTTTTAGGGTGGTCCCTAGTTGGTTTATGAAAAAATAGTATCAGAGGAGGTCAGTCCTTGGAGGACCCTAATTTCAGTGTTCCCTGTGTTATTTGGGGATGCTATGGTAGATGGAGTAGAATTTTCAGAGCACGGGGTTTAGTTCTAGGGCAGTTTTTGGCCAACCCATTCAAGACCAAAACGTTGGGTTTACATGGGATTTGATGTTCCATTTGGTATATTATGGGTCTTTTAGATTGTTTTTCGTTTTAGATATGAAAATGGAGATAGTCTAGTGGTCTGCGTAATTTTTTGGGGCCTGGAAAGCCATGGGGAGTTGTGAAAATGGTCCTAGAATGCTCTGGGTGATAGTGGTGTGTTTGGAATGTAGACACTAACCATATGGCCAAATCACTCATTGGCACTGTTTACCCTTGTGAGATACATTGAGTTACATGTGATTTTGAGTTTTTTTGGGAAATATTTCTTTGGAATTGTAAAAAATGGATTTTTAAGTCGGAATGGTTTCATTTTTGGAAAATGAAAAATGATTTTTCAGTTTTATTTTGATGAATCATGAGAAATTGAATGCTGTAAAACCATTTTTATGGAATGGAATTTATTTAGTTGTTGAAAAATGTTCCCAATGAGGTGAAAAAATTAATGTCAATTCATGGGATTTTATTTTTGAGCATGATGCAATGGTCTGTGATTTGGAATTTAAATTTTTTTTTTACTTGGTGGCTAGTGGGATTTTGAAATTTTTTATTAATTTTGAAAGAGAAAGTGGATTAAAAGTGTGAAATTGCAAGTTGAGTGTTTTGTTTTGGAAGTGGAATTGCTTTGTTTTGACCATTGGTATTTCCATGGGTTCTCACATTCAGGGATATGTGTAAAAAATTTATGGGTGATGATATGGGATAATGAGTGACTATTATTTGAGAGTTGATGGGTGCCTGGGATGGCATGAGAATGTGCATGTGAGTGAGACTCTAGGGAATACAATTATTGACAGTGAAACCCACAATTTTTTCCCGTAAAAAGCACTTTCAAGATGAAGTTGTGATGATTTTAATACTAGTGGTTAAGAGGATTTTTTTCATTATGATTTTGGAAGTGATGTTTATGTTGTGTTTGGATTTTGAGAACTCTTATTGGTAATCTAGTTTTGATCAAGATCTTGGTTTTCTTTTTATTTTTTGTTCTCCCCCATATATATTCGATGGATTTTTGTGGTTTAGATATGAGTTATTACTCATTACTAGATTTTCCAATTTATCAATCAATAGTATTCATTATTGAATTTTGAAAGTTAATTTCCCTCATAATGTTCCTGGAAGTGGTTGAGGGAATTCCTGTAAGGATAATGGAATGCGGTTTGAAGCTTTTAGTAAAATCCATAGTATTAAAAGAAATTGAGATCTTTGTCAGCTTCTTCTAAGAATGGAATTGTGTTGTTTCATCAGTGTGAAAAGATAGATCATAATATTTCATCCTATCTGAGTGCACTAATAACTTTTCATTCTTATGGGTGCTTATTCCACTGGCCACGGTTCTATCAAGGTATTTCTAGGAAGCAACGTGAATCCAATTTGAAGAAGTAGAGTGTAGTTTGGGATTAGTTTAAAATCACTTTATATATTAGTGATTCTTGTGGGTGCTTATTTCACTTTCTATATTAGTCACTTAATGTTTTTTGCAATGTAAGATAATGTTGAGGATCCCCTGATAAATTTTGTTCTAATGAAAGTGTAATTTTCTTTTTTAATTTATAAATTACTCTATTCTAAGTGGTGTGTTTTTATTATTAGATCCTTAATACAGTTCATAAGATGATTCATTTCTTAGATCTTTATCCACAGGTCATTAAGTGAATATATTCATGCAGTTAAAAAACTTCTGGTGGTGTATAGAGCTTTGGATTAGTTCCTTTCTTCCTCTTTGGGGAGTGGTTGGTCTAAATGATAATGTTGTAGCTTTCTTTCATCATGGTTTTGGTACTGTTTGAAATGGGATTATTTCAATAGGGAACCTTGTCGTGGGGTCGGTTGGTCTATGTGAGAAAATTTCTTGTTTTGGGATATCCATGTTGGCCAATGTCATTGGTTCAAGATAGCTGGTTCTTTATCGTGGGGAGACCAAACATGTATCTCATTGAAATTTCTCCTATAAAAAATTTGTACTCATTTTTTTTATAATATTGGGAAGTCCATTCTAACCTCCCATGTTTAGAATGTGGTTTGTTTTTGGATTTTGGGGCTTGAATTTCCCATTGTTCCTCAAGAAGGGGTTTCAATTTTTTGTTTTGATTTGGGTAAGAGGAATATTTTCCATTTTGTAGTGGTTGATATTATAGGACCACAGGACACCCTAAGAGGGGAGGGGTGAATCAGGGTGACCACATTTTCTTTAAATGTGATGGATCTTCTTCCCACGTTGGTAGGAACTTGTTAAACCTGTATGATGAATATGATCAGAAGGAAAACATTCACATGCAAAGAGATGACACATCACTTTTTACATTGTTCACCACTAAGGGCTACGTCCAAGGATCATATGCCGACAGGTTTTCGGTCGTACCAAATTCCACTAAACATCACTAGTTGTGGATTACAGTGGTTCAGGCACAGTAACTCTGTCCCAGGCTCACTGCGTCCCTCGGGTCACTCCCATTGACTCCCCCTAGCTCACTGCCTTTGATTAAGTCCCACCCATTTTATAGACGTGAAGGTCTCTTCATCATTTCAAAATAATACAAGCTCTATTGTATGTAGATGCTCTGTTGAAGTCCAAATCTCACTACTAGACTAATATCACTTTGCACCGAAGGTATCGGGCAATCCTCATGCTTTCGCGCAGCTTCAGGAAGATCGGCGAACTTCAACAACACCTGGCGCGCTTCTCTAAGATAGTGTTCAAGTTTCAAGGACGGCGCGCAAGTTATAACTGGTGCACAAGTCCACCTCCAACACATTCACGACTCAACCTTCTTCAATACCAAACATGCCCGATCCACACCCTTTCTCACCCAAACCGCCTTGGGTGTGCAACAAACAACTGTCGCACAGCCTATACTTGCGTGACCCACAACACCTGCACAATGGGAGCACTAAATTTCTCCAAGTCATGAACTTCCTCAAAAATGAGGAGGGGTGGTCCTCTATTTATAGGAAAATTTACACCCTACATGGCAGTGCGCAAGTCTCCCCTCGGTGCGCAAGTCACTTGCGCGACACATATCCGGCGCGCAAGTCACTTTTCTAAAAACACTATTTTCCCCTTTTGACAATTTTTGAGGTCCAGAAATTCAGTAAACACTGAAAAATTCTGCCATCTTCAATGTTGTTATCTGCTTGACCTGTATGAGTACTTTTCTGGCACACATTCTGAACTTCCTCTGAGGATTGACAACAAACACAGACCATTCTCCAATACATGAATAAATGGAGATGGCTCCAACAATCTCCCCCTTTGGGTTTGTTGGCAATCAGTAAATAAATTCAATATATCATCATCCAAATGCAAACTAAAAACACAAGAATCAAAAAAACCAACACTCTAAGTCTACGTGAGCGATTCTCGGTGTAGAAAACAAGAGAGAAATATTGAATTGGGATCCCATGTTTTGGAATTCTCAGTGACGCCCAAGAAATTCTCTTACAGTGTCACAGAAGCATTATATGCATGAACATTCTTGAATTTATTCCTTTCTCCCCCATTCAAAATAAACTCAATGACCGGTAATTGTTCCTTGTTCAGCCCAAACCACGCTCCCCTTTGATAGTATCACCCCCACAAACCGATGTTTTTCAAAAACAGCTGTTGATAGTGGCTTGGTCAGGATATCAGTCACTTTCTCATCAGTTCCCACATAATCCATTCCAATCACTCCTTGCTCAGCTTTTTCTTTGATAAAGTGATATCTGGTTTCAATATGTTTTGTACGAGAATTCTGAACAAGATTCATTGTAAGATCAATTGTTCTCTTGTAATCACAGTAAATTACCATTGGTTGATTCACCTCATCACCAATACCAGTTAGTTGTTGCTTCATCCGTAGCAGTTGAGTGCATGCCTTTGTGGCGGAGATATACTCATCATTAGTAGTACTAAGAGAAATACTTTCTTGTTTCTTGCTCAACCAGCCAACACATTTATTGCCAATATAGAATGCTCCACCACTGGTGGACTTTCTGTTAACTACATATCTAGCCCAATCAGCATCAAAAAATGCTGATAATTCACTATTTCTTCCTGCAGCAAAGTATAAACCACAATTTTGAGTACCTTGAATATACCTCATTATTATTTTTACTGTTTTCATTTGTTCCTCCTTTAGATTACTCTAAAAGTGGGCCACAAGACAGGTTGCAAAAACAATATCTGGCCGTGTTGTTGTCACGTACAGTAGGCTCCCAATTATCCTCCTGTACATAGTGGGGTATACAGATGCCCCATCATCATGCTTTCCAAGTATGGTTCCAACTGCAATCGGAGTTGATATTGGTTTGGAGTATTGCATATTAAACTTCTTCAGCAGCTCTCTTGCATACTTTTTTGAGAAAGGAAAGTGTAATCCTTCTTTTGAATCACCTGCAACCCCAAGAAAAATGTTTTCTCCCCAATCAGAGAAATTTCAAATTCTGATTTCATGTGATTGGAAAACTCATCCACTGATTTCTGGCTACTGCCACAAAATATGATATCATCAATGTAGACTAGAACCATGAATTGATATTTTGGAGAATTATTCACATATAGATTGTGATCTACTCCTCCTCTTTGGAATTCCAGCTTCTTGAGATAAGAATCCAACCGGGAGGACCACGCCCGTGGTGCCTCTTTTAAGACATAAAGTGCTTTCTTTAGTTTGTAGACCTTTATTTCATCATTCCCAAGAACAAAACCCACTGGTTGTTCAATGTACACTTCTTCTTCGACTACGCCGTTCATGAATGTTGTCTTGACGTAAATTTGATATACTTTATATCCTCTTTGGAGTGCCATAGCATGGAACATCCTTATTGACTCTAGTCTAGCCACTAGAGCAAATGTTTCATCAACATCAACACCTTTAATTTGGGATTATCCTTTATATACCAGTCGTTCCTTGTTTTTTATAACACTTCCATGCTCATCAAACCTGTTCTTCACGATCCATTTTGTACCAATAACATTGTGACCTTCGGGACTCTGGACAAAATCCCATGTCTAATTCTTGTCAATTTGATCTAACTCTTCATTCATGGCTTTCACCCATAATTTATCCTTTGTAGCTTCTTCAAATGAGGATGGATCCACAACTTACAGAAATACAGATTGCTTGTTATTCCTCACCCTCCTTGTTTCTGTGGGTGCACTCCTGTCCCCAATATGTTGGATGTATCAATCTCAGCTCTTCTATTTCTCCTGCGTGGTTCAGTTGCATTCTCTCCATCCATATTTTCTTCTTCAGATTCTTCTACTGAGTCAACATCATGAAGTGACTGATGAGTGTTTTGAACAACTTCCTCTATTACTATATTTGTATTTTCTCCATGTTCACATTCTTCCTCACTTTCTATCAAATAAGTATATGACATTCTTGAAGCATTTTTGAGTTTCTCTTCAATTATCTTAACATCAATGCTTTCCAGAATCCTACCTAATCACTTGTTGAAACACATGTAGGCTTTTATGTTCATTGGATACCAAAGAAAACTTCCTTCATTAGCATTGTCACCAAACTTCCCTTGATTTCCTTCTTTATTCCGGATAAAATATTTGCTTCAGAAAAATTGAAATTATTTCAATAAAGGCTTCCTTCCAGGCCACAATTCATATGGTGTCTTTGTTTCTCCCATATAAATCTTTGTTTGATTATGAATGTGCACTACAGCTTCAACAGATTCCTTCCAGTAATGGCGATAGATACCACTCTCAATCAGTATACTCCTGGCCATGTTGTTGTCCTATCGATTCTTGTGCTAAACAACTCCATTTTGTTGTGGAATTCTCACAGCAGCTACCTCATGCTGTATTCCATGTTTTTCTAGGTAATTATCAAACTTAATGGACCTGTATTCCCCTCCATTATCAGATTGCAAAAAATTGATTGTTCGTCCAGTATCATTCTCTGCGATTCGCCGATATGTTTTCATGCAGTCAAGAACTTTTCATTTCCTGTAAATGACCATAACACATGCCATTCTACTGCAATCATCGATGAAAAGGAAAAAGTATCTTTCTCAATGAGTTCCGGCAAAATTTATCGGACCTCATACATCAGTATGAATTAGATCAATAAGATAAGATGCTCTTTTCTACTTTGTCTGATATGAACTGCAGACCAGCTTTCCACGAATGCAAGCATCACAAGATTCTTCACGCTCACGCTTCAGGTTATAAATGTCAATGACAATCCTATATTTTTATATTTTCTCCAAGTCTTTTTGATTTTGTGTCCCAGTCTCCTATGCCAAATTTTTTTTCTTCTTCAAAAGTCATGTAGCAAATATTTTCTTTACTATCAACCTGATACATGTTGCCTTATTTTCTGCATCCCTTCATAAGTGAATTTCATGTCTTTCCCTTGATAGTGCAGCCTTTCTGATTAAAAGTAACAATAATTCCCGAGTCATAGAGTTGACTCACGCTGAGTAGATTATGACGTAGGCCATCTACGTAAAGGACTTCAGACTTCTTTATCTCTCCATTTTCTAATTCAGTACTTCAACTGGATTTGATTTTCAGAGCTCCATAATTACCGAATATAATTGTTCCATCAACCTTCCTTTTGATATCTATTAATAGTCCAGCATTACCTATCATATGGGATGAATAAACGCTATCCAAAATCTAAGTACTATTTCTTTTTGTAGCTTTGAGGGCCACCTCTGCAAGGTTGTATTTCTCAATTTTCTTCCTTTTTTCCATGAGACATTGGAATGAGTATAGAACATTGATGACCATTCAATTATCTCATCTATGTACATTGGTTCTTCATAATTGAATTCTTATTCGAGAGGAGAAAACTTGTTTCAAAGAGAAACACTATCTTGTCGATGAGATTTGACTTGTCCTGAATTCTGGTATGAGGTGTCCATGTCCCTTCTCTGCCTATAATTAACAGCCTTATGACCAAAGTTAGAGCAAAGAAATCAGTATCCATAGAAACTATTTCTTCTATAAGATGGATGATATGAAGTCAGCCTCCATTGGTGATGTCCCGGATCATCCCCATTCAAGTAGCTCCTTGCCTCTTTGCAATATGACATGGTATGGCCTAGCTAGCCATAGAACTGACACTTAATGAGAGGAAATTTCTTCTCACTTAAATTTATCCTCATACTTTTTTCCTTGGGAGAATAGTTGGAATTCCTATCATTTCTTAATGTTTGAGGATAATTTTTAGTTCTCCTTTTAGTTTGGAATGAGGGTTTCTTTTTCAGCACTTCAGTCAGCGTTTCAACATGTAAAACATTTATCTTGTCTTCCTTTTGGCTCTCTTTACTTCTCGCTGTTGACGTCTCAGCTTCACAGCCAATTCCACTCTTTCCCATGCAAGTGGGTCTTTGATCACTCAAGATTTTTCCAACCCCATATAAACCACTCTTGGCTCTTGCCAGGAATTCTGCATCTCAGAATCTTCAAAACTATATTTTCTCCCTTGATTCTTTTAAAATTGATTCAGTACTAAGTTTACTCCTAAGATTAACAACTTCCTCTTCAAGACCCTCAACTGTCTTGGATTTTTCTTCTAGTTTGGAGCTGAGTTCATTGATGACCATTTCCTACTCTTCAATTATCAGGTTCAGATCCACAACATCATCATTGCTTTCAATAATTTTAGACTGTACTTTCACCAATTCTTCCAGTCGTTCAATTTCAGATTCGAGTTAATCAACATTTTCAGTTGATTATTCTACAATTTATTTCCACTTATTTCAACTCATAAATTTAATTTTGAGCTTTCTAAAAACATCCTTATGTTGCAACTCAGGATCTGCACTAGTTTTTAAATGATTTTCTCCACTAGTATCTTCTGATTTTTCAATATTGGCCATCATGGAAGCATGTTTCCTAGTTTTAAATCCGGGTTCTTCTTCATCACAGAATTCATTATCATCTTCTTCCTCGTCACAGACAAAACTCTTCATTAGAACCTTCTTTATAGATCTTAAGTATCCTTTCTTGAAAAACCTTTTCTGAGGCTTCTCAATGATTCCAGCACCTCTATCATCATCATCGATCTTTCTTGAGCACTGAGAAGCAATGTGCCTGACTTTTCCACAACGAAATTAGGCTAGAGGTAACTTTCCTTTGAATTACCCTTTTCCCTCGTGGATCTTCTTGGAAATTAGAGAAAGAATTTTCTTTTACTCATCGTCTTCACCACTACTATATTTTTAAATTTTCAGTTTTTCTATGGATTTGAACGCCATTATACTTGCTTAATCGTGTAGTAGCATCTTCTGGTTTGACTCTCATTTCATATGCCACTAGGCTGCTCAACAGATTATCTAAAGAACGTTTGGAGAGATCTCTGTCTTCAAGGGCAGACACCATTGCATTTTATAGGGGTGGAAGTCTTCTTAATATTTTCTTTACAATGTAAACATCTTTGATTTCATCACCTAACCCCCGAATTGCTCTAACCACTTCTGCAATTCGAATGAAGAAGGAGTCTGCATTCTCATCTGAATGCATCTTCAGATCATCAAACCTATTGAGTAGGACTTGTAGTTTCATCTCCTTCACTTTTCTATCTCCTTCATAAATATTATCTTGTTTATACCACATGAACTTTGATAAGGTTAAAATCATTACCTTTATATATATCTGATCAGAAAGGGATGTGGTGAGAGAATTCTGCGCTTTAGCATCAGCATCAATAATTTTCCTATTAGCATCTGTCGTAGCCAACACTGTTGGATTAGTAGCATGAATACCTTTCATAGTGGAAAATAGAACTTCCATTCCAAGGGATCTTAGATGAAATCTCATTCTATTCTTCCAGATCTGGAAATTACCTCCATCTAAGAGAGGTACTCCCCTGACATTGACAACATTCTCCAAGATGACAAAGGACAGGTTCAACACCAGCAACCTTTACCCTATGATACCACTTATAGGACCCCGGGACACCCTGAAAGGGGAGGGGTGAATCAGGGTGACCACTTTTTCTTTAAATGTGATGGATCTTTTTCCCACCTTGGTAGGAACTTGTTAAACCTGTATGATGAATATGATCAGAAAGAAAACATTCACATGTAGAGATATGACACAACATGTTTTACATGGTTCACCACTAAGGGTTACGTACAAGGAGCATACGCCGATAGGTTGTCTGCGTACCAAATTCCACTAAATGTTACTAGCTATGGATTACAAAGGTTAGGGCACAGTAACTCTGTCATAGGCTCACTAGAATTACAAAGGTTCAGGGACATCTCACTACGTCCCTCGGGTCACTCCCGTTGACTGCCCCTAGCTCACTGCCTTTGGTGAAGTCCCACTCAGTTTATAGATATGAAGGTCTCTTCATATTTTCAAAACAATGCATCCTCTATTTAATGTAGATGCTCTTTTTAAGTCTAACTCTCACCAGTAGACTAATCTCACTTTGTACCGACGGTATCGAGCAATCCTCCAACTTTTGTACAGCTTTAGAAAGACGGGAAATCTTCAACAACACCTAGTGCACTTCGCCAAGCCAGCACACAAGTTTCAAGGATGGAACACAAGTTATAACTGGCACACAAGTTCACCTCCAACACTTGAATGACTCTACTTTCTTAAATACCAAACTTTCAGGAACCACACCCTTTCTCGCCCAAACCTCCTTGGACGTGCAACAAACAACTGTCACACACCTTATACTTGCGTGACCTACAAAACCTGCATGATGGGAGCACTAAATTCCTCCAAGTATCGAACTTCCTCCGAAGTGAGGAGGGGTGGTCATCTATTTATAGGCAAATGGACACCCTAGAAGATCGCGCGCAAGTCTCCCCTCAGCACGCAAGTCACTTGAGTGACACATATCCAGCACGTATGTCACTTTCCCAAAAACACTGTTTTCCCCTTTTGACAATTTTTGAGGTCCAGAAGTTTGGCGAACACTGGAAAACGGTGTCATCTTCAATACTATTATCTGCTTGACCTGTATGAGTACTTTTCTGGAACACATACTGAACTTCCTCTGAGGATTTACAACAAACAGACACCATTCTCTAGTTCATGCATAGATGACCATGGTTCTAACAGATATGTTCATGGTTAAGAGGTTGGATAGCAATGTTATGAAATATTTATTCTTTGATGGATCAATTAGAATATGATGTGACTTTCCAAGGGAGAAAATCATTAATGGTGGGGAGAAATTTCATACCAGGTTTTTTTTAAATTTTACCATTATTGTAGTCAATTTTGATATATAGGTATACCTCTTGAGTATTAGATGTAAAATAGTCAAAATTTTGGAGGGTTTATTTATTCACTTTTGACATCATGTTTATTACTCAGTTTTCCCCTAAGTTTTGGGAGAGAAGTTGGGTTTTTGAGCTTGGAAGCATCCTACATATGGTTGGCTCATGGTTTGTTTGACCATGAGGCTCAACCTAGGTAACATTGTGGGTTAAGTTTTGGTAGAAATGGTATGGAGTACGACTGGCGGATGGTTTTTCAAAAATTTTCGTAAGCGTGTGGGAACTCTCTATGTCATGTCAGTGGCATTTGGCATGGTCTGTGAACATTTTGGAAATTGTGAGGTAAACCCATGTAGATACCAAGGTGTGTCTATACAGAGGCACATGGTTGGAACATTTTTTCTAAATCATGTGTTTAAACTGTCTATGGGGCCCAAAACATAAAAATTATGAAATTCTTAAACTATCCTGATGGGATTTTAACCCTAAATCCACCCATTATTCTCTATATTCATATTTCTTCAATTTTTTCATGACATATTTTTCTCTCATGGACATATAGATCTTGGGTTGAGTTTCCCATTTATTTATCTTATAAATTTTTTGAATTTAAATTTCCTCTTGATAGATCTTGTCACATTGAATCTTCATGTTGTGATATCAGGAGAGCCTTATTGAAGCATTGTGAGCATGTGGTAGGTTTCCATTTTCACTTTCTTTTTCAATTTCAGAATTATTGGTTTCAATATTTTCATACCTTTCTTATATGTTAAATATTAATGTGTAATATTTATTTATATTTTTAGGTGTGAAAAGTGGAGGTTAACAACATTTTTGTGATATATGGAATTTTTTTATTATAATGTGCACACTAAGTGTTTGATAAAATGCGCGGTTGGAATTCTCATGTGTTTTTTGGATTGTTAAGGTTGATTTGGATTCATTAATGTATATGTGACATCATGATGGTGGTTTTGGGTTCTTAAAATCTATTTATAAATGTTTTGGACATGATAATGGTGTTTGTGTGTAGTTCCTTAAAAGTAAAATGGATTTTTATGATGATATGTGGCCCGTTTGGAAATTTTATGAAAATGGATTTGGCATGAAAGTGTGATATTCAATGTTTAAAATAGATTTTTAAATGATTGTGAAATGTAAATTGGTGTGTCTAAATATTTTTTAAAGGGTCGTTTTGTTATTTCTAAATAATGGTTTTTGAAAAGAGAAAGATGTCAATTTGGAATTTCGTTGAAAATAGTGAAGGGGGTTTGTTATAAAAAAATATCCTTGCATAATTATCTTCTCATTTTTTTTGAATGGGTGGGATTTCCTCATTATGGAATCTTATTAACCCATTTACTTATGTGTAATAGGGGGTCCTTGGGGTGGACTCCTTTATGTTATAAGTTTTTTAATGTAATAGATATATCTTGGTGGGAATTAGGTGATGTCTTTTGTGTAAATAATTATATATGTGTATTTGATTGGATTCTTGGTTGGAATCAGTTAGCTTGCAATTTTTATACATCCCGACATTGATATACTGAAATAGCTATTGCATTTTATGAGAATGATTCTTTCACTAGATACATTTCACACTAGCTAGGGCCTATAGGATGGGGATATATAGAGTTTTATTGTTATGGGATTGGGCCCTAGGTATTTATCATATGGGGTGTGGTTGAGGGTGTGAGGGTGTTTTTTATTTCATTGAGTGGGGAATTATTTTCTAGATTAGTCCGAATGTATTAATATGTTATAGATGATTCACGATCTCCTTGGTACCTCCCATGTCCTCTTCCACATATTTGAAAGTATCAAACGATTGAGATACTTGGTTACTCTTGCGTGATTATTTCCATTTACCTTGTTGTCTAATCATTGTGGTATTCTCATATGTGTGTATGTTTCATGGAAAGCGATTATTTGGATTTACAAGTTCATGAAAAATCTTTATGGTAGATATTTTTTAATATTATCATTCACCTATTTTGATATGAAGGAATTACACACCCCTTGAAAATGTTAGTGTTAATTTAATGAAAAAAACATGGATTTGGAAAGAAAAAGGGAAATGGGGAATTATTTATTTTAAATTGGTAATGTGTGTTCAAAAATATTATATTCATATACTGTATATAAAACTTTTAGTTAAAGTTTCTTTTATTTTAAAGGAAGTCAATAGAGTATACATTTTTCAGTAATGCCTACTGAGTTTTAATAGTCACACATAATGTTCTTTATTGTTTTTAGATTTTGGTGAAGGTTTCGTCTTGTGTTTTATTTTAGTGTGTGATGGTTGGTCTTGGGGTTGGATAGTGACCATCAGGGTCATATGGATGCACTATATTCATATTGTTTAGTTGGGTTTGTTGTTTTGTTTTTTGTACCTTTATTTCTTGTTGTGAAAGATGTTTAGCTTCGATATTGTACTTATTTATTTTTGGGTTACTCATTTTATCTATCTTATGTTTAGTTATTTTTTTGATATTTGGAGAAATAATTTCTTTCGGTTTCTCTATTGATGTAAGACACTAGTTTCCAATCTGTGGGGATCAAGAACGCCCTTCGGTCCTTGTCTTAGATATAGCTCAAGTGACCAGTTCAGGGATGGTTTATAAAACCAACACTTTTGACAAGTGGGATGATGTTTTTTTACACCATTATATTTCTCTATGATACCACCAAAATGAAACTATATTTTCTATTTCTTATCACTATTAAAACTATTAGATTCATTTATCACTATTTCAACATTAAGGGTACATCAAACAATTTTCTAATAGCATTCATTATCTAGAATGGTGGAGGGTTTTCCTATATTTTGATTCATCCCACAAAATAAGAATTCAACTTTAATTTTAGGGGTAATGTGAAATTTGGAGGTGTATCATGAAAGTATTGTGATGTTTTACTTATGCCTTAATAGATTCATTATCCTTTTGATTGAGGTTAATAAGTCACTCATTTTTAGTCAAAGTGTGAAGGGAAAGTATTTGTAAAAAACATTTTCTAGAATTCATTCCTTCCCATCACATCAGTATCCTACTCATGATTTATAATTTTTACCAACATCCACCATTGATTAGATTCTCCATCCATGTCATAAATTGATAACAAAACCTTTTCATTCTCATAGTATTGAAGAATGGAGAATATCTTTTCAATAGTGTTGATCCATTTCTCTATGATAAAGGGATAAAATATCCATTGAAAGTTGGGGGAATTTTTCTCATAATAGTCCTAGTTGAAACTATCTCTTTCTTAAGAGGGTTTACACATTCCACGAGATTCATGTTTTGATTGAAAATCTGATTAAATTAAGAAACTATTTTCATGAATTTCATGAATCATGCCCCATTAGTTTTTTAATTTTATTTTTGGAGTTCTTAAAGTGTTCTTTATATTAGTTGTTGTATTTTTTCCACCTATTCTTATCCATTTACAAAAAATAAATAAAAAAATGGAATGATTATTTTTAATGTATTAAACACCTGATTGGAAAACCAAGAACAATAACGGGATAAATCATAATTGATATATATAATTTAATTGATTAAATTCAAGGATTCAGTCAAAGTTTCCAATGATCTATTTTTTAATATAAAATATTATGGTAATTTTTCCCTTAATATTTATTTATAAATATCTTGTGAATTTACCAAATAAAATCCACTGAAAATAAGAATCTAGGTGTGCCTCAAGTCCCTTTTTCATGCACATGTTAATGATCATGTCTATCTCAATGCACCCTTTTCAGCATTATTACCTCTATGTACATTTGTTCTAGAGCCAAAAGAACGTTTTTATCTATATGTTGATATATTTTCGTGGAAACCACTTACTCTATACATTTTCAAAATTAAGGAATTTTTTCTTTTATTTAGCCATATCCCAGTGTCTTTTAGAAAATTCTTATAATCCTATTAAGAAAATAACTAGACATTTCTCTAATTCTGACAATTAAAACCAATATTTTAATAAACAATATTTTATGATTTAACCTAGGTAAAAATAATACAATAAAAAAATATCATGAATCCTAGTGTCTTTGTTAAATTACATATGTACAACATCAACATGATACATGGATAAAAAACATTGTTAATAATTTCCTTAAAATGATACTAAAATTCTATTTCTTTTTGAAAACTGTACGGGATAACCGGGAGACATACATAAGAAAGGGATGAGTTATAAATCCCAGAAAGGGAATAAACAATAATATAATAATGTAAGGTATTACAAATAGTCCAAGAGGTATTTCAAGGTATCATAAGAGGGTTGATAAACCTAATAATGAACAATAATGTTGATAAAACATGATATCATAATGCTGACATGAAATGTGATGATAACATTAATCATAAAATCATAAATATAGGTCAAGGATAACTGAAAAGACGTTATAGTGTGGTGTAATAGTCTTGTAATGTATTTTTTCTAAAAAATATCATACATTACATCTCCTGAGACTAAAGAATTACCTAATTCTTTGGAGCGTTATCTGGGTGCACCCATCATTTTCAAATCATGTATATGCATAAGTGTGCTACATGAATCAAACAACATAAATATGCCTTTAACCAATATTGATCCCATAATCACCAATCATGGGTTATATATATGGAATTACCCAATAAATTAAGTATAGGTACATCTAATTGAATACTCTTGAGTGGAAATAGATATGGGTATTCACAAAAAAAATGGTATGAAAAAATCAGAGGATAATTCCATTTACAAAATTGGGATATATAAAGGTTCATGGGAGGGATTAATGAGAGTGAAAAGGGTCTCTCATAAATTATAGTATAATGCCCTGATCTGTTTATGAAATTTTTCTCTATAAATAATTTTATTTCTTCGATATCTTGAGTTATACAAAACATTGAGTATACACAAAATGTGTAACATTATCAAAATATTGTTTGTTCATTATCACATAGAAGTTGGACTTTAAGGTATGAATAATAATAAATAAATAATGAAAAACTATACAGTATAAAAATTTATAAAATGAATTCATTAGTTATAAAATGATTATAATTAAAAATATAGACTATATTTGAAATTAAAAATGATATTTTTCAAAAAAAATTTGTTTTTATGAAAACAATGTTTTTTATATCAATAAATTAGATTAATAAATATTTTCTGAATGATTTAAATTAAATTTAAATATCATTTACAATATAAAATTCTATAAATACTCAAAATAAATATTATGAACATAGTATAAGAATTAATCAAGTTTTATTCAAAAAAATATATATCTTTTTTAAAATATTTTCTATCATTTTATACCCTTAATATAATTTTTTTCAATTAATAAGTATTTATTTATTTGGAATTAATTACATATTATTTATTAGGAGTTTAAAATTGTGTAAATACTCCCCTTTTAAATTTGATCAATATGAATAGTAACCATAGTAAAATTTATCACCGCAGTAAAAAGTAAATACGGTTATTCTTCGATAAAAATAAGTTATAAGACCATAATATTCAATCATAAATATTATTGGATGAAGTTATTTTCACCATTATAACATTATTCTTAAAATTTATTTGTTTAATGTATATTTTCAATTAACACGACTTATATATTATTTAAATAATGAAAAGTTAAAAAATATCACTCTCTTAGATTTAGATATCCTTTATGTGTTCAAATTAAGGAAAAAACAATTTATCACCAAATATTAACACCAGTTTTTTTCATAATTAAATAATATTCATGATGATAATTTATTTATGATTTCTATGTATTATATAACTACCTTAAATTCTTACATGGTGATATAATGATTTTTATTTTATTAATTGAAAACTAAAATAAATGATTTTGAAAATGTCAAAAGTGATATAATTTGAGTAGGTTACAGTAACACGAATTTTATAGGTTAATATGACATTTTAGTGTGGTGTTAAAATATTATATTCTAATTACAAAATTTTAATTATGTCTTTTAAATCAAATTATATAAGTAGTCTCTAAATTGTCAATTATTATATTTCATAAAAATAATATTTTATTAAATTATTTAAAAATCTTAAAAATATTTAAATATGAAAATTTTTATATTATATTTCCTGAAAGGTCATTAAATGTCTATTTATTGGCCATTTTTACCTTATTTTTATAAATGACATCCCTTTAATTTTGAAATAGTTTCATTCATAGATTAAATTAAAATTGGTCAACTAAGGGTTAAAAAAATGAGAAGGTTTAAAATGGAAAACAAAGAATTTATAAATTCTATTGAATGATGGTATTAAAAATTTATCCTAAAATATATTTGAATCCATACCCATTTTGGGGAATTGTTTTTGATAATTAATTTATTATAATTTATTCTCTTGATAAATTCCAAAAGTTCCCCTCAAATAAACTATAAAAGGGAACCTATTTTTATAACAACCTCGCTCTTTATTACAAATATAAACACAATTTATTAGATAATAATGAACTTAATACAACTATGAGTATCGAGATCTCTAGTGTCTTGGGAAATTTGGAACATAAAATACAACATCTTTATTGAAAACTTATTATACATTACCACAACATTCCATTGTACTTAGCATTGCATGGGATAACCTGAGGATATACATAAAAAAGGGGTGAGCTATAAATCCCATTAAGGGTGTAAAAAATAAATAAAATGAAAAATATAATACATGTTAGGAAATATAAATATCAAGGGACAATAATTGAAACATGAACATAAAGACATGATATATCATGATTATCATAACATGGAGATGTGTCAACAACATTTAACATGATATTAGCATGAACCAAGTCTCATTTCACATGGGGCATGAGTATACCCTCATTGAAATTGAATTAGAATTATTAAACCCTCATTTCACTTGGATTATAATGAGTAAACCATCATTTCACATGAGGTATCATGATACTAATCTTTACCCAATTCATTGGAGCGCTATCATGTCGCACCATTCATAAACATTTCATTTCATGCATAAGTGTCCCACATGGATTATATAACATGAAATCATTCAACATAATAAGTTACTTCATGATTAAAGAATTTTGAATACATATATGTAATTACCATTAAATAATTATTTTTTTATAAAGGTTAATACACTTGATAGAGAAATGGGTATCGTATTCACTACACAATGATTTTGACTGGGCTAATCGTGGTGCAATATCTGTAGTTTAAGGGAATGATATAAAATTCATAAAAATGGTTGATGAGAGGGAACATGTTCCTTCATAATATTTAAACTAAATGGAATGTAATGGGTTTATATAAATAAATTTACCAAGACATGAAATTTTGAAATAGAAGGCATAACATAAAAAAAACTTAAAGAAAGTGGAGAAATGGATTAACTCTTACGAAATTTTAGCATGGTAACAGGTGTACATGGGAAGAATTAATGGGAGATAATGATGTCTATCATCATTAGAACATAACTAGGGAGATATGTGGGAGGTTAGAAATAATACCCCAACATTTTTAATTTAAAATGAAAGGGTATATCAACATAAAGAAACTTGAACAAAAATGAGAAAGGAAGAAATCCTTTACGGAATTTTGGCATGGTAATGGGTGTACATGCGAGGAATTAATGAGAGAAAAATTGGTATATAATCATCTAAAAATAAGAAGACGAGTATATGGGAGATGAAAAATCATACCCCAACATTTTTAATTGGTGATAAAAGTGGAATAACAACATCAGGAAACACAGACAAAATAAGGAATGATGGAAAGTGTGGATCCCTCACATGGAAGTGTGTGACTTCAAGAGCTTGATGAGGGGCTTATTGAGTGATTAGGAAGCCTTGGGAGGATTAAAGAGATATTATGTATTATTATGGACGTTATAAAAGGTTTTTTATTGAAGATAAGAGGGATCCTGGGTGGGTTTATATAGGAAAAGAGAGGGGAATTATTTAATATTTCACAAACATGGGTTTTTGAATGTATATAATTAAATAATAAAAACCACACACCAAGAGATGGTTTTTTCCCATGGTTTCTGAAAAGGGTGAGTTTAAAAAATTATTACATAATTCCAATGGACGAAAATATTAAATTATTAGGCTTGATTTTGTGGAGGTGAGTCACACTCTCAAGGAAATTAATTTAAACTGATAAAATATTTTATAAATCTAGGAGGTTCAACTAAGGCACCGTAAAATTAATCAAAAAAAACTAAAGTCATATTATATTAAATGTAAAACATATATTTTCTAAATATCCCTATTATTTTATTTTATTACAACACTATTAGGTCATTATGATGTCATAAAACACATTGTATATTTATACGGTATTTAATTTTTACCCAAAAAATCAATTCTCTTAGAAAATTAAGAAAAATTTACCATTGGATAATTTTGAAGACCTGATTCCAAAAATAATATTTATTTTTTCTAAATAATTTTATAAATATGTGAATTTTCTTTTTTAAAATAAAAAATGTCATTTATTGAAAATTGATGGGTTTTGACAAAAAAAGATTCCAAAACTTTATAAAATTAACATTTGACTATATAAAAATTATATGATAATTTATATTTAATAAATATTATATCATAATAATATCTTATTAAAATATTATTTATTCCATAAATTCATTAATTCATCAAAATAAATTCTTCAATTAAAAATATAGTTTCAGTTTTATTGTATAAAAATATAATTCTTATCAAACTGAATACATAATCATTTATAGTGTAAAAAAATAAGGAATATAATCACAAATTATAATTAAAAGGAGTGTTCTTATAACACTATTATAATAAAAATATTAATAAAACCTCAATTTAATATAAAAATTTATATATTTCTAAAAAGAATCATTTTACTTGGAAAAAACTTTTTATCTAATTCATTATATTTTTAAGAAAAAATATTCCCATACAAGAAATGATGGAATAACACTTTTATTTATAAAAGGGATTACACAAAATTTAACTAATATCTTATTACAAAAAACATTATTACAATCACATAATACAAAAGGGTAATATGTGTGATGGTGATAGACTCTTGGAGTGGCTCTAATAACATCGCACTGGTGATAATCTATTTTAACATCCACTTCTCCTGTATGTGATTCCATTCAAGATTAACATGTTGATGCTTAGCTTGGTCTTGGTCAAGAGAGAATCCCAATGATTATACCTCCTTTCAGAGCTCTGAAAATGATCTTCGTATGTCTTGAGTCTTCTGGATGAGGCCATATTTTCCTTTATCCGTGTCAAAAAGATTTTATTTTTTACCTTAAATTTATATCAATCATTTGATCAATATTCAATGGCTATATTATCAATAGTAATGATACTTATCGGTCATTTAAACCCAATATTAAAAAATGTGTGCATGTGTTTTCTATGTCCATAATACATTTAATTAAATAAAAGAAAGGGAATTTTTTTATGAATGTTCAGGTTGTTAAAACCATCCCCCCTTAAGAAATTTTTCCCTCAATATCTCCTTTTCCCACACTAAAACAGATATGGGTAACTCTTCTTCATCACCTCCTCTGGTTCCCATGTTACTTCTTCAAAATTTTAGTTTCTCCACAACACTTTGATGAGGAGAATTTTCTTATTTAGTTGAAATCTTTCCCTATGATCTATGATCTTCACTGGATTCTCTTCATAGAAGGTTTCATTCTCCAATGGTACCACCTCTCGATTGAGTACATTTGATTAATCAGTTATGTACTTCCTCATGAGTGATAATTGGAAAATATAATGTGCTTGAGACAGGTTCGGTGGGAGTTATAGTCGATATTCCATTTCTCCAACGTGATAAAGAATCTAAAAGGGGATGTTGTATCTTGGAAAATTCTTTCACTTCTTCCTAAATCTCATAACTACAATCCACAGTGATATGTGGAGGAATACCATGTTCTGAACATCAAACTCTTGATCTCTTCAAAGATTATTAGAATATCTCTTTTTTCGACTCTAAATAGCTTTAATGTGGTACTGGATTGTCTTAACCTTCTCCGCTACTTCTTTGACAATTTATAGACCTAGGAGTTTTCAGTCCCCAACTTCATCCCAACATCATGGAGTTCTGCACCTATTTCCATAAAGGGTTTCATAAACATCCATTTGGATGCTTGAGTGGAAACTGTTATTGTAAGATAACTCAACCAGAGGAAGATATTGATCCCATCCTCCATTGAAGTCCAATGAGAATGCTCTCAAAATTTACCCAGGTGTTTGGATGGTCTTCTTAGATTGACTATCAGTTTGAGGATAATAATTTATACTAAAATTCATCTCAGTATTTCAATCATGTTGGTGACTCTTCCAGAACATAGAGGTGAATCTTGGATTTCAATCAGATACAATCGATAGTGGTACTCCATGTAGTATTACCACTTATCTGATGTATATTTGTGCCAGTTGATCCAATGATAAATCCTCTTGAATTTAAATGAAGTGTTCAGTCTTTATAAGATGATCCACAACAACCCAAATATCATTGTTTCTTTTGTATGTCTTAAGAAGTCTATTTACAATGTCCATGGTGATGGTTTCTCATTTCCATGCTAGAATGGGTAATAGTTGCAACACCCTCTTAGACTTCTTCCTCTCAGCCTTAACTTACTGACATACTATACACTCTGATGTTTACTCAGCAATATTCTTCTTCATGTTATTCCACTAATAATTCTCTTAGAGATCTTGAAAAACCATTCTGTTTCATGGTTTAATAGAGAAATTAAAACTATGTGCATCATCCAAAAGTTAGTTTGTTAACTATGGATTTGATAGAACACATAGTATAGACCTAAATCTAATAATTCCTTCTTTATTGACATTGAACTCTTAGTGTTTCCCTTTTCTAATAGTTTCTACTCTCTAATGAATTCCCACATCATCCTTTTGAGCAACCATTAACCTTTCCAAAACAAACGGTTGAGAAATAATTTATGAAAGGATTGACGATGCTCTCTTATTTATAATTTCCATGTCCATCTTCATCAAATCTATGAAGATTGTATCTTTTTCAATTATCATCAATGATGGAATCGATGGGTCCTTTTTACTTAGAGAATCATCAACCTTATTCTCTTTCATAGGGTGGTAATGGATTGAGAAATCATAGTCTTTGACCAACTCGTACCATATTTGTTGGTTCATGTTCAGGTTTTTCTATGTGAATATATACATGAGACTTTTGTGATCCGTGTATATTTCACACTTCTCCCCAAAGAGGTAATGTCACTAAATTTTTAAGGTGAATATTACTACAGCTAACATAAAATCATGTGTTGGATAGTTTCTCTCATAAAATTTCAATTGCCTTGAAGAATAGGTAATGACATTGTCAATTTTCAACAACACACATCCCATTCCATGTTTTTAAGCATCACTAAATACCAAACAAAGTTCAAAACATGTGGGTACTTTGAGCATGGGAATAGTGATAAGCCTTATTTTGAACTCCTTGAAGCTCTCTTCGCATTCATCACTCCAAGAAAACATGACTCCTTTATGAGTTAGCTTGGTTAGAGGGATTGAAAATCATGATAAATTTCCCACCAATCAGAGATTATATCCATCTAACCCTAAGAAGCTATGGATATCCATCACATATGTTGGCCTTGGCCATCCCTCAATTGCATTTCTCTTTCATAGATCGAAAAATATCACATTGATTGTGATGATATGACCCACTAATGAGACCTCCTTTAACCATAACTCACACATTATGTATGTTTCATAGATCATCCTCTTTTAAAAGGTATCTAGTATAGTTCATAGATTCTCCTGATGCTCCTCCTTGATTATGGAGTATATTTTAATATCTTCATTAAAGACTAAACCAAATTTTTCGAGGTAATTTATAAAGAATTTATTAATCAATTCCATGAAGATTTCTGGAGAATTAGTGAGTCTAAAATAAATGAATATGAATTCCTAGTGAGCATATCTTGTACGAAAATCAGTCTTGGGGATATCCTCTTTCTTTACATTTACGTGGCAATATACTAACTGCATATCCACCAGGGAGAAGTATTGTGATCTATATAGTTGATCAAATAAGTCAACAATACGTGGAAGAGGATACTTGTTCTTTATTGTGATTTTGTTGGGCCCATGATAATCAATGTAAAGGAACATTGACCCATCCTTCTTCTGATGAAGAGGACTCATTCACCCCATGGTGAATCACATGGGTGTATAAACCCTTTATCCATATTCTCCTATAGTTGTTACTTTAGATCCTCAAGCTTCACAAAAACCATTCTATATGGAGTCTAGGATATTAGAAATTCCCCAGGCATATGATCAATCAATAATTAAACATATTTTCTAGGAGGAAGACTAGGAAATTCCACGGGAAACACTTTAGAGAATTCCCTCACAATAGGCATGTCTTTAAGGAGGTTTTCTTCCTCAGAATCAATCATTGGAGAAAGATACTCATGATCATAGGGATGTAATATCCCTAATTTAGATTATGGTTCTAAATAAGATTCATCCTCCTCATTTCACTTGTAAAGAATTTGTGTTTTATTCTCCATATAGAGAGTGATTTCCCTATCATGTAAATTTATGTTGTCTCTATATATGTAAATCCAATACATCCAAAGATTTAACCAAATTACACTAGAGGGATTACGGTGAGGTTCACCGGGATGTTAAATCTACAAATTGTGACATGGGAGGAGTCATATTCATGGGATTTAATAATTTCCCCTTTTTCTATTCTAACCAAAATCTCTACTTCCATGATTTGTGGTGGTGTTTAGATTTTTTACTAAAATTTAGGGATGAAAAATAATGTTTAGAACCATAATCAAAAAGTGTGTTCTCTATTCTTGAATAAAAGACTAGTGTACCTATCACCACATTGTTGTCAGGATTTGATTCATCGGAAGTGATGGAAAAAGCTCCCCCTTGCAATCGTGGATTTTGTTTGTTGACTTCAAAAACCCCTATCTTAGGGAACTAGTTTGAGAAGTGCCTTGGTTATATGTAGTTAAAATAAAGAAAAATGCATTGAGGTTCGAACGTAGTATTCCTCTCCTCTATCATAGCATTGGGTTTTTCTTGTCACCAATTAATGGTCAACATCCATTCTCTTCCACACCTAATGCATTTCCACATCCCCTTCAAGCAATTTCTGGGGTTCTTCTTTCCACACCATTAGAAAGTGTGGTGATATAATTTCTTAGTGCCGTTGGATTTTTCCATCGGACTGCTATAAAAAATGTCCACATTCCACTTCTTATCTCCATGATACCTCTGAGATTCACAAATCTCTATTTTGAATTTAAGGGAACATCGTTCAATTTCCTCAGATCTATCTAATTCACAAAAAGCATGGGATTTCCATTGGATATGTTTTATCCCACTAAAGAATTAATCAACCTTCAATTCAATGGTAACAACAAAGTCATAGGAATATCGTGAAAGCCTTTTGATATATTCCCCATACTTATGATGGATTTTTTGTCTTTTTTAAGGTAAATTAAGTCCCTTTACATAATATTTCGGAGGGTGCGAGGAATATATTTATCGAAATTTTTTTTCCATAAATCCGTCCATTCAAACACCTGAATATCTTCCTCAGGTTTTTTATTTTTTTATCAAGGTCCAAAATTGATTAGATTCACCCTCCACATGATAAGATTCCATAAGAACCTTCTATTTTAGTAACATTGAAGGATGAAGAAGATCTTTTCAATGTATTTGATCCATTGTTCAACGATTAAGGGATTAGATGATCCATTGAATGTAGGAGGCCTTTGTCCCATGAAGCTCTGAATTTTTCCCTGTTCTTTCATAGTGGGGATGTATGTTCCTCTTGACCCATATTTCTATTCAAAATATTAGTTAACTGAGATTGTATCATTAAAAATTTTGCGATTCTCGATCCCATCGGATTGGTCATCTCATTAAAATTGTCATCACATTGATCTTCGCATCAATTTTTAGCTCGAGTCATCCTATTACCATCTATTGGATAGAATAAAAGGAAAGTTATGGGTTACACATAAAGGGTAATCCAATGACAAAAAGGGATAAATTATAAATTAAATTTATTTCCATAACTTATGAATTTATAGTCTTCAATATAAGTATCCATGATCTACTTCCCAACAAATTTTCTTATAGGGAATTTTTTATTAACCAAAAAGTAGTTTATACTGATCTTGTGAATTTAACAAAGAATATCCCCTAGGAGTGTCGAACCAAAATTGTAGCAAGTCCTATTATCGTGCACTAGTTTCCGTTTGAGTCTATCTCAAAGTGGTGTTTTGGGTTTTACCCCTAGATACATCTCTGCCTGATCAAACAAGTCATCAATATGTGGTATACGATACTTGGTCTTTATTTTAATTTTTTTGAGCCCATGGTAATCGATTAAATAGTGCATTGACCCATCCTTCTTCTTCATTAAGAGGATTGGTGCAACCCATGGTGATGCACTTGGGTGTATTAACCCTTTATCCATATTTTCATGTAGGTGTTTCTTTAGATCCTCACAATCCACAAAATCCATTTTATATGGAGTCTTTGATATTAGAAACACCCCAGGTATAAGATCAATTGATAATTCAACATCTCTTCTAGGAGGAAGACTATAAAATTCCTCGGGAAACACTTTAGTGAATTCCCTCAAAATAGGAATATCATTAAAGATGGTTTCTTCCTTAAAATCAATCATCTAAGAAAGATAATCATGATCATATGGTAGTAATATCCATGCTTGATATGATGGATCTAATAAATATTAATTCTCCTCCTTGCACGTTTACATAATCAGGGGTTGATTTTCCATATGGAGAGTGATTTCCCTCTCACTGAAATTTGTGTTGGATCTATATATGTTAAGACAATACATTCCAATAATTTTATCAAATTCCACCAGAGGTAGTATGGTAAGATTCTTCGGGAAGTTCAATCCACTAATTGTGACATGGTAGGTGTTATATTCATGGGATGAAATAATTTCCCCATTTTCCATTCTTACCGACATCACTACTTTCATGATTTTTGGTGGTATTTGGATTGTTCTACTAAACATTTGTTTCGTACGGAATCCGGGGATGACCTCCTGGATGGGAGATTCAAACGTTCCGATCGGTTTCTAACGGGTTTGTTCGTAGAACCGGAAACATCCAATGATTCCACATCCGTTTGGACCTACTTTCCAAAGGCAGGCGCTCATTAGCTTGTGGGTTAATGAGGCTTGGGAATTTGCATTGGTCGAGAGGATGGGAGGTCGGACTCATCACACCTTTTTGAGGGGAATTATTGTCTACTCCGGGACTCTCTTTATAGATTTAAGTTAAGTTCGTGAATCCTTATTACATTACCAAGTAAAAAATGAGCTTTCCTTTAGTTTTAACAATCAATGATTAAATATGCAAGAAATTTAGAGAATCTTTTATATGTATTCGAGGTTCTTCATCAATATAGAATCATCTATATTTGTTTAGAGATTCTTGGTCAATGGTATCCTTCAAAACATTTATATAAAAGTCTCTTGGTCATTTTGATGACCAGGCTGGTTTTAAAGCCACTCAGTGGGGCACTTGAAGTTTATCGTCATTCAGAAGGACAGAGATTATTTCAATGTTGGGATCGAACCCATAAAATGGGCTACCTACGTATCCTTTGTTTTGAAAAAGGAATCAGAACCCACGTAGTTCGAGTAATGGGATATGATGTTTTATGATTGATGGCTCAAAGATGAATGTCATAATTACTTTTACACTCTAAGCTCATGTGAGTCATGCTCGGTGTGAGAAACAAGAGGTATTGGTAAAATTTAGACAATTGTGCCATAAAAGATGCAATCATAAGAATTTGTTTTGGGGATTATGTATAGATGACTGCCCAGATAGACGAAGGTTTAGGATTTACTTTTAGGGAGAAAATCCAAGAATAGGGTCCACAAAGTTATATGTGCTTCATGGAGATTTGAATACTCTAATCTTGGGGCTTACTCCTAAGGAGGATGCCCAAGTTAGGAGGGGACTTATGAATGGGTTTTATTCCTGAAAAGGAAACACAATTCAAAGGTAATTTTATGACTGGTTAAGAGAAATTTTAAGAGACTTGGGGCTTACTCCTAAGAAGGATGCCCAAGATTTATGACTAGGACTTATTCCTGAGAAGGAAGCCTAGGTTAGGGGACTTAGGGCTTACTCCTGAAAAGGAAGCCCAAGGTTATGACTGAGTCTTATTCCTAAAAAGGAGACCCAGGTTAGGGATTATGGTTTGGGGCTTACTCCTGAGGAGGATGCCCAAGATTAAAGGACTTGATTGGGGCTTATTCTTAAGAAAGATGCCCAGATCAAAGGTTTTATAACTGGGGATTATTCCTGAAAAGGAGACCCAGGTTAAGATTCTCTCATCTTAAAGAATGAGTTTGAATGAATGAACTCTCAATCTTTGGTGACATAAATATGTTTAAATCACTAGGTTTTGAGAGATATTTCACAGAATTCCTTTCAGATAAGGATGTCAAATCAAGAAATCATGCCATAAATGGCTTTGAAGAGTATCTTGAAGACTGAATCTTGAATAGGAAGGGTGAAATGGCTTAAGAGGGGTAAAAATGGGCAAGATGGGCACCCAAAAAGATAGGGGCGCACAAGTCTTGAAAGGCGCGCAAGTCCTGCGGCGGCGCGCAAGTATTGGTCGCGCAAGTATACTTGCGCGACATGAGGCGTACTTGCGCGCTTTTCAACCAGTATTGAAATGCTTGAGCGACTCTTTATTAAACCCTTTACCATCCTCTTGAGGTTCTTCCAGAAGAGGGACGCGCAAGTTATATTGCAGGAATTAAGTAGGAGCGCAAGTGTTTGATAAGTTTCAACACTTAGGCCTTCCTTTTTCTCTTTAGATCTTCCGTTCTAGGTAAGAAATTACCTTAGAAGTGTTCCGGAAGCTTTGAGAAGAGACTTGGGCGTCGGGAGCTTCAATCCGAGTTTCTGGAAAAAGATCCTCTCGAATGGGGGGCCCACAGGGTCTATTTATAGGCAAAAGAAGACCCCGGGAGGTTACTGGGCGGTTACCAGGCGGTTACCACATATGTCGCGCAAGTCCCTTGCACGAACATGAGGAGTCGCGCAAGTATTGAGGCGGTGCGCAAGTGTACTTGCGCGACCAAGAGGGAACTTGCGCGATATATGGGCAATGTTCTCCTTTTTTATCCCTTTGTCGATTTTTGATGTTTCTTCAAAGGTTTAATCACTTTGAGCTCAGATATTCCCTTTTCCGATCTTTAGATTCTGTGACGAAAGGAGCGTCAACAAAAGTCCCCCCTCAGAGTTGGATCCGGAGAGAAAATGAGGATTTGACTCTGAGGAAATTGAATTCCTCAAAAGGAAAAGGGAGGGCGCGCAAGTCTTTCAGCGTCAGTGGGTGGCGCGCAAGTCTGCGTCGCGCAGGCTTTGAGCGCTCTGGGTGCGGCGCGCAGATAGGCCCCCTGGCCTATAAATATACCGCTTCCGGCCGTAGATGGCATCTGAAGTTCCGGATTTCTCGAGCTCTCGCCGCGCAAGTCTTCCTCGCCGCGCAAGTCTCTTGTTTTCACTGTTTCTTCGCTGCCGCGCTACTCTCAAGGTAATAGGGCTTGCGCGGTAATACTTGCGCGACCAAAACTTGCGCGGCACATGTATCACTTGCGCGACATCTCCATACTTGCGCGCCTTAATGCCTTAGCCATTTTTTTCAAATTCTTTCACAAATTTTATGAAAAATAAAACCCATTTAAGAGTTTAATTTATTCAACTCCTGTGCAGATTCAATGGCTCTTAGACCTGGATTAATTGATGAACTGGCTAGCAAGCGGATAGATGATATGATGAATATCATTGGCCCTGATTACTATACTGTCAAAAACAGCACTCTTCCAGATTTGGCTAAGTATCTGAAGAAATATCATCACGACTTTCCTCACTGCACTTACCTACCTTTGTATGGTCATGGTCATCTGCAAGAAGTCATTATTCCAGAAGTAAAGAATTATCTTCCATTTTCTTGGTTTCAGAATTATACCAATTTTTCTTCAGCAAATATCTCAGGCGGATGATCATTTCAAACTGCTGGAACAGTGGAGAAGGCTTATGTGATGCATCATAGCCCTTGCACACCAGATTTGAAAAAACATACACCTCAACCACATTGTCATCCTTCAATCTTCCGAAATGCTCAGATGGATCAATCCAAAGGCTGGAAGAAAAGTTGGGATTTCCGTCCTGGGGGAGGTGTGAAACCAACTTGGATGTGGGTATACTGGGTGCGACAGACTTGCGCAGAGTTTATTGAGGATCTGAAGAGAGCCGCAATATATGAGGCTGTTTGGGTTGGGCAAACATATATTTACAGACATGATATCTTCGTGCCAGAGATACTCAGCCATTGGAGTCCAGCGACTAATTATTTCCACTTGAATCATGGAGAAGTAGGTATCAGTTTGTGGGATGTCCACAAGATTTCAGGAGCTCCAATCTTGGGCGATATGTATGATGAATTCATTCCTCCTAAGGTGACTTGGAATGATCCAGAGAAGACTCCTGCTTTGGCTCGAGAATTATTCAAAATCTTTCACAAGCTCAAGAGTTCAGAGACCTCATTAACTCATTTCAGAAAAGATATCCATCCGGAAGAATGGATGAATGTGTTTTTTACTGAGAAGAAAGGGATGGAGCCAAAGGAAAAAGGATCCAAGAAAAAGAAATCCAAGGATACCCGGCCCAGACGTCCTACCACTTTTCCAAAACCTGAGAAGAGAGGAGCTCCTGGCACATTCTGGCCAACTCTAGAAGCAGGAGAGTTTGAAAAATGGGGCTATGAAGTGAATCAAAGAATTCCAAAGAAAACTCGTCTGGCGGGTTTCTTGGCAATGTGGCTCAGTATTTATCTCTTGCCGGTCAGGGATTCAAAGGGAGGCGTTAGGCCAGGGACCTTCGTCATTGCGGCCAAGTTGGCTGAGGGAAAAATGGTTGGGTTAGCTACCCCCATTTTAGCAAAGATTCACAGGAGTTTACTTCACGTCTTCCAGGGTAAATCTCCTTTAAGAATAGTGGGACCATTCCAGGTTTTGTGGGGATGGATCGCCACTCACTTCAGGACTTACAATGTAAAGAATGGATTAAAAATTCCTGGAATCTCTTTCAGACCGTCAGTGCAAGCATTCTCTGGAATTGCTCCATTAGATGTCAATGGTTATGACATAAAAGTAAGACTAAGCATGTATAAGGAATTCAACTTCTTTCCTTATGGAAGTCCGCCATCTGGGCGGTTTGTTGATGATGGGAAAGCCCCTTTGGATTTGAGGGCATACATGCTAGCTTGCAGGGATGGCGTGTTAGTAGCCAGGATTGATGGAGAAATCATATGCGAGGCCTATGCTCCATATAGATTTGCACGCCAATTCAAATGTTTGCAACAGATTGTTGTATCCCCTCCTGTACATGTCAGGTTAGAGCAACATCCGATGGTTGCTCGACAACTATGGTTGCTGACATCAAGAGAGAAGACTGGGGCAGTATTTGATCTACCAGTTGAAAAAGTGGCACATTATCTGACTACATTTTATGCCGAACACTGGATAGCATCATACCCTAAAGGGATATTGAATCACCCTGTATATCAAGTGGGAAAGAGGAAGAGGACTGTAGAGAAAGAAACTCTTCCTCATGAAGGTGATGCTTCTCCTCCTGAAATAGGTTCAACAGACACCTCCTCTAGAACTGATTCCTCGGATTATCATGATGGGGATGATGAGGCACAACCGGCAGCAAAGCGGTTTCGTGCCCGATATAATCCTCCGGCCAGAGTTAAAAGACCCACTCCATCAGCTCCTGGTGAGTTATTTGATTGTAATAACTTTAATCACTGCTACTTTATAAAGTAATAAGTCTCACTTTCTTATTCTCTATCTGTAGTTGCAGGAGTCGGGAAGAAATTAAAATCAAAAATTGTAGGACCTTCCTCACAGCCTTTATATCTAAGACCAGAGGCTGTTCAGTTATGGCAGAGCTGATACTGTGATACTGAGACCGCCTGGCTGGATTTGTGTGAGGGCCTACAACTTCCTGGGATAGGATATCTTCTAGCTTCTAAAGACCTTCAATACGGAGATAACCCCAATGAAGTGCGAGCTTACATCAGAGAGCTGGAAATGCTCATATATGCCACTGATAATTCGGTTCCTATCACCAGGAGGGTGAAGGAAATGATTGATCGTGGCACCACTGAGGGGGCTGGTGGTTCTGGAGATGAGGAGTGGCAAGAGTACGTGGCTCCTGAAGATGTAATTTTTCTTTCCTTATTTTCTTTGCAACTTGATTTCAGTTGAAGCTTTGTTACTTAAGGAAGTTATTTTCTTCATCTTGCAGCTTGCAAAGAAAGGGACCGGGGTTCCTTCGCCACAATATAGCCCTGGTGGTACCGCTGTTGGGGCTGCTGCTGATTCTCCTCGCGAACCAGGCGAGATATCTCCAGGCCAGCAGGCCATGAATGAGGCACTGGACATAGCCTTTCATTCGCCAATCCAAGTGCCAATAAAGGAGACAACTGAAACTCCAAAAAAACAAAAGAAGCCAAGGCAACGAAGGAGGAAATCCTTAGCTAAATGTTTCATTAGCAGTGGTAAGTCCTTCGAACAATCATGAGTTTATACCCATAATCATATGGTTACTCATATTTCTGAGGATTGCAGGGTCTTCTTCAATTTCCCCCTTGAGGGAAGGGACTGATCCTTCTTCAAAGGTCGTGGAGGGTGTTGTAGAACAACCACAGACTCAAGCTAACTTGGTTGCTCCTAGAGAAGAGCTACCATCCATTCCCAGTATCCCTCCCACTACTAAAGATGTTGTCCAGGGTCAGGGGTTGCAGGACATAAGTCAGCAAGAAGACGTAGCAAATGCTCCCACTGGTGAGACTAACCAAGATTCTGAAGTATCATTAGATGAAATGATGAATCAAGGAATGACTTTTGAAGAATTTTATGATCATGCTAGATTGTCATGTGATTTATAAGACCTTGGGCGTGAGTGTTACCCTTCGCCCAAATTTTTCTTTTAAAAACAAAACATATTTCTAATCATGATGTAAAATAATATGCAGTTTCTTCCGTAGAAGCTGCTGAACTGCCAATGCCCGAAGAGGGTGTGGACACTGATGTCAACCCTATCATTGCAGAAACATTAGCTCAAGTAGAGCTAAATCCAATAAACTCTCCTGAGACCCATCTTGAAAATCCTGTTGAAACCGGGAAAGATGGGGAGAAGTCTTCTCATGTTGCTGAACCACCATTGGGTAAGGGATAACAATATTTGTGATTGTACTTTATTTGCAAGACAATCCATTCTTTTGTTATCCTTTAAGATTCAACTAAAATCTTTCAATTGATCATGTAGGGCCATCAACTGTAATGGCTAGATCCAGAGATGAGGCTTCAGCCTCTGCCCCAACGGTAATTGAAAGTGAAGAAGCCCAAGTCAGAGGGGAAAGAGCAGGACGAGGCACTTCCTTAAGCATGTTAATTCCAGATTACATACCCCCTTCTGACGAAGATGTTGAATCAGATCCAGAGATGCTCAAAGCGTTCAGATTTTCACGACGTAAGGCATGGAACAACATATGGAACATCATATCGGGGGTGCCTTTAGAAGACCTACCATCAAAAATTTCCCGATTGTCATCCCAATTTGTTATAATGGGACTCGGTGGTTTTGGGTATGAAAAGATCCATGCTGCGGTGAAACAGATTATTTTCAGGAGGGAGCAAATGCAGACAAGTCGCGAAGATTTGACCAGAGTGAAATTGTCAGTCAACATAGGCGAATTTGAGGCTGCGATATCCTAGGCTGAAGCTGATTATGCTGTCAAGATAAAGGATCTGAAGCAAAAAATCAAAGAAAAGGTCGTCCAGCAGGTGCAACTCCAGCAACAGTTAGATGCTGTTACTGGGGAACTTGATCAGCTTAATAAATCATTGGATGAAACTCATATGAATGGCATGAAAGCCATTGCAGATGCTAAGAAGGCACTTCAGCAAGCTGAAAAGATTGAAGCTGGTCAAGTGCACGAGCTTCAAGTAACTGTTGATAAGGCTCAGGATGCTATACATCAAATGAAGACTTATGTTGACAATCTTCTGTAATTCTTGAAAAAGAGAAGAGATTCCAGTCTGTGGATGTCCTTCTAACTCTTGTGTATCAATGAAAAACACTTTTGTCTTCAATCATTTGTACTTGCATTGTTCCATTACCTGCTTCAAATTTACTTAAGCCAATGGGCTTAGTAAGCATAGTTTGATTTTTACTAGGATTATTACAAATAACCCTACAAACTTTGAACCTTTTAACTGCTCAATATTACCTAAATCATACAAAAAAAATGTATATTTAGTGAGCTGGAACTTGACTTTTATTCAGAGTTCCTTTGTCTTTTGTGTGGGCAGTTTAAAGTCATGCACGCCGGACATAAAGGGGCTAATGTTTAAGGTCGAAATAGCTTTGACCGAAAAATGGATTAAAATGGATTCAATTCCTTGACAATTTATCTGAAAACATATTTACCATACTCAAGTATGAGGGAAAAAAAATGTAAACTATGGCTTAAGAATATTTGAATCTGAGGAATGATATGAAAAAGAGCTAAATAGCATTAGAATAAGTAGTTTCCAAGAATGAAGTTACTATTATTTAACAAAACCCGTTAGGGGGTTGAAATATGCAGGGCCACCTATGGGCATTGGCTGCATAGTCAAATAAAATAGCATCTTTTGGCTGACAAGTCTGTTATGTGGACTGTTTATGCAAGGCCACCTATGGGCACGTGCTGCATAGTTAGGCAAAAGAACTCTCAGAAATTTACTTTCCTAGTGCTAAAAGCCAGTGAAAGTTTATGGAGATTCAAATTTTCTAAAGCATAGAGTTTGTTGTATGGAAAGTGGTACTTGAATATGGAGAAGATATTTCCAAACAAGAATATCGAAGAACTGGATGAATATCACTCCTACGAAGGTCTGACCCAAACGTAGGGAAGAAAAATAAACCATAGACTTGAATACTTTCAGATCATGAAAAAGGATATGGGACAAATACGTTAAGGATGGCTATTTTTGCGGATCCCTACATACTGTCGTTTAAGACAAATAAGGACAAAAGAGGCATTCTTCCCAAGAATGAAGTTACTATTATTTAACAAACCCGTTAGGGGGTTGAAAACATGCAGGGCCACCTATGGGCATTGGCTGCATGGTCAAATAAATAGCATCTCTTGGCTGACAAGTCTGTTATGTGGACTGTTTATGCAAGGCCACCTATGGGAACGTGCTGCATAGTCAGGCAAAAAGAATTCTCAGAAGTTTGACATTTTTGTGACTATAAGTCATGAAAAGGGTTATGAAGATCTGAAAATATTTAAGGTTAGGATTATAATACATAAAGATGGGTATTTTCCAATGTATATAGAGATACATAGGTCAATGAAAACCATAATCATGTTGTGGCTGGGTCCTGAATTGAAACTTGGACTTCACTACGTATCTCATAAGAATGAGAATCAAGCCATACGTAGTTCTTGAAATGCAGTTTAACGTCGTGCAGGACGAAAGTATGAGTGATCTTAGTTTAGGGTCATAGAATTCGGACCATAATAATGAATACACAGTGTGTGTTTTCATGAGGACTTTTCAGCCAAGGGACTGAAAGTGAAATTTGGGGTTAGGCCCAAAAGATTTGGGACTGGATTCGAGGGACACTCGAATGTTCCTACGTATCCCATAAGGATGGGAATCAAGTCCACGTAGTTCTAGAACTACCCTTTGTACAAATTTGGTTCGTACATGTGAAGGGTGAAAAAGGGGACTTTAGTGCAATGATGGTTTTAACCTAAAATAAAAAGTTTAGGCATTACCATGTATGTACGTAGTCTTTTGAAAAATGAAAACCATGATTGAAAAAAGAATCAATGTTAATAATGGTTCCTTCTCAAATGAGGAAATCAAAGAATATTGTAGTTTATTGTCGTACCGGACAAAAGTGTTGTATAGTTTAACGTCATATAACAAGGACGAAAGTGAATCAATGTAAAGATATTGATTCCAGGGGTGGTTTCACAAATCATCATCATATGAGATGGTGGTGAACCAATGTGAAGAGATTGTTTTTGGGCTTGAACCTTTGGGAGGTTGCCTACATACCCATCCTGGAGGGCAAGGATCAAAGTCCGTGTAGTTCAATTAAAGAATGAATCAATGATCAAGTTGTTCTTGTGGACAATGATCTAATAAAAAATATTGTTGGGACTTACACATGGTTAGTGGCCCAAAGGGAGTGTTATGGTTGATGTTCGCTCTAAGCTCACGTGAGTCATACTCGGTGTGAGAAACAAGAGGTAATAACAAACTTAACGATGTACAGTTTAATGTCATGTAGGACATAAAAAAGGGACTTTCTGTACAGTTTAGCATCATGTAGTTAAGACGATGGGGACAATATAGTTTAACGTCATATTGGACGAAAGGGGGATTGTGCAGTTTTAATGCCATGCTGGACTTTTGATGATTATATAGTTTAACGTCTTTCCGGACGTGAGGGACTTTTATACAGTTTAGCGTCATGTAGTTAGGACGTCACAGTTTAACGTCTTGCTGGACATATTTGCAAATAGTTTATGGTCATATACATGGACCAGGGATGATGCAGTTTAAAGTCATACGGGACCATTGATGTATACTTTAACGTCATATAGCAAGGACGAAATGGTGCTGTACAGTTTAAAGTCATGTAGCTAGGACTAAGGTGAACCAATATGAGGATATCAGTTCTGGGGATTTTTTTTTTTTTTACAGTTTAATGTCATGCTGGACGATGAAAGTGCCACACAGTTTAATGTCATGTTGCTAGGACACAATATAGTTTAATGTCATCTCGGACAAAATATAGGAACTTTTATACAGTTTATTGTCATGTAGGACAAAATCAGGGACTATGCAGTTTAAAGTCTTGCAGTTAGGACTATTGGTGCTGCACAGTTTAGTGTCATGTTGCAGGGACATAAGTGCGAATAGTTTAAGGTCATATGCATGGACCGTACAGTTTATCGTCATGCTGGACGTATTATAGTTTAATGTCATCTCGGACATTGAAGGTGACACAGTTTAACGTCATGTTGGACGAAGTTGTAGTTTAAGGTCATACTGGACCATTGCTGTATAGTTTAACGTCATATGCATGGACCGTACAGTTTATCGTCATGCTGGACGTATTATAGTTTAATGTAATCTCGGACAAAGTTGTAGTTTAAGGTCATACTGGACCATTGTTGTATGAACCAAATGTAAGAGTCTTGGTTCTGGGAACAATATTTTGTATTTATACAAAATACTTCTTCAGAAATCTGGCATTAGTTGGAGTCGTGATGTGTTCTCCATCCATTGAAATCAGAGAATACGCTCCATTGGAGTAGACCTTATGTATTGAATAAGGTCCTTCCCATTTTGGTTCAAGCTTGGGAGGATTCTTTCCTGGTATCATTGGTGTTCTGAGAACCAATACCAATTCTCCCTGAATGAATGAACGAAGACGAACTTTTTTGTTAAAAGCTTGTGCTATTCGATTCTGATAGATTTCCAAGTGGTCCAAAGTGCACAATCTTTTCTCATCTAACTGTTCCAATTCATTCAACCGCTTTTGGGATTGCTCATCTGTTGATAACTGATCACAAATGGCTATTCTGAGTGAGGGCAATTGAACTTCAATTGGCAGGACTGCTTCTGTTCAATATACCAATGAATATGGAGTAGACCGCGTTGCATTGCGAGTGGTAGTCCGATAAGCCCATAAAGCATGATAGAGTTTATCAGGCCATGACCTCTTATCTTTATCCACCATCTTTTGCAGTATATTTGAAAGAGTCTTGTTGAAGGCCTCTATCTGGCCATTAGCCGCTGCATGATATCGAGATGAATGGTTGGACTTAATGTTGTATTCTTGATACAATATCTTTACCTCAGAAGAACAGAAGTTGGTGTCGTTGTCTGTCAATATGGTATGAGGGACACCAAATCTAGTAATGATGTTAGACTTGATAAAGCTAACAATGCATTTAGAACTGACTTCTTTGAGAGGTACTGCCTCTGCCCATTTGGAAAAGAAATCAGTAGCAGTAAGAATGTACTTAAACTGCTTGGTCGTAGCTGAAGGGTAAGGTCCCACCACATCCATTCCCCATGTGGAAAATGGCCATGTGTATTTAGCTGTATGAAGCAACTCTGGAGGTTGATGAATGAAATTGGCATATACTTGGCATGAATGACACTTCTTTGTGAAATTAACACAATCTTGTATCATTGAAGGCCAGAAGTATCCAAGCCTTCGAATTTGATCAGACAATCTATGTCCAGACTGGTGGGCACCACAGACTCCTGCATGCACTTCTTTTATGACAGCCATTGTCTCTTCACCATCAATACATCTGAAGAGAACTCCATCAAAACCACGTTTGTAGAGAATTTTCTCGAGGTGGTTTGGACCATCATAAAGAGTAAAATTGACCACACGTCGCCGAATTTGTTCTCTCTCGGCTCTATCAGGTGGAAGTGTTCCATTTTGAAGGTATTCCCTGATAGGTGACATCCATCCTGTATTATGACCATATGGTTCAGGAATGGGACTAATTTCATTAATTTCCTCTGTTCTGACTTGAACATAAGGTGAAATTGCACGACGGTGGGCAATACAGATGGTTGTCTCGTCCCGATTTGGATCTGCTAAAGCTGTGGCTATATTAGCCAGTGCATCAGCTTGAGCATTTTGTGATCTTGGGACATAAGAAAATGTCGGTTCTGAAGGGAATTCCGACATTAACTCTCTGACGTAATCATACAAAGGGATTAATTCTTCTTTTCTGATGGCATAATCCCCATTGACTTGTTTGATTACCAGGTCTGAATCACATTTCACCTTTAAGTGATTCACTTGTGCTTGAAGTTCTAACTCCAAGCCTGCAATGAGAGCTTGGTATTCAGCTTCATTATTGGTACCACCTTCCCACAACAAAAAGGAATAAGGTAACACTGCCTTATCTGGAGAAATGAGCACAATTCCTAAACCAACTTTGTTGAATTTCGGATTTTCCATTTTCTTCCCTGTTGGACTTCTAGAAGCACCATCAAAATACATTTCCCATGTTTGAGGAATCTCTTGAATAGAAAAAACTTCCTCATCAGGGAGTTCGATATCTGAATACGTGTCTTCCACTGAAGGGTGTTCAGCTAGGAAATCAGCCAGAGCTTGGCCTTTAATTGCCTTTTGAGACACATACTGTATGTCGAACTGCTGTAGAATAACCGCCCACCTTGCCAGACGTCCTGTAAGCATTGGACGACTAAGGATGAATTTGAGTGGATTATTACGAGATACCAATTGGACCTCGTGATGTTGCAGGTAGTGTCTCAGTTTCTGAACTGCAAAGATTAATGCTAGGCATCACTTTTCAATACTCGAATACTGGGTTTCTGCTTCAAGCATAGTTCTACTGATATAGTAGAGACTATTTTCATTCCCAGCATCATTCTTTTGAGCGAGAAAGGCACCCAATGATCGCTCTAAAGCTGTCACATAGAGGATAAGAGGCCTACCCTCAACAGGTGGCATGAGTACTGGAGGACTCAAGAGGTATTTCTTGAGAACATCAAATGCTTCTTGACATTCTTCAGTCCACTGGTAAGTGACTCCTTTCTTCAATAATTTGGTAAAAGGTAAACTTTTGCCTGCCAAATTGGCGATGAAACGCCGAATATAGGCTAAGTGTCCTTGAAGTCCTCTTAATTCTTTCAAATTCTGAGGAGGTGACATACCAAGGATTGACTTGGTCTTCTCAGGATCGACTTCAATACCACGATGGCGTACAACAAAGCCGAGGAATTTTCCTGAGGTTACCCCAAAAGCACATTTTAATGGGTTCATCTTCAAATTATGTTGTCGAAGCTTGTGGAATATGATTTCCAAATCAGCCAAGTGATCAAAACATTGTTTGGATTTAACCACCAAATCATCTACATAGCATTCAACAAATTTCCCTAGAAAAGGATTGAAGATACGATGCATGGCGCGTTGATATGTTGCACCTGCATTCTTTAAACCAAAGGGCATCACCCGGTAACAAAACACACCTTGAGGAGCTCTGAAGGCTGTATATTCCTCATCTTCTGGGGCCATTCGGATCTGATTATATCCAGAATATCCATCCATGAAAGAAAGTACTTCATAGCCAGCCGTCGCATCAATTAAGAGTTCTGTAATCAGAACTGGAAAATCATCTTTGGGACAATACCGATTAAGATCTCTGAAATCGATGCAAACCCTAATTTGTCCGTTCTTTTTCTTTACTGGGACAATATTAGCCAACCACTTGGGATATTGAACTTCTCTGACGAAGTTAGCTTTGATAAGCTTATCCACTTCAGCCTCGATTTTGGAAGCATAGGTTGGGTGTGTTCTTCTCGCGGCTTGCTTGAATCCTCGATGTTCTTTTGGAAAACCCAAATGATGGGTGGAAACATCAGGATCAAGGCCAGGCATCTCTGTATAATTCCAAGCAAAAATATCTTTATTTTGCTTTAGAAAAGAAATATACATCTCTTGTTCTTCAAGGGTCATGGCCGCACTAATTAAAGTGGGGCGTGGATCTTTCTCTGTACCCAGATTTACTTCTCTGAGTTCATCCACAGTGGTAGAGATACCCTCTTCAAATGCTGGAGGAGCATCTCTAAGATCTTCCTCTTCCTCTTCATCATGTGTTATTTCTTCCGTTTCTACTTGCAAAGTAGATGAAAAAACGAAATTCTCATGATCATAAGAGATGTCAAAATTTTCACATTTTGAAGAAGAAGCTTCCATTTCCGACCCTATTGATGAAAAAGGGTCTTCTTTGGGAAATAAAGAGGAGATGATGGATTGAGAATCGACATCAACATTCACCTCTGGTGTTTCTATAACTTCTTCTGGCCAGATTAGCGAAGTATAGACTTGTTGGATTTCAGCAGACGAAATGAAAACGTCACCACTTATGCTTTCATCACTGCTTGGTAAGTTACCAATTTCTCCCATGTTGTCTGGCTCGATTGCCGTAATTGACATTATGGATCTTTCAATAAGAGTATTTTGATTTGGGCCTATTTTGTCAATTTGACTGATAGGTAACACATAATCTGTACTCACATGTGAAAATGGATTTATTGGAATTTTTTCCAAACCATATGGAGCATTAACTTTGGTAATTTCCTTCATTGTAGATTTTTCTCTTCCCTTCATGTGATAAAATTCTGCCTCAATGTATTGAGACTCACATGTTTTGAACGGGGCCTTATCACCATACAATGTTCCAACTTGACCATCGAAACAGTATTTGAGACATTGATGGTATGATGACGGAATAGCTGCATGCTGATGTAACCAGGGTCTTCCAAGCAAGATATTGAAAGCTGAGTCTTGATCAACAATCATGAAATCTGAATTGGAAACAAGATCTCCAAACTGAGTTCTGAGCGTAACTTCTCCCAGTGGTTCTTGTTCATTTTTATCATATCCTTGAAACATCATGGTAGAAGGAGATAAATCAGATTCCGTGAGGCCCAATCGACGAAGTGTGCGAATGGGCATGAGGTTGACTCCTGAACCATTGTCAATAAAAGATCTTCGAACATCTATACCATTGACTTTGCCAGATAGGTACAAAGGTTTTATGTGCCCATGCACAACATCATCTTCATCTTTATCAGTAAAAGATATCACTGCATGGCATTCTGCAGGATTATTCTCTATGTGATAAATTTCAGCTGCAGAAATTTCAGCTTCAAACTCCTGAGGACTTGACAAAGCTTCGATGAGTGCTTCCCGAAGATCTTTTGATAGATTCAAAGCATCCAAAATTGATAATTTGGCTGGTACTTGGGCCAAGTGTTTCAATATATCATACTTTTGATCTAGAGGCCTGCGTTTCCCAATGGGAATATGCGGTTTAGCAGGTACCTTGGAAGCAGATGCTTTGGAAGCTGATGCATCTTGTATTGAAGTCGGCAACATCCTTGGTTTTGGAAAATTAGACTGATTAGATCCATTTTCTTGATGAGATAAAGAAGATGGAACCTTTAATCGGTCTTCCAAAATAACTGTGCTGAAGCTGAGTTGGCCATTTGCAGAAGAACTTGCTTGTTCTTTTTGAGCTCGCTGAAGGGCTCTACCACGAGTTTCTGCTGCATATACAGTGCTAGCAGGGGTAGAATTAGAGTAGTGGCTTCGGAAAGATCCACGTCTTCCCCTATATCCTGAACCTCTAGAACTTCCTCGGGTTCCTTTATTTGATACAGGGAATTCAGGCTCATCAAGACTGGAATATGAATCTGTTAATTGAATCATATTAACAGAACCAAAGATTAACTCTTCGTCTGATAAAGACTCTGCCTGGTTAGCCTGTTTAGGCTGTGCCGTTTGGTGGGACGGTGCCCGTGGCTTTGAAGTAGATGGCATGAAATCTGCCATAGTCAAAGACAATTTAGGCTTTGATACATACTCATCTTCTCCTGATTCCTCTTTCTTCTTTGAATTGTGCTGCCCTTTTGAGGATTTGTCCTTTGATGGAGGCTTTACTGCAGCTTTTGTAGGAGACACAATTGGATTCTTCAATTGTGTTCGCAAAATGGAATGGGTCCGATTGATTGTCTTTCTGACCATCCAATCATCATATTTTTTCGCAGTTTTGCTTTTGACTTTCTGCCACTCGCCTCCTTCCTCTGGATCTGTAGCGGTAATACACGCTACATGAGCTGAAGAACCCTTCAATTTGACTTGTCCCAAGTCGACCATCTTTTGTAGGAGGTCTTTAAAGACAAAACACTCCTGGATGGGATGTCCCAACATTTGATGAAAGGGACAATAATTGGGACGGTCTTCATCTCCTTCTTTGTTTGGTCTCTTCGGCACTGGTAATTGAACCAAATTATTTTCCAGAGCTGAAATGAAGTAACCAGGAACTTGCTCACTTCGGAAAGAGTATGTTTTACTCTTCATATCCTCAAATAGTTTTCGTCGTTGATCTTTTTGATCATTTGGACGAAACAGCCTTTGTTGTTGGCGTTCAGGAGGTGGAGCCCTTCGAGAAGATAAAGGTTTTGAAGTAGAAATAGGTATAGGTGCCTGTTTAAGCATAACTGTAGCAGTTTCTGCTTTACCCATTCTTCTTCCTGGAGCTGATGGAATTACACGAGATTTAACCTTAGCCTGTATAAGGGAATCTTCAATCTGTTGAGCGATTGCAGTAAGGTCTCGAAACCCTCATGTGTATTTCACAGGGATCAATGGCGTGCGTAATTCGTCACGCAAATTTGCCACACAGATTGGCAACAATTCCTCCTGAGGGAGTGATAAACTCAAGGAATATGTTAATCCCTTCCAACGAGCAATGAAATCAGAGACTCTTTCATTCTCCCTTTGCTTGCAGTTTGTAAGATCGAAAACTGTCGTTTTTGGCAAAGTTGAGCTAAACTGAAGGAGGAATTTTTGACGAAGATCCTCCCATCCGATGATTGACCGGGATTGCAAGCTTGTATACCAGACAAAGGTTGGTCCTTGCAAGGTTCGCACGAAGCATCTGAGTTTCACTGCTTCTTGCTGCTCTGGAGTTCCCATCATAGGATCACAACAAGACACGTAATGCATCAAATGTTGTTCAGGGTCGCCTGATCCATTGAAAGTAGGGAAAATAGGGTTTCCAAAACTGGATGGAGGAGAAATTGAATCTACCCATTCAGGGTAAACTTTCTTTTCAGGTTGAACTTGCGCCCGTTTCCCTTCCATAGTTTCTAACCGAGCTGTTAATGACTCAATAGTAGTTATTAACTTTTGAGAAACGTCAGGTTGAACTTGGTTTTGGGTAGGTGCAATGAATGGAGCTTGGAAAGCCGTGGAGGTTGGTGCTGCAACTAATGGTAGTGCTGCCAACCGTTGTTGCGTTTGACCCGTAGGATTAGACCTATGTGGGTGTACTGATAAAGGAGGATATTCCTGATCCATCTCAGTAGTTACAACAAATTCCTTCGGCTGTCGTACTTCAGCATTCTTAAGAAGAAGACTACTCTGAAGTAGTTCTGCATTCAACCTTTTTAATTCTTTCATCTCTTTCTCCTGTTGTGCAAATCTTTGCTCTAATGAGAGAGATTGACCTCCTTCAGAGGAAGGGTGAGAAGTAACCTGATTCTTTCCTTTCCCCTTATTGGATCCTTTTCGGAGAGGGGGAAGTGGGTTACTTGAAGGAATACCCAGATTTTGGGTAAGCCTTTGATTACGTGTGCGCACACCTTCTTCATTTAGGTCTGTGTGCGCGATTTATTGAGCAGGAACCTCTTCGTCTGATCCCTCTGATTGAGCCTCATCTGGTGAATCAGCAGCAACGGCAGTGATGACATTAATGGATGCATATTGCATGGAATCCTTTCTATCAGCATTCTTGTGATATTGTCTCCTTCTATGTCCATGATAAGACATGGCATTCCGTTGACTTGATCCCTCAGGAATTTCTTGGAGAACCATCACTTGGAGAGAATCTCCTGACATCTTGGCTCTTCATTCCTCTTGAGGCTTATTCCCTAATCGAGAGAATACTTACTTTCTCTGAGGGAGGGATTGAAGATTTGAAAAAGTCCCCAGTCCGGTGGACTGGGGGTGTTCCTGTTGCTACCGCTCAACTCCTTGAATCCCATTCGTTGATTCTGAGGGTTGGGTTAGAGAAGTCCCCAGTCTGGCAAGCTGGGGTGTCTCTTGACATGCTATGTCAGAGATTTTTTTAAAATCTCTCTTGGACTTGCGAATCTTAGTTCGGAAATTAGCTGGATGCATTAACCTGTATCCACTTTTATCACCTGGTTCAACAGACCGTTGGATGATTTCCGAAACTTCTGTCATTTGATGACGTGTTTGCTCCAGATGAGAGGCTTGTGCAATATTCTCGCCTGCTTGATGTAGGAGCAATTCAACAACCTGTTCTCTATATACTTGACTTTGAGAGGAACTATTTGAAGCTTGATCTCGAGCAAGCTTTTGATTATGAACAAAGCCCATTGACTGTGGCCGGCCATGGGCAATAACATTGCATGAGACCATTTTCGGCGGGCTCTGCTGACCGGAAAGCACTGTGAAATGTAGTGCTCCGTGAACACCCCATCCTCTGATATGAACATTAGATGGAGCATTGGAAATTAACTGACGCAATCTTCTTAGTGCGCCAAGGCATGCACGTTGAAGGGTTCTCTGTTGCTTTTCAGCCTTCGGATACCGAGAGACTGATAGAGATTCCAAATCAATCTGGCGTTGTAACCCTTCTATTATCTTAAGATGATTTTCATATTCATCGTAAGATAATACCTTCTTCTTTAATTGACAAAGAGTTTTCCATATGTTGAGACGAATATCATGGATTCCATCATCCGTCAACATCTTTGGAATGTCATACTGTGAATCAGCCAAAGGCCAAAACATGACTGGTACTTCACCTTTTGCCAGTTTTTTCCTCATGTTCAGCATTTCCTCTTTATCATTAAATGAAGATTCTTCTACCTGTTTGGACCAGAGTTGGTGTTTCCTTGTTGCTTCATCGGATTCAACAAGATTGATAGAGGAATCACTATTCATGCTGGAAGATGAATGACCCAGGGAAGGTTCGGAGAATAACCTGAACCCCAAGCTATCTTCTGATGGAGAAAGAGTTTCACCTACCGATAGTAAAACTCCAGACATGATTGGTTTTACGTTTGCAAGTGCCTCGAGATAGGAGGGCTTTCTCATCACTACATTGCCTTCTGAAGAATTTTCGAGACAATGTGAATCACTACTGCAGAGAGGACTTTCACAGCGAAGTTCATCACCATGAGGAGGACCTTCATGATGGGTTACATAAAAAGATGAAATCTCTTGCTCCTTGGCCTTCTGACCACACAGAGGGTTCCTGTGGCTCTCATCTGAAGAAGAAACTTCAAGATTGACCGAATTTTCATGAAGCAAGTCTTCATGAAGAAGTGTCTGTTGAAGACCTTCGGGATTAATGTTCCTGTTATTGGGAACTGAGGGAGTAGAATCTTGAATTCCGACAGATAAATGTCTGAGGGATTCAAGAACTCCAGCATCGAGCAAGGCTTGGTTGTAGATTGGCCTTTGATCTCCTGACTGTGCTGGGCGGATCTTTTTCTTAGATGCCTTCTTACTCACTTTAGAAACCACTTGATGACGAAAGTGATTGCTCTGAGCAGGTGTATGTGCCTGATCAGGAAAGATGGTCAGGTTAGGATGACGATCATCGCTCAAATCAGGTGTATGTGCCTGACTTGGTTGTCCATATGATATGGGGGAGTAGGCCCCACAACCCTCTTGGACTGGAACAAATGTGTGTGTCTGTTCCGGAGTGAATTGTTGATGTGTCACTCCACTACTAGGGATAGATTTATGTGTCTGTCGCTGAGATGATGCTGAAGCTGTTATGATATCCTGGCAAGCATCCAGAATATGAGCAGGAATTTGCTTCTGCTCTTTCACCATTGACAAAATATGTTTGGTGACTTCAGCCGCCGGAACAGGGATATACGTCCATTCCGGGCTTGGAGTAGGTGTATGTGCCTGCTCCTGTCCTCCTTTTCCTGTTAGTGAATCCTGACAGTACTCAAGTGTGGAGGCAGAGAGTTTAGTCTGCCTCCTGTTTGTCGTCGGGGCTTTCCGACTGACTTCTCCGTGCGCTACCAAGCGAGACTGTTGGTAGGCTTTATTAGTATTAGCAGGTGTATGTTCCTGCTGATTACACTTCGCCAAACACGGTTGACGAGATCCATCATATGTAGTCAGACGAGCCTGCTGACTAACTGGTGATGTATAAGCAGGTGTATGTTCCTGCCTATGGTACTCCGCCGGAATTGCCTGGCGGGATCGGCTTGATGCTGCCAGACGAGTCTGCTGGACAGTGGGATTAAAACGAACAGGTGTGTATGCCTGCTCGTTATTTGCCACCAAGTTAGGTTGGTGGACTTCTCCGGAGATGGCAGGGATGACAACCTGCCTATTGTTAACCGGATTCCGTCTCTGGCGATTCATCTTGCCTGCTCGGGTTCGAGGAACCTGAGCTGAACGCCTGGAGTCGGTACCCTCATCATGTTGAGGGCGCACTACCGCACGAGTCTGGTGGTGATTGTTGATGGGATCCCTTGAGAAGGACTCCTGTTTTTTTGAATTAAGGTCCTGCGGGACCTGCTCATTCACTTCCTCGGAGTAAGGGAGTGAATGGAAATTGCGTTCCGGGGATAACGACCCGAAACGGTTGGAGACTGTAGTCAGCATCGTCTGCTTCTTGATTGCTGGTCGCCGTTGTCCGGACGACCAGGTAGAATTGTTAACTTGGAGGGCTTGACGAGCGGCCTCCAGAGTTGGGATAGTACCGTTGCGACGGTACTCCTTAACCAGTGCATTAGAAACACAGCGCTGATGACGCAAAGTTGGTGATGTCATCCTTAGAGCGGATGACGTTCCAGCAGGAGTAGCAGCATTGGTTTTCACAGCAGCAGACCTCACAGTAGAGGTGTTCCCAGCAGCAGTATTCACAGGGGTGAATTTAAGGAAAGCCATTTTTGTAGAAGATCTTGAAAAAAAGAGTGCCTGTTCCATGTGACAGACATAATCAAGATGAATCCGGCTACTGCATCTTTTTGATGATCATATGTCAATGATTGCCTTGTTGGACAAAGGGCCTAACAGATAAGAAGAACATCACTTTAACTTGGTTAAGGATTCACGTCGGGTTCACCATTTTTGTTACGCACGGAATCCGGGGATGACCTCCTGGACGGGAGATTCAAACGTTCCGATCGGTTTCTAACGGGTTTGTTCGTAGAACCGGAAACATCCAATGATTCCACATCTGTTTGGACCTACTTTCCAAAGGTAGGCGCTCATTAGCTTGTGGGTTAATGAGGCTTGGGAATTTGCATTGGTCGAGAGGATGGGAGGTCGGACTCATCACACCTTTTTGAGGGGAATTATTGTCTACTCCGGGACTCTCTTTATAGATTTAAGTTAAGTTCGTGAATCCTTATTACATTACCAAGTAAAAAATGAGCTTTCCTTTAGTTTTAACAATCAATGATTAAATATGCAAGAAATTTAGAGAATCTTTTATATGTATTCGAGGTTCTTCATCAATATAGAATCATCTATATTTGTTTAGAGATTCTTGGTCAATGGTATCCTTCAAAACATTTATATAAAAGTCTCTTGGTCATTTTGATGACCAGGCTGGTTTTAAAGCCACTCAGTGGGGCACTTGAAGTTTATCGTCATTCAGAAGGACAGAGATTATTTCAATGTTGGGATCGAACCCATAAAATGGGCTACCTACGTATCCTTTGTTTTGAAAAAGGAATCAGAACCCACGTAGTTCGAGTAATGGGATATGATGTTTTATGATTGATGGCTCAAAGATGAATGTCATAATTACTTTTACACTCTAAGCTCACGTGAGTCATGCTCGGTGTGAGAAACAAGAGGTATTGGTAAAATTTAGACAATTGTGCCATAAAAGATGCAATCATAAGAATTTTTTTTGGGGCTTATGTATAGATGACTGTCCAGATAGACGAAGGTTTAGGATTTACTTTTAGGGAGAAAATCCAAGAACAGGGTCCACAAAGTTGTATGTGCTTCATGGAGATTTGAATACTCTTATCTTGGGACTTACTCCTAAGGAGGATGCCCAAGTTAGGAGGGGACTTATGATTGGGTTTTATTCCTGAAAAGGAAACCCAATTCAAAGGTAATTTTATGACTGGTTAAGAGAAATTTTAAGAGACTTGGGGCTTACTCCTAAGAAGGATGCCCAAGATTTATGACTAGGACTTATTCCTGAGAAGGAAGCCTAGGTTAGGGGACTTGGGGCTTACTCCTGAAAAGGAAGCCCAAGGTTATGACTGAGTCTTATTCCTGAAAAGGAGACCCAGGTTAGGGATTAAGGTTTGGGGCTTACTCCTGAGGAGGATGCCCAAGATTAAAGGACTTGATTGGGGCTTATTCTTAAGAAAGATGCCCAGATCAAAGGTTTTATAACTGGGGATTATTCCTGAAAAGGAGACCCAGGTTAAGATTCTCTCATCTTAAAGAATGAGGTTGAATGAATGAACTCTCAATCTTTGGTGACATAAAGATGTTTAAATCACTAGGTTTTGAGAGATATTTCACAGAATTCCTTTCAGATAAGGATGTAAAATCAAGAAATCATGCCATAAATGGCTTTGAAGAGTATCTTGAAGACTGAATCTTGAATAGGAAGGGTGAAATGGCTTAAGAGGGGTAAAAATGGGCAAGATGGGCACCCAAAAAGATAGGGGCGCGCAAGTCTTGAAAGGCGCGCAAGTCCTGCGGCGGCGCGCAAGTATTGGTCGCGCAAGTATACTTGCGCGACATGAGGGGTACTTGCGCGCTTTTCAACCAGTATTGAAATGCTTGAGCGACTCTTTATTAAACCCTTTACCATCCTCTTGAGGTTCTTCCAGAAGAGGGACGTGCAAGTTATATTGCAGGAATTAAGTAGGCGCGCAAGTGTTTGATAAGTTTCAACACTTAGGCCTTCCTTTTTCTCTTTAGATCTTCCGTTCTAGGTAAGAAATTACCTTAGAAGTGTTCCGGAAGCTTTGAGAAGAGACTTGGGCGTCGGGAGCTTCAATCCGAGTTTCTAGAAAAAGATCCTCTCGAATGGGGGGCCCACAGGGTCTATTTATAGGCAAAAGAAGACCCCGGGCGGTTACTGGGCGGTTACCAGGCGGTTACCACATATGTCGCGCAAGTCCCTTGCACGAACATGAGGAGTCGCGCAAGTATTGAGGCGGCGCGCAAGTGTACTTGCGCGACCAAGAGGGAACTTGCGCGATATATGGGCAATGTTCTCATTTTTTATCCCTTTGTCGATTTTTGATGTTTCTTCAAAGGTTTAATCACTTTGAGCTCAGATATTCCCTTTTCCGATCTTTAGATTCTGTGACGAAAGGAGCGTCAACAACATTGGAGATATAAAATAATGTGTACAACCAGAATCAAAAAGTATGTTATCTATTATTTAATGAATTAATAGTGTACCTATCACTACTTCGTATTTTGGATTTTTTTTAGTTGTAGTAATGGAAAAATCTCTCCCTTCCTGCCTTCGAAGTTGTTGGTTGCATCCAAAAACCCTTTTCATAGGGAACTGGTTTGCAAATTTCACTAGTTCTTTGTAGTTTAATTGAAGAAAAATGAATTGGGGTCGAAAATAGTGTTCCTATCCTCTGTCCCACAAGCGTGTTTTTCTATTTGGCAATTAATGTCTAGGTTACCTTTTCTTCCACACCTAAGTCATTTCCTCATCCTCTTCAGGCAATTTCTGGAGTGCTTTTTCCACACCTTTTCTAAGTGGGGTTCTAGAATTTACTAGTACCATTGGATTTATCCATTGGACCACTAGAATTATAGTCCACTTTCTGCTTCATATTTCCAGGATACCCTTGAGATTCATCGATCACCATTTCTACTTTGAGGGCACATCGGACAATTTCCTCATAACTATCGAAGTCACGAATCGCTAGGTATTTCCGTAGGAATGGTTTTATCCCAAACAACAAGTGGTAAAACTTTTATTTGAGGGTAATGACAAATATGGAGGTGTATTGTGCAAGACATGTGAATTTTTCCTCGTATGCTCCAATGGATTCATCATCTTTCTGTATGAGGGAAAGATTTCCCCTTTCTATCTTAAGTCGGAGGGTGTGAGGAAAATGTTTATCGAAAAACATTTTCTAAAAATCCTTCCATTCCAATTCCTCAATCTCTTCCTCAAGCATCGTAGTTTTTATCAATGTCCATAATTGGTCTGCTTCACCCTATATACGATAAGAATTTATAAGAAACTTCTCTTGTTTGGAACATTAAATGACGGAGAATATCTTCTCAATGGAGTTGATCCATTGTTTGGTGATTGTGGGATTAGATGATCCATTGAATGTTTGAGGAAATAGTTTCATGAAGCAATCTATTGTTTCTTCTTCTTTCTTAGGGGTTTTAAAGTTCCTCTACCCCATGTTCCAATTAAAAACAAGAGTTAGCTAAGAGAGTATCAAGAAAAATATTTTGTTTCCTGATCCCATCGGACTGGGCATCTCCTTAGAATAGTCATCACATTGATCTTCAAATTAGTTTTTAGCCCAAGTCCTCATATTACTGGTTATTGGAATGAATAAAAGGAAATTTATGGGTAACACATAAGGGGGAATCCAATTCCAAAAAAGTGATAACTTATAAGTTACATTTATTTACATAACTTATGAATTTATAGGCTTCATTCTAAGTTATCCAAGATCTACTTACAATCATATATTATTAATGTAATTTTTTTTATTACCTTAATAATTGTTAATAGTAATCTTATAAATTTACCAAAGAATATACCTGAGGAGTGTAGAACCAAGAGTGCATCAAGGCTTGTTGTGATGCACCAGTTCCCATTCGATTCTATCTCGAAGCGGTGTTTTCGTGTTTTACCCATAGATACATCTATTTCAGAGCCACCTCAACTTGTTCGTATCCAGACTGGGATGTATTTTCATGATAAACCACATACACTATACTCACGAAAATTTAGGGATGTTTTTGTTATACATAGTCTTATCCTTAAGGATTTCACTTGGGTTTTCTAATCTTAATCCCCAAAATATCAAAACCTATCCTCTGATACCAACTATAACAACCCTAATCTTTTTTACACACATAAACATGATTTATTACATAAACGTTCTCTTAATACATTTCTTAGGATTGAGTGATCTAGTTTCTTGGAAATTTAAAAAAATTACATGAAAAAATAAGACATAAAATACCACATCTTTACTAAAAAATTATTTTACATGACCACAACATTCCTTCATACATAACATTGCATGGGATAACCTGTGGACATACATAAAAAATGGGTGAGCTATAAAGCCTAATAAGGGAGTAAAAAAATAATGCCATGAATAATAAAATACATGTTATTAAAAAGTAATATCAATGGATCATAAGAGACACATGAACATAAAGGCATGATATATCATGATTATCATAACATAGAGATGTGGAAACTACGTTAAACATGATATTAGAATGATCCAAGGCTCATTTCACATGGATCATGGTTAAAACCTAATTTCACTTGAATTATAATGAGTAAACCCTCATTTCACATGACTTATAATTATACTAATCTTTACCCAATTCATTGGAGTGCTATCAGGGTGCACCCTTCATAATCATTTCATTTTATTCATAAGTGTGCCACATGCATCAGATAACATGGGACCATTCAACATCACAAGCTATTAAAAAATTAAAGAATGTGGAATAAATACATGTAAGTAACATTAAATAAGTATATATTCATAATGGTTATTGACCTTGATAGAGAAATTGGTATGGTATTCACTACACAATGATTTTGGTTTGGATAATCGTAGTGCAATTTCAGCAACATAAGGGCGTGACATAAAATTCATAAAAATTGTTGATGAGAAATAAAGGGGTCCCTAATCCTATTTATATGAAATGTAAAGTAAGGGAGTAATATAGATATAGGTCCCAACACATGAAATTTTTAAATAGAAGGTGTAACAAAATAATGAAACTTGAATAAAGAGGAGAGGTGGAATAACTCTTAGGAACTTTTGGAATGGTAACAAGTGAACATGGGAGGGATTAATGAGAGATAAAGAGGTATCCAATCCTTAAAACATAATTAAGGAAGTATGGGGGGGGGTTTAATTCAAACCCTTACATTTTTAAATGAAAATAAAATGGGATATCAACATTAAGAAACTTGGATAAAAATGAGAAAGGAAGAAAGCCCTTATGGAATTTCGACATGGTAACTGGTGTACATGAGAGTTATTAAAGAGTGAAAAATGGGTATATCATTATTTAAAAATAAAGAGGGAAGTATAGGGAGGGTGATAAATAATACCACAAAATTGTTAATCGAATATAAAATTGTAATAAAAATATAAGGAAACTTGGACATAAATAAGGAAGGAAAGTTAGGATCCCTTACATGGAAGTGTATTACATTAAGTGCTTGAGGAGGGAATTAATGATATCTTGGGGTGCCTTGGGAGGATTATAGAGAGATGAGTGTAGAGTAGAGACATGATAAAAAGGGTTATAGTGAAGAGAAGTGGGATCTTGGTTGGGGTTATATAGGAAAATATAGGGGAATTCATTAATATTTCATAAACATAGGTTTTAGAATCTATATAAATAAATATTCAAAACCAAAAACCAACCCATGGTTCTTGCACATGATTTTTTCTAAAGGGGAGTGTAAAAAAGTATTTTATAAGGCCAATGTACAAACATATTAAAATATTAGGCTTGATTATGTGGAGGTGAGTCACACTCTCAAGGAAATCATTTTAAAATGTTAAAATATTTTATAAGTCTTGGAGGTTTCACAATGGCACCATAAAATTAATCAAACAAATCTAAAGTAACATTATTATAAAGGTAAAACATATTTTTTCCATATATCCATTTTATATTATTTTATTACAACACTATTAGGTTATTAAGATGTCATAAATCACATTATTTATTTATACGTAATTTTTTTTACCCAAAAAATCAATTGTCTCGGAGAATTATGAAAAATTCACCATTGGATAACTTCGATTCCTGATTCCAAAAATAATATTTATTTTATGTAAATAATTTTATATATATTAGAATTTTCTCTTTTAAAATAAAAATTTTCATTTATTGAAAATTGATGGGTTTTGACAAAAATAGTTTCTAAACCTTTATAAAAATTACATTTGACTACAAAAACATTATATGATCATTTATATTTAATAAATATTATATAATTATAATAACATATTAAAATAATAATTATTCCAAAATTCATTAATTCATAAAAATAAATTCTTTAAATAAAAATACAGTTTCATTTTTATCATATTAAAATATAATACTTATCAAACTGAATACTTAATCATTTATAAAGTAAAACAATAAGGAATATAATAAAAAATTATAATTAAACAAAATTGTTGGTCAGAGTAGATGACTCAAGAGGGGGTTGAATTTAGTCTCTATAAAAATTAATGTTAAATTTGTTTCTTTAAAACAATATCCCAATATTAAAATAAAATCAAAGTCAGTTTGTAGTGAATTTATATAAGTCCTAAAAGTTTAATTAGTTTTTCTGAAGATTTATTAGTTCTCGGTTTTACCAATATAAATATTATTCAAACATTTGAAAATAATATACTAATTCAATATAGAGATAGACACTTTCTAAACTAACTATCAATTTTTGATTTAACTTAATGAAAAAATACATAATAGATAAAAATAAAAGACAAACAACACAACAGTTAAAACAAGAGGTTCAGTCTCAAGATGGGACTTAGTCCTCTTCACTTGGTGATCACCTACCACCAAGCTATTTATATTAATAAATGTTTGATCCACACCCTAGATCGGGGTTCCCAATAGCACAAAAGGTTGTTCAGGTCACACTTGACCTCTACCATAGTTATTCGTGGGAAAAACTAATAAACAGATCACACAAGATCACTTCCACAGTTCTACGTGGGATACAAGAGTAGAAAGGGATTGAGGGTGAGGATATTTTAGCATCTTTCAGTTAATGTCAGGAGATAGTGTGTGTGAAACAAATAGATGCACACATAGCTCAAAAAATAAACACAAGAAAAAAAAACAGAGTTATAAAAGTAAAAATGGAGTTTAGAAATATCTGTGAGACATGCGGTAAAGCACTGGACTTATTTGATGTAGAGAAAATGATATTCGAGTCCTCTTCTAGAAGTTGGCTCCAAAAAGGATTATCTTAGTATTTGTAATCCTGCTTCCAGGTGTATAGAGGTTCAGCTCTTCGATGTGAGGATTTTCAGCGAGCTTCAGAAGGATGTATCTTGTAATATTAAACTTCTTGCATATTTAATATTCAAGTTCTTTTATTTGAAATATCTTGCATATTCGCATAGCCATTCCTTTTTATTTTTCTAGCGGGTTGAGAGAGATATCATTTAGGTTGATCTTGATATCCATTTATACTTCAAGGTCCAGTAGGCATAAAGATCTCCGCACGTGCATGTACCTCGTACTATATACAGATAGTCCTACAGAAAACCATAAATAATGTCAGAAACATAAATTTGTCTAAATATTACCATTAAAAATAAATTTTACTTAATAAAAATGAAACAGTTAATTATGAATATCGGTGAATCATTTACACCGGTCTATCATCTTCGGTCTGTCATCTTCAGTGTGTCATATTTGGTGTGTCATCTTCGGTGTGTGGAACATTGGTGTGTCCAACATCGGTGTCTCGAACATTGGTCTGTCTAACATCGGTGTGTCGAACATCAGTGTGTTGAACATATGTGTGTCAAATATCAGTGTGTCGAACATTGGTGTGTCGAACATCGGTGTGTCAAACATCGGTTTGTCGAACATGAAATCTGAAAATCCTATGAAGAGTATGTCTTACACAATACATTACACAACTAAGTGACTTCCAAAAATACATGTAAAAAATTCACTTGTAAACATATGGATTTTATATATATAATTTATTGTCTTATTAAAGTATATTTTCAATATTAGATAATTTATTTACTTAAGGATATTAAATTGAATGAAAGAGTAGATAATATAGTTGGAAATTATTTGTGATGATGAAAACTACCATATAATAGAGGGTCCAATAATCTCCACCTTTTTGATAATCACAAATTATGGCATAAATACAAATATAAAAATTCAAAAAATAAGTGGGAATAACATACAACACTGAAGGAGATTATGAAATATAACTAAAGCATTCCCTTGTTTGAGTTTTTAAAACAAAGCTCCCCCTCCATAAATGGTTTATGATGAGTATATTCCATGTGTACTATACCAGAAATTCTCCCACTTAGATTAATAATGTAGGCCTATTCTAAGATTAATAATGTATGCCTCTTTTTTTCTCCCCCTTTTCGGATTAAACAAAAGCAGAAAATAAAAGAAGAAATATCGTTAAAGAAAGATACCATTAAGATTTCCATGAGGATGCATAAAAATACAGTCAAACAAAAAGAACAAATCCCTATCAAAGAAATAAAATTTATCCCTAAGGGTTTGGCTATTGTGGGTCTTTTCCTTTATCTGAAGGGTCTAGAATAGGATGAGATGGTTTGGTAGAGGAAGAGTGAAGAGGTGGTCTAAATATAATACCAGGAAGGAAAACACCTATGGGTACATTTACAGTAAGACTAGGACTTCTTTATGACAACACATGACTGGGAGTTTTCTCTATAATGATCAGTCGAATATGGGAAAGAGACTGAGATACAGTCATTAAAGCAGAAGACCAAGAGGCAGTACAAATGGAAGCTCCTGGAGGGACCACAATGGCTTCATCATGGACATGCAGATATGGAATAAGGAGATGGATGAAATCATTAATGATTTCACCACTATACTGCATAGATTTTCAAAGTCTTTCTTATTCTCCAAGAATTTATTCAGCAAAGGGGTAAACTCTTTCAATTGAGTAACTTTCTTCTTGAAGGATTCAGTGACAGGAGGTAGTCTGATATTCTCGGCTAGAAACTAGAAGCTATTTATGAGTTCTTTCTTTGTATAGATCTTGGTAAAGTACTTATCCACCTTTTCCCAAAACTCATTTTGAGTAGCAGAGGATTCATTGGTGCACTTCCTGACCATATTTTACACAAGGTCATTATTTATGTGTACCTTTTCAAGAGTTTCATTGTCTGAAATACTACAACTATTTTTGAGTTCCTCTATCATCAGTGTTTTGAGAGACTTTAAATCAGTAACATCACTTTTCCCACTTCTAGAACTAGATGGCACATTTAACATTTTTCCAAGCTCCTCTTTCAACTTCATTAGATCCACACTGACTAGATGAGTCACCACATTCCTAATAACATACATAATACCAATAAAGGAGGTCTTCAAGTCAGTGGTTGAAGAATTTATATCATTTCTCATCATTCTTACTTCCTCTTTCAGCAAAGTATTGTGTCTAATAATGGTTTCTGCTATGGTAATGAGATTCTGTTGAATCTCCTGAATCACTATTTTTCAATCCTCATTGCATCAGTATTTGAAATACCTCTTAGAGTGGGGGCTTCACTTCTGGATCCAACTAAGGCTTTCACTGACTCAAATATATCATTTTTAATTGTTCCAAATCAGCCTTAATGACATAGTCACTCGGCACGGTCTGTGCTACTGGATCTACTATTGCAGGTACAACTGGTGGAATAGGTGCAATAGGTTCTGGTTCAGCATGGACTAGTGGAACTGGAGGAGGAGGCACCATCTCCTCATCTGATTCATACTCCAAACCAAAAATGAATGTATCTTGGATCATTATTCCACTATCTAGTATAGGTCCAGTCTCTTGGCTCAATAGTACCAATCCTGATTCTTCATCCTTGAGGCTCAGGAAAAACAATATCTTTATAAACATATTCATTCATTTCTCCATCCATAATAGCATTTTTTGGTACAGAAACCAACTGAACATCATGTACTACATGATCTCTATCCACTTCAATTTCTCCAAGAACTTTCTCAATTTGAGGTACTTAAACCTCAACTTCTTCCTCAAGGCCACCAGCACTAAGTTCATTCAATTCCAAAATGATTTCATGATTTTCATCATTAGGATGGGGTGATGTGTCCTCATGTTCAGTATCTCTATAATCAAGAGTCTCTTGTTCAACATGCTCAACTTCATTACCTTCTCTATGTACATATTCCCCACTAGATCTTTCCACCACTTGTTGTCCCACTTTTAAAGAATCACTTACAAGATCATCATTTCCTCCTTCATCCTTATCATCATCCTCATCATCATCATCATCATCATCATCATCATAATCATCATCATCATCATCATAATAATAATCATCATCATCATCATAATCATCATCATCATCATCATCTCCATACTCCTCATCTGAGTTACTCACATATCCTTCAACTCCAGTAACCTTGGTCTCTTATTAATCCTCATCACCTAACACGGATTCTCTTGAGGGTAAGTCAAAAAGTGTACTATAAGGTCCATAAGACATGTCCTTGGGGATTTCATCAATATCAGGATCATTCTTGTCCTCAAAAGGAGATCCTTACTTCCTTGGTACTTCAGAGTCTTCTTCCTCTTTAGAATAAACTGGTTCTTCTCTTGGTTTGAGACCCGGATCAACCTGATCCTTTGGTTTGGTAGGATGGTCAATTGGATTGAAGTATTCCTATAGTCCTTCCTCATCACCTACCCAACATTGCTTCTAAGGGTTCCATAAGATCTTCATCCTTTTACAAATCCATTTTTGAATACATAAACCACTACATGCACTTATCAATTCATCTTTCTCTTCCACAAAGCCTACCATTTTTATCATGGAAGAGATCATCCTTGGATAGTACAAACATGTTGCCTTCTTATATGGTTTTATCAAATACAAGACATGCACTATTAGATACCTATAGCGTTTTATTTTTATCCCATGTTTCAACAGACATATCATGAATACATCTTGATACATAACAACAGATAAATATCCCTTCCTTGGGTAGATTTGATTTTGTATAAACTTAAACAATAATTTAATTTCTTCTTCAAACTCACTTTCAATAGTCTTCCTAGATTTTCCATTTCCCGTTAGCTCTTTCAGATCATATTCATAAGAGAAAAAATCAGAGGAAGGTGGGATATTAACCGGATAATAAGCATAGACACCTTCATGTGGAATCTTCAAGAACTCAGCCCATTCCTTAGATGAAAAATCTACTTCCTTTCCCTTTACTACTGACTTCATTCTTGCTACCTCATCTTCATCAAGAGATATCTTAAAATGCTGATAGAATTAATGCACTTGCTAGGAATAATAAGGTTTTTCATTATTATCAAAGAAGATCATCCACCCTTGAGATTCCCGTACTTTTAGTAAAAAAGACTTTCCTAACATAAGCCACTAAACAGACACTTCTTTTTCTGCCATAACCACTCAACTTTCTATGCTCGGTTTTGCAGTCCCACTAGACTCACCTTTTTTTCACTTAGCAGAATGTGATTTTCTTGTATCTTGTATAGCGTGCTTGTTCCTTGCCCGGTCGTGGCTTCATATTCCAAAAGAGTTGAGGATGAGGGTTGAGAGATAGAGTGACAAAGGGTAGAAATAATTATAGAAATGGTAAGATAAATGGTCAGGATGAATTGTACTTAATATATCATTTAGGGATTGTATATCGTAAATCATAAAATTTAAATGCGGCAAAAAGAATACCAAAATAGCGTAGTTTTATATAAAATAGAAAAAATTACTAAAGAATCTAAAAAACCTCAGTGTAAAGGATCAGTTTAGGAGATCCATTTTACAAGATCTGTTTCAGTAGATCGATTTTAGGAGATATATTTTAGAAGATCGATTTCAGAGGATCAGTTTTAGAAGATCAGTTTCAGGAGATCGGTTTCAAGAGATCGGTTTCAAGAGATCAGTTTCAAGAATCAGTTTGACAAGATATTTTTTAAGGATCAGTTAGACAAAATCAATTTCAAGAATCGGTTTGACAAGATCGGTTTCAAGGATCGGTTTGACAAGATCAGTTTCGAGGATCATTTTGACAAGATCAGTTTCAAGGATTGGTTTGACAAGATCGGTTTCAAGGATCAGTTTGACAAGATCATTTTCAAGGATTAGTTGGACAAGATCGGTTTCAAGGACTTTAGAGATTTATCATTCCTATTTCATGTCTGATATAGTTTATTCTCTCAATGTTTAAGGGTTTATAGAATATATCAGCAAGCTGATGCTCAGTCCCAATAAACTCAAGAGTTATATAACCTTTTTAATAATGATCTCTCAAAAAATGATGTCTTACATCAATATTCTTTGTTCTAGAATGAGAAATTGGATTCTTAGAAATGTTAATTGCACTTTTGTTGTCAAAATTTATGGGGATTCTCTAGAATTGAAATTCATAGTCTAAAAAGGTGTGTTTCATCCACCAAATTTGTGCAAAACAACATCCAGTAGCAATGTATTCTGCTTTAGCAGCTCATAATGCAACTGAATTTTTCTTTTTACTACACCACAATATTCGTAAATTTCCCAAAAAGTGACATGTTCTAGAGGTATGCTTTCTATTTAACTTACATCCACCAAAATTATCATCTGAATAGCTATCTAAATAAAATGGCTGGCCTTTAAGATAGAACAATTCTATGTTGGTTGTATATTTGAGGTATTTAAAAATTGTTTTAATAGGATTTAAATGTGACTCTTTAGTATTTTCTTTATATCTCGCACACATACACACACTGAACATAATATCTCGCCTACAAGTAGTTAGGTACAACAAACTCCCAATCATTCCTCTATATGTAGTTTGATCAACTGATTTTTCATTTTCATCAAGATCTAAATTACATGTAGAACTCATAGGGGTTTCACTACTCTTAATTCTATCAAAGCCATATATTTTCAAAAGTTATTTTGTGTACTCACTTTTATTTAAAATAATACCTTCGTTATTTTCGATATATTTAAAATCCTTGAAAATATTTAAGTTCTCCCATTAAACTCATTTCATATGTTTGAAATATCATTACATAAAGAGATTTTAGAAGATCCAAAGATAATATCATCTACATATATTTGGGAAATAAAAACTTCTCATGAAATTATTTTTATAAATAAAGCAGGGTCTGTGAGTCCTTTTGTAAAGCCTTTAGAAATAAAAAAATTACTCAACCTTTCATACCAATCTCTTGAATCTTGTTTCAAACCATATAAATCTTTTGATAATTTGAACACATGATCTGGAAAAACTGGATTTGTAAAACTTGGGGGTTTTTCGACAAAAAACATCCTCAATTATATAACCATTTAATAATGAACATTTTACATCCATTTGATATGGTTTAAAATCCAAGTGCATTGCATAGGTAAGGAAGATTCTAATTGCCTCAAGTCTAGCTATTGGTGCAAATGCCCCATCATAATTAATTCCTTCATCTTGATTATTTCCTTGTGCAACTAGTATATCTTTTTTCTAATTATATATCCATATTCATCTACATTATTTCTAAACACCCATTTGGATCATATAGTCAATGTATCCTTCGTTCTATTTATAAGTTTCCAAACTTTATTTCTTTCAAACTGATTACGTTCTTATTGCATGGCTATTACCAAAAATTCACCATTGATTTCATCATTGATATTTTTAGGTTCAATATGAGATAAGAAAGCTTGATGTTCATCCTGGTTTCTTAAGGAAGATCTTGTTTGTGTTCCTTTGTCTAAATCTCCAACAACAACATCTAAGGGATAAATCTTAAGTGTCACAGTTGGTCTAGAGAAGGTAGGACTTGATATTTTAGATTGTTCAGGTTGATCTGGTTCCCTATGGTTAGGAGCTAGAGAATTTCTAGAACAGTATGTTTTCACAGATTCCATCATATGATGATTTGAGGTTTTATCATTAATGTCCAGATTGGACATTTCTTCTTAAATATTTTCTAGTGAGGTCTTGGGGTCATATGGATCTGCTTCATCAAACTTGATGTGTACAGATTCCTCCACACATAAGGTATTCTTATTAAAGACTCTATAGGGTTTTCTAGATGTAGAATATCCAATAAATATTCCATCATCAATTTTAGAGGCAAATTTATCAAAATTTTCTTTAGTGTTAAGAATATAAACTTTACATCCAAACACTTTAAAATAACCTATATTGGGTTTCCAACTATTCTACAACTCGTATGGATTTTTCTGAAGGATGGGTCTGATTAAGACTATGTGTATTATGTAACAAGATGTGTTAATAGATTTAGCCCAGACATAAATGGGTAGATCATATTCCTTAATCATTGTTCGAGCAATTTCCTTTATGGTTTTATTTATTATTTCTACCACACCATTCTGTTGAGGTGTTCTTGGAGGAGAGAAATTATGATTATAGCCATTTTGTGAGAAAAATGCTTCAAAATATTGATTCTCAAACTCACAGCCATGATCACTTCTTAAGGATTTAATCTTAAAACCACTAAGATTTTTTCCAAACCTAGTATACTTGGTAAAATGTGAACAAACATCACTTTTATGAGAAAGGAAAAAGTTCTAGGTGTACCTAGAGAAATCATCTACAAGAACATAAAAATTGTGCTTCTCATTGAGACTTGAAACTCTAGATGGTCCAAACAAGTCCATGTAAACCAACTAGAGAGTTTGAGAAGTAGTTACCTATTTTTTTGTTTGAAAGAGATTTTATGTTGCTTTCCTTTTTGAAAAAGATTGTAGACCTTATTGTTTGGAAACTCTAATTTGGATAAAACTATGACTAAGACTTTTCTAGTTAAATTTCTAAGAGAGTGTATGTTGTAATGTCCTAGTCTTTTATTCTAGAGCCAAGACTCTTTGTGAAAGGCATTTAGACAAGAGACATTCTTTGAGGCTAGTGTTCCTAGATTTATTGCATATACATTATCATTTCTAAGAGCAGTAAATACTAAATTATTATTGGTATAAAAAACATGGCATGGATCATTTTTTAATTTGACATTAAATCCATTATCACAAAATTGAGATATGATGATCAGGTTATACTTTAATCCATCAACATACAGATCTTTAGAAATTAAAATAGAGTTAGGGTTAATAATCTGGCCTTGGAAGAGGATTTTTCCTTTACCATTGTCACCAAATATTGCATGTCCTCCATAAATCATGATAAGACTTTTAAAGCTTGAATAGTCTCATTTCATATGTCTTGAACACCCACTGTCCAAGTACCAAAGCTCTTTACAGGATCTCATTATGCATTTTATGTACAAAATAGTTTAACCAAGAAACGACTTTGGTACCCATATTTGTCTGGGTCCACATACATTAGTAATATATGCTTCAGGTACCCCCAACTATCATATGGGTTTCCTATATCCAGAATATAGAGTGTTTAAAAAGTAAACTCAGTTTGGTCCTGAAGAATTAGATGAAGTAGATGAATTTTTGGAACTGGAACTTGCTGTACAATTCTGGTTTTTGAAAAATGTGGTAGATTTTCTAGATTTTGGATTAAAAACATGATTTGGATAAATTTATTTGTGCTGGTTGATATCTTATACCATAAGTATACCTAGAAGAAATTTTTTACCAATAATTTGAGTAAGAGTATCTTTAACATTATTAAACATTTCTAAGTCTTTCTTCAATTTCTCATTAGACATTTTTAACTCACTATTTTCTTTGAGAAGTTGAGCATTTTTGTCTTTTTCATTTATAAGTTAAGAATTATCAATCACACTAAAATCATGTTGTTTCTTCAAAAATTTATACCTATATTTCAACTCATTACATGTTTCTTCTTAGATATAAAAATATTTGAATAATTTATCATTTGTTATATTCTCAGACTCACTTTCAGAATAATAAGAATTATGTATAGGAGAGTCTAAGGTTACCTCAGTTGTGTTTTTCATAAAACACATATTTTCCATATCATCTTTCTCAATCTGAGAATAGCCAGATTCACTTGAGCTGTCCCCAGAGGCACTCCATGTGGCCTTCATTGCTTTCTTATACCTTCTATCCTTATTTTTATACTTTTTCTTGTATTTTATCTTTGGACAGTTAACCTTGACATGTCCTTACCTTTTACATTCGTATAAAATTATCTCTTCTGATTTCTCATTTTTCGTCCAATCCTTTTTCCAATCCCCTTGTTATCGTACTTTTTTTTTGTAATTTAGATTTCTAAAAAAATTATTTTTCCTATAAAATTTCTTGAATCGTCTCTCCAGCTGGGCCATTTATTCATCATTGTTTGAAGCTACTTCATCACTGCTTGAGCTTTCAATAGCACCTTGACCTTTCTCCTTATCTTTACTTTTAAAATCAGCTGTCTTGAAGGCTAAAAATTTTCATTTTGGTTAATCCTCCTCTTTATTTACATTTAATTTTTCTTTCATACATAATTAATTTTCCAATAAATTCCTTCATTGGAATCTTATCAATATCACATGATTCTCTAATAGACGTAGACATTCCACACCATCGTTCTGGTAATCATTGTACAATTCGCATGATATGCTCTTTGGATATTACTTCTCTTCATAAGGAAATAATGGTATTCACAATTTCATTGAACCTGAGATACATATCAGAAATTTACTCATCGATCTTCATTCTAAAGTTTTCGTATTTAATATTATAAGTATTTAATCACATTTCTTTAGAATTATATGTTCTTTCATGAGAGAAAATAGAGTGTCCCAAATTTCATGTGCAGTTTTACAAGTAGAGATACAGTTAAAATCTTCATCTCACAGTACATAGTACAGATCATTAATTTCTTTACAATTATTGTTATAGGAAGTCTCAGTATGTTCATCCCAAGTGTTTCTAGTAGTTTCTAGAATTGTATATTTACTTTTAATAGAAGACCATATTTCAAATAACATGCTTTCTAGATGTATTTTCATCTTAAGCTTCCACTGAGCATAATTTGGTCCATTAAAGAAAGGTTGTATATTGGTAATAGTCCCATCTAATATATTTTCCATGATAATGATTGTAGCAGAATGTCAAAGAGATGAAAATTTATAAATAACAGAAATTTTGAGATCTTTGAAAAACCACTATAATCACAGTTGAGAAGATTTTGAAACTAACAAAAACTTTTAATCCTCTGATACCAAATTCTGGTCGGAGTTGATGACTCAAGAGGGAGGTGAATTGAGTATATAAATTTTTTTGTTAAAATTGGTTCTATAAAATTATATCCCCCCTATTAAAATAAAATAAAAGTCAGTTTGTAGTGAATTTATATAAGTCCAAAAAGTTAAATTATTTTCTCTGAATATTGATTGGTTCTCAGTTTTACAAATTTAAATATTAGAAAAACTTTTTAATCTAATCTATTGATTCAAAACATTTATAAAAACTTTTAAACTAACTATCAATGTTTGGTTTGTCTTAATGCATGAAATACATAATAGATAAAAATATAATACAAACAGAACAGCGGTTAAAACAAGAGGTTCAGTCTCAAGATGAGACTTATTCCTCTTCATTTGGTGATCACCTGCCACCAAGATTTTTATATTAATAAAATTTTAATCCACACCCAAGATCGGGGTTCACAACAGCACATAGGGATGTCCAGGTCACACTTGAACTCTACCATAATTATTCATGGAAAAAACTAATAAAATGATCACACATGATCTCTTCCACAGTTCTACAAGGGATAAAAGAGTAGAAAGACAGAGTATCGTAGTCTCTATAATCTAGCTTCCAGGTGTGTAGAGGTTCAACTCTTCGATGTTAGGATGTTCAGTAAGCTTCAGCAGGATGTAGATTGTAATATTAAACATCTTTTATACTTAAGATTTAAGTTCTTCTATTTTCAATATCTTGAATATTTTCACAACCAATGTTTTTGTCTTTCTAGCGGGTTGAGAGAGCTATCTTTTAGGTTGATCTTGTAATCCTTTTAAACTTCAAGGTATTGTAGGTGTGAAGATCTACGCACATGCATGTGCCTCATAATACCTATGGACATTCCTATAGACAACATTAAATAATGTCAGAAACATTAATTTGTCTAAATATGACTGTTAGAAATAAATTTGTCTTAATAAAAATGAAATAGCTATTTTTGACTATCGGTGAGTCATTTGCATCGATCATCCATCTTCGGTCTGTAATCATCATTCTGTCATCTTCAGTATGTCATATTCGATGTGTCATCTTCGGTGTGTCATCTTCGGTGTGTCATCTTCAGTGTTTCATATTCGGTGTATCATCTTTTTTTGTCTTCTTCGGTGTGTGGAACATCAGTGTTTCAAACATCAGTGTGTCGAACATCGGTGTGTCGAACATCGGTGTGTCCAAAATCGGTGTGTCAAACATCGGTCTGTCGAACATTGTTGTGTTGAACATTAGTTTGTCAAACATCAGTTTGTCGAACATTGGTGTGTTGAACATCGGTGTCTCGAACATCGGTGTGTTGAACATTAATGTGTCGAATATCGGTGTGTCGAACATCTGTGTGTCGAACATGAAATATAAAAAGCCTATGAATATTATGTCTTACACAAAACATTAGATGAGTAAGTGACATACAAAAATACAAATAAAAAATACACTTGTAAACATATGGATTTACAAATATAAGTTATTTCCTTATTAAAGTATATTGTTCAGTATGATATAATTTATTTACTTAGAGATATTAAATGGCCTGAAAGAGTAGAATCTGTAGTTTGACAATATTTGTGATTATGAAAACAACCATATCATAAAGGGTCCAACAGAAGTGTTCTTATAACACTATTATTATAAAAATATTAATAAAACCACAATTTAATATAATAATTTATATATTTCTAAAAAGTACCATTTTACCCGAAAAATTCAATTTATCAAATTCAATATATTTTTAAGAAAACATGTTCTCATACCAGAAATGATGGAATAAAACTTTTATTTATAAAAGGGATTACACAAAATGTAACTAATTTCTTGTTACATAACCCCTTATTACACTCGCAAAAAATCTAAGGGTAAGGTGTGCGATGGTGACAGACTATTGGGGTGGCCTGGATAACATCCCATTGTTGATAATGTCTATTAACTTCCACTTCCCCCATAAGTAATTCCATTCAAGATTAACATGTTGATGCTCTACTTGGGCTTGGTCAAGAGAGATGCCCAATGATCCTACCTCCTTTCTAAGCTATGAAAAATGAGCTTCGTATGGCTCGAGTCTACTAGATGAGGTCATCCTCTCCTTTGTCTATGTACAAATAATTATTTCTTTAACCTTAAATATATATAAATCATGTGATCACTATTCAATGTATATATTATCAACAGTAATGGTACATAACAGTAACTTTAACCCAATAATAAAAAAGGTGTTCATCTGTTTTCTATATTCATAATACATTTAATTAAATAAAAGAAATGGAATATTATTCATGAATTTTTGGGTCATTAAAACCTTCCCCCCTTAAGAAATTTTTCCCTCAATATTTTCTTTTCCCACACTAAAACAGATGTGGGAAACTCTGCCTTATCACTTCCTCTGTTTCCTACGTTGCTTCTTCAAACTTTTGGTTTCTCAACAACACTTTGACGAGGGAAATTGGCTTATTTTGTTGAAATTTTTCCCTATGATCTATGTTTTTCACTAGATTCTCTGAACAAGTGAGGTCATTCTCTAATGGTACCACATCTGGATTGAGTACATGTGATGTATCAATTATGTACTTTCTCATGATTGATACATGGAATACATAATGTACTTGAGATAGATTCGGTGGGAGTTATAGTTGATATTACATTGCTCCAATGTGATAAAGGATCTCAAAAGTGCTGATGTACCTTGGGCTAAGCTTTCCCTTCACCTCAAATCGCATAAATCTATTCCATGGTGATATGTGGAGGAATACCATGTCTCGAACATCAAACTCTAGGTCTCATCAACGATTATTAGCATAGCACTTTTGTAAACTCTAAACATCTTTAATGAGCTACTAGATGGTCTTAACCTTCTCCAATATTTCTTTGACCATTTATGGACCTAGGTGTTTTCAGACCCTAACTTCATCCCAAAATGCTGAAGTTCTGCACCTCTTTCTATAAAGGGATATATAAGGATCCATTTGGATGCTTGAGTGGAAACTGTTTTTGTAAGAGAACTCAACCAGAGGAAGATATTGATCCCATCCTCTATTGAAGTCCAATGAGAATGATCCCAACATTTCCCCCAATGTTTGGATAGTGTTCTTATATTGACCATAATTTTGAGTATGATAAGTTATACTGAACTTCAGCTCAGTATTTCGAGCATGTTGAAGACTCTTCCATAACATAGTGGTGAATCTTGGATCTCGATCAGATACAATAGATAGTGGTACTCCATGTAGTATTATCACTTCTCTGATGTATATCTATGACAGTTTATCCAATGATAAATCCTCTCGAATTTCAAAGAAGTGTGCAGTCTTTATAAGATGATCCACAACAACCCAGATAGCATTGTTTCGTTTTTATGTCTTCGGAAGTCCAGTGAAAAAGTCCATGGTGAAGTTTTCCCATTTCCATTCTAGAATTGGTAATGGTTTCATAACCCACTTAGACTTCTTCCTCTCAGCCTTTACATACTAATATAATACAAAATTTTATGTATACTCAACAATATCCTTCATGTTATTCCACCAATAATGTTCTCAGAGATCTCGATAAAACTTTGTGTTTCATGGGTGAATAGGGAAATTTGAAATATGTGCATCATCAAAAAGTTCGTTCCTTTACTCTGGATTTGACAGAACACATAGTCTTGACATAAATCTAATAATTCTTTCATCATTGACTTTTAAATCAGAGTATTTACCTTTTATAATAGTTTTCACATTCTAATGAATTCCCACATAATCCTTTTGATCATCCTTTAACATTTACAAAACAAACAGTTGAGAAATAATTTGTGAAAGGATTAATGATGCTCTCTTATTTATGATTACCATGTCTGTCTTCATCAAATCTAAGAATATTGGATCCTTTTAAATTCTCAATAATGATGAAATCACTAGATCCTTTTTGCTTAGAGAATCTTCCACCATATTTCCTTTCCCTGGGTGGTAATGGATTGTGAAATCATAGTTTTTGATCAGCTCTAACCATATTCATTGGTGCATGTTCAACTCTTTATGTGTGAATTTATACTTGAGGCTTTTTTGATCCGTCTATATTTCACACTTCTCCCCAAAGAGGTAATGTCCCCAAATTTTTAATGTTAATATTACTGCAGCTAACACCATATTATGTGTTGGATAGTTTTACTAATGAAATTTCAATTTCCATAAAAAATATTGGATGAAATTTTCAATATTCATCAACACACATCCCATTCCCTTTTCAAAGAAACGCTAAATGCCAAAAAAATACACTTGTTGGTTGTGTGAGCATGGGCACAGTGATAAGCCTCCTTTTGAGCTCCATGAAGATCTCTTCGCATTCATCACTCCAAGAAAACATGACTCCCTTCTGAGTTATCATGGAAAGAGCGATTGACAATCCTAAGAAATTTATCACAAATAGGAGATAATATACACCTAACCCCAGGAATCTACGGATATCCCTCACAAATGTTGGCCTTCTCTATCCCTCAATTGCACTTATCTTAGTTGGATCCACAAATATCACATTTCTTGTGATGACAAGACCCAATAATGAGACCTCCTTCAAATAGAACTCACACTTTCTGTACTTTCCATAGAACTTATCCTTTCACAAGGTCTCTAGTATAGTTCATAGCTGCTCCTCCTTCTCCTCCTTGGTTTTGTAGTATATTTGAATATATCCTTTAAATACTGTCCTAACTTTTTCGATGTAAATTCTAAAGACTCTGTTCATCAAGTCCGTGAATATTTCTAGATAATTAGTGAGTCTGAAAGGAATTTCTATGAATTCATAGGGATCGTACCTTCTACCAAAAGCTTTCTTGGGGATATCCTCCTTCATTACCCTTACATGGTAATATCCTGACTACATATCCACCTTGGAGAAGTATTGTGCTCCACTTAGTTGATCAAATAAGTCAACAATACGTGGTAGAGGATACATGTTCTTTATTGTGATTTTTTTGAGACTATGGTAATCAATGCAATGGCGCATTGGCCCATCCTTCTTATGAAGAAGAGGACTCATGCACCCCATGGTGAATCACTTGGGTGTATAAAACCTTTATCTGGATTCTCTTATAGTTGTTACTTTTGATCCTCAAGCTTCATAAAAACCATTCTATATGGAGTCTTGGATATTGGAAATTCCCCAAGTATATGATCAATAAAGAATTCAACATCACTTCTAGAAGTAAGACTGGGAAATTCCACAAGAAACAATTTAGTGAATTCCCTCACAGTAGGAATGTCTTTAAGGAGCATTGCTTCCTTAGAATCAATCATCTAAGAAAGATACTCATGATCAAAGGGAAGAAATATCCATGCTTGAGATGATGGTTCTAAAAAAGATTAATACTCCTTCTTTTACTTGTACAGGATTAACGGTTGGTTTTCCATATAGAGAGTGATTTCCCTCTCACAGAAATTTATGTTTTCTTTATATATGTAAAGCCAATCCAGTCCAAGATTGATTCAAATTACACTAGAGATATTATGGTGAGGTTCACCAGGAAGTTAAATATGCACATTGTGACATGGGAGGAGTCATATTCATGGGATGTAATAATTTCCCCATTTTCTATTCTAACCAACATCTCTACATCCATGATTTGTGGTGGTGTTTGGATTTTTCTAATAACATTTCGGCATAAGAAATAATGTGTAGAACCATAATCAAAAAGTGTGTTCTCTATTCATGAATAAATAACTAGCGTACCTATCACCACTTCTTTGTTGAGATTTTTTTCAGCGGAAGTGATGGGAAAATCTCCCCCTTGCAGCCATGGATGTTTTTTGTTGCCTTCGAAAACCCCTATCTAAGGGAAATTGTTTGAGAAGTGTCTTGGTTCTTTGTAGTTAAAATAAAAAAAAATGCATTGAGGTTTGAATGGAGTGTTCCTATACTTTGTCGCAGTAGTGGGTTGTTCATATCAAAAATTAATGTTCAGGATCCCCTCTCTTCCACAACTAAATCATCTCCACGTCCCCTTTAAACAATTTCTGGGGTTCTTCTTTCTGCACCATTGGAAAGTGGGGTGCTAGAATTTCTTGGTACCGTTGGATTTTTTCATCATACTGGTATAATTAACGTCCAATATCCACTTATTATCCCCATGATACCCTTTAGATTCCCCAATCTTCATTTTGACTTTAAGGGAACATCGGATAATTTCCTCATAGCTATCAATGTCACAAATCGCTTGGGATTTCCATAGGCTTGGTTTTAGCCCACAAAAGAAGCTATCAACCATTAATTCAGGCATAAAGAAAAATTCTACGGCATATCGTGAAAGCCATTTGAAGTATTCCACATAATCGCTGATGGATTCATCATCTTTTTTCTTAAGGGAAAGGAAGTCAATTTCCATATTATGTTAGAGGGTGCAAGGAAAATATTTTTCGAAACAAAATTTCTATAAATCCATTAATTACAACACCTAAATATCTTACTCAGGCTTTGTATTTATTATCAAGGTCCACCACTGATCAGCTTCACCCTCCATATGATAAGAAACCATAAGAGCCTTCTCTTTTTTGGAACATTGATGGATGAAGAAGATCTTCTCAAAGTAGTTGATCCATTTTTTGGTGATTGAGGACCGGATGATCCACTAAATATAGGAGGAATTTGTCTCATGAAGCTCTTAATTTATTCTTGTTCTTTCTTAGGGGGGTTGGATGTTTCTCTTTACCCATATTTCTATTCAAAAATTTATTTAACTGAGATAGTATCAGGAAAAAGTATGTGATTTTCACTCCCATCAGATTGGGCATCTCATTATAACTATCATCATATTGACATTAACATCAATTGTTAGCTCGATTCATCCTATTACCAGCCATTGGATGGAATAAAAGGAGTTTTTGGGCTTACACAAAAGGGGAATATAATGAAAAAAATGGATAACTTATAAATTACATTTATTTCCTTAACTTATGAATTTATAGGCTTCAATATATGTATTTGTGATCTACTTCCCAACATATATTCTTATAAGGAACATTTTATTAACTTTATAATGGTTCATACTAAAATTATGAATTTATGAAAGCATATACCCTAGGAGTGTCGAACCAAGAGTGCAGTATGGCCTATAGTCGTGCCCTAGTTCCTGTTCTTGTCTATCTCAAAGTGGTGTTTTTGGGTTTTACCCCTACATACCTTTGTGCCTGATCCACCTATACTTGTTCGTATTGAGACAGGGATATATTTTCTTGATAAACCACATACAAAATACTCACCAATATTTAGGTAGGTTTTTTTATGCTTATTCTTATCCCAAAGTATTTCACTGGGTTTTTCTAATCTTAATCTCAATAATAAATAATCCTATCCTTTGTTACAAACTATAACAACCCTTCTCTTTGCTACAGACGTAAATATGGTTTATTACATAAATATGCACATAAGACAACTTTGAGGATTAATAGTTCTACTATATTGGACTTTAGAAACATTACATGAAATCTTAAGAAATAAAATACAACATATTTTTTGAAAACATATTTTACATGACCACAACATTCCTTCGTAATTATCATTACATGGGATAACCTAAGGACATACATAAAAATGAGTGAGCTTTAAATCCTAGTAAGGTAGTTAAAAAGGTATAAAATGAAAATAAAATACATGTTAGGCAATAGGGGTATCAATGGATCGTAAGGGAAACATGAACATAAAAGCATGATATAGCATGATTATCATAACATGGAGATTTGGAAACAAAATTTAACATGATATTAGCATGAGAAAAGGCTCATTGAACCTAGGTAATGAGTAAACCCTAATTGAACTTGAATTAGCTTCTTCCACAAGTTTCAGGATGAATAGAGAAATTCAAACTATGTGCATCATCCAAAATTTATATCTTTAACTCGGGATTTGATAGAACACATTGTCGTGGCCCAAATTTCATAATTCCTTCTTCATTAATATTGAACTCTAATAATTTTCCTTTTCTGATAGTTTTCTAATTCTTCTGAACTACCACATCATATTTTTGGTCACCCTGTATCATTCCAAAAGAGGCAATTGAGAAATAATTTTTGAAATGATTGATGATTCATCATTCTTTATGATTTACATGTCCATCTTCAAAAAATATAATAAGATTGGATTCTTTTCAATTGTCATCAATAATTTAATTGAATGATCCTTTATACTTATGGCATCATCCACCATATTCTTTTTCCCAAGGTGGTAATGGATTGAGCAGTCATAGTCTTTGATTAGCTCTGACCATCTTCATTGGTGAATGTTCAAGTCTTTTTGTGTGAATATATACTTGAGTCTTTTCTGATCCCTGTATATTTTACACTTACACCCAAAGAGTTAATGCCAAAAAGTTCGTGAAGAAAAAATTACTACAACCAGCTCCAGATCATGTGTTGGATATTTTTTCTCATGAACATTCAATTTCCTTGAAGAATAGGCAATGAATTTGTCATTTTTCATCAACAAACAGCCCATTGACTTCTTCGAAGCATCACTTAAAACCACAAAAAGTTCTCCACTTGTGGGTAGTGTGAGCATGGGTATAGTAATAAGCCTCATTTTAAACTCCATGAAGATCTATTCACATTCATCCCTCCAAACAAACTTGACTCACTTCTGATATAGCTTGGAAAGAGGGATTAAAAATTGTGAGAAATTTCTCACAAATCAGTGATAATATCCAGCTAACACCAAGAACCTACAGATATTTTTCAAAGATGTTGGCCTCAAACATCCATAAATTTCTTTTTTCTTGGAAGGATCCATAGATATCCCATTGATTGTGATGATATGACCCAAAAATGATACCTCCTTCCACAAGAAATCACACTTACTATACTTTTCATAGATCTTATCCTTTCGAAAGGTCTCTAGTATAACACATAGATGGTCCTTATACACCTTATTGGTTTTGAAGTATATTATAATATCATCTATAAATACTACAAGAAATTTTTCAAGGTAATATATAAAGAATATATTCATCAACTCCATGAAGATTGGTGTAGAATTAGTTAGTACAAAAGGCATTACTATGAATTCATAGTGCACATACCTTATATGAAAAGTAGCCTTGGCGATATACTCCTTCTTCACCCTTACATGGTAATATCCTGACTACAGATTCACTTTGGAAAAGTTTTTTTCTCCACTTAGATAATCAACAAATTCATCAATATGTGGTATAGAATACTCGTTCTTTATTGTGATTTTGTTGAGCCCATGATAATTCATGAAATAGCACACTAACCCGTCCTCCTTATTGATGAAGAGGATTGGTGTACCCCATAGTGATGCACTTGCGTGTATAAACCCTTTATCCAGATTCTCATTTAGTTATTTATTTAGATCCTCAAGCCCCACAACATTCATTTTTTATAGAGTCATTGTTATTTAAAACACCCTAAGTATAAGATCAATTGATAATTAAAAATCTTTTCTAGGATGAAGACTAGGCAGTTCCACAGAAAAAACTTCAGTGAATTCCCTTAACATATTTATATCATTAAGGATGTTTGATTCCTTAGAATCAATCATCTAAGAAATATACGCATGAACATAGGGTAGTAATATCCATGCTTTAGATGAACATTCTAAAGAAGATTTATCCTCCTCCTTGCACTTTTACAGAATCCGGGGTTGATTTTCCATATAGAGAGTTATTTCCCTCTCACAAAAATTTATGTTCGATCTGTATATGTTAAGAAAATCCATGCCAATAATTGCTTCAAATTCTACTGTAGGGACAATGGAATGGTTATTCGGGAATTTTAATCCATAAATTGGGACATGGTAGTTGTTATATTAAAGGGATGTAATAATTTCCCCATTTCCATTCTTACTTACATATCTACTTCCATGATTTGTGGTGGTGTTTGGATTGTTCTACTAAACTGTCGAGATATAAAATAACGTGTAGAACTAGAATCAAAAAGTATGTTTGATATTATTTAATGAATAAATAGTGTACCTGTCACCACTTCATTTTTGGGATTTTCTTTAGTGTTAGTAATGTAAAAAAGCTCACCCTTCCTTCCTTCATGGTTGTTGGGTTTTTTTTAAACCCTTGTCATAGGCAACTGGTTTTCAAAGTTCATTGGTTTTTTGTAGTTGAAGAAATGAAAAATTAATTGGGCGTCAAACAGAGTGTTCTTCTCCTCTTCCGCAGAAGGGGGTTTTTCTTTTCTGTAATTAATGGCTATGTTCCATTTTCTTCCACACCTAAAGCATTTCCTAGTCCCCTTCCGGAAATTTTTGGAGTGCTTTTTCCACATATTTTCCATGTGGGGTGTTACAATTTATTAGTACTGTTGGATTTATCAATTGTACCACTAGAATTAAATTTTACTTTCTGATTTTTATCCTCGCGATACCCCTGAGATTCACCGATCACTATTTCTACTTTGAGGGAACATCAGACAATTTCCTCAAAGCTATCGAAGTCACGAATCGCTAGGGATTTCTGTATGCTAGGTTTTAGCCCACAAAATAAGTGGTTAACCTTTTATTCGGGGGTAACGAAAAATCCAGAGCTATATAGTGCAAGCCATGTGATGTTTTCCTCATATGCTACGATTGATTCTTCATCTCTCCACGTAAGGGAACGATTTTCCCTTTTCATCTTAAGTCAAAGGGTGTGAGGAAAATATTTATCGAAAAACATTTTCTAGAAACCCTTTAATTCCAACACCTAGATCTCTTACTCAGGCATCACATTTTTTATCAATGTCCACAATTGGTCTGCTTCACCTTACATACGATAAGTATCCATAATAACCTTCTCTTATTTAAAACATTGAACGATGGAGAAGATCTTCTCAATAGTTTTGATCCATTGTTCAGCGATTGAGGGATCAGATGATCTATTTAATGTAGGAGGACATTATCACTTGAAGCTCTCGATTGTTTATTTTCCTTTCTTAGGGGTACGAAAGTTCCTCTTGACCTATGTTCCAATTAAAAACTTGAGTTAACTAAGAGAGTATCATGACAATGTTTGTGATTCCTGCTCCCATCAGATTGGGCATCTGATTAGAATAGTCATCACATTGATCTTTAAATTAGTTGTTAGCCTAAGTCCTCCTATTACCAACTATTATATGGAATAAAAGGAACGTTATGGGTAACAAATAAAGGGGAATAAAATGCCAAAAATGGATAACTTGTAAATTACATTTATCTCCTTAACATATGAATTTATAGGCTTCAATCTAAGTTATCCATGATATACTTCCAAACATATGTTCATAGGGAAATTTTTTATTACCTTAATAATGATTCATACTAATATTTTGAATTTACCAATGCATATCCCCTAGGATTGTAGAAGCAATAGTGCAGCAAGGCCCGTTTTCTTTCACCGGTTCCCGTTTGAGTCTACCTCGAAGTGGTGTTTTCATGTTTTACCAATAGATTCATATGTTCCAGAGCCACCTCAAATTGTTCGTATCCAGATAGAGATGTATTTTCTTCATAAAAAACATACTCTATACTCACCGAAATTTATGGATGTTTTTGTTATACATAGTCTTATCCCTAATGCTTTCACTTGGGTTTTTTAATCCTAATAACGAAAATCATTAAACATAACCTCTAATGCAAACTATAATAACTTTGATATTTATTACACACATAAACATGATTTATTACATAATATTTCACTTAATAAAACTATAAGGATTGAGAGATCTAGTGTCTTGGGAAATTTGTAAAATTACATGACAACTTAAGAAATAAAATACAACATCCTTATTGAAAACTTATTTTACATGACCACAACATTCCTTCATACATAGCAATGCATGGGATAAACTGTGGACATAAATAAAAAAAGGGGTGAGCTATAAATCCTAGTAATGGAGTAAAAAAGGCACACCGTGAATAATAAAATACATTTTATTCAATATGAATATCAATGGATCATAAGAGAAATTTGAACATAAAGGCACAATGTAGCATGATTATCATAACATGGATATGTGGAAACAACATTAAACATGATATAAGCATGAGCCAAGGCTCATTTCACATAGACCATGAGTAGACCATAATTTAACTTGAATTATAATGAGTAAACTCTCATTGCAAATGACCTATCATGATACTAATATTTACCCAATGCATTGGAGTGCTATCAGGGTGCACCCTTCATAATCATTTCATTTCATGCATAAGTGTGCCACATGCATCATATAACATAGAATCATTAAACATAATAATCTATTACATGATTAAATAATGTGTAATACATACATGTAAGTAGTATTCAATAGGTATATTTGAATAATGTTTAATACACTTGATGGAGAAATTGGTATGGTATTCAGTACAAAATGATTTTGGTTGGGATCATCTCGGTGCAATATTAGCAGCATAATGGGGTGACATGAAATTCATAAAAATGGTTAATGATAAAAAAATGGGTCCCTCATCATATTTACATGAAATTTAAAGTAAAGGGGTCATATAGATACATGTCCCACCACATGAAATTTATAAATAGAAGGCGTAACAAAATCAAAAAACATGAATAAAGAGGAGAGATGGAATAACTCTTACGAAATTTTGGCATGGTAACGGGTGTACATGGGAGGGATTAATTATAGATAAAGAGGTATCTAATCATAAAACATAATTAGGGAAGTATGGGGGGTTTAAAACATACCCAAACATTTTTAATTGAAAATAAAATAAGATATCAACATTAAGAAACTTGGACAAAAATGAGAAAGGAAGAAAACCCTTGCAGAATTTCTGCATGGTGACTGGTGTACATGGGAGTTATTAAAAAGAGAGAAAGGGGTATATCATTATTTAAATACAAGTAAGGAATTATAATTAAGGTTAGAAATAATACCCCAAAATTTTTAATTGAAAATAAAATGGGAATAAAAATATGAAGAAACTTGGACATAAATAAGGAAGGAAAGACGTGATACCTTTTATGGAAGTGTGTTACATCAAGAGATTGAGGAGTGGATTCTTGATAGACTGGGGTGACTTGGGAGGATTATAGAGAGATGAGTGTAGAGTAGATCTCAAAATGTTTTTTAGTGAATATAAGTATAATTTTGGGAGGGTTTATATAGAAAAAGATAGGGGAATTATTTTATATTTCACAAACAAAGGTTTTGGAATCTATATAATTATATATTCAAAAAAAACCAACCCATGGATTTTTACCATGTTTTTTTTTCAAAGGAGAGTGGAAAAAACTATTTTATAATTCCAATTTCCAAAAATATTAAAATATTAGGATTTCTTATGTGGAGGTGAGTGACACTCTCAAGGAAATAATTTTAAAATGTTAAAATATTTTATAAGTCATGTAGGGTCCACTAAGGCACCATAAAATTAATCGAAAAAATATAAAATCACTGTATTTTATATTTAAAACATATATTGGCTGGATATCCAATTTATAGTATTTTATTTCATCACTATCATTTCATTATGATGTCATAAAACACATTATATATTTTTAAGGTATTTAATTTTTACCCAAAAATTTGTTTGTCTCAAAAAATTATGAAAAATTATCCATTAGATAATTTAAAAATTCTGATTCAAAAAATAATTTTAATTTTATCCAAATAATTTTATAAATATTTTAATTTTGAATTTTAAAATAAAAACCATTATTTATTGAAAATTGAGTGGTTTTGAAAAAAAAAATTTCCAAACCTTGATAAAAATTACATTCGTCTTTATAAAAATTATATGATCATTCATATTTAATAAAAATTTATAATTATGATATTTTATTATGATATTTTTTATTCCAAAATTTTTCTAATTAATGAAATTAAATTCTTTAATTAAAAATAAAGTTTCAGTTTTATTGTATTAAAATATAATTCTTATCAAACTGAATAATTAATCATTTATTGAGTAAACAAATAAGGAATATAATAACCACTTATAACTAAAATAATTTTTCATATAACACTATTATAATAAAAATAATAATAAATCCCTAGTTTAATATAATTATTTATATATTTCTAAAAAATACCATTTTCCCCAAAAAAACATTTCACCTAATTCCTTGTATTTTTAAGAAAAAATAATATCATAGAGGACTTGATGGAATAAGACTTTTGTTTATAAAATATATTACACAAAAATTAACTAATTTATTTTTACATAACCTACTATAACACTCCAATAAGACCTAAGGGTAAGGTGTGCAATGATGAAAGACTCTTTGGTTGGCTCAGATAATAACGCTCGGGTGGGAATCTCTATTAACTTCAACTTCTCCCGTAGGTGATTCCGTTCAAGCTTAACGTGTTGAAGCTCAAATTGGGATTGGTTAAGATAAAATAACAGTGATTCTACCTCTTGATTGAGCTCCAATAAAAGAGCTTCAACTTGAGTCTACTAGATTAGACCATCCTCTCCTTTCTCTATTTCGAAAGGATTGTTTTAAACCTAAAATTTATAATAGTCATGTGATCACAATTCAACGACTATAATATCAATAGTAATGATACTTAATGGTAATTTAAACACAATAATAAAAAAAGGGTGCATGTTTTTTTATATCCATATGAAAATTAAAAAACTAAAAGAAATTGAAATTTTATTCATGAATGTTTGGGTCGTTACAATTACCTCACTTATTTAAAAAACATTGAGCCTTATAACATGAAAAAACAATAATAGTATATATTATAAACATACGAAACCAAATTATAGAGGTGTCATTATTCCCATAAGACTAACCCAATATAACTTTAGAGTATATCTAGAAGAATTATTTCAAAGAAGTGGTATTAGCCTTAACCAATCACCTTATTTTCTACTCTAATTTAACTATTCTAAATCAATGATATTTAACATAAAATAATATCATATGTATCATAAATGTTATTAAAAGTTTTTTGATTATTAAAACACCAATATAAAACCTTTTTTCTTATTAAATTGTAAGTGAAACTATCACTTGTTCATACGCACGACTTGTCATCTCCACATAGTGATACAATTCTTTTTCTAAAATGTATTTTATGGGTGATTATTATGATGGGTTTAATGTTTATATATATATATATCTTATTTTTTAAATAATTATAAATTTGGAATTATAATATCACATATACCTACTTTCCATCCAATTCCTTGTGGAACGATAACATTCTTTGTGTATATTTCTAGACTACCACCACAACGAAGCGATGCGATTCATTTTTCATTGAAATTTCACTTTGATGGTAATAGGAATAATTTGTTGAATATATATGATATATATTATAAAAATATAATCCAATAAATTTTTAGAAGTATTTAACTTTCTTTTTTACCATCCATCAAATAATGAAAACAGTGTTCATGCGTACGTAAGGCCTATTGGTTCCATGAACGATGTAATTCATTTTTTTACATATAAATTTTATGTATCACTATAAATATGTATATAATGAATATATATATGATATTTATTTTAGGATTGATAATATTGATATTAAGAAACTATGAAATTATATATGGACCAGAACTATTAAGCTAAAATACACTTCATAAATGACTCATTGAACACCCAAAAATAACTAATTTAATAGTGAATTATTGATAAAGGGGTTGTTGAAATTTTATAAACCTATATCTTATGATATTATAAGTATTAATATGAATCTTTTATATAATTATAACAAATTTAAATTTATTATACAGGAGGTTTAAGTTCTTTTTATGCAAACATAACATGAGGTAAGGGGTTTTCTGTTTATCAGGATTGATTATGAATTAGTTTTCATCATAAAATATTTTTATCTACCTCCCAATATACTAAATAATATTTTTATCCTTTGGTAATTTTAATAAAATAATTATTTAAATTTCATTTTAATTAAATCATGTACTCAAGATATTTAAAATATTTATTTTATACAAAATTCACTTTATTTATCTCTTAGAAAAAAAATGTTTTCTTTCATATCCATGTACTCTAAAAAATCTTTAAAGCTTGTTTTTATTAATCTCTGATGATTTTTCGAAGTTATTTTTACCCATGTTTGACTTTTTATAAAATGTTTTGAAAGGAATATTTTTTTTATTTTCCATATGTGTTACTATTTAGACTTTTCCCAGAACAATACAGAAGAAATTTTTTTAAACTTATATAGTATAAACTCGTTCTTTAGTAGTCATTAAATTTTTTTATTTGATGTTAAATATATATGTTTACATGGTTATTTTCAAATAACATTTTTCTATATATATTTGGGTAGTTTTATAATAAGTTATTACATCAGAAAAATAATTCTTCAATATTTTTTAATCTTCACTTAATTATATTTCTATTCATCAAAGGAAACAACCATTGATTTCAATGATACATTACTAGGGATATGATACAAGGATTCCACCCTTATTCTTTATGTGGATGGTTTAAGACTATGATAACACAAATTTTATGAAACCCATTTCTTTTTCATGGGTTATTCTATGATGAAACAATTAAATGTTTATAAAACTCATTTCGTTTCAATAGATTAGGTTGTGATGATGTCACACTCGGCTTGTTGAAATAGTCTTTTTCTAGTTTGGGTTGTGTTTTCGGTTATCTTCATAAAAATAGGGTGTGAAGGGTTTATATTTTTGGGGTATTCTTTATGATAGGTTTTTCTCTAGCTTTTCTCCTTTGGTTACTTTATTGTTTTTAGAGAAAAATTGCAATTTTCAGTTGGATAGACAAGGAACACGATTGACACATGGTTACTAGTAACCATGTTTCCTACCCAAATAATCGTGTGGTAGTTGTCTGGGTGAGGTGGTAGTTACCACATGACCACCATGTGCCTCAGCCCAAGTACGTGTGCGACTAGTGCCTCTTTAAGCATAGGTGGTCTCATAGTTGTCACACGGTTTGAGAATCCTTGTGGGAAAGCCTCACCTACCAAGTCCATAAAATTTAAGGTTTTTGGTTTATTTCCTCCCAAATTTTACCACGTTATCCCTCGTCTCTCAACCCCCTTAACCTTGTCTTGCCTATATGCATTCTCCCACTCCCATGGAACCCTCATATCTCCCCTACTTTGGTGGATTTGGTTCAGATTCTTCGAGAAAGCCTTAGGTATTCCCTCTTCCTCTTGTTCCCTTCCTCTCTTCTTGCATTATATTCCCTTTTCATTAGGATTCCTTATCTCTGGAAGCTATGGTTTTGATTTAGGGTTTTGATCTTGGGTTTTGGGGTCTAATCATCCTTATTAGGGTTCATCCTTACTTTCTTTAGGTTTCTATATGGTTTCGCCCCCTTTTTTCAAAATCATCTTGTTTCAAGGTAGGTGATTCCATGCTTAATCATTATTTGATGAGTTGGTTCTGATTGATAGTGTAATTTGGAATGTTATATGGTTTATGTGAGTGGTTTGAATGTTGTTTTTGATATTTTATATTAAGAAAATGGTTTAGAAATGGATTTTCAATATGGAATTGGGTATTTTTAGGGTTTGAGCCATTGTTGTATTGTTCATTAATTTTTTATAAATTGAGAAAATGTTTTATTAAATTGCATAAAGGGGTATGGAACATGATTTGAATTGTTTTTGATGTGCTTTCTTTATTGTTCACATTTTTTATGTACTAAAATTGTTTTAAACATTGGAAAACATGTTTTGAAAAACAAATTGTTATATTTTTGGGATCAAAACGGGACCTGGCCAAAGGGTTTGGTTGGAATTGATTTTATTTTTCCTTGGGTGTATCTTAGTGAGGATTTTTGAAACTATTAAGTAATTGAAAATTTATTTCTAAATGAGATTTGGTGTCTGTGTGTGATTTTGAAAAGATTTTTAGGTATGAAAATGGCGTATTATGTGTGGGTAATGCCTCATTTGACTTGTGAAATGTGTAGGTCGTAATTTTTTTAAAATATGAGAATTTATTGAGCAAAAATGGCAAGCTCAGGTAACTAGGTGGGCAGACTAGGACAAGTTTTATAGTTATATAGAAGTTACTATTGCCCAGTTTTACATAGTGGGATTGAAGATGGAAACACTAACTAAACTATGATGATGATTGATCACTACTAGAATTTTGGTTGTTTCTCCTCTCTAGTGGCTCATGCATGAGGATGCTGAGAGTTGTGGTTACTAGATACCTTTCACCAAGATGTTGGGTTCTAGGGTCCCATTGCATGCTAGTGCCTATATAGAGTCTCCATTGACTAGTTCCCTTGGGCATAATTGCATTTATCAGCAGCATACAATAAGGCCTATTGATCATTATATAATAAAAGGTGTTTTTATGTATAGTTTTCCTCCCTTAAATTTGTTTCCCATAAATTTTTTCCCATTAAATTGTTATATAATTTATTTTATTTACAGAATATGAATGTTCTCTTATCATTTAATGTTTAGAGAATGGAATCTATTTTGGGTGGCATGCTACTGGGAAATATATCACACCTTACTTACACCTTTGGGTGTTAGTATACTTGGTAATGTTTGATGTGGTTAAGGGGTAAAATTTTGGGGATGGTGGTTCGGGTTATTAGCAGCCTTCCTCGGTGTGGCATTTTGGAGATGGTTTAAGGAAGATGGATCCCCTTTTCATGTGGTGGCGTTGGGTTGTTTTTTAGTTTCTCTTTTTGGCTGTATCATTTTTTTATATTTTAGTTTTTTCATTTTTGAATCTAGAAAAGTGTTAAAGTCCAGTTTGGTTGTATGTATTTTTTTCATTTTTTGGTTATTTAAGTTTTTTTAAATGTTTATAGTTTTTGGTAAATCATTCCCATGTATTGTTTTTTTTACCCAAGAACTCATTGCTAGCCTGTGGGGATCTGGAACACCCTTAGGACATACCTCAGAACTGCTAGGTTCTGAGTTGGATGGAGACCCAGTTTGGTTCGTGACAAAATGGTATCAGAGAAGGTTATACATTTTTGGGTCTTGTTCCTTGGGTATGATTCTAGGTAGACCAAAGCTACGATTTTCAGGACTTGATATTCCAATGGTGGTGTAAAAATGGTATCATAGAATGTTACACTCTCTTGGGTTTTGTTCCTTGGGGAAGAGTCTAGGTAGACTAGATCTTGGATTTTTAAGTCATGTTCTTCATGATGGGACTCAAGATACCATGGAAAGTCGGGTTTCATGCGATTCATTTGGTCCTTGTGGTTATTTAATGTTTGTAAAATAAAATTTGAGATTTTCCAATGGTCTTAGTTAGCTCGCAGGGTCTGGAAAACCATTTGGATCCAGGGAAATTTCCCTAGAACACTCCCTATGGTGGTGGGGTGACGGACATATAGCCACTAACCATATGTATGAGTCACACATTAACACTACTTTCCTCTTGAATCTTCATGTGTCTCCTTGGGTTCTAAAAATTATTTTTTAAAACCCTTGCTTGAAATGTGTGGAAATTGAATTTTAAATAAAAAACGGTTTGATTTTCAAAATATAGAAAATGGGTGTCTAGAATCATTGATTTAATCTTATGAAAGTTGGAAATTCATGAAATGGTCTTTTTGTAAAATTAGAGTGATTCCAATGAAATTGGATTTTTACAATCAAAACATGTGATTGATCAAAAATATGTTTTTTGGAACATGAAAATCCATTTATTAAATGATTTTTGAGACATGTTTGACTAAGGAGAGATGAGTTTTTAACTAAAAGGGGATTTATTTTTGATTAGGGGTTTTTAATGTTTTTTTTAAATGGAGATAAATTAGTTTTGATCAAATGAGGTATTTTGTGCGATCGAAAGTGTTTCTAAATGTGGTGGAATGTTTGGGAAATTGTTTTTTAATATTTGAAACTGATTTTTTATCTGAATGGTTAGTAATTTTTTTATGGTGTTTGGGATATTTAAATTGAATTTTTATTTTATATCTATCATTTTTTGGGACAATAAAATGTGTGTGGAATGTATTTCTTTTGAAAAGTGTAAAGGTTTGGTTTTGATCTTTCGTATTCTCACGGGTGGCCACATGCATGAGTATATATAGTAAGGTGGATAGTTAATGGCACGAGTGGATAAGGGTTAGTATAGAAATGGAGTGTGTGCTCGATGTGGCAAGGGAACATGTATGTGTGGGCCCATGGGATACCTATTGTGAATTCATGATTTGTCGAACCAGTTTACTTTAAAAAATAATATTTAATGAAAATTTTGTGTTTTAAAATTTGGTGATTGTGTGGTGTGTCTGTTATAATATTGGGAATTTTTTTGTGGGAGTTTTGATTTAATGAACCCTCTATTTTTCTAATGATGTTTTAGGTTTGTATTTTAATAGTAAGATGCGTTGAACTTTTGGTTAAAGGTCTTTTTCGAGAAGTTATTCGAGAAGCCCTTATGGCGGTTCCCTTTGTGTGTTCTGTGTTATCTTATGGAATGTTTGGATGATGGAAAAATTTTATTGGGCCCTTAGTTTTTCTTATTGGCTAGTGTACCACCCCATAAAGAGTTAATTTATGATTTATGTGCGACCATTGGTGATTCAGCAATGGTATATCCTCCAAGAACAACATAAGAACTATTTTTTTAGGAATTGAGATTTAAATCCATTGCTTCTTTTTATTCTAGGGGATCTTCCCACAGTAGGTGAGCATATTTGAGAGGTGTTAAAAGAAAACGTGGTTTCTTTATTTTCTAGATTTGTTGATTGTGAACTTTCACACCATTGTTTCTGAAGTTCTTATCTAAAAGAAGTGAAAGGAATTCCAGTGCGGAAGGGTGAAGGCAGACTGGAGTTTTTGTTGATGAACGATGACTCAAAAAGGGTCTTGGAACTTATATTGGTTTCATCTAAAAATGGGATAGTGATATTCCATTAATGTGGTGAATCTGGTCATGAGAAGATGTTATAGATGTTTATAGTAATCTAATGATGTTTGAGACTCAGTTCAAGACCCCTATCCTTTGGATGTTTCTTCCAATGGCAAGGGTCAATTTTTGGGACATAATGTAGTGTTATGTTCCCTTTATAAATGTGAAGGTGAACATGTGTATCCCTTCAAGATATTTTTATTCTAAAGAATCATGCCTTCCTCTCATGTAATTTTAGATTTCTCTAATTTGAGAAAAGGTGCCTTTTGTGTGTTCTTTTTTTTTATACTCATTCTTGTTCGGAGTGAAATGGGTTATGCATATTTTATTTTAATCTCCTATTTTGGTAAATTTTATGTGTTTGATTAAGTGAATTTTGTGGTATTTTGTGGATATTAGTGTTATCTTGGTTTTGGTGTGGTCTTTTGTAGCTTCAAAAGGAGAAGCTTGATCAGGGGTATTTCAATGCCTGACTGTGAAGAAAGGTATCATTCCATTGTTAGAGCTCCAACCATATGTCTTGGAGTAATGATGGAATGTATTCTAGAAAACCCAGGGCTGTAAATGAACTTGGGATAACATATGTCATTAGTATGGGAAATGGAAACCATTTATATTCCATGTGTAGCTTTTTTTTGTTTCGAGTAGTCCTACTTGGTGAAAGGAAGCATGGGGAACTTGATTCTCCATTGTGAACCACGTGAGTGAAATACTTCCACCTTGGTTATAGAGTGGTTTGGTTGTATGATTATCTTGAACCTTAGTGCTTGAACCCTTGTGGATAGGGATGTTTGTGTGGTTTTCCATGCATGTTCAGCCTAGTGAGTCGACCATAGTTTTGTTTTGGGCTCATCTAAGGATGGTAATTCCTATGGGAGTGGGGAAATACGTACTTTATTCTATTAGGTTTGGAGATTTTTGGTTGGGTCCCTTGAGGTGGGAAAAATATCCAAAGTTAGCCATCCCAGGCATACTTCTTCAATCCCTTAGTTGTTCATGTATAGAGTTCCCAATTTATCCATGTCAGTCTAATAGGGTAAGCTTACTAGTCGGTTATTATGGTGGGGAGACCCACCAAGGGTCTCTTTGAAATTTCCTGGGATTAAATCAATATAAGTCTATTCGTTACGGTAGGGAGTCCTTTCAGGACTCCCCATTTTAGTGTCCTAGTTCTATCTTGAGTAATATGTTGTTTCTTATAATGGGGAGTCCATTAGGTCCTCCCCATGATAATAATTTTGTTTTGTTACTAGTGATGGTTTGGTGATAGGTAGTCTCATTTGAATCTATCTACCCCTAATATCCTTCCTTGGGTAAAAATTGGGACTGGAGTGCACCCAACTGGTTCATTGAATTAAGGTTATGGGAGTGTTCAATGGGTTGAGGTGGATCTTTCACGCTTTTTTTGGAGAGTGGTTTGGGTTATGTTTGGTATATTTTGAGGTGTTTTAATTTAAGAAGTTTTATTGTGCCTTGTAGAATGTTTATTTTCCTTTGATTGATCAAGTGGATGTATTTTAACTTTTGGGGGTGGGTGACACCAAGAGGGATGTCCATATTGGATCTCTTGAGTATAATATGCAAGTATATTCCTCCATGAGTTGTTCTCTTGTTTTGGGACTAGCCTTGTTGTGTATTTTGGGGGGAGAAAAGTGTTATGGTGCCGAGAATTTTCACACTTGGGTTGTTGGATTTTCCTTTTTTTTGGTTCAGGTTAGGTTTTTGGTTATTTTCTCTTGAATCGGGTGTGATAGGTTTAAATATGTGGGGTATTATTTCCCCTATTTTTTGTATAGATTTTTCCATTTGGTTACTTTTGAGTTTTTGGAGGAAAATGGATGTTTTTTAGTTAAACAGATGAGGCGCATAGTTAGTGGTAATCGTGCACCCTGCCTAGGTAAACATTTGTTAGTTTTTTGGGTGAGGTAGCAGCTACCACATAGCCACTGCATGGTTGTGTGGCATGGCCCAAGTAAATGTGTCTCTACTGTCTCCTTCAGAAGAGGTGGTCTCACAGTTGGCGCACGGTTTGAAAAATCATGCGGGAAAACCTCGGTACTTTACAGGTCATTAAAATTTAAGTTTTTATGTTTATTTCCATCCAATTCTCACCCTTTTCTCCCCCTCACTCGACCCCTAAACCTCTTTTTCCCTATACACTTTCTCCCCGTTCAATAGAACCCTCATTTCTCCCCTCCTTTAGATTATTTGGTGTAGTTATTTCAAGAAACCCTAAGTTAATCCCTCTTCCACTTCTTTATTTCCCCTATTCATGGGTTATTGTCCCTTTTATTTGGAATTCTTAATCTCTAGTGACTAGAGTTTTGATTTTGAGTTTATGATCATGGGATATCGGTCGAATATTAATCATTAGGGATCCTCTTTTGTTTCTTGAGGTTTGGTTGTTGTTTTTCACCCTTTTTCTGAAATATTTTTGGTTCAATGTAAGTGATTCTATTCTTAATGATTATTTGATGAGTTAGTTATGCATTCTAGTGTAAAATTTCATGTTATATGATTTATTATTAAGTTTTGAAGGTGAATTTTCAAATGGTTTATAAAGAAAATGTTATTGAATTGGATTTTCCACATGAAAATAGGTATGTTTATAGTTTGATCCCCTGTTGTGTTGTTTAGTAATGTTTTATAAATTGTGAAAATTATTTATTAAATTATGCAATGGGGTATGTAACGTGATTTTATTTTTTTTATGTGCTTCCCTTGTTGTGAACTTTTTCAATGTAGTGTAAATGTTTTAATCATTTGGAAGCATGTTTCGAAAACAATATTCATTTTATGTGTGGGATCAAAAAGGACTTGGCCCAAGGGTTAGTTTGAATTGATTGTGTTCCTACTTGAGTGTTTCCAAGTGAGGATTTTTGAAATGATTAATTGATGGAAAATGTATATTAAAAGGATCTTTGGGGTGTGTGTGATTTTGATTAGAGTTTTGGGTATGAAAATGATGGATTTTGTGTGGGTAATTCCTTGTTTGACTTGTGAAATGTGTAAGTGGTATCAAATGAAAAATTAGAATGTTCACTGAGCACAAAAAGGGAATCACGAGTAACTAGGTATGTAGACTAATAATAGTGTACTAGTGATACGAAAGTGGCTCTGGGATGGTTTTACATAGTAGGATTGTGAATGACAACACTAACAAAACATTGATGATGATTTATCACGACAAGAATTTTGAATGTCTCTCCTCTCTAGTGGCTTGTGCATGAGGACACTAATGGTTGTGGTTACTATACCAACTTTCACCAAGACGTGTGGTTCTAAGGTCCCATTTCTAGAAAGTTCCTATAGGGCCTCTTCTGTGACCTGTGCTATTTTCTAAAATTTCACATACCATCAATATACTGTAAGTCCTATTGATTGTTTTGAATGAAAATATGTTTTTATTTAAAGTTTCCTTCATTTAAATCTGTTTCCCATAAAGTTGTTTTCCTTTGAATTGTTATAGAATTTATTCTATTAACAAAATAAGATTTTTTATTATCATTTAATGTTTATAGAATGGAATTTGTTTTGGGTGGAATCCTGTTGTTAAATATATCACAACCTAACTACCCATTTAGGTGTAATTATACTTTGTAATGTTTGATGAAAGTAAGGGTTAAGGGTTAGAGGGTGGTAGTTCAGGTTCATAGTGGTCTTTCTCGGTGTGGAATTCTGGAAATGGCTTAAGTGAGATGAATCCCCTTTCCATGTGGGGGATTTGGGTTGGTTTTTAGTTTTTAGTTTTGGTTTTATCCTATGATTCTTGTTTAAATCATTCGTTTTTAAATTTAGAAAAGTGTTAAAGGCATGTTTGGTTGTGTATTTTTTCAGTTTTGGATTATTTAGAATATTTGTTGTTTTTATGTTTATATTTTTGGGTAAATCATTACCATGTATTGTTTCTGATACTAGGGAACTCATTGCCATCCCATGGGAATGGGGAACGCCCTTTGGACCATTGAATAGAGAGGGCATGGCATCGGTTCGGATGACGACCCAGTCTTTTTCATGAAAGGTGAAATGTTTATGAAACCCATTTTTTAAGGGGTTCTAATATAATGAATTATTTTTTATTATGTGAAACACATATGTAGGATTTTAATTATGTGATGAATGGGACCTATATCTCCATCCAATGCATTAAGTAAATATTGAAAAATCATGAGATTAAAAGGACTGGAATGGGTAGTGAACCAAGTTCTGTATGGGGAAGTGTCCGCTATGATAGGATTGGGAGTGAATCATGACTACTATGATGGTTTGGGAATAAACCCATTCAACTATGATATAATTGTATAAGTTCCCTGACTACAAATAAGACGATTTTTTATGCTTATGTGTATGAAAAAATTCCATGTCTTATGCTTGTAATAGGCTCTCCTGGATCATGTTCTTTGATTCCATTGTGACTAATTTTTCATAACCTCAAAAGATTTATTCCATGACTCAATATATAGATCTAGGATATAAAGGGGATTTTTTCACATGATAAGATCATATTCCATATAAAAACTACCCTATATACCATGTTACCTTGATACCCGAGATGAGACTGACATAGAAAAAATCACATTCTCGATCCCCACAGGTTGGCGACTGACACCTGGCACCATACAGGATTAAATAGGGAATGAATTTAAAATAAAAAGTGGATGATAAAATGTTTTAAAAGTTAGTATTCTCAACACTCCGTGGGTAAAAAGTAAAAAAATGGAATAGGTAAAACAAGTCCTAAAGTGCTACATTATGAAAGTACACAAAAACTAGAAATCCAAACACCCCAAAGGAACAATTTTCCCACTTCACTGTCTAAAGGATCAATAACATCCACCACCTCCATGTATAATGCTAACTTTTCTTAGACCAAGAATAATAAAATATAATAATTCTCATAGGAAAAGGTAGGGTATGAGCTATAAATCTAAGTGGGGTCTCACAAAGTATCCTATAAAAAATGATAAAAACTATAAACCAGATATTCTATCAATTTCAATTAAAAAGTCAGGGAATCACATTTCCAATTTATAAACCAACACACCATTTCTTTCAAAAGTATAGTAGATATATCGAACATTATTTAAATAAAAATATTATATAAAATAGTTTATATAAATTAGTTAGTATGAATAAAATGTTTCAAAAATCAATGGTAGGTATAACAAATCCTACAATTTCACCCCCACATAATGTTAAATTAAACACTCTCAAACTTAAGGTAAAATTAAATCAACTCCCACTTAAGGGAAAATTAAATTCACTCCCACTTAAGGGTAAATTAAATCCCCTCTCACTTGATGTATAATTACATTAATCAACTTGACAAAAAATCATTTCAAAACAAAATAAAATACACTTCACTGAATTCAATTAACAATATGACGGCTAATTTCAAAACCAAATCCTCATTTTTCATTATTTCACTCCATTTCAAAACGTATTTAAATTTAAAAAAATTTCTCAAGATCAAAATAAAATAAACTCCATAAAAATTATTTCAAAAAAAATCCCTCTATTTTCAAAAATTCACCCCACTATTTCAATTCCATTGACCTCGGTGTTTTAATCATTATCTGTATCCCATTCAAATCAAGGATGAATTCATAAAAATTACATGTATTTAAATCAATTTAAAAAAGAAATAAATTTTCTTATGATATTCATGGTTTAAATTGTCAGGAAATAATTATGGAACCACCCACCATTAATTACAAAAATCAAACAATCAACACACGCTACGAGAATGACAACAAATAAAAAAGGTGAAGAGGATCTAAAAATAATATCTAGAACAAAGAAAAAAATTATATCCAGTAAATAAAAGTTTATATCCATTCAAAAAATGATGATCTAATACAATGTAAGGTAGAGAGAGTGAGAATGGAATAAAGTACAGGGGATGAAATCTACTTACCTAGTGAAGATCGAACGAGATCAACTGCACTTCACTCTACCAAGGAATCGGTTTGGAGGAGACATAGTCACTTATAGGGATCCCCCAATCATGATTAGTTAGTTTGATGGTTGATTTGGTTGAATAGACACTTAATTAGTGGGGTCCATAATTTCGTAATTAATTTTTTGTATTAAAAATTATTTTTCACTTGGTTTCTTAGAGAGGGACACGTGGTTAGACAAACAGTGTTCCCTAACTATGTGCCACTACTCTAGGGTCCAGGGCTTTTCTTTGGTGGGTGAACAGTTTCAAAAACCATATTCCAACCATGAATTCCACACTATCTATGGGGTGAGATATTGTAATTCGTGTGATTCGTCATTTGGGAAAACTATTTTCGAACCGTGAACATCTCAAAATGACCCCAAATTTTCCAACTTTTATCCAACCCACCCATAGACAAGATCAAAAAAAGGGAAAGAAAAAATGGTACAATGAATACCTAGAAAAACGTAATATGATTTTATAATCTCCCACCATATTAAATTTCTATCCAGATAAATCATCTCGATAAGTTTCCATATCAAAGAGATGAGGCCACTATTCTCTCATTAGTGCCTCTCACTCCTATGTCTCATAATGATTAGAACCGTTCTCCAAAAAGACACAGATCAATGGAATCATGCCCCTATTAAATACCTTTTTCATAAAATCAATAATCCATAAAAAATTCTCAGTCATGGTTAAATCAAGCTCTTAATCAAGACCATCACAACATAATACATGAGAATGGTCAGAAATAGACTTTTGATGTTGTGATATATGGAAAATATTATGTATCAATGTCACTAACGTGGATGTGATAAATGGAAAGATACTGTATCCACCTTTTAAACAACTACTAAAGGTTCCAAAAAATGTGAATAAAGCTTCCCTTACCTCCCAAGATGTCGATGACCCAGCCGAGGTTAAACTCTTAAGAACCCCTTGTCCCCATAAAAGTACTCAAATGTTCTATATTGATGATCAACATAGGACTACCAGATCTATTATTTAAACATTATCTGATGGATGAACTGAATATTTTTGTATTATTTTGGACTAAAAATTGTCCAACAAAAGATATTTCACCAATATCTAACAAATTAAATGGATATTTATATGGCCTACCAAACAGGGCCACAAAAGGAGCTATTCTGATTGGAGACTAGTAATAATTTTTATATGAAAAATAAAATAGTCCTAAATTCTCTTCCCAAACACTAAAAAAGTCAAATAAATATGCAAGAAACATATCTTCATGGATATGTATATCCATCTCTATATGGACATCCATTTTTATGTGACACATCATACAGAAATGAACCTGATATCCCAACACCTCAAAAAGGCTTTACCAGAAATGATATGTAAAATAGGGAACTCTATAAAAGACTATTGTAGATGAGACTCCATAAAAATTAACATTCCCTTCCAGATAAATATTTCACAACTCCTCAACTTTGGTGGTATCATGAATGGGAAATAATTTTTCTAATTTTGATTTCTAATCGATCACAATCCATATCCCATTATTCTTTAAAGGGGTATGTAGAAACCCAAACAAAAATTCTATAAAAATATCATACCATTTCCATGTAAACACTATAAGTGAATGAAGAAAACTCTAAAGTCTTTGGTTCTCATCCTTTACATGCTAACATATATATCAATACGAAACAATATCAGTGATGGTTCATCTCATTCCTGAACCCCTTAATCGTAGTTGCATGTCATAGAACAAATTTATGTTTCATGGGATCATAGCCCATTGGTAATTATGTCATCCCCCATAACGACCTTTCATACAGAAAAAGTCTCAACAAACCGATTTCAAAAATAAAGAATACCCATTGTGGAGAATGAACAATCAAGAACGACCTTCCCACCATAAACAAATTCTTTAATGAAAAGTAATTCATCATCAAGATGTTGATTAAGAACATTTATCCTAAGAATATTAGAGTCAAGATAAACACTTTTTAAGAAAATATTTTCCTACTTATCTTAGACTCCTAAATGAAACTATGAAAAAATATTCATCATGTTCCACTATTCTGATGATTCTGTAATGAATTTGGTTGGACATTTCCTCCTCAATGCATCAACAATGGAATTCCCTTTCCCTAGGGTATATGCAATGTCAAAATCAAAATATTGCAGTTAATCTAACCAACACATCTTCTAAAAGATAAAATCATTTTTATAATAGATACAACTGACACTATAGTGATCAAAATACATGGAAAACCTTTTATTGAAATGGTTATGTTGTCAAAACATAAAAACATTCATAACATATGTCTGTTCAAGGTCATGGGTTGAATAATTTTCTTCTTGTGGAATACTCTTCTTAGATCCATAATTATCCCATTAACAACCATCATGTGAATGTTGTCCAAACATGAAATTTATGCATCATAGAAGACAGTAAAACCCTTAACGGCCTCTATAAGTGTCAAATTCCGTGAATACTTTATGAACTTGTGATGATAACCCACTTGAAACAATGAACTATGAATCTCAAAAACATCAAATAGCTCTTACCATGCCATAAAAACCCTCAACTTCTCATGATCAACTAAAATACCATCTTCTGAAAAAACATTTTCCAAGAACTTCACTTCCCGAATCCATAAATTACATTTTAATATCTCTCCAAAATTTCAATTATTTCTGGACAATTATAAGGATTCTATATTAGGACAGACACGGTCCTTCTAATACATAGAGTAAACCACTATTTAATCCATAAGGACTACCATGAGAGTATCAAGATACACGTAGAATATATTGTTAATCAAAGAAATAAAGACTACATGAGCATTGGTTATACTGAATGGTATTAAAGTATACTCATAATGGTAATACCTTCTTTAAAAGGTAGGTTTTTTAATTTCAGGTTCTTTTATTCTCAACAGGTGATTACCGAATTGAAGTTCAATCTTCAAAAACCACTTCTTCCCTTTCATATAGTAAAACTAATTATTAATACTTGGTAAGATATATTTCTTCTTTACCATAACTTAGTTGAATATCTTTTTAATAAATGAATAGGTGAAGTGTTTCATTGGATCAGTTAGCAAAGAGAATATAAATTTCCCAAGGTGACACACTTAGGTGTATAAATCCATTTTCTAGCAAAATATACAACTAATTATTCAACTATTTTAATTCATCTTGTTCCAGGAAGTAATAAGGAATAGATATCGTTTGAGTACTACATACCAAAACAACATAAAATCCTACCTCTCTTACTAGTGGGAAAATAAAGAAATCAATAAAAATCACCGGGAAACTCAACGAAAAACATAGGTAGATCTTAACTCAAATATTCCATCTCTATAGCAAAAGAAAACAATGATATTACTTTTCCCAACTATGGGTATGGACGTCTGACTATACTCAAACTCAGGTCCCATTTTCTCTAAAAGATATGGCACACCCCATATGGTGCATTAAAAGAGACCAATATAAGATATTAGTCAATTAATTCTTTATTAGTAGTGAGCCAATCCATACCCAAGAAATTTCAAGGGGGTTCATGTCAAGAGCCCAAAAACTCTAGAAAATTTAATCCTCTAATAATGCGAAAACAATAATAAGACGATAAAGACCATTCTCACTCTTCATTTTGAAGGTTGTAGTAATATCCAACATATAATACAAAAATAAATATGTATAATTTTCATGTTTACAATATGAGTCCATATAAATTAATAAAATGAACCATAATCAAATAAAGTGGTCTATATAGATAAATCTATAGTGATAGATCTTATAATAGTCACTAGACCTAAATCATCTTCCTTTGGATACTCTTCTATTTTCTGAAGAAGCTTCATTCTGGATGAATATGAATAGAACCCCTTATACCTTTATGCATTTGATTACACCTCATTTCCTTTAGGTATAATAACCAGGTTTTATATGAATTATGGATCCTATAAAATTGGGTGTAATTATTTTATTTGGATTAAATATGAATGGCCTGTGAGGTTTGAATGTCTTTTGGGGTGTTTAGGGCTTTTTCAGAGGTTGGAATACTGGCTAGTGGAGAAAAACACGTAGCCGAATAGTTTGTAGATACCATCCAACACAGACTACATCTTCTCTCCTAACTGTGTGGTTCTAGAAGTGGTGTGAAATATGGTACATGGTTTCATATAACCATGCACCTGGGTCCAAACACTCATGAAAAATGTATGTAGTTTTTTTAGTGGAGATTCACATTATTGGGACATAATTTCCCTAATCGTCTGGCCTAACCATACGTGTTCCCTTTTAATGTAGTGACCCTTTCTTGACTGGAGCCTTTTTTGACCAACTGTGCGTCCAAACTATTCTAACACTATTTCTTGTGAAAATATACCAAAATCCCATTAATGAGATTTTAAACGTAACCAATCATCCCTTGGGCCATTCCAGTATACAACAGTACCCCTATTATTCATTTTTGAATCTGTAAATCCCCTTATGATAGGATTTTATATGGATTCATCATTTTAAATCTGAATCAATCAATGTTTGTCATGTTGGATGTTCGTCTATAGTTACTCGATTTCTTTTTAGTCGATTTTTGTTATTCTTTCCCTTGATGATGTTATTGTGATGTAAGCTCATATGCCCTATTTTTAGGGAATTGATACACTCTTAAAATTTATTATTATCCAATTAAAAATAAAGGTTGATACTAGATCATGAGATTCAAATGAGATTATGGTATGTGTTCTATGACTCATCCCCTATGTTTCTCTATTTTATAAATTTTCGTAGTTGTGCATGAGAAAATTTTATCAAGTGTGGCCTTTTAAATTAATCTTTTTTTATAGTCACTATACTTTTTCTCTAAGATAATTTTTATATATGTTATCTATAGTTTGAGATTATAACCATAACATCAATGGACCCACGTAAGGTGTTTCTATACTTATGAATTTAGTGGTTGGTTATGTTCATTTATACCACCGTTCTAGTGTGATCTTTCTTGACCATATTAATGGTAGGTTCCTCATTGAGAAGGTTATTTATGAATTGTAATGGTTAACCATTAATATGATAATGTCACTTGACTCTTATAAGTTAAGTGTTTCAATATAAATAATGAATCTTAAATATGAATTTAATGTAAACTACATATATGACTTGTCCTAAATAAAGGTTATTAAATGGATTGGTTTTACATATGTAGTACACATTTTCATTCTTATTGAAGTCAGTGGATTTAACCTAATTAATGGTGAAGAAGCTTATGAACTAAATGGTTTCATGCTTATTTATACCTTGTCACACAAATGAAAGGCAATATCTTGAACCAAATGTTTTATTAAATGAAATTACTATTAGATGGCCTTAACAAATTGATTAATCATGTATATGGTTCCTATTTCATATGGACCTATTCATTAATGTTGTAGTGGTCAAGCTCAAGATATCATTGGATTCCCAATGGAAATCCTTGGGCACTCATGGAAATCATTCCGATTTTGGAATGTCTGTTTCCAAGGGTGATACACACCTTGAAACACTATCTATGAATTCTTATAGATGGCCAATATGACACCATAGGATACCTAAACTGTCATTATAGGATTCCTTGGATACACTCCATGAATCCATAATGACATGCATGAACATGTGGTACCATGCTTACACCCATTAGGCCTAGTCATTGGTTATAAAATTTTACCTTGGATGAATTCATTATAATCAGTTAGAAATGAGTTAATGTGGAATGCCTTGGGCAATGGCCCATAGATTGCAGTCATACCCCTTTAGACATGCCATAGACTATTAATGAGTTAGATCAAACACTGAGGTCATGGATGCCTTTGTTATTACATTGGACCATCTTTACTGTTACCATCATCACAGGATTCCTTGTTATATCTTGGATCCTTTACTATTATTATCATGACATGATGTCAATGTCGGTTATGCCTCATGATATTACTATATAAACTCGAACATAATTAATAAATGAAAAAATTTCAATTTGAAAAACAAGTGGAGGCTGAAGCAGGTATTGCGTATAGACATTATTGTACTTATTTTCTTTTATATATGAATTCTTGAACACTATTTTAGTTTATTTTACATAGACTATATGTTATTGATGTTGGTGGTGGTGGCCTACTACGATTTATCTCACGCCCTATATAGTCTATCATTAGTACCCAAAAAAAATTCATCTATGAATTTTTTTACAAGGGGAAGAATATTACATTGGACACCTGATATTGAGGATTTCTTAGAAAGGAACTTGTTAGAAGATGATCGAGGTGGAGCTCAGGGTGCTGGGATTGTTTTTGGATACTTTTTACTTCTTCTTATAACATGATTTTTACTAGCATGTATACCTCATTTTAATTTTTATAAAAAAATGTCATTAATTATCATCATATTTTGAGTATTATTATCATTTTCTTTATAATAATTATTATTCATCTCATCTTCCATTATGTTGGGTTACTGGTTCAGTTCCTTTAGTGACTGCATCAGTTTTGTCATCTATTTACTTATATTTCTTCCAATATTTACCTATTATAATATTTATTCAATATTTCATACTCTAGAAATTGGGGAATAGTATCCCCAAGTATCTACCATATGCCCTCACTACTTTTATGATGCCTCTGGCATTCGCGGAGATGCGCTTAAGACCCTGTGGCAAACCTGGATCAGTGCACCTCTGAGTGGCATCTGATTTTGGGACATCATAAAGTGGTATCAAAGGAGTTTTTTTCTTTATATTCTATTTCTAAGAAATATAAAAAATTGGAATTATTTGAAACATGGTTATAATCTGTTCTTGGGAATTACTTACCCGTGTTTGGGGAGAATTATAAGTTATCTAAAATAATTATTGTTGTTTTACTTTTGATTATTACTATTGATATCATTTCTTGGTTGGGTGATGCATATGTTGTGTTGTGGTTATTATTATTATTCTAATTTAGGATTTCTTTTATCCTTGTCTTGATGACATTTGCGCAGGGATCATTTCTACCTGCATCATCTTAGGCGCCTAGAATTCAGATTTCATGCATATTCCATTCCATATAGGTTCATTCACAACATGAATTTCTTGTTTTTCCTATTATTATTGAGTGAGACTTGTTTATATATATATATATATATATATATTTGTGTGTGTTTGTGTTTCTATTTGGTTATTATTGAGTGATTTAATGTTTCAATTAATGAGTTTAATGGGACCTTATGGGTTGGAATGGGTAGCTTACTAATTCAATCCATCCTAATAATATGTTATATTATGAGACCAAATATAGAATGTGTTAAATAAAATTTAATGGGTGTCAAATTCAGCGATACATTGTATGGACCCAGATTCACTCGAATTGAAAGTCAATTTTAATCAGACATTGATACAATTTTATAAGCAAATGTAACATAAAAAGCAAAACATGACTTAAAAATAAATGGTTTCTAGCAAATGAAGTGTGAAGGTATGATCAAAACATAACCTAATGGTTCCCCTATATGTTAGCCTTGAACAATTACCATGTCATGGCCTTCGATGAAATTAATTCAGGTAGCACTGAGAGGACTAGTCACGGGGGAGGTCGTGGGTGCGGTAGCTAGACTTTAGATCACATGTTCTTACATAGCATTCATAATCCAGGTAGTCTATCTATTGTAAAAGGTCGTGGATGAGTAGTGTTGTATGATTTATAACTGATACCATAGGACCAGAGTGCATGAAAATTTATATTATTAGGTTTTATTCTAGTACCCTCCACTGTAGTATATGCTTTATTTGATACAGGTTCTTTACACTCCTCTATCTATTTATCTATCATGGTGTGTCTCTGGCTATTGAATCAATATTAGTATTTTGTAATGGACATAGATAAACCACTTGGAGAATGTTCATTGGGTATATTCCAATGCAGGGACTTTCCCCTTGAGGTAGGAAGTTAACATTTCTTGTGGGAATGTTTTGTTTTCGAAATGACAGGATTAAATGACATCTTTAAGAGGGATTGGATGGAATTGTATCACACCTTTGTAGAATTTTATCATCATAGGGTATCATTTACATAACCATAGAGAAGATATTATCTACAATGGGGTGAGTGGGATGTCTAGGATAGTAGAGTTGCACGAAAGAAACATGGGACCTACCAAGTTATCAACCAAATTTCTAGTCTCTTTATGGAGGATTAGAGAGTACACCTAGATGATTTCCATACCATAGTAGATAATCTCAAAATTTTATTACTCAATGATGTTTCTGGATTACCTCCCAAGAGAGAGTTATACATGATAGTTGATCTCACTGTAGGAGCATCACCAATGTCCATTCCCCTGTACAGGATGACATGTACTAAGATCCATGAGCATAAGAGACAGTTGTAGGATTTAAAAACCAAATTTTTTATATGGCCTAACACTTCCTATAAGGGTTCACTGGTGCATTTTTCATGAATCTAGATGGGACCCTTCATTTATTCATGGATTACAGATGGTTGAACAAGCTTATGATCAAGAAATGTTATCCACTCCCTTGAATAGATGATCTCTTTGACCTGTTTGTCGAAGCTAGAGTGTTTTCAAAGGTTGACATGTGATCGGTCTATCATCAGGAGTGAGTGAGACCTTCAAACATACCACATAAGATTTATTTAGTATGTTTGGTCTATATGAATATCTCATTATGTCATTCGATCTTACGAACTAACCTTCCATTTTCATGGCTTTGATGAATAGGATTTTCCACCTCTATCTATATTCTTTTTTATGGACTTTTTGGAAAACATAGTGGTGTATACTCACATTCATAGTGACCATGCTAAGCACATTTAGATCATTTTGAATACACTGAGAGAGTACCATCTTTATACTATGATTTTAAGTGACACTTCAAGATTTAAAAAGTTCACATCTTGTGTCATATTATCTCAGAATCAAACCTGAGAAGATGAGTGTTTTGGTTTCCTTGGAGAAGCATAATAATGTGTTTGATATATGGTGTTTCTTGGGACTGATGGGATATAATATGAATTTCATACAAAAATTATCATTCCTTTATTCACCTAATATTGGTCTTACGAATAAGGGTTTAAAATTCATGTGGTTAAATGAGTGAGATAAATCCTTTCAAAAGCTGAAAGAAAGGCCTATCTCGACATCAATTCTGATACTTCCAAAACATGGTAGAGGCTATATAGTGTTATTTGATGCATCCAACATCGATATTGGTGTGGTACTATATAAATAAATTTTATTCAATACGCATGTATATTGGTAGTTGAAGCCCCATTAGAGAATTACAAGATGCATGACATCGATCAAAAAACTCTTATCATTTCCTTACATTACTGGACAAACTATCTGATGGATGTGTTCTTGGTGATATATATACACCACAAGATACTTAAAAATAAATTTACATGGTGTGTCCTATATCGAAAATATTATATATGGGTCAAGTATCTTCATTCCTTTTATTTTTAACATGCATATATTCTTGGAAAGGGAAATGCAGTAGTGGATGAAATGAGTCAAATAACATAAGCACATGTCATATGAGAAAACAGTGATGAATAGAAATTGATGGCCACTTTTTTGGTATTTTTATATAGTTTCATGATAGTAATGAATATTATGATCTCTCTTTATTGATAGTTACCTCTTTCATCTTTGATAATGTAAAGAGTGGTCAATTTTCAGATCCAAAAGTCTTGTTTCTTTGGGAGTATATTTCATAAGATGACCCACCTATGAATTAGTCAATTTATAGAGTTTCATGAAAGTAATGAATATTATGTATATATGGATGTGTCTGCATTTCTGGAGATATGAGAGAATAATCTATCCATGATTCCCACACTACATAATGGTATGTTTATCTAGGAATCTCCATGATGTAATGAGACATGCAATGCCAGTATTGGTCACCTTGGATGAAATTTCATATAGAATGTTTTATCACTATGTGTTCCACCTATCAGCAGGTGAAGAAAGATCACCAATGACCAGTATCCCTATTACATCCATATATTGACATAGAATTTTAATTGGATAATTTTATTATAGATTTTTTAGTCGGCCTACCAAGGTATCCAAGAGGTAGTGATGTTGTTTGGGTGGTCATGTACTGACAGAAAAAAGTAGTAGACATCCTTTTTATATAAGATACTTTCTCAGTTGGTGAGAAAGAAAGATTATATAGTTTTGATATCATCTGACTAAATTGGGTCCCTTGTACTATTGTTTCATATTGGGATTCTTGATTCATGCCTTGGATCTAGATGGGGTTTCTAAGACCTATGGGTAGACAGGTTCTTATGAGTATAGATTTGTACCCTCAGACCGATGATTAGTTAGAATGAATGATAATGGTGTTAGAGGACATGATTTGGTAAAGCATACATGATTTAGGTGGTTCTTTGGAGAATAATATTCCTTTCTTCATGTTCTCCTTTAAAAATGTCTTTCAGGTAAAAATTTAGAAGGAACATTTTGAGGCCTTATATGGTAGGTCATGTCGTTCACCCCAATGCTAGTTAGAGGTTGGAGGGGCATCCCTTCTAGGTCCCCATAATGTGCAGGAAACTTCAAAGTAGGTTCACTTGATCAAGAAGCATATGTATACTTCTCAATATAGATAGAAATTTTATTTGTATCTCCATTGAATACATATATAGTTCGGGGTATGGGATCTTGTCTTCCTACTAGTATCACACAAGCATGGGAATAGTCAGATATAGAGGCAAGGTAATATGTCACCATGCATTATTGGGTCATTTTAGATACTAGAGATAGTTGGATCGGTAGCCTATCAGTTGTTATTACATTAGAAGAACCATTCCATGTAGGTTGAATTTCACATTTCACAGCAATCTTGGTATCATTATGATACATATCATACTTTTGATATTGAGGAGTTTGAGTTAGATGTTGATGTGATACTCAAGGAGTATCCAACACACATAGTTGACCTGAGCATGATGGCACTCTTAGTCACATATTTACATTTAGTACAAGTTCTATGGAGGAACTAATGTGTGCATTACTATATATGGGAGGGGGAGGTTGACATATGTGCCTAGTGGCCAAAGTTGTTCTCACCACCCATGGAGGGTGAATCCAGGGATGAGTTTTTTTATGGGGGAAGACTATAAAAACCAATTTTTATACCATTTATGCATCCTTTTAAAAAAATTAATTCATTATTTTAGAGCTAATATTGATTCCTTATGAGGTTAGAAATATTTTTAAGGTGTTTGGGGATTGTTTGGAGCACAAAACCCTAGATGGTGCAAAAAAAACACTAGGTCACTCTGTTATTAGAAACCATGAGACCCATAATGCATGGTTTCTCTTAACCATGTGGGGCTTAACAGTGGGGTGAAGTAGGGAGAATGGGTTTCCCTAACTTTAATCTATGGGAGACACACCCTTGTGAAATGTATATAGTTTTGGGATTGTAAATTCACATGGTTGGTGCACATCTCCCATAACCATGCCTCATAACCGTGTGGGTTCCCTTTCAAGGTAGTGATCCTCTCATGGTTAAAGAACAGTTTTCTAATCATTGTTTCCAAACCATGTGACCCATTTATCATGGGAAAATATAACAAAATGCCCTTATTGATCTTTTAAACATAACTTATATTCCTATGGCTTGTTCCAGTGGATAAAATCACCCATATTCTCTGTTTTAGAATATCTAAAACCCATTTTGATAATATTTTATCCATATTAATTATCACAATAATGATTTAATCCTTATTCATCATGTTATAAGTGCATAAATATGTTCCCATTTCCTTTTTTTATTCATCGTTCTTCATTCCCTTGATGACACTATTTAAATGCAACCTAATATGCCCTATTTTTTAAGCATTGATTTGTTATTCAATTTTCTTCTAATCCATTCAAAACTAAATGTTGATTTTGGATGAGGAGATTTATATCAGCTTAAGGTAGATGGACTATGATGCATCCTTCATGTTTCACCATTTTATAAATTTCCATATTTGTGTGTGCGCCGATTTCATCGAGCATGACCTGTTAAATTTTAATTGTTCGATATAGTCATTAGAATCATATTCTAAGATCCTTGTTATATATTTGGTCCATCATTGGAGGTTATGACCTCAAAATAAACCTCTACACGTAGGAAATTTCAATTCTTATTCCATTAGTAGTCAGTTATGTTTGTTTGTGATGTTATTCAGGTGTAGAATGGCATGACCATGTTAATGGTGATACATTCCTTAATAAAATGATTTATGAATTTTAATGTTTATCCTTGTATATTATAATATAACTTGAACCATTTATGGTTATTGTTTAAATATAATTAATTAATCTTTAATATGAATGGGAAGTATACTATTTATGTGACTTTTCCTGAGAAAAATTAATTAAATGGATTGGTGGCACGTCTGTTGAACACCTTTCCAAACTTATGAAAGGAAATTTAGTGAACCAAATTAATGTTTAATAAAATAAATTTCTAAATGGTTTCAAGATTATTTATTCCATATCACACTAATGAAAGGAAATAGCTTGAACCAAATGATTTATTAAATGGTGTGACTATTATATAGCCTTAATTAAAAAAATATTCGAGTCTACAGTGCCCATTGAATATGGAACTATTCATTATTATATGAGTGGTTAGACTTGATCTAGAATTGGATTCCTAATGGAATTACCTGAGTACTCGTGCAATCCATTCTGATTTAGAGATGCAAGTTTCCTAGGGTGAAACCCACCTTGGAACTCGATCTTTGTTTCCATGTGGATTCCCAAAATGGCATTGTAGTATCCCACTATTATAATTATAAGATTTATTCAATACAATCCAAGGATACATAAAGAATTCTATACACATGTGATTCCATGGTTAAACCCATTGAGCCTAGTCATTGCATACCCCATTTTACCTTGTATGAATTCATTAGACTCGGTTAGAATTACATTATTGTGGAATGCCTTGGGAGATTCCCCTTGGATTACACTCTTACCCCATTGTCTAGGCTAAAAATTATTATTGTGTTAGATTGATCCCTAAGATCAAGGATTACATGTTTATTAACATTGATCCTCTTTATTATTTACATCATCATTGGATTCCTTATTATATCATGGGTCCTTTACTATTATTGTCGTGAAATGGTTTTTGTGAAGGTTATGCCCCACATGACTTAATATATAAACATGAACATAATTTATTATTGGAATTGTTACGTTTCCGGTCCCTAGATGAGGATAAAGCATATACAAGTTATTTACATTACTCTTCTACTTTACTTTTATATATACATACTTGCACACTATTTCAGTTTATATTACATGGATTGTATGTTACAAACACCGTTAGTGGTGGCCTACTAGGATTGATCTCAAACTCTATCTAGGCATACATTGTTACCCAAAAAGAATAATGTTATGTAGGTGTCGACAAGGGGAATCTTCCTAATATGTACATCTGATGTTTCTTCTTACTTAAGAAGGATCTTGGAAGCATATGATCGAAATAGATCTTAGGATGTTGGGATAGTTTTTTGCTTCTTTTTCATTCTTTCGTATAACATGATTTTCCTACTGTCATGTAAACATATTTACTATTATTTTGGACACATGAAATACATTATCATAATCATTTTATTATTATTATATGTTTCCTTAGATAATTATTATTCTTGTATCCTTCTGATATGGTGGGTTATTGCTTCAGTGTCTTTAGTGTATTATTCTATTGTTCCATTTGATTACTTATATTGCTTCTACTATTTACATATTGTTATAGTTATCCTATTTTTTTCCACTCTAGTAATAGTGTGATAGTATCCCTATGGACACTCTTTAGGCCCTCACTGCTACTCGACATCCTCTAGAATTTGGAAAGATGTGCTTCAGACCTGATCACGTTGTCGAGGACATCAAATTAGAAGGTTAGTTTTTACTAGAATATCTACAGTATAGTAGGAGCACTATGTCATCTCTCAAAGAATCCATAGATCATTTATAAAACAAAAAGTTTTTTATTATGTCAATAAAATGGGAATTTTATTTTTGAAAACTAGGGGTTTGATGATTTAAAAATCAAATAGAAAAAGAAAACAGATAAAACAAAGCCTAAATTAATAGAATTAATTAAGCACGATCAACCAAAGGAAATATCATGATGCAAATCCATAGTCACTCAAATAGAATGGGTATAAATATTTTAATCCTTATTTTGTAAGACATTCAACTATAATGCTATGTGTTTATACTAGGATACATTTTATGGTTCATTAGGAAACAGAAAATGGTTCATTGGTTACCGCTAATGGTTTGATGATTTGTGTTTGACTTTATAACTAAAACTCACCAAGGTAGAACATGAGGACATGATTTTCTATAAATTTTTATATATTATTTGAATTTGTTACCATATAATTAATATACATGTACATGGTTATAGTTTTGATATTTCAATATACCAATATGAAAAACAGAAACACCATAATTTAAAGGGGGGAGGAGTGGTAAACAGTGTGTGAAACATCACATGAATGAGTACCCCCAAAAAAGATCATATGGTTTGAGTACAACATACTAATACATAACTCAACAAAATAATAATATAATATGAATAAAAACAAAATAAAAACATGGAATTGAAAAGATCATTCAATTGTTAGAAACAAGAAGCTCAAGATTTGCATCAGGTTCCTCCCCAAATTATTACAAGGTGTTTAGAACACCATGGAATTGGAATGAGAAATAGATATTGAATTAGAACTTATATTATCTTCCAGAACTTCTAGAAATGAGTATAGGACACCTTTTTCTCTCCAAAATTATAGCACCTTGTATCTTGGAAGAACTTCTAAATGGGGTTCCCATGGTTCCCTATTATAAGCAAAATGAGATGTGGTTTTGGGAACCTAGTTTTTGTGATGCCACTTGTGTACCGGTTTTGGGTTATTAAATTTAATTATCCCAATTTGAAAAAGAAATAAGAGTTGTTTTAACAAATATTGAAAATAAAAATGTCCAATTTTGTGGCCATTGGACATATGAAATGGGATATATAGTTAGAATATTGAACCAAACTTCTGACTTCGTGTATACTTAGTTCCCTGGACATATCAATTCATTTGGGCCACCAGATAGAAGAATTGGGAATGGGTTTCTTGGGATAAGTTGTATATAATATAGTTTAGGATTATCTCACAAAATTTCATCCCATATGGATGCATGTATTATTTGGAACATGAAAACCAATGGACATGTTTTCATGGGATTCCTTCCAGTTTGGCCCATTTTCTTTCTGCAACACAATGGGCTCTCCAAATCAACTCCACCTATAATGAAATCATCCAAAAATGTAAAATTTACCTATTTAAAATTTAATTAAATAAAATAGTTGAATCAAACCTAAAGATAGATTTATTATTAAATTTTTAATTTATGATACAAAATCAGTTTAAAACAATGGTATAATGGCCGAAATGCATAGTGAATCACAGTGCGTCCACACCCACACACCTAAACATTTGAAATCCTAGTAAATTTCACTTTTCAAAAAATTATGCATGAACATATCTCCAACTATATTTATATTTAACATTAAATTAAAATTTAATCCATGATGGAAATGTGATGAATGAAAAATCACACCAAGGAGAAATTCTCATTGATCATGGGAAAAGACGCTTCATAAATTGTATAAGAATGAAATTCTAAGATATTAATGATACCAATATGAGAAAATAATTTCAAATTTATTCATGTCACTAATTCTCCATGTTTTTTTTGTGACAACCATTTCATGTTATTATTTCCACTATCTATCTAGAAAATATATGTTATTTAAAAAAATCTGTATAAATGATTTTATCCACCGAACCTTCCCTATATCCTTTGTTATCATATTTCAAGACCCACTCACTAAAAAATACATATAATTAAAACCTTAAAATACCAACCTGGATATCCCCATATGTTTTACATTTTATGACTCCCCTTATTTATTTATTTATTTATTTATTCAAAATTTGAACATGGAAAAAATCTCAAACTCATCACCCAACCATTGTTTGACCTACTTATGACACTAATTATAATACTTATAACAAAATAAAATGTCGAGGTCAAGTTGTTTTTGGCCTTCCCAACACATAACTAAATTTTTTTTGTTATTTTTTCCTATTTGATTTTATGTTTAATTTTCTTAGGGTGTACAGTAGTCAGATAGCAGGTAAACACACATATTTCAATCATGTATAGTAATGAAAACGATTGTGTAAGGAATGAATGTATAAAAAATCATTTTTTAAAGTAGAGAAATATTAACAAAAATTATATTTACTTTCTATTAAGTAAAAAATATTCACTTTTCATGGTTGGGTGAAAAGATGTGTTGAGATATTAAGTGACATAATTTTCCCATAAACTACTCGCACAAAGGGTGTTGTTATTCTCAAAAGTTTCAAAGTGATACAACCATTTATATCATAAAAAAAACCAATTTTGAAGACATTTACACCTCAATGTTAAATTCATACTAAAACACACATTCCATCATTCACATAACTGTTTTTTTTTGTTTTTAAAAATGTTAAAACAACACGAAAAGGGAAATTTCATGTGCATTTTTAATAAAATCCATGAATAAGTCGGAATAATTTTCCATGATTTAGTGTTAATTAAAAAATTTTATTCTACCAAAAAAGTTATGCAGGAAAGGGGTGAGGTAAAAATACTATTCAACAAGGAATAAATGGAAGGAAGAATAATGATGATGAAAATCTCAATAAACTCAACATGGTGGGGAAAAGTAAAAGTACTATTCAACAAGAAAAAAAGGGAAAAAATAATAATCCAAATGAAAATACTAATGATCCTTGGAATGAAGCCTGCCCCAAAACCCTATAGTGTGTAGTTTCCTCACTGTACTTAAGGATAATGTGGGAAGGAAGTATAAAACCTGTTCGGATTTACTAGTATGTTTCTTCTTGATGGTGGATTTTCATCACCAGAAGCTTTAGAAAATCCTTGTGAAAATGTTTATGTGTCTACCAATTTACTGTAATACCTCAACCACTCTAATCATGAAAAACTTATATTTCACCAAAATGGTAAACATTAGTAATAGTATTTGGACTGAGCCATCAAGAAAGAAGCTTACTTGGGTGGAACTTTAGCTAATAATTAGACATGAGGACCTTATCACTAATATAAATCCTCATATAATTAATTATCTCATCATGGAAAGCTTTAGAATTATCATTATATATTCAAGAGATCTCATATGAATCATTCCTAATTTCATCTAACTCTTGAATTTTTAACTTCTTATGTTCACATGCATATGATAGATTCATATTACATTGTTCAACAGTCCATTATGCATTGTGCTCTACCTCCATAGGGAGGTGACAAGCCTTTACAAACATAATCATTTATTGTGAAATTACAATTGGGTTTATAAAAGAAGTTTGGTATGCCTAAAGTGAATTATCCAAGTAGAGTCTCTATTATTACCTATTTGGTTGTATAATTTTTCAAAGATTCTATTAACTTACCAATTTGAAATTTTATATTTTTTGTTACTTTGGGGGTGATATGTGGTAGAGAATTTTTGGAAAACCCCATAATTATGAAAAAAAAATTTCATGTTCTAATAGAAAAAACTTGATCCTTGGTTACTAATGATGAATCTTGGAAAACCAAACCTACAGAAAATATGGGGACTCAAAAAATCAACTACTAAAGACTGATCGGTCCTAGTAGACTTTACATACAACCACTTAGAGATGTATTAAATAACTATTATGATATACATAAATCCAAATAAATTCGAAAAAGTCCCCATGAAGTCAATTACCCAGGAATTGAATATTTCAGAAAATAAGATGGGCTATTGGGGAATTAAAATGTCCTTGGAGATATTCCTTGTGAACCGACATCATGTACATGACATAGAAAACTGATGGGAATCTTTTTACAATGTTGTCCAATAAATTCTGGAGTCGAGGACCTTCCAAGATATACGATTAAGGCCAAAGTGTCCCCCACATTCCAAAGAGTGTAAAAACCTTAAAATTGAGGTTAACTCATGGTCATGAACCCACCCAGGAACAATATGGTCACTATAAATTCTCAACAAATATGTTTCATACCAAATGTAACATCGAGAATCGTTATTATGTCTCTAGGATAATGAAGTGCTAATATCAGTAGAGACCATAGATTTTTCTATAAAATTCACAATGACTTCATACCATGGGTAAGTTACACAATGTCAAAAAGGTTCCCATGAGGAAATAATTCTCCAATGGGGAGAGATGACTAACATAGTGGTGCAATGGTGGGGAAATTCTACTAATGTGGGAAGCTTCCACATTTTACCCTCCTCACTTATCTCTAATATCAAGGTAAAATTATTTGAGGAGAAGAATCCACCATATGAGGTGGGACTTTTTTTACCTTTCTTAAGGAGAAATAAAAGGGAATCATGGTAAGAAAACCCAATGACTTTTGATCCAAGAAGATATGAATGGAAATTTTCCAAGGAAAACCAAATAGAAAGAAGATTGTTTTCAATGGATGTGTTTTTTACCTGGGTAGGGTCAAGGGTGTTTGAGGCATATGCATTGATATGAGCAGCCTTCTCAACCATTTTTCATAAAAAAACCACAACTACAATGTTAGACGCATCCCACGTAAGTTTGCAGGGGAGATCCCACCTTGATAGTTGGATTATGGGAGGTGATCTGAGACTCCTTTTTTTAGTGAATTTAAAGAATATTCAAAAAATGTATCAAAAAAATTCATAATACTTTTGTAATAATCAATATAAGGGAAGTTTGATCTTCATAATGACTTTAATGAATAATCGGGAAAAATCAACATGATCTAATAAATATCAAACCTCGCGAAATCATTTTGGATATGGATTGGATGAAATTAAATCATTTTTTATTTTTTTTCAGTTTAATTATATCATTTGAAATATAATTCTGAAGAGCTATCCCTAGCTCAACCATGAAATGGAATTTCTCAAAATTTTATATGAGATCTTTTTCAAAGCAACGGTAAAGGATATAACCTAGGTGTTCCAAAAATTAATCAAAATATGTTCCATAAAAATTGATATCATGAATAAAAACATACATACAATTCTCAATATACTCAAAAAACTACTCAATAAACATCTCTAAAAATTACAGTGATCATTACAGAGACTGAAAGGAATACTTACGTATGTAAATGTTCAAAATAGGCGGATAAATGTTGTATTTTCTTGAACCTCATGGGTTATATGGATTTAAAAATAACCCAAACAGACATCAAGGAAACAAAAATGGGACTTACCCGCTAATATTTCTAACATCTATTTAATGAATGGAAGATAAAATTGGTCCTTTTTCATGGCTTGTTCAGTCTACGTTAGTAAATATAGACTCACCAACTCTTTTTCACATGTGTTGGAACCAATTCATTACTTTCATTCGACAAAACTGTTATTCTAGTTTTTTATGAATAATTAGCACTCGGATAACACATTTACTATCATATATAAGATAGATAGACCCATAATCAAGTAATTTAAAGACTTGTAATTTTACCACTTGAAGGAGAGTGGTATTTAACTGGTGTTGATCTTCCCTTATTGGTTTATCCTCATCATCTAAAATTATATGGTGCATTAAAATAGATGGGATAATATCGGGCATATTATCCAATGCCTATCATATCTCCTTTTTACACTCTCTCAAAAGGTTTATCAATGTTGATTCCTGATATGGAGAGAGGTTATTAGAAATAATGATGGGGAATTAGTCTGTGTAATCAATATAGGAATATTTTAAATTTTATGTAAGTGTTTTCAATTCCAACATCGGTGGATTTTAGATTGAGGGAGGGGATTTTGGGGGAGTGTGTTCCATGAAACTGTCTATCTAATCATGTTTCATCTCTAAGGAAAGAAAATCTATGGAAATGAGATTTGAATAATCATTAATGGTCATTGTTACCTTAGAATGAACACACTCATCCATTAAATAAAAAAATTAAACTTTTATTAACCCCCACAACACTCGAACCATGAATCAAAACTCAAATAATCCATGGGTGAAGAAGGGGAAAGTGAATTTGAGTATGGGTCGATGAGATAATTTCGTGGGTGTGAGTCATCAGAGAGAACTTACATCAAATATATAAGAATAAAGGAGTTCTCCTCAATGGGGTGCTTCATGGAATCAATGATATTAAAATATACATTTTCTCCACCAAACTCGATAGATAGTTTACCATTGTGAACAATGATGATCCTCTTTGGTTTTTTGAGTAATGGGGTCCCATGTATTAGAGGAGTGTGTACTTAGGTTAGGGTATCCTCTAACTCAAAAATTTATAATTCTGTAGGGAAGATGAGATTATGTACTCTTACAAGGACATCCTTGATCACTCTGGATGGGTGTGTTGTGCTCTGGTTGGAAAGTTTCATGATGATTCCCATTAGTTGAATCTCTCCAACCTATAGTTACGTTTACATAGTGTAAGGAATCACAATAATTGAATCACCCAAAGCTATATTTCCATCGTAAAAGAAGGTATCCCCTATGGTGCAAGGTATTGTGAAAGTTCCCAGATCCATCAATTTGGATGGAATTTCTGGTTGTATAAAAGATGAAATATTCCTTCCCAGTATGACTCTCTCATTCCCCTTTAGTCATTGTTTATAGGTGGAAATATCTTCATGATGTTTTGAATAGTGATGAATTTGTTTAATTTCATCAAATAATGTAATTGTAACTTGTAACTTTTTAAATATATCCATTTTTTCATTATCAACATCATTATCAAAACTTTTCTTAGATTTAGATAATCATTGGGGGAAAGTAAGAATAATGGATTTTTTAGTGGATTCATCAATGATAATTTGTTTACACTTTTTGATTACTTTTATTTACATGAATATTTTTATGGTAGAAAAATAGAGTTTTCATGTAGGGAGATACTTATGGTGTTGAATTAGTAGAATAAGAAACTCATTTACCAATAAAAAGTGTTATTTCACAAACATTAAATTTGTCTTTTTGGATAAGAAATTTGGTCAGGTGGTATAAATCTATAGCCTTTCATCTTTATCTCATTGATGGTGTTTTCCAATTGTCCTACTTGAATTTTTAGGTCTTGAATTGAAAATTTTATGGTCTATTAGTACTGTAGGTTCTATGTCACCATTTTCTTCACTATATTCTCAAGTATTTCTTAATATTTTAGAGGAGGAGGATTTTTTTTGAGATTTTGAAGGATAGAAAGGTTGTATACCTTGGCCTTTTTTATACCAGTTTTGTTTAGTGTATCTCAAGTTGTTTTCTTATCTATACTATGGTAGTGATTAACACCCGGTGATTGGATTTTTCCTTAATAATTCATTCTTGGAGGGTGGTTCTTGTTGAAATAAAATCCTTGTAAATACTACTACACAAGACTTGGATGAATCCAGAATTTAGGTGCACTAGTCATAAATATGAGTGTTATCTGAAAAACTACCACAATTCAATGGAATTGGAGGAGGGTGTCCATTTCTATGAGCATGAGATAATTGTCTTAGAATGGTATTAATATCATAAATTTTATTATGTACCTTATCTTCTAGAGATGAATTTTTTATTTCATGAAATCCTAGAGTATGTTCAATTTCTCTTGTTCCAATTTTTTGTGAATTTTGAGCCACATTGGATATTAAGTCATGAGCGGCAGTATGAGTTTTATCAACTAGGGAACCACGTGCTGCAATATTGATCATTCCACAATCCAAGGGGATAAGTCCCTCATAAAAATATTGAATTATAAATCGGTCTATTATTTTGTGCTGGGATAAACATGATAAAATTCTATTGAATATCTCCCAATATTCATACAGGGTCTCTCATTATGATTGACTATTTCTAGTTGATGTAGTTTGTGAGGTAGGAATTTTTTTTTCTAAAAATAATCAAATAATTTTGTTCCATCCCCAAATTTTTTTAGGTAGATAGTAAATAAAATCTTTATCGACACCATCAATGGGGAAACAGAAGGCCCTAAACATAATGAGATCCTTAGATAGATTTTGGAATTTCATGGTGGAGAAAACTATGTGAAAATCTTTGAAGTATTTGTGAGGTTCCTCACCCGAAAAACCATATTATTTATTAAGAAGGTGGATGAGGCCTGATATCAGATAAAATTTGGCTACATCCACAAGATATTGGATATATGTGGGTTTTTACTCCACGATTAGGGTGTTCAGTTCTTTTAAGGATCGATTATTTATAGCCATGATATCTAAAGTTTTATTCCATTCAAAAATTTATTGGTTTTGGAACAACTGAAGTTTCATAAGGATTTAATAAATGTTACTTGACTATCATACTCAATATTACATAATTTTTTATTGAAGTATCTTTTCAATTTTTGGGACAAATTCAAGCATTTTTTCTTTTTCTGATCGGGTCATGAAAATAATTTTTTAAGTTTTTTTCCATTTTTATGGAATATGAATAAAATAAAAGAACTTCAGAGAAATTAATTTATATAATAAAACATAATTTTATGATATATAATTATACATATATTTAGAGAGAGAGAGATAAATATAGAGAGGGGGAAGAGAGATGGAAGAAGAAACACATAAAAACATACAAAAGAAAAAACAAAAATAGTGAAAATAGAAGCGGGTATTTAAAGGAGTAATAAATAAGAAGAAAATAAATAAATAAATTGAAACAAATAAGAAGAAAATGATCATGCCTCCCCAGTAATGTCACCAAAATGAGATCATGTTCTCAAGATTGTAAAATTCGATGTTTAGTTTTTACTAGAATTTTTTCATTACAGTAGGAACCCTATGTCATCTCTCGACAGAGCCTTAGAACATTTTAAAAAAAGTTTTTGTTATGAATATAAAATTGTAATTTAATTTTGTAAAATTTTTATTTTTATGATTAAATCATCCAATGGAAAAACAAAATAGAAAAATATATCAAATTAAGAAAGATCAACCATGGGAATTCTCATGATGATCATCCTTCATATCTTCAAGAGAAAGTGTGTAGATCATTTAATCCATGGTTTGAAACACCTAGAATCATAATTCTACTATGTTTATACTAGGAAACCTCCTAGGGTTTAGTCATAAACACAAAATGATTCACTGGTTACCTCTGATGATTGGGTGATTTGTGTTCATCTTCATAAACAAAACTCACCAAGGCAACACCTGAAGAAATCGATTAACTATCCATGTTTGTATATTATATCAATTTTATACCATGAAATTGAGTAAAATAGTCATTTTAGTGTTTTTGATAGTTCAATTTACCAATATGAACCCCAAAAACACCACAATTTAAAGGGGGAAGAAGTGGAGAATAGTGTGTGAAACATCACATGAATGAGTACACTGAAACCTGATCATATGAGTTGAGTACAACATACTAGTAAATAACACAATAAAATAAGAATATAATATGAATAAAATAAACATACCATTGTGGAATTAAAAATATATTTCATATTTTACAAATAGGAATCTCGGGATTTACATCACGTTCCTCAACTGGTGATCACAAGCAATTTAGAACTCTATAGAAACTGAGGAAGCCAAAGATGTTGAATTAGCACTTCTCAGAGCCTCTTGAACTATTTGGAATTTGTAGAGGAATCATTTATGTCTCTAAAATGGTTGCACCATTCCTTATATATTAACTTCCAATTGGGGTTCCCATGGTGTCCTTTCATAGCCAAATTTTATGTTGTTTTGGGAACCCAGTTTTTGAGATACCACTTGTGTGTCAGTTTTAGGTTGGGAAATGAAATTATGTCCACTTAGAAAAAGAGAAGAGTTGTTTTTAGGAATCTTGAATATCACCATGTCAAATTTGGATGTCATTGGACATATAGAATGGGATATATAGTCAGAATACTAAACCAAACTTTTAAATTCATGTATATTTGGTTCCATGGATAGATCGGTTCGATTGGGCCACTAGATGAATGAATTGGGATTGGGTTTCTTCAGATGAGTTGTATCCCATGGAGTTTTGGATCGGCTCACAAAATATTTCCAAATTAGATTCATAGAAATTATGAATCCTACAAAATTGTTGACATCTGTTCATGAGATTCCATATAGCTTGACCCATTTTCCTTCTGCATCATCATGGGATCCTTGAAACACATCCACCTACAATGAAATCATCAAAACAAGTGACATTTCACATTTTAATTGTAAAAAAACAAATTATAATTGAATAAAACATGAAGTGAAATTTGATATTGAAGTTTTAATTTATGATACAAAATCAATTTCACATAGTGGAATAAGGGTTGAAAAGAATAGTGAATCACGGTGCGTTCAAGACCATGTCGCCAACCAGGGTCGGGGTACCTCTGACTTGCATTCAGGTCTGGGACATCACAACAGTTACTCATGAACTTATTCTATTGTGTGGTATAGAAAAGAAAAGTCATAATTCCAGTAGGTTCCCAAAGTGAACAGAAAAACTGTAAATTTTTTCTGTGTGAGTACAAACACTTCTTGAATGCCCAACCTTTCCACACTAGAAGCAAGAAAAAGGTCCTCTTCCCTGAACATTAGGATGTCTACTAGATTCCTATTATCGAGAACCACCATGATACTGATTTTTATTCCTCTTTCATTCAATTGGAACTCAGAGAACTACCAATGGGATATAAAGGAACACCCATCAACCATAACTTAGAAATTAGATCAAGCTCAACCATTAAGGACTTATACAACATGTCAATATCTGAATTGAGACTTAGTCATAAAACACGATAACAAATAAAATGTTAAATTAAAATCTCTAACCAGTTATTATTCATCTTATCATTTGAAAAAATATTAGCTGAAAACATTAAAAATAGGAAAAGTGGTTTGTGTACTCTTTCATGGTCCTATCATCCTATTTGTGTTCGAAAATCTCGATAACCTTAGCGATCACCATAGTATCTAGATAGAACTAATAAGTGAAAATAATCATAACATCCTTCTAATGTAAACTCTATTTCTTATTCATCATAACCATTGAATCCCACTATCTCCTAATACATAATCTATCTTGAAGTTTGCATGTTTATCATTAATAGAATCGGGAGTTTCCAGGAAATTAAATAGAAGTTCTATCTTTCTCGACCAATACTCATCATCTTGAGGATCATTAGTGACTTAGAAAGCTTGTGGATTCTAGAAGAGGAAATTTTGAGCATGATTCTAAGATTTAACCCTATTAGGTTCTACAACAAGAATCAAAATGGTAATGGGATCATGTTTCAATCCTAGAGCTTGGAAGGCATCAACAATAATCTAAACATGATTCAGATCCATGTGAGGATCCACTCACTATGGTTAAGCAAAAACATCCTCCTATGGTCTATTAAAAAAACTTTTAGAGGTATGATGCTACACAACATCAGAATGAAACATCTAATACATCATAATATCACACAAATAAACAAATCATACAAGATAAATAAAAAAATTAATCCCATCATATAAGATATAATGATTTGGATTTCAAGTTATCCAAATCAAAAGAAGTGAAAATACAAAAATTTGATAAAATTAATACTCTAGAAATTGTTCCCAAACAACCCATACTGACTTAAGTCCCATTATGATGATAAATGTCTTGGAACTCACTCATAACAACCTCTTAAGTCTTTAAAAGATATCCCAAATTACAATATGACTTCAGGGAAGGATTCTTAACATGCACCTTTGATACCACTATTTTAAAAACCAACTAGGATACCCTGGTAGCCTAATACAATAGCTTACGCTGACATATCTTTAAGGGTGTACCTAATATCTATAGGTTTAGGACTATCGCCTCTCATCATAAATGATAAAAGAAAGAATGGATTTTCCACAAAACAGTGGAAGGTAAAAGATTTAAAAGTCAGTTTTCTCAACACTCTAAGAGTAGAAAGTACTATAAATAGAACAGGTAAATAAAAACCAAAATTAGTACATCATAAAAGTACTCACCAACAATAAAAATATAAATGTGACTTCTCAAAGGAGAAATCATCATACTCCATGGTCCAAATAATGAAGATAATTTTCCACCTCTGATTGGCTCTTTCCCTTTTCTTGTACCTGGAATATATAAAAATATAAAATCCCAAAATAAAATTTATAGTGTGATATATAAATCCTATTATTGTCTCACCAATTATTCGATAATCAATTCCAAGAACAATAAACTAGATATGCTATAATTTTAAATTAATTGAGGAATGGAACCACAATTTTATATTTTAAACCAAAATATACATTCATTAAAATGGATGGAAGATATATCAAACAAGGATTTAAAAAAATTATTAAAAAAATTTTAAATGAATTATTAGGAATGAATAAAACAGTTCAATAATCCATGGTATGTATAACAAATCATACAATTGAATGCCAAATTAATGGAAAATTACATCCTCTTATACTTAATGTAAAATTACATCCGCTCCCACATAATTGAAAACTATATCCACTCCCACATTGGGAGACATTATTCCCACTACCTCTTAAGGGAAAATTACATCAATAAAATTGGAAATCAATCATTTTAAAACCCATTAAAATTAAATTTCCCAATTTCAATTTACAACATATCTTCTCATTTAAAAACCAAATCACTGGATTTCATCATTTCATTCCATTTCAAAACAACATTAAATTTATGAATTTTTATCCAGATAAACATAAAAAAATTTCCATCAAAAGGATTTCCAAAATGATATATCCTCTTTCAAAAAATCAACGCACAATTTCAATTCCCTTGAAATTTTTATTTTCTTATTAATTTCTATATCAATTTAAAATCATGGGTCAAGTCAGCACAATTCCATATTTTTTAATCGATTTAAATCAAAATTCAAATTAGTCAATCAATAAAAATTTTCAATTTTTGGGAAAAAACTTATGGAACCACCATCCTTCAATTACGAAATGAAATGATCAACACCAACACTATGAATGTCAATAATAAAGGAAGGTGAAGAAGATATATAAATTAGATCAAGAATCATGAAAAGGATTATATATAACAAAGTAGAGTTTATATACATAAAAAGATGATGATATAATTCTCTCTAAGGAGAAAATAATGATAGACTGTAAGATACTACACAGGAGGAGATATAATTACCTAAAGTAGATAAAATGAGATAAAGGTCGCATTAATATTCCAAGGAAAGGGTTTTGAGGATCCAAAATCATATATAAAGAGACTCCAAGATAGATTAATTTGGGATAGGGTTGATAGGGGTGATTACACACTTAAACAGGTGGGCTCAAGAATTTTAAATTAATTTCTATAAATAAAAATTATTGTTTGTTAATATTCCTTGAGAGGGTCGTGTTGTTATGATAATCATGCACCCAAACCATGCACCCCTACTATGGGGTTCATGGTTTCTCCTAGGTGGGTGCAAGATTTACAAAACCATTAACAGACCGTGCATTCCGCAATATCCAAGGGCTGCATAATTTTCACCAGTGGGTCATACGATTAGGGAAAATAGTGCACCAACCGGGAACAACCCAAAAAGCCTCCAATATTTTCAAATTCCACCTAAATAACCCCTAAAAATATAACACCAAAGGAGAAAAAAATGGTCATGCAATACATAAAAAAAGTAACATTATGTAATATTCTCATCTTTTTTCTAATGTTATTCTTACATGATCATTGTTATATCTTTTGTTTACCCTTACTGATCCTCAAATATCACCCTTTCTTATGTTTCCTTTCCAAGGTTATAAAGGAAGTTTTTATATATTATATATCTAAGAAGGTTGATAGTCATAAAGTTATTTTTGGGAGATTATGTAGAACTATTTTAAACTAGTTCTACATTGATGTGATATCTTTGTATGAAATTTATGGGACTCTATAGCCTATATTAGGGAAAATTTTATTTAACCATTAGAATCAAGGATGTGAACACATTAGTATGAAGCCTTGGGATAAGTATAATTATATGATAAGATCATATTTTTTGGTTAATTATCATAAATGGATGGGGTTAAACCTAAGGATTCATAGAAGAACATCTTGTAATTTAGAAAACCTATAAAATATTTTTAATGATTTTTTGGTTTCCCATCATGAATATAGTTTATAACACTATTATTTTTTCTATTAGTCAATATATGAAACCCAATGGAATCATGTTAATGCTTAATATGATGGATAATACAATGATTGTCCTCCTAAAAACTGAAAGTTAAGGGAGATGGAATGAAAAATATTGATTCTATTCACACACAACTTTATCAAGATATGAATTATACTAAGCATCCAGATGACTGAATGAGGTAATAATTTTTTAATTGTGTTCCTTATGAGGAAAAATCCACCTTCATTTAATGGGTCAACTAATCCACTATTCATTGAGAAATAGATCAGTACCTTTGAAACGATCTTCTCTATTCTTCTATGTTAGGAATAGGGGAATTTTTTTCGAGTTGTTTATTATTTTGAAGGTGAATCATATTACTGGTGGAATATTATCAAGAACCTGAGATAAAGGGAATAAATTGAATCTATAGAGTGGGAATAATTTTAAAACATATTTTAAAACAAGTATTTCTACATATTATTCATATAGAAATAGAGATGGAATTCCTTGAGTTAAATCATAAATATGGTGAATTTTTTGGTATTGATGAGACACATATTTCCAATAATTTCAAGGTATATTTGTAGTATTATTATCCAATATAAAATTTAGAAAAATATATTCTTTAGTGGATTAAAACCAAGTCTGTAAATGGTGTTATCCATAAGGTCCTTTGGTACCTATGAAGGAATAGTTTAGTGTGTTGTCATGGTGGAGATAAATATTGGAGTTACCCATCAATATTGGGTTTTTGACTAGAAAAGAAAAATATAATTAAAATAAAATTCTAAAAACCATAGATAGAAAATTACGGTAATTCATTTATACTTGAAGTGTGGATGGAAAATGGGTGGAATTTTCTTAAGGGAATAAATAAATGCTTCAAGTATGAAAAATAACTTCATTGGAAAATTTAATGAGAATGTGATGGGAAGAAACAATATAATGTTTAGAATATAGAAAAATAACTATTGAATACACCACAAATGATCCAAAATTTTAAATACAAGGAGTATGAGATTCATTTTTACTAATTCCTAAATTAGAATTTTATTGATGATGATCAATATCAACAATATATTTACCCATGAGAAAAATGGAAATATAATGTGATTACTATTTATGATGATGGGTATAGTAATGACATTACGAAAGTTAAACCTATCATCCAATCTAGAACTACTATTATCTTATTTGATTTTGGATCTACACAGTATGTTATATCTAAATAATTTTCTAAGCGTAACATATTACCACCTCAAAAATTAGATGTTGGGTTAACAGTAAAAACCCATAATGGTATAATGACTTCATCCTACTTCTATAATTCTTATCTAGTTGAGTTTAGTGGGAAGAAATTTCCTTCAAATATTATCATTCTTTATCTAGTTGAATTTGATGTCATTTTGGGAATATATTAACTTTCTTTACATAAATTCGACATCAATTTCGGTGCAAGGGACGCTAAATTTTATATTCTGAACTAAACTATGATTTTTTATTAGTGTAATCCAAAAAATTAACTACCATTGGCAATTAGATTCATTATATTTTTCTTTATTTCTATTCAAAAGGGGTGTTTATCTCATATGGTTGGGGAGAAACTCATCATCGATGAAATTTCAATTTTGTGGGATTTTATTAATTTATTTCGTGAAGGTTATTACAGTATTCCACAGAATCATGAATTTGAATTTTCAATAGAGATCATATATGGTGTTATACTTAATCCAAGACTCCATATAGAATGTCCTTAATTTATTTGAAATAATTGAATAAGAAACATATGGAGAAACTAGAAGAGGGATTCATTTGTATAAGTTCATCATCTAGGGGTGTAAGAATTCTGTTTATTAATAAAAAATATGCATCAATGAGATTATGTTTTGATTATCAATAACATAAAAATATATTTTTAAGAACACGTATCATCTATCTTGTATTGATGATGTGATAGATCAGCTTAGTAGAGGTCCATTATTCTCCCATATTGATCTTCATTACAGATATCGTCAATTAAATGAAGATATTGTGGATATACCCTAAACATCATTTCATACAAGGTATATACTTTATGAATTTATAGTGATTCCACTAGGTCTTTTTAATTCCTCTGTGATATTCATGGATTTAATGAATAGTTTCTCTAGAGAATACATTGATCAATTTTTAGTAATCTTTATAGACGATATTTGTATATATTGAAAGATAAAAGAAGAGCATGAATATCACATGAGTATTGTGCTGAAGACCCTGATGAAGGATAATATTTATGAAAAGTTTACTAAGCATAAATTTTGGTTTCAGAAAATTTCATTCTTGGGTCGTATAATCTCATGTGAGTTTTTATTAGTACACTCATCAACTGTAAAAGTTATTTTTCATTGTCCCAGACTATCCAATGTGAAAAATATTTGAAGTTTTCTTGGTTTGGATGGATATTTACAATGATTTTTGGAGAATTTACCATGGATGTGGAATAAAAACAGAAATTTAAATGAGAAGGAAGAAAATTTCCATTTAATTGATGAATGTGAGGAATTTTTTAAGGATCTAAAGAGAATACTAGTTAGAACACCAATTATTACAGAACTCTATAGTGGAGAAGGTTTTTTAATCTATAGTGCTGCATCAAAAAGGGACTTGGTTTAATACTCATGTAGAATGATATAATTATATATTTTTCCATATGAAAATTCATGGTCCATGAAAAAAAATTACCCAACTCATGATTTTTATTTAGTTGTAGTAAATTTTTCATTAATGATATGAAGGAATTACCTCTATGTATAAAGGTATGACATATATACTGATCATAAAATTTTGAATAATTTTTTCACTAAAAAAGAGATGAATATATCCCAAAAAATATTGTTGGAGATGATTAAGGATTATAATTTCTCATAAAATAACCACTACGTGGAAGATAACTAGGTGACATATGCTTTATGTTGAACGTATCATGCTATTCTATCTATGATGATGATAAAAAAGATCTGATATTTTGATAATTGAAGAGAATGGATCTTGAAATTTTCATGACCCGAACCATTTGGGGATACCTGGCTGATGAAAGGAATAGCTGCAACTATGAAATTCTCACCATTATAAGCTAGGTGTTTGTGACCAATAGTGAAAGTAATAACTAGTATGGGATCCCATTTCCTAATGAAACGTTATACACACACCCATATATCACCATAAAAAAGGTATAGAAATAAAAATAAAATACAATTACATATAGATTAAAAACCATTCACGTAACAACCTCTAAAGAATACAAGATTATGTCATCATGATCTAAAAAGAAAAGTAGAAAATACATTCCCAACAAAAAAGATGTCCCAACCTTTCGATAACTAGAAAAGTAAATTCTAATAGATCTTAGATCCATATCTCCAAGCCTCGACCACCGTACTTGGTCTAATGCACTTGAGTGTGCCCTATGTTCATTTGTATATTTCTACGACCTTTCCATCATCTTCATAATACAAGACACATGCAGGAAACATTCCATGAATGGGTGAGTGTATACATACACAGTAAGATGCCTTAAAATCTTAAGGGGGGAAATATGAGACATGATTTAGGTAGAAACTCAACCCATATAATGAAACTAAATAAAAAAACTATATTTATATATATGTGATTAGAAAAGAAAACCAAATGATATAGAAAGGGTATTTCCATCTCCAAACAGATCCTAGAAAAATGGTCTTCCAAAAGCTACAAAGGGGGTCCATCATCAATGCCCAATGTGTCTATTTGATGAGTAAATATGTAGAGACACACCTCTTAAGAGTGTCACAAAGTTGAGATAACTCAATATCTAGATAGACGACCCATGCCTTAGTATTAAAGGTGGTTTCTACTCGATAGGTGAAGGAACCCTTCCTTATCCCAAAAATAGGGTTCCACTCAGTAGGTAGACATACCCTATCCCAGTAAGAGGATTCCACTCATTAATTAGATGGAGGAACCACAACCTAGTCTGTTAGGAAGGTCATCTATATGGATAGTAGACCCATGCTATGTCCTTATAAGAGGATTCCACTCGGTAGGTTGATAGAGGGCCCATGTCCAAATTCGTAAGGGGGTTCCAGGATCCATGCCATATCCTAGTAGGAGGGTTTCACTCTATGGATAGAGAGAGGACCCATTTCCTATTCCATAATTGGGTTCTATAGTATAGGTAGAGGACTCATGCCATGTCCCATATTGAGGGATCTACATAGTATATAGATTGATGACCCATGCCCTATTCCATCAAATGAGTTCTACTCTATAGGTGGAGGACCCAATGCCCAATATTAGTTGGAGGGTTCCACTCTCATCATCCAGTTTGATCACTTCCATCATCAAGCACCTCCTAAAGAGTCCTTACACTCAAAAAATGTATCATAATATCTAAAATGTCACTATGACTTCCACCATTGTGCTCTATGAGTAGAAAAACTCAGTATATTCTACTCGTGGTCTGAAATTCATCTTTCAGTGATAGAGATATGAGTGGTAGAAGTTTCCTAAAAATAGAGGTACATGACATGTAAGGAGTTCACATGACATGTGGCCCCGCTATATTTCCAGTCCATGCCCTTACCACTACAAAGATCGTTTTCCATGTAGTACTAAATGATGTGTAAAGTTACTAAATGTTATGTCTCAACCACCTGTGGTTAATCTATGTTCTCTTAGTCATGATCATGTACATTGGTAATGTTCCAGTATATAGTGTGTGTCTGGCCATGTTTGTGGAAGTGTACTCCTAGAGTAAGCATTATGTTCTCGACATTGAGTAGCATAGAATGTGTAGGTCCCACATGGTGTTTGATATATAACTCACTTGAAAACCCTCTCTATTGTGGTTGTGTACTATAAAACTTGTGTTCATTAGACTAAACATTGTAAAGTCTAGTTTTTCATATAATTATAGATTTTCTCCATAGATCCTAGATATGCTGCTCTTGTTGATGAATCACACCTAATGTTTTCCCGTTATCAAAGGGGAAGTCATCTATTCATCGATTCCATCACCACAGTGGCCAGAAATAGGGTTTTAATAGGTCCTCTCAAATCATGCATAATCCTCACACACCTCATGTTCCACTTCCAACTTCGCTTTGGATCTCAAATCCAAAAATCTATCTCCACTACTTGGAATCCACTCTCATTCATCTTTATATCTCCAATCTAAACATTGTGCATTCATCCTCAATGAATCTGGGGTTCCTATCCTTCAAAGGTCCTCCTAGAAATAGTCAAATCATTCCCCAAGGGTCCAATGATTATTAACATGAAGAACGGGTGAGGAAAAGAATAAAAAGAAAGGTGATACCATTTTTGGACCAGCCATATTGGCCAACGATCACAGAAATGAGGATTGACTGGGTTGATTTCGTAGCATAATCAATTGATCTAATAAATATAAAAATTCAATATATGGTCTCATGAAAAGAATTTAATTAAATTATGATCAGAGAAATAATGTTTTGATCATGATCAATCTTTTAATTATAATGGCATAATTCATAAATGATTATTCATACCACGATTTAGATTTGTACTTAGTGAAGTATAAAACTTCCAATAATGGAGAAGATCTTGTATGTTCACTCCTTCTCAATTCTCCTTGATCTAATTTTTGTTCAATCTCCCAATCTCAATTTGATAATGAAGTGTGGTAGAACCTTCTCTCAATGATCCCAAGGTTATGCATATATCCCTGGAGATTCACCATAACAACATATTTATAAAGGAATATAGTTTAGGTCATTTAATGAATAAATTCCAAAAAACTAATCAATTAATCCACTAAAAGGACCTACCAACAACTGCTTTATCTAAAAATCCCATTCCAAACAATATTAGATCATCCCTATTGTAAATCCAACGCACAATATTAAACCACAATCTCATATTTCTTTTTTGAGACTCTATTTATGAGATATTAAATTATTTATGAAATATTATCTGTGAGTGATATAAAATATATTTAATATTTTCATATAACTAATCTCAGGTGAACCGGGTCAAGAAATCATACAATATCCCAAAAAATGGATATAGAAATATTCCTTGATGTATTTCAAGGTCTTACAAGGTAAAAAATGGTTTGTAAATTATTCCATCCTTCATGATTTAGATCCTATAAAAGTAAAGATTAAACAAAAAACTGGGGATACTGAGCACGCATCTAGCATTTCTACTCCCAAGATATCTCTTACATGCTCTCATGCTTCCACAGCACACGAACCTAGGAAATGGTATGTTCATGAAGGATCCACTCTTACTAATCCAAGATAACCATTAGGTACTATGTGAATGTGGATCTATACATGTTGCGCAATTATCCCCATTCAATAGCATTTGTGGGATAATACATGTATCTCATCAGGTACAACACATATAAAGTTTTGTACACGTACTCCAACATTGGGGGTAAGTCTAGGTAGTAAGAAACCTTACAAACCCATAACTTGATCGTGAATAGTATGAAAAACCTCAGGGGGTTCTTTCATTTCTAGACAAATCTATTCAATTATTGTCATGGGGAGACTCTCAAAGAAATATTATTTCCGTGATTAAACTCTAAGGTCCTATGATGTAGATCTAGATAAGAAATATTCCTATAATGAGCTATCTTCATCCGCCCAGAGATCACTTAAAACTTATCTATCACCAACTACACCATTTTTATCTCAATAATGGATGCTTCACTGATCTCAATCCATCATACAGGAGACCTACACTTTCTCCTATATAGGGCCTCTAAAGGTTCCATGTTGATGGTATAGTGATATATATCATTATAAAGAAAATATATCAAGGGTATGTGATCGTCCCAGCTCCGACCAAAGTCTTACACACAATCCCAACTTATCCTCTATCACTGGGATAGTGTTTTCTATCTTACCATCCATCTTGGGGTGAAAGTCTATAATCATCATCATCTATATCATGATTGAATCCAGTAATTTTCTCCAAAAACGTGATGTGAAATGCACATCATGGTTAGAGACAACAATCAAGGGAACCCCATGAATGAGGAAGATCCCTCATACAAACATTTCCCCAAACTCTTTATCGATATTTTCTCCTTGATAGTAAGGAATATTTACAACATTATAAGCTTGTAAACTACCACCCAGATAGAGTTTTGGATACTTGAAATCATGAATCCCTACCACAAATCCTTGGTATATTTCACCCCATTTCCACTCTAGGATCTCAAGCGGCTAAAACAAACCTAATAACACCAGGTGCTCAACCTTTACCTGCTAACATGTGAGGCACTGGGAGACAAACTTAGCCATGGTACACCTCATTCCATCCTACCAAAATTGATAATGAAGGTATTGGTACATATTTACAACACTAGGATTTATATCTAAAGTATAAGGTTGAAACTCCCTCTTCACCTCCTCTCACATCATTACTAGTACAACCATATTTCTTTGGAAAAGGTTGACTTGATTCCCTCCTTCTAGAAATTGATATGGTGAATCCCCTAAGGTTATCTGGTCACGTAGGACCTCATAGTTGATGTATCATAATTAATACACCCTAACACATTGATGTAGTGGAGGAGTCAACACCATTTACTTAATAAAAGACTTACCCACCCCCTCGACAAAGATCTACTATAAGGAATCCAACTCCTAAGTCGCCTTCTCAACCATGTTAGAACATGACATGTTGTTAAGAGATTATTCCATCATATTTCCCTTCCCAGGAGAATATAAAATCTAAATGTCATATACCTATATGAACTCAAACCAGTGCATTTGTCTCAGGTTCGGGTCTCTCTATGTGAATATATACCTTGGACTCTGGTGTCCTTAGTAAGCAACAACGTACACCCCCAAAGTTAGTTCTTCCACATCCTCAGAGTGAAGACTAATTCTCCCAACACTAGGTCTTTTGTATTTAGTTTTAATCATTGTGTATCAACTACCTTATCATGTATGTGATCACACCTACCTTTGAATCAACACACCATAAAGACCACCTCCAATGGCATTGTAATATACTATGTACTCTACAACCACTTTTGATATTCTCAAAATAAGAGCACATGTAATCATCTACCTCAACTACACAAAAAAACATTAACATTTATCATCATTATTAAATGAATACACCTTTTTACATCAGTTTAATCAAAGGGGAGAAAATCATGGATAATTCCGACAAATACCCCATGTAGTGTCATGCCAAGACAAGAAAACTCTTCACCTCAAACACACACTTTTTTGGCTCCTAATAAAGAAATATATCAATATTCAGTGGGTCTATATATAATATATTTTTAAAGATAATATTCCCCAAAATTTGAACTTCATTGATCCATAACTATCAATTCAATATCTTACCATAAAGATAGTTCTCCAAAAGAATGTCTAGGACCATCCTCAAGTGCAATGTGTGCTCCTCCTTTGATGTAGAATAGATGCTTTTTTCATTTGTAAAAACAACTAAAAATCCATCCATGTATTGTTGGACGATTTGATACATTAAATACATTAAAATAAGGGATAATTAGACAAACCAAAAGTAATCACTTGGAATTCAATGTTTCTAATTACAGCTTTTGAATATCATCATCAGAAACTCTCAACTCCTGGTAACCCGAATTGAGATCGATCTTTGAAAACCATAGTGTTCCTCACAACTATAAAAGTGGTCCTAATTCCTTGGAATGGGTTAATTTTTCTTTATCGTGGGTAGGATCATGCAATGATAATCAGCATAATGTTGTATGCTCTTAATCACCTTTTTCATGAACAAAACAAGATTTTCCTAGGGGATATATTGGGTCTAATGAAACCCTTCTCTCGAGGGTCCACTGACTAAAACTATATATCCCAAATATCGATAGGAGAAATTTTATATGAATTAAAAGATGTTAGATTATTAGCAGGGTTAAACTTGATATAAAAAAGAAATCTCCCACCTCAGAGGTAGTCCCAAAATTTCCTCAAGAAAGACGTCCATATAATCCTTCATTAATGAAAGAATATTGATTCTCGAAGAAACTATTATTCCATGTTATAAAATCACCAAATGATGGGAGATGGTTTTTAACTACCTACATAAAACATAGTCTCTCCACCATGAGATATCTCTCTCACAAAAATGATAATTTTTTCCCATCACTGCGAAGGAATCTAAATCATCTATAGTGATAGTTCATATGGGCTTGGAACATGGAAAATCATTCCATGCCCCAGATGATGTCATAAGGTATTGTCATGATAACCAAAATTTTCTATGAGAAACTATCTCCACCAATCAATGGCACATACTTCTAGAAGATAAATGATATCGAAGAAGTGTTCCCCGTATGAACCTCAATGAAAAGATGTTAAGAAAAAGTCCAAATTTATATCTCCCAATATCATACCATGGGTAAAAAGATAGATGAATGACCCACACTTGTGTATAATAATAATGAAGAAAGAGTAGAATAAAGATAAATTTTACCTATTATCGTCTCATTAGTGGTTAGGTCACAACCCTCCATTGACTATAGTTTCCCACTTCCCTAAGAACCAAATCTCTGCGATTGATGTGGTCTACTTGGTGTTGGTGTTGGAAGAGCATCATAACATTATCCACCACCCACGTCTCTTCCTCATAGATCCCAAACAACTCCTATTATAGCTTCACCTCTCTAGGGGACACCTTTTCCTCACATGGGAGATCCATTGTCATGGTGTTTTCTCTACTATGATGGTCTATATGATATCTTCTTGGCCTCATGAATACATAGGTTTGGGAAATAAAATTCTATGTAACCTCCCCCAACAAATAAAAAACATTTCCCCTCTCAATGCAACCCTAGTCTTCTACATGGCCCCTATTTATCACAACCACATGCCTATATCTGGTCATTACAATATCTATTTCACTGAGATCCCACCAACTAGATTCTTCTAGCTAATATAGATGACTCTATCCAATGATGTTCACTTCAAACTCTAGCTCCATGGAATCCCTCTGATAGGAAGTTATCCATCACCAATTCCTACTCTAAAACACTAGCATAAGTAGTGATTCATTGGGGAAGCACACTTGAAAATTTATCTTGGTGAAGGAACTAATCAAACATCCACACATGGAAGTAGAAATCATGAATTATGTTATCGGAGTATCACGTAAGGTCATTTCACCTCACAACATACTCAGAAACTAGCATCCCTACTTGTTATTGCTCAAGAAGATTTTGAATCCAATTTTAATACAAGAATGATGGGTAATACTCCTCATGAGATGGATACAGGAAGTTTGTTCATGATAATGTCAAATCATTATATATTTTTGTGATAATACTTCTCCAGTTTCAAACTGATCCATCTAAAATATTGGCTTCCAATGAAACAACATGATTAGTTAGTGTTTGGATCATTCTCAGAACCCAGATCAGCAAAAATATCCAATCCTCAACTGCATGGGGATTTAGATCACTACGATCCCTCAACAACATCTTGACCTAGAACTCGTAGAGTGCACTACTCCTGAGTGTATCATCATCCTTCTCTAATGGTATAATACTACTAGATAGGAATGGGTGATGCTACCTTCCCTCTTGGAAGATATATCTCACAAGATAGCCTCTGAACTATGGTCTTCACTCATCAAATCATTGTCATGATCCTAAATAGGTAATATTTCCTGCATTATTTTCAGAGGCATCCTAGTAATTTAATCAGGAAATACCACGGTTAGATGATCATATATATATATATATATATGAGGAGATGACTCAATAAAAATTTTCAAAAGATAAAATCATATATGATGCATGTACCAAAGTTTCCATCAAACAATTCCTTGTTATACTAAGTTGACAAGTAGGTAGTTAGAGTATTGGTCAATTGATATGTTTTCCTATGTACCAATACTGGGCTCCCTAGCATGAAAGTTTAACTCAAGTAACATTAACACTATTACGCTATGTTTCCTTTCAATCCTCACAAGGGGCCAAAACTCCAAACATCGTCCCAAGTTTGAACCACATTTTATACTAATCTTTCACGACTCATCCAATTGAGGACCTCTGGGTTGGTAGAATGTCAAGAAATAACTTCCCCAAGTCAACCATCCTAGGATAGGTATGGAAAATAGTATCAAAAGGCATAACTAGTATGGGAGAGCATTTCATAATTCACTTGTATGAAGGCACACAATTGTCTCCATAATGAAATAAAAATGAATAAAAATATATTATAGTGAAATCTAGAGTAAAAACAATGCATATAACATCCTTGATAGAATATAAAACTACGATAGAATTATCTAAAATGTAAAGGTGAAAATACATTCACGACCATATTGATGACTAAAACAGAAAATAATTAGAAAATTAAATGCTGAGAGATCCTGACACCAGATATCTAAGCCCTGAAAACCATATATGGTCTAATCACCCGATTTTCCCTTATGCTCCTTGGTAGTAACTGCTGACTTGTTCGTCATCTTCTTATGATAGTAAACATTTCAGAGAATATCATGTTCGGGTGAGTATATACACAGCTGGTAGGATTCCCCTAAATTAAATAGATGTGAAATAGGAGACACGATAGACGTTGAAAGATCCACCCATATCATGAAATGAAATCCAAATGTAAGGATATATATATGTGTGTGTGTGAGTGTGTGTGTGTGTTTGCTTAGAAAATAAACCTAGATGAGAGAGAAATGGGTTCTCCATCTCACAGAATAGCCAATGAATAGAGTCTTCCAGAAGTTCGAGAAGGGGTCTATCATTGATGCTTAGCATCTCACGTGTCAGTTCAAAGAGTTATTGTATGGATCCACATATCTCCACTATGTTGAATAGTCAATGTGGCCTAATCTCTACATAAAGGACCCATTCCCTTGTATGAAATAAGGGTTCTACTAAATAGGTAGATAAAATCTTCTATGTCCTAGTAGAAGAGTTCCACTCAGTAGGTCGAGGACTGATACCTTGTTCCATCAGGAGGGTTCAACTCGATAGGTAAAGAGAGGACGTATTCCCTAGACCATCAGTGGGATTCCAATCTATTGGTATAGGACCCATGCCCTTTACTATTAGGATAGTTCCACTCATTAGGTAGATAGAGGACTTATTCTCTAATCTATAAGGGTGGCTCCACACTATGGATAGAGGATACATTACATGTCCTATCCATGTGTTTCTACTCTATGGATAGATAGAGGAACCACACCCTAGTCTATTAGGGAGGTTCCATGTTGTAGGAATATTACCCATTCCCTGTCTGAGAAAATGGTTTCCACTAAGTCGGTAGATAGAGAACCCGCACCCTAGTCCATTAGGGGTCGCAAATCCATAGGTAAGGGACTCATTCCATGTCCCAATAGGAGGGTTCCACTCTGATAATCATATATGATCACTGTTATAGTCGAGAACTCCCTAAAAAATCACACTATGAATATATCGCATCGTGTCTCAAAATCCACAATGAAATCCACTATTTCATTCTATAAATAAAACACTCAGGATAAGATCATAATGAGCCAATATCTGAGTACAAACAAAAGAGATACGAGAGGTTTGTGTGTCTTAAAAAATGATGTACATGGTTTGTAAGGGTTCCACATGGTGTATAGACCTAATCCTCTATATGGAAGTGTCCTCACAAGAACACGACTCAGTGGCTAGTAGTACTACATTGCATTTAATTTTATGACACAAAGCGTTTCAGATACATGGGGTTGAGTTGTGTTCTCTTGGTCATGCCCATGTACACTAGAAATGTGGTAGTACACAGCATCTTCCTGGCCATGTGTATGTTCGTATACTCCCAGATTTCATTTTGGGTCACCAACACTAACTCACACAGCATGATAGGGTCCCATTAAGCATGTGATATTTAACTCACCCAATAACCCAGGCCTCCAGAGCTGAGTTACTAAATGGTGTGTGTCCATTAGACTACAAATAATATAGTCAATGTTTTCACATAATTATAGTTCTGCTCTCTGGATCCTAGATCTAATTTACCCTCCACTTAATCACACTTTATTATCTCCCAAAATCGAATGGTAATATCTCAATTTATCTATTTCGACCATGTGGTGGTTGAAAGTCTGATTTTCTTTAGTCTGCCCAAATTTTTCTTGCACCTTACACACCACCTATGTAGTTTTGAACTATTATTTGGATCTCAGCCCACAAAGGCATCACTACTACCCAGAGTCCACTTTGATTCCTCCATAGATATGTAATATTTTCATTGTCTGTATATTCTAGTAGGAATCTATGGGTAGTGTTCGATCACACTTAGATCCACCCAAAAATAGTAAAAACATAACCCCATTGTCTAATGATAAATAACATGAAGAACAGGTGTAGTAAAGCACAAGAACGAAGTTGATACCACCATTGGACTATAATTATTATCCAACAATCATATAATCACGGATTCAAAAGGGTGATTTCATGGAATAATAAATAGATAAAACAAATTAATTAATTCGATACATGGGATCATGAAAAGAATTTAATTAAATATAAATCAAAGAAAAAAGGTTTTGATCCTGATTAATATTTTAATCATAAGGTTGAAGTCCAAAAATGATGTATCTTTCCTTGATTAGGAGCAGTCATTGGTGAAGTACACATCTTCCGATGATGTGGAATATTGGTTGTCTTTCCTGTTCCTTGATTCAATTTAATCATATTTGTGTGTGACTGCCCATTCTTGATTCACCAATGAAGGGGGTAGAACCTCCTTTCAATGATCTCACTATTTCACAGCTAGCCCTGGTGATTCATAATAAGAGGTTATTTATTAATGAATTAATTTAACTAACTAGTTAATTAATCCACTAGATGTTCCCACCAACGACTGATGTATCTAGATAGCCCATGCCAACAAACGTTAGGTCATTCCAAGGGTAAATCCCAAACCATAGACTCAACCATGATCTAAGATTACTATTTTCAAACTCCTTTTAGGATACATTCCATTATTTATTAAACACTATGTGTGCATGATGTAAATTATTTTTAATATTTTTAATAAATTGAATCTAGATTCACCAGACCTCTGAATCGTGTGATGTCCTAGAGTCAAGCCCCAAAAATATTTCTGGATATATTTTAATGTCTTACAAGAAAAAAATTGGATCTCAAAAGAAATCATGAAGGAAGGGGAAAATTTTATCTTTCTCAAATGAGTTTTAAACCATTTATCCATGTAAACATTCAAAAGGTAAAAAAGGAAAATATAGATCTAGAAACTAAGGTGAGAAAGTTTCTTGAGTTTAACCTTTATTGTTATAAAATTATAATGTCTATGAATGGTTAATATGTCCCTTCGGTACTAGATTTGAAGGAGGAGGTTATTCAAGAAGCTCATTGTTCTTCATTGTCCTTCATCTAAGAAGTATGAATAAGTATAGATATTTAAAAGAGTATTTATGGTTGGATGGAATTAAGATAGATATTGTAGAGTTTATATCATAGTGCTTAGTATCTTTAAAATTTAAGGTTGAGATATATAAATCTAATGGGATGTCATAAGAATTACCCATACCATAATAGAAATTAGAAAACATCACCATGTATTTTTTCATAGGACACACCAAAAAATCAAAAGGGGATAATGTTATTTAGGTTGTAGTAGATCACATTATTAATTCGGAACACTTCATTTCTATTAGATAAGATTCTTATCTTGATTAACTTTCACGGTTATATATCCAGTATGCTTTAATATTTAGTGGTGTACCTCTACCAAATTGTATCTCATTAGGATATGAGGTTTACAGATATGTTTTGGAGAAGTCATTAGTAGGATAAAGATTCAAGATTATGGTTTAAAAATACTTGTCGCACTTAGATATATGGTCAGTCTTAGAGGAAAATTTAAACACTACAATACATGATGAGTTCTTTATCTATGAATTTTAAAGGTGGTTGGGATCAACACCTTCCTTTAGTGGAATTTAATAACAAAAATATCTGTTACATTACAATTCAGAGAGTTCTTTATGGTGTCCTCTATGGAAAGAAATTAATAAATCTAAAATATTGAAATGACGGTGGAGAAATAATTTTATTGTAACCTGATTTAGCTGAGTAAATGGCAGAGAAGGTTGGATACAATCATTAGGACATAATAGAATCTCAAACCCGACAAGAAAGTTATGCTAACAATCAATTAATAGATGTACTATTTGAAGTTGGTGAAAATGTATTTCTATAAATTTTCCCCAGAAGTGGCTGATGGTATTTGGGAAAAGGAAAATATATGACCCATCTATATCTATCCTTCTTAACTTCCTGATCGTATCACGATGGTAGCTTATCTATTGGTGTTTCAACTGAACTTATCGCAGGTTCATGATGTCTTCCATGTATCTATCATGAGAAAGTACATACTGAATCCTTCACACGTGCTAAAATCATTGGTCATACTACTTGAGAAATATATTTCTTATTGTGAACAAGAATTAGAGATTTCAGATCATAGAGACAATGTTCTATGAAACAAGACCACTCACCTAATTAGTTTTTTTTGATAATAACAAGTTTGAGAATGCTACGTGAGAACCTAAGGATATGATGAGGAAAAAGTATCCATAGTTATTCCCATCAGAGTGATGAATTTAGAGGGGGAAGTTAATTTTATGGGGAGTATAATGTAACACCCTAATATTTTAATTAAATATTTCTATTTAAATAACTTTATTTCTTCAATAGCTTCTGTTATTTGAAAAAAAACTTAGACAAACTACGTCACATTTTTTAAATATTATGTGAGAACTACCATATAAATGTTGGGCTCATGAGTATAGATAGTAACAAAAAATTATGAAAAATATATGTTATACACATTTATGAAATTTATTTATTAGTTATCAAAGGATTATAATTAAATAAAAAATATATGAAAATAAAAGTGTTGTTTTTCTAAAAATTATTTTTATGCGAGCAATGTACATTTATATTAATAAAATAAATTAATCACTATTATTCAATGATTTTAATTAAACTCATATATTATTTAATTTATAAAAATATTTATATATTCCAAAAACATATTTTTTTCATAGGATAAGAATAAATCCATTTTTTTCTTAAAAATGATTTTTTCAAAAAACAAATTATTGCATTTTCTAAACATAGATTAAATTAAATTTCTAAAGTTTATTGGTATTGAATTAAATTTAATGATGTAAATATATAAAATAATTAGGTTGAAATTTTTTAAATATTACTCTTTTATTTTTGGGGAATATGAATAGTAATCGTAGTAAAATTTATCACCACATTAAAAATCATATTAGGATAATATATGTATAAACTAAGTGATAGGGATATAAAATTTTACCATAATTTTTATTAGAATAATTTAATTCAAAAATTATCACCTTAGGCTAAACTTTTGATCTATTTAGTTGACTTGTCCATGAAAATGACTTATAAATTTTTTGAATCTAAGAAAGTTGCAAATTGTCTCTCTCTTAGTTTTAAATGTTTTTTTGTGTTCACATAGAGTGAAAACTAGTTAATAATTAACCATAATAGTAATTTTTAAAAAATTGAATTATATTTATGATGATAATTTATTGATAATTTTTTGGTGTAACATAATTACCTTAAATTCTTACACAATTCTAAAAGAGATTTTATTAAATTAATGGAAAAATAAGATAAATTATATTTGAAATATTAAAAGATATTTTATTTGAGTAATTTATAATGTTTTAAATAATTATAGTAAAATTTAAAATATTATTATTGTTTTGAAATATTATATTATAATTAAAAAAATTCTTTATGTATTTTAAGTTGAATTAAATAAATAGTGTCAAAATTGAAAATAGTGATATTTTATCAAAAATTATTTTATTAAATTATTTAAAAATAATAAAAAATTTAAATATAAAAAATTTTATATTATATGGATTAATATGTTATAAATTGTACATTTTTTGTCTAATTTGTACCTTATCAAAAAAATTACAACTCTTTAATATTGAAAATTTTGTTTTTGTTGTGAAAATTAAAAATAGTTAAGTAATGGTTAATCAAATTGATAAGATTTAAAATAAACAAAAAACATGTATAAATTTTATTTATTTATATGATTACAACCCTTATTAACTTTTATTATAATATTTATTCATTTAGATGAATTTTTCTTGAGAATGAATTTATTAGATATTTATATTTTTTAGAAATTTGAAAAGTTCCCCACACCTCAATAATAAAAGAGCACCTCCTCCCTCACATATTTACACTATTTTGAGGAATTTAGATTAACAAAACTTTACCAATTTATCTTATTTACTTCTTCAAACAACTTCAATATGTTCTGGTATTACCAAAAGACCAACCCTGGGTCATTTTTGAGATCATCTAAAGGAGAAACTTCAAATAAGAGGTAATCACCTTAACCGATCACTTTCTTTTCTACTATTCTTTATATACTAAAAATATATGGTATTTATAATAAAATAAAAAAATTATTGTCCAAAATTTTATTAAATATTATTATAATTGGGGAAAAACATTATACACGCACTTTCCCATCAAAAAATATATGAGAGTATCACCCGATAGTACATAAGACTTATTATCTCTACATAGTGATACAATAAATTTTTCATTATAATTTTATATGGTTGTGTATTATAATAGATTAAATATTTATATATTTTAATAATGTAATAATTATACGTTTATAATTATAATATATCATCTACATATTTACTATCAAGTCTTTTGGTAAATAATAATGTCGTTTGTGTATATTTGTGGACTACCACCTCCACGAAGCGATGTGATTCGTTTTTCATTTTTATTTTACATGGATGGAATTGAGGAAAAATTAGATTAATATATATGATACATACAATATATAAATAATCCTAAAAATATGAATTGATATTAATCATTCTTTTATTCTATCCATCTAAAATTACAAATAACGTTCTTGCGTAAGTATGGTCTACCATATCCATGAACACTGTAATTTATTTTTCTCTATATAAATTTAATGGATGACTATAAATATGTAAATAATGAATTTATATTATATTTATATAATTATTAATATTATTTCAAGTATTTAACCACGATAAATGTACAATGATTAAAACTACTAAGCTAAAATACATTTGATAAATGAAACAGTTAACACGCCGAAATATCAATTTTAATAAGGAATTATTGGTAAAATGGAGTGATAAAATTTTATAAATTGATAAAATATAATATTATAAGTATTAACTTGAATCTTTTATTGAATTATAATAAGTTTAAACTTATTATAAATGATTTTATGTCTTTTTATAAGAATAGTGAACTAAAGGTAAGGGGTTTTGTGTTTATCAGGATTGTTTATGATCAAGTTTTGATGATGAAATATTATGATTTACCTATCACGATACTAATAATTTTCCTTATAATATTATTATTTCTTTAAAATAAAATTTTTCTATTCATTTTCTCCAACTTATGTACTCAAGAGAGGGAAAAAATCTTGAAATTCGACGTCATTTCCCACTTTGGCCTTGAAAACTTTTTATTCCATATCTATGTTTTATAAAAATGTTTTAAATATGTTTTTTAATATACTCATATAGTTGTTTAAATCCATTTTATATATTTTTTGAATTTATAAAAAATGTTTTGAAAGGAATATTTTTATCATTTTCCAAATGAGGTACTTTGTGACTTCTCTAAAATATGTACTGAAGTGATGATTATTTGTCTTAAACAACATGAACAACTTTTCCAAACATCATGAATAATTTTTTATTTGAAAAATGCTTTAAAATTTTACATGTTTATATTTAAAGAAAATTTTTTCCTTTATATTAGGGATGTTTTTTAAATAACAGGTTTTAAAATTGAAATTCTACATTCCTCAAGAATTTTCTAATGATCTTTAAATGGTATTTCTATTCATCAAATTTATAAAACCTTGATTTCATATATGGTAAACTAGGATATGATACAATGATATCATCCTTATTATTTATATATGTGGTCTATGGATATGATGTCACGGTTTCTAGGAAACCTATTTATTTACAGGGGTTATGTTGTGATGAAATGATGAAATATTTATGAGACCCATTTCTTTTCCATGGGTTATGAAATGATGAAATGGTTATAAAACCCATTTATTTTCATGGGTTCTAATATGATAACTTATTTATGATCATGTGTCACACATATGATATATTTTCATTATTTGATGGGTTAGACCTATATATACTTCAAATTTATTGGGAGAATATTGATATCTCATGAGATAAGAAGGCCTTTAATGGGGAGTGAACCCAGTTCAGTAAGGGAGTTTTTCCACTATGAATATTTGGAGAGAACCTTAACTACTAATATGGTTTGGGCAGTAAACTCATTTCACTATGATAGTCTTGGACAATATCTTTGACTACTATGAAAATGGTTTTATATGCTTATGTGTATTCCACAATTCCATGACTTATGCTTATATTACTCTCTCATAGCCCATGTTTTTTGATTCATATATGATTCATGTATTATAAAAAAAATAGTTATTTCGTGACACATGAATATGATCTATGATATGTAGGGTATGGATTTATGATGCTAATATCATATTTTCATGTCATTTTTATAATGTTATTGTTATATGATCACTGATATCACGCTTGTTTAACCTTATGTAAAATATTTTGTAGAACTATTATGAACTAGTTGTTTATGTTTCTATGTTTGCGATGATATTTTACCTATATGATTCTGTGAAGGATCCTTCTATTATATAAAGAATATTCATCTAAAAAGATATAATATATTTATATATATGAGAAGTATGGTTAGATATATTTAAATCATAAGGGTAGTAATAGGGATGTAATAAATTATATACCAACATGAATAATTAGAAAACAAAGAGTATAATATAAAGGAGGTTCTTTGATAAAGGGGAAAGGAAGAGGATCCCTTACCTTGAGAGGGTGTTTCCAAAATCATAGGAGGAAATTCTTAAGATCTTGGGGATACCTTTGTAGGTTCTCGATATATAATGTAAGATTAATTTTATTCTCCAAGATTTTTTAGTGAATAGAAATAAGAGGTTGGTTGGGTTTATATAGAAAAATAGATGGGAATTATTTAATAATTTATAAATTTAGGTTTTAGTCTCTATATGATAAAGGTATCGACACCACAAACCATAACGTGTATTTTAGCCATGGTTTCTACCAAAGTGTGGTGGTTTTCAATATTTTACAAGTTTAATAATAAATATCATTAATATAATAACCTTGGTGTTGTGAAATTTATTCATGTTTATAAATAATTGTTTTTATAATGTTAATATATAATATTGATTTTGGAGGATTCATTATGGGTTTATAAAATTAATAAAATAAGCTCAAAAATATATTATTTAAAATGGGAAATATATATGTTTTCATAAATAATTTTCATTGAATATATTACAATGGTTTTGATACATTTTGATTTCATTATACACAAGGTATATTTATATCATATTCAATTTTGACCAAAAAAACACCAGTGTCTCCAAACATTATGAATAATATAAATTTGAAAATGTCAATGTGCGGATTTTATTTAATATTTTCATTTATCCAAATAATTCTCTATGTTGTAGAATTTTAACTTTTAAATAAAAACACCCATTTATTGAAAAATATAGTGTTTTTACAATAAATTATTTCTAACCCTTATAACAAATACATTTTAATTAGTAAAATTATATTATAATTTATATTTAACAAATATTATTTAATAATAAAATTTTATTGAAGTATTATATATTTCAAAAATTCAAAAATTTATTAAAATAGAGTTTCTTGATTGAAATTATACATTTCCAAAAAATGTGTGTTTTATCATAACAAAATCTATTTTTTATTAAAATAATTATCTAACCATTTAATAAGTAAAATTTAAAAGGGACAAATTTTGTCATTTTTTTATTAGAAATAAAACCTACAAATTCATAATGGTAGGGTATATGTATATATATCCTACTATTATATCAATAAATTCCATAAGTTTAAGTTATCTGATGGTGAGATTTTATTGGGTTGGTTTGGCATAAATTGATTGGGCCATGTTCTTGGTGATCCTGAAATTATCCTATAAATGGATTCATTCATTCTTTCGTTATTTAATCTCGTACTGGGCTTGGTCAACTGAAAATCACAGTGGTGTTGTCTCCCTTGTTATATCTAATAAATTGGCATCATTACCCTCTATATATTTGTATAACATTTTATTAAAACATTTATATGGCTCACTCTTGGTTGAGTAGCCAATTAACATTCCCCAATCTAAAACATATCCATAATTTCATTATTTTTAATCATTATTTTAAATATATAATTTAAACCTAAACACTAAAAAGTGATTCAACATCATCTTATTTCACTGAAAAATTTCATTCGGTGTCTATAATAACCCGGAACCCACACTCCCAGATCCGATGCTAAAAAATATTTACATTATTTCCTCAATATCAATAAACATAACCCAAATATAATATATAATATCAAAAGAAAATATTGTATCACATACATACATAAGGTCATTTTAGGATTATAGTTTTAGAAAATTAGGATAAGTATTATATAATGACTTTGATGCCTCAATTATTTTTTCACAAAAATCCATATCATCTCCTACTTAGTTCATCGCATCTAGTAACAATTTTCAGAATAACATACCTAAAAAATTTCTTCATGAAATATGTAAAAGGAAACCATAATAAGGGTGATCTCAAATGATTAATAAAAGTATATATAAGAATTAATAATTTAATCTTACTAGTGACCATAACATGGGATAAGGGTGTTATGACATAATCAATGTTAATGAGTATAACATAAGAGAATTTTTACCCATCAAATCATATATCATGAATGAAATATTTAACATAATACTATAGTCATATAAATTAGCAATCATCGTCCATGTGAAAATAATCCTTGGGAAAAGGATTCATTAGAAACTCATAGAAAGCATAGATAAAACGTGTTTGAATCCAGTAACATCATTATCATATCTATCTTAAAATCAATATGAAAAATATAATAACTTGCTTGGTAAATTATAATAATCTCTCTATAGAAACCAATATCTGGTAAACTCTATATATTTACCCAATTCATTAGATGACTATAACGGACCAACCCATAACATATCGAATAAATTTTATTAAGGATTTGGGATAACTCCCCAATCCCACATTAATTATTAATTTAAAAGTACTATATGCTGAAAAAAATATAAAAAACATTTAATTTGGAGAATAAAAATAACCATTGTTCATTCATAGAATGATTTACCCATAGAAAAAGAACGAGTTCGATGAAAATATCATTGGAAAACCATAATCATTGAATAGAAATAAACGGGGCGGTATCATTACAAAATATCCCCTATAAATCATAATTCAGATACAGGTCTATTTTTATTGATTAATATAAACACCATTAAAATTTCATTAAAAACATTCTTGACTAAAATACCCATTCCAATTTGAAAATAACATTTAAAATCTAAAAACTTCTAGAATATACAAGAAAAAAATTCATTAAATAAAATTGGAAACATTTATAGGATTTTTCCAAAATCACATATTCATGATGGTGAAAATAATTCATTAATTCATATATGATAAAATAACACATTCCTTTCACACTTTTATAAATAATGACAAAAATTTTCATACGGAAAATATTAGAAATGTTCCTTTTTATAATATTTATTCATAAAGTAAATGATAATTTAAAAATAAATACTGATATAATGGAGTTGTGTATAATAGTATTCTAGAAAATATTTCATAACACATTGATATGAAGAGAAATATTCCTGATAAAAAATAAGATACAAGATCAGTGTTAGTTAAAAAAATTCTCTTAATGTTTCTTAAATCAATCAGGGAGGAAGTAAACCTTAAAAGTTTAAACCAAAATAGTATCCATAGGATAATATAATATTTTTTGTGGAAGAAAATAATATCATATTATCCATCCCAAAGGAACTTTGAAATACACAAGCTGTAAATAGGATGTAATTATATTTAAAAACATCAATACTATTTTGACAACTTTTGAACTTAATCCTATGAAAGGAATGGATTAAAATAAAACATAAAATATCATTAATAGACTTATATCCATGATATAATAGGTAAATGTTAATTATACTCATCATTTAAAATAAATTAGGTTTATAACATTAAAATATTTCTCATTGAAGGAAATTTGAGTCGATATCCTTTACCTCAAGTCCATATATTTCATTTATGTCATTTAACTCCTATATAATAAAATTATATCAATTATATTATTATTTAAAAAACATTTTATATTTTAATTATAAATTTATTTTAATATTTATATCATTTAAATTAATTAAATTTTTAATTTCTGAATCTTTAATTTCCATGTCTGGTGTTTTGAGGACCTTTGGTTCATATCTTCAAAATAGATTTTTTGTGTTGACCCTGGTAAAATGGGAAACTGTTCCATCATATCCATATTAATTATCATAACATAGTTATCATTGTTTTTAATTTATTATAATTTTAAAAACAACCATTAATTATGGTTATTGAAAATGAAATACTTTATAATCGTGGAGATCGTATGTCGTACGTACGCATGAGTAATGTTTCCAATTTTCAATAAATATGAGGGATAGATGGTAAGTATTATTTTATCTTAAATAATTATTATTATATCATAAATATAATATTTTCTCTTTTAATATTATCATGTATACCATAAATGTGATGTAGTTATGAGAAAAAATGAATCACATCACTTCGTGGAGTTGGTAATCTACAGGTACGCATTAATGTTGTTATCATTAAGGGTTATAAATTTACTTTTAAGCTAAAATTTCATTAATTAATGGTCCGTTGATGAAATTTCGGACAATTTCACATTCTAATTTTCTTGTTGATTTAAATTTCTTAATTTTAAATCATCTAATAATGATTTTAATGAAAATTATCATTAATGTTGTATTTGGAACTATTCATTTAATTTCACATTATGCTCCACAAACTAATAATGTAATTATAAAAACACATTATAAGATACCTAATGTTTTATATATATCTAAAAATATATTTTGAAACTATAAATAAATCCAAAAAATTATTTTTAGTGTTTTTATAATCATTTACTTTATTTTTCTTGTGCTTAGACATGCAGTAACTAGAATTTTGTAGGTATTTAAGTTAATTATTTCATCAATAAAAATTATAAAAAATTATGATGATAAAATTAAATTACCTATTAAAAACTTAAAATTAAATATTAATTTAAAATTTATTTTCTTCCCAATGTGATGATATAATATCATTTTAAAAGTAAGAGAGTGGATTTTTTATTTTTCATTGCTTAAAATAATATATAAGTAATTTTTAAAGACAAATTGAATAAAATTTCTATAACATAGAATCTTGGATGAGTATGGTCAACAAAAATTTCAAAACTATATTGGATTCAACTTTTATGGTCTTTTTTTCAACATATCAAATTATTTCTAACCATAATTATATTATTTACCGTTTCTGAAGTGGTGAGTATTTTTTAAGGTCATTGTTCATATTAACCGAAATTAAAAGGGAATTATTTAAAAAATTTAAAATAATGATTCAAAATATGGAGTGAAAATTACATTACTCAATTTCCTAAATTAGAATAAATTAACATAAAATTAAACTTCCCAACAATGACGAAAATCAATTTTTAGAAAAAATGCATTTTCAAGCATAAAATGACCTTAATGTAATTTTATAAACTAAAATAATAATTATAAGAGTTTAAATTAATCAATAAAGATATATAATATATTAATCTAATTTAAATCAATCATCATTAGAGGTTATTTGAGTTAATTATAATTGAAAAACATTATGCACTTAAAATTAGTTTTTTGTGAAATGAGTTTTAAAGCATAAAAATAACTTATAAAAAATAAATTATAATTATTAATGTATTTTTTAAATTTTATCTATTTAAAGTAATATTATGTTAATTTTATATCTAATTCAAAGAATAATGTATCTTTTCAGTGAAAATAAATTAATCTTTTATAAAAAACATTATTTTTTAATATTCATAAAAATAAATCTTTTCATAAAAATCCCAAACTTTTACCATAATATGATTTTGATATTATGACTCAAAAAATTATATCATTTTTTTAAAATATAATTTCAAAATATTTTATAAATTAATTATTATATTCACTCACAAAAATTATGAAAAATCATTTTTGAAAGAAATATATTTTTGAAGAATAAAATGACCTTAAGAAAAATTGAGTTATTTTTTAATAATGAGTAATTAATTTTGTTAAGTAGGGTATTTATATATATATATATATTAACTATTTTAATCATATTCATACCATCCAATTCAATATATAAATTGAAAATGTATCTTTTAAATAATAATATTTCATGGTTTGTTTAAAAATTGTGTTGTGTATTGTATACGTTATCAAATATATTGTTATTTTAAAATCTACTGCTGTTACATTCTAAATTTTTTTAAAAATTTAAAAAATAAAAATTGAACATGATCTTGGTAATAAATAGATTTACATTTTAATACAACTTTTTTGGAAAACCACATCATAAAAATGGTTAATAGGACTTTCTCTTGAAAAGTGGGAAATGAGAATACAAACGTCATCTAAGTAACACATAACTGGAATTTCAAATAGGATACATTAGGTTGGGAGTGAAAATATGAAAATGTATGAAACATTATTGACAAATATTGATTGAGGGTGAAAGAGAACATTTATGATAAAAAATTTAATGATCATGGGAAAGTAAATTATCATAGAAACAAAAAATAACGAGGTGGAAAAAAGAGAATCAATTCATCATAATTAAAGGTAATATGAGAAAACTTTTCAATCAGGATCCTTTTCAAATTGATGAGGATTTTTTTACCAAGACTACTAATAACATAAGAAAAAATACTTACTCTACAATTATATTTTCAAACAATAACCAATTTATACCACTATCTAATTTTTTCCAAACTTTTAGTATTTATGATGATTTTTTCATGCCTAAAGTACAAAGATAAAATACTAATTGGAAAAGACTTATACAAAAGGATGAAAATATATTTTCTGCTTGTTTAATAAAACCAAATGGTTAAAACATGATAGGATAATACTCAAAATTATTATACCTTAATTTTAATAAATAACACATTTTACTTGAAAATTTACATAGTATCACCAATGGTTGAATGTAGATAATTCCATAAATAAATATACACTATATCTTAATTATTCACAATAACCTCAACATTAGATAATGTTTTATAACCAAATTTAATTTCATACCTTTCAGATTACATCGCCAAAATGTAACATTATTTTTATGAAATAATATTTCATGTCAAACCTAAGTGTTACAAATACCCCAACCTGAAAAAAGTCTCCCAAAATGTCATTAGTCACAAAAAATTACCATTATTTAAAATCTCATAAATGGATGTCTAATCCTTTAAACATATGATCAATCTTAAATATATAAATCCATTATGGTATCCCTAAACCTTAACTTAACCTGACCTGAAAACATTATAATCAATAAATTTATCTAAACCCCTCCTCTTATACCAACTATAACTACCCGAACAAGTAATTCTAGATCTGGTGTTAAAACATAAAATATAAATTTTTGGTTTTTATATTGAAAACATAACCCAAAATTAATATATATAAAAAATGAAATATTGGATCACTTATATGTCTATGGAAATTTTAGGTTTATATTTTTAGTGAATTAAGATAAACCTGTATATAATAACTTGGTTACATAAACAATTGGTCACTAAAAATCTACATCACCCATTAAGTTCTTCACATTTAGTAACCTTCTTAGGAATATCATTCCTAATACCTTTTTTAAAATCCAGGAAATTGGAAAACAAAATAGTGGTTATATCAAATACTTTATAAGGGTAAACATAAACATTAACAATCGAATGACATTATTGGGAATAAGATGGGTATAAGGGTATGATTCTATAATCCAATTGAAAGATGATAACATAAGAGAATTCATATCTATAAAACATGGATCGTGGCATAAAGCATTAACATAATAAAATAGTCATATATGTCAAAAATCATAAACCATGAAAAAAAAATAATTTATTTAATGATCCATTAAAAACTAATATCAAGAATAGATAAAACATGTTGGTATCTTAGAACATCATTATTATATCACTCTTGCAATTACTTTTAAAATGGAATATACCATATGATAAATACCAATAATCTATTAGGATAAACCTATAATAGGATAACTCCATTTCATTATTCAATGCATTGGAGGTCTATAACAGACCCAACAGTAATATATCTAACAAATTACATGAAGAATATGGGTTTAGTTTCCATTTATTATTTCATTAATAAATTCTGAGTACTATCTCATGAGATAAATAATTAAAATTATTCACTTTACAACATAACAATAACAATTGTTCTTTCATAACTTGATTTCCCCATGGGAATGAAATTGGTTCCATGAAAATCTCGTTGAAACAATCATAAACCACCCAAAAAATGAATAATGATGGTATCATTACAACATATCACAAGTGAGGCATAATTTAGAAAACGGGTTTCTGATTTTGGTGGATAGAAATACAATTAAATGGTCATTAAATTAATTATTATAGAAAAAAAAAACCTTTCAAAATTGAAAATAACTTTTCAAAATTAAAAATTTCCATAATACTAGGAAAACCAGTTTATATAAAAATATCCACCGATAATTTTAATGGATTTTTTAAAAATAATATTCATGATGGAAAAAACATTTAATCCGTATATGACGAAATAATAAATTACATTCACACATTCGTAAATAAATTCAAAACCGGTTGTAAGAACAATATTAAACAGATTCATTTATAAAAGATATAGAAATAAATTAAATGATAGTAAAAAATAACCTTAAGAAATATTTGAGTTATAAATAATTAAAATTTTGATTACATATTAGATTACATTTATATTAAGAGAAATATTGATCATCCAAAAAAAATAAACAAGATCGATATAACATATAATCAACTATATTTATTTTTCCTTAATAAAAAATGGTGGAAATTAAAATTAAACATATAAACCATATTTAGTACTATAGGAGAATAAAATTAACATGTTTAATGAATATAAGATCATATTATCCCTCTAAATAATCATTGAAAATACCAAAAAATGATAAAATTGTGTCTTAAAAATCCTTACCTTTTTGGAAAGTTTTGAATCTTTATAATATGAAAGAAATGAATTCAAATAAAACATAAAATAAATTTAATATAATGAGATCAATGATATAATAACTCCAATGTAATTATTTACACCATATAAAATAAATTTATTGCATGATATTAAAACATGCCTTAATGAAGGAATATTTAGATGAATTCCTTTACCTCAAGTCAAGACATTCCGTATATGTATTTTAACTCATATAAAATATACTTATATCATTTATTTTATTATTTAAGAAAATTTTCTAGTTTTATTAATTTATAATTATACAATTTTTTTCATTTTTTACAATGATATACTATATTACTTAATTTTTTATGTCCATGTCAGGTTTCTTGTGGATGTAAGGTTCATAATTTCAAAATAGCTTCGGTGTGTCGATAATGGAAAACATGCCATTATTCCACCATATATAGAATAATAATAAATAAATTTTTATAATATTTATAAATTCATTATAATTTTAAAAAATATATCTATGAATTATTTTTATCAAAGTTGAATTTTGTTACACTCATAGGGATGGATGGTCATTTGTACCCATGAGTTATGTTTCAATTTTTTCATTAGACATTTGGGAAAGAAGGTAAGAGTTATTTTATCATTACAAATGATGATAATATCATAAATATCATATTATACCGTTAAATTCATATATATATATATAATAGTCATGTGATACCATGATGAAAAACGAATCACATCTTCTCATGGATGTTGTAGTCCACGCGTATACATGAATGACGTTATCAGTTTTTAAAATAATAAAAATTATGAAAATGAAATATATGTAATCCTTTATTAATGTAAAACAAGGCATTATTATAACATATATGTTCTAAATTAATCATTGCAATCATCTAATAGAGTTAATTATTGAAAACAATACACATCGCTTTATGTAGGGTTAATCTACTTGTATGAATAGATGATGTTTTGGTTCTCTATTAAATGAAAAATAGATTAAAAAGGGTTTTACTAATGTTATAATAAATTATTATTATATATTAGATATATATGTTATTATATCTTCATAGTTTAATATTATTTTAAAAAGTTCTATAAATAAGTTGAATTAAAACACACACCTTTGGTATAGTACATTAGTTTACTTGGATGCTCATATGATGAGCGTAGAGCCACTATGTCATCGTTGATTTTGTTAGGGGGAGAAATTGGTTGTTATTTTATAAACTATACTTCTAAAAATATTGAGTAAGATGGGGGAAAAGGTTCCATTCTATATTTGATGGTAGGGGAACTCTTGTAATTTTTTAAAATATGAAAATATTATAAAGTCAAATTCATGTAAAATTTGTTCCAAAATGGATAAATTTAGAATTCAAGATGGGATATGATTGAAATAATATCATCAAATAGGATTTATAGATGACTCAAAGATAATAATCAGAATTGTATGGGGAGAGATATCCCTCTGGGTTGGTGGAAGACCCTAGCGCTAGCCAAGGAAGCATCAAGCATTATATAGGATTTCAAGATCATTTCTAAGGTGGGGTCGACGATACCCCTTCTTCTAATTAATTAATGTTTTAGAGGGAATTAGATCCTACTTCATTCCTAATATTTCTAATCTTGGAGGTTTGTGTTAACGGGGTCTCATCTAAGGAATCATAATCATTCAATGGATCGCTAGTAATATAATTATCACTGTCAAAATTCCATGAAGTTGTTGTGATTCATTCTCATAAGATGGTGGAAAATTTTGGTCAGAACCAGCCACCATTGTATATATTTTACATTTATTTTAATTCTTTTTGGGGTTTTCATAGATATTATTTAATTTGGGTCCTCTATCATTTCAATTTTAGTATTCTTGTACATTATATCGCCTATTTTGGCTAGGTCTAGTCATGTGAGTCATAGAGGTGTGACAACCACTCTTTCATACTATTTTTTGGATTATGTATTTCTATAAGGGATTTGATTGTCTATTATTTTCCATGTGGAATTGTATTCCAACTATTTCCCATACCTTTTAGAACACTGGAATCTTAAAGGGGATAGGTGACATGTTCAAGTGTTTCTTGAGAGGAGATTACATTTCATCTCTCATGCTATAACCTGAGTGTGTATGAGTATACATTGAAATGGATCTATCAAGGTTTATTTCTCATTACATCTAGATATTGTTGGGTGGTGAAGAAGGATACTTAAAATGGTTCAACTGTAAAGTGGTTTTTGGTTATTTCATAATACTATTTCTATAAGGACATTGAAAATCAAGATGTTGGTGGTGTGGCACTATTTTTCGAAGAGTTCATTACCCATATCATGATTTTAGGATGATTGTCATCCCAATTACAAATAAGGGTCATATTTATCCCATAACTACTAATTAAGAAATGGTTTCATCCTCTATAGAAGCTCCACTCTTAGAGACCCCTGGGTCCCAAATATCATAACTAAATGCATTGGTGTCACTGCCTAAGGTCCAATCTTCTAAAGGAAATCATAGGGAGGAAAATGGATACATGTAGGTTACTCCACATTCTCACTATTCTCCATGAACTTTAGGTATGGTTCCAGATGGGGTTATCCCTATGAAGTCCAGTTTTTTCTTTAAGAAAAAACAGTGTGGTCATCACCACACTCTGGTGTCTGTAAAGAATGTATCAAGAAGGGGGTCTGATGTTTTCCCCTTATAGGTTTTAGTGGTCATTATTTCATCTAATGAGGACCCCCATGGATATATAGTAAATAACATTAATAAATTAGTGGTTTATGAAGTTTTTTTTACTATCAAACAATTAAATAACAATAAATTTCTCATGGAATATTCATTATCCTAGATTGCTGGAATGATTGATCATGGATCCAGGATGCTCACTTTAAATCCTTGGTTTAGGTATTGTAGAGAGTGAAGTGTTATCATGACTTCATCTAGGTAAGCATTAGCAAACCTTGGAAACTGGATTTTCTCTCTTCATTTGACATCTCCTTTACAAATCCTAGCATTGAAACTATTAAAGATCTTTTAGACCAGAGTTGTGGTTCTAATTCTCATAAATGAAAACTATGGAAATGTGTTGAACCAACCATTATACAACCTGAAGCATAATATATATAATTCCCCTAACCTATCCCTAAGGGTATCAACCAGAATATGGTACATGTGAACTTAGATAACTCCATTTACACAAGTATTTGAACCGTATGATTATTCAAGTGAGCAATTAAATTCTTTTCTTGATCGAATCCAAAAATATTAATGAATGGAATTTTTTTTATTAAGATTATATTGAGGTTTGGGGAAACATTACAATAAAATTTGATTAAAATATTTAATCTAAACCTAATAGGAACATTTTCCTTATTTATTGAGTATTCACATGGGGTAATGTATTATTTTCTTTAAATTATACTGAAACTATATCGTAATATCTTATGAATCATAACTAACATTTTTTGGTTGTCCTCTATTTGGGTTCTCACTCAAAAACCCAGAAGTGATTTGTTAAGAAATAAAATATTTAATTATCAACAAAGAAATAATTTAGATAATTTTTTAGCCAATTTTATCCCTTATTTATTTATTTCAACCACTATTAACCGTTTTTATTTTTAATCATGATAAAATATTTTTCTATTATTAAGCATTATAAATTTACTACTAGGTTAAGAATTTTTTAATTAATGGTTCCTTAATGAAATTTTCAACTATTTCACTTTATAATTTCCCTATTTAATTTTTTTTTTATGAATATGAATTCTCTGAATAAATTATTGTTTAGTATAAAATATCATTAATGTCATTTTTGGAACTATTCATTTAATTTTAATTTTAATCCAAAAAAAATTGAATTTGAATATAGAATTTTAAAAAATCCATAACATTATATATATATATATATTTATTTAGACACTATAACATAGCCAAACTAAATTACTTTTACTGTTTTTAAATTCATTTATGTGATGTATTTATTGCTTTTTCATGGAGTGTGTTGGTGTTGCGTAAATATTTGTGGTAATTATTTGATCACAAAAATATGAATAAATTACCATGATAAAATTAATTTTTTTATTTTAAAATTAACCTTTCTATACTCATTCATAATTTATTTCTATCCGTATGTGAACATATTAGTGAAATTTAAAAGGAAAAGAGTGGCATTTTTTAATTATCATTATTTGAAATGAAATATTTAATTTTAAAAGAAAAATGAAACACAATTTCCATAAATTCAAATCATGGATGAGGATGGTATAACCCCACTCATACATCATATTAAATTAAATTTAAATGGATATTTTTAGGTATTATAGAATTACGTTTGACATTAATTACACAATTTACCCTTACTCAGGTGAAAAAATACTTACTAAGGTTACTATTCATAATGACCCAAGAATAAGAATGTAATAATTTTACAAATTTAAAACTATTTATTCAAAATAAGGAATCCAATTTCAAGAATTCGATTTCTATATGTGGCTGAAATTAATTCAAACATAATGCTTGAAAGAAAGATGAAAACCCGTTTTTAAAAAATCATTTTTCAAGAATACAATGGTCTTATATTAACATTAAGACTAGTAATAAACATTATATGATATTAAATTCACACACATATATATATATATAATCTATACATTTTATTTAAATTATTCACCATTATAGGTTTTTTTAATTAATAAAAAGGAAAAACATTATGAACATTAAAACATTTTTTTAAAAAAAGAATTTTTAAACAAAAAACTACAATTATACCAAAAAAAATTAAAATTATATTTAAATGATAATTGCATTAATTATAGATAAAATAAAATTTATATTGGGACATTACAATAAAAATAAATTTCCCTTTTACAAAAATTGGTACTTTTTACTATTCATAGAAAAATCAATCTTTTCAGAAAAAACCCAAACATTTCACCAAGAGATAATTTTGATATTATTATTTCAAAAATTAAATATTTTTATAAAATAAAATTTCAAAAATTATATAAATTAATTATATTATTCACTCAAAAATAAATAAAAATCATTTTTGAAGAAAATGTACTTCTAAAGAATAAAATCACTTTACTAAAAATTGAGTATTTATTTAATAAGAATTAATTAATACATTTATATTATGTAGGAACATTATATATGTTTAAAAATTAATTTAATCTTATTCATACCAAAAATTTTAATGACTAGGATATAACTATAACATTTAAAAAATAATATTATTCCATGGTTTGTTTAATCGTGATGTTACATGTTTTATAAGTTATAAAAATTTGTGTTATTTTAAAATCCCTTGGTTCTATAATGTATTCTCTTTGATGGGACAACTAAAAGACCATTTTTTTTAATTTATTAAAGAACTTGAGATACTTTATGACTATAGTGTTGAGAAATATTACCCTCGATAACAATGTTCTTTACCAAGTTAATCACCATTCAGTTCCTACTTTCAATTACAATATTTTCATACATTATCCCCACCGATGAGAATTAATTCTTCAAATCATTCTTCTATACATTATTTTATATAACAATAGGTGTGAATTCAATTTCATTATACAATACTTATTTATCTTATGTTTTATTTTTATCCCATATTAAAAATGTTTAATATAATACATAATGTTATTCTACGTATGTATTAATGTGATAAAATACATTCTAATGTTATCACCAGTAAAAAATATAAATTATATTTAAACTCATGTTATAGGATGTGTAATTGGTTCTAACACATCAATATGAATTATTTTGAAAAAATTGTTTTCATTTTTCCTATTTTATTAATAAGTATTTCTCCCCATCCTTCCTCATATAGAAATATCAAACATCTTCTCTTGATTATGATTAAAATATATAATATCTTTTGTATCCTTTAAATTTTATATATTCTATATGATTTATTGATGTATATGGTCAATTATTTAATTCCATAATTTATTCTCCTCCACCACATAAAGGAAACACGTGTTATCTTTCTATTACTATTGATATAGGTTTTCATTTGTAATACACCTCTATATTGAGGAATCTATACTCTTTACACTAATTTGGAATCCATTCAAGGTTAATTTGACATAAATCCTTAAGTATCATAGTTGGATTAGGCTTAAAATATTGTTTTGAAGGTTTTACATGTAAATAACTTCCATGTTTTTCATCTCATCCCCATCAGTAATTTTCATTCCACACTGCCTTCCAATATTAGTGCTCCATCACTTCCAAAAAATATATACCATCATCATAACCATTCAAATTTTTAAAAAGTTTTATCTTCCTAGTAACGTGTAATGGGAACCCACTCTTAGAAATTCATTTATGGCATCTCTTTATTACTTTTGTGTCAATCTCATTTAGGATAACATTCTCGATTTCATTTTCTCCTTACATGAAAGTCCTCTTTGAGTTTAAGAATATGGTGGCCCCTCATCATTTTCATCAGTAAAATTAGTATAGTTATAATTTTGTTCATCTAATATAGAAAATTTATTTCTAATAGAGTATAGTTCAATGGTATTTTATCCATTATCCTTGGTACACCATAGGAAAATTTTACATTTAATAATTTCCTGTAATCAAGAGATTTACAAGAGAAATAAAAAGATATCCATAAACGGGGTTTCTTATTTCAAGTGTATCGTTATATGGGTGCCTCTCTATTCAAGTAACTATATGCCATTTTGTAATATGTTATTTTGTGTCCATGATAACCCTGTATTTGATACTTTATTAAGATAAATATTTTTCCATCTCCTTTTCTCTACAGGTCTAAGACTGATGATTTATCTCTCAAATTTTTATAAATACTTGAGTTTTGTACATTATCTCTTAAGTTTTATTTCCTTAATCCGTATAATTAACTCATTCCATTTAAGATTATTTTTCGTGAAATCCATCTAAACTTTTACCCATGTAGTTATATATTTTATAAATCATCACCTTCTCAATGTTCCTAATGCGGGGTTATGTCCTTACATTTAATTTTTCTTTTGAGAAATCCATAAACTATAACTTCTTTTCATAATTACTTTTTCATCATAGAATCATATTAGTTCCTTAGAATTTCAATTACCACATCAATAGATTAAACCATTATTTATATTTTACATAATCATAAAGATCATAAACTACCTTATCTTATTCTTTAAATTTTCAAATTCAAGTCTATAACTTCTTTGGATGATTCTTGAGCTTCTATTTATTCCTCCACAAAATTATATAACTGAGTAATTTCATCATCATGTTAGTCAATGTACTCTAGTGATTCATCTAATTTTCCTCAGATATTCTTTTTATTTATCATTTTAATATGATGTTACTCCAATTTTCCATCAAGTTCTACCTTAATGTAACACCCCAAGATTCCACGGTATGTTTCCCTTTGAAAAATGTAGTAGCTTGCGTTGTACGCAACTTGGATTTTTAACACACCACGACCAATCAAATTAGATATTATGAATATAAATACCGACTTTTTAAAATTTTATAAATTTCATTTTTCAAAACAAACTTCAATTTTGGATTCAAAATATCAAAATTAGCTTACGATGAATTTTTGGTATTTTTCTGAAAACATTCAATTTTTGATGAATACTGTAAAACAATGCATTATCGTTTAAAACTGACTTTTTATTTAAATAATTATTAATTTTATTTTAATTTATTTTAGGTCAAAATAGATACATAATGCCTATATATGTTTAATTTAATTAATTCAAGTCATTTTATAATAAGTTTAGATATATAAAATTTTATTGAACTTTTTATCGTCTTTTACCCACCTTCTATTAGCATTTACAAATTTTCATAAAATATTATTTTACCACTTCTGTGAGTTTAATTTCAAAACTCCAAGAGACGCAGTTAATATGAGTAAGTAAAATTTCGTTCAATAAGATGCAAATAATTTTTGGTGAATAGTAACTTTTGAATTTTATTTACCACAGTTAAAAGTAAATAGGGTAATTAAGAGTAAAATTGATATTATAATTATCCTAACACATGTACTAATTCTATTGGATAAATTTAATTATACAAAAAACAACCTTTGTAATAAAATATGACTCCCTTCGGTACACTTGCATTAGATTAGGGGATTTATTATTATTTTATTTAAAGAAGAGTTAATTGTATTAAATTCAATATTTAATAAATAAATTAGTTTTTATATAGGGTTATACATAATATAAATTTGACTATAAATATTAATTAGAAAGCTAAAATTATTTCCTACATAATGTTATTTTATTTATACTTTTTAGACATTAAATAATAAAATTTATTTATGACACAATAATGATGCAGTAATTACCTTATTAATGAAAGATTAAAATAATTGATATTATTAATATTCAAATAAATGTAATTTGAGACTTTTGATGTATTAAATAAATTTTATAGGTCAATATGACATGTTAGGATTGATTAAATAATTTTTTTTAATTAATCATGATGTTACGATTTTCACAAAAACCAAATACTAAATAGTGTCAAAATTGACATAATAGAGTTCTTAAAATAAATACTATATTATTAATTGATATATTATTTCTAAAAATATAATCTTAAGACAAAGGAATTAGATAAGGTTATATATATTAATAATTAACCACTTGGGGTTCTCTTGGCTTTTTATAGTATGTTTATTAACCATATAATATAAAAAACAAAGACACATGGTAATTGACAAACTATTTAACTAAGAGTTAAATATATAATATAAGGCTAATATGGTAAACTAAACCTGTATAAACCCTATTGGTTAAGAGGTTTCCGACCCATCCCCACCTTAGTCTCTAAATAAATCATTTTGGATCCATTAGAAACTGAAGATGATTTTATTATAAAATAATATTTCATGATTTTTCTAAAGAGACCCTCACCTCTCTTCGAAAAGTGTACGTCCCCTTATCTCAATTTCACACCTCCAAAGCCATTCTTCTCTACCAACCCCTGCCCAAATATCATTATAACTTTCCTCCTTTAATTATATAGGTTTTAATTTGGTCATAAAGCCACCCTAATGTGCCCTTTTGATTAAATCAAAAGGAATATCCCGAAGAAGAGGTGAAAATTTCATCACCTCTTTCAAGTTATTTTCTTCTTCCACTTCCTATTTCTTTGTTGTTTACATTACAAAATAATAAATACAATATATTATATATACTGTGTTGTTATTATAAATATGTTCAACCATATTCGTTATTCTATCCATCCTATAAAGGACAAAGTATCATATGTGCGTACGCACGGTTTACCGTCTCCACGTCGTGGTGTAGTTTGTTATTCAAACACTTCATTATTTTGGATGGGTATAATAATGAGTATAACTGATTTAAATAATGAATATAAAATTTTAATAATTCCTTATATATTAAATTCCATCCAATTACATACTATTTCACTATCAATATAATGATATTGTCGCTCGTGCGTACGTGCGGATTACCGTCTCCATGAACGCGATGAGATTCATTCCCCATCACAATCATTTAAGAATAATTTTCATTTTATGATTAAAAATAATTTTTATGAACATAATATCATTATATATTAGAATAAAATACATCCTATCCAAAATAAACACGGCTTACGTTACCAAGCATATAAAGGAAAATGAATCAGTTAACACACAAAATGATGATACTGCTGAAATATTATTAACAGAGCAATATTATAAGGTCGTATATGATATCATATTGATGTATATGGTGATTTTATAATTTAATTAAAATTATATAACTATTATACATGAGGACAACATACCCTCAACCGTGGAAAAGTGCAAAGTAAGTGTTAATTCCACAATCTCCTTATTATTCGTGGTTGTTTTTACGTAAGTATCAATTGGAACCTCTTTATCATCCACTTCCATGTTTCTTAAAAAATTATTTCAAAACATTTTTCCTATTTACTAGACTATGGGTTAAATTCATTTATATCCTTGTTTGACATTTTATAAAATGGTTTTAAATAAATCTTTCTGTCTTTTTCCAAACAAGGTATTTTATGACCTTTTCGATAAAATTAATGTAAGAATGTCTTTTTTAACTTATATGGAATGTGTGGATATTTTTTGCCATTATATCATTGTAGAAGCTTCTAATACAAGATTATATAAACATTTTCAAGATAAATGTTTTCTTTTATAATTATTTAACTTTTAAATGATTTCAAAATAGAAAGACGTATTTATTTCAAATAGTTTTCATTTCATCTTTGTCAACATCCTTTGATGGATTTTAAACTTGTTTGAAGTTGATTTATTATGATACAAATCATCCATATTTTATTTAATTCTTTTTGATATGTTTGACTATAGATGTGTTATTTTTAAACCATTCATGGTTTATGGATAAATTATTGACATTTCTTATGATAGTTTTAATATAACTGTTTATGTAATTTTGAAACATTTTCATATGAGGAATGCATTAGACTTAGTAAGTGATGGGTGGAGCCCGCTATAGTTCCTCGATGCATAGGTAGGTCTCATGAGAAAAACTAGTGTCATAGCACAAGGCCTTGATAAAATCATAGTGGTATTCTTGGCATAAGGCCTTGACTATGTGGTTATGAAGTCTGGAATTATGCATTCAATCATTATGAAAGTGGCTATTGATATTACATGTGATTAGTCGACCAGTAGATTATCCATGTGAATATGTAAAAGGAATTATTTTATTTTATATTTTCTATATTATTCAGATGTTTAAGTTTAAAATACTTTTGTTTTAGTCTTATACATTTATTTAAATGTTTATGATTATTTATGAAAGTTTCCGCTATATTGTTATCCTTACTGAGCATCTGAGCTCACCCCTTTCAATGTTTTATTTGTACCATGATGTGAAGAAGCATTTTATGGTTGTCCTATAGGGATATTCATGGGATATAAGTGTGTTCAAAATGGGAAAAATTGTTGTTGATGTTTTTATTTTATGATGTAATGTAAAACTTTTGAATGTATCTAGTATTTCTAAGGCTACTAAACTGATCGGTCTTTTGAGACCTGATTCCTTATATCATGAAAATGTTATGTAATAATGCACTGACTCTAGGTAACTAGGGTCAAGGTGTTATAGTTGGTATCAGAGGATATTTAGTACAAACCTTGGAATCTATATTTAGAAAAACTCTTATTAGAGAACATTACCCTATGATAGACTTTGAGGATTAGTATAGATGAACATCCTCGAATTTTGGTACTATATAGATTTTGTGAGTTTTCCAATAAATATATCCATATCTAAATATGAGCATGTAGAGGTGGAACTAGCACAGATTTAACTAGGGGTATAACCTGAAAACATTGCATTGAGCTAGACTTGAACGGAAATTGGTGCACAACAACGGGAATTGCTCCACTCTTGGTTACGACACTCCTAGGGGATATGCGTAGAATAATTATCATTTTCATTAAAAAACATTATGAAGGGTTTATGAGTATATAATTCATCAAAGAAATTTTTTTTATGATTATGTATTATATCCATAAACTATTCAATTTATGTTAACTAATTTACATGTTTGGAATTATCTATTGTGATTCATAAACTAATCTAGTGTATTAAATTGTTAAGAAATAGAACCCATAGGAATGAATGGAAACCGTATCAACCCATGTAATCCATGTAGGGATTTCCCTCCTACTCAAGGATTATGATTTCACTACACACTACCACCTAGGGAAGGAAAATAAGGTGGCATATTCTTTGAGTAGAAAGGATCATTAGGTTTTGAACAAGATGAGAGTTTAAAGGGGTCCTATTTTCATTGATCTAGTAAAGATGGATATAGGAATAACCATGAAAGGTGAAACATAAATACTTTTCAAATGGCTTCCAAATCATATTTACTAGAAAGGATAAAGAGTTCTCAGACTAATTATGAGGAGTTTCAAAAAAAATATTAAAGCTGTAAATGATGGGAGATTGAGTGTCTTCATATATGAAGATAGAATTTTGAAATTTGGGATGAGAATTTGTGTTCCTAACATACCTGGTCTAAAATTGGAATTTTTGGATGATTACCATTGCTAAAATTTCTATATACACCCTAGTGGCACTAATATGTATATATATTTGAAAGAAAATTTTTGATGGGACAACATGAAGAGGGAGATTGATGATTTTGTGTCAAGATGTATGGTTTTTCAACAAGTGAATGTTGGAAGGAAACATCTTGTAGGAGTCATGAAACCTCTTCCCATACCTAAGTGGAAATGGGATAATATTATGATGGAATTTTTCATGGGGCTACCAAAGACTCCTAGAAGGAATGATGCAATATGGGTCATTGTTGATTTTCTTAAAAAGTCAACACATTTTTTTGCTATAAGATAAGATTTACCACTTGAATGTTTAACAATTCTATATATTAATTAAGTTTTAAGACTTCATGGAGTAACCCTATCGATTTTTTCTGATCATGATCCCCGTTTTACATCAAGATTCTAGAAAAGTCTTCAGAATTCCATGGATACTAAACTTTGTTTGAGCACTGTCTACCACCCTCAAACTAACGGAAAATCAGAATGGACTATTCAAATCTGAAAAGGCATTTTTAGATCTTTCTCACTTGACTTTCAAGGTAATTGGGATCAATATTTACCTTTGGTGTATTTTTCTTATAATAATATCTTGTATTAAAGTATTTATATGGAACCACAAGAAGTGTTATATAGAAATAGATGTCACACACCAACTTGTTGTGTTGATGTTAGTGAAATAAAACATAGTGGCCCAGAAATTGATGAGGAAACAATTTAAAAAGTGAACATTATCCAAACCCACATCAAAGCAGCCCAAAGTAGGAAAAAGAGCTATGTCTATAACCGAAAGAAGGATTTATAATTTCAAGTAGGAGACCATCTTTTCTTAAAGGTATCTCCATGGAAGGGTGTTATATGTTTCGGTAAGAAAGGGTAAATTGAGTCCCAAGTACATCGGACCTTTCGAAATTCTAGAATTAATTGGAGTTGTGGATTATCATTTGGTAATGCCTCCAAGTCTCTCCAAATTCCATGTTGTGTTCCACGTATCAATCTTGAGAAAATATATTCCTGGCCCAACGCATGTACTCACCTATGAGGAAATTGAACTGGAACCTAATTTTTCTTATTGTGAAGATCCTGTAAGAATTTTTGATACTAGTGAACTAGTGCTGAGAAATCGGATGACTCGTCTGGTAAAAGTTATATGGAGAAACAATAACATGGAAGAGGAAATGTGGGAACCCAAGATGGAACCTAATATTTTTATGAAATAATATTCTAGAAATTTCTAGAATGAAATTATTTTAAGGAGGGTTGAATGTAACACCCCAAACATTCACGGTACGTTTCCCCCTAAATAATGTAGTAGCATGTGTTGTACGCAACTTAGAGTTTTAACACACAAAGAACAATCAAAGTAGCCTTTACGAATAGAAATACCAACTTTTTGAAATTTTATAAATTTTATTTTTCAAAATGTACTTCATTTTGGGATTTAGAATATCAAAATTAGATTCGGGTGAATTTTTGGTATTTTTCAGAAAACTTTTAATTTTTCATGAATAGTGAAAACATTGCATTATCGTTTAAAACCAACTTTTTTTTAAATAATTAGTTATTTTATTTTAATTTATTTTAGGTCAAAATAGATTCCTAATACCAATATATGTTCAATGTAATTCATTGGATTCATCTTATAATATGTTTAGATATATAAAATGTTATAGAACTTTTTACCGTCTTTTACCCAACTCGTATGAGCTTTTACAAATTTTCATAAAACAAAATTTTACTGCTTATATGAGTTGAATTTAAAAAATCCAAAAGAAACAGTTAATATTAGTAAGTAAAATGTTGTTCAATAAGATGAAAATAATTTTTTTGAATAGTAACTTTTGACTTTTATTTACCACGATTAAAAGTAAATAGGGTAATTAAGGGTAAAAATTATATTACAATTACCCTAAAACATGTATTAATTCTTTTGGATAAGTGTAATTTGACCAAAAACAACCTTAGTAATAAATTATTACCCGCTCTGGTCCACTTTTTTTAGATTAGAACATTTATTATTATTTTATTTAAAGAAGAGTTAAAAGTTTTAAATTCAATGTTTAAAAACTAAACAATTTTAAATATAGGGTTATATATAAGATAAATTAGAATATAATATTAATTATAAATATAAAAATATTTCCTACATAATGGTATTTTATTTATAATTTTTATACATTAAATAATTAAATTTATTTATGACACAATTATGATTCATTAATTACATTATTAATGAAAGATTAAACTAATTGATATTATAAATATCCAAATAAATGTAATTTGAGACTTTTGATGAATTACACAAATTTTATAGGACAATATGAAATGTTAGGTTTGATTAAATATTTTTTTCTAAGTAATCATGCTGTTATTATTTTCACAAAAAACAAATACTAAATTGTGTCAAAATTGACATAATTGAGTTTTTAAAACAAATACTATATTATTAATTGATATAAAATTTATAAAAATCTAAAGTGAGGAAAAAAGAATTATATAAGATTTTATATATTAATAATGAACCACTTGGGTTTCTATTGGCTTGTTATAGTATGTTTATTAACAATATAATATAAAAATACAAAGAGACATGGTAAATGAAAAACTATTTAACTAAGAGTTAAATCTAAAAGATAAGGTTAAAATGGTGACCTAAACCAATATAAAACCTTTTAGTTGAGTTTTTTTGACCCATACCCACTTTATATTCTAAATTAATTATTTTGGAGACCTTAGAAACATAAAATGATTTTATTAAAAAATAATATTTCATGTTTTTTCTAAAGTGACCCTCACATCTCATACAAAAGGGTAATTCCCCTTCTCTTAATTTCACACCTCCAAAGCCATTTTTCTCGGATAAACCCTACCCAAATATCCTCCCAACAATACTCCCTTAATTCTAGAGGCATTCCATTGGTCATAAATCCAACCTAAGGATCCCTTTTGATCAAATAAAAATGAATAACCCAAAGAAGAGGTAAATATTTCATCACCACTTTCAAGTTCTTTTCTTCTTCCACTTCCTCTTTCTTTGTTGTTAACATTCTAAAATAATATCTCTAGTATCTTATATAAACTATTTTGTTATTATAAATATGGTACAACAATATTCTTTATTCTATCCATGTTATAAATGAAAAAGTCACCATACGTGTGTATGTACGGCTTACCGTCTCCACGTCGTGGTGTAGTTTGTTATTCAAACACTTCATTATTTTGGATGGGTATAATAATGAGTATAACTGAAGTAAAAAATAAATATAACATGTTAATGATTTGTATTTATGATATACCATCAAATTATATATGATTTCAACATCAATATAATGATATTGTTGCTCGTGTGTACATACAGATTATCATGTCCACGAACGCGGTGAGATTCATTCCCCATCGTAATCATTCAAGAATAATTTTTATTTTATGATTAAAAATAATGTTTATGAACATAATATAATTATTTATATGAATAAAATACATCATATCCATAACAAACATGGCCTATGTATCCAAGCATATAAAGGAAAATGAATCAGTTAACACCCAAAACGATGATACTACTAGAAATATTATTAACAATGAAATATTAAAGGATCATATATGATATAATTTTTATGTATATAGTTCTTGTAAAATTTAATAACAATGATTTAACTATTATACATGAGTTTAAAATTGCCTCGTCGAAGGAAAAGTACAATGAAAGGTTTAATTCCACAATCTCTTAATTATCTGAGGTTGTTTTTACGTAAGTATCTATTGGGACCTCTTTATCATCCACAACCATGTTTCTTAAAAATGCATTTCACAACATTTTTAGTATTTACTAGACTATGGGTTAAATTCATTTATACCCTTGTTTGACTTTTTATAATATGTTTTGAAAGGAATATTTCTGTCGTTTTCCAAATAAGGAGTTTTATGACATTTTCGACAAAATTAAGGTAAGAATGTATTTTTTTAACTTATACGGTGGGTGTGGATATTTTACAAAATTATATCATCGTAGAGTCTTCCCATACATGATTATAAGAATATTTTCAAAATAAATGTTTTATTTTATAATTATGTAGATTTTAAATGATTTCAAAATATAAAGAGGTATTTATTTCAAATAGTTTTCATTTCATCTATGTCAATATCCTTTGATGGATTTTAAACTTGTTTGAAGTTGATATATCATGATACAATAATTCCATATTATATTGATTGTTTTGTGTTATGTTTTACAGTGGATGAGTTATTCTTACACCATTCATGGTTTATGTATAATGTATTGACATTTCTTATTCTTGTTTTAATACGAATGTTTATGTTATGTTTAAAAGGTTTCATATGAGGAATGAATTGGACATAGTAAGTGATTAGTGGAACCCTCTATAGCTCCTCGATGAATCGGTAGGTCTCATGCAAAAAACTAGTTTCTTGTTACAAGTCCTTGACAAAATATTATTTTTAGTCTTGGCACAAGGCCTCGGCTATGTGGTTATGAATTCTGGCATTATGAATTCCATCATTATGAAAGTGGCTATTGATATTGCATGTGATTATTCGACTAGAAGAATATCCATGAAGATAAGTAAATGGCATTATTTGATTTTATCTTTTCCATATTATGCTGAAGTTTAAGATTAAAAGTATTTTGTTTTAGTCTTATAAATTTTCATAAAAGTTTATGCTTATTTCTAAAAGTTTCTGCTATATTGTTATCCTTACTAAGCACTTGAGCTCACCCATTTATATGTTTTATTTTTTTCATGATGTGAAGAAGTATTTTATGGTTGACCTATAGGGATTGTCTAAGGATATAAGTGTGTTTAAAATGCAACAAAATGTTTTTGATGTTTTTATTTCAGGACGTAATGTAAAACTTATGAATGTATCTAGAATTTCCAAGGCTACTAAACTGATCGGTCTTTCGGGACATGATTTCTTGTATCATTACAATGTTATGTAATAATTCCCTGACTCTAGGTAATTGGGGTCGGGGCATTACACTTAATCCAAACAACACCTTCTTATTAATTATATTCTTTGGATCCTTTTTTGTTACTTCTAAATGGTTTTCATCACTATTTCCCTAAAATGTGATTTGAAATGTGATTTTCTATTTTTAATAAACATTCATCTTAATTATTCTATTTTTTACCAATATCTATCTTTAAATTATCATTCTAGATGACTTTCTAGATTTGATGTTTCATTTAGTGGGAACCATATTTTAATATTTTTGTGTGTAATAACGTTCAATTTCCCTATTAAAAATCCATAGAAATCTAACAGTAATGTGCCCAACCTTTCTAACATTGAATAATAACAATCATAAATTTCCTTCAAAAACATTATTTACATTAGTTGAAATTTCATTATATAGGAGATATGAAGTCATAAATTACCACATATTCCTATCTTTAAACTATATTTATGAATAGTTTCTCTATGTATTCAAATTACACAACCATTAGGGATTGGGATGATGCTTCTATCAGCTTCACCCATATTTCATAGGCCTCCCAATTACAATGAAATTTATTAAGTGATAATTATACAATGTTTCATTATTCAATTTTTAACACCATTATATTATATAATGGTTCCAATAATATCATAATTTTAGTTATGATACCAACATCATTAATAAATCATCCATTTCCTTTAATAATTTTGAAAACCTCAATTTTCTAGTTTTAAAAACTATCCAATATTTATTGGAACTCATCAAAAAGTCATCATACATTTTCTATAGTACCTATAAGTTTTACTAACTCTATTTTTTATCCCCCTTATAAATATTGATTATTTTACCCAAAATTAGTTTCTTCAATTTGAAAATAATCACATCTGTGTATATTTTTTTCAAAAAAACTCTATAAAATAAATGTTTAGCCTTTACATCTGCATTATGAAATTTTATATTTTCTTCAATGATTGAAAACTCTATAATATAACTTATATATATTCCATGATTTTCAATAAAGTAAAAAATTAATTCTAAGAGACAAAATTTTTTATCTCATTTTATATTTCCAAATATTATAATTACATCCATTGAACAATGTAATTTATTTATAACTCACTACATTATCCATGAAAAAAACTTTATTCTATCATTTTCTTCACGGTTAAATTATCTATGATAGCATGAGTTTGAAAAAAATAATATTTTTCAGTGTGACGGCTTCCCACCTATGAAATCCTAGGGTTTGTTGTCTTCTCGGTGATCCTCATGCGGCGGTAGTGGTTTTCAAAGTGGCGCTTGCTTCTGGTGTCAGCTCTCCTTAGATGTCCTCCTCTTCTCAGTTCTGTGCATCTGATTTAAACTGGAGTCACCTTCTCCTTTGGTGTGGGGTCTGGGTCAAATCTACATCGTCTTCCGATCATCCTTCATCCTTGGATATGGTTTCAATCAGCTCTCCATCGACATCCAATCAGATATTCCTTAGATCTGACACTTTTCTTCTTCATTTCCGCATTTCTTTCCATGGATCAGGTTTTGTTTGTTTCTTCATCTTTGCGTTCTGTGTCTGTTTTCCATGGATGGGATCAGTTTTATTGGATATTTTGTTTTTGATCTTTTCTCATCTTCACTTTCTTTCAGACTCCATTTGTTCGCCTTTTTTCAGTCTAATGAAATCGCGGTGTTCCTATGAATAAACGATATCGTCAATTTGGTTTCAGCGGATAGGTGGGCCTGTGAAGGGTGGGCATGTGAAGGTTTGCGATCTGGTTTTCTGTGTAGGTTTGACTTGTTATTAGGGGATATCCAAGATAGGTCATGTACAGGAGGGATCGTGAAGGGCTGGTTTCATGAAAAGTCTGGCTCGCGAAGGGCCTAATTTTCTGAAGGGTTGTTCCGCGAAGAGTCAGTTGTAGTGATGGGGATTTCAGTTTTTTTCGGAAAGGATTCATGAAGGATCTGGCAGTTTGAGTAGGGGAGGTGTGCACAATGTTGGTTTCACTAAAGAGCGTCCGACTTTGGGAAGGGGATGTGTTTTCTTAAAAGAGTAGTTTTACTGGGGCTGAGAATTTGGTTGGGGAAGTTCAGTTCGCACAGGGAGATTGGTTCCCGTAGGGAGTTTGGTTCATGCATGGAGTTCAGTTCGCATAGGGAGTTCAGTTCAGGTAGTGGAGTTTGTTTCATGCAGTGGAGCTTGGTTCGTGGTGTGGTGATTTGTTTTTCACAGGGTCGAAGTTTTGTGCAAGTGAGTTTCTGTCGGTTCAGTGGAATACCTATGCGTGTGAAGAACTGTGGTTGTGAAGCATTACCTCAATCATAAACAAAAAAATGGAGTCATACCTGGTGAATCGATGGAAAAATATTCCGTGGGCTGGAAAAGAGAAAGCAATGATTTCCACAAGAAAAGATGAATATTCAATTATGTTACATCGCATGCCGCTTTTTGTGTTTGGGAAATTTATATCAAAACTATCATTCAATCATAGGGCCCTTAAAAACACTCTGAAAACTATTTGGTCATTGGGGGAGGGCATAGCCATATGTGAACTGGGATAGTGATTTAGTTTTTTCAAATTATTTAATGATAAGGAAAAATAAAAGGTTCTAAAATGTAGTCCATGGTCTTGTGACAACCAGATCATTCTCATGGATGATTTTAAAGGTCGGGACGACATTCAGAAAATGAACCTGACTTGCTCACCTTTTGGGATATGAATCAAAGTAATCATATTTCATGGTAGAACGAAACCTGTTATGTGGGAAATTGGAAAATTAATTGGTCAATTTTTGTAATGGGACTGATCTGATCCAATTCACAGGTGAACCGTGGTGTGGATTAGATCTTTGGATGATGTGACACAGCCACTGATGAGGGTTATATTCTTATTAATTGAAGATGTTAACGCATTGATATCCTTACAGTTTGTAAAGATTCCAATTTTTTGTTTATTCTATGAGTGTATTGGACACTTAGAGAAACATGGGACATGAAGAAGGAGAACAAACAAGGAAACATCATTCTGCAATATGGCCCTTGGCTTCGCGCAAAAACTACAAGAACCATGTTCATTTCAGACGTGGAAAAACAAAAGGATCGAGACAGACATCCAAAGGTTATCTCTAAGTATTTTAAACCAGCACACAAAAATGTCATCATTGTTGGACCACCATATTTTATTGAATATGTTCAAGTTGATTAGGGGGTGGAAGGAGGGCCTTTGTACAATGCAATGGTCATTGGAAAACTGGGGGAAATCATGTGAGTCAGAGTATAAACCCTACTCTCATCTCAAGATGAGTCCCTAGTACTATGAAAGATAGTTTCTTACCAACATTTGGGCCGATATCAAAGTGTCGAGAACCACCAAACCTAGTTTCATAGTCGAATCATCTTCCTATCAAACCAATGTAGGAAAATTCTAATCCATTTTCCATTGCATCAAGTATCACCACCCAGGACAAAAATAATATGATTGGGATTATATCATTAGGTTATTTCAACCATCATTTGTTTAAAATGTTGAATATTAGAGATAGGGGTGATTACCCTCTTAACATGGAGCTCGGGGATCATAAACAGATATTAGAGGCTTGTAATTTGACTGAATTCCTTCCAAAATGTGGAAAGTGGCGGGTGATGGTCATTTCATTGAAGTTACAGAGTCAGAGGCTGGTATGTACCCTCCCCGTATTGAGACATGAAAATCCTATATTAGAATTGTCGGGGGCTTGGAAACCCATGAACGGTTCGGCTTCTCCATCACCATTGCACACAAAGTTTCCTGGATATGGTTTTTCTAGTCAAACACATATTTGAAAACAATGAAAATATTATTATTAAGTAAGAATGAGGCTTTCAAGGATGCTTCTCGTTCCCCCGACATGGCCACTCTGAGGGACTGTGTCTTAATTGGAAGGATATCAATGACATCAGGGTCGACTCATACTCCTCAAATCATGTGTCTATATCCATCCATGATAATCTCCCCCCGCCATGGACATTTTTGGGTTTCTAAGGACAGCCTTAACAAAATGATAAATTGAAATCATGGGACCTTCTATGTTCTCTGTGATGAGTTATGTTTAACCCAATCCTCTTTGGAAGTGATTTCAGTGAGATTCTATTCTATAATGGAAAACATGGAATATCTTGAAGGTCTAATGCCTCGATGTCAGGATTCAAGGATGCGATTTCTAGGCTGGATTTGGTTGATTTGGGCTATGTAGGAAATCCCATCTCCTGGTTTTAGGGGAAGACAGACTCCACATGCATTACTGAGCATCTGGATATATTTTTATGATCGAAAAAATAGAAAAAAAATTCAAGATGTTTCATATCACCCACTTGGTGCCGAATTGCTTGGACCACTGCCCTATTGTTATCGACTTCTCTCACAGTGGTCACAACCCAAGATATGGGAAACCCTTAACGTTTTAAAGTTTCTGGATTAAATACCATGAGTGTGAAGAATTTATCTGATCTTGATAGAAGGGTGGAAATGTTAACTTCTGTTCCAACCTATAGTAGGTAGCTACAAGTCTGAAGACATGGAGCAAAAAAATCTGTCAACCCAACAAGAACTATTATTCTTTAGAGAGACATCTTAACACCTGTTTTACCCAATGCCCAACTGATGGTACACTCTCTAGAATTGGCACTATCCAAAGAGAACTGGATGCGGCCCTTTACATTATGTAAAGATTCTAAGAAATTCACGCACGTGAAAACCACATTAAAGATGGGGATGAAAACACCTATTACATTAATCAGAATGATTATGGTAGACATCGAAAAAATATTATCTCAAGACTATCCCAACCTGATGGTGGAACTATGTCCAATATTGAAGGAATCTATTATATTATTTCCTATTATTTTCATAACCTCTATACTATAAGAGATTCTACCATTTCTCATGAAGTTGTTTCTTTTATCAAACTAAGGATCACCGAGGAGATGAATCGTCATCTCACTAAATATTTCTCAGATGATGCGATTCGTTATGCCCTTAAACATATCCATGCCACAAAATCCTTGGGTCCTAATGTCTTCCACTCTCCTTTTATCAAGCAATACTAGCACATTATCGGACTCGACATTTTCCTTCTTATTAAAGGTATTTGGGTTGGGGAAATCAACCTCTTCTCTATCAATGAGGCAATTATTACCCTCATCCCAATGATTAAAAAATCCTTATTGGATATGGACTTCAGACCCATCAGTCTATGTAAGGTATCCTACAAGATCTTCTCCAAGATCTAGGTCAATCATTTGCACACATAGTTACCTACCATTATCTCTAAAACCCAAAGCACCTTTGTTGAAAATAGGCTTATCATGGATAATTTCCTTGTGGATCATTAAGTGTTTAATTATATGAAAACCTAATCTATTGATAAAGGAGGTATTATGGCAGGGAAACTAGATTTGAATAAGTCTTATTATAGAGTGTAATGGCACATTCTCCATTTCGTTCTGAAAAAATGGGTTCCTTCTCAAAATGGAAATATATTATTAGGCACAGTGTTTAGTCAGTATACTTTTAGATTAATGTTAATGGTGGACTCAATGAAGGATTCTCTCCCAACCAAGGCCTTCTCAAGGAAGATCCTCTCTCTCCCTTTCTCTTCATCTTGTGGCTGATTCTTTTTCTAACCTCATTTCCTTAGTACCTTCTTCTAATCTCATTCATGGGGAAAATGTGTGTCGGGACAACCCACCTGTTTCATATCTTTTCTGTGTAGATGATTGACTATTATTCTCTAGATCTACTCATAATAAATGTATTTCTATATGTTATGTGATCCAAATTTATGAGAGGGCATCTGGAGAGCGATCAATCTGGGCAAGTTGTAAATCTCTTTCAGTACCGGTTTCCCACCGACCAAAACAGCAGAGCTTTGTCTCACTATAGGAATTCAAATGGTCGATAAGCACAAAAAAATACCATGGGCTTCCCACATTTCTCGGTCGATCAAAAAAATATTTTCATCTATGGTGGATAGAATCATGAAAAAAATCCAAGGTTGGATTCTGAAAATAATTTCTAATGCTTGTAAGGAAACTATCATCAAGGTAGCTCTTCATTTTATCCCCAGTTATATCATGTCCCTCTTCAAGCTTCCTGGTGCGATTGTTGACCAAATCCACTCCCTCAATTCCAACATCTGATGGGGTTATAATAATGGAAGGAACAAAATCCACTAGAATGCATGGAAGTCACTCTGCACATCTAAAACAGGTGACAGAATGGGATTTAGGGACATATGTCTCTTAATTATGCCCTTTTGGACAAACAGGGTTGGCGCCTCATTATCCAACTATCTTCTCTCTGGTCAGGGATTCTTCGTGCAAAATACTTCCCCCACTCTTATTTCTAGAAATCCTTTCTTGGGCCCAACACTAGATTTTTTGGAGAAGTATTTGGGGATCACAGGATTTACTTAATAAAGGGTTGGGTTGGAGGATTGGAGATGGTAGGAAAGTTAACATATGTACTGATCCCTGGTTGATTAATAAAGATGATATGTGGGAAACTTCCCAAGTTATCCCTGGTTATGAGAATTCTATTGTCTATTTTCTATTTGATAATAATGGGACTTAGTGGTGTAAGGATAAAATTAATTCATGTTTCAATGAAAGGGACAAAAGGATTATTCTTATCATGACTTGTATGTTATATGTGGGACAAGGATATTTCTTTTGGATCAATGATAATTTTGGATTCTATACGGTGATGTCAAGATATAGGCTCTATATTGATGCTCAGTTTGAGGAAAGGTAGGGGATTTGGAAAACTCTTTGGTATATTAATGTCCCCCAAAAAATATGCTATTTTTGGTAGTAGGTTTGTACTGGTATCCTCCCCACCAGGTACATCCTCGCCTTCTTCCATTTTACGAGTGATAATCAATATCCCCTTTTCTCATGTTTACTAAAATCTCGTGTACATACGATCATCTGGTGACTGAGGGTAGATGAGATCTGTATTTCATGGGGATCTATTATGGATCTTTTTATGGATATAGCATTAAACCTCCCATCACTGCGCATGTTGTGGTCTTCTTCATTCACTGTAGATAAATTTTCCTCATTGTTCATTGTGACATGGATCATCTAGGTTTGACGGAACTACTTCATCTTTAATAACACAGAAAAGACTTCAAGATTCTGGATTGAATGAGCTTCCTCTTGGATTAAGGGATGTAATTGGGACTCTGAGTGGCATGGGATCTTTGATACTCACACAACTATAACACGATGGTTCCCTCTTCTGGAAGGGGTCCTTAAGATTAACATGGATGTGTATCTCTCCAAAAATGGATTTGTTGGAATTATACTTTTATCCTAGGATCATCATGGCCAAATAATTGCGACCAAACATGAATCTCACCATACACTCTGGGAGCCCGTTGTTGCTAAAGCCTTCAGTGTACTTGTGAGACTGACTTTTGCAAAACATTTTGGGTGGGAGGCTATCCACATTGAATCAGATGGTCCCACCATCATCAAGAAAATCATGTTTCTCAGTAAAAGCTTCACATCCTTCTATTTCTATTTTATCAAAATGGAATGAAATGAAGTAGCCCATCTTCTGGATTCTTTTGGCCTTCCATGCATAAATCATCTTTGTCTTGATCATATTCCCTCATGGTTGTTTGACTCTGTATCTTATGATCTCTGTGATTAAGATATCATCTTCCTTTGTCAAAAAAAATAAAAAAATAAACTATGATACCACCTGTATCAAACATTATGTTCCAATAACACCCTAAGTCGGGTGAATTAGGGTGTTAAATTCATCTCAAAAATATAATATCTTTTTTCCTTATTAGAAATAATGATACAAACTAATTGTAATGATATACTTATCTAATGCATCTAATTTGGAAAAGAATGTAAAGACACTGATATTTTACTTGGTTCACCACTAAGAGACGCTCTAAAAAGAATACACTGATGTTGTGTTGATTTACTAGGGGATATCACTATATACCATGTGAAATTATAATTCTCTAGAAAAACTAACTTTAAATACATGATTTACAACATATTTCTACAAATTTAGTTACTACTTTATGGTAGAGTTATAAAAAATATATTCAATTTTATAAATGGTTACAAAGTATATCCATATGTTGAATAAAAAAACTTGTAAGATTGTAATTATTTTACGCCATGATCCTTTATTATTAATATATAATATCCTTTATCCATTATAGATATCCATTATATTTCATAATTACCATTCTTCGCCTCTACATGAAAACGATATGTTGTTATTCTTCCAATTTACACTTTTCTAAACTGCTTCTCTCTATTTTCTATTTAAATATCAACACTTCTGAAATCCAATATTTTCATACATCAAATTTATATGTGACACATATTTATTTGTTCCTAAATTTATACATTTTGAATGAATTAATAAGATCAATAAATGTAATTCAAAATACACTATCTAAAATATCTCAAATCAATAATTATATATATATATCCACGAATCATGAAATATAAAAATCATCCACAATGTAGAGATGTCAATTTAACCCATGAACTATGTAGGCGCAAGCCCCATAATATTCATATCGTGGTAATTCAAAAAAATTAATTTCAAATCTAACTCTATCTCAATGCACCTTGAAATAAATATTTCATGAACACAACACAGTAGATCACTAAGAATAATGATTTTCTCCATGGTCGAGTTTGTTTAATTCTCCCTATTTCAAATTCATTTCATTAGAACCTGATATTTAAAATAGTTCACACCAATTTAGATTTATGTTCAAATACTCTATGAAGACCACCATGTAATCCCTTATTCCTATAGAAGAATATCTTATTTCAAGAGTAATTCTTTGTAACTTCACAAATTATATATGTCATTTGTGTTTTCTGAATAAATATTTTTTATATTATATTACATATAGTATTATACATGTAAAAAAATAAACCAAAAAAATTACTATATTAATACATATTGTGACATTAATTAGCAACTAAACCCCAAAAAATGTCAATCATTATAAGAACAAAAAAATATAAAATAGGAAAACTATAGTGGGAAAATTTGGATCACCCCAATATACTAGAATCATCACCCCTAAAAAAATATTTTAAAATAAATATAATATTATTGACCCAATTGATATATTACCAAATGAAAATATGTAACACAAGGAGGTATTTTTGTGAATGTTGAACAAAATAATGATGTGGTATTTATTGGTAGTAACGTAACCGTTAAAATAAAAACATGAATATTGTGAATAGTAATTAGACTTAAAAATAATAAAATTTAATATAAATATAATTTATCATAACTACTTTAATAAAATAAAATTATTATAATTCCATAAAATTACTATCAATATTTAAAACTCATGTAAATTCTAAGTACAATTTTAATAAATTTTATTTACATCTATTTTGAAAAAATCTTAATATTTATATTAATACATAAAAATTAAATAAGATAGAAAATTATTTTGATAAAATGAATTTAATTTTTAGAATCAGAAAATAAAAAATGTCAAATAATAGATTTTTGGTAATTTTTGTAAATAGTTTTATTTTTAAATGAACAATAAAAACACTGTTTTTCAAATACCAGATGTTTTATGACATACTGATAATGAAATAATGAATTAATAAATCCAAAATAAGTTATTTTGAAACAAAATTAATAATTTAAATGATTGATTTAAAAACAAAATACATATATTCCTGATGTATAAATTTCCCCTCTCCGTCTCCTTGGAAAACCCCTACTTCCTCACGTACCAAAGCCTAATATTTTCCCAAATCTTCTACATTAATCCCCTTATCACCCTTAGGTATTTTATAGAGTAAATAAACAATAAAAATTAAGGGAGTTTAGTGTCGTTCAAGAGAATAACCATCAAGAAAAGAGTCATTTTTTATAAACTCTTCTCTCATCTTTCTGTTCTCTTCATGTATTCCCCAATTCCATTCAAAACCAAATATTATAAGATTAATAAAGTAGTTTTTAAACACTATGTTAGTGGTTTTAACCTAGTATAAAAAATATATTTATGAAGTATTAATATTTCATACCTCTCTTTCTTCATCTTTATACAATGACCAATTAACGGCAATTCAACTACTAGTGAGGATGTTTTAAACTCATTCCATTTATCCGCCCTTATGGATGGTTATAATTTATTATTTATAATATATATATCTATAAAAAATATGTATTTTATGCTTCTTTAAATAAGTATACTTATTTATCAATTACATTGAATAAAATTACCTAAATGGAAACAAAATGAGTTTTATTTAAAGAAAATATAATATCGAAACATTTCATAATTATTTGTATGGATTAACAAATAAAATACATTTATTTGAACTAAAAAATAGAGATATAAATTAACATATTTCTCTTTTGGTTCAATTTTTCAATAAACGTATTTTTATTATTCATGATGCTTAAAAGTGATGAAATAAATATGGATTTATAGTAATGGGATTTATAAACCTAATTAATTGTTTGGGGTTTACACATATTTCACATCTTATTAAAAATGGATTTTAATCAAATTTACCTAATGTTTATTTTAAATATCCGTTCAATTTTATTTTCTTCATATACATTTTTTCACACTTTTTAAATATTTCCAATTATATTTACAATGTTTTTTATGAAAAGACATTATTTTCTACAACATTTCATTTACTTGTCTTGATTTTTTTTCTTACCCACAATGGGAATGATGATGTTTTATCAAAAAATATGATTTTACATATTCATTTGTAACCCCAAAAACGTTATTAATCTATGTTTTCTTTAATAAAACATTATGAAACACATTAATCCCTATGTTTTTATTTCAAGACAATGACTATTTTATATTTTATTTAGAAATCATAATTATGATCCCTTTATGATGTTATGACTGAACATGGAATTATATAGCCCTCCAATTAATGGATTAATGTGAAATATCTCATTGTTTTTTTATTATATGTGAACATGATTCTATATTTTTTCACAATTATGATGTTACAATTTATAAACATATGTTATTTTTGAACATGATTCTAGATTTGTTCACATCTAGGTGTGTTATTTGACCATTATGATTTATGTTTTATTATTAAAAATATTCTATATTCCATGAATTTATAAAATACTCCCATCATAATTATGATTATTATAATATTATTATTATAATATTATTATTATTATTATCACTCATATATTATTGATCTTTATCCCCTATCCCTCCCCTTACTGGGATTTTAGATCAACCCTTTCTTTGATATATATCCTCAGGTTATTACATGTACTAATGAGAATATGAACTTTTAATAAGGTAATGAATAAATATTTAGATTAAGATTAAATTTTATTATGTACAAGTGATTTACAATCCTAAATTTCCTATGATACAAAACATTTTTATCCTTTAATGTATTACTATTTTTTATGTTAAAAATGATCAAATAGTTATTTAAGAAAAAGGACATTTTATAAAACTGGTTTGAAAAATATAGGTTATGTGATTCATTTAATCAAAAACTCTATAAAAACCATTATAAATGATAAATAACTATAGTAATTATTTCATTTAAGGTTACAAAATGATTAATGTAAATGATTCCAGAGTCGTCATTTGAGAAATAAGGATAAATATATGTACCCCATAAGATTTAACTATATAATTAATTTGTGTATAAGAATAAATAATTTATTAATGATTTTTTGGATAATGTTTGATCAAACCATTTCTATTTTAGAAAATGGTGGTAACTAAGAAAAACCATACTGTCAACTCATGTGAAAAACAATGCAATGATTGTCTAAAAGACATTCCCAATGTCATGGGGTATACTTAATAAAATTATGGAATTTCATTCCTAGTTGTATTAGGATATTAATAATAACTTGGAAAATTTTTATAGACTAACTTAGCATAATAATAATAAAATATATATAAAGACTTTTATAAGGAAACAACCACCAATGTTCATTGCGTCTTCTGATCAATTTTCCACAAAATAGAGGGAAAATCCGTGGAGAATATCATTATGATGGTCTACTATCCTAGGAAGGTGAATGTTACTCTAAAAATATATAATTTGGGTTGAGAGACTGATGAATGCTTTCTATTGATAAAGGATACCGAACCAAATGATGAAATGGAATAAATAGAGTGAGAATACATTAATAATTTTTTTATTAACAAGAATTTCCCTAAAAATATCAAAAAAAAGATACATATTGAATTACTAGAGATCCTTAAAAAAGAAGGATGAATCCTTCATGACTTTCTTGGAAAACATCACATGTATTTCAAGATACACCATGGTTTTGATTATAAACAGTTATAGAAAAATAGATAGATTTGTTATTTTGTAAAAAGAACACCTTTGAATGGGTCGAGTTATCCAAAAATTTGGGAGTTGAGAAGTATAATTTTGATGTGATATCAAAGTATATGTGGAGTTCATGGAATATTCTGATGGTTATAGAGATAAGAATAGGAAGTTTTACTTTTATGTTGGGGGGTCAAATGGAAAAGCAGGAAAAAATATCCATCCAACCACGCGTCAAACATGTGAGAAGAAGTATCCTCGTAACTACCTTAAAGCGATGGGGGAATGATTATTATGTGGGAGAGATGGACCACCAAGATCATATATGTTAAATATACATTAATAATCTGGACAATGTGATAGAATAATAGAGGAAACCTCATGATCCACCACCCATGGTACAATGCTTCAATAATAATGATGAAGGGAATTATGTAATCCATTTCCCTAATCCATATATCATTGAGGATAATTAGCATAAACATCCACCAAAGAAAATGGTGTAAGGGAAAGCATATTCCATCACCATAGTTAAGGTGGAACATAAAAATGAACTTTTATAAGCTACACACCCTATTCAATTAATAATAAAAAGGTTTTATTTGATTTTGTCTCTATTAATTCCTTTATATCCTACAACTATACTAGAAAATTTAAATTGTAACCTCAATACCTTGAAGTGGAGATATATTTAAAAACACATAGTGGTGTGATTAATAAAGAACAAGTGTTGTAATATTCTATTATTAGTGTTTTTTGGAATATTCTATTATTGAATCTCATAATACTGTATTTGGATGAATTTGAGGATATATTTCGCATAGATTGGATCTCATTATATTGATATCACATCAACTGTTTGGAAAATAAAATTTCCTTTTATTTGCTAATCCATCCTGTGCTCCTATACAAATGTAAGGAAGATAATGAATCGATTATGGAAATTTCATTAATGTTGTGGATTTTAATACCTATCTAAAAATAATACAATTACCAATGGTTGAATCTAAGTAAAGTATCAACCTAGAGGAAATTACCATTATGATAGAATAAACAAGTGTATTTCTTGAAGACTAACCTAAAATTCCCCCATATCATGAGGTATATTTCTCAATAGAACATATATATGGCGCCACTATTATCTCCATATTTCCATATAGTATAGCTCCCATAAAACTATAGAAGTTAAAGAATATGCTGCAAGAGTATTTGGATAGTGGGTTCATACACTCTAGCACATCACCATGGGGTCCACTGGTGCACTTTAAAAAGAAAAATGATATTTCATTGAATCTTTGTATTGATTACCATAAACTCAACATGATCACCATAAATAAAAAATTTCCCCTTACAAGAATTTATTACTTCAATCATAGACTATGGAGTGATCAATACTTCTCAAAGGTGGATATATTCTTTAGATATCACCACCTGAATGTAAAGAAGAATGAAATTTAGATTCCAACCTTCTGTATAAGTTATGGAAAATATTAATATATAGTGATATCATTCAAGCTTACTAATTCCCATACAATATTTTTTTATTTTATGAATTTCACCTTTAAAAATGAATTTGAAACTTTTTTAGTTTTCAATATCAATAAACTTCTCATTAACTCCATGTGAAAGGGAGAACATGTAGAGAATCTAAGGATTTCTCTAGAAAAATTAAGAAAGGATAAAATGTACACTAAGTACAAAAAGTGTGACTTTTGGATAAAAAAATTCACATTCATGGGGAAAATGATCACAATTGATAGAATTTATAAGGACCCTTCAAAGAAAAAGGAAATTAAGGAATGCCCAAAACCCACTAGTTTATGAGAAATCCATAATTTTATTAGCATATATTGGTACTACTGATATTTTGTGTAAAATTTGTGAACTCTCTATCCACTACCAGCCTAAAAAGAAAATCAAGGTAGGTAAAGACCCTGTCTTCCAAGATATTCAAATGATGGATCTAGACATCATAATGGTAGGTAACATATTCTTCTTTCCCTAAATTATTTCCCATCCATGTATCTAATAGAAAATCAAGGAGGTGCAATGGGATGATCCAAATCTTAAAAATAGGTTGGAATAAGTAAAGGTGGGGAATATTTAGGAATTCCACGTCAGTAAGGATGGTACCATTTGGTTTGGAACTAGAATTCGTGTGACTTCATCATGTTAGATTAAGAATTTTTTTATGGATAATGACCATTGATCTTATTTATATATCAATCCAAGAAGTAACATGATGAACTATGACCTTAGATAGAACTACCAGTGGGACAACATGAATAAAGATATCACTGAGTTCACGTCAAATTTCTTTGGATTTCATCCATTTAATGAAGAGTGGTATAAGTCTATGGGGATGATGAAAATATTGTTATAAACACATGGAAATGGGAGAACATAACTATATAATTTTCATTTTTCTCTTAAATATGTCCAAAGTAATCAATGTGATATGGGTTTTGGTGGATTTACTCACCAATATTTTCTACTACATCACTATTTCAGAAGATTTATTACTTGAACAAATTCCCAAGATATACAAAACAATAGTGGTGAATCTTCATAGGGAACCACTTTAGATCATATATAATCATTATCCAAGGTTAAATTATAAATTCTAATGGATTATTCAATGTGATTTAATTAAATAATGGAATTGTATTATGGCATATCACCCCCCAAACAGATTTCCAATCTAAAGTAACCACATAGACACTAGAGGAAAATCCAAGGTCCTGACCAATGAAATATAGTGGAAAGGATCAAAATCTCCCATTAATTCAATTCTCATAAAACAAAATCTTCCACTCAAGTATTAAAATGGCTCCATATGAAACTTTATATAGTAATTGTTATGGAACACCTACTTTTCAGGATGAATTTGGAAAGATAAAGTTACTTGGATCCAATCTTGTGTAAGGGATAACAAAAAAAGTTCAATACATCAAACTATATATAGAATCTTAGCAGAGTTGGAAAATTAGTTAAGTTAACATCCATCAATGGGTCTTAGAGTTTAAATTTTGAGACAAAGTATTCCTTTGAATATAAATATGAAAGAGAATCATGTGGTTTGAAAAAAAAGGAATCTTATTCCTAAGTAAAATGGTTTCTTTGAAATCTTCAATCACATAAGAATCATGTCTTATCATATAGTACCTCTCCCAAATATGGATCAATTACATGATATATTCCACAAATCTCTCCTATGGAAGTACATACCAGATCCCACATATATACTAAATCTAAAGGTGGCATGTCTAGAGAATAACCTCTCTTGTGAGGAGATTATGGTGATGATCTTGGGACATAGACACAAGGATCTACACAACAAGAGAACCCACCTATCAAAGTGGTGTGGTGAAACCATAAATATGAAGGGCCATCATGGGTACCATAGGAAACAATTAAATAGATGTTAATTCATCTTCTCTTGTCCGAGAATATGAGATGAAATTTTGGGGGTAAAATATCTAAATATTGGAAGAATGTGATGACCTAATGCTTTTATGTAATATTTTCTCCGGAATTATTATGTGTATTATTGTATTATATATGGTATTATACATAAAAATCTAATAAAAAACCAACTAAACATTATTTCATTAATATAAATTGTTACATTAATCAGAAACTAATCTATAGAAAATTCCAAACAATACAAGCGGACAACAAATATAAAATATTTAAATTAATATAGAAAAATTTGGATCAAACCAATATTCTAGAACCATAAAATTCATGAAAATCACTATTGAAAATAAATAAAATATTAATAAAACAATCAAGATCTTATAAAATAGAAATATGGGACCTTGGAAGGCATTTTAGTTTATATTGAATGAAATAATGAAGTTGTAATTTTAAGGGGCCATGTGACCATTGGAATAGTAACTTAACCATTGGGAATATCAATTAACCCTAAAATCATTATAATCTAAATTATATTTATCATGAGTAATTTATGAAACTTCAAATAATATAATTCCAAAAAATTAATATCAATATTAAAAACTCATAGAAACCATAAGCACTTTTTTAATAAATTCTAGTTTAATGTATTTTATAAAAATCATAATTTTTTATTAAAAATTAAAAATAACAATGTTAAAAATTTAATTTGATAAAATATATTTAATTTTAATAATAAACATGATAAAATTTTCTATGGGGGAGTTTTTATGTAATTTTAAGGAATAATTTAATTTTTATGAGAATAGAAAAAAATACTATTTTTTCAAATTCCACATGGTTGGTGGCATAATGATGATAAAATAATTAAATAATAAATGATAAATTGTTTATTTTGATCTATAATAAAACTAATAAGATAAATTGGTCATTTAAAAACAATAAATGAAAATTAAAAATATTAATTTCTTTTTCCGTAGTCTAAATTCAAATTTATTCCATTAAAATAACAATTCTCCCTTTTTCTACTTTTCTTTTTAATAAAAAATCGATTAGGTTTATAAATTAGTTGAGAGTCCTACAAAGCATTTATTTTATTTATATATGGTTCATAATTTCAAAAAAATACAATTATAATTCTTACCTTGGATATAATATTTTAGTCAATATTTTAACTAAAAAATACCCCTCCCCTCAAATATACATAACCTCTCTCCCTCCCCTTGGAAAACAACTCCTCTCTCATTTACAAAATCCAAATGTAACACAAATTACTCTCCCATAAGCCCCTTATAACCCTAAATAATGTTCTATAGAAAACTTACTCAAATTATCTATGGAATTTAGTTTCGTAAAATTGAAGAAACCCTAAGAAATATTTTTTTGTAAACTCATCTGTTATTTTCTCCTTCTCTTTTTATCTCTCTTTTTCCTCTTCTTCCTATTTTTTAAAATTATTTTAAATTACAGGACATAAAGTATTAATTTATTTTTATTTTAACATTAAATTAATAATATTAACATTCAGTAAAATTATATTTATGAATTATTTATATTTTATACATATCTTTCTTCTTCTATGGAAAATGTCTCATTGATGGTCGTTTAACTACCAATAAGGATGTTTCCAACTCCTTTAAAATTTCAACCATTATGGATGGTTATAATAATTTTTTATAATATATAAATTTATAAAAAAATATATTTTAATCTTATGGATGTAATTATACATACGTATAAAATTCCTTGAACCAATATAGAGAAATCGAAACAAAATGGGATATTTTTAGAGAATATATGATATCAAAATGTATCATCATTTATAATTGGAATTAAGAAAAATAATCCAATGATTATAATATATAGATAATTATATAAATTAAAGTAATTAACATCTAGTTTAATGTTATAAATATAAATTTGTATTATGATAAAGAAGGAAAAGAGGTGAAATAATGAAGGGATTTAAGGTAATGGGATTTTTGAACCCAATCCCTTGTTATGGGTCGACCCATATTTCACATCATATTCAGTATATATGTTTAAATAATATAAATAAAGTAAATTTTCAATATAATTTACCTTTTCTTTCATTCATATACAAGTTTCCACCCATTTGAAATTTTTTTAGGATATCTACAAACTTTTTTTAAAAAGTCATTAGTTTCTACGACATTGCATTGACTATTATGGAGTTCTTTTCTTATCCAATAAATAATTATAATGTTTAAAAACAAAATATTATTTATATTATTCATTTTAAAACCCCAAAGGTTATTCCTTAAATTTTCTTTTACAAGATATTTATGAAATTCATTCTTTTACGTGTTTTTATTTCATGACTATGATTATTGAACACTCTATGTTGAAAGCATGATTATGAATATTTTATGATGTTATGGGTGGGGATGAAATTTTATAGCCCTAAAATTCATTTAATAATGTCATATAAATCATAATATTCTATGTATTATGTGTGAACATTATTCTATCTTTGTTCACAATTATGATGTTAATATTTATGAATATAGGTTATGTGTGGGCATGATGATATTTTTGTTCAAAACTATATGTGGTATTTGACCACTAAGATAATATATTTCAATATTATAAATATTCTACATTACACTCCTTTATCAAATACTTCTATCGTTATTAGGATGATGACCCTATGATTGTGGTATGATAATGTTGATTATTCTCACCTATGTCCTATAGATTCACTTTCTGTTGGGACCAAGTTGGATGGAGAAGACAGTTTGAAGAGTTAGCCTTTGCAGAGTGTTGTCTTTTGTTGTCAAAGAATATAAATCAATTCACTTTGTAAAAGGACCATAAACCAGACAATGCTTTTCTGATTTGTATTTCACAAATATCATAAGGTTGGAGAACTTGTGATGAAAACCTTATGAAGAGTAGAGAGTGTAAGGAAGTGATTTTTGGAAAAGGAAAGAAAGTGGCGCGCAAGTCAAGAGTGGCATGCAAGTATTTTCATGCGAGTATATGTGGTGTTCAAGTCATATTTCAAGATCATCACATCTAAATTTGACAAAGGAAATAAAATGGCGCGCATATTAAAGATTGGCACACAAGTAAAAAAGTGGCGCGCAAGTATAAGTGGCGTGCAAGTATAAGTGGCGTGCAAGTGTATATTACGCTCAAGTCATATTCCAACATCATTATATCAAAATATGACAAAGGAAAGAAAGGTTCACGCAAGTTATTTAAGGGCATTCAAGGGATGGAGAGGCGCGCAAGTGATGGAACGGTGCACAAGTAGGAACGGCGCACAAGTGTATGTGGCGCGCAAGTCACCAAAATTCTTATAAAGATATGACTAGACTCCTCATTTTATTAATGCTCAACACTTAAGAGAAAATTTGATCTCTGAGCGCGAAAGTAGTGGAGGGTGATCTGATCGCGCAAGTAGCAGAGGGCAGTGCGCAAGCTAAAGTGGCATGCAGGATGAGGGTTATTTATAAGGTGCGTAACTAGGGTGCCACACAAGTTTTTCCACGAAAGTTTTTTTGTGAAATTTTTCCGCGCAAGTTTGTCGTGCAAGTTTCCAGAGGCCCGCAAGCAGGGAGGTTCTTTCAAGAAGTGTCATGAGTATAATCCAAATGTGGCACACAAGTAGTGACTAGGAGTGCAAGTAGGTGGCACACAAGTAGTGAGGCGCGCAAGCAGGTGGCACGCAAGCAGGGAGGTGTGCAAGTAGGGAGTAGCGTGAAATCTGTCTGCACAAGGAGGTTCTTACCAGCTTTTGGGTGGGAAAGTGAAGAATTGTTTTGAATTATTTCATTTGTGAAAGTTCATTAAGAAGCACAGAATCACTAAATTACCCTATTTGTGCTAAGAGGGAGCACACACACTATTGTATTGATTTCAAGGTGTTACACGAGTGAAAGGGTATATCCTACTCATTGTATTCGACATCAATGGATTGTTTTCTGCTGGATTGTGTGGTACTGGATTATTTCTGTACCATACCAAGGATATAGCTACTCTTGTTGAGTAGTGAACCTTGTAAATCTTGTGTTCCTGTGGTTGTGTGTGTTCAGTAGGGAAGAAACTCTTTAATAGGAGGCGAAGTTTGTTTCAAAAAATATGAAACATAAAAATAAAAATATATCACTAATTCACCCCCTCCCCCTCTCAGTGATACTTGGATCCTGACTGGAAACTTCAATTGGTATCAGAGTGAGGTTCCCTTAATTTCTTCTTTGCTGATGTGGTTGAAGAGAAGTTGTGATGGAGAATCTAAATTGTGTTAACAGTAAGGGGATTCCAATTTTTTATGTAAAGAACTATCACATCTCGAATGACCTAATGATGCCTTATCTTATGTCTCGTGGATATGAAGTTCTTGAAAATACAATGAATGGATTTCTTTCTATTGATGACAAGGTTCCTTTTACTCCTTTCGATAAGAAGATCCTTGAGAATCATGGAAAAGCAAAAAATGTGTTACTCTCATCTCTTTTTGAGAGTGAATTTTTAAGAGTGAATGGTGTTGCTATAGCCAAAGGAATCTGGCACAAACTGAAGAACATCTATAAAGGAAATACAAAAGTGAAGAAGGCTAAACTACAAATCTGGAGACTGAATTATGAAGATTTGAAAATGGAAGAATCTGAATCGATTAGGGATTTCTTTACCATGATAAATGACATTGTCAGTACAATCAAATGACTTGGTGAAATGTTAGAGGATTCTACAGTCGTCAAAAATATCTTGAGAATTCTTCCTGACAAGTTTGATGCTAAATTGTCTTCATTATAAGATAGATACCCAGAAACATTATCTTTGGATGATCTTCATAGCACTCTCATTACTTATGAGATGAGAAGAGAGAAGACTATGAAGGGAAAAACAAAAGCTGATAGAGAAATGTCATTCAAGGCTACAAAGAGAGCGAAGTCAAAGAAGAATCTTATTGAAGATGATGCTGGTGAATCTTATTCTGAAGATGAGGTACATAATAATTTTGATGAAATTTTATCCTTGTTTTATAATAATGTGAAAGGAGGTACAGGGAAATACAAGGGTAAAATTCCCTTGAAATGTTTTGTGTGTAGAGCTGTTGGTCACTTTGTAGCTAACTATCCTCCAAAGAATAAAGAAGAAGACAATGATGATGATAACAGCAGGCCAAGAAGCTTGTGGATGGAAAAAAGATTACAAAGATAAATATTTTTCAAAGGGGAAGGATAAAAAGTTCTTCAAATCAAAAAGAATAATCTTTTTATGTAAAGATTAAGATAAAGAAAATAGTAAATATAAATCCTAGAAATTATTTTCTGACAGATCTAGATAGAATACCTTTATTGCTGCAGTAAATAATGAAGAGTACGAGAGCAACAGTTTAGAAGAAGAAGAAACTCAACTTGAATATCATCTAAAAGAAGAGTTGAAAGAATGCTTGAGTAAGATAAGAAGTCTTGAGAAGGAAAACAACAAGATGATAAATGAAAAGTCCACATTAAAAAATCAAGAAGGTTTTACTGATTAGAAGATTAATATGGAAAAAGAGATCGATGATCTGAAAAATTCTTTTGAAAATACAAAGAATCGTAGTGATCATATTGAAGTAAAGTTGAAGGAAAAAGAAGAAGATTTGGATCTTGTCCAACATAAACTTTATAAAGCTAAAGAAATGAATATTAGTTTCAAAAATTATATCTATGATGTTGGTGAATGTTCCAGTAAGAATAAACCAAACAATGATCCACAAAAGTTACATTCAAAGGAAGAAATGAAAGACCGAACTGGTTCTGATAAGAACAAGGCTAGAAAGACCATGTATGTGGTCAAAGTTAGCAATGATAAAAAATCAGAAGTGTATAAAAATCACGAGTTAAGAAAGACTTCTAATACTTGATGGTGCTGTTAAATAATAAATGATAAAGGGAGTTACAAATGAAAACTTGAAGGTTTATGGTCAACATAGTTCTATTAAGAAGGTTGTTGAGAAACATGCTCACAAATCTAGTCAGTATAGAAGATTCAAAGGAAAATATTATTTCTATGGTTATTGCTGGTATTGTGGTGGATTCAGAAACATGGAAAATATGTGTTGGTTCAACTAACAACATTAAAACTATTCCACAATTTTTTAAAGACAAGGATTGAGGGGGAGTCAATCCTTTCAAAATAGAATGTTTCCAAATAAATTTCACAAGATATCTGAGAAGACTGGTGTAAAACTTTAGAATAGGTTCCAACCACTACAAACTATTTGTGAAAGATGTGATCGACCTGGACATCTTGCCAAGGGATGTCTTAGTGTGTTACCAGATAAACAAAAGATTCTTAATAATTATCAAAATCCAGAGTTTTTAAAAGCTAATTAGGACAGGTCTGATAAGTCTGAAAAGAAAGAGTCCATGGTTGTCTTTCCAGAACACATTGACCTGGCTAGGAAATTGGACGAAGCACAACAGAAAGTGAAGGAAAAGGAAGAACAAAAAACTCTTGTTATTGGGACTTCTTTAAAATCTAAAAAAGGAGAAAATCCATGGATTATTAATAGTGGGTGTTCTTATCATATGATAGGAGGCTTAAAGTTTCTGAAGAATGTGAAATACTTCAAAGAAGGAACTGTTACATTTGGAAATGATCAATCTCTGAGAATCAAAGGTGTTGGATCAGCCATCATCGGAAAAGAAAAATAAAATATAAGAAAATATTATATGTTGATGGGTTGAAACATAATCTTATGAGTGTTTCACAACTTTGTGATGAGGGAAACAAAGTTATATTCATAAAATATGGGTTCGTTGTGAAATTTGAAAATGATGGAAATATAGTTATAAGAGGCCAACATACAAAAGGAAACTTTTCCCATGTTGGTGAAGTATAAAATTCTTGTTACATGGGCATGGTGGATGAAAATCATTTATGGCATAAAAGGCTGGGACATATGTTTCAGAGAAAGATGTGTTACTTATAAATGTGAGACAGTGTCCGAGATATGACTAGTTTATAAAGAAGAAGAGATTGGTACTGCACTGTCTGTGAAAAATGGAAGATTACAAACTCTTTTCATAAGAGAGTTGAAATTGGTTAAAAAAACCCTTCGAACTTATACATTATGATATATGAGGACCAATGATAAAGAAATAAACAAATGGAGATAAGTACTTCATTACTTTCATTGATGAATTTACTCGCATTACTTGTGTTATGTACATGAGATATAAGTTAGATGCTCTGAAAATGTTTAAGAGTTTCAGGAGGAAAGAAAAAAAGGAATGTGTGTATTCAGTGAAGAAGTTGAGAACTGATAATTGTTGTGAGTATAAGAATGAATAGTTTTAAAGTTACCTTGAGAAAAATGGAATTAGGAAAGAGTTAATTTCATCATACACACCTTAACAAAATGGGGTTTCTGAAGGAAAGAATCGAAGTCTGGTGGAAATGGAGAGAACTATGATACTTGAACATAGTCTTTCTCATTATTATCGGAGGCAAGCAATGATCACTGCTATTTCTATTTAGAACCGATGCTTCTATAGGCCAAACTCATATATGACTCCATATGAAATTTTCTATGGAAAAACTCCATGTCTGATCCATTTAAGAGTATTTGTGAGTCCATGCATTATAAAGAAAAAAGGTGGAAACCATGGAAAGTTTGAGAAAAGAGAAGATGATGGAATTTTTATTGGCTATGCTCCATAAGGAAGAGGATATAAATGTCTCAATAAAGAAATAGGAAGAATTGTTGATTCTTCAGATGTAAAATTTGTTGAAAATTTTGAGAATGAAAATCTGTCATATATTGATGTAGAAGTTGAGAAGGATAGAGAAGCTTTTGTTAATGATTTTGATAATGCTACAGACTCTGTTAATCCTACTGGTGAAGAGGAATCTGACTCAGAAATCTCGAGTGATGAGGATGAAGTTTGAAAAACTCATCCTAGGTTGAGGAAACAAGTGGAGGCCCATAATATTATTGGAGATAAACATCATAGGGTTCAAACAATAAGAACAACAAATGCTATATCACAAACTTCTATTTATTCTAAAGTTGAACTAAATGATGTAAATGAATCATTTGAGAATCCAGAATGGGTTCATGTAATGAATGAAGAGCTTGATCAGATAGAGAAGAATGATACCTGGGAACATGTACCCAAGCCGAACAACAAGAACATTATTGGAACAAAGTGGGTTTTCCGGAAGAAGATGAATGAAGATGGTAAAGTAATAAGAAAAAAAGGAAGATTGGTTTATAGAGGGTATTCACAAATTGAAGGCATTGATTTTGATGAAACTTTTTCTCTGGTGTAAATATTAGAAACAATCAGAATCTTTCTTGTCATTGTTGCACAACGAGGTTACAAAATCTTTGAAATGGATGTAAAATCTGCATTCTTGAATGGTGACTTTGAAGAGGAAGTTTAAATTGATCAACATTGTAGATTTGTTGTTGGAAAAGATGAAAGTTATGTGTTAAGATTAAAGAAGTGTTTGTATGGGCTAAAATAGGCTCCGAGAGCATGGTATTCTAAATTAGATACTTTCTTAAAGAAGATGAACTTTATGAAAATGAGAGTTGACAGTAATCTCTACATCAAGGAATGTCAAGAGTTTTCACTGGTCATTATTGTTTATGTTGATGATATTATATTTGCTCGAAATGATGAATGATCATGTGAAAATTTTGCTGAGTAGATCAAGAAGTTATTTGAGATGTCCATGCTACAAGAAATGAAGTACGTTCTTGGGCTACAAATTTCACAAAAGAAGAATCATGTTTTTATGTCTCAAGAAAAGTATTCTAAGGAACTTTTGAAGAAGTTATGCATGGAAAATTTGAAACCAGTTTCCACACCAATTTCAGTGGGAACCAAGTTGTCTAAAGATGGAGAAGGCAAGGAAGTTGATTAGAAACAGTTTCAAAATCTGATTGAAAGTCTGTTGTATTTAACTGCCTCAAGACCCGACATCATCTATACTGTCACTTTATGTGCAAGATTTCAGCGTGCTCTTAAATAATCACATTTTATTTTTGGAAAAATAATTCTCAGATATATCAAAGAGAAAACAAGTTTTGGAATCAGGTATAATGGGTCCGGAAATATTGATATATTCAGGTATTCTGATGCTGATTGGGTAGGAAATTTTGATGATTGAAGATCCATATCTGGTGGAGGTTTCTTTCTGGGGAGAAGTTGTGTTAGTTGGAATACCAAGAAATAGAATTAAGTAACACTTAGCATAGCTGAAGCTGAGTATGTTGCTGCTACTCAAGCTGCAACTCAACAAATGTGGATAAAGACTCAGTTATAAGATCTACTTATTGAAGTAAAGCTACCATTGCTCTTGGGTTGTGATAATCAGAGTGCAATCAATCTTACAAGAAATATGGTACAACATTCTCGTTAAAAAAACATTGATATAAAGTACCACTTCATCAATGAGAAAGTGGATAATAATGAATTAAGGGAAAGTATGTTTCTATATCTGACCAAGTTGATGATATATTCACCAATCCATTACCAAAAAAACCATTTGCAAAATTGAGGTTGAACATGGGTGTCCAACACCCTTCTCATCAAGGTTAACGTACGTTTTTCTGTCCCCTCTCTCATCTTAACTTTGGATAGTGTTGTCAAGGGGGAGAATTTTTTCATAAATCTATCCTTATGGAAGCATGCATAAAGGGGGATTTGTGGGTAAGCTGTCAATTCAGCATGTATGTGTGTGAACTATTATAACTGTTTGTTGGAGTGGTTGTAGGAAATAATGTTGTTTTCTAGGAAAGATGAAGAAGTGGTGAATGATGAGGTAGAAGCTTGAAAGATGATCTGAAGAAGACTAAGGAGTTATGCTCATGAGATTTCATAGTCACTGCTTTTGGACAGCATGGTATTGGCTATTAATAATTCTTGTTTCCTACAATGAATTATCTCACATAGGATTAGAATTGTTGATAAGTAATCCATTTCATAAGGTTACAAAGTTCAGTGATTTATAAATCTTGGTTGACAACAAAATCCAAAGGGGGAGATTGTTGGGACTAAGTTGGATTGAGAAGAAAGTTTGAAGAGTTAGCCTTTGCAGAGTGTTGTCTGTTGATGTCCAAGAAGATAAATCAATTCACTTGGTAAAAGGACCATAAACCAGATGATTCTTTTCTGATTTGTATTTCCAAAATATCATAAGTTTGGAGAACTTTTGATGCAAGCCATATGAAGATTAGAGAGAGTAAAGAACTGCTTTTTGGAAAAGAAAAGAAAGTGGCACGCAAGTCAAGAGTGGCATGCAAGTATTGGCATGAAAGTATTGGTGTGCAAGTATATGTGGAGTTCAAGTCATATTTCAAGATCATCACATCTAAATTTTTCAAAGGAAGTAAAATGGCACGCAAATTAAAGATTGGTGCATAAGTCAAAAAGTGGCGCACATGTATAAGTGGAGCGCAAGTATAAGTTGCATGCAATTGTATGTTACGTGCAAGTCATATTCCAACATCATCATATCAAAATATGACAAAGGAAAGAAAGTGTCACGCTGATGATGGAAGGGTGTGCAAGTGATGGAGAGGCCCGCAAGTGGGAATACTCTATCTTGATCAATATTATCATCAAAGAAATAATTTTCATTCATAGGAAATGAATAACTACTATGAAGATCAACTACTCTTATCATAATGTGAAGATCATATCATTCATCACTATATACTCGAGCTAGAAGTTAAGATTATTCTTCAATATTGTCACTCATCTCTTAATAGAGGGCATCACATGTGAGACAACACTATCACTAAAATTTTACAATATGGGTTTTTCTATCAAACAATGCATAATGATACCCAACACTTCAATTAATGGTGTGATAAATTTTAGGAAACATATAATATCCAGCGTATATCTATAATGCCTCAACACCCCATCATTGTAGTGGAGGTATGTGATTGTGGTGTATTGGATTCATGTATTTGATTCCACCATCATATTATAATAAATATCTTATGTTATGTTTTGATTTTATTTCTAAATTGATGGAATAAACATCCACCGCACATATTAGGGAAAATATCGTCATTACATTTCTAAAGAAGCACATTTTCATTAGGTTTGGTGTCCCCCGGGTCCACATCAGTGATAGGGGAACACATTTTTATAAGTCATGATGAGAAGCATTCTCACAAAATGTGGGTTTATGTACTACATTGGGACACCATACCACCCCAATCTAGTGGCCGATTTGATGATTCTAACTAGGAATATAAGAAATTATTGAAAAAATAGCAGGGGAATCAAAGAAAGATTGTTCTAATAATCTGTAAAATGCTTTATGGGCTTACCAAACTTCTTTAAAACTCCATTGGGCATGTCCCCATACAAGTTGGTCTATGGGAAGCCATGTCACTTCCCTATAGAGCTCAATCATACGGAATATTGAAGCTTTAAAGTAATGAAATTTTATACATAAGCTAATAAAGAAAAATGGACATTAATATTTTCCATGATTGATGAAATATGACAAGGGACATATGAAAATTATATTGTTCTCAATGAAAAAACAAAGGTGATTCATGACTGCATGATTTATCATAAATCCTTCCAGCCCTATGGTCATGTATTGTTATTTAACTAACATTTGAGGTTCTTTCCAGGTATTTTGATGTCCCAATGATCAGGATCATTCAAATTAGTCAATGTATTCCACCATGGTGTAGTGGATGTGTCAGGAGAATATGGAAAACAATCAGGTTTAATAGAAAACCCCTCAAAAAAAACTTAATAATGGATGAAAAAATATTCAACTGTGAAATTTAGTTAATCAATAGGCCCATGTAAATCGAACTAGAGACAATAAACATAGCACTGACTCAGTGAAAAATTGTGATTTCAAAAAAATCATTGATTATTTGTTTGTTGTTACGAGAGAATGTTAGTATGTTGTTCATTTTTTTGTGTTTTAGTTATAGGATTCATCAAAAGTGATAAATTTATCATTCAGTATTTATTATTATCCACATAGATATCCAATATTGATATCATATAATATTATAAAATAGTTGGGGACCCAATACTTTTATTTTTATGGGGTTTTATTATATTCAAATAGGGGGAAATAAAATAATTTTTGAATACATGGGAATATGTATAGTTGGTTCATGGTTTACTAATCCCTAAAAATTATCCATGAGTAAATGAAACTGCATTATAGAGGTAGGTGCATTGGTCTTACATAAATAACAAAACATGTGGTGAAACCATGTGGGATTTCGCCACATTCTAGTGGCCATTCTCATGGCTACCACATGGTTTGATAAACTGTGTAATATAATTTTCAACAACATAAAAATGACCATAAATTTATAAAATAAAAATTTTCAACCATAAATTTATCACCCCAAGCCATGTGACTCCTCCCACATAGCCATGTGCAGCAATGAATCCTTACTTTCCTTTAACCCCCAAGTCCCTTCTTTCTTCTTCCACCAGATCCAACTCAAAGGTATGTTACTCCTCTTATTCTTCTTCCCCATATTATTCCTCTTCACATTCTTACTTCCACTTTCCATTATCCTCCTTCACTATGGTTAAAGAAGCCACACAATTCCCCCATCCCCCTTCTCAATTTTTTTCTTCAATCCTATATTTTCACACCCTTTTTTAAACCAATTCATTCCAAAACATCTAACTACATGTTGGCATAGAATATTTTGTATAAATACCCCATTTTACAGGCATTAATTTACCAAATTTATGGCTTTCCTTAGGATGATTAGGTATTTCATAATAAAAATTCTATTTTCTATTTATCATCATTTATATTTCTAAAATTTCTCTTGTTTGTATTCCACAACATACCGGAAAACGAACCCAGTCTCCATGGCCTTGTCTAAACATGCACATTCTTGTGGTTTCACTTGAATACTTAGTCCTAAACCTTATATTTATAAAAAAAATGATCAAAAGTGATATTAAATGTTATGCACTTTCTTAGTCATCACACATCACTACTTTTCACCACACCATATTGACGATTTGGGTATTTCTGATGAGTTCTAAATACTGATTTCCAGTGGGAACCTTGCTGAAGAACTTGTTCTGTAGTAACCCACATTTGTGGAACCAGTGCTGGATTTGGGTTCCACATTTAATTTCCGTGATATATAAAGAATTTATGTTTTGGGAGTCCTCAATGAGGATACATGCGACGTCGCATTCCACCTTATAATCATCTTCTTAAATTTTTATCTTGGATAATTTTCCACATTTTCTAGTCTATATGAACAAGACTATGTTTAGTGCATTGAGTATGATGATGTTTCTTGAGAATTGGATCCTCCAACTGCTATATAATTTTGGGCTACCATTGTACATCTTAGATATCCCATTGTCTTATAGACATCTAAGGCCTCTTAAATCGTAAACACTTTTCATCACCTTCTACAATGGATCATTACCGCTTGTTTCACATCCCAATAAGATAGGAATGGTAATTTTAGCCATTGATATTTTTCCATTAACCCTTCTAGGATTACCAACACTTTAATTAACATCCCATTCATCTTCACACAATACCTTTTTCATATTTTCTAAAAACCGAAGGGGGTATTTTTAGCTGGCCTTTCACCACTCTCATCCCAGAATGCCTTTACATAGAATTTGATGAGATAACTTTTCTTGATCTTAAACAAGACCTTACTTCTCTTCCCACCATGGTATGTTATATTCACAAGATATAATTTTATGGTATCCACTTCGAGGTCCATAGAAAACACACATAATCCAAGGATGAGCCCCATCACACCAAAAGCCCACCAAATGCATCCCAATATTCATCCACACATGCTAATGAGTATAACCCCGCCATCGCATCCACCTCCATTCCCATACGAAATTTTTATCCTACTCGGCATACCCTAATCATCATGGCCCCTCATACGGTGACCCTAACATACAATTAAAGCATGACCATGATACATGTACTTTATTTGACTTGTAGGTTGAGATTACTGGGAACCAAATGGTGGGAATCAACATGTAGGACCTCCCTACCCCAAACCTCTTTTATCCCCTGCCTACCCAGCCCCCTTCTTAATACAGTTATAGTGATTTCTCCTCTCACTCAGATCTCGCATGGGAATCCTATCCTTTAGTTCACCTACCATCAGTACCTAATACCAAATGAATAGACACCAATATAGAGATTTTATTTCCCTCATAGGACAAGGTTGTCTGATCCTAGTTCTACGATACATTTGGAATGGATACCTTTATAGGCTAAAAATTTATTTTGATATTATTCTTATTTTACCACACCATAATATATTGGACTGGTTTTTAATATGGTTTTTTTTTGTGGATTTTTTCTTTATTTTTCATATTTGGTTTTATTTTGTGATTATTTTCCATTCCACTCGCTAGTATTGTGTTATTATTGATTCATCATTTCTTCATTAATTATCACAATAGTAGGTGGATCCCAATTTTTTTCCTAGACACACTCTTCCTATTAGTGGGAAATCTCATACCAATCCATACCTTTTCATCAACCATTTTCCAGTGGAGTTTTTCTGTTCTAAATTCAATTTCCTTTCATTAATTATTTTGACCTCCCCTTGCTTTAAATATCTATACCCATCTTTCTCCACCATTCCATGTTCACATGGAACTATGCTCAGTTTTATGTGTGGGGGAGGGTGCCCATTTTTTTCACCCCATTTTGATTATTTCCATGATATTACCTTATATGACATGTTTCTCTTAGGGGGATTATAAAGGGATTTTTTAGATGTTCCACATTTTTATACACTGAAAAACTTGATTTTTGGGACTTATTTTTGAAAATAATCATATGACGAGATTGATAACAGATTTTTTATTAGAATAAACATTGTATCACTTGAAGAGAAACCTTTAGATATTAATTTATAAAACAAATTGTGTAAAAATAATTTTTTATTGAGTAGTTTAAATTAAGGAACCCCTTAAATGGAAATAGACTTATGCATTATGGTATGTAAAGTATTGTTATTTTTGGAATCACACTAATGGTTATTACATGGTCTTAATTTCATGAGATCTTGACTTGATCACTCAATTCATCATGGAAATCATTAAAAAATTAAACCATATGTTTCAGTTCAAGTATCTCAACCTAATGTAAACAATTCAATAAATGAAAAGGCATTCCTAAATATAGTGATAAACATTCCTCATTTTTCAAAATTACTAGTCAAAGAGATTTTGGTAATGATTAAATTTATAACCAACCAACTAGTATTGATGAAATCAATGCCTAACATACTTGCATGTGTGTTGAGATATAAGTGTAGGATTGAAAATTTTTTGAATGAAGAAGTGCAATTTAATTTTTAAACAACAATGAATTAAGAATGAATATTGGAAGTTTGAAGTTGAGTTTATTTTTTAGCAAACTGAAAATATTTGTTAGTCATGAATAATGCATGCATAATATTCAGTAATTATTCTTTGACAATTTTCATTCATTTACTTTATATAATATGTGATTTTTCTAAATGTTACTTTGGTGATCCCAATGAGGTGATTTTCAAGGTATTTTTTTAGGACAAAAAATGGATCATGTGTGGGGGAGTTTGATGCACTTAAGTTCACATGTAATTTAAATTATTTTATGAAATTTGAAAATAGTTGTTTGTATCAATTGTCATGTTTTTTCAACATTCACATGTTTTGATAGGTGGAATTTAGTAAACTAAGGGACAAGAAGATATGGCATGATTAGGGAAATTCATATGGAAATTTGAGTCTTTTTGACCATTTTTGAAGGGTTCATGGTTACTCCTAAATCCAAAAAACGATGCACCCTAGCCTTGATGGCCATGAACCCCATGTAGCCTTGAGACAGAACCTAATACATGGTCTATACATGTTTATGAATCCTACAGGAAACCATGTAGCATGTTCTTATAATGAGGCAATGAATTCTCACATGGTCTCCATATATTAAACTAATTTTGTGCCTCTACACTTTGAGATATAACCTTAAAATTGTTAGAGTACTGTTAATCTAAAAGTGGGCCTAAACTACGAGACATTAAATAGATCACCAACTAAATTTTATCTACCTCCCTACCCACCATTTTACCTAATATTTGGACTACTAATCACCCATTAACACCATGGAATGTAAAATTAATTATACCTGGAATAGTTTTGAGGGAGATCATTATCCAAAGGGAATCCATCATAGTAGGGGAAGATATAAAATCATTCTATGAATTTTTGGACAAAATTATCTTGTGGTTTCTTAGTGTTTTTCTTTTATCCCTCGGTTTTAATGAAAAGTATGGGTAAAACAATCTTGGTTCTCCTATGTAATAAAATTAGTAGATAATTATTTTTATGTGTGGGGGTGTGGATAATGATGTTTCTTTGAGAATTTAATCCACTTATCATGTTCGGGTCAGTTCACTACATATCTCATAATTTTCCAATGGTCCCATTATTTATCTTTTAAGAAACATCACAATATATCAAGAATAGACATTCTAGGGATCCCAAAGAGAATTATGACAAGAAATCCTTTGACTATTGGGTGCACTCGTCATCTCAAAATGAGGTTGTTCTCAAGAATGTAATGAAAAACAAGTTCTCATATTGAGAAGTTTATATATATTAACATAATCAGAACTCACTAAACCAAGGGAGTTATGTGACATTTGAATTCATGAGATATGAGTTATTTTGTCTAATGCATCTTGATATGCTAATAAATTATCAACTATCTTCAGAACCATCTAATCCCAGAAGCATTTTCCCTGTCGATTGTTAAAATTAGTTCTTTGTATTCTTATTTTTCGTAAGACTTTAAGAATTATGAAAATGAATCACTCCACCATTTGAAACAACTTTCAAAATCCTTAAATATTGACAATAAAATTATAAAAAAAATCAATTAATTAATCACACCACATGTTATATAACACGTTAAATATTTCTTTGGATCATCCCTATATATACTCTATACCAGTTGTGAGGGTCGGACATTGAATTTGGGCCACTAAAAGTAAAAAATAATGCCGAATGATACCACTTATCAACTAAATATATTTGAAATTTGGGATCTATTTTTCTAAGAAAATGACATGAAATTAATTTTAAATTCATAAAAATTACTATTGTTCCACTCACATTAATTCTAAATGGGAACCTACTTTCCTCACTTATTCACAGTTTTTAATAAATTTAGCTCATCCAATCCCTAGAAGAAAACTCTCTAAAAATATATATTTATGTTTTATAACATTTTTTCTTTCCAACAGACCATCCATAGGGTTCCCAATAAGATACCCAAAGGATGTTTTTCTAAGCGATGTTAATCTTCTTCACCATGCTCTTTCTTGTTTACTTATTCCTTAACAACCATAATTTTTTTATTAATAATTAAAATATAATAACACTTTTATATAATATATACTAATATGTTATTATGTTTATTATATAATACTTATAGATCTCTTTCTCCATCAAAAGTGATTAAAAATTACCACTCGTCCGTATGGAAGACAACTGCCTCATGAATCTATGTAATTTATTTTCCATAACCGAATCAAATGGATATTTATAATGATGTAAATAAGGAATATATGTGATAATTATGACATAATATTGATTATAGAATATTATTTTATCATTAAATTCCTTAGCCTTTTACCCATTAAAGAAATTATCATGTATGTCATATATATATATGACCTACGATCTCTATCATGTGATGTGATTCATTTTCCATGCTCAAATTTCAAGAATAACTCTAAAATTTTACCTAATAAATTAACATGGTATTTTTAATATAAATAAAATTCTTGAAATTATGGAAATATATCGTATGAACAAGAACCACAATTTCCATGATAAAACATGCATGATAAAACAATGTAGGTAACACCTGAAAAATAGTAATAATGGAATATTTTTAGTAGATGGTTGATAATATTTTATAATAGGATCATATATGACATTATAAATAATAATATGGTATTTTAGTAAGTTGATAACATGTTTAAAACAATTATAGAGGTGGTTGTTGGGAACAATATGGATGGATAAAGAAGTAAGAAGAGTTTGCTATTACAGAGTGTTGTTTTTTTGTCAAAGATACTAAATCAATTCACTTTGTAGAAGACTTGAAAACAAGACGATGCTTTGTTGATATGTATTTCACAAATATCATAAGTCAAGAGAACTTGTGATTAAATCCTTACTATATAAAGGGGGAGAAATGATGATGCCAGTCATATGAAATTTTGATTGCAAGGAATGATGCTGCTGGAAGATAGTGAAGTTTCAGTACATTCCATTGTAACTATGACAATGATTTTCTGATTCATGTTTCACAAATATCATAAGTTTGAAGAACTAGTGATGCAAGACTTATGAAGGATAGATATAGTAAAGAAGTTCTTTTGGAAAGTCATATTTCAAGATCATCACATCAAAATATGACAAAGGAAATAATGTGGAATTCAAGTTAATGATTGGAGAACACGTCAAAAAGTGGCGTGCAAGTATATGCAATGTGCAAGTGTGATGCACAAGTATATGTGGCACACAGGTGTATGTTTCACACAAGTCATATTTCAACATCATCATATCAAAATATAAAAAAGGAAAAAAGTGTCGCTCTAGTGATGGAGTGGAGCGCAAGTGCTGGAATGGCGCGCAAGTGCTGGAGCAGCGTGCAAGTGTGGGATCGGCGGGCAAGTGCTGGAGTGGCACGCAAGTGCTAGAGCAGCACGCAAGTGATGGAGTAGAGCGCAAGTGTAGGCGGTGCACAAGTCACCAAATTCCTATAAATAGATTACTATCCTCCTCATTTTTTAATTCTCAACACTTAAGAAAAAAAAATTAGCTCTGGTCATGCAAGTAGTAGAAAGTGGCTCACAAACAGAAGTGGTGCACAAGATGAGGGTTATTTATAAGGTGCGCAAGTAAGGTGGTGTGCATGTTTTAATAGACGCGCAAGCAGGGAGGTGTCTTCAATAAGTGTGTTTTGTATAATCCAGAAGTGGCGCGAAAGTTATGAGCTATGCACAATAGTGGCATGCAAGTAGTAAGTGGCGCACAAACCGGTGGCGCGCAAGGAGGGAGGAGCGCAAGTAGAGAGGCGCGCAAGTTGAGTGGCACGCAAACTGGTGGTGCACAAGCAATGAGGCGCACAAGCAGGGAGTGGAGCACAAGCTGTTTGCACCAGGAGGTTCTTACTAGCTTCCAGGTAGGAATTTTAAGAATTGTTTTGAAAGATTTGATTTGTGAAATTTCATTAAGATGCACAGAATCATTACATTACTTAATTTGTGCTAAGAGGGAGCACACGCACTATTGGATTGTTTTAAAAGAGCTACACTAGTGTATGGTTATATCCTACTCATTGTATTACACATCAAAAGATTGTTTTCTAGTGGATTGTGTGGTACTGGATTGTTTCCATACCATACCAAGGACGTAGCTACACTTGTTGAGTAGTAAACCTTGTAAATCTTGTGTTCATGTGGTTGTGTGTGTCCATTAGAGAATAAACTCTTTAACATTAGGCGAAGGTTATTTCAAAAATAAGGAAACATAAAAAAAAGATATCACTGATTCACCCCCTCCCCCTCTCAGTGATACTTGGATCCTGACTGGGAACTTCACTTTTTTTATCCCTCCCTTATAGGGCTTTTACCTAACACATTTCTTTGATTTATATCCTCATGTGATTTAATTTACTCAAAATAATATGATATTTTAAGTGGATAAAGAATAAGTATTTTACTAATATTTATGTTTTATTATTTGAAGTGATGTACAAGCCTAATTTTCCCAAGACACTAAACTGTTCAATCCTCAAATATATTTTTGTTATATTTTTTATCTTTGAAATAATTTTATAGTCATGTAAGAAAAAATTAGGGTAACTTTATTTTTCAATGACACCATGAAATTTACAATTATATCCTATATTATAAACACCACTTTTGAGTCTTACCACCAAGACCTTGGTCACAAATTCACACAAAAATAGATTATTCCCCAGTTTTGTAATATCCCATGTCATCACCAAGGGATTCCTTTTCCAAATACAATAATCATACACCTGTTTTATTGTATATAAGGTAATCTATGTTTACTTAAATTGTAATATTGTTCTTGACCAACATAATTAGTCACTTTTAGTAGTTTTTTACAAAAAGATTATTTTTTAGAGACATTAATATTTATAAATTCACATTATTTAAAGTGTTATATTGGAAAATAATTATATTGTTGAGTTCAAAAGGAGTTTTCTAACAGAGGGTTACCTTTTGTGAATTTTTCTATAAAATCATGGTTTTTCGGTTGTAGGTGGAAAATATTTATTATTAAACAATAAAAATATATTTTATTATTCATTAAAAACTATAATTAGCTATTAATGAATATATAATTAAATTTATTAAAATTTAATTTACATAAAACATAAATTACATTGAAAATCCAGACAGAAGGGGGCCAATGATGGATAATCGAGAAAGATCAGAAGGCTTATTCTTAAAGAATAATTATTTATAATTTAAATTTATCATTATTTATTGATTTATTGCCACCAAATCTCCTAAAATTTATACATGATATAAGATAAATAATTTTAAATTAAATAACAGTATTTTATTAAGAAAAAATGATCTCTAATCAATTTATTTAGTTCTGTTGAAATTCTTCGTATGGATTTTGAGAAAATCTAGAGGGAAGTTAAGATTTCCAAAATTTCTATTTAGAATTTGGTGCCTGAAATGATAGAATTATGAACCAATATTAGATTATGTTATTATATATAAAAAAATATTTCTAATTTAATTTATCATTGTTGATTTGGATTTATAGTTTTTAGATATATCCTTGAGAAGTTAAATTTTACCATTTTGGGCTAATTTATATATTTAATAAACTTATTTAAGAATAATTAAATAAGAAATATATCTATGTATAGATAATTTAATTATGAATATAATGAGATTAATTTTAGTTTTATCTGATTAAAAAATATTAATTTATAGTAGAGTGAAGTTTGGCCTCATTAAACTTCTCTCTAAGAATTGGGGGCCTTAATTGCCGATTTTGAAGATGATAATTTCATTTTTATGATATAAATAAAGAGATAAAAATAATTTTTATATTTCAGAGTAATTGGATAAATTAAATCCCACATGTTTCTCAATGAGTGGAGGTAGATAGTGGCTGCTTCATCGGAGGATAATTGAGGTAGTGGAGCAACATGGGTTTTCATGTCGTGACACAGATGGATGAGATACTACCACATTTCCCAACCACATATATATATATTATTCTCCCATTGAATAGAAAATAGTTTCAAATGTAGACCATACAATCTTTAAACTAGATAATGATAACTATTCAACACATCTTGTATATTGGAAGTGCCATAAAAATTCCACAACTTCGGTATTCCATTCGATCAAATTAACCAGATAACATCCTATGTGTTCACATCAGTTACACGAATTATTTAACCCTAGTTTTAATTGAATATAATGATATAATATATTCAAAAACCTATTAATTGGGAACTATATCCACATGGTATCATATAGAGAATTTTCTGATTTGGAGAACTAGAATCATTCAATCATGATCAGATGATCGGTATTGGACAACACATGGAGTACAATATGACAACACCATTATGTGTGTGAGGTTTTATGCATGGAACCGCTTCTGTTGATTAATCTCTCCTCCACTTGAGGTGGAAAATGGTAAGGTGATTTCAGAATCATAAAATTCCAATGTATGAAACTCTTTTCCCCAAACCCATTGAAACCATGTCTGGGCCATTTGACTATTATTTAGAGGGAAATTAAAGGGGACATATATTAAATAAATAATTATTATTATTAAATAATTATTATTATTTAAATAAAATTGATGTAAAAAATTGAATGTATGATTAAATACATCTGACCACCTGGTACTCTGTTAGAGTGTTTTTTTGGTATAATGGAGTTAGGATTGTTGGATCAATTTCATGAATGAAATTAATTCACTACTAGGGATATTGTTATTTGATAATAATAAATTTTATTGGAAAGACATTTTCATTTTTAAACAGAACCCAAAAATAATAACATAGTGGTTCCACTTCCCCTTAAGAGATTGTGATTGGTCAATATTGATGGATTTAATTCTATAAAGAGAGGTTATACAAAAGTAATGATATTATTTTACTCTCTGATATTTTTCATAGAATATGACAATGATAGTTATAGAAACTATAAAATTCATTATAAAATAGTGATTCCTTCTAGTTTTTAAATGAAAAACTAAAATATTATAACAATTTAAATTAAAATAAGATGTCTTTTTAATTTTGTTTTCTATAATGATAACTCAGCGAGGGTAAAATAAATTATACAAATGAAATCAATGTATGTAATGTTAAACAATGTAATCATTTGAGTTTGTAAGAATAACGGAAGGATACAAATATATTTTAACATGGAAAAAATATCATAGATCAGTATAAATATTTGTAATATGGATTTAAGTTGATTGAAAATGATCATTAAAATTTGTAGGGAACCTTTAGTTTCATTAAATGACTCATATATGGCTTTCTATGAGGAAAAAATATCTTCATTATAGTGATGTATGATTTTTCTCCTAAAAATTAATTTGGAATAGAGTTTAAATAATATTCTTCTCAAGTTCACCATTTCATGTCCATCCTGGAAGCTCATAATGCTTCCCACATCTAACACAAGACAAGATCTATCTTTTTATAAGAAAACATTCCTTGGGGTTTCAAACCTATTAATTCTTAATAAATGACAATTTTTTACTAGATGGGTGTTTGGTATCATCATACATTTTGTGGTGAATTATTACCTTCTCCGAGACTCTATTATCAATTTAAGATATGTTCATGAATCCTTCCCAAGCAATGATATAGGATTTGTTACCCCTATTCAAAATAATTGATCAAAACCATGTGTTTCTCAGAATAATATTTTGTATAATAGGTTGTTTATTATTCTATTTTATTTTTATAATTATATAGTTTGTATATATATTCATAAAATATGAAATTAATTTCCATCTCGGTAGGAAGTCAGTGTCCTTAATATGGGATTGATCCTCTACGAGGTGTCCTACGTATCATGTGAGAAAATTAATCAACCCATGTAGTTTGTATAGGTCTATTCCATTTAGTTTAATATCATGTGATAAATATGTATATGAGGTAGATAATAATTTTGTATAGTGATCAGGACTTATAAAGTAACATAAAATATCTTTCCTATAATAGACATTAGAGTTTCCATAGTTCAATTATCGGTGTTTGCATTGTCAAATGTATGGAATCAAAAAATTTGAGAAGAACATATGCATGTATGGCTTAACAAAGATCTTCCATTCGGACTAAGGTGATTTGATTGAAATAGATATGTAATCGGTTGTACATCCTATAGGAGGCCCACATTGGGTCTATCCACAACCAGTTATTATTACAATCACCATGATTTTATAAGCCCATGTGAGTCATGAATGGTGTGAGAAATAGAATATAGATGAAGATTGGAAGCATTTCATGGGAGAAAAATTTTATGGGGATTACACAATGTGGTCTCCCTAATATTTTATCATAAGTATCCTTGAGAATTTTCTTTGGAGCTCAAGCCTTAGGAAGGTGTACAATATATCCTATTCCTAATAGGAATCAGATTCCACATAGCTCATTTGACTAATATCCCACTAATTGGTGGGGAAATATAATCAATACTCATGGGTATTATTACCCTATAGTTTATAAACATTGTAATATCATAGGGACTTAAAAAAAGGTAGAATACCATGTATTAATACCCTTTTTATTCCGATGATAGAAAAGGGTGGATAATTTTATCATAGGAATGTTTGATCCCATGCGTTACGATAATTTGAATATAGAAAAAATTACACCAAGGTGGATACCCAAATCACACATTTCTAATTTTTCATAAAACAGATAAAGAGAGACGATGACCAGGAAATTTATATTTAATATATTTCATATACCACATAGAACCAAATAGACAAATATTTAGTGCATAATTTTAATTTCAAGGGTTTAAATGGATTTTTAAGGTAAATACACTTTAATTACAATGTTTTATTAAATTGTGGGAAATCCATAAATTGGAATTAATATGGATTTAAATTGATAAGATGGTGATGATTTTTAGATTTTAAATTTTCATTTTGACTTAACAGGTTATTATTTGATTTTTTTTGAAATGTCCTTATATATTACAAGTGTTTAAAACAATTTAGGACAAGTATGGTCAACCCTCAACCTCAAGTAATGAATTCACCTAGCATGCCTGGGGGGCTGGTCGGTTAAGCCTAGCCCAAGGGAGAATTGAACATCTGGTGTGTAAGCCTGTGAGAGGTTGCGGGACATAGTGCGCCCAATGGCCATGATGTACTGAGCAGTGTGGCTCATCCCAATATTAGTGTGTGGGTGTGTACGATGGATTTTATTACTACTATAGGAATATGATACATTCATTATGCACTTTTATTGATATACCAATGTTTCTCCCACTTTATTTTCCAACTTCGAGAATGGTTTTCATGGGTATTATTCATATTCTTAAAATTTTCACTATCGCGCACTCAGACACTTGAGCCCCACCATATCTACTACGCCTCTCCCTCTTGACACTTCTAGACACTGTCCACGATGAAAAATATCCACCATTTTCATGTTGGGAGATCATAAAATCAGTTGGAGAACCACCACCACACTACAATTATCCATGGGATCATCTCCGACACCTTAACCGAGAACCAGACACTACCACAAAAACAGTTTTTCGCAGCGCCCCTTTATCAGCGCTAAGCGCTTGCTTAGTAGCGCTGATAAAGGGGGGCCTTTATCAGCACTTTTTTTAGCGCTCATAAAGGGTCGATTTAAAAAAAAAATTAAAAATATATAAATATAGTTATATTGTTATATAAATATAATATATAAGTTTTAAATATATTTTAGATAAGTATAAATGTACATTTACACTTATTATACTTAATATTTAAGATATTTAGTGAAAATGACTTCTTAAAAAATTAAAAAAATATTTTTAATTAATATTTTGATAATCATTATGGAGTAATAGTCAGTTAATAACAATTTGAGGACTAAAAAAATTAAAAAAATTAAAAAAAGATCTAAAATATGTTGAAAACGCAACTCAAACTTCAAACGGCCATAACTTTTGATCCGGGTGTGGGTTTGAGCTTTACCACATATCAAATCGAAGCCTGCGACGAGCTCTACGTCGCAATTACTTGGGGATATCCCAATAAAGTGTTTTTCGAGGCCAAAAAAGGCCCAGAAGGCCTCCAAAATTGATTTTTTTGTCGGGGTACCCAGATTTTTTAACATTTTGTGGATTTTCAAACTCGTTTAAGGGGGTATTATTGGCTTTTCTTGGTGGGGACTAAATTTATTCCAAGGTATTACATTCATATTGATATTATGTCTTTGAAATTTCATCCTTTTTTATAATGAACTGCTATTTATAATCAAATATATAACTATATGTACATATTTTTTATATATTCACACCTAAAAACTAAATTTTTTAAATAAATAATTAAACGTATTTACATATAAAATATATTAGCTTTATCTAAATAATAACTAATATCCATTTTATTTAAAATACCAATATATGAATATTTATATACCTATATATTATTCTAACTATATATATATATTAATCTATCTATATATATATTAATCTAATAACTATATATATATTAATATAACTACATATATGTATATTAGTATTACTATAAATATATATATTAATATCACAATATATATATTAATATAACTATATAAATATATATTCATATAACTATATATATGTTAATATAACTATATATATGTTAATATAACTATATATATGTTAATATAACTATATATATGTTAATATAACTATATATATGTTAATATAACTATATATATGTTAATATAACTATATATATGTTAATATAACTGTATATATGGTAATATAACTATATATTAATATAAATATCTATTACTATACGAATAAATATAACTAAATATATATATATATATATCGATATATATTAATACCACTATATATATATTAATATTACTATATATATTATAATATAACTATATATATATATATTAATATATATATATATATTACTATACGAATAAATATAACTAAATATATAAATATATATTTATATATATAGTGATATCATGAATTGGAAAGCAAATCAAAATAGAGTAGTGGTAAGGGCTTAGGCGCGCAGGGGGGAGGTCTCAAGTTCAAATCCTGGTGGAGGCAGGGGTGCGCGCGCATGAGGAATATTGGAGCAAGCGCTATTAAAGGGTGAAGGGGGGTGCGTGGGGTGCGTGGGGTGTTGTATAGGGGCCGAAAAGCGCTGTAAAAGGGGGGTTCAAGTGCTATAAAAGACCCCCCCCCGATTGGCAGTAGTTTTTAAAATTTTTTAAATTTTTTTAAATTATTTTAAATTTTTTTACTTTTTTTAACTTTTATCAGCGCTTTTTAAAAGCCCTGATAAAAGGGTCCTTTATCAGCGCTAAAAGGAGAGCGCTGATAAAGTAAGCGCTGATATAGGACCCCTTTATCAGCGCTGATAAAAGACACCTTTTATCAGCGCTTTTTTTTAGCGCTGATAAAGGGGTCCTATATCAGCGCTTTTCGGAGCGCTGATAAAGGGGACCCCCCTCCTTATCTATGTTGGCTTTATCAACGCTTTTCTAGCGCTGATAAAGGCCATGTTTTTAGTAGTGATGATTTCCATTTTGAGCTCTATATATCTAATTATAGGTTGAATGAAAGGATATTCCTCCACTTCCTTGCTTATCCATTTATGCATTCTTAAATCCAATTCCACGCTCCTAATACCTCACTAATTCTACATTTCATGAACTTGAACCACCATGGACCACTGACGGAACTACCTCGCTGGACTGGGTCCACTAAATAAGATAGAAACCCATAGATCTCATAGGAGTTTCGGAATATCTCATGATCAAATCTTAGGTGGTATATTAAAAAAAAGATACATAAGGATTTTAGAAGAAAATCCTAAACTAATGATTCTGAATATAAGGTTTCCTACTACCTATAAAAGAAGTGGCTTGCCTCAGCTGCCAAAGTGTATATTTTCCGATGACAGGCCCTTGACCAAGTTGAGAAGAATCTCCCATTTCAAATTTATTTCTTTTTATTATTTATATTTTCTATTTATTATGACTATTTATTTTTTATATAATTAAAATTTAATTTATTGAATAATTCATGAATGGTTATTGTTTTAAAGTGGCAACCCCATTCACTCTTCTTAACATACTCCTTCTTTTAATTTTATTATTCTTATTTTATTTTTATTATTTCATGTCTTTGTTCATTCATTTGTAATTTTATTTTCTCTTTCTCTCTCTCTCTTATTTCTATATCGTTCTCTCTTCTTCCATTTTTTATTATTTTTGCATGTTCTTATTCTTTTCTCATTCTTCTTCTATTTTATTTTTATTATCTTTTTATTTTTTTTCTTTCTTATCTTACCACCATGACCTTGTACCCTGAAAATGAGTGGCTACCACGAGGCTAGGATCAGGGAATTTAAGTTGTGTTTATATTCATTCTACACTAAAATTTAGAGGTTTTCTATAGATCTTGGTGGGAAAGAGTGAAGTGTACTAGTGTGGTGTTTTTCCACTATAAAACTGAAGTCAAAATCATTTTTATTACTTTTTTAATCTTTTGTATCCCTTCTAGTAAACATAAGCATTTCAAGCTATGAAGTTGATCTTTTTAGTGGATAAAATGACATAAAATGCATTCTGTTCTTCAAAGACGCCACAGTATCGATTAATGTGTTTCATCAACCATTATTATAGGAGGTGAAGGAATTGAGATTGAAAAATTCAATCAATATTTCAAACAACTATATAAATTCATAGTAGTTTAATAATTATATTTCATGATTAAAGAATAAAACTAAATTTAAACACAAAGAAGGAAAATAGTAGAACTCATAATCCAAACCAACAAAGGAAAATTATTTTCTCTTCAAATTAAATTATTCTATTTCATGTCAGTTTATTTTTTAGCATTTAATTTATTTCCTCAAATTTTTTTAATTTAATAAAATAAATAAAAAAACAACCAAAAAAGTAGATCTTAGGTGAATTATATTAATCAAGTAAAAAATTTAATCTTATAAAGTGATATGACCCCGGTTGGCCTCTGTTATGCATTAAAAAAATTAATTTTATTTTAAATTCCATGCAAGAGACATACGTCCAAACCGTTGCTTCTTTTGGGTCCTAATCATCAGTTTATTTATTTTTTACATTTTCATTGTAGATATTTTAGAATTTCTTTAAAAACCATAAAAAAATTTACATAATGTATTAAGGAATAACATATCTATACGTGTGGAATAACTACTCACAAGTGTAAGAGAAACAAATTAGAGGAGACTGGTTATGAAAAGGTCCAAGTGAAAGATCTTTGAAAAGAAATATAACAAATATAGGTAAAAATAGAGAGAATGTTTGAATATTTTTTTACATTTACGGATAATCCCAAACCTGAGCGACATGAGTGAGATCAATTATATGTAGATGAATAATGAAAATAATACGGGGAACAAATTGATCTCCCCTACCTTAAAAATAATAAGTGCAATCCCCATTAAAGGAAGACACCACCCAATTGGTGTAATTTGAAAAAAATAGATAGATGATCCTAACTAAAAACATCCACTTTCAACCATCCAACTTCAAGAGGAACTCACAACTAAAGATTAAATTATAACTAAAATAATTAAGGGATTTGATCTCATGTCAAACAAAATTTCATTTTATTTTATTCAATCTAAATTAAATATTAATACCCACTACTTTTAATTTCTATATTCAGACACACTTTGTTATGCCATATATAAATATGAATAAATTACACATGAACCTGATAAAGAACACATTGAGCTCCCAAATTTTGATAAGAATGCATTTTTAGGAAGATCTTCATAAAGTCCAAGAATCTGATCCTGATGAAATCAGGAAAGGGAAAGATCATATCGAAAGGGATAAATTTCTTAGTAATAATTCCGATTAAAAAAATACTTCATTTTTATCATTCAATTCATGCATACCAATTTGAGCCATCATTGGAAATGATTGAGTACGTTACACAAGTTTCAACCAATAAAGAGGATGATTCATACATTATCCTACCCATTTTATGTAAAATCTACATAAATATGAAGGGGTAGGATTTCGTATACTCTATCTATATATAATTCTTTAACCAAGAATTCATATGTGCAATATCAAAAAAAATTATGTATTGGTTCAATTCCAAGAATCTCCAACCACTATCAGATTATGGTTAGCAGCCGTTACTTCCCTATGGAGGTAGAGATAATTCTAGGCCCACTAGGTAGAAGATACCTAAACATATCACATTACTTGTTATCTAGTACTTTTATTTTTTGTATTAGAAATTATTTCATCATGAATCACACTCCCTCTTATTTATTTGAGCTTAAATGACAGTATCATTTTTTTATTGCATAATTTTATTTTAATAGTTTGTGATGGAATAAGGCAACCACCATACAATGAAGGAAAAAATTAAATAAAGCTTCATGGTAAATGTAGTTCAATTTTATTGTTTATTTTTAAAATTTCCTATATTTTTTGACTTAAAATATTTTTTTAATCTTTAAACTATAAATTTCATACCCATTGTTGAATTCATGCTTTACTTGACATATCTAGAATATTGAGATTATTATTAATCCTATAATTCCATATTATAGATTTTAGTGTCAATAAGATTGAATGAGTAAAACATATAATTATATGATTAAATTGAAGAAATAATATTAAAATGAAGACTCTTGATTTGAGGGGATTAATTTATTCATGTAAATGAAATTTACCTACCATTTTTTCACATTGAATTTATAAAATTCACATAAATTGGTTTGTTATTATTGGTATTTTCTTGGTTGACTGTCCAATGTTATATTTCATATTCTGGAGAGGATTTCTAAACAATACACTTATTATTTAATTTTGATCATATTTCAAAGGTTCTCTAGGGGCATACCACATTATAGAAATTTCATTTGAACTTATCAAAGCTATGACTATGAAAAAAACATTTGAAATTTTTTAGGAATATTTTTAAAATATATTATCCTTCGAACCACCTTTACATCAATACTTGTTTCCCCCATACATACCATGAATGAACTTGTTAGGAATAAGCCATATTTCAATCCATTTTTATCCATTCCCACTATCCTCTTGCTATTTTTCATTATATTTTAATGTTGAAGTTTGTGGGTGAAGGGATTCATGTTAAAAGTAATGAAAAAAAATATAAGAAAGAATTTTGGGGGTTTTTTATATGGTTACTAGAAATTTATATATTCATTGTACACTTTTTCCCATACTAAAAAACATAAATGAGAAAAAGAACAAAAAAATGAAAATAATGGATTGTGAGTTTGAAGAATAAATAATCACCATCATTGGACCAATGATTTTTATCATATGTGGTTTTGTATTGTATTTGTAGTTTATTCTAAACTTCACTATAAAAAAAGAATAAAAATGAGAATGTACTTTGAAAAAAATGTATAAAAGTAGAGAAAACTTCAACATGGTGCATAAAAAATTCCTTGTGATTTTCTTTGATCGTAACCTTACTTTGAGTTTGGGGAGAGTAGGAGTTGTCACAATTTGAGGGGATAATGTCATTGAGGTCTCAATTTTTATAGAATTGTTTATACATTAGATAAAAACCTCACTCTAAATCCTTAATTTTTAAAACATCAATTCTAACTTATCATAAGCCCCAGAATCATTTGAAACTTTCTTGAAAGCCGTTATTATTTCTTCTTTTTTCATATTTTGAAACTGGAGAAATAAATTCCTTTACAAGTTTATGGATTAGGATAATGTTATCATGATATAAACATCAGTATAATTAAATTTTATCATGAGTGATGAGTGAAAATATTAAACGGAGAGGTAGACCATGATTTGGAATGTTTAATAATAATAAATTGAGGAACTTGAACGAATGATAAGATAGGTACCATTATTTTCAAATGGGAGAAATAGAAATGCTTGTATTGATTGGTTTATTTTGAAATTGAGAAATGGAATTTATTTTTCACATGGAATTTGAAATTTTTATTTTCCATTGATAATTTTTTATTTTTATTTCTTTGGAATTTGAATATTGGAAACATTGGTGCCCCTTCATTTTTAATGTTGAGATATTTTTCGTGAGGACATAAATTGTTTAAGTATGTGGTTATTTTACATACTAATAATTGAAACATAATTTTTAAAAAAATTAAATATTTTTAAAATGATTTTTGATATAAATACCCAAGTATTCCAATGTTTTATTAAATTGTGGGAAATCATGAAAATTTAGTTAATGTGGAATTGTGTGAATAAAATGGTTGTGACTTTTGGATTTAGAATTTTTTTTTGGAATTAAGAAATTATTATTTTATTTTTATTTTTTTGAAATTTTCTTATATTTTTCAAATGTTTAACAAGAAAATGGGACAATGATTTCTAGTTCTTAACCTCAATATACGAAGCCAACTAGCCCTCTAAAGGGGGTAGGTCTACCAAGAAAGGCCTGAGGTAGAGTCAGTCGTCCGGTGTGTGAGCCTATGAGAGGTCATGGGATAATAGTAGGCCCAAATATGATCATAGACTATAGTGACCTAGGATTGACACACATGGATACTACATTAATTTAAATGAATATTAAGCACATTGGAAATTTACATGCTTGAGGACTGTAATAGTTTAGTGTCATTTGAAACACGGAACAAAATATTTTAACTTGGTAAAATATCTCTAGAGTCTCCCGTAATTATATTCACCTTTATCACTCCTACATAAAATCTTTCCTTATAATATAGGGAAAAGGAACATAATAGAGGGTGATCTCATATGATTTGGAAGGGTAAATAATGAAGATACATTAGAATAAAATGAGCATAAGTTTATGGGAACTTGTGAATAACATTTAAAGATCATACCATGTGAATCAAAGATCAGATAAATGAATCACTACATAAATATTTTTAGTTTATGAGACATGAATCATAAAATTATCAAGAGCATCATCCATGAGAGCATAACAAAAGAATAAAACATATAATCGTGGCATACGCATAAGAATAGAAAAAATTATATTAAGGATATCTAAAAAAACCCTTCTTAACATGTTAGTCTTGGGATAATCACAAGTGTTCCATCTTCAGGGTTGTGATTTCCACACAAGTACCCTCTTTCTTCAGCTTTAGTATACCCTCTTGTTGCGGTCTTCAGATTCCCTCCCGTGTACCCTATTGTGATGGTCTTTATATTCCCTCCCTTTTACCCTCTTATGATGGGCTCTAGACTCCCTATAATTAACAATATTATTATGGGATTTGGATTACCTCATATTTACCCTATTGTTATGGGATTGGGATTCCTTCATATTTTCCCTCTTATTCCGGGCTTGGGATGCTCTCCCATGTACCATCTTGTTACGATATTATGATGCCCTCCCATTGAACCTATTGTTATGGGCTTTGTATTCCCTATCGTTTACCCACTTTTTTCATCATTAGGATTCTCCCCCATGTAAACTCTTGTTACGGGCACATTATTCTATCCTATTTACCCTCTTTTTATGGGCATGGTATGCCAGCTCGTGTACCCTCTTGTTATTGGATTGGGATGGCATATGATTTACCTATTATTACAGACATGGGAAGCCCTCCCATATACAATTTGATATCATTGAACATTAATCATTTCAAAATTCATTAGAGGAATATATACTTACCCCCATCACATAATGAAATCATACATGCCTGTGTTATAAGACAATAAAACATTTATCATGTCATGACACATAAAAAATAGATACCCTTCATAAACATCAGATCATAGCCCATGAAATGAAATGGGTATAAAAAAATTTCATCCTATAATATCTTATGGAAAATAGATAAGTTTCATAACCATTTTATCAATTCATAACCAATGAAAACAATTGGTTTTGATAAGGATTTTATGATGGTATAACTCGTTGAAGACAAAATGTTGTTATAAACATCAAACCATCAAAACATAAACCATTTAGAGAAAAAATATGAATGGTATTCATGGATTATAACCCTAGTAAAGAATATGTAACACCAAAATATTTCATCTTAGATGGAAAATAGTTCTGAAATATCCTTTAAAAACATTTCTTGGGTAAAATATACTTTCCTCTTTATAAAACGTTTTTTAAAACATAAAACGTTTAGAAAAACTTTTTATTTTGTAAATAACATTGAAAACATATAAAAGAATCTTTGGAAACCATTTAAAAAAATAATAACATAAAAAAATTAAAATCTTTTTCCACAAAAATTATAATAAAACATCATTTAAAAATATTTTTGGAAAATATTATTTATTAATAGAATATTTATTCTAAATGAAGATAGAAATAATGTCAGATTTTCTTACAAAATTTCCTTAATCATATTAAGTTACAAATAGTGGAAAAATGTACCATTATATGTAGATATCATGAATAATGAGAGGGTAATTAAATTCATAAGGGTTCTTTAGATATTTATCAAATGATTTCATCACTGTAATAATGATGACAAACAATCCTGATAAAAGATGAGATGGTAAAAATAAACTATTACTTATTTGTTAAACATGAATCATCATACCCATGAATGAATATAATTAAATAAATCTTAAATTATCATGAAAATAAAATATACTCATTATATATCATGTAAATGGAAATTATATAATCCTTTTATAATAATACAGGTGTATAACATGGCATGTGTCTCAAAGAAAGAAAATTGATACAAACATACTTTACCAATTTGGTAAATTCTGAACCATAAACCCCATTAAAGAGAGATCATAAAATGGATACGTAAATACCCACAACAATAAAGAAATTATTTTTTAATAAATTCATGGTCATTATATACATCACATAAAATAGACAAGCAGTGAATAAGGCATAAGTTTCTTGATAATAAACGTGATACTTGAAATACCCTTAATACTTGAGTAACTTTTGAATCATGATACCCATAAATGGATTACATAAATTTAAACTTCTAATTTCATTAAATAATGGAAATTAATGATATAACATGTAATAGGGAAGTATATACACCACAAAAAAATACTATGTGGTGAATATATTAAATTTCTCGAAGAAATAAAAGGGAGATGAGAAGACTCTTACCTTAAGTTTTGATTTTCTTCATACATGATCAATCCACTTGTATAAGAAATCTAAGATTATTATAAATCTACCCTATAACCATATAAAAATATATAAAACCATATATTATTTGATTATGAATTTATATTACCCATTTATTAATAATTCCATGTTTATTTTATGTTTCGGGTAATAACTACTTCTGTTTTTCATATATTTTTTGACTTGTTATTATTGATCCTATTATTTAGATCATGATTTAATTATTTATATACTATAAAAAATTATTTAATTATCATATATATTCATTATATAAATGTTTATTATAATTAAAACATATAGAAATATGAAATGGAATATTTCGTTCACAGAGACGTCTGGTCGTATGTACGCATGAGCGATGTTTTCATTTTCTTATCATATTAAAAGAGACCAAGTAAATTAAATATAGTTATATATATTATAATTAAAATATAATTATTATGTTATTGATATCATATAATATCACCAAAACATATGTAATAAATTCCATGTAAATTTTCAAAAAATCACGTCACTTTGAGGAGGCGGTAGTCCACATATCCACAAACAAAGTTATCGTATTTCTAAAAAATGGGAAGCATTAAATTATGTGTTTTATGAAAAATTACGAACCTAAAATTCATTATAAATATCATATATATCATATAAAAATATAAAATACATCATTATTCCCAACCTTGATAGGTTTAAATGGAATAGCATTCGATATCGGTTCACGAGGTGGTAGTTCATCGTGCACACAAAGGATTATTGTGTATTCCATTTGATGGAAATATGTGTGAGTGTAGTTAATTCCTTTAAAATACAAAATATGAGTATATTTATGATAATTAGTTTATTATATTATCATGAAAGAACAATAATTTAGTTGGCAGAGAATGAAATAAAATGAAAGTTCTTTTTGAAAGATGTTGCATTTTTTGGGTAATTCCTATTATTTTGCACCAAATGGGTTTCTTGGATAGATTTATTTGAAAAGTGTGGATTATAGGATTAAGGGGGTGAATTTGGGCAGATATTGGTTCTATATTTCTCTGATCCAAAAGTTATTGAGTGGTGTGAATAGAGGGGGAGGAGAAGAGGCCTTTTATATGTGGGGGGACAGAAACATTGGGTATTCTTGATACTATTTGAGTGGTCCCCCCATTTTTTTATTCTATAATGGTTTAAAATAGACCATTCTATACCCATGTAGTTTTAATGGTATATATATGTCCATAAATAATTTCTAGACACATTTAGGGTAATTTTTTCACCTTATATTCTAAGTTTAATCATAAAGTAAGCCAGTTTTTAACTTTATCATTGTAATTAATTTTAATTAATCTGAATAATAATAATGTAAAAAAATTTACTTATCCTTACTATAAATTTTAAATAATTTTTATTCAAAATATGTAATCCAATTTGAAAAATTACAATCACATAAGTGGAATAAATTAATTTAAAATTAATCCCAAATACTGGGTGAGACAACTGGTTTCTAATGTGAGGAACAATGCTTAAATGTTTTCTTCCTTTTTTTATCCAAATTAAATATAAAAAATATCACAATGACCTAAATTGGATTAATGGATGTAAAATTTAACTAATTATACATTAAAACAAATTAAAAACATAATTAAACTACATAAATAATTTATAAAAAAACATTTTCAATTAAAATTCAGTTGTTTTCATTATTCATGAAAACATAAAACTTCTCAAAAACATAATAATAATTCACCCAAATTAAATATTGATATTAAAATTTAAAAAATGAAGTTTCTTTTTTCGTATAATAATTATAAACCTGTTACGAATTATATTCAAAATATTTTCTCCATTAAAATATAGTATGATTACCCTTTTGAAAAATACATATTTTTATTCATAAAATTGAATTTATTCATAAATTATGACTATAAAGTCAATTTTATATGTTTAAGAAAATTATTGAATATTTAATATTTAAATTTTATTGAATACATTCATCAAAAGGGTTTTGTCTAATTTATTGAGATAAAATGGTGTTTGTACGTAGAAAAATAGTTTTCTTAGAAAATAAATTTTTTTATTCTTAAATAGTTCTTACTTTAATTTATAAGTAATTGATAACTAAAGGTTTCATTTTATATACAGGTGTAAACCATAGTTCCATAATTTATTCAATATCATTCATATCTTCCATTTTAATTCCTAGGTCATAATTATAATAATATTTCAATATTATTATTAATAGTATATTGTATCTTGGTAAAGCACAATCTTGCATGTAACACAACTTATCCAAAGGGATCAGTATTATCTGTAACGCAAGACAAACAGAGTGTTTCATGCATGACATTAAAATCTATATTTTGTGTGTAGTGTAAGATTGAATTTATTTTGTTCATAATTATATACAATCTTAGTGATTTCATTTAAAATCTATAATGTATGAAATGAAAAATATTGAAAAGATTAAATTAATTTGAAAAAATCACAAAATCACATGGTGATAATTTATACCCCGCTTAAAAGTAATTTCACCCCTAAAATTCATCAAGGATATCAATGGTTTAATACTTTTAAGTTCCTTTCATAGAAACCCAAATCATAAAAATGAATACTATAACTTCCTTTAAAATTTGAAAGTTAGAAACATAATAGTTACCCATAGTAACTCATAACTAGGATGCCACATAGAATAACATAAGTGTAAAGTGAATATTTTACATGGAATAAAAGCATAAATTATTATAGATCATTATTTATTTCATTGATCACAAGAAATTGAATGATCAATGGAAATATACAGTCCTCAAAACCATAAATATCTCGTGATTTATAAGACCATCAGTTCAACATAAATGATGGTATTTGGATAAATATTTTCCAACATCCTTTTCCTAGAGTCATGGTATTTATTTAATGTCTAGGAACATGATGAAAAATCACCATATCACCATTATTTATCAACTACCTTTTTCACAAAAAAAATATTTTTCCGCATACGTTTTCAAAAAATCACCATATCTCCATTAACTTTTCAACATATCACCATATCAACATCCTTTATCACCATATCAAGATATCACCATATCACCATATCTCATTCCATTATCAACATTCCCTTATAATAAATATTCTTCAAAATCCATTTCCCAAAATATCATGAGTATATAAACTCACTTGATTTCATTCCTTTTCATATGCACAATATCACCATTTGGTTATTCTTTGATCAATTTCCACTTCATCTCGTACTAAAAGAAATAAAGGTGAATTTTTTATCCCCAGAGCACTAATGGATCATGAGACCCATGGATAGGAAAATAATTCATTCGATTTATCTTCCAATATCATCGAAATAAAAGTTTAGCACATTTTTTCAATATTCATAAATCCTCATATTTTGAGATAATACTTTAATCTCTAAAACCTAATCAGATGTTTAACATAAACCATTCCATAAATGGTTAACCTAGTAAACCTTCTAAAATATAATTCTTGCTTTATTACTTACAAAATATTGTATCTTACACAAAAAAACATTTTCATTCGAAACATGGGACCAACCTTGTACTGATATAATATAAAATGAGATTTTATTATTCTTGAATCCCTGAAGAATGAGAAAATCACATTAAATTTCATCAAAATATGAACATTAACGGTTTCTTAGGGATTATTCATAAAAAATAAAACATGAAATTTCCAACTATATAAGGGAGGATAACTATTCTATAATTATCATAATTAATTTTATACATTGTGATAAAATAATTTGTCCCTTTTTCATTTATCTTTAGCGGGTTTTTTGGCTTATTATTCACATTAATACTTAGATTGCGGAACTTATTAGCATAATTTCCAAAATTCATGAAATTGAATCACTAAATTTTGGGGGGTGATTTATGTGTGGATTTATGATTATTTACATAATTATATAACTTTTTATCATCACTTAGACATTTATCCACCTGATGAACTTCCCTTCCACACCTAAATGATTTAGTGGTCCCCTTAATATAATTCCATCCATTTTTCTTCCAACAATTTGTGAATAATGGAAGGCTTGTTCACTTTTCTCCAAGTCTTTATGATTTTAATTTTAAATCCATATTTCTTTCTTGTCAAACTATGAGATTTATATGCAAATACAACCTCAATTTCCACCTTTATAGCACATCAAACAACTTATTCATGACTTTTAAAGTCTCTTATAGTCAATTCAACTTGAAGAATATCTTTTTGGTCACCAAATAATCGATAAATTTTTCTTTTAGGTTGGATGATAATACCCAAAGAGTACCTCACAAGCCTTGTACAATTTTCTTTATTGGAACTAAAAGATTCATCATCCTTCTACTTTGGATCTCAGAATAAATTTTATATTTTCGTACAATGAATATGAGGAATGTAAATATTAAAAAATAAGTTTTTGATCACATCCCAATCTTTATAGTCAATTTCATAATGTCTCTTAATTTATTAATAAGATTCCACCATAGATCTGCATATCCTTCCAAATGGTAAACCAGAATGTAACACTATGACCCTAGATGAAGATAGTCGGTGAAATATTTTATTACATTGTCATAATCACAAGAAATCAAATCACAAAGTACTGGTTAATTTAGTAGCCTTGGAAATACTAGATATGAAAATATGTTTTACATTACATATTGAATTGAAAAAAAATATATGACTGCCATTTAAAACTCTCATATCCCTTAGAATGTCCCTATAGGTCAATCATAATATACTTCTTCACATATTGAGGTAAAATGAAACATAAGAAAGGGGAGATCTCAAATACTCAGAAATGATAAACAATATAGCAAAAGCTATCACAAAAAATCATAAACATTTAAATAAATAAATAAAATCTAAATAAAAGCCTTTTAAACACAATATTAAGTATAATATGGAAATAAAAAAATAAACAAATTCCATTTAAACATTTAAATGCATATTCTAAATAATCACAGGTAATATTAATCACATAATGAGTAAATTCATAATTTTGTACATCATAACCATACCATCAAGGCCTCATGCCAAGACCATAAATAACCATAAAGTCAAGGGATCATGCTAATGAACTAGTTTGTCTCATGATACCTACTAATGCATATAGGGTCTATAATAGGCCCATCCAATATCTTACTATGTCCAATACATTCCTCATATGAAAAGGGTGAAACAAAAACTAAACATTCTTATTAAAACTAGGAAAAAAAGTCAATTCCTCTACCATAAACCAATAATTGTATAAAAAGAGCACATCCATAGTAAAATATATCATAAAACTTTTAATACAAGATATAGGATTGTATCTGAATAAATAAATCTCAATAAATAATAAAATCCAACAAAGGATGTTGACACAGATGAAAATAATATAATAAATTCAATAAAACTCTTTGAGATAAATATCTCTTTTTTACTTTGAAATTATTTTAATGTTTCACCACTATAAAAGAAAATAATTCTTATGAAAATAACCATTTAATATTATATGTAAAGATTCTAAATGTTAAGGCTTCATAATGGAAGAAAATATCCACTCACACTGTATAAGATAAAAAAGCATTCTTTCATTAATTGGTTGAAAATATCATAAAGTACCTCGTTTGGAAAATGATGGAAGGATTACATTCAAAAAAAAATTAAAAATATATAACATGGGAAAAAATGACTTTAAATAATTGTTTATAATATTTTTAAATACAATTTAAGAAACATGGACATGGATGATAAATATGTACCAGTAGATACTTACATATAAAAAATCTCATATAATAAAGAGACTGTGAACTAAACCATTACCTTGTAGTTTATTTTATTCAAGGGTGAGTTAACCTAAAGTATAATGGTTAAATAATGTTGTTAAATTGTACCAATACCATTTCCATATTTATGATATCATATATGCTCCTCTTATATCATTTTGTTAATAGTATTTTAGTATTACCATTATTTCAGGTGTTAACTGCTTCATTTTCCCATTCTGTTTTTCCCAGGTAAGTAATGTTTGTGTTGAATTGGATGTATTGTATTTATATATAGAATTATATTAAGTTAATAATTATTATTATTACTCATCACATATATTTTATAATCATTCTGCAATGGTTAACGTGGACAATCTCATCGTGTTGTGGAGATGGTATGTTGTACATATGCACGAGTGAAGATATCATTCCCTTAATGTTTAAATAGTATAAAATTTGATGGTTTATTAATTAAATATAATAATTATATGTTATATTCATTATTTATATCTATTATACTCATCATTATATCCACTAAAATAATTTTTTTTAATAAAAAATTACACCATGACATGGAGACGGTAAGTCGTACATACGCATGCATTGTGATATTATTATTCGTATGACGAATAAATGGAAGAATATGGTTGTTAAATAATTTTAATAACATATCATCAGGTATATGATACTATATTTATTAATTTTTCATGTAAACAAAATAGTACGAGGAAGTATAATAAGAGAGTAAATTGAATGGAATTGTTAAAACAATTACCACTTCTTTGAGCGTCTGCTTTTAATTTGCACAAAAAATCATCTTAAGATAGATTTATGCCCAAATTATGGCCTATATAATGAATTAGTGGAAGTTATTTGGATAAATTGTGGGTTTTGTCCAGGAAAAAGGGATTTATAGGTGTGAATAAAAGATAAGGAGAGTTTCCCTTTTATAATAGAGGGGAGGGAACTTTTGGAAACTCCAAAAAAAATTAATTATTATAAATTAATTTTTGGTTTAAAATAGATCAAAATTCAATTAATTAGAGGATAAAATAGGGATGGGTATAAATACTCCTTATCAATTATTTTTAGACATCTTTAGGTAACAAAAGTAACCTTGTTGTTTAGCTTTAACCCTTAGTTAAAAATTTTAACTCTTACCGTGTCCACTTTTATTTTTATAATATATGGGTAATATTGTTACAATAAAATCCCAAAAAACCCCAATTGGATCATTAATGACATATATAACACTATAAGAGTTATTTGGACTAACTTGAGATTTTTATGATTTTTATAACATTTAATAAAATATTATTTATTTTAAAGTATCATTTTTGTCAATTTTGATACCATTCAATATTTTCATTTTAAAAAAATATTAAAAAATCTTGATTACTTAAACAAAATACATATATTATGTCACTAACATTTATATTTCATCCCAAATATTTTTTTATGTCATTAATTAAGTCTAATTATGTTTACTATAATATTTTTAATATCATTTATTTGATATTTATATTAACAAACCCACTTCTGAATCATTATTGTGTCATCATTAATGGTAATTATTTAACCTATAAAATTTATAAATAAATTTCTATAATATAGGTAATTATTTTATATTTCCAAATAATAATTATAATAGATTTTATCTCATGTATATCTCAATATTAAAATTATTATGATTATAAGAAATGAGTGTGTGACATTTGGTCACATTCATTAATTTTAACAATATTAATGTCATATTCATGGACACGGGTAAATTAAATGATTAGATTAGGAAAATAAGTGATAAGGGTATAATATATTCATCCAATATGATTTTTATTGGTGTTATGATAATTTTATAACAATATTTTTACCTTTAATTATCTATTTTACCCTTAATCATGGTACTATAAAATTACTAATGTTAATATTCAAACAATCCAAAAATAAAATATTACTATTAAAATAATTTCGACCCATTGATTATAAATATAGAATCCATTTTTCAAAATTTTTAAAAAATAATTTTCATTAATTTCTTTAATATTAATCTCCGTTGAAAAAACTAAAAACGGGTTTCACAAAAGTAAAAATCATCAAAAGATCGGTATGTGTTTATATCTAATTTTAATGTGAATATAATTACAAAGGCCTTAATTATATTAAATTATAAAAACCTAATCCTATTCTACATTAAAACAAATTAAAAAGATAATCTAACAATATAAATAAATTTTATGAAAAAGTTGTTTTGAATTAAAATGCATTATTTATCACGATTCTTTAAAATGTAAAAGTTAACAGAAAAACACAAAAAAAAAATTGTCCAACCTAAATTTTTATGTCCCTATTCTAAAGAATAATTTTATTTTGTAGAATTGAATATAAAAAAGAGTCAGTTATTGTATTTGAAAAGGGTTCTCCATTAAAAGGAAATAAAATGTATTTTTTGAAAAATATCTCTTTTATTAAAAAAAATTGTATTTGTTCTTATATCATTTCTAGGAAACAAATTAGATGAATATTAAAATTATATGGAATATATACATTTCAAAATTAAGTTAATACTATTCATAACCTCTAATTTAATGTATAGGTTACCTATTATTTTAAATAATAATATTTTATTGATATACTTTTGTTCGGTAATACTGGGTCTTGTGTGTAATGAAATTCAAAAAATTATTGTGTGTACCGTAAGATTAATTTAGTGTTGTGTAACAATAAATAAATAAAAAAATAAAATTTATTAAGAAATGAAAATATTTTAAATTCTCTGGGTGTTACACAAAGTGACTTTTTCGTGATTTGAACACTGGATAATAGAAAATATCATTTCAGTGGTACTGATCCATTTCTCAGCAACTAGTGGGTCAGTGGAACCACTAGAAGAAATTTGTGTGGTCATAGCAATGAGGTTGTTCATTCCATATTTTATAATATTAATTTTCCTAGGATTAAAATCATTTCACTTTCCATTTCATTACTCATTCACATAGTTCTTCCATGTTCCATCTATTGACTAAATCCAAAACGAATCGAGTAAGAAAAAATCATCATAGTGGCGACCTACGTAATCATGAAAAAATACTTAGAGGATAATAAATCATGACACCTTCATTTTTAATCTTTGACATCTTAGTATTATCCTTAGAGACATCCCTATATCATCATCATTATTTATTTAAATTTTGAAAAGGACAAAAGTAAAAAACAGGGACTAAGTATGTCAAAAATAATGAGGCCCAAGGGAATCCCTTTAGACCAAATGAATGTCCTCGGTGGGAGAAAATTCAAACCATGAAAGAAAGTGACCATCCTATAATGAGTTCCCTTGGATTCTAGGAAATGTTCTACTTTTTTCCCCTCTCAGTATGTATGGAGAATATCCATGTGATCAATTAGGAGAATTTTTTACTTGTGTGTGATGTATCCAACATTCTATTGTGTGAATTAAGAGTCGCACAAAAATTTGTGTATGATTTCAAAATTAGATTCCACTAGAGAGAGTGAAATTTTCTTCTACCTACAAGGAAGGAGATCAGAAAACATCTCCCTTACCTCAGCTTAGAGGGAGTCACCATGTCCGAAGAAGCAAGAAAAAGAAAAACAACATTACCCTTGGTATCTTGAGAAATGACACCACCCCTAAGAATACCTGAAATATAGGATCCATCTGTATTTAGTTTTGACCCCACCCTATGAGGATACCAGCATATCCACTTTACCTACTGATTATTAGATGATGGGTTTGTGGGGACTTGTGAATCCATCAATGGGATAAGAGAAGGGGAATCATCCCAGTGTTTGATGTGTCTACAAAGGTCAAGAAGAAAGATTTGGGTGCGAAAGGGAAGTTCTTTATGTGAATAGATGAATCCCTTATGTTGAGATATATTTCTAAATGTCCAGATAATACAACACCCTATAAAAAGAATAATGGTTCTAGCCTTCCACTCATGTATTTTATTCTCCACTCCTCAAAAACATCATTATAGGAAAGAGGAATCAGAGAGTATATAATCTTGAAAACCCATGAAAATGCCAAAGGTGATCCATATTGAGAGTTCCAGTCCCCACCGAAAAATAAGTGATATTAGGATTATTCCTGATGGTTAATGAAACAACTATACCTAGTGTTCAGATTGATGTCAATGCACTTGACCCTTGCATCATATGGAATCACATTATTGTGGATACTCCATAATAGAAAATTAAGTTTGGAAGGGATTTCCCTACACCATATAAGATCACCACATCCGTCAAGTTTAGTCGAGTGAATCATCAAGGATCGGTAATCCTTTCTTGAAAAAACACCAAACAATGATCCAGTAAAGATACACTGATCTGGATCTTGGTTCAGCTTGATGTGGTCAGAAAGAGCATGATGATCTTTATCCAAGACTACCTGATTAAATCACAGATGCTCTCATGCTTGTATGAAGGTCATTTTCATAGCTAAGCATCCAGGGAAACCAAAGGGTGAACCAGCTCAGTTTTCATGAAATTAGTTGATGTCGCCTCTTCCCACGATCCAAAGAGTATGGGGTAAAAGAGAAATTATATGCGGGAGAAGAAGGTTCCAAAGAGGGTATGAATTCATGTTGGTTAAAGATTGCACTTTCTCATATTTTTGAGCCATTAGTATACCCCAAAGAGTCCGCCCCTTTAACACTTCCAATGCATGTTTTTTGTAGAGCCCAGGAATTTCCCCAAAAACACTCCTGATATATATACCCCCTCCTTAGCTGGTGTTTTCCTTCTTTCCCAAGACTTTTGATGGTGTTTCCCATCCGAGTGTGCATCCCAAATAAAGTAGGCCAGAATCTTATCAATTCCACTAATCACTAATTTTATTACCGAGAAAACAAAGTGTACATGGGAATCGAGGTAAGAACATAATTTACCAAAGTAATTCTATAACCAAAGGATGAAAAAAAATCCAGTTGTTAATACGACCAATAATTTTGTCCACCACCTTGTTGAAATGATGAATGCAAAGCCTAGTCAGAGTGATAATAGATTCTAAGTATTCCATAGTGAACATGCATCTGTGGACGCCAATGTCCCTTTCTAGGATATTGATCTGTATATCTAAGCACAGATTAGAAATTTACAAGATTCTCTTCTCACGGTTCACAATTTTTCTACTCCAGTAGCAATATTCTTCTAGGACTCTGTTGATTCTACTAGAGGACTCCTTACTGCCATTGAGAAAAATGATCATGTCATCTGCAAACATAAGGTGATATATGCTCCAATGACGATGACTACAACGATGGGGTATAACTCTTCCAGTTGACATATTATTGTTGATAATTTGACTAAGAGTGACCTGCATTAGAATAAACAGACTAGGAGATAATGGATCACCCTATCTAAGACAACGTTCCTATTTGAAGAAACTGCAGCTTTTCCCCATGAAATAGATAGGGATCCATGATGAGAAAAAACACCTAAAAATCATATCAGAGGACCTATTGGATAAGCTCATATGAATGAGAACTTTGATGATAAAATTACATTAAATATGTCTGTTGGCTTTGTCTGTCACGACCCGACCCTACCCGGGCTCGAGCCACAACTACCCCAAGCCCACCTCCATAGGACAGGGGCTGGCGACCAGTGCCAAAGGCACAATAACTCAGGGAGGCCTTTGCCTAAGTACCTGTACACACACATGCAGAACACTCAATGCAAAAGTGCAAGTAAAAGAGAAAAGACAAGTAAAGTAAAAGGGAAACTGCTATAAATAAACCACAAGTGCATCAACCTCTAATAGTAAAAAGCAAGTGCTCAAAGTAACAGAAAAATAAAAGGGGAAAAACATGCACCCAAAAAAAAAGCTCCACAACCCAACAACAGGTAAACAAAAAGTAAAACAGCTGGAAGGGTCCCCCACCTGGAACCCGACTCCGACCACCGCACGCGGTCCACGCTCATGAACTCCTAATCTCCACTAAATTCAGGACCAACCTGTCCGTCGTCTGCAAGGAACACCATGTGCGGGAAAAGCCCAAGCAGGGGTTAGTATAATAATACTATGTAGGATACCCCGAAGGCTCGAGGGAGAAACCAAGGAGGTACCGAAGGATGAGCAGTAGAGCGAACAGGAAAAGTAGAGGAGTACAACTAAAAGTGCAGCAAAGAGTCCAGCTCAACCCAACAAGAGGAAGGAAGGTAGACTCGTCCCGAAACAAGGAGCTAGAAATGGTGATAAGAGGAACTTCCCGTTGATTCTTCACTACCTATAGCAGGAGAGTAGACTCGTCCCACCATGAGAAGCTAGGCACAGAAAGTACATGTCATACCCTGTGTGTCTTCACTTCTCCTCGAAGGAGAGTAACTAAACCCAAGAAGTGGGTACTGGAACGAGGTATATACATATACATGTGATCAACAAGAATCTCGACCAAGGTCGTAAGGGGATCTCCATCCCATAGCTCAGCCCAAGAAAGTGAGTATCCAACAGTCCTAGAAGTAAACACCACTGATGGCCAGCATCCCGCACATCTTCCCTAAACCGCAAGTCAAAGGGGCTCAAATCACCGCACCTTGACACTATCCACTTTGGGCGGCACTGACTCGCCTGCACAGTTTTAGGTCTTGTCGCAAGTACGTGTCTCGGTGGGGAAAGTGCCCATCGCAATTGAGAGTTCTGGGGGAACGTCAAACCACACCATGTCACTACCCCGCGGTCGAGAGGTCTCCTCAAAGACAAGGTTGTTCCATCACTGACACTTACAACCAAGGGTCCCGCTCCGGTAATCCTGGAGGAAAGCCACAGACAAGACTAGTAGAAAGCACTGAGTCTGGAATATCAACGGGTGTCCCACTGCCCAGCCCTGCTAGAGGGTAATTCATAATATGATATTGGGTGACCCACTACCCAGCCCTACTGGAGGGTATTTCATAATATGATATCGGGTGACCCACTGCCTAGCCTTGCTGGGGGTTAAACCATAATACATCATCAAGCGACCCACTGCCCATCCTTGCTAGATGGTAAACCTGCAATAAGTCATCAGGCGACCAACTGCCCAGCCTTGCTGGAGGGTAGACCAGGAAGAAGTCGACGGGTGACCCACTACACAGCCCTGCTAAAGGGTAAACTTGGAACAAGACGACGAGCGATGCACTGCCCAACCCTGTTGGAGGGTAGACCCTCAAGAGTCATCGGGTGACCCACTGCCTAGTCTCCGCTAGAGGGTAAACCCTGAACAAGTCGATAGGTGACCCACTTCCCAGCCCTGCTAGAGGGAAGACCCGAAACAATACGACGGGTGACACACTGGCCAGCCCTACTGGAGGGTAGAACCTTAAGAGTCATCGGTTGACCCACCGCCTAGTCTCTGCTAGATGGTAAATCCTGAGAAGTCGATGAGTAACCCACTGCCCATCCCCGCTGGAGGGTAAACCCAGAACTGCTCTGGAAATCTCTACTGGATGGTACAACATTGGCCAACCGAACACGGATTGGGTATCACGCAACCATCTGACTCCCGAACAAGACCAGGGGAAACTGCTCAACCCTGCTGATCTAAACCATCGAGCACAGAGCTGGGAGAGTAACTCAACCCCGCTGGTCAACAAATGAGAACCGAGTGACCCTCTACATCACGAGAGGTCAAAGGTACACAAAGCAGAACACGACACGCACATGGGGCCCACGCGACGTGTGGCCCCAATCCAACTCCAACCAAGAGCACAAATGTTCTCGAGTACAAACAACCACATGTACCTCTCAGCGTTCTCGCATACTCCCAGAGTATGCCACGTCTCCAGCCAAAAAGGCTAACGTGAAAACGGCACCCAACATCAACGCGAAGGCGTAACGCAACAACTCCAACCTTCCACCTCAATGGCTAAGGCACAGCCAAATACCTCTCTTCAAGCACTTACATCACTCACACGGGATTACATGTCATCACACGCCAAGGGTCCACTACAAAAATGGTAGAAGAACCGCCACCGGGGCACCCTTCATATTTCCACATTTAATAAGATCACGTATGAGCCTCCGCTCACCTGAACAGATTACACCGTTGTAATCGCAATGGAAAAACATGCGAGATAGACTAGTTACTCGCCCGAAACGGTCAACCGGTGAAAAAGGTACTATTCACTGTAACCAAACCAGTGTAGGGCCCACCTCAAGATCCTGAAACTGAACAAAAGGATCATGCCACAATGATACCCTCGGATAAACACACGGGATTGAATACTCGATCACCCAAAATGGACACCTGGTGAAAAATGTACTATTAACCGTAGTCGGGTCGGGTGGGACCCACACCACATCCCCAAAAATGGTCAGGTGAACTGCGCCATCGCAAAGCTCTCAAAAAAACACGTTAAAAGCACTACTCACTTGAGTGGAACGGTATCCGGAGAAAAAGGTACATTTGGCTTACCGCGCACGAGCGATACCACGTGGGACTCGCACCCCGGTCACGAAGTGCTGCCAACGGATCGCACCGTTGCGATCCTCTCGAAAAGGTACACAAGATGGACCATTCACTTGTCCAAAACGGTTTCCCGGTGATAGAGATGGAAAATCACCATCAACGCCCAAACGGCCCTCATGGGGCCCACACCATCATGCGGAATTAGGGTGGGAGGATTTCACCATTGTAATCTCTTTGGAAAAACATCCAGAATTGATTGTTTGCACGCCCCGAATGGACGCCTAATGAGAAAGTTTCCAAACGCTGCTCGCAGCTCAAAAGACAGGTTGTGGGGCCCACACATCAACTCCGGCTTCAACGCCCGGAACCACCCCGGAAAGCTTCGCCCCGGCGCCAGGGTCCAAATTCCGCTGACAGCGCTCAAAACGGACGTTAGACGCGTCCGCGCCATCCAAAATAAGATTCCTCGGAAAAAACGTCAGTCAACCTAAAGACGCATCGCGCCTCCGAGGCCCCTCGTTTCGGGAATTTTAAATTCTCAAAACCATCTCAAAAATTCTGTCCCATCGATACGGTCCCACTGCCACCGACGACATGCAAATCGGACACCCGTAATGAAAATTGTGGGCGTCCGAAGAGGGGGGGGGACGGATCCTCTTGGGCTGGACCGGTCGGGGACGGCTCGGTTCGGAGCACCGACCCACGGCTCTGCCACGCGGACAGGCCTTTGTGGCTGGTCGTCTACAGCGCAACAACCCACGAGACGCGGGTCATGTCTCCCCCCCCCCCCCCCGCGGGGTCGCGCCGTGACCCTGCTTCTCCTCCTCGTGCCATTGCGCACGAACACCGCCTGAAGACCCCGCCGCCACGCCGAAGGCCGCTGGAGCCCATTGTTGAATCCTCTGTGGTACTTGAAGCCCGAGCAGCTGCCGCACCGCCTGAACCCTGGAGTTCCGCCGCTGGAACACACCGCACCGCCCCCAAGGGTCGCCGGACCACCCTGGATTCACCGGAAAACACCTCCAAACCCCGCATTTTTTGCCGGACGATTGCGGATGCCACGGAGCTAGGAATTAAAATCCGAAAGATGCATTCGAAATGGAATAAAATCCACTACACGTTCATGGGATTTGTTCAAAAATCCTACAACAATTGGATTTAATTAACCGGGCTCAAAGTAGGGGCGGGGAGAATGAAACAAAAACCACAATCCTACCTTGTTGGGCTTCGCCCGACGCTTCACGGACGGACCACCAGAGTTGTCGCGCCTCGACGGAGTTGCCTCTCCAGAGTGGAGGAGGAGTGGGAGGGCTGCCTCCTACTACTGTCCAGGTGAGGAAGAAGAAGAGGGAGGGGGTGAGTTAAATGTTTAAATAGAAAACGCTTAACCACACCCCCATCGGCCCGAACCCGAACTCCCGACCAGGTCAGTATTAAGCCTCCCCTAAGATAAAAACCATGCTATGAACGCAACGGTGGTCTCTTCATTTTAATCTGAGGCCCCATTCAAAAGTTATAAAATTGAACGCCCAAAACCTCCAAATTACGAAAACGCCCCTGGGGCTATTTTTCACAGACGGGTTGTGCCCGCAAAAGTTACACCAATCCTAGGGTAAACGGCACGTTCTGAACTCAACGGTGCCCTTGGTTTTCCAATCCGAACAACCGTATAAGAGATACTTGAGTTAAGCCGTTAAACGAATAAATTAATTAATTTAATTATCCGTTTAACGTTCTGAAAGCGGGCGAGGGGTCCAAACGTCCTACGCTGACAAGTTTTATGTCGATCCTAGGGTAAACACCCCATTCCGGACCCATCCATACACTCAGATCTCTGATTCGAAGCACCGTTTAGGAGTTATCCCATTTATTTGGTGTTTCTAGTGTGAACGCACTGAAAATTTAATTCCAGCCACTCCAGGGCTCAGAATCATGCACCGTCTTAAGGTGCTGCTCTGGAATAACATCAAGAATATTCTAGAGTCTTTCACAGAAAAAACCGGGTTCTTACATCATTTCCTCCTACAAGCTTTTCGTCCCCGAAAAGAAAAACCGGGGAACAACTCAGGGTAATAAGCACACACATAGCTCTCCCGTACCCAGAAGAACTCCTGCACATTCTCGCGTCACCAATAACAGACCAAAGGATTTGATCTGTTCACGCGAGGTTGGCCCTTGCCGATGACGTGCATAGGATCAAGCACACATATCCTCAGGTAAGCCACACGGGATACGTCGTGCACCCACTCCAGACTTTGGGGTTAGGGAAAGGTGGTAGGGAACCTTGCCATCCCTTTGCACGGTATCACATGGCCTGAAGGCTCTCGGGGGTAGCTCACCTCCCCGAACGAACCTCCATGTCGCACGCCGCGACTGGAATCACCGGCCGCACCTGGAACAAGGACCAGTGATTCCCTCATTCAGAATATCCATATGGTGAAACACCCAAGGATATCTGGTCATTCAAGGTTTCACAGTTGATGTCACTCAACCAGAACTCTCTTACACGCTCGGAGAGTGTTGGAGTCAATGCCATCGACTAAAGAGGAAGGTTACTCACCTTCTACTCTACCAACACAGGGTTTCACCCGACGCCCTGCGTCACCCTGGTAACACCTCAAACAAGGAGCAGGGGGAAAATCATTTCACACGCAGAGTCTATCAATTCTACTGTAGAAAGTAGAAGAGTTGTAGAGTGTACCCCTTATCACCACATGCTCTGCAGGATCGGAGACATTCAAGGCTTGTGGCTATCTGTGGTCCCAAATTTCAGCTCCCAAATCCTGACGTGGACCGCCTAGTGGTGATGGGAAGATCCGCAAAGTCGTCTCCCACCACCAGCTCCTCTCGCTCCTCTACTATCACCACCTATCTGGGTACCACTCCGATCACGGCGCTTCCTTTGACGTGGTGGCGCACCTGCTTCCTGCTCGAAGCTCTCTTCATGCCTGGTCGGGTAGTCCCGTGCCAGGTGACCTCGCCCATCGCAAGCATAGCATCGACTCTCTCTGGGCTGCACCGGTGCCCTCCGGTGCCACTATGGTGTACGACCACGCCCCTGATTCCGGTTGTCAGAAATCCACCTGCGTCGAGGTTCTTCTTGCCGACGCCCGCTAGCTGTGGCAGACGTCTCGGCTCCGACGTGCCTGCTCTAGCACCCCAACATATGTGGAAATGACCAAGGGTACTATGACAGCACGAATCTCTCAATGGAGACCCTGCTCAAACTTCCACACTCGTAGGTTGTCTTCATGGACCAAGTCCAGGTAAAAGTGTGCACGGTCTGCAAAACTAGCAGCGTACTCGGCCACCGTCATCCCTCCCTGCTGAAACTGCAGGAGCTCCTAAATCTGAATGGAGCGCATGCAGGAGGGGAAAACCTCCTCACGGAACAACAACTGAAAGTCACCCCACGAAAGAGATGACTCGTCAAGAAAATGAGTCACCAGACTCCACCAATGCCAAGCTACTCCATGAAAAAGGTTGGCTGCCAAAGCCACTCTCTAATATGTCGGCGTCTGCACAAGCCTGAAGAGGCGAACCACTGCCTCAAGCCAAACCTCTGCTGCCTGAGGGTCTGGCTCACCACTAAACCTCAGTGGTCCCTACCGCTGAAACTCGCGGAGCATACTCAACCTGTGCTCAAGATCAGCCTGCTCCGCTGAAGCTGTCTGCTCCTCAAAAGGCGGGGGTACTTCTACCAACCCACTCAGAGAAAGGGGCTCACATGATGGGTCCTGGACTAAGGCCTCGTAGCTCACAAGGTCATCGTCACAAACCAAAGCTGGTATCCTGGCTATCTGTCTTTGCGAAGTCATCCTGAATATTATCGAGGAGTGCCACATTCAAATGAGCATATATGTATATACCAATAACAATGATGGTGAGATGACTCAAGAAGGACAATAAAAGACTCAATCCTATGTGATGCACAAAGAAACGTTTCCCTGCAATGAGTGTCTCAGCATGCTGAGTCGACAAGTGGGTTATCAGGGTCCTGGTGAATGGATATGTCGACCGCTGCACCATCACTAGACTCCCTGTCCTGAGAGCCGCTCTCGAGACATGTTAACACTATTTCCCTAAATCCCTACCAATTCCTTTTATTTTAGGGACGTCCGAACAACGTCCCAAGGAACAAACCAGCTCTGATACAACTTTGTCACGACCCTATCCTACCCGGGCTCGAGCCGCAACTACCCCAAGCCCGCCTCCATAGGCCAGGGGCTGGAAACTAGTGTCGAAGGCACAATAACTCGGGGAGGACTTTGCCTGAGTACCTGCACACACACACAGCACACTCAATGAAAAAGTGCATAGTAAAAGAGAAAAGACAAGTAAAGTAAAATGGAAACTGCTATAAATAAACCACAAGTGCATCAACCTCTAACAGTACAAATCGAGTGCTGAAAGTAACTGAAAAAGAAAAGGGGAAAACACGCGCCCAACCAGAATAGTGCCACAACCCGGAAACAGGTAAACAAAAAGGAAAATAGCTGGAAGGGTCCCCCACCTAGAACCCGACTCTGACCAATGAACGCGGTCCACACTCCTGAACTTCTATACTCCACTGATGTCATGACCAACCCATCTGTCCTCTGCAAGGGCACACAAACTGCGGGAAAATACCAAGAAGGGGTGAGTATAAAAATACTCAGTAGGATACTGCGAAGGCTCGAGGGAGCAACAAAGGAGGTACCGAAGGGTGAGCAGTAGAGCGAATAGGAAAAGTAGAGGAGTACAACTGAAAGTGCAGCAAAGAGTCCAGCTCAACCTGACAAGAGGAAGGAAGGTAGACTCATCCCAACACAAAGAGCTGGAAACGGTGAGAATATGAACTTCCCGTCGAGTCTTCTCTACCTATATCAGGAGAGTAGACTCATCCCACCACAATAATATAGACACGGAAAGCATGTGGCATACCCCAGGCGTCTTCGCTTCTCCTGGAAGGAGAGTAACCAAACCCAAGAAGTGGGTACTGGAACCAGGTATATACATATACATGTGCTCAACAAGATGCCCAAACAAAGTCATAAGTGGATCTCCGTCCTGTAGCTCAGCCCAAGAAATTGTGTAGCCAACAGTCCCAGAAGTAAACACCACTAATGACCAGCATCCCACACATCTGCCCCGAACCGCAAGTCAAGGGGCTCAAATCACCGCACCTTGACACTATCCTCTTTGGGCGGAACTGACTTGCCCGCACGGTTTTAGGCCGTGTCGCAAGGACGCATCTTGGTGGGTAAAGTGCCCCTCGCATTTAAGAGTTCTGGGGGAACATCAAACCATACCATGTCACTACCCCGCAATCGAGAGGTCTCCTAAAAGACAAGGTCGCTCCATCACTAACCCGTACAATCAAGGGTCCTGCTCCGGTAATCGCAGAGGAAATCCACAGACTAGCCTAGTAGAAAGGACTGAGTCTGGAATATCAACGGGTGTCCCACTGCCCAGCCCTGCTGGAGGGTAATTCATAATATGATATCTGGTGACCCACTGCCCAGCCCTGCTGGAGGGTAATTCATAATATGATATCGGGTGACCCACTGCTCAGCCCTGCTGGAGGGTAAACAATAATACATCATCAGGAGACCCACCGCCTAGCCCTGCTTGAGGGTAAACCTGGAATTAGTCATCAGGCGACCCACTACCCAGCCTTCCTGGAGGGTAGACCCAGAAGAAGCTGACGGGTGACACACTGCCCAGACCTGCTGAAGGGTAAACCCAGAATAAGACGACGGGAGACCCACTGCCCAGCCCTGCTGGAGGGTAGATCCTCAAGAGTCTTTGGGTGACCCACTTCCTAGTCTATGCTAGAGGGTAAACCCTGAACAAGTCGACAGGTGACCCACTACCCATCCTTGCGGGAGGGTAGACCTGAAACAAGACGATGGGTGACCCACTGCCCCGCCCTACTGGAGGGTAGACCCTCAAGAGTCGTCGGGTGACCCACTGCCTAGTCTCTACTAGAGGGTAAACCCTGAGAAGTCGATGAGTAACCCACTGCCCAGACCCACTGGAGGGTAAACCCAGAACTGCTCTGGAAATGTCTACTAGATGGTACAACACTGGCCAACTGAACACGGAGTGGGTATCGTGCAACCATCTGACTCCGGAACAAGACCAGGGGAAACCGCTCAACCCTGTAGATCTAAAACATCGAGCACAGATCTGGGGGAATAACTCAACCCCACTGGTCAAAAAACAAGAACTGAGTGACCCACTACGTCACGAGAGGTCAAAGGTGCGCAAAGCAGAACACGACACGCACATGTGGCCCACAGGACGTGTGGCCCCAAGACAACTCCAACCAAGCACACAAATGTTCTCGAGTACAAACAACCACATGTACCTTCCGGAGTTCTCGCATACTCCCAGAGTATTCCATGTCTCCAGCCAAAATGGAAAACGTGCACACGACACCCAACATCAACTTGAAGTCATAACGTAACAACTCCAACCTACTACCTCAACGGCTGAGGCACACACAACTACATCTCTTCAAGCACTTACATCACTTGCATGGGACTGCACGCGATCACACGCCAAGGGTACGCTACAAACACGGTAGAAGAACCGCCACTGGGGCACCCTTCATATTTCCACATTTAATAAGATCTTGTATGAGCCTCCGCTCGTCTGAACAGATTACACCGTTGTAATCCTAACGGAAAACAGGTGAGATAGACTACTTACTCGCCCGAAACTGTCATCCGTTGAAAAACGTACTATTCACTGTAACCAAACCCGAGTGGGGCCCACCCCAGCATCCCGAAACGGAACAAACGGATCATGCCACTACAATCCCCTCGGATAAACACACGGGATTGAATACTCAATTTCCCAAAATGGACACCCGGTGATATAGGTACTATTCACTGTAGATGGGTCGGGTGGGACCCACACCACATCCCCGAAAAAGGCTGGGCGAACTACGCCATCGCAAAGATCTCGAAAAAACACATCAAAAGAACTACTCAATTGAGTGGAAAGGATATCTGGAGAAAAAGGTACATTCCGACTTACCGCGCCCGAACGGTACCACGTGGGACCTGCACCCCGGTCCCGAAGTGCTGCCAACGGATCGCACCATTGCGATCCTCTCGAAAAAGTACAGAATATGGACCATTCACTTTTCCAAAATGGTTGCCCGGTGATAGAGATGGAAAATCATCGTCAACGCCCAAACGGCCCTCGTGGGGCCCGCACCATCATGCGGAATTAGGGAAGCCAGATTTCACCATTGCAATCCCTTCAGAAAAACATCCAGAATTGACTACTCACACGCCCCGAACAGATGCCCGATGAGAAATTCGTCAAACGCTACTCGCAGCTCAAAAGACGGGTCGTGGGGCACATGCCTCAACTCCGGCTTCAACGCCCAGAACCACCCTGGAAAGCTTCGCCCCGGTGCCAGGGTCCCAATGCGTCTGACAACGCTCAAAATGGACGTTAGACGCGTCCGCGCCATCCAAAACAAGATTCCTCGGAAAAATGTCAGTCAACTTAATGACGCGACGCGCCTCCAAGGCCCCTCGTTTCGGGAATTTAAAATTCCAAAAACCATCTCAAAAATTCTGTCTCATCGATATGATCCCACTTCCGCAGACGGCATGCAAATTGGACACCCGTAAGGAAAATTACGGGCATCCGAAAGGGGGGGGGGACGGATCCCCTTGGGCTGGATCGGCCTGGGTCAGTCGGTCCGCCCAGCCTGGGTCGGCCGGTCCGCCCGGCCTGGGCCGGCTCACGCCGGCCCGCAGCTCTGCCGCACGGCCTGGCCTTCGTGGTCGGTCGTCCGATGCGCAACGACCCGTGAGACGCGGGTCGTGTCTCTCCCCCCCACCGCCCGCGGGGTCGCCCCGCGTCCCCGGTTCTCCTCCCCGTGCCATCGCGCACGGCCGCCGCCTAAAGACCCCGCCGCCACGCCGAAGGCCGCCAGAGCCCGCTGCTGAATCTGCCGTGCCACCTGATGCCGGAACCGCCTCCGCGCCACCTGAACCCCAGAGCGCCGCCACTGGAACACGCCGCACCACCGCCAAGGGTCGCCGGACCACCCTGGATTCACCGGAAAACGCCTCCAAAACCCGCATTTTTCGCTGGACGTTGTGGATGCCACGAAGCTCTGAATTCAAATCTGAAAGATGCGTTGGAAAGGGAATAAAATCCACTACACGTTCATGGTGTTTTTTCAAAAATCCAAAAGCAATTAGATGTAATTAACTGATCTCAAAGTAGGGACGGGGAGAATGAAACAAAAACAACAATCCTACCGTGTTGGGCTTCGCCCGACGCTTCACAGACGGACCGCCAGAGTTGCCGCACCTTGCCAAAGTTGCCTCGCCAGAGTGGAGGAGGAGAGGGAGGGCTGCCTCCTTCTATTGTCCAGGTGAGGAAGAAGAAGAGGGTGGGGGTGAGTTAAGTGTTTAAATAGAAAACACTTAACCACCCGCCCATCGGCCCAAACCTGAACTCCCGACGGGGTCGGGATTAAGCCTCCCCTGGGCTAAAAACCACGCTCTGAACGCAACAGCGGTCTCGGAATTTTACTCCAAGGCCCCGTTCAAAAGTTATAAAACTGAACGCCCAAATCCGCCAAATTATGAAAACGCCCCTGGGTCCATTTTTCACAGACGGGCCGTGCCTACAAAATTTACACACCTCCTAGGGTAAACGGCACGTTCCGAACTCAACGGTGTCCTCAGTTTTCCAATCCGAGCCACCGTTTAAGAGATACTTAAGTTAAGCCATTAAACGAATAAATTAATTAATTTAATTATCCTTTTAACGTTCCGAAAGCGGGCGAGGGGTCCAAACGTCCTGCGCCGACAAGTTTTATGTCGTTCCAAGGGTAAAAACCCCATTCTGGACCCATCCGTACACTCGGATCTCTGATTCGAAGCACCGTTTAGGAGTTATCCCATTTATTTGGTGTTCCCAATGTGAACGTAGTGAAAATTTCATTCCGGCCAACCGGGGCTCGGAATCGCACGCCGTCTGAAGGCGCTGCTCTGGAATAACATGAAGAATATTCCAAAGTCTTTCACAACAAAAATCGGGTTCTTACATTGTCCATGTCTAGGTTGAGAATCATATTGGAACTAGTGACCCTGTGATTAATCTCACAAGTAACTTCTTGGGCCATGAAGATGGCACCCTAGAATGATCTTCCCATGATGAAGCTGTAATGTGCTACTGAAATCCATTGTGGTATATACGATGATAATCTATGATTGAGGATGGTAGCCAGGATCTTATAATGAAAATTGAATATGCTAATATTTCATAAATGAAGGATTGAAAATGGGTATTTCACCTTAGGAATGAGCACCGTAGAAGTAGCACACGCCACACTAAGAAGCAGGCCACCATGAAAGAAGTCCTGCACTGCCTCAACAACCTATTTCTTGACTAGGCCCCAAGAGGAGACATAAAAATTCATGGGAAACCATCCGGGCCTAGCATGATTTCTGGATTGAGAGACAATATAGCACCCTAAATTTTTTTCTCATCTAGAATACCCCCAAGTACTCATTATCTCTAGTAGAGACCATGCACTCGATGGCATCAATGATATCCCCATTCCACCTTGAGCATCTGCCATCATTTGAGGGTTCTAATTAAAAAGTAGTGATTTCAAGTAAATTTTAGCCAACCCACCAACCACTTCTTGGTCATCAGTGAAGGAGCCATCTTCTCGAAGAATGCTCGGCCTAGTATGATGCCTCTTCTCTTTGATGTACACATGAAAATAAGAAATATTTCTATCTCCATCTCTTAACCATTTCACCCTGGATTTCTCACTTGCCAGACTTTCTTGTTCCATGATCAGATTAGCCAAAGTATCTTTCTTAAGAGCCAGATCATTGAATGTTCCTTCATCCCATTCATTTTCCAGAGATGATTCAATTTTCTCAATCTCAAAGTTGATTGAAAGGAGGGCCTGGAAGTGGGAGGGAAGTGAGTTACTCCAGTGCTCTAGATCATTTTTTATCCTTTTAATATTTTTGTGAAGTCCATACCACACACTTCCCTGAAAAAGTTTAACCCGTGACTCTCTCACAGTCTGAACATAGTCTGGAACTGAGGACCAGCTGTGGGAGAAAAAGAAACAACTACCGCTCTTAGTTCTGGATGAGAGTTCAACCACAAGACGGGAGTGATCCAAAAGGGCTCACACCAAATGAGTGACTTTGGCATTCGAATACTCTGATATACTGTTGACATTGGCTAAGCATTGGTCCAAACGACACCACGCATGATTGTGCCCCTTCGGGTTGTTACACCACATGAAATGATCACCATTAAAACCTAGATCTGCAAGGCCAGCATGCCAGGAAAAGGATATAAAGTCTTGGCTAGCCATCCGAAAAAACACACCTCGACAATTCTTCTTTACACTATCCATTATTACATTGAAATACCCTCCCACCAAACAAAGAAGGGAGTCTAGGTTGTTGGTTCCCATCGCAAAAACTTTGGCGCGCGTTGCATGCCAAAATGTGAAAATGGTATTGGTATCGGGCTATAGTATCCAGTCACAAATATCTGGCGGCATTATTAGTAGTTGAAACATGATATCAATCACGTCGTAAATACTATATCGGCAGGTGATCTTTATCAATAGGCATTGTCGCAAAATATTTCTAACTATAGGGTATTTGCAATTGGTCTCATCACAAATGGCACTATATGTGACGGGAGTCCTGTTGCAAATAATCTCATCAAAACAAATCAAACTTATATATATACCCCCATTCGTTTTTCCCTCATTCTACTCCATTCTCTACTCATCTCCCCCTCTAATGGAAAATTTTCTCTCAAAATTTTTCAAATTTTAATATTTTAATTCGGGACATTATTCGCAACTTATATCCTTCGAAAGTATCAGTTTTAAGGTATTTATATATTTCTTTTATTTTTTACTTAATTCAATTTATATTATTTTAGTTATAAGTATTATTAATTAGTTGTAGTGAAATTAAATTAGAATTAGATAGTTTTATTTTTCATTGTTTAGGTTTATTTTTTACAAATAATTATGTGTGATTAATATGATTTAGTATTAATTAATAGTTGTTATATTAATTAGTAGAAATTAGTATTAAATTGTAACAATTAGTATCAAATTGTAATAATTAGTATTAAATTGTAATAATTAGTATTAAATTGTAATAATTAGTATTAAATTGTAATAATTATTATTAAATTCTATAAATTAGTATTAAATTGTAATCACTTGAAATAAACTTCAATTATTAGATATAAATTACAATAATTAAAAATAAATTGCCAAAATTATTAATAAATTGCAAATATTAGAAATAATTTACAATAATTAGTAATAAATTTCAAAAAATAGTAATAAATTCGAACAATTAGTTATATATTAGAATAATCCGTAATAAATTCGAATAACTAAAAATAAATTGTAATAATTAGTAATAAATTCTAATAATTAGTAATAAATTGAAACAATCTGTAATAAAGTAAAAGAATTAATAATAATTAGTAATAAAATATAATAAGTAATAATAAATTATAATAAGTAGTAATAATTTATAATAATTAGTAATAAATTTTAATAATTAGTAATAAATTGTAATAATTAGTAATACATTGTAATAATTAGTAACAAATTGTAATGGTTAGTAATAAATAGTAATAATTAGTAATAATTAGTAACAAATTATCATAATTAGTAATTAATTCTATTAATTAGTAATAAATTCTAACAATTAGTAATAAACTGTAATAAATTGTAATAAATAGTAATAAATAAACATAATTATTAATAAATTGTAACAATTAGCAATAAGTAGTAATAAATAGTAGTAATTAGTAATTAATTGTAATAATTAGGAATAAATTGTACCAAGTAGTAATAAATTGTAATAACTAGTTATAAATTGTAATAATTAGTAATAATTAGTAATAAATTGTATTTGTAACAATAACTAATAAATTGTAATAATTGGTAATAAATTATAATAATTAGTAATAAATTGTAATAATAAGTAATAAATTCTAATAAATAGAAATAAATTGTAATAATTTGAAACACATTGCAATAATTAGTTATAAATTTCATCAATGAATACTAGATTGTAAAAATTAGTAATAAATTGCTCTAATTAGCAATAAATTGCAAAAATTGGTAATAAATTTGCAACAATTAGTAATAGTTAGTTATAAATTGTAATAATTAGTAGTAAATTGTAATAATTAATAGTAAATTGTAATAATAAGTAATAAAATGTAATAATTAGTTATAAATTGAAATAATTAGTAATAAATTATTGTAATTAGTAATAATTAGTAATAATTAGTGATAAAGTTTAATTATTAGCAATAAATTGTAATAATTAGTAATAAATTGTAATGATTAGTACTAAATTGCAATGATTAGTAATAAATTATTGCAATTAGTTATAATTATTAATAAATTGCAAAAATTAGTAATAACTTGTAACACTTAGTAATAATTTTTAATAAATTGTAACAGTTTGTAATAAATTGTAATAATTAGTAATAATTTGTAATAATTATTAATAAGTAAAAATAATTTGTAATAAATTCTAATAATTAGTATTAATTAGCAATGATTAGTTATAAATTGTAATAATTAGTAATAACATCTATTAATTAGTAATAAATGAAATAATTAGTGAAAAATAGCAATAAATTGTAATAAATTGCAATAATTTGTTATAAATTGAAATAAATTGTAATAAAATATAATAATTAGAAATAAATTATAATAATTTCCAATAAATTGTGATAATTATTAATAATTTGTAATAAATTATTAATAATTAGTAATAAATTATAATAATTATTAATATATTCAACTAATTAGTAATAAATTAGATTAATTAGTAAGAAATTGCAATAATTAGAAATAAATTGCAACAATTAGTAATAATTAGATATAAATTCTAATATTTGTTAATAAATTGTAACAATTAGTAATAAATAGTAAAAATTAGTAATTATCACAAATAAATTATAATGATTATTAATAAGTTTTAATAATTATTCATAAATTTTAATAATTAGTAATAAATTATAATAATTTGAAATAATTTATAATAATTAGTAATAAATTCTAATAATTAGTAATAAATTTTAATAATTAGTAATAAATTAAAATAATTAGTTATAAATTGAAATAATTGGTAATATATTGTAACCATTAGTAATAAGTTGAAATAATTATAAATAAATTATAATAATTAGTAATAAATTCTAATAATTCGAAATAAGTTCTAATAATTTGTAATAAATAGAACTAATTTTCAATAATTTACAATACTTAGTAAAAATTGTAACAAATTGTTACAAATTCTGACAAATTGGCCTAATTTCCAACGGATTGACGACTCCCTTTTTCTTGATGCCTTATCTCTTTACAGTTTTTCTCCCATAGAAATCACTATCTAAAATCTATCCTCATGTATGGATATCCATATTCATATGCATGATAATGGGGAGAAGCATTGTGAGGCCTTCCTGCTCTCCATTATCATGCATACGAAAATGGATATGCGTACATCGAAGAAAAATTTTCATACAGATCTTAGTCAGATAATCTTTCAAGGAGATGATTCTTTGGGAAAATGAGGCACTTTTTACAATAACTCATCTTCTCTATCATCTACTAAAATCACTTTGAAAAATCTGGTCAGACGTACAAATATTCATTTTTGTATGTATGAAGATGGAGAGCAGGGAGGCCTCACTACACTACTCTCCATCTTTATGCATACATATATGGATATTCATACGTTTGAGGAGATTTTTTATAGTGTTTTTAGTCGGAGACAGTGGAGATGAGTCATTGGGAAAAAGGGATGCGGCCAACCCACTAGAAATTGTGTAGCCAGAAATTAACAATTATTCGTATAATTTAGTTTTATATAATAATAATTAGTTGTAATTAGTATAAGTTATTATAAGTTAGTGTGGATTAGTATAAATTTTTTAAAAGATACTATAAATAATATATGCAATAATAGAAATTAGAATAATTTGATAGAAAATGGAATTTAACAGTCTCCTCTTTTTTGGATAGTGTTTTTCTTAAATAAAATATACAAAAATACTAATTATTTATTATTATTTTTTGAGAAATATGGAATAAGGAAGCCGAAGAAAATCATTGTTAGATGATCAAGCTGGAGATTTTCATTATTTTATAATTTTCTGTTATATTAATAATATTATTATTATTATTTCATGAGTAATAATAATAAAAATAATAGTATATTATTTTTATTATTATATGAATATTATTTTATAATTTTATAATTTATCTTATTTTACCAATATTATTATTAATATTACATTAATATTTATATTTTTTTCCCTTACTTTTTTAATTTTTTTAAAACATTTTTTGATGGGCCCCATCGCAAATAGTATTGGAAAAGACATGTCGCAAAACAATATTTCAAAAACTCAGCATGGTTTTTTTGATGGGCCCTGTTGCAATTTTTTTTTGCAATGGGCCCGTCAAAAATAATATTTGAGATGGGACCATCAAAAGAAGGTATTTTAAAATCAAATGCAAGCTATTTGTGATGCCCTTTTCTACAATGGGGTCTTTTCGACGATATCCATTTTTAAATTCCCCATCGCAAATATCTCATTTTACAATAGTACTAAAAATATCCATATAAATATCCCTTGGGATATTACTATGTTTTTCTCACCATTTTTTCCAAAGGATAAATAAAAATTTCCATTGATATAAACTAAGATACTAAGACTTAATATAGAAGCATATTACATCAACTTAGATGAATATTTAGAACATTACAATTGTATATTCCTAAGGACAATAATAGTTTAGTATATTTGGAAACATGGAAAAAAAATATTCTAATTTGGTGAAAGATCTCAAAATTATCCCATAAATATCTCCCCCTTTATTACTCCTACTTAAAAACATTCTCAATAACTTGGGGAAAGAAAACATAAGAAATTGTGAGATCAGATGTTCAATAAGGTTAAATAAAAGAAATATGTAAGCATAACCTGAGAATAATGGAATGAGAACATTAGAATAACATTTCAATATCATACCAATAACATGAAAGATCATATACACGAGTCATGGCATAATCATGGGAATCTCATAAGACATGAATCATAAAGGAATCAAGAGAATGATCAATGATAACATAACATGGGAATAAGATATAGAATTGTGGAATACACATAAGAATATAAAATATTAGTTCATGAATATTTACCATGACCATCATGACATGTTATGCTTGGGATAATCACCCATGTACCTAATTCAAGATTCTGATGTCTTCATGTGTACCCTCTTGTTTTAGTATTGGGATTCCTCCCATGTACCCTCCTGTTACAGGCTTTGGATTCCCTCTGGTGTACCCTATTTTTATGGTCTTAGGATGACCTCCTATTTGCCCTCACGTTATGGGTTTGGGATACCCTACCATTTTCCTTGTTGTTACGGTTTTGGTATTCCCTCCCATATAACCTCTTGTTACACAATTGGTATTCCCTCCCGTTTACCCTCTTATTTCGGGATTGGGATGCTCTCTCACGTACCCTCTTGTTAGGGGAATCAAATTCCCTCTTACTTACCCTCTTGTGTAGGGCTTTGAATGACCTCATATTTTCCCACTTTTTTTATGAATGGGATTCTCTCCCATGAAACCTATTGTTATAGGATTTATATTCTTTCTTTTTTACCCTCTAGTTATAGTATTGGGATGTAACTATATTTACCCTCTTACTATGGGCATTGGATTCCTTCTTGTTTACCCACTTGTTATGGGCTTTGGTTGACCTCTCATGTACCCTTTGATCTCATTAAACATTTATCATTACCCAATTATTTAGAGGGAGATATAGGTCCTACCTATTATGTAATGAAATCATACTTTCATGTTCCACAAGATAAAAAACATTCATCATGTCATGATCTATAAGAAAAAAGATTGGATTCATAAACGTCCCATAATAACCAATGAAATTAAATGGGTGTCATAAACATGTCATCATATAATATATTATTGGAAATTGATAGTTTTCATAATATTTTTATCAAATAATAACCCATGAAAAGAAGCGTTTTTCATAGTCATTATATCATTGTAGAACTCATGGAAGGGGAATGAGACTCAAAAACATCATGCCATCAAAACATAAACCATTTAGAGAAATAATATGAATAGTATTCATGGATCATATCCCTAGTAAGTAATATGTAACCACAACAGATTTCATTTTAGACGAAAATAATTTTGAATAATCCTTTAAAAACATTTCTTGGGGAAAATATACTTTCCTATTTGAAAAACTATTTTTAAAACATAAAACAGTTTGAAAAATTTTTCATTTGAAAATAACCCTGAAATCTTATAAAATAATATTTGAAAACCATTTTACATACTTTTTAAAATATAAAGAAATTAAAATAGATTTAATTGAAAATTAGAAAAAATAATATCATTTAATAACATTTTTGAAAACATTTTTATAAAACATGGTTTTTGAATAAAACAGATTTCTAACAGAATGGAGAAATAAAGTCATATTTCCTTAAATCATTTTATTAATCATATTAAGTTCTGATGATTTCAATAATGGTACCATTATATGAATATATCATGAATAGCTATAGGGGAAAATATTTTTAATAGTTCTTTAGAGATGGATCATAATATATCATCAATAGAATCATAATCATAAATAAGCATTATAAATGATGAAATTATAGCAGAAAATTATTACCACTTTGGTAACATTGAATCATAATCCCCTGAAATAATAAAATTAACTGAATATTAAAATATAATGAAAATAAATATATTCCTGGTATACCATGTCAAAAGGTTTATATACACTTCATAGAATAATATAGATGCATAACATGGAATGTGTCTCAAAGAAGGTATATCATAACAAAAATACTTTACCGATTTTATATTTATTGAAGCATAAAACCCATGAAAGATATATCATAAAATGGATATGTAAATACCCATAAATTTAACAAAAAAATATAATAGAATACATTAATGGTTATTATATACCCCTCACAAAATAAAGGATAGGTGAATAAGGTATAAGTCTCACATAAATAAAAGTGAGGCTAGAGATCCCCTTACAACTTATGTAACTTGTGAATAGTGACCCCCTTGAAAGGATAACATAAATTTAAAAGTTTAATATAATTAAATGAATAAAATTCATGATATAAAATATCATAGGGATGTATATACACAACACAACAAGACTAATTGGTGATTATAGCATATTCCTCACAGAAATAATTTTGAGACGAGAAAACTCTTTCCTTAAGTCTAAACTTTATTTATACATGTTCACAAATCATGTATAATAGATATAATATTATCATAAGTACCCCTTAAAACCATATTATAATATATAATATGACATATTATTTTATTATGAATTTATATCACCTATTTATTAACAATTCCATATTAATGTTTTGTTTCAGGTAATAACTACTTTGTCTTTTTATATGTTTTGAATTTTTTTCTTGATCCTATAAATTAGATGGGGATTTACTTATTTAAAAAATGTAAAACATGATTTAATTATCATAAATATTCAAGATATAAATATTTATAATAATTATAATAGATATAAATATGAAATAGAATATACCATTCATCGAGACAGTAGGTCATATGTACGGATGAACGATGTTTTCGCTTTCTTATCGTATTTAATGAAAGAAAGTAAATGATATATATATATATATGTAAATATATATACAATATAATTCTAGTAACATTATTTTTCATATATATAATATAATTTCACTAAACCCATCATTAATACATTCCAAGTAAAGTGTGAATGAGTTACATCGCTTTGAGGAGGCGGTAGTCCACACGTCCACAAATGAAGTTATCATATTTCCAAAGAATGAAATGAATGAAGGTATGTTTTATAAAATAATTATAAAAGCATAAATAAATAATAAATATCATATATATAATATAAAATTATAAATTATTTCATTATTCCCATCCTTGAAATATGGAAATGGAAGAAAGAATGACATCGGTTTGGAAAGCGGTAGTCCATCGTACTCACGATTGATGATTCTGTATCCCATTTGAAGGAAGTCTATGTGACTATAGGTAATAACATTAGAATAAAAACATATTATTATATTTAAGATACTCAGGTTATTATATAAACATATAATAAGAATGATTTAGTAGGTGAATAAAAAAAATAAAATGAAAGTACTTGTTGAAAGGTGCAACATCTTCTTTGGGTAATTCCTTTTGATTTGCATGAGAGGGATTCCATGGAAATATTTCGTCCAAAAATTGTATTATAGGATGAAGGGATATTGGTTGAATATTTGGTTAGTTTTTTTTGAGCCAAAATTGATTTATAGGTGTAATGAGAGGGGAGGAGAGGAGGGCTTTTATAAGGGGAAAAAGGACACATTGGGTATTCTTGAAAATATTTTAGTGCTCCCCACATTTTATTTGTCCAAAAAGGGTTAAAATTGAAAATTTTAAGATCATTATATTCTTAATGGTCGAAATATATCCACAAAATAATTTTTATACAATTTTAAGTTCATTTTTACACATCATATTCTATGTTTAATCATTAAGAAATCTTTTTTTTACCTTAATTACTATAATTAATTTTAATTACATTCACTAATATTTTGGTAAAAAAAACTAAGTTGAAATAACTAGGAATTATAAATTATTTTTATTTAAAATATTGAATCCATTTTTCCAAATTCTACTCATGTAAGTGGTAGAAATTAATCTTAGAGATGGGACGAGACATCGGGGTTTTAAAGTGAAAACAAAGTGTTCAAAAGTTTGCTAAGTTTTTACATCTAAATTCAATGTAAAAAATATCCAAATTTCCTAAATTGTATTAATATATTTATATTTAATGTAATCATTCCATAAAACAAATTATAAACAAAATTTATCTATTTTAATAAATTATACAAAAAAACAGTTTTCAATTAAAATTCAATAATTTCCATTATTCATTAGAACATGAAAATTCTCAAAAATATACCAAATATTCAACCAAATTATGTTTTGGAATTAATATTTCCAAAATGAATTTTATTTTATTTTATAAAAAATTTTGAATTTTCAAAAATTAAATTTAAAATGTGTTCTCCATTGAAATGCGATAAAATTACCCTTTTGAAGAATACAACTTTTTTGTTCATAAAATTTGATTTATTCTAATGTTATTCCAATTAAATCTATTAGATGAGTGTAAAAAAATATGATTGAATATTTAATATATAAATTTTTTAAAAAAATTCATTAATATTTCTTTTTTTAATTTATTTAGATAAAATTGTGTTTTTACATAGAAATATAGTTTTCTTTGAAAATGAATTTATTTATTCTCAAATAGTTCTTGCTTTAATTTATAACTACTTCATAACCAAATGATTTATTTTATATACATGTGTAAACTATAGATTCATAATTTAGTCAATATCATTATTCCCTCCTAACGGTAATGTGAAAATTATAACAATATTTTAGTAATAATATTAATAGTATATTATAGTTTGGTAAAATTCAATCTTGCATGAAACACATGTTATCAAATGGTCTCATTACTGTGTGTAACACAAGACAAACCTAGTATTGTGTGTACCAAAAGATAATCTAAGTGTTTTATTTAGTGCAAGATTAACCTGTTGTTCGATATAATGCACTCCAAACATAGTCCTTTCATATAAAAGAAATATTGTATGAAATGAAAAATATTAAATTAATTTAAAAAAAAACATCATAAAATATCAGGGTGTTACATGGACGAGTGGTGAGACTCAACCCAATATTTGTGTGTGTGTGTGTGTACAGTATCTTGTCCCCATTACAGGTATCTGATTTGTTCACCACACACCTTGATTGATATACCAATGCACCTACCTCGTTATTTTCTGATGTGGGGAAGGTTTTCAGCTGTACTATTACTATATTTTTAAATTACACAGATGTATGTTAAAACACTCAATACCCACAATCTCTTCAATATCTCTTCCACTATATGTCTCCGAACACCATATGAAACACCAAATATTTACTATTTCCACATAGGGAGATCTTGGATCAAGCTGGAGAACCATTGATGCACCGCTAATCACAATGGGATCACCTCCTAAACCTCAAATGAGCTCTATGAAGTTCATTTCGAGCTTTATCCATCCAATTTGAATACTGAATGAAAGAGATTCAACCACCCTCTTGATTCTCCATTACTACATGAATGAAACCACTGTCATGCCCTTAATAGATCACAACTACCACATTGCGTGAGCCTAAACTACCATGCACCACAAAAGGGGCTCCCTACGTGACATAGTATACTAAAAAACAAGAAAACTCATGGTTATCACTGGTGTTTTCTGAAATCCCACATTCAAATCATAAGGGGGTATTTCAAAAAACATATATACATAAAAATTTGGAAATAAAATCAATAAATGAAGATTTGGAATATGAGTTTTCTTATTTCCTATAAACGAATAATCTTTCCTCAGCCACCAGAGTTAACATCCGTGAGAGAGAGGCCACCTCCCTGACTGAGAATCTTATCCCCATTTAAATTTATTTCCTTTTTTTATTTTATTTTCAATCTGTTTAGTTATTTTTTAAGTAATTTAAATTCATATTATTAAATAATTCATTCATGGTTATTTTTTAAAAGTACATCCCACATACACTCTTATTCTTCTTCTTTTAATTTTTTTATTCTTATTTTATTTTTGTTATTTCATTTGTTTAATATTTATTTTAAGTTTAATTTTATTATTTTCTATCTCTTATATATATATATATATATTCTTCCTCCATTTTTATTTTTTATACTTTTTTCTTATTTTCTTACTCTCCTTCTAATTTATTTTTATTCGCTATTTATTTTATTCACTTATTTTTTATCTTACCACCTTGACCTCTTTCCCTCAAAAATTAAGGGCTGACTCTAGGCCTAGCCTATTAGAGGTAAGTGTTATTTCGATTCATTCTACACTCAAATTCATAAGATTCTTTTTTTTGGTTAGTAAGAGTGAAGTGAGTGAGTGTGGAGATTGTTGTAACATCCCAGTTTCGGGTACTGCACGGAAGTTCCCCAGACCTGGTTAGTCACATAACATGAAGCACATTTTCACAAAACCTAGAGGATTCTGACTAGCAATGAGGGCCATGATCCGGTAGTGGGGAAACTATTCCCTTATTGGAAGAGTATACAAAGTGGTATAATAATAATAAATAATAGCGGAAAACTGGTAGAAATAACAACTTCAACATATATATAAATAAATGATGCATGTCACAACTATCTTGGAAAGCAACCAAATAAGTCACAATGATGGAAATACAATACTGGAACCAATGTACTGAAAATATTAAACTCCAACAGCATCTTAAGCCTTACCTTGGTCCCATGCTCTCCAGCTCCAACAACACTCAAGTACCTGATGAAGAAGGGAGAATTCCCTTTTCTATACCTGCAACCATATAATCTATTTAGTCCCAAAAACATGACCCAAATAGGGTGTGTGGTGAATCCAAGTAGGCAACAACCAAAATATTTGTTCCTAATTTTCGGTGAATATATATAGTAAGTAATAAGAATAATGAATCAATAAACGAGGAAGTACTCAAAAAATAAACAATCCTACAGTTTCCAATTTCATTCATTACCTTTATTAATTATTCAAACCATTGAATAATGTATCCTCAGTATCTATCCTAAACTCTGTATCCCCCTGTATAACAAAAAAACAAACGTCTCAAAAGATCATCTAAACAAACAATTAATACGGAGTCCAAGCTTCTTCTTTGGATTGACATACTCATCACAAAATTAAATTATTCACAAGAAATCCTCAAGGAAATTTCTCATAGTTTAATCCCCTCTAGTTTCACATATCATCAAATCAACAAATAATAATTACCCACTAGGAAATCTCACACAGTCTAACCTTTTTGGTCACATGAAGCACTAATCAAATACAACAACCATCTAGGTAGGTCTCATGGTCAATACCCCTTGGACTTCCTAGAAATAATAAATTATAATTAAACTTTAGAATATCTCACAATCAATGCAATATGGCCGAACATTCATTTTTCAATGAACCTCTGTATAGCTCTCACATTCTAACCTGTCTGGTAAATTAAACCATGGAAGCTCTCATAGTCAATACCTCTGGTCATTCATAACAACAATTCCTAATTACAAGACCCTACCTCGGGAAACTCTCACAATCAATTCCCCTTGGTCATACGTTTATAATGTGAAACACATGTATCTTATATAAACATAAACTTCATCCTAACAACACTGGGCATATAAAAAAATCAACCTAACATGCTTTCTACAACCAATGTCTATAACCAAATCAAACATAGGTAACACATCCATAATAAATGTAATAAACCTCATGCATAATAAATAACGCTTTATAAAAAACAAACCATATAAAGAATTAAACAAGGTTAAATTCCAAAACATGCAATACCCCAAAAATGGGTATTCATCACTTTGATCATATATAATACAAAGAAAACCAAAGAAAGACACAAACCACATACCTCGATGTCGTACGATGACCAATCTTGAACTTGGACCTAGAATCTAATAGATCTACAAAATGGTAAAAAAATTCAACCTTGAAAAAAATAAAGGAGAGGAGAAATAAAGAAGAGAGGCTCTAGGGAAAGAGAGAAAACACTAGTGATAATACAATGTACATGGAAACGTCTTAATTGGAGCTCAGATGGTGGAAAGAGAGGAGCTCTATGATTTTCGACTGTACATATCTCTCATGTATGAGACACGTGGAGAAAAAATATGCTTCTGGAGATTAGACTCGACCTCGATATGATAAATTAAATAAAAAAAAGTACACGATGTGTTCATTTAATGTACACGCCGTGTATTAGCCTCAATCGGCCCCCGCGTTAGACAGTCTGCTAGGTCACCCACATGGCCATGTACTGGCTGTTACATGGCCAGTACACGATGTGTACATAGAAAAAACCTCATTCATTATTATTTTATTTAAAACAATTTGAAATCAAAATCCTTACTTGAATATGATATCTGGGATCTTAAAAACATCCCCCCCCCTTAAAAAATTCATCCCCAAATTACCCTTCCAAGGGAGGTGAAGAAGAAACTTCAAACAACTCTGGACACTATGATCGAATGTCATCCTCCCTGTCCCATGTCTCATCCTGTACTTCTCATTCTGTCATAGAATTCATACCAGATGAATAGACCGGACATGGAGGACCTTCTTGTTGTCATCCACAATCTGTATAGGGTTCTTTTCAAAGGATAAATCCACCTCAAACTCAACCTCCCCAGGTTGAAAAACATGAGACGGGTCTGAAAAATAATGTCGTATTTGAGAAATGTGGAAGACGTCATGCATAACCCAATACCTCTGAGGTACTTGCAATCAATAAACAACCATTCTAAATATCTTCTAAACCTCAAGCAGCCTGAAGTATCTTAGTGAAAGCTTTCCATGTCTCCTAATCCACTCGTGTCCCAACCTCAGTTTAACACGTAATAAAACCTGATCCCTGACCTCAAACTCTAGAGGTCTTCTCCGTCAATTGGCATAAGATTTTTGGAAAGACTGTGTAGCATCCATCCTCTTATGAATCAACTCCACCTACTCAGTGGTATCTTAAGAAAGACGAGGTCCCAGAATAGCTACCTCCCCTACCTCCAGCAAACATAGGGGTGATCAGCATGGCCTACCATATAAAGACTCATAAGGTGTCTCTGAATCATCACATGAAAACTGTTGTTGTAGTAAAAATCCATTAGGGGTAAGTGTCTCTCCCAAGAACCCCCAAAATCCATGAAGCATCCTCTAAGAATATCCTCCAACACCTGAAGTATGTGCTTGGACTGGAAATATGTCTGGGGATGGTATGTTGTACTCAAAAGTACATGTGTACTCAAAGCCCTCTGTAGTCCCTGTCGGACATGAGATGTAAAAGGAGTGTCCCTTTCAAAAACGATAAAGCATGGAACCCCATGAAAACATACAATCTCTTTAATGTAAAACCTTACAAGATAATCAACACTGAATGCTTCCTTGATTAGAAATAAATGTGCCACCTTCGTGAGCCTGTCAACAACAACACAAACTACATCATTCCCTTAAATCAACCTCAGTAATCCAGTCACAAAATACATGTCGACATCATTCCACTTCCACCGAGAATGGGTAACTGTTGTAAAAGCCCTGATGGTTGCTGGTGCTCTACCTTCACCATATGATAGGTGGAAATTTTCAAAACAAAACCAGAAACATCCCTCATCATACCTGGCCACCAGTACTGATGGTGTAGATATCGATTCATCTTGGTGACACCGGGATGAACTGACCAAATCGAGGAATGAAAATATCACATAAAATCCTCACATATGTATACTGAAAACCATACACATACATGGAAACACAAGATATCATCATCGCCTATGGTACACCTAAGAATAGGGTCCTTTCCTGACACACTCTCATATTGGACTAGGCCTTCGAAATCTTATAGCTGAATTATTTTCACTTGTTCCAGATGAGTGGAGGTTTCAACTACATAAGAAAGAAACATATGCCCCTGTCTGTCGTGAACCTCAAAATGCATATTAGAGAAAAAAGCCATAATTTTTCCAATCGCTTCTATCCTTCTTAACTAACTATATCTGAGTCCTCCATTTCAACGCATCAGCCACTATGTTTCTTTTCATAGGCATGTAGGCATGCTCAATGTCAAAGGACAGAAGGTAGTCAAACCACCATCACGGTCTCAAATTCAAATCACATTGAGTAAAGATATAATTTAGGATCTTGTGGTTAGTGAACACTGAAATATTATATCCCAAATTATAGTGTCTCTAACAGCGCAAAGCATGAAAAACTGAAGATAATTTGAGATCGTGCATTGGTAATTCCTCTCATCTGGCCTTAACTACTGAGACTCATACACAACGACTCCTTACCCCTACATAAGAACTACTCCTAGCTCGATACCTAATTCATCACTTTAAATTGTGTAACTATTTCCCAAATCTAGAAAAAATTAGTATCGATGCAGAAGACAATCTCCCTTTCATCTCATGATAGATTGAATCGTAGAAATCTGACCACAAGTACTTCCCAACCTTCTTACTCAGGTCCATCAATGGAATTTATAAGCACGAAAAGTCTTGTATGAAGCACTTGTAGTAGCCATACATCCCTAGAAAACATTGTACCTCAATGAAATTCTTCGTATTCTCCCAGGAAACTACTTATCTCACTTTATCTAGGTCTATTGATACACCTATATCTAAGATAAAATGACCCAAGAAGTGAATCTGGTCCCTCCAAAAGTGGAATTTTGAGATCTTGGAATATAAATAATTCTCTCTTAGTATACTCAAAATGATATCAATATGTATGGCATGGTTGTGTTGATTGTGAGAGTACACTATGATATTGTCCACGAAGACTACCATAAAAGAATCCAAGGATGGAACACTCAGTTCATCAGTACCATGAAAAATGTTGACGCATTCGTGAGACCAAACAACATAACCACATACTCGTATAGACCATACCTTTTATGAAAGGATTTAAGAGGTATATCTGATGGTCTAACGTGTAGATGATGATAACCAGATCTCAAGTCAATCTTCGAGAACACCCAGGATCCTCAAAGATGATCAAATAGATCATCAATCCTCGAAAAGAGATATAGATTATTGACCATCAACTGGTTCAGCTTCCTATAATCCACACAATGTCTAAGGGTACCATCCTCCTTCTTCGTGAACAATACAGGCGAACCCCAAGAGGAAGTATTGGGTCGGATAAAACCCTTCAACTGAAACTCGTTAACTGCTTCTTGAGCTCTGGTAACTCTGGTGTAGCCATCCTATAAGGAGGAATGGACACTAGTGCCGCTCCTGGAACAATATCAATAGAAAAATATACCTCTCTCTCGGGAGGTAAACCTAAAAAGTTATCTGGTAAGACATCTCTAAAATGATCCACCACTAGAGTAAAGTCTATTAGTGATGTCCCTTGGTCATCATGGTATAAACGTGAAATATGGGATCCAATTCCTCCAAACCCATGATGCTTGGGTCCAACTCTGCCCGCCTGGACATCCCATTCACCCTTGTGCAGAAAAGACCAACCCTCTGGTGAATTGAAACTCACCCTGTGGAATTAGCAGTAGGAAAAGGCCTAAAAAGAGACTAACCAGTCCATTCTAAAAATATCATCGAAGTATGTCATCTCTAACACATAGAGGTCCCATAATAAGTGAAACCCACCAACCTCAAGAGGGAACTCCTTGAACTGATGTAAAATACCCCTTCTAAGACCCAATAGAGTGTCTAGAATCATAATATCCTCAGAAGTAAATATATAGATCCTAAGGCTCTCCACAATAGCAACAAATATAAAACTATGGGATGCCCATGTATCAAAAATAGGAGGAGATAAAACTGAGGTAACTAGAATCATACCTCAAACAGTAGAGGGCCCGAGATCCTACTCCTGATGGTTCTACTATACTGCAAAAGTCTGACATGTACTGCGACCTTGTAACCGATCCAAACTACCCTGAGTTGATCCACCCAGCTGTGGCTGAAAGCTTGCCGACTGGATATCATGATCATGACCTTATCCTCATCTGACACAACCAATTAACTCTAGTTTTTTAACATCTTAGAAACTTTTTTTTGCACTCCTTAACATGAAGTCATACAATATCTCCTCTCACCAGTTGCAACTGAGGACATCTTGAAAAAACACTAATGATGGCCCACCTTGCCGAAAAACCAGCACTCAACTAGGTATCTCTCCCGAATGGTCTAAAGGATTTTTTTTTATTTTATTATGGATAATACGCATTGTTAAGGGTTAAAGGGGAACCCTTACATGACCCGTAGGCCCAAGGCACAAGGCTCAACACTACCCGTAGTCCAATACATAACCTGAAGGCCCAGATGCATACTATTTCCATTACATGACTCATAGGCCCAACCCACTAGAACTAACCCTCCCTAGATTCTACATCATTGATCTCCTAGATCCCCACATTGAATTGTTGATCGGCTATAATTACCCCATACAAAGATGCACGACTCATGGTTGAGATGGCGGTTTCCATACCCTCTCATTCTTCTAATCTGGTTAGCTCGGCATTTGGTGACTTTTACTCTTTTATATGATCCTCTTATGGGGCTTTCTCTATGTGAACTGGGCAGATCCATGGTCTTTGTGGCCTAGAGGCCCAAAGGTTCAAAGTCCTTTAATGATCTGAAGACCCTGAGACCCGTAGGCCCAAACCAGTGGCCCGAAGGCCCATATCAGGTGAATACATATGGCTGCTATAGTACCAAATAGTACCTTCTACAATAACTACTACAATACTTCTATAGTACCCCATAAATTCTCCTCTACTCAGTTTTGAACATCGATCTCTTGTATACCAAGTAGGATCCCTTACCACTCGGGTACGGGGTCATTGGCTCAACTAGGTATCTTGGACATAGAGGTCTCGTGTACCCTCTCTTCCCGCACCGGTATCATACCACCTAGCTACCTAAGGAAACATCACATGAAATCTCATAGTGGCTCTTCCTACTATATTTTGGAAGAGTACTTGCCTTGGATGTTGAACTGACCTGGATCCTAACTCCAAACTCCCTCAGATTACGCTCATTAATCAGCACCTGGTTCATTATAGCCATCATGGAAGTCAGTGTGAAGACATTCACCTATGATCGGATGTTATACCTGAGACCATCCCCAAAATTCCTATCCAAAGAAAACTTTTCACCTCCCAGAATAGGTGTTAAGCGCTGGAGATCATTAAAACGAGAAGATTAATACATCATTGAAAGAGAGCCCTACTCCAAATGAATGATCTCTTGGACTTGATCGGACCTTGACGTCTTGGGATAGAAGAAATCATAGAAGGTCCTTTGAAAATCATCCCAAACCATATCTTGATGATGTCCCACCTGTGAGATAGCATCCCACCATCTCTTAAAGGAATCATATATCATGTACATATCTAGATTCACCCTCTTCTATGGAGGTGTATCTAAGATGCCCATAGATAGCAAGCATGGCCTCCTACCAAGACTCTGCAACCTGTGGTCCTCCATCCACAAAAAAGTGGGAGGCTTTTTCTTCTAGAACACCTGCATCATCTCTGCCATAGACGAGGTAGGATGATGTACTCCCTGGAAGGTCTAAAACATCCTCATAAAGCCTTCACGAAACTTTGCATCAGCACCTATGTCCAGTATAATAGCCGGTTCCAAGACAGGTGCTATGGGAGGATCAACTTGTAGTCTTTGATCTATTATTCCCAGTGTCTGGTCATCTCTCGGCACCTGGCGCACAACTGGAGGATGTCTCGATGGCATGACTTTGCAAGGTCAAGCGCACACTGCATTTCAAGATTATCAAGGACTGAAAATTATAAGTGAAAAAAGTAACATGATTAGAAATCATTCAGGTTTTACAAAATAGGGTTACACGGTGGTTATAACCTACAAACGACGTGTTCCCTCTAATCCTTACATGGGCATGTACCTCTTCCAAACATAGTTGTGTAACACCCTTACACACGATTTGTTCCTTCTGAGACACGGTGTGCACTTGAATTTCCCAACATGCCCAACTAATCCTACATGGATAAACCACATGGGTTCTGTCAGCATAACATTACATTGTGTTCATAAATGAGACACGGTGTGTACACCCTAAGTTTCATCCCATGTTTTTCTACACACGACATGTACAATCTAGACATGACATGTTCTACTAGATGTTTCCTAACCTCGTGTCTCTACTCACAAATTCAGTCACATGTTTAAAGACTAAAATGCGTGTAGATACTGTACATGGTGTGTACTAAAGAAAATTTGTTTCATCTCGAATAAAAGAACACAAGGCATTTTTTCATAACACAACACACCGTGTTGTCTGGGTTTCCAGCTAGTATGCCTTTAAACCTACTTTGGAACCCTTAAAAACATTAAATTTTGTCCAAGGCATGACAAATTCTAACATGTGGTAGCCCATACTCTCGCGAATCAAAGTTTTGCATCCTTTTCTACATTATAACATGAAAAAATTCAACTAAAGTTCAAACATGATCCACAAAATTCTAATCCAAGAGGTCCCATAACTCCTCTGGGACCAAATTTTGGTGTCCATACAAGTGAAACTATATATATATTAATACCCTATAAAAATTGCAGGTATTCTATCATGGAATCTATCACAACAACATGCCTATTTAGCACAACATCTATCACAACAACATACAATCAGTAATTCACCCTAAATGGCATGACATGAATGCATAACATGTGATATCTAGAAAGTGCCTATATGATGCATGAGATGTCATAACCTCATCTCATCGGGTTACAATAGAAATAGAACCTAAAAAATATCAATGATAATATCACAAAACAAGTGAACCACCCAAAAGTGAAATCAAATCATCTGTAATTGTTGCAAAACAAGGAAAAATTAAAACATTCAAGGTAAATTGGCATTTCCCTATACACAGGTTAACTACTCTTGAGCACAACTTATTACCAACAACCCATTCATTCCTATCCCTATCTATCAGATCTAAATATTAAGACCAAATAGATAAGAAACTCATCTAATACCACTTTGTAACATCCCAATTTCGGGTGCCACCCAGAAGGGCCCCAGACCCGGTTGGTCACATAACCTCAAGCGCAGTTCCCCAAATTGTAGTGGTTTCCAACAATAAGTGAGGGCCAAGGTCTAATAGAGGTGAAACTATTCCCTCATCAGAAGATTATACCCAGCGGAATAACAATAATATTCAATAGTGGAAGAGTGATAGAAATAACAACAACAATATATATATATATAAATGATGCATGTCACAAGAATCTAGAAAAGAAACCAAACAAGTCACAAATCTGGAAATACAATACTGAAACCAAAGTACCGAAAATAGTAAACTCCAACAGCATCGCATGCCATAGATTGGTCTCATGCTCTCTAGCTCCAATAGCACTCAAGTATTAGATGAAGAAGGGAAGTTTTAATTTTCTATACCTGCGACCATATAATCTTTTTGGGCTAAAAAACATGACCAAAATAGGGTATGAGAAACATCCCAATAAGCAACCACCAAAATATCTATACATAACTATCATTGAATATATATATAGTAGGTAATAAGAAGAATTAATCAATCAACTATGAAGTACTCAAAAATAAATAATCCTATAGTTTCCAATTTCATTCATTACATTAATTAATTATTAAAAACACTTAATAATGTAACCTCGGGATCTATCCTAATCTTTTTATCCCCCTATATAACAAAAAAAACAAAATATGCCTCAAAATATCATATAAACAAACAAGTAAGACAGAGTCCAAGAATGTTCTTTGGTTTGGGAGACTACTCAAAAGATTCAATTATTCACAAGAAACCCTATGGAAATTTTCTCATAGTATAATCTCTTTTGGTTTCACATATCATTAAATCAACAAATAATAATGGCCCTCTGGGAAAGATCACACAGTCTAACCCCTTTGGCCCCACAAATCACTAATCAAATATGGTGACCACCTGGTTAGATCTCACATTCAATAAACCTTGGTATGCCTAGAAAAAATAAATTATAATGACCCTCTGGAAGCTCTCACATTCAATTCCATATGGTCCAACATTCATTTAGTAACGACCCTTTAGGTAGCCAACACAGTCTAACCCCCATGGCTAATAACCACATAGAAACTCTCACAGTCAATATCTCTGGTCATTCATAACAAAAATTAATAATTAAAAGACCCTACCTCAGGATGATCTCACAGTCAATTCCCCTTGGTCATACATTCATAATGTGAAACACATGCAACTCATATAAACAACAACTCCATCCTAATAACACTAGGCATAGAAAAGAAGCATCCTAACATTCTTTCTATACCCAACAACCATAACCAAATAAAACATAGGTAACACATCCATAATCAAGGTAATAAACCTTACGCATAATAAAAAACCTTTCTGAAAGAAACATACCATAGCAGGAATTAAACAGTGTTAAATTTTAAAAAATTCAATACCCTAAACAAGGCTATTTAACACTTTGAGCATATATAATCCAAACACAACCAAATAAAGGCATAAATAACCTACCTGAATGTCGTACGATGATCACTCTTGAACGTAGGCACTTGAATAGGACTAGAGCATCATAGATATAAGAAAAGGTCAAAATCATTTAAACTTTAATAACTCAAAGAAGAGGAGAAATCAGGAATATAGGCTATAGGGAAACATATAACTCACTAGCGGTAATCCAACGCACCTGGCGGTGTCTCAATCAAAGCTTGGAAGAATGAACGAGAGGAGATCAAAGATTTTTGGGCGTACTCCACTCTTTTATATGAGACATGGGAAGAAGAATATGCTTTTGGAGATTAGAGGTGACCCTTGTCTAATTAATCAAATAAAAATAAAAGTACTCAGTGTGTTCATTTACTGTACACGCCATGTACTAGACTTAATCGGCCCCTGCTTTAGGTGGTTTTCCAGGTCACCCACACATCCCTGTACTGACTATTATACGGCCAGTACACAACTCCCCATGGCAGCCGGATACATGGTGTGTACTTAGAAAAAACCTCATTTGTTCATTTTTTCTCTAAAACCTCCTAAAATCAAGATCCATACCTGAAAAGAATATCTAGGTTCTTACAATTGACCCTTATGACACTGAAATATAACTCATTTCTATTTTTGTTTAATTTTTCTCCCTTCCATCCACTAAACACAAACTCTTCATGCAATGAAGTTGCGCCATTTAGTGGATGAAATGACATATGATGGAGTTGTTTCTTGGAATATGTCATACTCTCAACTAAGGTGTTCAATAAACCTTGATTACAGTAGGAGGCGGAATTGACATTATTATAGGAATTAAATATTTCTCACCACTAAATCATAAAATATTAGTTTAAAGGTGATATTTAATGATAAAAATATAAAACTAAATTTAAACACCAATAATGGGAATGATGTAACCCATAATACAAACCCTAATGAATAATTTATTTCTTTTATAATCAAATTCTATCATTGAATGTCGGTTTACTCTTTAGCATTTCATTTATTTTCCAAAATTACATTATTTTCATAGATTTAGTAAATAAAATATATGTTATGTGAATTGGATTAATTAGGTGAAAAAATATAAATATCCTCAAGTGATACTATACTGGTCAACCTCTGTGCTGTATTAGAAAAATAATTTTTTTTCACACACTCTGACAGGCATGCGTCAGACCCTTTTTTGTTCATGTAATGAATATAGTTTCATGAGTATGTTTCTAATTCCATTATGGACACTCCCCAAATAATATAGGTTCTGAATTTATGGTTTGTGTTCATGGGTTCACATAAAACATGTCAAAGGGTGTCTTCATGACAAATAATACATGTATGAGGGTGTATTCCAAAAAAAATGATGAAAGTTTGTGTTTTTATAACTAACAATGATAATAGGTCCAAGTATCTACACATAATCATGGATAAAACATCCAAACGTGTCTTCTAGACAAGTATGAAATATCCCAAGATTTCACCTCATGATTAGACCAATATATCTTAAATATTTCCTGTGATCAAGGATAACAAATCCAAGGGTGTCTACTTGAAAGATTTAACATGTCTGAGACCATCTTCATGTGAGTTGGCCTACATGTATGAGGGCCTTAATATAATAAATTATTCATAGATAAGGGTCTATTCCCGATATATTTTACATGTCATAGGGTATCTCTATGTGACCGGGATGACATGTCCATGGGCCTTCATTTGATGGCATCACAATACTGGTGAGGAGTCATGTGATTGCGTGATCTTAAGGGGGTAATGTGATCGGGTCTTAAGAAAATATCCAAATTAATACATATGAAAAAATATCTCATCCATGGGTTTGAGTTTAATGTTCAAAGATATCATTCATATTTTACAAGGACAATGGTTCCATGTTAAGGGTGACATGAGGCCATAACAGGACTAATGAGGGGTCATATGATCATATAATTCCTTCACATGAATGATTCTTTATAGAAAATGTATTTGAGTATAGGAGGGGTGCATGACCTAGGATATATTTTTAGTCCACATATCATTGGGATTTCATGGATGAGTTTATCTATTTGGGTTCACAATAATGTCAACTTCGTGTATCAAGGAGTGTTCACATGACATGGATACATGCTCATGGATGTTTGTAATTTATGGATGAATGGAGGAATCAGATAAATTTTTTTTCATGATTTTAAAATTATCCTGCGTTCGTTTGACCATAAGTTAGTCACACTATGGATTCCTTTGATGGGGTTTCAGGATAGGTTCTTGTGATTACTGGAATAATTCCTCCAAAGGAAATTCATGTTATTCATCCTTCATTTCTTTTCAAATACTATAATATTTTTATACTATTATCCTTATCCTCACTTTTCTATAAAATAAAAATTCTTCCCATTTTTCTTCATTACTTTAAATATATGGGTGGTGGATTATATATGTAAATAAATACTATATTTCCACCACATTATTCGATGAAGATGTAATGTGTACCATCTTAAGGTTGTGGAGAACTTTTCATGATAAACTCTACATGATATATATGTGTTTTTAGGATGAATTCATGTAATTGATCCTTGGTATGTAGACAAAAAACACATGAAAACTATCGGGGTCCTCATGTGATCATTTTGAATACTTCATATGATGACTCAAAAAGTCCATTGAAAAACATTATACAACCATCAAAGGTATCACATAAAAGGAAGTTATAAATGATAGGAGGTTCTCACACTCAAAGTCACGCATTCTTCACATGATACCAAAATCATATCAGATTCAATTTATACAATTTCTACCACTAGATCGCGTGATAATTGGTACTTATCATGTTGGATTCAAATAGTTCATGTGATTGGACTTCAATTCAAATGATGCTTCAACATTTATATTTTATTCAAAGTACTACATGTGTTCAAGATAATGGTTGCATGCATGGCATCGAGTTATTTTATCATGGATGTATTACCATGACTGGTTTCACATGATCATGAATCATGTGATCATGATTCACTTAACCACATGATACCTAGGTGGAAAATAACATGAAATTTTTTGATTACATTATACAACAATTAATCTCCATATTGAATTTCATTACAATTTTCATGATGACTTCAAGAGCTTTGCATGATAAAAAAATTGTCGGTGGAAAACCTACTTGAAAAAAACTAATTCATTCATACAATGGGAGAATGTAAATGATAGAATATTATAATGAAGGAAGATGCACTATGTATCATGTGAAGCTATGTTGATGTCATCTGGCTTCATGTGATCATTATCACTTGATCACATGATCCTTAGTCCAACTCATGATGGATTCATGTAGTTCATAGGATAATATCATTTCTCATCCCTTAGTAGTATCGAGTTTTTTGAATAATAAAAGAGTGTCTTGAGATCCATTGAATAAAACCCTTGGAATTTAATGGGTTGAATACTATGGATCTTTTTAAAATGTGACACTATAGTGAATATCTTATTAGGATGATTGGGCAATTGATCATGCAAAAGAATCAGGTGATGAAATAATGATCATTAGTACGCCTTTATACATTGTTTCATATTCTCATGATGGATTGGTGATTATTTCTAGATGTTAATGGAACCAATTGAACTTCTCATGATAGAATCAGTTAAGAACCTCTCATGATCATCTTTAAGGGACAACTTGTTTCTTTGAAGAACCCCATGCATGCAAGATGAAGATTTCATACATGGGTTTAGGATGATCAATCACCGCAACTAGAATCCGAGAAGATGGTTTTAATAGTGGATATAGGTCACTTGAGTTGACATTAGGAGTGGAAAAAGTCCTTGAACCAATGACATCAAAGAGAGTGGAGGTGGATCCGAGGGTGAGGTCAAAGAACAGACTACGCATATTCAACAAATCATATAAACCATATTTTTATCTATATTTTTTTAATGTGTGAATAATATTCATGTTTTAATAGAAATATCACATCATTTTTACACTCAGGTGGTTCATGCTTCATAAGTCATCCTGTTTCACCCTTCGTTCGAGCCAACAAAGAGTTTTGACACCCCCAAAACTACACACATTCCCTTAATGTTCATGCCATGCCATTGGATGGACCAGATAGGAACCTCTTACAGATTCCATATACACCCAATTGGTGCTTGGATTTCCCATATTTAATCCATCAAGTCATCATCCTATGTTTTTTATTGAGAAATGTTGAGGAAACTCCAACATGTTCCCTATTTGACCTAGTGAGAGAGAAATCCATGCTAGGCCAACTTTTTAGCTAAGGGATTACTTACAATATTTAGAATAAAAATCTATGTAAAAATAGTAATATAAGGGTAAAAAATGTTCCTTATAAAATTAATTCCAATACCAAGTCCTTATATGGAATATATCAGTATTTTTCTATGGACTTCACACTTCACGAATATCCAACAGAAAAGTTCATAGTACAAATTTATGAGTGCTAATAAACCCCTGAGAATTGGATTCATTAGGAACTAAATTAAATAAAGTCAATGTTAAACATAGACAACTTTTCCATGTGCATGATCATCGAAAGATATTTGACACTAAACCCTATGATATCCCTGAAGAGTGTGTCGCATGAAGTATTTTGAGAACTACAAAGAGGATAATATTGACTCAGGGTGTCTAATTTTCTGAAATTAATGACCTATGGATTTACTAGATGGGAAATATTATAAAGGAATTGGCTTTCACATGATATTAAACATGTATTGAGGCATGGTTATCATAAATCAGAGAGTAGATATAAATTAAAATATGAAAAATGAATTGATATGGAAAGTAATTTCTTGCTAGATCCAAGAAAAGGAACTTGGAATCGCTACATATATCAAAGAAATGGATATCAAGCCACATATAGTTAGGAGATGGAGGACTTCGGTGTGGATTAATCTCATTTAAAGGAGACATGGGTTTACGGTTGAAGAAATATATGTTGAAAGATCCGATAGAGAATAAGATCATTTGTATGACATGGAATGCCATTCTTTTTTAGCCAGAATCATGGGTAGGGACCCATGTTTTATTAGGTGTACAACATGGATCTGGTCCTCATGACATATTTCAAACGACACATAATAGGACACTCTCAATATTTAAAGGTCTTATTGGATGGACCCAGTCTCATGTAGTTTCAATACATGATAGGACTAGGTACCCTTAGATTAATCCTAATAAATATAAATATGCCCTAATTGTTTCCTAGGTTAGAGGACCTAGTGATCATAGACTAATTTTTTATAATTCCATATAGTGGAACCTGCAATATTTTCATCTCCTATATTTTATCCCTAACTTTTTCCTGAGACATTGAGGGAAAGGCCAAGTTGGAATGAACTTAACTTTTTACAAGAGTGATTTTATGGGTTTTCATGCTGAAATTTTTTTGTTCCTTTTCTATTTAATAAGTGCCCAATTTTTCCTATATCACATGGGTTTTGTGTCTAACAAGTAGATACTCAATGTTTTTCATGGGTTCCTTTTGTAAGTTTTTAACCTAGAGGTAATTTTACCACTTTAATTTATTAGTTTAAGGTCTTTAAATTTAGATGGGTGTTGTGTTGTATTGTAAGGTACGCTAAATCCTAAATTTTTTTCATAGTTTAGGATCTTCTATCTCAAACATATGGGGTAATATAATTTTAGTTCAATCAACTCGTAATCTTTTATTTCTATAGTTTTTGGTCTCCTGTAATAGGCCTTCAATTGATGTACTTTAGACAGTATTATCTTATACCTTCAGTTTTTGTAGTTTAGGGTCCTCTAGCTTAGACCTTCTATTACATTAGTTTATGGTCTTTTATCTCAAACCTATGGTTCCTTCAATTTAGGGACTTTAATCTTGGTCCTAGTGTTGTTATAGTTTAAGATATTATTACTTGTACTTGAGGATGAATTAGTTTAAGGACTTCTAGATTAGATTTCCTATTGAGTGTTAGGATTCATGGGTATTCAAGATGGGTTCTGGAACCCTACATCCTTTTAATGATGGAAATTCATGAAAGGTTTGGTAACCTTGCATCATTTGAAGGAAGTATATTCCTGAAGGGTTGAGACACCCTACATACTTTTAAGGATGGATATTCATAGAGGGTTCGAACACCATGAATCCTTAATTGAATAGGTTTGGTATATGGTGACATAACTATAGGAATTTCAAATCCACTAGTAGAGTTGGATTTTGGGATATTGCTAATAATGTCTTTAGGATTTTGAATCAACGACGATGAAATAGGGAATACATTTTATCAATAATTATATAACACACTGATGTTTCATGTTCCACTCTGATGTTGTTGGGGATCATAAGGGTAAGCGATCCTTTCCAAGAAAGAATAGTCACCTCTAGGTTATAGGTCAAGGCCTGGTATATGTGGTCCTATATGGGATTATATGCATGGTAAAGAAGAGGGGGCCCACTCTTTTATAAATTTTATAGAGGATTTTTTTTAATTCAAATATTTGAATGATAATGTGGGATATGTAGAAACGGATATCCATGAAGGGTTATTGCTCCTGGGAGTAGTTCTATTTTACAGTCAAGAAGATTGATCCCTGCATAATGTAGTTTTGGATCATGTGATGATGTCCATAAAAAGGTTCAAGAATGGATAACCAGATCCCAATGTTGAGAATGGGTACAATACATGATGATGTAATGTCAATAATTTAAATCTAATTGAATAGTCTACTCATGGGAATTTTAAATCATGATCTAGGAATATCTGATTCAACTGAAAATGGAGTCTATTAGGAAAAGGTCAACTATTAGTAATGGTGGAGACCAATATCACATGTAGTCCAATAAATAGCTCAAGTAATTAAGGGGGGATTTTCTCTAGGACCAAAATAACCCCTAAGAACAAGATATTATAAATTTTTTTATTCACCAGAGAATCCTAGTAGGGTCCATTTAGATCATCCAGTCCCTATTACCAATACACTAATGGGTAGAAACAACAAAAATAAATCATGGCTATGGGGTTCCGAGATAATGGTATCAAATCAAGGAATTCATCAGTGTCAAATTATATTTCAATGAAATGAAGGTATTTTATGGCAATCATAATACTTAAGATGGGTTTGTAAACCCTAAAAGTTGTGTCGTGATGTGATGAACATGTTATCACATAGAGGGAATGTAAAAATAATTACACTAAATTTTTCCTATTCCATGGGGTTTAGAGAGAATGGATTAGTATTTACTAGGGCCACAAGATGATCCCTACTGTCTTTGAGCCTCAATTTATCTTTTATACAATTACTTTTTCTGAAACTATAGTGGAAAAGTATTTATCAAGTATAAACAGGACTTTTTATAAAACCTCCCATTGAGATATTTCAACAAGAAATGATTTAAATCTATTTCACTATTAGTTTAGGGTCTTTAGATTTGGACATTAGATGGTAAAGTATAAAATCATATATCTTTGAACATGGTGCACATAGTTGGAGTTCATGGTATGTGGACCTGGTATCAAGAGGGTGTTAAACTACACCCCAATAGGATTCAATAGTACAAGAATAATCCAACAGCCTTTTGAGTAGGGAATGGGATTGTTATAAATCACGACCTAAATTTCTTGAATCATGATTAACGGTATGGTACATCAATGATAAGGATAATTTCAAATCACATTGTGGTGATGAGTGACACTTTGATGATGTTAGGTCTCACAAGGATATTAAGGTCCTTATTGAAAGGCCAAAAATAAAACTAGTTGACAGGTCTAAAACCATATATAGATCCAACACATCGATGGTTGAATGGAGGGATATTTTTTTCTTTTGAAGGGCCATGGAATGTTTATGGTAACTCGAGATGATAAAGATACAAAGTTTGATATATGGATTTAATATTTAATAATGGTGATTAAAGAACCTTGAAATTTGGTTGAATAGGGAATGCTCTTGTATCCCATTGGTAAGAAGTGATAATAGATGATGGTTTACAAAGTTTGATGTTGTGTAGTGGGGAAATTCCATACATGAAGTTTAACATCAAGAAATAAGGACTTAATGTTCACAATGTTTAACATCTTGTGACATGAATTTATTCCTTTAAGTTTAACGTCATGTAGTGAGGATGTGAGAACTTACATGAAATTAGGAATGTAAAGAATAAAAAATTCCATCTATTTTTTTTAATTATTTCAGATTATTACAAGTCTTTGGAAATTGAAGGCACATGATTCTGAGGCCTAGTGTGTTCAGAATGAATTTATCAACTTTGTTTTAGGTACATTCAGTAAACATGCAGGCAGGATTTCTTATCATTTGAACAGGTTCTCGTAATTAAAATCCAAGATCACTATTGAATCCGATGTGCCAAGATTCGCTTAAGGTAAGCTTCACTTCGACCGCAGTTGGTTAGGGAAAAAGATAGTTTTGGACTTTTTAAAGAATAATAAAATAACATGTAATTGTTTATTTATTTTATTTTTCTCCAACAGATGAGCGGCGGTGGCAGGACTGGTGACTTGTCAAGTCATTTAATGGCTTGAGTCATCAACTGCATAACTCTAACATTGTGAATTAAACAAGGTTCATTAATTCATTTAATGAACTTCATTAATTCATCAACGCATTAATCACATTTCCCCCTCCTAATTAAATGGAGCTCAGGGTGGGTTTTTGGGATGGATTCTTCAAATGAGGAAGCTCTGGTGGAGTTATGAAACAACATCCACCGACCGAAGATGAAATCTCAGGCAGCAACGATCCGGGAACGACAAACATCGATGACTCCATCAAACATGGACACTTCTCCTATCGCAACCATGACACCTCCAATATATCTTAAGGTGGGGGGTTTATTTTTTGTTTTTGGTTTAACATTATTGAAATTAATTTATTTAATCTTTAATGTTAGATAAATATTCTCCCTCTTGTTATCATGTTAACTCGGAGGGAAAGGGCCAAATGAACGAGGCCCAGACCCTCCACTGCTTCGTTCATGTTTCATTTTTCAGGGGAAACTTTCATCAATCTTGAAAGAAATGAGAGACAGAGGGTTATGTTGTGACACCGGATGTCCGGGAGACTCGTAGGTGTAGACGACACCAAGAATAGACCACCAGAGCATATCTGGTTGCCCGCGGAAAGAACTGACGGTGCGCCATGATGGCAGCGGCTGGTGGTGGATGGAGGAGACACGCAGAAACTGGTCGCTGGTGGTGGGAAGGAGGCACGTCATCGCACGCCACGGTTTCTATAGGTGTCCAGACCGAACTGGCCACACTGGAGAATGGGGCACCCGCAGGCGCTACCGGTGGAAATAGCTACGACCAGTGGGTCACGGAAGGAGGGTGCGGTGCGGCCCCACGCCACACTGCATCGGATGGAGTCTGGTCGTCCATCTGGCCAACTATTGCAAGTAGTGGGGTAAGGCCCAAATGATCGGATGAAAAGGCCGCATGTCCACTGGGCCAGCGGGAGAAACGGTCTGCCAACTGGGGGACCGGAAACGGCACCGCATCCGTGGGGACGGCTGGAAAAATGGTCTGCCATCAGGTGGACCAGGCCAGATGTGGAATAGTTGAACGAGCCGGACCCACCTAGCAGGTCATGCCGGACCAGCATCCCGGTGGGCAGGGCTAGACCCGCGGCTCAACGAGCCAGCGTGGGTGGGTCAAGCCCCACCTGGCGGGTCGGGCCAACCGCAACCCAGGGTCGCGAACCGACTGGGCCGACCCCGACGGGCCAGACCTAGATAAGTGGGTCGAAACTTAATGGGCCAGACCTGGGTGGGGTCAGGTAGACCTCGTGACTCGTTACGTCGGACCAGCTTGACCGAGACAGACGAGGCCCAGACCCAACCGGCCCCCGAATAAAGAAACGCTTGTAACTGACGAACTGGGTGTCCGTTTGACACATCGTCAGTGGCGTTGGGACCCATTTTGGGAAGCGGTCCTTTTGGCATATTTTGGTGGGACTGACAGAGTGAGGCAAGATCAAGGTGTGATCACCCCCATTTCACAGAAAGAGGAAAACTAACAGACTGGGCATCCGAACGACGCATCGTTTATGGCATAATGACCCTTATGACAAGTTGGTCCTTTGGAGATACTCTATGTGAGTTTGGATAGAGTTTCACTTGCTACCTGAGTTGGATCAAACATGAATCCAACCGAGCCCGCTTTAAAAATGTTCCCATATCTCACAGACCGAGCGTCTAATCGATGTGTCGTCTATCCCGTTGGGACCCCTATGATAGGGCGGTCCCTTGGGTATGATTTTTATAGGACTTCGTACCATTTTAAATATGACCGATGGCTTGAGGAGTAGAATCTTATAGAGATCAGGCGTGCTTCGTGTGAGAATCCAGTGGCTGGCTATGACATGAAGATGAAAAGTGACCAATATGAGTTAGCATCAGAAACTCTATAGTGGTATTATCTAGCTGTATGAATAATCATCCCTCCCTCTGTATCAGTGAAAAATACGGGTTAGCACCAACGACCAATACAGGTCAGCACTAGTGACCAATATGGGTCATCACCAGTAACCAATACGGGTCAGCACCAGTGACAAATATGTGTCAGCATCTAGTGACAAATACGGGTCTGAATACAGTGACCTATATGGGTCAACAGTGATGTTACTATAGATAAGATGATCTGGATTTACGACTAGTCATCCCTATCCCAGTAACCTTGAAGTTATATTTTTGTAGTGTACTGTCTCTTTTTCTTTGTGCTTCATGATTTTTATCATGATTATGATTTACCATTGTGGTATTTCTTGTGATGTTTTTATTTTGTGTATTACTAAGAGACCTTCGGGGGACTTGGGGTCCCCTAATGAGTTATTATACTCACCCCTGAATGGGAACCTCCCACACATGTCTGTCTGGTGCAGACTACTGATGCTCCGAGGCAGAATTGGAGGTTCGAGACTTGGGGGAGCTTGGTGCGACGGGATCAGTTGAGATCCTCTTCTTCGACATCAGACATACAACTACTTCCTTCCAGGTATAGTTCTTGGATATATTTCACTGCCTTTAATTTCTTTTCAGTTTCTAGGTCTTGTATTTTGGTCCACTATTTTGAGTTTTTAGTAGTGCTTGTGGTTGTACTTTACTCTAATGGTTTTACATTACTTTTGTTGGTTGTATACATCAATTTCTATTTTTGAGTGTGTAAAAATCCCTAATCCAATGATTTCCCTATTCGGTAAATTCATTTAGGTGCTAGTCACCAACCCCTGTCATACGGAAGGTGGGCTTGGGGTAGTCATGTTTGGGCCCTCTCAGACGGGCCGTGACAAAGTGGTATCAAAGGGCGGTCGGTTCTACCAGAAGAACTAAGACTCTACTTTTAATGAGGAAATGGTGTAAAGTGTCTTGAGTTCTATTTTCAGTACAAGGAGTCTAGTGTTGGTGCAGCGGCCGACGTATCCACACACCAGGGCCCTGAATTTTATTTTCCGACTTGGTACATGAAAACACTAGTTGATAGTGTTTTGAAATGGTTTCTTGATCATTCTTTATTTAGCTATCCATGTATAACTAATTTACCATGGCACATATTTCTTACAATATGACTCCATGAATATATCCATCCAGGATTCTTGTTAGAGATCGTGACAGTGGCCCACCGAATGATGAGGTGTCAATATAGGGACCACTCACAATGATGGCACCTTCGAGTGGTGTACCAACAACACCACCACTCGTTGAGCAGTAGATGCCACTAGTGGATCATGCACGCCATCTGAGTTTTTTTCTTGAGTTCCATAGATAGTGGCGTATGAGGTTTCGAGGCGAGATGGAACCCCAGGTAGCAGAGTACTGATTTGACGCAGTTTCGTGGGTCTTTCACTTAGTAGAGACACCCTCCATGCAGATGGAGATCATGGACGCTAGCCTTCTTCAGGGCGTGGTAGGACAATGGTGGATCTCGAAGTTTCAAGTACATTTGGAGATTCCTCTCACCTGGCTGGACTTTGAGAACCTTTTTAGGGTGGAGATCAGGGTAGAGATACTATGCTCTGTGCGTATTCAGGAGCCGCTGCATCTGCAGCAGGGAAACCAGACTGTGGCTTAGTACTCAGTGAGATTTGTTGACATATCCAGATACTCGACCAACATGATATAGGAACCTTACTTTAGGGCCTGAACCTTTGAGATGGAGCTTTGAGGAGAGATCAGAGCTATGACAGTTTCTCTTAGCATCTTGACGTATGTTGGGGTGATTGAACGAGATTTTTTGATGGATAGATTCCTTATCAAGAAGGCACCGACGGTGAGATCCCCTACCGGACGACAGTTAGCAGAGTCATATGTAGTTAGTAGTAGACATACAACACAGAATAAAAAGAGGGATAGACCTTCTGGAAGGCGACCACATGATGCAGGGTCAGAGGTGTGAGGCTTGAGAGGCCAAGGGATCCACCAGCGAGGCATAATCTATTTTTCCTGCGTGGGACTGGTTCACAGAGCTTGTGACTATCCAAATCCCCACACGGATTATCACCAGACGGTGAAGGGGTCACCAAGGCAGCTGTAGTGGCAGAAGCATGAGCGTCAAACTAGTGGAGAACAAGGCAGGGAAGTAGGATGTGCAGTAGTAGGTGGTCGGGGTCACCAGGCACTATCACCACCACCCCCAGGGAGTCTACCACAAGCTCAGAAAGTAGGTGGATGGGGACAGGCCCAACTAGAGGCGATAGAGGCTCACAATATTGATCTCCCTGAGATGATATGAGGTACAATTTGTATCTTCTTTAGTTCATCTGTAGTTATTATCGACACTGGTTCTATCAATTAAATATTTTCCACGGACTTAAATCGGGACTCTGAGATTCTGACTGAGCTTCTCGCTCGACCTTTGCATTTGGATACTCCTACGGGAGGATATTCAGCGGTCACACACTAGTGCCGATAGTGTGATCTTACTATCATACAAGAGAGTTTCAGATAGGATCTTCTAGTAGCGGCGTTGAATCCTTACAACATCATTCTAGTCATGGACTCGCTATCATCAGTTCATGCACAGATTGACTTCTTGAGACATACAGTTCAATGTACGCGTAGAGAAGGAGGTATATTTTCCTTTTTTGGTGTGAAGGAAAACATAGGAGCATGAGATGGACATTCACCCAGGAGGGTGCAGACGATTACATATCAGCTCTCTTGTGAGACCTTCGACATGGTGGATGAGGTGAGTCAATGATTTCCAGTGATGATGGAGGAGTATGATGACATCTTCCCAGAAGATGTCTCAGGACTACCTCCTCGTAGAGAGGTAGAATTATGCATTGACTTGTACCCAGTAACTACACCAATATCTAAAAAAGCATAACAAATGGACCCTACGGAGCTCCGAGAGATGAGGGTATAGTTGGGGGACATACAGAGGAAGGGCTTCGTAAGTCCTAGTGTTTTTCCATGGGCATCCTCGATGTTGTTTTTCAAGAAGGTAGACGGAATTTTGTGGCTATGCGTGGACTTATGGCACCTAAACTAGTTGAACAGGAAGAAAAAGTATCCTATAACAAAGATTGATGATTTGTTTGATCAGTTGAAAAGAGTAAAGTGGTTCTCAAAGATAGACCTCAGATCAGGCTTTCCTCGGCTCAGGGTACAGGACAAGGATGTACCGAAGACAGCCTTTAGATATCGGTATGGACATTATGAGTTCTTGGTGATGCCCTTTAATGTGACAAAACCTCCAACAGTGTTCATGGGTCTCATGAATAAGAACATTCATCCATACCTCGATCACTTTGAGGTGGTCTTCAATGACGACATCTTGGTGTACTCAGCGTCTAAGGAAGAGCACGTTGTACACTTGAGGATTGTTCTGGACACACTCTGGGAGCACCAGTTATATGGGAAGCTCTCTAAGTAGGAGTTCTAGATATATAACTTCCATATATTGGGACACGTAATCTCAAAGGCTATAGTTGCAGTGGATCCAATGAAGATCGAAGCAGTAATTGCTTGGGAGCCACCCAGGAGTGTTACTGAGGTGTGGAGCTTCCTCTGATTAGCATGATACTATCACAGGTTCATACTCGATTTCTATAGCAGAACCTATTAATTCCTAGATGAAGAATGGTAAATCCTTATTGTGGTCAAAGAAATTTCAACAGAGATTTCAACAGGTGAGGCAGAGCATGACCAATACTCCCATCCTGAGGTTGTCAGAGGAGGGCACTGACTATGTGGTTTACTGTGACGCATCAGGGACCAGACATAGTTGTTTCCTAATGCAGGATGACGTATTGATTGCTTATGGATCATGATAATTGAGGCCTCATGAGTAAAATTATGCAACTCATGACTTGGAGTTGGCAGTAGTAGCCTTCAAATTGAATATGTGGTGACACTACTTGATGGACGAGCGATTCCTTGTTTACTCAGACCACAAGAGTCTCAGATATATCTTCACAAAGAAAGATCTTAATCTGAGACATAGACATTAGCTATGTTTCCTCTAGGACAAATAATTTGAGATATTATATACTCTTAGGAAGGAGAATTTAGTGGCAGATGCACTTAGCCGGAGATCGAGTTTGGAGCTATAGAATGAGGCTTTATAGTAGTTAGCCTCTCTTCAGATATCTTACCTGGATAGAGATGAGACAGTTTACCTAAAGTTGATGGTAGTTTCCCCTCTACTCCTTCAGTGAGTCAGGGAGGCGCAACATGGAGACAGAAGCTTCCATACCACACGTGCTCTGATATCCTCAGTCCTTGCACCTTACCGATATTCTGAAGGTGGGGAGCACATTATACTTTTCAAATGATGTACAATTGTACCAGTGGCACTATGAGAGGAGGTGTTGAGGGAGTTCCATACATCCCCCTTGGCAGTATATCCATGCGTGATGAAGATGTATCAGGACCTCTAACATTAGTACTGGTGTCTAGGGATGAAGAAAGATATGGCGGAGTTTGTTTCAAGATGCCTCACTTTCCAGCATGTGAAGGCTGAGCACCAGGTACCAGCAGGCTTGACCCAACCCCTCGAGATACCAGAGTGGAACTGTTAAGGGATATCAATGGACATCATGATGGGGTTACCATGTACATCTAGAGGGCACGATACCATCTAGGTGATCATTGACCGACTCACCCTGTTGGAACACTTCCTTGCTATTCGAGAAAAGGGTTCAGTAGAGATCTTGGGATGTCTCTATGTTCAAGAGATCATGCGACTTCACAGGGTTCCTTCGATGATAGTCTCATACCATGACGCGCGCTTCAAATCCCAATTTTGGGAAGGATTTTTAGAGGCTTTTGGGACTAAGCTTCACTTGACCAAAACATTTCACCTGTAGATAGATGGTCAGACTGAGCGGACCATCTAGACCATGGAGGACATGCTTCATGCATGTGTCCTAGATTTTGGTCATAGTTGGGAGGACCTCCAACCTCTGGCGGAGTTCACATACAACAAAATATATCACTCCACCATTGGTATGGCCCATTTTGATCCATTTTATGGATGACCGTGCAGATAGCCCTTTATGCTAGACAGTTCCAGGAGAGCCAGCACTCGTGGGCCCAGAGATGGTACAGGCTACCACGGAGAAGGTGCAGGTTATCTGAGAGTGGATGAAGACTGCACAGAGAAGATAAAAGCCTTATACTGATAGGCGATGGAGACTAATAAATTTACAGGAGAGGGAAAACGTATTCTTATGACTCTCCCATCTATAGGGACTACAGAGATTTTCCTCAGGCGGAAAAATCTCACCAAGGTTTATCGGACCATTATTGATATTTCAAAGGATTGTAACGGTGGTGTATCCCTTGGCACTACCACCGAAGTTGGAGAGGGTGAACTACATCTTCCACTTATCCTATCTCAAAAGATATGTGCATGAAACATCTCACATCATTGACGAAGGTGAGCTGAAGATTGATGATGGGGCGACTTTTATGTTGTAGCTTGTGGAGATAGAGGATGGACAAGAGCGGATCCTTCCAGTGTGGTCAATACCTCTGGTTTGTATTCTGTTGCAGCACAGGAATATCCAGGAAATCACATGGGAGTCAGAGGCTCATATGCATTCCAGTACCCCTCTTTGTTTGTGTAGCCTTGTTTGGATTTCGGGGACCTAAATCCTTAAAGTGGGGAGAATGTAAAGACCCGAGAATTCCATATTAATTTTCTTAAAATTATTTGGGATTATTATGAGTCTGAGAAGTTTACGGTGTGTGATTACGAGGCCCGGTGTGCCCGGAATGAATTTCTAAAATTCTTTTAGGTACATTCAGTAAATGCACATGCGATATTTCCTATCTTTTGAACCAGTGCTCAGAATTGAAATCTGAGAGCACCGTTGAATCTGTCACACAAGAATTATCTTAAAGAAAGCATCACTTTGATTGCAGTTGTTCGGGAGAAAAATATAATTTTTTGTACCTTTAAAAGAATAATAAAATAACAAGTAATTTTTATTTTATTTTATTTTTCTCTAATGGATGAGTGGCGATGGCAGGACCGGTGACCTATCATCCCTTTAATGGCTTGACTCATCAACTGCATAACTCCACTATAGTGAATTAAAATAGGTTCATTAATTCATTTAATGAATCCCATTAATTCCACAATGCGTTACTCAAATTTCCCCATCCTATTTAAATGGAGCTCGAGGTGGGGTTTTGGGATGACTTCTTAATGCGAGGAAACTCTAGAGGAGTTCTGTCACAACATCCACTGACGAAGGTTGAAAGCTCAGGCATCAACAATCCAGGATCGACGAACACCGACGACTCGATCCAATGTTGATGCTCCTCCCGCCACAACCGAAACACCTCCAACAGATCACGATATAGGGGATTTATTTTTGGTTTTGGTTTAACATTACTGAAATTATTTTATTTAATCATTACTATTAGATAAATATTCTATTTCTTGTTATCATGTTAACGTGGAGGGTGAGGGATGAATGAACAAGGCCCTAACCCTTCGCCGCTTCATTCATGTTGAGTTATTCAGAGAATACATTCCTTATTTTTGATGGAAACGTGAGACAGATGGTCATTTTGTGACGACGTCAGTCCAGGAGAGTTTTAGGCGCAGGCGGTGCCAAAAAAGGACCACCGGAACACGTTCGATGGATCATAGAAAGAACAGCTAGCGCGCCATTCTGGAAGCAGCCGATGGTGGTCGGAGGAGACCCACGGAAACTGGTCGTAGGTGGTGGGAAGGCGGTGCACCGTCGCTTACCACTGTGCACAGAGGAGGTTGGCCTGATCCTTCCACACGGGAGAAGGGCGGCGTTACAGGCATCACCGGTGGCAGTAACCACAGCTAGCGAGTCGGGATAAGAGGGGGTGGCACGGCCCCGCGCTGTGTTGTCTCGAGACTGGTCGACTATCTGGCCGACCATTGCACATGGTGGGGCAGCACCCCATCGTTCAGACGAAACAAACATGTGTTCACGGGGCCAGCTGGAGAAACAGTCCTCTATCCGGTCGATCAGGCCTAACGTGGGTCGGCTGAATGGGCTGGACCCACGACCCAGCAGGCTAGCATGGGTGGGTCGAGCCCTACCCGACGGGCTAGGACAACTGCGGCCTGAGCCGGTGAACCTGCTAGGCCGACCCGCAATGGGCTAGACCTAGTGAACCAGACTGACACTTAATAGACCAGACCCTGGTAGGGTTAGGTAGACCCTAGGACCCGTTGCATCGGGCTGGCCTGACAGAGTCGAACAGGGCCCAGACCCTACCGACCCCTGAATAATGAAATGCATGTAACTGACGAATCGGGTGTCCATATGAGACACCATTAGTGGTGTTGGTACCCCTTTGGGGAGGCGGTCGCTTTGGCATATTTTGGCTGGCCCGACCGAGCTGGGCCAGACTGAGATGTGATCACCCCTGTTTCACGGAAAGGGTGGTGACTAACAGACCGAGCGTCCGAACGACGCGCCGTCTATGGAATTTGGACCCTTGTGACAAAGCAGCCCTTTAGAGATACTCTAGGTGAGTTTTAATAGAGTTTGAAATGTGACCTGGGTTGGATTAAACTTGAATCCAACCAGACCCTGTTTACAAAAGTGCCCATATCTCACTGATAGGGCATCCGATCGACGGGCCATTTGTCACGTTGAGACCCCTATGATGAGGTGGTACCTTGGGTATGCTTTTTTCGGGACTTTGTATCAGTTAAAATTTGACCAATGGATTGAGGATCAGAATCTTGCTTAGATCAGGCGTGCTTCATGCAAGAATCCAGTGGCTAGTTGTGACATGAAGAAGAAGAGTGACCAATACGAGTCAACATCAGAAACTCTATAATGGGATGGTCTAGATGTATGACTAATAATCCCTACCTATGTAACATTGACCCATACGGTCAGCACCAGGGGCCAGTACGGGTCAGCACTAGTGACCAATATGGGTCATCATCTAGCGACCAATATGGGTCAGTATAGAATGACCTATACGGTTCAGCAGTGTAGTTATTACAGATAGGATGATTTGGATATACAACTAGTCATCCTTATCCCAGTAACCTTGTAGTTATACAATTAGAGTGAGATGTCTTTTTTTCTTTTTACTTCATGATTTCGATCATGCTTGTGATATTACCATGGCGGTATTTCTTGTGATTTTTTCCTTTTTGGATTACTGATAGACCTTCAGGGGTCTCAAGGTCCCCTACTGAGATGTTATAATCACCTCTACATTGGCTCTGCCCGCACGTGTGTGTCTGGTGCAGAATACTAATGCTCAAAGGTAGACTTTGGGGGTTCGTGACTTGGTGGAGCTTGGTGTGTCAGGAGCAGTCGAGATCCTCTTCTTTGACTTTAGACTTACAGCTACTACCCTCCAGGTAGAGCTCCAGGGAAGATGCGACATACTTTACTTTCTTTTCAATTTCTAGGGATTATATTTCAGCCCATTGTTTCCAGATTACAGTTTTTCTTGTGGTTGAAATTTAGTATCACTGTTATAACTTACTTTTATTGGTTATTTACTTCAGTTTCCCTTTTTGAGTGTGTACATATCTCTAAGGAAATGCCTTCCCTATTTGGGAAAAGTCGTCAGGTGCTAGTCACCAACCCCTGGCCTACGAAAGTCGAGCTTGGGGTAGTCACGTCTAGGCCCCATTGGATGGGTTGTGATAAGGAAATTCATCCCTAGAAACACCCTGTATTGGTTGAGAGAATTTGAATACGGGATAAATTATTTTCCTTCCATAGGCTTACTAGTGTATATCCATATACTAGAACACTTGCTCTGTGGATCTTTCTCATGGTCCAAAAATCCATATTTAGATATGCTTCATACATAATTGAAGTGATTATTTACCACCATTTCATCCTAAAATAGATTATGGTCTTTCAAGTAAGACCATGACTTAGGTGAATATACACATTATATGGTTGTTCTTCCCTTGGTTTCCCTATTCATTTTGTATTAATAAGAATCAAGACATAATCATCTCTTTCAATCACATCCCTCTATATATATCTAGAACATATGTGAAAGGGTAAAGACACACATATTTTTTTTTTGTATCTGGGACTAGGTTTGATGAATTTTGGCATTACTATATGTCTGGTGAAAAGAGTAATCAAGGCTAATGTGGTTCTCATATGGATCCCCACATAGATCGAACTCGTATATGGGGAGATAGTAATTTTATCCAGGCTTACAAAATATTTGTTAGGATTCCACTATATTTTTTCAGCTCATGTGTAGGAAAGGAGAATTAATTCATACCTTTTTGTAGATCCATCAGGGAAGTTAGGTGACATGTTAGGGATTCATCCACTTAGGTAGGAGGGATTTTTTTGTAATTTATCACTTGGATCAGTGGAAGGTGTTCGAATCATCATTATGTATAATATAGGGATATTATTTGAGTAGTATGTGGTAATGTAGAATTTTAATGATCCCCATACATAAATCTAACTTCTGTATAGGGGAGAGGGACATGTTTCCCATGAAAGATAAGTCACCCACTATCGCCATCATGTAGTATTTATAAAGATCAACTGTATCTTTGAGGTGATGGGGTATTATTTTGGTAGAGGCTTTCTCTAGTGGGGGATTATTTATTGTCTCATAAACAACTAAGTTTGATATCATTAAATATGTATCATGAACTTGGGAAGGTTTTGATAGCGGAGGACTTGTGGCTAGACCCTGAACAATATACATAGGCATCACTTTGTATCCAGAAAGGTCTTGAATCAAGCCATATATAGTTCTATTTTATGTGAAGGATTCATGTACATATTCGGATCATGCATAATTAAGGGGGGATTTTGAAGACGTTTTCTTTCCTTCTTACTGCAACTAGGGGTGGTATATGTATGGACATCCCTGGTTGTAATGATTGTCATTGAGGAATTTTCATTTTGTTGAAAGAGGGAACCACCTTATTATGTATTGTTATCAAATTTAATGGTTGGGACTAGAGAAAAATACCTAGTTTTCAATATATATTTCAAATTAATGAGAGTCAATACATGCATAATTCTTATATAGACACTCCTTTCATAGATGTATCCTTTTTACAATGAGTTAATTTTTTTCTTCTCTTAATAAGCCTTGGAATCATATTTAGATTAAAATGGCCCTCTATATTAATCAATCTAGAACATGGGGAAAGGTTATTTCCATATCCTATCCTGGAATGGAGATGAAGTGTGAACCCTTATCATATATTTATGGATAGTATGGATATGATGGCCCATTCTAATATGCTTTTAGGAATTTTCAGGATGGACTATATTTTATATAGTTTAATATCATGTGACTAGGATATAGGATTATTATTTTATGGTCATGCATCTTTGGACAAATGGGGTTTCCATGAAAATTTGGTGCCTCAATGTATTTGGGTCTTTAGGGGAGATGCATACACTGAAATCAAATGGTATAAGAATGAAATGTTATAATATTAATTTTTGAACGAGTTGGACGCACATATGAGTATCATCAAGGGTATCATGATCTTCTTTAATATTCAGGTTATGAGAATTTTAAATCATACCCCATTAATATTTGAGTTAATGGGAGATGTGGACTGGTGGGTATATATCACCCTTAAATAACAGTCTAATCCCATATCCCATGTGGTCTGGATATAAACTCTAGAATTTAAGGCGGGCCACTCCTCTTAAACTAAAACATCCAATAGGAACAAGATATGAGATGTGGTTTTATTCACCATCAAATCCTAGTGGGGTCCCTCCATATTAGACAATACAAAATAATCATTCAGTATAGGGAGGAACCAAGAGTATGTGGGATCAATGTCCATGGGGTTACAAGAGAGTTATAACAACTAAAGGAATTGGTTGGTATTAACTCAAATATTGGAGATATAAAGGTGATTATTTGAGAGTGCAATATTCAATAAGGGTTCGAGTATCCCAAAGGATACTTAGCAAGTATTGAACATATTTTTTAATCAATGAGATAAAACATGTGGTTCTTAAGTACATAGATATCATGGAGATGATTTTTTCAGCATGATGAACTTATTTCATGTAGTTTAAGGTGATGAAACAAAAAAAATTCCATGTCTCTTAATGTCATTAGACTAGGACATAGTTCCCCATCGAGAACACACCTTGATCACACAATTCATATTGTCCTTCATGGTTCCCTAAGATCACATGACTAATGCTCATTGTCATAAACAAAATACAAATGGGAAGTCGATTAAGATGTGAAAGAGTACATAATAGGGAATATGTGGGGGTATTCACATTTTTACATGAGCATGAATCCCTATAAAAGTTTTTTTCGCATCAAGGAACACATTTGGGTGTAATTTGTATTCATGGATTGGCCTGAAATAGAAGATATAAGTGTCATTTTGTATCATGGGATGACATCAATCAAGCCACTCATCGTTTTTATATAGAATATTCCCTATGCGGATCGAACCAATATCTAGGAAGGGAGAATTTTTCTTCTTATATTATGGTTAGACCCATGATATGAGATTTGAAAATCACTACATATAAAATGATGATAGGAATCAAGCCACAGATATTTCTAGAGAAATCTCTTTGTAATGGTATATCAAATAAGTATGGAGGGGGAATTATTCTGTCTTTATTTTATATTACAGCTAGACCAAAGATACAAGATCCAAGAATTATTATGTATCTTGTAATGATAGGAATCAATCTATGTGTAGTTTTTATAAAGGTTGTGGTCCATTTAGAGTCTTGTTGTTGGGACATAGGTCTGAAGGTATAAACCACCGTGTTATTCTTGATCCCACTTGGATGTGTGAAAAAGGATGAAATAAATAATGTATTTAAATTAAAATATCAAAGATCATTTTTTTAATGACTTCTAGGATTATCATTACACTATTATAGAAAGATCACATGGATTTAAGGAGAACTGTTTATTTCAGGAAAAAATATTCCCTGGTTACAATATCTTAGCCATTGTGTTATTCACCAAAACTCCAAGTCAGATCCCTTCAGGAAATGAAACATCCCATATGTACAGGCACTTAGGAATGTTGTTATTCTCTGGAAAATCCTAGTGGGATCCATTAAGGAATTGAAACATACTGTATGAATAAGCTCTTAATAATTGTGTTCTTCCCTGAAGAATCATAGGGGATGTTTTGGATTAACTAGCCCCTATTACTAATACATCATAAGGGAAAACTCGAAGGATATGGGATCAAGGTTTATGAAATTCAAAGAGAATATTTACACAAAGTATCTAGAGATTTAGACATTAAGAGGGGTGACACACACCTATCATAGGTCATTGACAACAATAATAATATTTTTATGAGTGTTGCACAGTGGCTAACCATGGACTTCTCTCTTGTGGATCCTTTCAGTGTGGTCCACTTACTTTCTCTATATCACCTAAAATGTCACCTTTTTGTTGTTTTGTAATTAAATGAAAGTAATGAAAATATTTTAGTGTTTTTGATATAAAAAATATAAACTATCATGAAATGAAAACAAAATGAGTTTACCAAGAAAGAACATAGTTTTGGGGATTGTTCTGAGGCTCAATCATTATTCGTCTTCTTGTGATTGATTCTAGTTTGATAATCCAACATGAAATATCTTGTTTTAATCACTATTATTTTTCAGAATATGAATAGTTTAAGTCTCATTTCATTGGAGTCTATCGCTACATTGGGTACATTCACCTCACCCAACCATGCTACTCAAATCCACCACAAACATAAAATAATCTTTAAAGCAAAATCAAGAACACCTTTCCCTCCCCCAGGCCAAGTCTCGGGGTTAGCCTCTCATTTCCAAGAGTATGAGATCACAATTATGGATGGATGAGGAGATAGAGAGATTTACATAATGTATAATTAATTTTAAAATAATAATAAAAATTATTATTTTTTATTATTAAAAATTTTATTTTTTGAAAAAAGGAGAGAGAGAAAATAATATGGTTTTAAAATATGTGGGTGGTATTAAAAAAATATTTAAATAATAATAATAATAATAATAATAAATTATTATTATTATAATAATTGAGGAGTAAGAAATTAAGTGGTGAAACAAAAAAACTAAAAATATGAATTCATTAATTCACTGATAATTAAAATTAAAATTACAATTAAAATTTAAATTAAAACAAAACTAAAATGAAAATAAAAAATGAAGAAGAAAGGAGGGGGTAAAGATAGGTTGTACTGTGGCTCGTACTCTAGTGGGATCCCTACTTGACTGTGGGTGTTGTGCTGATGATTTGGGAAGGAGGTGAGGGCTTCCTTTTATAGGTGGAGAGGGGTTTTGGTTTTAGAATTATTCCTCAAAAACAATACATATTTTTGAAAACTTTAATGGAATAATATTAATTTAATTTCATCATGAATGTTGTGAACAAATATCTTACATGTTTTCCCCAAAACATTCTTCTTCATTGGCCACCGGATGTATAAGTTGTGATTTTTTTATTGAGTGTTCCTTTTTATGGATAAAGGTTCCATGAAGATTCTTTAAAAATATTTCATTAAAGGTCCCACTTTTTGATCTTATAACTCCATGAAATTTATTTTAATAATGCACCCATAAGTCATAGTTCCATTCCATGTGGAATCATATCAATTGGAGGTGTGTAGACTGAGTTGTGGTTCTGTTATGGAGGTGGGGTCCACATTGTCCTCCTGAACACTTCTTCAAATTCATTGATTTTTTCGAGCATCTATTTGTTCGAATCATATCTTGGTCCTGAGGTTGAAGGAAATAAATCAATGATTCATAAAAAAATAATCACTCAAATTGGATAAATATTCTAGTATTTATTCAAAAAATACCCTTGTCATAAAATTCTATAAAAAATCTAGATTTAAGCAATTTTAATATTTTAGCCCATTTTCATTATATAATGAAAATTTCCCAATATTTTAATAAAAAAATTAAATAAATAGGTTTTATCATTGAAATACACCAAAAAATATTCATTATTAGATTAAAAAATGAACATTAATTTTCTCTACCAAATACTCCCACACTTATACCATGCTTTTCCTCAAGCATAAACTCACAACATGGAAATCATAGGACACCAATGTTACAAATATTCAAATTCCAATGCAGTAAAACCAATCAATTATCCATGTCAAATAATAGTTTCAAAAATCCACATAAATTATCAATTCAATTTGCCATTTTTTAAAGAAACAATCAATTCATATATTTCACTTTTCCCCTTTGAAAAATGGTGGGACTTCTCCTTTCATTAATTAAGGCTCCTTAATTTATTATTATTAAACATGAAAAATCATGATATACCTCTATTTTGAATATTTTTTTATCATCACTCATGATACAATTCAATTGGAGTTATGATTATATCATGATAACATGATTTTTATCCATATTCTTGTAAAGGAACTACTTTCTATACTTTGTAAAGATAAAACACACATAAAATCCCGAGGACTTTTCAATACATGTTCAAATGACTTTGAGGCTTACGTTTTGTAGGATTTGATGCTTTAAAAATTAAGAATCAAGGAAGAGGTTTTTCCCTTATATGTACAATTCATGATATTAAAAAGTGTAATGAAATTATCCCCTTTAAGGAAGCAACTCCGATTTACCCTAAAACTCAAAGTAAGGTTATGATCAAAGTAAACCATGATGGATAATTTGTGTACCCTCTTAATTTTTTTCAAGTATTTTTTTCAATTTTTTTGAATGATTTTCTTGAAACAAACCTCAAATCTATCACCTAACCACATATGAAAAAAATCATCAGTCTAGTAATGGTGATTTTGGGTTTTCATGAACCACAACCCTTTTTTATCATATTTTCCTTTTTCTTATATTCTATTGTTTTATTCAAGAGGGGAAAACAATAAATACTACAATTAAGTAATGAAATAACCTTTCTAATATACTCAATATATCACCCTCACGCTTATTCCTTACGATATATATCATCCCTTCAACCATGATTTCCTTTACCACCACACTTAAACATTATAATAACATGAAGATACCAAAAGTAGGGTTGGAATGGATAAAACTGGATTAATACATGTATCATAAAAAACTAGTTCATCCATGGTCTCTATGGGAAAAATAAATATTGATTTAAAGGGGGTATTTTCAGGATAAGGGCTTTTTAAAATATGCCTCGATAATTTAAATTTATTTATGTAAATTCATATCTTTGACAGGTTCAAATTCAAGTTTAACATGTGGAATGTCCTAGTTCACTCAATAATCATTCTTAAGATATAATAGGATGTACTTGGTCTAGAAATCCACATGTTAATGGACATATGATTTGGGACAATCAATAATGGAATGATTTATAATACCAAATAAATTTCCATAAATTGAAGAAATTCAAATTATGAAAAATGGTTGGAGAATTTCATTTACATGAATCAATTAATTTCTTTAAATCATGAGTCCCTGTTTTAATATCCATGATTCATTTTAAAATTTTAATTCTACATTCTACAAGCCATGTAATCTTTAAAGCCTACAATCCTTGTAAGAGTTCCCCCTCATCCCTTGAAAGGGGGTTATCAAAAATTAATAAAAAAGAAGGACTTTGGTCCATTTAGGAAAGTTCAAGGATCATGTATTTTAAGCTCAAAAATATTAAGGGAGGGAGCTTCATGTTGAACTACTTCCTATGATCTAATATTGAAATCCAAATTTCTAGAAATAATGTAAATATAAATCTTGGTACAATCCCCCAAGTGGGATCTGAATTTTTATTGCCTCTAATGGGAAGTACCAGATGTTATCACATGTTTGAGGGTGGATAAAGCTTATTTGATTTGAACAACCACATGTGGATTTTCCCAGGTTTTATTTCTTTTTTCTTTTGAGGAGGACTCCAAGGATATAGTACACTAGATCCTCCACCTTCAAAATTAAGTGTATCTTGCAAGGAAGGGGTAGGATAAAGTATAGAACCTCCTCCTCCTTCGTTGCTACATGTGAAACATGTTCGTCTCCTTCTAGTGGTTGCTCGATATGTGAAGTTTCATGTGTCTATGGTTCATTAGGTAGAGCCACATGTATCTCTTCATGGTATTCCTCTATTATATGATTAATGTCTTTAGGGAGCTCTATGTGTTCCTCCATAGGTTCAAGTATAGGTTCTTCATCCTCTACTAAGTCATCGAAAAGATTGTATGAATCTATAAAATCAAAACAATAGGGAGTGATATATAATTAGGTTTCAATAAAATTAGTAGAGACAGTGTATGAGAAGTGATCAACTCCATGTCTTCATTCATATTCAATCAATGTCTCAATGGTATGTGTATTTTGGAGTCTTATGGTGCTAAGTGATGGTAGGTCGTCAGTCTCATCCACTATGAGTTTGGCCTGAAGTTAATAGATTTCCTTATAAAAATCAGTAAAGACCAGTGTCACCTCTTTCTTGGCCTGATCATGTAATACAATTGTCTCATCTTATATTTTATGTTTAGAATATAGTGAAGGTTCTTCTGTTGATTCTTTTATGTATGAAGTTATCCAATATAGTTTGTCCTGGAGACCTTGAATATTTTTTTCAATCTCTTGAATATCTTACTTGTGTTTTGGTTTTCTCCACTTCATCTTGGAAATATTCTAGTGGAACTTCATTAAAAGTGTTGGGAGGAATCAATGGGTACTCTTATTTTGTCTTGGCCACTTCATGACATAATTCTGGGAAGTACTCCAAGAATTTAGTGGTCTCTATAGAAATACTTTAACAACTGATTGTTATAGTGTCTCCTTGAGATCTTGGATGGGGTCCATGAATTCCTCCTCTTGGAAAATTTGGTTTCGTGCTCCCCAAATCTATCTATCCCATAATGTAACACTATCTTTTGTAGACCAAGGGGATTCATCTACTATCACTTGCACCAGAGCTTATTCATCGGTCCATATAGAATAATAATCATCTGAATTCATCCATGAAATAAATTTTTTAGTTTTATATTTTTATAAAATGAAATGAAATATATATAGTATGTGAAAATAGAAAAAATAAACAAATAAATGATTGGATCCCCGGAAACGGTTCCAGTATTGACGCACACCTATCTCTGGGAATGGAAAAATGCAATTATAATTTTCCAAGTGCATCACAGTGGTCGATCCGGGTCGCCTCTCTTGAAGATTCATTCTGTGTGGGTAGTTACTTCTTCTATATCACCTAAACTGTCACATATTTTTGTTTTGTATTTAAATAAAAGTGATGAAAATAGTTTTGTGATTTTGATATTACAAATATAAACTATCATGTAATTCCAAAAGAATGAGTTAATTAAGAAAGAACTTAATTTTGGTTTTTATTCTGTAGTTTAATCATTATTCTCTTTCATTTATTTGATTCTAGTTTGATATTCCAAACATGAAATCTTATGTTTTAATCAATATTCAATTTCAGAAATGGAATTGTTTAAGTTTCATGTCATTGGGGGTCATCACCACATCAGAGACATTCATCTAACCCAATCATTCTACTCAAATCTACCACAAACATAAAATAAACATTAAAGAAAATTCAAGAACACCTTGACCTCCCCCTGGGCCATGTCTCGGGGTTAACCTCTCATTTTCGAGAGCAGGAGATCGCAATGGTGTATGGATGAGGGGGAGAGAGAGATAAATAATTTATAATGAATTTTAAAATAATAATAATAATTATTATAATAATTAAAATTATAATTATTATAATTAAAAAACAGTTTTTTTGAAAAAAAAAGAAGAGAGAGAAAATAAAATACATCTAAAATAGGACAATGGTAAAAATAATAATAATAATAACAATAATCAATTATTATTATTATTATTATTAGGATGGTGAAATTAAGTAGTGATACAAAAAAAATAAAAATATTAATGAATTAATTTATTTATAATTAAAACTATAATTACAATTAAAATTTAAATTAAAAAAAATAAAATGAAAATAAAAAATGAAGGAGAAAGGAGGGGGGAAAGAGAAGTTGTAGTGTGGACTGTGCTTTGGTGATATCCCTCCTTGGATGTGGGTGTTTAGAGGATTATTTGTGAATGAGGTGAGGGCCTCCTTTTATAGGTGAGAAGGATCGATTTTTTTCCTTCAGTATTATTCTTTTGAAATTCTAGGCTTTTTAAAAAAATTAATGGTTAAAATTTCAAATAATGTTTTCATTAAAGTTGTACCAAAATATCGTACTCATTTATCCTAAAAATTTTATCTCCATTTTCCAATGGATGTAGGAGTTATGAATTTTTTATTGGCAGTTACTCTTTCAATAAGAAGGATCCAAGAAGCCTCCTTCAAAAAATTTCATTAAAACACACCATTTTTAAACTCATAATTCGATGAAATTTATTCAATAAACAAAACTATGATTCATCATTCCATTAAATGTGGAATCACCTCAATTTGAGGTGTGTAGACTGAGTTGTGCTTCAATTATGGATGTGGGGTCCATACTGTCTGCCCAAACACTTCTTCAAACTTGTTGATTTTTTTGGGAATCTAGATCTTCGAATCAGATCTTGGTCCTGAATAAAATTTTATGTAAACAAGTAAAGGATTAATACAAAAAATAATCACTAAATTCAATAAATATTTTAAAAGGTCATTCTCAAAATACCCGTGTGACCAAATTCTATCAAAAATATAGATTTAATTGATTTTTCATATTTTATCCCATTTTCAATATATAATACAAATTCCACACTATTTTAATAAAACATTTAAATATATGGGTTTTATCATTGAAAAATATCAAAAAAACGTCATTATTTGATTAAAAATATAGACATAAATTTTCTCTACCAAGGGGGCATGAAGTTTGTTTGTTGGAAAAGGAGGATTCCATATTGATTTAGAAATTTAAGGAATATGGGTCTTCATTGGAGATACATACCTTGAAATGAAAGGGTAAATGAATACGATGTTATAATATTTCATTGTTAATTGTTATGATGCACTTATGAGTAACATTTATTGTATATGAATTATATTTAATGGATAAATTATGGGTAATGTAATTCATAACCTATTAATATCTGATTCAATGGGAGAGAAAGATTGGTGGGTATTGGTCAACCAGTAATAATGGTGGAATCCTTTATCCCTCACAATTATAAAAACAACTCCTAGATTTAAGGACATCCTCTCCTATATGACCAAAATATTTCCTAGGTAAATTCTGTAAAGAATTATATTATTCACCAATGAATCCTAGAGGGAACCCTTCATATTATCCAATCCCTATATACAGTACACTATACGGTTAAACGAATGGTATATGGGATCAAGGTCTATGGGGTTCCAATATAATTGTATCAACTAAAGGAATTGTCTTGTATTAACTCATATATGGAAGTTATAATGTTATTTTATATATATAATAACATTAAAATGTTTTGATCACCCTAAATATAACACCAATATGTTTTGAACACATTCTCGGGTATAAGTGATAAAAAAAATGTTATTATTGAGTACAATATCATAAGGGGTGATCCGTTCAGCATGAAGACCTACTATCATGTCATTTAGCATCATGTTACTATCAAATTGTGATGAAACATATATTCATGTGTCTAGTATGACTTTCTTTAGTTTATTGTCATGCATTAAGGACATGGTTTTTATCTTGGAATATAATGAACCTTCATCATGCTAGTCAGGGTGGCTCGCCAGGACCTCTAAGCTTACATGATTCTTGATCAGTGTGAGACACAAGATAATATTGGATAGTCAATGGAGTTTCATGAGATTACATGACAGGGAATGTGTGGGTGTATTCAAAATTTTATATGGGTAGGAATCCCCAACATAGATTTGGTTCTCATTGAATAACATAGTTTTGAGTGATAAGAACTCTCAGCTGGGCCTAAAATAGATGATGCAGTTGTCATTATAAATCTAATAGTATGGGAATGAAGTTATATATATATATTCTTATAAAAAAATACCTTGTTCTGTTCAGAATCATATGCAAGGTAAGGGGTATTTTTTTACATTGAGGCTAGGTCTAGGATTAGAGATCTAGGATTCACTATGTATCTTATGGTAACATGAATCAAGACACATATAGATCTTATTTATAACAATTATCTTCGTGGATCCAAAACATATATAGAGATAGGGTATGATTACCTTTTTTATATTGTGGTTAGACATAGTATTTGAGATCCGAGCATAAATACATATCTTGTGGTAACTGGAATCAAGACACACATAGTTATTATATATTACTCCTTACCCAGATCTAACTCTCACATAGGGATTGGGGCACTTCATTTTTTTTCTACACAAATCTGAAACATGTACAAAAAAATAAACAATATAGTGATGTTATAGATTGAAAAAGATTGAAACCTATCATATATGATGGGTAAATTCTAGTATCAAAGTAGTAATAACATTTCATCATATGGGGTTATGGTAATAAACATCGCATGAGTTGGTAAAACCCAAGACCAGAAACCTTTTACACATATCTATCTCACAAATAAGAGGGGAGGAATTCCTAAAATTCTAAAAACATGTTGTGTACATTAAGGTCACACAACTAGAACCATGTCATGTTGTTTTAATGTTTTGAGACCATGATGTTGTTGGGAGTACTCTTTCATCTTTTACTACCACATAATTTACATAATCAATAAGTAGAAGTTTAACCCAAAGTATTGAAATTGGGTTAAGAAGTTCTCTTATAGAAATTCAACAGCCTAACAGCGTTAATTTAAAATTCAGAAACTAGTCTGATGAGAGAGTAATAGGTATCTCATCATTTGGACACAAAATTTATAGCAATAAGGATATATAAGAATATATCCCAACATAAGAAGATGTAAATTAAGATACATAACAAAAACAAGTCTTTTAAAAAGTATAGAGTGAAAGGTTCCCTTACCAATTTGGTAAATTATGAAACATACACCCCATGAAAGAAGGATCATAAAATGAAGATGTAAATAACCATAAATTAATGTATATTCCACATGTAATACAACCATTTTCAGTACATACACCACACATAAAAAATAGTAGAAAATATAGCATGATTCTCACGAGAATAACAAGTGAGATGAAAACCCCTTACCATATTGTAATTCAATCGAGTCATATGAAAAAATTTAATAACCACCAAATTAATCACATAATAACATGAATATAAAAAGAATCATGATAGTATATATCAAATTTCAGTACACAATACACCACATGCAATAAATAATTGGCGAATAGTGGAAATCTCACAGAATTAAAAGTGAGATAAGAAATCCCTTACCTCGTGTCCGACATGACATGTTTGTTCCTTGTTATTATTGAATAATAAAATTAAGTTAATTTATACTTTATTAAGAACCTTTTTAAATTTTAATATTCTTTTTATATTACTTATTACCATGTTATAAACATTATGTAATCATTTAAGTTAATAACAGTTGTTTTGTCAATATTTGATACTTTAGTAAAAATGGACTTCTTATAATTTCAAGTTGTTCACATGGTAAAAAGTTCATTATATCCAGAATTATATTAATGATATAGATATCATATATATAATATATATATCCATTATATACATGTATTGATAATAATACATAACATTTGGAGGTAAGATATGAAATGCACCGTTCACGGAGATGGTAAGTCTTATGTACGCATAAACGCTACTTTCATTTCTATTTCTTATTTTAATGGAATTAAAACATAATTATTAATAGGTATATTATAATTCCAGTATAATATCAAATATAATTTTATTATGGTCATCCTTTATACATCCAACATATGGCATTAACAAGTCATATCACTTTGAGGGGGCGGTAGTCCGCACTTCCTCAAATGAAATTATTTCATTTACCCTTTATGGAAACCATAAAGGTAGATATAAATGTAAAACACGGAAAGAATAATGAAAACATAAACATAATATATATCACATATAAATATAGTGTCGTATTAATGGCCACCATGAGAGGCGGTAGGAGATTATCGAACAATCATCATTTCGTGAGGCGTTAGATTTCTATTCACAGAAACAGTATGTTATTCACCCATTAGATGGAGGTGTGTGTAAGTGTAGTTAGAATAATTCTCATAAAAACATCATAGTATATTTAGGATACTGTTTTTGTTATAAATGATAGTAATAAAAAGAGTTTAGGGGTTGTAGAAGTAAAATAAAATAAAAGAAGTTAGAGAAACAGTTACCTTTAATTTGGGTAACTCCCTTTGGTTTGAACCAAAAGGACTTCGTGAAGTGCATTCTGCCTAAGGTAAAGATTCTAGGAGAAAGAGGGGGATCTTGAGAGCTTATTTGGGAATGTTTTGGATGAGCCAAGAATCTTTAGATGTGTGAGTAATGAGTTAGAAGTGATGGATTTTATAAGATGGGGGATGGGTTCTTTAGGAAAGTGTGAAAATTCTATTTTACTATATAATGATTTTTGGTTTATAAAATTCAAAAACTCATTAAGTTCAAAACAAAGATGACTCATGGAAGAAATAAATTCATCCAATAATAATTGTACAGGTTTTTTATGTTATTTTAATATTTATAATCTTATTTATTTAAATCATTTTTTAATGAGGTAAATACTGCATCATTTTCATATCATAAATAATTTTATTTATTTGAAGTCTAAAAATTATAAAAAAAAATAAAATGATATAATAAATATTTTTAGATTTACATTAAATATTTATAGTCTAAAATATAACTTATATAAACCCATGTAAAAATTAATTTACTAAATTATATTTGTTTATTTCATTTTTGTCATTACTTTAATACTTTAAGTTAATTAATCTAAAGTTTCATTATCACTCCCAAGTGGCTCCATGGGGTCCCAAAATCGACCCAATGATGAACATGGTAGTAAATGACTCAACCAATAAGGTTGGTACAAGTGTTAAGGTAATTGTTTATTATTATAATATTCTTTTTACCTTGAATTATCATATTTAACTTTAACCGTGGTAAATAAAAGTCAAAAGTTACTATTAACCAAAAATTAATTTTATCTCATTGAACCAAATTTTACTTACTAATAACAACAATGTACGTCAGATTTTTGAAATCCAATTCAAATAAGTAGTAAAATTTTATTTAAATGAAAAAATTAGTTTTTTAACTACTACTTAGTGGTTTCACTATTCATCAAAAATTGAAGTTTTTCAAAAAAAACCAAAAATTTATCCTAAGATATATATGATATTCTGAATTTAAAAATGATGTCTATTTTACCAAATTCAAAAAATAGAAGTTGAATTAGTTAATATAATATTAATTCTTGTTATCAAAACAAATATGTATTTTTAAGAAACAATAACTATAAAAATATTGACACTTGTTTGTGTCCAATTTCAAAGTGAAATTAATTTCAATGACCAGAATTGGATTAGATGGTAAAAATGTAATATAATTACACATTAAAACCAATTACAAAGATAATATAACCATATAAATAAATTAGATTAAAAGGCACTTTTGAATTACAATACAGTGTTTTTCACTATTCATAATAAATGAATTTTATCAGTAAAATACCAAAAATTTACCCAAAGTAAATTTGGATGTCCTGGTTCTAAAAAAGAATTTTATTTTGTCAAATATAACATATAATATTGACCAAAATTAGATTTAAATAGGGTTCTCCATCAAAAGGAAGAAAATCGACCTTTTAAAGTATAATAGAGTTTTTATGCTTAAAATCATATTATTTGTTATTTAATGCCTCTAAAATTTATTAGATAAATGTAAAAACATTTAAAAAACATTTATATTCATATTTTAGTTAGTCCAGTCCACTCTCACCAATACAACGGCTAGGCATTAGCTACAATTTAAAATAATGTTATATTATTATTTTTAAGTATGACTCAGCATTGAGTGCAACATAAGATTTCAAAGAAACCCATTTTTGTGTATCGGGTACTCCATCGAACATAGAATATCCATTAAAGTAAAATTAATAATTAATTTAAAAATATTAATAAATATGAAAATGTCATATTCTTTATTTACCTGGGATGTTACATCCTTCCCCCCTTTTGGGAATTGCGTCCTCGCAATTTAATAATAGAGCTCAAAAACTTATTGAAATTCCCACATCGGAAAAAGAGTCAATAAATATATCACTTCAAAAAAATACGGAGAAGTAAAAAGGTCACCCAAGATAACCCATACTTGGATTCCATGTAAGAAAACATGGATATGGAAGATAAAATAATCCGTTAAGTTTTGATGGAGAGTGATAGAAAACATGATTAGGATAAAGTTAATCACCAGAAAATCACAGACTAATGATGTGTTAAACGGTCTTTTATTACCCTGTAAGAAATTTAAACCAACAAAGATTTTGTTTTATGTTTCATTTTCATAATATTAAGGAATTAATTTACAACATAGAATAAGAACATAAGGAAATATACTTACCTACAAGTTGAATTTCATCCTTTAATATGTTTCTACAAAAAAACTAATCTTTTCTCCAAACAATGAGCCTTCAAAAAGACTTGGTCACATCAAAAGCACAAGAACAATCTTCTATAGAATCACATAATTCACAAAAGAAGAACTATATATTTCCCTTGTCTTTAGACATCAACTAAAAGCAAAATGGTTAGTATGATATCATATAATCCCCAAAAAAGATAATCTTTTATAAAAAGAAAAACTACTATTAATCTCCAAAATTCAACAAAAAGTACCCAAAGTTTAAGAAAGGCCATTGAATACACAATTTTCCATAAAATTCTTAAAAATAATCCAAAATAAGATTGAAACCCAAAACTTAGAAGGATTTAATCACATATTCTTCCAAAGTAAATCATACCATTTAACTACAAAAACATAGACTACTCTTAAAGTCTCAAAATGAAGCATAATTAACCAAATCACATATTCTATAGGATAGGTTAATCATTTTAATAAATAACCAAAATCACTATATGTCCACAGTAAAAAGATATATTCTTCCAAAATAAAATTTCAACCATTACTCCACCAATGTAATCCCATTATATTCTATTTTTTTAAGCATAAAGTGTTCCCAAAAGAGAGAGCGCCTTCCCAAATCACTTTTATCACATAATCACCAAATAATAATCTTATACTAAGGATATCCATTTGATAAAACATAAGATCCCAAATCAACTTATTATTGATCAATAAAATCATTTAAATAAAATGAATAAGTCATACTTACCAGGGACTTCATATAGTCTAGTGGTAGGTGATAAATCTCAGTCATACATTGGTTGTGGGTTTGATTCCCACAACACTGTCTGACGCGATGGGTTGTCACATGATCTACGTGTTCTCCTTTTTATAAAAATAAAAAACAACCCAAACATGTTCTAACCTCAATGGTTTCCTTATAGCTTTCATTTCCATCCCAATTTTTTATGATATCAACATCATAATTATTGAAGTCTTATATATATTGTTATTTTTTTATTTCACCACCATATGATAAAATAAAATGATCCCAAAAATAAAGAACATTATACCTTGATCATGGTGTCCACTTGGTTTCATTGTCATATTTTTCACGTAGGTAGAAGGCATTGAAACAATAATTTAGAGATCCTTCAAAATCATTTGCTTCCTCATCCAAATACACCTTGTACAACATGGGTCATATGGGTGTTCATAGAAAAACAGCTTTGGAAAATAATCATGTATGATATATAATTTTAAAACATATGATAAAAAATGATTTCTATAAAGTAGTCGGACCGAATTTAAGTTGAAACTTAAAATTAATGGTCCTTTTAAAATACCATAGGTATGTTCTAAGAGACTATATTGTAAAATAAAACAAAAATAGGTTGTGCATGGGTATCCTTCTTCAGCACCTTTTTCAAAATCATAATAGGCCTCAAAATATTGTGATAATGTAAAATATTTGAAAATTCCTTGATAATATTTAACTTTCTTAAAAATATGAGAATATTGTGAAAATAGGATTTGTATAAATACAACCCATGATATACAATAAAAATGAGGTATAGTGGAGGTGTTTGATATCTCAAAAAACTATTTGTAAGTGAGTTATATTCTATAAAAAGTTTCACAATCATCTGAACATGACTTTGCAATAATTATTGAAAGAAAGTCATCATGAAGTTATAGAAATGTCATTTGAGATCCTCCTACTTCCATTTTTATCTATAATTCCTTGAACTGAAAAAATTATAAAACAAGGATTTAACTAAAATAATATACATATGGACTAACTATGTGTCTAACAAAAACTCCTTATCCCTAAAGTTGTCTAAACCGACCACTGATACCAACTATAAGGACCCATCCTTAAACATTACATAATTTTTAATTATGTCAATAATTCACATTGGGGATCCTTTCAGGTTTTGAGTTTTAGATAATTAGGACATAACTATTACAGAACAACATCAAATTTACATGTAGACATGACTACCGAGTATCCATTTTTTCATAAAATAAAAACTCTTGAAAAAAAGGAGACATGTCTAGTTCCATGTTTTAGACAGCATGACTTTTCCTTAATCTCATCCTTAACCCTATTCATCTTTATATCCTGTGAAAAACATTTCAAAACTTGGGATGAGGATAAAAATCTCAAAAAGGGTTATAAAATAAGGAAGGAAAACATTATCCAATCAATAAATACAAATCAGTGAAATCATACTTTTCAATCATAACATACCTCATGAAATCATAAGATTTATGAATAACATGCAAAAATCATGAATCATAAAGGTAACTTATGGTATTCATAAAATACTTACATTGTAGCTATCATTGCTATAGAGGGAGTCACATTTGTAATACCCATCACAGTATATTCTCTAAATCTCTTAGGAGAAACATTAATGTATACCTCTTTCACGTTACCCAATGCATTGGAGAGCTATCTCGGGCTCACCTGCCCTAGGTTTATCACGAAACCACCCATATATGTAAACAATGCCCAATAACCATAACATAATCATAACAAATAACACATATATAAAGGAAATATAACATTTCCACATTCCAATATATCAAATCAAGATATTGAAGTAAACAATGCTTTATCAAACCATTTTAAAAACCATTTAAAACATTTAATAAAGAGATTTTGAGTCAAAGTGTCCCATACCACTTTGAAACATTTAAATGAATTATCATTTTAATACATTAATTTCAATATAAATAAATCCTTAAAACCATTTTTTTAAAACATGGACATTAATGATAAATATTTAGAAGAATAAATCTTTAAAACCTTTAAAATGATATTTTAGTTAAAGTGTTTTTAACAAAATGAGAGACACATGAATACAAATAATTGTGGAATAAAATTGAATAATAAAATTATAATATCATGAGATTAAATGGATTCATGATATAATATGACAAAGTACAGTATATACACCATATAAGAGTGAATTGGTTCATAACAATAATAAAGTCTCAATGGAATGTAGATTTAGACAAAATCCCCTATAAAAAATATATCCTTAGATTAAGAATAAATCAATTACATAATAATGTGTGAAAAAAATAAAGACACTGAATATAAGTGGATATTAAGTGTGTAATAATCAGAGGTTATTCACACATATTCATATAACGACATAATCAAGAAGTAGAAGTTTAACCCAAAGTATTGAAATTGGGTTAAGAATTTATCTTACAGAAATTCAACATCCTAACGACATTACATTAAAATTTAGAAACTAAGTTGATTAGAGAGGAAAAGTATCTCATCATTGGGACACAAAATTTACATCATTAAGGATATAAAAAAACATATCCCAACATAAGAATATGTAAATTAAAATACATAACAAAAAGAAGTCTTTTAAAAAAAAGGGTGAAAGGTTCCCTTACCGATTTGGTAACTTATGAAACATACACCCCATGAAAGAAGGATCATACAATGAAGATGTAAATAACCATAAATTAAATTATATTCCATGAGTAATACAATCATGTATAGTACGTACATCACACAAAAGGAAATAGTGGAAAATATAGCATGAATATCACGAAAATAAAAAGTGAGATGAAAACCCCTTATCATATTGTAATTCAATTGAGTCATATGAACAAAAGTTAATAACCAAAAAATTAATCACATAATACCTTGAATATAAATAGAATCATGATAGTATTTATAAAATGGCAGTACACAATACACCATATGCAATAAATAAGGGGCGAACAACGGAAATCTCATAGAATTAAAAGTGAGACAAGAAATCCCTTACCTCATGTCTGAATTGAACCATTTGTTCCTTGTTCTTACTGAATAATAAACATAAGTTAATTTATACTTTATTAAGAACCTTTTTCAATTTTATTATTACTTTTATATCACTTATTACCATGTTATAAACATTATGTAATCATTTAAGTTAATAACGGGTTTTTTGTCAATATTTTGCACTTGAGTAAAAATGGACTTCTTATAATTACAATTTGTTCACATGGTAAAAAGTTCATTATATACAGAATGATATTAATGATTTAGATATCATATATATCATATATATCCATTATATTCATGTATTTATTAGAGTACATATCATTTGGAGATAAGAAATGAAATGCACCATTCATGGAGACGATAAGTCGTACGTACGCATGAACGCTACTTTCATTTATATTTCTTATTATAATGTAATTAAAACATAATGATACATAGTTGTATTATAATTATAGTATAATATAATCTATAATAGTATTAATTCCATCCTTTATAAGTACCACATATGGCATTGACGATTCATATCACTTTGAGGGGGGTAGTCGGCACTTCCTCAAATGAAATTATTGCATTTACCCATTATGGAAACCATAAAGGTATGATATAAATGTAAAACATAGAATAATAATGAAAACATAAACATAATATATATCATATATAAATATTTTTTTCATCTTAACTTCCACCATGAGAGGCGGTAGGAGATAATCGAACAATCATCGTTTCGTGAGGCGTTAGTTTGCTATTCACAGAAACAGAATGTTCTTCACCCATTAGATTGAGGTGTTTGTAAGTGTAGTTAGAATAATTCTCATAAAAAATCCTAGTATATTGAGGATACTGGTGATGTTATAAAATATAGTAATAAAAAGATTTTATGGGTTGTATAAGTAAAATAAAAGAAAAGAAGTTAAGAGAAACAGTTAACTTTAATTTGGGTAACTCCCTTTGGTTTGAAACAAAATGACTTCTTGAAGTTCCTTATTCATAAGTTAATGCTTCTAGGAGGAATAGGGGATCTTGAGAGTATATTTTTGAAGGTTTTGGATGAACCAAGAGGCTTCATACGTTTGAGTAATGGGTTATAAGTGAGGTATTTTATAAAAGGGGGGAGGGGTTCTTCAGGAAAGTGTGAAAATATTATTATATTATATAATGATTTTCGGTTTCTAAATGTCCAAAATTCATTAAGGTCAAATTGAAGATGAATCATGGTTAAAGAAAATTCATCCAATAAGAATTGGACATGTTTGGGATGTTATTTTAATATTTATAATCTTATTTATTTAAATCATTTATTAATGAGTTAAATACTATATCATTTTTATATCATAAATAATTTTATTTGTTTAATGTCTAAAAATTATAAATAAAATACCATGATGTAGGAAATATTTTTAGATTTCCAGATAATATTTATAGTCTAAAATATAACGTATATAACCCCATGTAAAAGTTAATTTACTAAATGCTATTTGTTTATGTCATTTTTGTCATTACTTTAAGTTAGTTAATCTAAAGTGTCATTATCATTCCCATGTGCCTCCATGGGGTCCCAAAATAGACCCAAAGATACCCATGGTCATAAATAATCCTACCAATATGGTTGTGAAAAGTGTTAAGGTAATTTTTTATTATTATAATATTCTTTTTACCTTGAATTCTCCTATTTACCTTTAACTGCGGTAAATAAAAGTCAAAAGTTACTTTTCACCAAAAGTAATTTTCATCTTATTGAACAAAATTTTACTTACTAATAACAACCATGTATGTCTTATTTTAAAAATCCAATTCACCAAAGTAATAAAACTTCATTTAAATGAAAAAGTTTGTTTTTTTAACTACTACTTAGTGGTTTCACTATTCATCAAAAATTGAAGTTTTTCAGAAAAATACCAAAAATTCAGCCTAATCTATATTTGATATTCCGAATTAAAAAATGTTGAATATTTTATCAAATTAAAAACATATAATTTGAAATAATTAATTTGAAATTAATTCTCGTTATCAAAATAAATAGCGTGTTTTTAAGAAACAATAACTATCAAAAGATTGACACTTGTTTGTGTCCAATTTCGAAGTGAAATCAATTGCAATGAACAACATTGGATTAAATGGTAAAAAAATAATATAATTCCACATTAAAAACAATTAAAAATATAATCTAACCATATAAATATGTTATATTAAAAGGCACCTTTGACTTAAAATACAGTATTTTTCACTATTCAAAAAAAATGAATTTTATCAGAAAAATACCAAAAATTTACCCAAAGTAAATTTTGATGTCCAGATTCTAAATAAGAAATTTATTTTTTCAAATAGAACCTATAAAAGTGACCAAAACTATATTTAAATAGGGTCCTCCATTAAAAGGCGGTAAATTTACCTTTTAAAGAATAATAGAGTATTTATGCTTAAAATATAATTTTTTTCTTATTTTATGCCTCTAAAATTTATTGGATAAATGTAAAAATATTTAAAAAACATTTATATTTATATTGTAGTTAGTTCGGTCAATTCCCACCAATACAACGTCTAGGCGTTAACTACCATTTAAAATAATATATTATTATTATTTTTCAGTATGACTCATCATTTTGTGCAACATAAGATTTCAAAGAAACTCATTGTTGTGCATCAGGTACACCATCGAACATAGAATCCCCTTTAAAGTAAAATTAATAATTAATTTACAAATATTAATAAATATAAAATTTTCATATTCATTATTTACCATAGATGTTACAGTAGAAGTTAACTTCTTCTTCAGATTATGAGTTGAATTACCCTTGAATTGTTAAAGATATGTGACATATGTCCTTGATGACACTAGTATTGGGAAGATTATAAATGTGAACCTCATCCTGCATCATGGAGGAAATATGTCGACCATCCTTTTTAGGGTTCAGTAGGAATGTGCGCATACAATGTGAAATCCATGAAAATATATTGAAACCCATTTTTAGTTGTGGAAATATGATCCTAATGTTGAGAAACTACTAGATTATGTTTTTAGGCCTTTGTATTGTTAATAATAATTTGAACCTTCCTTTGGTTGGTCTTAAGAATATATTTATCAACCTTTCTAGAATCGGGGGTATGATTTCGATATATAAATTCATTCCCCATCAAAATATGTTGACAAACCTCTAGAATATGATAAGGTATTTTAGACTTATCCTCTATAGACTCTAAAGGGTTCTGGTGTATTATTTCATTTCATGGAATAATAGTTTGATCTAGCTCATGTTCCTTTTGAATATGATCTAGCTCATGTAATTGATCGATCTGAAATTTTGATTTTTATGAGGTGATTTTCAATCGAATTTGAAGAATCTTAGTCAGAATGGGGTTATAAGGCCAAACATGTTTTTTTACTTTGGATTTTCCTCCGAATTTCTTTGATAAAGATTATAACCTTTACCGTGGTTATGTTCAAGATAAACTAACAAACCCTAGCCCGATTTAGGGCTTAATATTGGTCTTATACCTATCACTTTACTAGAATATGCCAATAATCCTCTGGGATAGGAACACGAATATGCGCTTAATTGAAAACGCTAACTTGGAATGATGACCATGTTGATATGTTTCTCTATATTTTTTGATATGAATATGTACATGTCAATGTATTATCACAAAAATACACTAAACTATATCCTAAGATTATTACAAAAGGTATTGGTAATTTATAAAGGTATAAACCAAGATATAGTCTTGTACACTCTAAGTTTCTAGGATATATTGGTTGATGTCTCCGATTGAAGCAGTGATGTACACTCACTTCTTTCCTCCCCATTATATCGAAATATGATGATTGAAATTATGAACAGGAGTGTGGATATGTGAATTCCCCATGCTTGATTTTGAGATATGATACAAGACTTTGTTTGAGGGTATATGGATATGGTCTCACGCACTGGTATTAACTAGAATATACTGGTGTAATTTTTTTATGGAGGATTTGATTTGTGCCTTCTCTATCTAGCCCAAAGATCATTACACCCACCAAAACTTCCTTAATTCCCAGATCTGAGTGCCTATAGAGGTGACCTATCAGGTTAATTCCTCAGTAGGAAACTGAAGGGAATGAGTGGTTTTGTTATATTACAAGGGTATAGATGTAATGTATTGATGGTATTTCCTATCTATTACATATCCCACATGATATATATTGACCCTAACTTTTCATATATTAACATTACATAACATTTTGAGAATACATAAATACATTTTACAAAAGTATTCCAAAAAGACCATATTAGTTTATTGTGTTTCAAAATATGAAAATGTAAACATTGGTACATAAGAGAGTTATATTTTCTCCCAATACATTATCCAAGACTAAAACCCCTCTTAGACATACCATACATGAAATGTATATTCCTAACCTAGGGAAGTAAACATATAATTGGATGAGATCAGTTTCTTAGTAAGGGTAAACATAAGAGAGATTTATGAATAAACATGAACATAGGGGTATGATAATGTGATCATAACATTAAATGATCATACCATGTGCATCAAATATTATAAAAATGAGTAATGGGATAAATATTTGTATTTCATGAGACATGAATCATAAAGAAATATACATCATGATACATGAAATCACAATTAAGGAATAAGACATAAAATTTGTGATATTCATATAAGAATAAAAAATCTTATGTCAAGGATATCTACCAATACCTTTATAACATGTTAGGTTTGGGATATGACCTGTGTACCTTCTTTGATCATGGGATACCAACCAATGTACCCTCTTAATTTTAGGATTGGGCTACAACCCATATACCTTATTTTTTCAGATTAGGCTATGACCCATTTACCTTCTTGTTTTAGGGCATGGGCTACAACCTGTGTACCCTCTTACTTTTAGTCTTGGTATATAACTTATGTACATTATAGTTTTTACGCTTGGGCTACAACCTATGTACCTTCTAGTTTTTAGGCTTGTGAAAATACCCATTTACCCTTTGAGGTCATATAAAAATTATCATTTCCCAATGAATTTGAGGTAGATACCAATCCCACCCATCTCATAATAAAATAATTCATATATGTGCCATGATAAAATAAAATGTTCATCATATCATGACACATAAAAAGATATAGGTTTTATAAACACCAAATCATAACCCATGAAATTAAATGGCTATCCTTAAAATTTAAACACATCATAGCCTATCAAAATAGATATTTTTCATAATCACTTTATGAAATCATAACCTAGGAAATGAAACTAGTTTCAAAATCATAAAACCCAGAGAAGTAAAACAGGTGTCCTTAGCATCATTCCATCAAAAAAACGATTCAACAAATAATATCATTGTAACCTTAAGATCATTCTTTACGAGGGCATGAGTAACATCAACAGATGTTATCTTAGATGGAAAATAACATGGAATGATATTTTGAAAACATTTCTTGTGGTAAATATATGTTCTTATTTGAAAAAGGATCTTTAATACATTAAACCTTTTGAAAAAAAAATCTTAAAAAATATAAAAGAATCATGAAAAAATTTTGGAACCCTTTTACTTAAAAATATCTTTTAAAAAAATTCTTAAAAATTAACCTTTTAAACAAGAAAATAAATCTTCAAAAATTGATGGTGGGTAAATCCGTATATATTTTACGAGGTAAAAATAACATTCCTTTTGTTGGGTAAAAATGTTTAAAAAATACCTCATTCAGAAAGTGATAAAAATATTACTTTGAAAAAATTGGTTAAAATAAAATAAGTGTAGAAATATATTTTAAATATTTTAGTATAATAATAGAATATTATTGGAAACCATTTTTAGAAAACATTGTTTTTAAGGAATAGAGATTTCTGATCGTAGAGAGGTTAATGTCGGGCTTTCTTAAAAAAAATTCTTAACTAAATTATGTACCAAAGAGATGAAAATGATACCAATAGATGAATATATCATGAATGAATAGTGGATAATAATATTATTGAGTGTTCTTAAGTGATGGATCATAATATTTCATCCAAGGAAGAAAAAATATAAACAATCTTAAAAAGTGATGAGATTGTTTCAATAAACTCTTACCACCTAAAAAATTTGAGCCATGCTCTCCATTTAAGAAAATAAAATTACACTAAGATTAAAATATAATGAAAATAATAATATTCATGTTATAACTTTTCAATGTTATTATATACACCTCATGAAAAAATATATGTTTGTTACATGGCATGTGACTCAAGGAAGGAAAATTGTGAAAAAATTACTTTACCGATTTGGTAACTTTTCAAACCTAAACCCCATGAGAGAAATTTCATTAAATTTATAAAAAAATACCCATATATTTATGTATAATAATCATACAATACATCCACAGGAATTATGCACACCACACAAAATGAATGGTTGGTGTGTAAAGCATGTTTCTTATAGAAATAAAAAATGAGATTAAATTCCATTACCTTGTGTATTGAATCTCATCCTAATCATTAATCCAACTGTATAATAAATATAAATTTATTATAAATATTTCAAATAACTATATTCTATATATAATACCATATATTGCATTGTTTATGACCTTATATTACCCGCCAGTTTACAATCATATGTTATGGTTTCACTTCGGGTAATATATGCTTTGTTCTTCGCATGTGTATCAATTTGTTATATCCTTGATCCTTATACTTACATAATGATTTATAGAATTTATAAAATGATATAAATTTAATTTATATTTATTATATGGGTATTATATTAATCTATATAATATAGCAGTATGAAATGGAATATCATTTATGGAGACGGTAAGGTGTACGTGTGCAGGAATGATGTTTCTATTTTTATTATTATATTGAAAGAATGAAATGAAATGACATATATGTATATAATATCATTCAAGAATAATTATATTATTCTAAATATCATATAATTTCAAAAAACCCATCTTTAATACATTCTATGTAGTGTTTGAAAGAATCACTCTTATTCGCTTTGAAGGGACGGTAGTCCACACTTCCTGAAACAAAATAATTGTATTCACAAATAGAAAGTAAGAAGATATGTGTTTGAAAATGAATAAAAAATATAAAATAAATAATAAATATAATATATTACATATATACAAAAAATTCCATCATAATTTTCACCTTGAGAGGTGGTAAAAGAAAAATTAACAATCATCGTTTAGTGAGGTGGTAGTTTGTTGTACACATAAAAAGTATGTTCATTAACCATTAGATGGATGTGTGTGTAATTTAAGTCAAAAACTTAGAATAAAATAATCCTAGTATATTTAATATTATTTTTTTGTTATTAAAAAAATGTAATAAATAGATTTTAGGGGTGTAATAGAAAATAAAAGAAAGGAGTTTGAGTGAATACGTTACCTCTTAATCGGGTAACTCCTTTCCGTTTATGCCAAAAAAGATTCCTTGGATTTCTTTCTGCATAAAGAGTGGATTAAATGATAAATTTATATATGTTTGGAAGCTATTTAGGAATATTGTTTTGGGAAAAATTTGTTTGAGAGGAGTGAGGAAGGGGTAGTGTGCTTGCCTTTTTATAGTGAAAGAGGAGCGTCAGTCTTGTAAATATTGGGACAAGGAATTACACCCACGTTTTACCCATGTAAAGTGGATCAAATAATGTCCCAATGTCGATCCAAGTTATATAGGGTCGAAATATGTCTAGAAAATGGCTCTTTGAAAAGTGTTTAGGTCGTTTTGTGTTATAAATTAAAGGGTAAGTCCTTAGTTAAGCTTAATTTTACCTTAATCGATGTAATTAATTTTAATTGATTTCACTAATAATTATGGTCAAAAAAATGTTAAATTATTATAAATTATAAATTATTATGATTAATAATATTGAATCAATTTTTCAAAATTCCAAACACAGATGTGGCAGAAATTAAATTCAATTTAATCCCACAGTCGGGTTGACAGTTTGGGGTTTTAAATTGAAAATGGTCAAACTTTTGCAATGTTTTTATATCCACATTTAATTTTAAATTGGTTATAAGGACCTACATTGGATTAATTGATGAAAATTTATCTATTTAAACATTTAAACCAATTTAAAATTTAATTACACATTATAAATAAATTATATGAAAACATAGTTTTGAACTAAATTTCAATATTTTTCACTATTCATTAAAAAATAAAACTTCACATAAAAATAACAAAAATTTATCTTAACCTAATTTTTATGTTCATATTCCAAATATTAAGTTTTTTTTTATATATTAAAATAATAAAAGTTCCAAAATTTTTATTTAAAATCAGTTTTTCCTTAAAAGGAGGTAAAAACCTTTATAAAAAATAGGGGTTTAAGCATAAAATTGTGATTGTTCTTATATTATGACTATAAAATTTATTTTATGAGTAAAAAATATTTTATTGAATATATAAAATATATATTATTTTAACATAACTCACAAATTGTATTTAATTTAATTTATTAGGGTAAATAGCTTTGTGACTATAAAAATGATAATATTTCCTTTTATATTCAATCAGTTTTCATATTAGTTTGTAATTAATTGGTAACCTATGAATTCATCATATATTTTTTGTAAACATATTATTTTCATAAATTTATTAATATTATTCATAACCTCTAATTTGAAGTCCAGGTTATATCTTATTATATTAAATAAACAACAATTTAATGATATATTTTCGTTCGGTCAAACTCAGTCTTGTGTGTTACACAAGCCATCAAGGAAAGTAATTTTTTGTGTAACAAAAGATAACCATAGTTTTCCTTGTAGAGAAAGATAAGATTTATGTTGTGTGTACTGCATAATTATCTTGTGGTTTCATATAACACAAGTAAAACATAGTTATTTCATACAAAATAAAATATTTTCAGTGTTGTGTGAAATGAAAAATATTAAAAAGGTTAAATTAATTAAACAATAATAATTTCAAAAAACATAGGTTGTTACACTCTACCCCCCTTAAAATGAATTTCATGCTCTAAATTTTTCTAGTTTAAAAATTGTTTAATACTTGAAAGTTTCATTCATTCAAACCCACATTGTAAAAAGGTGTACTAAATCATTCCTTAAAACGGGAAAGTTGGAACCATAATGGATTCCCAAAGTAAAATATAAATAGGTTTCTATATAGGATACCATAAGTGGGAAGCAAAAACTTGGATATAGAATAGAAATCTAACTATCATGATCTGATGTAGAGTGACATAGAACCTATTCAGAAAATAGTTAGCAATCATAATTCCATAAATATGTGATTATCTAAGGTACCATTTGATTCTTCCGAAATGAAGTTTACATGATTTTTTTTGGGTTTCAAGATCATTTTCTTAAATTTTAAGAATGGGTATGTAAATATATACTTGAATGATTCCAGCACGACTTCAACCTTTTTTTTTCATTGATCCACTTCACCTCTATCTCTAAAAGGGACGGTGATTTTTTCATTCCTGGAGTAAAAATATATCACGATATTCATGAACTACCATCTCATATGTAATCAGTTATCATTAAAAAATGTAGTTTTAATAGGATATCCAATATTCATAAATCTTTCTATGTAGAGATAACACTTTTATATTATTGACTTCATCTGAAGTTAAACTTAAAAAATTCCATAAATGATTAACCTTATAACCCTTCTAAAATATAACAATTCAAAGATTTAGAAAGATATTCATGAAATAAACTTAACATTTATCCCCCACATTTCATAAAGTACCACTTGTTTGTCACATTCCAAACATGTGAATACCCATATCGTATATTCTCTTAAAACACAGAAATAACCTTAACTACCATAAATAATTTTGGAATACATGCATGCTTCCTTACTCCAATGATTACTTGATCTATCCATTAAAATAGAGAAGTTGTAAACATCATCCTTAATGACATGTAACACTCTTTAAATATTCAACTTTAGGGTAATCTATACCTTCCAATTTACTTATTCAAATCCACAATATCTTTATCCAAACATCATTATATCAATTCCAGTAATTAATTAAGGGTTAGCCTCCCTTAATAAAAATATCACCATTAATGAAATCATTTTTCTATTGTTTCATAACCATTCAATATGTACTATTCAATCCTTAAAGAAAACTTATACTAAAAATACTCATATATTTCATGATTCATATAACATAATATTTTAATTCCAAAACATAAATACTTCATTCATCCATATTTGTACTTATACCATTATTTGGGATTCATACACGTATTCATTAATATATTTTTCCAATAATATGATATATGAATCATGTATTAAGATTCCTCAACACCTATATAATGATTATTTTTATGTTTAATGTAAAAAATACTATAAGAACATCACATACCTTTCAAATGTCAATTGGAGTCTCTTTATCTTCAAGAGTATAACCAATACTCATACCACCTTCATAATTCTTTTTATGATATTTCAAATTGGTAAATTGATTTTAATAATTCCCATATATTCCACATCTAAAGCATTAAATGTGAACCATGTTCCTTCGAGTTCTATCCATTGACTAAAACCAGAAGGCAAAGTTTAAGAAACATTTATTGTATTGGGATACCATATAATCATAAAAAATAATTATAGGTTTCCTAAACCAGGGATCATAAATATTTAATCTTTGAACCCTTAGGTTTATCCTAGGTTATTCATAGTCATCCTCTGTTTAAATCCTTCATGATGGTTTGTGAAGAGTTTGTGAATTCCCAAAAATATCCCCTAATAGTGTCAAACTAGGTGTGTAGTAAGGATCGTTTTAATGTACTAGGTTACCTTGAGTTAGGCCTGAGACATCTTATCAGATTTTTTATCCCTAGGTATATCTATGCCTTAGAAATATCCACTTATAGTATCCAGATACAGATGAATTTCTATGAAACAACTCTCTCTATCCTTTACCAATATTCCAAGATGTTTTCCAAAATGTTGACTCGTCCTTATACATATCCTTCGAGACATCCCTATGCATATCTTTAGAAAAATTCCAAGGGATCTCACTAAAATTTTCTCATACTATATTCTAAAGGTTAACTAAGACTTATCTCTGATACCAACTATAGATACCCTTAATTTTCATACATTAACGGTACATAATGTTTGATGAATAATTAAAAACATTTTACAAATGGAATCCAAAACACTGTATTAGTTTAGTGCCTTTGGAAACATGGAAATGTAGACACTGGTACATAATCAAGGCATGTTTTCTCTCAGAGGTTCTCCAAGACTAGAACCCATCTTAGTCATATCATACATCAAATATATCTTCATAAACTGGGGAATTAAACATAAAATGGGGTGATCGCAGATGATTAGTAAGAGTAATCAAGAAATATATGTAATGATAAACATGAACATAAGATAATAAGAATGTGATTATAACTTTAGAAGATCATACCATGTCTATAAGAAATCATAAACATGAGTTATGGGATAAATCATGGAATTTCATAAGACATTAATCTTAATAAAAACAACAACATGAGCCATGAAATTATAACTAATGAATAAGACATAGAAATTTTGGCATGCGTATATGAATAGAAAATCTTATATCAAGGCTACCTCCCAATACATTTAAAACATTTTAGGCTTGGGCTATGACTCGTGTAACTACTTCGGGTTTGGGCTAACAACATATGTACCCAATTACTTGTATGATTAATCCAAAACCAATGTACCTTCTTGTTTTTTGGATTTCACTAAAATATTTGTATCTTTTTTATTTGTAGTCTTGGGATAAAACTCATGTACTCTCTTCATTCTAGGATTGGGATACAACCCATGTACCTCATTGTTTTTAGACCATGGATACAACCCATGTACCTTATTGTTTTTGGGATTGGGATACAACCCATGAACCCTTTGAGATCATATAAAACGTATCATTACTCATTGCATTAGAGGGAGATATTGGTCCCACAAATCTCATAATAAAATCATTCATACATGTTCCACATGATAATAAAATATTCATCATATCATGACCTGAAAAAAGATATAGGTTTTACAAACATATAATCAAAACCCATTAAATGAAATTGGTATCAATAAAATTTTTTCACATCATAACCTATGAAAATATTAATGATTCATAATCAATTCATGATATCATATCCCATTAAAAGAAGCCGTTTCTAAATGCATAAAACTTCTGGAAGTGAAATGGGTGTCTTAAGAATAATCCTATAAAAAATGAACAATTCAAGAAAGAATATAAATTGAACCATTGGATAATTTACTAGAAGTGAATGAGTAACATAAATAGATATTATATTAGATGTAAAATAACATGGGTGGATATTTTGAAGACATTTCTTGAGGTAAATATCCTTTCTACTTTGAAAAAGGCACATTAAAACATAAAACCTTTTTAAAAACGTTTTCCATAAAAACAAATAAAATAATATTGAAAACTTTTAAAAACCATTTACTTGAAAATATATTTTTAAAACCCTTTCTTAAAAATTAACCATTTTAAACAAAAAATACATATTCAAATAACTGATCATGGGTAAATCTTCACATTTTGTAAAAGGTAAAAAGAACATTCCTTTTACATGGTAAAAATGTTAGGAAAATGAATCATTCTGAAAGAGATAAGAATATTCCTTTGAAAACATTCTTAAAAGAAAAAAATTCTTAAAATATATATTAAATATTTTAAGAAAACATTATAATATTCTTGGAAACCATTTTTAGAAAACATTGTTTTTAAGGAACATAGATTTCCGACTGAAGAGAGGGTAAAGTTAGGCTTTCTTAAAAACACTTTTTTAACTATATTATATACCAAAGAGCAGAAAAATGGTACCAATACATGTATATATCATGAATAACTAAAGGATAATAATATTTTTGATTTTTCTTAAGAGGTGGATCATAATATTTTATCAGTGTAAGCATAAACAAAAACAATCTTGAAAAGTTATGAGATTATCTAAATAAACTCTTACCACTTTGTAAATTTGGAACTTGGTCCCCATTTAAGAAAATGAAATTACATAAAGTTTAAAATATCATAAAAATAATAATATTAATAATTTAACATTTCAAAGGGAGTATATACACCTCATGGTGAAATATAGGTTTATATCATGGCATGTGACTCAAGGAAAGAAAAATCGAGACAAAATTACACTACTGATTTGTTTACTTCTAAAACATAAACCCCATGAGAGAAATATGATAAAACTGATATTTAAATACCCATAAATTTAAGTATAAAAATCATATAATATATTAGGGGTCTCCCAATGTCCATTGATCATCCCAGTTGCGACAAAAGTCGAGGATGCAAGCACGTAGCATGTCCTCGAGGGTCTGAAAGGTCCACTCAGTTTGACCATCTGTCTAAGGATGGAAGGCGGTGCTCAAATGAAGGTGTGTCCTGAAAGCCTACTACAAACCGTTCCATATCCGAGAAGTAAAATTCACATCATGATCAGAGACTATCTTCAAGGTTACTCCATGTAGCCGCACAGTTCCCTGCACATAAAGGCATCCCAAGCTCTCTACTGATCCCTACTCTCTGATCGGTAGGAAGTGGGCCAACTTGGTGAGTCGATCGACAATCACCCAAATCGAGTCATGTACCCTGGATGTATGTGGAATTCTTGTCATGATTTCTATGGATATCCCATCACACTTCCACTTTGGGACCTCCAAAGGATAAACCAAGTCTGCTGGTACCTGGTGCTCCTCCTTCACTTGTTGACAAGTGAGGCACCGAGAGACAAACTCTACAACTTCTTTCTTTCTTCCCAGCCATCATTTCTATCATTAAAGATCCTAGTACATCTTCACCACTCATGGATGTACCTCTAGAGGGGATGTTTGAAACTCTCTCAACACTTCCTCCAGAAGTGACACTGGTACCATGGTACGTCCTCTTAAGAGGATGACGTGCTCTCCACCTTCAGAAAATCCATCAGGTTCTTATCCTATGGATATTTGAGCCCGTCGTGCCTTGCGGTCAGTGTCCATGTGTTACGCCTCCTTGACTCACTGAAGATATGGGGGAGTGACCGCAAGAGACTAATGAAAAGATGATCCATCTCGATCCACAAAGGATATCTGCAAAGTGGCCAACTGCTCCGTTGCCTCACCAAGAAGCTGTATACCAGACCTCCTACTGAGTTAATATGCTAAAATGTTCCCCTTTCTAGGAGTATAGACTATCTAAAAGTCATAGTATAGGAGGAACTCAATACAACTTCGCTATCTCAGGTTCAGGTCCTTCTAAGAGAAGATATACCTGGGACTCTTGTGATCCAAGTAGACTGTAAAATGATTGCTCATCAAGTAATGTCGCCACATCTTCAAGGAGAAGACCACTACTTCTAACTCCAAGTCATGGGCAGCATAGTTCTTCTGATGTTTCATCAACTGTCAAGAACCATATGCAATCACTACTCACTCATGTTTCAGGACACATCTGAGCCCGGTCCCTGATGCGTCACAGTAGACTATGTACCCTACGCCCTCTTCTGGAAGCCTCGAGATAGGGGCACTATTCAGCCTCAGCCTCAGCTTCTGAAAACTTTGCTAGCATCTCTACAACCACACGATGGGTTTCCCCTTCTTTTTCAACACTGATAGTGGTGCTGAAACTCTCTAGAAATATGGAACAAATCTCTGATAGTATCTGTCCAAACCCAGGAAACTATATACCTTCGTCACACTTGTGTGTATCTCCCAAGAAAGTACCGCCTTAATCTTCGCTGGATCTACTGCAACTCCAGCCTCCGATATGACATGTCCCAGAAAGTGAACCTCTCGGATCCAGAACTGTCACTTCGAGAGCTTACCATAAAGCTGGTGCTCACATAGTGTGTCCAGTACTACCTGCAAATGGTAGGTATGCTCCTCTTCAGTAGTTGAGTAGATCAGAATGTAGTCGATGAAGACTACTAAAAAGTGATCTAGGTATGGCTGAAAGATATAGTTCATGAGTCCCATGAACACTGCTAGAGCATTGGTTATACCGAATGGAATAACCAAGAACTCATAATGGTCGTACCGACATCTGACGGTCATCTTCTGCACATCCTCATCTCGCACTCTGAGCTAGTGATAGCCTGATCTGAGGTCTATCTTCAAGAACCACCATGCTCCCTTCAGCTAATCAAATAGGTATTCAATCCTCGGGAGTGGGTACTTGTTCTTCACGGTCACCTGGTTCATGCACTGATATTCAACACAAATCCTCAAGCTCCCATCCTCCTTGGCCAACAAAATCTGGGCTGCCCAAGGAGAAACAACGGGCCGAATGAATCCCTTCACCTGTATGTCCTCTACCTGTACCCGAAGATCATGAAGCTCCATGAAATCCATTCGATACACAGGTGTAGATATCAGTGTCTTACCGGGGTACAAGTCAATGTAAGAGTCTACCTATCTACGAATAGGTATACCCAAAACATCTTTAGGGAAGATATTTTCCTGATGGTCCACCACTATAGGATAACTCAGAATATCCACATCAACTGATTCGAGGGTAAGGTTGTCCAAATGACGAGTCATCGGCTGCACTCTCTTCCGGGTAAGTTCATCTTGTGCTGCAAAGTCTCTCTTCGGGCCAGTGAAGGTAAACCTTGCCCCATCTGTGCAGACACACCGCAATTTTCGCCTAGAATAGTCTATCTGAGTATGGACTGTGGATAACCATTCCATACCCAAGAATACGTCGTAAGGCCTCAACGCCACAACTAGGAGATCCTATCCAAATCTCTCGCATCCTAGAGTAAGCTCGCAATGCCATCACCAGTGCGTAATCGTCGAATCCACTCCCGTAAGAGTCTCTCGCTGTAAGGATCGAGCCAATAACTCCGTCGAAATCTTTGAGCTCCAAACTATGGAAGTGAAAATAAAATAATGACTGGAACATGTGTCTATAAGTACTATATCAAAGGTGGAATAGACATATATTATACCTCATATCATCTCAGGAGTGTCGTGATCGTAGGCCTCAGCTGCCTGGAGCTGAGCTCGCCCCTATCCTCCTACTCCCTCTGGTCAGGGTGGACCACTTGTTGGTGGTGGAGGTAACATCTAGAACCGTTTCCCACCGCTAGTTGTATGGAAACGTTATCTTCCACGCCTACCTGCTCCCTACGGACCTCCCCGGTCGAACCTCTGTCTTTGCCTGAACGGTCCTTTGACTGTCTGTAGATCATCCGTATGGCGGGTTGGAGAGTCATAAACCATGTGACCCTACCCACTGCATGTGTAACATTACCTGCTCCTGGGATGACTGGCTCTACCTCGGGTTCCACGTACAACCGACCCTGAATCCTGTGATTGTCCACCTGTAGGTCTGGTCCTCTTGGACCTCTGCGACATCTGTCTTCTACCAGCTGTAGAAGACTCTGCTACGTGAATACTGGTGGTCGGTCTCGCTGCTGGTGATTGTTCATTAAGGAAACTCTCCACTAAGAGGGATCTCTCTAACACCCCAGCATGTGTCGGGATGCTAAGAGAAATCATCAAAGCCCTGATATCTCGCCTGAGTCCCTACTTGAAGGTCTGAGCCCTGAAGAATGGGTCATGCACCATATCAGTAGAGTATCATGAGAGATCAGTGAACATCGATAAGTACCGAGCCACAATCATGCTGAAGATGAAGTATATCTTGTATGTGAACTACTCTAAGAGACGTTGGAACAAACACTGCCCAAAATAGGCTCTTGAAGTCAACCTAGAGAAACATCACCTCATCATGAACCTGGAGCATCAAGATCCACAATCTTCCTACTGCTGCCTGTAGAAAGCTAGTGAAAATGATCACCATGAGATCATCTCGTGTCCCTACCAGTTAGAAAACACTCACCACGGATTCTAGAAAATCCACAGCGGCATGTGGGTCTATCTCTCCTATGAACCTGGGTGGCCTCTGGCGCTGGAACTCGTGAAATGCGCTCAAGCGACGTGCACCCTCTACTGCTGGGGCTGGTGGCATCGGTGGACCAGCGGGTAATGGTACTGTTGGTTCCTCCGCTGGTGCCTCTACTAGAAGAGGGACTTGCGTCGATGCCTCGTCGCTCGGTGGGTTGTCAGTGCGTAATATATCTGGAACCCTATATGGTTGTCTGCGTGGAGGCATCCTGAAAAGAAAAAAGTGAACCACTGTCAATAAATTATACCTGGTGATAGGACTCAAAAAGATCACAAAGAAAACTCTTCAAAACACACACACAATTAGTGTTTTCGTGCACCTAGTCAGAAATCAAAAGTCATGGTCCTGGTGTATGGATACGTTGGTCACCGCATGAACACTGGGTTCCCTAAACTAATTACCACACTCACTATACTTAAGAGTATTGCTATTAAAAATAATGATCAGAGTCTTATGTTCTATGTTAGAACTGACTCCTCTAATACCAATTTTTCATGACCCGTCCCCCAGGGCTCGTGCCGTGACTACCCCAAGCCCACCTTCTACAGGTCAGGGGCTGGGGTAGTCAAGGCACAGTCCCCGAGGGATGGGTTGTGACAAATTGGTATCAAAGGAGTCGGTTCTACCATAGAACATAGGGCTCTAATCTTTCTTTTTAACAGAAATATTGTTAAGTTTAGTGAGTGTGGATATCAGTTTAGGGAATCCAGTGTTAGTGCGGTGACCGACGTATCCATACACCAGGACCCTGACTTCTGATTTCTGACTCGGTCCACGAAAACACTAATTGTGTGTGTTTTGAAGATTTTTCTTTGTGATCTCTTTGATTCATCTCACCAGGTATAACTTATTGACAGTGGTGCACCTGTTTATTTTTAGGATGCCTCCACGCAGACAACCGGCTAGGGTTCCAGATATAGTACGCACTGACAACCCACCGAGAAAAGAGGCCTTTGTGCAGTCTAGTATTGGCACCAGCAGAGGCACCAACAGTACAATTACCCAATGGGACACCGATGCCACCTGCCCCAGCAGTAGAGGGTGCATGCTTCTTGTGCGTGTGGCATGAGTTCCAACGCCAAAGTCTACTGAGGCTCAGGGGAGAGACAAACCCACAGGCAGCTGAGGATTGGTTGGATACCGTGGTGAGAGTTTTTTACTGGTATGGACACCAGTGGATCTCATCATGATCCTTTCCGCCAGCCTTCTACAAGCAGCAACAGGAAGATGGGGGGTCTGGATGCTCTAGGTTCAGGACAAAGTGATACATCTTTGGGTAGACTTCAAGAGCCTGTTTCGGGCAGAGTCTGTTCCAGCGACTCTTCGCGCAGTGCGCATATAGTAGCTACTCCATATTCAATATGGTAGCATGATAGTGGCTCAGTACTTAGTGAGGTTCATCGATCTCTCACGCTACTCCACTGATATGGTGCGGGACCCAAATCATCTCTACTACTGTTATGAGGCACTAATACTGACCCACACAGGATCACTCGGTTATGAACCACATAGGATCTCTAGGTGTTAACCCACACAGGATCTCTTGGTCCTGACCCACACAGGATCGCTTGGTTCTGAGCCACACAGGATTGTTCGGTGATGACCCACACAGGATCGTTAGGTTTTGACCCACACAGGATCGCTATTCATTATTCACGTCACAGCCAGCTACTAGGTTCCTACACTAATCTTACTCGTCTACGGTGGGGTCCACTCCTCAAGCCACTGATCGATACTCTAACTACCACTAAGTACCACGAATAAGTATAAAAAAGGACCGCCACTCCATAGGGGTCTCAACGCAATAGACGGACCGTCAATCGGACGCCCGGTCTGTGAGTTATTAGCCTTTTAGTCCCGAGGGCCTGAGTAGATTTGTGCTTGATCCAACCCCACTATACTCCAACTTTAACCAAATCTCTAGTGGGGTATACTCAAAGGGACCATCTCACTCCAAGGATTCTAGCGCCGCTGATGGTTCGTCAAACGGACGCTCAGTACCAAAGTTATGGCCGATAGAGTGAAAAGTTTGATGTTGGCCCGAGTCTAGTCTGACCCAGTCGGACCGACCCATCTTGACCCAGCTTGGGATGACCCAACCCGATTCAAGTCGACCAGACCTATTAGGTCTATTCTAGTCCCCTGGGTCTTTCCTGGCCCACGCTAGGTGGTGCGGAGGTCGCGAGGACCGTGTGAGGTTGTGGGGCGGCGAGGCCGCGAGGGCTGCGGAAGCCGCGAGGGCCGCGGAGGCCGCCGGGGTGGCACAAGTCAGTGGGGTCCGTGAGGGTATCGCGAAGATGCAGGGCGGTGCGGTGGCCATGAAGGCGGTGTGGAGGGTCGCGAGGCCGCGAGGCCGCGGGTCCGTGGGGGCGAAGCGAGGCAGCGAGGCAGTGTGATGTAGTGAGACTGCGGGGTACACGAGGACGGTGCGAGGCGGCGAGGCCGCCGGGCACCGTGAAGGGCACAAGGGCTGCGGAGCCGCGGGGGCAACGTGGATGGACTTGGGGTGGTGTGGAAGTCCGCGAGGTGGCGGTCCGCCATGGTCGGCCAATTTTCCAACCTTCCTCTCCGCGCAGTGCGGGCGCGGCCCGCTCCTTCACGAGCGGCCGGTTCGGACGGTTGTCCATCCTTCACCACTGCAGCAACAAGCTGCGATTCTCTTCCTTCAGGAAGGGCAGTCGCACTATCACTTACATCATGAAGAACACAACAAATAATCACCAGAAAATTGTGGAGAGTTTAGGCCAGGTTTTTTTGGCCTGCACTCTCCGCGTTAGAGCGGTAGCAAGTGGTTCATAAGTTTTTAATCAAGAACATGTATGAAAGATATTTTTAAAACATCAAACCACACAACCACCATCAATCACTTTTCCCAAACCCGTAAAAGAAAAAATTCATGGATCAAATAGTTAGAGAGAGTTGATCTGCGTTCTTTGTTTATAAGGGAAGAACATGGGAAATATTAATCACATAGAATTAAACTCCTAACTTGGAGATTTGTTGATAGAGGTCGCAAGGAAGGAGATGATGTTGTTGCAGATAGACGGACTTCGGTGACGTCGGTCTTTCCTCGATCGTTGGTTTGTTATCGTTGAAGATGTTCCTCGTTGGCTAGAGCGTTCTTCATTGGAGAGTGTGTTCTTCATTGGAGAACACATTCTTCGTTGGAGAGAATAATCCTCCAATAGTTCTCGTCTCCCAATTCCACCCAAAATTGGAAAATATCAACTTTTTAATTTTAGTTTATCAAATTAAATGGTTGGCACAATTAATTGTTGGCACAATTAATTGGACCATGTCGGCATAATTAATTTTCTCCAATTAATGGGAGGAAAGGATTAATGGATATTTGAGAAGTTATCTCTAATTAAAGGGGCTTGGGTGGTCCCTGCCTCTCAATTCAAAATGGGGGTTTTCGGCTCAGTGGTCCCCACCTCCTTAACACACATGTGGGGGGTTTTAGTTTAGGTGGTCCCTAACTTTAACCCATCCACATGGTAGGTTTCAACAAAAAGAAAAATAAAATAAAAGTTTAATTTATTTTATTTCTATTTCCAAGAAAAACCCAAATTCTATCTTTCACCATCGACCTACTACGGTCGAGGTGAAGGAACCCTTAAGTGAATACCGGCGTTGCGAGTTCAACGGTGCCATCAGATTTTAATTCCAAGCACCAGTTTAAAAGTTACAAAAACATGATCACACGTTTAATTAGCATACCCGAAAAAAGTTCATAAATTCTTTCTGGGCACTTCGGGGCTCGGAATCAAGCGCCATCAATTTTTTCAGACTTGAAAATTTTTTATTTAAATAAAAAAAATTACATGGAATCTCCGGATCTTTACACTATTTTCTTCCAACCTATCTTTTCTGAAGAACAACCAACCGGCCCACGGACTGACTTCGAGTCTAATCCAAAAAGAAAAGTTTAACTATCATTTAACCATAAAATGAAAGATCTGTACATCAAGAGAAACCCTAGTTCATACATAGTAAATTAGATTAAATGCCTATACCTGGTTATAACATTAATTATCATAATATTGAATTAAATTGTTCTATTTTTTTTGGACCATGATTTGTGGATTCACTATGACGGGTACTGTATCATTATTTCTTACTAGGTTGAAATTTGGGGAGCCCTTGGATATGATTTTAATTGTGTTTTAGAGGATAATGGATTATTTTATTGTACTTTTGGTTGGAATATAATACCGTGTGATATTTATATTCTATGGTTTCCTTTATTTAGTCATCGTTTAGTATCAGTTCTCTTTGACTTCTATGGTGACTCATAAATAGTAGTTGGGGAACAAATTATTTCCAATCTAATGTATGTTTATAAGAAATATCAATAATTTGTTCAAGGGTAGTGAGTATGATGGTCCGTTAAATATTAGATAGTATATTAGGTTAAATTTTGGTGTAATGTGTTAATAAAGTCTCCCATATTTGAGTTTTGATAACCTGAATATATAATTTGATGATTAGGAAGTTGTGGTGTAGGATTCCTTCTTTCATAATGATGTTTTTTTAATGTGTGGATATGGTTTCTGATATATTATTCCTTTTTTAGGATTATTTTTTAATGTGAGGAGGATGTAAAATATTAAGGCCCATTCAAGTTGTACCGTGTTCTATGATCAGAATCTGACACTCATTTTAGTGTCTTTGAGTTGATTAACACTTATTTAGAATTTAATGAACTTATTTGGTGATATAATTGATCATATTTACCAGTTTTTTCTAAAAATATCAATCGTTATTTTAAAAGGTTAAATCTATAAATTAACCTTACCTAAGCTTGAAGATTAGAAAATGACTAATTTTTGATATTTTTATGGGTTTTTTATCCTATAATGTTCAATTAAAAAAATTCAATCAACATGGATTTGTTTCACTGTTGGAATTGAATTTTTTTTAATGAATATTAAAAATATATTATACTATTATGAAAATGATAAATTCCTCTCAATGAATATATATTTCTATTTATGTAAAGGTCATTTCTATGAACCCTAATTTCCATTGGATTTTTAGGGAGGTGGAGGACTATGGATGGATAATCAACAAATATCAAGAAATCTGGACTTCAGGTGTAGTTCTTTGGATATGATTTCTTTTTGTTATTTTTATATTTATTACCTATAAAACCTTTCTCATTTACTCATGATCTATGCAGATAATTTTAAAAAAAATAATCATGTATGTTTTTATAAAAAATAAGATCTAATCTATGGATTTTCTTTGGTCAAAATATGATTAACAAATTTAAAAAAACAATAGGGGGAAGTTTTTATTTCAAAAAATTCTCTCTATAAATCCAATAACGAAGAAATTGTATTATTATCCAAGATTAAATAATGTTGTTCTATTTGTCATAATATTCTTAATTTTATTGAGTTTTATTGATTTTAATTTTCATTTTTGAAGATTTCTTTCAGAGATAAAAATTTTCAATTTTTAAAAAATTTATTAATTTAAAAATATCTGGGAATATTAATTGAGCATTACATAAACCCTTTAGAGAATTAGGCATCTTGAAATTCCCACTGAAGACAACATTATGCATTGTGGTATCCCTCTTTCCTCACGGTGTTCTTGCTGCAGAGCTTCGAAGGAGGAGATGACTCACCAAATATTATTTTCGGGTGAGTGGGCGGAGGAGGTGTGGGGTTTCTTCAAGGATTTCATAGCGTATTGTGATGGTTCTGTAGGGGCCCTCTTGATTTTGGACAAATGGTTTCATGGATCGGGAGAGATAGGTCCGGAGAAGTTGGCTCGCATGCTGCTTCTTCAGGCTGGGTGCTGGTCGATATGGAAATCCATGAAAAAATGCAGATTTGAGGGGACTCGTAGTTCGGGGAAGTCCATCATCAGCAGAACAAAATGATTACTCTCAGATCTGGTATGTCTTCTTGGTAGCTGGCGAGGCCTCCCTCCCTCGACTGGTTATTTTCCGGCCTTCGTAATGCACAGTCGGGTGCTGGTATCAACAGAGGGGCCTAGGTTCGATGCTCTCCCCCCAATGAGGGCCTCAAACTTAACGCTGATGGGGCATGTTCAGTGGGTTTTCTGCAAGGGGGTGGGGTGGTTTGGGACTCACCTGGGTCAGTCCTCCTGGCCTTCTCCCCCCAGTTAGGCTTTCGTTCCTCTCTTCAGGCGGATGCTAAGGAGATGCTCATGGTTATTACCCTTTGTTTTCAGTGGGGTCTTGATATTATTGAGGTAGAAACGGATTCTAAAATTCTTCATGATGCCCTGAATGATTTATACCCTCCTTCATGGTCCATTGTTTACATTATCAGAAAGTGTAAAGGTATGCTCTCCGATAGAACTAAAATCAGCCATTCCTGGCGTGAGGGTAACCAAGTGGCGGACCACCTTGCTTCTTTGGATCTTCTGGGTTCTAATCTGATACTCTTGCACGATTTTTCTACTTTGAAGCCTCAAGGAGTCAATTCGATCTGAGGGGATGCCCTTGGCTTGCATAATTTCAAACCTCCTTAGGTTTTTTCAGATGTTTGTATGTTTGTATGTTTGTTTTTCTTCTCAATAAAAAAGTAACTTTGATGATGAATTTAATGATATTCATTTGAGTTTTATCTGTTTATGAATTAGATTTTCTGATAAAGATATGTTACGCCCTATTAAACATCTATCTATGAATTAAATCCCATAATTACATATTTACAAGATAATAATTATCATTTTATGATTTATGGGATTCTATGGACATATTTATAATGTTTGATATTAATTTATTGTAATGAGAATATATAGTTCTTTCCAAATGGATTTGTGATAAGGGTTTAACTACCCTCACATTAATGGTTTTGGAATACATTGGGATACTATATCATGAGCTAGACATTAATTAATGTGAGGATTTCTATTCACATGATAATAAGGGTGAGATTCTCACCCTTCCAGGTGGCGTTTTCTTGAGAGGGTGAGATCCCTAATAATACAAATATGTTTATAATGGATTCCAAATAAGAAACATTCTATGATATAGAGTGGTTTTATTAGCTTTTATACACTATAAATATGGAATCAGAGTGCATGGTCATGGGTTTATATTATATGGACATAAAACAGGGGTGTTTGGACCATAGGAAGTACTTAGATAAAGGATCTTTGATTGGTGTTTAAAATCTCTCATGTGTGTGTATTGGGGGTATTTCAAGCTATTTGATCATGTTTACTGCATTAGGGATAGGTTTGTATTATTCATTTGGTGGATTTGAAAGGTCCATTTTGTAGTTTTTCATAGAAGCCTATATAAGTCCACAAGATTATAAGAGTTATTATATGTTATATAAGGTCCATCAAGTAATTTCATTAGGGTAATTTGAACATTTCATAATAGTAATCTGGTGATTCTATAAGTAAAATAAAAACCCTATATAAGATTCAGTATTTTTCCAATTTTGTGAGAATTCAAAAATGAGATATTATGAAGAAGTGTTGTTTTTTATGATTCTCTACTATTATTCAATGACTAAATATCCGTATTTTAATGTTTCTAGTCTTGATTAAATAATTAATGAATTTTTAGATAAATAATGATGGAATAATTGGTTCTATTCCATGTTGAAGATATCTACACCACAAATCTGTTTAAGGAGAAGGTCAAACAAAATCAGGTTATATTATTTCAAAGTTAATCAAGCCATAAGAAAAGGACCAAACCACAATTCATGATGAAGATATTTTGTGGGAGATCTTTTCATCACTATATATAATTCCACACTATGATTACATTGTGACATTTATTCCATTGTAGATATGGATTTCAAAGAATTAGACTATGTGAGGAAGTTAATGAGAGAGAAATATGTAATTATTTTGATATCATGTGGAAGTTATAAGACCAACGCTCCAAAAGATATAAAATAAAAAAATTGTGATTGGTTTTAAATAATAATAAAGACTATAAATGAAGTTCACATAATTTTTTATAATATTCAAACAGTTTTTTTGAATATAAAGGCCAAAAAAGGAGATTTAATATTGTTACTATCTACGATATTCTATGATTTTAAGTTAGACATATCTAGGGCTATAATGAATATTCTTATCCTCTTGGACTGAAGAATAATAAAATTAAGTGAGAGAGATTAGTCGTGTTACTACTGAATACCCTTCTGGCCAATATAGAAGAACAAATTATTCTAGTATATTATATTCTATTCTTGTAAGGTCTCATGAAGTGTGAGGAATACCTTGATATTTATAAACTTTCATGAAGGAGATCAAATATATTCTATCAAGGATATAAGTAAACCCTTTACAATTCATCTAATTCAAAAAAGATCACGATGATTCCAATATTTTATAAAGGGTCTCATTTTTATTGTGATATGCATAAATAACCACAAGTTAGTGCTTGAAGTGTACCTAGATGGTTTTGGGAATATAGGATATACCCCTATCAATATTCATCATGATAATAAATGAAGAACTTTGTGATTGTGGGATTACAACCACTGTACACTACGGAAATATTTATCCACCTTAGAGGAAATACTTGTTATAAAATCTAGGTTCCCTTTAGTGCCATTATTTCATGATTACTCCTCATGCATGATAAGAAAATTTAGTAAGACGGATAAAGATTTATTCTTTTAATATATTCAGATGAAAGAAGAGAAAATGTTTTAATTGAATATAATTCATAAACACTAATTTACCCCTTATTTATGTTGGTTATACCCCAACTACTATAAATATTGGCCCACCTATCCCTACTACGTTTCTCCATGAGTGGTGGAGGATGGTGGTGGATTTACTATAGTGGTTCCTAGGGGATGGAGAAACCTCCATGGTGGGATACAAACATATGAGATCCCACCACATATCCATACAACTAATGTCAGTTGAAAAAGTTCTATATATAAATTTGTGCTAAATGGTGATCGTCTAATCTATTTATTATATGGAACTGAGGGTGACACACATCTTTCACACTGATCATACCATAAAATTGACTCGATGTTTGTTAGAAATGTGATAGAATTTATTGGATGGAATCCCACATGGGAATGTTAAACACTTGGATACCACATGTTTTAATTTGACACTCTCATCTCTTAGTTTATATGGCCTTTGATGTCTTATGTCAACCATGTGGGATCCAACATGGCCCACTTTGCAAATAAACATCATATTAGGGGTGGTTATTTTGAGGGGTTTATGCACAACCCCCACTAAATTAATTTTCAATATAAATTAGTATTTTTTATGAAACTCCTACCTAAATATTAACATATAGGTGGTTTTTTCATAACTATTTCTAGAAAATAAAATTTTAAAAAAATTGAGGGGTTCATAAATGCTGTTAATCGTTGAGATTAACTGTAGTTCATAGCCTCCCTGAAATTTTTTAACATTAATTTTTTAAAATATGGTTAGATTTTAGAGGCAGTTATTCCAAAACTACTGTTAATTTAATAATTAATGGAAGTTTTGACATAACTATATCAAAAATACAACTAAATTTTAAAAAATTCTTAGAAAATTTAGATGATGTTGTGAACCCCCACTAATTTATTAAAAAAATTCCATATAATGTAATATATACATATAATAATAACACATTAGAAAAATTAATGTATTTACTTTATAAAAACATATTTTATAAATATGTTTATATAAGTAATTTACATGATTTTATTTTATTTTATTTGTTTTTATTGATAAATTTAATGGTATAATGTGTACATTAATATATATTTATTAATATAAAATTTTATTTCATGTAATATTAATTATAATATAAATGCATAAAAATAATATATATATATATATATCTAATTTATTTAAAAAAATGTATCATATAAAAACACTTATAGTTTTTACAATATATATAACAATAATAAAAATATAGTATCACTACAATTACAAACACATGCATATAAATGATCAGGTATGTATTATATATATAATTTATTTGATTGTTTGTATATTATATACCTTTATATACATAACAAAAAATATATATTAGTTTAATTGTATACATAAATGTATACAATATTGTCTACATAAATTAGCACAATATTATATACATACCTATATTTTAAATATTAATTTATTTAATATATATTTTTATATTTATATTGAAATAAATTATATAAATATAATTTTAAAGGTATTATATAAATATATTAAATGATCATAGATGGAGGAATGAGAAACAATCTAGGAGGTCATTTGTGATCACCTTGGCCTGGATCACCCTGGATGCTTGAATCTCTTCTCGTATGTTTGGGGTAACCCAATCATGAATCAGGGGTCGTCATCCAAGGTTCGCAATGAGGAAGCAACACGGTTTTTTCATCTCTTTATTCTAGAATCTCTTTTTACTTGCTAAAAAACTGAGTCTCATAACTAATCATCATGAAGGGAAAAATTTCCCATGTACCAGCCTCATATGGTATGATTTTAGAGAGGATCAAGCTATGAAAAAACTACTTCATTACTCATATTTCTTTATATATAGGTTTGAATCCATGGAACGTAGATGAACTAATATATTATATATCCTCAATTTGGGGATTCTCTAATTTCAAATTCATTTCTCTTGGTCGTGGATTATATCACATCATGTTCCCCTCTTCAGAACTAAAAGCTAAAACATGGAGTGTTGGTTCTATCAACATAAGGCTAGGTATCATGAGAATCCATTATTAGAATTTTAAGTTCAACCTAAATGATTTTAAGGAAACTTTCACACATTTATGGGTAATAATACATGGGTTATATTGGGTCCTTTGGCATCCATAAATACTATATGATATTTCCCATGTTATTAGTATTCTAATTCATATGGACACTTTTACGGAAGAGGTTAACTTTGGACATTTTTCAAGACTCTTGGTAGAAATTTATTTCATCTCCCTCTTAATTGATATTGTGGTTCTCTCCATGCCACATGATGAAGTTCCCCTTAAAATAGAAAATTAAATCCCCCTTGATATTTTTTGTATTATTGGTAATTCCAAATTTGAATGTAGATGAAATATAGCTTTCCCTTAGTTTAATTTGAATGGTCCTAACTTTTCTCACTGTAGAAGGAATAAAATAAATGGGCCTTCCCAAACTGATGAGAGGCAGCTTGATAATCATACTGAGGAGGCTATTTTTCCTACTCCTAATGTAGAAAATATCATCCCAACAAAGATTCAGCCACTGTTGGCTTCTTGTATCCCTGCACAGGAGAAGACAAGATTTGAAACATGACACTCTCATATGGATTTTGATTGTGGTTATAGTAAGACTGACCTCACTCCCCCTTAGTATATCGAGCTGATTGTGCCTTCTATACCTAAAACTAGAATGTCCTGGGATTATTACATTGAAGAGTCCCACTTGATTAATGCGAGTGTTTCTTTTAGAGGTTCCTTGTAAAAATATCTTTTCGATGATCATGTTGATGTAGATTTAGATGATAGTCAAGATTTGATGGATATTTCTACAGCAGAAGATAATGATTTAAGCTTATAGAATGAGGAGAAGATGATAGATGTTAAGTGGAGCAAAGGAAAAAAAATATATGTAGAAATTTAAAATAAATCAACTGATAAAAGTATTCATACTCCATCTGTGAAAGAGTAACCAAGAAGATGTTATGACTTTAATAAATGAAGGAAGAAGACTAGACTCCCTACCTCCAAAAATTCATCTTGTAAAAAAGATTTAATTAATACAACTACTGTTTCTGGAAAGGTTTACTCCCCTGCCTCTAATAATATTCTTACACTATTAGTCACTGAATAGGTTAGGGAAGTTTCAATGGAACTCTCTTCCTCCCAATCATCAACCAACCACAAGACTATTAGGGGTTCTCCAACTGTCTTTGGAAATGTGATATATCTTGCCCCTCTTAATAATCTTGCTACATTGTTGGAAACTAAACATATTAAATAATATTAATAGGGTTCCCCACACCATACTATTTTTGTTAACAATGATTCTAGTTCTAAATCTTTCAGTTGGTGTCAAAATGGTGATTCCTCTATAGGGGACCCATAATTGCTGTAATCCTCTTGCTCTCTAAAACCCGAAGCTAGAATGATAGTTTCTTCTAGTGAAACTCCCTATGGACCTACAAATACTGGTGTTGGAACTATTATTGTTCCATCAATGGCTTCTGAAAAATTTACGAGCAATGTTGTGGGTCTTCTACCCACTAGATTGGATCATGAAATTACTGGGGAGAGATTTGACTCTTCACCATTTGTGGCCAATTATTCAAGGATTTCAGGTCTTTCTAAACAAGAAAAATAAGAAATTTATAAATATGTACACACAACTACTTTGATTTACATGCTTCTAGACACAGTGAGGGAGTTGAAAAAAAAATTGATGGTGCTGGTGATGACACAAAAGATGATGACTTAAAATATGACATTTATGCTGAACCATCGGATAATGGAGGCAGACCTTGGAAATAAGTGAATACATGGAGAAGGGGTTTACATCCTCAAGGTAGGTGCAATGGATACCCTCTATACCACAATATGAAAACTAGATCTCGTGTTTAATTCCTTTTTTCTTGTTTTCATATTGTGGTCTAATTTTGTCCCGTATGTTACTTCCTATTTTTTTACATTCACTTTTTTTTTCAATAAAGGGGCCTTCAAGTCCTAGCCTTTTAACAAAACATATATATATTAAATATATACTCATATATATTATATAAATAAACATGTATAAAATATATAAATATGTATTTAAAAATATAAATAATTTAAATAAATATATTTATAAACATATAAATACATGTGTATATATATAATAAAAAAGTAAAAATATAAATAAAATATATATTTAATCAAATTTTTGTAAATACACATATAAATATATTCTTATATTTCGAGCCTCCCATAGTTTGTATATTGTTTTCTTGGTATTTATTTTGAATCCCTATCAAGTTATAATCTATACATTTATGAAAATAATTATAAATATCTTCCAATAAATATATAAATACACATGTGTGTTTGTGTGAGGGTTTAATATAATATAAATGTATTATATATATAAATGTAAATATATTATAAAAATGTGAGTACATTAATTTATATAAATTCATATATAGGTTTCATATATAAATGTTTTGATATATATTATACAAATAATATTTATTTAAAAAACATAAAAATATATATAAATAAAAACACTTGCATAAAATAAATAAAAAAGTCATTTAGTGAATAAGTGGGACACATGTTTTATATCCTTTAATCCCATGTTCTAACCCCATTAAGCGATTTTTCGATGGAGCTTTCAAATTGAGGAAGGTAGTGGTAGGAGGGTGTGGTAATAGGGGGTGTGGGTATATTTTAGGGGTTAGGGATCTGTGGGGAAGGGTGGGAATGCATGGTGGGATTGGACACATAAATAAGTATTTTAAAAAACTTGTATTAAGGGTGGATTGAAACCACTCATAAATTAGTTTAAAAAATTATTAAGAGGGGTGGGAAACCACCCATCAATTATCAGTTTACAAAAAATCCAAGTCAATTTCAAACTGCCGTTGGTTTTTCATAAAAATTATATACTACCATGTTTATTAATGTTGGTTTACAAAAATCTGTTTTAGAAAAACATTTAGAAGGGGTTTTAATCCCTTCTAAAATAACTACTATTAATTTTCACCCTGCCTTACTAGCGCTTCATGAAAAATTACTATTAGATAGATCAGGAGTCAGGTTTAGGAGTGGTTTCTCATAAAGATAGCTAATATATTTATAGGGGTTATAACCCCCTATTATACAAAACCCTATAATTAATTCATTTTTTAGTTCTATTAAAATTTGGAGAACCAATGACATTTAGTTGAGACTAAATGATCAATATTTATGCACACATGTAATGTTTGGGATATCCCCTTTGGGTGAATAATGGGTTCTACGTGGAACCTCCTCACCGAAACGTCTCTCCTCCACGAGTGATCCCACTTGGGGGAGGCATTTTTTGGACACCTAGGAATTATCCAGGAGCACTCTTGATTCCCCAGACCTATTGCAACCATGTTTTTCCCACTTATAGATCATTTGGTGGGTAATTTTATTCATATAGTATTAAAAAAATTAAAAAAAATTATCATAAAAAATATTAATTTAAAAAAATATTTAAATAAAAGGGATGTGTTCTTAATGCATACTAACCCATGGGTACTATGTCAGAGAGATGGTTGGAATTATAGGAGATGGGATTTTTGGATTGGTATTTATAATTTCATGAATTTAATATATAAAATATTATTATTAAATAAAATTATTATTTTATATCAACATGTTCTCAATTTAATAATATAGCTTAAAATAACAACTTTGAGGATCTATTTGTAATAGTATGAACTTTCATAGACTATTGCGTTTTTTATTTGTGGATGTTGGGGTGATGAGGTAAAAATAAGGGAAGGGAGGTGTTCCTATAGATAAAATTTCAATAGGAAGGGAGGTTTAATGTAATTTTTATGGGTGTTATGGCATGAAGGGTTGCCTAGAAGAGATGGTGGTGTCTCAATTTGTTGTGTCACACTATGAAGGGTTGAGTCACGATGCGGGTCTTATGTTTTTTCATGGGGTATAATTTATGGGATTTAGGTGAAATGAATTTTCAAAGATGAGATCATTTAATAGTGTGAATGAATTAGTTCATGTTATGATGATTATTAAATATGATTTTTGGTAAATTAAATACCATAGGATTTTATGAGAAGCTCTATAATATATAATTTATATTCCTTCATATTTTCCTTTCCACATTTATTATCATGACATGAGGGTGTTTGGTAGCATTGGGAAGAGGCCTATAAAGTTTGTTTAATTTTCCCTAACTGAACATCTAGAGTAGTCTCAACTTGTATTATGTCATTTACAAGGTGTAAAAATTCATTGTTATTCCATTTTGGGCACTATTACATCATGGTGATTCTGTTGTGACATAGTGTGGTTCAAAGTTGTGCTATGTATTTCGAAGGACCTTATGTAATATTGTGATAAAAATAGTTGAATGATATCCTCATTTGGTTATATTTTAATTCAATAGGTTGAAAAACATTTAAATAGTGCAGATAATTTAGAACATATGGTTATTTTATTATATTCATTCAATTTATTCTCATAATATCCCGACCATCATCATTCACACCTTAATTTTTTGAATTTCTAGTGTGATTATGAATTTCAAATCTCATATGAATTAATTTCAATTATATTATTTTCCCAAACCATAGGAAACCATAAGAGATTTATTGGATACCTTTGCGATCCAATTTTGTGTATTTGTCCCTTATATTCAAGTGATCAACTGCTTCTGATCTGAGGTGATTTTTTTCACCTCTTCTCACAGGATCTATTTCTATACTTATTCATGGATAGACCATGATAGTTTTTTTGATTCAGTTTTATTGGTCTTGGATCATGTATTTTATCGAGGATAAAGTGTACTTGGTTTTGTAGTTTTTCTCCTCATGATATGGGCCTTAAGATTATCCCCCTCACCTTGTTCTTGAGAAATGGTTGTCGAAGCTTCAGTTTAAGTAGTGAATTCAAGAATTTCACTCTACTTTGGTGTACATTATGGAAGAAACATTATATTTTTAATTGGGTAGATGGTAAGTATTATCCTGATAAATAAAATTATTGGGAATAAAATAATTTATGGGAAGGGGTGATTCATATGTGTTTTATATGGATTCATGATACTGCTTTGGAATGATTGTTTTCTGAGGTATTTGGTTAGAATTTGTATAGTATTGTAATTATGTTTTATTTTCATGATAAAATTAATGGATTTACCTCTCATAAATGGTTGATTATTTAAATATGTTAATGAATTGTTTTTTAGAATCTAAATATGAAATAAATGTGCTGATTTTATATGAGATGGATTATAATAATGGAATTTTTTTTAAAAAAAGAGTAATAATTGAAGTGATTGGTTATTGAAATTGAAGGTTGATTTCTATTAGAATGATATTTATATTGATGTGATTATTTTGGTCTTTCTAATCGTTGTGTTGAATGGTTTTCTATGGTTGGAATAAGGATATGTGTTTGTATATTTAGAAATGATATATTTTCAATTATATGGAATTGTTGGCATGGATGGTTGTGTGAAAATGGGATGGTATTTTGGATACTGTAAAAGAAATGGTAATGAGTCATGGGTGGTTAATGTAGTGGCTAGTTGGTTTTGATGTGGCTATACTATAGATTCCCAAAGGTATGAAATTTGGTTTCTAATGATGATTATAGTAATGGGTTTGCTTTTAAATGTAACAAGTAAAGGCCCTTAATATATTATTTATCATTGAACAGAACATGTAATGGCTAGGATGATCATGGGTGATGGTTAATGAATTGATTAAGATTGAAAATGGATAAATGGATGGAATAATGAATGCAAATTGGTAGGTAAAATGGAATATTTGGAATTAGATTAATGATATATTTAAATTATAAATTATGAATGTTATAATCACTATTTTGTGCATACGATGAAGGATGTTTTTTGGTTAAGAGGGGGAAGTGTTTTTCAGAACATGGTAACAGTATTGTAGTGGTGGTGGTGGAAATTATTATTGTCATTTGGTATGAGCCTTTTGGTTGGGTATACATGTGGATATTATATATGTTTTAGTTTCCTTCTTATTTCATAAATACCCCTCCCAAGTTGGATAAACTAAAAGACACCCAAATGTTTTGAGTTCTAGGATTTTACTCAAATATCTAGGTAAGAAAGGGAATCAATGCATGAAAACTCCCTCTTCTCCCACTCACCCTTTCTTGAATAATATCAATTTTAATGGTTATATGTCATAATACATATATGGAAAAGAATTATATTTTCCCTAAAGTGATGATGATGTGATGATGATGGGATATTAATGTTGTGGTGGATGTGATAAATAAGAGGGTCATTCATGGTAGGAGGAGGGAATGAGGTTGGTTCCTTTAATGATATTGATTCCATACTATGAAGAGGATAAAATATGGGGTTATGATGTGTAGATACACCATATGGGTTGTGGATATGTGATTGAGGTTATGGTATATATTATGTTGTTTTGATATAATATATGTTGTGTGATAGCTTAACTACAGAAGATATGGGAGCACCAATATGTATAATATTTCCACTATGATAGTGATAATACAATGGGAATGATGTTATAGGGAACATTTTTTCTATATCCTTCAGATTTAATGCTATTGTACTTGGATTCAATATTGGGAGATAGATCCAAAGTGAATTTTGGTGTTAGATTACCTCTTTTAGGTGTGTTTTGGTTATATTATGTATTCACTAAAGCATTAATATGCTTCATCCACATTTGGAATAGTGGTCTTGTAGAGGGTCATATTAAGTATACATGTATGATCAACCCAATATATATAAATATATTTTTCTAGTTTCCAATAGGGATTTAGTGAGTGAGATGATAATTTCTACACTACTAAAAAATTGGACTTTAACAAAACTCGAATTTATCAATGATAAAACAAGCACTAATAAATGGTACCTTTTATCGGTGCTTTTTTCTGGTGCTGATAAACAAAACAATTTATCGACACTTTTTTCACACTGATAAAATGATATTTTATCTATGATTTTTTAGCATGGATAAAGGTCTAAATAAAATGAAATAATTGAATAAAAAATAAAATGAGATTATAAAAAATATTAAATAATGATTAATTAAATAATTATTTGTAAAAATAAATAAATTGATTATACTATATATAAATTCTAAATACTAATAAAAATATATATTAAATATATATATATAATAAAAATTGAACAAATAAAAATAAAAAATAAGTAAATTGAGAAAAATATTTACCATTTTAATAATTATATAATTATTGATAGTGTTAATATATAGTATATATTAAGTATATGCATGTATATATATATATGAATGTATATAAAAATTGTTAATATAACAAACAATATTTATTATTGACATTAAATGATCATATATTTATAGAGTAATTGTTTATAATTAAAAATTAATATGAATTTAATGTACTGACCAACTACATCGGGCAATGGACATTATTGAATTTCATTAGATTTTTCAATTTAACATAGATCAAAGTTGTGTTATATTGATTTCACTTGTACGTAATTAATTAATTTTTATATACAATTAACATATACAAATATTTACATAATTAATTAAATCTTATATAATAACACATACAATTAATATTTTTGTAATTTATTAAGATTATATTATTAATTTTAGAATTTCATTATAAGATAATGCATATAATTTTTCATGTCTTTAATTCTATTAAATTTTATTTACTTATTTTTAATTATATTACAGTTAGATATTAAATCATTTTCAATATGTTTTATTTTTTAAAAAAATTTATTTTTTATTTTTTGGGGGAATTTAATCAATTTCCATTATTTATTTTATATATATTTCTTTTCTATGATTTAAAATTTCCAATATGTATTCATATTTATTTATATATATATCCATATTATTTTAAAATTTTATATCTAATTAATAAAACATATCCATTTTTGAATATTGTTAAAGTGTACTCATTTTTAATTATTCAATTTCACTCATTTTTAACATGCATGCACTTAAGATTGAATATTCATTAACATTTCTAAAAATATTTTTAAATAACTTTATTAATAACATTATATTTATAATATTCATACATTTATATATTTATAACTATTAATAAATAATTATATATATTCAAATAATATTAAAACTTATAATAAATTTATTTAAATAATGAATATATTTATTATATTTATAATTATATTTATTTTTTTTATAAATATATATAATTATATAAATATATATAATAATATAAATATTAGTATTTTTTAAAGTATTTATATAATTATAAATAAATAATTATATATTTAAATAATTATAAAACTATTATAAATATATTTAAATAAATAATATATTTACTATTTTTATATTTATATATATTTGTTTAATATATATAATTAATTATATATATTTAGAAAATTGGAGAGTTATAATTATTATTATAAATCCTTTATCAATGCTAAATTAATTAGTAGTGATAAAATAAATCTTTATCAGTGCTAAAAAAGAGCTGATAAAATCTATCTTTATCATTTCTAAAACTTTAGCACAAATAAAAAAGATGTTTATCATAGATTTTTTAAAAGCCTAGATAAAAGTGTCTGAGTCTATTTAAGAAACCCTATCTAGTCACGAACTTGTCATGATATCTGAAGCAGTCTGTGGAAGACACCATCATTCATTGCTCCTCCTCGATGAATCAAAGAATGAGTCAACTCTCAAATCAAGGATTGAAGAATTCCAAGGCTCAAATGCAATGGTTGAGCAATTAAAGGGTCGAACGAATCCAAGGATCAAACGAATTCTCAGTTTTCGATACCTCTACATTCTCTCACACTTCTTCATGTTTGAAATGATTTTTTCCAACCTGATCCTTGGGATGCGTTGATTAATTCAACACCATGCTCAAGTCTACTGTTACCATTAATGATTGTCTTTCATATATCCGAATGGTGATGAAAATGTTCACATTGGATAATAGGGATTAGAGGAAACTTTTGCATGACCTAACCATTGGCATGTTGGTGGGATTATGTCCAATCCTTTTCAATTGACAATGGATAATGGGGATAATCAATGAGATATTTTTTTCTCCCATGGTTTAATGGATTCATGATGTTTTTATTGATGACTATATGTTTTTAAACCTAATATATATGATCGGTTTTATATCAAGATTATGTCTGATGATCCTTTATTTCGAATCCAGCTTATCAGATGCATCTGATGGAGCATTGTGAGTATAAGTCTCAATTATAGTACATAGAGACTTAGGGACATATTAATCCAATAACATCGTATTAAGGATCCCTGGTTTCATTTTACATGATAAAGGATATCTCATTTATGTATTGTATTAACTACAGGAAGATCACTAGTTGCATTAAATTTCAACAGCCACCTAATAAAGCATATCCTAGTGAATGTCTCAGTTGGGGAAACCCAAAAGTTGTTTAATTAAAATCTCTAATTTATTTTTTTAATTGTTAACCATCTCACCACTATAATTTTTAAACAATATCTATCAATTTTATCTTGTAATCATAAAAAATATCAACCCACCCTTCATAAGTCAGTATTTAAATATCTCATTATCTAATAAGATCAATTTTTCACTACCACAAATCAATTTCCCTATTCAAGCATTATAACCATAAATTTTCACTATACCCAAATCAGAATACGGTTCATCTAGTTTTATTTACCTTTGTTAAAATATAATAATCTTTTGAATGATAACCCACTCCTTAAGAATTCTAAAAAATCTTGTCATTTACTTCATCACACCTCTAAAAACACTATGTATATTTTTCTTTAATCTATTTAAAACTGATCATTCTTTAACATTGCCTTTTATTTCCAACATCATTTAAATGAAGGAAATTTATCTTAATAGATCCACCTTTTCTAAAATAATAAGTAACCTTTGAACATGTCAAAAACTATTTAATTACATCAATTTACCTATGATGTGATATGAACAACCAATATATAATATGAATTCATGTTTCTTTTGTAAATTTATTAGTTTCAATTTGATTATAAATTCCTCTTACAATACATTCTTTTTCATATAATACATTTCTAATTATTTCTTCACATTCAACTGTATTTTTATAAAATTATCACAATCCTTCATACAAAAATTTAATATTCACATGTTCAATATATTTCATTCAATGGTTGAAATTCATCAACCAATTTTACTTATGAATATTTATCTCATTTTGAATCTATCTATTTAAGAGTTGGAAATATCCTATTTAACATAAAACCTCTATATCTTATATAATTACTACTATTTATCTCATTATGACTAAAATTTTATACTATGTTCCCAAAATCATCATAAATCCCATAATGTCCCTGAAAATGAAAAATTATTATAAATCCTACACTTCATGTTCTAAAGAATAATTCTTGTTTTTACCCTGTCTAGGAATCTTGAGGTGCTTAAATCTTTCTCATTATTAGATATATCATTTTCCCAAAATTATTTCCTTCATTCCTTATCTATTTTTAATTGAAATTATAATTTTCAATTTTTTTCAAATATTTGATATACCATTAATATTAAATATAATAATTCCTTAGGTTATTAAAAAATTAGTTAAAAAATAGAATGGTCATTTTCAAATTCTATAAATGTTGGAATAATTATTATAAATTATTTTTAGGTATTCATCATTTTAGGTCTAAATATATTGGTTCTACCCCTAGGAATCTTTAATTACAATCCTTATTTATGATATAACCCTTTATTTATGAAAATTTATTATCAATCCATTTTTATATATTATAGTTGATTGAATGAGAGTTTATTATTCTTATTTATCTGATCTGGGTTTCTTATTACTCCTTAATTTCCTATATTATATTTTTACTTGTTTATAATATTTAAGAAATACATAATGTATCATTTTAAAATAGGTAGGACTAGTCTTAGTTAGAGGAATTAAAGTATTAAAATTGGTAGTTATCTTATAAATATAGTATTCATAGAGGCCTCAAAGATTCATATATCATAACATATCCCCATCAAGGCCCCTTTAATCATAGTAAATAATGTTTATGCCCCAAAAATGACTCCTTTTAATAGGCCATGAGTAAATAACTAGTGAAAAAGGTGTCCTTCTCATAAATGGGAGGTATTGCTGATTTTAGAAAACACAATGCAGTACAATTGTCATCCTCATCAACTTCATCTCCTAAATAGTTATGTTGTCAATTTATTTCTTGATACTAACCCCCAATATGTTTTATGTTTCTTATACTACTATGATATGAAGTCATCCCAGGGATGAATTCTTCTGAGATTATTTCAAGAAACATAGGTTCATGTCCACAAGAGATAGAACATGTGTGATAAACAACAAAATTAAATGATAAACGTTTAGGAGATGAGATGATGTGTATAAAGTTGTCTATAACTTTCACATTTGAATAAATTTAGAGTATAATACCAACCATAGTAATGTAATTCATTTCTTAAATTCAATTACACATTTTCTTAAAGAATAAAACAATAATTTGAACCAATAAAATTTTGGGATTCAATTACTTGAATTATCTATAACTTTCACAATTTATAATGAATATCTTATTTGTATTTATTTATTTATTGAAATAAATTAATATTTTATAAACCCAATAATATGTATATGAATCAAAAATGGATGAATGAAAATTATTTGACAAAAAATTATTAATATGGTGTTACAGAGTTCATTAAGATTTCAATATAACATGCATACGACCCTTCTCAAATTGTTTTTCTATGTTTATGTTGTTTTTATTCAAGAAACCTTAGTCTGGATGAGTTGAAAAAATAATTTTTTCTCACATAATATATTAGGGATATAATTGTTTTACTAAATACGAAGAAAAATTGAATGTTCACAATGATTTGGATGATACTACAGTTTATGGATCATTTGATATGAATACTAGTGTAAATGATGATAAAGATCACATAGAATAAATTAAAATGGAAATTTAAGAAGACCTTCATGATTTTCCAAAAAAATTTGAGAAGTTAAATAGATTTTCTAAGAAACCATTGTATATCAGTTGTACTAAATACACAACATTCTCATTGGTATGGAAGTTATATAATTTAAAAGCCAGCAGCAGATGGAGTGACACCATCATTAAGAAACTACATGGTCTCTTAAATGATATGATAACAAAATAAAATAAACTAACATTTCAAACATATGACACTAAATTAATATTACGTTCAATGCTCATGATCTCAAAAAAGGTACATTCTTTTCCAAATGATTGCATATTGTTTTTCATCGACCATGAATCACTCATAAAATTCTCTATGTGTGAAACAGATCGATACAAGAACAATTAATGATGTATTTTGAAATATGTATGGTACATTACTATCATTCCAAGGTTTATATAAATATATGGATGTGTAGAAACTATAAGAAAATGACATGGTATATATGTATAAGAATTAAATATGGGAACCTATATCATATAACCGATTCGATTTATTGGAAGAAAATTGATTATGAGTATCCTGAATTTAGAGATGAGTTGAGAAAAATTCATCATAATATTTTATGTTCTCTACTACATTAACATAATATATATTAAATGTTTGACTAGTACTATATAAAATGTTTGTTGCACATGATTATGCTACCAATCCCATGTAAGAATAAATAATAATGAAAAAACCATTTGGGAATGTGAAAAGGTAATCATGCAATATACTTTCTCTATTTTACTGAAAAAATATATAATAAAATAGTGATTTTATTATCATTATTCTTTGTATATTTTGTTTATTTTACAATATTTTTATCCATGTTTCATAACTATCTATTCGAAAACATCTATAAACCTCTTCTCTCTCAGAACATTTTAACCACTACAGTGTTGGAATCTGTCAATTGCCTTCTAGTTACCTCTACTACATTTATATTAATATAAATGATGATTCCTATACTCGATAAAAAAGGTATTATTGGTGTTTTCAAAGTAAAAATATTTCTATAGAATTAATATATTATCTAATATTTGTTATTAATTAATTTATTTTTATTTTTACTCACATAAGACTTTTTTTCTTATACAGGTGGATTATTTTGTTCGAGTTGTGGTGTTCTTTTTATCTTTCATTCCTTTATTCAACAAAACTTCCATATACTTATTCTCCCTAAAATTTGATTCACCACTATAGTGTGTTCATTTATCACCATCCTTAAATTTCCCTCCACTACTATTTGTAGTAAGAGAAAAGATGCCATCTATGCTCAATCACAGAGGTAATCTTTATGTTTTCATAGTAAAATTATTTCCCATAGAATTAATAGATTTTTTTCATATTTATTTTTAATTTATTTCTCTCAGTATTACTCACATATAAATTTTTTTTCTTATATATGTGTATTATTTTGATTGATTTGGGGTGGTTTATCTATATTTCATCCCTTTATACACCAAAATATCCATATACTTCTTCTCTCTATAAACCATTTTTACCCCTATGGTGTCGGAATTTATCACTTTCCTTAAAGTTCCCTCCACTTTCTTTTTTGGAATACCATAGATAGTGTTTCTACTCAATCTTATAGGTAATCTTGATGTTTTCATAACAAAATATTTTCCCATATAATTAACCAATTGTTACATATTTATGTATAAGTTTTTTCCTTTTTAGTATTACTAATATAACAATTGTTTTCTAATATAGGTGGATTCTTTTGTTTGAGTTAGGGTGGACTATTCAAAGTTTCTCAAGATCATGAGATATTATAATACAAGCCTGCAACTGAGATAATTAAAATAAAAAAATTCATCAATAATGAATACAACCATCATGAAAAGGTGAATTACAACTACTTATTTATTATATTTTGTCATCAATTTATCTACTATTTGTAAGTTAATTTTGTTATAATTTTTATCTAAAACTTATATAGTTTTTTTCACAGATCTTTTGGGGAGTCATTTTTTTAACTATCTACAACATTCCACCCAAGAGATAAAATATTCTTTTCTCACAATGTTACAATGCATTCCATTTCCTTTCTTTTTTAAACTACAACACTACAAATTCATTAGTTGTTCTTATTTGAAAAAGGTTTTTCGACTAAGAAAATCAGTTCAATATGTATTATTAGTATCTTCACAGATAAATACAATGGAAAGTGGGGTAACATTGGCATTTAGGATTTTTTTGAGACATTGAAATGTGTATGAATCAGTCTCACCTCAATCCAACACACAGTGTCACCTGTATGACTCCAAGTATTTATTTTTCATTTAAGATTGAGATTAAATTTAGTAAAAAATAAATATGACATACTCAAAACCAATAAAACATATTCTAACTGTTCTTTTACTTTAATACGATGATTTATAATTCATTTTTTGACATGTACGAATCATCCACACCCCAATCTAATATATGATGTGCCTAGTATACCTCAAAGAGTGCATTATCAGTTTAAAAAAACTTTTTAGTTCAAGAAGTTCCAATCACTAAAAACTAAGAAAACAATCTCATATATTCATCATAATTTAGGAAAAGGATTCATAAATCATTTTTTACATGTCAGAATCAGTCTCATGTCAAACTGAAACACAATGTGATCGGTATGTGTCAAAGTGTATGTTTCTAGTTTAAAATGTCATTTTAATAAAACAGACAAGTGAAATATTCAAAACTGATAAAACACATATGGATTATTTTTATAGTTTATAAAAATTATCGATATGTAATTTGGTACTTGTAAGAATTATCCACAACACAATATGACACCCGATATGACTGTTATGACATTAAATGAAACTTTTTATTAAAAATAGACATGAATTTTAGAAAAAAATTATAACTGACATACTAAAAAGTGATAAAACCCTTTTGGATTTTTATCATACTTTTGAAAGAAAATCCATAAGTTATTTTTGATCTTTAGGAATTAAACGCACCTCAACTTGATACACTATGTGTCTGATATGACTCAAAGTGTCTCTTATCATTTAAAAATTAATATTTTAGTCTAAAAAGTGTCACTCACTGAAAACCAAGGAATCAAGATAATATTTTATTGATAATTTATAAAAATGATTCAAAAATAATTTTTTATGTTTATAAATTTTTCTCACATCAAACTGACGCATGATGTGACTGGTATGAGTCAAAGTGCATGTTTCCAGTTAAAAATAATTTTTTTTGTAAAAAAAATAAGCAATACACTAAAAACTAAGGAAATTTTTTTTGATTATATAATTTATTAGAATAATCCAGAAGTCATTTTGGATGCTTATGAATTATATTCAATTCAATATGATGCACGGTGCGATCAGTATGACTCCTATTGCGTCTTTTTATTTGAAATTGACATCAATTTTAGTAAAAAAGAAAACTGGCCTACCCAAAGCCAATAAAACACATTCCTATTGTTTTGATAATATAATAAAATTATCAATAATTTATTTTTGAAAATTAATAGTCATATGAACCTCAATTTGATACATAATGTTCACGATATGATTTAAATTGTTTGTTATCAATTTACAATTGACATTTTAGTTCCAAAAAAGGGTCACTCGCTATAAACCAAGAAAATGATATTAGGATGTCTTGATAATTTAGTAAAATGATTAAAAAATCAATTTTGATGTTTAGGAATCAATATCACACCAAAATAACACATGATGTGATTTCTATGAGTCAAAGTTCATTTTTTAAATTTTAAATGAAATTTTAGTAAAAAAATACAAGTGATGTACTCAAAACCAAGAAAACATGTTTGGAATATTTTTATACTTAAATAAATTAATATATAATTCATTTGGGACATTTTGGAATCAGACTCACATTAATCTGATGCATGGGATGATTGGTATGACTCCAAGTGCATCTTTTTATTTAAAATTGACATCAATTTTAATAAAAAATCCAACTAACTAACTCAAAACTGAGAAAACACATTCATATTGTTTTCATAGTATAATAAAATGATACTTAAGTCATTTATTATGTTTATTAATCGTCCCCAACTCAATATGATACATGATGTTCTAGGAATGACTCAAAGTGTCATTTATCATTTTTAAATCGACATTTTAGTTCAAAATGTGTCACTCCCTGAAAATTGAGAAAACAAGGTCATATTACCTTCATAATTTAGGTGAATGATTTATAAATAATATTCTCTGTTTATTAATGGGGTTGTCATTAATATTATACATGATGTTTTTGGTATGAGTGAAAGTATGTGTTTCCAATTTCAAATGACATTTTAGTAAAAATGACAAGGGACGTACTCAAAAATGAGAAAATGAATTTGGATTATTTTTATACTTTTGGAAAATTATCTGTAACTAATTTGATAAGTGTAGTAATCAGATTCACCTCAATACAACCCACAGTGTGGCCAATATAACTCCAAGTGTATGTTTTTATTTAAAATCGACATCAATTTTAGTAAAAACAACAACTGACCAACTAAAAACCAAAAAAACCTATTTTTTTATTTTAATAATTTATTAAAATGACCCATAATTAATTTTTGACATGTAGGAATCATCCGCACCTAAATCTAATACACAATGCTCTCATTATGACTAAATTTATTTGTTATCGGTTTAAAATCAACATTTCTGTCCAAAAAGTGTCAGTCACTAAAAACAAAAAAAAATACACACTTGGATTGTGTAGATAATTTATGTAAATTATTAATATATCATTTGTGATTATTATGAATTTATCTCACATAAAACTAATACATTATGTGATCAGTATGATTCAAAGTGTATGTTTCTATTTTAGAATGACTTTTTAGTAAATAGGACAAGTGATGTACTCAAAACTAAGAAAAAACATTAATATTGTTTTGATACTTTAGTAAAATGATCCAAAAAATTTCTGAGACATGTAAGAATAATCCGAACATTAGTTTAGTTCATCCTATGACCGGTATTACTCCGAGTGCTTCATTTTATTTAAAATTGACATCAATTTTAGTAAAAAAACACAACTGAAATATTCAAAACTGAAAAAACGTATTAGTATTGTTTTGATTATTTATGTAAATTATACATATGTAATTTTAGAAATTTATTAATTATATGAACCTCAATCCGATGCACCGTGTGACTGGTATAACTCTAAGTGTGTCTCTTTTTTTTAAAAATTAATATCAATTATAGTAAACATGAATAGTGACATACTCAAACCTTTTCAAACACATTCTTGTTGTTTTTATACTTTATTAAAATGATGAATATGCCATTTTTAACATGTAGGAATCATCCTCACCTCAATCTGATACATGATTTTCTTGGTATGGATCAAGGTGTCTGTTATTAGTTTAAAAAAGAAAGTTTAGTTAAAAACATCACTCACTAAAAAATGAGAAAATTTGATTAGGTTGTCCTGATAATTTAGTAAAATTATTCATAAATAATTTTCAACATGTAGTAATTGGTCTCATATCAAAATGACACACGATATGACATGTGTGATTCAAACTGTGTGTTTTCGGTTTAAAATTGCACTTAAAAAAAGACAAGTGACATACTCAAAACCAATAAAATACATTCAAATTGTTTTTATAATTTATTAAAATGATAGATAAGTCATTTGGGATATGTAAGAGTTAGTATCACTGCAATCTGACTCACGGTGTGACTGATATGACACCAAGTGCATCTTTTTATTCAAAATTAACATAAATTTTAGTAAAAATGACAAATGACACACTCATAACCATGAAAATGGATTCTGATGGTTTTTATACTTTAGGAAAATTATAAACAATTAATTTATGACATGTATGAGTTATTCCACCTCAATCTAAAATATTACGTGCCTAATATGACTCAATATATCCATTATCAGTTTAAAATCGATAATTTTGTTCAAAAAGTGTCACTCAATAAAAAATGATAAAACAATATTTGATTTCCTTGATATTTTAGGAAATTCATTCATAAATAACTTATGACTTGTAGAAATCAGTATCACATCAAACTAAAATACTATGTGATTGGTATGATTCACAGTGCATGTTTCCAGTTTAAAATTACATTTTAGAAGAAAAAAAAGACAACTGACATACTAAAAACAGGGAAAATGCTTTTATATTATTTTGATAAATTAGAATAATCATCCATAAGTTATTTAGTACATTTATGAATCATCCAAACTTAAATATTATTCATGGTGTGAATGACATGATTCTAAGTGAATCTTTTCAATATATAAGTGTCATTTTAGTTTTAAAACGGGCATCACATCACCAAAATCGAGAAAATGAGCGTACATTTTTTCCTCGTCATTATATATTCTATTAAGTAATTGATTTATTAATCATTATTATATTATTCTTATTTAATTAATTTTCATATAGATAATTCTTGAATATAAACAGTAAATGGTGTATTGTGGAAGAATCAACTGCAACTCAATTTGATACATAGTGTTCCCTATATGACACAAAATTTAGTCTAAAATCAACACTTTATGCTAATTTATTTAATTATATTATTACTAATATAATAATTGTTTTCTTATATAGGATGTTTCTTTTGATCGATCTGGGTTGGTTTTTTTGTAATAGTATGAGTTAGGGTCAGGATTGTAACACCTTGAGATTTTATGAAAAATATTCTTTTTAATTTCATTAATGTCTTGTGTTGTACGCTACAACAAAAGGATCTTGCACAACAAGCATCTTTGACTTGCCATGCATTACATGCAATCGTGACCTTCCTCGATAGCATGTGTAGTACGCAATACCGAGTTTCACTAAACAACGATATGCTATTAAAATATTATTAAAACTAGCCGTTATGAATAGTAATAAACACCTTTTAAAATTTTAGAAATTTTGTCTCTAAAAATGGACTTCATTTTTGGATTTGGAATATCGAAATTAGATTAGGGTGAAATTTTGGTACTTTTTGGATAACTTTCATATTCTGATGAATAGTGAAAATTACTAAATTTTAATAAAAAACAAATTTTTTAATAAAAATAATTAATAGTGATAAATTATTAATTTGAGTGGTTTTAAAGTATATTTAGAATATATTTTTAAAATTTAATACAATGTTGGTCATTGGATGTAATTTCACTTTTAAACCAGACATAAACAAGTGTCAATCTTTTGATAATTATTATCTCTTAAAAACACGCTATTTGTTTTGATGACGGGAATTAATTTTTAAATTAATTAATGTAACAGATATGTTTTGAATTTGGTAAAATAGACAACATTTTTGAATTCATAATATCAAATATATCTTAGGCCTAATTTTTGTATTTTTCTGGAAACTTTCATTTTTTGATGAATAGTGAAACGACTAAGTGGTAGTTAAAAAACTGAATTTTTCATAAAACTTAATTTTACCGCTTCTGTGAGTGGAATTTCGAAAATCCAAGAGACACGGTTAATATCAAGGACTAAAATACGGTTCAATGAGATGAAAATATTTTTTGGTGAATAGTAACTTTTTAATTTTTTTACCATGGTTAAAAGTAAATAGGGTAATTAAGGGTACAAAAGATATTATTATTACCCTATAACATGTCCTAATTCTATTGGATAAGTGTAATTAGACCAAAAACAACCTTAGGAATAAAATATGACCATTTATGCCCACTTGGATTAGATTAGGACATTTATTATTAATTTATTTAAAGAAGGGTTAAAATAGTTAAAATCAAAGTTTAATAAGTAAATCATTTTTCATATAGGGTTATACATAAGATAAATTAGACTATAAATACTCATTAGAAAGCTAAAAATATTTCCTACATAATGGTATTTTATTTGTAATTTTTAGACATTAAATAATTTAATTTATTTATGACACAAAGATGATGTCGTAATTATCTTATTAATGAAATATTGACATAATTGATGTTATAAATACCCAAATAAATGTAATTTGAGACTTTTTATGAATTCCACTAATTTTCTAGGTTAATATGACATGTTAGTATTGATTTAATTAACTTTTTTAGAACTAATCATTCTGTTATGATTTTCACAAAAATCTATTACTAAATAGTGTCAAAATTGACATATAATAGTTTTTAAAACAAATATTATATTATTAATTGTTATTTTATTCCTAAAAATCTAAGGTTCGGCCAAATGACTTAGATACGGTTATATATATTAATAATAAACAACGTGGGGTTCATTTGGCTTGATATAGTATGTTTATTAACCTTATAGTGTAAGAACACAAGAAGACACGGTAAAAGTAAAATTATTTATCTTAATGTTAAAACTAAATGATAAGGTTAAAATAGGAACATAAACTTGTCTAAATTCTATTGGATGAGAGTATTTCGACCCATACACACCTTAGCTTCAAAATAAATCAACTTGAAGCTATTTAAAACCGAATTTGGCTTTATAATAAAATAATATTTTTAGTTTTCCAAAGGTGCCCCTCTCCTCCCTTATAAAAGGGCACCTCCTCCCCCTCTTCCTCACACCAATTTGAGCCTTCAAGCTCGGCCAACCCCTTCCAATTTTCCTCTCCACTTTCCTAGAAACATCCTAGAGGTTCTGGTCTTCTTCAAAGACCAACCCTAGTGCCCTAAGAGGAGGTTAAGAAGAGGCGCGTCAAAAAAAGAGGTAATATCCATTACCGATCCTTTCCAAATTCTTTCTTCTTCAACTTCTTCTTCTTTATTTTTTTCATTATGAAGTAATAACATCAGTATCACTCATATACTGATATGTTATTATAATTATGAAACAACCCTATTTCACCATCTATCCATCCAACGGAAAATGAAATCACCGCGCGTGCGTACGTACGGAATACCGTCTCCACGCCGTGGTGTAATCTATTTTCCCCCACCACCTTACTGGGATGGGTATAATGGTGTAAATAATTACTATATATGATTATTGTAAAGTGATATTGATTCTTAAATAGTATACATACACTCCAATACAATTCCATGATCATGGGAATGATATCATCGCTCGTGTGTACGTACGGAATAACGTCTCCACGATGTGATGTGATTCGTTCTACATGATCTTCATTGCATAATGATTATAAAAATGAATTGAATGAATAGATATGATATATAGTACATTAATACCATTCTGTAAATTATGTATCTATAACCTAAAGAGAAGAATAAGAATTTATTCGACAAAACACGCATAAGAACAAAAAGTTATAAACACCCGAATAACAAGTAGCAATGAAATATTACTACTAAAAAGCTAAGAATATGGACATATATGATATCATAAAAATTAGTATGATTCTGGAAGAAGTCAATAACATTATTTAAATCGTTATACAGGAGTTTCGGACACTTACGAATCATATCGGACCTAAGGTAAGGGAAATATCACAATCTCATTTTTTATCCGAGATTGTTTATACTTTGAAATTTACTAGGGTGTATTTTATCATCCACATCCATGTTTCCTCAATATGTAATATTATTTCCATCTACCTATAATTGTTTAAATCCAATTTTACCCTTCGGTGAGTTTTTAGTAAAATATATGAAAGGAATCTTTTGTCGTTTTTCGTACGAGGTACTTTTTGACTTTTCTGACAAAAGTACAAGAAGAATGTTTTTTTAACTTATACGGCATGAATAGATTTTTAAAACATTATTTCCAAGAAGCTTCCTTTACAAGTTTTCAAGTTTATTTTTAATCAACTTCTTTTAGTTTATAATTGTATGACATGTTAAGAAAGGAAAAGTGTTTTTTGAAGTAGAAAGGATATTTTCCACAATAATGGAGTTCAAGTGTTTTATTAAAATTATTTTCCATCTAAGATAATAAAGGGTACTGTTTCTATCCCTATTATTACATTGATTTGATTATGTTGTGATGGAATTATTTTTATGAATTCCTTTATCTTATATGAATTATTTTATGATGTCATGTTGTTTAAGAATCCCATTTTTATTACATGGGTTATGCAATGATGTATGATTTATTATTTTGTGGCACACATAAGAATGGTATAATTATGAGATGGGTGGGACCTATATCTCCCTCCAATGAATTGGGTAAAGATTTTATATCTCATGAGATAGACATGGCTGGAACGGTAGGTTATACTGGTTCAGTGAAACAGGACTGAAACGAGGAGTGAACTCGGTTCAGAAAGGGACTTTGTCCACTAAGATAGTCTTGGGAATGAGTCTTGACTAATAAGAAATGATTCTCTATGATTATGTGTATATGCCACAAAGTTACATGTTTTAAGTTATGATTATTGGGATTAAATTTCACTACTATGATTTATCCCATGTTATGAAATTATGATCTCTTTTGCAGGTTAAGATTTCCAAAAGATATGTTCTTATGAATATATTGTGATTGATATTTCTTTTGTTTACCCTTACTGAGTATTTGAGCTCACCCATTTATGTTTCCTTTTCCCCAGGATATAAAGAAAGGATTTAGGTTTTAAAAAAAAAGATCTTTATGGGAGATGTTGAAGATCTTTCACCACGATTAGAAGATTGTATTCCGAGTTTCCAAAGACACTAAACTATTACGGTCCTTGTGTGTGTGTGTTTTTGTTATGTACTAAGTATTCCGCAAAAGTAATGTAATGTCTATATACGTCAAGCTTCGAGTCTCTACAAGGATCAAAAGAAAAATGAATATTTATGTCTTTGAATGCATGTAATAATATGAACTTATGTAATTGTATAAAACAATTCTTGAAATATCTATAATATAGTGTTTTTTATTTTATTTGTGCTGTAAATATAATTTCAGTGAAATTTTTCATTGGTACATGATTTTTTTGATATCCGTTGAGGTTTTTGGTGTTGCAGTGTGCTTTTACAACACATTGCATTGAAGTTATTATGTGAAATTATAGCACACTACAGTGTGTCCATTTATCAGTGATAAATAAAATGACATATAAATGTTTCATTTTATCAATTGTTCTAAAATAACTGATAAAGGACCCCTTTAGAAGTAATTTTTTAGAGATGATAAATGACCTCATTATAACTTCTTTTTTAGTTCTAAGAAAATCATTGGGATTTTAATCTAGATCTGATAGTCAAACCATCTCTAGTACATATAAATTCACTTTTTAGCATTGTGAAAGTTCATTTTTTATTAGTTACAGTTCATGTTATGATTCTTTCATTTCGGTCACTTTCTTAAGAGTTTCAATTTGGTATTTTATTTCGAGAGAATATTATTTTTGATGTTTACATTTATAAAATTTACTTATATTATGGGATAATAATTTTTACTTATATTTTCAAGTTGATGTGGGGATTTATTTGTACATTCCCAAGATTTTGACGGTAATGAATCTCATTTTTTTTGTTTTAGAACCTCAATGTCAGTCACTAACCCTTTTATAATTATAGGTGAGATGCATGGGTCACTCTCCCCTTTATTATAAACCTAGGAGGGGTTCCCATTGTGGATGGTCCATGATAAAGTGGTATCAATGCTATGTATGAGAGTTTTTGAGGATACTAGAGTTTAGAACTGGATATGATTTCCTATATATTTTTAAGAAAGTTGTGCTTTTTGAACATTTTGTGTGATTTATCAAGGGATATTAGTTTATACAAAAGGGATTAGCTTCCCCATGATCCAACCCAAGGACCTAGGGCATATTAAACCAATAGGGGTTTTATTTATGATTGTTAGTTAGGGACTCAAAAGTGGAATGTGCACCATTTTTTGTTACTATTTTGTTTCAATTTGGGTGATTTAAGGGGATGTTAAAATGAATATGATTAATAAATCCTTAATAAATTATATTCTTCTAGTATTAGGAGTTTATTTTCATGATTTTAGAGATAGATTTGGGTTTTCGTCAATGTGTGGTTCTTTTTAGTGATATGTGATAGGATAATCTAGTTGACCACTGGTGGGATGACCTAACTAAGGAGGATGAGTCATGAAGGAGGAAACAGAAGGAGTCCTTGCATATGGTTTTGGAGAAGCAATAGGTTGGTCTCTATGATTTGGGAATATAGTTACAACTAGATGTGTTTGAGATTAATTTTCTTTTTATCCAAACAAATATGTAGTACCATGTCCTAAAGGTTATTTTTCATATGTGAAGGGTTGTGCACCAATGGTGGATCCAATTACACATAGTGCACAAGGAGTGAGTTGTTTAAAGGGAAAATTTTCAAATTATTTTCCATACATAGTTCATTTCATCAGTTATTAGGTTGGAGAAGAGGATATATTTTCTCTCCCATTAGTAGGGACCCTGAGTGCGTTGGAGATTGAGATCTAATTTAAGGATATTTTTCAATTTTCCATAGATCATTTTCCTGATCAGAAATCTATGGCTTGAAATTTTTAGGGGGTATGGAATCGTGATATTTTTTTGGTCGCCCAATATAGATTAAGTACATATATAAAAGTGTTTATTTAGGAATAGGTGATCGAGAGAATGAATCCATAGTCTATATTACCTTAGGTGGGTAGTTATGAGATCATTTTTTGGATCTTAGTTGTAGATAGAGTATGTTGAATGTTGAGATAGTTTAGGTTCCTACTGATAGTTATTTTTTCTTAGTATCCTTACTTTCATTTTTTATAGATTTGTTAGCTGATTTTAATCCCCTAAGAGATTTGTGTATATGTTATTTAATTTTGGTGGTCTTCGTCACAGTCAATTTTAGTTCTTTATCATGCTCGATGTCTGATGTAGAATAGGCAGGTTGTTTTTGTTTAACCATAAGAAATATTTTCATTATGGGTTATATCAACAAAATCTTATATAGTCTCTTATTCCAATAATTCAAGATGGGGTATATAGAGGATAACCCCATGATATTCCCAATACTTAGGGACATTGGTATGGGCATGAACAAGGAGGTTGTCGCCAGCAATTCCATCACAAAAGAGGACCTCGGTATGCTCAATTTCTCACCATGGAAATACAAATACCATAAATTATAATGATTTTTTAGGAATCATCTTCTTATATACTACCTTGGATTTCTCTTGATTCTAATATGGATCTTTACACTACTTTATTTTACCTACCTTGGTATCTGTCATGGGACTCAATGTATAGAGGCTTCTATTTCCCTAAGAATAAACTATTCTCATTATTGGTTAGTTGAGTGTGCAATTTTTATGCAAAGGGTTACATCTGATGATGGGAAAACATCAGCAATTAGAGTATCTATTTTCACTGTTAATTAAACTATATAATGTCATCCTTGTAATTTATTAGTTGTATTTAATGCATTTGGTCATCAATTATTTTATGAGGAGAGTTTCATTATTTAATGTGGAAGTTCATTTTATGGTGTTCATTAGTGAGTGAGGTCATAATATGGTTCATACACATTATAATCCTTATTTTTCTCAGCTGGTGGAGTTATAATTGAGTTTAGTTAAGACGTAGGTGATGAAGAATCTTAGGGTTACCAAGACATTTATATACTTTTTTCCAAAAGAGGTCATAGTGCTACCCTATCAACATTATATCTTGTTCAGGAAATAATTATTCCCTAATGCCTCTCCAATTTTAGTGGCTCTATATTAGATGCCACTTTAATAGCTATAGGATTTAATGGTTTAGATCGATGATTTAATATATAAGGGTTTCATCTGACCCAACATGTTTCTAAGGGTTGATCCAATGTTTTTCACAAAGAAAGTAGTTTTTGGTCTGAGTTTGTGTATGTAATATATGTGATTTAACCAAGTTATGATCAATAATAATTATACTCCTCCTAGAATATGATGTTTTCTCGATTAGTTAAAGGGAGAAACTAAGATTTCAAATATTGATATATATTCATGGTATCAATGGACTAGGGTGATAGAGGTTGATATCTAGAAGAATGCTTTTTGGTGTATCAATTGATACTTTGAGTTCATAGTTATGTAATTAAGTGTCTAGAATGCTCCAAATATTATAATGTGACTCATGATCTCTATGTTTTATGATTTTTTGGATCAGTACATCATTTTTTCCACTAAATAAATCCATGTTTACACAATATTGCAGGAATAATCTATTAAGAAACTTTGGGATATTGAACAATTTGTTCAAAACCATGAAGTCCATGGAAATTTTTCCATGTGAATTTTTTTGACACATGAGGTGCATTTTCGTTTTCTTGTGGTGTATCTTTAAGGAGTATTGGTTGACCATTTAGATATCACGGTAGTTTTTTCTTGGGAATCCCACAAAAATATAGCAAAGGTCCGTAGTTTCTTTAGTATCATAGGATATTAACAGATATTTTTGTTACACCTATCTTGGATTACAACCTCTCTTTTATCCTTAAACATGAAACACCAAACATCTTTAAAGATTAATTTTTGTAATCTTCTTATCAACTACCTGAAGGAGAAGCTGGTTAGTGCTCAAGTTCTCTAATTTCTTGACGAGTGATTTTTGTTTGATATTTTTTTATGATGCCTCCCATATCATTTTAATTTTCCTTTTTATGTAGTAAAGGTTAGTGATCTCATATGGTCCTAGTTATTTAAATTCCCATGTGTGTAATAATTCCACCCTTGATCTTGAGTTAGAAGAAATCCTTTTTTTCTCAAAATCCATGGAAGAATTACCATATCAGGGATAAGTTTATGGTCTCTATAGATCACATGAGATTGCAGTATATTTTTACCCAACAATATTTGAATATGTGTCGGCATAGTTCGATGGGGATATTTTAGAATTATTTCTTTGATATCTTTTATACTCCAGTTAAATGAAATTTATTAGGTGATGTATTGATTAGGATATTACGAAGAGATATTATTTAGAAGCCTATACATGATTGGAGAGTGATCAAGGGGATTTCATTAATAAATCATGATTTAGAGGAGGATGTTTGTTATACGTTCCATGTATTAGATAATAGTACAATCATTCTTGTTGCAACAGATGGAGGGTTCTAATTGTGGAGACTCGTTTATAGAGGTGATTTGGGATTGAGTCATTCATAGTGATACTACTGAATGATGGTTGTAAGATAATCATAATTACACGTTATTTTGGGGTAGTTTTTTTATTCCATCAGAAACCTGAGAGGTGGTTCTTCCTAAGTTTCATAGCTTACTCTAGGAAATTAATCTTAGTATATCAATGTTGTACCAAGTATTTAGGAGTATTTTTTGGTGGTTTGGGTTGAAATTCTCACTAGTGTAGTTTTTGTTGTGGTGTTCCGCTCACCAGATGATGAAGGAAAAAACATGCTCAAGGACACCTAATGCATCTTTTCAATGTCCCCAAGCTAATGTGTGAGAAAATTTGAAGGATTTTTTCACTTTTTTCATCAATATTAAGGGGTATGTGATGCTATTTGGGTTATTTTGTATCATTTTATGAATTTATCTCATTTATCAATGATCAAGGAATAAATGGTTGTGGATGTTTTATTGAGGTGGTATGTGGATGATATAGTGAAGAATCATAGGGTACTGAAGACCATTATCTCTTCTATAGACTCTCATTTTACCATGTGAGTATGGGGATGTGTTCAACATGATTTTTGTTCTCGATTATCCTTAAGAACTTCCTTATATCCTCAAATGGAAGGTCATACAGAGGTGAATATCTATATGATATATAATATGTTGTGTGCCTATGTTTTGTATTTTAGTGTACTGTGGGTGAAATAACTATATTTGGTTAAATTTTCATATTTAATAGCTTCCACTCATACTTTTTTATATATTCATTTGATGCATTGTATGAACAACTATAAAAATATCTATTTTGTTGAACCGAGGTTAGGGAGTCAACTAACATAGACCGTATGTGGGATAGAGAATAACGTAGAATGTTTAGATGATTTGAGAGAGGATGAAGGTGATGTATGACCACCATTAGAGTTATGTCTGTTTTAGGAGGAGGCCATTCAAGTTTAACATTGAATATTGTTTCTTAATAACAGTTTCCCCTCATCATTGGTAGTGATGGTTTTTTAAGGTATTAAGCTTTCTAAATATTTTATTAGTTCTTTTGAGTTGTTAGATTATATCATGGAGGTGTTATTACATTTTTTTTTTTCCCATATAATTTTATCACATCCATGATTTTTTCTTTATTTTACATATTCTTCATTATCTTCATAATGACTTATATACCATTTATTGGGTATATTTAGATACATAGGATGAAGTTACGTTCATGGAGAAATCGGTTATGATCCAAGATCTTTGAGAGAAGGTGTTTCATAAGTTCATTTTTCTATAGTTTTATGTTTTGTAGAGGCGCGGTGTTTTGAAGGAAATTAATGGGAATGTGGGTTATATATTCATTCTCAATACCATGACATGTTTTGTACCTTGTTTATATATGATATTGAGATGAATATTTCTGTTTATTTGATTGATAATATTTATTCTTATGTAGTATTATTAATTGATGACTGATTTTTCCTATTTGAGATGTACCCTCTAAGAATTGTTCCATATTTGTGGTTTTTTTACTTTTTGGGGTTGGTTTTGATTCTCTTGGACAATAATAATATGATATGTTTCTAATGAAATCTATGAGATATTCTTAGACTATTACGTTATAATTTGTGAGTGTTTGACTTATCATGGGAAGGTTGGGGAAAGGTAGGTGAAATTAGTGCTATAATTTTATTTGGAATGTAGGTTTATAGGGTTTTTATGGATGTTTTTTCATGATACATTATCCAGAAGAGAGGGTGGTTTTTTTGTTTGGTGTGTCATTACATGAAGGGTTGATTCATGATGTGGTTCTTATTTCGCAATGTGGTACAAATGCCATGGGAGTTAGGTGGTGCACTATTTCGAGGATAAATTTTTTTATGGAATGAATATCTTGGGTTATGGAATAAAGGGTCTTGGAGTGGACAATGGAAAATTAAAAACCCTCACTTTTTAGAATAATCACATATTCATGGAATTATTACTCTTACATATTTTATTTTCTATATTTCTAATCATAATGTGAAGGAGTTAAGTTTTGTAATAATGTTTTTTGGTGAGTTTTTACTTAATTTTCAAAAATTTGGGATCATAGTGTGGTCTCTTCCATCATGGTATAATTCCCTAGGTGGTTGATTTCAAGGTTCTTCCACTTTGGGAACCATTACAATGTGGTGATTCCACCCTATCTTGGTTTGGAATACCTCAATGCCTTAATGATAACTATGCATTGTATTAACAACACGATGGATGTTTCATGACTTCATTTGGTTATATATAAATATAATTAGGTGAATGAGATTTATATGTGATAGATAATGTAGATCATGACATGATTTTAAGAGATTCAATTGTTTAATCCTCACCATAACATGGCCCTCATCTGTCACCCTAGGATTTTTCATATTTATAGTACCATTATAAATTTATGAGCCTATAAAATTTATTCTAAATTCCTTCATGTTAAAAAAATCCTAGTTTAATTTTGGTGTATCCTTGGATACCTTTGGGATCTATTTGATTATAATTGTACCTTAGATTCATGAGATCAACCACTTAGGATCGTAGGTAAGTTGTACTTATCTTATTATGGGTAATATTTCACTTATTTTACTTGAAGATGTTGTGAAAATAGTTTATATTCATTTTTCCTAAAATATAGTATTATATTTGGGGTATATTATGGTGTTTGGGGTTTTTTAGGTTTTCTATGCATGATTAGTCTTGTAATCATCTCTCTCACCCTATTCTTGTATAGTGGTTATGGAAGATTCGATTATGGTAATGGATTCAAGAATTATTTTTCCATTCAGTTTAAATTATGGATGTAACATGATTTCTTTTATATTATGGTGGATTTTAAGAATTAACCTAAGTACATTAATGAATGGGACAATAGTATTTTTAAGAAAGGGGTGATGCACATGTGTTTTATATACTTTTGTGATATTTATTATGATTAAAAACTCTTTGAGACTTTTAATGGGAATTTTTTTATTTATATGATTATCAATTATTACTATTGTTAAATGGATATATTCACCTCTCATATATGGATAATAATTTAAATATAGTAGGGGATGTTTTTCAATTTTAAGTTAAAATAAAAGTATTCATTTAATTGGTGTTGAATTATTAAGAAGGAATGTATTAAAAAGTGAATTATAGAAGTTATTAGATGGTGAAATTAGATTTTATTTAACTGTGGTATAATATTTATATTTTTGAGATCAATGTGGTCTTTATAGTTTTCATGGTGGCAAGTTTTCAGTGGCTATCATAGGATGATGTGTTTCTAGTTGTGGAAATTGTGGATGAACCATTGTGTGTCAGTAGTAGCATAACCTATTGAGTCTAAATGGGGTGGTATTGTTAAAATTTTATGGGTTTTATCATGATAATTTGGGTGATTTATGTTGTGGAAGGTCAGTTGTTAGGGGGTTGTACTGAATATTCTAGTTAGTATTGAATTTTTTGTGAATTGATGATTATGGTAATAGGTTCTCGATGGAATTTAATATGAAACGACTATTACTGAACTTTTTATGATTTAAATGAATGAGTGATGGTCGAGATGAACATGGAATATGTTTAATTAATAGTTTGAAATAAAATTTGGATGGAAGAATAGTATAATAAATATAATTCTGTAAATTTAGAAATATATTCATGATATGATTAAATGGGAAATTTTGAATTTTTTTAACTTTTTTATGAAAACTATTGTGACTCATTTATGGTGTAGTGGTGGAAGTGGTTTTAAAATTTTTTTGAGTTAGTAATGTAGGGTGATGGTAAATAATAGAGTTTTTATGTAAATAACTTTGGGATGGGTATTTATTTGGTTATACTATATTTTTATTTCCCTATGTGATTTTTTATGCACCCAACTCATGTTATATAACCATAGTGATGTCCAAATTTTTGGGGTTTTTGGTTTTTTCTACAACATCTAGGATGGAATGGGAATGGATGGATAAAAAGGCCCTCTTCCCATATCTCCCTTCTTGTCATAGTATCAACTATAATGGATTATGGTTATGATACAAGGGTTTTGTTTTCTGAATGTTAGAGTTCCCCTTATGTGATGATGATGTGATGATAATTTAATATTCATGTGGTGGAAGAGGTAATACATTTTGGAGTTTTTTTCATTATATAAGGAGATAATTATGCTGACATCATTCATGTAAATTATACCCTACTATGATGAGGTTGAAATATATATTTTTTGATGTTGTGATAAAAAAATATATGTGGATATGTGGTTGTTTCTATGGAACATGGTATGTGGTTGTGAAATCATGTATAATGTGATATAACACAATTTTGGAAGGGATGGGAGTACAAGGATGTATGTAATTAGGGTGTGAGAGACAAAACCTGTGAGGAAGTGGTTTCAGGGTTACTTTTTCTATATTCTTATGATATCAAGATATTATTCTTGTATGTGATATTGGTTGATGGTTTATTAGTGAGGTTGGGTGTTAGATGAACTAGTGTAGGTGAATGTTGGTTTTATTGTTTATTCATTGAGGGATTAATATTATTCTTACACATTTGCAGGAGAGGTATTAAAGAGGATATTATTAAATATAAATATATTTTCACAAATATATATATATATATATATCATGTTTCCTAGAGGTATTCAGTCATCAAACTGAACAATATTACATCATCATTCGAAGTTTTGTTAAGGGTCACTGCCATAAGAGTTTACTTTTGTTATTTTATTTTTAGATACTATTCTATATAGAATTTATATATATTTTAGGATATTGATATTTACTTATTTGATGGATTTTATGGGTATATTTATTTATAATTTGCATGTATTATAAAGGTAATTCCTCTCATAGTTTTTTATACCCTCAGTGGTGGTCACTAACCCATTACCTATTAGAGGAAGGATTTTATGGTCACCCTCACCTTAACTCTAGGCCCATGAGAGGCTTCCAATGGGGGTGGCTCATGAAACTCTTTACCAATGAGTGATGGTGATTGGTTTGTGTTCATTAATCTATTGTTATAAATAGTTGATATACTAAAATAAATAGACCATTTGAATATTTTATAATTCTTCATAGAATATATTAATGACACTTATGGTAACTATTAAATTCATTATGAAATAATAAATTTGTATAATGGATAAATGAAAATGATCTATGATAATAATAGTAAAATAAATTACAGGGTTTATATTATGTTTAAATAAATAAAAATGGGTTATCATGTGATATGTGATATGGAAATTGAATTATTACTAATGAATTATTACTCTTTATTTATTAGGTGATAGTATGCTGATCTGGTGGTCACTGTAATCTGAGTGGCTAGATAGTGAGAAGATAACATTGTAATGTATATTGATATTATTTTGATGAATGTGACATGAATTATAGAGGTGAAAATAATATCTTTAGTATTATTATATTATATAAAAATAATAATTTCATTTTGATGATGTTCTCACATAGTTAGCGTGGATAAATTATAGCAAGTACTTAACCCCATGGTCTAGTATAGAAGGTCTTGGGGAATTACTTTATTTCTGAACTAGGAAATGAAAATTTTACTCTTTCAAAATGTCTTCCATTATAGAATATATCTCTTGACGAATTTATACAATGATTTCTCCTTCACGCCACATATATTAAATCACCCTCAATCACGATGTAATCATTATGTTCAGTTATTCTATTACATAAGTTGTCCCACTATAACTTGGTCTTATCATCCATCACCATATTCTTCTTTAAGATCTTTTAATTTTCCATTAAACAATTCAAAAAATAATATCCAAGAAAACAACATCACAAACAACTCATTTCCATCCCATATTGGAAAAAAACCCAATACTATAATTAAAAAATTCTCCTATTATTCCAAATATATCTTAGAATAGTATCCTTGGATTTAGTAGATTGTATATGGTGAACTTATATAAAAATATGTTTTTCATGTACTCAACAAATTTATCTTCTAATTTATTTTTAATAGAATTAAATTTGATACATTATATTTTAAAGAGGGTAATATAATTAGAGTAGTGATTAGCATTTCTATATTCAATTGAAACCCTCTTGTTCAATTTTTATTACACACATGGACAATATATATAAATATATTTAGTTAAAAAATTCATATAATTATTTTTTTAATGATATGGTTATATAAGGACAAAAACCTCTAAGTTATAATAATACCATCAAAAATTATATTATTTTTTATGATATTGTGGTATTGAAAGTTTATGATATTATTTAGAAATAATGTATTTTTTATAAATAAATATTGATATTTAGAGAAGTTTAAAAAATATGGGACTCCCTATAATAATTTCAAGATAAATATTTATACTTATTATAAAATTAAAAACCAATCCCTACTATTAGATCCAAAAAAAACACCATGCAACCACATGGATGATTCTAATTTACAAATTCCAAATAATAGTGTATATAGTTACATGTATCACTTAGAATAAATTTTATTCTAGTTAGTAAATTCAAAAATAAATAAAAGAGTTATAAATAAATGAATCCATTATCACAACACCAAAAATAAAATAAATACCAAAATATAAACTTAACATAATGTAATCAATTTATCCTAATAAGATTTACATGTGAATAGTAAGGGAAATCATGCATATAAAAATAAATATTAATTCTATTTGGATGATAATATAAATAATTATAAATTCCTGAGGAATAATATAAATGTTTTTCCAAGCCATTAGAAACAGAAATAGACCTCAAATTTGATCCTCATCTCAAAATATGTCTCGGTTGTTACCAACAAAATCAACCAATAATTGGACACTTTCCCTCTCTTATATCATAAAATGCGGAATCTATGTGTAAACAAAAGGATATAATTATCATGTATGTGTAAAAATTACTTAATAGGATTTCTTGAAATGATCCAGAATATCAATAATAGTGTAACTTATATTAGTTAGCTGGTATTGTGTTTTTGATGCATGACAAAAACCATTAATTCAAAAAAAATGAAAAAGTAATGAAATAATCATTTATAATTATGTAAATTGATATAAAATGGTTATATTTAAATTTTAATCACACATGTTCTTACCAAAACATAATATAACTTGATTTTACCTACTTCAGTCATACCATAATTAGTCATGTGTATTATATCATATTTCACAAGGTAAATTCCTAATACAACATAAATAGGATGGAAAAGTATAATTGGAATCATACAAAGTTAATATCATTAAAAATGTATTCTATAATAGATAAGTATATTTCAAATCATGTCTCATTATACTATTAAGGAAACCTCCAAATATAACCCCAAAGAAGAAGAAAAAATCTCTTTTATGACATAACAACCTCTTCAGTTTTAATAAAACATACATTGTTTTTTTACTCAAGATAACAATTTTACTTAAAGGGAAAAGTAAACTTCACTTTATAATCAAGGTAAAATTCTTTCATAGGGATTAAAGTATACATCAATTTATAATAATGATAAACCATTTCAGTTGGAAATGTAAAAATCACATTTGTAATTTAGGTAACAACCTCACTCAGAAAACAAAATTATGTTTTTTACATCATTCACACAATAAATAAATACCTTTGATCATGAAACCTGTTCATAGAATCATGTATCGCACTCTATAATTACCTATTTCATGGTAGGTAATGTCACATGATCTCATGTAAAACTTAAAACATTATAATATCAAAATAATAAGAATAATATATCTTGGGAAATTTCTAGTAATCCTTAGATTTAAAATTATCAACACAACTTGTAAGAGTATCAAACAAATAGTAAAATTCATCACCATAGCTCATGATTCACTTTATGAGGAAATGATTAATTTCAAAATAGAATAATATTAATTATTATATCCTATAAAATTTAATGTTAAATTCTATAGAAGTCAATATGTATAATAAATAGTCACAAAACGTTTTTTCTATAGAAATGTAAATCATTTAACACATAATTAAATCTAATTTATCTATTTAAAAAACTACACATAATTTTTGAATCATTATATAAAACTATAAACCATTTAGTAACAGCAAAAAATTTATTTTACTCCACAATAAAGACTTATTTTAATCTCGACTATCAAAATATACCCAAAATTTTCATTTTCATTTTTTTTAAATTTTATACCATGAAACATAACTGTTAGGATAAAAATATATCTATTATGTGTGTAATGTAATATATTTTCAAATAATCCACATTTATATTCATATCTCATTATAGTTATCATTTATTCTCCTCTAGGAATCATCTTCCATGTTCCTCTATTAAAATCATTATAAAACACATAAAAACCTACGATAAACATATTAAAGGTTTGGGGTTTCCCTATTTAAGAATGTTTTGGTGAAGAATTATAAAAAAATTCTATTATAATGGAAGAAACTTCTCTATTCCCAATATAACATAACCTTAAATTGTAAAAGTAATAAATATAGTAAATTATAAAAGACTCAAGTCACTGATTATATTATTCTATGAATAATTTGGTGCTGATAACTAATATGATGATGAGACCAAGTCTTTTAAAACTCATAACATTCATCATGATTTAAAACCCCTAATTCAACACCATTAATTATCAAATTTTGGATCCCAAACATCATATATTATGAAATTTCTCATTAAATAAATAGAAGGATATGAAATATTAATGGATAATTTTGAACATGTATATTGTGTTTAGAGTTTATATAGTTAATAATAGAAATAATTTACACCATGAGGGAGAATAAATTATGAACAAATAGGGTGGTTGGGGTGCACCCTCCCAAAAAATTCAGAAACAAATTCTAAATACAAGCCTATACCCATTTTTATTTTTTTATCACTATCAAAATTATTATTATATTATTCCACAATAATATTCAATAAGTTAAATGCAATTTATAACATATAAACCCACATGAAATAGATATTTTACATTCAACCCATGCTATAAAATTTATGTTCAAATCCCTCATGTTGGGTAAAATTAATAATCCAATTCTCAACTCATGATTCACTACCCAAATGATAAATTTATCAATAAATAATTTTTTAAAGTCATTATAAAATAATAAATCAAACTATATAGTTCTCTAAAAAAGTAGAAAGAACTATATAATGTGTTAAATGTATAAAGTAAATACTTATAATGACCCCAATTTTTTAAATTATTTCTTTTTTTATTAAATAAATTGAACATTTATTTTAATATAAATTATTGTATGAGTCTTGTTTAATGTTAGAGGAATGTCTATAAAGACTAATTCTTAATTAGAAAGAGAAAATAATTAAAACTAAATTATTTATATTTTTTGTGAAAATGGTACTTCAATGAAAAACGAAACTACATCTAAAATCATACATTGGATTGAAAAAACATTATATTATCATTTCTCAAAGTAATTTGTTTCCTTTAACTTTGATATTTCGAGATTTGAATCTACAAACCAATTATATACCAACTTTTTCTATAAATAGACAGGTCTTCCACTCTAATTTCATTCACTTTGGAAATTTTTTGATGTTATAAAAAGTTCATAGGATGAGAGGTGTAGAGTTAACCCCCCATGAGGTTGTATTTAATTATCTTTAAATCATGTTCATGGTATTTATTTTAATAATTACATGTGTTTGTATTATATAGTTTATAGATTTTTTATACTGATTTTAAATAAATTCAGTAAGTAAATAAGTTAATTAGTTTAGAAGAGAAGGAATTACCAAATAAACCTCACTAAAAGGATCCCATAGAATCCCAAAAAAACATCAATCCCTACAGGTGATGAGTAGAAAAACACAACCATCATAGAGGTATCAAGATAATAAAGTAACAACCTTTTAGTAATAATGGTTACTGGTTGAAAGACAGTGTAGTGATTATAATTAATTATAAAAAAATTCATCATGTCTAAATTATCCATTAGAAAAAAAATGGTTGAGAATACCATATTCCAGTTTATTAATCCCAAAAAAGTACATTTTGGTCCATATAAAAGTAATGGTAGGTGAGTTGGGGGGTTGGGTTCCACTATCAATTATGGTTTTTACAGTGATTTTGAATAATAAAAATGGTTAGATGAAATATTATTTGTATATATTAAATATAAATAAATAATAATTATTTATTTATTATTATATTAACTAATTTTATGTAATTATGAATTAATATGATGTTTTTACAATTATTATACTATGAAATATTAGCATTGGGGACAAAATTTCTATGAAATGCTGGTAGGTGATCCCTTGGTGAACAACTTCACATCTCCAATGAATCAACATATAGGAATGAGGCATGGATTATATAGTGACTAATTATTTCTAAAATATAGGTATACATGAAAAATGATTAATAATGATCATCTTGGGTTTTGGATTAGCAGAAACGAGCTACATTAGAAGAAGGTCATTATCTACTGCTAATGACCAAGGTTATAGAAAATTATTCCCTATGAAATTCTATGATTTTGTACCAATAATATACAATATATAATTTTTTCTATTTTCTTAGACCACATGTCCAACTAACCATGTGGTTCTTAATTTTACAAAACCATGTTGAGTGGCCTTTGCATGCAAAATTTCCCCCTTTTATCTCTTGGATTATTTATGCCAAATTGATTTGCCTATTGATTATTTGAGGATAATAAATAGATGATAATATTCATTTTCCAATTTAGAAAACTATATTAATGATTTAAAAGAAAATTAAATTCAAATTAAGTATAAGTTATCTTTTTAAATAACTTTTGTTTCATTGATAATGTCCTTAGATGCCGAATTTTTGAGATCACCATAATGTTCAATTTCTATATTATACTATAATAATATCCTTCAGTAGATCATTCAGATTTCCTAATTTTAGGAATTATCAAAAATAATATTTTTTATGTAAACATAGAAAACCTTTTGTTCCAGGATACTTACAATGCTATATGTAATAACCCTACCTAAATTTCTATTATCAGTACACATGTAGAATCGTTATATAACCTAAAGAATTATTTTTCTTATAAAATAAATTATCAGCTAATATCTAGGGCCTAAAATAATCATCAAGTCCACTTCTACCCTATTAAAAAATATTAGAATAAATAAAATAAATAACACATGGGTGCTCATGTGTAATAACTCTAACATATCTATCAAGTATCACATACACTCTATAATAAAATAAAATATATTAATAATAATAATTGTAATATCATGGTATGTAAATTAAAAAACCCTGTTGTTAGATTATAATGTGATAAGAATAAAAAATAAGAATAATAACCTCAATGGTCCACTAACTCAACTCCACAATGGACCCACAAACCCTTAGTAACTCCATCCTCCATCCCTCGGATACCTATTTAAACATGTGTTCAAAACTATAAGAAAAAATTGTGCGTTGAGATATACATCCAGGGTGTGAGAATAAGACTTAGGGTAGACCACCAAAATAGCCAAAAGGTTCAAGAGATAGGAAAAAAGCTGCTCCCAACAAACTTTTATAAAAAGTAATAAATGGTACAACAAGACTCAAAAACAAGAATCCTTACAAGGTCGTGAATATGTAACATCCTCATGATCATTGCAAACCAAACTGTCCCAATAGGCGGGTAGAACAAAAGACCAACTGGAACTGACCTCCACGATCTCCCTTTTGGAGAAGGCATCAGCAACTTGATTAGCTTCTCAATAAACGTGGGAGACATCAAGGCAGAAGCACTCAGCAACTCTAAGGTAGGAGATCCAAGCAGACATCATGCTCCACGGAACATTCCAAGATCGATCCTTCAAAATGTACACTGTAACAGAGGAATCTGACTCCAACCAAACTCTACACCAACCATAACGCACCGCATACCTGACAGCCTTGATCATGGCCCAATGTTCATCCTCTATGGCATGAGCATACCCAACATAATGAAAGAAGCATCCATTTACGAAGACCTAGTGAGTTCTGAAAACACCACCACAACTAGCAGGACCCGGTGCACCGGAGGCCTCCCCGTCAACATTCACTTTTATCCAATCAGAAATTGGTGGAATCCATCGAATGTACTTGACCATTATAGGCTTCCATTCCCTACCACGAAAACCAAGAGCTCCCAAGAGTACAAAGTCAGAAACATCATTGTTCATAGAGCCAGTTTGAATCATTGAAGCAAGAGTGATGCTATGATGTATTACCATAACGCCATCCCATAAAGAGGGCTTCACATTGTTAAAGACAATAATTTTCTGAGAATTCCAGAGAAAAGAAATAACCGAGACAATGGAAGCTATAAACAGAGCCTTTACTTGGTCACTAAAATCAAATTTCAAGGCTGAAATTAGCAGTGAATCAAGAGAGAAAATATCAATAAAACAGTGAAATGAAGATTTCACATACAGCTAGAGACGAGCAGAAAATGTACAATCTGAAAACAGATGTGAAATAGACGCATCATTGTTAACACAAAGGTGACATACTAGTGCCATACTAACTGCTTTTCGCTGCAACACAGATTGTACAGGGAGTCGATTTTTCCAGATTCTCCATATCAGCAGGTAGGCACTTGGTAGGATACAAGGATGTCGAAGACTTTCCATCCATGAGGGGATTCCAGAACTCATACCACATTGCAGATTATAGCAGTTGCGAATGGAAAAGGAACCAATAAGAATAGGTTTCCAGATTAAAATTTCTCTATCAACATAAGCATATTTATCAATTTCTAGGCGAAGATTACAGGGAATTAAATCATAATCATCAACATTTCCATATAGATCAGAGATTGATAATTTCCACATAGGAGGTGGGATAATAGAAGAATCCTTAATGGGGGAAGACATACAAGGGGTACTCCAGTAATTGAGATGGGAACCAGGACATACCAGCCATATCGAGTTAGACATGATATTTGAAAAGGAAGACCTTATTGAAGACCACACAGAGGATTTAAGATAGACACCCACACTATTTTGCAGTATATAAACAAACCTGTCAACCAGAAATTCCAGAGAGAAATCAGGGTTGTAAAGAAGCCTCCAAGTGAAATTTTGAACAAGAGAATTTTTAAGTAATCTGACATCCTTAATACTCATTCCATCCATTTTAACTCGCTTGATACAGTTTTTCTAGGCAACAGTAACAAGTTTTCTCTGGTGAGTTGAGCCTATCCAAATAAAATTTCTTATCATTCCACTCAGTTCTTTAAGAAGAGCAACATGCCATCAATAGACAGAAAATGAATAGAAAAACATAGAACTAATAACAGAGTTGACAAGGAAAACCCTCCTGGCCTGGGACATGGTCTTCCATTTCCATATTTCCAAATGATTGGTAATTTTCAAGGCAATCCCCTCAAGGTGTGCACGTTTCACCCTTCCCAAGAACAAATGGATCCCAAGGTAATTGAAGGGGAGTGAACCTTTTTTGACACCAAGTCTACGAGCAACCCTGTTTTTCTTTAGGATTCTAATTCCTTCACTGAAGACAACAAAGGATTTCTTCCAACTGATAACCTAACCTGAAACTTCTTAATAATGTGCAAAAATGTTCTCAATACAAGTGAATTTTTTTTCTATTAGCCTTACCAAACAGAAGAATGTCATCAGCATAGAATAAGTGTGAAGGAGAAAAATAATTCCTTCCTGCCTTCATTCTTTGATAAATACCACTGTTGATAAGGTCATGAAGTTACATACTTAGATAATCTTCAGCCATAGAGAACAGAATCCTAGACAGAGGATCACCTTTCCTAACACCTCTAGTACATTGAAAGAATCCCCTAGAGGATCCATTGAAAAGGATGGATAGACTAGCACTTTTAAAAATGGGAAATACTAAAATAATGCATTTCTATGAAAATCCATGCATCATTAAAATTGAGAAAATAATGTCCCACTTTATTGTATCAAAGGCCTTCGATATATCAACCTTCAGATCCATGTTGCCATGATGAACATTATTTTTCGTAATATTAATACTCTCAGAGGCAGTGAAAAGAAAATTATGAATATTTCTCCCAGGAAAAAATCCAAACGGGTTGAAAGAAACAAGATTTTTAGCAACTTCACCTAGACGGAGTTCCTTGATTTTACTGATTACCTTCGGAATGGAGTTCCCAATGGAAACATGCCTAAAATATTTGTTGTCCAAAGTATTTTCCTTCTTCGGAATCAAAGCAATAAAATTAGAGTTCATCCCAAAAGGCATAAAGGAATGATTAAATAGTTCTTTAACAGCATTTATCACATCAATTTGAATGATGTCCCAATAGAACATCAAGAACTTGTTGGTAAAACCATCAGGACCAGCAACACTGTCCATATTTAAGGAGAAAAGAGCAAAGTGAATTTCCTTTTGAGAAGGTGTCTCAATGAGCTTCTTGTTCTGGCTATCATCCACACTGGATTCAATACATCTAATAATATTTTTGAAGATGTTTTCCCCAGAATCAGAATATAATTTTTCAAAATAACCTGTCACACCATTAGCAATTTCATTTTCATATGTGAGTGTTACATCATCAATCTTAACAACCCTGAGAGTTATCTTAACCTTCCTCTCTCTGTGCATGCAGTGAAAAAATCGTGAATTCCTATCCCCATCCTTAAGCCACTTAACATTAAACTAATTCCGATCCAGATTCTCTTTAAGGGACAAGAGATTATCAAGCTTTGAGGAAGCCTGTATCTCTTCTTGAGATGGGCTGTCCTGATTCATATTCCACTGCTGACAACTTAACAAATGAGAGTCAGATTATTTGATATCATTCACAATATTGGAGAAGGGATTTTTACTCCACTCATTAAGTATAGCTTTGACAATTTTCAACTAGGAGGTTGGAATATATAAATATCTACCTGGTACATCTGATTTCCAAGCCTCCAAAATAATCTCCCTACACCCAGGCACAACCATCCAAGCATTATTGAACTTAAAGGGTAAAGGTGTTGATCTTAAGTTACTAAATCATAGATCAATCAAAATGGGATTATGATCCAAATGAAGTATGGGAATAGTCAAGCCAGAAATTCCCATCATCTCACTTCGATCATCCATTTTCACAAAGCAGCTGTCTAATTTACTTGCCTACCTCGCATTCAGAGTGAATCTACTCCAAGTAAACTCTGCACCTGAAATAGGAACTTCATTCAATCTACAATTATCAATGTAGCAAGAAAAGTCTTTGGTTGAAGCTCTGTAAAAATTACTCCCAGTTTTCTCCTCAGGCCTCAAAATGGTATTAAAGTCACCAAGAAGAATCCATATAGTAGACCTATTTTCATAAATGGTGAGTAAGTTGTTCCATAACAATATCCTTCTAATGAATTGGTTAAAAGCATACACAAAAGTCACATAGAATGAATTGGACTGAAAGGAGCAAAAAATAGTAGCTGACTAGTGATCATTTTCAAGAGAATCAATTGTGACACTGTTGTGTTTGAGAAACCAAAGGTATTCATTCTCATTCACCTATTGATTGGTAGCATTAAGGGAGTAACCCAGAGTGTTCCAGTTAAAGGCCATCCATCATTCAAAATTCATTCTTAGCTCAACAATACCCAATAACATGGGTTTATTGGTCATGATAATATGCTTCAGAGTTCTGAATGTGGGAGAATTCCCAAGACCCTATCCATTCCAGAATATAATCTTCATTTATTGGAAGACCTATGCCTTGTGCAGGGTCCAACATAGCTTATGGATAGGCATTCACTAGGTTCTGATTCAGCCCGATCCATTGATTCATTAGATACATCTCGAACCTTTGAAGATTCATTATCATCATCAGAAAGAGGGATAAATCTGTTCTCAGAACTGATGGACATATTAAAGGAGGTAGGGAGTATCCTTTTTGCCACCTTTGATACCGGTACCTGGTAGAATTCATCAGTAGGTTTCTGTCCTAGTTGATCCTCTCCCAGAGGGAGTTCATGAGTTATAGAATCCTGCAAATGCTGGTCACTGGAGTCCTCATTACCGGGAAAATCACAGTTGTCAGGCTCAACTGATGCCTCCCCAGAATGTGAGGCATTATGAACAACAAGCTCACCATTTACTTGCATATCCTTCTTACCCTCAGTGTTGACAGCCGACATATTTTGTGCATCTGTATTGTCATAGGAAAATATGAATCAGCTCAATCATTACCCAAAAATTACGTCATAATGTTTTCATGACCCTAATCTTTTGTATAAACAACTTTTTATAGTTTTTATATATTTTTCTAAAGATAAAATATCATTAGACTCTTCAAAAAATATTCTAATAAGTCAATTATGACTGTACGAGTCTCACTATATCTCAATATTACTTTTATAATATTTTGGATACACATTCAGGATAAATTTTTTCAAATGATTCCTAGTTTACTCTTATCACCATAGTTATCAAATCATATTTCACCAATAAAATAATGTCAACTTCCCTCGCCTCATTACCCATAAATTATTTTATAATTTTCTAGACTCTTGAATGTTGAGTTATAAATATTTTTCCCTTACTATTCCTCTAAGATCCTAAATGACACTTTTTTTTCAAATCATTATAAAATTCCTTGACTATAACAAGTCAACTGTGTTGGTCCCCTCTTACCATGTGATTCAATTCATAAATTTTATGACAGAAAGGGTACCCTTTTGGGTCAACTTTTCTTGTTCTTAACCACACTCAGGAAAGAAAAAATAAAACTATAAAACACAAAAAAAAAATATTGAGATTGACTATCATAATACATGTTCAAAGAATATATACCATGTATCATCCATTAAATCAGTCCATATTTAGAAATTTGCAATAACCTATGAAAAAACCCATGAAAATAACAATTTAAATCTCAGACAGTATAAGAAAAAGAATCCCATGACATAACCATGGGTTTTACCATTGTAACATAAATTTTATCCTTTTCCTTTATTAGTGTAGCATATAATTTATAATGATAGGAGGATAGAATAGGTGAAACATAATATAGGATCATCCTGTGTTCCCCTTGGAAGATACACAATATCCACATTTCCTTATTTTTTAAACCATGTTATTTTCATAATAATTTATTTAAGATCTTGTGGGTTAAAACCAAATAAAGAAACCCACATACCTATGGGGAAGAAAGAGAATTCCAAACCCCCAGTAAGGGTTAACATGGTACAAATTTAGCCTATTATAATTTTGAATGGTCCAATGGCCAAAAATGTAATTTCACAAAGGCCTTATTGCCTGAAGACCCAATATCATAACATATATACTAGAATAAAAGTATAACCCAACACCCATTAATATTTATAATTATTTTAATTCATATCATTAGTAATAATAAAAATAAAAAAAATATTATTATTAAAATTAACAGTGATAATGATAATGATATTAATGATTATAACAACAATAACACTAATAATTTTATTATCATAATTAATATTATTAACAACTCCCCAAATACATTTATTCATACATTTTTTACACCAAAAATTTACCATTAAAACATTTTTTATTAATAAAATCTTCATTATTAATAATAATAAAAAAAATATATAAAGAAAATTAATAACCTCTTTTTAAATAACCAAACTCTAAACTACCCCAACTTACACTCTTAATAATACAAACAATTCGAATAACCATAATATATATAAATTAATTATAATTAGTAATACTAATAATATTATAATAATACTAATAATATTTATAATTATTAACCTCTATACTGCCGACTGAGTACTATGTTTCTAAAAAATAGATACTAGGTGGACACCAAAAACCTAGTGGTGTGCCACAGGATTCCCTTTGAACGTGGTAGATACATTGACACAACCTTCTAGTAAAAAAATATATTATTGTATTCTAATAGGTACATTATGACACTCTATTGTATAATAATAGAGTTACCAAAATGGAACCTTTCTACAATCCCCATTGTCCCTTTCCCCTTTCATTATAATTTCCAAAACATGAAACATTTACTTATAATTTGATCAATAATATATTTTGGTTGTCAGTATAATTTGGGTAATTAAAATGGTGGTCAGTGTAAATATTACGATCTATCCAATGATCTATGAGACATTCATTGGGATCGTTTAGAAAAATAATGTTATTAAATGAATTAATTTGTTGAATTGATTCTCAAATTACTAATTACCAATGGGTAGTGAGAATGTATGATTTATTTTTTTGGTTCATGGAATTCATTTTGAAATCCAAATTATGGATTTGATAATATATATAGTTTAAGAATGAAAAAATGATAACAGTTAATTCTATTGACCGTGTAAATGACCTTAAGAGATGATACTTGTGTGTTTGACACTTAGATATTATCATATTTGTGTTGGTATCTTATGTTAATTAAAAAAGTGAAATTTATAAATGTTATTATATTATTTCTCTTTTAGATTAAATTATATACTTAAATGCATTCTGTGTAACGATCTGTGTTATTATAGGTTACTAGTGTTAGATAATTTCCAACCGTTGTGAATATAGAGAAGTTGATTTTGAAAGGTTATTACTTTTATTGTATTTATGAAGATTGAGATATCTCAAAATAGTTTTTTACATATTTTTGGATATCTTTTAGAAAGTTTCATATGGTTGGGTAGATAATTTACTTGGTGGAAATCTATAGTTGAAATTTATAGAGACCCCCAGGTACCAGGTGAGGTATACAGTCATGACCAAACCTAACTAGCCCTTCAAGGGTGGTTGCAAGATGAGTGTGACTCCCCACAACTATCTCCAATAATCCAAGGACTAGAAACAAGTATCTAGTAGGTATAACACATATATTGGAGACCATATCCTATGATATTGTTACACATTCACACAAATCCAAACAACAATATGATGCAAAATAAAGATACAACATATATTAAGATGCATGAATATGACTAAATCCCACATCAAAGTATGACACAATTACATAAAAGAAAAAAGGGTCGAATACAAGACCACTAAAAATAAAAAAAGATTCAAACCGACTTTTAAGGTGTGGGGTACTATTAAATGAAACTACTATAACCAAATATTATTCATCTATCTTAACTATACTCAACCTAGTCTTTATATTTCAAGGCCTCCATTGAAAGGAGTGTCATATTCCTAATAAATGACATGTATGGGTAGTACCCATATAGGGGTGAGTATAATCATACCTATTAGAACACACAAAAATTACCAAACATAAAGCATTTGAGATGGTTCATCTCAGAAAGAAGGATACCATCAATCCCGATATAGTTAAGATAGACACCAAATATCATGTTAAGGTTAAAACAACACTGTCAACCAAGTATTGTGCTTGAGGCTTCAAGGAAATTATCATTTGGGATAAATCACTCCTCATGTCTTGCTAACATTGATGAAACTCATCCAAAATGTCATGTTTTTTGGGACTATCTATGACGAAGTACACACTAAAAATCAAGATATGTAGACACACATAAAGAGGACCACACCCATGTACTTTGGGGGTACCAACCCTACCCAAAGTAAACATCTAGGATGAGGATCACATTCCATAAAATTAGGTAATGGCATACCATACCCAACCAAGGGTTGGATGATATAGAATCACACCCCATTACACACAGAGGGTTACCTAAATCTATCAAATAATAACTTTTATATTGGATAAATCGTTTATTAATTCTTATAGGATACCTTATTACACCCACATGGGCATGGACCAAGGGAAATCACCCTATAGATACTGGTCTAAACTGAAGATAGTTAGGGATTCAAGTTGTACTAGATGTAGTATATTGTGTGTCTTGGGAATACAGAGTGTATTATATTTTTTCATATTATTGTGTCATTATAACCATGCCCATATACTCTAATCATGCTCATGTATAATGGTCATGTCTGTTCACTTGGCCATGTTCGAGTACCTGACCATGTCTGAGTACTCTGGTTATGGTCGTGTAGCCTCACCAAGCCCATAAACCTAGACACTACCATGTATTTGGTCATTCTTGTGCCCAATGTACCATGTTGTTCATATTCCAATGATCCCAGTTGTACATTTTGGGTTACCAGTTATGGGTCACATGGCATGTCACATGTCACATGGACTGTGATACTTATCTCTGTATATAAACCATACCCACCATGGAAGGGGTTCAATGCATCGTGTGTTCATCTGAACTACACATTGTGTAACTTGGGTTCTCTGAAAAACTCTAGTATGGTATACTTTTCTCACCCATACAACTACAATCAATGATTCTACTAATAATTATTACCATATATCATTAATCTCAGATTGACTACAACTGAGACATCATTGGTGTCCGGAATTTGACCACCCATCTAATAAAAAATTTATTCTTACTATACCACATCATTGAATCGACAACTAATAAACAAAAAACAAATTATCTAAACTCATTATATTTAATTTTAATCATCACACCTTGATCGTTCCTTTAATCCAACTTTATACTAGTGGAAATGATTTGTTCTTCCAAATATTGATTTCAAAATTACCAAATTGGTAGGTATCATCAACCCTTCATCTAAATGAAATACTGTTGACGATTATTCAATGAATTAAAAGAGAAAACATGAAATAGAAAAGTGAGAAACCAAATGTTGTCTATTTTTTAGGTTATATTAAATATGTTGATAGATAAATCAATGGACATTGAAGAACAACAAGGATCATCAAATCATTATCTACTATTAATTTTATGAAGATAAACACGAACACAAATCCAAACCCCAAAACCTGAATTAATTATTTATAAAAATTAATTCACATTTGATAATAGAAAACATAATGAAGAGAAATATAGAAGAAAAAACATCCCTCCTAAAGATTGGACCAATCATTTATTAAGAATAGTTTTATACCATTATCATTTCTGAGATCCAAAAAACATAGGTGAGGGAAACTCATTAGAAAATAAATCATGGATCCACAACACTAATTTCATTAACCAATCTCTCCACCATATTTCACTCTAATCCCAAGGATTATGTGGTAATACTTTGGGTTTTCTATAAAAAAATATTTTATAAAATAGGAATTAGATATGGGTAATTTTATAAACAATAAGTTAAGTAATTTATTTAGATATTTTTTTATATTCCCATGAACACTCTTCAAACAAAAATATTATGCACACAACGGTTTTTGAATTCCTTGGATAAAAACTACATTCTGGATTTATTGGTGGTCTGTATTTTCCCACATTAACCACCATTCATTAAATATTCCATTATTTTAGAAGCACTTCTCACAAGTGATGTAATATATTTAATATTTTTTTACCAAAATTAAGGATCCTTTGGTACTATAATCCCATGTTGGCATTGCACCTAACTCCAAAAATATTCATAAAAATTTAATAAAATTATAATGAAAAATATGTTCATTAAATTATCCCCCCCCCCTGAGATTTACATGCTGAAAAGGAACAACATACTCCAACAGGTGAGACTGATCTCTCCTTTGGGTCTCCCTCTCCTAGGTTCTATTCGAAAGATTCATGTGATACCATCATACGTGAACACTGGGTATTTATTTTCCCTGTAGTATCTTCTCCTACTGACCATTGATAACTAATATGTATTCTATGAAAGTATCTTTATCCTCAATTTCCAACTCACCTCAGTAGATAATGTGTGATGGGTTGTGAATATACCTCCTCATCTATGACACATTGAATACATCATAAACCTGGTCTAATTTTGTTCCTATGTCTAATCGATATGCCACCACTCCATCCTTACATTATATCTAGAAATTTCCAACAAACCATGTAGATAACATGCCTCCCTAGCCAAATATTTGTAATCCTCAACTAATTGATACCTTCGTAAACACATCGTATACCTCATGAAACTTGAAAGGAATCCATTGTGGTTCCACATGATATTTTTATAAATCTAGGTGGTATTCACCTACTACTAAATGATGTCCACCATCTTTTTCATCACTCTTTCCAACTCTAGGCCCATGAGTATTGACAACCCTAGATTAGTCCTGAAGTGTGGAGACTAGTAGGGTATTTCATTCATGGCCAAAAATAGTGTAATACATATAGTTGAGTAGTAAATATTTATTTATACATACTACACCAAGGGTAGGTGATCCCCCATAATATGTCCAAAACCTAACATGAAATGTGGAATCATGTCCTCCAGAACCTGAATGGTTTTCTTAGTCTGGATGTCTATAAGGGGTGAAATGTTGTGAACAACCAAAACTCTATCATGTGAAGTTATTTTCATGGGATGTTACATTGTTTAACAGAACTACATTAAGCTTTATTATCTATTTTATGTAACTACATTCCTTACCTTCTAATAAAATCTTACATCAGATGGCTAGTATGCAGTAACACTTGGTAAGTCATTATATGATCACCTAGAGAGGATCGTGAACTATAGCAAACCATGGAAGCCCTATAATTAATTACATGGGTATATCAACCAACTTATACTCTATCATATCAAAGGGTTGAGACAAACATGATGGGTCCTAGTGTTTGGCCTTCATCTACTGACTACTGGGGCCTCAAGAGACAAACTCAGCTATGCACCTCTTCATCCCTGGCCACTAGAAATGATTCCAAAGTTCCTATAATATCTTACCCACTCATGGATTTACCACTAAATGGGGGTGTATTAAACTACCTTTGTACCTACTCTAATCGAATAACATGCACTATAGTCTTCCCTCAAGAAAGGATGACATGCTCCTTACCGACATAAAAACCATTAAGAGTGTATCCCAAGGATATTTGACCATGAAAGGTCTCACAATATATATCTCATAGTTGAATCTCACTAACATGATAAATAATATTAGGGACAAAAACCATCAAAAAACGAAAGATACACCATCTTGATCTACTTAGGATAGGTACAAAAAATCCAAATTCTCTGATGCCTCGCTCAAAAAATATGAAAATGATAACCTTTAGAGAAAATCTTAGAAAACATTCCCTTTTCTAGAAGCATAGACTATCACGAAGACATATTTTTAGAGGGAATACTTCGATATATATATCTCTAGTCAAAATATTCTGGCAAAAGTATATATTATAGACTTTTTTGTCAGAATAGATGATAAATTGATCACCCATAAGGTAGTGTCACCACATCATTAGGGAAAATACCACTGTTGTTTGCTCAATATTATGGGTCATGTAGTTTTTCCCATGAGTTCTTCATTTCATAGACCTATAAGAAAATATAACCTTCCTTTATATCATAACATATCCATGCCTTTCTCCTAATTCATCTTGAAGCAATAAATAGTAAACACCCTCTTTTGGTGGTTTTAATATGGGGGTACTTGTCAATCTCTACTGAAAATCTAGAAAATTATAATGAAAAATCTTTATCCACATGAAATTATTCCCCTTTTAGGTAAAATAACTCAATAGTGACAAAATATAGGACAAATAATGAATGAATCGCTGATAGTAACTTGGAAACCTAAGGAATATCCACACATCAAACAAACTCTTATGTGGAACCTAAGCTAGAACTACCTCAACTTTTTCTAGGTCCACAACTATGCCCTCTTCTAAGATGAAATGTCTCATGAAGTGGAACTGAAGAATCTAGAATAGAAATTTTGAGTACAATTTTATAATGATGTTTCTCTCAGAGTATACAAATGTCCTCCCTTAAATGTCTCGCATGATCCTCTAGTGACACTAATTACACTCGGATGTCATCAATGATGACTAAAATGATCCAATATAATAATAGATTAATGATATATTTCATAAGTATCATGAATACTACTAGATATTTTCTCATATCAAAGGACATCACTAGGTATTCATAGTGACAACAACGACTTTGGAATGTTGTCTTTGGTGTATCTTGGTCTCGAACAAGGAGTTGGTGATATCCCGACTTGAGGTGAATTTTTATGAACCACCTAACCCTTTATATTGTTTGATGTGGTAATTGATTCAAGGAAGTGGATATTTATTATTAATAGTCACTGGATTTAGATGATGGTAATACATATATTGCTTCACTCTCCCTCCCACCTTCTTGGAAAACAAAACTATAAATTCCATGGGGGATACACAAGGTATAAGATATCCCTTCCTCTACAAATCCTCAAACTTCTCTTTTAGCTATAAAAGGTCCATGGGGGATACCTGAAACTACAACTCAAAAATTAGGGCTTTACCAAGGTCCCAGTCAATGTATAACTCAATATATTAATAGAGAGGTAAGCCTATCACATCCTGAGGGAAGACATCTACATTTATAGGCACTAGAATAGAAAACTAAGATCTTATAACATCTTCTTCTCTAAGGGTAATATTAGATAACTGATTATTGATATTTTTATACTCTTATGTACGAGATCATATTACTCTCCCTAAGTTTCCTTCTCACCAATTAAGGGAAACATCATCCCATCAACAAGGGCTCACGACATAATCTATATAAAATAGTAAATATATGCATGAAATGTGGATATTTATTCCACACCTAGAGTGATGTTATAATGTCTCATCATGACCATTTAAAGATCTCATAGGAAGCTCTCTCCTCTAGGAGTCATGTCGCACTGTGTTCATGCATTTCTGATAATTGAATCTCCCCCGCTAGGACTATCTAAGTACTGGGGTTGATCCAATGACTCCAATGAAATCTCTATATCTTGATCATGGGATAATGCAAGAAAAGTGTGGATCACATCAGTGCCTATCAATACTAATGATAATGTAGAGAGGACATATATTGTTTCTTGAATCATCCATATATCCATTAAGTCATAAATCTCTACTAGCTATAACTACTCATATCTTTGACCACATACTCCCTAATCTTATTTTGGACCACCTGGGGGTGGTGGTGGAAACATATCAAAATGTTAGCCACATCATACTACTCAACTAGCTATTGTACTATATCTCCCACCCTATAAATCTCTCATAATTGTCCGACATATCTTTCTATGTGGTCCAATTAATGTATTCATGTATACCATATGATGGGTTGTAAAATACAATGTGAGTTTCCTTTACCCCTTAAGAGAATATCATCACCTCCCCCTTGGATAACTTTATCAATCCTGAAATATCTTAAATTTAGAATACATATCTTAAGATTATCTCGAGAAATTTCTCACAAACATAGGACCTTTATTTTTCCTTCAACTTCAAACTATAAAAGTCTCATCTCTATGGTTCCCACTACCACCACTAACTCTCAATAACTGCTCATCATGAATATTTTAAACTATTAAGTCACATTCTGGCACCCACATATAAGTTGGAATGTAAAGAGATACATATCCATCCCAAATATCTCATTCAATACCACTCTCAAAGGTCTTTACTCGAAACTACACATCACCAACTATTTCTAATGAGTATTACAAGAGGTTAGTGAAATTAAAAAATACTCTATAACGGTCATGTTCCCTGATAGAGCTCCAGAACCTCTTAGATGCATAATTATCACAACATAGGTTGGTAGAACATAACTCTGAATAGATCCCCAAACTCAATACAAGAGAGAGTCACCTAATCATGTTTCTAAGTTAGAAGACACCCATGTAGAAGTTTACGTTATAGGAAATCCATCTAATTAGGAGGGATCCTAACTAGTTAGAAAACCTACCCAATGGACTCGATTCAATCCTATTCTACTTGGGGTCTAGATCACCCTAAAACTTGAAGGATCTATATCTCAAAAACTCATAAATCATTATTTTCCTTTGCAATTCATCTTATAATACTGTCAATGTTACATAATTCTCGATGGGTCTAGGTAAGACTGGTAAACCACATAGAGTGATGACCCCTTATACAACCCCTTAACTGAGGCCTTATTAATAGGTGGATCAGCCCCATTATTGTTATGTGGAATCCTATATTTTTTTCATCATGGATGAATTTTATAGAAGTCAATATACACCACAATCAAAGGTTATATCTCAGGGGATGACTCAATAAGGACATGGAAACCACACCACATTCATATATGATGCATGTAGTCTTTGGTTCTATCCAACCAATGACTATATATGCAATGTAAAAAAATTCATGTTATCGGAGTCCTAGTGAATGAAAACTTCAGCCTCCACAAGATAAATAGGTTCATTGGCATGAGAGTTTAACTCATGCAACATTAACCTTGTTTCTATAGTTCCCAAACCAAACTTCTTAGCTGGAAAATATCTAAACATTAGTCCTAATATGAACCCTCTCTGATAACACCCTATTACAAACTAACACAAAGGGGCATGTCTGACCAATGGAAATCCAAGCATGACTTCCCAAGAACATCTATAATAAGCCAAGGGTTGGTAATAAGTGTTTAGTTTTCATAATACATATCTTGGAGGCCATATCCTATGGTACCTGCACACACACACACACACACATCTAAATACACCAATATGATATAGAATTTTACAATGCAACTAATACCAAGATGCATACATATAACTAAATATCACATAAGATTATGAGTCAAGTGTAGGATAGAAAAATGTGCTAAATACTAGCCCACCAAAATTGTAAAATATTCCAACTATATAGTAAGGAGTGGGATATATTCAAATGAAAATCATGTCACTAATTGTGGTATTTCTATCTTGACTATGCTTCACCTAGTCTTGGTCATCATAGGACTCCATAAAAAAGGCATGTTGTCAACATAAGATGTGTTATGTGAAGGAATATCCCATATAGGGGTGATTATAATCATACCTAGTGATGAATCAAAATTTCCCCAAATGAAAAGCATCAAAGTGAGGTCATATCATAAGAAAGGATATAATAAAGATACATATACTCAATATAGACACCAAGCCTTAAGGTAAGTTTACAATCACACTGTGATCTTAGGATTATGATCGAGGGTTCAAGATAACACTCATCCAGGAGAAGTAACTCCTTGAGCCTTATAAAAACTGATGGTTATCATCTAATATTTCATGTATATGGGGTCTCTATATGAATAATTACCTGAAAGAACTCATAAGATATCAATTCATAAATATAGGATCACAACTAGGGAATATAAAAGAAACTTAACTCTACCCAGAGTAAACCATTTGGATGGGGATCACATGCCTTGGAAGTCAGTAATGGGATACCTAAACCAACCTATTCATAAATGATAGAGGAACACACCTTGGTTTAAATGGATGGATAATTGATAATAACCCATAGAGGTGATCACTCATTTTATTCTCAAGATGGGATGCCTCACTCTACCCTCATAAGGATGGGATAAGGTAATATAACATAGATATATAGTTATAAACAGAAGATAAATATAGCATAAAGATTACATGGAAGAAGTACATGAATTTTATAGGGAATAGATTTTATTTCTTATATTTTCTAAATATTCTTGTGTCCTCCAAAATTTTATTCTATTTTCTGATCATACCCGTGTGCATTTTTATGTCTATGTACTTGTTTGTGTCTGAGTACCTGGTGGTGTCTAATTACTCTTTCCATTTCCACATAGGAAGATCATGCATGTGTACCTATTTTTTCCCATGTATGTGTACATAGTTGTACCCATTACCACATACATAGAGGTATATTTTGGGTAATCACTTCTAGGTTATAGGGTGTCTGATGTGTCACATGGAATGTGATACGTATCTCTATGTTTAAACCCTAGAATCCACATAAAGTGGTCCATAAAGTGTGTTTCAATCTAAACTAAACAACATGTACCTTGGGTTTTCTAAAAAATTCCAATCCATTCTATGCATCTCGCATGCACGACTTTAACCATCAATTCTACTAAGAGTTATTCCATCATATCCTAGATCTGGGGTTGATCATGCCTGAGATTTCAATTATCAATGAATTCTGGAAATCCATCTATTCGATGGTCTATTCCCATCACACCTTACCACCAAATTGCTAACCCATGAATGAAAAACATCCATTCCAAAATCATGATCATTAATCTTAATCATCAAACCATGATCATGACTTAAATCCTTAATCCACATCCATAAAAACTATCCATTGTTCTAAATATTAAATTTGAAATTGTTAATTTGTACGTAATGTTAAATTTTTATCCAAATTAAATACAAACAATGGTAATTTCAATTATGAGGGGGTAAATAAAGAAACAAAAAAATAGAAGATGGATATCATCCATTTTTTGGGTTTTCTTTAAACAATTAATAGAGAAATAAATGAATATAAAATAAATAACATGGATCATCAAAACATTATCAATTCCTAATTATAGGAAGATAAATATTAACTTCAACTCAAAATCCAGAACAATAAATTAATTTGTTATAGGTATTAATTCACATTCAATAATAGATAAAACAAATTGGGAAAAATTGAGAAAAAAATATTCTAAATTCATACTGGATTGATCACTTAAAAAGAACAATCTTGGGTCATTGTCATTGGTGTGATCCAAGAACATCATCAGTGAAGTCAACTCCTTAGAGAATTGATCCTTGATCCATGATCCCACTCTCTGCATCCAATCTCTCATCCACAACCCTCTCCAATACCTAGTTTTATGTGGAAAACACTTGGGTTTTTTATAACTAAGATTATATAGAGGTTGAATAAGGACAAAATCATTTAAAAAATAATTAATTTATTTATTTATTTATTTAACAATATGACCAAAACCACTCCTAAAAAAGCACCTAACACGCACAAGGGTTATGTCATGCCTAGGGTAAAACATGCAATACATATATAGCTGCAGTCTCAATTGTTTCATCTGAACCACCATTTAAGAGATATTCCATTTTTCAAAAAAAAATGCTTGTATGTGATATAATATATATAATATTTTTATTATATCAACACCTAGGATCTCATGCCTCAGAATAATATAGTGGATCCGTGCCAAAATTTGGAAATAGTCTTTCAAATTATCCAAAGATTAGCAAGGGGAAAAATATTTTTTTACATGCACCGGGTACCCAGTGGTGTTGAAAGTCGGTAGTGAACCTAGATTATCCACCTGGTGGTTGTGAAAAAATAACCAAGAGATCTATCACACACTAGGTACTTGGTGGTAGCCACAGGATTCATAGGGGGTAATGAAAGGTATACCAGATGGTATCCTAGTATCTTAAGACGACCACTTTACCTTATGAATATTGGGTATTTGACACTCGATGATCCCCATATTGGTTTTTACTATATTTTATTGGAAAAATACCATCCTTTAAGATTTTACTTGAATGTAAAAAATGAGTGTTTGGGTGTACCTAGAGGTACTTAGTACACTAATGGATCAACCAAAGAAAGAGGTAAAGGGAATTTCAAGTCTGCATAAGGTGGTGAAAATTGGTAGAATAGATAATGTGATAATGTTTATAAATATTTTGATGATTCTTCTAGAAAAATGACATGGGGTTCATTCCATGGCACTAACATTAGCATTTTCGATTTGGTTAATGAAAACTATTCAAGCATGATTTTTCGTAAAAATAGAGAAATCATGAAGGCAAGCAAGGCTATAACTATTACACACACATGAACATATATATGATTGTGTGTGTGTATAATTTTATAATAAATAAATATCTACCATATATATAATACATATCACCTATTAAAAAAATTTTAAAACTTAAATACCCTTATTACTTTGGATGAACACCTAGGAGGCCACCGCTCACCCATTTACCTCTTCGTTTCTTCCCTTTTGACAATGTATGGAGCCCTGTATCTTGCTTGCTCGATGACTCATTATCGATAAAGGGCTCTAAAATATGATACTATAGTACTCCATATTATTTCTCTACCAATTTCATTTATCTTTCATTTTTTTGGGTTCAAATATCTAAATATGTCATTTATAGTGATTTTTTTATTTCAGTTGAACGTAGCTGAATCAGTTACATTATTTAGCACTAAAAATGTCAAGGTAGGTTTTCCCATATATATTAATATATATAACTTATTTATTATATATGATATAATATTTATGCATGGGGATTTAGGATGGGAAGATCTGTACTGGGACTGAAATGTTTCCAATAAGAGATAGATTATGCAACATCTCATTTGACCAGAACAGATGTTCCTATATTAGTTCACAAAATTTAGGACAACATGGTGACTATATCTCTATGGGGAACAAAAAATAACTATTTTTTAAAGACCATAGATATTCATTTAATCATGGTATAAAATATTAGTATCCTATGAAAGTGTAATCCCTGATATTTTAATAAATATTTTTCTTCAAATAATTTTAATTCTTTAATAGCTTGCATTGCACGTCATCGTAAGTTTAATCGAACCAAAAGTGAGTATAAATAACCATTATAACATGGCCATTAAATTTTTGAGAATAAATATGAATAAATAAATTATGAAAATATATTCTGAATTCATTGGTTTATTTGAAAAATATATATAAACCAATTGAATATAATGGAAATATTCCAATTTTATGCTCCCAAATACGCTTTGTCTTAATATATTAAATTAATTACAATTATTGAATGATATCAATAAAATATATAATTTATATATTCAATAAAATATTTTTGATATTCATCCAATAGATTTTATAGTCATGGGATATGAACAAGAACAATTTTACGCTTAAAACCCTATATTGTTTAAAGGTATTTTTATCGCCTTTTAATGGGGAAACTATTTTAAATCTAGATTTTAACACATTTATATATTGTTTTTGAAAAAATAAACTTCTTATTTTAATTTGGGATATAAAAATTTACTTTAGTTTATTTTTTATTATTTTTCTCATATGTTTTACATTTTGATGAATAGTTAAAAAAATACTAAATTTTAATTGAAAACAATTTTATTAATAAAAATACTTTATAATGTCAAATAAAATTATTTATTGTTTTTAAAAAATAATTAGATCAATTGTTTTACATAATCTAATTTAGGTCATTGGAATCAATTTTACATTAAATTGGGATATAAAATTGTTTCACTCTTTTGCATTTTTTTACTTCAATAACCCATTTTCTCACCTCATCAACATGATAAATTTTAATTTAATTATTGTAACTTCTGTGTTTTTAATTTTGAAAAATATATTCCATAATTTGAATTACCATCTAAAAATATATATAAATAGATTTATTTTATATTTTGACATTGTGAATAGTAACTTTAGTGAATTATTATTAATATGGTAAAAGGTAAATTGGGTAATTAAAGGTAAAAATAATATTATAAAATTACCCTAACAATTGTCCTAATTTAATTAGATGGGTTTTATTATACCAAAATCATCCTTGTGACGAAATTATGTCCTTTGGAATCCATTTGGATTAGAGTATTACATTTATTATATTTTATTTGAAGAAAAGTTAAAGATTTCATACTCATATTTTTAATAAATTTATCATTTTTAATATATGGTAATGTAGAAGATAAATTCAACTATAAATAGTCATTTGAAATATAAGATGTTTTTATTTATCGTGGTAATTTATTTTAAATTTTTAGGAAATAAATAATTAACTTAACATTTTATGCAATGAGATGTAGTAATTATTTTAGTAATGGAAATATCAAATATAGTTTATAAAAAATATTAAAATAATTAATTAGGATATTTAAGGTGATAAAAAAATTATATATGACTTTGAACTCATAGAAATATAGGAAAATATTTGGTTTGAAGTTAAATTTTTCACATTATATTTTCAAAAATCCAAGAAATGAATAGTTTCAAAATTGACACTATTGATTTTTTTAAGAAAGTGTTTTTTTGGTTAAATATCCAAAGAATTATTTATATTAAAATTAAATTTTACTTGAGCTAAAAAGATGGGATTAGAATACAATATTTCACATGAAGGAGGAGTAAGTGGTCGGGGAGATCCTCCAGCCAAGTAATGCCCTGACTTACACCTTTATTTGCCAGCCAATCAGCATCTGCATTCACTTCACCGTATGTATGATTGGTAGTATGATTTATATCTTGGAGTGAACGAAGACACTCTATCTATCAGGTAGTAATCGACCAGGATAGATGAACCACCCCATTTTAAATTTCATTAACAATGGTAATCGAGTAACACTCAATCCATATGTTGTTCTAAACATGTTGTTTGGCATAGAAAGTAGCATGAATAACACTGATCGTTTTTGCTTCCAGAGAATAGGCTATACCCCAACCTCCAAAAATACACCTGAGGATCTGACCACGATCATTTCTAAAGATGGATCCACATTTTTCAGGTACTAGATTTACTTTAGAAGTTCCATCACCATTATCTTTGATCCAATAAAGAGGTGAGGGTTTCCAAAAAACATTAAATGTGAATCGTGGTTGGAAAAAAAAAATCCATCAACTTGAAACTTATCAGAATCATCAAATCCTTCACTGTGTTGTTTCAATTCCCCTTCTGATTTATGGTAGCTTCATGAATAGCAATGACAAGCCTCATCTGACCTGCATTGATGTTGAGTGAGCAATTATTGTGAAATATTGAATTTCTATCATACCAGATCACATGAAAAATCTCAGGGCTGACAGGATCTAAAATATTTTTGAGTTTTTGAGAGGTATCCATATCTATATAATGTTTTAGCTGAGCATTGGCATAGTTAGGAATCATCCATCTATAATCAAAGATGTAAAAAATATATTTCCAAAGAGTAGGGGTGGTGGCACATGAATGAAATAAATGATTGGTATTCTTTCTATGTTGATTACAAAGACAACATTTGGAACAAATTATAATCCCAAAATATTGTAAATAGGCATCATTTGGGATCATATTTTAGGAAATACGCCATATGAGAGTAAGATGTGAAGGTTTTATCCATGGCTTGTCAATAATTTTGATCCAACTAAGGTTGTATCCATCGTTATGAATGTGATGATTGTCAAAATTATTGGAATCCATCATTCCATTATGAGAATGATTCAATATAAGAATATAATTAGTGTTTGAGAAAGTATAGTTGGTAATCACATGAATGACATTCTTAGGAAGGCTATCTAGATGTGAATAAATGACATCTCAGATGGTCATATTTATATTTTTAGGGGTTTGGTCAGGGATTAAAGTAGTTAGAGGAGCACCAGTCCAGTTGTCTAACCAGAATCTCAAGGAGGATTCCCTGGAGACCATCCATATAGAATTAGTCATAAGGTTGGAATGTGTTTTCTAAGTGGAATTCCAGATGGAGGAGTTTAGAAAATTCATGTTTCCTTTTTGCATCTTATCAATAAACCTGTTTTTATGAAGGAAATAGCAGGAAAATCATTGTTAATTAGGTTCCAAGTAAGTCTGGATTACACCACTTCATTAAAGAGGATCGAATTTTTAATTCCAAGACCCCCTTTTCTAGAGGTTTTCAACAAATATACCAGGGAATAGTCACAAGATTATTATCCAAGTTACTACCAGGCCCAAAAATATTAATTTAAATATTCATTTTTTTAAAAAGGCCAATAGGACATTTATAAACCATCATGGAGTATACCATTTTGGAAACAATAACATACTTCACAAGGCATATTACCCCCACCATAGAAAGAGTCTTCCCCTTCCAAGAGGTGAGTTGATTAACGATTTAATCAATAATGCTAGTGGAATATATTGATTTGGGCCTACCCCAAAATATGGGGACTCTAAGGTAAGTGAAAGGAAATGATCCTTCTTTAATACCTAAATCATTGATAATACTGTTTTTTCTATTATTTGGAATGTTTTTTCCAATGAAGATAGATTATTTGCTTCAGATGATGACCAGACCTAAGACCACCTCATAGTGAGAAAGATCATTTTTTAGAATTATTATTTTTATTTTTTCTCCTTGTAAGAATAGAATAATTTCTCCCAAATATAAAATATGAGTAAGTACAATGACATTCCTTGAAGAATGTGGGGGATTATGTTTATTTTTTCCACCAAGTGAGTGATCAAACGACTTAAATTACCCTCCATAATAGAAAAAATAATGGATTAGAGGGGATCACCCTGTCAAACACCTTTAGTTCCTTTGAAATAGCCTCTGGGAGAGCCATTGATTAAAATTGAAATGGTCGTTGAGTAAAACAATGTTTTAATTTTAGTTATGAAGGAGTTATTGAACCCAAAACCTTCAATCACATTAAAGATAAAGTACCAATCCATAGTATCAAAATATTTTCTAATGTCAAGTTTAATGGCTATACTACAACCTCTACTTTTTTTATTTAAGGTGTTAGTGGATTCTAAGGAAAGAAAAATGTATTCTTGGATGGATATACCCTTGACAAAACAGATTTGATTATAATAGATGATTTTATCAGTAATATTGGAAAGTTAGTTGGTAATAAAGTTTTAATGATTTTATAAAGAGTGTTGATATGGGATATGGGACAAAAAAAGAATCCCAGGGGCATTTTCAACCTTGGGAATAGAAGTGAGGAACTTCACATTCAACTCATGTGCAAAAAAACCACCAAAAAAGAAAATTTTCACTAGTTTTTAAACATTGGGTTGAATGAAATCCTCGTATTCTTAGAAGAATCCATTATTAAAACCATCATTACCCAGGGCACTATTAGGATTCAAGGAAAATATAGCATCATTAATTTCATGATCATGAGTAATGGTTAGGAGAAAAGTGTTATCCTCCTCAGTGATAATTGTTAGAATAATTTCATGAATGAGATCCTTTCTTATGATAGGTCCATTAAATAAGGATTCAAAATAATAGAAAATGTGATTAGCAATTTCATCATCTTTATCTAGAAGGTTTTCCCCATCTTTGAGGAAGGTTAAAGGTCTGCAGGATTTTCTATTTCTTTGAAGAGAATTATAAAATTTAGTTTTTATATCACCATCAGTTAACCATTTGATTTTGAAGGTATGTTTATGTGTGTTATCCTTAATAGGGAGAGTTGAGTTTCACCAAGATTTTAATATCATGGATCTGATCCGAAGAAAATCCAGAGTTGGTATTGTTATTTTGGAGTCGGTGGAGGTCATTCTCAAGAAGAAAGATGTCCTTTCCAATTTGTTTAGATTTTACATTTCCCTAAATTTTATGCTTTTTCTTAGAAGTTTAAGTAGTAGAGTACAATAAAAAGCATCATTAGAGTGAGTCATAGAGGTAAAAAATATTTTAATTAGTTTACTACATTCCAAGTCCAAGGACCAGGGTTTGTTGAATCTAAAGTGTAGATGGAGTTTCATGGTCTGATAAGAGGTATTGACTATGATAGGATGGTGGTCAGATATAATTTTGGGCGAGTAGTGCTGTAAATGGTGTCTCTTTTATCTAAATAATGATCATTAACAAAAGCTTTATCTAATTTTCTAAAGACCACTCTATTATAAAGTCTTTTATACCATTTATATTTGGCACCAGTGACAGTGATTTAAGTAAGGTTTTTGTTCTCAATAGCATCCTTAAATTATCTCATATGTATAGTAGAGTGTGATGGACCTAGTTTCTAACATGTATCAAGAATAGAATTAAGATCTCTAATGAAAAATGAGGGGTGATGTATGTTATAACACATATTAGAGAGGTCAATCCATATAGGTCCCCTATCATGATACATGTTCTTTGCGTAAACAAAAGAACAGAAAATATGTGTGTCTTCTATCATAAAATCACTGTTGAATTGTTTTTAAAGATATGAAAAATGATTATATAGTGAAAAGAATATTGAGAGAAAATCCAGAGAGTTTCAGTGTTGGGATTATTATGTTTCTACCTATGAAAGACTAACCAAAACGATGGAAATATAGTAACTTTGTTGAAAAGTTAATGTTAGGTTCAACAATGTTAAAAATAAAAGGATTTTGAATACTAAGAATTATTTTTTAAAAATTAAAGGTGTCAAGGTTAGTAATACCCTGACAATTCCATAATAATATCATCATTTATACCAACTTTTGGTTTTAGCACTCCCCATTTTTTTACCATCTGAGTCATTTTGTCTAGATGTTCTTCTGGGATTCTTAGATGTATTTGGGTTTGACTTTTTTTCCTTATTTCCCTTAGAGGAAGGTGAAGGGATAAAATTGTCTCCTATAATCAATATTTATTTAGAGATATCTATCATATAATTACTTTCTAATGTGGTTACAATACTACTAAGCAGTCTATCACTAGTAACCTTATTGGATTCATCACTAACATTAACAACATTAAATGGTAAATCATTGGAATTAAGATAACAATTACCTTTTTAAGTGTGAAACTTATCATTAAGAATAATTTGTGTACCTTTGTTTTTTCATCCAGGGTGTACCTACTATGAATTTTCTAGTCCAACACACTCCATAGGCACAACTTGTTCAATCTTCAACTTGGAAGAAAGGAAAGAGGGATGAGAAGCATTGTCAGCCATCTTACCTTTGTTTTTTAATTTCTAATTGGTTTGGTATCCATTCTTATAATAAATGAGGAGGAGGAAATCTGTCCAGAACTGCCCACCAGTTTTTCTGCATTGTCTTTATTAATTGCAGGTCGTGATATTTTTCCTTCACTAGCCATGTATGAAGATGAATTGAGTGTGTTCCTCCCTTCAGTAGACTCATTGTTGTGACTGGTGACATTGTTCAGTGTTCTAGGTTTAGTTAAAATCACATGTTGAGAGCCAATACCCATACAAGAAGCAGGGCAAGAAGATTGACTAAGGTTGTCGACCTTCTTACCATTAATGCATTCATTAAGATGGGAGATAGAACATAAATTTCTACCTCTACTTTGAACTTGATGTGACCAGACCCAGCCAGAGAAATCCAATGAACTAGGTGACAGAACCGGTTAAATATCCATATTTGAAGAGAGTTTGGGATAAACCTTAATAGTGTGTGTCACAATAGAGTCTTTGACACCAAAAGATTTATGCCTAGGATTACAAGAGGGGATTTTATGAGGCTCCACTATTAACTGTTTAGATTGTTCAATGACCTCTATAACCACTTTTTCTATTTCTTCTAAACTATCCTTCTTTGCTTTGTCATTATCTTCAATTTTAACCAGTTATGACCATGTATTACCTGAGATGTATCCTAAATGGTTTGGGTGAACTGGTTTCTTTACCCAAATCTCACTTCTCTTCTTATGGGGTTCAGGTTTGTCTATAACAATAGCCTTGCATCTCCTATTTCAAACCTCAGTCTAGTCATTATATTTTGGGTGGACGACTTATATTTTCACCACTTTACATTTAAGGATGGAATGTACAACTATCTTTAAAATTTCACAAAATGGTGGTTTTCGTTCATATTAAATTCTAACCTCTTTTTTATAATCATTTTCATTAAAGCTATCAATACTTGAGAGTTTAGAGACTAGGTTGATTTCCACCACGACCTTAGAAAACAATCTTATTTCTTCATTAATGGTACATAGATAAATCTTAAGGGGGGGTACCTACACATGAGACTATGTCATCCTATTTTCGAATACATTTCTTTCTCGAGGTATTTTTATTGATATAGAGTTTATTATAAATAAATTTATTTAGAAATTCTAAAAGTGTCCCTCACCTAAATTATAAATAGGAACCTCCTCCCTCACATATTCACATAAAATTGAGCTTTAAAGGTCATATATCCCATACCCATTTCCATTATAAACTTCCCTATTAAAATTCTAGTGGTTATTATCTTCTAAAAAGACCAACTCTAGTGTCCCTAAGAGAAGATCTAGAAGAATATTTCCGAACATACGGCCTACCGTCTCCACGACGTGATGCAATTCATTTTCCATGATAACCATTAAAGAATGATTAAATAAACATACTAAAGGAATAATATGATATATATTATATTAATATAATTCTTTAAATTACATAACTATATTCTATACGCAATGACTGGGACTTATATTGAAAAACATGAATATGAAAAGGAAGTAGCTAACACCCAAAAAACGAGTAATAATGAAATATTATTAACAAATAGGTAATGGTTTGATAATATATATAATTATAAATATGAATATTATTTTTTATTAAGTTAATTAAATTCATTAGTATATTATAAAAAAAATAGATATGTACGAATGAAATCATACCTTAGGTAAGGTTCAATTTAACAGTCTCATTATTATATGAAATTTTTTATACGTAAGTATTTTCTGGGGTATATTTATCTTCCATTTTCATGTATCTTAAAAATATATTCCAAAACATTCTTACTATTATTTTAAAATTTAATAAATCATTTTACCAATTTTAATATTTTTTCTAAATGGTTTGAAATGAATCTTTTGTCGTTTTCCAAAAGAGTCACTTTTTGACTTATCCAACAAAAGTATGAAGAAATTTTTTTAACTTATACAGCATAAATGGATTTTTATGCTTCCATGGTTCCATAATTCCTTAAATATTACCTTATAATCTTATAAGGTTCTTTTAAAATTTCATGTAATTTCAAGTAAAGAAAAAAATTTAAAATAAGAAAGGTTATTTTCCTTGAGAATTATTTTCAAGTGATCTCCCAAAATTACTTTCCATCTATGATAAAATTATTTGATGTTAATTATGTTTTAATGGGAATATTTTTCAAGGATACTATCCCTATTATTCCTATGGTTGGTCTATGTTTATAATTTAATGATAACTATGAAACCCTTTTCTTTTTCATGGGTTATATTACGATTTAATGATGTTTAATAAACCCATTTATTTTCATGGGTTATTATATGATGAATGATTTATGTTCTTGCGAAACACATATGTATGGTTTTTGTTATATTATGGGTGGTACATATATCTCCCTCTAATGCATTGGGTAAATATATATATCTCATGAGATAGACAGGGCTGGAAGGGGAAATGTTTTTGGTATAGTAATACAAGAGTAGAATGATAAGTAAACCTAGTTTAGCTATATAGGGATGGAACAAGAAGTGAAATTGTTCTAGTAAAATAATTTTCCCACTATGATGGACTTGTAAATGAGACTTTTCTAATATGGAAATGATTTCTATGCTTATGTGTATGTCAAAAATTTCGATTCATATGGTATAATCACTAGGAATATATTCTTTGTTGGACTTTTAGGATTTATCCCATGACATGAAATCAAGATCTTTGATATGAGGGTTTTAATTTTCAAATCTTATGTTTATGTTCATATGTCTTTTGATTATAATATAATAGATATCTCCATTGTTTAACCTTATTGAGCTTCTGATCACACCCTTTTTTATATTTCGTTTTCCTATGATATGAAGATGGGTATTAAGTAAAATGTTTCAAAAAAATTTATGGATATGAAGGAATAAGCGAGAGATTATGTAGATGTTTTATGAACCAGTTTTTTATTTTTCCTCATTTATAAAGACACTAAACATATATGATCTTATTGTGGTTTTTTATATTTTGTACTAAATATTCTTCTATTTAGTTGTAATATTAATGTATGAAATGTATGGTCCCTTACAGTTCATATCAAAGAAAAGTCTTAGTTATGCTTTGGAAAATATGATGAAAAAATCATAGTAAGAACCCAAAGGAAAAGAATAATGATAGGTTACAATCCTAGGGTTTTGGGGATGATCATGAGTAACCTAGGATAAAACCAAAGTTTTCCTAAATTGAAAATTTAAAATTAATTTCTCTTGATTATGTGGTTTTCCTATTATGATTAGCGTTTCCCAAACTATGCTTCTTATTTTTAGTAAATGGATGAAACCCTAAAGAACCATGTTAACAATAAATATGCTGGGAAATGCAATGAGTTTCCTCTTGAGAAACCAAATGTTATAGAAGATGGAATATAAAACCTTTTTCAGTGATCACACAAATTTCTCTCAAGTTATAAACCATGCAGGACTTCTAGATGTGCAAAAAAGGGAACAACATTCTGTTGAATCCATAATGAGGTAATGTCCGCCTTTATTCAATGGGTTTTCTAATCCACTAGTGGGTGAAAATTATATCAATACCACTAAAAAGAAATTTTTTGTTCTCCAATGTTTAAAAAATGATAAATTCATTTCAAATTCTATCATTTGAAATGTGAAGCTGATCAATGGTGGTATCTTATCAGGAATATGATGCAAAGAGATGAAATTGAATCTTTGGTATGGGATGAGTTCAAGAAAATATTTTTCAATAATTATTTTCCTCTTAATATTTCAATGAATATGGAGGATGAGTTCCTTGATCTTATGAAAAAGGATGATGAAACTATTGGCACCAACGAAAAAAAATTTACATGTCTTCCAAGGTACACTTATAGAATTATCATCCAACCTAGAACTAAAGTTGATTGATTCTTTAGTATCTTAAAACAAATTATCCAAATGATATTATGCATAAGGGAATTCAATAGTTTTGAGAAAATAATTTGGTTTTCTCTTAAGTTTGAGATGAATAAAAGAGTTACCCATAAGTCATAATGTCTTGATGAGAACATAAAAATGGAATTCAAGGGAATATATAAAAACCATAGTGAAGAGAAGATTAGCTTTCATTTATGTAAGAAGTGTGTAAATAAACATTAAATAACCTATCTTAATGGGACTAGTAAATTATTTAAATGTGGTAAATAAGGTTATTGAGTAATTTACTTCCAAATTGATGGGAAAAAGATAGCTGATGATGAGAATAGATAAAATTCTACATGGAATTCACCTCCCACAATTAAATGTTATAAGTTCAAGGAAATAGTCCATTATTCTAACCAATTCCCAAATACAAGGGTTATCAATGATGATTGATGTTAGAAACCTCTCAAGGCCAAAGAAAAATGGAAATCACATGTGACCACTATTTTTGTTTTGGAGTGTGACAATGAAGTTGTTAATGGTACACTTAACATTTAATATAATGAAGAAAATGTTTTATTTGTTTATGGATCCACCAACTATTTTATTTATAAAAACTTTTATAGGATTATAATTGTATTACCTCAATAATTATACATTGAGTTGGATTTGAGATCTCTTAAGGTAACAAAGGTCACATTATAAGTTTATAACTATTTTTTGGTTAAAGTGTGTGGGAAAGTGCTTCCTGAAAATCTTGTTATCCTTACTTTAGTAGAATTTTATGTGATTATTGTCATGGATTATCTTTCTCTATATGGATCTCATATCTATTTCCCTGAAAGGAAAGTCACATTTCATATTAAAAATGAATCTATGATCATCTATCGATGAAATGATGAATATAAGCTTACAGTGCAAATTACTTCTATCATGTGGGTCTTGATTCATATACATGAATGTTAACTATCTTAGATGGTTGGGTAGAAACTCACCATTATGGATAGGTCTATTGTAAAGGAGTTTTTTATGTAATTATAGAATAATTTCTAGTCATTCCGCTAAATTTTAAAGTTTACTTTTTAATAGAACTCATATTAGTGCTAGAACTATTTCAAGTATTACTTATAGAATGGATACAATTACGTTTATGGAATTTAAGAAAAAACTAAAAGATAATATTGAAAATGGATTCATATGATCTAATGTGTCACCTTGGGGAGAATTTTTTTTGTTAATAAGAAATAGGGATCAATGAGACTCTTTATTGATTATCGAGAAATTAAAAAGATCATTGTCTAGAAAAAATATCATCTCCCTCATATTGATGACTTATTTAACCTACTAAATAGATATCAATAATTTTCCAAGATTGATCTTTATTATGTATATCATTAATTAATGTTCAAGAGTTAGGATATACCAAAGACGACATTTTGTATAAGGTATGGACATTATGAGTTTATAGTGATGCCTTTTGGTCATAATAACGCCCTAGTTATCTTTATGGATTTAATGAATAGAATAATTAGAGAGTATCTTTATCATTTTTTGTTATCCTTTATAGACGATAATATTCTATATTCTAAGAGAAAGGAATATCATGCAGATCACATGAGAATTTTACTGAATACCCTGCAGAAGGAGAATATTTAGGAAAATTTTACCAAGTGTGAATTTTGGCTTCAGAAAGTATCATTTTTGGGTCACATAATCTCAAGATAAGAGATATATATGGATATAGTAAACACAAAATTTATTGAATGTTGGTCTAGACCAATAACATTAACTGAGATCCAATGTTTTCTTGGTTTGGCTATATAATATAGGTGTTTTGAGAAATATTTTTCATTATTTTCTTATTCACTGACCAAGTTTACTCAGAAAGGAGTTAATTTCATATTTATGGAGGAATGTTAAGAGAATTTCAAAGATCTGAATAGAAGGTTAGTCAGTGAAACTATTCACAAACTACCCTATAGTGGAGAGAGGTTTCTAATCTACAATGATGTATCTACGAAAGGGTTGGGATTTTTTCTCATGAAAACTGATATGGTAATAGATTATTCCTTGTGACAATGGAAAATACATGAGAAAAAATACCCAACTCAGGAGTATGAGTTAGTTGCAGTAATATTTGCATTAATGATATAGAGGCATCATCATTACGAAGAAAGGGGTGATATATACACTAACCATAAAAGTATAAATTATATTTTTACTCAAAACGTGTTAAATATGTGCCAAAGGATATGGTTGGAGTTGATTAATGATTATGAATACTAAATAAATTACCACCCAGGGAAAGTTAACAAGGTGGAAAATGCTTTCAGTCGAAATGATCATCGTAGCCTATCGATTATGTGGATCAAAAAAGATCCAATATTTATATATTTGAAAAGGATGGATCTAGAAATATTTACGGAAGTTTGGGATCCCATATTTTTCAAATGAATGTTCAGCCATATATACATGATAAGATTAATGAGGCATAGAAGGAAGATGTGGAACTACCAAAAAGGTGAGAAATTTTACTGAGTTCAACATTGATTGTGATGGAATGATAAGTTTTAGTAAATTTTTTTGTGTTCCTCCCATACCAGAATTAAAGAATGATTTTTATATGAGGCTCATATCTCATCCTTCTCTATTCAACCTATAATCCCAAATATGTATAGGCACCTGAAGGAGTATTTTTGGTGTGATGCCATGAAGATATATTTTCTAGAATATGTTTCACATTGATTATTTTTTCAGCAAGTTAAGGCTGAGATATAAAATTCTAAGGAGATGTTACAACCATTAACCATATCAAAATGGAATTCGGAAAACATAAACATGGATTTTGTTTATAATTCCCAAAACATCTGAAGGCCATAATGATATATGGGTTATATTTGATCACCATACGAAGTGGAAACACTTCATTACTACTAGAGAAGACTTCTTTATTGACCATATTTCTAATATATATATATATAAGGAAAGTGTTTAGATTTCATGGAGAACCACTTTACATTTTATCTAAAAGAAATTTGATGTTTAACTGTATGTTCTTGATATTTATTCACTAGGCTATGGATATCGAGTTATGTTTTATCGCTTCTTATCATAGTCAGATAGATGGTCCGTCTGAGAGGAAAATTAAACTATATAAGACATGTTTAGAGATTACTCTATGGATTTCAAAGGTGGTTGGGATCAACACCTAACTTTGGTAAAATTTTCTTACAACAATATATTTCACTATAGTATTCATATAGCTCCTTATGAAGACTTATATAGTCTAAAATGTAGGACTCCAACATGTTGGTATGAAGTTAAGGAAATAAAGCTATTGGGACCTACTCTTATTAAGGAAATGGTAGATAATATTAGATTTATTCAACATAACACAAGAGCAGCTCAGAGTTGATAAAAATTTATGCTGATAATCAATGAAAGGACCTTGAGTTTTAAGTTGATTATAAGATATATATATGAATATATCCCCATAAAAGTGTAATGATATTTGGAAAGAAGTGAAAGTAGATCCATATTTATAATAGTTCTTTTGAAATTATTGATCGTTTTGGGAAGGAAGGTTATAGATTGGAACTTCTACCAAATTTACGTAATTTTCATGGTGTGTTCTAGGTATCACTTTTAGTAAATTACACAAATGATTCTTCACATGTACTAAAATCACAAGTCATACCACTAGAAAAAGATATTTCTTTTGAAGAATAATCGATCAATAATTTGGATCATAGTGAAACATTTCTAAAAAACAAAACCAGTCATTTGTTTAAAGGTTTATGGTGGAACCACCAGTTTAAGGAAGCTACATGGGAAATTGAGGGTGTGAAGAGAAATTGGTATCCACATATCTTTGTATTCAAGTGATAAATTTCGAGGGAAAATCATTTTAAGGTGGTATAATTTAAAAACCTGATATTTTAATAAATATTTCTTTAAAATAATATTAATTCTTTAATATCATACATTGAACACAATGATGAGTTTAAATGAACTAAAAGATAGTTTAAAATTTTTATTGTGACCTAGAAATTAAATTGAAATGAAAAAATATAGATAACTATCTTATGAAAAAATATTATGAAATAACTGGTTAATTAGAAACAAAAATATAAACCTATTGAATTTAAAACAAAATATTCGTATTTAATGATCCAAAGGGGTTTTGTCTTAATATATTAAATTAACTAAAATTAGTGAATGATATTAATTAAATATAAATGTTATATAATCAATAAAATATTTATTATATTAATCCAATAGATGTTATATTCAAGGGATATGAAAAACCCCAAATTTATACATAAAACCCTATATTTTTCTAAAGATAGTTTTACCGCCTTTTAATGGAAAACCTATTTTAAATACATAATTTTACATATTTATATATTATATTTGATAAAATAAACTACTTACTTTAAATTTTAATATAAAAAATTAGTCTGTTTTAATTTTTATTATTTTTTTGATAAGTTTAAGGTTTTGGTTAATAGTTAAAACATACAAAATTTTAATTGAAAACAAATTTTTCATCAAAATAATTAATTATGATATATTAGTTATTTTATTGGTTTTAAATAAAATTATATCATATTTTATTATTTAAATCTAATTTAGTTCATTTGAATTAATTTTTCAATGAATTTAGATTTAAAAAATGTGTCAATCTTTTGCATGTTTTAAATTTAATAACTCATTTTTGCACCGCATCACTGATATTAATTTTAAATTAATTACTAAATATTAAGTGTTTTTAATTTTAAAAAATGGTTTCCAAAGTGGTGACAAATAATATTAATCTGTTTCTTTTATTTTTGAGAATTATGAATTACAACTATAGTAAAAAAAATTAATACGGTAAAAGGTAAATCCAGTAATTGAGGGTAATTATAATATAATAAAAATATCCTAACCCTTGATCCAATTTTATTAGATTAATTTTTTATACCAAAATCATCCTTGGTCTAAAATTATATGCTTTTTAATCCACTTTAATGAGATTATGACATTTTTAATATTTTATTTAAAGAAAAGTTAAAGATGTCATACTCATATTTTTAATAAATTAATCATTTTTAATATAAGATAATAAAAAAGATAAATTTGACTATAAATAGTAATTTGAAATAAAATTTTTATTTTTTTATCAGGGTGATTTATTTCAAATTGTTTTGGAATAAATAATTACCTTAAAGTCTTATACATTGATCTTGTAGTAAATACATTATTGAGGGAAATACTAGATAAATATTTTTATAAATTTTAAAATAGATTAGATGTTATATAATTAATGTGAAAAAGAATTTTTTAGAGGACCTTGTTCTATTAAGGATATAATAAAATATTTTTTTTCCAAGTTAACTTGTTCACTTGATATTTTTAAAAATCCAAGGAATGAATAATGTCAAAATTTACACTATTGAAATTTTATCAACATAATGTTTTGTTAAATTATTTAAAAATAAAAAATAAAATTCAAAAACAAAAAATAATTTTGATATGGTATAAATTTTTTTAAATTGTTCATTTATGGTCTAATTAAAATCAGATCAATAAAAATTAATCTTCTTTAATATTGAAATATTCTTACCTTAGTTAAAATTAAAATATGTAAACTAACGGATCATAAAAATGATAAGGTTTAAAAGAAAAAAAACTTGGAAAAATATATATTTCATAATGATATTATAAAATTATCCAATTTTATATTGTAATCCATTTTGTTTTTTATAGGTTTGTATTGATATGGAATTTATTATAAATAAATTATTTTTGGAATTTTAGAAGTTCCCTTCACCTTAACAATAACGGGGCCCCTCCTCCCTCACTTTTTTACATAAAATTGATCATTAAAGCTCAGAAATCCCTAGAAAATTTCCATTATCAAATCCCCTATTCACGTTATATAGGTTTTGGTATTCTCAAAATACCAACTCTCGTGTCCTTAAGAGAAGATCTAGAGGGAGGGAGCTGAAGAAGAGGTAATCTTATTTACCGACTCTCCTAAGAGTATTTCTTATTCTAATTCCTCTTCACGTGTTGCTTCTATTATATAGTATTAAATATAATATCACCTATATTAGTAAATTATATTTTTATAATGGAAAACCCATATTACACCTTTCAACCATCCTATTAAAAACAAAATAACCACTCATGTGTACGTACGACCTACCGTCTCCCCACCGTGGTGTAATATATTTTTTCATCACAACTTTAATTCGATGGGTACAATGATTGAAATAAAGAATATATATAATTATTATAATATGATATTTATTCTATAAAAAAATATACACCATCCACTTTCGTACAATTTCACAATTAAAACAATGATATTATCGCTTGTGTGTACGTACAACTTACCATCTACATGATTTGATTCATTGTCTATGATAACCATTAATGAATGATTATATAAATGTAGAGAAGGAAATATATTATATATATTATCTTAATATAATTCTAAAAATTACATAACTATATTATATAGGCAGTTACTGACACTTATACGATGAAACGTGCATAAGAAAATGAAGTAGTTAACACCCAAAAGAAGGGTAGTAATAACATATTATTACAAAATGGGTAATAATATGATCATATATGATATCATAAAAATGAATATGGTTCAGAAATAAGTTAATAAAATTATTTAATCCACTATACAAGAGTGTCATATACATATGAAGGAAATCAAACCTAAGGTATGGGTTAATTTCACAATCTCATTATTATTTGAGATTTTTTATACATAAGAATTTACTGGGGTATATTTATTTACCATAACCATATATCTTAAAAATATATTACAAAATATTAATTCTATTATTTTAAAATTGTTTAATTCCATTTTTTAACCTTTGGTAATTTTTACAAAATGTTTTGAAAAAGAATCTTTTGTCGTTTCCATAACTAGGTACTTTTTGACTTTTCCTGGAAAAGTACGAGGAGAATGTTTTTTAACATATATGGTAAGAATGGATTTTTAAAATTATATGTTGGCCTAATTCCTTTATTATTCCCTTAGAATATTACATGTATATTTTCAAATAAAATGGTTTCTTTTGAAATTTCATGGCATTTCAAGAAAATAAAAAAAATCAAAGTTGAACGGATATTTTCCTCAAGAATTATTTTCACGTGACCTCTAAAAATTATTTTACATATACGATAACATTATTTTATTTTACATATATTTTAATGGGAAAATTTTTCATGTATATTATCCCTATTTTTAATATTTTGGTCTATATTTATGATGGAATGATTACTGGAAAACCCATTTCTTTTCTGTGGGTTATGTTACGATTAAATGATGGTTAAGAAACCCATTTATTTTCATTGGTTAGTAAACAATGAATGATTTATATTCTTATAGAACACATATGCATGGTAATAATTATGTTATTCATGGGATCTTTATCTCCTTCCAATGAATTTTGTAATGATTTATATTCCATAGATAAGACTATAATAGGAAATGATATTAGTGTAGTAATACAGGGCTAGAATGGGAAGTAAAAATGGTTCAAAAATACATGGATGGAATGAGGAGTGAACTCAGTTTAGTAAAGGAATTTTTCCACAATAATAATCTTGGAAATGAACCCTCTCTAATATGGAAATTATTTTCTATGATTATATGTATACCAAAGATTCCATGTCTTGCATTATTCTCTCTAGGAATATGTTCTTTGATGAACTTCTAGGATTTATCCCATGACATGAAATAATGATCTTTGATATAGAGTATTTAATTTTCAAATGCTATGTTTATGTTCTTATGTATTATTATTATGATATTATTTATATCTTAATTTATTTCCCTTACTAAGAATTTGATATCACCCTTTTTTTATTTTTATTTTCCACACGATGTGAACAAGGGTATTAAGTAAGATGTATCAAATAAGGTTCTAGATATAAAGAAATAAGCAGAAGACTATGTAGATATTTTATGAACCAGTTGTTTATTTTCCTGTGTTTTTAAAGACACAAAACCTATAGGGTCCTGGAATGGTTTTATTATATTTTTTAATGAATATTATTTTATTTAAAATTAATATATATCTATAAATTATATGGTCCATTATAGATAGAGTGACATGGGATAAAAGAAGGGGTCTAGTTGGCATATATCTTCAGGGTATTTTGTAAGACAACCAGATTATCCTCTGGGTGGTTGAAAATATATAATTAAGGGATGATTGAAATCTTGGTTATTGTTTTGAATGTGATTAACCTTACAAGGAACAATGAACCTACAAAGGGATGTCCTTCTTCCTTATTTATAATACTCATGTACAAGAATGATGATTTCATTATTGGATCTTATCTTCCTTTTAAAGGTTGATATTTTATTAGTTTAAGTCATAGACATTAATAAAATACCATGAATAACTTAGTGACTCTAGTTATAACCTTTCATTGGAGTATATCAAGAAATTATCTTTAAATTTGGATAACCAACATTCCTAGGTAACGGTTTAATTAATAAATGGTAATATTGGAATTGTGATGATTATTTAAGTTTAGGAGTTATGAGTAAAAATTGTGTTGGTCATATAAAAACAAATAGGAAAAATATATGTTTATATAATAACCATTCAGATTATAGATTTTGGTTGGTATTGATAGAAAAGGACGTGGGGAAGGTACTAGGTTAGTGACTAATATGGTTTCAATCAAGTAGATAAGGAAGCCATTTAGTTCATATTATAATGGATTTTGATTTTGGGTAGGAAATGGCATAGTAAACTTATGTTTCTTAGTGAGAGATGTATTTCATCTTGTGTAAAGTTCGTTTTTTAATGTGATGTTAAGATTTAAGGTTTTTGAATTAGGATACAAGATGTATAGGATGAGCATCATTCAAGAAAAATCATTGGTTTTGGACTTTGTCTTCCATTTATGTGTTTTATTGTTATTTTATCAATATTTTTTTGGTGTGATTGTATATTTTCTTTACTCTCCTAGTGAAGAATAGTTTCTAGTGATTTATTATGATGTCCAAATTCCTTCTTGGTGTGAATCCCTTTTCTAGGTCTTGACTAGAGTTGTTGTACCACATGATGTCTTGATGTTCCACTTCATAGTGAAACTAATTATTGACTAGGATTTACACCTTGTTCAAGTTATAGTAAGACTATTTGTATTGTATTATATTATACCTTACTTGTCCATGTTATCACCATATCTATTATAAATTTGGATTCTTTATTGGTCCATGGCCTGGTTAGATCAATTATTGAACAAGATTTCCTTTTAATTTCTATAATTTTCAATGCAATTATAGATTGGGAAACATTTCTAGTCAATGGAATGGTTAAGTAAATTATAGATTAAGAAACCGTGCTAGTCCATGTCATGGTTAGACTGGTGTTCAATAGGTATTCCGATAAATTCCATGGATGGTAAAACATGTGATGAGGCCAGGCTCCCTCCATGGTACATCTTGTGTATGATTAAAATACATAAATGGTATTAAATTTAACATTCATGTTTTGGGTGTAGTGATGGCTTGATTAGTATAAAATTACCTAAAATGAATTCTTTTATATTATTTATATCCTGCATTATTTCTTTTCCCATGCATACATCCATTATATTATAGAATATATTAGGGGACCCAATAGCCATGAAATGATGAGATTTATTCTCACCCCTTGAGTGTGCACCCAGGAGGATATGAAAACCATATTGTTTATATAAAGGATAGAATGTTGGTTGTAAAATTAATTATATAATTATAACTAAATGGGATTAAAATACTAGACAATGTATATCATCATGTTTTTTATCTTGATATCCTTATATATTTTATTTATATTCTATTTATATTCTATATATTATTGTCTTGGTGGTAAATGTCATTTATATATAAAATTTATAACATGTATAATTAATTTGGTATATTTTGGGTGTTTCTATCTGGTTATGGTTATCTAGTAGATCTAATTACATATCTATATATTCAAACTATTGGAATTTTACTTCTCTAGAAGATTTGGTTTCTATGTGACTTTAATTTGGGAGAAGACCTGAATCTGTTTACGAATTTCGTCATTGTACTACCTATGGGTACAATGTTTCAAAAAAAAATTTATTTCTAGGTTTTTTGGAATCCATTAAATCTAAATATAAATAAATTCATTCTTTTTATTGGGAAAATCATCATGCTTTAGGACATTTGTGCTTCTATCAGTAGGGACATCTGAATTCCTTCTATAATAAAGTATGCTTCAGTGAATAATTTCATGTATGATCTAATTATTTCTTGAATTATAGGTATTTTATGAAGTCCAAATAAACCACCATAGTAAAATCATGTCAAATATATCCCACCTATTCCATATTAGATCAAGGTGGTTGATGATATGTCTTCTCGTGGTGCACCTGGGGTGGCTATAGGTGGAGTATTTTTTATGAACAATCATGGCCTTATCAAAGGAACTATTTATCAATTAATTTTTTCATAAATTACATTATTGGATGATATTTTTTTCTATCATCTGTTTTATGTGGTACACATGGAATTTCATATGGAACAAACCATTTATCAAGAAAGATTCCACCACTATTATAAATTAAGTCAAGAATAGATCTCGTAATGCCCGATGGAGGCTATTTTGTCACAAAATAGTTTCTATATCAGATGATAGGGATAAGAATTTGGATTAAATGTATCTACAGAGAAAAAAATGTGGTTTTTTATGACCTCTTGAAGTAGGAAATTTATTATTGATATTATTTTCTGTCTTTCCACTAGTTTCTAATCCGTATGTACTTACATTTATAGAATGTGAAGGGGATTTTTATACCTTTAATTCTTATAAATATATTATACCATTTCTATATTTTTTATTATATTTAATGGGTATGGTCCCTTGGATAAATACCCTATATTATTCTTGATATGTTTTGTTGTTATACCAAGATTTTTATCACCCCAACATTGTTTATAGACTCTCACTTCTAGTTTACAACATCTAATATATGGGGAGGCCTTTCAAAGGTATGATAACACCACTAGATATATTTTTCTACACAAACTAGGATATAGGGTTAAAAATTGTCTCAAATGTATTTTTTATGATTTAGGGATCAGTAAATAAAGATAATATAGGTTGTAAGTTGGGATGGAAACCTGGATTGTGCTTCATGAATACATGCATAGTGAAAGTTTATGTTATCATGGTTACGAGATTGGGGTTATTGGTTTTCACTATTTCTCATTAGTTTATTAAAGTATGTTATTTTTTGTTGAATTATTATTTTTACTATTAGATATAGGTGAAAATAGGTATGTGTACATGAATCATATTTGGAACATAGAGCTTCTTCACATGTGCATGGTTTCTTGTGAATGCGAAATTATTATTGAGAGCGAAATAGTTTTGGGAACTATTTTTTTTGAAAATAAAAGAAAAGATTTAGAAATTAATTTTTTTAGAAAATATATAAATTTTTTATCTTTAATTAATAGTCAATTATAAATTATTCAGTGTTTTACTAAATATCTTATTGGTTACATGTCAATTAACTAAAACAAATAGTAAATGTTTTTTCATGTTACTACTCTATTATGGTTATAGTGAATCGTGTGTACTGTGTTATGTGACATACCTTATTTGATGGGTACATAAATTATATTCCTTAGTTATATATTGGTACAATTGATATAAGACTGAGATATGGGTTATTAAAACATCAATTTCATGGGTATAGATTAGTACCAATAATTTATGCCTCCAGATGTAGTTTATTATCGACATGGGATGCTTAATTTTTTTGAAACCCATTACATTGTTGAGTTGGAAAGTAGTATTACCTAAAAATAATTTTTTTTAAATTATTTATATCTTAAGATAGATATATACCTATCTAATTCCATTTGGAACACCATAAAGGTTGTTATCCTTTATCATTTTGTAAGGGGGTTTATTTTTTTCACTTACCGTAATAAAGATTGAGTGAGTGTAATATAATATTCAAGGTATGTATGATGGTATGAACAGATATGTGTAAGATATTCATAGATTCTCAATATATGAAAATGAAACATTAGTGAGGTATAGTCATTTGATTAGTTTTGATTTGTGTATTACCCTGGTAATGTGGTAAAGAATTCACATGTTATACTCCTTGTAGATATGTTGGGATGAAAGGGGTGAATAGTTAGTTGGATCCTGAATATGGGCCTATAGAGAATGATATAAAATTTATAAAGGAATGATTTGAGATTTTATGTTGTTTAGTACAAGAGGATATAAATGTTTCGGGACAAGATTGACAATGATTGATGATGGCTAATAACCATTGTTGAAGAATTTATTTAGATTCTTCTTTATCATAAGAATAAGAGAGGAAGTGTACATGTGAGTTCTAGATTGAGGATAAAAAGTGAGTGTAAATTCATATTAAGTTCATATAATCCCTCTTAATATTTCTATTATATGATCCATATGGGTATTAGGTTCTACAAGAACCACATGAGTTATTATACCTAAGGGGTAATAGTGGGAATAGAATGGAGTTAAGAACTCCTTAGATCACTAATATTATAGATCTATGTGATGGGGAACAAGTGTATCTCATTTATAGATCACATTTAGTAATATTTCATGTATAAGAGGTGAAACATCAATGGTATTATTGCAAGGTAATTTTAGGGTCATGGGATCATTATTCAATTGAATTAATCATCTCATATGGGGATTGAGTTACAACCACTTGAGTTTTGTGAAATATAATGGGGTAACCAATACAACAATTGAGAATATGATGAGGAAGGTGTCTTAGGTTATCTAATTATTATTTGATAAGAAAAGTGCTCCCATAAATAGAAAATCTCTACATTATTGAAATTATAGGAATTATAATTAGATGATGTGAATTCAACACATGAATGGATAATGGGTGTTATAATTAATGATAACATTAACATGTGTTATTCTATTTTTATCGATACCAAGATATCAAACCAATGAATAATTGAATATTCCATCTATGATGACATATAGAACCATGATATCAAGGACTATATTATGAGGTATATCATGGATTTTTTTTAATAAATCAATAATATCACAGGAGTGATAGATCTTGACTAATATTATAATCTAATAAAGCTATTTATTTTGAATAAATGATATAGAATGTTTTTTGGTGTGGAAAAATCATTGAATAATATAGTAATTAACCTAATTTTTGGGGAAATTTTATCGAAATAAATAAATATGTGTCAAGTTAATTTATACTAAAAATGGTTGAGATTTAATTTTGGCACAAATGACAAATTATGTGAGTTATTTCTAGTAATTATGTATTATAGATGATGAAATTAGATTTTTAAATAACAATATAGAATATTTTTATGAAATTGGAAATTTTAGACTATTCATAGTGATATAATGTAAATTTAGATACATCTCAAGTGATTTATTTGGATAAAGGATAGTCAGTGATTAACAGGTAGTAGTTTTGTATAGTTTCAAAATAACTTCAGACCTTACTGTGTGTATGAGGGATATGACATCTGGGAATATCATGTTATTATTTTTTGATGTTTCCATTAGAGGATGTTGGAGATAATCCTCTCAATTTTTATGATAATAACCCTTGTGTTAACTATGTTTTGGTGAACCATATGGGCCACATGTGTATTGAGATTGGATAGTGGGTGGTTAAGGTATCACTTCACTAATAGGGTTTATATAGGCTGATATTTTTGTGATCCTTAGTGAATATAAAGTTTCAAATTTATATAATAAATTAAAATAGATTAAGTGTGTCAAGCAACTAATTTATTCTACACATCAATGCATATCCTGAGAAGGACAAAAATTAAGAGTAATGATAGTATTCCTAAAATGATTATTATTTTATTCTTGATGAATTTTTAATTTATCCAACGTTAAATAAAATTGGATTATATTTAAATCATGTATTTTTATCCATACTTTTTCACAGTATCACTGGATTTTGACTCTTATCACTCTCCAGCGACCTTTGGAATAGTAGAAGGGTGACTATGAACAGTTTATTCTGCTTTCTTGGTTACTATTGAAGTAATCTGGTATGGGTGTTTGTATTATTTTTTAATTATAATATTATTTTATATTAATTTTGTTTTTTGGTAAAGTTAAAAAACTCCACCAGTTCCTCTTTGTGAGAATTTAACACTTGTATTTCATTTTTTATAGTCATAATTGGATACATGGATGTCATAAGGATTGTACATCACTCTATACAATATTAATGGTCATTAGTGAGAAATAATAATTTACTAACTCATAATATTTTTATATTCCTCTAAATTATTCTTTTTCTTAATCATACATGTCAATCCGTGATAGGGTTAGAAGCATCCCCCTAATTGATAAACTACATAGCGGTGTGTGATTCCATATATATTAAAGGAAATTTATCTAATATATTAAGGCATGGTTATTCCCTTTTTTAGACGTATCTTTACAAGACTTTTCTTAGTTCTGTTCATGGTGAAATTTGATATTAAGTACCAAGATAACTTGGAATCCCAGCCAATGGATAATGGATTCCTAGAGAAAATTAGTCTATTAATTAACGATTTTACATATGTAAACAAGGGAAGTATTGAATGGTGAGATCATGAATATATATTATTATCTTATTACATAATTAATTTGTAAATTGGTTTCTGATATACCATTGGTCTATATTTTGTTTTTCCTACCGATAATTGTTATACCTACCACTTCATTAGCACTTATAAAAGGATGTATTAATATTTATACCAATGTATTGAATTTTTTCCAAGGTCAATGAGATTATTGAACATGTTTTTTCAAGGTAATGGAATTATTAAAAGGTATTTGTGGAGAATATCCTTAATTTTAAATTAAATATAAAAATTTATACATTAAATCTAGATTTTCATATTCTTTGGTTCATTACATTAGATCTATGATTTGGCCCAGATTAACTGTGTGAGGATGATATGAAATTACTTATATGTAATCATTTACTTTTACATAGTTTTATTTTTCATATATTGTTATATATATATATATATATATATCTTTTTTTTGTGGTATGGTCATAAGGTTAAACATGATTTATGTTAAAATGACTCCCATCTCGTGTGTATTACACATCAATAATATTTAACATCCCCTAGACTATTATACATGGGATTTTGTTCGCATGTCATTACTTTTCATTGACATGGGTAGAATCCAAATAGGATATGATAATATCTGGGGTATTTCAAATAGAGGTAAGTCACACTAAGTATTATTTGATTATGAATATGTGTTGTTTTTTATTAGGAAATGTATAGTAGTTCTTAAAAAAATCAAGTTCATTATACCAAGATATGGAATCTAACTAAGAGTGTGGTGGTTAATACTTTCCAATTATTGTAATCATATCATTTAGATTATAACATGATATCTTAAAGAATTTATTAAATGGTATATTTACATTGATATATATATATAGATATATATTATTGATGGTAGATCATAGATTGTGTATATTCTATCTTGTGATTGAGAATTTGCTTTGGGATAGAAAATTGGTTGATATATTTTCCCTCAATTATTTATATTCTTCCTTGGTTGTGTTATGAATCAATAATAATTTATGAATTACAAAACAATATGATATGTTATTATATGGAATTTTATTTAAAATTCATGAGTTAAGGAATTCAATTTCAATACTAATTATAGTTCCACCCATAACTAATCATGGGGGAGATGTGGACTCCATCTATGTACATTGGAATGAGGGGTCTCCACTCATTTTCATACCAATGATATAGTCCACTATGGTAGTTGATACAATTCATAATATAGATAAGATCTGCGAGATTTTTTTGAAACTCTCTTCCAGGTTCCAAAGTTATCCAGATGCATTGATTGAGAATCTATGGTCAGATGACATTGACATGGTGTTTTATCTGCTGAAGATGCCTCTATATCATTGAGTATTTTTGAGGTGATCTTATTTCAAGGTAGGAAAAAAACTAGTGGATATTGACCCACTACCTTAAGGCAGAAATATTAATGAATTAAAGATAATTTTGGATACTTATATTATATGTAAATTATTCATTGGCCATGGTGGTGGAAAAAAAATCATGAACAATGGGAATTATAACAATATTTTTTGACTGGTATGTAATATTCCACCCATTTTATTGACTTATGAAGTCTCACATAGAATGTGTTGGGTAGAGTTTTTAAAATATATTTTTTATTAGAGTGTGGGTTTTGATAAGTGAGAAAGTTAAGGATTTCATATCATTTACTCTTTTCATAGTTATAAGTGTTAGAATGATCAATTAAAAGGAGGGATTACCCCTAAATCATAATATTTTAATAAAACAATAAAAACAATATTTCATAAAATAGACATTATAACCTAATAGTGATTCATAATCTCTTTGATCCTAATTTTTAAGATAGATAACTAGGTAGTCCTGACTTGAAATTCTGGTTGTAGAAGGATTTTGGGATTTACGTCTAAAATTATATGATATTATACATTGGGATGATGAGTTGTTAGGATAAACATGTTAGCATTTTATAGGTATTCTAGAAGAATAAATTATTCATTTATAAGGATGTTGTATTGAATTAATTATTTTACTATTTCAAGGATTGGTGAGATTTGGTCACTAAAGTGACATTCTCAAGAGTTTACAAGGTTAATTTATTATTTTGAATAGATTTAGAATATGTGTCCTTCCATGTTGTACTACCATCAATGATGGATAAAATTCATAGCATGTTCTATATGTTTTAAATATGGAAGTATATGTTTTTCTAGTCAAACTTTATTTTTTGTGGAGAGATATACATAGAATGTGATATGGTTTTTCATTAAAGTGAACAATGAAGATAAAGATATGATAAAATATGGATTCTTTATGGTCATATTATTTATGTAATCTGAGTCCTTTATGGTAATAATGAAATTTATGAGGGCACTCAAAATCATGAAATCCTAATATGATATTGATATTTTTTTACATTTTGACTATTTTTTATATGTTGTGGATAGAAACATTTAAGATGGAGAGAATGAAGTGATCCTAATTTTTCAATAAATTTAACTCATTCTAAGTCCAAATAATATCACATTTTTATCTCAATGATAATATGTGTTCTTGTTTATTTAAATTGATTGTCTAATAAGGCAAATACTTACTTTGGAAGAAAAAATCATTAAAATTAAATAATTTATATATATATATATATATTAAAGGGAAACTGGTGGAAAATATAGACATTAATAAAACTAGTTATTGTATTAAAAATTCATTGAAATTGTAATACTTTGGGAAATTTATTTCATCTCATGGTTAATATTTAATTTTTTTGGATTAAGACTCCTTGATGGACAACATTGCTTATATAATTCGACACTTCTCCTAATATAATTAATTCATTTGGAATATTTCCTAGGAAACATGATGACCAATGTTGTATAGAATCATCGGTGCCCCTGCTATAGAATTACCCAAATCTCCCTTATAATTTTATCATGTGAATTTTAATATTTTTATATGATTATCATATATATTTTAATTATATTAAATATTTATTTTTAATAATTTAACAGAAAAACTAGGTTAATTGAATGGGACTAGAGTTTATTTATGAAGTTATCCACTTAGAAAACCTATAGTGGCACAACCATGTATGGATCTTATGGTTAAAGGTAGTTCAAACAATCTATCTTTGTGCCAAAAAGGTATTGATTCCACCACCTATTATTGGTGGGGCCTGTATTAAAAGGAATGAGTCAGGATTATAGATTTTTGTTAGTAGTTTTCATCACGTCTAATTCATCTAACAAGAGTATAATACTGGTTGGGAATATTGGATTTATTTTTGGATTTCATGGATCAATCTCTTATTGTTAATATTTATGGAAATGGATTTGGGGAAGTGGATGGGTTCCTCTATCCACTATTGATTTTATAGTGATTGAAAATGAGGAATATGATCAAAGTGATTATCAGTTTAGAAATTTAATTTAAATATATATCCACTAATTAAATGTTATTATATTAATTTATAATGACTATTTTTAAGGGAAAATAAAATGAAATTAGAGTTTTATAATTAATATATTGAAAAAATATGTGTTTAGGGATCATGATCATATAATTTTGATATAGGCACTTCCTTGGGGAATCACAACATGACCCTCAATATATATTTGTTCAATATGTTTTGAGCATCAGGTAATTATAATTCACTATAAGAAAAGAGGGAAGCATGAATGAGGGTGAGGTCTAGTCTACCTGGATTGTTTCAAGATTGACCAAATCTAGGACATAAGTAGGCTAGGAGCTGAGAACGACATGCCAAGATAAGAAAAAAAAGTTTCCTATATTGCACCATGAATGTTTTTTGAAAGAATGATGTATAGAATTCCATGTATATAATGCCCTTACACATCTCTATTCATACAATATTCCACTATATAATAACACATGATCTATTCTTAGCCCATTGAATTCTTTATTCCATTCCACTAAAACACTTTTTTCCACTATGATTAATTATACAACCCAGTTTTCACCCAATGTGTGTTTGACTTTCATGAATAGTAAAACATTATATATTTTCTATGAATATATCATTAATAATTATTTATTGGATAATTTGTGCCTTTTTAAATCTATCATAAATGTTTTATAAATTTAGGACTAATTGATGATAGCTCAGTTAGTGGAATTTATATGAAAACCATTCTATTCATTTTTTAGTAGAATTTCCTAAGACCATTTAATAGAGTATTTGTAGCTTCTAATTTATTGAATTATCTAGAATATGTTTTTTCACATTGATGTGTGATGTGTGTTATTAGATAAAATTTATGTAAATGGAAATCAAAGGATATATTTGGGTGGATACAACAAACTATGATACATTCATTGAGATCTATTATAATTTATGACAGTTTTATATAGTTTTTTTATGAATTAATTGTAACAAACATTATTTTTGGTGAGTAGAGTTAAAATAGAAAACATTCATGCTAGGATGGAATAATCTAACAGTACTTTCCTTAATCAATGCACGATATATAACTTAAAAATTACATTGGGAGGATATAACATTTGTTAATAAATTGAATGTCCTTCTGAGATAATACTTTTGGTTTTGCCACTCAGAGAAAAAAATATTGGTGAAATATGTTTTTTCAATGAGACTAGTGATATTTAGAGATGTTGTTACACTATCTATAAAAGGATTTTTCCTTACTAGGATTTATATTCAATTAAATCAAACAATTTTAGTTATTTAAGTGATTTTATTATGGTTTATAACTCCAATAATTTTCTCTAGGTGAGACCCAAGTACTAGGATTCTATTTATTATGGAAATCAGTGGATTCTTTTTTGATATAGATTTTTCTCAATCCTCTATAAAACATTCATTTCTAATAATTCATGATCATTAATTGACCAACACATTGAGTTTTAGTATTGATATGAGTGATACTTTCCTATATGGTTTTTAATCCTCTATTATGTGTTCAGTTGAATCCCTCTTAAAGATACAATACTTAATGAAATCAGTGGTTGATAGCTCCAGTAATTTTCTCTATGTGAGACCCAAGTACTAGGATTCTATTTATTAGGGAAATCAGTGGATTCATTTTTTATCTAGATTTTTCTCAATCCTCTATAAAACATTCATGTATAATAATGCATGATCATTAATTGACCAACACATTGTGTTTTAGTATTGATATGAGTGATACTTTCTTATATGGTTTTAAATCCTATATGATGTGGTTAGATAAATCCCTCTTAAATATACACTACTCAAATATGTGTAATACCCTACTTATTTAATGATATTTTTCCAATGGATAAGGGAGTGGCCAAAGGGAATCTATTTTTGTGTCTGTATCTTCATGTTCCTTTTTTATTTAGGTCGTGATATCAGTGGAGAGCATGAGTATAGATTACATAGTCTCATTGGACTCTTATATGATTACTTATTAATTTATAGGGTGAACATGTCTACTTTTTTATGATTTAGAAAAGTTAACAATTATCCAAAATTAGTTGTAGTACCACAACTATATAATATGATCTCATTTATTTATTATTATTATTATTTTATAAATGAGTCTAAATTTAAATTTTTTAGTAATTTTGATTCTCTAATGGGTATTATAATATTCACCTCTTTAAAAGAACTTGAATAGTGATGTACTCATGGAAGTGCTGGAATATTAAAAAAACGAAGAGTTCTTAATATTTTTGGTGTTGGAGAACATGGACGATTCAATAATGTTTATGGGAGAAGATCTTTTTTCTATATTCAACATTCGTTTTTTTGTATTTGAAATAGTTTTAAATTTGTAAATTTTCTTAATATTGTGCCTTGTATTTTTATTTGGTTAATTTCTTTAAAATTATATGACTTTAAATACACGCATGAATTTACTTTTTCATATTTTCTCTAACTATATAGTGTCATATGTATATATTTTTATAGGTTGTTTGGAAATATTTTGATACCCATATTATGATAAAATTACTCTCATAATGTATGTATTCCCCCTTAGTACATTCCATTATCCCCTAACCTATCAGAGGGAGGTTAAGGCTAGAAATTTCAGCCTCATCGTCGAATGGAGAGGGGTTTCTATGAGATTGGGTTAGTTAATTTATTTTATTAAATTAAATAAAAATACCATAAACTCGTTCATACACCCCATTTCCACCCCATTTCATTCTTAATCCATATTTATAAAAAGATATTATATCCCATAATAAACTAAATTTAACAATAAATGAATTTGATAATTACATTTTTTATTAAATTTTACCTACATTGCATCATGTTCAATATTATTTAATAAAAAACTATTCAATAAAATTATCAAATTGGTGTGAATTATAGATATCCATTTATTATGATAAGTATTGATCATCCTATTAATAAAATAAGATACCTTATAATAACAATATATATTCAATTATTAATTATAAATTTAAATGATTCTAAAAGGATAGAATAGAATGAATGTAAAAAAGAAATATTTTTTGAAAACATAGATATATAGTTAATTTTCCATAATGTAAAATAATTAATAAAATTATTCCTAATTAAAAAATTAAATAGTAAAAATTCATACATATGTTGTAAAAAATTAATTGAATACTTATAATAAATTTAGTAGCCAACATTAATCATGAACGTTCATTTTTTTATTATAAATATTTTTTGATAAATTTTTATAAATTGGAGAATGAAGTGACTATAAATGATTGAATTTTTATTGAAAAGGATAGGTAATGTTTCTTAGTGAAATTAAAAATAACATCATTTGTTTTTATGAATATCGGGGAGTATATATCTCTAAGGGAACATCAAGAATATATAAATAGATTTTACACTTATTTTCTCATTTTTGTAATGGTTGAAATATATAATTAATTATTAATAAACATTTATAAGAATCAATACATGAAGATAAATGAATTTTAGAAGAATGATAAGTGTTTTAATTGATTTTATTAATTTCATATGATAAAAATAGATGGTATAAAAGTGTATTTAGTGCAGATAATCACTAGGTACTCGTTAGGATTACACTGATTACCATTAGGCATGGGCCATATCTTAGTAAACCCAGTTGATAACACAAAATGTACCTTAAAAAATAAAAAATTTATCAACTTGATGAGAATAACCTATTTTTTTGCATAGACTCCATTTTTTTCTTGTGAGACTTCTAAATATTTTAAGGAATATTTTAGGATCCAGTTGCTGAGAAAACTCAAGATTCCGAGACCCGGTGAGGCCAAAATTAATATTAAAATAATATTAAATATATTATTATCACATGCATATGATTTTTAAAAAATAATATAATATCTACTTAATGGAGTCTCATATCTAAAACATAAGATCACAGTTAAATCAGGAACATAGGTTTTACCCTAGGCGCAACCTATAGTTAGTCTACACTAGATGTTCGGATGTGGAAGTCATTACTGGGTACATTAAGTTGATTTAATTATTTATTTATTTATTTCAGTCATTTAATACCCATAACCTAATTTATTCTCTATTATTGTAATTTAAAAAGGTTAGTTTCATAATGCTGGGAGATTTTAGATGAGATTCCTAGCATTCTTCACTAGTGATTTGGAATCGAATGATGAACAACGGCCGGATCGAGGTGGATCACTAGATAAAAAACACAATGGATATTCCCTGTAACATGAGAATGTGTTCTTCAATGGTGATTTATCCATATTCAAAGTATGACATTCCATTTCTAGATTCTTCCCATGATTAAATAATTGATCATAAATTTTTTTAATCTTCTTTTCATCTGTGATTTAATTTCCCTTCACATGATCCCAATTCTGGTAAATTAAATTATTGATTTATTTTTATCAATTATTCCATGAAATAACCCATAAAAATCTAGTATTATATGATTATTGTCTAAGAAAACTGGGCTCATGACAATATCACCTTGGTTCTTGTTCCTTTACCGCACTCGTTGTTTGCATTCTTCATCGTAGGATCACGAGGCCAGGGTTTGACTATTTTTGGGTGGGTTCAAGCATGATTGCATCATTGTATTCACTATGGATATGTTTCAATTACTGAATCAATGTTTTTTCAATTAATCAGATAGTATTGTGATTAGATTCAATGTATCCATGGATTTGGTATCTGAGATGGTAATGGAAGCGGATATACAGGTATTCGGGATGTGCTACGGGATTCGTACAGGTAGCTGCATTTCAATTTCTAGCCATCGAAGGTTAGGAAATTGATGGTCAGCATGGTTACATTCAGTTTTGGAATATTTCAAGTGGTCAATAGCTGGATGTCATTTTTTAAATTAAAGATATGGGATCTGTGATGTTAGACCTATCATTCTATGAAAACCTAAGTACACATTGTGTAGTCTTGAAGAAATAATTCTATGAAATACCCTGGAAGTGGAAGATAGAGTTTCCGGGTGGAGATAAGTATCACAGGATGTGTGGGACCCCACACACTATGTGACCTAGTATTGGAATCTCGTTGGGTAATCTGAGAGTACATGGGCATGGTAATGGAAAGAACCATGTACATGACTAGGTACATGGGCATAGAGATTCCCAGGTACCTGTCTTCTGACATAGCCATGAACACAGGCTGGTGCACAAGCAGAGACTGATGTACATAGGCATGGCCAGAAGAACACTAATAGGTCTCAAATGGATAATATTCATAATTTATGACCTATACACACCATGTGGTGTGATATGGAATCAAATTCGTGTCCAGAAGAGACATGGCTAGAAATTGAGGCAGGGTCGCACATTGTGTGGACCCCCATACATGATGTTCACTTCCTTCTACAACTTATTTATCCGGAATCTCCTTTGTTTAGACTCATATATTTGTCTTCAGGTATCCCAACCTGAGTTTTTTACCACGTATAACATTATGGTACCCTTCAAACTTATTTTTAGATATAATTGAAGATGTTCTGAGCATGACACTTCTTTAGGAGAAGCATGTTGATGAAAGTGATTGGGAAGGATCATCAAAGAGTTTATATTGAGATGGTACTCCCTTATAATACTTGGGTTTAGGACATTCATACTCTTTGATAATGTATATATGGTACTCCCCAATTGTACTCAGGTGCAAGTCTTTTATCTATGGAAAAGGTATCCTTCTATCACACCATGGTGTGGGTCCTTCATACTCATTATTCTAGGAATAGTTGGTACACCCATATCGTACCGGGGAATTATTACTCTAATTATGGATATAGTGATCCTATATCGCACCATGGTGTGGGTCCTCCATAATCATTTATAGAGGTAGATACAGTACTCCCCTCTCTCACCAGGGCACACAGTCCTCTGTATTCATTGTTATAAGTAGGGTTAGTACTCCCATACACGATTGATGGTTCTCTATAAATGGGGAATATACCTCCCTATCACACTAGGAAATAGATCATCGGTATTCTATACACTGATATATATATATAGGTTACTCCCATACAGAGGCATGGTTTATATACTTACATATTGGAATTACCCTATTGTACATGGGTGTGGGTTTTCTATATTTTATATATTGCACTCCCTTAGTCCAGGGAGAAATTAAAAGGTCTGATCCCCTCTCTTGACATCTTCAGGTAGTCACACGAGTTGTTGGGAATCAATTATGGACCTTTAGATATGTAATAAAAATCATCATCCTAGGATCGGTTGTGATAAGGAGATCCTCTTTCTCCCTCATATGAGTTTCTTTTATGATTATATATATCTATTATGTTAGGTTTTGTTTCCCTAGTTATTTCAGTTGAGCTTACTACATCTATTGGGTCTTATATTTTTTCCTCTTAATTTTTTGAGGCATTCTACTAGGTATGTCTATACTCACCCCTACATGGTATTTTCCTGAATGTGTTGTGTCTTATGTAGAAAATGGAAAAATTAGTGGTGATTTTAGAGGATTATATGGATACTAAAGTGTATAGATTGTGTGTGGCGGTCAGGGATTGTTTATTAGGATCTGACCACTCTTAGATTTCTTTTTTTCAGTTGTTATCTTTTTGGGGAATCATTTTTGGTTGGGAATATATTTTTCCCCATTCCATTTCAAATTATGTTGTCATACTATTTTATTTCTCAAATATTATTGCTTTCTTGGTTTTTACTCTATATGTCACTATATTTCATTATCATTCCTCTTCACTTCTACATATATATAGTTGTGTACATACATATAGGTAATTTAGGAAATGGACTCCTATTTTAGTCATTCCTTCTCACCACTTCTAAATAGCCCCTATCCAATGGAGTTGGGCTTAGGTTTTTTGGGGCATGGTCTTCCACTGGGAAAGTGGTCCTCAGGGGTTTGAGTCATTACAGATTGGTATCATAGGTGGTTCGACCTCGGATTGGTTTTTGGAGTGTTTTCACCTTATGAGGTTTTGTTGGGAATTTAGGAAAATGACGTCAAAGTGTCTCATTGGTGGCTTTATGACTAGGGAACCCAATGTTGGTGTACCAACAGACATATCCATTCACAAGGACATTGACTTCCTTCTTATCAACTCAACATACTGAGACATTCATTGTAGGTAAAATTGGTACATATTTGATATAGAATGGGGTCATTTGACTATCCTTCTTGAGCTAGCTCCCTGTATATATATATATATATATATATATATATATATATGATCATCTAATTGTAGTATTTCTTTATTAAGTTCAAGATCAATTATAGAATACATCTAGTCATTTTAACCATTTAGGATTGTGATGGTGATCTGATGAGTTATGAGGCCTCAATTTAAGGTCTATCTCAAGAGATCATTCCTCCATGCGGGTAGGTAGAAGCACCCCTACCTGTCGAGAAACATATTATACTATCAGAGTATCCTAAGGATGAATGCAGGTTGACTGTACTCTCTGAGTTCCAGTTCTAGAGGCCGCTGAGGTTTCACAGTGATCCAGATCCCCAAGAAATGAAGGATTGGATTGAGTTGGTGATCCAAGTTTTTCAAACTTTTGTAGAACCAGACCAATCATACGGTTGTGTTAGAGGCCATCCTTTTTTATATAGTATCTATGAAATATTTGATTCTAGTCACATAGATTCATGATCAGTTAGAACACTCATCATCTAGCTTTCAGAAAATGTTTTGTGTGTAGTCATACCCCTTATGCTTGAAATCAGTTTATATTCATAAGATTTTGGTGATGCAATAGAGAGGGATGCAAGTTTTTTAGAATGTTTTGAGGTTCAATAACCATACATGGTACTCCATTGACAGGATTTTGGATGGTTACTTCTAGGTACAGATGTTCGAGTGAGGTATCTTTATAGAAATATGTTCTAGTGTGGTACCCCTATTCATTCCCACATACACAGGAGTTATAGATCTGACACCAGTGATTGAGATATCCTAATATATGGGAATCCATGTGGTGGGTTCCATTAGTAATAATCCTAAGGCTGATTCATCTGGAATGGTTGGAAGATAATAAGAGTTGGGAAACAGGATGTGTACCCATTCTCAGATTCAGGCACATGGTAATGTGGCTCATGGAGAGTGTGAAGGGCCAAGGAAGTCTAGAGAGAGGTGATTCTATGAATGTGATGGGTGAGGTCACATGGAATTTTATTTCTTGTGCAATGAACTGACCTAAATACTGTCTGAAATAAGTACTCAAACGGATATGCCACAAACCCAAAGAGAGTTCCAAATTCCCATGGGCAAGCGACTAGAACTCGTCCATCAAGAAACAAACATAGGGAATGATTTCTCCAAACCTGAAGAACCAACATGGCACATATATACAAAAACGTCTATGGCAGAAAACATAAATATATGCCATAATTGAAAACAAAAAGAGAAAACCAAACAAATGAAGAGTATAAACAATCTCCAAGTACTGGTCTAACCAAAAAGGATTACCAAAACCAGAAAAACCAACTACTCCATGTGATATCAATGGAAGACTCCAACCATATCACCACCATATACCCAACTCATCTGATACAAAACCTTGTCACCTCACTGTGGTTCCTTTCCTTTCCCTACATCGAAAGATATAACTTCTGTTACACACTGCTGAACGGGTACACAGGTTGTGAGATAATAGGCTCAGTAGGGTCCCACCTAGGTGTTATATATCAATTCTCTAAAAAATAATGCAAGAATTATTAACTTTATAGAAAACAAGGAATGATAACTATTTAATATTTTTTATATCAAAAGCATGAACAATGTTTTAATTTCCCCATCTACCACATTTACAAATGAAGAAATTAAACCAGTTTCAAAGAATTTCATAGACATATATCAAAATAGATATATCAATTCAGACCAGATCATGCATCACATATCATATAAAATCTATGGTAGTACATAAAAAAAGTATAGACCAAAAACAGAAGCATAGGTAACATAATTCCAGGGATCACACTAGGCCAGGATATCCATACAACTCATACCTACCATAGACAGTCATGTATTCATCAAGACACTAGAGATTTTCATTGATTTAGAAAAGTATAGTAACACCCCCAAAAAATGACTCCCAATAGGTATAACTATTCGCTAGAACAATAGGACTAGTGAGAAGATAAAATCCCCATGAGCAAACCCACCAAAAATGGATGAGACATATTACTATACCTTCAACCTAAGTACCTAATTCTTTCCAAGTGTTGTATTTTCCAAACCAACACATAAAACCATTAAATCAGTTGATTCTTTTAAAACTATTTCATAATGGTCTGAAAGTCCTTTTCCATTTACCCAAAATAGGGTAAACCATCATTTATAAAAACTAGTTCCAAATGCCCAAAACAAATCAGTCGTATCATGTCATTTCATATAATAAAAATTTATCAAAAATAGGAGAAATGCAGTTAACCAACATAATCTATAGACGAAACCACCTACCTCAAAACATGGGTTGTACATGCCCAAAAAAGGGATCCACCAACAAGAAGAACACAAAAACAACATCAATGGCCCTAGAATAAATCTATAGCTCTTATAATTTATTCAATTTGATAAAAGGGTTAAATTAGAAGAGGAAACAACACATAGCTCAAGAACACACACCTTACACACCAAAACCATCAATGGAAATAGCCACAAGAATGAGATCACACAACAGATCTTGAGAGAGACAAGAAGAAACATCACCCTAGGTCAATGCATCTGACAATGCAATGAACCAGGGCTACCATGATCAAAGAAATTAATAAGTAGTAAGGATTACTCACTTTAAGAGACGTAATCCAACCACAGTGGTGGTCAGTTTCCAAATGAATCAATCTAGATCAAATAGAGACTCCCGAAATTATTAGAGATGTTCTCTAGGTTGAGAGAAAGGAGGGTTGTGGGTGAATGAATGAAAATTCTACTGATATAGAATCCTAAAAGATGACCTCCCTATAGTTACATGAAGTGTAATCCCTTTACATGTAATGTAATCCATAGGTACTACATACACTTAAGAACTCATTGCCGTTTTATTAAAACCCAATATTTTAACATTACTTGTCATGTAACCATTATGTGGTGTGTACTCCGTTCACACTGTATACACATTTCATGAATGTTTTCTAGAGACCAAGTGTATATCATGTGACCCCTTTACACACCATGTAATCTCTTATCACACAACAAAAACCCCAAATTATTATTCAAAAAACCCAAACCAACATGGTTATTCTCCAAACTCAAGGATAAAACCACAAATCCATAAACATGTTTGTACTCAGACACCATTAATACAAACAAACATATATCCCTTAACATTATTTCATTTTTCTAGAAAATTTTCTATATCCTTGAGAGTCCCAAGATCCACCCAATTAAAGAGGAAAACTAGAAATTATAATGGAAATACAAGAATGTGGGTAATGTGATCTTACTAAATCTACACCATAAGACTCTCCATCCTCAAGAAGCCATGTGGAAGAATGAAGTTTTGTAAAGAGTTAAGTCCACTGCTCCCTCATCAATGACTCACTTTCCCATGTATCATGAGAATGTGATTTGTGTCATCATAACACTCTAACCAATGAAATCAAATTCCAATGAAATAAATTATCTTAAGAATCAACGACCTCTATTGGATCCATAAGAATAGAAACATCTGGATATAACTAATTCTCTTCCCAAAAAAGAATATGAGAGGGATCATGATGGTATTTCCTGAGCATTAATATGTGGAAAACATCATTAATTCCCATAAACTAAGCTAGTGATACTAATTGATAAGCAACCTTCACAGGCCACTAAATGACCTCAAATAGTATAATATATCTCAATGCCAACATTCCTTATTTTCCAAGCTAAAAATGTCCCAACCGAGGAGAATCATTCAAGAATACTATGTCACCTATAGAAAAAACTAAATGTTGATTCCATTGAACCATATTATACTTATTTTGATTCTGTACTGTAACTAGACACTGACATCTATCCTCAATCCTCTTGGATATCTCATGAATGAAACTCTTTCCGAGCATAGAATCATTGCCCACCTCTACAAAAAAAAGATGTGATCTTCATGGATGATCATAAAAATCCTCAAAAGTATCCATTTTGATTATCAACTGATAAAAATTATAATAATAAAAAACAATCAATCCTAGATGGATATCCCATAATCCACTAAAATAAAAGACAAAGATAGGAAACATATCCTCCGAAATCTGAATAGAAAGCTATGTCAGATTATTTATCTTTTCATATAAGTTGTACTCAATATGACTTGAGTTCCCATATCCTTTTAGAGACACCTCTAGAACATCAAAATAAAATAAGGATCCTAGTCTAAAACAATGATATAAGAATCCCCATGAAACCTAAAAATTGACTACACATAAAGCATACCCATATACTTAAATGTTTTACTATCTTTGATCTAGAAGAAAGGAGATGAATTTTTCAATTGATAAAACACCACCCAGATAGCATTCATCCATCACGGAGTCTTTGATAATCCAACAAAAAAGTCCATAGATAACTTATCCAACTTAAAACTATAAATGTAATAATCTAAACAAGACTATAAGGTGTTAAATACTCTACCTTTATCTGTTGGAAAGTGTAACAGTGGAACAGATAATCAGTAATGTTAGGCTTCATACCTAGAAAATAGAATCACCGTCTCATGGAATAATACATCATCATAGTGCTCAGATGAATGGCCCACAAAGAACTATGATAATCAAAAAATATTGAGCTCCTCAAAGATGATCAGATGAAGACCCAATCCCCAAAAGTAAGAATACCATCTAAAGAGAGAGAACATACAGCAACCCTGTCCTTTTATACATATCATTAGATGATTTTAAGAATAATAAAGCATCATATTACAAGAGAATGATCATAAAGTCTAGTTTCTTGGAAGACTAGGTAATTAAAACTGAAAACATGGGAAAAAATAAAACATTTATTTATTTAATTTTTATAAATATCTCCTAAATTCCATTATGCTAATACATCTTCCAAGGATAACCTAAGGATAACATAAACAAAGGGACAAGCTAAAGATCCGAGTAAGGTAATAAAAATAAGAAAAAATCTTTACCACATGGGTTAGAAGGAATGACATACTGATATAAAAGGAATGGAATATATGTATTCATAAAATATAAACATGGGATTATATAAATATGGAGTTGAATTAATTTGGAAGAAATATAAAACTTTAATTTATCATGATTCAAAGCTCATTGCACATATAGGATCACAAGTCAAGGTTAACAACAAAGACTGCTGCACATGGTAGCACGAGTCAAGGCTAACCTCCAGGACCGTTGCACATAACTCCTTATGATACTCAAATTTACCCAATATATTAGAGAATTATCAGGTTTTACCCATCATAACAATATTATGAATATGATTTCCATATATATAATCATACATAAACAAAAGTTTTTCCCATGGTAAGAATTAGGTATCATAATCATTTCATAAAGCATAACAAATGGGAGTATCATAAAAATGTCTATGAAGGAAAGAAATTAAATCATGTATTGAATATAATATGGTAGAATAGGAATATATCATAAAAATTGATATCAATATAAAGTAATAAGATGTAAAAATAGTACTTAAGAAACTTTAGAATTAAAACATTTTAGTGTGGTTAAAAGAAAATATCAATGGTCATTTAAAACATAAAAGGGAATTATCTTTTATATAAAACCAGAATTTAACCAAGATTTTTTTCATAATAAAAAGGTTATTTTTATAAAAATAATGGTTGAATAAAAAATATTATATAATGTACTTAAAATTTTATAGAAATATGGAAAGTTCCCTTAAAACGGGCTTGCTTATCTAGAATAATTGAGGAGGGAATAATTTATAAACTTGTATATCCATGAAATAGAATGATGAATGGATCCTTATATGTGATTTTGTCAAATATAAAAAAATTAGAATATTTTCATAAAATTAATAGATAAATTTATTTGGGTAAATAAAAATATAAAACAACTTGAAAGAATAATGGAGGTTTGGGTAAAATCCCTGACCTTAAGTATGATGGTGTCCTTCAAATGATCTTAATTCCCTGGATAACCAAAATACATTAATTAATTAATATTTTCTTAACCTCTTATAATTTTAGTTTATTTGGTAAAATCTTATTAATTTCATTCATTACCTTTTTTGGGTTAAGAGGTTAAATTTCATTTTTTGGGAAGCATTTGATTCTTTGGTTTTCAAGATTGGTTTCCTTATATACATGTAAGGATAAAAAAGTGTGGTGAGAATGGTTTCCCAGAATTAGATTTATATGTTATTAGTGAACATCTTGAAGATTACATGGTCATAAAATTAATTTGGTTATTTGGAGTGAATATGGATCATTATACAAAACATTAATGATAACAGTTTTGGTTAATTGGTGGTTTTTTATCAAAACTAACACATTTTTCTTTATAAATTAATATAATTAGTAAAAAAGATTCAAGAACATTACATTAGACATAATATATATATATATATATATATATATTATAGTTTGGTTCAACCATAAAAATGTTTTCATGACTAGAATTGAATATGGTAAAAGAAACTGAAAACCCGACATCCTTAAATGTGATGAATTAAGACATCTCGAATGGTGTTTTCATTTCTAGTATAATAGTATTGGAAAAGAGAGATGATGATGAATTATTATATTATAATAACAAAATTATTGTGCATGTAATATGATGGAGTTATCAAACAATTTTTATGAGTAGAGGTGAGGATAGAAATGAAAACAAAGAAACATGAAAAGAAAATAAAAGAAAAGAAAATAAAAGAAAAGAAAATAGGAATTTACCTCTTGAATATATCTTCCTTTAGATCCTATTTAAGGGAGATGTTTTGTTATTTTTATGATTCCAAGAGATTCTGGATGTGTGATAATGTATTAAAGAGTGATTTGAGAAGAAATATTACTAGGCACAAGGCTTGATATGTGTGAGGAGAGGAGGTAAAGAGGGGTGGTATATATAGTTGAGGAGAGGGGGGATTTCCCATCATTTTAATCATTAGTTTAATATTTTTTCTCAAGAATATGAATAGTATTGATCCTTCTGAACAAAAATAGTGAACAGAGTATGTCAGTTTGATCTAATGGGCATTTATATAATCCATTACTCAAGAATGATGCAAAAATTCATTTATTTTTCATTTATCGTAAATTATCATATTTTATTATTCACCAAAAAATCGAGTATATTAGAAAAATCCCAAAAATTCACCCCAACAATTTTTTAAGGATTATAATTCAGAAATTAACTTCATTTTATGATAAATATGTTTCTAAATATGGGAAATTTAATTTTTAATTAAAATCATAATTTACATGAAAAATACAAATTTTAAAATTAAAACTACTTTTCTAACACTTTTAAAATTTAATTAAGGTCTCTTAAAATTATATTATAATTATAAGCCATAAAAATAATTATTTATGAATAAATTTTATGAAGATAAATTTTCTTTCAAATTATTAAATTAATCAAAAATGTTTAATTAAATATACATGACTTACAAAAATACCAATAGTTAAATAATAATTTTCAAAATATTTTCTTACTTATACTATGATATATTATCACTTATAATATGGGTAAATTTTATTTATAATTTCATTAGTGAGGTTACTATTAAAATGGTTAGTTTATTATTCATATGGGTCATATTACTATTCCAAAGGTAAAGTTAATATTTCATCGGTATACGTTCCTTAACTTCTTGAAAAACCTTTTATTTTACTAATTATTCATTTATAAGGTTTTTATTGTGTTCTTTATGTAATCATATATGATTATACTGTAATAAATAATTATAATAAGGAAATTTAATTTATAAATCATTGGGTCATTACATTCTTTCCCCCTTAATAAATTTCTCCCTCAAAATTTCATTTTACATTCTAAGTTGAATACATGTGTGGGTACTTTTCCTTCATTTGTTCCTCCAGTTCTAATGCTACCCATACATACTTATGGTTTCGTCATAGTATGTTGACCAGGTGAGTATTCTTGTTACATAGAACTTTTTCTCTATGATCCCGGATCTTCACTGGTTGCTCCTCGTAAGAAAGATCATTCTCCAACTACACCACCTCTAAAGATAGTACATGTGAAGGATCTGGAATGTAATTCCTTAAGAGTGATACATAGAAGACATCATGTACTTTATACATAGTTGGTATAAGTGTTAGTCAACAAGACATATCTCCGACATGATCATGAATCTCCAAGGGGCTAATGTACCTGGGACTTAGCCTTACTTTCTTCCAAAAACTCATGACCTTCTTCCATGGAGATACACTGAGGAATACCATGTATCCATCTTTAAAGTCAAGGTCTTTTCGATGATTGTCTTCATATATATTTTGAATAATTTGGGATGCCTTGATGGGTTAATGAATGGTTTTTATATTCTCCACCATTTCTTTGACCATTTTAGGTTTCAATAGCTTATGCTCACAAATTTCATACCAGCACGCTGATGTTCTACACCATTTCCCACAAAGGTCTAAATATGGTACCATTCAGATGAATGAATGGAAAATATTGTTGTGAGAGAATTCAACTAGTGGAAGATTTTTTTCCCATCCTCATTTGAATTCCATATAACATGCTCTTAGCATATCTTCTAGTGTCTAAATAGTTTGCTCAGATTGTCCATCGGTTTGAGGATGAAAGGTTGTACTAAAGTTCAGTTCAGTGCATAGAGCATGCTGGAGACTTTTCCAGAACTTCAAGGTGAATTTTTTATCTCTATTAGATACAATATACAGTGGTATTCCCTGAAGCCTTACCACCTATTTGATATATATTCGTTCAAGTTGATCAAATGAGAAGTCCTTTCAAATTGAGATAAAGTGATATTTCTTTGTAAGATGATCCATAATGACCCATGTAGCATTGTTTTCTTTGTATTACTTGAATATCCAATGACAAATTCCATAGTGATGTTCTCCTACTTCCATATTGGTATGTCTAGTGGTTTCATCATCTCTATAGACTTTATCCTTTCATCTTTAACTTGCTAACATACCAGGCACAATGATGTATACTCTGCAGTCTCTTTCTTCATATTTTCCCACCAATAATTCTCTTGGAGAGCTTGACACGTCTTTGTGCTCCCTAGGTTAATAGATTAGGTTTATCTATTTGTGTCATTTAGAAGGTCCTTATTTATCTTTTTATAGAATGGTATACATAATGATGACCAAAATATTACGACTCCATCATTTTAAATCTTGAACTCATAAAATTTTACATTTGTGATAGCTTCCTAACTTTTTTAATTTCCTTATCATTTAGTTGAGAATCCTTTAATGCTTTCATGAGTGATGGTTGAGAAATCATTTGACAAAGTAGTGATGATGTTTCTCCCTTAATGATTCCCATGTCTATCTTATGAAAATATAAAAATATTAGATCCTTTTCAATTCGCATCATTGATAAAGATGCAAGATCCTTTATACTTAGAGAATCTTCCACCTTATTTTCATTACCGAGATGGAAGTGGATTGAGTAGTCATAATCATTGATGATTTCTAACCATATTCATAGGAATATATTAATATCTCTCTATGTGAATATATATTTGAGACTCTTGTGATTATTAAACATCTCACTCTCTCCCCAAAGATATAATTCCTCCAGCTTTTCAATGAAAAGATCATAGTCACCAACTCTAGATCATGTGTTGGATAGCTTTTATCATGTATTTTTAGTTGTCTTAAGGTGTAGTCTATCACTTTATCATTTCTCATAAGCACATGTCCTAATCCCTTTTTTGAATCATCACTATACACCACAAAGAGTAATCTAATTATCAAGAGTGTGAGTACTAATAGAGTGATAAGACTCTTTTTTAGCTCCTTAAAGATTTAATCATATTCTTGAGTCCAGAAAAACATCACTCCCTTCTGTGTTAGCTTGGTCACTTAGTTTGAAAATTGTGAGAAGTTCTTCACAAATCATCAATAATACCCGAACGGACGCAGAAATCTGTGTATCTCCATTATAGATATTGTCCTGGGCCACTCTTCAATTTCCTTTTTCTTAGAATGGTCCATAGATATTCATTTTCTAGTGATAACATGCTCAAATAATGATACTTCCTCCATGAAGAACTCACATTTACTGTATTTTTCAAAAATCTTCTCCCTTTGCAAAGTTATCATCATAGTATTCAAATGCTCCTCATGTTCCTACTTTCTCTTGTAGTATATCATAATATCATCAATAAAGACTACTAAAAAATTTCAAATTAATATCTAAAGACTCTATTCATTAAATCCATGAATATTGGAAGATCATTAGTGATTCTTAATGGAAATACAATGAAATCATAGTGTATATACCTCGTTCGAAAAGAAAATTTTCAGAATATATTCCTTCCTCATCTTTAATTAGTGATATCCCGATCGAAGGTCCACCTTAAAGACATAATTGGCCCGAAATAGTTGATCAAACAAGTCATCTATCAGTGGAAGGGGATACTTTTTATTCATATAATAAATGTAGATCTGTATTGTTAGATCCTTATTTTTAATAAATAGGACTAGTGCACCCCATGGTGAATCACTCAAGAGTATAAAAACCTTCTCCATATTCTCTGTAAACAACTTCTTCATCTCTTCTAGCTCAATTTTGGTCATTCTATATGGTTTCATTGATAATGTTAGGGATCCAGGAATAAGTTCAATTGAGAACTCAACCTATAGATCAGGAGGAAGACCAGACAATTATTTATGGAATACATTAGTGAAATCCCCCATGATGGGGATATCTTTGAGAAGAACCATCTCCTTTGTCTCAATCATTTGAGAAATATATGGTTTCTAAAAAGGAAGTATTATCCACACATGAGATGATGATTTTGAACTAGATATATCTTTCCCCTTACACATTTACATGATCAAAGGATAATCTAGGATGTGAAGATTGATCTCCCTTTCCCAACAATTAATGTTGTATTTTTATAAATATTTCCAAACCATGCCTAAAATATCATCAAACTCTCCTAGAGGAAGTATGAAAAGATTTTCTAGGAGGTTTAGTCCACAAATATTTACTGGGGAGGAGTGTACTCACAGATAACTCCACCTCCAAATTTTGAGGAGGTTTTTGAATAGTTCTATTAAACTTTAATGATATGAACGAATGTGCAGAACCATAATCAAATAGTATGTACACTATTCTTTAATGAATAACCAGTGTACTTATCACCACATCATTGTTTGGGTCCACCTCAGAAGTAGTGATAGCATATGACCTTCCTTGTTTCCTTGGAATTTATTGTTGATTACCTTCGACAACCCTTGACTAAAGTATATCATTTGCATAATTCCAATGTTCTGAATAGTTGTATCACTGCACTACAGGATGAGTATTGATCTGAACCTTCCTTTTTTCTTCCATGTTAGTGTGATTCTTCATGTCCCCCCACCAGTTCTTATCCATATATCTCATTCTCCCACATTTGAAGAAATTCCTAGTTCGCTTTAGACAGTTCCCATGAAGCTTTTTCTCACAATTCCGACACAACGGATGTTTGGGCATCTTCCCATCATGGGATTTATCTACCAAACCACCAATATTAGACTACATTTTTTTCTTTTTTTCACTAAACCAATTATACCATTAAGAGTATTTTATCTCCATTTCAACCTTAAGGGCACAACGAACAATCTCCTCATAACTGTCAATGTCTCAAATTGCTAACAATTTTCATAGACTTGGATTTAATCTACAAAAGAAGTTCTCCATCTTGATTTCGATGTTCACGACAAAGATAGAGGCATATCTTGCAACCCTTGTGATGTCTTCTTTATAAGTCCTGATAGACTTGTCTTCTTTATACTGAAGTCTGAGGAACTCTATTTCTATATTGAGATGGATGGTTCAGGGAAAATATTTATTTAAAAACATCTACTTTAATTCCTCCCAATAGATGGAATCAATTTATTACTAGGAATTCATATTCTTGATCAGTGTCCACCATTGATCAGTTTCCCCATAAAAATGATAGACTAACATTATGACTTTCTATTCTTTTGGGAACTAGAGTATAGAGAATATCTTTTCAATGATTTAATATACTCTTCCACAAAGAGGGGACCAGGATATCCACTATATATTGGAGGAATTCTCTGCATGAAATATTCGATGACAAATTTCTCTTTCCATGGAGGTGGAGGGTGTTACACGTGATTCAAGTTATTATTAATAACATGATCCGGTTAAGAAAGTAGTGTCATAATGTTTTGATAACTTGTTTCTATCATATCGAGCATATCAAAAGGAGAGTCATCGCATTTCCTATCACATTGATTGTTAGAAAATGTTCTTATATTTCCAAAAAATAACTAATAAAGTAATGTACAATTATAAGGATTGAATACTTATCTAATAAGCATAAATAAGGAAACATTAAACATAAAGGGATAAACTCTTAAAGTAAAACTATATCCTAACTCTTTATTCCCTAGGTTTCAATCTAGGTTACCCATGATCTCTTTCCTCAAATTTATTCTTATGGGATTCTTTTTTGTTCCACTAATAATGTTTTGTACTATGCTTATGAATTTACCAAAGCATATCCCCCAGGAGTGTCAAACCAAGAGTGCTGTAAGGCCTATTGTTGTGCACTAGTTCTCATTCTAGTCAAGTTCAAAGTGGTGTTTTCATATTTTACACTCAGATACATCTATTCTAGAGCCACATCCACTTGTTCATATATATTCAGGGATGTATTTTCTTGATAAAGCTCTTACTCTATACTTACCAAAATTTAGGGATGATTTCTTATACTTAGACTCATACCTAAGATTCTTACTAAAGTGATCTATTCCCAATCTCCAAAAATTACTAGAACATCCTCTAATACCAACTAAAGTGACCCTAGCCTTTTAAAAATATCATTATATGATTTTAAGCATAATAAAGTATCATATTACAAGTCAATGATCGTAAAGACTAGTGTATTGGAAGACTAGGTACATAAAAGTGAAAATATGGTAAAAAAATAAACCAATTATTTATTCAATCTTAATAAAGTGATCCTAAATTCCATTGTGTTCACACATAATCATAGGATAACTTGAGGATAACATGAACAAAAGGATGAGCTAAAAATCTCAGTAAGGGAATAAACATATGCATAAACCTTTGGCACATGGGTCATAATGAATGACAAAATGATATAAAAGGCATGGGACATATGGATTCATAACATATAAGTATAGGATCATATAAAATGGAGTCATAGCAGTGTGGTAGTAATATAAAACATGAATTTAGCACGAGTCAAGGATCTTTCCACATAGAGGATAAGAAGTTGAGGTTAACAACCAAGATTGTTGCACATAGTAGCAAGAGTCAAGGTTAACCGCCAAAATCATTGAACATAATGCCTCATGAGACTCCAATTCACCCAATTCATTGGATAAATATCTAGGTATACCCATCATAAAATGTTTAGGAATATGATTTACACATATATAATCATAAATAATTAATCATTCATAAACATAAGGGTTGCCCATGGTAATAATTGGGTATCATAATCATGTTATAAAGCATAAGAAGTGGGAGTATCAGAAAAATGTCAATGAAGGAATGACATTAGATCTTGAATGGAAATAATACGGTATAGTAGGCATATATCATGAAAATTTATTTCAACATAAATTAATAACATGTTAGAAGAGTGCTTAAGAAAAGTTTTAATTAAAACATTTCAGAGTGGTTAAAAGAAAATATCAAAGGTCATTTAAAACATAAAGGGGGATAATATTTTATATAAAATCAGAAGTGAACCAAGATGGTTTCAATAAAAAATAGTATTTTAATAAAAATAATGGTGTCATAAAAATAGATTATATAGTGTAATTGAAAATGGGTAAGAATTTGTAAAGTTTTCTTAAAACAAGTTTGCTTATCAGAAAAAATTGAGGAGATATTAATTTAGAATCATGTATATACTAGAAAGAGAATGACTAATGGATCTTCATACATGGGTTTTGATCATATATTCAGAATTTATAATATGTTCATAAAAGTAATTGATAACTTCATTTGGGTTAAAAGAAAGATAAAACAACCAGAAGGAATAATGGTGGTTCGGGAAGAATCCCTTACCTTAAGTACGATGGTGTCCATCACTTGATTTTAATGTCCAGGATATCAAAATTTGATTAATTCAATAATATTTATTTAACCTATTATAAATTTAATTGATTTATTATAACCTTATTAAGTTAATTAATGACCTTTTCAGTGGGTCAAGGGGTTCAATTTCATTGTTTTGGGATCCTTTGTTTTCTTGGTTTTCATGATTGGTTAACTTATATAATTGTAAGGATAAATATGTCAGGTGAGAATGGTTTTCTATAATTGGATTTATATGGTATTATTGAAAATATATAATATTACATGGTCATAAAATTCATTTGGTTATTTATAGTGAAGATGAATCAGTATATAAAACATTAATGATAACCCTTTTGGTTAATTGGCGGTTTTTTGATCACAACGATAATATGTTTCTTTAAAAATAAATATCCTGTGTTAAAAAGATTAAAAACCATAAATTAGACATAATACATATATTATAGGATGTTTAAACCATAAAAATGGTTTCATGACAAGAATTCAAGTTCGTAAAAGAAATTAAAAACCTGTCATCCTTGAATATGATGAATTAACAAATCCCAGATGGTGTTGTTATTTTCAATATAAAAGGAGGGGAAAGAAAATATGATGATGAATTATTTCATTAGAAAAATAAAATTATAGTACATATAAGGTAATGTATTTATCATGCCATTTTTATGAGGATATTTGGGGATATAAATTACAATAAAGGAACATGAAAAGAAAGTAAAAGAAAAGAAAAGTGAAATTTACCTCTTGAATATATATTCCTTGAGAGCCTCTTTATGGGAGGGGTTTTAATCTTTTTATGAGACCAAGAGATTTCATAAATGGGATAGGGTCTTAATAATGTATTTGAGTATAATTTGGACTAGGAACAAGGTTGGAGAGGTGTGAGGAGACGAGGTAAAGAGGGGTGGAATTTATAGTGGAGGAGAGGAGGGGTTTCCCATTATTGTAATCATTAGATTATTATTTTTTCTCAAGACTTTGAATAGTTTTTATTCTTGTCACCAAAAATAGTAATGAGAGCATGTTATTTTTAACCAATGGGAATTTACAACATCCATTACTCGAGCATTATGCATAAATTCATTTATTTAGCATTTATCGTAAAATGGGGTATTTTACTATTCCCCAAAAATTCAAGTATATTAGAAAAATATAAATAAAACAACCATTTTTAAATGTTTAGAATTAAAAAATGAAATCTATTTTTTAAAATAAATTTATAAATATGAAAATTTTAATTTTTAATTAAAATTATAATTTACATGAGAAATAAAAATTTTAAAATTAAAACTACTTTTATAACACTTTGAAAAATTAATTAATGTATCTCAAAATTACCTTATAGGCATAAGTAATAAAAATTATTATTTATGAATAAATTTTATGAATTTTTTTTAATTATTAAATTAATCATAAAATGGTAATTATATATACACGACTTACAAAAATATCAACACTTAATTAATAATTTTTAAAATATTTTCTCACTTATACTATGATATATTTTCACTTATATGATTGGTAAATTTTATTTATACATTCATTAGTGTTGCTACTATTCATTTTTTCGGTTTACTATTCATAAGGGTCACATTACTATTCCAAAGGTTAATTAACAATTTCATCGGCATACATTCCTTAACATCTATATATACCTTTTATTTTACCCGTTATGAATTTAAAATATTTTTATTCTGTTATTTATGTAATTTTATATGATTATATTATAAGATATGATTATAATAATGTAGTTTGATTGAAAAAACATTGGGTCATTACAGAACAACCCAAAATGGTATCCCCACTATATAGGGTTTCTTGAATTATTATGAACTCAAAATCATGTTGCTAACTCTATAGAATAGACTCATGGAGAGATGATGATAACTAAACACTGGTAATAACCATACATAAAACATCCTATAGATCATCCATTTGAAAAAAAAATTCCTCATAATATTTTACTCTTCCTTCAATTCCAAAAATAGCTTGTAATGACACATTCCTATAAGGGGTGTCTACAACAACATTCCCCTTCCCCAGGGTGTGGGTGATATCGAAGTCAATCGGCTGAAGGTGTTCCACCCATTGTCTTTATCTAAGAATCAAGTACTTTTTAGAAAACATATAGTTCAAACTCTTATGATTAGAAAAGACTATGAACATTTTCCTAAAAAGATAATAATGTCAACACTTAAGCACATGCACAAGTATATAAAGATCTAAATCATGAGTGGGGTAATTCTTCTCATCCATTCAAAGTTGACAAAATATTTAAGCTAACACATGATCGTCCTGCATGAAAACACAACATAAACCATAACCAAAATAATTATAGAAAAAACATATCCCTTACCAGGATCTCATGAGATCACAATAGGAGTTGATGTTAGATGTATTTTCAAATCTTTGTAATAAGATTGACACCTTTCATCCCATATGCATTTCAACCCTTTCCTGGTAAGAGCGGTAAAATTTGATGCAAATTTTTATAATCCTTGATGATCCATTGATAGTATCCTGTAAGACCAAGGAAGATCCAAATTTCAAAGACATTTTTTAGTTCTTCCAATGAAAAAAATCAATTACCTTCTTAGGATCAACTGATAACCATACCCAAAAATCACATACCCTAATAAATTCACTTCAAGGATCCTAAAGTTTTATTTTGAAATCTTTATTTATAGATGGTGAATCCTACAGATTTCCAAAAACAAAAAAATATGGTGATCATGATCAGACTCAAATCTCATGTTAAACCAAATATCTCCCATTAACACTAATTAAAAAGTGTTTAGATACTAATGGAATATATTATTCAACAAGTACATGAAAACTATAGAATCATTTTTAAAACTTAACGGCATTACAAGATATTCATAAGGGCCATACCTGCTAGTAAAATTCATCTCTGGTATATCAAACTCCTGAACCCTAATCTAGTGATAACCAGGCCGAATATCAATCTTCAAAATAAACTTTCTCCTACTTAAAAGATGAAAAAAAATCATCCACATGAGGAAAAGGAAAAATATTCTAAAATATTACCCAGTTCAACTTCCGATAATCTATTAACAATCAGTGTTATTCATATACATTATTGTAAAATAGAATTGGGTTTGTCTACTGTGAAACAATAGGATAAGAAAATACATTCTCCACCAAGATATATAACTGAATCTCTCGATCCTTAATCTCTATTGGTGCCTTATGATATGAAGTTATCGATATCTATTGTGTACCTGGGACCAGATCAATAGAAAAACTACCTCCCTCCCTGGAATAATCCTGGTAAGATTATCTGGTAGAACATTAATAAATTAATGAACAATAGTGGGAACATAAATAGTTGAAAAGATGTTATCAATAATAACTACTGCAATAGATAAATAACTCTTGATCACTCAATGGGAAGGTTCAATATGACTATACCTTGGATTACACTCTCCTTAAAACACATGTGAGATCCCACATATATGGAATTGAGACACTCTGATGATAATAATCAACCTAAATATAATTATAAGTAAGCCATCCCATCCTGGTGATGATATCAAACAAATCTAAATCGAGAGCAATAATGTACCAAAATAGCTCTGCATCATCTATCAATAGTGCACAATATGGACACCGAAGCCCATTATCTTTCCACATACCATGAGGTGTTTCTGACTCCATGGAAAATTTAATGAGCTCCATTGGAAGGTTAATCATATCAACAAAATGGATTCACATAAATGAGTGGGAAGAACCAGTATCAAATAAACAAATCACTATGTAGGATGAAATAAAGATGGTACCTCTCACTATCACTGGACCTATATCTACCTCCAATGACAACTCGTCTACTTGGGAAGGTGATTCACTCCTAAGCCCTATGGATGGATCCCTATGGTATTTGAAGCATCTAACTAAAATAAATTAGCCTTAGGATCTCAAGATACATAACCATATCGAGGTGTAGAAATATATTGATAGAAATGTCAAAGATAACTATCAATTCCATGACTGTTACACATATTTTCCAGTGAATGAAACGAATGTATTGTGTGTCTAACATTTCATTACTAATATAAATTTAGAGGCACACCACTAGCTACAACTATAGGTTCCAAAGAGGCCTGCTACTGACAACCACATCAACCACTCCTGAGATGATCTTCCCACTTCTTATTTTTCCTTCGTTCACTATTGAATATTCTACTAGGTGGAAGATAAGGAGATTAATATCTAACCATTCCTACCATATTCATTTATACCATCTTATCCTTATCCACTATCTCTATGTTGGTCGAATTTTTCATCATAAACACCAAGGATCTGATATCCATTCACAAACCCTATAGGTACTTATGATCTATCAAGTGATGATTCTTCACACACTATGGTGAGAGACAGACCATCTCAGCAAACCGATTGGTGCATGCTGACACAGAATTATCTCTCTTCTATAAATAGAGGAACTCCATAGACATTAACATCATTAAAAACTCTAGAAATACTATGGAATAATAGAGTCGTCAAATCCTTCATGTCCAATCCTGCATGATTATCCACATATACCATATAATCCCACAAACCCTTGATGGGAACCTCATGTCTGAATGCTTCGCACTTTACCTTGATACTCTCAAGTGTATCTAGAAAGTTAATGATATGATCGATATTTACAAAAAAGTCCTCCTCCACTGGAGGATAATTCATACTTTTAAAGGATGGTGGTTTCTCGTGTAATAACTCCCATGATCAATCTCTTTCTCCTACAACTCCAGGTAGTTCCTCAAAAACTACATTTTTAAGGTACATTCTGGTCAATATCATGAACTGATCATGCAATATCCTTGATAAAGTTATGATATATAGGAGGATTCCATTGAAGAGAATCAACTACACCCACATGAGGAACTCACAAAACATGTCTTAGAGGCATACTACTATAAAATCAAACAAAACAAACAATCATACAACAAAACAATCTCAATTCAAACTAGAAAACCCATGAGAAAAAACTATGATAAACATCAAGAACTCATAACATGAGACATGCATCCCAACATCCCATGGTAAATTAAGTCACATCATGATAATATCTAGCCAGGAATTCACCATAATATACCTCTCAAGTCCTGACATTTTTATATCCAATCTACCAAATGTACCAAGATAAGGACTCTTGAGGATAGACCACCATTGATATCAAACTGTAATGGATAGACCTGAATACCCACACAAACAGGTACCTGACCCAATCCTTCACATACTCTAAGGGAGTCCTTGATCCCCATAGACAAGAAAATAGCACCCAATAATCAAGAAATGACCAAAGGGAATAATTTTTCCCAAAATAAAGCAACAACATGGAACATATATACAACAGATACAATAGCGGAAAACATGAATATATTCCATAACCGAAAACAATAGAGGAAACCAAACAAAATCAAGAGTAGAAAAAATCTCCACGTATAGGTCTAACTATAAAAGAATTCAAAAATATGAAAGACTAACTATTCCCTGTGATAATGTGGAAAACTTCCACCATCTCACCACCAACTACCCAACTCATCTAAAAAATCACCGCCTCAATATGGTGCATCGCCTTTCCCTGCTTTAAAAGACATTACAAGGTCTATTCACCGCTAAAGAGGTATGTACGGTGTGAGTTGATAGGATCAGTCATGTCTCACCCAAGTGTTCAATATCAAGACTCTAAACAATAATTCAATCATTCTCAAATTTAAAGAAAACAATGAAAGATAACAATTTAACAGTTTTTACATCAAAATAAAGGGAAAACAGTTTAATTTCCCCTTTTTCCACATTTCCAAATAAATCAGGTAAATCAGTTTCAAATCATTTCATATACAGATTTCAAAATAGATATATCAATTCAAACCAAAACATGAATCACATATTATATCAAATCCATTGTAGTACAAATAAAAAATAAGAAGCATGTGTTACATCATGCCAGGGATCACACGAGGTCGGGATAACAAGGAAAGTCATATCTAAAATAGAAAATCATGTATACATCAATCCACTAGACATATTAAATGAGTATAGGTAGAATAGTAACCCCCCATCATCTGAACCCCCAATAGTTTCAACAAGTCCCTAGAACAACATGCCTAAGTAGTATAGAAAATCCCCATGAGAAACCCCTTGATATTGGATGAGACCGATTACTATACCTTCCACTTAAGTACCCAAGGCTTTCCATGTGCTCTATTTTCCAAACAAGTTCATCTATCCATTTCATCATTTCATGGTTTGAAAAAATTTTCTTAATACCATTTCACAATGCTTTAAAAATCATTTTTCATTTAACGAAATCATGGGAAACCCATATTTTATAAAAAAAGTTCCAAACACACACAAAAAGTAAATAAAATATATAATTATATTTAATTTAATCATAAAATTTATCAAAAATGGGTGCAATAAAATTCACCAATATATTATTAAAACAGAACTACCCAACTCCAAAAATGGGCCACACATGCCCAAAAAGGGATCCACTGACAAGAAGAATGCAACAACAACAACATATGCTCTAGAATCAATATGAACCTATTATAATTGATCCAATTGAACAAAAGGCTAGGAATATAATAGGGAACAACACATGCCTCAAGAACACACACCCACCACACCACAACTAACAAGGGAAACAACAATTATAATGAGATCACATAATGGATCTAGAGATAAATAATAAGAAACATCACCAGAGGTAAATGGATTCAATAACACTATGAAATGGTTCTACCGTGATCAAAGCAGTGAATAAGAAAAAAGGATTACACACCCATCGGGACATAATCCAACTGTATTGGTGAAAAATCACTGAATTAATCAAACAGAATCAAATAGAGACTCCCAAAATCACCAGTGAAGTGCTCTAGGTAAAGAGAAATGATGGTTGTTGAAGAATGAATGAAAAATCAGTTTATGCTTCACTGATAATCCGACCTCTTGATATTTACATGATGTATAGACCCTTTTCTTGTTATATAATCCACTGGGATTACATACATAGAAAAACCTGAAACATTTTTATAAAATCCAATCTTTTAACATTACATTTCATGTAACCATTATATAACCTATACACATTTCATGACGTATACATAGTTTGTGACTTGTGTCTCGAAACCAAGTAAACATCAAGTAACCTCTTTAAAAAATGTGTAATCTTCTAAGACACAGAAAAAATCCCATATTCAAACATAAAAACACCAAACCAACTCAATCATTCACTAAAATCATGGAGAAACCCACAAATTCATTAACACATTTATACCCAGAATCCATTAATTCAAACAAACATATATCTTCAGAATTTAGGAAAATTTTCTCATAAAATTTTATCCATCCTTATGAGGCACAAGATGAACCCAATTAAAGTGTAAAACTAGAAAAGAGAGGGTAATTAAAATAAAGAGTGTAACAGGATTATACAAACTCTCAACCAAAAGAGTTTTCATCCCTATAAAATCATGTGGAAGAATGAATTCTGTTAAAGAGGTGATTCCATTGCTCCCTCGTCAATTAATCGTGTTCCCAATGATAATGAGAATATTATCCATGTCTTAATAACACTCTAACAAAAAAACTCAAATTCTCACCCAAGAATTTCACAATATAGTCAACAATCTCTACTGAAATCTCAACAACAGAATCATCTACCTCTAATTCAATCACATCACAACTCATTAAATGAGAAGGATGAAGATGGTATTTCATGAGCTATGATATGTGAAAAACATCATGAATAACTATCAACTCGGATAGAAATTCCAACTGCTAAGAAACCTGTGCAAGCTGCTCAATGGCCTTGAAAGGTTCAACATATCATGGATCCAACATTCCTTATTTTCCAAGATAATGGTATCCTAAAATAGGAAAAAAATTTAATAAAACCCAATATCTTGTAGAAAACTATAAAGGATTATGTTGTTGATCCATATGACAATTTTGTTGACTCTTCTCTATAACCACCCAATGATGTATAACCTAAATTCTCACAGATGTCTCCAAAACCAATCTTGGTTATGCCAAATATGCTTCACCCATTTATTCATAGTAAATAGTTGACATGTATGGGTGACCTTAAAAATCCTTGAAAAAAAACAATTCTAATTGAATAGTTATAATGTTTTTATAAGAAAACTCAACCAGGCCCAGATTTTTATTCCATGATCCACCAAAATTCAAGACATAGTCAAAAATCCAATACTACAAAATATGAATAGCATGATTTATCTGACTATCTATCTGTGGATGATAACTTGTACTCACTCTGAACTGAGTCTCCATAATCCTCTCAATAATCCATCAAAACCACAAAGAAAACCTAGGATCCTTATCTGAAATAATGGCAGATAAAACCCATGTAACCATACAAATTCCTACACATACAACTTACCCAGATCTTTCACTTTTGTAGTATATTTGATCGAGATGAAATTATTTTACTTTTTCGACCAATTAATCAACACCCAGATATCAATTTTCCCTTAAGGATTCCATGGTAATCCAAAAACAATTCCATGGATACCCTGTCCCATTTCCAAACCGGCACTGGAAGAGTTTTAAGAAAACCAAAATGTTTCAATTACTCTACCTTTATCCGTTGGAAGATGTAACAGTGGGAAAAATAATCAGAAATGTCACGCGTTATACCATGTCATAAGAATGATATTCTCATTTCGTAAAACATCTTCACAATGCTCAGATTAATATCTAATGAAGAACTATGACTATAAATAACTGAGATCCTCATAGATATTGGGATGATAAAATAATCCCCAAAACATAGAATATCATCTGAGGATAGAGACTAACCTGAAACTATCTCCCCACAATATAGGATTTCTTGAATTCCTACGAAATAAAAATATTATAGTTGACTCTTTAGAATAGACTCATGGAGAGATGATGATAATAAAACATTGTTCAAAACAATACCTAAAATATTTTCCCAAGAATCCAGATGAAAATAGAGAGAAAATAAAAATACGGTTCTACTCATCCTTTAATTCTAAAATAGTCTTCAATAGCACTTTCCTAAAAAGAGAATTTTTGACATAATTCCCCTTCCACGGGGTATAGGTTATATTTAAATCAGAAATCTAAAGGTATTACATCCATCACCTCTATCTATAATTCAATTATATCTAAGAAAATATATAGCTCAAACTCTTATGATCCAAAAATATTGTGAACCATTCCCCAAAATATAATGTCTCAAACACTTAAGTGCATGCATAATTGTGAAAAGCTATAAATCATGAGTGGTTTAATTCTTCTCATGTGATTGAAGCTTAAAAGAGTTTTAATATACCATATCATCATCCTACCTGATAACACAACCTATAATAGTTCCAGAAGAATCATAGAAAATTACATACCCCTTACATGGTTATGGTAAGATAAAATAGGAGTCATTTTATGAATTATTTTTATCTCATCAAAATAATACTGACACTTAACATCACATATGACCTTCACCCCTTGAATGGTAAGATCATTCAAAGGTGATGCTAATTTCAATAAATCCTTAATGAAATTTCGATAGTATCCAGTAAGACCAAGTAACATCTAAATTACAATGAAATTTTTTGGTTATTCTCTTGAAAAAAAATATTTACCTTCTTAGGTTAAACTGATAATACACTCTTTGAAATCAAATTCCTAAAGAACTTTACTTCATGGATACCGAATTTTCATTTATAAATATTTCCATACAAATGATGACTCCTCGGGATTTCAAAAACGAAACTAAGATGGTGGTAGTGATCATAATTATATCTCAAATACACCAAAATATCATCAATTAACACTACCGTAAAAATATAAAGATATTGATGTGATATGGTATTCATAAAATCCTTGAAAACTATAGGATCATTTTTCAAACCAAACATCATCAAGAGATATTATTCTTGGCCATTGCTTCTCCTCAGAGCCTTCTTCGATATATCAGACTCTCGAACCCTGAACTAATGATAACCTCACCAAATATCAATCTTTGAAAAAAAATCCCACTTCAAATAATCATAAAATTTATCCATGTGAGGAAATGGATACTTATTATAAACAATTACACTATTATACATCCAATAATCCATGCATAATAGGAGTGAACAATATGCTTTATTGGAAAAGTGCATCATGTCTTCGCAAGGAAAAACACCAGGACCAACAAATCCCTTATCCACCATATCATCCACTTGGATCTTGAGATCCTTCAGATCCATTGGTTATATATGATAATAAAGTATTTATATTGAGTGTCTACTTGTAAATAGATCAATAAAAACTCTACATCCCTCTCTCGAGTAATCCCATAGAAATAATCTAGGAAAATATTATGAAAGTACCGAAAAAATTTGTTAGGATAAATAATAGAAGAGTTGTAATTGGGAACAACTAATACAATAGACAACAAACTCTCAAGATATGTGTGATAAGGCCCTACATAACCAGACCTCAGATCCCACTCTCCCTAAAACACCTGTTTTATTGATATTCTTAACCTTCCAATGGAGCTTAATTTTACCCTCCTAAGTAACTCACATAACACGTATTAGAGCCACACTACTACACATCAAAAAAATGATTAGACCACAAGGAAATATCAGATCAAACCAGAAAACCCATAAGCAAAAAACCGAGACTAACATCAAAAACTATAAAAAAGATACACACATCAAAACATCCCAAGGTAACTTGAGTCTCACCATGGAAAGATCTAGCTAGGAACTTTCTACAATAAACCTCTCATGTCCCAACAATCCTATCTCAAGTATACCAAATTTCCCAAGATAAGGAATCTTGAGGAAACACCATCATTGATGAAAACTATAATGAGTCGACCCAAATACCCTCAGAAACTAGTACCCAACCCAATCCTCTACATACCTGAAAGGAATTATTGATCCCCACAGGCTGGTGACTAGTACCTGATCATCAAGAAACAGTCAAAGGTAATTATTTTTCTTAACTTGAAGAAACAACATGGAACATATATATATAAAAGACAACAAAAAAATACACTATTACTGAAAAAACAAATCAAAACCCATAATAAGAAAGAGTAGAAACAATATTCAAGTATATGTCCAATAAATAAGGTCTAAAAAAATGAAAAAACTACTACTATAAGTGATAGTATGGGAATAATCCCTCCACCTCACCCCCAACTACTTAACACAACTGACAGAAAACATCTCTCCCTCACAGTAGCACCTTTTCTTTCTCTACATCCAAAGGAAAAACCATGTCTACATACTGTTGAAGGGGTACACAGGGTGTGAGATAACATGATAAATAGGGTAACACGCAGTTGTTCCATATGAAGTTTCTAAACAATAATCCAATAATTCTCAACATTAAATAAAACATGGAATGATAACAATTTAATAGTTTTTATATCAGTAGAATGGAAAGATAGATTAATTTCCCATTTTTTCACATTTCTTAATAATGAAGTTAAATCAATTACATATCATTTCATATGTAGATATCAAAATAAATATATCAAGTAAAACCAAATCATGCATCACATACCATCTCAAATCATTATTAGTACAACAAAAACAGAACAAACCAAATGAAGAAGCATAGGTAACATCATGTCAGGGATAATACTAGGTCATGATACCTAGGAAAATTTAACATAACATAGATAATTTCTTACACACAAATACACAAGACAAATTCCTTGAGTCTAGAGATAAAAGGAACACCCCGACAAGTGAACCCCATTAATGGGTCTAACAAGTCCCTAGAACAATAGGCTAAGGGATTAGAGGAAATACCCATGAGAAAACCCCATCATAGTGGATGAGACCTATTATTATACATTCCACCTAAGTACCTAATGATTCCCACGTTATCTATTTTCTAAACTAGTTCATCAAATAATTTAATCATTTCATTCTTTGGAAACCATTTTATATAACCATTTCATAATGATTTAAAAATCCTTTCCTATTAACCAAAATAATGGGAAGATATATTTTATAAAAAGATGTTCCACACACACAAATAAAATCAGTCATATCATTCTATTTAATTAAATAAAACAATTTATCAAAAATAGGAGAAATACAGTTCACCAATATATACTACATATTGAACCAACTACCTCAAAACTTGGGTTGCACATACCCAAAAAAGGGATCCACTGACGAGACAAATGAAATCAGGAAAACCTAGGCCCTAAAATCAATATCCACCTCTTATAATTGTTTTAATTTAATAAAATGGTTGTAGTAGAAGAGGAAACAACACATACCTCAAGAATGAAAAACCGTGAAACCACAACCCACAATGGAAATAGTCACCGGAATAAGATCACACAACAGATATAGAGAGAAAAAATAGGAAATAACACCATGGGTCAATGGATTTGATAATGCAATGTAATGGAGCTATTATGATTAAATAAATGAAGAATAAAAAAAGGATTACTCACCTAGAGAGATGAAAACCAACCACAATGATGATCAACTGTTTAATGAATAAATTTGGAATGAATAATGACTCCAAAAATCATTAGATAAGGGCTCTAGGATGAGATAAATGAGGGGTGTGGGATAAATAAGGAAAAATTAGTCTATATGTCACCCTAAAATCTGAACTCATTATAGTTACCTGACATGTAACCCCTTTACATGTTTTTTTAATCCACGAGGATTACATACACTGAAAAAACCCACCACATTTTTAACAAAACCTAATCTCATAACATTACACAACATGTAACCATTACACGGTGTGTACTCCTTTCACCTTGTGTACATAGTTCAAAACCTGTGTCTAGAGACCAAGTACACGTCATTAAACCCCTTTATATAGCATGTAATCTCCCATTACACTATACACAAAACATATTATTACACACACACAAAAAACAAACCAACTCAGGCCTTCTCCAAACTCAGAGAGAAACCCAAAAATATATTAACACATTAATACATTAACATTATTAATTAAAAAAATCCCTGAACATTTGGAAATTTTTTCTCAAAATAATTTCTCCAACCTCATGATTCCCAAGACACACCCAATTAAAGAGGAAAATAGTCAAAGATAAGGGAAATACCTGACAGCAGATAATGGGATTTTATAGCCCTATATGATGTACTGAGGAGGACTGGAAGATAGTGTATGGACCTCCATGGTAGAGGCATATCCAAGAAAATAGATTTCCCATGTGATTCCAGGGTGACCCCTAGGGAGGTGGAGCTCGTAAAGAAGCAAGTGGGGCACCCAGTGGAGGAGTGTATAGTGGAGTTCAATGTTATTAAATACTTACTCCACCACCACCTGGGTCCCAAGTAAAGTCATGGAGATGGAGTTCTGGGCAGCAGGTAGTTCTGGACTATAGAGGATTTTAACCTGGTATATCATGAGATGAATAAATGTGATATATTTTTTATTCTACTCTTATTTTAGTACTATTATACCTGTGTTTGATTCATTCATTTTTATCCTTAATCTAGGTTTGAGATTTTGAGATACCAGTTGAGATTTCAATTGAGAAGCTTATGCTTGAGGAACCTGCAGGGAATGCTTCTTTGATACCATGTATTCTTTGGTAGTTTGAGCTATTGCTTGGTATAGAGTGTTTCTCATGGTACCTCTTGTTCATTATAATGAGACCTTATAATGTCATCCTAGGTATGGAATGGTTTTCCATAGTCTGATCCCAACTTGATTGTCACCAAATACTATTCATATGCCTTCAGATAGATGACAAAAGATTATACTTTGTGGTATAGATAGATATCACTATAGAGCAAGAAGGTCTTTTGATGAGGAAGTTGTGACCCATCACCCATCAGATGGAGATTTTATCCCATGGTGTAGTGGTATCTTTAGGCATCTGGGTTTCTTTAGTCATAGGGGATTATATAGACATATTCTCTAAGGTTGTTCTGGGACTACCTATAAGGTGGGAGATATATTTTTTCATTGACTTTCAACCTGGGACCACACTAATATCTTTTCTTGGATATTGGATGGCCCCTATGGATATCCAAGATCTGAGGATTAAGATGGTGGAGCTTCGAGCAAAGGGTTTTATCATAAATATTATTCCCCCTTAGGAAGTTCAAGTTTTGTTTGTGAAATATAAACAAAGGATGTTATGTATTATTATTTTTTATCATCGCCTGAACCTGACCATCATTAATATTAAGAACCCATTTCCATGGATTGATGAACTCTATGATATTTTTAGGCATTAGTTGGATCTCAAAGATCGATATCAGGTTTTACTAATAACATTTTATGGTTTTCATGGTTTATATTATGAAGCTATCATTATAATGTCATTTTGAACACTATGATTTCTTGGTGATTCCTTTCAGTGTGACAAATGACCCCCTTATTTTTATGGCTCTCGTGAATCAGATCTTCTAGTCATACTTGTACCAGTTTTTTCTTATCTTCAATGATACCATACTCATCTACCCTATATTAGATGCATATCTTGAAAATTTAGTTAGTGTGTTCCTAGACGTTCTATGGGATCCCCTAATTTATGATCATCTCTTGAAGTGCTAGTTTTAGAACCATGGGTTTCATGTTTTGGGGTATTTTATTTTTTAGCATGTATTATCTATGGACCTGATGAAGATTGATGCAGTGCTTCTTGGGGATCCACCCAAGAACATATTACAAGTATGGAGTTTTATTATCTTGGAAGGGTACCAAAGGCAGTTCTAGGAAAACTTATTTTGGATTGTATCCCATTTGATCTCCTATATGTGGAAACAACAGTGGCTTACCTAGACTAAGCAGTCTCACAGATCCTTTGAAGGGTTGAGGATGAGGCAGACTAATGATCTTATTTTGAGACTTCCAAAGGAGGGTGTGGGGTAATTATTGTATTGTGATGCCTATATAGATGGGATTAGCTGTGTTTGGATTCATAGGTAGGCAATGATCGCATATGTTTAATGGAATTTGAGACCCCACAAGAAGAAATATGTGACTTGTGACCAATAGTTTGTAGTGGTAGTCTTCACTCTGAGTATGTGGAGGCACTAACATTTAGAATAGGTATTTATTATTTACTCAAATCATTAGCATATTATGTTTATTTTTATGTGAAGATATTATAATGTAATATAAAGGTTCTGGTTAGAGTTTTTACAAGACTATGACTTTGGAATAGTCGGTACTCTTGGTAAAGGTAACATGGTGGAAGATACCCATATAAAAAATTCTCATTCGCATATAGTGTACGAGGCGTCTGAGAAGTTGTCTCTTATAAATATAAACCTAGTGGGGGAGAGGTTTATAGATTATTGTCAATATATATTGATGAGTCCACTTCTTTTCTAGAATGTGAGGGAGGCTCGATTTGGATACATTGACTATGAGATCATGTCTGACCTGATATGACCAGAAGATTTACCTGATGGATAATCTAAAGTATGGAATCAAATCAACTATTTTCAAGGATTAATTGTGTTTCTATTCAAGTCGTGAGATGAGGTGATGAGGGAGTTTTAAACATCTATTTTGGTTCTAAATCATTTTGTAGGAAATATGTACATAAATATCCAGTGGTTACTTTGGTGGGTTTTCATGAGGTAGAGCATGGCCTAGTTCATCTCTCATTATTTCACATGTTCGCAGGTGAAGGCTGAGCATCAGGTTTCAACAGGTTTTTTACAACCTCTTTAGATATTGGAGTGAAAATGAGATGGAATATCCATAGGCTTTTGGATAGGTCTCATGTGGACAACAAGATTTCACGATGTCAGTTGGGTGATATTTGACTGACTAACCAAGTCGGCGAACTTCCTTTTTATCTGGGAGTAGATTTTGGTGGATATTTTGGGGCAGTTATACATGTGGTAGATAATCTACTTTCATGGGGTGATATCGATGATTTTCTTTGACCGTGATGTGTGGTGCATATCATGAATGTGGGGAGGCTTTCATGAGGCATTCAAGACCCATTTGAGGATGAGTAAATCATTTAACCCTAAGAAGAATGGACATACCAAGTGAACAATCCATGTTTCGAAGGATATACTAAGGAATTTCATGTTAGAATTTGGTCCTCTCTTGAAGGATCGCTTGAATTTGATATAGTTTTCTTATAATAATAGTTATCACTATACTATTCGAATGTCACTTTCGAGGCCCTGTATAGGAGACCCTGTAGATCACACTTATACATGACTGAGATTAGTGATCCATATCTTTTTGGTCCATAGATGGTGTGGGCATTGAAAGGGAAGGTATATGAGATCCAATAAGAAATTAGGATATACCATAGCTGGAAAAAAAATATTATACAGATCGACATCATAGTTCCTTGGACTTCGAGAAGGGAGATCACATTTTCCCTAGAGTCTCCCCATGATGAAGATTATATAGATTCAGTCGGTGAGTCATGCTATCCCCAACATTTATCATGTAATTCAAGATCCAATAGTAGATTTTATAGATTTATTTTCACCTATATATAAACCCATAGTTGGATCAGGTGTATGACATCTTCAATGTATCAATGCTAAAAAGATATGTGTAGGGTCCAACACATGATATTAATTAGGGAGAGCTGTAAATCGAGGATGGAGCCACCTTCACTAAGTATCTTGTTCCTGTCAAGGATTTGAAAGAGAGGATATACTATAGATATTACATTCTATTTGTTCATTCATTGTTGTAGAATGAGATCATTCACAACAGCTCTTGAGAGTGGGAGAGCCAGATGAGGGCTCAGTATCACCACCTTTCTATTTAATTAATTATTTTTTGGGATGAAAATATTTGAGGTAGGTGATAATGTAAATTATATGTTCTTTTTCCCTTTTCATTTCTTTTAAATATTTGAATGAATATTTTTGGATCCAGGAACTGATATTGTGCTTGATTCAAAGGCCTGGTGATCTCGGAATTGAAAATCTAAAAATATAATAATATAATAATATCAATAATGTGTATTTTTTCAAAAAAAATATTTATTCTCCTGAATGATGTCTAAAATAAGAAATTTGAGCCCAAGGTTGGATCTAAAACACGTTTTTCACCCTAGGGGAGACTTAAAGTTGGTTAAAGTCATAAATTTAGATAAGACAGTCGTTGGTGGGTATGTGGATTTATTATTTTATTTATTTAATTCATTCATTTAATAACCGTAACCTAATTTAATATTTAAATAACATGTTACGGAAATTATATGTGGTTAGAATCGTAACCCAACAATCTTTTAGAGAAGATTCATATCATTCTTCGTTGGTGAATCAGAATAGAATAATGATCGAATCAATGTTAATCAACAGATAGTAAATGTTGTGGCTCTTCCCCATCTCTGAAGAATTTCTTCTTCACCCATGATTAGTCCATAAATTAATTAGGGATCATCAATTGTGTTTTACATCCTTTATTAAATTATTGATCATGTATTTTATAAATCTATATTTGATTTGTGATTTGCTTTCCTTTCCCATGACACCAATTCTAGTAAATTAAATTGTTGATATAATTTTATCTCTCATAACATGAAATAACCCTTAAAATACCCAATTTTGGGATCATTGGCCAATAATACTTTTCCAATGAATATATAACTTTTTTATTGTTCATTTCCCCAACATATTATTCATAATTAGATAATGGGGTCATGATTTGACTATTTTTGGGGGGATTTAAACGTGATCGAAACCCCAAATTCATGGTGGATTAGTGCAAAATGACCGAATCAGAGATTTTTAGATGAATAATAAGGTATTTAGGGTAGCGTTTATGGATTCATGGATTTGGGATCTAAGGTGGAAGTGGAAGCAGAATAGAAGGCATGAGAGATTAACTACTGGATTCGTGCAGGTGGTTGGATTCTAATTATTGGCCATTGAAGGCCAAGAAATTGACAATCGACTATTACCATCTAGTTTGATAGATTTCGAGAGGTCAGTTGATAAAAATGTTGGTGTAAATTGCATATTTCGTATTGAATTTGAAAAACTAATCTATCTACATAAAATCCAACAAAACAACATGTAGTTTTCATAAACACACGTCGTATTGTTCCCCTGTATATGATAGGTAGGGTTTCGAAGTGGAGATAAGTATCACATGCTTTGTGGGACCCACACTCGTCATGTGGCCTAGTATTGGTGGATTAGAGTGTTCTATGAGAGTACATAGGCATGGGAATGGCTAGAACCATGGATAAGGATAGTTAAATGGGAATGAAAAAGGCCAGGTACCTAGGATGGAACCTGACCGGGTACACTCCCAGGTGCACATTCATGGGTCTATGTACATGGGAACATCTTAAAAGACATATCTAGGTCCCTAATGGATGAGACACACTTTTTATGACCTGTAAATGTCATGTAGTCTGTCACAGATTCTGATCTAGGTCTATAAGTTACAAGTCCAGGTAGTAAGGTAGGATCACACAACATTTGGACCCCCATAGACACCCTGGACTTCCCTCTACAACTTCTTTCTCTCGTATCTCCTTCATTTGAACTCATATTTTTTCATTCGAATATCCTATCTTGAGTGTTTTTCACATATAATTAATTGGTATCCTTCATATGGATTCTGAGATATAATATGATATGTTCCAGGAACGATACTTCATTAGGCATCGCTCGACGATGGTAGTGATCTAGTAGGATCATTAAAGGGTTCAGATGGAGATGGTACTCCCCTATCATACCAGGATTCAAGTCCTCAATTATCTTTTATCATGTAGATGTGTTACTAACCTATCATACAGGGGTGAGGGTGCCCTATCCAGGGAGACGGTACTCACCAGTCACACCAGGGTGAGGATCCTCTATACTTTTTATTCTAGGTAGAAGCGGTACTCCCCTATCATAACAATGAACAGGTATAATGACTCAATCTTGATGTACATAGACATTAAATCACTTTTTTGGAATACTTAAAACATTACAAAAATAGACACCCTAAAGACCTTACTATTTTAGTGCCTTTTGAAACCTGGAAACATAAACACTGGTACATAAGCTACATTATCTTCTACTAGGTTCTTCATGACTATCACCCTTCTTAAGAAACAAAATACTTAAAATTATCCTTATAACTTGGGGAAGGAAACATAAAAATGGGTGAGCTTGGATGCTCAGTAATGGTAAACAAGGGATACATGTAAACATAAATATGAGCATAGGGGTATGAGAATGTGATCATAACATTATAAGATCTCACCCTGCATGTCAAATATCATAAACCTGAATCAAGGAATAAATCTTGACAGTTAATAAGACATGAATGATAAGAAAATAAATAACATAATATATGAAATAATAATATAGGAATAAAACATGGAATTATGGAAAACATAAAAGCATATAATATGACTTCCATAGTATCCAAGACATCACTACTTACATCATCTTATTAGTACGGGTTCACTCTTCATACCATCTTTATAGACATGGTTCACTCCAGCTTCCATCTTAGTAGCATGTGTTTTCTCTTGATACCATCTTAGTAGTCATGGTTCCCTCCCATGGTCATCTTAATAGTCAAGGTTCACTCCCAAAACCATCTTAATATATCTTATGATATATAAATATTTAGCCAATGTATTAGGGGGATATATAGGTCCCACCCATCTCATAATAAAATCATACATACATGTTACACAAAATCATAAACAATTATATGTTAATCTATGAAGTGAAATGGGTGTAAGAAATATGTAATCACATATTAACCTATGAAATGGGGACAGGTTTCCTAATCATTTCATCAAAACAAAACTTTTGAAAATAATTTGGTTTCATAAGAATATTACCCATGAAAAATAAATAGGTTTTGTAAACATCAAGATATAAAATAGAAACCATTCTGAGAATGAATATGAATGGAAACATTGAATAATTTCCCTATAAAGTCACGAGTAACACCAATAGATGTTATCTTAAATGGGAAATAATTTTGAAATATCTTCTAGAAAACATTTCTTGGAAAAAATATCCTCTCCTCTATGAAAAAATAATTTAAAAAAAAAACCTTTTGAAACCCACTTTATTTGGAATAAAACTTATAAATAAATATTTAAAACATTTTGAAAACCATTTTACTTGAAAACTTATAAAAGAAGCATGAAAATATTTCGATAACCATATTATTTAAAAACTTATAAAATAGCTTGAAAACATTTTGAAAACCGTTTTCTTTGAAAATACTTTGAAATAATGAATTTCCAAAATATTCAGAAAATATTTAATTTTTTAAAAGAAAAAAACTTCTTAATATCATAAAGGTATCTTCAAGGGAATTTTTTTATGACAAATATTAATCCCAAACACGCCAAACATTCCTTTTAAAGAGTAAAAAGTATTGAAATGTGCCTCAACCAGAAAATGACAAGAAGATTCTTATTAAAACTAATTTTTAAAGAAAGGTAAAACATAGTTAAAATGTATTTTAAAGGTAATATAGGAATAATTGAATATTTTTTGAAACCTTTTAGAATACACATTTTGGAATGAACTTATATTTCTGACTGAAGAGAGAGGTAAAGTCATAAATTATTAAAAACACTTTCTTAAATATCTTATGTACTAAAGAGTGGAAAAATGGTACCAATAAATAAAAATTCCATGAATAACCATAAGAGAATAAAATTCATGACTTTTCTTGAGATATGTATCATAATATTTCATCTTATAAATATTAATCTTAAAAAATCTCAAAAAGCGATGAGATTATTTTAATAAACTCTTATAACTTGGTAACATTGAGCCACACTCCCCATGTATGAAAATGAAACCAAATAAAGCTTAAAATGTCGTGAAAGTACATATATTCATGATATAATATTTTTAAGGAAGTATATACACCTCATATAAAAATATATTTTCATAACATGGAATGTTCCTCAAAGAAGTCAAATTGAGACAAAAATTACATTACCGATTTGGTAAATTTTGAAACTTAAACTATATGAAAGAAAGATCATAAAATTGTTATTTAAATACCCATATATCTAAGTATAATAGGAATATAATACATTAATGTTCATTATATAAAACACAAAAGAAAAAATAAATGATCGGTGAATAATGTATGTATCTCACAGAAATGAGGAGTGAGATGAAATTCTATTACCTTGTGTCTTGACTCTCTATGTACTCGTTCAAACATCCCATATAATAAATATTTTTTTTATAAATTTATCATAGAAACATATTATTAATTTTAATTCCATATACAGTTGGATTATGGATTTATATTACCTTCTTTTTGACAATTCTATGTTAATATTTCACTTTGGGTAATGTCCGCTTTGTTATTCGCATGTGTCTTAAATTATTATATTTTTTCATTATATTTATGTCATGATTTCCAGAATCTGAAAATTAATATAAATATAATTTATATTTAATATATTTGTATTATAATAATCCATAGAATATATAATTATGAAACATAATAAACCATTCATGGATATGGTAGGTCATACATATGCATCAACACTATTTCCATTTAATTGTCATGTGGAAAGAAAGAATGTAAATGAAATATATGTATATATCTGTGTGTGTGTGTGTGTCTGTGTCTAGATAATTATTAAAGTTGGTTTATTATATCATTTAAATGATTTATACTCACTAAACCCATCCTTAATATATTACATGTAGTCTATGAATTATTCACATTGCTTTGAGTGGGAGGTAGTCCACACTTCCTCAAGCAAAATTATCGTACTAACACAAAATGGAAAGTATAAAGATAAGTATTGTAAAATAATTAAAGAAGTTTAAAAAAACTATAAATATAATATAAATCATATATAAACATAGTATCCATCATAATTTCAACCATGAAAAGCAGTAAAGGAAAAAATGAACAATCATCATTTAGTGAGGTGGTAATTCATTGTACATATAAGTCGTATGTTCGTTACCCGTTAGATAGAGGTGTGTATAGGTGTTGTTCTAAATATTATAATAAATTTATCCAAATATATTTACGATACTATTTTTTTTATACAAGCATGTAATAATAATAATTTAGGGAGTGGAGAAAGAAAATAAAAAAGAAAGGAGTTTGAGGGAGGGCGTTACCTCTTAATCGTGTAAATCCTTTGTTTTACACCCAAGGGATTCCTTGGAAAGATTACTACCCAATGGGATGGTACAAGGATGAAGTTAGTGGTGTTTGGGATATATTTGGGATGATTTTTTGGGAGATAAAGTGGCTTGAGTGGTGTGAGAATATTGGAGGATAGGATGCATTCTATAATTGAGGAGGAGTGAAACTCTTTTAATATTTTGGAAAAGGGAACACTACTGACATTTTTTATTGAAGGTGGAACCAATAATGACCCCAAGTTAATAATAAGGAGTATAGAGTCTAAATATCTCCATAAAATAGAGTTTGGACAAGTCTATGGTTCATTTTGGGTAGTACGTTTATGGTTCAGTCCCTTATTAAGCATAATTTAAACTTAATCATTGTAATTGATTTTAATTACTTTCACTGCTATTTTTGGTAAAACAAACTAAGTTGATCTTATTAGATATTATAAATTACTCTAATTCTAAATATGGAATCCATTTTTTAAAACACCAAACACAGTATTGTAAAAATTTAATTTAAATTCAATCCTGTATTCGGGTCGACAATGTGGGTTTTTAAAGTAAAAATGATAAAAAGTTTTCTAAGTTTTTATATCCAATTTCAATGTGAAATTGGTTATAAATATATAAAATGGATTAATTGATAAATTATTATCTAATTAAAATTTGAAACCAATTTAAAATATAATTTACCCTTATAAATAAATTAAATGAAAAATCAAATTTGAACTAAAATACATTATTTTTTCACTATTCATTAAAACAAATAAAACTTAAATGAACATTTCCAAAAAATAACCCTACAATAAATATTATTATTCTATTTAAAATATGATTTTTTTTTACATATTAAATCTATAAAATTTCCAAAAATCATATTTAAATGTGTTCTCCATTAAAAGGCGGTAAAATTTACTTAATACAAATATTGGTTTTTATGTGTTAAATCAGTTTTATTGTTATCTTATGCTTATAAAATCTATTGGACTAATATAAAAAATATTTACTTGGATATATAACATATATATACTTTAAAATTACTTATTAATTGTATTTAATTTAATTTATTTATATTAAAAAAACTTTGTGAGCATAATAACAATTTTCTATAAAAATTCTCCTTTTATATTCAATTGGTTCTTATATTCATTTCTAAAAAAACTAACTATTTATTTCATTTTATATTTTATTAAAACCATATGTTTACATAATTTAGTTAATAATATTCAAAAATTCAAATTTAACATCTAGGTTATTTATTATTATATTTTTAAAATAGTATATTATTGTTCGATAACACTCTGTCTTGCGTGTTACGAAAGTCATTGATGAAAGTCGGTTTTGCGTGAAACATAAGCTTAACTCAGTGTGTAGTATAGAGGAAGATAACCATTATATTTCATGTTTTTCATGATTAAATTATAATTCTGTATAATGTAAGACAACTTGGTTCTTTAATATATATAAAATAACTATATTTAGTGTTGTGTGAAATGAAAAATATCAAAAAGATTAAATTAATTAAAAAACAAAATTCTCAAATTATCAGTGTGTTACAGCAGGTCCTATATATGTGGAGATGGTAATCCTATGTTTCACCAAGGTGAAGGTCTTCCATACTCATTTATACAACTATAGGTGGTACTCACCTATCACACTAGGGCACAGGTCCTCTATCCATGGAGACGGTACTCCCATGTCACATTAGGGTATAGGTTCTCCATGCTCAATGTTGCAAGTAGAGACCATACTCCACCATATGGGAATCAATCCTATATATTTTGGTATGGTACTCCCCTATCACACTAGGGAATTGTTTCCCCATATTTAGTACATAGATATATAGATGGTAATCCCCTACATGGGTTTTGGTTCTATATATACAGAGTGGAATCCCCCTATTGTATAGGATTTTGGGTCCTCTGTCTTTTGTAGATTGCACTTCCTCAGGTTGTGGAGCAGTGGTGAGGTACGGAACCTTCTCTTGACTTATTCAGATAAACACTAGAGATGTTGGGATTCGATAATGGACCATTTGAGCTGCAGGAAGACTCATCTTCCTAGCCCAGGCAGTGAGATGGAGATCCTATTTCTCTCTGTTCTGGGATTATTTTATGAGAATATATATCTATAATGTTGGTTTCATTTCCCTTTTCATTGGGTTGATATGTCCAGTTCTATCATATTTTCTATTAACCCCCCATTAATTATCATAGTTTCTTCCTGGGTATGTATATACTCACCCCCGCATAGAATTTTATCACACATGTTAGTTCTTATAAAGACAACAGATATATCGGTGGTAATTTCAGAGAATCTTAGTGATACTTGGGTGTATAGACCATGTGAAGTGTTCAGGTCTTGGAGATCATGTTTCAGGAACTCTCAACTTTCTTTATATTTATATCCTATTAATTTTGGACAAAATTTCTAGTTTGGTGTGAATTTTTTCCATTTACTTCTCAAATTACATTATCATTCTATTGAATTACCTAGTTGTTTTTTACATTCTTGTTTTTACTCTAGATGTTACAGTCTTTCATTATTTTTCTTACATAATTTTGTATGGAGATGGTTGGGTGCCTAAAAATAAGTACTTTTGGAAAAGGCCTCCCATTTTTGTTATGTCTTCTCAGTTCTTGTCATCATCCCCGGGCCTATAGAGGAAATCATGGGTTTGTGGAAACCCAGTCTTCTATCATCTATGAAGTCCTTGGTGGGTTGGGTCATTACATGTTTCTACAATATTGTATATACTTTACCTTATGAGGCGCCAATGGTTACATAGTAGGTCTTATAACAATTTTTAAAGAATTTTATATTATATAACTAGAATAAAAAAGTGCAATTAGTGGTAGTAATTTAGAGTAATCCCCCTAAATTATGTTTTTGTATAAATAAGATGTAATTATGTCAAAAAATATTCTAAAATAAAAATTAGCACCAATTTTGACATAATTTCCGCTAAAATAAAAATCAGATGTCATTTTTACATAACTATCACTAAAATAAAATGGCTTAATGTTTAAAAAAATAAAACAAATATATATATATAGGGTTTTAAAACCCCATATACTCCATGAGTTTAGTAACTATTAATAATCAATGCTAAAATATTTTATTAGAGGGGGTTTTGACCCTCTCTGATTTTTTTATTTATTTTCAATAAATCTATATTATTTTAATGGTGGTTATTTCAAAACTACTGCTAAATTAAAACTAAATTGAGGTTTTGATATAACCACCACTAAAATATAACAAATTTTTTTAAAAAAATATTAAAGGGAGTAAAATTCCCCTATTGTTTACGAGATTAGCAGATGTAAATAACCACTAAAAATATTTCAATTTGAGGACTTTAAATTCACTCTATTTTGTTATATTTTTTAAATAAAAGTGTTATATTTTAGCGGTGACTATGTCAAAACTGTTGCTAATATCATAGATTATTTGGGGTTTTAACCCCCTCAAAAAAATTTAAAATATATAGCATTTTATAATGTGTGTGTGTCTTAAATAAGAAAACTATATACATGTATTTAAATACATGTTAAACATATGGTATAAAGGCATCAAATAAATACATATATATAATAAAAAATGTTACTATATAAAATAATTATATATATATTATTATATTACATATATATATCACATAATTATATTATGTAAATTTTATATTATATAAGTCTTATTATTAAATATATTAATACCTTATATATATAAACCAATTAATATTTTAATAAATATTTTCAAATAGATAAATAAATTTATGTTAATTTACTAAGAATTATTTAAATTAATATATTAAATATATATTTCTATACATAATATACCTATATATATATTTACTGATATATTTATATATGCAAAAATACTTTCTATAAAAATATATGTAAAATTCTATCAAAATATAAATATTATATTATATGATTTGTATATATATAATATAAATATTATATATATAATTAATAAAATTAAATATATATATATATATATATATGTATATATATATAATTTATTGTATGTATGTTATATATAATCTAATATAAATATATTAAATTTTGTACATATATAAATATAATATATACATATTTTTATATATATAAATGTATTTATAAAATATAAAACATGTATGTGTATTCATATAAATATATAATATATAATATATAATATTTGTATTTGTATGCATATAAATATAACAAATAATATATATTTGTATTTTTGAATTCTATGCATATAAATATATATATTTTGATAGATTGGTATAGTTGTAAAGACCCGTAAATTTCAAGGAAATTTTTTTCTTAATTTTCTTTGGAATTTTACAAGAGCGCAGTTTCTGACGGCACCTGATTCCGAGGCCCGGTGTGCCCGGAATCATTTTCTGAAGTTTGGCTCGGGTACGTTCAGTGAACAGACGAGCGGGTTTTTCTAACTTTTGAACCGGTGCCCGGAATCGAATTCTGAGGGCACCGATGAAATCGCAGCGCCGGTATTCTTTTAGAAACGCCTCTTCCGGAGTTGCGTTTGCTCGGGTGTGGTTTTTAATTTTCGGTCTTAAAGTTAAGAAATAAAATAATTTTGCGACAACTTTATTTTATTTCACTTAAGCCACATGGAAGCCACTTAAAGCCACTTAAAGGCGGCTTGAACTAAGTTGAACTGGATAGGATGCTATCCGGAAATATCCTACCCCCTTGGTAGGATATTTGTGAGGTGGGGCCCACACGAGCACCGCCGTTTCTTTCCGCTAAGAAACGCACCCGTGAAAACCCGTCTTAATGAAAGTCAACTGACGCGTTTTCTAAATTCTTAGTAGACCATTAAATGGGCTGTTTCTTTCGTGAATTAAATGGCCTGTTTCTTTCGTTGAATTAATTCAACGAATTAATTCAATCGTTTCGTAACCGGTTTTCGTGTGTTGGCATGTTAATAAAATAAGACCAACCCAAAATCTTTTGAAAAGATTTGAGAGGATCCCTGTTTCTTCAGCTCCCTCACGAAGAATGCGAAGAACGCGAAGAACGCGAAGAACGCCGAACCCGGAAATCGACGACGCCTTCATCCGAGACGTTCTTCCGATCTCCGATCTCCGATCACCGACCATTTGAGGTGATTGATTTCGGATTTCCGCTCAAGGTTCTTTTCTTTTGGTTTTAAACACAGATTTAATTAATTACAATTTAAATCTGATGTTCTTGGTTCGTTGAGTTCGCCGACTCAACGCCGGTTTCCGCGACGACGCGACGCCTCCCCGCGACGACGCGACGATCCCTCTCTTCCGCGACGATCTTATCCGAGAAGAACACCCGCGCGCGACGATCATCAAGGTAGGGATTTCATTATGGGAATTACCCCCCTTTTTAAATTAATTCCCGTCAATGTTTCTTTAAAAATTTAAGAACCGGAATCAAAGAAACAATTTTATTTATTTAAAATTGTTGGTTCATGTGTTGAACTTTCTATAAATTTATCCCGGTTGTTTATCTCTAACGCGGAGGGTGCGGGCCAAACGAACACGGCCCGACGACCCTCCGCCGTTCTTCGTTTTGTGCGGATTTGGCGGGCGATGACGGAACATGCTGCAACGGGTGTTTGACGATCCCGCAGTGAAGAACGGATCCCGGGAGGAGCAACGGCGCAGACGGGAAGAAAAACGGGCCACCGGAGCGACGCCGGCGGCCCGCGGAAGTTGCCGGCGGCCGGAGGCGGCGGCACCCCGCGGGTGTCCAGCGCGACACCCCGCGGGTGCCGCGGGGTTGTCACGCGGCACCCCGCGGGTGTCCAGTGCGACACCCAGCGGGTGCCGCGGGTGTCCAGGGCGACACCCCGCGGGTGCCGCGGGGTTGTCACGCGGCACCCCGCGGGTGTCTGGCCGACACCCCGCGGGTGCCGCGGGGGTGTCACGCGGGGTGGCGGCTTTCCCCCGCATCGGCCACTCGGCCGCTCGGCCGAGCCGAGCCGGACCGGCCCTGGCCGGGCCGGGCCGGGCCAACCGAGTCGGACCCGACCCGGTTCGGGCCAACCACGGATCTTTTGGCATACTCCGCCCGAGGTTCGGACGCAGGTGGAGTGCGGTCGGGTTGGTTTTGCCTTAAAAACCAACCGGGCCCCTGGGACGAAAATGCCAATATCTCTCAGACCGGGCGTCCGATTGACGCGCCATATGCGACGTTGAGTTCCTTTTGACGATACGGAACTTTTGGATACATCAACTTCGGACTTTGTGTCAGTTGATGTATCAGCCTCTCGGCTCGTGGAGCGGACCCTCCCGAACGAGCTTTCTGTGTGCGGGAACCCTAGGCTGGCTGCGACTGCTACTTCGACAGCGACGACCGTGCAGAGATTCTCAGTGGACTGCGATGACTGTGCAGAGATCCTCCGTGGACTCCAACGACGACCGTGCAGAGATCCTCAGTGGACTGCGGCGACGACTGTGCAGAGATCCTCCGTGGACTCCGACGACGACCGTGCAGAGATCCTCAGTGGACTGCGGCGACGACTGTGCAGAGATCCTCAACGGACTGCGACGACTCCTGCACTCAGCGATCCTACGTGGATCAGTGCTTCAGGTCCTGCGTGGGCCCGATCCTGTGTGGGTCTGATCCTGTGTGGGTCATCTCTCAGCGGTTCTGTGTGAGCCAACTCCTACAGGTCCTGCGTGGGCCCGATCCTGTGTGGGTCACTGCGAGGATAGTACCTATCGATCCTTCGTGGGTCCGACGTCTCAGATGGTTCAGTGATCATCTTTATCATCATCCGAAGAAGCATACCTGTGTGAGCTGAATCTTCTGTTTTACTCGATAGAGGTGGTGCGCTTGGTTGTAGCGGCAGACCCGCGATACTGGAGACGAGCGTACGGAGTACGGAGACCGTGTAGCCGGCTGAGACCTGAAGACTGCTTGACCGACTCGACTTGGAGTGAGTCGACTAGCCCAGTGGACGGAGCGCCCGGTATTTGGCGGCAGACCCACGGCGGACGGAGCGCCTGGTAGTTGGCAGTAGACCCGCGGTACTCGACTGGAGGAGTACCTCTGTAGGCTATTTGGGTGATCGCCCGGTATTTGGCAGCAGACCCTTAGCGGACGGAGCGCCCGGTAGTTGGCAGCAGACCCGCGGTACTCGACAGGAGGAGTACCTCAGCAGTCTTAGGTTAGTGAGAAGTACCTCGGAGTCGTGACAGGACCGCTGTACACTTCAGAGATGGGGCTCTTCAGCAGTTATGTTTTTGATAATGAAAATCCTGGTTTGAGCTGAGTCAATGATCCTTGTGTTTCCTCTTGATTGAGATGGGTTATCTGATAATTTCGATATATGTATGGGCATATACCTATGAGAGTTATCTGTTGAGTTTTCCTGTGTGGATTACGTTTTCCTCTCCTTTGTGGATTGTGTTGAGTTATCCTGTGTGGATTTACTGTTTACTCTCCTTTGTGGATTGTGTTGTTCTATCCTGCGTGGGTATGCGTTTTGCTTTCCTGTGTGGACTGGGTTGTACTAGGGCTCGGACGTTGGAGCCGATCGGGGAATTGATGACTTAGGTATATGTATGGGCATATACCTAAGCCGTGTCAGATGTTACTTCGTGATTTTATCTCTCCTTTGTGGATTATCCTTTGTGGATTTCGGGAGACCTTGGGGGGTCTCAGGGTCCCTACTGAGTAGCTTATACTCACCCCTGCACGGGCTATGCCCGCACTTCGTGGTGTTGGTTGTAGATGACAGGCAGTGCTGATGGAGACCGAGTGTTCGAGGACTGGACGGTACCTGGAGGTGGACTACACGACGAGTCAGTACCCGGAGGTGGACTACACGACGAGTCAGTACCTGGAGGTGGACCACTGGGCGAGACGTGCTCGGAGCGGACGGCGGGACCCGAGGAGCATTGGAGCTATCTGTACCCACCCTTCAGGTGGGACTTCCAGAGGACGGCTCGACGCTGCAGTTTTTCCTTTCAGTTGCTGTTTTTCCTTTCAGTTGTACTTTACAGTTGGGCTTGTATTTCCGGCCCCTTTTTCTTTCAGCACAGCTTGTACAGTTTTTACTTAGTGTTTACTTTTCCGCTTGCTTACTCTGTGGTGCTTGTTTACTTTTCAAAGGCAATGCCTTCCCTTTTTGTTGGGATTTACGCCTTGGTGCTAGTCGCCAGCCCCTGGCCTATGGAAGGCGGGCTTGGGGTAGTCACGGCACGGGCCCCGAGGACGGGTCGTGAAAAATTGGTATCAGAGGTGGTCGGTTCTACCGCAGACTCTGATCTTTCTTCTATGTGAAGCAATAGTGTTTAGCGTATTGAGTGTGGTTATCAGTCCAGGGAGTCTAGTGTTGGTGTGGCGGCCGACGTATCCATACACCAGGACCCTGACTTCTGATTTCCGACTTAATGCACGAAAACATTGATTGCATGTGTGTTTCAAGTTTTCCTTGTGATTACTTGTGTCAGCTCACCAGGTATACTGTTCTGACCATGGTGCACTTGTTTCCTTTTCAGGATGGCACGACGACAGCAGCCAGCTAGGGTTCCCAGAGTAGGGCGCGACGACAGCCCGCCGAGTGACGAGGCCTCGGTACAGGGCCCGTTGACAGCAGAGGCACCGGCGGTACCTTTACCCGCCGAGCCCCCGATGCTTCCAGCACTGGCAGCTGACGACGCACGACGCCTTGGAGCTCTGCATGAGTTCCAGCGCCAGCGACCACCCAGGTTCCGTGGGGAGTTGGACCCCCAGGCAGCCGAGGACTGGCTGGAGGCAGTTGTTCGGGTTTTCAGATTAGTGAGGACACCAGCAGACCTCATGGTGATCCTCGCAGCGAGTCTCCTGCATGCGGCAGCAGGTAGATGGTGGAGCTTGATGCTCCAGGTGCACGATGAGGCCTCCCTCATCTGGACGGACTTCGAGATCCTCTTCCGCTCAGAGTTCATCCCGGCCACCCTCCGTACGGTGCGCATCCAGGAGCTTCTTCAGCTGCGGCAGGGCAGCTTGACGGTCGCTCAGTACGCGGCGAGGTTCACCGACCTTTCTCGGTACTCGACAGACATGGTACGGGACCCCTTCTTTCGGGCCCGGACCTTCGAGCAGGGATTGAGACATGAGATCAGGGAATCGCTGATCTCTCTTAACATCCCGACCCAGGCAGGAGTGCTAGAGCGAGCCCTTCTAATCGAGAGCTTCCTGGCTGAGTCCACAGCGAGACCTGCCGCAGGGCGGCAGATAGCGGAGTCATCGGCAGCAGGTAGCCGACGGATGACTCAGGGTTCCAGGCAGACCAGACCTACCGGTGGCCGACTGCACGACTCAGGCTCAGTTGTGCGGGGGAGCCGGGGTGGAGTCAGAGCCAGGCGTGCCGAGAGTGGGCAGTGTTACTCCTGTGGCGGGATTGGTCACATGGCTCGTGACTGTCCGACCCGCCATGCTGATGATCAGCAGTTAAGTGAAGAACCTCCTAGGTAGAGGCAGAGGTTCGACTGTGGCGGTCCGCAGGGAGGAGGCAGACGAGGCAGAGGAGCTGGCCGCGCAGCGGGAGGTGGGCGACGCTTTGAGGCTCTGCCACCACCACCACCAGGAGGTCCGCCCCAACCACAGGGAGTAGGTGAACATGTGAGAGCTCAGCTTCAGGCAGCCGAGGCCTTCGATCATGGAGCTCTGGGAGCAGATGGACAGGAGCAGAACTAGTGGATACGTCCTTTGTACTTCTGGTTCCTTGTTGCTTTTGTGTAGCGTCTTGTATTATGAGCTGCAATAATAAAAGACGCATACCTTTGTGATATTTTCGTTCCTGTCCTCTTTCGTGATGTTACTAAGAGGTTCCAGTTTTGGCTGTTGACTTGACCCTCACTTGTGAGACATCTACTGGAGGAGACCAGTTACCACACACTGATGCCGACAGTGTGACTCAACCCTTGGAGGCGAGAGTAACGGTTGGATCTCTTAGTAGTAGCGTCGAGGCCTTACGACGTCATCCTTGGTATGGATTAGTATCATCCATGTTAGGATTGACAGTTTTAGGCAAAGAATGTGGTTCATCCAGGGGATGAGACCAGGTTTCTCTTATCGGCAAAGAAGAAATCTTGCAACTCTTGTGGGACTAGAGATGGTCCGGGCCACGTCAGAGGAGGTCCAGGTCATCCAGGAGCGGATGAGGACAGCACAGAGCCGGCAGAAGTCATATGTTGACAGGAGGCGGAGGCCACTAGAGTTCGAGGATGGCGACCACGTCTTCTTGCGTGTCTCACCTCGACGTGGTTTGCGGAGATTTGGCCGAGGTGGCAAGTTGTCTCCCCGCTTCATCGGGCCTTTCCAGGTCCTCAGCAGGGTTGGCGAGGTGGCTTATCGCCTGGCTCTGTCACCTCAGTTGCACCGGGTGCACGACGTCTTCTACGTATCCCAGCTGAGGAGATACGTGCACGACCCGACGCACATCTTTGACTATGGGGAGCTAGACGTGGATGATGGGGCGACTTTTGCGGAGGTCCCGGTGGAGATAGAGGATCGACAGGAGCGGGTCCTACGTGGGCGATCGATCCCTCTTGTGCGCATCAGATGGCGGCACGGGAACCTCTAGGAGAGCACTTGGGAGCGGAAGGCTCAGATGCGTGCTCAGTACCGCCTTGTATCCCTAGTTTGTGTTGAAGCTTTACGGGGACGTAAAGCCCTGTGGTGGGAGTAATGTAAAGACCCGTAAATTTCAAGGAAATTTTTTTCTTAATTTTCTTTGGAATTTTACAAGAGCGCAGTTTCTGACGGCACCTGATTCCGAGGCCCGGTGTGCCCGGAATCATTTTCCGAAGTTTGGCTCGGGTACGTTCAGTGAACAGACGAGCGGGTTTTTCTAACTTTTGAACCGGTGCCCGGAATCGAATTCTGAGGGCACCGATGAAATCGCAGCACTGGTATTCTTTTAGAAACGCCTCTTCCGGAGTTGCGTTTGCTCGGGTGTGGTTTTTAATTTTCGGGCTTAAAGTTAAGAAATAAAATAATTTTGCGACAACTTTATTTTATTTCACTTAAGCCACTTGGAAGCCACTTGAAGCCACTTAAAGGCGGCTTGAACTGAGTTGAACTAGATAGGATGCTATCCGGAAATATCCTACCCCCTTGGTAGGATATTTGTGAGGTGGGGCCTGCACGAGCACCGCCGTTTCTTTCCGCTAAGAAACGCACCCGTGAAAACCCGTCTTAATGAAAGTCAACCGACGCGTTTTCTAAATTCTTAACAGACCATTAAATGGGCTGTTTCTTTCGTGAATTAAATGGCCTGTTTCTTTCGTTGAATTAATTCAACAAATTAATTCAATCGTTTCTTAACCGGTTTTCGTGTGTTGGCATGTTAATAAAATAAGACCAACCCAAAATCTTTTGAAAAGATTTGAGAGGATCCCTGTTTCTTCAGCTCCCTCATGAAGAACGCGAAGAACGCGAAGAACGCGAAGACCGCCGAACCCGGAAACCGACGACGCCTTCGTCCGAGACGTTCTTCCGATCTCTGATCTCCGATCACCGACCATTTGAGGTGAGTGATTTCGGATTTCCGCTCAAGGTTCTTTTCTTTTGGTTTTAAACACAGATTTAATTAATTACAATTTAAATCTGATGTTCTTGGTTTGTTGAGTTCGCCGACTCAACGCCGGTTTCCGCGACGACGTGACGCCTCCCCGCGACGACGCGACGATCCCTCTCTTCCGCGGCGATCTTATCCGCGAAGAACACCCACGCGCGACGATCATCAAGGTAGGGATTTCATTATGGGAATTACCCCCCTTTTTAAATTAATTCCCGTCGATGTTTCTTTAAAAATTTAAGAACTAGAATCAAAGAAACAATTTTATTTATTTAAAATTGTTGGTTCATGTGTTGAACTTTCTATAAATTTCTCCCGGTTGTTTATCTCTAACGCGGAGGGTGCGGGCCAAACGAACATGGCCCGACGACCCTCCGCCGTTCTTCGTTTTGTGAGGATTTGGCGGGCGATGACGGAACATGCTGCAACGGGTGTTTGAAGATCCCGCAGTGAAGAACGGATCCCGGGAGGAGCAACGGCGTAGACGGGAAGAAAAACGGGCCACCGGAGCGACGCCGGCGGCCCGCGGAAGTTACCGGCGGCGCCGGCGGCGCCGGCGGCCGGAGGAGGCGCTGGCGGCCGGAGGCGGCGCCGGCGGCCGGAGGCGGCGGCACCCCGCGGGTGTCCAGCGCGACACCCCGCGGGTGTCCAGCGCGACACCCCGCGGGTGCCGCGGGTGTCCAGGGCGACCCCCCGCGGGTGCCGCGGGTGTCCAGCGCGACACCCAGCGGGTGCCGCGGGTGTCCAGCGCGACACCCCGCGGGTGCCGCGGGTGTCCAGGGCGACACCCCGCGGGTGCCGCGGGGGTGTCACGCGGGGCGGCGGCTTTCCCCCGCGTCGGCCGCTCGGCCGCTCGGCCGAGCCGAGCCGGACCGGCCCTGGCCGGGCCGGGCCGGGCCAACCAGGGGGGGTCGGGCCGGGTCGGCCCGGGCCCGGACCCCCCCGTCTTCGGACGGACTTCGTTCAAATGGCCATATCTTGAGCTACGGGCCTCCAAACGACCCGCCGTCAGCGGCAACGCGATCCTTGGATCGAGATGGTCGTTTTGGTTTATCGCACTCAAAGTTTCGGAATACTTGGGGTTCAGCCGGGTTGGTTCGTACACGAAACCAACCGGGCCCTCAGAGCGGAAACGCTCATATCTTGAGCTACGGACGTCCGATTGACGTGTCGTCAGCTTTGTTGATTTCCTCTAAGTGAGACGGATCTTTTGGCATACTCCGCCCGAGGTTCGGACGCAGGGGGAGTGCGGTCGGGTTGGTTTTGCCTTAAAAACCAACCGGGCCCCTGGGACAAAAATGCCAATATCTCTCAGACCGGGCGTCCGATTGACGCGCCATCTGCGACGTTGAGTTCCTGTTGACGATACGGAACTTTTGGATACATCAACTTCGGACTTTGTGTCAGTTGATGTATCAGCCTCTCGGCTAGTGGAGCGGACCCTCCCGAACGAGCTTGATGTGTGCGGGAACCCTAGGCTGGCTGCGACTGCTACTTCGACAGCGACGACCGTGCAGAGATTCTCAGTGGACTGCGACGACTGTGCAGAGATCCTCTGTGGACTCCGACGACGACCGTGCAGAGATCCTCAGTGGACTGCGGCGACGACTGTGCAGAGATCCTTCGTGGACTCCGACGACGACCGTGCAGAGATCCTCAGTGGACTGCGGCGACGACTGTGCAGAGATCCTCAGCGGACTGCGACGACTCTGTTTCGGTGCGGATGTGCGTCGGGTTACGCTGTTCCGCCAGGACGCGTTCGCGCGTGCACCCGTCGACCCGAGGGGATGGACGCGCGGCTTGTGGCCCCGCAGTCCCGCTTTCCAAAGGCGGGCGGCATTCGTCCCTAATTCAGGGGCGTCTGCTCCTTGATCGAAACCGGGATGATGGGATGTCGGCTCCTCCTTCCGTGGACGTCTCCTCGGAACTCGTCGCCTAATCCGGGTCTCCCTCATAGATTTAAGAATGTTCGTGAATCTCGTTCCCGACGCCATATATTCATGGACACCGGTTAATTACGCTGCTTCTGCCCGGACGCCCCAAGGAGTCTGGTCGGGGCAGCAACCTGCGGTGAGGAGACCGGGTGGCTCTGGGTGTTGGGGGCGTGTCTTAACACGGCGACTCTGCATGTCTGCCTTCCGTCCCTAATAGGGCTTCTCGAAGGCGTGATGGCCTGAGGCATCCCGCACTGGGTGCGGGGAACTGTGTTACCTGAGGTTTTCCTCAGCTTCCCATGTTTAACACGGGGTATGCCGCGAGTTTAACGTCCAGCGGGGACGACATCGGACTGATCAACACGAGGAGTGGATCAGATGATAGAACCCCTTGCAGGGAACCTCCGACGCTGGGGCCAGCACATGGGCGGCTTCCCGAATGAAGTGGAGTGGAATGATATGGCATGACCCCACCGGGATGTGGCGGCCCGGGTAAGGATCAGGATGGATGATGGAGTGAAGAGCTTGGACCCCGTAGGGGCTTCCTACGTACCGTGCGTTAGCGCGGATCAAAGTCAGCGTAGTTCGGATATACAGTTTAACGTCATGCTGGACGTCGGCAAGCCGACTCACAAAGAGATCGAGGCCGCCGGGCGGAGGATTGAACCGAACCACCTCGCACAGAGGGGGATGGAACGGCCGGGTGGATCACAGTTTTACGTCATGCTGGACGTTAGCAAGCCGACTCACGAAGAGATCGAGGCAGTGGGGAAGGATTGAACCGAACCACCTCGCACAGAGGGGGATGGAATGGCCGTGTGGATCACAGTTTTACGTCATGCTGGACGTTGGCAAGCCGACTCATGAAGAGATTGAGGCTGCCTGGAGGAGGATTGCACCGAACCACCTCGCACAGAGGGGGATGGAACTGCCGGGTGGATCACAGTTTTACGTCATGCTGGACGTTGGCAAGCCGACTCACGAAGAGATCGTGGCGGTAGGGAAGCACAATGGAGATACACACATGCAGTCCCCCACAGAGGCGGATTCATAGGTGAATCAACGCAAGTGTGAACCCGGGAGGGGTCCACTGATGGACGAGCCGACGTAAATACGACCGGGACGACCAGGTGGCGGGCTTGAACCTCGGAGAGGCTTCCTACGTACCCTGTTTAGAAGACAGGGATCAAAGTCCACGTAGTTCGTTCTCTTTGCAACACTCCACCCCCGTGGGCGAAGGCCACTCCAATCCCGACATCCCTCCAGAGACGAGCGGGTGGGGGCCACATCCAAACCAGGAGGACCCTGCGCGCGAGGCACGAGATCGGGTGAAGCGGACGGTTTAACGTCTTTCCGGACGAAGTACAGTTTAACGTCGTGTGTTGAGGACGAAGCGGACGGTTTAACGTCTTGCCGGACGAAGTACAGTTTAACGTCGTGTGTTGAGGACGAAGATGCTTGGCAGTTTAACGTTTTGCAGCGCAGACAATGGTGCAGTTTAACGTCGTGCGGGATGTAAACACCTGGCAGTTTAACGTCTTGCAGCGCGGACGTGGCACAGTTTAACGTCATGTTGGACGTGGTGCAGTTTAGCGTCATGCAGGACGAATTACAGTTTAACGTCGTGCAGGACGAATAGCGTACAGTTTAACGTCTTGTAGCTGGGACGAAGTGCAGTTTAACGTCGTGCGGGACGTTGAAGCCGCCGATAGGTCCGTGTCACTTCGCGCGAGCCTAAGGGGGCCGCACGGGAAGACGACGCACGGTGCGGGCACCCGGGATGAGGGTCGTCGGGCGCCACGCAGGCGGGTACCCTCAGGGGGTCAAAGGGGGCGACCCTGGCGGTTTGCGCGCAAAAGAGGAGCTTTGCGCGCAATACCGTGGGTCGGCGCGCAAAAGAGGAGCTTGGGCCAGAACTTTGCGCGCGGATGATAGAGATTGCGCGCACCGGGCTTCGGATAGCGCGCGGGGGCAACGACTCATTCTTTAATCGAATGGCCACTTTGAAGAAGGGGGGGGTGCGCGCAATCGGGCTGGATTGCGCGCACCCCGGGGGCAATTGCGCGCAAGAGGCTTCTTTTGCGCGCGAATGCCTTTGGGTGAATATTTATTCAAAGGAAAGGAGCCAAAGGGATTGCGCGTGAAGGCGAACCCCAAGGTTTCTTGTGCGAAAGAAAGGAGGTTACCTGAAGATCGGCATTGCGCGCGGAAGGGGTTGGATTGCGCGCACGAGAGACCTTTCGAATTCTGGCAACCTTCAAACCGTCGGGGGTCGCCTTATATTTATAGGCAACCCCGGGCGCGAAATCCAGTTCGCGGGCGCGAAATTTGCTTCGCGGGCGCGGAATTCTCGTCGCGGGCGCGGAATCGGGCCCGGTGCGCCAGGGAGTCGCGCGGGCCACTGGCGCGCAAAATTGCGCGCCGGCCCGGCGCATTGCGCGCGTCCCGGGAGGTTTGCGCGCGGCTCATCAACTTTGCGCGCGTGTCTCCAAAATTCCGCGCAAGGCCTCCGGGCCCTCCGAAACATGCCTCCGACTCCAAATATGACCTCGCTTTCCGCATCCGGAGTTTTGTTTGGGAACAACGGACTTTTCCGGCGTCTAAAAAAGCCCCCCCTCATAATCTGATCAGCGAGAGGTCGCAACGATCGGGTTCCGAGGGAGACGCGAGAATGCCGAAGTCCTGGGTGGCGCGGGACGGTGGCGCGCAAAAAAGGGCGTCGGGCGCGAAATTTGCTGTCGCGGTCGCGCAAAGCGCTTTCCGCGCAGCGCGGACCCGGGCCTCGCCTATAAATAGGTGCCCTGGGCCCCCCGCACCGTACACTGGCCTTCCGCGCGATAAGCCTCTAAGATCTCGTGCGCGAAATTGCCTTTTCCGGCGCGGAATTCGCCCGCTCGTCGCGCAAACCTGTCCGGAATTCGGCCTTCTTTTGCGCGAACACCCGGGGTTTTACGCGACGGACTTCCCGATTGCGCGCCGTCCACTAGGATTGCGCGCCAACTCTCAAACTTCTCTACCAGCCTCGTCCGCTCCCGCACACTTCATCCCTTTACCCGCACGACTCCCGAAGCTTCTGAGATGGCCGCGAATCAAGGAAATGAGGGGGATGCCGCCACTCGCAGAGCTGAGATGGCGACGAACGAGGAGGTCTACGGAGCCAAGGAGATCGTTTCCAACAATCAATCCTTGTTCGACTTGCTGACGCCGTCCCAGAAGACATATCCACTGTCGGACAACCTGCCGCTCTGGAACTTCGGCATCCTAGAAGAGGTTCCGGTGCCAGGGTTCGAGGTTGATGCGCCACGGACCTGGGTGACTCGGGAGGACGAGCTTCCCCGCTATAACATCACCAACAATGGGCATTCTGCCAGGGAGACCAGACACTTAGATGTCTATGTCCTGAACCCGAGGACGCGAACCATCGTCGGAAGTGAGCCTACTGCGGAGAACTCTCCAGCCCTCTACTCGAGCATATATCGCCAGAGTGTCACCGACGACACCAAGGGCTGGCTGAAGGACTGGGACTTGCGATCTGGGGGCAATTTCACCAGTGAGTGGGCCCGGGCATTCTGGGTACGCCACACTTGCGATCACTTCGCGGAGGAGTTGCGGTACATCGGCCTGTTTGAGGCGGTGTGGACGTCGTAGTTCCACTTCTACCAGCAGTCCGAGCTCGGGCCGGAGCTGTTCACCCGCTGGTCCCCGGATACCAACACCTTCCATCTTCACCATGGGGAGGTCGGCATCGGTCTCTGGGACATCCACTGCATCGGAGGTATCCTGCTGGAGGGTTACCAGTACGATGAGTTCCTGCCTCCGAAGAACACCTGGGAAGACAGGTCACGGACTCCCATTCTGACCTGGCATCTGCTTGACCTGGCTACGCAGCGGCTCGGGATCAAGGACTTCCAGAAGGACATAGCCTACAAGGAGTGGTTCGTCCAGTTCTTGGAGCATGACCCGGCGGTCAAGATGTCAGGCAGGGGGAAGCGGTGCCCGACCGCGGCTCAGAGGAGCCGGAACGGGTCGTACTGGCGGGTCCTGGAGACGGGCGACTACCGCTCATGGGGGTACCGCGTCATCGAGGCCCGGGACCCAAATGTCCGGTACGCGGCGTTCTTGGCCACCTTTCTGAGTGGGTGGCTCCTGCCAGTGCGGGACGCGAGAATGGGCGTTCGCCCGGCGACACTGGCGATGGCGGGCGCTATGGCCGCCAACATAAGATACAACCTCGGGGTCCCAGTGTTGGCTAAGCTGTACGCCATCCTGGGACGCATCTCACGAGGGGGGTCGCCACGAAGGATCTGTGGGCCCTTCCAATTCTTCCACGGCTGGGTGGCTGCTCACCTTGGCGGGTACACGTTTCCGAACGCCATCATTCCTCCGGGCAACGGCCTGCGACCCTCCCTGCTGAACATTGCGGGGGTCGCTCTGATGACCCTAAGTGAGGAGGGCGTGAGGATTCGGATTGGAAATCACGCCAATTTCAACTTCAGCCCGTTCCCCACTCCCGTCGGCCAGATGATCGACAATGGGCAGGGTCCGCTGGAGCAGCATGAATACTTCCTGAACATGCGGGGCGGGGTGCTCGTGGCTCGGATCGACGGGAAGGTGATCTGCGAGCCTTACGTGCCAACCCGGTTTGCCAGGCAGTTCGGGTGCCTTCAACGGATGTCGAAGAGGGTATTCACTGCTGTCCGGGAGGAGACGAACCCCGGCGTCCTTCGCCAGATGTGGCTGATGTTCGTCGCCTTTGGCTCTGGCGACATCATCACTCTCCCTCCTACCGGGGTCGATGCAGGCCTGGCAACCGAGTACGCCGAACACTGGGCCATCGCGTACCCTGAGGGGCTTCTACGGAAGCCAGTTCGGCGGCTCGAGGTCACCCGTGCGGAGACCGGGCGTCAAGGAAGGAGGCGAGGCGCCGTTACACGGGGGAGAACGGAGGCGCGCCAAGCAGCGGAGCCGGCGCGGGTAGGGACTTCGGCGGCGGGCACATCGCAAGCTGCCGCCAAGACTTCAGCGCCCAGAGAGGGGGCACATGCGGCGGTCGGGGAGCGGACCAGGAAGCAGGTAAGGCGTCTGCTCGAACCCTCCCATGATGCAGTCTTCCCGGCGCTGTCGTCGGCCTGGATGACCCTGCGGCAGTCACTGGGGATCGACGCCATCTGGCGAAAGATACTTAGAGAAGGAATCCATCTGCCAGAGGTCGGGCGCCTCCATATCGCCGACAGGGTGGACTTCAACCGGCAGTATGCGTATCTGACGGCCATGGACGAGTACGCGCGCCAACGTGGTCAGCGTGCGGAGCCATCCCTTCTGGTGAAGGTGATGCTCGGTCTAGAACCCGCTCCAAAACAGATGCCGCCGGCAGAAGATGACAGTAGCAACGACTCCGAGGAAGAGGAGGAGATGGGGGAGGATGAAGGATCCGAGGGAAGATCCCACCAGGGGAGCCCACGGGAGAGCGGCGAGGTGGCCGGCTCTGACAATGTTGATGTCACTGAGCTCCTCGAGGTCCGCTTCTATCCCTACTCAACCTGCTTCATCCATTCTCTTATGCAGCTTCTAACCCATTTCTCCACCTTTCTCAGGAGCGTACGGATGTTGGTCAGGCGTCCTCAGCGGGAGTAGGAGAGGCGCCAGCAGGACAAGGCGGGGGCCAGACGCCCATTATTGAATCGACAAGCGCTGAAGGGTCCCCTGCTGCAACTGTTCCTGCGGCGGCCGTGGCAGCGGAAGATGACGCTCTGAACTCCCGTAAGTCTCCTTACTTTACTGCTGGTGCTTGCCATTGACGATCCATGACTAACCATGGCATTCCCTGCGCAGTGATCTCAACACTGGAGGCTCATCTGGTTGCCGAACCCGGGCCATCCACGAGTGGACCGGCGGCAGACATGCCGCCTGCTCCGGAACAGACTTCCCGCACCGAGCTGGCCCCACCAACTGCTGATCAGGGGGCTGCGGACGTCGGCGGTGCTGACATCGGAGAGAGGTCGGGGGCTGACGAGGGTGTCAACGCCGCTGGGGAGAGAGAAGAAGGTCTCCCAGATGTTGGGGAACCTATCCCCCATGAGGACATCCCAGGGGCGGACCCTGCAGCAGACCTGTTGGCTGCCTTCCCTGCCTACCGGCCTGCCGACCCCGAGGAGATGGACGACTCGGACGTGGAGGCGGTCGAGGAGAGCCGGATAGCGCGCCGAAGGGGGTGGAAGTGCATCCAGCGCTTCCTCAAGCGAGACCCATCGGAGTGGCTGGGGCGCATGGGATCACTCCAAACCTGGCTGTGCTTCCTGTGTGCCGGGGGAGCTAATGCTCAATGCCTCCATCTGACGGTCCGTGATTTCATGTCCGAAAAGATGCACGAGAGCCGCCGGCATGCCGACGTCGCACAATGTCGGGACATTTCGGAGAGCACGCGGGCACTCCTCGCGGCGGAGCAGGAAGTCCGGCGTCTCGAAGGGCTGGCGGCAGAGAAGGAGGCCTTCGTCGCAGCGTGTACTGAGCTTGTGGAGCAACTATCGGCCCAACTGATCGACGCCCAGGTATAGCTGACGGAGGCGGGCCAACAGATGGTCACAATCCAAGTCGAGCGGGAGCATGCACAAGCCAGAATCGACGAACTGCGTGCTGCGACCGCCGACAAGGATAGGGCACGCAGAGAGCGAGAAGCAGCTCTGGAGGCCGCCAGCCAGAGGGTAGCGGCGTTAGAAAGACTTATCCAGCACGCTAATCCCTAGGGGCTTTATTTTTGCCACTCCCAGAACATTTGCTTCCGCTACTCAATATTTTGATCCATTTGTATGAATCACCATATTTATCTGCATCTTTTGGTTTAACATGCTCGACCACAATTCATTGTCTTGCGGGAGCGTTAACCAAGCTTCAGGCATCCGCAATTGGGCCTGGATTTCTAGAGAAAAGAGGGAGGTCATTCCTAGGAAAGGAGACCTCAAGCCTAATCAATGTATCATCCCCCCAACTTGTTCCGACACACGAGCGGGACAATGCTAGGGGCGTTGAGATTTTATCCGAACATAGGGAAATGAGAAAGGGTGAATCGCGCGTCCCGAATTCAGAAATCCACAACGGTTGGCCTTCCAGGAAATGCCCAAGACGGCAAGCGGACAATGGATCAATCGACCATACTACTGCGATAGACGGACCGAAGGTCATCGTCCATATTGTAGGAGGCAGATCACATGTCATCATCAATGCCGCTTTGGGGGTTCCTTCAGGCACAAGGGTGGAAATCCAGATCAACAGGGTATGCGAAGCGTGGGGCGAAGTGACGATTTGTTCGGATAGAATCCAACGCTCTCAAAATTGCGCCACCGTGGGGAAAGCGTATTAGGCGGATGCACTAATCTGGCCGTGAATCACCCCAATTCTGAGACAGAACCTCTTTGACGAGGAAACCGTCGCTTCCCATCATTGCGATGGGGCATCCCGAGCTGAATCGGGGAGAATATCACAACTGCACCACTCTACCCGAAGTCAGGCCAGACGGCCGGCGACGAGGAGGGGCGGGACTTAGCGATCCCTGAGGCTGGACCCGATTCGAAATGCCCGGGCGTTCCTACGTACTCCATCAGGCTGGAGATCAAGCCACACGTAGTTCTGAAAGTGCAGTTTAACGTCATGCAGGACGTAGAACCCCGTTTGGGGAGATCTTAGTTTAGGGTCGTAGAGCTCGGACCATAGGGGCATATCTTAGTTTAAGGTCTTAGAGCTCGGACCATAAGGGTAGATCTTAGTTTAAGGTCTTAGAGCTCAGACCATAAGGGTAGATCTTAGTTTAAGGTCTTAGAGCTCGGACCATAAGAACCTCAAAGTACGCCGCATCGTGGTCCTATCCCCTGGATATGCGAAGATGCACTGGGGGATAGTGTCAAGAGTGTTGAGATTTTGCCTGGTCAGAATGGGAGGTGGAACATGCGATGTGAATCATGCGGCCATTCACTCAAGGACTGGGGGAACCGGCGTAACGATATGGGAGTACTGCCAACCGTGGCGGAAAAGCAGCATCAATATCGCACTAACCGTTGATGGAATGAGGCAGCAAATGAGCATCGACCGCTCAATCGCAGGATTCATATCGATTTGCTGCCCGAGGCCATTGGGGGCACCAGCCCGAGTCGGTGGGAGAGCACTGAGGAATTGTTTCCAAACCGTTCACTGGGGCTCCACCCAGGGCGTAGGCGGTGGGTCCGAATGAAAGGGAGCACGAAGCCTGAAAATGGAAGGAACTTGACCAAGCTAAACCTGAACCTCCTGGCAATAAACCAGAGTACTCTTGACACCAGTGGACCACTGCAAGGGGTCGAGGGACACGCCTTGAGGGTGGCCTGAAGGCGGCGGACACCCCAGAGAAGGGGGGAATCTTTAAGAGGTGGGGGCTGGACCCGAAGTTTCAAACATCCGGGCGTTCCTACGTATCCCATGAGGATGGGAATCAAGCCACACGTAGTTCTTGAAGCGCGGAGCAACACAATCGGGCACCAGCGCGGGGAAGGGTGCGGGTCTGACCCTCGCACACAGAAGAAGCGGTATTTGATATTTCTTGTTTGTCCTTAAAGATGGATGGTTTTTCGTGCAGCGACATGCCTGTGATTAAGGAATCCCTGGCGTCGCCACAATAATCAAGCCATGAAAGGCATTGATGAATGGCGTGGTTATTAACCAGCGCCCAACGTGAGTGTCCCCTGAGGAGAACATCACGATGCAGTGCCGTTTCTCGTCGGGCGGCCAAGACGATCACAGTTTACGGTCGTGTGGTAGGACCAGACAACACAGTTTAAGGTCGTGTGGTTCGGACCATGGAGGAATCCTCTTATCGCGATACGGCGGACTCAATGGAGGTGGGAACATACCCAGCCCTGCGGTCACGCACTATTCCAGGGGAAGGATCCTGGGATAGGGGCCTGCGTATGTCCATCACCCGAGGGGCAGAGATGCTAGCCTCCAGATATACTGGGCCCAAAACGCGATTGTTCGGGCGACTCCTTCCTCCTTATGGGGACGAGGGTCCAGCTATACACGGCCCTTAGGGAGGACATCAGCATATACCCTTGGTGCTCAGATCGTGGGAGCCTCGACAGACACCATTATCCTGGTTGGCCTGCCTAACGTGTAAAGGTGTACTGAAGGTCAGTATGAAGAGAGTGTCGAGATTCCACTACAACGCACAAAGGCGGAGTGTGATGAGGACCGTGCAACCAATGTTCGGAGCCTAAAAGAGCCGACATGGCGATCAAGGATGTCGCTGACCATATTCGCAACACAACATCTGATCGCGTCAGCCCAGAACTGGGAAAACAAACGAGTATCAACCGCTCAATCGCAGGATTCATATCGATTTGTGGCCCAGGACCCGCCGGTAAATCGACCCGGAGCGGTAGGAGAGCACTGAGGCATCGTACCCAAACCGCTAACGAGGATCCCTTTGAGTGAAGGCTCGAACAAGAGGAAGCGCGCGGCCCGACAAGCAACACATGACTTGTCGGGATTGAATCCGACACCACGGGTCATAGACTGAAGTACCCAAAACATGTTAACAGATCACCAGAAAGGGTCGGAGGACTCACCCTGAGAGCAACCAAAAGACGGTAGATCCCCGTGATCAACCAAGATACGGGGCTGGACCTGAGACACAAGCGTCCAGGCGGTCCTACGTATCCCATAAGGATGGGAATCAAGCCGCACGCAGTTCTTGAAGTGCAGTTTAATGTCATGCAGGACGAAAAGAGAAAAAGGGGGGAGCAGAAGGCATCCCCAAACGTGGGGGGCGTACAGCGTGGCGAGCAAACCGACGTGGATGAGGGCATAGCCCCGCGCTCACACCATACGCCGCACACCCGGGGGCAACTGGGCCGAAGGCCCGAGATAGGATGGAAATTCCTGAAGGATGGGGTTGAGCCTGAAACATGAAGGTTCAGGCGGTCCTACGTATCCCATAAGGATGGGAATCAAGCCGCACGTAGTTCTTGAGAGGCAGTTTAATGTCATGCAGGACGAATGCTGAACAGTTTAACGTCTTGTAGCTCGGACGTAGTACAGTTTAACGTCGTGTTGGACGAATGCTAAACAGTTTAACGTCTTGTAGCTTGGACGAGGTACAGTTTAAGTTCATGTTGGACGAAACACTTGGCAGTTTAACGTCTTGCAGCACGGACGATATGCTAGGCAGTTTAACGTCGTGCAGCTTGGACGTATGCAGTTTAACGTCGTGCAGAACGTGGTACACTCAGACGAAGTACTGCTTGAGGAACCTAGCATTGGTGGGAGGAGTGACACGCTCACCATCCATAGTCGCTAGGGAGTACGCGCCATTGGGATAAACTTTGTGGACGACAAGAGGTCCCTCCCACTTGGGCTCCAACTTGGGTGGCTTCCTGCCGGGGATCATTGGCGCTCTTAGGGCTAGCACTAGGTCACCCTGCAGGAAGGAGCGGAGGCGAACCTTCTTATTGAAAGCTCGAGCCATTCTGCTTTGATGCCTCTCCAAGTTGTGCAAGGCGCGAAGTCTATTCTCATCCAGTGCTTCCAACTCGACTAGACGGGCTTCAGCAGCTCTGTCCGGCGCTTTCTGGTCGTAGACTGTAGTGCGCAAGGACGGTAACTGGATCTCGATGGGCAGGACGGCCTCAGCTCCATACACCAGGGAATAAAGGGTCATCTGGGTGGAATTGCGGGTCGTCGTCCGATAAGCCCAGAGGGCGTTGGGGAGCTTGTCCGACCAACTCTTCTTGTTCTGACCAACCATCTTTTGCAGAATGTTAGAGAGGGTTTTGTTAAACGCCTCGATCTGCCCATTTGCCTGCGCATGGTAGCGAGATGTGTGGTTCGAGCGAATGTTGTATTTGGCGTACAACTTCTTCAACTCGGCTGCTCGGAAATCGGCTCCGTTATCCGTGAGGATAGCGTGAGGCACTCCAAATCGATGAATGATGTTGGAGGTCACGAAGTCAGCGATCGAACAGGATTTGACCTCTCTGAGCGGAATCGCCTCTGCCCATTTGGAGAAGAAGTCTGTGGCGGTCAGAATGAACCGGAACTGGCGAGCCGTCGTCGGCGGGTAAGGTCCCACAACGTCCATCCCCCAGACTGCAAAGGGCCAAGAATACCTGGTTGTATGGAGAGGCTCCGGCGGCCGATGCACAAAGTTCGCATGAACCTGGCACGCATGGCACCTCCTGGCATACTCGATGCAGTCATGGATCATGGAGGGCCCGAAGTATCCCAACCTCCGAATCTGGTGGGACAGCTTCGGCCCAGTCTGATGGGCGCCGCATGAACCAGCATGAACCTCTTGCATGACTCGCAGGATCTCAACTCCCTGAAGGCAACGGAGGAGAACACCATCAAATCCGCGTCTATAGAGGATCTGCTCCAGGCCGGGACTGCTCTGGAGGACAAACTGCGATGCGCGGCGTCGAACTCGCTCGCGTTCAGCCCGATCCGGCGGGAGAATACCATGTTGGAGGTACTCAACCAAAGGCGTCCTCCAATCAGGGGATGGTTCGACTGCCATATCTGAGGTACTCGGGGCTCCGGGCACAGGGGCAACCGCGGTGAGATTACTTACCGACGGGCCGCGATCTCCCTCCGGGATAACGGGAGCGATGAGCCTGCGGCGCGTCACGCGGACGGTCAGGTTATCTTGTTCAGGCTCTGCAAGTGACGCAGCAAGGCTGGCCAAAGCATCTGCTCGACCGTTCTGCGACCGGGGAATATGGACAATTTCTGGCCAAGAAGGGAACCGGGGCTATGCCCTCATTCATGTCGGGTTCACCATTTTTCTGTTTTGGTGCGGATGTGCGTCGGGTTACGCTGTTCCGCCAGGACGCGTTCGCGCGTGCACCCGTCGACCCGAGGGGATGGGCGCGCGGCTTTTGGCCTCGCAGTCCCGCTTTCCAAAGGCGGGCGGCATTCGTCCCTTATTCAGGGGCGTCTGCTCCTTGATCGAAACCGGGATGATGGGATGTCGGCTCCTCCTTCCGTGGACATCTCCTCGGAACTTGTCGCCTAATCCGGGTCTCCCTCATAGATTTAAGAATGTTCGTGAATCTCGTTCCCGGCGCCATATCTTCATGGACACCGGTTAATTACGCTGCTTCCGCCCGGACGCCCCAAGAAGTCTGGTCGGGGCAGCAACCTGCGGTGAGGAGATCGGGTGGCTCTGGGTGTTGGGGGCGTGTCTTAACACGGCGACTCTGCATGTCTGCCTTCCATCCCTAATAGGGCCTCTCGAAGGCGTGATGGCCTGAGGCATCCCGCACTGGGTGCGGGGAACTGTGTTACCTGAGGTTTTCCTCAGCTTCCCATGTTTAACACGGGGTATGCCGCGAGTTTAACGTCCAGCGGGGACGGCATCGGACTGATCAACACGAGGAGTGGATCAGATGACAGAACCCCTTGTGGGGAACCTCCGACGCTGGGGCCAACACATGGGCGGCTTCCCGAATGAAGTGGAGTGGAATGAAATGGCATGACCCCACCGGGATGTGGCGGCCCGGGTAAGGATCAGGATGGATGATGGAGTGAAGAGCTTGGACCCCGTAGGGGCTTCCTACGTACCATGCGTTAGCGCGGATCAAAGTCAGCGTAGTTCAGATATACAGTTTAACGTCATGCTGGACGTCGGCAAGCCGACTCACAAAGAGATCGAGGCCGCCGGGGCGGAGGATTGAACCGAACCACCTCGCACGGAGGGGGATGGAACAGCCGGGTGGATCACAGTTTTACGTCATGCTGGACGTTAGCAAGCCGACTCACGAAGAGATCGAGGCAGTGGGGAAGGATTGAACCGAACCACCTCGCACAGAGGGGGATGGAACGGCCGGGTGGATCACAGTTTTACGTCATGCTGGACGTTGGCAAGCCGACTCATGAAGAGATCGAGGCTGCCTGGAGGAGGATTGCACCGAACCACCTCGCACAGAGGGGGATGGAACGGCCGGGTGGATCACAGTTTTACGTCATGCTGGACGTTGGCAAGCCGACTCACGAAGAGATCGAGGCGGTAGGGAAGCACAATGGAGATACACACGTGCAGTCCCCCACAGAGGCGGATTCATAGGTGAATCAACGCAAGTGTGAACCCGGGAGGGGTCCACTGATGGACGAGCCGACGTAAATACGACCGGGACGACCAGGTGGCGGGCTTGAACCTCGGAGAGGCTTCCTACGTACCCTGTTTAGAAGACATGGATCAAAGTCCACGTAGTTCGTTTCTATTTGCAACACTCTACCCCTGTGGGCGAAGGCCACTCCAATCCCGACATCCCTGCAGAGACGAGCGGGGTGGGGGCCACATCCAAACCGGGAGGACCCTGCGCGGCGAGGCACGGGATCGGGTGAAGCGGACGGTTTAACGTCTTTCCGGACGAAGTACAGTTTAACGTCGTGTGTTGAGGACGTTGCGGACGGTTTAACGTCTTGCCGGACGAAGTATAGTTTAACGTCGTGTGTTGAGGATGAAGATGCTTGGCAGTTTAACGTCTTGCAGCGCGGACGATGGTGCAGTTTAACGTCGTGCGGGACGTAAACGCCTGGCAGTTTAACGTCTTGCAGCGCGGACGTGGCACAGTTTAACGTCATGTTGGACGTGGTGCAGTTTAGCGTCATGCAGGACGAATTACAGTTTAACGTCGTGCAGGACGAATAGCGTACAGTTTAACGTCTTGTAGCTGGGACGAAGTGCAGTTTAACGTCGTGCGGGACATTGAAGCCGCCGATAGGTCCGTGTCACTTCACGCGAGCCTAAGGGGGCCGCACGGGAAGACGACGCACGGTGCGGGCACCCGGGATGAGGGTCGGTCGGGTGCCACGCAGGCGGGTACCCTCAGGGGGTCAAAGGGGGCGACCCTGGCGGTTTGCACGCAAAAGAGGAGCTTTGCGCGCAAATACCGCGGGTCGGCGCGCAAAAGAGGAGCTTGAGCCAGAACTTTGCGCGCGGATGATAGAGATTGTGCGCACCGGGCTTCGGATAGCACGCGGGGGCAACGGCTCATTCTTTAATCGAATGGCCACTTTGAAGAAGGGGGGGGTGCGCGCAATCGGGCTGGATTGCGCGCACCCTGGGGGAAATTGCGCGCAAGAGGCTTCTTTTGCGCGCGAATGCCTTTGGGTGAATATTTATTCAAAGGAAAGGAGCCAAAGGGATTGCGCGCGAAGGCGAACCCCAAGGCTTTCTTGCGCGAAAGAAAGGAGGTTACCTGAAGATCGGCATTGCGCGCGGAAGGGGTTGGATTGCGCGCACGAGAGACCTTTAGAATTCTGGCAACCTTCAAACCGTCGGGGGTCGCCTTATATTTATAGGCAACCCCGGGCGCGGAATCCAGTTCGCGGGCGCGAAATTTGCTTCGCGGGCGCGGAATTCTCGTCACGGGCGCGGAATCGGGCCCGGCGCGCCAGGGAGTCGCGGGGGCCACTGGCGCGCAAAATTGCGCGCCGGCCCGGCGCATTGCGCGCATCCCGGGAGGTTTGCGCGCGGCTCATCAACTTTGCGCGCGTGTCTCCAAAATTCCGCGCAAGGCCTCTGGGCCCTCCGAAACATGCCTCCGACTCCAAATATGACCTCGCTTTCCGCATCCGGAGTTTTGTTTGGGAACAACGGACTTTTTCGGCGTCTACAGACTCCTGCACTCAGCGATCCTACGTGGATCAGTGCTTCAGGTCCTGCGTGGGCCCGATCCTGTGTGGTTCCGATCCTGTGTGGGTCATCTCTCAGCGGTTCTGTGTGAGCCAACTCCTACAGGTCCTGCGTGGGCCCGATCCTGTGTGGGTCACTGCGAGGATAGTACCTATCGATCCTTCGTGGGTCCGACGTCTCAGATGGTTCAGTGATCATCTTTATCATCATCCGAAGAAGCATACCTGTGTGAGCTGAATCTTCTGTTTTACTCGATAGAGGTGGTGCGCTTGGTTGTAGCGGCAGACCTGCGATACTGGAGACGAGCGTACGGAGTACGGAGACCGTGTAGCCCGCTGAGACCTGAAGACTGCTCGACCGACTCGACTTGGAGTGAGTCGACTAGCCCAGTGGACGGAGCGCCCGGTATTTGGTGGCAGACCCACGGCGGACGGAGTGCCTGGTAGTTGGCAGCAGACCCGCGGTACTCGACTAGAGGAGTACCACTGTAGGCTATTTGGGTGAGCGCTCGGTATTTGGCAGCAGACCCTTAGCGGACGGAGCGCCCGGTAGTTGGCAGCAGACCCGCAGTACTCGACAGGAGGAGTACCTCAGCAGTCTTAGGTTAGTGAGAAGTACCTCGGAGTCGTGACAGGACCACTGTACACTTCAGAGATGGGGCTCTTCAGCAGTTATGTTTTTGATAATGAAAATCCTGGTTTGAGCTGAGTCAATGATCCTTGTGTTTCCTCTTGATTGAGATGGGTTATCTGATAATTTCGATATATGTATGGGCATATACCTATGAGAGTTATCTGTTGAGTTTTCCTGTGTGGATTACGTTTTCCTCTCCTTTGTGGATTGTGTTGAGTTATCCTGTGTGGATTTACTGTTTACTCTCCTTTGTGGATTGTGTTGTTCTATCCTGCGTGGGTATGCGTTTTGCTTTCCTGTGTGGACTGGGTTGTGCTAGGGCTCGGACGTTGGAGCCGATCGGGGAATTGATGACTTAGGTATATGTATGGGCATATACCTAAGCCGTGTCAGATGTTACTTCGTGATTGTATCTCTCCTTCGTGGCTTATCCTTTGTGGATTTCGGGAGACCTTCGGGGGTCTCGGGGTCCCTACTGAGTAGCTTATACTCACCCCTGCACGGGCTATGCCCGCACTTCGTGGTGTTGGTTGCAGACGACAAGCAGTGCTGATGGAGACCGAGTGTTCGAGGACTGGACGGTACCCGGAGGTGGACTACACGACGAGTCAGTACCCGGAGGTGGACTACACGACGAGTCAGTACCTGGAGGTGGACCACTGGGCGAGACGTGCTCGGAGCGGACGGCGGGACCCGAGGAGCATTGGAGCTATCTGTACCCACCCTTCAGGTGGGACTTCCAGAGGACGACTCGACGCTGCAGTTTTTCCTTTCAGTTGCTGTTTTTCCTTTCAGTTGTACTTTACAGTTGGGCTTGTATTTCCAGCCCCTTTTTCTTTCAGCACAACTTGTACAGTTTTTACTTAGTGTTTACTTTTCCGCTTGCTTACTCTATGGTGCTTGTTTACTTTTCAAAGGCAATGCCTTCCCTTTTTGTTGGGATTTACGCCTTGGTGCTAGTCGCCAGCCCCTGGCCTATGGAAGGCGGGCTTGGGGTAGTCACGGCACGGGCCCCGAGGACGGGTCGTGACAATAGTATAATATATATTTATATTGGTATAATATATATGTTTATTGTATGTTATAATATAATATAATATATATTTGTATATGTATATATATATTTATTTGAATATTATATTGGTATAATATATAATATATAATATATAATATAAATTTGTATATATATTAATATTATAAATAAATAAACAAAAATTTAATATATTTATATTTATATTCGTATAATATATATATAATGTATTTTTATTTGAATGATATATATATATATATATATTTGTATAATATATATTTGTATAATATATATTTGTATAATATATATTTGTATAATATATATTTTTACAATATATATTTATATTTTCATAATATATTTATACAATATACTATATATTTTATTTTTATTATATATATATATATATATATTAGTATAATATATACTAAAAATTTATACAATATAAATATATACATAATATAGATATGAATAAATTAATATATATTTGTTTAAATATATACCATACTTATATGTGTGTATACATTAATATAAAGGTATTTAAAATATAATAAAAATGTACAGATAATATAAATATGAAAACATTAATGTATATTATATATATATAATATAGAATACTTATATTTATGTATACATAAATATAATGTCATTAATATATAACATAAAGGTATATAACTTAATTGTATACATAATATCAATACCAATACATTAATATATATGTGTGTGTGTGTAAGGTTGTATATTAAAAATTTTTAAGTATTGTAATAATAATATTTATTTCTATAAATATTTTAATATATATAAATACAAACATGAGTTTGTTTTAGAATATCATCTATCAAAGTTTGAAAATCATGTGATGGCCTTCAATGGAATGTTGGTTCGAAACTTGGTTGATGAATATTAATTTTATTCGGTGTGTAGGGTAGGCATGTTGTCATTGTGGATGGGAGGAGGGGATCATGTTGGTGCTCTCTTATTAGGGGAGGGTAGTGGGATTCCATGTTTGTTGATGCGGGACGACTGCACCGAGAGGAGGCATCTCCAAATGTGTTTACAAAAAAACATATAATTTTGTCGTGATCGTGAAATGCCCCAAAATCAATCCAATTTTATCTAAAATATATATATTTAACAGTGGTTGTTATAAACTAATAAAATGATATCAAATATTTCTAAATGATGTCCAGTATTTTAACGGTGGTTTTAAATAAAGTTTTCCCAAAAAATTAGAGGGGGTTAAAAACTCGTCAAAATTAATTACTTCAAATTTCTCCCTTACAATCACTTATGAAAAATTGCCACTAACTAGAGTGGGAAGACACTTTAGAACTGGTTTTGTATAACCGGCTCAAAAGTGTTTAGAAGGGGTTATAACCCCACTCTAAATAAAAACAACAACCCCCTCTAATCGCACTATTTTTTAGTTCATTCTATTTTGAATAAGGTCTTAAAATATCATATTGTAGTTATATTTGGATGAATATAAATGATTGAATGAAATCATTTAAAAAATTTAAGTCAATTAAATGAATTTAAACAATGAGTTATTGTTTCATTTTATAGGAAATTTTATGAGGAGTGGATACCTAGTAGTTCAAATAATTTATTCCCTTGTAATTTTGAAAGAATATAAGAGATCTTCTTATAGGAACTGGAATTTAAAAAATTAAATGTTTTGGTAGATAATTTATTATATTTTAAAGACAAATAGTTTTGATCCTTCATTACGTGGATCTTGAAGAAAAATCTTTAAAATATATTGATTTATTATCCCATTTATTAAGCTTTTGAAATACTTTATTTTCTTTAAAGAGTATATTTTTATGGGAGAATGTTCTAGATTGGGAACCTATAAAAAGAGAGAGAAGGATATTGGCAGATGTTCCTGCCTGAACCTATTTACAAAACTAAATAATGGGGAAATAATATAGTTTATCAATACTTCATTACATATAATATTCATGTAATACATCAGACTATAGAGGATAAAAATATTTTGATAGAATTTCAATGAAATTATATTGTAAATAGAGACACCCTGATAGGGGGTGTAAATCAGGGTGTAGCTCAAATAAAAATTTATATTTTCATAAAAAAAAAATTCTTTTACAATAATGTTCCCATGGTAGTAGGAACCATTTTCAACATGAAACTATTTATCTTTCTATCATTGAAAATAATACAAATATACAAGAAATTAAAGCATGTAGAGAACACAAATGTTTTACATGGTTCACTATAATGGAATTCCTCAAAGAAGAACATGATTATAATGTGTTGATATGCCAGGATCTAGTATGCTTCATTGTTATATAGATACAAGTTCATTTGTTGTCACTATGCACTATGGAACAAATCATTACAATGTTTCGTTTTTAATCACTCCTCACCCAAGGGAGACTTCATTCTCTTCATATCCACGCACTATGAGAGGATCTACTAGGGAAATGTTCTGTTGGACCCTTCTTATCTTAATGATCACAAACTCATGTTAATTAAATTTTTAATGGTTTGACTATTTTTTTATGGAGTGTTATAATATAAGTCAGTATAGGAATATTTAGATATGTGTTGAAATAACTCAACATTGGGAATAAGTCATTGCTAGTAATGTCTCACCGCCATGATGACCAACCATTAGATGAGTTACCTTTGAGGATGAGTCACTACTAGAAAGGAATCACTATTAAGGGTGAGTCACCACTAGAAAATACTAACCATTGAGGATGAGTCACCTCCAAGAATGTCTCAATACTAAAAAATATTTTCCGCCACGAATGAGTCACCATCAGACTAGACTGACCGCCATACTTTACCCACTACCAGAGCGAAGTCTCCCCCAGACTTCACCTACCCCCGAGAATATCTCACTAATAGAATGACCTATTATGATAAAAGTCATTGTTCAGATGAGTCACTATTTGTATGAGTCACCATTGGGCATGAACTACCTCCAGATGACCTAATATCAACCTAACTCACTACTGGATTGTCTCAGCACCATACATTAGTTGCTACTAGACTAAATCGCCATCGCTACTCTGGGATATTTAAATTAAATATTTCTAATGGATATATTATCAAATTTAATGCTGATTTTTGTTTTAATGAGTATTCTTAAACTATTGCGGGGAAGATTAAAGAGTGTTTCAGAGATAAGTATGAGGATATATGATACGCATATGATTGTTCCTCGAATGGTATCTTAATCCTGCATTGATATATTTTCAAAGAAGTCACCCTCATGTACAATGATGGAATGAATTAACTCATACTGGATGAGTGAAAACAGATGATCAAGTGTGTCATTTGTTAGAGAGATTAACATAAATTATTATTTCCTACACACAACTATGGAAGGGTAGAACACACTAGACATTCAAAACCTTCCCTACAGTCAGAGAAAATAGATCTTACGATGCTCTGTTTCACTATCAATTTCAGAAATATGACTCGAGTTCCACTCCAAGCTACATCCAAGGAGACTCAAACTTTTAGAGCACATCAAATCAAGAAATTATTCATTCTCTATATATTTATACTTACTTAATCTTTTTCACTTAATTTTAGGTACTAAGAGGTTTACCCTATTTATTAAAAAACACTATATCTTTCCTTATAACTGCATGATAAAAGATATCTTCTTTATTTTCTATACATTTTTTTACCAACGGTGTTGTGGAAGAGGTCCATATATGTGATGTAACTATTTTATTCCCATAGTTATTTTGGTAGAGGTACCTATGTGTCATGGAAAACATGCAACTATTGTCTTTTTACACAATCAAGGTTTTCAATTAAGATTATAATTATATAATATGCTTGGTAGTGGGTGATTTTCAAGTGAAGAGGACTAGGTCACATCATGAGAATAGACGTCTTGTTTTAATTATATTGTTTGTATTTTTTCATTTCAATGTTGTAAAATAAAGTTTTTTAAACTATACAAAAACAACCAACTTGATATTTAATCATTACAATTTTTTATATAAGAATTTGATTGAGTAAATTGATTTCACAAGTTGATATATTTTTTGTATCACTTTAACTTTGCACTAATCAAACATTGAAAAATATTATAAAAGATCATAACTTATATTGATCTATTGTTTTTATTAACTGGGTTATTTTAGTTAAATGGTAGGATTTCATTTAAAAAAATTTAATAGAAATTTTTTTAGGAACTAAATTTACCCCCCCTCTTGACATACCCACTTTGACAAAAAAAAATTATAAAGGATTTGATTTTTTCAATCATTTCAACGGTTATTTTAGTTGTTCTTTAAAGATCTTAATTTTCTATCAATTCTAGATTTAGTTCATTAAATGGATAATAGACAAGAAGGTTATTATATCAACATATCACCTTTATTTAATGGAAATTATTATGATCAATGGAAAATGAAAATGAAAATGAATATTCAAAAAATGGGTTCTGAAATATGGACTTCTATAGAGGATAAATATGAATTACCTGCAACCGCTAGAGCTACATGTGCTAATACTACTAAAACTACCTTTAAAAATAATTAAAAATCTATTGATTATCTTTATTTTGATTTAGGAGATAAAGAGTTTAAAAGGATGTCTTCTTGTAAATATTCTTATGATATTTGCGATATATTAGCTATTTCTCATGAAGGAACAACTGATGTAAAAAATGAAATTGAATACATATGTAATTAAATTTGATACAATCAAGATGAAATCTGATGAGATGATTTCTGATATGTATCTCTAATTTAATCAGATAATTAAAACCATGATCTCTTTGGGAAATATATATTCAAACAAATAACAGATAATGTAACTACTGAGATATCTTTTAGAGAGATAGATAGGAACATTAGTTTCAATAAGAGAATATTGAGATATCAGAAAACTGCCTATTATGGAAATGATTGGGATGTTAATTATGTAGGAGTAAGAGATTAAGGTTAACCAGGAAGTAGAAGATGGCCCTAATAGTATGTATGTATCCTTTAATAACAAAACATCAAAATATAATGAAAAGGAAAAGGTACAAGTTGAATTATCCATTGATGAGGAATGACCAGCTGATGGTGATGAGAAAAAAAATCCATATGTCCATAAGGTTTGAGAAATTATATAAGAACAATAAATTCTTCTAAAACTGACTTTAAATTAAAATTATAATAATATAGGGAATTAGATGTAATAGTAGATAAGATATGATAATTCAAATGACATTACCTGTTATGAGTGTAAAATGAAAGGAAATGATAAGGATTACTCTCCCAAGTAAAATTTCCAAATAAAGTATGATTATGAGGATAGAAAATATAATAAATACATGAAATCCACCGATAGTTCTTCTTGGATATCTCCTATTAATCAGACTAAACTCATGAAGAAAGTACTGATAGAGAAAATATGGGTTTCAGGATAAAAATATTTAATGTACCTACAATCTCTCCGATACAGAATTCTAACTATTATGGAGATGAAAACTATGATGATATATCAAAAGCGTAAATTCTTGAATATTATAATATTCATGAAGTTACTTTTAATGAGATTAAAAACAAGTACATTATTCCAAAGAAACAATATGATTTATCTTCTAATATTAAATCTAATTTTTCTACAGAAAAAAAAAGAATGATCAATTTTTTAAAAGAAAACACTAAACAAAAAATTTCAAATTAGAAGTAAAATAATGAATCAAAGAGATTCACTAATGGAATATAAACTCTCAATAAAATACTAAAAAAACAAATTGAACTTAATTATATTACCGGTCTAGGTTACCAAATGAGACATAAGATAATTATAAAGAATAATTTTGTTCCTAAAAGTAATTCTCAAAATTCTACTGCTAGTTATCATTAAAGTAGAATCTAATAATGTTTTTATTTCAAAGATTTCACAATCTTATTATAGGAAACAAATTAATAAAATATAGTTCCCTAAATCTCTTATTACAAAAATTTATTAACCCAGTAAAGTTTTGGTAACAAAATCATTTTTGGTATAAATATTTTTTGTAGGGAACATGCTTGAAAAATACATTATAAGTCTATGATATCTGGACAATGGATATTCTAGACATATGATAGGATATTAACCATGATTAAAGAACCTGATAAAGGTTCATGGTGGACATGTCACCTTTGGTGACAATGCTAAAGAAAAAAATGGAATTGTATAAATAATAACTCTAACTCAGTTTTAATTTCTAAATTAATTTTTTTGTGGTTTAAAATACAATATTATTAGCATATCATAGCTATGTGATGATGGGTTTTATTTGAAATTTGAAAACAATGCTTACAATGTTTTTTATTCTAAAAAATATTTAGTGTTTACTTATTTAAGAAATGAAAATTCATACGGTTTCAATATTTATTATTTAATTTCAAAAAAATCCATTTCTTAAGTGTCTTTCATAGAGAATATTCTCTTTGGCATAAAAGTTTAGACCACTGTAATATTCACCCACTTAGACAGATTTCTAGGAAACTTTTAGTTAAGGATCAACCCAAACTTGAATTCCCAAATAAAAAATTATATAACACATGTCAAAAAGAGAAAAAAAACACAAAATAAATTTTAAATTAAGGAAATATTTTTAAACTTCTCAACCTCTTTAGTTGGTTCACATTACTTGTTTGGACCATCTATATTATCTAGTTTATATAGAAAGCACAATGTTTTTGTACTTGTACATGAAGTTTCTAGGTATAGTTGGGTATTCATTTTAGTTCAAAAAAGTAAATATTGTTCTATTTTTTAAAGTATACTAGACCTATAGAAAACATATCTAGACTTAGAATTAATACCTTAAGAAGTGACTATGGTTTAGATTTTGAAAATCAATACTTTGATTCCTTTTGATCATCAAATAGATCTTATAATAAATTATCTTCTCCTATGAACCCTTAGAAAAATTAAGTTATAGAGATAAGAAATAGAAAACTTGAAGTGAAAACCCGAAAATTGATTACTGGATATATATTACATGAATACTACTGGGCAGAGGCTATGAACACAGACTGTGATATAATTAATAGATTTTTAATTAGACCAATCTTGAAGAAAATGCTTATGAACATTGGAATAATATAAAGCCTAAGGTTAAATACTTTAGAGTTTTTGTATGCAATGTCTTTATTCTTAACACTAAGTATAATATTAAAAAAATTACCTAAAAGATAGATAAAGAATTTTCCTTGGTTATTCAACTTAAAGTAAATCCTATATATTTTTTAACAAAATAACAATGATTGTGGAAGAGTTTTTTCATGTCAAGTTTGATGAGATATATCTACATAAACCTAAAACTCCTTTATAAAACCTTGATGATGATTTATCCACTTTGAATATAAATGGAACATCTTCAAATATAGCTATAAAACATAGAGAAAAATAATCCAATTCTGAAGAACTTCCAAAATAAGAACCCAAACCTATAGAAGACCATGAGGTTATTAGTCCTTCTTTTTCAGGTGTTTCTATAACTCTTAAATACTATCCTTTAGATTTTGTAGTTAGAGACTTATATTGTGGTAAAAAAACAAGATATTATTTAGTAAATAAGGTTGAACATCAATATTTCTTATCACAACTTGAAGTTATAACATCATTGATGAAATTAATGTTGAATTCTGGGAAACGAATATGCAAGAAGAACATAATCAATTTGAAAGAAAAAGATTTTGGTAACATGTTGATAGACCTAAAAAACCATAACTATATTTACTAAATGGGTGTTTAGAAACAGAATAGGTGAATTTGGATGAATATTAAGAAATAATACTGGACTTGTTGCACAGGGGTATAGTCAAGAAGATGGTAAGACAATGAAGAAGCCTTTTCACCTACAACGATACTTAAAGCCATTAGAATACTACTTTCCAATACAGTATATATACATGTCAAACTATATTAAATGGATTAAAAAGTTAATTATTGAATGGGAATATATTTTAGGATGTTTTTTTTAATAACCCCATGTATTTAAAAATACTTATTTTCCAAATCATGTTTTTAAATTAAAAAAATATTTATATAGTCTAAAACAATCACATAGAGACTGGAATGACAGGATCATATCTTTTATAATTTCTAATGGTTTTTTAAAAGGTATTGTTGATCCAACCCATTTTTATAAAATCAATTTCAAAAGATGTTTCAGTTATTAAAATCAATGTAGATGATATTATATTTGGATCTTCTAAAAATTCATTGTGTACTAAATAATCAAAAATGATGCAAAAAAAATTGAAAAGAGTTTAATGGGTGAACTGAAATTATTTCTTCATTTTCAAAATTTTCAAAATAAATAAAAAATTATTTTAAATAAATGTAAATATATTAAATACTTTTTAAAATGGTTTTGATTTGATATCACTAAAAGTAGTGACAATCCTATTTGTAGAACCTATATATTGGATCTTGATGAAACTGGGAAATCAGTGGATCAAATCAGTTCTAGTGCTATGATTTAAGTCTTCTATACATAACTTATAGTTGATTTGACATTATGTTTAGTTTAGGTATGTGTTCTCATTTTAAAGAAAACCCAAAGAAGTCACACTTAAATTACAGTTTAATGTTTTTATAAATAAAACAAATATACAACCAATTTTAGATTGTTCTATCCTAAAAGACAATAATTTGACCTAGTTAGATATTTATATGTTTATTTTCCTGGTTTCAAGTTTGATAAAAAATCACCCACCAACATGTCACCATTTTGGAAACTGTCTAGTTTATTTCTATAGTATGTAATAAAATTCAATTATACAATCAACTAAAAAAGATAAATATATAGATATAGGAAGCCTTTGTGCTCAAATTTTGTTTATAAAACACAATTTACTAGAATATGGATATCAATTCAGACATGACATAATAAATTGTGGGAAAAAGGTCCTATAAATATTTCTAAGAACCCTATATCTCACTCCAAAACAAAACACATTGTTGCAATAAATCACTTTTTGAGAGACCATTTTCAAAAATGGTGATATAAATCTTGAATACATTAGAACTTTACATTATATTATGGATATTTGTACTATGCCATTGATTTATGATATAATTAACTACATAAAACATGAATTGGTAATGATTAATTTATGTTGAACTTTATTTTCCAGGAACCACCATTGGTGTTTACCCACTGTTGGAGTTTACCCACCACTGGTGTTTCCCCATCATTAGATTTTACCCACCATTGTTGTTTTCCCACCGTTGGATTTTACCCACCATTGCAGTTTACCCACTATTGGACTTTACCAACATTTGAAGTTTACCCACCATTGGACTTTACCAACCATTGGATTTTACCCACCATTGGAACAACCCACCATTAGAACATCCCACCATTGGAAACAACTAACAATTGGTAATGTCCTTCCGTTGAAATTTAAGTCATTGTTGATAATTCTTATTTATGGGTCATTTATTTAATTTATTATGGATTGAAATATTTTGTTTTGTTTTCAAATTTAAAAATCCCAAAATTTTATAAAATGGGTACTTAATCTAATTTTGATGCTCTGTCTCTTGAACCTTACCATTGAACCTTTATTGTGACTCTCTCTCTTCCGACCTTTTTCCTTCCCTCGACCACGTATGGGCCTTCCAACTTGTTAAAAATGGTTAGAGTGAAGTGTGTAGAAGTTTCATCTCTCGAAGATTCACTTACTACAAATAAAAAAATTATATAATTGAGTCATTAATTCATAGAGCCATGGAACTTGCATCTTGATAAGAATAAGGTAGTTCCAAAAAAATAAATGAATGTTGAGTGGTTGATGTCGAGAAGAAATTTGGTTCTTAGATTAAACGAAGAATGAGGATGGGTAGAGTGGTTATAAAATAATGAGAGGTTGTTCTATCCAACTTTAATTCATAGGTTTTATCAAAATGTGGAGTTTAGATTTGGAGAAGATAAAGACTGGGTTTGAAGGAGGAAAAATGGATAAAACGTTGTTTTCTATTTTAGTCTATGGGTGATTTGACTAAAAGTAACTCGGGAAGGTGTTTCAAGTTATTATCATGGATTAATTCCTAGTAAAAATGATACTTTTAAATAAGTGGATACCTTTACTGAGCTGACTTGATTTCGGACTTTTAGAAGACCATCTATAACTGAGTTTGATGGTGAGTGTTGTTTACTCTTCAATTTTATCCAATACATTCTTTTCCCAAGAAAATAAGATTTCGGTACAATGAAATCCTAGGATGTATATCTTATATACATTATGAAAAGGTGAGATAAAATGAACCTATGTAGGTATTTGATGGTTTATAAGATGGATATATGCAATAAAAATTCTATTTTGAGCTCCCTCATTTACACTATATTAATTTTGGCCATACTGGAGGCCGAGGGTTTGGTTGACGAGGAATAAGAAATTGAGGTAAACCATAGAGGTTTCTGTTTGATCATGGTCATTTGTGATGAAAATTAATTGGAACCCCTAGAAAAAGCAATGGGTTGACGATGTTGACAATATTTATGGGGAATTCAATCCTGCTGATCACCCAACAAGACCTAGGAATGTTTTAGATCCTAGATTTAAACCTGATGAAGTTATTGTATACTCAAATAAATAATAGTAAGGAGAGGAAGTTCTTAACTTAGATAATGAGAAGAAATAGATTTCAATCGTTGAGGTTAGTGACCATGACTTTCCTAAAATCCCTCCTTCTATCACCTTTGGTCCAGCCAGTCCTCCTAGATCTCTCCCTATTGGAGAAAATATTTTGAGAGAAGGAAGTGAAGAGGAATAAATTGATATTTCTAGAGAAAGATAATACAAGAGTTATTTTAGATCTTCCGATGATGAAAATTTATAAAATTGAAGTGAAAAGGAAAATATTTAGGATGGTGATGAAGAAGACAAATAAGAAAATGAAGAATAAGATAATGAGGAAGAAGAAGAAGGAAAAAATAAGGAATATGGTGATGGAAAAAAGAGGGAAATGATGATGAAGATGGTAGTGATGGTGGTTAGGACCATGATAGTCCTAATAATCATGAAATTCCTGAGGAAGTTATTTATTCTCCAAATTTATCTATTGATTCTAGATCCGAGGATATATAAATCTTATTTTGAGATGTTGATCAACTTTATAGATATGATTTTGGAGAATCAGTTTAGGGGGAGGATTCCCCAATCCTTATTATTCAATATATTGATACAGTTGATGAGTAGATAGTTGATGAGTAAATGTTAGTTGATCCTACTGTTGTTCAACCTATAGTTTTTGAGCCTAGTGTTATTTCTTATATCATATTGGGCCACCCATCTCTTGAATAATGGTAACTATATCTTGGCTATTTGAGGCTAGGAATAGAATCCCATGACTCAAATAATGATATTAGTCTAAAAAACATATTGGGCATTATATTATAGTTGAATTAGAGATGTATCCTAAGGGGTCAATGGTGGAGTAGATAGATGTTTTAGGGGAGTTACCAATCTTTTTTTCAAATGTGATTTCCAATTTTGAGCCAGCAGAATTTGTTGTGCCACCTATCATTTCTTCTACACCCATTTCATCTTATATTGTTACATTACTTCTTATTGATGTTGTATCCAGTTTTAACCTAGAGGCCCTTAGAGAGAGGCTTCTCTCTGATTTTGGTATTATTTTGATAAACCAAGCACCTCATGTCACTAATATTATTGAGAAAGATGAAATATACTTATTTGAGAGTGTGATACACCACATCCATCCTATGATGATGCATCATATTAAAGAATTAGAGATAGATAATAGAAGACAATTCAGTGAGTTGGAGTATTTCAGATCAATAATGGAGGGGTTGAAAATATATTCTACTACTAGTATAGATTCTTTTCAGGATAGTTTGAAGTCATTTCATTATTTTCCTTCTACTTCTAGGGCTCCAACTCCGTCTTTGGATGTTGAGTTGAGCAGATCAGTTGTTAGAGAGGAAGTTCGAGTTGTTTTAGGTGTTATTCCTGATATCCATTAGGAGAGTTTGATCTAGATTCGATATAACAATTAATGTGTTTATAATATGGTAAGGTAATGTTTTAATGAAATCAGAGGTAAAGGAAAAATATTACAAAGGGAGTAAAGTATTACATTTCAAGGATCTCTACGCATGATCTGAACACTCACTTCACGTTTCTTACTAAGAACCTTTAGTTTCCTCATATTACCAGATCTTTCAAGGATAATGTCTCTCAGTTGAAATAAGTGACACATGTTCTTATCTTTTTCAAAGAGTAGAAACAAGATTTTTTCAGTTCCATGGAGTGAGGAGGCCAGATCATCATGGACTTCGTCAATCGGATAATGCTTTTTATACATGTGTTTAGGACTAAAGTGTTGGAACATGAGGCCATACCATCAACTTTTCATTTGAATCCCCCAACCACTACTCTTGAGTAATTTAGACTAGTTGTTACTTGAGATCCCAGTATACCTATGCCTGCTCAGTTTCAGCCTCTAATTTTATCTCTAGTGGAAGCAGTTTGGAAGCTTTGACCAGTGATCATTTGGGAGATTCCACCTTCTGTGTCAATCACAACAGCTAAAAACTCTTTCCCTATAGCCTCCACCATATTTACCTCATCCTGAGCCTCAATTTTTGTTCCATCAGACTCAAATAAGGCCAAAGCACCTCAATTTACTACCACATAGGTTGAAGAAGCATTATTTCATGTGCTTTAACAAGAATATTCAAGATATCTTATTCACTCTATTTAAATCTTTTACCCATAGTTTTTTGTAAGAGGTCGTTGTGTTTCATGTAACTATATTATTCATAGAGTTATTATGATAGAGTTCCATTCATGGACTTTATAGCTTATAGATATTGTCTTTATACCTAGTCCAGCTTTTGGATCATGATTATATTTATATAATCCTCTTGGTAGGGTGTGATTTTAATGTGGAGAGGATTAGGTCTTAGCTTCAGACTAAAACTCTTGTTTTAATTCCACTATTTTGTTTTGTTTCATTTATAGTCATCAAATAGAATTTGTATTAAACTATAAAAAACCACTAACTTAATATTTAATCTTTATTAGTGAATATATATGTATTTGATTAGTTAAATTGATTTCAAAAGTTTAAAATAGTTTTCCTATCATTTTTATTGGGCACTAATCAATTTTTAAGAAATATTATAGAAGATTGTAACTTTTATCTATCTTTTGTTTAGGTTAACTGATATATTTTAATTATGATGTGGGATTTTATTTTAACTTTTTTTAATAGAAATTTTTATTGGGTACTCAATTCACCCACCTCTTTAGATACTCACTATAATAAACATGTTCAACACTGGGTGGGTGGGGTTGAATCATTTTTTTTGAGTTTTTATGAAATTCAAAATTCTTATTATCCCTTTTGTTTAACCATACCATTTTTAGGTGAATAGATATCTTATTATCTATTCTCACCAATTTATTTGTGTGTGAAAAATTTGAACATGTCCACACAAGAGGATATCTGATTTATAATGATCTCCTTTAAAATTAAAGGATAGTCCTTGGTGATATCTAAGAAAAGCTTTGGTTACAAGACCCACTAGTATCAAACATTGAGGTACAAAAAAGAAAGAATATCCCACACCCATGTTACACAAATCTCGACAATGTATAGTGCATCTTGTACATATATAGAATCCTTTTGGTTATTTATAATTCTACCATATAGTTTTACAATAATTTTTAGGTAACAACAAGAAAGTTTTCCTTCTAATTTAGACTTATGAAAATTATTGATGTGATGAGTTTATCTTCTTCTAATTTCCTTCCATATACAGAAACATAAAAGTAATAATCATCCTCGTTGTTTTGTATAAATAGTAGTCCACACACCTTCTTCTTATTATTCTTCATTAAAAAAAAGAATACGTCTCCTTCTTTATTTTCTCTTGTACAAATTCAAGACTTATCTTCTTTCTATGAAAACTATAATGAAACTGTCTATTTATTCTTCCATTTTATTTATTATACTTTTTATTCATTTATAAGATAATAATATAATGTATCCCCCATTTCTTTTATATTAAATATATATAACATATTTAGATAAATAACGGTATTGGTTATTCTAACTTCTATGATACTAAAAGGATTTTATATTTAATTCATTATCGACTCTTTATTCTCTCAATACAAGTATTTTTATTTTTGGGAATTACATTGTCAAGACACAATTTCTTCAACAAGTAGTATGTATATAATACAAGAAGCATCATCCAATTTCCATATTACTCAAAATTAAATCTCTCCAATATAAAGTTCTTTAATAATCCTTCTTCAGTATTCCTGGAGGCTTAGAATTTATTTTATTTCCTTTTAATATATGGAAATATCATTTCTTACTAATTTACTTATTCTAACAAAAATTCCAAAAAATTCACTCCATAAAATCACTTTTATATATACATGATTTCATGCATATTCTTGTTTTTAGTGATCCTAACTTCATGGTGAAAAAATCTTAGAGACTCATCTTCTTCATTCTCTATCATCTTCTAGGATCACGATTAACCAAATAATCACATTTGAAATTAAATTTGTGGTATAACATAATCACATTTCATCCTTGTGAGGTTTAGTTTATCACATTGAAATCATCATTTCATAGTAGTAAATTTATCCTAAAAAACTTCACAATATTTGTTTTTTCGACTATAGATGATCATTAAGAAGCTAAAAAATAATTCTTACAAAGTATATCATCCTAAAAATGATATGGTATATTATAAACACCTTTAACTCTATAGTTATTATCAGTGTACCTTATAAACTTTATCAAATGTACCCTATAAAGAATGCTTGTCCTTGATTATTCCAAAATTATTTTAACTTTTTAACATTTCATATGTTTTTATAAAGTTTAGTTGTTTTAAAAGAGAATTTTGATTTTTCATACAAACTCACTGTTGGTTATAAATTCACCTCATATCTTTTTTACTATCCTCACATGACCTTTTGATAGTACAACAATACTACCTTTGACTTAATTTATAGAGATTATTTTATGCAACTTCTAATTTAATGAACTTTGGAACCTTTTCAAATCTGTCATTATTATTCAAAATATGACCATTTTAAATGTGTCATGAGATTGTCATAATATTTCATAGTGGATCATTCCACTATAGTGTAAAGTTACTACTGAGTGAGTGTGATATAAACCAAGAAGGGGAAGAAGAAAAAACCAATGAAAAAAGTACTAGAACATGTACCTTTATATATAAATGATGAGTGGTGTTAAAGAAACTACAAAATTTTTCAAAGTGAATAAAAAGTCATGATTTTAATTTTTATCACCAAATCTATTAAAAAAATGTTGTATTTTGTATAGTAAATAAGGATTCATTCCTAGAATCTCAGGAAAGTTAGTTAATGTATGAAAAAAATAAAGCAATACTTCATTGTAATTGTTCGATCCTCATAATATATTCTCTTCTCCAGATCCATGTAGCTCAATGTCGCTAAAGCATATTCCCTCTAGACTTTCTATACTTGTAATTTAGCTTCACAAATAGAATACCTCAATTGTCAATTTCTAACAAATATGATTAGAGGACTGATAATACCCATAAGATCACTATAAGATCACATGATCAATCCCCAAGATTGGATTAAAATATTCTTGATTATTTTAGATCAATAATTATGATAGAAGGGGAAAATATAATATAATCACTCAAAATTTTTGAAAATGGCTTTAATCACTATTCATATCTAATAAATGAGCTTAAATTATAAGGTTTAACTTTCCAAAATCTCACTTAATCCATTGGATAAGTTAACCCTCTTAAATTGACCAAAAATGACACAAATAGAAAAGTGAACTCGTTGTACTTGTCATATACATTTCAACACTTCCTATTTACATTAATAAATTTCACATGGTAAACCATGTTACCATAACATGGTTTTTTCTTCCTGTGTCTATCTAATGAACCTTGAATAGTGAAAGGTTTTTTCAAAAAATACCACTTTCTCATATTCACATTTATAATTAAATAAACATACAAATAATTTGAGAAATAAATTCAATTAAAATTATTCAAAATAAAAATAATATAATTGAATTAATTTACTTGTGTTCATTTACTAGGATTCTCATTTATCCCCACATGCAGGTCCCACTTCATCCTAAACTCTATTTCAACTGAATTAGTAGATCCTATGAATACACTTTATGTGTGGCCTCTAAGGCCCTCATCTTGATAGTAGTGATTCTATCCTATATACGAAGAGAGTTATTATACAACACATCATGAACCTTGAAGAGATGATGATAATTAAAAGTTATGACTACCACCTATGAGTGCTTACACAGTAATTTAATCCCTTTAAATTTAAACTAATAAATTAGGTTACTCTACATGTGCCTTAAACACATGTTATTAATTCTATTTATTTTTATTTTTGAAATGAACTAATTGAAAAACTACCATGTACCTGTACTTATTAGACATTTTCATTTCCCTAAAAATTCATCAGATGTAACATCGATTTTATGATATATATTCCTTAAAATTTATTTAAATTATTTAATAACTTGAGTTACATGCAAAAGTTTTATTAGAGGGTGTTAATGTAAAAAACTATATTATTTTTACAAAATTTTTTAATTTTTTTTGAAATTCATCCAATATTTTTTATAGGCATAATATAAGATTAGATTAGGTTTTATACTTAAAAATATATTTTTCTTAAATTCTATTTTGACAACATTTAATGTAGTTCCTATTTTAAAAAAAATTAAAAATTATAATAATTTTATATGAAAAAAAACTTTATTTTTTAATTTAGAATATAAAAAATTACTTTGGGTTAATTGTTGGTTTTTGTAGAAGTTTTACGTTTTGATAAAAAGTAAAAAATACTGAATTTGAATTGAAAACTTCATTTTTATCTAATTTATTAATATATTTAAATTATGTTTTGAAATGGTTTTAAATTAAATTTAGTTCAATTTACATCAATAAATCCAATTTAGGTCATTTGAGTCATTCTTATATTGAAATTGGATATAAAAACTTGTCAGATGTTTGAACTTTTCTCTTTAAAAAATTGTTGTATCATCACATTCACGGGATTAATGATAAATTAATTTCTTCCAATTATGTGATTAGAATTTGGAAAAATAGATTAAATAATAGGAACCATAATAGTTTATAATTTATAATAAGTTTAAATTACTTTTTAATCAAAAAATTTAGTGAAATAAATTAAAATTAATTATGGTTATTAAAGTAAAAATGTGTTTATTTAGTGGTTAAAATTTAATATTATGTGGAAAAAGGAACAATAAACATGTAAAAACCCCTTTATATGTACATATTTCATCACTAAAATCATTAGGATCTATTTTTATGATTTATGGGGACACAATTCCATGAAGTTACCAAAATAATATGTTAAGTACGGAAAAAGACAAAAAAGGAACATTCCTTGCCTTTAAAACTTATAAATATTTGGAGTAGGGAATAAGATACATTAGTTTTGTTATAAAAGTTATTTAAGAATATAAATGATAAATTTTTATCATAATTATTTATATTTATTTTTCATAGAAGATAAAATTGCATTAAATTCTTAAGAAATGCCAATGCAAGGACTGTTTAGTTAAACATTAAATAAAATAAATGATGTTTTATTAAATAATTAAAAATTACTAACAATATTAGCTTATTATAAATGATTTTAAAGTGTAAAATAATATAAAATATGGTCCATGTATCAGCCAATTTTTCTTTTATAATGAAAATATTTACCATAAAAAAGTAATAATGTTGTTAGCACACTTAGGTTTAAAGTAGTGTTTTTACACGTTACGTGCATTTCTATTAAAATTAATTTACAACACATATTGGATTTTTATTTTATAAAATATATATAATATTTTATATTCAGTGGGTCTAAATTTTCTAACAATTATCACCTTCATTAAGACTTAAAGGATTAATTACATTGGTTATAAAACTGGCAACCTAAATGAAAAACAAAAAAAATAAAGAAAAGTAAAGGGTATGAAAAAATGATAAAATTTATTTTCTTTTTGTGTGGTGTGAGTTTATATTGACCATAATTCACATTTAATCGACTATTTTTCATTATATAATCACCTTAGGTAAGGGATACCTCCCAATAGTATTTACTTTTGGTGTTTACAATAATGTTACTCCTCATACACTATAAAAATGTATTGACTCTTCTCCTATCTTTACAGCTATCAAGCCTTTTAGATCTTCCAAAACCGCCCTAATAAACTAAAACAATCCTTTATCTCATACGATAAGACTCAATTTGGGAATTAATCTGATAAATTAATCACTTTGTTGTAAAACAACAAGAGTTACCCGAAAAAGAGGTGTCATTCTTTAACGATTACTTTTTTTATTTATTTCTAAAAACATTCAATTCCCCTTAAGAAATGATATGGTTCTCTTTTCCTTTCCCACCACTAATAGTTGGGAATTTTGATAAACATACTATTTTTATATTATATTTATTATATTTATTTTGTCCTAATACTTTGGTAATTTTAATAACACATACCTTCATGATATCTATTCTGTGAAAATATGATAACATCGTTTGTAGACATGTGGACTACCGCCTACTCAAAGAAAAGTGATGCGTTCACATAATACATGGAATGTATTATTGATGGTTTTAACAAAACTATATGATATAAATTAAATATATATAAAATTCATTACATAATTTCATATCTGTAAATATAATGTATCATTTTCTTTATTACCATTTCACACACTAAACAAGTGATAATGCCATTCGTAGACGTGTGGACTACTTCCTCTTTGAAGAGATGTGATTAATTTTATATCATAATAATTATATATATAAGTATATATGATTAAATAATATTTTATATATGATATAATTATCATTATTTAAATATAAATGTTACACACCTTTTATCCATAACGATCGTTGAAAATAGAAATGTTACTCATGCGTACGTACGTCCTATCATCTCTAAGATTGTAAAATTAGTTCATTTCACATAATTGTATTTTATTATTGGTTATAAAATTATTATTTAAGTATAAATATAATAACTATTTTATTATTATTATTTTGGATATGTTTATATAATTACCACCTTCACCCTAGTCAACTAACCTTAGTCGTTTGACACCTAAACTAAATATGGTCAAAGCGCCCCATGTAGACTTAATTATTTAATTAGTTGCATAAAACATTTTAAAAAGTTAAATAAAAGTATTTATAAACTTGAAAAATATTCTGAATAATTTAATTAATTTACATAAGTTTATTATTCACGAAGATAAATACACATGTGACAAGTTCAAATCAACGTAAAATATTTCACCTTAATATCCTTTTATTGAGGCATTTCCTGATGATATGCATGTTTATTATTTTATAAGGTGTATATACATTCCCTTTAACATTTTATAGCAATATTGTATTTACTATAATGTTATATAATTTTTTGTTAAATGTTATTCTTTCATGGGGATTATGATTTAAATGTTCAAAGTAGAATGTGACACTTTGAATGTTTAAGATTTATTTTCAAAAACAATTAGCCATGTCAATATTCACGATATTATTTTGCTTATATGTTTATATAGATATAAAAGGGTTTTAAAGGAAATGTTATGTCTATTTTTAATTTAATTCAAATAATTTCAAAATTAATCACTTTACATGTTTTATACAGAACGTTTTGACAAACGAAAAAAGGATTGTTCCATTCTTAACATACACGATGACAATGAATTTTTCAACGTTGTGGTAATAATTTTATTTTGGGATTACTTTGAATGATTTCATGTTTATTTATATGAAAAACCATCCTTATCTTTTGTAAATTTAGTTATTGGAAATGGTTTTTCAAAGAAAATGGTGTTTTGGTATTGAAAATATGTTCTTTATAGAAATGGGTATTTTTATCTCAAACTATTTTTCATATGTGTTTAAAAATAATTTCTCAAAGGGTATAATGATTCGATTATTTTAATCTTGATATGGTAGTTGAGAATAATATGAAATAGGTGATCCTAATACGGCTTATATGAATGGTTGAGCCTCGTTATACCTCACCGGTGATCCCAATATAACTTATACGAAGGGTTGAGCCCCATTATAGATCATGAGAAATGGGTGAGATCAATATTTCTTATCTATTGGGTTGAGCCCCTTTATAGCTCATTAGAAATGGAAAGCTTAATAGAACTTATAAAAATGAATGACCCCCATCATAGATCATAATTGATCTAGATGTAGCTTATACGAAGGGTGATCCCCATTATAGATCTCCAATGCATTGGGTAATGATAATGTTGGATGTCAGCCTTATGGTTATTCCAATTAAAATGGGTTTGACAGGGTTTATGGATATGATGTTCTAAGTCACTGAAAAGGATTAAATAATGTCTATGGGTTTTAATTATTTTCCTTAATAAAAATGTGTATTTTTTATACATGTTAAAATTTATTACTTCATATTCTCATATAACTTTGAAGAAAATGGTAAACAATGTATAAGTTTTATTATTTTTATAAAACTAAAAGTTTCCTTTATTTTTATTTCCTTTACTAAGATTTTGTTCTCATCCCATGTTTTTTATATTTTTTCATACGGATTAAGGATGTGTAATAGAAAGGAAGAGGTCAAGTTTAATGTCATGGATAATTTTCATGAAAATAATTAATGATTTATTTTAAATGTTTTGTATTATAGTAAAAATGGATACAAAGCAGAAGTTTCCACTTTTTATTTTATGGTTTTGTTATGTATAGGTTATGGAAAAATTATTTAAAACTCTAGACATGAAAAGATAATCACTGTGAAATAAATTAATTTCTAGACTAAAACACAAGATTATGAAAATTTTATGGTTATGTCCTTATATTTTGTATCAAAGTAGAGGTTTAAACAACTATAGTGGTTAGGATAGTGTTAAAATAATGACCTTCTAAGATTTTACTTTTTGGTTAAGTTGAAATAAAAAATAATCTTAATATTTCCATGTTAATTCATCTAAAGTATGTTTGTTAAAAATAGTTTTCCCCATAAGAAACAAGAAATATATAGTGGCAAGGCATAAAGGGAAAAAATCCTTCCAGATCAGCATATTAAAATGGTTGTAATCAGAACTGAGCAGTTTTTGGTAGACATGGATTAGTTGACATAATCTATAAATGGTGGATATATCCATGATAAATATGAACTCGACCTACCATGAAGGATCATTGAGATATTCGAGAATTTCATAAGTAAAAATCAATCATCATTAAATGGATCAACTAACCCAATGGTGGAATAAATTTGGAAAAATTCCCTAGAAAAGATATTTTAATCCATGGGATGTTCTGAATGTCAAAAGGTAACTCTTTCCATCTATCATTTTGAAGGTGAAGTCGATTGATTATGGTATTTAGTTAATAATAATAGGGAGAAATATAATCTTAATTCCATGGAATAAAAAACATTCAAATATACTTTCCTTGAAAATTAATTCCCTAAGGTTTTTTGGCATATGATGGAGGAACAATCCCTAGAGTTGGGGCAAAAATATATAGATTCTATGGATTAATATGAAGAAATATTCACATGATTTTCTAGGTATGTTCCAGACATTATCTGAGTTGTTGACAACAAAATTAATATATTTTAATCAGTATTGAAATCCATTCTACAATGAGATTTGGCAACCTTTGAATTTAAAAATAAAAAAAATCCCGTTATTATATGAAGTTGAAAAAGATTTTTCGATACTTTTATGACTTGAGATTATAGGAGTAAGAAAAGGTCAATTTTGTAGAAAATACAAAAGAAACTTACTAATATTTCTATAGGTAAGCCTAAAACTTTTTTCAAGTGCGAAAAAATACATTTTTGGGAATGTATTTCATGATATGGAATTTTTTTCTATTATGGTAATTTTGGTCACAACTTTCATGACTATAAGGAAAAGAGTACTGAATCATCAAATAATGATATTATAGATGGCCAGTAAATAGAAAGATTCTTTTGCAGAAATGAGTTAGGACATTATTCTAATGTGGGTCTGAAAAAACATACTCAGGGTAGAAATCGTCACAATTATAAGTGCAAAATAGATGGAGAAATAATTTTCTACTAATACAGTTAATGTAGGTCCATCCAATGAAGTTATGGATTCTCCAGAGAGTTAGATATTTTTTGAAGGTTTATCATATTCCCAATATCTTAGGAACCCCTATTTTAATGTTTTAAATAATTTAAATACCTTGTGAGACTTTTATTGAGTTTTTAAATATGTACGAGGTGTATGTTTACAATTTATTTTATGAAGAATACCTCTAGTTGTGTTGATGTAAGTTTAATGGTATAGGTGACAATTAGGGTTATATATCTAAGGACTGATTTAGTTAAGCTTTGGGTATTACTATTTAAATTTAGATATTAGTGAATTATTGCATCACATAAATGTTTGAGTTATCTTACTATGATATAAAAATGTTGGTTTTGGTTAATATATAAAGATATTAGGAATATCATTTTATCCTTTTGAGGATTATGTGATCCATTATAAGTTTATTCTAGTGCTTTAGGTATAAAACCCATCTTGGATACTCATTGTTTGGAGTAAGATATTAGTTTGTATTGGGATTTTATTAAAGGATAAATCTCTACACATAATGTATGTATATTTCCTTATGATCTCAGAATATATAATGAAGGAATCCAACTAATCTAGGAAAATGATCTTGAAATAAAATTTTATCCTATTACCATCGTTTATACTGATATCAATGAACTTTCCACACATATTTAGATTTTGGTTTTTATTCATTGACTTTCTATGGACCATGTTCCCCATCACCATCTATTATCCAATGGGAATTAGTTACTCTTCCAATTATATCTTTTTATTTCCCACAAATGTTCACCCTATGAAGTATCCTAGTTATTAATAACTTCTGGTGACCTTTATGTTTCCTAGAATCCCTCTTTAGAATACATTTTATTAACCCTTTTCACAATGTGGTTTTAAATAAAGTAATTATATAAAGTGTAATAATTTGATAACCAAAAATAATTTTGAGGCTGAAATTCATTTTAAGGTGGGTAGGATGAAACATCCCGTGATTTTAGGAAAAATATTCATTCAAAATTATTTTATTTTTTTGATAGTTTGAGTTTCACACAATGCAAATTTTAGATTTAAATATATAAAACACCAGTTTTATCTTGAATTGATTATAACATTGAGTTTCATCAATAACTTGTGTTGCGCTCAAGGTCGAGTCTTACTAAACAATAATATATTGTTGATATTATTATTTAATATGGAAGTTATCACTTGGTCATTATATTGGTGGGTGTGAATATGAATAACTATATTATGTATCAAAAAGTTTGTAAAATGTTTTTACATTCATCCATTAGAATTTATAATAATAAGATAAGAATAAATCCAGTTTTATTCTTAAAAACTGTATACTTCTTAAAAGTAGTTTTACCTCCTTTTAATGGCCTGCCTATTTTAAAACTAAATTTTTACTCTTTTATAATTTTTATATGAAAAAATGAACTCAAATCTTTAAATCCGAATATCAAAAATTACCTTGGGTTAATTTTTGGTATTTTTCTGACATGTTTTATGTTTTGATAAATTGTGAAAAATGTAAAAATTCAATTAAAATGGATTTTTCATTTAAATTATTCATATAGTTAAATTTTTTTTTATAATTTTTTAAAGCTTAAAAGGTTCAATTTTATATCAATCAATATAATTTAGTTTGTTTTAATAAATTTTACCGTGAAACTTGATATAAAAACGTGGATAGTTTTTGAATTTTTCTATTTAAAAACTTGATATACCATTCCATATATGAGACTAATTTTAAATTAAATTTTTCTACTTATATTAAAAGAATTTGAAAAAATGGATTCCATATTAAGAATCATAATAATTTCTAATTTCATATAAGTTTTACTTGGTTTTTTACCAAAACTATTTGTTAAAGTAATTAAACTTAATTATAGCGATTAAGGTAAAAATGTGTTTACATAATTAGTAAACTTTAATATTATGTGAAACAATAACCTAGACACATGCCCAAAAAACATAATTTAAATTTAAAATTTATTTTTCTTCTAATTTATTTATATACTTAAATTACATTCTGAACTGGTTTTAATGTATAATTAGAACAATTTTATATCAACCAATCAAATTTTGGTCATTTTAATCACTTTCACATTGAAACTGGATATAAAACATGTCAAACTTTTGAAATTTTCTCTTTAAAACCCCAATGCCTCATCCTCTCTATGGGATTAATTTTAAATTAATTTATAAAAATTCTATGATTAGAACATAGTAAAAATCATTCCATAGTTGGAGTCAGAATAATTTATAATTTCTAATAACATAAATTTAGTTTTTTACCAAAAATATAAGTCAATTTAATTAATGTTAAGTACAACGATTAAGGAAAAAATGTGTTCAAGTAGTGGTTAAACATTAATCTTATGCAGAAAAATAACCTAGACACATGTCCAAAATCTATTGGTTGGAAATATTTCAAACTTCGCCAGCATAGTATCAATTTATATGATCCATTTGGATACTATTACATGAAATTTGCCCATATAATAAGTTATGTAATGGAAAATACATAAAAGGGAACTTCCTAGGCTTTAACACTTATAAAGCTTTTAAGTAGGGAAGAAACTACATAGGTTTGGTTATAAAAATTATTTTGTAATATAAATAAGTCATTTTTATCATAATAATTTATATTAAATTTTTATTGATGAAATATTTAAATTAAATACTTAATAAATTCCAATGAATGAATTATTTAATTAATAATTAAATAAAATAAATGGTATTTTATTAAATAATATAAAATTACTTAAAGTATTATACTATTAAAATTGATTTTTAAATATTAATAAATATTTAATATGTTCCATTAATTGTCCAATTGATATTTTATAATTAATATATTAACCCATAAATAGTAAAAACTTTATTAGCACAGTTAGGGTTAAAGTAGTGTTTTTACGTGTTACATGTGTTTTTGTTAAAATTAATTTCCAACACATATATGATTTTTATTTTATAAATTAGTCATAATATTTTATAATAGGTGAGTATAAAATTTCTAATAACTCTCTCTTTAATTAAATTGTAACGGATGAACCACATAGGTTCGAAAACTAGCTACCTAAATAAAAAAAATAATGAAACATAAAGACCTAAGATAAATTTTACAAATGATTTTACTTTTGAGTGTTGTGAGTTTTTATCAACTATAAATACCCATTAATCCATTATTTTTTATTTTTTAATCACATGATGCAAAGGATACTGCCAAATAGTGTTTACTCTTAGTATTTTCAAGATTGTCCCTCCTCCACTACTATAAAAAGGAATTCACTCTTATCCTCCCTTCACACCACTAAAGCCTTTTGGATCATCAAAAAAATACCCAAATAAACTCCCAAAATCTATCATATTATCCTACAAGACTCAAATTATACATAAATCCAACCAAGGAATACCTTCGGTGCAAACCAAAATAAGTTACCTATATAAGTAGTCACATTATTCAATTGTCACTTTTGTTTTATTTCTTTCTAAAACCATTAAATTATTATTATTTCAGGATTTTAGAATAAGATAATTATAATAAATATACTGGGATTTTTTTATTTTAAATTTTCTAACAACACCCATATACACTTCTATTAAATGGGTAACAAAATTATTGTCAGTGTGTAAGGCGAACGAGAGCCACATTAAATAATGTCATTTGTTTTTCCTTTACCACCTCTCAAGGTTGGAAATTATGACATAAAAAATATTTTTATATTAAATATATGATATTTATGTTGTATTAATACATCTTTAAATTTCATATAACATATATCTTCATTCTTTCCATTTTTTGAAGATACGTTATCATCATTTGTGGGAGTGTGGAGTACAGCCTCCTCAAAGATATCTGATATGTTCACATATTAAATGGAATATATTAAGGAATTTTTTAATATAAATATGTGATATAAATAGAATATATATTATATTAATGAAATAATTAAATTTCTATAAATATAATATATATTTTTATTTATTACCTTTTCAAACACAGAAAAGGTGATAAGGTCGTTCATGGACGTGTGGACTGCCACTTCTTCAAGTCAATGAGATTCCATTTACATCACAAAAATTATATATAAAAGTATATATGATTAAATAATATTTTATATATGATATAATTATCATTAGGAAAATATAAATATTAGTTACCTTCTTTCCATAACGATAATTGAAAAATGGGAAAGTTACTCATGCGTATGTTTGACATACCATCTCCATGATTGTAACGTTTGTTCATTTTTCATAACCATATTTTATGATTGGTTTTAAAAGTATAATTTATATAAAAATATGATAATTATTTAATGATTATTATTATAGATATGTTTATATAATTACCTCATTGACCATTGTCAACCAACCTTTTTCGTTTTGACACCTAACCTGAATATGGTCAAAGCATCTAACATAGACTTTATTATTTAATTAGTTGTATAAAACATTATAATAAGTGAAATAAAAATAGTGATACACTTTAAAAATGTTCTGGTGAAAGTAAATAATTACTATCAGTTTATTACTTGGGAATATAAAGACACACGTGACAAGTTGGTCTCACGGTAAGGGATTTAGTCTCAATCTCCTTTCATTGGGGAATTTTTTGATGATATTCACCTTTATTCTTTTATAAGGTGTATATACAGCCACATTGAAATTATATATCCATGTTTTATAATATTATAATGTTATTTAATGTTTGGTTAAATTTTATTCTTCCATGCAGATTATGATTTAAATGTTCAAAGTGCTATGAGACACTTTTAATGTTTAAAGATTTAATTTCCAAATCATTTCCCCATGTAAATATTCATAATATTATATTATATATTTATTTATATGTATACAAAAGGTTTATCCAAGAAATTTTATGTCATTTTTAATTTCATTCAAATTTTTTCAAATGAAATAATTTTACGTGTTTTATATAGAATATTTTGACAAACAACAAAAGTAATGTTCCATTATTAAGGTAATGGTGGCAATGACATTTCCATCGTCGGGGTCATTATTATATTTTTCTTTTACTTTGAAGGATTTCATGGTTCCTTAAATGAAAAAAAGAAATTTATATTTTGGTCATTTTGGTATTGAAAAAGGATTTTCAAATTAAATTGTGTTTTGGTATAGAAAATGGGTTCTTAAAATAAAATGGTATTTATCCGAATGTGTTTTTCATATGGTTTTACAAAGAGTTATTTAAAGGGTTTAATGATGATATTATTTTACTATTTATAAGGCACGTGAGAATTATATGAAATGGGTGAGCTGGATATAGCTTATACAAATGGTTGATCCCCATTACAGCACACAGTTTAGCCAGATATAGCTTATATAAAGGGTGAGGCCCCATTATATCTAATAATAAATGGGTGAGACCAATATAGCTTATATAATGGGTTGATCCCCGTTATATCTCATGAGAAATGGGTGATCCTGATATAATTTATACAAATGTTTGAGACCCATAATAGCACACTAGTGAGACCGATATAGCTAATATGAAGGTCGATCACTATTATAAATCTTGAATGAATTGGTAATGATAATGCTGGAATTCATCCATGTGTTTATTCCAATTAAAAGGGGTTTGAAAGGGTTTATGTATATTATGATCTAAGCCACCCAAATATGATTAATTTTTCATTATGAGTTTTAATGATTTTCCTTGACAAAATGTGTGTGTTTTATTCATTTTAAAAAAAATTATTTCATATTTTTAAAGAACATTAAAGATAAAGGTAAACATTATAATAGTTTTTGGGTTTTTACCAAATTTACATTTTCTTTACTTTTTATATCCCTTATTTAGCTTTTGTCCTCATCCTATGTTTTTAAAAAAATCAAAGGGATTAAGGATGGGTAATGGAAATGAAGAATAAAATTTATAATTCATTGATATTTTCATTGAAAAGAATTCTTGATTTATTTTAAAAGTATTATATTATAGGAAAAATGGATACTGATAGAAAGTGTCCACTTTGTATTTATAGTTTTGATATGTATGAGTTATGGCCTAATATTCTAAAAATCTAAACCTAAAATGATCTTCAATGTGAAAGAAATCAATTTCTTGAGTAAAAATCAATATTATTTAATTTTTAAGGTCGGTCCCTTATATTAGATATCAAACTCTATCAATGAAAAGAAGGGAAAATCATTCCTCGACTTATTCATTTTTTTCATGTCATTTCTGACGCACCCAATGTATCCAATGTTTTCATGAACATATTTTGCCATAGTTTATGAAAAACTAAAATTTAAGTGACTCATAAAATGAATTAATATTAATATTAATGTTTATGGATCAATACGTGAATCCATATATAGTGACATTCAATGACACATAGAACATGTGGATTTCCTAATGGTGAGTTAATTATCACAATCCTCCTCTCATAGAGATTGAAAATAGTTAACTTCATGAGAAGAAATTTCAATGCCTTATGAACTTCCTAACCCCAATATCCTATATCATCTATTCCTACTAAGATGTTGTTATCCCACCACAGAACATGTATTTAAGAATATTTTCATTTCAGTTTATGGTTATCATCATAGAGGGGAACCGTTGCGGCCTTTCAGTGGGATAGATAATATAAGTAAATTATCACATTGAATTCATGAAATTGAATTATCATAAAGTAATATTATATCTAGTAGAATTCAAAAATTTGAATATACTATTAATTGAAATTAAAATCTAATTTTGTTCAAGGGAAATAACTCTAATAAACTTTTACTTACAGTAGAGGCTACCATTTACTATTCAATTGGTTGTCCTCATAAGATAACCATGATTCTAGTATTTTATGTATACAAATGACGGGAATGTCATACTTATGATTATATTGTGCTTACTATGACCCCATCTCTCAAAAAAAATCCCTCAAGAGACAATATCATCAGGTATAGACCTTTTTTTTCTGACATCCATAAAACTAGTTGTTGTAATATGATTTCTATATAGAATATTACCTTATCCTAATTAAAATATTTTATCAAACGGATATAGTAGGTAACTTTTTTTATGACCCCTGAATGAATAGAATTATTATCTCTCTAACAACATGGTAGTTCCAAGTTTTACATTATCAACCACCATCCGACAGTTCTAACTACCTACATATCTAGCCCTTCTAGTCATGTTTGATATTAAACTAATTTTATTTACTCATCAGAAATATCAAACACCAGAACAAATCATGAAATGTGAGATATATTCCCAAATTACTCTTAGTAATATGTTGTCTATACATCAAAAAAATATACTCTTATTTATTCACAAACAAATAGGTGATATTGTATTTCGTGTGTCCTTGAATCAAATACCCTCTTGGATTGTTCCATACTAAATCCATACAGTGTTTGGTCAATGTATGTACTATGAATATAACTAAGAAAACATAAAGATACAACTGTGTAGGTCTTGTTTCCTATAACAAAGTTTCTATATTAAGTCATTCTTTCATAAATTAAACTTACTATTAACTAACAATAAAAATAAAAATATATTTTTTATGTATAATCAAACACATCTATATTGGATAACTATAATTCTCCCAGTAAAATTTTAAAAATCCTTAGAAAAAAATAATTCTAAATGAATGATATTATGATTATCATGCTTATTTTTATTGATAAATGTATCCTAAAAATATTGTATTCTTTAATAGAATTCCTGGGTGTCACCAATACTTACTGGTTCTGTTGAATAGACATTGTCTTTGAGGTTTCCTCTATGAATAGTTTCCTTGATATCCAAAATCAAATATAATGAGTATATAAATTTTCTATGATAATTATAATTCTAATAAATTTAATTCTAATGATTTGGTATGACTATTTAATCATTAATGGCACCATTCTTGGACCATCCATGTATAGTTTTTATTGAATACCCACCAATGGATATACATCAACTAGGGAAACAATCAAAATACCAAACTATATTTTGGTACATATAATATATCCTAAAATTTATACGAACTTTTAAATCATAACATTACAACATACTTCTCATAGTCGAATCATTATTTATATCAAATAGTATATCACCAGTATATGTGAACATAAAACAACCTGTATGGTTTAAAATTTCCTATGAAGTATGTGTCTCTATAAAACTTCCCCCACAAAAACTTTTAAGTTTTAATGTTATTATATATGTAATATCTTTATATTTTAAAAAGGAAGACTATTTTCAATAGATTATAAGATACGCAACATTTATCTTAAACAAGAAATGGATAATTATTATTTAAATGTGGTCATTATAACCTAAATGATAAATTTTAGGGTATTTTTTCAGAATTAAAAACATTATGAAATATACATATAAAGTAAAAAAAATACAAAATTATAGATTTTTTTTTTGAAAATGAGTACTAAATTTTCATAAATCCATTTTATTTATAGAAAATTATTTTTAATGTTTTGTTTTTTAATTTTTTTGGAGGATATTATAATTAATTTTGGAAAATTTTTGAAATATTAATTTTTAGAAAAATATATTTTTCATTCAGTATATAAAATTTTTCTTAATGAGAATTTTTTTTATTTTCTTGAAAAGATTGAATTTTCTATAAATAGTGAAAAATCCATTTTTTTACTTTCTTATAAAACTATAAACTATTTTCATTAATAAAGTACCATTGTCACGTGAATTTTATATCAAATTAATGTAAATATTTTTTATTTAGATATAATCTAATTAATTCTCATTAAGTCATATTAATACCTTATTTTGTTATAAATTTATTTTCTGGCTTAAAACACATTTTTATAAAAATGGATTTTCATTTCGTTTTAAGCATTTAAAATAAAATTAATTTTTATAACTTCTGGATATTTGATTTTTTGAAATTGAATTGAATTTTATATTCAAAAACTGAAATTAATCCAAGGATAAATATTTGATAGTTTTTTGATGAAGTAAATTTTTTGGTGAATAGTTATAAATACAATTTTTTATGAAATATGGTATCTTTTGGGATATCATCAAGAAATAATTATTTTATGAAAAATTAGTCAACTAATTAAAATAATTTTTTATGAAAATAAAATTCATATATCAAACAAAAATAATTCATAACATCTACATTATAATTTAGTTCAAAATTCTTATGAAAATCATTTTCAGTGCTGATGCAGTGAATACACAACATTAAAAAAATAAAATTTGGTGTATTATAGATAATAATTGAGAGGTGAAAAGTGTTTAAACGAATTAATTATAAAATATCAAGTATAAATTGTGATTTGGACTAACAGTTTTAAATTTTGAGGTTATATTAAAATAGTCCTATACAAATACTTGTGCAATGCTCACACAAGGCTAGAAAAGTCGAAATAACAAATTAGATAAGTTTTTATTACATTAATATAATTAAATATACAAAATTAATTAAAATATAGTATTATCAAGAGAATAATTAATTTATTTTTATGATCAAAATTTACTTTATTTTTTATTAAATAAAAAATCAACATAAATTTTTATACAACTCTTAAGCGGTAATTATTCAATTGATGAAAAAACCAAATAAATGATATTAAAATGTAAAAATTATTATAATTTGATATAATTAATGAGATCCAAGAATGTTATAGATGAAAATTAAATTTTATAATTTAGTGAAATATCAATTTCTAATATCATTTGTCATCTTGATGTTATTAAAATCAAAGTAGGGAATAGTTCTAAAAAATTGACATTAACGTTATTTTATAATAAATAATATTTTGTTAAATAATATAAAATTTCTAGAAATAATGTATTCAGAACTGGATGTGATTTAAACTATTTACAATGGTCCATTTATGGGTTGTTTTACATTTTTATTAATTATATTGACCCCCACAGTGTAAAAATATTTATTATCATAGTTAGTGTGAAAGGGGTTAATAAGGGGACAAACCCAAATGATATGGGTATAAACATCATCCAAACCTATATAATTTGATTTTATAACATTATTGTTGACCCATACGCATCATGTATTTTAAATAAATCAGTTTGGACCCATTTTGAGTTGAAAATTAAACTATATTAATTTAATATTTAGAAAGATTCTAAGAGTGTCCATCCCCTATCTTATATAATGGCACATATTCTTCTCATTACTTCACAAATAAAAATCCATTTTCCCCAATAAAAACTTAAATCCCTTCCAATAATAACTCATCATATTCTAAAGATATTATGTTTTTCAGAATTGCAACATTAGGGTGCTTAGTGTGGGAACAAAATGAGGTTTTCTGGAAAAAAAGTATCGTCTTTAATCGAGAATTTCTCTATTATTTCCTCATAAAACTTATTCAAATATTATTAAACCATGAAAAAAAAAGTTAACAGTAGTATACTCCATATATTGAGATTCTATTATGTAAATATAATAACCTATATCTATCTTCAAACTTCATCAAATGGGAGAAGAATTCATTGTCCGTGTGTACAACGGATTACCGCCTCACAAACCAATGTAATTAGTTTTACATAACCATATCTCATGGCTAGTTATAATGATATAATTAATATATATGTATGATATTAATGATATTTGTGTCATTACTAAATAATAATATATAATCTAATCTCTTACCTTTCCATTCACTGAAAAATGATAACGTCGTTCATGTGTACGTGTGGACCACCACCTCCACGAAGCGATGTGATTAATTTTTTATCACAACATCATATGGATGATATATATATGTATAATTAAATAAGTAATATGATATTATTATCATTATGGGAATATAAAATAAGAATTACTTTCTTTCAATAATGATCATTGAAAAATAAAAGTGTTATACATATGACCTATCATCTCCATGATTGTTACATAGTTCATTTTTCATAACCATATTTCAAGATTGGTTTTAAAATTATAATTGATTTATAAAAATTATACTTATTTCATGATAATTTTTTTATATATGATTTAATAATGACCACTTTTACCTCTTTCAATCTACATAATTCATTTTCAACTTATACACAAAATGTGGTTAAAACACCTGATCAATACTTAAATGATTAAGTAATTAACAATTTAAAAAATGAAATAAATGGTTAAGAATAATATATTTAACCTATAAAATAATAATAATAAATCACATAACCGATATGAAATTATTATACAGGAGTTAAAGGATATACATGGAGAGTCTAGATTCAAGGTAATGGAATTCATCTCAAATTTTCCTTCATTGAGGCATATTTTATTTTTATAAAACAACTTTATTATATATATTTTATTTACTAAAATTATTATATTAAACCATGAATAATTCCTAATTAATTATATTTTAATTTTAACATTAAATTATTTCATTCAAGGGATTATGGTCAAGATTTACCATGTGGTAAAGGGTTTTTTAACACAATTTCCTTTTGTTGGGTTATAAACTCTTCTTGATTGACTTTTTTATTCCATGATTATGTATAAAATTATCTATAAATTGTTTTATTTGGGATTTCAACTTTTTTTATTTAAACTTTTTACAAGAAATTTATCATTTCATTGGATCTAAATTCATTGATATGATCTTGGTAAGACTTATTCGTCTCAAATTCTCTTTCCTTAGGACTTACATTTATGATATGAACCTATATTCTATTATGAGGGTTATATACAGACCCTTGTAAATGTAATATCATGAATATACTAATGTTAATGGTCTTTTAAGTTTTATAGTAATTTTTTCTTTTATTTGGATTATGATTGAAAGTTACAAAAGTGTAAATGTGTTTATGTTACAATCTTCATTATTTTGGGATTATTTATATTCAAGATTTATTGAGGGGGCAGTTATATGATCTTGTTTTCATGAACCAATTATCTTTTACTAACTAATTTTTATGAATTTGGTTTACATATTTAATTTATATTTCCTCTCTTATTGATAAAGAAATATCATGAATGTTTTTATCAATTTATACTGATCTTGTTTCATATATTAAATCAAAAATATTTCTCTTCCATATTCATGATTTATAAAATTCTTTAAAAAATGTTATTTTTTAAACATAAATTATTTACTAAAGATATTTTCAATGATATTTTATCTTATTTTAAATGTTCTTGATATGAAATTTCTTAATGTTTTTTATATGGTTCTCTTTTGATATTATTTTCAAAAGGTTTCAAAACAATGTTTATATTTAATATTTATGATAAGAATATATGTTCCCTCCATCATGATGCCTCAATTACGTGAAAATTACTTTATAATTTTACAAGGTTCATTTTGAATAAAACATTTTCTTTAATATGTTTATGGGTTTTAAAATTTAGAACTGAATTTTGAAATGAAAAAGGCATTTTCCTTTAAAATTTTGGTAATAATATTTTAATTCTATTTCCATTATTTAATATCAAAAACACTTGATGCTAATTGTAATTCATATGGGATTCTGTTATTGATATCATCTTCATTTATTCTATAGATGGATTATTATTTTTTCAAATAGATTATCATTGAACTCATATCATTTCAATGGGTTAATAAAGTTATGACAACAATAATATATGTTTCTAAGTGTTTTATAATGAAACAAAAACCCTATATAATTATTTATTTTACGGTTCTTGGGAATTTTTATGATGATGGGTTGTTCCATTCTAAACTATGTTTGGGTGAGACTATTACATCTCTTTGATGCATTGGGTAATGGGTTGGTGTTAACCAAATTGGTTTCTCCAAAGTAATTATCGGAATATATTGTAATGGTTATTTAAAATATGGGAAGGATTTTACATATTAGTTTTCTCATAAGATATTATAGAAATATATTGTGATGGTTATTCCAATTATAATTGTGATATTTATTCTATGTTTATCCGAGAAGTTTATTCTATTTGTAAGAGTGATATGATGTTGTTCCATGATACCAACACTTTTTAATTTATTATTGATATGTGTTTCTAATTATTCCTTTGACCAATTTTGACATCACATGGCTCATGATTATTGATTCAAAATACTTTTTACTTTTAAAATAATTATGCCATGTTTCGTAATTAATGATCCAGTTATTGATGGGTATGAATTATGTTTTGATTTTCTCAAGAACTATGATTATTTATTATAATATTACTTTAATTATACTCACACTATTGGAATTCAATTTTTAATACTTATATTTACCCATACCGATTATTTGAGTTCACCCTTATTATGTTTCATATTCTACAGGTTATGAATAATGATGTTAAATGATTTGAGTCTTGAAAGCTTTTATATATGAAGATAATTATGGGACATATTAAATACATAATGGTTCATGGTTCGTCACATCCACTAATTATTTTCAATATTGAGTGGGTAATTTTTTGTGACATGCATGACATAATTAAATAGATATTTGAATATTTTTAGGCCAATTTAAGAATATTAACTTTTCTTTAGGAAAAAATACATTTTTTGAAATGTAATAAAAATTTCAAGTTAAATATCAGACTTACTATTTAGTGGTTTTAGGACTACATAGAAACCCTATTTCTAAATCTTAGAAAATATAATTAAAATTTCAAGTTAAATGATTAAAGATTCACTCTTATACCAATGAAGAAATCAAGATTTCAGTAGAAGTTAAATGGCTTGTGAAGTTCTAATTTTTATCTTTGATTGCATCGTAAGATTATGACATCTAATTCATTCCAAGAATATCATAAAAATTAAATTTAAGTAGGAAAATGATATCAAAAGGTGCCTTATTGTGACAAAACAATCTAGGTGATATCGGCTCTTCTTCAAAGCATCATAGCTCAAAGAAACCAATATAGATAACCTATATATCGTGTAGATGTGTACCACATCCTCATGAATATAATTCTTCAATTATAGGGTTTTATCATAGAATAATAAAGGATTTAAAACATATATATGATTTCTATAAGATCATAAGATTGATCCTTGATCTTGGATAGATTTATTATTAAAATTTATCACTCTATATTCTATAGAGAAGGAATGAATTTGAGAGAAACTACCCAATTTCATAAAAATTAATTTATGTACTCTTCATAGCTCCAAAATTATCATAAAAATTATGGATTATATTTCAAAAATTTCTCTTTGTCCCATAGATAATTTAACCTTGTTAAGCTGGCCCAAAAAGACGCAAATATTTATGTAATCATGTCGTATGAATTACAAAAATTTCCCCACTCACCATTGACATTAATCAATGGACGTGATGAACCATAATCTACTAAATTGTCACATTATTTCATTAATTATTATACAAACCTTGAACGATGCAACATTCATTGAATAAATAATACATTCATGTATTCACAATTATAATTAAATAAACCTATGAATACCTTGAGAAATAATTTCGATTATCATTATTCAAAAAATATAATCATATAATTTAATGAATTTACTTGGGATAATTCACCTATAAACTCATTGGAACCGACAAATTGGACCCTCTTTATTCTAAACTCAAATTTAATTGAATTGGTGGATATTGTGAATACACTTTGTGTGTGACCCTCTAGTCCCACATCTCGATAGAAGTGAGTCTAACCCACAGACCAAGAGTAGTATCTAAAATGAAATTACTACCCCTAAAGAGATGATGTTAAGTAAAATATATAACTACCTTCTAAGAATGATTACCATGTATGTTAATCCCATCTTCTCTATATCTCGTCAATCAAATTTCATCACATGTGTCATCAACCATGCCTAAATCTCTCTATTTGACTTTTTTGGAAATGAAATCATATACAAACCACCATATCCATGGAATTATCATACTATTCCATTTTAATTAAAGGTACTAATATATCAACCTATGTTAAACAACAAAAGGTAAAAATCCTTTCTTGATTTATCCATTAATTCCATATCATTTGTGATGCACCCAATGTATCCAACAAATCCATGAAAATATATCATATTGGTATATATAAAACATAAATGTATGCAACTCATTATATTAATTGAAAATAATATTAATACATAAGAATAACTATACACTTATGTAGATAGGAATATCCAAAAAAACATAGAACATGCACATTTCCTTCTGGTGGGACGGTTCTCATAATCCTCATCTATCAAAGATTTCAAAAGGAGAACATCGTGACAAGATGTCTCACTATCTAATGATCCCACTACCACTGAAAACTGGTATCATATGTGTCTAGTGAAAATATTACATCCATCCGTATTATAGATATTTAAGAATATGATCATCTCATTTCATAGTTATCATCAAAGAGGGAAACTACTTTGATATATTTTGATACAGATACTCTAAAAATATTATCACATTGAAGTCACATAGAAAAAAAATCATCATTTCATAATATATCTAATAGTATTTAGTACTTTTAATCTACAAGAAATTTAAAGTATAAATTTACTTGGTTTTAGTTAACCCACTCCTACAAGTGTTGTGTTAGTCAAGTCCAAAATCATGGAATCATTTGATTGGCCAGTTTATTTTTTGATGTAACACACCTTAGAAGCTAAAAAAAATCCATTAGGGACTCCCCACATTAAAAGTATCTCATGATTCCCTATATTTTTTCTCTTCCCCTATTACTCCTTCTTTACCCAACACTTTCTCTACACATCCCCCTTGCCACTCAAGGTTGGCTCCACCTTTGAGCTCAGTCAATAATCCATGTGATTGATTTGATACTTCGGTGTACAAATTTATTTTAGATATCATATATTTCTTCGAATTCCTTTGATAGATTCTAATAAGGAAACTAGTTCATAAGAGTATAAAACTTTGATGACTTTCTAATTCCTTTTCTAAATACTCAAGACCAACTTCCAACCTTTCTAACTTTTCTTCCTTATTAATTCCCATACCCTTATCCAATAATTTCCCCAAAAATTCTTTTCTTCTCCAAATGTGTATATATAATGATTGGTCTTGTAAACTTAAATTAATCAACCATTATAAATTATCAATGGGATTAAAATGATATAAAAATATTTTGTAATTAGTGTGATTAATCTTTCACAACTTCAAAGGAAATCTTTTCTCTTTATCATATGAGAAATAAAAAGAAACTCAAATCCAAATTCCAAGATATGTACTCTAGTTTTTTTTTAGCGGTGAAGCTTTGGTAAAGGACCAAAGCAAAAATTTATTGATAAGCAAATGAGATATTACAAGAAGCGAAAGGAAGGGATTTTTTTTACAATCTCTATCCAAAAGATAAAATAAATCAGAGGGAATAGAGTCCATCCAAGTCATGATTTGATGGACACCTTTGTTGGATAGAGCATCAGCAATGGCATTTGCTTGACGATAGGCATGAGTAGCTATAAAATCGATCCCACAGAGTAAATTGGGACAGTTCATCTAGCGAGTAGTGAGCGACCAGGATAGATGAATGTTTCCACTCCAGATGGCATGTATGATGGTGGTTGAATCACTTTCAATCAAAAGCTTTGTCCAACCTCTTTGAAGAGAAAAATCAACAGCATGAATAACTCCGAGCATTTCCGCCTCCAGAGATGAAGAGTGACCACAACCAACATAGAAACAACCTTGGCATTGCCCGGTTGAGTCCCTGAAGATAGCACCACAACTGGCAGGACCAGGGTTGCCTTTGGAGGCTCTGTCAACATTCACTTTGATCCATCCTGGCATCGGAGATTGCCAAAAAACTTCAAAGAGGCATTTTGGCTTTGGGAAGATACCAGGAACGTAAAGATGATGAAGGATCATAAAGTCACCAACCGATTTGTTGAAACAGTCTTTTTGAATTGAGGCTGCTTCATGAATCGCAAGGAGGATTCGGGACTTCCCTGCATTAAGATGGAATGAGTGATTATTGTGAATAATATCATTTCTGATATACCAGAGTTCATGTATAAGTTCTGCCACTGCCACCAGAAAAAGATTTTTGACCTTCAGAGAGGCATCATGTCTAGTACAGTGCATTAAAAACAAGTAAATAGAATCAGTAATGGGTATTCTACAATTAAAAAGATCAAAGATGTACTTCCAAAGAGCAGAGGCCGTCGCACAAGATAGAAAGATATGATTTGCATCTTCCCTATGTTGGTTACACAGACGACATTTGGAACAAAGAGAGATACCAAAAGTTTGTAGGCAAGATTATGTGGGTAATCTATTGTGCGCAATACGCCAGATAAGAATGAGTCTTGAAGGATTGATGTAGGGTTTATTGAAGTGATTCTCCCAAGAATAAATAGATTCGGGATCAGAGAAATTATTCTTATAAAACTTTTTAGACTCCAGGATACCATTGGGAGAAGGCTCCCAGACAAGGAAATCACCAGCAGAAGAAAAAGTATAATTCTCAATAGCTTGCATAATGATATCAGGAAAATCCCAGTCAGAGGATTGTAAGACCTCCTTTATAGACTATTCAGTATCATCAGGAAGAAAATCCAGAGGAAACAAAGAGATCAGAGGGTTACCACACCATTTACCACACCAAAAAATAATGGAAGAGTCAGCACTGACAATCCATCTAGAATCATGCATGATTTTGTGAAAAGAGTCCCGAATGGAAGGCCAGATAGAAGAGTTGATGAAGTTAAGATTACCTTTTGACATCTTAGAGAAAAATCTAAGTTTTAGAAAATTAGTAGCTTTAGAATTGGAGTTAATGATGCGCCATGTAAGGCAGGCCTGTAAAGCATCATTGAACAGCTTTAAATTTTTAATGCCTATTCCACCATTAGCCATGGGTTTACAACAAGTATTCCAAGGAATAGTAACAAGCTTCATTTCGAAAATACTTCCAGACCAGATGAAGTTTTTAATGTAAGTGTTAATTTTTTTAAGAATACCAATGGGCCATTTATAGACCATAAAGGAATGAACCATTTTAGAAACAATGATAGATTTAACCAAACAGATTCTCCCAGCCATGGAGAGAGACTTCCCTTTCCAATTAGCTAGTTGATTTGTGAGATGAGAAAGAATATTAGAAAAATAGGTAGCTTTGGGGCGACCCCAAAATATAGGAACACCCAGATATGTGAAAGGTAAAAGACCCTCCTTGATACCCAGATAATTAATAATACCGTATTTTCTTCTGACAGGAAAATTCTTGCCAAAATAGATGAAAGATTTGTTCCGAGAAATAGCTTGACCAGAGACATCCTCATAGTGAGATATAGTTTTCTTGAGAGCATGAAGACTTATTTGGTCCCCTTTTATAAAAAGGATAATATCATCCGCATATAAGAGGTGGGTAGGGGCATTTAAGTTTCTGGCTACCTGAATAGGTTTGATCAAATTATGCTCAACCTGGTAGTTTATGAGTCTGCTAAGATAATCTTCGGCAATCACAAAAAGAATGGAAGAGAGAGGGTCCCCCTGTCTAACACCTTTAGTGCTTTTGAAAAAGCCACGAGGGGTGCCATTAATCAGAATAGAGATATGAGTTGAGTGAAAGAGGGTCTTGATTCTACCAATGAAGGAATCATTAAAACCAAAGTTCCTAAGAACTTTGTAAATAAAATTCCAATCAATAGTGTCAAAGGCCTTTCTAATATCCAGTTTGAGGGCCACGTAACCACCTCTAGATTTTTTAGTTAAGGCATTTGTGCACTCAGAAGCAAGACAAATGCAGTCTTGAATGGATCTTCCCTTGATAAAACCAAATTTATTCCAAGAGACGATTCTATTGCAGATAGGAACAAGTATGTTTGCAATAATTTTAGTGATGATTTTATAGATAGTGTTAATCAAAGCTATAGGTCTAAATTGATGGATCTCAGCAGCATTCTCAACTTTAGGAATTAGTGTTACAAATTGAGCACTGATTCCATGAGGTAAATATCCATGAGTGAAGAAAATATTAACGAGTTTGCAAACATCATTTTGAATTATATCCCAATGTTTTTGGAAGAAACCATTATTAAAACCATCCGGGCCAGGCGCACTATCTGGGTTTAGTCTAAAAACAATGTCTTTAATTTCATGATCAAGGGGAGTGCTTAATAGGGACTTATTGTCACCTTCATTAACCAACAAAGGAATGATGTCAGGTTTAAGATCAACATTTCTGTCCGGACCATTTAAGATGATATAAAAGTACGTGATAACATGATCTGTAATGGCTTCTTCCGAGTCTAAGACCAAGTCATTATGAATGAGCATAGAAAGCGGACGATTAGCCTTTCTAATTCTTTGAAGATTATTATAAAATTTAGTACTGCGATCACCATTAGTAAGCCATTTGGTTCTAAACATCTGTTTATGAATATTTTCTTTAAAAGTAAGAAGGGAATTAAGTTTCGAAGAGATATTAGCTTCCACTTGAGGATCTAAGTCAAAGTCAGAATGAGTGTTCTGAGATTTAAAGAGACTGAGCTCATCTTCCAGGTGTGTGATGTCTTGATCAATTTGTAAGATTGAGTTTTTACACCAACCTTTGAGAGCCTGTTTAAGAACTTTCAGTTTAAATAAACAAGCAAAGTCATCTTTATGGTGTTTCATGGAGTTCCAAGTGTTAAAAATAAAAGTAACACAGTCAGGGTTCGAAGACCAAGCATTGTTAAATTTAAAAGGAAAGATAGTATTTCGAACACTCTTAGAAAGATTTACACGGATAGGATGATGATCAGAGTTAATTCTAGGGAGAGTAACACTAGATATTTTATCCCAAGTATCAAGAGTCTTCATGTTCACAAAGGCTCTATCAAGTTTACTAGCAATGTTTTTATTGTAATGCTTTCTGTACCAGGTATATTTGGCACTGATAAGATTAACCTCAAAGAGGTTACAATAATCAATAGTAGATTTAAACTCTCTAGAGGAAATGGGGAGATGAGAGGGACCAATTTTTTTAGATGAGGTAATAATTTCATTGAAATCTCCCAAAACAAGCCAAGAATCTTGAATGAGTTTAGCAATATCAAGAAGTTCAAGCCATAATATTCTCCTATCCTGATACCTATTTTTGGCATAAACCATAGTACAATAGATATGCTGACCATTCCATATGAAATCACAAGTAAACTTCTGATCAGAAGTTTTAATAATGTTAATATTTTTTAAAGAATTATGACAAAAAATCCACATGGAGTCAACCTGAGGACTGTTTTTACAAGATCCTATAAAATTGTAATTAAGAGCACCAAATCTCATAAAGTTCATTTTAAAATTGACCTTAGGTTCAGAAATGGAAAAAGGGTATGGTTTATGAGTATTTAGAAACCTCCTAAGAGTAATGGAGGTGTCATTATTGGCCACCCCTTGACAGTTCCAGAAAAGAACATTCATTTCTACTTGTGTCTAGGGTTAGAACCCTTCTTTTTTTTTGGATTTACAAGATCCCTTCTTTTTTTGGGATCTTGTAACAATTGAGGAAGAGGATAAATGATGATGACTCTCATCAATTTCAGAGCTTTGAGAGGAATCAGATTTCCGATTAGCATTTTGAATAGTAGCAGGGTCTGATGTACACAATGAAGAAGAAATTTCTAAAGTGTGAGACTGTTCTGCTCTATGAGCAGAGGCCTTTTCAATAATAGGAGGTAAAGGTGAGCTGGTTTGATTAGACTCAGAAATAACATCATGAGCAGATTGCTCATGTTGAGGGAGAGACTCAGTCACAATCTGGACAGATTCAATACCAGCAGGATGGAAATGTTCAGATACAGGAGGCATGCTATGTTCATGGTTCTGGATGTCATTAGGAGAGATAGAAATCGTGCTGTTTTCCAGACATAAGGCATGGTCTTGAGCAGATTCAGAATCAGACAGTGAGGTATGTGGAGAATTATGTGACAAAGGAAGCATAACAGCATTATCAGCATGTATGACAGGTTTACTGACAAAACTAGTAACATTTCCAGTAATACCAGAATTCGAATTATCTAACTGTTCCTGCAAAGAATCAGAAATCTGTAAGTCAATTAGAGGATTAGATTCCTCCTTCTGTACAGAGAGATATTCAGTGTGTAAAATCAAATTAGGATCAGGAGTGTGTGATGAAGTAGGGTCAACAGAAATTTCAGCAGGAATAAAATCAGACTGAGATTTAGTTATAGGATCTGCAATAATAGAAGGGTCATTTTTAACATCAGAGTTGAAAGACACAGAGTTACCAGAATCAGAAGATTTGGTTGAAGGAACTGCATAATCATTAGTTTTAACATCAGAATTAACAAGCACAGTGGAACCTGGGTCTGCAGGAATCATAATGTCAGTATGAATCATGCTGGAAGCAACCACATTCTCCTTGAGGGTAGGTACTGAGTCCCCCAGATTCCCATAAAGATTCTCCTTTAGACATGAAAAACCAGAGGAAGAAACATTGTTAGTAGCATTAGAAATAGGGTTAGTGGTGCTCTTGTTAGAACATTCTCTGTTACAGTCATCAACTAACCCTTTTGAACCAGTGGGCTTATCCTTATATTGAGAGGCCTCCTCTTCCTCAACCAAAACAGCCCAAGATCTACCTTCTAAGGTTGATGAGGGATTGGATTTCGGGACCCACTTATCAACCTTAGGTGGGTCAGATTTGACAGCAATATTTTTCCCTTTTTTAGTATTTTTAACCTCTTGCCAATCATTTTTATTTGAGGGATCCAATTGCTTCCTAGCAACCCTACAGCTGGAAAAATTATGTCCAATCAGTTTTCATACTTCACAGAAGGAGGGTTTATTTTCATATTCAATACTGAGATCTACCCTATGTTCAGGGGCATTAAAAACTATGGTGAATGGTAAAGGATTAGCTAAGTTAATCTCCACCATAACTCTGGCATATAAACCTAGATCCCCATTCAAGGTTCTATGATCGATTTTTATAGGGGATCCTAAACAAGAGGCAATGTCTATTAAAATCTTCGGGTGCCAAAAGAACCAATTCAGCCTATGAATTCTAACCCAAACATGAGCCAAATGGTTTTTGTGAGTGTAAGGATTAAAAGCAGGGTCCCAATCTGAGATTCTAAAAAAACTAGGCTTTAGGTGTAAATTCCCAATCTTCCAAATCTGTTCAAGCTCAGATTGCAAACTAAAGAGAATGCGGCAGTATCCCTTACCTAAGGGAACCATCTTCCAACATGAAGATCTCCAGCAATGAGAAATCCTATTCTTTAAATCAGATATAGACCAAAGTTCATCACCTGTGTTGTAGGAAATTAGACCAATCACCGAGTACCTGAACATTTTCTCCATCTGTTTTAAGGATTCTGTATCAGCATCAACCATAAAAACTCCATCGTCCAGTTTTCTGAATAAAGGTTGCCTGGGGTCCTTCCCGCTGCTAAGATCAGAGTCTTTTAGCGCATCGTGGAAGGAGACAGGGATATTGCGAAGTGGGTTTTGAAAGTTTCCAACTTCAATGTTCAAAGAGACAGTATCCACAGAAGCAGGAGCCGACTAGGGAACAAGCTCCCATTCTGGATCAAAACCAGCCATCAGAAGCAGCAAGAATCAGCAAAAAGAGTTAGGGTTTAAATAAAACATCATTGTTTCTCTATGATCATTTAAAATAAAAAAAATCACACACAATGTGGATTTTACAACCCCCCTTATATTATTTTCAATACCAATATAAATGACATGAAAATATGTGTTAATCTTAATAAACTTTCATTCTCTCCCCCATTCACATCAACTATTCATTTTACATTTCATTACCTCCCCATTATTGAAAATAAATTGAAAGAATATGATATAGGATGGTATTAATTCATTGGTTTTAAATATTCCATCAACCATTCCACTCTGAGTATAAATGGTCCATTCCCAGTATAGAAAACAACTGTTATTGATTTAGACATCAAAGTTTTCCATTATAAAATGAATATGATAGCAGCTTGAAAATCATTCCCATATATCATTAAAATTATGTTCAAATATCTTTGGGATGATACTTATATATACCATCTAATAAATCTAATTTTCATTTTATTTATAAATAGAGTTCATTCACATACTTTAACACATAGAAAAAAAACATTCAAGTAAAAATGGAAGGATTTAGTTTTAGAGATCGTCCTAGAACTTATTTATAAATTATGTTCCATGAAATTTATAAAAAAATTATCTCCATAATTTTAGGATTTAACTTTCTTTAATAAATTATAATAGAATATAAAATCATAACTTTCTAATGAAACAATTTCCAAGAACCTTCAAGAATTCATATTTGCATGAACTGACAAGGGAATTTTCTTGTGGGTGTAACAGAAGTTGTTCGGTCCCAGGCCCGATAGGATTTTCATTGAAATATTCCCGAATTTACTAATAAACAAGATAAATGTAGTTGAATCCTTTAGAAAGGGCATATTTTCAAATATTGTTTATAATTAATATATATGAAAAGATAACTACATGACTTATAATTCATTATTTGTTGTTTAATCGTTAGAACCCTTCTTGGTGTAACATCATTACGTCATAAGAATCAAGGTAATATTCTCTTTAAAAGTGATCTATATGTGTTCCATTAACTTTACATAATTTCTATATAGTCTTTTGGGTGCTCGAGCAGAAGGTTTTATAGATTATGTAAACTTTCTATTAATCGCGAAAAAAACCTTCATGGAAAAAAGGAAGCATTCTGGTGGTGGATAAAAAATTCACTGTGTTCTTTAGAGCATTCTTGGGAGGGCCCTATTGGGATTGGTAAAATATTACCTATAGCTATTTGTGCATAATGATTATAATGTAACTATTGTTTTGGAAAATGTAATAATTAGGTTTAAATAGTGTTATTGTAAGAAAATAATAATTACACAAGGGACCATATTATTTCTTTAATCATCAGCAAACCCCTTGTCTAAATAATAATAGAATTATTTTTATTTAATTGAAATATGCCAAACTCATGGAAAACATAAATATTATTTCCTTGATGAAATAAATTAATAAATATTCAAATAATGATTAATTTGACATTTATCACTTTCTCATTAAAATTGGTTGGAATATCCTTATAAATATATATCAGACCTTGAATAATGATTAGTTTTTTTATTAAATAAATATTGGTAAATTATTTACCAAAAAATAATTTATTATTATATTCACAAAAAATGTAGGTAAATATTTACTACATAATTTCATTACTAAAATAAATAAATATTTTTTACCAAGTGAATAAAATAGAATGAATAAATATTATATATTCACCAAATTAAAATAATAATTAACTAGTGAATAAATATTATTTAAATATTTAACTCTCAAACACACACACATGCACACACAAACACATATAAATATATATATTCTTTAATAACTATTGACTAGATATTTTAATCAAACTAACATAAATAATTATTATATCATGTATTAGAATAATATTTATCCAACATGTTAAATTATTATGTAATTTAACTAAGGTTATGAATACAAATTTTCTATGACCCTCTAATCCCCTTTCTCAATGGCATTAGGCTACACTACCTAAATTCTAAGGTAATAATATATAAAAATTTCAAGGCTATCATAGAGAAAAAAATCAATGTCGTAACAACTTAAAACCTCTTAAAAATGTACAATGGGTAATTTAGTCCCTTTATCTCAATATCTCTAATCAGAAAAGTTTCCTATTGAAGTATAAGGCCCTAGACTTAAGCATTACTTAATCATGAGATAAGTCAATAATTTTAATTTAATTCACATCATGGATCTCTTAGGTTTAGAGATTTAGAGAATTAGGTCACAAATCATACATAAAAACGTAAATAATACAAGTAGACACTTCTACTCACTATCCATTTTTTTCAAAAAAAAACTCTTTAAAAATAAACTTGGTATCGTTTAATATTTTTATAGCATAATTTTTCTTGATCCTATCCTCGACACTATTCCTCTTTATGACTTGTGGAAAATATTTCAAAACTTGGGATGAGCATAAAAAGATCAGTAAGAAATAATGTCACGACCCGTCCTCAGGGCCCGTGTTGTGACTACCCCAAGCCCGCCTTCCATAGGCCAGGGGCTGGAGACTAGCACCAAAGGCGTAAATCCCGATAAAAGGGAAGGAATTGCCTTTATATAAGTAAACAAACACAATAGAGTACGTAAAATGAAGTAGACACTAAGTAAACTGAGTACAAAAGTAAGTGCTGGAATGTAAATGGGCCAAAATACAAACCCAACTGAAAGTACTATACAGAAGTAAAGAAAGAATAGCTGCAGTAAAGTAAACCAGCAACCACTGAGTCATCCTCCGGATATACCACCTGAAGGGTGGGTACAAATGGTCTCCTCAGATCCTCGGGTCTGGCCGTCCGCTCCGTGTACGTCTCGCCAAGTGGTCCACCTCCAGGTACCGTCCCGCTCCACAAGACTCTACCTCGATCGGTGTTGTCTGTCGACTGCATCCAACACAACATAGTGCAGCCATACCCCATGTAGGGGTGAGTATACGATACTCAGTAGGGACCTCGAGACCCCCGAAGGTATCCCAGAATCCATAAAGGATAAACCAAAAAGGAAAGATACAAACACAAAGTATCAACCAACTCTACTTAGGTATATGACCATACATATACCTAAGTCATCAATTATTGTTCGGCTCCAAATCACGAGCCCAAGTACAACCAAGTCCACACAGGAAAGCACAACCCATTCCACACAAGAAAGCAAGTCAATAACATTGATGATAATGACTGAAAGTCAAGACTCAGCTCACACAGGTATACTACTCACGAAGAGGGGTGGAGATGATAGATGTAGCCTCTAAATCATCTCCCCTGCCGAACCCACGTAGCATCCAAGTACAAAAGTCGTCGCTGCCGAACCCACATAGGATCCAAGTACAGTAACCATTGCTGCTGAACCCATGTAGCATCTAAGTACAGATGTCATCGCTACAGAACCCATGGAGGATCCACGTACAGTCGTCCTCACTGTCGAACCCACGTAGGATCCAAGTACAGTCGTCATCGTTGTCGCAGTCACAGCCAGCTCTAGGGTTCCCGCACACACCACGCTCGATTCCGGGAGGGTCCACTCCATGAGCCAAGGGGGTCAATACATCAACTATCACAAAGTCTAGATTTGATGTATCCTGAAGTTTCGTCTCTTCAACAGGAACTCAATGCAACAGATGACACGTCAATCGGACGCTCGGTCTGAGAGGTGTTGGTTTTTCCGTCCCAGGGGCTTGGTTAGAAATATGCTAGTTTCTAACCTGGCTGATATCCAAATTCATCCGAAACTCACTTAGAGTATCACAAAAGGACCGTCTAATCAAAAGAGTCTCAGTTCCGCAGACAATTCTTCGATCAGATGTACAGCCCTTAAATTATTCATGTTTAAGTGAATAACGGGTCCGGCCCGTTTAGCCTAGTGGGCCGACGGGTCGGCTTAGCCCAGTTTGACGGGTCCGACCCAGTCGGGGTGTCAGACCGGTCCTAAGGATTACATAACTTGGCCCGAAGGTGCGCGGCCCGGCGTGAAGTGGCATGGCCCGACCCGAAGTGGCGCGACCCGGCCGGTCTCGGCCTAGCTCGGCCCGGCCCAGTGCGGCCCGGTTAGGCGCGCGGCCCCCTGGTAGTCCACACCGGCGGTGCCTCCCTTCCCCAAACTGACCGGCTATATGGGCCGGTCTTATGTGCACGTGGCCCTCATGGGTGGGCGGCCAGTCTTCCAGTGCGGCGCCCTCCCGGCGCTGTGGTCCAGCTCCGCCCGGTCGGCCGACAGGCCGGCCGGTTCCTCCGCCGAAGCTGCCCGTGTAGCGGGCCGTGGTTCCTCCCGCACAACCGGTGTGATGGGGTCAGTTTTCTTTTCCATGTTTCCGGCATGGCGCGACGACATTGTTCTTTCCCCACCTCCAGTTTCCAATTCCAAAACGATCAAGAAACGACGGAGGGTTGTCGGGTCGTGTTTGTTCGGCACGCGCCCTCCGCATTAGGCGATAACATTCGGCCAAAGATGTACAAGATTTCACGAAGCACAATGAAAAATTTTCATTCAAATAAAAATTGGAACAAAACACCCTACATCAACAAAATATGTCGAACGTTGGACGTCGCGGAAGACGGCGTCGCGGGGTGAGGTTTCGTAAGAGACGTCGGAAAGCGCCCGAGTAGGAAGCGGCGTCTCCCCTTTTTGTCACGGAGAAAATATTATAAGGCAAGATTTCATTGGTGAGTTCCCACGTCAGTGTCTCATCCCTTGTTGTGGAGGAAGTAGAGGATGGATAAACCGGGTTCGCCGAGTCGATGTTCTTCATCAGAGAGTTGGTGTTCTTCAACAAAGGATAAGAACCATTCTTCGAAAACCCAAGACCTCTCCCAATTTCTCCCCAACACCACAATTTCCAACCCCCAAATAAAATAAGGATTATCCTTATTTTATTTAATCATTCCAAGCATTTAAAATTTAAAATTCAAACAATTAATTAAATTAATTGAATAAGTTCAATCAATTAATTAAAGTGTGTGTTGGCAAGAATTAATGAGGGATAGAGGGGAGAGGAAGAGTTACTCAATTAAATTCAAGGGGGGTGTTAACATTAAACAAAGGAGTTTAATGGGAGGTTTAAGGGCTTTAAAGAATGTGAATGGTTGGGGATTGTGTGGGCCCCACCTCACAATTATCCTCACATGGATAGTTAGGAGCTTGTGGGTCCCATCCCAACTCCCCCATGTAGGATATAACCACTTAAGTTATAAAAATAAAATTTTCCCACAATTCTATTCACTTCTCATTTAAACCACAAATTTTTAACTTCTCCTCCCGTGAAAACGCAATTTTGCTAAAGGTCCCCCTAAGAAATTATTGGTGATGCGAGTTCATCGGTGACCTCAGATTTCAATTCTGAGCACCGGTTTAAAAGATAGAAAAACCAGCTCATTCGTTCACTGAACGTACCAGAGATAAACTTCGGAAAATAATTTCGGGCACACCGGGCCTCATAATTAGGTTCCGTCAGAAACTGCGTACTCGTAAAATCCCAAAAAATTTAAGAAAAAAATTTTCTTGAAATTTACAGGTCTTTACATTACTCCCACCTCAGGTCTTTACGTCCTCATAAAGCTACATTATAAACTAGGGAAAAAAATGAGGGTATTGTGCATCCATCTAAGCCTCCCGCTCCAATATGCACTCCTGGAGGTTCCCATGCTTCCAACGAATGTGCACCAGAGGAATCGGCCATCCACGTAGGACCCGCTCCTGTCGATCCTTGATCTCCATTAGGAACTCCGCAAATGTTTCCCCATCATCGATGTTCAGATCCCAATGATCAATGATATGTGTCGGGTCGTGCACGTATCTCCTCAGCTGATATACATGGAAGACATCGTGCACCCAGTGCAATTGAGGTGGAAGGGCCAGGTGATAAGCCACCTCGCCTTCCATGATGAGAACCTGGAATGGTCTGATGAAGCGCGGAGATAACTTGTCGCCCCGGCCAAATCTCCGTAATCCACATCGAGGTGAGACCCATAAGAAAACATGGTCACCACCCTCGAACTCCAGTGGTCTCCGCCTCCTATCATCATAGGACTTCTGTCTACTCTGTGCAGTCCTCATCTGCTCCTAGATGATCTGTACCTTCTCTGTCATAGACTGAACCATCTCTGGTCCTACGAGTGCTGAATCCCTAGGGTTAGTCCCTCACAAAGGTGATCTGCATGGTCGGTCGTACAATGCCTCGTATGGTTCTATCCCGATGGTGGAGTGGTAGCTATTGTTTTACGCAAACTCCAATAAGGGTAGATGATCCTCCCAGCTGCGACCAAAGTCTAGGACACATGTGCAGAGCATGTCCTCGAGAGCCTGAATGGTCCTCTCTATCTGGCCATCCGTCTAAGGATGAAAGGTGGTGCTCAGGAGTAGTTGTGTCCCGAATGCCTCTTGAAACCCCTTCCAAAGTCAGGAAGTAAAGCGAGCATCTCGATCGGAGACGATAGTCAATGTCACACCATGAAGTCATATGATCTCCGGAACGTAGAGGTGTCCCAATCTCTTAAATGATCCCTACTCTATGATCGGTAGGAAGTGGGCCGAATTGGTGAGTCGGTCTACGATCACCCAAATGGACTCATGTCCTCTGGAATTACATGGGAGACCCATCACAAAATCCATAGATATCCCATCCCACTTCCACTCTGGAACCTCTAAGGGCTGCACCAAGCCTGCCAGTACGTGGTGCTTCGCCTTCACCTGCTGGAAAGTGAGGCATCGTGAAACGAATTCTACCACATCCTTCTTCATAACCGGCCACCAGTGTTGTCATCTAATATCCTGGTACATCTTCACTACTCCTAGATGTACTGCCAAAGGGGAAGTGTGAAACTCCCTCAGCACCTCCTCCTGTAATGAAACGGGTACCATGGTACGTCCCCTGAAGAGGATGACTTGCTCTCCTCCTACAGAAAATTCATCAGGTGCTTGTCATATGGATATCTGTGCACGTCACGTCTCACAGTCAACATCCCCACGATGTGCCTCTATGACCAACTGAAGTAGTGGAGGAGTGATTGTGAGTGACTGTAGAAAGGCTGATCCATCTCTATCCATGAAGGATATCTGCAACGCGGCCAGTTTCTCGGTCGCCTCTCCAAGTAGATGAATGCCCAATCTCCTGCTAAGAGCATCAGCTACCATGTTCCCCTTCCCAGGAGTATAGACTATCTCAAATTTATAGTCCTAGAGGAAATCGAGCCATCGCCGCTATCTCAGGTTCAGGTCCTTCTGCGAGAAGATGTACCTGAGACTTTGGTGGTCTGAGTAGACTGTAAAGTGCTCACCCATCAGATAGTGTCTCCCGCTTCTGCATTAGGACACACCCGAGTCCGTTCCCTGATGCATCGCAGTAAACTACATACCCTACGCCCTCCTCCGGTAGTCTCAAGATGGGTGCACCGGTCAATATCTGTCTCAACTTCTGGAAGCTATGCTGACATCTATCTGACCACACGAAGGGTTTCCCCTTCTTCTTCAAAGATAAAAGTGGTACTACAACTCTAGAGAAGTTTGGAACTGATCTCCGGTAGTACCCAACCAGACCTAGGAAACTTTGCACCTTCGTCACACTCCTGGGTGGGTCCCAAGCAAGTATTGCCTTGATATTCATAGGATTCACTACAACTCCCACCTCAGAGATGACGTGTCCCAAGAAGTAGACCTCTCGAATCTAGAACTGACACTTCACTAGCTTACCATAAAGCTAGTTCTCTCGGAGTGTGTCCAGTACAACCCATAAGTGGTAGGCGTGCTCCTCCTCATTAGTCGAGCAAATCAGTATATCGTCGATGAAGACTACGACAAATCGATTGAGGTAAGGCTGGAAGATCCTATTCATGAGACTCATGAACACTAGTGGAGCATTGGTTATGCCAAAATGCATAACCAAGAACTCATAGTGGCCATACCGACACCTGAGGGCCGTCTTCTTCACATCCTCGTCTCGAACTCTGAGCTGATGATAGCCTGACCTGAGGTCTATCTTCGAGAACCATCATGCTCCCTTGAGCTGATCAAAGAGGTCGTCCATACTCGGGAGTGGATACTTGTTCTTTACGGTCACCTGATTCAGGCGACGGTAGTCAACACATAGTCTTAAGCTCCCATCCACCTACTTGGATAATAAAATTGGAGAAGCCTAGGGTGAAACACTGGGTCGGATGAATCCCTTTCCCTGCAAATCCTCCAACTGTACCCGAAGCTCACGAAGCTCGGCGAGAGCCATCCGATATGCTGGAGTAGATAGTAGAGTTATCCCGGGGTATAGTTAAATATATAATTATACCTCTCTGCGAGGAGGTAGTCCTAGAATGTTGTCAGGGAAAACATCTGCATACTAATCCACCAATAGAGGAAAACTCAACCTCCTCACATCAACCGCTCTGAGGATGAGACTATCCAACTGATGTGTGATTGGCTTCCCTCTCCTCTGAGTAAGCCCATCCTGCGCTGCAAGGGATCCCTTCTCGCTGGTGAAGGTGAACATGCTCCCATCTATGCAGACACACCACACTTTGCGCTTAATATAGTCAATCTGGGCATGGACTGTAGATAACCAATCCATGCCCAAGATGACGTCGTAAGGCCTCGACGCCGCTACAAGAAGATACCAGCCAAAGCTCTCACCTCCTAGAGTAAGCTCACATTGTCGGCACCAGTGTGTAATCATAGAGTATGCTCCCATATGAGTCTCTAGCCGTAAGGATCGATCCAACAGCTCCATCGGAATCTCCGAGCTCTGAACAAGGGCAGCAGTAATGAAAGAATGACTCACTCCTGTGTCTATAAGAACTACAAAAAGGGTGGAGTAGACACAGATAGTACCTCGAATCATCTTAGGTGATCCATGGTCATAAGCCTCCACTACATGAAGCTGATCTTGCCTATGTCAGCCAGCTCCCTATGGTCAGGGTGGACCTCCTGGTGGTGGTGGTGGTGGTAGAGCCTCAAAGCGTCGTCCACCACCTGCTGCTCAGCCAACTCCTCTTCCTGGTTCGCCTGCTCCCTGCGGACTACCACGGTCGAACCTTTTCCTCTGTCTGGGAGGTCCCTCAACTGTCTGCTGCTCCTATTCATGGCAGGTCGGGCAGTCACGAGCCATGTGGCCCTGCTTTCCGCATGCATAGCACTACCTTCCTCTCGTATGACTGGCTCTGCTGCGTGTGCCCTGCACCTCTAAACTAGTATCCTGAGGTTTCCCACCTGATGGCCTGGTCTGCTTGGACCTCTGCGACATCTGTCTACTGCCAGCTGTAGAAGACTCCGCTATGTGTTTCCCTATGGTAGGCCTCATTGCTGGCGTAGGCTCAGCAAGGAAGCTCTCCACAAGAAGGGCTCACGCCAGTACTCCTTCCTACGTCGGAATGTTGAGGGAGATCATCGAAGCCCTGATCTCACACCTCAGTCCCTGCTCAAAGGTCCGGGCCCAGAATAATGGGTCTCATACCATGTCTGTGGAGTAGCGAAAGAGTTCGGTAAACATTACCGAGTACTGGGCTATTGTCATGCTGTCATGTCGCAGCTGTAGTAACTCCTGGATGCGCACCGCACGGAGGGTGGCTGGAACGAACGCCGAGTGAAAGAGGCCCTGGAAGTCTGTCCAAAGTAGATATTCTTTTCTTGAATCTGGAGCATCATTCTCCACAATATACCTGTTGTTGCATGTAGGAGACTTGTGTAAAGGATCACCATAATATTTTCTGGTGTCCTTACCAATCTAAAGACTCGGAAAATAGCCTCCATCAAATCCTCAGCTGCCTGAGGGTCCGTTTCTCCGCGGAACCTGGGCAGCCTCTGTTGCTGAAACTCGTGTAGCGCACTCAGTCTACGTGCACTCTCCGCTGCTGGGGCCAGTGGTATCGGTGGCCTAGCGGGTAGAGGTACGGCTGGTGCCTCCTCTGTAATGGGGCCCTACACCAAGGACTTGTCACTCGGTGGGCTTCCCTCTCCCACGTAACTGGGAACCCTAGCTGGCTTCCGTCGTGGGGCCATCCTGAAAAGAAATAGGTGCGCCATGTTTAATATAGTATACCTGGTGACCTGACACAAAGTAATCACTAAGAAAACTTTTGAAACACACATGCAATCAATGTTTTCGTGTACTGAGTCAGAAATCAGTAGTCAGGGTCCTTGTGTATGGATACATCGGCTGCCACACCAAAACTGGACTCCCTGGACTGATAACCACACTCAATACCCTTAACACTATTGCTTCACAGGAATAAATTTCCAGAATCCTATGTTCTGCGGTAGAATCGATTCCTATGATACCAATTTGTCACGACCCGTCTTCGGGGCCCGTGTCGTGACTACCCCAAGCCCGCCTTCTATAGGCCAGGGGCTGGCGACTAGCACCAAAGGCGTAAATCCTGATAAAAGGGAAGGAATTTCCTTTATTTAAGTAAACAAACACAACAGAGTACGCAAGATTAAGTAAACACTAAGTAAACTGAGTAAAAAACTAAGTGTTGTAAAGTAAATGGGCCAGAATACAAACCCAACTGAATGTACAGTACAACAGTAAAGAAAGAATAGCTGTAGTAAAGTAAACCAACAACCAATGAGTCTTCCTCCAGATATCCCACCTGAAAAGTGCATAAAAATGGTCTCCTTAGCTCCTCGGGTCCGGTCGTCCGCTCCGTGTACGTCCCGCCAAGTGGTCCACCTCAAGGTACCATCCTACTCCACAAGACTCTACCTCGATCAGTGTTTTATGTCGTCTACATCCAACACAACTTAGTGCGATCATAGACCATGCAGGGGTGAGTATACGATACTCAGTAGGGACCCCGAGACCCCCGAAGGTCTCCAAAAATCCACAAAGTATAAACCACAAAGGAAAGATACAAACACATAGTATCAACCAACTCTACTTAGGTATATTCCCATACATATACCTAAGTCATCAATTCCAGTTCGGCTCCAAATCACGAGCCCAAGTACAACCAAGTCCACACAGAAAAGCACAACCCAGTCCACGCAGGAAAGCAAGTCAATCACATCGATGATAATGACTGAAAGTCAAGACTCAGCTCACATAGGTATACTAATCATGAAGAGGTGTGGAGATGATAAATGTAGCCTCTGAATCACCTCCCCTGCTGAACCCACGTAGGATCCAAGTACAGTAACCATCATTGTCGAACCCACGTAGGATCCAAGTACAGAGGTCATCGATGCCGAACCAACATAGGATCCAAGTACAGTCATCCTCACTGTCGAACCCACATAGGATCCAAGTACAGTCGTCATCATTATCGCAGTCACAGCCAGCTCTAGGGTTCCCGCACACAGTATGCCTGATTCTAGGAGGGTCCGCTCCACGATCCAAGGGGTTTGATACATCAACTGTCACGATGTCTATATTTTATGTATCCCAAAGTTATGTCTCGTCAAAAGGAACTCAATGCAACAGATGGTGCGTCAATCGGACGCCCGGTCTGAAAGATGTTGGTTTTTCCGTCCGAGGGGCCTGGTTAGAAATGCGCTCGTTTCTAACTCGGTTGATATCCAAATTCTTCCGAAACTCACTTAGAGTATTGCAGAAGGACCTTCTCATCGAAATAGTCCCAGTTCCGCAGACGGTGCATCCATCAGACGCGCGGTCCTTAAGTTATTCAAGGTTAAGGGAATAACGGGCCCGGCCCATTTAGCCTAGTGGGCTGACGGGTCGGGTTAACCCAGTTTGACGGGTCCGAACAAGCAGGGGTGTTGGACTGGTCCAAAGGATTACATAACTTGGCCCGGCCCAAAGCAGCGTGGCCCAGCGGGTCGCGCGGCCTGGCTGGCTCGGCCGGCGGGCCGAGCGGGTTCCAGGGGGGCGCCCCCCACCCCCGTTTGTCCGCACCGGCGGCGCCGCCCTTCCCCAAACCGGCCGGTATTCTGCGCACACGGCCCGCATGGGCGGGCCGCCGGTCTTCCAGCGTGGCGTCCTCCCGGCGCTGCGGTCCGGCTCCGCCTAGCCGGAGGACGGGTCGACCGGTTCCTCCGCCGAAGCAACCCATGTAGCGGGCCGCGGTTCCTCCCGCACAACCAGCACGACGACACTGGTTTTCTTTTCCACATTTCCAGCATGGCGCAACGACACCATTATTTCCCTGCCTCCGGTTTCCAATTCCAAAAAGATCAAGAAACGACGGAGGGTCTTCGGGCCGTGTTTTTTCGGCTCGCGCCCTCTGCGTTAGGCAATAACATTCAGCCGAAGATGTACAAGATTTCACGAAGCAAAATGAACAATTTTTATTCAAATAAAAATTGCAACAAAACACCCTACCTCAACTAAAGATGTCAAACATCGGACGTCACAGAAGGCGACATCGCGGTGTGAGGTTTTGTAAGCAACGTCGGAAAGCACCTGAGGAGGAAGCGGCGTCTCCCCTTTTGTCACAGAGAAAAGATTATAAGGCGAGACGTCGTTGGCAAGTTTCCGCGTCGGTGTCTCCTCCCTTGTCATGTAGGAAGAAGAAGACGGAGAAAACGGGTTCGCCGAGTCAATGTTCTTCGTCGAAGAGTTGGCGTTCTTCAACAAAGGAGAAGAATCGTTCTTTGAAAACCCAATAGCTCTCCCAATTTCTCCCCAACACCACACTTTCCAACCCCCAAATAAAATAAGGCTTATCCTTATTTTATTTAATCTTGCCAAGCATTTAAAATTTAAAATTCAAGCACTTAATTAACTTAATTGAAGAAGTTCAATCAACTAATTAAAGTGTGTGTTAGATAGAATTAATGAGGGAGAGAGGGGAGAGAAAGAGTTACTCAATTAAATTCAAGGGGGGTCTTAACATTAAACAAAGGAGTTTAATGGGAGGTTCAAGGGGTTTAGGGAATGTGAATGGTTGGGGATCGTGTGGGCCCCACCTCACAATTATCCTCACATGGATAGTTACGAGCTTGTGGGTGCCATCCTAACTCCCTCATGTAGGATATAACCACTTAAGATATAAAAATAAAATTGTCCCACAATTTTATTCGCTTCTCATTTAAACCACAAATTTTTAACTTCTCCTCCTGTGCAAATGCAATTACGGTAAAGGTCCCCCTAAGCAATTACTGGCACGGTGAGTTCATCAATGCCCTCAGATTTCAATTACAATCACTGGTTAAAAAGATATAAAAACCCGCTCATACGTTCACTGAACGTACCCGATCTAAACTTTGGAACGTTATTTCGGGCACATCGGGCCTCGGAATCAGGTGCCAACAGAAACTACGAACTCATAAAATCCCAAAGAATTTAAGGAAAAATTTTCCTTGAAATTTACGGGTCTTTACAAATACATAGAAAATTTAAATTTTAATCTTGTGAAAAAAGCTAAACCATAAATGGATTATCATAAAGTAATACTTTTCACCTTAAAGAAGTAGTAAATATACTTCACTGAATCTAAGATCATTGGAGGTTATAACGTAACCACCATTCTTTGGTTTATCATAGAACCACATGTCTTTGGTTTATCATGAAACCTCTCATATTTGGTTAATAACATAACCACACATTAAATTTCCAAGTACCATTATATAGTCATAACACGTAAAAGATTTCAATTATCAACATTTCACCCATAAAATTTCATAGGCAATCAAAATAAATAATTTCAATATATTAAAATAGTAAAACTAATTTCAAAACCATTTTTAATACCAAAACAAAAAAAGGTAATAAGGGATTTCTTTTCCATTTAAAAACATTATGACTTATATAGGAATCAAGATATCAAAATATGGTTACAGTAGTGGAGGAGTCGTTATCACCGCATATGTTAAAAACATTCCTTTTGTCATTTTGAAAAATTCCTCGTAGAAATAAGATTACTTTTTAATGAAATTAAAATTCAAAGGGGTTTATAACACACCAGATATAATAAGGTGGTCTATAACATCAAAATATGCCTCAATGAAAGGAGATTGAGATGAAGTCCCTTCAAAAGATCTTATCATTAGATCAGGGATAAATCAATGACATAATTATGTGTGACATATTTAAATACACCCAATATAAGTGGATATTCAGTGTAAAACAATCATAGTTCATTCACATATATTCTTGGAAAAAACCCCAATGACATGGATATTTAACTCAATGAATAAACATTGAGTTATGATTTCCCTTACCATGAGTCTGAATCATCACGTACAATCATTATGTTCCAAAATAATAAATTTTGGTTAATTTTTACTTGATTGAGAACTTTTTTCAAGTTTATTATTACTTTTATATCACTTATTTCCATGTTATAAAAATTTAATAATTATTTAAGTTTATATCAAATGTTTTGTCGATATTGGGAACTTGAGTCGAAAATGAACTTGTTTTGATGTAAATTGTCCATGTATTAAAAATTAAATTATCACAAAAATATTAGTTATGATTTAAATATCATATATATCCATTATATATATATTTATAATATCCATAATATTTGGATATAATAAATTAAATGCATTGTTCCTGGAGATGGAAGGTCGTATGTACGCATGAACGCAACTTTAATTTCATTGTCAAATTAAAGAATAAAAATGAAATGGTTTATATTATAATACTAGTATTATATTAAGGTGATTTATGTATCATAGTTTTATAAAACCATCATTTATATGTTCCATGTATATAAGGAACAAGTCACATTGCTTTGAGGGGGCGGTAGTCAAAACTTCCTCATACAAAATTTTCATATTTACACAACATAGAAAACATAAAGGTATGTTATAAGAAACTTACATAAGAATAGAGAAAATATAAATATAATATATATAATATATAAATAAAGTTCCATAATAATGGCCACAATGATAGGTGGTAGGTAAAAATTGAACAATCTTCATTTTTTGAGGCAGTAGTTCGTAGTACACAGAATCAATATGTTCTATATCCATTTGATGGAGGTGTGTGTAATTTTAGGTCAAAAAATATAATAAAACCATACTAGAATATTGAGGATACTTTTTTTGTTATAAAATAATGGAATAAATATAGGTAAGGGGTTTAGATAAAGAAAATAAATGAAAGGAGCTTGAGAGAAGACATTACTTCTAAATCGGGGAACTCCTTTTCATTTGAGCTAAAAGGATTCCATGAGTTACCTTATACATAAGATAAGGCTTATGGGAATAAGGGAGGGATGTGGGGAGATTATTTGAGTAGAATATGTATGATAAAAGGGTCTTGAGATGTGTGAGTAAGTGGGTATAGATGGTGGCCTTTTCTAAGAGGGAGGAGGGGTACTTTAGGAAAGACTGGAAATATTATTTTATAATAAATTGATTTTCTTATTATAATTGATCCAAAGTGATATATTTCAATGATAAGATGATTATGGTTCTAAATCCTATTATACAATTTGTTTTATAAAATTTTAGGTCACAAAATTAACCTTATCTTTTGGATTTAATCCTTAGTTAAACAAATTTACTCTTACCGTGTCTTCTTGTATTTTTATACTATATGGTTAATATGGTCACTGTAAAATTCAAAGAGAAAATAAAGTGGATAATTAATTAAATTTGTCACATTATCTAAGTCATTTGTCAAAATCTATTATTTTTAGGAATATTATATCATTTAATAAAAAAGTATTTACTTTAAAAACTCATTTATGTCAATTTTAACATTATTTAATAATTGGGTTTTTAAGTCATATAAACTTGATTTATTCTAAAAACTATATTAACTCAAATATAATATGTCATAATAATCTATAAAATTCTTGTATGGAATGAAAAGTTTTAAATTTCATTTATTTTAATATTTATAATATTATTTATTTGAATCTTTCATTAATAAGGTAATCACTACATCATCATTGTGTAATAAATAAATATCTAATAATTATAAATAAAATAACATGATGTGGGAAATATTTTATCTTTATAATTACTATTTATAGTCAAATATATCAGTTATATAACCCTATATTGAAAATGTTTTAGTAAAAAATACATGTTTATGTTATATTTTCCTTTACTTTAAATTAATTATTATAACATGTCATTATCACATCCAAGTGGATTTATGGGGTCATATAATCGACCCAAGGAAGATATTGGCCGAAAATATCTCATAAAATAGGATTAGGATACCTTTTATGGTAGTTTTATATCAGTATAATATTTTTTTTACCCTTATTTACCTAATTTACCCATTAAATGTGGAAAATAAAAAATTACTGAAGTTACTATACAAAATGTCCTAAAATAAATGGGACATATTTACATAATTTTGAACTTATTATTAAAAATATGAAATCCATTTTTACAAATTAAAAACACATAAGTTTCCTTAATTAATTTAAAATTAATTCCCTTTGTCAAAACGATAAAATGAGTTTTTTAAAAAGTAATAACCACCAAAATATTGATGTGTGATTATATCCAATTTCAATGCAAATTTACTTTCAATGACCAAAATTGGATTATATGATAAAAACTTAATCTAGTTACACTTGAAAACCAACTAAAATGATAACATAACTATATAAATAAATTATATGAAAAGGAAGTTTTTGAATTAAAATGAAGTATTTTTCACTATTCATTAAAAAAAGAATTTTATCAAAAAAATAACAAAATTCAACAAAAGTAACTTTTGATTTTACTCTTATAAAAAAAGTTTATTCTTTCAAATAGAATAGATAAAAGTGAAAGAAAACTCCATTTAAAATGGGTTCTTCATAAAAAGGCGTTAAAACTATCTTTTTTGAAAACAAATTTTTTGTCCCAAAAAATTGGATCTATTCTTATATCATATATAGAAAACTTATAAGATGTATTTTAAACATTACATTGAATATATAAAATATAAAAAATCCATATAGAGTGATATGATTTTATAAACACGATTATTCTCTTTGAAATAGGTTTTCTTAAAACACATACTTTATATTCAATTGGTTTTTATTTCCATTTCTAATAAATTTGGTAACCAATGAATCATTATTTAAACATTTGTAAACCATATTTTTATAATTTTATTTATATTATTCATTCATCTCATTCCAACAGCTAGTTTATAATGGTAACATTTAAATAATAATATTTAGTTGTTCATTTAAGCGCGATGTAGCGTATCATGTACGTTATTGAACATAGTGTTTCTTTATTAAAACATGGATGTTAAATCCCCCTGTTAATAAATTGAATCCCATAATCTGAATTTGTGTTCGATAACTATGTTATGGCTTTTCAAAATACGTTTATTTCAATCCCACATAGTAAAAAGGATTAACAAAACTTCCACATTAAAATAAAGAAAGAGAAGTACAAAGTTCACTCGAGATAACACATAATAGGATTCCATGCAGTAAAACATGGATATGGAAGAAAAATTATGTTTCATGTTTTGATGTATAGTGATATAAAACGTGATCTAGAGAAAGTTAACAACTAGAAAACCAGAAACATATGATGGTTCAAACAGTCATTGATTTCACGGAAGGAAAATTAAACGGAAAATGTTTTTTTTTAATATACATTTCATTAAGTTGAGAAATTATTTTACTACATAGAGTAAGAACATAAAGAAATATACTTACTTTAAAAGTATATTATCATCCTTTAATCAATTTCCACCACACACTCATTTTTTCATCAATCAATGAGTATTCAAGATGATTTTTTTATGCCTAAAGCACTATAATCAACTTACAAAACCTCATATCATCCAAAAATAGGTTAACAATATATTTATCTAACCATAAAATATTATCCAAACCCAAAAAGGTTAGTACAAGATCAGATAATCTCCTAAAAATAATATTCCTTTGTAAGGATAAGGACTACTTTTAATCTCTAAAATTCAACAGTAATACCCAAGTTCTACATAGACCATTCAACAAACAAATTTCTATAAAATTCCTCAAAATAATTTAAACTAATATTTAAAAACAAAATTCATAAGGATTTTATCACATAGTATTCCACAATAAATCTTAATATTTATCTCAAAATAACATTGACTACTCTTAAAGTCTCATACTTAAAATTAATTTACCTAATCACATCTTTTCTATGATAGGTTAATCATTTCTATAAAAAAACCCAAATCTCTATATGTACATAATAAAAACATAGATTGTTCCAAAAATAATTAAACCTTTATTCCTCAAATAAAAATCCACAGTATTGTATTAACCTTAATCATATAAAATTCCCAAAATAGTGAACGTCTTCCAAAATAACATTTATCACGTACTCCCCAAATCATTTTCCAATACTAAGGATATCCATTAGATAAAACATAAGTTTCAAAAATCATCCTATTATTAATCCATAGAATCATTCAACTAAAATTAATAATCCATAATAACTAGGGACGTAATTTAGGCCAGTGGTAAGTGATAAGTCTTAGTCACTTCGGTTGTCGGTTCGATTCTTGTATCCTTGTCCGACGAGATGGATTTTCACATGGTTTTTATGTTTTTATTTTTCAAAAACTATATAATTACTATAACATTCCCAAAATGAGATAAAATAATCAAAAATAACTATAACATATATTAACCTCAATGTTTATCTCAATCCTTTAATTTTGCATCCTAAAAAGTAATAACCCGTAATTACATCAAAATCAAGGATCATATAAACCCTGAAGGTTCTTTATAATTATTTTCATAAAAGAAAATATAATTCTTCCTCAAATAACATTTTTACATTACAAAATTAATGGTTTCACACACTAGGAAAATAATTCTAAATTGATCCCACATTCAAAATAGAATTAATACTTTTAAACATTCATCATCCTCCAATCTATTATAACTCTTGAATTCCCTTATAATCATTTAGTATTCTTAATGATTCTTTGACCATGTTTTTACATATTATTCCTTAAGTATTATTTCCTATAATAAAAACATGAATCGTGTTTGAAGATTAAAAAATGTAAAATCATAAGCTACGAAATAATCTATACCATTTATAAGTCATTTTCAGTTTCCTCATATTCAATTGGAATGGAATTAAGTATAGGAAAACATATACTTTTATGGTCCTACTGATCCCATAATTTCCTCAAAGTTGAATGTCTTATAAAATACCATTTATCTGCATAATATTTCATAACATAAAGCATCAAAATTTGTTTCTAATACATTGAAATTATGATCAAAATTAAAATTATAAACCCATGATGATATACCTAACTCTTAAGAAAACATATTAATCTCCAGTGTTTTCTAAACCATCATATGATACAAATAATAAGGCCCCATAGTTAAACATTACTTAATATTTAGATAAGTGAATAATTTGACATTAATTTACATCAATAATCTTTTTAGGTTTAGAGATTTAGATAATTAAGTCATAACTCATAGATGAAAACTTAAATATTACAAGTATACACTTCTACTCACTATCCATTTTTTCATAAAACAAAAACTCTTTAAAAAGAAACATTGTATTATTTTAATTTTTTAACAACATTACTTTTAATTGATCCTATCCTTGACTCTATTCCACTTTAATTCATGTGAAATAAAATTTGAAACTTGGGACGAGAGTAAAAACCTTAGTAAGGGTTGCATAAATAATTAAAACTGTTAGTCTTGTAAAAACATGTAAACTGTGAATACTTTATCATAAAGTAAAACTTTTCACCTCTATGAAGTATTAAATATACTTTACATAATATAATCTCATTGCTTACCCCTTTGTAACCAAAATATTCCCATAATGCCTATAGAAAGCAACATATAACATATAAAGTTAACCTGGGACATAAACATACTAAAATAGAACAACATGTGGTCGAGTTCCATACATATCACTAAATGGAATAGTCATATGACCGACTTCAATACCCAATTAATTGGTGGTTATAACATAACCACCCATACTTGGTTTATCATAGAACCACCCATCTTTGGTTTATCATGTAACCATCTACCTTTGGATTATCACGTAAACACTCATCAAATGTCCATGTACCATTATATAGTCATAACACATAAAAGATTTCTATTATCAACATTTTACTCATAAAATTTCATTTTCAATCCCAAGAAATCATTTCAAGGTATTGAAATATTAAATACACTTTAAAAAATCAATACCAAAACAAAAAAAAAAGGGAATAAAGGATTTATTTTCCTCTTAAAAACATTAAGGTGTATAGAGGAATCCAAATATCATATAATAGTTACACTGGTGGAGGATTCATTGTATCTTTGTATGTTAAAAAAATTCCTTTTTATCATTTTGTAAAATGCTTCATAGAAAAAATATTCTCTTTGAATGATATTAAAAGTAAAAGGGGTTTATCATACACCATATAAAATAAGGTGTTGTATAACATCAAAATATGCCTCAAGGAAAGGAGATTGATACGAAGTCCCTTACAAAGATCGTATCATTAGATCAAGGATAAATAAATTAAATAATTATGTGTGAAAAATATAAATACACCCAATATAAGTGTATATTCAGTGTAAAACAATCATTGTTCATGTAACACCCCAGGTAAATAAAGAATATGACATTTTCTTATTTATCCATATTTGTGAATAAAATATTAATATGACTTTAAAGGGGACGCTATGCTCGATGGCGTACCCAACACACAACAACGAGTTTCTTGGAAATCTTACGTTGCACTCTAATAATAAAATAATATTATTTTAAATGGTAGTTAACATGTAGCCATTGTATTGGCGGGAATGGATAGAAATAACTAAAATATGATTATATATGTTTTTAAATTTTTTTACATTTATCCAATAAAAGATGAAGGCTTAAAATATGGAAAGAATTCAATTTTAGGCGTATATGCCCTAGTTTTCACTAAAGGCTCACTTATTGCCTTTTGATGGCGAACCGTCATTAAATATAGTTTTTTTTCACTCTTATAAATTCTATTGGACCAAAATAAAACTCTTCTTAAGAATTGGGGCATCAAAATTTACTTCGTGAAATTTTTTGGTATCTTTCCGATAAAGTTCATTTTTTAATGAATAGTGTAAAATGTCGTATTTTAATTCAAAAACTCTTTTTAATCTAATTTATTTATATGATTATATTATATTTTGAATTGGTTTTAAAGTGAAATTAGAATATATTTTTACCATTAAATCCAATAGTGCTCGTTGTAATTAAATTCACTTTGAAATCAGATTTAAACTAGTGTCAATCTTTTGATACTTATTGTTTCATAAAAACACGCTATTTACTCTGACAGTGGGAATTGATTATTAAATTAATTAATGTGACTTATATGTTTTGAATTTTGTAAAATAGAATTCATTTTTTTAATTCTGAATCTCAAATATATCTTAGGGTGAATTTTTGGGATTTTTCTGAAAAACATCAATTTTTGATGAATAGTGAAACCACTAAGTGGTACTTATAAAAACTGATTTTTCCCCGTTTAAATGAAATTTTGTCATATTTGTGTTTTGAATTTCAAAAATCCAACATACATGGTTGTCATTAAGAATTAAAATGTGGTTCAATGGGATAAAAATAATTTTTTGGTGAATAGTAACTTATTAAGTTTTTAATCGCGATTAGAGGTAATTAGTGTAGTTTAAGGTAAAAATAATGTTTTAATAATATGAAATGAACTTGACACATGTCCTAACATAATTGGATGTGTCATGGCCGACCACGACAACCCATGGGTCAACTTGGGGACCCCATGAAGCCACTTTGGTTGGAAAATGACATTAATGTCTTTTTATTTAAAGTTAAAGTAAAAATGAGACAAAAATGAAATGTTTTACTAAAACAATTTTTACATGGGGTTATACAAATCAGATTTTTGACTATAAATATTCATTAGAAAGATAAAGATCTTTCCTACATCATAGTAATTTTTCTATAATTTTTAGACATTAAATAAATTAAATTATTTATGACATCATGATGATGCAGCGATGACCTCATTATTTAATGATTTAAATAAAATGGAAAGATAATGTAATATCTAATACCTACACATGTACAAAACCTATTGGATGAGTGGATTTCGAACCCTTATCACCTTATCCTCGAAACACATCAATGTGGGACCTCTTAAATCTGAATACCATTTTAAAATAAAGTGACTTTTCTTTACCTTCCAAGAGTGTCCCTCCTCTCCTCTTATAAAAGGCCCCCACCTCTACCTCCATACCCACACTCCCAAATCCTTTGGCTCGTCCAACCTCTGCCCATTTTATCTCTACACTTCCCTCTCTTACTCCTTGAAGCCTCACTTTGGGCAGAAGTCTTCCCAAGGAAGCCTTTGATCTCAAACCAAAGGGAGTTACCCAATTTTAAGGTAATGTCTTCACTTGAGTCCTTTTGTTTTATTTTGCTTCTCCAACCCCCTAAAATCTTTTTATTCATTTATTTTGTAACACCTCCAGTATCATAAATATACTAGGATGCTATTATAAGAAGTATTCGAGCTACACTTTCACACACCTACATCTAATGGTTAAAGAACATACTGTTTCTGTGGATGGCGAATTTCAGCCTCCCGAAACGATGATTGTTCAACATTATTCTAACACCTTCAAAGGTGGACATTAAGATGACACTATATTTATATATGATATATAATATGTTTATGTTTTCCTTAAGCTTCTGTATTTTACATTTTGGGCATACCTTTATGGTTTCCATTATGGGTAAACGCGATATCTTCATTTAAGGAAGTGTGGACTACCGCCCCCTCAAAGTGATTTGATTTGTTATTACCATATGTGGTACGTATAAAGGGTATATTTAATGATATTATATATGAAACCATACTGTAATTAAAATACTATTATGTATCATTATGTTTTAATTCCATTAAATATGAAATAGAAATGGAAGTAGCGTTCATGCGTACGTACGGCTTACCGTCTCCATGAACGGTACATTTCATTTCTTATCTCAAAATATTATGTACTATTATAAGTACATATATATAATGGATATATATGATGTATGATACATCTAAATGATTAATATAATTCTGGAATTAAAATATACATACCTCTCATATAGTTTTAATTCCATTAATACGACATAGAAATGAAAGTAGTGTTCATGCGTACGTACGACTTACCGTCTCCATGAATGGTGCATTTCATTTATTTCCTCTAAATGATTATGTGATATTATAAATACATGTATATTCTGGATGTATATTATATATATGATATCCAAATCAGGAATGTCATTCTGGATATAAGGAACCTTTGACCACACAAACAACATGTAATTGTAAGAAGTCCAATTTCGACTTAAGAACCAAATATCGACAAAACAATCATTATTATCTTAATGATTACATAATGTTTATAACATAGAAATAAGTGATATAAAAGGAATAATAAGCTTGAAAAAGGTTCTTAATCAAGTATAAATTAACTCAAGTTTATTATTCAGGAGATTAAAGAACGATCGAGTCAAGTCGGACCCAAGGTATGGGATCCTACTCCACTCTTTCTTTTTAAGTACACTCTTTTATGTCATTCCTTTTAAAGATCATCTTTCTTATTGGGATTTTCTTTTATATTAATCTTACTGTAATTTTTATGTTCATGTGATGAGAGACCATATTCTCTCTCAGCAATCTATTTTGGATGTTTTGAGTGGCGCTGTTAGGCTGCCAAATTTTCGTAAGAGATCCAACCTCTCTCTTTCTTTTTTAGTGATCTCCTTTATGTCACTTCTTTTAAGATCGTATTTGTTATGATGGGGGATGTTCTTTCATATTACTCTTCTTTTACATTTTGTTGTAATGTGATGAGATACCCTATTTGATCTCATCAATCCATTTTTGGAAGTTTTAAGTGGCGCCGTTAGGCTGACGAATTTTCTTAAGGGATTTTCATCTCACTTTTATTCCCGTGAGATTTATGCTACGTTTGCCACAATTTCCTTTGAGTGGTGTATGTACTACCCTTTATTTTACTCATTGTGTAATATACTTTCTTTTATGAGTATTTACATCAATGTTGTATTGTACTTCTTTCATGGGGTGTATGTTTTGAAAGATACTCAAGTCGGTAAGGAAACCTTTCACCCTCCTCTTTTTAAAAGACTTCTTTTGTTGGGTCTTTTAAATTACATATTGTTATGTTGGGATATGTTCTCATATATCCTTATTGCTATAAATTTTATGTCCATGTGATGAGATACCCTTTTTTTATCTCTCATCAACTCATTTTGATGTGACGTCGTTTGGCTGTCAAGGGAACTTCTTAACCCAATTTCGATTTCTTTGGGTTCAACATATAGTTATTGAATATGTCATCTTTTGAATATTTGTGAATGACCTTTGATTATTTTACACTTAATATCCACTTATATTTTGTGTATTAGTTTGTCACACATAATTATGTAATTGATTTATCCTTAATCCAAGGATACCATCTTTGTATGGGACTTCGTCTCAATCTCCTTTCATTGAGGCATATTTTATTTTATACACAACTTTCTTTTATACGGTGTATAAACCCCTTTGACTTTTACGTTTATCCAAAAGGAATATTTTTTATACGAATCATTTTACTAAACGACAAAAGGGAATGTTTTTTCGTACGTATGCGGCGACAACGACTTCTCCGCCGTCGTGACCGTTAGTTGAGTTTCGACTTCCTCTACAAGCCATACCTTCTTTTTAAAAGAAAAATAAATACCATGTTTTACTTTTCTTTTATTTTGGTATCGTAAATGGTTTTCATAATGTTTTTATATCAATGTGTTGTATTGATATCTTGTGATTGAAAGGTGGGAATGTTATGTTTCCTTTATGCATGTTTTATGTGATATGATTATGTTGAGGTTATTGGGCATTATTATGAAAACGGGTGGTTCCGTGATAAACTAAGGGCGGTTGAGCCCGATATAGCTCTCCAATGCATTGGGTAACGCGAAGGAGTAAAACGTTAAGGTGTCTCTGAAGAGATTTAGGGAATATACTGTGATGGGTATTCCAAACGTAACCAGGAGTGTTACTCCCTACGTAAGAATGTTATGAATGCCTTAAGTTACCTTTATGTCATATTATTTCTATGATTTTATGAGGTATGTTAAAGTGCTTATGTTTTATGGGTAAAGTATTATTTTCATTCTTATGTATACATGTACTCATGATTCCTTTCCATATTTTTATATCCCTTACTGAGCTTTTTATGCTCATCCCAAGTTTTGAAATGTTTTTCACAGGTCAAGGGAAGGGTACATGATGTGATGATAGTGTCAAGGATGTGTCAAGAAAGAATCCATGTTTTATTTTAAATATGTTTCCGTTGATGGGAAGAATGAATACTATCTTTTATGTAACCACTTTGTTTAAATATGGAATGTAATGCAAGTTTCATGATCTAATTATCTAAAACTCTAAACCTGAAAAGATCCTCAATGTGTAATCTTGTAATAACTCAAGATTAAATAAGGTTTAAGGTTGGGGCCTTATAGTTGGTATCAGAGGTCAGTTTAGATAACTTTAGAGGTTAGGGTATTCTCTAAGCACAAGTGACATTTCCATAATGGTTAGGATTTCAGAAAGAGTCCTAGTTTTAGATAAAGTGAATGAGTAAGTATATCTTAGTGTTTATCTTCCTCATTAGTACATGATGGTTATGTTGATATACTCACACTGACCTTTTTGGTTTTAGTAAATGGCTGGATCTAGCAGGCACCAAAGTGACAATGGGTTTGAAGGAAACTGTGGTGGTTCTTTGATTAAGAGACTGGATGAGATGGGGGATTCAATGAGGAATCTCATGGTTGTTCTAAACCAACTATCAAGGAGTCATGATCATACACTTGAACCTTGGTATTATCTTTAATGCATCATGTACGAGATGACCAATCCATGTGGTAGTTCAGGTAATAATTATAGAGGTAACCATTAGAGTTTATATGATCCTTACTTTTGAGGTAATTATGGGTTATTATATGATATGCTGGAAAATGAAAGGCATGAGATAAACTTGAGGTTAAAATATGTTATGATCATTTTTGATGATTTTATCTCGTTTTGGGGAATGTTTTAAGAATTATATAGTTTTGGAAAAAGGACAACACGCAGACCATGTGACAACCCGTTGCGTCGGACAATGCTGCGGGAATCGAACCCACAACCAAAGTGCGACTGGTAAATATCGCCTACCACTGGACTACGTGAAGTCCCTGGTCAGTTTGACTGATTCTTTCTAGTTATATGATTTTATGAATTAAGAGTAAGTTTATTTTGGGTTATTTATGAAAATGATTAACCTATCATGGAGGATATGTGATTAGGTTAATTACTTTTCAATACGAGACTTTAGGAGCAACTGATGTTGTTTGGAGATAAATGTTACGATTTAACTTGGAAGACTATGTGACTAAATACTTCAAATATTTGGGTTTCAACGTTAGTTTGGTTTATTTTGAAGAATTTTATGGACAAATTGTTTATCAGATGGTCCTCGTTGAACTTTGGGTTTTGTTGGACAAATTTTGGAGATTAAGCATAGATTTTCTTTTTAAAGGGTTATCCTTTTCTGGATTATCTGGCCTTGTACTAACCTTTTTGGTTTTGGTTTTGGTAAAATCCTAAAGACATGTGAAGTATATAGTTCTCTTTGGTGGATTAAGTGATTCTCTAGATGTTGATTATAGTACTCTTAATGCGAACAAGTCTCCCTAAATACTCATCTTTTGGAAAAAAAATATGAGTTTGATTAAGGAATCTAGTAAAAGTTGAAAGTCAACAAGATAAGTGATTATGTTTCCTTATGAATAAATTCCTCAATAAAAAGTAACTTAAAACAAAAATGTTGTCTATTAACTTTTCCTAATGGGGAATCAAATACCGTTTAACCCATCACAAGTTTGTGATTTTCTTATGCTTAACTTTCTCCTAAACATGTTTTCTATCACTCTCCATCAGAACATAAACCCTTGTTTTTTCCTCCATGTCCATATTTTCATAATTGGAATCCTAGTATGGGTTAACTCGGGTGACCTTTGTACTTATCCTTCTTTATTTTAAAGTGATTGCTTTACCGACTCTTGTTCCTATGTGGGACTTTCAAGGATGTTTCCAAGCTCAATTTTAAAAATTGTGAGGATGCAATTCCCAAAAGGGGGGAAGGATGTAACACCCCAGGTAAATAAAGAATATGACATTTTCTTATTTATCCATATTTGTGAATAAAATATTTATATGACTTTAAAGGGGACTCTATGCTCGATGGCTTACCCAACACGCAACAACGAGTTTTTTGGAAATCTTACGTTGCACTCTAATAATAAAATAATATTATTTTAAATGGTAGTTAACATGTATCCACTGTATTGGCAGGAATGGATAGAAATAAATAAAATATTATTATATATGTTTTTAAATGTTTTTACATTTATCCAATAAAATATGAAGGCTTAAAATACGGAAAGAATTCAATTTTAGGCATATATGCCCTAGTTTTCACTAAAGGCTCACTTATCGCCTTTTGATGGCGAACCGTCCTTAAATATAGTTTTTTCACTCTTAAAAATTCTATTGGACCAAAATAAAACTCTTATTAAGAATTGGGACAAAAAAATTTTCTTTGTGTAAATTTTTGGTATCTTTCTGATAAAGTTCATTTTTTAATGAATAGTGTAAAATGTTGTATTTTAATTCAAAACCCCTTTTTAATCTAATTTATTTATATTATTAGATTATCTTTTGAATTGGTTTTAAATTGAAATTAGAATATATTTTTACCATTAAATCCAATAGTGGTCATTGGAATTAATTTCACTTTGAAATCAGACTTAAACTAGTGTCAATCTTTTGATACTTATTGTTTCATAAAAACACGCTATTTGCTCTGACAGCGGGAATTAATTATTAAATTAATTAATGTGACTTATATGTTTTGAATTTTGTAAAATAGACTTCATTTTTTTAATTCGGAATATCATATATAGCTTAGGGTGAATTTTTGGGATTTTTCTGAAAAACTTCAATTTTTGATGAATAGTGAAACCACTAAGTGGTACTTATAAAAACTGATTTTTCCGTTTAAATGAAATTTTGTCATCTTTGTGTTTTGAATTTCAAAAATCCGACATACATGGTTGTCATTAAGAAGTAAAATGTGGTTCAATGGGATAAAAATAATTTTTTGGTGAATAGTAACTTATTAAGTTTTCAATCGCGATTAGAGGTAATTAGTGTAGTTTAAGGTAAAAATAATGTTTTAATAATATGAAGTGAACTTGACACATGTCCTAACCTCATTGGATGTGTCATGGCCGACCAAGACAACCCATGGGTCAACTTGGGGACCCCATGAAGCCACTTTGGTTGGAAAATGACATTAATGTCTTTTTATTTAAAGTTAAAGTAAAAATGAGACAAACATGAAATGTTTTACTAAAGCAATTTTTACATGGGGTTATACGAATCAGATTTTTTACTATAAATATTCATTGGAAAGATAAAAATATTTCCTACATCATAGTAATTTTTATATAATTTTTAGACATTAAATAAATTAAATTATTTATGACATCATGATGATGCAGCGATGACCTCATTATTTAACGATTTAAATAAAATGGAAAGATAATGTAATATCTAAGACCTACACATGTCCAAAACCTATTGTATGAGTGGATTTCGAACCCTTATCACCTTATCCTTGAAAAACATCAATGTGGGACCTCTTAAATCTTAATACCATTTTAAAATAAAGTGACTTTTCTTTACCTTCCAAGAGTGCCCCTCCTCTCCTCTTATAAAAGGCTCCCACCTCTACCTCCTTACCCACACTCCCAAAGCCTTTGGCTCGGCAAACCTCTGCCCATTTTGTCTCTCCACTTCCCTCTATTACTCCCTGAAGCCTCACTTTGGGCAGAAGTCTTCCCAAGGAAGCCTTTGACCTCAAACCAAAGGGAGTTACCCAGTTTTAAGGTAATGTCTTCACTTGAGTCCTTTTATTTTATTTTGCTTCTCCAACCCCCTAAACTATTTTTATTCATTTATTTTGTAACAACTCCAGTATCATAAATATACTAGGATGTTGTTATAAGAAGGATTCGAGCTAAACTTTCACCCACCTACATCTAATGGTTAAAGAACATACTGTTTCTGTGGATGGCGAATTTCTGCCTCCCGAAACGATAATTGTTCAACATTATTATAACACCTTCAAAGGTGGACATTAAGATGAAACTATATTTATATATGATATATAATATGTTTATGTTTTCCTTAAGTTTCTGTATTTTACATTTTGGGCATACCTTTATGGTTTCCATTATGTGTAAACGCGATATCTTCATTTAAGGAAGTGCGGACTACCACCCCCTCAAAGTGATTTGATTCGTTATTACCATATGTGGTACGTATAAAGGGTATATTTAATGATATTATATATGATACCATACTTTAATTAAAATACTATTATGTATAATTATGTTTTAATTCCATTAAATATGAAATATAAATGGAAGTAGCGTTCATGCGTACGTATGGCTTATCGTCTCCATGAACTGTACATTTCATTTCTTATCTCAAAATATTATGTAATATTATAAGTACATATATATAGTGGATATATATGATGTATTATACATCTAAATGATTAATATAATTCTGGAATTAAAATATACATACCTCTCATATAGTTTTAATTCCATTAATACGACATAGAAATGAAAGTAGCATTCATGCGTACGTACGGCTTACCGTCTCCATGAACGGTGCATTTCATTTCTTTCCTCTAAATGATTATGTGATATTATAAATACATGTATATACTGGATATATATGATATATATAATATCCAAATCAGGAATTTCATTCTGGATATAAAGAACCTTTGACCACACGAACAATATGTAATTGTAAGAAGTCCACTTTCGACTTAAGAACCAAATATCGACAAAACAATCATTATTAACTTAATGATTACATAATGTTTACAACATGGAAATAAGTGATATAAAAGGAATAATTAGCTTGAAAAAGGTTCTTAATCAAGTATAAATTAACTCAAGTTTATTATTCAGGATATTAAAGAACGATCGAGTCAAGTCGGACCCGAGGTAAGGGATCCTACTCCACTCTTTCTTTTTAAGTACACTCTTTTATGTCATTCATTTTAAAGCTCATCTTTCTTATTGGGATGTTCTTTTATATTAATCTTACTGTAATTTTTATTTTCATGTGATGAGAGACACTATTCTATCTCATCAATCTATTTTGGATGTTTTGAGTGGCGCCGTTAGGCTGCCGAATTTTCGTAAGAGATCCAACCTCTCTCTTTTTTAGTGCTCTCCTTTATGTCACTTCTTTTAAGATCCTATTTGTTAGGATGGGGGATGTTCTTTCATATTCCTCTTGCTGTAAATTTTTTTTTAATGTGATGAGATGCCCTATTTGATCTCATCGATCCATTTTTGGAAGTTTTAAGTGGCGTCGTTAGGCTGCCGAATTTTTGTAAGGGATTTTTCATCTCACTTTTATTCCCGTGAGATTTATGCTATGTTTGCCACAATTCCCTTTGAGTGGTGTATTTACTACCCTTTATTTTACTCACTGTGTAATATAATTTCTTTTATGAGTATTTACATCAATGTTGTATTGTCCTTATTTCATGGGGTGTATGTTTTGAAAGATACCCAAGTCGGTAGGGGAACCTTTCACCCTCCTCTTTTTAAAAGACTTCTTTTGTTGGGTCTTTTAAATTACATATTGTTATGTTGGGATATGTTCTCATATATCCTTATTGATGTAAATTTTATGTCCATGTGATGAGATACCCTTTTTTTATCTCTCATCAACCCATTTTGATGTGACGTCGTTAGGCTGTCAAGGGAACTTCTTAACCCAATTTCGATTTCTTTGGGTTCAACATATAGTTATTGAATATGTCATCTTTTGAATATGTGTGAATGATATTTGATTATTTTACACTTAATATCCACTTATATTTGGTGTATTATTTTTTCACACATAATTATGTAATTGATTTATCCTTAATCCAAGGATACCATCTTTGTATGGGAATTCGTCTCAATCTCATTTCATTGAGGCATATTTTATTTTATACACAACTTTCTATTATACGATGTATAAACCCCTTTGACTTTTACATTTATCCAAAAGTAATATTTTTTATACGAAGCATTTTACTAAACGACAAAAGGGAATGTTTTTGTCGTACATATGCGGCGACAACGACTTCTCCACCGTCATGACCGTTAGTTGAGTTTTGGCTTCCTCTACAGGCCATACCTGCTTTTTAAAAGAAAAATAAATACCATGTTTTACTTTTCTTTTATTTTGGTTTCGAAAATGGTTTTCATAATGTTTTTATATAAATGTGTTGTATTGATATCTTGTGATTGAAAGGTGGGAATGTTATGTTTCCTTTATGCATGTTTTATGTTATATGATTATGTTGAGGTTCTTGGGCACTATTATGAAAACGGGTGGTTCCGTGATAAACTAAGGGTGGGTGAGCCCGATATAGATCTCCAATGCATTGGGTAACGCGAAGGAGTAAAACGTTAAGGTTTCTCCGAAGAGATTTAGGGAATATACTGTGATGGGTATTCCAAACGTAACCAAGAGGGTTACTCCCTACATAAGAATGTTATGAATGCCTCAAGTTACCTTTATGTCATATTATTTCTATGATTTTATGAGGTATGTTAAAGTGATTTTGTTTTATGGGTAAAGTATGATTTTCATTCTTTTGTATACATGTACTCATGATTCCTTTCCATATTTTTATATCCCTTACTGAGCTTTTTATGCTCATCCCAAGTTTTGAAATGTTTTTCACAGGTCGAGGGAAGGGTACATGATGTGATGATAGTGTCAAGGATGTGTCAAGAAAGAATACATGTTTTATTTTAAATATGTTTCCGTTGATGGGAAGAATGAATACTGTCTTTTATGTAACCACTTTGTTTAAATATGGAATGTAATGCAAGTTTCATGATCTAATTCTCTAAAACTCTAAACCTGAAAAGATCCTAGATGTGTAATCTTGTAGTAACTCAAGATTAAATAAGGTTATAGTTCATTCATACATATTCATGGGAAAACAAAACCAATGACATTGATATTTAACTCAATGAATGAAGATTGAGTTCAGATTTCCATTACCTTGAGTCTGAATCATCGCGTACAATCATTATGTTTATGAATAATAAAATTTAGTTAATTTATACTTGATTTAAAACCTTTTTAAATTTTACTATTCCTTTTATATCACATATTACCATGTTATAAAAATTACAAAATTATTTAATTTCATATTAGGCGTTTTGTCGATATTCGTTACTTGAGTAAAAAATGAACGAGTTTTAATGTAAATTGTTAAATTAGTAAAAATTAAATTATCTCCAAAATATTATTGATGATTTAAATACCATATATATCTATTATAAATGTTTTTATAATATCCATACTTTTTTGGGATAATAAATGAAATGCACCATCCATGGAGATAGGTATGTCGTACGTACGCATGAACGCTACTCTAATTTTTTGTCATATTAAATAATGATAATAAAATGATATATATTATAATAAAAGTATTATATTAATTCCATGTATGTATAATAGGTTTAAAAAAACCATCCTTTATATGTTCCATGTAAATCCAGAAACAGTCACATCACTTTGAGCGGGCGGTAGTCCAGACATCCTCAAATGAAATTATCGTATTTACCCAACATGAAAAGAATAAAGGTACGTCCAAAAAAATTACAAAATAATAGAGAAAATATAAATATAATATATAAAATATATAAATATAGTTCCATCATAATGTTCACCATGAGAGGTGGTAGGAGAAAATTGAACAATCATTGTTTCGTGTAGCAGTAGTTCGTTGTACACAAAAACAATGTGTTTTATATCCTTTAGAAGGTGGTGTATGTAAGTTTAGGTAAAATAATTAGAATGAAAACATCCTGGTATATTAAGGATATTTTTTTGTTATAAAATAATGTAATAAAGAGATTTTATGGTGGTTTTATAAATAAAATAAATGAAAGGATCTTGAGAGAAGACGTTACCTCTAAATCGGGTAACACCATTTGATTTGAGCCAAAAGGCATCCTTGAGTTGAATTATGACAAATTTAATGCTTCTAGGAGTAATAGAGGGATTTTTGGAGCTTATTTAGGTATAATTTTTATGATACATGGGGCTTTAGTGGTGTTATTTAGTGGGTAGTGTTGGTGTCCTTTTATAAGAGGGGGGAGGGGCACTTTAGGGATGTCTTTAAATGTTGTTTTATTATAAATTTATTTTAGAATTATAATGGATCCAAAGTAATATATTTTGAGTATAAGATTATTATGGGTCTAAAAATACTCTCAAACAATAATTTTAATACAAATTTCATTCAAAAATTTAACCTTATCTTTTGGCTTTAAACCTTAGTTAAATAAATCAACTCTTACTATATATTCTTATATTTTTACACTATATGGTTAATATGGTTAATATAAAATGACAATAGAACCTAAAGTGAATAATTAATGAAAATTTTAAAATTATATTAGTCATTTTTATGCATCAAGGATTTTTATAAAAATTATATCATTTAATAAAATAGTATTTATTTTAAAACTCATTTTTGTCAATTTTAACATAATTTAGAAATTCATTTTTTAAGTCATAACAACATTATTTATATGAAAAACTACATTAAATCAAATATAATATTTCATAAAAATCCACAAAATTCGTGAATGGAATAAAAAATTTTAAAATTTTATTTATTTTAATATTTATAACATCATTTATTTGAATATTTCCTTAATAAGGAAATCACTGCATCATCATTGTGTCATAAATAAAATTCTAAAATTTATAAATAAAATAAAATGATGTAGGAAATAATTTTATCTTTATAATTATTATTTATAGTCAAAATTATTAATTATATTTCTCTATATTAAAAATAATTAGTAAAAGATACATGTTTATGTTATATTTCTCTTTACTTTAAATTAATTATTATAACATGTCATTATCACATCCAAGTGGATCAATGGGGTCCTAAAATCGACCCAATTTTGACCTTGGTAATACATATCTCATCAGATATTATTATTACATGTGTTATGGTAGTTTTATATTAGTGTAATATTTTTTTTACCCTTATTTACATGATTTTCTCTTTAACCATGGTAAGTAAACAGAATTGTTGAAATTACATTTCATAATGTCCAAAAATAAAAGGGACCTATTTACATAACTTGGAACTTATAATTCCAAATATGGAATCAATTTTTCAAAATTCAAAACATATAATTTTTATCAATTAATTTATAATTAATTCTCATTGTCAAAATAATAAGACAAGTTTTTTAAAAAGTACTAACCATCAAAATTTTGACGTGATTTTATATCTAATTTCAATGTGAAATTTCTTTCAATTACAAAAAATGGATTAAATGATAAAAAATTAATACAATTTATATTTAAAACCAATTAAAATGATAAATTAACTATATAAATCAATTAGATGAAAAGGCGGTTTTGAATTAAAATGCATTATTTTTCACTATTCATTAAAAATGAATTTTATCAGAAAAATAAAAAAAATCAACCAAAGTAAATATTCATTTCCCTATTCTAAAGAAGAAGTTTTTTTTGTCAAATATAATATATAAAAGTTACAAAACTATATTTAAAAAGGTTTCTTCATCAAAAGGCGGTAAAACTTTGTTTTTTTAATACTTCTTTTATCCGAAAAAAATGAATTTGTTCTTATATCATGTCTAGAAAACATATAAGATGAATTTTAAAAATTAAATTAAATATATAAAAAATAAAAATCCATAAATAGGGATATGATTTCATAAACACAATTATTCTATTTTAAATAGGTTTTTTTAAAACATGTCTTTTATATTCAATTAGTTTTTATGTACATTTCTAATAAATTTGGTAACTAATGAATCATTATTTGAACAAGTGAAAACCATATTTCTATAATTCAGTTGATATTATTCATTCTGTCTATTCCAATAGCTAGGTTATAATGGTGACATTTAAATAATAATATTTTTTTGTTTGTTTAAGCTCAGTGTAGCGTATCATTTACGCTATTAAACATAGTGTTTCTTTCTTAAAACTCAGGATGTTACAACCTCCCCCCCCCCACCCCCTTTAATAAATTATGTCCCCATAATTTAAAATTTCAGCCCTTAACTAGGGTATGGATTTTCAAAATACCTTCATTGAAATACCATGTCGAAAAAAGGTTTAATAAAGCTTTCACTCTAAAAGAAAGAAATAGAATTACAAAGGTCACCCGAGATAGCGCATACTAGGATTCCATTTAGGAAAAAATGGATATAGAAGAAAAGATGGGTTCCAAGTTCAGATGGAGAGATATATAAAACATGAAGATGAGAAAGTTAACTACCATAAAACCACAAACATGTGATGGGTAAAATGGCCATTGATTTTAGAGTAGGAAAAGTAAACGAAAAACATATTTATTTTAATATCCTTTTCATAAAGTTCGGAATTTATTTTTATACATATAGTAATAAGATAAGGAAATATCCATATTTTACAAGTATATTATTATCCTTTAATCAATTTCCACCACACAATAATCTTTTTCTTGAAATGATGAGTATTCAAGATGAATTTTTCACACCTAAAGCACCATAATCAACTTAAAAAAACTAATATCATCCACAAAAAGGTTAACTATCTATTTCTCCTAACTTTAATCATTAGCCAAAACCAAAAAGGTTTGTATAATATCATATAATACCCCAAAAAAAATAATTTTTTATAAGAATAAGTACTTCTTTTAATCTCCAAAATTCAATAGTAATACCCATATTATACATAGAACATTCCTTAAACAAATGTCCTTACAATTCTTCAAAATAATACAAACTAAGATTGAATCCAAAAATTCATGAGGATTTTATCACATGGTATTCCACAATAAATTATAAAATTTATTTCCAAAAAACATTGAGTAATCTTAAAGTATCATACTTAAAAGTAATTAATCTAATCACATATTATCAATAATTGCTTAATCATTTCCATGAATAACCCAAATCGCCTTATGTACACAATAAAAACATATATTCTTCCAAAAGAAATTCAACCTTTATTCCCCGAATAAATTTCTATAGTATTCTATTTACCGTAATTATAAAAAGTTCCCAAAACAGTGAACGTCTTCCAAAAATACATTTATTATTTAATCCCAAAATCATTTTTCAATATTATGGATATCCATTCTATAAAATATAAGTTCCCAAAGTCAACTTATTATTAATCCATATAATCATTTATCTAAAAAGAATAAGTCATACTAACCAGGTACTTCATGTAGGCCAATGGTAAGTGATAAATCTCAGTCGCACTTCGGTTGTCAGTTTGGTTCCCATAGCCTTGTCTAACGTGACAACTTGTCACATGGTATGTGTGTTTTCCTTTTTCAAAAACTATATAATTCTTATAACATTCCCAAAATGAGATAAAATACTCAAAAATAACTCTAACATATTTTAACCTCAAATTTTATCTCATGCCTCTCATTTTTCATCCAAAAAGGTAATAACCCATAATTATTTCAAAATCAAGGATCATATAAACACTAAATATTATTTATAATTCTGTATAAAAAATAAAAAATAATTCTTCCCCAAATAAAATATTCACATAAAAATGCAGGGTTGCACATAAGAGGAAAATTATTCCAAATTAATCCCATCATCAAAATAGAATTAATACTTTTAGACATTCATCTTCATATAATCTATCATAACTCTTAAATTCCCTTTTAATCATTCAGTATCCATCATGATCCTTTAACCATGATTTTCCATATTATTACTTAATACTTGTTTCCTACAATAAAAACATGAATTGTGTTCTAAGATTTAATGATTTAAAATCATAATCTATGAAATAATCCATACCATTCATAGGTCGTTTTCAGTTACTACATCTTCAATTAGAATGGAATTAGGTATTGGTAAACATATATTTGTATGGTCCTACTGATCCCATAATTTCCTCGAAGGTGAATGTACCCTAAAATACTATTAATCACCTTAATATTTCAGAATATAAAGCCTCAAAAGGTGTTTCTAAGACATTGAACTGATGATCAACATTAAAATTATAAACCCATGAAGGTATCCCAATATCATAGGAAAACATCATTATCTCCAAAGTTTTTTAAACCAGCCTCTGATACCAACTATAAGGCCCCAACCTAAAACATTACAAAATCTTGAGATAAGTAACTAATTTGAATTTAATTCACATCGATGAACTTTTCATGTTTATAGATTTAAATAATTAGTTCATAACTCAAATATAATAACTTAAATATTACAAGTAGATACTTCTACTCACTATCAATTTTTTTATAAAAAAACTCTTTAAAAAAGAAACATGATATCATTTCATGTTTTAGTAGCATAACTTTTTCATGATATCATCCTTGACACTATTCCTATTTAAGACCTGTGAAAAACATTTCAAAACTAGGGATGAGAATAAAAATCTTAGTAAGGGATACATAAATAATTAAAAATTTTAGTCATGTGAAAACATGTAAACCATGAATACTTTATCATAAATTGATAATTTTTATCTTTAAGAAGTAGTTAATATACTTAACTAAATATAAGCTCATCTCTCACACTTTTTGTAACCAAAATATTACCATAATATCAATATAAAAGAGAATATAACATATAAAGGTAACATGGGACATAAACATACTTAAATGGAATAACTAACGGTCGACTTCCACACAAATCACTAAAGAGAATAGTCATACGGATGACATCCATAACCAATGAATTGGAGGTTATAACATAACCACCCATCCTTGGTTTACCAAGGAACCACCCATCTTTTTTTATCATGAAACCACCCATATTTGGTTTATCACGTAACAACTCTTCAAATTTTCAATTACCATTCTATAATCATAACACATAAAAGATTGTAATTATCAACATTTCACTCATAAAATTTCAATTACAATCACAAAAAATCATTTCAAGATATTGAAACAGTAAATCCACTTTTAAAACCATTTTCAATACTAAAACACCGAAAAATGTAATAAGGAGTTTCTTTTCTTTTTAAAAAAATTAAGTATTGTAGAGGAATACAAATATCAAAAACTGGTTAGGGTGGTGGAGGACTCATTATCACCACATACATTAAAAACATTCCTTTTTCTCATTTATTAAAAGAGTTCATATAAAAAATATTCCCTTTAAATGAACTTAAATGTCAAATGGGTTTATTATACATAGTATATATAAGGTGGTGTATAACATCAAAATCTTCCTCAATGAAAGGAGATTAAGACGAAGTCCCTTACAAAGATCGTATCATTAGATCATGGATAAATAAATGACATAATTATGTGGAAAAAATATAAATACACCCAATATAAGTGGATATTTAGTGGAAATAAATCATATGTCATCCACACATATTCTTAGAAAAATAAAAACTAATGACATGGATATTCAACTCAATGAGTGAAGATTGAATTAAGATTTCCCTTAATTTCAGTCTGAATCACCACGTACAAATGTTATGTTCCTGAAAAATAAAATTAGGTTAACTTATACTTTATTGAGAACATTTTTAAAGTTTATTATTCCTTTTATATTACTTATTATCGTGTTAAAAAAATTAAAAAATTATTTATGTTTATATGGAATGTTTTTTTGATATTCGGTACATGAGTCGAAAATGAACTTATTTTGATGTAAATTGTCCATTTAGTGAAAAGTAAATTATCTAAAAAATATTATTCATCGTTTAAATATCATATATATCCAGTAAATATATATTTATAATATCCACAATATTTAGAGATAAGAAATTAAATTTACTGTTCATAGAGACAGTATGTCGTACGCGCACATGAAAGCTACTTTTATTTCTTTGTGATATTAAAGAATAATAACAAAATGATTTATATTATAATACCAATATTATATTAATGTAATTTATGTATCATTTATTTAATAAAACCATCCTTTATACGTTCCATGTATAGAAGTAATGAGTCACATCGCTTTGAGGGGAAGGTTGTTCACACTCCCTCAAACGAAATTATCGTATTTACACAACATGAAAATCATAAAGGTGTGTTATAAATAAAAATAACAGAATAATATAGACAATATAAATATAATATATAAATATATAAATATATTTCCATCATAATGGCCTCCATGTGACGTGGTAGGAGAAAATTGAAAAATCATCATTTCGTGTGGTAGTAGTTCGCAGTACACAGAAACAGTTTGTCCTATATCCATTAGATGGAGGTTTGTGTTAGATTAAGTAAAAAAATAGAATAAAAACATCATATTATATTTAGGATACTTTTATTGTTATAAAATAATGGAATAAAGAGATTTTGGGGGGCTGGAGAAAGAAAATAAATGAAAGGAGCTTGAGAGAAGACACTGCCTCTAAATCTTGTAACTCCTTTTGATTTGATCCAAAAGGCTTTCTTGAGTTGCCTTATTCCCAATGTAAGTATCCTAGAAGGATTTTAGGAATGTTTTGAGATTATTTTAGAATAATTTGGATGATATAAGAGGCTTGATATGTGTGAGTAAGTGGGTAGAGTTGGTGGCGTTTTATAAGAGGGAGGAGGGTCACTTTAAGTAAGTCTTGAAATATTATGTTATTATAAATTTATTTTCGAATTTTAATTGTTAAAAAGTGATATATTTTGAGTATAAGATGATTATGGGTCTAGATAATCTCAAACAATTGGTTTTAGATATGTTTAGGTCATAAATTTAACCTTATCTTTTGGATTTAAACCATAGTTAAATAAATTATCTCTTACCATGTCTTCTTGTATTTTTACACTATATGGTTCATTTGGTCACTATTGTAACGCCCTGACCCTCTTTACCCAGAGTCAGTGCATTATTACATAAAATTTTCATGACCAAAAAAATAGAATGTCTTGAAAGACCGATTAGTTTAGTAGCCTTGGAAGTACTAGATACATTTATAAGGTTTACATTACATCGTAATATGGAAAACTACAACAACATTGATTCCTTGTACAACAATGAGATCCCATATAGTATCCCTGCAGGTCTTTCATAATATAATTCTTTTCATCCTGGGAAAAATAAAAAATAGAAAGGGGTGAGCATAGATTCTCATTAAGGATAACAATATAGCAGAAACTTTCATAAATAAGCATAAACATTTAAGGCAATGTATAGAACAAAAACAAAAGCGTTTTCAACATAAAATTCATCATAATATGGAAAATATAAATCAAAATAATTCCATTTAATTACTCACATAGATATTATACTAGTGGAATAATCACATGAAATGTCAATAGACACTTTCATAATGATGGAATGCATAAATCCAGACTATCATAGCCACATAATCAAAGCCTTGTTCCAAGACTACAAATAAGATTTTGTCAAGGCCATGTGCCAATACACTGGTTTGTCTCATGATACCTACCGATGCATTGAGGAGCTATATCGGGCTCCACCTTTCACTTACTAAGTCCAATGCATTCCTCATATGAAAAGTATTAAACATAACATAAACATTCGTATTAAAACTAGCATACGAAATGTCAATACCTTATCCATAAACCATGAATGGTATGAAATAACACATCCACAGTCAAACATATCACAAAACCTTCAATACAATATAGAAGTTTTGTATCATAATTATAGAGACCCGAAGACTGACGTACATGGACATTACATTACTTTTGTGGAATACTTAGTACATAACAAAAACACACACACAAGGATCGTAATAGTTTAGTGTCTTTGGAAACTCGGAATATAATCTTCTAATCGTGGTGAAAGATCTTCAACATCTCCCATAAAGATCTTCCTTTTTTTCTACCTAAAACCTTTCATTATATCCTGAGGAAAAGAAAACATAAAAGGGTGAGCTCAAATTCTTAGTAAGGGTAAACAAAAGAAATATCAATCACATCATATTCATAAGAACATAACATTTTGGAAATCTTAACCTGCAAAAGAGAGAATAATTTCATAACATGGGATAAATCATAGTAGTGTAATGAAATCCCAATAATCATAACTTAAAACATGAAACTTTGTGGCATACACACATAATCATAGAGAATCATATCTTATTATTCAATACTCCTTGACAAGACTATCTTAGTGGACAAAGTTCCTTTCTGAACTGAGTCACCCTCGTTTCAGTCCAGTTTCACTGAACCGGTATAACCTACCATTCCAACCATGTCTATCTCATGAGATATGAAATCTTTACCCAATGAATTGGAGGGAGATATAGGTCCCACCCATCTCATAATGATACCATTCTTATGTGTGCCACAAAATCATAAACCATACATCATAGCATAACCCATTTAATAAAAATGGGAATCATAAACATCGTGACATCATAAAACAATTCATATAAGATAAAGGAATTCATAAAAATATAATTCCATCACAACATAATCAAATCAATGTAATAATAGGGATAGAAACAGAACCCTATATTATCTTATATGGAAAATAATTTTGATAAAACACTTGAACTCCATTCTTGAGGAAAATATCCTTTCTACTTCAAAAACATTTTCCTTTCTTAACATGTCATACAATTTTAAACTAAAAGAAGTTGATTAAAAATAAACTTGAAAAATTGTAAAGGAAGATTCTTGGAAATAAGGTTTTAAAAATCCATTCATGCCATATAAGTTAAAAAAAACATTCTTCTCTAACTTTTGTCGAAAAAGTCAAAAAGTACCTCGTACGAAAAACGACAAAAGATTCCTTTCATATCTTTTACTATAAACTCACCAAAGGGTAAAAATGGATTTAAACAATTGTAGGTGGATGGAAATAATATTACATATTGAGGAAACATGGATGTGGTTGAGAAAATACACCCCAGTAAATACTTACGAATAAACAATCTCGGATAAAAATGAGATTGTGATATTTCCCTTACCTTAGGTCTGATTTGCTTCGTAAGTGTCCGAACCTCCTCTTCTATGTAGCGCCTCTTTGAGACCTCCTCTTAGGGCACTAAAATTGGTCTTTGAGGAAGAACAAAACCTCTAGGATGTTTCTACGGAAGTGGAGAAGAGGATTTGGCAGGGGTTGGCCGGGCATGAAGGCTCAAAGTTGTGTGAGGAAGAGAGGGAGGAGGTGCCCTTTTATAAGGGAGGAGAGGGGCTCCTTTGGAATAACTAAAAATATTATTTTATTATAAAGTCAAGTTCGGTTTTAAATAGCTCCAAATTGATTTATTTCGAGGATAAGGTGGGGATGGGTCGAAATAATTTCATCAAATAGAATTTATACAAGTTTAGGTTCCTATTTTAACCTTATCATATAGATTTAACATTAAGTTAAATAATTTTACTTTTACCGTGTATTCTTGTGTTCTTATACTATAAGGTTAATAAACTTACTATAAGAAGCCAAACGAACCCCAAATTGTTTATTATTAATATATATAACCTTATCTAAGTCATTTGGCCGAACCTTAGATTTTTAGGAATAAAATAACAATTAATAATATAATATTTGTTTTAAAAACTATTTTATGTCAATTTTGACACTATTTAGTAATTGATTTTTGTGAAAATCATAACAGAATGATATGTTCGAAAAAAGTTAATTAAATCAATACTAACATGTCATATTAACCTAGAAAATTAGTGTAATTCATAAAAAGTCTCAAATTATATTTATTTGGGTATTTATAACATCAATTATGTCAATATTTCATTAATAAGATAATTACTCCATCATCGTTGTGTCATAAATAAATTAAATTATTTAATGTCTAAAAATTACAAATAAAATACCATTATGTAGGAATTTTTTTTCTCTTTATAATGAATATTTATAGTCGAATTTATCTTATGTATAACCCTATATTAAAAATGTTTTATTAAATAAACTTTGATTTTAACTCTTTTAACTCTTCTTTGAATTAAATAATAATAAATGTCCTAATCTAATTCAAGTGGGCCTAAATGGTCATATTTTATTCCTAAGTTTGTTTTTGGTCGAATTAAACTTATCCAATAGAATTAGGACATGTGTTAGAGTAATAATAATATCATTTTTACCCTTAATTACCCTATTTACTTTTAACCGTGATAAATAAAAGTAAAAAGTTACTATTCACCAAAAATTATTTTCATCTCATTGAACCACATTTTACTTACTGATATCAACTGTGTCTCTCGGATTTTTGAAATTCCACTCACAGAAGTGGTAAAATTAAGTTTTATGAAAAAATCAGTTTTTTTAACTACCACTTAGTGGTTTCACTATTCATCAAAAATTGAAAGTTTTCATAAAAATACCAAAAATTAGGCCTAATCTATATTTGATATTATGAACTCAAAAATGATTTCTAATTTACCAAATTCAAAACATATCAGTTGCATTAATTAATTTCAAAATTAATTCTTGTCATCAAAACAAATAGCGTGTTCTTAAGAGATAATAACTATCAAAAGATTGACACTTGTTTATGTCTTGTTTAAATGTGAAATTACATGCAGTGACCAAAATTGTATTAAATTGTAAAAATATATTATAAATATACTTTAAAACAACTCAAATTAATAATTTATCACTATTAATTATTTCGATTGAAAAAGTTTTTTTTAATTAAAATTCAGTAATTTTCACTATTCATCAAAATATGAAAGTTATCCGAAAATCACCAAAATTTCACCCTAAGCTAATTTCGATTTTCCAAATCCAAAAATGAAGTCCATTTTGAAAAATAAAATTTCAAAATTTTCAAAAATTGGTTATTACTATTCATAACAGCTAGTTTTAATAATATTTTAATAGCATATCGTTGTTTAGCGAAACTTGGTGTTGTGTACAACACACGCTATCGTGGAAGGTCGCGATTGCGTGTAATTCAAGCCAGGTCAGAGATGTGTGTTGTGAAAGCTCCTTTTGGTGTAGCTTATAACACAAGACATTAATGAAATTAAAAATAATATTTTTCATAAAATCTAGGGGTGTTACAATAATAAATCAACTTCAAACAAACTTAAAATCCATCAAAGGATGTTGACATAGATGAAATCAAAATCTTTTTAGAGAAATATCTCTTTCTATTTTGAAATTATTTAAAGGTCACATAATTATAAAATAAAACATTTCTATTTGAAAATATTATTATAAGCTTGTAAGGGAAGCTCTGATGATGTTATAATGGTGGAAAATAGTCGCACCCGCCGTTTAAGTTAAAAAAACATTCTTACCTTAATTTTGTAGAAAAGGTCATAAAGTACCCTATTTGGGAAACAACGAAAATATTATTTTCAAACCATTTTATAAAAATTAAAACAAGGGTATAAATGAATTTAACCCATAGTATAGAATATAGTAAAACAATTGGAATACATTTTTAAGAAACATGGATGTGGATGATAAAGAGGTCTCAGTAGATACTTACGTAAAAACAACCTCATATAATGAAGAGATTGTGAAATTACCCATTACCTTGTACTTTTCCTTGGTTGAGGTTAGGTTAAACTCATGTATAATTCTGAAATAATTGTTATTAAATTATACAATAATCATATATATTAATATGATATTATATATGATCTTTTAACATTGCTTTGTTAATAATATCTTAGTATTATCGTCGTTTCGAGTGTTAACTGATTCGTTTTCCTTTATATGATTTGTTACATAAGTAATGTTTGTTATAGAAAGGATGCATCTTATTCATATTTATTATTATATTAAGTCTTTAAACATTATTTTTAATCATCTAATGAAAATTATCCTTGAATGGATACGATGGGGAATGAATCTCATCGCGTTCGTGGAGACGGTAATTCGTACATACGCACGAGTGCCAATATCATTATTTTGATATTAAAATAATATAAAATTGGATGGTATATCATATATACATAATAATTATCATTTTATATTTATTATTTACATCAATTACACATCATTATTATAACCATAAAAATAATAATGTATTGAATAACAATTACACCATGAAGTGGAGACGGTAAGCCGTACGTACGCACGTATGGTGACATGTCATTCAAAGGATGGATAGAATAATGAATTTGGTTGTACCATATTTATAATAACATCACAGTATATATAAGATACTGAATTTATTATTTTATAATGGAAACAACAAATAAAAAGGAAGTGGAAGAAGAAAGGAACTTGAAAGAGGTGATGAAATATTTACCTCTTCTTCGGGTTCTTCCTTCTGATTTGATCAAAAGGGCTCCTTAGGATGGTTTTCTGACTAATGGAAGGCCTCTAGAATGAAGTTAGGATAGTTTATAGGGTATTTAGGAAGAATTTGGACGATTAAAATGGCTATGAAGGTGTGAATTAGAGAGTAGGGGGAGTTCCCTTTTATAAGAGGGGTGAGGGGAACCTTAGGAAAAGCTAGAAATATTATTTTATAATGAAATAATTTCGGTTTATAATGGCTCAAAAATGAATTATTTAAAGGGTAAGGTGGTTATGGATATAAAATAACTCAACCAATATATTTTAGATAGGTTTGGGTCACTATATTGACTTTATCTTTTAGATTTAACTCTTAGTTAAATAGTTTGACATTTACCATGTCTCTTTGTATTTTAATATTATATGGTTAATAAACTTACTATACTTCAAAGAGAACCCCAAGTGGTTCATTAATGATATACCTATCATTATATAAGTCTTTTGTCTGAACCTTATATTTTTAGGAATTGAATATCAATTAATAATATAATATTTGTTTTAAAAACTCTTTTATGTCAATTTTGACACTATTTGGTATTTTGTTTTTACTAAATTCATAAAAGAATTATTACTTATAAAAAAAATCATCTAACCAACCCTAACATGTCATATTAACCTAGAAATTAGTTTCATTCATAAAAAGTCTCAAATTATATTTATTTGTATATTTATAATATCAATTACTTTTAATATTTCATTAATTAGGTTATTACTGCATCATCATTGTGTAATAAATAAATTAAATTATTTAATGTCTAAAAAATATAAATAAAATACCATTATGTATGAAATTTTTTTACATTTCTAATTAACATTTATATTCTAATTTATCTTATGTATAACCCTATATTAAAAATGTTTTAGTTATTAAACATTGATTTTAACTCTTTTAACTGTTCTTTAAATAAAATAATAATAAGTTTCCTAATCTAATTCAAGGGGACCGAAGAGGTTCATATTTTATTACTAAGGTTGTTTTTGGTCTAATTATACTAATCCAATAGAATTAGGACATGTTTTAGGTTAATAATAATATCATTTTTACCCTTAAATACTCTATTTACTTTTAACTGTGGTAAATAAAATAAAAAAATTACTATTCACCAAAAAATTATTTTCATATTATTGAACCACATTTTTCTTACTGATATCAACCATTTCTCACAAAGTTTTGAAATAACACTCATAGAATCGGTAAAATTATTTTTTATGTAGATTTACAAATTCTTCTAAGAGGTGGGTAAAAGACTGTGAAAAGTTCAATAAACTTTTTATATATCTAAAATTATTATAAGCTGACACCAATGAATTTCATTGAACTTATATAGGTACTATTTATCTATTTTTACCTAAAATAAAATTAAATAAAATAAATAATTATTTAAATAAAAATTTGGTTTTAAACTATAACTCGGTGTTTTTCACTATTCATCAAAAATTTAAAGTTTTCAGAAAAATACAAAGAATTCACCCTAAGCTAATTTCAATATTCCGAATCTAGAAATGAAGTCAATTTTGAATGATAAAATTTAAAAAAATTCAAAAATTTCGTATTTCTATTCATAACGGCTAGTTTGATTGGTTTTGGTGTGTTAGAACTCGAAGTTCCGCACAACACATGTTATTGTATTAATCAAAGAGAAGCGTACTGTGGAAGCTTGGGGTGTTACATTCTCCCCTCATTCAAATAATTTTATCCTTGAAATTTCTAGAGTATTACTGGGTAAAAAGACTCGGGTGGTTCTTCATTATAAGTTCCTTGGGTTCCCACGTTGCCTCTTCCATCTTATTGTTTCTCCATAGAACTTTTACCAGATGAGTCGTCCGGTTTTTCAGCACTTGTTCTCTTGTATCAAGAATATTGACAGGCTCTTCAGAATAAGAAAGATCGGGTTCCAGTTCTAATTCCTCATAGGTGAGTACATGCGTTGGGTCAAGAATTTATTTTCTCAATAGTGATACGTGGAACACATCGTGAACTTTGGAGAGACTTGGCGGCATTGCCAAACGGTAAGCTACAACCCCAATTCGTTCTAGTATTTCAAAAGGTCCAATGTACCTATGACTCAATTTTCCCTTTTTACCGAAATGTATAACATCCTTCCTTGGAGATACCTTCAAGAAAACATGATCTCCTACCTGAAATTTCAAATCCTTCCTTCCGTTATTGGCATAGCTCTTCTACCTACTTTGAGCTGCTTTGATGTGTTTTTGGATTACCTTCACCTTTTCCATCATTTCCTCCACCAGTTCTGGGCCTACGAGTTTTCTTTCACCAACATCATCCCAACAGGTTCGTGTGCAACATCTATTTCCATAAAACGCTTCATATGGTGTCATCTGAATACTTTAATGGAAGCTATTGTTACTGGAAAATTCTACCGGAGGTAAATATTGATCCCACATACCTTGAAAGTCAAGTGAGAATGATCTCATCATGTATTCTAAGGTTTTAATTGTTCGTTCTGATTGTCCATCAGTTTGGGGGTGGTAGGCAGTGCTCAAACAAAGATCAATATCCAGGGCTTTCTAAAAACTTTTCCAGAATCTTGATGTAAAATGTGGATCACGATAAAAAACAATCGATAGTGGTACTCCATGAAGTCTTACAACTTTATTAATATATAGTCTTTATAAATGTTCAAGTGGTAAATCTTCACTTATAGCAAGAAAATGTGATGAATTGGTAAGACGATCAACAATGACCTATATTGCATCATTCCTTCTAGGTGTCTTTGGTAGTCCCATGAAAAAGTCCATCATAATATTATCCCATTTCCACTCAGGTATGGGAAGAGGTTGTATGACTCCTCCAGGCTATTGCCTTTCAACTTTCACTTATTAACAACCCATACATCTTGATACAAAATCAGAAATATCCCTCTTCATGTTGTCCCACCAAAAATGTTCCTTAAAATATCTATACATTTTGGTACTCCCAGGGTGTATATAGAAATTGGATCTATGAGCATCATCCAACAATTCTCTTTTCATATAATTTATATCGGGAACAAAAAGTCTCTTCCCACATTTCAAAATTCCATCTTCATACACAAAGTCACTCAATCTCTCATCATTCACAGCTTTAATCTTATTTTTAAACACTTCATCTTCGGTCTAAGAACTCTTTATTCTTTCTAGTAAAGTTGGTTTGGAAACCAATTAAAAAATCATTGATGTTTCACCTTCCATAGTTATTCCCATATCCATTTTTTCTGGATTCGTGTATATAGGATCCTTTTCAACTCTCATATTGTTCAAAACTCCATGATCATTTCCACTCAAAGCATCTTCCACCTTATTTTCCTTCCTTGATTGGTAGTGTATAGTGAAATCATAATCCTTGAGTAGTTCAATCCATCGCCTTTGCCTCATGTTTAGTTCTTTCTATGAGAAAATGTACTTTAAACTCTTATGATCGGTATATATCTCACATTTTTAACCATAGAGATAGTGTCTCCAAATATTCAAAGCAAATATTATAGCTTCTAACTCAAGATCATGAGTAGGATAGTTTTTCTCATGAATTTTTAGAAGTCGTGATGCATAGGTAATAACCCTATCATTCTACATAAGGACACAACCAAGTCATTTCTTTGAAGCATCACTGTAAAAAACAAACCCATCATTCCCCAATGGTAGAGTCAATATAGGAGCATTGACTAATATTATCTTCAGTTATTCAAAAAATTATTCACAATCTTTTGTCCAAACAAATTTAACCCCTTTATTTGTGAGCTTGGTTAATGGGTTAGCCAATCTGGAAAAATTCTGGACGAAACGTCGATAATAACCTTCGAAACCAATAAAATTGTATACCTCAGTTATACTTGCTGGTTCTGGCCATTCTTGGATTTCCTTTGTCTTAGAAGGTTCAATAGAGATTCCATCCTTAGAGACAATATGACCAAGAAAATAAATCTCCTAAAGCCAGAATTTACAATTGCTAAACTTCCCATATAATTCATGTCTTCTTAGAGTCTTCAGGATAAGGCACAAGTTATTTTCATGATCTTTGTATCTTTTTAAGTATACCAAGATATCATAAATAAATACCACTAAAAAGTCATCAAGATATTCCTTGAAAACTCCATTCATTAGATCCATGAAGACAGAGGATGCATTAGTCAACCTAAAAGGAATTACTGTAAACTCGTAATGCCCGTACCTGGTTTGAAATATTGTTTTCGGAATGTCTTCCTTCTTCACACACAACTTATGATATCCAGATCGAAGTTCAATCTTTGAAAAGTATTTAGATCCATGAATTTGGTCAAATAAATCACCAATGCGAGGTAGGGGATACTTGTTATTTATTGTTGTAGCATTGATCTCCCTGTAGTCAATCCACAACCTCATAGATCCATATTTATTATTAACAAAAAGGACAGGGGCTCCCCATGGAGAAAAACTAGGGTGAATAAATCCCTTATTACTCAATTCCTCTAGTTGTTGCTTTAGTTCCACTAGCTCCACAGTGTCCATTCTATAAGGGTTCTTTGATATGGGCCTTGAACCATGAATTAAATCAATGTAAAACTCAATTTCTCGGTCTGGAGGATGTCCAGGTAAATCCTCTGTAAATACATCAACATATTCTTTAACAATAGGTACATCCTCTATTTGAACATTCTTTTCCTCACCCACAGTTATTTCATTCTCTTCCTCCCCAATAATTGAATTTAGTTGAGCTACTGGGGGTGGATCTATATAAGAATTAGGTGGTTATGATTCTGCTCTAAATATAATGTGTTCATTATCATCATCATCAAAAAAATTAACCTCTTTCTTCTTACAATAAATCTTTGCATCATGGTCTGAAGTCCAATCCATACCGAGGATTATATCAAATTCAATCATGGGTATGATGATGAGATCAGCAAATAAAGAACATTTATATGCTCAAATGGGAATTTATTCACAAAACATTATTGCGATGATACTTCCCTTTAGAGTTTTGACTAACAACTCCCTTGTTAAATCAAATTGGAAATATCTAATTTTCTTAGAAAATTGGGAAAACAAAATGAAACAATGTGATGATCTAGAATCAAGTAAATCATTTTCTAAACTTGAGGAAACCAATAAATTACCTACCACCACGTCTTTAGAAGATTCAACCTCAGAATTAGTGATAGCATAAGCTTGGCCTTCATCCCTTGGCCTTTTCTAAGGTAAGTTCCCCTGACTCTTAGGACATTCATTTTCATAATGACCACTTTATTTACAATTATAGCATTCAACATCGATAACCTCTTTCTTCCCCTTGAAATCACGATCTTGGTGGCCTTTTTCACCACACTTTTAATTGACTTCCATTCCCTTCAGGAAAGTACTTGGGTGTTTCTTCCAACATTTACTACAGGATGGATATTCAACTTTTCCCTTCTTCCCATTATTTCCATTTCCAGAGTGTTTAGAAGATCTCTTCCTCTTTTTCTTTTCTTTAAAGTCATAAGACTTAGAGAATTCTTTTTCTGTCTTGATAGCACATGAGACAATATCCTCATATGATGATAAGGATTGTGAGACTAATGCTCGATGGAGAAATGTCTTTAACCCATCAAATAAACGATCAATCTTACTTCTTGGGTTATGTATATAATCTGCATCATTCCTCGCTAACCTTGTAAAGTTAGGCTAATACTTTACGACATTCTCATCCTCCTTTTACCTCAGACTCAAAAAATAATTTTCCATATCTGCTTGATGTTTACGAGGACATTATTTTTCTAAGAAAATATCTTTAAATGACATCCATTCCATATTTGATACTTCATCATCTTCCTTTGTGTTTTGAATCAATGACCACCACTAATCAGCATCTCCAGTGAGGTGGTAAACTGCCATGAAAATGTTTTCCCTTTTTCTACTCCCCAAGGCGTGGAATATGTTTCTAATGAATTTATCCATTGCTCGGATAATAGTGGATTTTTACTCCCATTGAATGTTGGTTGTTGTTTCCTCATGAAGCGGTCTAACATTGATTCTCCACACTGTGGATCAGGGTTCTCCATACGGGTAATGTTATTATTAATAACCTGAGTGAGTTGTCCCAACATAGTGATAAGTTGGTCAGCACCAGTTGTATCACCAGCTCCACTATAATTATCTTGAGCAGTAGGTAAATCCATACATGGAGTTCGTGCATTGATACGGTTTCCATTACTTCCACTAGGTTTCGTTTCTAAAAAATGGCATAAACTAGATTCGTTTATGAATCGAAATACATAATTCCAGACTTGTAAAACACTTAACATAAATTGAACAATTTATGGATATAATCCATAATCATTAAAAATGATTTCTTTGAGAAATTATATACTCATAAACCCTTCATAATGACTGGTAATGAAAATGAGAATTATCCTAATCATATACCCCGGGAGTGTCGTAACCAAGAGAGTAGCAAGGCCCGTTGTCGTGCACCAGTTCCCATTAGAGCCTAGTTCAAAGTGGTGTTTTAGGTTTTTACCCCTAGATACATATGTGCCAGAGCCACCTCTACCTGCTCGTATCCCGACAGGGATGTATTGCTTGGAAAACTCAAAAATATATACAATACCAAAATTCTAGGAAGTTATTCTATATTAATCCTCAAAGTGTATTTTAGGGATATGTGCTCTAATCAGATTTTATCTAAATCTAGATCCCAAGGTTTGTACTAAACATCCTCTGATACCAACTGTAATGCCCTGACCCCCGTTACCCAGAGTCAGTGCATTATTACATAACCTTGGCATGATCACAAAAGATCAAGTCTCGAAAGACCGATTAGTTTAGTAGCCTTGTAAGTACTAGATAAATTCATAAGGTTTACATCACATCATAAAATGGAAAACTACAACAAAATTATTTCCATGGACAACACTGAGATCCCATAGACTATCCCTACAGGTCATTCATAATATACTTCCTCACATCCTGGGAAAAATAAAACATATAAATTGGTGAGCTCAAATTCTCACTAAGGATAACAATATAGCAGAAACTTTTATAAATAAGCATAAACATTTAAGGAAATGTATAGAACTAAAATAGAATCCTTTTAAACATAAAATTCATCATAATATCTCAAATATAAATCAAAATAATTACATTTACTTACTCACATAGATATTATACTAGTCGAATAATCACATGCAATATCAATAGCCACTTTCATAATGATGGAATGCATAATTCCAAACTTTCATAACCACATAGTCAAGGCCTTGTGCCAAGACTACAAATAGAATTTAGTTAAGGCTAGTGCCAAGACACTAGTTTGACTCATGAGACATACCGATGCATTGATGAGCTATATCAGGCTCCACTGGTCACTTACTAAGTCCAATGTATTCCTCATATGAAAAGGTTTAGACATAAAATAAACTTTCGTATTAAATATAGCATAAAAAATGTCAATACATTATCCCTAAACCATGAATGGTATGAAATAACACATCCATAGTCAAACATATCACAAAACCTTCAATACAATTTGGAAGTTTTGTATCATAGTAAATTAACTTCAAACAAACTTACAATCCATCAAAAGATGTTGACATAGATGAAATCAAAACCTTTTTAGAGAAATATCACTCTCTATTTTGAAATCATTTCAATGTCATGTAATTATAAAAGAAAACATTTATATTGGAAAATACTCTTGTAATATTGTAAGGGAAGTGTCGTTGATGTTATAACGGTAGAAAATAGTTGCACCCGCCGTATAAGATAAAAAAACATTCTTACCTTAATTTTGTGGAAAAGGTTATAAAGTACCCTGTTTGGGAAATGACGGAAAGATTCCTTTCAAACCATTTTAGAAAAATTAAATCAAGGATATAAATGACTTAAAACCATATTCTAGTAAATAGTAAAAATGTTTTGGAATACATTTTTAAGAAACATGGATGTGCATGATAAAGAGGTCCCAGTTGATACTTACGTAAAAACAACCTCAGATAATAAAGAGATTGTGAAATTAACCATTACCTTGTACTTTAACTTGGTCGAGGGTAGGCCAACCTTCTGTATAATGGTGAAATAATTGTTATTAAATTATACAATAACCATATATATTAATATGATATCATATATGATCTTTTAACAATGCTTTGTTAATAATATCTTAGTATTATCGTCATTTTGGGTGTTAACTGGTTCGTTTTCCATTATATGCTTTGTTACATAAGTGATGTTTGTTATGAAAATGATGTATATTATTCATATTCATAATTATATTAAGTCTTTACACATTATTTTTAATAATCTAATGAAAATTAGCCTTGAATGGATATGATGGGGAATGAATCTCATCGCTTTCGTGGAGATGGTAATCCGTACATACGCACGAGCGACAAAATCATTATTTTGATATTAAAATAATATATAATTGGATGTTATATCATATATACAGAATAATTATCATGTTATATTTAATATTTACATCAATTACACATCATTATTATACCAATCTAAATAATAATGTATCGAATAACAATTACACCACGACGTGGAGATGGTAAGCCGTACGTATGCACGTATGGTGACATGTCATTCAAAGGATGGATAGAATAATTAATTTGGATGTACCATATTTATAATAACATCACATTATATATAAGATACTGGATTTATTATTTTATAATGGAAACAAAAAAGAAAAAGGAAGTGGAAGAAGAAAGGAACTTGAAAGAGGTGATGAAATATTTACCTCTTCTTCAGGTTCTTCCTTTTGATTTGATAAAAAGGGATCCTTAGGATGGATTTATGACTAAAGGAAGGCCTATAGGATTATGGTAGGATAGTTTATATGGTATTTGGGTAGAGTTGGGCCGTGCCAAATGGCTTTGAATGTGTGAATTAGAGAGAATGGGGAGTGCCCTTTTATAAGAGGGGTGAGGGGAACCTTAGGAAAAGATAGAAATATTATTTTATAATAAAATAATTTTCAGTTTCTAATGGCTCAAAAATGAATTATTTAACGTCTAAGGTTTTTATTGGTCAAAAAACACTAAACTAATAGGTTTTAGACATGTTTGGTTCACTATATTAACTTTATCTTTTAGATTTAACTCTTAGTTAAATAGTTTGACATTTACCATGTCTCTTTGTATTTTTATATTATATGGTTAATAAAATTACTATATACTTCCAAGAAAACCCCAAGTGGTTCATTAATGATACAAATATCATTATATAAGTCTTTTTTCAGAACCTTATATTTTTAGGAATAGAATATAAATTAAAAATATAATATTTGTTTTAAAAACTCTTTTATGTCAATTTTGACACAATTTGGTATTTTGTTTTTTATAAATTCATAACAGAATTATTACTTTGAAGAAAAATCATTTAACCAACCCTAAAATGTCATATTAACCTTTAAAATTAGTTTAATTCATAAAAAGTCTCAAATTACATTTATTTGGATATTTATAATATCAATTATTTTCATATTTCATTAATTAGGTTATTGCTGCATCATCATGGTGTCGTAAATAAATTAAATTATTTAATGTATAAAAAATATAAATAAAATACCATTATATAGGAAATAATTTTATATTTCTAATAAATATTTATATTCGAATTTATCTTATGTATAAACATATATTAAAACTGTTTTAGTTATTAAATGTTGATTTTAACTCTTTTAACTCTTCTTTAAATAAAATAATAATAAGTTTCCTAATCTAATCCAAGTGGACCAAAGAGGTTCATATTTTATTCCTAAGGTTGTTTTTGTTCTAATTATACTTATCCAATATAATTAGGACATGTTTTAGGGTAATAATAATATCATTCTTTCCCTTAAATACCATATTTACATCTAACCGTGGTAAATAAAAGTAAAAAGTTACTATTCACAAGAAATTATTTTCATCTTATTGAACCACATTTTTCTTACTGATATCGAATATGTCTCTCAAAATTTTTAAATTCCACCCACATAAGTGGTAAAATTAAGTTTTATGTAATTTGTAAATTCTCCTAGGTGGTGGGTAAAAGACGGTGAAAAGTTCAATAAAATTTGTATATATCTAAAATTATTATAAACTGACTCTAATTAATTACATTGAACATATATAAGTATTGTGAATCTATTTTGACCTAAAATAAATTCAAATAAAATAAATAATTATTTAAATATAAATTCGGTTTTAAACTATAACTCAGTGTTTTTCACTATTTATCAAAAATTGAAAACTTTCAGAAAAATACCAAAAATTCACCATAAGATAATTTCGATATTCTGAATCAAAAAATGAAGTCCATTTTGAATGATAAAATTTATAAAATTTCAAAAATTTGGTATTACTATTCATAACGGCTAGTTTGATTGGTTGTGGTGTGTTAGAACTCGAAGTTGCGTACAACACACGCTATTGTATTATTCAAAGAGAAGCGTATCATGGAATCTTGGGGTGTTACAACTATAAAATTCCAAGAAAACCTCAATTTGATCATTAATGAAATTTTTAACATTATCTAAGTCAGTTGGGTGAATCTACAATTTTTGTGACTATAATATCATTTAATAAAATAGTATTTTTTAACTCATTTTTGTCAATTTTGTCACTATTTAGTAATTATTTTTTGTTGAAGAAATAAAAACTTGATTTATTAGAATAACTACATTTAAGGAAATATAACATGTCATAATAATCCAAAAAATTATTGTATATCATAAAAAGTTTCAAATTTCATCTATTTTAATATCTATAAAATCATTTATTTGAAACTTTCATTAATAAGGTAATCACTGCAACAGCATTGTGTCATAAATAAATGTATAAAATTTATGAATAAAATAATTTGATTTATTAAATATTTTAAGATTTAAAATGACTATTTATAGTAAAATATATCAGTTATATAACCCAATATTAAAAAAAATTATTAAAAGTTATATGTTTATGTTATATTTCTCTTTACTTTAAATTAATTATTTTAACATGTCATTATCACATCCAAGTGGCTCCATGGGGTCCTAAAATCGACCCAAGGATTATCCTGGTCGAAAATATCTCATCCAATAGGATTAGGAAATGTGTTATGGTTTTTTTATATTATTATAATATCATTTTTTACATTTATTTACCTCATTTACCCTTTAGCCGTGGTAAATAAAAATAACTACTCAAGTTATTGTTCATAATGTCCAAAAATAAAAGGGACATATTTACATAATTTGGACCTTATGATTCCAAATATTTAATTCATTTTTATAAATTCAAAACATATAAGTTTCAGTAATTAATTTAAAATTAATTCCTGCTTTCAAAATGATAATACGAGTTTTTAAAAAAGTAATAACCATCAAAATATTGGCGTGCATTTATATCTAATTTCAATGTGAAATTACTTTTATTGAAAAATTGGATTAAATGATAAAGAAATAATCTAATTACACTTTAAACACAATTAAAAGGATAATTTAACTATATAAATAAATTAGATGAAAATGCAGTTTTGAATTAAAATGCAGTATTTTTCACTATCTATTAAAAATAGATTTGATTAGAAAAATACAAAATTTCCTCCAACGTAAATTTTTATTTAACTATTCTAAATAAGATGTTTATTTTTTCAAATAGAAAATATAAAAGTGATAAAAACTCTATTTAAAAAGGGTTCGTCATCAAAAGGCGTTAAAACTATATTTTTTTGAAAAATACTTATTTTATCCAAAAAAATGGTGTTGTTATTATATCATATCTTGAAAACATATAAGATGAATTTTAAATTTTAAATTGAATATATAACATATAAAAAATCCTTAAACAGTGATATAATTTTATAAACACAATTATTCTCTTTTAAATAGGTTTCTTTAAAACACATCCTTTATATTCAATTGCTTTTTATTTCCATTTCTAATAAATTTGGAAACCAATGAATAATTATTTAATCATGTGTAAAACATTTTTTTATAATTCCATTGATACTATTCATTCTGTCCATTCCAACGACTAGCTTATAAAGGTAACGTTTAAATAATAATATTTATTTTTTTAGTTAAGCTCGACATAGCATATCATGTATGTTATTGAACATAGTGTTTATTTCTTATAACTCGGGATGGTATTTATAGTCACCAACCTATGTGATCAGTGTATCTTTATTGGAAATTCTAAAAATGTATATTTCAGTACAACGTCGTGGATAGGGACTTAATAGTGTAGTTCCATTTCCAACTATGGTCTCGGCGTATGATATTTCATTAAAGAACGGAAGGGGAAATCATTTCTCACATTATTAAATAAAATTTTTAACTCATTATGTTCCCAATATACCATACATCATGTGAACATATATCATCATGGTTTTGGTCCAAAAAAAATTACTTAACTCGTAATATGAATTAATAGTAATATTAATGTCTATCGACCATTACACATGATCATAGATAGGAATATGCAATGCCACATATAAATGTGGATTTCCTACTAGTGGGTTATTCCTTTATAATATTATTCTCTAAAGATTACCACAGGAATACACCATGAGAATGTGTATCAATGTCCAATGAGTCTCTACCCCTAATAGCATGTATCATTTGTGTCCCATCAAATGATATCATATGGTTATATAATATATATTTAAGAATACTATTACGGTATTTATATGTTATCATCATAGAAAATAACTACTATTACCTTTTGATGTGATAGTTACTCTTAAAACATTGTCACAAACTATCTCACACAAAAGGATAATCATGATTTGATAAAATATTAATTAATATTTAACACCAAGAATATTCTGGTTGTTAAATGTACATCATGGTTGGTTCTAGGGAACTAAATAAAAATGAATACAACTTACACTATATATAACTACTAAAAACTAAATGGGTTATCCTCAAATGATAAACATGATTATACTGAGATATGAAAATAGTTTTCAATCCCACCACACTACTTGTGACTGATCTTCTAATAGTGACAACATATCTATAATAAAACCCCTCAAGAGATGATATTAAAAAGAATATAATTTTTATATTTTTATTTCATGGAATCTTGGACAATACCATTGATTAAAGTTCATCAATATATGATTGAAAAATACAATCTTAGTGAAAATTCCAAATCTACTAATTTTTTTGTTAAACTGCTTCTTATGCTGCATCCAAAGCTTCCACACACACAGTATAATGTGGATTTGAAAAAAAAACAAGCTATTGTATGTGTAACCCTTGTATATAACATGATACTATCTATAATATGAGATTAAGTAATATAAAAAATATTTTTACCCCTTGAAAATTAGTATTCTCATTTTTCTAAATATTTGGAACTTATCCATCATTTCTTTCTCAAGCACTTTTAGATAACTTCTATCTTATGAAGTTATCCTATTCATGTTTGATATTTTAATTCTAATATTTATGTATATGAATTATCAAACCTATGTACATATACTATCATTTTGGATATATTTCCAAAGTACTCTTAGGTTATTATTTCATCTTGTATTTTTCAATACCATGTCAACTATGTACTACGAAATGGATTAAGAAACTCCTTCATCTATACTTATAGATATTTTTTCCTATAACTTGGGATACTAATTAAGTCATATTTCAGGAAAATAAATAAACTTATTTAATAATTTATCGAATAACATGTTTTTTATATATCATTAATTATATATTTCTTAAAAAAACTACAGCACTTCCAGAAACATCTATTAGAAACCTACCAAAATTTCATTTTAAATGAATATTATATAACCATTATACATGTTTCATCTCACAAATTAATCCTTGAAAATTTCATTAAATATTGTATTTAGTTGATCTCTTCATCATTTCTGTTCATGTCATATAGACATGTACCATAACGTAACCCCCAAAGGAGGAGTTTGTGAAATGTGATGACTAATATAATTATCATAGTGTCCATAATGAGTGAAACTCAAATATATTTAAGTATGATGGGTATGTATAATTTGTTAATACTTATTTATACCTCACTTATACCATCCTTTAATTTTTATCTATTAAATACCCACCATTTTCATTACATCAACCACCTAAATAAAGATTGCACTTAGGTACATCGAATCCATATTTTAATTCATAAAAAATTTTCAATCATAATTATATACAACTTTATGATCCATGTACAATTAATTATTCTTATTTATTAATATATCACTCACCATGATTAAAATAAAACTACCAATATGGTATTAACTTTATTCCACAATATATGTATTTGGAAAAAATCATTCTACAAACAATTATGGAGTTTAATGTTTTTATATTGACTTGTGCATCTAGATCCACAATTAATTTGAAGTCTTTTATTCTCCAACTATCTCAAAAGATATATTCTAACCTTATATAAATATTTATGGTATGATTTATAAACTTTTCTATATTTTGGTTGTTAATTTCCTTAGCGGTAATAGGATCACAAACTAAGATGTTCATTTGAAGCTTTCATGAGATTTATAAATGGGTCCCATTAAGCACCTAACATTGTGATATAGTGTGATTTCATTATATCATAACTTATATGATATCCATTATTCTACACATTTGGAATATGGTTAGTTTTTCTGATGTTATTTTTAAAACATGTTTGGAAAGTAATCTTGAAAAACTTCAATATAAATATTTATAAGACTCTTTATCAGTATTCCAATTACTATTTCATTCTCTATGGTGTGCTTATTATAATGTGAGTATAGAAATAAAAAACTTCAATATAAATTTAATGATTATTTAGTAGTTTGTTAATTTATTCTTCAAAAACACCATTTGAAGAATATTATATCTTTTACCATGTCCATTTATTACTTTCATTTATCAATTATAAAATTTTATCAAATAAATTTAATTAAAATAATATGAATTTAACCCTAGATTCACCTTGGAATATATAAATCCACCAAGATTGAACAAAATCAATAACCATTGTGGATTACCATTATATCTAATAGCTTCTCAGTTTAAAACATATGTATGTCATACACCTATGATTTTTTACTATAAAGAGTCTAAATAACATACTAGGAATATACAAGGAAACTTATAGTTTGACTTGAATAAGAACTATCTTTCCAAAACTTAATATAACCCATATAATAATATTTATCATTTATTTTCAATGTTGGATATTTATGATTCATGTATTAATGATGTCTTAATTAATCATAGAGAACTATAAAAAGATTTATTTTAAAATAAGTTAATATCTCATTCTATCTAGTAGAACACTAAGATGGATGTAAAGGTAAAATATAATAAAAAATAATAGTTTAACTTGAATGAATCCTCTTAGAATTCAGAATCTTTAAAATCTACACTGCTTATATAGTAATCACACTTTTATCCTTTTGGAGAATTTAAATTTTCCTCTTAAAGTTATGTGCTTCTATATTTTTGTGGATCTCATTTCTAACATAGGGATTTCACTTTATTAGCCACAAGGAGAAAACACCTCACTTTTTAGGTTCCATCACTAAAAAATGTATTAAATACAAAATATATCAAATAAAAAATATACAATAAATGATTAATATATTTTAAGTCAATGTTATCCATTAATATTTTTTAATCCTAATTATTTATATTGGACTTTAAATTTACATGAGAAGTAAATATCATATTATTTACCACACTAACTCAAAATATCTGGTCTCATTGAAGGAAATTTCAGAGGCACCACTTACCATAAAATGGTCTTGGAATTTTTAACCTTCACATTCAAGTTGTTCACTATAAGTGCTATGGAACCACGTTACCCACAAATATCATCCCCCTGGTTAAAATTAGTAAAAAATATTCATGAGTTTTTTATCCATTTTTTCCATTTCATAATTGAATGAATTATAGTAAAATTGAAGGTATAAATAGTAATGAGTCATTAATGGATAATTACTTATTTGTATAGGATCTTGAACTAATCGACTAGTGTAGTTCAGTATAATTAAGACAATATCAATAGCTAAGTATCTTCATCCATTTTATTCTAGTATAGTGTAGTGAAAATATAAAGACACTATTTATACTTATAAATTGATAAGAGATAAGACATCATGGTATTAGAATTTGTATCCCAATGTTTAATTATCAGTTCTATAGGTAAAACTAATATTCCAATACAATAGACAATTAAGCCATCCCCATGAACCTCTTATATTCATCCTCATTTCCTTTTCTTTCTCTTTCAAGTGGATGAACATGAATAATGGATTCTGGAAAATATTAAAAAAATTACCATTATAGTTCAGTGTAAAAACATATATACCCCCCATAGAAATATGTTATGGTGATTAAATTTTCTTTTTACCAATAATTGTAGAGTTACGAAGATTAATCTTACTATATAAAACATTAATTAAAATAATATTATCGTTTTATCTTGATTACCAAAATATAAAACATAACATATTTTATTTATTATTTTAATTTTCTCCCACTATTTTATTGAAACCAAGGCCCTCGTCATTGGTTTCAGAATACCTTCTCTCAGGGATGTTCTAGTGGAAAGGATTCATATTCACCATCTCATTACCCAAGAAATGGACTTGTAAATTACTTGATGGTATTTAGGTAGGAATTTATTTTTCAACTTCATTAACATGTATTACCTAAGTCTATTTAGTAGACTCCACAATTTGGAAATATTGTGTTTGAATTTCCTCTACACTTGCCACCATATGTGCACCATGTCTGGGGAAGGTTACTCATCTTGATGTGAATTTGGTTAAGTCATCCCAAATCCCTATTTATAACTCCCTCTTAAATGATATTGTCCTTGTGAGGGTTGTATCAAACACTATAATATAGTGATATAATTCTAAATTTCTAAATAGAATACTATCTTGGCTTAATATTTAGATTTTCATGATTTTAATTTCCCTGTATAAATTTACCATTTTATATTATTACATACACATTAATATTATGTTTAATTTATATATTTAATTAACCATGCCTCAATAAATTTTCCATAATCTAGTTTTATTTGAATTTTATCTTCTTTTCTTATCATTTAATTATTTTATGTGATCACATAAATATATATCCACATAAATACAAAACCATGAAACTAACAAAAAATAAAATAGATAAATTGAAATGATCATGAGATTTATCTAATGGTTCACTTATTTAGTAGACAATAAATGAACCCTTTGACCATAGGGGAAACCTCTTGAACAGTCACTAGTTTGAGTTATAGCATCCTGCATTGCCTCTTATGCACCATCTTACTTTTTTTACCTTGGCTCTGTAAATAAATTGCCTCCACTCACCTGAGAACTCTCTCTTTATTAATTATAAATTTAATCTAATGTAAGTCAGGGAAAACCAAGGATGGGTTAAGGGTGGTACTTAAATTATCCATTAACACACATGTCCATATATAATAAATAAGAGGGAATGATTCATAGGGAACCATTTTTATTTAATAATAAAAATTGAAAGGCCCCAAGAAATAAATTAAATTTAAAGAAAAAAACTTCTAGAAGTCTTTATAATATCTTGATCATATATAACATAAAACACATAAATAATTGTACGATAATAGTAATAAATTCAATTTTATTTTTATTATTAAGATAAAATTACACAAATTAATAAAATTAATTAATATATTAATTAATTAATTATTTTATAATAATAGTTTGTCAAAACTATCCTAGAATCCCCTCTAGTTTTACAAAGTACATGGTATGTACATGAAGGAAACAAAGAATATAGTTCATAATATAATATATAATTAATTGGGAATAAAAAATTCTTTAAATCATTTCTTTAAAACATATAGACTAGTTTATTGTACTACTTAATTTTATTTTTACATAAATTAACTATTTTCACCATGTGTGTTAAATACCCCATGTGTTTATTAAAAATACACCACATTTGAAATAATTACATTGTGTGTGAATTAATTACATCATGTATAAGTACTGTAGCAGTAATATAGAAGTGGAGGAACTATAGAAACAATGACACCATAGCGATGGCAGAAACTTTAGATGTAGTAGCGGCGGGAACTGTAGTAGTAAAAAGTACTATGCAGGTACTATAGAAGGCAGTTACTGCGGTAGTACTATTCACAGAATGGGCCTTGGGCTAAAAATTTCAATCCTACGGGACATGTAATGGGCTACATTCCCACTAGGCCTTCGGAAAAATATATATGATCTAATAAAATGGGCAGTTGAGTAAGTTATCCCTTGGGGGCTATGACCTACTGTTCAGTCCTATGTTTGTGTGTCGTGTGTGTGTTTGGTGTAATTTTTCTCCAAGATCCTAATATAATATAATTACATCATGTTCAAATTAACTGATTACAACATGTGTAAATTAAATAAAATATCTGTGAATTAATCGCATGTGAATTAATTATATGTGCAACATGAAATAATTTCACACTAAAAATAAATTAATAACATAATAAATGTAAATTATTTTACCACCGAAGGCATTGCACCACATGAAGATTAATTAAACTACCACCATATCATTTGTATTTAATGAACTGTGTGTAAATTAATTACACAACCACCATGTACTTTGTATTAAATAAATTTTACATTTATTAATTATATAACCATTGTGTCACTTGTATTAAATAAACTTCATGTGTATTAAGAAAATGATCATAGTTTAATGTTTATAAAATACACCACATATATATTAATTACATCACCATCGTATCTTTTACATTAATTACCATGTATCTTATTAGTTAGACACATACTTCATGTAATAAATACATGAAATGTCTTAAAACATAAAAAATCTTTGATTTTTAGTAGAAAAGCTCATAGACTACACTGTAAGTCCACCAGTTAAAAATTGTGTAGTCTCAAAAGCTTCATGTTAGTATGGAATGTCATGATGTGGAATGTAATAAATACGCATTGTGTTGACCCTGTGTGGTGAGTCATGTATCATTCACCCTATCTAGATTCAGTGAGCGTTACTTCATAATGTGTAATCTATGTCAAATAGACAAAACTCCAGAACCTTCTGGTGTATTTCAACAAACTTTTCATCATTGATATTTAACTGTTTCATTTTTACATGAATTTGATGATTGCAATTAAGAATCTGGACTAAGAAAAAATAAACCAAAAATGGAATCTAAAATCAAATGTGTACTGAAAACAAAAATAAAAATATTTATAAAGAATTATTTGGCCCCTGTGATACCACTTGAAGGTTCAAAATATCTAGGGAGGGTATATTTTATCATATTATTTATAATTAATTTATAGAAGAAAATAATTAATATACTTGTAATTTTTTATTTCTTTTCAAATTAGTAGATTATATATTGGCATACTGTGGTTATGTTAGAGGAATAAATGGTACATTCTAATTAGTGGTCATCCACATGTGTTTTGTAATCCTTTGTTTTTTATCGTATAATGTTATAAGTGCTAGTATAGATGGTTCTAAGGCTTGAATAAATACACTATTGATCGCACCTGAATACTTTATAGAAAAAAGGAATCGATCTTTTTGAGGAATACAATTAGAATTTTTTCTTCAGAGAATTTTAGGGAGGATATCTCTAGGGATTGATGGAAGCTTCTTTATAACTCATTTTTCACAGTGACTAGAATATGGTTGTAGTTTTGGAAAATTCAATAACCATGTTCAAATTGAGTTAGGATTAGATAAAATAACTACACAAGGGACCTTATTATTTTCTATATCCCCGAGGAACCGCATGTATAAATAATAATTATTATTATTATTTACTTGGCATACACTAAACTTACTGATAAAAAAATATTATTTCTTGGAATAAATAAATTTATATTTTTCCAACAATATTTATTATGAAATTTCTACTCGAACCATTAAACTAGATATTCCAATCCTCCAGAACATCTATCATATTTTAATAATGACTATTAATTTAATTAAATAAATATCATTTAACTACTCTATAATAAATAAATAAATACCATATTCCCAAAAGTAGTTAATAAGAGTTAATTTAATATTTGTGTAACCAAACAAACAAATATTTGTTACCTTATAAACAAATAAAAATAAATGAATAATATATATTCATATAATTAAATAAATAATTACCTTGTGAATAAATATTTATTAAATATTCAACACACTCACACATTCTCTCGACAAACTAATGACTGGATATTTGTGATGAAAATATCATGAATAATTGTTAGACAACACACATGAATAATAGTTATCCAACATGTTAAATTCATTTGGAATTTAAATGAGGTTCTGAATACACTTAGTGTGTAATGGACTTGTCCCATTTATTAGTGGAATTAGGATATACCCCTTAAAGTTCAATATTAGAATCTATTAATATTCTAAGGCACCCATAGAGAATGAAGTCAATGCCTCAATGACATACAACCTCCTACGAACAAACATTGTGTAATATAATACCTTTCTCTTGATATCTCCACTGAATAAGGTTTCATGGAGGTGTCATCAACCTATCTTCTCTATTTATATTTATTTCGATTTCTAGAAATGAAGTTTATAAGATAAATCCACGTCCATTAACTTAATAATTCCATTATGTTTCTATCAAAATCCTAGATGTAAACATCCATTAAATAAAATAAAGGAAAAATCCTTTCTCACATTAATCATTAATACATATAACTAATCACGCACCCAATGTACTATACTCTACATAAACACATGAAAAAATAGTTTTGTCCAGTATATCAAAGTACACTAGTCCTAAAATACATTAACAATAATTATCATGCCAAAGGACTATTAAGCATACTCATGGATAGGATCATTCAATGACACATATGAATATGGATTTCCTACTAGAGGTACATGTTCTCATAATATCCTTCTCTAATGATTACCAAGGGCATACACCGTGAGAAAGAGTCTAAATGTCATATGGTTTTATGCCCATAATAGTCCATATCATTTTTCTCCCATCAAATGATATCATTCAGCTATATAAAATATATTTAAGAATACTATTTTTCCACCTATAGGTTTTGAACATATCTAAGAATTGTTATAGACTTTTAATATAATAGTTACCCTTAGGTAAGTATCACATACTAAGTCATGTATAAGAAAAATCAAGATCTATTATGATATTAATTAACATTCAACACCATGAGTATTCAGGTTGTCTAACATATAGTGTAGTTGGTTCTAGGGAACCAACTCGAATAATAATTTCTAGAAGACTCTCAATATATTCTTCACTTGTCACCCCCTATTAAGTCACTCCACTTCTATTCATTAAGGAGGATTTATTCATTAAATAGGATTATTATTGTGATTACACGAAAATGGAATATTTTAAAATTATTTGTAATTTTTTTAAACTTTACCAACATCATAAAAATTTATTCTTTAACATGTAGGATCTAGAATATCAAATATTGGATTATTCATGGAGGGGAGATTATTAACTCTTTTAAAGTGTAGACTACTTGTACACCTTATCTAGTTATCCCACAGAAAACCAACTTCAATTATTTTTATTGTTAAAACACAAATACAACATAAGTGATTGGGAATATGGTGGAATTTCTTATTCTTAAATTTTAACATAAAGGATGAAAATACTTTCTCAACCAATTTTCTCTAATTATCATTCTTGCACAACTTGTTTTCTGAGAGGATTTCACTTCTGGTAGTATGAAACTGTTCAAATCTTCCACTTATTAATGTAGAATAATTATCCATTATTTATCCATCAAGACATATGCATCACCTTATAAAATCACCATCCTCTTCATGTATTCTTTTTCTCTAGGAAGTATTGTTCATGAATAATTTAAAATACTTCTATAATCACTACAAAATTCTATAAATAATTTTTCATGAACTTGGGTTTTATGTTTTTGAAAAAATCTATGGAAATTCTTCTTCTTTAGGTGAAATAACTTCGTTACCTCTATCACTTTTTCAAAATTATTCTTTTTTCGTATTCTTTTCATTTTCCAAAACTCTTGGTTGGATTATCAAAAAATATTTAGTTATATAATAATACTTATTGGAATTTCCATATGTATTCTTAAGAGTTAGCTTCACCAAATCGGTTCCATTGTGTATATCTTGTCATGTTATTCCCTTTTTTCTATTAATTATTTTCATTATTACATTCATCCATGGATTAATTTCTTGATTCCATGATGTGTTCTATTTTCTATAAAAAAATAACGTAATACTATTTTCTATTTCACTATAATTAAAATTCTTTAAATTCTTTAGAATAACATTATTTCCTTACTTTTTACCCATAAATGGCCCTCTCTTCTTTGTAATATAAATGGGATATTATTACTTACAACATTATTTATCTTATTTCCCAAGGATTTCAATATTTTATTCATCAACTTATATGGAATTATTTATTCATTATTTTAATACATTATTAATTGAAAATTTACTATTTCATTGGATAATGATATTAAAAATAAAACATAGATATCCAAGTGTTTCAAATCTATATTATATTGATATATTTCCCTTCTTAGTCTATGAATTTTTTGTGAGAATTTATTTTCTCTCCATTAACATAGAATTTATCTTATTTTTTGGAATTATTAAATTTTACAAAAAATCAAATTCCATGTGATCAAACCTATTACAAAACACCTGATAACCCATAAATTTTCTTTTTCTTCCTTGGACTTTTTATTGTCCAAACATGATAGATTGTAGTTCTTGGGATTTCTTTACCACTCGTTTGGATTCTTTTAGGGGAACAACAATTTTATACATTATTTAATACACCATTGGCATAGTCTCGAAATTATCATCACTTATTATCATGTATTTTTATATAGGTTCTATTTTAAAACTTGTAGTCTCTATTGATAAATATTTAGAAAAAACATTATATTTTGAGATAGATGACACCATGTTATTTTAACGTGTTAACAATTGATCAAGATATAATCTCATTATTTTTTCTTTACAAAAAGTAGATGTATTTAGAACACGATATCTTCTTTAAAGTATGTTTGGTAATAAAAATATTTTCCTTATCTCATTTTGAAGACATAACTTGAGTAGTTCCTAAATATTATAATTTAATCACAGCCTCAAATAACATTATATTAAAAATTTATTTCTCATTCTCTCCTTACCTAAACTTTAATTCTAAACCCTAATTATATATTCCAACTTTTAAATCATGAATTTTGTTCACATATTACATAAAAATGTCCAGTTATATTATCTTATTACCCTTTTATTTTACTAATACATTTCTAATATAAATGATAGACTTTTGATTTTTTTTCTTAGTGCATGGATATTCTCCTAAATATCCCTATTCATTTCATCTTTCACTTGAATTTATTTCAGCCATTTATTCTCATATTTAGAGTAACTTACTTTATTCTCTCTATATAAAGAATCTTTGTGTTTAAATTGTTTTTATAGATTTGTGTATTCTCAAACCTTTTCTCATAAATAATTATTAATGATATTTACCACTTCTTCAATCTAGGTGATCTATAGCGGTTAACGTTCAAATATCCCAAAAATAAAAGAAATAATTTCTTTGGGAAAACTATAAAACAAGTCTTTAAATTCAACAGTTGATATTTCACATGAATATATAGACATTTTAATAGACCCACTAATCTTTGGTTCTTCTTGGTAAAAATATTAATATGAGTTTATAAATACCTCTTGATTAGCTGAATACTTTGATACCTCTTAGGTACAAAGGTTTTCTATTCCCTAGGTAGTGGATTAAATAATCATCTCTTCTAATTCCAATTTATATTTGTCTTCTTTATTATTACGGATTAGAGAAACTAAAAAAATTAATATTTAAATGATAAGGATTCCTTATTAAATGTTATTTTATCTTTGTTTTTCATTTTTATTATAGTTTTATTATATATAGAATTATGATAAGAGATATATGTATCTTACCAAAATTTATCATCATTACAAAATTTGAAAGAAACTCAAATCTTAAAGAGGGAAAAACATCAAAAAATTGAGAATCTAGTCATAGGTGGACTTATATTAGAAACCAATTGAGAGTACCAATAAGGGATGTGTTAATTTTTTATAGAGGGGTGTGAATCAATTTTATGACTTCTTATCTAATTTAGAACGTTTTAACCCTTTCCTTTTGAATCTTTACTATTATGTGAATAGAAATCTTGTTCCCTATTCTCACCTTTGTTTTTTGCATGAAACATATCTGAAAACATCCAAATAGATGAAAATTTGATTTCAAGGTTTACCTTTCAAAACAAAAGGCTAGTCCTTGGTGTGGTATCTGAAAGCCCATGATCACAGGACCCACTAGTATGAACATCTAAGATACAAATGAGCATGTATTATCAAACATTAGTTTTTATTGTCTACCATAGGTTTTTAGTCCATCCCTAACTTTGACAACATCCTTTTGGGTGATTAAATTGACTTTTGAAAGATTTATAACAAATTTATGGTCATAATAAGAGTGTTTTCCTTGTGATTTAGACTTATTCATAATGTTGATGTACTTACTTTATCTTATTAATATTTTTTACTTACATAGAAACTTGGATGAAATAATCCTTCTTATTAATATTTTGTATTAATAGTAGGGTAAACAAATTACTTTTCTTATTATTATTTATATAAAAGTAGTAAACAACTTCTTCTCTTGCAAAAATTCAAGAATTCTTATCTTTATGTACAAACTAGAATACACAATAATATTTTTATTCCCTCGTCTTTCATTGGTTTATTATTATTTATTTAACGTGATGTTGGTACACTAGATCTCTTATTCCCTTTTTCTTCCACACTTATAACTTCTTTAGATAATTAGTAGTGTTGCATTTCAAATCTTCTTCCATACTAAAATATTTCTCTATTTGATATAGTATCAACTCTTCTCTATATCGATACAAATATTTTTCTTTTTGATAATGGTATTGTGATTCTACAATTACTTTGTCCTAAAGTTTATATATAATACATGAAACATTATTAGGTTTTCATAATACCCGATATTCAACCTCTCTAAAATCTATACCTTTAATAGTCCTTCTACTTCAGTCTTTCTAAAGAATTGAATTTTCTTATTTATTTATGATATGTGAAAACATTGTGGCTTCATAATTTACTAATTATATAAAACGTTTCCACATAATCCACTTATCATAATCACTACCATGTATACATGATTTCATGCACAATACATTTGTGATTGATCATATATGTGGGGAAAATATATACCAAAGATTCTTCTTATTAATTTCTTATTATATTTTTGGATCATTATTAACCAAATAATGATATTTTAATTTCAAGGTGTGATATATAAATATCTTATTTCATACCTAAAATATTTTATTTTTATAATGAATTAATCCTTATCTAGTAGAAAATTCATCCTTATGAATGCCATAATCATTATTACACCGACTTCTCAGGATCCTTAAAAAACTCAAAGATATTTATTACGAAGAAGATCATCCTTATAATGCTCTATTACCTTATAACTCCTTAAGCCCTAAGATTATCGAAAATAAAACTTTTAAAATTTATCACATGTACCCTATAAAGCATGATCAACTATGTATATTTGGAAAGTTTTGGACCACTAAAAAATTATATTTATTCTTTATGAGGCTTTATTTTTTCATATTATATTTCTCTCTATTACAATAGTACTAGAATATGATTATTTATAGTGATAATTTCATTCCACTTTTATTCTAATGAACTTAAACATTTAATATCATCTATCAATATTCTTAACAAAATGACTACCTCAAACTTGGAATGAGATTCTCACAGTATCTTATGGTGGATCATTCCACTGTCGAATATAAGGTCCTACTGAGTGGTCATAGAAAACACCAATGATACAAATAATACAACTAAAATGAAATCATATAATAACTAAAACCGATATTATTAAATTATTAACATTTCCTTGTTAAGTATGTCCAACATTGAAGATTCAATCAAGTGGTAAATTTCTTATTACTCAGCATTCTCCTTAAAAGCTTAACAAAATTCCCTTAGGGCCTCCAAACCCATAGGGTCTAAATTGTCTCCCAGTACAAAAGATCCTCTCACATTTATCTTGAAATTCCCCGTAAAGGCTTTATGCCTCCTACGTTCCACTAAAGGTTGGTTCTACCATTGACCTCATCCAATTAACCCTGTCATGGCTTGGATGCTCGGGTGTGTAGTTGACTTTGAGTTGATAATTTTTTTTCAATTACTTTAGAATATTATAAGAATATTTACACTTTTTAATATTAAAAGACTCTATTAAAGCACCAATCCCTTTACTATATACTCAAGACCATATTCCATCCTTCCCAATTTCTTTTCCTTCTCAATTCCCTCACCTTCATTAAAATATTTTCAAGAAAAGTATTTTATTCTCCACACATCTAAACATAAGGGTGTTACTTCTCAAAATATCTTCCTCGTATATATTAAAGATAAAAAATTATTATAATTAAATTATATTTTAGAATATATTTTCCTATCTTTAAATACTATGTATAATTTCTTTCTTTATAGGCATCAAAAAACCAAAATGAACAATGAAACATTTTATTAAGATAAAATTATAAGAAGTAAATATAACAATTATAATATAGTCATTAATTAAGAAAGTATAAAAAGAGGATAACACGTTATAAAATAAATTTTGAAACAAAAATAAATATAATTTTAAATACTAATTAATTTATAAAACTCAATTTTTATATTTAAATGATCAATAAATTCATATTACACACAAAAATATATTTTACTAAAAATTTAATTTTTTATACGCTGAGAATTTTATTATAATATGATTCAAAAAAATTTATAAAATATTTTGATAAAATATATAACAAATTAATTTATAATCTAAACAATAGTTGTCACTCATCTTGTAATAAATTAATATTATGCTTAGAAGATATATTTTTTCTAAAAAGAAATTTATGTTATGAGCATTTACATTAAAATTAGTGTTTATCTATTTTCTAAATTGAATTGGATAAAATTATTTTCATATTTTTTATTATACTTTTCAGATTATTTAATAACTATAATTTCATTTAAGTCATAATAATAATTTACAGTGATTAAATTTAATTATCATGATAATAGAAAATGGTAATTCTAAAACGAATCGTTCTTACTAGTGTTTACAGAATTATTATATAGGTTAAGTTGATATCTTCTAAATAATGAATATAATATAATTTTTAATCATGTAAAGAAATATATTAACATGAATTTAATTATTCAACGATATGAAATCGGATTAAGGACACTAAATATTTTTAAAAAATATTTTTCTAGAAAAACAGTTTATCTATATATAAAGTGTTATAATTAAAAAGATAACTATATTATTTTTATATAATGAATTGGATTAAATGGATACCAAATTTTCATTCATTATTTAAAAATTTGGTAACATTTTTTATTTGATACTTTTAAAAAAATTATCATGGTTAATTTTTAATCAAGTTTGGTAAGGGTAAAAATGACTAATTTAAGTGGCTTAAAATTTGTTAAGTTTACCTGAAACATGGACGATAAAAAAGAACTATGTTAGGTTTTAAATTAATAAATACTTGTATCTCAAAAAATTAATCACCTAACTCACCTAAATCTCGTGAAATTTTATTCTCACCCTCACACACCATTCAATTCCAAAGAAAAATAAATTTTCTCACCTATAAAAGAAGCTCACTTCTACCCACATTAATACACACCTACCATTAAAATTTATATTGATAATATTTCTATTTTACCTCCACTAGTTCCCAATAACACATTTTTTATCCCATTATTCCATGAATAATCCCAAAATCCTTCATTTCAAAATGATCTTCCAAGAGAAGAATCAAGCTCTCAACATGATTATTTCCCACTCACTGAATTTCGTTTCTATATTTTTCTCATCCATCCTCTTAAAAACATATTCAACCATATTAATATAATTAAACCATTATTATTAGTGTACTAATTCTATAATATTTTTTATATAATTATTATCAACCTTCCTGCCTTCTACATAGAATAATGAAAACACCATCCATCATTACGTACCGACAACCACCTCCCTGAACGACGTCTATTATTTTTCATAAAAATCTTATATTTCTATTTAAAATTTTATATAATAAATAAATATTTTATTGATGAAGTTATTATGTCTCTAAAAATATAATTGTATTTATATATTCTTTCCTTTCATTGGAAAATTTAATGTTGTTTGTGTGTATGTGAGGACTACATCCTCTATGGAGAAATGTGTTCCATTTTTTATATTTTCCTTAAATGGATTATTATAAAATATATTTATTAATTATATATCATATTTAGGATTTATATATGTCATTAATATGGTTCTTAATGTATTGATCAAAAATTAATGACCATTGTATTTTAGAAAATTAATATTGGTCAATTAATTGATAATTATTCATCATGTATCTCATACTCAAGAACCATACCCATAGATTACATAAAGTGGACATGGAGAAAAATAAATCTTTCAAATGAAATTTTTTACATACCTATTTTAATTTATTAAAGATTTACTGATCATGTAATGGGGTTCAATGTCTCCATTACGAATCCTGCATGAACCAATCCAAATAACTAACATTCTATGATGAAAATAAATTTTAAGTAACTAATACATGTGTAGTAAATGGTTATAAGTAAAGGATATCAAAGGTAATATATATCAATAATTTTTTTTTTAAATTCTTATGGATGATATTTTTATTATAGTGGATCTTAGTGTGTGTTTGATAGAGCAAGAATACAGGGAAAATGTTTCATCTCAAATTTCTTTCTTTGAGACTTGTTTTAAATTATGCATATATATTTTTTAGTACATTATATTTTCTAAATCATTGAAATATTATGTCCTTATTCTATATTTACTAATGGTATTTAATGTACCACTTAAAGTTTTCTCTTTGGAAGTGATTTTGGATTAATTTTTACAAAATCCATAAGGTTTTCTTGTCTCACCTTTCTTTCATTAAGACATATGCCATATTTAAAACTTATTTTATATTTTAGGGTGTTTATACTTACCCATGGATGTTTTATTGATAATATAATTAAATTAAAGGTATTTTTAAACCTATCTCAGGTTTTACCTCTCATGGTATTTCTATATTTTAGATACCAATATTGTAAGGGTTTTCTCGTCTCATTTTCTCTTTATTGAAATATACGTCCAATCCACCACATACATATTTTTGGGGTACATAATACTTATGGATTTATTTTTAAAATAAATAAAATTAAATTAAATATATTTAAAAAAACCATTTGTGCTCACTATTTCGAGATGGATTTTCTCAGTGGTTCCAAAGTCGTAAGTGTTTCTTTCCAATCTCATTTCCAAATTGAGTTTATTATGAAAAAATTTCCATCTTGGGAAACATTGTCAAAGCATTTTAATTGAAACACCAACCATTTAATTCTCTTATAGATTTTATTTTTAACTTTCCTATATCAATTTTATATATTCTGGTAAATAATATACTTTATGTGATGTTTTGTAAAAGAAACTGACCCCACCTCTTCTTTTTTGGTTGTGAATTTTCCACCTCTATATCCATATTAGTTGTATTATTTTAAATATATAGTTATATGTTCTTCAATAATTGATTAAGTTTAGTTTTATATTTTTAATTTACAAAATAAAGGTTTTTAAGAATTATTTTTACATTTTCCATAAGGATTATGTTTGTAAAAATTGTGAGAAAAAACTTCTTTTTATTGTTTTATATGTGAACAGATTCTTTTTCAACCATTATTCTTTAATATTTTTACTTATAATTTATTAAAATGGTTTTTAAAATAGTTTTTTTTAATTATTTTGAAAATAAAATAAAATGATGTTCCATTTTTTAAAAATAAAAGATTGATTTTAAAAATTAATTCTTAGTTTTAAAAGGGAATTTAATGCCTTGTGATTTTAGGAAATAGGTTTTTAGTGTTTTTATGTACTCTCATAGAATATTTTTAAAATTATTACTATATTATAGAAAAAAATTATAAATACCAATTTTATTTTTAAATGGTATATTTTAAAAAAATATGAATATTAAGGGACTTTTTTAAGAAAACAATTTCAATGAGTTCTCAAGAATTTCAAAAAATAAATTTCTTCAAGTTTTTTTAAAGTGATTTATTCATTATATATACAAGTTTTTTTAGAATCTATATCACCATCCTTTGATATTAATTATGTTATACGTGAGATAATTTATCATCATAACATAAACCTTAATTATCTAGATGGTATATAATGATAATATTTTAAGGTGGTTATCTTGAATTTCATTTCTTTCTCATGAGTAAATTAAGCTATGATAAAAAATTGAATTGTTTTATTATATTTTGGAATAATTATGTATTGTGTTCATTATATGTTAGTGTTCCTGGAGTTATATATCCCTCTAATACATTGAATAAAGGATTATAACTCTTGAGAAGCCATATAAGGGAACAAGGTGTGATCCTAATCCACAATGAGAATCAGTTCACTATGTTTATGGGATTGGGAAGTGAACACAATACATTAAGAGAATATATCAACTATATGTTGACCATATTGGTAGTGATCCTTGATAAAGGAAATGATTTTTTATTCTAAATATTGTGTCAGAATCCTAGGTTTCTCAATGTTACAATTTTATGATGAATAACATATTTTTTTATACTCATATCCTTATGCATTGATTTATTATTGATGATCCATGTTTATTTTTGTATGGTTTTCTAATGATATATTCATGGACATTGACAATACTCTCATACCCACAGGATTATTTTATGCATGCTTATGATTATAAATTGTTATATCTTTTATTTACCCTTACTGGGCATCTAAGCTTACCCCATTATTTTGTTCACATTTCTTATAAATATGAGTATAACTTATGATAAGTTTCGAGGAGTATGTATTATAAGGAATTCCCATAAGTGTTGAAAAGAAAGTTTTTAATATATCTTATTTTAACATGCACCAATCCTAAAGGTGTTCATGATTATGTGATATTATTATGAGATTTAATATTAATGTGAAGTATATGAGATTTTGTCTTTTTTCATCTCACTTGGTATTAAAATAGAGATTAAATTATGTTTTAGCGAAAAATTCAAGAGTGTGGGTTTGTGGTCCCTTAGTTGGTATCAAAGTAGGGTTTTGTTATTTATATGTATTAGGATGATAGATAGTCAAAAAAACCTACAAATAAGTATAAGTACCAGATAACAACTTGAATTTTTGGTAAAGTAAAAAATGTGTGGTTTCCTTGAAACGAAATTCATGTATTGATACAAACAAGTGGATTTGGGCTCTAGAATAGATGCTGCTAGGGGTCATAACCAAGAAAAAGGTTTATTGAGTATTATCTAGATCTTAACTTAGTGTATGACATGTGGGGATAAATACACACCTGGTTTGAAACTCACATGGGATATTCTTTTGGTTGGTTAAAAAAAATTATGAAACATTATAAAGATTTTAAATGAAATTGATCATATAATATACAAATATTTATGTTATATAACCTAATAAAAATGTGATCATGGATAACTTATATTTAAACTTAGAGATTCCTAATTTAGGTCATGCATGTAATTTTTTGAGTTAATTCATATAGGTTATGAGTTTCCTTTTATACAATTATTAATTTAAATACTCTCATAACTCAATATTCCATTATTTGAGTAATGTGTGGAGTAAGATGAAATCACATTAATAAGGGATATTATGGTAAATGTAGTGATTGTCTCAATGGGAAACTCAATGGGATTGAATCTGGTGTTAAAATATTATAGTTATATTCATCCAACTATCATTATTTGTGATTAATAACTTGAACAAAAAAACTCTTGGGTTTACCAAATAAGAAAATATTGTATTTTCACAATATTTTAGGTGAATTGAACATAGAGAAAAGAAAATTAAACTTCCCACATTTCAAGAATGTAGTAATAATCCCCCAATGGAATGTATCAAAAGAAAAAAAAGAAAACGTTTCAATTGTGGGAGTATTAGTTATTCATATCATGACTATCAAATATAGATAAAGAGTTCATCCAATATAACAGAGTGTATCAAGGTCCCGACTAATTCACCACTCACACTTAAATGCTTCAAATTCATAGAGTTTGGAAATTATAAAAAAGGATTCCCTAACCCAAAGGCTAATAAGGATAATAACCATCATCCACACCCAAAACCAATGGAACAAGTAAGAACCTATGAAATGAATACCACTAAAGTATTACATTATAATTAATGTACACTTATTCTTCAGTTCATATGTGATGATTTTTTTTAATTCTAGTTCTAGACACTCCATCATGTCAACGATGTTTTCTGAGTGCATGAAATCACCACCCAAATGATTTTACACTAAGTTATAAAAAACTTATATTTTTATGATTAGTGTAACCCAAGTTTATGTTTGTGAGAATTTCATTCATGAAAATATTATTATTATTCCCAAAGAAGAATTTTATTTGATATTTCACATTAATTATCTCTCTCTACATATATCTTATATTAATTACTATAATTAGGATGTCACATTTCATTATATATCAAAGCAAGGATGACTATGAACACCTTCATGAGATAACATACATTATATGGGTCTTAATACTCAATCATGAAATGGGTTTCCTAGACTAACCCCTATTAGTGAGGTTTACATTTCATTAAAAATCATATCTTGATTCAGGACTATATTAACAATAATGTAATATATTCTCATTTGTGAGAGAAATTAGAATTGGAAGGTGGAAATTTGTTTAATTATATAGACTGTATCACCCTAATATTTTTTATATAATTTATATTAATTAAATAATATGTTTAATATCTTTCTTCACACACAACACCATAAAAAAATAAACCACAATAAATTTCATTAATATAAAATTATAAAAGGGAAATATAACGGTTACAATGTAGTCATTGAGTTAGAGGATATAAATAAATGGAACTGAATTATGAAACATGTGTAGATAAAAATAAAATTATTTTTTAACAATACTAAATTTATATAATTCAATTGGTATAAAAATGATTAATAAAGTCATTTTATTTTCAAAAATATATGTTATTTAAAAATAAATTTTCATGTGTTATGTGTTTTATTTTGTTATAGTTAAATGATGATTTTAGTAAAATTTATTGATAAAATACAAAATAAAATAAGTTATCACCCATATGATAACTGTTACTCGGAAAGTAATAAATTAATGTTATTATTAGAAGATACATTTTTCCTTAAAAAAAATTTACACGTTATGTTTGGTTCCATTAAAATTAATTTTTAGAAATTTCAGAAATTGAATCAGATAAAATAATTTTAATATTTGTAACTGTAACTCTAGAAATAGTTATAAATTTAAATTTAACTTCTAGTAATAAAAATAAGTTATTTAGATTAAATCTAATTACCCTAATAATATTAAAAATATTTTTTTTAAGAATGGATTTTATAAGTGTTTGGGTAATTATTATCCATGTAAAATATTTTGATATATTTTAATTAAATAATGTAAGGTAATTTTTAAATATATAAAAATATGTTAGCAGAAATTTAATTATTCATTGATATGATATTAGACAAATAACACTTAATATTCAAAAATATATTTTTTTTAACTTTATTTTTATAAATAATATATTTTAATTCAAAAGTTAACTTTATAATACTTAGAAATTGAATTAGGTAAAATTTATTTAAAATTTAGATTCATAATTTCTATATTTTTTAATAAGGATCATCTTATAATTCTAGTAAAAAATAATTACCCTGGTTAGTTTTTAATTAAGGTTAATAAAGGTAAAAATGTGTTTCTCAAGTGGCTCTAAATTGTTTAAGTTAACATGAAACGTAGACCATTTATAAAAACATAGGTAGGTTTTAGATTAATATCTACATGTCTCACCAACCTTTTCTCCTTTAACTCAACTAACTCTCATGATAATCCATTGTTAACCCTCACATTCTATTCAATTCTAAGGAAAAGTCCCTCTTTCTCACCTATTAAAGGAGGTCATTACAACCACTTCATAACACACCTATCATTCAAATTTAACTTGATAATATAACCTATTTTTATACCCTAGAGTATAATACCACTTTTTTATGCCCCTTGTTCCATGAAGAATCCCTAAATACTCCCTTTATAAAGGATCTTTAAAGAGAAGATTTAAAATCTCAACATGACTATTACCCATTCACTATAATTTGTTACTAAAACATTCTTATACTCTTTACAAGAAACCTAATCAAACCATATTATTATAACAAAATAATTATTATTATATATTATATTATTATATTTATGATAAAATCATTATCTATTGCCCCCCCTTCTCCTTATTAGAATGAAAATTCCATATATGCGTATGTGCAGACTGCCACATCCATGATGTGTTTTATTTCTCATAACTAACAAATTTTGATAGATAAAAATTGAAATTTGATTAATACATATTATATTAATAAAACTATCATGTTTTTTAAAAGATAAATCAATTTATACTTTCTTTTTGTTCTTTGGTCAATGAAAATATCATGTGTGTGTACGTGTAGACAACCACTTTCATGGAGTGATGTCTTATATTTTTTACCACAACATTGCATGGATAGTTATGAAATCCACATTGTGAATATATAATAAATAAGGGAATCAGATATTTCATGAATATCATTCAAAATTTATGAAATAAAATTTCATGATCCTTATAAATTAGCTTATTAATATCATCAAATTACTCAAAACATGTTCATCTTATATCAAGTTCTTGTAAACCATGAAAATAATATCCAAAAAGTGAATATATAGATGAATAAATCATTTAAACCTAATTATTTAAATAACTATATTAATTTTGTAATGATTAACTTATCAAATAATGTGGTTCAATATTTCAATTATGAAACTTGTGTGAAATAATCAAAATAACTAACATCCAGTGATGAAAATAAATATTAACTAACAATTGCATGTGTAAAGACTGATTATAATAGAAGTATATTAAATTAAATATATATTAATATGGTACTTAAATATTTTATTAATATATTTTTATTTATTATAGAGGAGTTTAGATTATGTTCGACAAAGTTGGAATAATTTCTAAGGGTTTAATCTTTAATTTCCTTATTTCATACATATTTTTTTTATTTTGAACCATTTTTAATTTATATGGTGTAATTAATCTTTTAAATATTATATAATTATTATATATTTAATCATGTTATTTAAATATTCATATAATTTTTTAAATTTCAAATAGTTTTTGGATAAAATTTTATGATATCTCTAAGATTTTATCATCTCACTTTTCTTTCATTGAGACATATTCCATATTCACAGCCCATTATATATTATGTTGTGTGTATAATGAACTATTCATGTATCTATGATACCTTCATTCAACTAATGGATTTTAAGATCAAACTCAAGCTCTATCTCTCATGGGATTTTGATACAAGAGATACCAATAATGTAAGGGTTTCATCTTCTCAATTTTACTTTATTGAGATATACTTCATATTCAAAACTTTTTTTATTTTATGGTGTATATACTACATGTGGATAAATTTTTCATTTAATTATGATTACTTTCCAGGTATTTAAAAATCCAGCTTAATTAATATTTTTAAGGTGAATTGACTCAAATGTTACCAAAGCTGTAAGGGTTTCTTACCAATATAATTTTCAAATTGATATTTTTATAAAAAAAATTAATCTATGGAAAAACTTTGTGAACATTATCTCCAAAAACTAAACCATTTTTCTCTTCTAGTAAATATTTTAGTTTTACATGTCCCCTCTAAATTTTATTTACATTGGTAAATAAATTAGCCGATGTAAATTTTGTGAGAGAAACTGAACCCATCTCTTCTTTTTAGTTGGGAATTACCCTACATTGTGTCTGAATTTATGAGATAATTTTATATATATATCCTTATCTATGTTTCAATTATCAAACAAGTTTATTTTATTCTATTTTTACTAAATTTTTTTGAAATATATATTTTAAATTTTTACACAGTGGTTTTCTTGTCAAAAGTCTAAAAGGAATATATATTTAATATTTTCTCTGTGAATACATTCTTTTACAACCATTTATATTTTTGAAGTTCCATTTCAATTTTTCAAAACATTTTTTCAGATTATTTTTAAATATTAAATATTTTGAGAAGAAAAAAACATTTTTGTGTTTTTAAAAAGTAAAATATTTATTTTAAAAATGAATTTCTTATTTTTAGTGTTATTTTAAAGGATTATGTTTATAAAAAATAATTATTTAGTTCTTGTATGTTCCCTTGAATAATGATTTTAAAAGAATCATTATTTTATAATTCTTTTTTAAAGACACTTTTTTTTATAGGGAAATTTTAAAAAAATATTATCATGAACACAATATTTTGTTTTTTATAAATATTTTTAAGGAGATATCATGTAATTAAAAATGGATATTTGTTCTTTTTTTAAATGATTTATCCAATAATATTAAAAGGGTGACATTAATCTATGTTAACCTGATTTATGTTCATTATATTACACTTGGGATATGTTCTAATGATACCATCAACCATATTTCTATGTATATATTATGATGATTTTGTTTTAAATATGTTTTAATGAAACCAATTTCTTTCCCATCAGTTAATTAATATATCATAAAATTATGATGGTTCATATGATATTGTGGAAATATTATGTATGGTTTTTTATATGTTATGGGTGGGACCAAAATTATAGAGCCCTCCAATTAATTGATCAGTGATATATCTCATGAGATAAATGGGAATGGGGACTAAACCCAAATACCTAAGGTATTGTGTTTGTTATGCGATGGGTGGGTCTAGAATTATAAGATCCTGCAATGCATTGGGTAAATACATATGTCTAATGATATCACATTTTGTAGATTAGGTAATAAACATAATACACCATTGGAAACTATCTGTTATGTTTATAGGATCAGAGAGTGGACCCAATCCATTTTCGTAATATTTTTACTATATGATGACGGTGTCAGAAATGAGCCTCAATAAAGGAAATGATTTTGATTGTTATGATTGTTCCATAATCTTATATTTTGAAATGTTCTCATGTTATGGTGACTCATGTATTATTTTATGCTCAAATCCATATGACTTTATTTATTACTAATGATCCATGTTTATTTGGAAATTATTTTCTAATTTCATGATCATATAACTTTACTATTATATCATACCCATATTCTATATTATCATAACTTATGATCATCAATTATTATCTATTATGATTACCCTTACTATCCATCTAAACTCATTACTTTATTATTTTTTCATTCCATAAGTTATGAAGATGAGTCTAACTTATGAAAAGTATAGAGTGGTGTGATAAGGGATGAATTTTCATATGTGTTTTAAAATAATCCATTTATATATCTAGTGTCCAAATACACTAAACATGATTCTCTAGATTATGTGATATTATTGTGAGAATAAATATTAATGTTTAATACATAAAATTTTATCATGGGTCAAATCACTTGGTATCAAATAGAGAGATTAAATTATTTTTTTTCTACACCATATCTTAGAGTATGGGTCTAGGGAACCTCAATTATAAATTATCCATCATATTCAAATAATTAAAACACCTTATTTTCATCAATGTGAATGAATATCTACAAATTAAAAGTCAAGTTCCTCTCTTTGTCATATATTAATTGAAAAGAAACATTAAACCAATATCCAAGATGTGTATTCAAATTTAAATTTCATATTGACATCAAACATTATTGGTTCCCCATGATCCATGACAAAAATATGATACACAAAAATTGGCCTCAATAAACTAATCCAAGGAGATAAACAATAGTTTATATACATGAAGATCTCCGAATGATTATAAAAATAAAACAACTTTTTACATCTCTAAATCTAGGAATATGTTTCATTGGTATTCTAAGTTTGTTGATTTCTCCTTCCATGAGTTATATAGAATCAAATCCTAAATATTAAGGGTTATGTTTATGTCTTCCATGAATCATAACATTACATTATCTTTAGATAATGATAATCCCAAAAATATAATTACCCTTATATAGAATCTTTATTCTATGGATAGGTTGAGTGATGATACTCATTCCCCATCTCTTTCTCTATCTTTCTTTTATATAGATGTATCAATTAGTTATGATGTGTGGGTTTCCTTTTCCTTCTTCTATAAATCTTCCATTTTCATTATATTCTAATTCCCCAATCATATATTTCTTACACTGAAACTGATATATAAATTCTCTTGTTCTATACGGTCAACGTATATTTTTAAAATAACATCATTAAACTCATTTTTGTGGATCTTCATTCTTGAAAATATAAATGGTTACATATTATCAGTTTTTTCTTTATAATCATTCTTTGAATAATAGATTTATGATGCTCTCTATTCTCCACTACTTCTTAAAACATATATTACACGAGACTATCTTCATACAGACATAATTTTAATGGACCTCGCATAACTTATTCTCACTACAAGAATTTATCAAATTCATCTTCTCACACCTGGTCTACATATAATATCTGTTTCAAAACTAGTAGACACATTAGGGTATTTCATGTAGAAACATTCCCATGTATGTTTTATGAAAATAAAAATCTTTATCCATGCTAAAAATTTAATGATAGATAATACCACCCTATACTCTTTATCTACTATAATCTTTGTTTCCCCAACATTGTTAATAACATTCAGATTATGTGGCAAGGGATATTTATTGGGAAATTACATCACCTTACTCACCCATCTTGATGATTTTATTTATGATATATATGGTAGAAATCCTTCATGGCGTCTCGATTTTTCTTCACCCTACACACAAGTGCTGTAATTTTAAACTTCACAGTTCATACAACTATGAATAAATTACCTACTTCTACTCAAATATGTTACTCATATAGCCTTTATAAAACCATGATTTCATGAATTTTGTTTCATGAACAACTTACCATAACATCGAAATGGATTTTATGTTTTTTTAAGTGGAAAGTGAATGACCTTAAACTCTTATGGATAGCATGTTATTTTTAATTTTACTATATTCCAACTAATGTAGGTCATGAAATGATATCAATGAAATAAACATGATCAAACCATGAGGGACACAAAAACTTAGTGTAAAAATTTTATGTGTTCTTGAGGAAATTGAATATATATATAACAAAAACCCATACAATTAAAATATATCGAATACTAATGCTATTTCCAAAAATACCATCATCTTTTAATTATAATATATAGAAGATAAAATTACAAGAACTAAAAATTCACAATGTATATTAAATTTTTAATTTCTCTCATATTATTTTATCTTCATCAAAATACTACACAAAACCTCTTCAAGTGTTTTCAAAAAATCCAATATATGACCTCTATTGGTTCCAACATGCTCCACATTTATATTTTGTTTATAATGATTTATAAAATCATTATTCTTATTATAATTATGTAACTTAAATAATAAAATTATTATTTTAGGTGCACTCCTCTTTTATCCCTCTTTATCAATAAAATTAAATGGATCCTTTTTATCTATATTTTACTTTTATGTTCTATCCCCATTAATTTTTATTATGTTTTTAATTTACTTCCCATTTTTCTATAAATTTCTTACACCGTATATTAAAGGAGTTTCAAATACATATTTGGTAAATCTATTGGTTTGTCTTTTATGTTTACATAAGTCTTAAAAATTGGGACATATTTATCAATTATTGCATAGAATAATCAAATATTTTTCACATTTCAATTTCTAATCCAATTATTCCTCCAAACCTATATTTTATTTTAGTGATATTCACTAAGAGAATTTATTGCTTTGTATTGAGTCAATGAAAAATAATCTAAGCCTTCTACTATAAAGAATTTTACAAGAATAATATGTTTGAGTTAATAATATCAAGTTTATAATATCACCACCATTCTCAATAAATCCAAGCAGCTTGAAATTTTTCAGTCTCCAGCACATCCCATCATCTCAATCAAACTTACACCAAACCATATGTAGATAATGAATACATAATAATGTGTAGGGGACATACCACATGATGGATTATCTAATACAACTTTATATAGGATGATCTTGTATTCATTATATGGAAGCCTACTTTTTAGATAATTTTATGTAACTTTTGAGTGAAAATCACCAACTCCCCCTGAATTCCTTTTTCTCTAGAAACTATATTTAGATATAATTTTTCATAATTGATAGTTTTTGGTAATGATATATTAATCTTAGAACATTCAAAACCATAAATTATATCTCCCCCTTATGACTAAAAATCATTCAAAATATATTAAAATGAATTTACTGCATGGGGAGATGGGTACCTCCGACATATGTAAGAAGAGGAATAGGTTTGTTCTTTGTAGACTAGCCTTTTGTAACTAAATTCCTCCCAAGACCTTATAGTGGTTATAAATTCAACTACACTTTTTTAGATTCAACTCCGGGTTTTATCTTTAGAATTTTCAAAATTCTATGTCTAGAGTTCTATCTCATTAGTGGTTATAAATTCACTTTTACATATTTCCTCTATATACGAAATTCTCTTGCATCCTCCATCATACTTCTTCCATGATAGTTGGACACTTCCCCAAACCTTCATATCTTTACTTATGGTGTGGTTTGTAAAACTACTAAGTCATGCCCTGTGTATGTAATCTTATATCATTATTAGAGTCACTTATAACTTGTTTTTACTTTAGTGAGTATTTTCTAGTAGTTCATTCATATTCCTATGGAATAAATTCCTTCTTTCCCTTCAAAATTTTTCTTCAATCTCTCTGTGACTATTATATTGTGTAAACCATCATTGGTAAATTGTGAAAAATCATTGAGATATATTTTCTAATCAAAAGGAGTAAAAAAAATTTCCACCCTAAAGTGTTTTATTTTTTTGAAATCTCATTTATGATATTTTATAGTAATAAAGTAATTCCAAATGAAACTTTCAGTTTCATTTAAACTATAATTTATAGATAGATTCCCATGGTTAGCATATATAAAATGTCCCCTTTTAAAATTATACCTCAGGTAGAAATTTTTTAGTTGAGATATTGATGTGGACATTTTTCTTCTTCAATTAATACCCTAGTATTCTAGAAACACATTAATGGCATATTAAATTCTTCTATAGGAGTACCCATACATAGCTACCTTTTTCTATGATTATTTTCTTCAAAATGTTACAGGAAACTTCTATTATTGTGGATTGTATTATTTTGAACACCCTTTAATCTCTCAATCTATAATCAACCAAATAATAACTCCATAAAATATTATAGTGTGACCAATAATTCCACAATAAAAAATCATATTCCTCACTTTTTATCCACTTATTTAATCCAATGAATATCTTTTCCCTATAATTTTTTTATTTATTTATCTTTTTAACTCCTATTATATGCTTTTTTAAATTTACTATAGGCTTCTTAGTTTCTTTGGATGATGGTGTATCAAATCCCTAACTAGATTCTCCCATAACAGTTGGTATTTTGGCTTCAAAAATCTCTATAGTATTTTATATAACCCATCAAATTCACACTAAATTTTCTTATTTAAATTAAATGTGTCCTCAAGAATTTTCAAATTAAACAATAAATAGAAATAATTCAATATTGTAACAACCCTAAAATATTATCAATTGAAAATTCCCAATTATTATTATTTTATATAGTTTAAATCACATTAAATCACATAAAGAAAATAATACAAACTTTATAAATAAATAATGAATAAAATAAGAAGTTTTTCTTAAAGTTAAGGAACATATACTGATGAAATCGTAACTTGACCCTTAAAATAGTAATGTGACCCTTATGAACAGTAAACTAGAAAATTTAATAGTAATCTTACCAATGATATTAGAAATATAATTTAATCATTTTATAAATAGTAATATGAAATAATTATATCATAATATAATTAAATAAATGTTAAAGAAATTATTAATAAAGCGCTGATATTTATATATAATATAAGTATTTATTTTCAATTTTATAATTAATATAATGTTTTAAAAGAAAATTAATTTCCATAAAATGTACTCATAAATAAATATTTAGTTTTATTATGATAATAGGATAATTTTACGAGATCTTAGTTAGTTTTTTAAAGTGTTAAAAAATAGTTATAATTTTAAAATCTGTATGTTTTGAGTAAATGATTATTTTAATTAAAAATTAAATTTATCATGTTTAGAAAACTATTTTCATAAATATAAGTTTATTTTTTAATTCTATATGTGATAAATGGTTAGGGTAAATTTTTTGCGATTTTTCTAAATACTTCAATTTTTTGTGTAAAGTAAAATACAATAGTTTATGATATATATACATTATAAATTAAATAAAATATTCCTTGAGTCGTGGTTGATGTAATAACCATAATATAAACCTATACTTCTTTATCTTAATATATTTGTTGATAATTCTTAACATATTCATATTATAGAGGAAAAATAATAAACTAATGAATAAAATAACGAGAAAACACCCCTCCAAGGATGGTCGTAAAACCATTTTATGCTTAAGAAAATTATAATATATGTATTAAATCCTATTTAATATTCTATAACCATTATATATACATGATTTTAATTAATAAAACAAAACTATTTTGTGAAGATTGAAAATTATCCTAAACGATTATCATTAACTATATATCTAATGGTTCATCCTCATTTCATATAAACAAATAATTTATAAGATAAATTAACCTTTTATGGTAATTAATAACTTACAACTTTAATTTGGGATTTCTGTTTCCATTTTACATGAACTTCTATGCTCTTATTTAGGTGAACTAATCATGAAAATTAAGAAAACGAGCACTCCCAAACGACGAAATTGAACACTATAACTAATAAAAAAGGCCATAAATGAACTTAATAAAATTATGATAAATCAATTACTTGTATAAAATGTTATATAATTAATTATTAATTAATCTAATTTTTTAATTCAGGACATTAATATCAAGTGCATAACTGTTTTGGACATAAGGTAAGGCATTCTACCATAACCCCCATTTTTCCTTCGGGTTACTATTTCTCTATATTTACACTAATTTAATGCTTATTTTTTTGTTTAATTATTATAAATTATATTTATATTTTTTAAAATCATATATCCAATTCATATCATCCCCCTTTTATGGGGAAATTCACGTTTTAAAAAGTTTCCCTTCAAAAATCATCCCGATAAGTAAGCTCGATTAAAGGGAATTTCCCAATTTCCTACCCATTATCTTATTATATAAATAATATGATTTAATACACTATATTTTTTATAAAAATTATATTTTTATCATGAAAAAATATCATGTTTCATTCTTAGTTTTATAAAGCCAATTTTCCGTTTTTTTGTTTTAATGACTCTTAAATATTTTCCCTTAAACCGCACTATGGTGGCTAATTTATAAAGATTACTAAACACTATTTTAAAATTATTTAACTTTATTTGGACATAATTTATCATTGTCTATGTATATTATCTATTATTAATTTCCATTTATGATTTAAATCCTTTCTTTCATGGACATCGTTATCGTATTCCCTTTTGTTATGGCTTTTGACATTATTATGATACCTAATTCTTTCCATGGGTAAAACTTATGTTTTTGTTTGATTACTTATGTATGGATATTAATGTGGCATACATATTCATGAAAATTTTATGATGGTTGTTATGAGATATAACTCTAATGAATTTGGTAATGTTTAGTCTCATGAGATGTCATGTTGGGACAGCGAGTGAACATAATTCCTTTATGGGACTTTGTCCACCGTGTGATATAGTCCTAACGGTTATCCTTGACTCTTGTCTTTTTCATATTATATTATGTTTATAAATTCCTATGATTCCATGATTATATTTTTCCATTTTATACTTGTTATTATTCCTTATAATTATTCATGTTTCATTAATTTTATGTCGTCATGTTATTTCTTCTAACTCATGTGTTATGTTTTATTTTTATGCTTACTCCCTAACTAGGATTTTTAGATCATCTATTTTTTTCATGTTTTACCTAGGTTATCCCATTAACTTATAAGGTATCAAAATCGAGTTATAATTACATTATTAATACTAAATAAAATATTCTCTTTTTTTGGTTTCATGATATTTAATTTTGTACCAAATCTTCCAAAGACGCTAGACTTTTCAATCCTTGGCTTGTAATTTTATAGTTAATTATACTCAAAATCATGAAATGATATGTGTAAAGTATAGGGTCACTATAAATAGTATTCAATTTATTTCACATAGTATTGATTTTATTTTTTCCGCAATCTCCCTTTTGATCAACATCACATTCTTTTCATTCTCTCCCTATAAATATACTACAAAATATTCAAGTTATTTAAACCTTTTCCACAAACTTCTAAATAGGAATTCTTGACTACCATACCCAATATCAATACTCCTTCCACATACCTAATTTTTTATTCAATAATCTTGATTAATAATTTACCATCAACTCTATTATACTTATATATTTTCTATTCAAGGAGGATTTCCCCTCGAACATCTATCTCTTTGAGATACCTTAAGAGAATTTCTTCAGGATCATTAGATAATATCAAGGTATTATCTAAAAATTAAATACTCCTTTGAATCTATTCCTAATTATCAATCATTTGAATCCAATAAAGTTCTTCATCATCAATGACCTCTTCATATTCATGTGACTCGTCTTCATCGATAAATCATACGTGTTTTTCAAATAATTTAGATTTTAAGGTATCCTTGGAAGACATATTTAAAATTTACCACATCATAATTAGGAGACTCATTATTATCATTTATTTCATCAACATAATCACGTATATTTGTGATCACCTTATCCATTTCTTTTTAATTTTTATTCAATACTACTTCTTTATGAATTTCCTTCTAATATTTAACTTCTTTTCCATGATTATAAATTTATCCTTGAGTTTATCACCATAATCATATAAATATTTAAAAAATACATAAATATTTAAATTTCTCATTCTTTTAATATCTAATTATTCAAGATCCCATTTAAGTTATTTTTTAGGGTCAAAAACTTCATCTAGTCATTCTTCTCTTAATCTTTCATCTTTCCCTTCTTCTCAATATCTTTAATCATTATCTTTTGGAAAAAATGATACATGGAAATAGATATCATGTCTTTAATAATTACTCAAACCAAAAGAGATGTTTATATTCCAATTAAGAAACTTTTGGCTCTGATAAAACTAATTGTAACCATAGACACCCTAAGAGTGGGGGTGAATAATGGTGTATCCCAAATAAAACTCTTTCTTTTACCTAAATTTTTTTTCTTTTAGGATTTTGTTCTTATGAATGTACGAACTATTTTCAACATATAAATCGTGATGCTTATATCAATAGAATTAATTAAAATATACATGAAATTAAATCATGTATATAACATAGTGATTTTACATAGTTTACCACAAAGGGATATATCCAAGGATTGCACAATAACAATGTGTCAATGTGAAAAGATCCACTATGATTCCCTAATTTTGTTGATACATGTTCATTCATGTTCACTACACACAAAATAACACTTCCATATATTGTTTTTGGTAATTTCATTCCCCACACTAGTCATATTTCCTTCTATTTACCTTCGTTCAGTAGACCATAAAGATCTTTCATTATTTGTAGCTATGTTAGTCACTCTGTGACAATCAAAAAGTGAATTTCATTTTGAATCCTCTATTTCTGGTATATGTTAATTTTTTATTCTAATATTTTTTATTTATCCTTTCTTAAGTGGGATGGAATCAACTCCTCAAGGGTAAGGGTGGAGTCTTTCTGTCCTAATCACCACGCCAATACTTCAACTTCATATGACAAAAATTTTAAAACTAGAATTATCCGACTGTGCAATCCTTCTTCAATAACAAGGTATTACAATGATACTATTTCCCATTATCTTCCTTAAAATATCCCTTCACTTTTTTGGATATATCAATGAGGTATGATGTGTCAGGCCCTTTCTCCTTTATCTATAATTCTGAGAATTTTAATATGCTCTCCTTCCTCTCTCTTCTATTTCGTATTCAAAAATTGATATATCAATTCACTTTTTATTTTTAATACATATATGTAAAACAACTTAATGAAACAAATGTTCTTGGTACTACCTTAATGAAAACATAAATAATTTATTGTTATTATATTTTTCTTTATTCACTCACTTTGTGTAAGTTATTCCAAATACACTTACTTCACAAATGATTTGTGAAACTTCTATTATATATTTTTTTTCATTATGAAAACGCAATTTTCATGGACTTCACATAACACATGTTCACCGCCATAATTTTTCAAATTTTTATTTACATAGCTGGTCCAAGTATGAGTTTCTTCATGAAACTAGAAGAAATGGTAGTGTATTTCATGTAAGAGTACTTCCTTGTAATCTTTTCATGAACAGATATCACACTTTCTTCTTAAATTCTTTTATAGATAATCCCACTCTATCTACTTTCTCTCCCTCAATATCTGTTTCCCTCACGAAACTGATACCTTGGAAATTATAGGGCCATGGTTATTTATAGGTAAATTCCACTATATTACTCACCCCGATAGAAGATTTTTTGTAGGATATGTGGAAGTAATATTTCACAATGAACCACTTTGTCTTCCCCTTACATGCAAGTACAAATTCCTTTAACATTTCCATTTATGTAATTTATATGAATGTACTCCCTCTACTCCACTCTCAAACTTGAATAACTACTATATTCCATAACATGATTAATTATGATGTATGAACAGCTTAACCTAACCTCAAAATAGCCTTTATCTCATTTTTAATGACCACTTCAGGACCTTCATCTCTTCAGCAAAACATGTTACATCCATTCATAGAATATTTTGAAAATTTGAGGACATGGAATGATATCAATGAACATGATATGATCAAATCAAGATCAATAGGAAAAGTAATTGAAAACCCTACATTAACACTTGAGGTAGGAGAAAATATATATAACACAGTATCATAGAACACACTTTTTTAAAACAAAAATAGTATGCACATTTTATATGAATACAACATAAATGTTTCAATTAGGGGTGAATTGCTTAAAAATATATAATGCACCTCACACTATTTAAAAACACCTATAGTACCAGCCTCATTCCATATCCACAACATTTGTTTTTTCCTACATGGTTTTTTCTCACCATTTTGCCACCCCACACTCTTCCTAATAGTACCAATGCACACTGTATCTCTGCACCATATCCATAACCTGGGGAAACTATATTTGATCTTGGATATTTTCTCACAATATAAAATCCAACATTCAATGGTGAGATGTGTTTTTAAAAACTTTTAAACACTTATAAATGTAGTTTTATATTTCTAAAATCATTATTTAAAACACTAAGAAGATTTATGATTTACCTAATTACCAACATCGACCAATATAAAGATTCCCCAGCCAAAATTTCAAGAACAAAAAAATAAAAATCATTTTCAATTTTAACTGTTCCTACCCAAATTATAACTTCTTCAATCCATTTATGATATCCACATTAGGAATTATCAATAAATCCAAAACATAACCTATATTTTTGTAACAATTTAAGACTTCCAAAATAAATTCAAACACATTTTTCTAGAATATTTGAATGTTCTTACACAAGGAGTTTCTTTGTTAAATTTCATCTTCCTATAATACTTAAAAATATAGTTGATAAAATATTTATGGTCAAACATCAAGGAATTTAAGAAAACCAACGTAAATTCATAAAAATGCTTCAAGTAAATATGAATTTTTTTTACAAAATGTGTTTCTTCAACCTTGTTTGATTAAATTTTATTATTACGTGAGGAACATGGTCATTTAAAAAATTATAGACTTATTATTATCAATATTTAAAAGGAGAGATCTTATTATGGTTTGGATTCACTTAATGATAAAAATAAATATATATAATCAAGATTAAACATATAAAACCTGGTATTTAATATTTAAATTGAGTAAGATCCTTTTTAAAAGCATGTGTACTCATTTAATAATTTATTACTTCACTTGGGAAAGGTGTAATTAAAAAAATAGTGTTTTGATAGGGATATAAAATGTTTTAAAACTCTAGGACAACATTAATTTAAGAAATTTAAGATATATCCTTCCTAAATCTATACTATTAAATCACAGAAACATTATTATTGAGGAAATAAAAATAAAAAAATGTGATCCTTTGAATGCTAATTTGATCCAAAATTAAGTAATATCAAATTAAAAAAAATATTTTTTTATATTAATTCAAAAAATGAAAATAGAAAATGGAATAAACAACTTATATAGAATATAATTTATATGTATGTAACTATTATGCTCATAAATTGGATTTTATATAAATATAATAATATGGTGACCTAAAACCATATTTAATAACTGATAATCACAATCTTTATTCAATGCTCACAAATAAACCTAGATTGTGTGGTTAATATTTTATTTTATAGTACTAAAATAAATTTATAATAATCATGAGTATAAAAATAGATATTTTATTAAATAAATAATTAACATTTAATTTTAATTAAAATATCATTAAAATGAATCAAAACATATAAAATAAAATACACTTCCTTTATATCCCTAGAATAAGAAAACTAAACGCTCAAAATTTAGTCATTACATAATGGAAATGAATATATTTCACCAAAGTAAATGACATGTTTAACCCATTTCCCTAAATAGTCACTATAACGGTCTAAAATCATATAATATAACTCCTTAATATTATTACAACAATTGAAGTCCTCGAAGTCACGTATTCAATATAAACTAAAACCGTTAATTTATAAAATAAATTCAAGTAACCCATAACCTTGGTGTAGTAAAATAATTAAAAACGTGGGAATAAAATCCTTCTATATCTATTAATATTATCTAGATTAATATCTAAAATTACATTTACTCTTCATTTTCAGTAGTTTTTTATTTTATAAGGTTAGAAACATGCTGAATTTGTGAAAGATGAAGGCTAGTAAAATAATGTGAGTGGCCAAATCCCACAAGTCATGACCCATTCCAATTAAGAACCTTTTAAGGTTCCTTGCTAAGAAAAATAGTAACCCTTGAATCCTTTATATAGTAGTTCATTAGTTGGAAAAAAACATTTGGTGTATAAATCCCACAAAAAATAATAATTTCCCTCTAGGGATCCTAATAGAAGACTATAAAAGAAATTGAAAACCAAAACCACGGATAGTTTAATAATCTTAATAAAAAATGATAAAGATAATGAATAAAAAAATCTCATACAACATTACAAAATTGTAATATTTTATTACTATTTTAAAACAACCTCTACTCCAATTGTGTGAATAAACCCAAAAAACCCCTTTTACATCAATAATATATAAAAAAGTTCCCAAATATATATTCCCCACAATAAACCCTGGTCACTGAGCTAATTTCATTCAATAAATTGACCAAAAAATATCTAAAAAAATATTTAAAAGAAATCATGGATATATTCACAAATTTAGAAGGTTATCCCCTATAGAAAAATAACCGTGATAACATAATCTTTGATTAAAAATCAAATTTATAAATAAAAATATATAGTCAGGCCTTCACCAACTAATAATGCCTAATGTAGTATTGGTCAAGAATTCTCTAGAGAAATATCAAGTACTATAAACCGCATAAGATATTACACATAAGTATGTTCAATCCTAGAAATTCACAAATCGTTATTTAAAATTATAACTCATTATAGTATTTTTTTTCCTTAATATAACTATAAACATCACTCAATAAATAACCTAGTCTATATAATATAATAAACTCTAAAAAATCATAGAAGGACCTCTGGTAACTGACTTCTACCATCTGAGTGACTGATATCCCAATGAATCTTTCCATGATGGAAATAAACCTCATTCACTCCTCCTCATAACTTTATAAACCACATAAATATATTATAAATTAATACAAACTTGTTCTCTCCTCCTCATTATTGTATCAACCACATATAAATGTTAAAAAATGAAATCAACACCATTCCCTCCTCATAGTGACTATCTCAACCACATATCTGCATCATAACCACATAAATGGGAGCGAAGGGGACTGTGTATATGTGATTTCAATCATAATATTTTGATCATTAAATATGTGTTATGTTGGACTTGATAAAATTATCCTTAGGTGGGGGTTCCATAATTATTATTATTCTTGTTATATGAAGTAATAATAAATACAATAAGTAATAACTCGAATGGTCATATAACCATAATCATTCTACAAAAAATAATTCAACAACATGATATATATGTAATCATAATCAATAATCCTTTTATTAGTTCAAAAATCTCATCATCCTAATATTTAAATCATCACAAACCAACTCACATTTATCAAAAGATCAATGCTCCCCTGACAATAATCAGAATACTATCCTCTAACTAGGAAGATGTCGTTGGGGTATAAAATATAAATTCAATCTTTATATTTCAATCCAATCATCACCACAATGAGAATATTAGAAAAATAAAACTCTCTAGTTTAATACTCTACAATCTAGATAAGTTGGGAAATGAAACAATTTACTAGAATCGATCAAATGAAGTTATCAATTCAGAATTGCATAGAAATAAATGGATATTAACCCACATATCATGGAACCATAATCTAATTATAATAACCCATTATATAGATAAATGAGAAATAGAATCAATATAGTAACATGTGTTTTAGTAACATAAAAAATAACATCTAATCATTGAGTAAACATCAAATAAAATTATTTCACAATTTTGAATCATTGATACTTAAATGTAAAACTTATAAATATATCATGTTTCTTCCATATCCAGAGTAGGAATACATTTAAAATATGATAAGAATGATTATATAATTTTTTCAATTTCAAAATTAATTTACCTTAACCATCAAATAATTTTCATTTTTATTTCTTAAAACATAATAATAGAAAAAAGGTATATCACTACATGACTTCATTTAAAACTTCACAAAACCCTCGAAAAAATATGAATTAATAATAAATATGAGACATTATAATCATACTCATGCTCAGGGGTCTCACCAAAGACTTATCATGCATCCTAATCACTAAATATTTTTGTGTTCTTCCCACACAAATACATGTATCAAAAACTTTTTCTCATAATAATTTATCTTCTCAGGCACTCAAAATCACTAAATGAAAATAATCATTCCAATATTCTCAATAAAATGAGGAATGTAGGATGTATTAAAATTTTCATATGTCATGTTACTAAAAATCACACAATCTAATCTTTAAAAATCTGAAAACACACTACAAATAATCAATATTGTCTTATAATGAATTAGTACGATGATCTACATAAAAAATATGTGAGATGGAATATTTCCATATCGACTTTGAACATAATTTTCACATTCCACATCATTTACAACTATGTCATCTAATATTTTAAAATTCCAAAAAAACAATGCAAATAATTGTTGTTCGCCGAGAATATAGTACCGGCACGATTTGTGTGGAAAAATGGGTGAGATAGACTTTTAAGATGTAAAGTTCAAATAGTAAATTATAAATATATAAATACATATATAATATAAGTAATAATTATCCTTGATACATGTGGATTAAAAAATAAAGGAATACATTCACAAATCCAAACATAAAGGGGGGATACTTATATCAGTCTAATCCCACCCCATAATAAATTGTATTAATTAACATGTGGGGATATTTATATAATATAAATTTTATATTTTTTAAATAAAATATCAATTTATATATCAATTTATATAAATATTATATATCATGGAATTTTTTTAATTTAATACACTGGCCCCCTACTTCCTCCACCATTTCGCCCACCCAATTATACATTTAAATGCATAATTAAATTTATTTTGTTAAAAATACAATTAAATATGGAATTGAAATCATATTTTGTTTGGGGGAAGGTACATTAAATTTTTGTTATACCATACATGATAAAAATCCACCATCATCTGGTTTCTATTTTTTTTACTCCATTACCACCTCTCATTCACTCAATCATAATCAGGGAACCACACCCTCTACCTATGCATGGTTCTATGAACACCACACAAGGTCAATGAAATTTATCACCCCAGATATAGAGTTTTCTAACCATACTAATATTTCCAAATATAATTGTTCACCTCCATTGATGTAAACTAATCCATCCATTCTTCCTCATGCTTCATTATAGATCTTCTCGCCTAATAACTCAATTTCAATATCATTTTACCACCAAATCCACTTCTAGAAGTTCTAATTTAGGACACCTTTTCTCAAAAAATTATCAAAATTGGTCATTCCTTGTATGATGATGTAAAAAACCTCCTACGATCAACCTCCAAATCTAACATTAGTCCACAACCATATGAATACTTTCATCCTCAATATATCCCTATAGACAAGATACCCTTGGAACAAAAAGGTCAAAAACCCATTCCCACTTCATTATATTTAATGTGGATATCCAAATTCATCTATAGAGAAGTCATTTCTCCTGATATAGTGTCGTGAATTAAGGTATTTCCATGACCCATATATCATAGTTGTGTCTAGTTCAGAGATACCAACGTCACTTTCCACCACACAGTTTTAATAAATTTGAAAAAATGTATTTTATTGAGAATATAATTCTAAAATTATTTTTTAGATATTGATATAAATCAGTCTAATGAATTTTAATGCTTAAATAGATTAATAGGGAATTCACAATCCTACCTTAGGTTGGGGAGGATACCAACTCTTTCATCTATTACAATCGAAATTATCCTTGATCTTTGGGTGAAAATTATTGATCTAGGAGTATAATGAGATATATGTAAAAAAATACCAAGATAATCATAAGTCAAACATAAATATTAACATGAAATTATTTCAATGTAAAATTAGAAATTGTTTTATGAGCCTTAATACATATATTTTTTTCAATTCGAAGTAGTTTTCAAAGTCATTTCATTTTTTCTCCAAAAACAAAAAAAATGATGGCTGAGATAATTAATTAACTAATGTGTCAAAATAAAAAACTTCCTTGATTCACACTAAAATATACCCCAAAAATATTCTAAGTCTAAGAGATTCATGAAATGTTTTTCCATGGTTATCAAATAGGTTGAAATTATAATACATCCTTTTAGGTATAAAAATACTGAAATTTCAATAAAAATTCACCATCTCCAAAAGATTAATTTTCATGCACCAAGAAAAAATATACAATAAAAATAATCCTCCAAAATTTCTTCCCATCCTCATAACATAAAAACATTTATCATGCTAAATCAAAAAAAAACCTATAAAAAAACCTTTATAAAATATAAACCTTCAAAAGGTGAAACCTATAATTGAGAGAAATATTAACCCAAAAAAACAACCCATAGACTCTATTCAATTAAACTATCAATAAACACCACCATATAATTAAATTTATTCAAGATAAATGGGAATTGTTACTAAAATAAATTATATACTCACACTATCACATAAAGATATCACTCCCATGGGTTCGTATGCACTCCTCTATAATTAAACCATTCTCAAAAAAAATAATTAATATATGTCTCATATAATTTTGAGATAATGTTCCCATACTATTTATTTACACCACATTTAAACCATTTACAATATATAAAAGGATCCATGGAAACCATTATTGAAACCTACCACATATGTTAAATCGTGACTCCATACAACAAGTAAAATAAACATTACGACCTGACATGGACATCAATGGAACACCATGTAGCCTCCATATGTCAATCACAAAAAAAATTCAAGGATAAAACCCATTGTATAAAAAAATAAGGTAACTCATCCTTTTATTTAAGTTAATTTTTCACTAAGTGATATTCCACTAGATTATATAAATAAGTTATAATTATATCCATTCACCATTAATGTATCACATAAAACCCTATTAATATCTTAATGAAGGAAAACAATACCATTTTAGTTAAATTAAGGACAATATATCGATAGGAATATATGCAGTGCACTTAGACTTTTATTCCTTTATGGAAGAACATTTTGGGGAATATATAAATTCTAACAGTTGATGATCATTAAAATAATTTCAAATAGTCCCTTTTCTTATTTCATTGCTATAATTATACCTCATTTTTATAAAATAATTGTTTCATGTATTATCAATAAACTCATGAATACACATCAATTTAGCCTTTTCTAAATCAAAAAAATCATCACATAAACATGTGGATCCACAATGTAACACGTGAATGTACCACTTAGACACATCATGATTAGTTAATTCCATTTATTTAAATTATATATCTACATAAACTTTCATAATTAGGATAAAATGATAAGGGGAATCGATTATATTTATTTAAATATAAATAACAATTAATAGATATATAAATGTATAAAAAGATTGAAACATATCCTTATTCTATATCAGTTAAACTAATAAAACTCAATCGATTCTTATTAACCCATAGTCTCAATAAACACTTAAATTCTCACCTCAAAATTTCATCTTCTCTCAATATATAAAAATTATCAAAATATTCAATATTCAACCATCGTTTCTGGTTTTATAGATGTTTCGATAGAAAACCCCTATAATAAAATATGAGAGATCATCCCTATAACATCACACCAATTTTTTAAATATTCATAAGAATGCAGCCTAAAAATGATCAATACCTCTCAAATACAAAGTTAATGAGGTCATGGTTATCTCAAAAACCTTATTAAGAGGCTCTGATAATGAATGAAACAAATCATAATTAATGTTAACCACTCACACTGAATACAATATCAAGAATTTAATCAATGAAAAAATTCACCCATATACAATTATCAAAATATAGGTTGCACATTTATAATTTCTTCAATCACTAAAATTGTAATCATGATGGTATGAACTTAGAACATTCAATCCTTGAGTGAATTACCATTTTAAAAGGGTATTTTCAACTATATAATATAACTACCCAAATTTTATTTTATTATTTGTGAAAATATATGATAATATATCATGATCTTGTACTCCCAATATATCACTATTTGATTATAATAAATCATCATCTCACTATTAAATATAAAATTAAAATTCAATTCAATACTCCATTAAAATGACCCCAATATTGATCATATATCATGTAACGTAAAAGCATGAAAAGTGGTTATATAATTGTTATTTTTACCCAAGTAATTCATGCTCATGTGAAGAGTTCATAGAATCTCATCACTCAAGAACTCATAAGAACCAAAAAACCACACAATAAAAGTTATGATCTATACATATCATCAAACATGTCATATATTTTATATCTTAAACCCACAATCCATCATAAAAATAATGAACCAACTATAGAAAATAGTGTCAAATATATCCCCATTTCAACATATTAATCTATTGAGTAAAAAAAAATTATTATCATCCACCTTATCTCATCCATAAACCATATCATTAAGGAATCATAGACACAAATATCCTTAATCGGTAAAAACATAATCCCAATTTCATCTATCCATGGTTTTAATGCTTGGAATTAGGTTAACTTCATGTGGGAAACATAGATAAATGAGTCTCTTACAGTGTTTCATCATCTTGATATATCTAAATAACATAATTTTCTTCCATAGATATCTCATACATCAATATGACTACAAGTGTATACCCTTCTTACTTGGGTCCCTATGAAAAGTCCTCATCAGCCTATATCAATCATGAGTGACACTTTCGTTGGTGAAGACTCATTTATTATCATCACATAACTTCATATAATATTTTCCATAAGATACAATACCTCATTCAAAATAATAGACAAATCCTAATAAGTTAATACTTTAATAAAAAGGTAATTTTATAGAATATCATTTTTCTAAAAAAAATACCCCATACTAGTTCTCTTATCATCATTTCTAACCACTATATGATGTAGGTACCCACCAAAAACTATCCTAAAATATATTCTCTATGAGTGTGAGACAATAATTGAAAAATTATAATACTTATATAGTAATGTGTTGTTAATACACCCAAGATAGTTTCCCTGGTCTATTTGATGGAACTATATAACCTATAACATAATAAACCTTATTATTTACAACCAAGAAAAAATAACATGTTCCTAACACTAAACTCTAACATATTTCTTAGCAAAATTTGATGATACTAGTTTATTATCAACCATCCATTTTGAAACCCATACTTGATTCAATGATAGAACTAGTGTGGAAACTAAATAACATATATAAGAGGAAATAGGATGTATTGTAGCATCAGGAATTCAAATATCATAGATGGGAGACATTACGGTCAAGATAAAATATTGAAATATAATAAAAGAATGTGAAAACTAAAATAATGAACAATAAAATAATTTTAAACTATAATGGATTATATAATACATGAATGAATGTCATAAATAATACCAAAATTCATGACTATTAAAAATGTGGTAAATAAACCATTACTACAGATGTTCATATACACCCACACGCCTCATATGACTCTGTGGTATATGAAACAATCTATAAATACTAATATTTTTCAATAAAACTCAATTATCAAGCTAACTCTACCCTCTAATTCTACCAATATTGTCTTATTAACCTATATATAAAAAGAGGGTAGAGTATATTATCACACTTTTTTTTGAATCCTCTATTAATGAAAATTCAAGTTAATATCATGCATGTATAATAATTAATGTAGTAAAAATAACAAAACACAGTCACATCCCCACCAACTAATGCCAACTAGGGTTATCTATGTCAAATGTCTTCTATTAAACTATATTTTCCTTCAATGATTATATGATATTATATTCAAGACTATTCAATAACAATAATTTAAACATCGCAATTTGTATGTCTAAATCATCAAATAGTTTAATCTGTAATGTTACCAAAAAAATTACTCACTAAATAATATAGTATGCACAAGATAAAATATATAATAATAAATATAAAAGGTCTCACACGAACAAAATCCCACTAACCAAGTCATTGATAGTCCCAACACCTAATATCATAAAGGGATTAAACTGCATTCTCTCAACCTTATGGCCACATCAACCAGATGGAAACATGTTAATAGAAACCAATATCATATCCTCCACCTCACGATTGTATTATCTATATAGATTAATTATAAAGGACATAAACCTCACTCACCCCTCCTCATGATTATCCAAACTACATATCTACTTCATAACCACATCAATAGATAGTGAGGGGATTTCGTATAATGTTTTTCACCACACACTATCTCAATGAATGTAGGTTCACACCTAAGAAAATAGACTTTAGTTTGTGAATATGTGGATATTAGTATCCCATTCCCATATAATAACAATAAATACAATCAAGAAAAAACATAAATCTTCACATATCTATAATCATGATATAAATATAATAAATTCACATCACAATTATATAATAATATTTAACATCCATTTTATCCAATATTTCAATGTTATCATCATTATGTCCAAATAATTATCTGCAAACTCATCATTTTTCCATGGTCATGGTACCCAGGCCAGTAATCATGATAATATTATAAACATTTGTATACACATATTGAAAGGATTATATATATGAAATTGTTAAAATCATCCCATATAATCATCATAATTGGGTCCTCAGAAGATATAGCTCTCATGAACAATACTATATAGTCAATGTAAGTTGAAAAATACTAGATAAAAAAATTTAAAACATAATCACATATCCTATCATGTTTAAGTAACAATATATTAAATACTACATTATCTAGTTAGTATCCATACTATGAGTATACTAACCTACAATAGAATAGAATGTGAAAAGGAATGAATATCTCTATGTCTATTATTTAATCTTAACATAACTTTTAATCATGGAGTACATGTAAAATCACATCATATTACAATCACATATCATCAATATGTCATGTTAAAACTCAATAGAATATCATGCCTAGGTTATTTTTTAGAATTCATTATTTTCAATACAAATAGAAATAAAGTATCACACCATCAATTTCCACATTAGGTTATATTTATCAACTCAAATTTCATGACATCATGCCTCAACACATAATACACTCCAAATTATTTTCCACTTCCCATGTTAATGAATAACATCATTAAACCATTTTATAATGGTTGATGGATATGCTAGTCTTAGTTCTCACTAAAGTTACATTGTACATTGGGATTTATTGAGAATTCATTAGGCCTCTTAGGTGTATACTCAAATTGAAAATTTAGTTTAGATATTTCATCATCATTACATCTCCAAATCATTCAATATAGTGAACTATTTAAATCTACTCATGAAAATTTGTAAATTAGGTTCTTTGTAAATTCTTTTACATTGTGTCCAGGATAATCATGATGTATAATATTTTAAAATTGAAAAGAATGCCTCCAAATGATATTTGTTGTCCTAAAAAATATTACTTTAATGATCTACATGGAAAAAATGATGGGTATTGATTTTTATTTGGTTGTTGTTATTATTATTATTAATGCGAATACAAAATTAATATTGATGTAGCGTGAACACCACTACTCCTCAATATTCATATACAAATATATATATATATATATATATATATATAATACCATATTTATATGAAATTAATAATACATATTGTATTAGGGAATTTATTTTTACTTTTCCCACTACCACTTACATCCTCTCTCCTACCACTCACCCAATAATCACTTTATTTATACAATTAAATTAATTATATTATTAAATAACTAATTAAAACATTAAATGAGCTCTTCTTCTTGCGCGGGGGGGGGGGGGGGGGGGGCTATTTGTATTTCATTATACCACAACACATATGAAAACTATCCTTCTCATTTAAAGGTTTACACCAATCAAACTGTAACATTGAATCTCTTTATCTCAACTGACCTAATTATTCAATAGGCTTCTCTTGAACATGATTTAATGACCTCCACATAATGTTTTCATAATTCAACAACATTGATCTTGATATATCCAACCATACTCCCATTTACGATTGTATCATTTCACAAAAATAAATGAAAATTAAAACCTACTATCCTATTATCAAAATAGTACAAATTTTTTTAACCATCCACTTAATGAAAACTCTAGATTACCATATAATGTTCTTCCTTGAATTCAACTATATGACACATTTTTACTAAAATGATCAACATCGACCATCCCTTGGTCAATGATGCACCAAATATCCAATTCTAACTAATTAATTCCAGGCCTGACTTCCATCATTAACCATTAAAACTTCATTATCCTCAAAATTTCCCCATCAATACATAATGTCCTTACACGAATTAGCTGAAAGATCATTCCTTTAACCCTTCATTGGTTTTGGTTTGAAAATACACATACATCCCATGTGGGTGACGTTTATCATCATATAAAGTGGAAAGATTAGAGGAAAGTCATGAACTATATCCAACTTAAATAGAAAGTCAACATTATTTACGATTCTTATTAATTCAAAAAAAAATACAATTCAATTGATTTATCTTTAACAATATACATTAACTATGGACAAAAATAACACTATATAAAATTATAATGCTTAAATAAAATAATAGGCAGTTAAAAATACAACCTTGGGAAGATAATCAACTCCATCCACTATTATATAGAAAACCTTCCTTGACACACATGCATAGAAGGAGGGATTTATATGTATAAGTATATACATAGAGAAAAATGGGAATGGTTTCTGTTTTGGTCTTGAATTGAAATTAAAATTATGTTAAATGAAACACAGTTTTCTAAGAAATACTAAACAAATAGTTACTAAATTAGAGCAATGATTTTTATGTTATTATAATTTTTTATAAAATTTAAAACAAAAATATTTTTTTAATTAAATCAATTATATAATTAATTAATACATTGAAAATAAAAAACTCCTCTAATTTAGTCCAAACTTTCACCCTTTGGTAATAACCATATTAATATATCAAGGGAATTGTCATAAAATTATTCAGGGGTTATTTACATAGTTAAATTATAATTTTATCCTTCAACTATAAAATTACTACAATGCCCTTGGAAATCTACCAAATCCTAAAATTTAAGTTTCAATCGTTTTCACCACTAAGAAATAGGAGTAGTGGATAGAAGTTGAGAGAATAATTTTTCTCAAAAAAATTCCTCATGCAATATAAAATCCATCAAAATAACTTCACTCATTCAGATTTATGTAGTGTTTATTTTTCATGTGTTTATTTATCAGTTATTAAATAGAAATATTTGTGAGGATTTTACCAAATAAAATTGAAAAAGGATTATCCACATTACTAAATTAATATCCAAATATTTTCCCATGTTATGTTTACCATATAATATTTTATGGATTTTTCTATGCTTTAACCAATGTAAATTTAATTAGCTACACAGTATATCTTCATTTGTTATTTTACTAATAGTATTTCATGGAAGACCAATAATTTTAATCTAAACAAGTGGTACAAAAGTTATTCTATGTTGGAGAATTTTTTATATTTTTTTAATATTTATTTCAGTCATAATTTTTATTATGCTTCATAACTATAAATCCAACTAATATGTTTTAAAATAATTTTTATCTATATTATTAAATAAACTATTGTTAAATAGTTGTGGTTTTAGAATGAGGGAGGATTAATATCGTAAAAAAATATCGATTAGAAAATTAAGTGGGTGTAATTTTATTATATAGTTTTATAAAAAAACATATTTCTATAGAGAGACAACTGCCTGGAGAATATTGATAGAAAACTAATGTATTTGATTGATAAGAAATTAAATTAAATTGATGAAAATTTTATTTTGACCATTTATATAACTTCAGTAAATGGTTTCCTATCCATCATTACAGAAAATAGGAGTGAGAATAAAATATGAGATCATATGGGGAGATATATGAGTCTAACTCCCAATACAATAAGATTTACTAAAAGAGAAAATTATACACATTTTGAATAGGGAAGATGTCATCAATGGTAGAGAATATAAACACCAAAAATACATTACTAAAAAAACTCACTGCATTATTTTACAAAATAGTGGATATTAAAAATGTAGAGATATATATCCAATGTTTTCTAGATTTTTAAGATCAATAAATAATTAAAATCACTGATACTAATCAAACATATATATTATCCTTCAATAAGGATACAGGTGTGGTTCTCAAATAATAAATCCAAGTTATGAAAAAAGAGGATATAATGAAAACATTTCACCAGGTGGTGGTATTATCAATAATAAGACTAGATCTAAATGTGAGAAAAATAATTTCACATGTTATAATAATGAAAAAAATCATCACTTTAACAGGATTATTAGAATAGTAAGGGTAAAATGAGGTTGTTCTTCCGTGGCGGTGTGGTGGTGAAGGTGAGTTTCCAAAACAGGTTGTTCTTTGGGAGGTTCAGGGTTTGATTCTTGGGAGTCCACTTTCGGGGCTAGCCACTCCCTTGGGATCCACCCACCATGTCAGGTCTCCTGAACTCCTCTGGGTGGGAAAAATGAGGCGCGGCCCAATTGCTGATGGATCACTATGACGAACTATCATTGTCGGGTCGTTACTCTATGGGACACTCTGCCATCTCGGCTGGCAACGGCTCCTTCCCTGGCTGGGGACCTGCCTTCAGGTGCTACCACTTCATGGGGGAAGGGGGTTTCTCTATGTGGAGGTTTTGAAAAGGCCACACTGGGAAACTCCCTTTCAAAGAAGAAAAAAAGGGTAACAGAATGAACTCTCATGGAAATGTTGTGTGTGATTATAATAATAGAGATAAAATAGTAAATAAATAAATAATGGTTGTTTTGGGTATACAAAACCTTCATAATAAATTAATAATATAATTGTAAACAACATGACACATTATGTCGCAAAGAGAATAGTTAAATAAATATGAACATATCCCAGATGGACTGGTCTATATTGTATGTGATCACACCATGAATATTTTTAGAGTATGTATAATGAAATATAACATATATAAATATATATATAATCGTATTATAAAAACTATTTATAGAGTTCACCATATAAATGGATTCGAAAATAATATTATATCATCTGGACAATTAGAAACAATTTAGTGCACAAATAATACTAGGAAATGTATAATGAGTATTATAAAGAGTAAAATTATACCGATAATGTTGGAAAACATCTTAAAGAATGTGTACGTGATTCTAGTCAAAATATACAAGGATGAAATGATATTTTTAGCATCAAATAAATCAATAGAATAATTATAGACATTAAGGATTCAAAAATTTACTCAAATAGATAAATTATCATTGAAAATTATTACTAATAAGAATTTATTTCCATGATATACAATGGTTTTAGTACATTTTTTGTGATAATTATTTTTTAAAGGAATAGATGAATATGTTTGAAATGTTAATAACAACTTATAAGGGTATTGTATAAATTATCCATTATGAGGTTTTGAAATCACTAGTTGTATCTTTGAGATGAGTAAATTACTTTGTTTCATTCATTTTTAACTATTATAAGAGGTATTTATTGTACTAAATCATGGGTAATTAAGAAACATTTGAATCCTTAAAAACCTTAAAACTGAGTAAGAAACATTAGTTGATAATGAATATCATGTAATTGGGGATTAACAATAGTATATAATATAAAATTCATTGGATAAAGATATTATACCAATAAGAAGTCATCTGGAGACATTTTGCAGGGGCATAAACTCATAAAATAGTAGTTATAGAGTAGATGAATATAACAATTCTGAATATAATAAGAGATGTGCTAAATAATGAATGAATATTAAAAAATTGTTTGGGGATAATAAGTAAAGAATTTAAATTATTTGATCAATTTATCTCTTTCGATGGAGGAAAATAAAAAACACAAATAGAGATGTGGATTGGTAGACCTATTGACTATTCTCACTTTTATACATTTTTAAGTCTTGTATATGATTTGTTTAATGGTAAAAAATATTAATGTATAATTTTAAATCCTAAAATTTGTCTTCTTTAGAAACACTCACTATTTTAACACGTAATTTTTATGTTATCCCACTACATGCAAGTATTTCTTGAGAAATAGTGGATTTTTTTAAAAAAATGTCAAAATGATGATATTTGGAGATATCAAGAAAAGAAAATTAGTAACTATTATATCCAAGAGGAATGATGATACAAAAGAAGACTATATATCCATTAAAGATTTATTAGAGAATAAGGATGTATCGTAGATAATTATTTGACAATAAAGGTCAAATAAAGATAAAAAAATAATATAACATTCAAATTATTTCATGGAGAGTAATATTGCAAACTTAATTTTAAAAATTATGGGAAAAATATTCTTTATATAGGTATACCAAAATAAAAAGAGTCTTTATGGATGGTTTTGATATAGGAGAGACTTGATTTCATCCACAAGTACAAGACTTAGGGTCTTGTTCTATTACCTCATGGATGGAATCCTATCAACAAAAAATGGGTGTTTAATAGTAACTGAAATAGAGTCGATTGGGTATAATGAAATCATGAAAGACTGGTGGGAAAAAGTTTATTCTAAAAAAGAAGGTATTTTTTTCATTGAAATATTTTTTTCATTTTATTATACATAATACTATTGATGTGGTTCTAGATATCTATTTATATATTGTTTTCATTTAAATTAATTTAATGAAATAGAATCTATTATATATGTTTTCCGCAGGGAAAAATTATAAATCTATAACTAAAATGTAAAATAGAAAAATTAAATGTTAACTTGGTTTATAAGTAATATAAATATATATATGGGTCAATTAGGGACCATGATAATAGTAAATGATGTATGATTCATATATCATGATTCTTTCATTCAATAGAAATAATTTATATCATTATAAAGATTTCAATGTCTATGTTGGAAATGATATTTTTATTATTCTATTTTATGTGGATAATATATGGTCTCATGTTTAAAATGATCATAATATAATGTAGAAGTGATGGTTGGTTATGGAACAATATAAAAATATTTTTTGATGAAAAACAAATTCATGGGACATAGATTTTACATTATATAAATAACGAGAATATTTGTTTATCTTAGAATAATTACTTAAAGAGAACATTAAATCACTTTAATATTTATGAATATATGAAAATCTATATCCATTCTCATGTTAATTTTATGTAGACCTCGATGATTTTTTCTAGTAGTAATAAATAGAGGATTCTAATGTTTTTTATGGAGAAATAGTAGGTAGACTCTTGTGTTCTAGGGTCTATACTAAAATGGGTATTGAACATTTTAAAAAACCACTCCTTAACATTTTTTTAATTAGAATATTGAATTAGACTCTCCTCAAATTAATATGAGTGTGGTTTTAAAAAATTTAAATATTGTAAGGTAATATTGTTTTAGTTCCCTTCAAGAGTTAAAATTGATATTTTTATCATCATGGGGTTTTTTAAAAGTTTGGTGAAGAGTTTTATTTTCAAATAGGATTGACTGAGCCATGGTGGATGGCTATATATGCCACTAGACTCCTGATGGTGGCCTATAAGATGTCTGGTGTGGTGGGGAATGTGGTTTTCTCATTATATATGCCACAAAAATCCTAGTGACATGACACCAAGATCCCATTGGACTCATCGAGATTCCACTGAGATCCAAAAAACTTATGATGATGCTTCTCAACCCCCTCTTATATAGGGAGAGTTAAAAAATCTCTTCTTTATAAAACCTTGTTCAAATTTTTGGGTACCCATTTGATCATGGGAGGGTAGTGATATCCTTTTCTTATTATTCTTTCCTCTATTCTTCCCTTGACCAAAAGTTCTTAAGAGTTGGTTGATTCAAAATTAATGTGATATTATCTCCACTTCATTATTTCATTACTTATCCCCAATTTACCAATAAATCTAATAGATAATGGTTTAATCACATTGTGTTGTTGGGGATTTTTTTTGATAGTGTCCATAAGAGGCTTAATTATGTGTAACGTATCTGTTTTCACAACAATATAGTGATAGTAAGTACTAATTGATTTTACTATGGGTTTTTGTAGAATTTTTATGAAATTAATGAGTAATGGTGTATCTGATATTATATATTTTCCAAGTTGTAGGTATACATGAATGTCAAGGGTGGTTCACACTCTATTGTATAAGGTTTCTTCATGTAAGCACAAACCAGTTATTTTTAACCATATTTTTTATAAATGAATACATTTGTAATTAAATTTTAATTTGATTATAAATGTTTTATAATTAATTTATAATGATCTATAATTGAGTTAGGGATTCATGGGGGAATATATTGGGATTTGTGTAATCTTTTATATTGAAAAATAAAGATATAAAAAGTGGATAAATTTTTATCAGGGAAGATATTACCTAATTTTACCACTTTATAAGTGGTTGAAAATATTTTGTAAATTATTAGTGCAGGTAAATTGATGTGATAGAATCAACATAGAACTAAGGTGGGTTTTGGTGCCTAAAGAAAGTTTTGGGAGGTTTTTTAGGATTATATTGGGGCTTATGCGTTGATTTTTTATAATCCGCCTTTCAAGGGGTGAGGTAGAACCCTTACAATTCCCATAGGTGTAAGTATTACATGGCCCATAGGCCTTAGAGTAATTCATTGCCCATAGGCTTGAAACGTTACATACAACCCAGAAATAACTACATGGAACTGCTCTTCCCCAGCATCTTCATCATAAAATCAGCTCTCCACATTGGCATGGCTGTTTGGCCAGGCTTTCCCATGCATGCACAGGCTTGTCTCAATGACAGGTTCCATACCCTCCCATTCTTGCAATCCGTTTAGCTTATGCTCTGGTGAAATCTTCTTGCTCATCCTCCTTCTGAAGCTTTTTCCTTGTAGGTTGTCTGGTTTTCCTCTTCACTTAAGGTGGTCAAAAGGCCTTGAGGTGGCCCGAAGGCCTTACAAACCCAAAGTCTTGGGTGCCCCGAAGGCCTTAAAGGACTCATAGACCAAATTGGCCACCCAAAGGCCCAAACAGAGGAATATTCATGTCTACTACAGCGCCAAATAGTACCTACTATAGTTTTGGCTACAGTACCGCACAGTTCCTGTTACAGTCCTATTATAGTTACCTGGAAATTATCCTCCGCCTGGATTTGATCTCAGGTCTCCTAGATTCACTTAAGGAGTCCTCACTAACTGGGTCTAGGCTTATGTGCTAGTGGGTCTTATGCATGTTATTCCAAAAATACATAGATGTTGATGACTATGTGGACTGTGGGTGAAGATTGTTTAGATAGAAGATGAAATTATTAAGGGTTTTAATCCAAAATCTATGGATATAGTGGTCTATAGAGGGTTCATAGGTTAGTGTGTGATGGTCACAGAGGGAACTGTGCTAGGGGTGATGGGAGTGAATAGTATTTGGGTCAATCAAATGGATTGTGGGTTGACCAAGGGAGATCAACCATAGTTTTCAAATATGATTTTTGAGTATATACCAAGGACATAGAGATGTATGTAATGGTAATTATAAGGAGGGTACACTATTGATCTAACTACCTAATGATTGGTTTATATTGGGGGTTAGAGTATGGGATTTCATGTTGATCAGACTTATGGATCCCTATCCATGTGAGGTATGACACCTGAGAAGGGAGTGTGATAATAGAATAGATTTATATTGATCTTATGTGATTGTGATCAAGTACCTACCAATTGTAAGCATTTTAGGATTGATAAATGATACGCATGCCTTAGGAAAATTGAAGGTGGTTATATGTCTTATTTTGGGTCCTAAAACACCTTACAGGTAGATAATATTTTGGTGGGATATGCCTGTAATATCTTAGAAATAATTATTATATAATTTTTGTAGTGAATAAAATGTCATATCAGATGATACCTGAGGGATATTATCTATACAGGTAAGTTACATGATTGTGATGGTTATTTTTTCACTCAAATTGGTATTTTTATAATGCACCAATTGGACCTATGGAAAGATAGAGGATGATCTTTCTATTTTTATAATCATCATATGGTTAAATTCATGGATTTTTATATAATGTAGAGCATATGGTAGGACCATTAGATCCTATAGTCAAGCTCATGATTATATAATTGTTATTAGTGATATATTTTTCACCACATGTGATATATCATTCACTTTATGTTACTTCGTGATATGTATTTCACCCTATTAGTTTTTTTGGTGATGTATCATTCATCGAGGTTATTATTGGTGATATTAATTCACCATGAATGATATATAATTAACCTAAAATATCATTAGTGATTCATTTTTATTTGTTGGTATTATAGCGATACATCATTCACCCATGTAAGTTAGATGGTGATATACCATTCACCCATTTTTTTTATATTTTGATAAACTTTTCAACCTTACCTAGTTGATAATGAAATATCATTCATCATAAGTTTTGTATATAGATATTAAATATTCATGCATGGTTTTTAAAAAGTGATATATCATTCACACAGAGTTTTGTATATAATGATACATCATTCACCCATTTATATTAGGTGGTGATATAACATTCAATGGGAGTAATTTATGTAGTGATACATAATTCTCCAATTTATGTTCAAATGTTGATATATTGTTCAACTACAGTTATATATATGGTGATAAATTATCTAACCTTCTTATTGTATTGGTGACACGTCACTTTCCCTGTTATTATATTTCTGATAAATCATTATTCTTCTTATAATTTTTGATATATTATTCATTGAGCTGGTATAAATATGTACATGGAAATTAAAAAGAAATAAGGGTTATTTTATTGTCTAAAAGAACAAAAAATCATAATCTTTGAGAATTAAAATTAGGATAAATATGTTTTCTGATAAAAAACACCAAAAATAATCATATTTTAATCAAAGAAATCACAATAATAAATTGATCAATATTTCATAGTTATGGAAAAACATAATATAAGGTGGGGAAATAAAACTACTGTTACATCATAAAATTTTAATAAAACAATAAATACATTGTAATTTAAAAGAAACAAATATTATTAATTAAAAAATGAAATACTCGAAAGGATATATAAAACTGCACATTTAATATAATGTACAAAGGGAATTCTAAACCTAATTCAAGGTATCCTAGTTTGTTGTCTTATAAAATTTTATCTATTTTAATAATCCAGAAGCTCAAATCTGTCATCCAATCCATAGGAATCCCTTGATAATCCCAATCATAAAATCTCCTCATCAACAAACTATAATCTTGGTAAACCTACTTCTATAACAAAAATCTTGGAAATATATCAATTAAACAAATTATATCATTTACAATAATGCCTCACACTTTTATACTCTAATAAAATTATTAAAAAGAAAACAAATTACATCCCTCTAGTAAACATGGTGTTGAATACATCAAGTTATTTTCAAATTTTAGATAATTATTATAATAAGTGTTTATTTTAATCCATGAATTGTGGATCTATTTATATAGTACCCTCTAATGATTGGATTTTTTTAGTTCAGTTTCAGTTGTAATGGAATCGAGAGTAGTTTATTGTTCATCTTTCGATTCACTCTATATCTCAGAAATTGTAATGATTAAATTAGTTTTAACTACTATAGTTCTTTATCAAATAGCTATTTAAATCAATTTATGTCATTTAGGTGACTATTTTTTCATAAAAAATAAAACCGTCAGTATTTTGAAATTTCTTAAGTCAATGGATTTTCACAAATCATCAAACCATTGATATTTTCTAAAACCAAATATCATCAGTAATTTATGTCAAATTTTAATTTCTATATACATCAAAGATAAAAAAAATAAGTTATATAAAAGTCTTAATTAATAGTATTGTGAATATATAAAAAGGAAATAGTGAGTTTATGAATCATTAATCTCCCCATTTTTGAAAAGCACAAATAAGAATTGAAAAATTGAGGTTATGAGAATTTTAAAAAGAGAACACCCTTATTTCCAATGATTCCAACAAACATAAACAATTTTCTACTTTAAAAAATAATCAAGTAATAAAAGTAACAAAATAACATAAGAATTCAATTTTATTATAGATGAAAAGACACAAACATCTATACCTTTGTGTAACAAATTAATAATTTTATAAATTTTAAGTTTAATATTTTTTATTCAAACTTCTCCCCTTTTATGATTTTCAAAAAAAAAGAAACTTTTAAAACATCCCCTATGAGATAAGAATAAAACTATGGAAAAAAATATTTTATGCATAATTTTTAAATCATAAAAATATTCATCAAATAGTAATAAGAAAATATACACCCAATAGTAATTTTAAAACAAATAAATGATGTAAATTTTAGAGAAATAGGATTTATATTATAATAATTTAAAATACCTAGAAAATATGTAAACATTCCAAGTATTTCACAATTAAAAGTTTAAAATTCAACAATCATTAGTTTAAAATTATACAAGTAACATAAATTGAAAAAAAACAATCCTCCTTGATTGATTTTTCAATCAAATGTTTCATCTATTGAATGTAATTATTTTTTTCAGATAACATATCATCTCAGGGACTAAACTTACTATACCTCATTTTTATTTTTGCATAAAACTTTTATTCTTGGGTCACTAACTTATTTTCCAAATTGGTTATCAATTTTTTATGAGATTGAAACCTATGAATATTTTCCCCCTAAGCTTTGAATCTTTGAATCTATTTGACTAATTGATGGGTATATGAAACTAAAAGTTACTTTAAATATTCAACATTATAATAATTATCATCAATTTTTTCACCAATATAAATGGATAATTATTCAAAATTGTCTATAAATTTAGAGATAATTACACAAACATGATGATATAATATAATATTCTCATCAAGGGAATCTATATCATTATGTTATGTTTTTGTATACTGTGTAAGATTTATCAAATTTCAATCTTATAGTTCAAAAATATATTTATCAAATCCTAGATTTCTATAAAACATATATATTAATTCAATTAAAAATCATGTGGCATCATGAAATTTAACCCTTTATCCTTGAATCATATCACATTTTCATATAGCTAAGGAAAAAGTTTAGTACCAATGTCATATTTCATGAGAAACTAACAATGAGTTTCTATATTCTGTCTAATTTTCTGAATAAACATTTATCTTTGGGATTCATAGGAGAAATTTTATTTTTATTTTTGAAAATACTTTTATCTATGAAATAAAGATCAATATTTTTTTCGAACAAACACATGAACTTCCATTACATCAACTTTTGTATGAGTAAAAATTTTAACAACAATAGGTTCCTTGGGTTTCATTAGTAAGGAAACATCTCCTCGCATTTATGGGCTGGATAATGATGAATTAGTATTCGACACATATTTTATGAACTAGATTTTTTAAAAGAACCTGATTCCTTGGTTTCTATTATTCAAGTATAAACACAAGATTTTAAGCGGATATATCTTTCATAAAATCATATTCAGAATTATTTTTTAAAACTTAAACATTTTTTTATTTTGAAACATTTTCTATTATATTGACCTCAAAATTAGTAGGAATTTTCTCTAGTGTATTTACAAAAACATTTATAGAGTGAACCTATGGTAAAATTATATTTTTATCTTTCTTAGCTTGTTATCCAACTTCTGGATGTGGTGAAGATGAAGATAATGATTTCAAATTAAATTTGTGTGTTTTAAGATCCCAACCTTTTCTAGATATGTCTCATTATTATTTATAGGTACTGATTTACCCTTTTTTTGTTATAAATTGGTTGGGTTTTACTTTAGGGATGTTTTAGTATAAATTGGAAAAAAATTGAAGAAAAAGGGGCAGTTAACGGTTTCCGCAAACTGTGTACCTAACCCTAGTAAACCATGTATTCCAAGACATATGGGGTTGCATGGTTGGTTCATGATATTTCAAAAAACATTCCCTCTTAGTAGAAACCATTCACTCTTAATGAGACGTTCACGATGAAGGCACAGAGTTTGGAAAACCTTATACCCCTTCCTAGGAAACCATGCGCTCAAGTTTTTAATCACCTGAAAATTTATAAAAAATTATGGAACCCCATAAATTAACCCATATTAACCCTCACTTGACCTTAAACATATTACCATGATATTTGAATCTCTAATGAGGATTCCAAGGCTCCTCAATCACTATTCTTGATGAATCAAAGATCTGTTCAAAGGATCATCTTTCTATTGGTATGTAATTTCTTCTCTAATTGGTTATATCTCTCTCTCCTATCTCTTTTTTCCAATAAAGAGTGATAAATTTTCCTATTTTGGAAATGTTTTATATCAAGGTTTTCATGAATGTAAATCTGTTTGATCTTGATCTTAGATTTGGTCCCAGATCATCCACATTGTTTTGATTTTGATCGTTCTTCTTCAATTTATAGATTTCAACTTTGGATGACAACCATCAATAACCCTGAGTTAAGTGCTATAATTTTCAAATACCATAGTCTTGAAAATAAATTTGATGTATTCATTATTATTCAATTGAAATTTCTACATAGGGAAATTTTATTTATTTTGGAATTGAATTAATTAATCAAATATTGGGATTATGAAATGGGTTCATTAATGGGATTGTGGAAGTGGTTAATAATATGAATTAATGGGTTTGTTGGATTAAACTTGAAATATTAATTTATATTATGATCAAATGTTGATAAATGGATTAATAGTGAAATTTTTATATAATTCCATATCATTGAAGTGATGAACCATGTTTGTTTAGATAAATTGATATTGTGAACTCTGATATAAATAATTGAAAAGAGGGTTAATGATGATTAACTTTGATGAATGTGATATTATGTGATATATGTGATTGTCTGATAAATGAGGTGTGGGATAATGAATAACGCTCCAAATAACCACGGGGTGCCAAACTGATTCTCTAGGCCCCCAAATGCATGAATGTGAATATTGTTGAATGGGATAGGGAACAATGATCCAAATTCCCCCGAGGTATGGGATAGGGACTGATGCTCCAAATACCCATGGTTTTCTAGGAATTACATTCTAGGACCCATGATACTTTCATGGGACAGCAGTTCTAAGTGGTCGTGATATGAAAGTTGAATTAAATGCATAATAAAATCCATGAAAGATTGTTTTATGATTTCCTATGATATATGACTTAGAATCTGGCATGGGCCAAAGAAGGTATTGATGGTTCGAGTGTCACATTGTGAATCGAGGGAATTATGCGGTTTGTTTAAAAATAATGAAATGAAAAAACTATTTACTTTATGTATCGTACATTATTCAATATACAACTACATAAAATTTTATATATTGGATATTGTTCATTGATGGTGGACTATTGAATTGTACTCACACCCTATACTAGCTTCCTAACAAGTACCAGAATGTTATTTATGTTTTTAGGATAGGATAAGTGTAAGATCCTTATGTTATATGTATGAGTTGGGATGGATCATGGATGAGGGAACCCCACTTGACATCAGGACCGGCTCGGGGGGTCATCAATGTGCCTTTATTTTGGTTTTTCATATTGTAACTTGAGATATATATAGAATAAAATTTCTATTTCATTGGTTTGGATATTTCTTTCTTATTCTGTTTCATCATGTGATGTTGGTCTATTTAGGTTTTGGTGTTATTCTGGTTATTGGTTATTATCATTTTGTTATTGTGTATTTATTTCCATGACAGTGCTTCCTTGATAAAGCTATTATAGTCTCCCCATTTTATATATTATACTTTTTATACTTTTTGTAAGCCTCTAACATACAGTGAGGCACACCTGAGTTCATGTGACCAACAAGATTGGGGTATCGGCATGTGTCACCCAGTCCAGGACATCAAAAAATGGTATAAAGGGAGTTTTATTTTATTTTTTTCGATTACTATTAGGAAAGGTGGATATAATACTAGGTGTTGTCTAGCTTTGGTTCATGGGAGTAGCTAACCCATTCATTGGGGAAAACCCGAATACCCGGGGTGGGATAATTGTTAATGATGTTTGTTGTTATAGTTGGATATTATTTCACCTTGGGTGATGCCATTATTGTGTGATGTTAATGTGTTTCTAATATTTTCTTCATAGCTCAGTATAGAATAAGAGTTTTGTAAACATGTATCATTTTAGGCACTCATGAATTACTATGACATGAATCTTTTCAGGCATTCATGGAAATGTGGGTTTTGTGTGAGTTGTTTAAATAAAAATGATTTTCATTACTTGTGTAAATTAAATGAAAACTCACCTAATATGAAATTTATAAATTATATATAATGAAAAATATGGTAATTGAAATGGATAAAATGGATGACTTATGAGAAAATTTAATAATTAAAATGTTTTACCATGTGTTCTCCATAACCCAGGTGCGGGGTGATTGAGGGTAGTGATAGTGCCTCAGTTTTCACTATGTGTCAGGGTATAGAGGATTACTTGTTATGGATTTTTGTGAATACCACTTATGTAAATGTGGAAAGGGTATGTTATGTGTCTTAAGAAAAAAAATTATTGTTGAGATATTCCTCCATGATGAAATTTTTTGATAGGATGGTAGGAGGACATGGCTAGAAATGATCCTCTAGTAGTGGAACTTGAGGCTCCAATAGTTATGGGTGAGGGGGCCATAAGTAGGTTTTGTGATAACTTTTCTTGCTTAATGTAGTTTATGGAAAGATAACTTGGGTGATTTATGTGTAACATGTATGATTTGATATGGGAGTTTCGGTTTTATCACCCTCCAACATTCACTAGATATGGTGGAGATATGGAAGCTAAGTTATGGATTTAGTCTATCCAGGAGATTCTTTCCTAATTAGAGACTCCTGCTGAGAATAGAGTCAATCTAGTTGATTAGATATCATATAAAAAAGTTAAGTGTTGGTGGGTTATCCAGACTCAGGAAGTATATTTGGATGATATAGAGTGGAAAAACTTTCAGGAGAATTTCTTGGAGCACTTTTACTCCAATACACTCAAGTGGGAGAGGGAAGAAGAGTCAATGAGGTTAACCCAAAGGTGTATCTATGTGATATAATATTCCAGTTTATTCACTTATTTACAACAATTTTTTCCAGAGATGGTAGGAGAAGAGGATACTATGGTGAAACACTTATAGAATGGGATTAAATGTGAAATTATGTCCCAGGTAAATATCTTTAGTGTGAATAAGTTTTATGAAGTGGTGAATCGGGATCTTATATTTGAGGGGAACATAAATGAGGCTTCTAGTGGTAGATAGATGGGTTATTATATATGATTGGGAGGTATTTATTTCAATAGTAGGAGTCATTACTTCGAAAACATCAACCATATAGATAGTAAGAAGAGTGTCCAGGGGAAGGATAAGTTACTCAAGACATTACTTGAATGCTTTGCCACCAATGAGGTAGGCTGGATCACTTTTGAAGACAGTGAACATGACCACTGGTAGAGTGTCAATATTCTGGTAGGATAGTACATCTACAAAGGTTTTGTAAGAACCTACTATAGGTGGATAATAAATGAGGATATAGGAAGAATTAGCGTACTATAAGGGGTTCTTCTACCCCATATCAATGTTATAGTTGGAGTTCATATGGAAGTATTCATCGAGGTTGTGGATATAGTATTTCTGGTAATGAGAACCCATATTATAATATTGTTGAAGCTTATTGGAATCATGTTTTTTCATATGGAAGATGTTCATGATAGTTGTGAAAGGGTTGAGTATGACGGTGGAGTTCATGAGTGGCATTATGAAAATCGATACACCATTAGGAGTATGATCAAGAGACGTCTTTTTATGTAAGATGTGTTATTTAAAGGTTGGGGAGTATCATTTCTATTGGGATATTTACATCCTTGATATGTCAATATTTGACTAGATTTTGGGTCTATAATAGTTGGTAGTGTACCAAGACCATATTTATTGTTGCTGCAGGAGAGTAACCTTTACATATCCTAGGGGTGGAAATTCTGATCATCGTGGAGAGTGTAATATCTAGGCTATCATTTCATGGATAGTTAATTAGAAACTGGGGTAGATCATGGAATACATTTCAAGTTTGTTTCTGGATGATGGGGGTGTAAAGTAGGATGTCCTTCCACCTGTAGTAGACTGGTTCTAGGATGTGTTTCCTTAGTAATTCTTAGGGATACTACCTGAGAGGGATGTGGAGTTTATGATTGAGATCATGCCTAGAATTGAGCCAGTTTATATTCCACATTATGGAAAGGCACTAATAGAGATTCAATAGCTCAATACATAGTTGTAAGACTTGATGAATAAGGGATTTATTTGTCTGGGCACATCACCTTGTGATTCTTTAGTTTTTTTTTTTGAAGAAGGAAGATGATACTTTTCACTTTTGTGTTGATTACTGTATGTTAAACAGATAATAATGAAGGACCAGTATCCTCTTCTATGTATCAATGATCACTTTAACCAATTGAGTGGAGATTTCATTTTCTCCATGATATACTTGAGATCAGGGTATCATCAGTTGAGATATTGAATTTCTGATATACAATAGACTACTTTTAGAAGTAAGTATAGAATTTATGAGTTCTTATTCATTTCATTTGGACTGATGAAAAATCTGGAGATGTTTTTGGACTTTATTAATATAATATTCCACCCATACCTTGATCAGTTTTGGGTTGTGTTTGTGGATGATATCTTGGTGTACTCCAAGACTCACAATGATCATGCCCAATATATTGAAATCGTCATGGGTACACTGAGAGAGAATCATCTATACGTCAAGATACCTAAGTATAAATTCTATATCGATCAAGTATATTTATTGGGTGACATCATCTCAGAGGAAGGTGTGTTAGTGGACCCCAAGAAGGTATAGGTAGTGTTTTCTTAGGAGCATACCATGTTTGTTTTTTATAACCATAGCATTTTAGGAATGGTGGGTTATTAAAGGTGGTTCATCCAGGAATTTTCCCAGTTGGAAGCACCTATTTAGGGATTGAACAAGAATGGGATTAAGTTCGAATGGTCTGGGTTATGTGAGAATTCTTTCTAGGAATTAAAGAATCATTTCACTACTACACCAATTTTAATCCAACATGTGCCTGGTGAGGAGTGTATGGTGTATTGTGATGTGTCTAGGATTGGACTTGGAGAAGTGTTGATATAGAGAGATTGAGTTGTGACATATGGGCCATGATATTTGAGACCACATGAATGGAACTACCCTACACATGACCTTGAGTTAACTATAGTGGTGTATTCTTTGAAGTGTTTCCAAAATTATCTAGTGGGAAAAAAAATTACAATGTATATCGATAACAATAGATTAAAGTATATATTTTTACAATGAGATTTAAAACTCCGATGGTGGAGGTGGGTTGTGTATATGAAATCATTTTATTTTGAACTAGAATGTATGTTTGGGAAAGGAAGTAGTGTCACTAACGCTTTAATAAGGAAGGTGCAAACTCAAGTAGTTCATGAGTCTAGTTTTGAGTGGAAAATGGTGACCTTTGGGGATGAGATGCATTTTTTGGTCTGGGAGGTCCAAGAGAAGATTCCCTTCATATTAGTATCAGTGAAATCAATACTTTTGAGTTGTAATCGGGTGATGTTGTGTGAGTATCTAGAGTGTTTTTCCTTGAGGGTAATCCTTGAAGGTGGACACTCACCTTTCGATTGGACCATAGATGAGGATGAGATTAAGATCTGTGTTATTACACCTACAAGTATATGATGGGAGTGGATGCATGAAATTAATGCCACAGTGTGGGTCATGAATCTGGTTTTTACCAAAATTTACTATGACTAGTGTTGACATTATTGGTGTTCGGGTATGTAAAGAGATTTCAAGGTTCATGACGTGATGTTACAATTTTCAACAGGTGAAGGTAGAGCATCAATAACCCTAGGTTTATTACAAATGTTTCCCATTCTAGAATGGAAGTGGGATAAAGTTTCTATGGATTTTTTGGTAAGTCTTCCAAGGATGCTATAGAAGAAAGGTTCTATTTGGTTGGTTGTGTACTAATTGATAAACATACCTTGTTTATTCCCTATTTAGGAGACTTTCTTAGTGGATCAGTTGGGAGACTTGTATGTTCGGTAGAGAGCATGTTTTTATGGAGTGTTATTGAGTATAGTTTCAAACCATGACTCATGATTTAATTAACACTTCTGGAAGTGATTACAAAAATAATTGGTTACCTAGGTATTATTTTTACTACTGATTTCCACCTGTAGATAAATGGGTATTCGGAATGTATTATACAAGTTTTGGAGGATGTGTTATTAGAGTGTGTTTTGAACATTGGTGGGTCATGTGAGAAGCAATTATCCCACATTATTTTCCCCTATAATAGAATTTATCAGGAGAATATTTAGATGGAACCATATGAGGAACATTATTATAGACCAGGTAGAACACCTCTATGCTTGGTGGAAGCAGATGAGTCAGGTTTTTTTGGACTGAGCCTCATACAGTAGACAATAGAGCAGTTTCAGCTAATTCATAAGCATATGGATATGGATTAGAGTAGGCATAATTTGTATGTTGATAAAAATAAATGACTTGTTGAGTTTATAGTGGGTGATCATTTATTACTTTGAGTTTTCCCTAGATTTATTCACCAAAGGATTCGAAGAAAAGGAAAGTTGTCACCAAAGTTTGTATGAACATCTGAGAATATAGAGAGAATCGGGTTGGGGTTTATTGATTAGCTATTCCATAGAGTTATAGTGTGATTTATGATATTTATCATGTCACATGTCTTCATTAGTATCACCCCAACTCTTATCATGTGATCATTATTAATTATGTTGATCTTCATATTGATTCATTCTTTTTAAGGAGCTTCTGATTCATGTTATAGATCACAGTGAGAAAGTATTTTGAGGAAATATTGGGCCGATGGTTTAAGAATCATCCCAACATGGCTAAATTTAGGAGGAAAAATGAGGGAGAGAATAATATTTATGCACTCAGTGGCCTAATATTTTAACCACTGAATTTTGGAGATGTTTGGGAGTATAGCTCGAGGATGAGATGTTATAAGTTGGGGTGATTATAAGATCCTGAATTTTTCAGGAGATGTATCATCCTCATTTACATGTACTTTTTTACAGTTATTTTGGTATATCTTTGTTGGGTTTTAATTTGGGTATATTCTGGAGAAATTGGACAACTTTTTAAGAAAAAGGGGTAGTACACAGTTTATGCACGTTTTTTCCAAATTGTGCACCTACCCCTAGAAAACCATGCATACCAAGACTTAGTGGGGTTTCACGATTGGTGCATGGTTTACAAAACTATGAACCCTATTAGTAGAAACCATAAAAATATAAGGATAGAAATATAGTTAAGGTGAGCTACCCCAAACCACCTGATATTAACCCTTATTCTCCCTCACTCGACCATAAATCTATTTCAATTATCTTTGAAGGTCCAAATAGGATTCTAAGGCTCCACAAATCTCATTATTGGTGAATAGAAGATCCATTCAAAGGATCATCCTTCAATTTTTAAGTAATTTAATCCCAAATAGGGTCTCTCTCTCCCTCTCTCGTCTTTCTTTTCTCATGATGAGGGATAAGTTAACCTCCATTGCTGATGATTTAGATCTAGGTTTTGATGAATATTAATCCATTTGATCTTGATCTTAGTTTTTGGTACTAGATCTTTTTCATTCTTGTGATTTTGATTGTTCTTATTCCATTTGGGGAGTTTTACTTTGGATAATTTATGTCAACTACCTTGAGGAAGGTGGTCAAATTTTCATATCCCATAGTCTTGATAATAAATTTCATGTATGTATTTTTGTGCAATTGTATTCTCCACGTTGGTAAGTTGCATTTATTTTGTAATTGAATTAATTAATAAAATATTTGGATTATGAATTGGTTAATTAATGAGATTATATAAGTTTTTGATAATTTGAATTAAAGGGTTGGTTGGATTAATGTTCAAGGGTTAATGGATATATAGATTAAATGTTGATAAATAGATTAATAGTGAAATTTTCATATTATTCTATGGGATTAAAGTGATAAACCCTTTTTTTTTAATTGAAATGGTGCATGTGTTGTGAATAATTGATAGGAGGGTTAATGAAAATTAACCATCATGAATGTGACATATGTGATATATGTGATTGTTTAATAAATGTGGTGTGGATAAGGACTGAGGATCCAAATACCCACAAGGTTCCAGAATGATTCTCTAGGGCCCCAAATGAATGAATGTGAATTTTTTTATATGCGATAGGGATTGATGCTCTAAATACCCATGAGGTGTGGGAAAGTGACTGTAGATCTAAATACCCATATGTTTCTAGACGTGATGTTCTAACCCCATGATATTAGCATTGCATTGTGGTTCCAAGAGGTCACGATATAAAATTGAAATTAAATACATAATGAATTCCATGAATAATGGTTGTTGATTCCCTGTTATATATAGTTCAGACTATGGCATGGGATGAAGCAGGTTTTGATGGTTTAGGTGTCATGTCATAAACTTGAAAAATTATGTGGTTTATTAAAAAATAATGAAATATAAAAACTATTTACCTTATTTTTTAAAATTTATTCTTTATACAAATGCATACATTATTATATACTTAATATTGTTTTAGATGTATCTGGTTGTGTCCTAATGATTTGTACTCACACTATACTCGGGTTCCCAAATCGGTACATGAATAGACTTGATGTTTGAAGTATAATATAAGGGAAAGATCCCTATGTTATATGGCTGAGTTGAGATGGAGCATGGATGACGGAACCAGAGTTGATGTCCAGACCCACTTGGGGAGTTGTCAGTGAGTCTTTATTTTATATTTTCATATTGACACTTGACACAAATATGACATAAAATATCTACTAATAAGGTTTGGATATTATTTTCCTATTATGGTTTTTCGTATGATGATGTTTTGGTTATGGTATTATTCTGGTTATTGATTATTATAATTTTGATTTTGTTCATTTATTTCCCCCATTTTACTTCTTTTACAAAGAGGTTATAGTCTCCTCATGTTATATATTATACCCCTAATGATAGTAGATATACTCTGGCTTATAAGGAGGTGTTCCTAAGGTCATGTGACCAACCGGATCAGTACACTGGCATGTGGCACTTTCGTCCAGATGTCACAGATGTAGTCTCGTTCCCTTATCACTTTATCTCTATACTTATTTTTAGTGTTTGCTCCTCAACCACAACATGATCTTGGATTGTTATTTAAGGAATAATAGTATAAAAATATGAGATTGCTTTATCTTTAAGTATTATTTTTTCTACTTCACCTCTTCTAAATTTCATTCAACATCTTCTCTTAAGGATTTAGCCTCTATTTTATTAAAAAAAATTAGGCTACCCTAAAACCCTATGTTCCTTATTCTTTTTATATTATTTAGAATTTCTCCCATGAATCACTATATAAATCCATTAAACAAATAAACCCTTTTTTATAATGTTTTTTTTCAGTCTTCTTTGGATTTTAAACTTTCGAAACATTTAACTTAATTTATGAAAAGGATTTACCAGTAGAAGGATCATTTGGAACTTTTTTATTTTCTAAAATTTATATGGAATTTTCAATTTCATCGACCTCAACAAGTTTTTATATATCCATAGAAGTGGAAACTGATGATTTTTCAACAATCATATTATCTTTTTAATCATAAGTTAATATCATCCTTAAGATTATTTTTTAGTTGACTTTATTTTACTTTTACCTCTCAAGATGTTCCTCATTATCAACATTTTCTTTATTCAACAATTTTAAACGACCTATGAACAAAGTTTTCATGTCAATAAAAAAAATTATATTTCTTCGATGTATGACCAAATAAACATTACAAGGATGAATTTATAAATGTTGATTAAAAATTAAAATAAATAAATGTATTTAATTTTGATCATTCTCTTACCACCCTTCCTTAGAACTAAAAAAGAATATAGACATTAGAATATGATACATATATACAGTGAAAAATTACCTAGATTTTAAACATTCTCATTAATAATTAAAAACACATATTTATGTCAAATTTAAGGAAACTTCCGATTGACTTAGGTATTTTTTGTGAGAGAAAAAAATATATTCTACCTCTAATGGAACTTCAAGAAATTCTGGAAAAAAAATTATAGTCAAGGTAAAATTATGAATTAAAACAAAAAAGGTCACTTTTTTACTCCATTAACTCCATAAAACATCAAATAACTATATAAATCTCTTATTAATAATAAAAAATACATCACATGTTCCTCAGTTGATAAAATTAACTTTCTCTATCCTTGAAAATAAATTTCATTCTTCATAAAAATGTCATTTTCTTAAATAATTCTGAATCAATAAAACCATCTCTTATACTATAACTTGTAGATAGATATGTTTTTGATGTCATAGATATAATAGAAAATGAATGTGACCTACGAAAAATAAAAACTAATTTTCTTCTGAAATTCAATGAATGTTTCCAATTAACATTAGGTCCACAAATTTATATTTGTTATGGAATATTCAAGGATCTCATTGGTGACTGTTGATTTTATATATCCTAATAACCAAAATTGATTCCATACAAAAATATATGATGTAAAATTTATTTTAGAAACTAATTAATTTTTAAACTACTATTTCTTTGATTAAAAACTTTAGATTTTATAATTTTTTTAAGTGACCATAAATTAAAATTTTACAAATAGAAAAAAAATCTTTCAAAATTTAGTGGATTAAAGAATAACAATGAAAACATCCTAGAAGTTATCTACCATTTAAATAGCTTGATAATTTTCATATTAATATGGTTCCACATATATTCAAACTATAAATTATAATCTCTCTAGTATTTAAAAAATATCTATTTAAACATTTATCTAAATCCAAGATAAAAAACTCCCCATAAAAAGTATGAATTAATTCTACATATATAAATCGAAACATAAAAATAATAAAACTACTAAACACATGAAACACATTAAATATGATGTTATGGTAAATATAAAAAATACTAGGCACCATATATAACTATTCATATAATAGTTCATATTTTCCTTAAATCATCTAAATTATTTCATTAGAAGGTATACCACTTTTGTTATAGTTACATTTATAATAAAATGTCTTCAGAACCCATATTTGATTATTTATCAAATGCTTATAATAAGAAAGTAATTTTGAGATAAATTCTTGGGATATTCCAAAATATTGAAATCTATTTATGGAAAAACTTTTCTTCTGGTGTTCCCCATATTGACACTTTGTAATATAGGGTTTTATACTTGGAAAAAATAATTTGGATAACAAAATGAACTTACATTAGTTTTATTTCCTAGTTTGGGTGTATTAATTATGGATGGTCTTATTTTTTCATTCATTTTAAAAAAATATTTTATTTTAATATTAAATCATGTCAACAACTTCTTTATAATTTCAAGTTCTAATTTTAACCTGGAATTTTTATTATTACTTTTAGATGGATTCTATTTCTTCTAAAAATTTCTCAATTTCCAATAATAATACTTAGATGGATTTTTTGATTATTTTAAAATTCACTTTACCTTACTTTCAATATTAACATAGAAAAACTTATTCTTTATGTATTCTAACTCGCACTTTATCATTTTATTTGTACTCTTCATCGAAGTAAGATCTTATGATATATCATAAAATTACTTCTTCCATTGATCTAACATGGTTTACAAATCAATGTACTTATTAGTGAGTTAAAAAAAAGTTAAATTTTACTATTATATATTAATTCCTAAATCCCTTTTATCTTTTTCCAAGGATAGTTATATATATAACCATTTCTTTAACTATGGGTGAATCAAACTCATCTTTAATTTCAATTTCATCACAACTTTCATCAAAAAACATTTTGAATCAAGGGTATTATTTTTAAAAGTTTTCATAGTCATTTAAACAACAATAAATTTTTCAGTATTATCATAAAATACTTTAATACTTTTTTGTTGTAACTATATTTTCATGAACTACCATAAGTTGTATATCTTTTTCTTTCACTTTGTTTATCCATGGATTTCAGGATTTTCTTCTTATTCTTCATTTAAAACTTTTTAGAAAAAATTATATGTCTTATATTCAATTCAAGAAAATCATAAATAATATTACCTTGCTTCCTATATTTATAATAAATAGAGGTTATATAATCTTTTTTTTCAAACGTTCACTTCTATCCTTATAATAAAATTTTAGATAATTTTTCTTCCCCATGTATTTGATCATTCTCATAGTGTATTGATCTATCTAACCATCACTTTAACTCATCAAAAATTTAACTTATGGATGGTATTGGTTTATCATTACAAGCATCGACACATAAATTTCTAGTAGAATTATAGAAAAGAGAATTTTTATTTTTCCCATTTTCAGTATCTCTTTCCTATATACTCTCATACTACATAAGACTTCCAATGAGATCATAAAGACTTTACTTTGTAATGTGTTTCACGTAATTAATTTCTTCTCTATTTTAATACCATACCTTGGGTATGATATTAATAGTAAATTAACTAATTGATCATCTGATGGTTCCTTTTCACTAAGATATTGCTTAATATTTATGATTTATATAAATCATTTATGCATCTAAGAAACCATTTCCCCATATAGAAAATCAAAACTTTTATAGTAATCTCTTAAAAAAATCACCTCTATATTCAATGACTTTAGATGTTACAAAGTCCCTAATTTTAATTTTCTTCCAAATCCCACAATATGTTTGACAAAAAGATACTTTACTGTGGATATTTATTTGTATAGAACAAAGTAAAGTATTTTTAACATGAAAGATCATCTATAATTCATTAATTTATTATATTGAAAAATAAAATACATCTTTATTTGGAATCTCAAAAGTTATTATAAGCATAATTAAATTCAAAACTCCATAATTAATAACTTATGTCTCCATACAATCTCTCCAAGACACATAAACATTCTCTTGAAAAATAGGCGGTCCTTTTGGATTATTATTTTACAAACATATGAACAGAATAATACCTACCATATAAAAATATTTATTATGTATATAACATGTTAGTACAAGGAAACTAAAAGTTTAAAATTATGAAAATAATATAAAAATAAAAATTAACTTAGACATAGTTTTATGTATACAGGCTTATTTTGATACAAAATTTTGGCTCATGTGTGAATATGGAAATTACACTATAAGATGGGGTTGAATTTTAGTTTGAAAAAAAATAAAAAATTACATTCCCTCTATGTATTAAATCTAATATAAATACAATTGTTGATAAACTCACCCAAAATAATCCAAATTAAATCAAAGTTAGTGCAGTGGTAAAACCATTAGTATTTCATAGTTACTGAAAAACTTATTATATATAGTGGAACATAAAACTATATTTATTTTAGAAAATACAAATGAAAACTAAAAATAGTATAAAAATTAACAAAACATAAATTATTGACTCAAAAATCAAATAATTATTAAATTATATATAAAACCACACTTTTGACCCAATGCAAAAAGGGAATCTTACACCAGATTTAAGGTATTCTTAACTATTGACCTATCAAAAGATATCCACTTCAATAATATAGAATCTCATATATGTCTTCCAATCCATAGGAACCCCTCGATCAAACTGATTAGAAAATTTCCACTTTAATATACTAGAATCTCAGGATACCCATTTTTATAACTGAAATATTAAAATCATTGAAAATATAAAATCAAAAGATTAAATAATTTACAATAAAGACTCACAATATTATGCTCTATGAAAATTATGATAATTAAAAGCAACTGGAATCTATCTAGTGAAAAATTTATTAAACATTTCATGAACTTTATAACTTTTATATAATTCTTGTATCAAATGGTTCTTCTTATTCATCAAGAAAAAATCTATTTATAGAAGATCCTATAATGTTTTGATTTCATTTTCATCAAGTTTAGTTATAAAAAATCAATATCAGTTTACTATTAATCTTCGGATATTCTCAATATCTAATTATATATACAAATGAAGTTAGTTTTCATAGCTAAAACGATTTATCATTCTGTGAATGAAATTGATTTTATACATTTAGGTTATCATTTTTTTATGAAACCTAAAACAATTATTATTTCAAAATTATTTTAAGTCGTTCAATTTTCACGAATCCACAAAGCATTAATATTTCTAAAACAATTTATCATCATTAATTATTTTAATGGTTTTAATTTTTGTATACATCAAAGATAAAACAAATAATTTAACTTCAATAATAATCCAAATTAACTATATGTTTTTTAAAACAAAGGATAAAGTGTGTCTTTAAATCAATACACTCATGGATAGTATGGTGATTAATCATTCACCCATTTGTATTTATGGTAGTGATACATAATTCACCTAATATTATATTGGTGTTTCATTTTTCATCTATGTTTTGGTTATACTATGATACATCATTAAACTAGTGTTCATTTATTGGATTATAACTGGTTTACCTTTGTTTATGAGAGGTGATGAATCTTTCACCATCTCACTATGATCAAATAATAGGAATACTCGTTCCACTCTAAGATTGGGAGATGTGGATATAATTCTATCATCAAGGTGGCCTCTTGAGCATCCAATTTATTAAGTAGGGAAAGAATGTGATTTTTTACAACTTTCATTTCATTTAGTATTTTCATACACACATATATAGTTATTATTATTGGCATTGTCTATTGTGACTTATTTAGTTTTAATCTCATACCCTATCATATCATCATATGATCCTACCATATATGAGAATACTAAAGGAGATCAATAGTGATATATTGATAGGTATGAGGAAAAGTTTAGGAACATGATGTTATTTCAAGGTGTTCGATTTTTTTTATTCACCATTTTATATAATGAACCAAATATAAAATAATATTAATTTATGATTCTATAACAAACTTTCTTTTTATTTTTTATGATGAGGGGGTGTTTTTTATTTATAAAATTCCTTCTACTATAATTTCATAATACTCTAGTGTTATAATAATCGTGGATATGGAAATTATTCATTTATTATTTATTATAATGATGCTAAGTTTATAGTCTCCCTACATGGATTTATTTAACCCCTACCACTAATTAATAACATTTAGTGTTTGGGGAGGAACACTTAAGTCCATACACTATCTAGTTTGGGTTGTGAGGGTGGTTACACAATTTAGGGAATTAAAAATTAATATGAGGAAATATTGTTTTTACCATACACTTGATTGGTATAAGGGGTGTAATTAAAAATTGTTCCTAGAAAACTAAATTATGGTGGAGATCTAGGTTGTAAAGGATCTGGGATTAATGTTCTTACGCTTTTCTGTTATGTTTTGGATCTTTTTTTGAAGTATGATTCTTTCATTATAGATTAATAGATTTCCCTTCAGTCTGAGGTGAAAAGATCCAAGAACTCATGTGTCATCATTAGAACATAGGTTCACATGTCATGTGCATGTTTCTATATGATTTTTACACTTGTTCTAATGAAAGAAAATATTCTTGGTTATATAAAGCATCAAAAATAACTTTTTCAACATTTTTCTAATTAGCTTTTTTTTTGAGTTAAATATAATAAATCCATATCTATGATGACTTCATGTATATGAATTTATTTAAAATTATATTATTGAGATTCACATGGATGTGATGATAGAGATGCTTGAGTAGATAGTATGGGAATGGGTATACCTATCATAGAAGAATTAGAGCATTGGAATATCAGTTACCAAGATATATTTGAGACTAAAGAACGATTAATTCTTAAAAGAATTTAATATTACTTATAAATGTTTTTTAGACTAGGTAGGGGAGACTAGAGATTAAGATATATAACTCAAGGTGGTTCCAAGTCAAGTTTGTGAGTAGGATAGTGAGGTGTTTTTCTGAATTATTCCCAAGATGGACGGTGAAGTGAGGGAGGCCATGGAGAGTTGTATAAGATTTAGCATATGGATTCCAATATATTTGGGAATCATTTTTTATTCTTTATATTATGGTAGTGACACATAATTTATTTGAAACACCCAGTGTTATTATTTCACTTTATATTTATTTATTTGTCGGGTAATTTATGTTTTAGAAGATATAAGGAATTTAATATTTTATTTTTAAGAGTTTTATTCTACTAAATAGATTTTGAATTTCCACCACATAGTAATATTGAAATGTTAAAATGGATTTTATGTAGTCCTTTTAATTCTCATAGTTCTGTGTTAAAGTTTAGTCAAAAGTGTGCAGGTACCCATACATAGGGGACCTTTCATGTTTTTTTTATTTTTACAGGGTTTTTCTACATGGGTAATACAAAGTTTGATCCAAACCATTAAAAAGATAGTACAAACAACATGAGTACCTTGTTGCATTAGGTTTTCAGTACATAGCTTACACATGGTTAACATAAATCATACGACAATTAAATAAAGGGCTTTACAATTTTATAGTATGGGTTTCAATGTTTGGATCCCAATTTGGTAAGCCATGTGACCAAACCATATAGGTTACAAAGAATTTTCAATTACTGTCCACATAGTTGAAAAATGGTTTAACAAACTAGGAGGCTAAAAAATGTGGCCTTCCCAGATTTAATTTCAAAGTGAAGTGACAAAACTACCCCTTTAAATTCTTAATTTTTCCCTCTCCACTCCCCTCTATATCATTTTACCAACCAATATTCATGATATATGATGATTTATTCTCCCTCACCTGAAATTATTGCATCATTATTCCTAGATTTCAAGCATTAATCAAGGCAAAAACCTCTCTTTCCCTTCATTTATTTTCTACTTTCCTTTCAATAAATTACCTTTGGTTCTATTTTCTTCCTAGGAACTCTATATCAATGATTAATATAGTTTAGGGTTTTTGGTTTCTTTTAACATAGTGATTTGGATATTTATGACTCATAGAGAGTGTTCCCTTTCTTAAATTGGCAATCCCTGTTAAAAGCAATACATTGGGACTTTATTCTAATTTTTTTGTTGGTGTTTTTATGATTTTATTTTTTACCCAATTCATAGAGTGTTTGAGAGTTGAAAATTTATTTTAAATCAAAGTATACTGAGATATTATGCTTGAATGATCATACAAATGGTTTTTATAGAAATTTTGGCTTAGAATAAAGGGGTTTTTATATGAATTTTATGGTCTTATTTTTAAATTTAATTTTTTAGGTTCCAATCAACTTTAAAAATGTGTGTGGGTTTCTTTAAACATTTTTTAAGGAAAAACAAATTAAAAATTGCTCTTTATTTTATATTTTCAATTAATTTTTTTTGTTTATAAAGGGTGGATTTTAATTTCTAATATGGATGTGTATTTTAATTCTTCCCAAATGGTGTAAATGATAGGATTTTATTGAAAAATTTAGGTTTCATCTTATCGAGTCAATTTTTATGAAATTTAATTCAACACATTAAAACATAAATTTTTTTCTTCCCATTAGACCCTCATTGATTTCCATTGTTCTTATTTTACACATTATAGGTTTTTATTTATATATGTGATGGGTGGTTGATGTCAAAAGGTTACATTACAAGAAAGGGTTATGGAGATAAGGGAGAGAGATTTTCTTTTACCTTCTCATCAATCTTATAAAGATTGTTTATTCACATCAAAGTTTTTTTGGTCATGGGAACCTTGGTTTCTAGTTAGGAGGTATTGACCCATTCTAAACTAGTTGTCACACACACTATTAGGGCCCTATGGTTGTGATAAAGAAATATCTAGTGCGGAAGTTCCATTCAAATGAGTCTAGTGTGGGCTAGTCTGGTTTCTTGTGTAATTATAGGATGTAACGTATGCCAGATGTGGGTCCATATTGTTATAGTTCGGTTAATACTATCTCATTTTAGAAACTTGGATATATTGTATGATAATTATTTCTTGATCATTGGGTCTAGGTATGGGAATTTCATTCCTTGTGTCCCCTTGTGCATGATTGGTTTGTGTAACAATTTATGTTAATTAATATTTTTATATCATTTCGTGATCTAGTAGTTCCCTTCTATTTTTTTCTTTCCAATACTGTTGTGTGTGTTATAAATTTTTTTTTAATTTTATTAATAAAATTAATTATTAAAATAATGGAAATGAATTTTTTCTAAGGTTTCGAATAATTTTAAGAATATTTTTGTTGGATATATATAAAAATAAAATATTCTTGTTTTGGGAATCAAAACCTATTTCATTTTGTTTTTCTTAAAGAGGAGTGTTTTATTAAATATAACATTGAACATGTGGTTTTTCCCCTTTTATTATTTAAAATGGAAATAGAAAAAATTATTTTCTATGGTATTTGAAACAAATATTTATGACTTTCTTAGTTAAATGAATTTTATAGACTCATTGGTGATATCCAACTGGCCCTGTTAACTCACACCAGGTATAAACACCCATGTTCTTGTATAATGATATCATATTTTATGTAAATTATAGGTTCCATTTAAATTTATTATAGTTTTACTAGTTCTATGGTGGTGTGTTAGGATGTGGTGAGAAAATGTGGGTTTCATAGAGGTACTGAGGTATTTTTGTTTTGGTTTTGTTTTTGTTTTTATTTTGGTATATTAGTGTGTTGACCATAATTATCTTTCTCAATCTACATTAATATTCTTAATTGTAGTTATATTTATTTGGTATTATGTATTCTTATTAATATAAATTAGTTAGACCATTTCTTTTTATTTTTACTAATATGGGTTATTTGTTTATTTGGTTCTATTTCTTTGATATTAAATAGACATCCAATGTATATAAAATACATTACATATTATATATAAATGATATATTGTTTGTTAACTATAATTTTAGGTATAAAATATCCCAAATGTTATTCTTAGATATTCAGTCACTAGTTTCATCCAGTGGGGATCATGAATGGCCTTTGGGCCTAGTGACAGGCTAGATTGTGTGGCATGTTGGTCATCCAAAGATGGTTCATTACAAATGGTATCAGTTCCTATGTTTATAGAAATATAATTGGTTATTAAGAAAAAATTCTTGTTAATTGTGGATGTTTCATAGTTTCTTTAATATATAGATTTCGAAATTTGAGTGGTATGTGCGGAGAGACACATGTGAGTAGTTTTTCATTTAGTGATTGAGTTAAAATGGATGTTGGAATTTGAGACTTTTATGTTGATTTAATTTTTCATGTTTAATTTATTTTTGCGTGAAAATATTATATATGTATCCATAAATAATTTTCAAGTTATTTTGGTGGTTTTATATGCATTTTGGTGTGAAACCAGAGTAGAAATGACGTTATATGGTTAGCCTACAATGTCTTTAAAACCTTATGAATGCCATACAGATAGTCCTTTGAGCTTCACAGAGGCTTCCACATGGTTATCACACATTCTAAAAAAACTTGTAAAGCTAATTATACCTTATTTTTTCTTATTTTTATCCCCCTTGGTTTATGATTGCCTCAATTGTGGTTCTCACTTATTAGGGATGGATTGAAGTGGGACTGATGAGAGATAGATGTGTTTGAGATGTATTTTTATTTGTTATTTGGTATTATGGTTTGTTATTCCTTGTATGTGTATGATATCTTGTAAGTTTTTTGGGACAAAATATGAAAATGTTTATAGATATTTGAGTTTATGACCTTTTTTTTGTTATTTTTCAAAATTGTTTATTTATTTTACAAGATGTGTTTTATAAAATTTTTAATTTAATTATGGTGTGGGAATAAACATTTTGAAATAGAAGTTATCCAATTTCTAAATGTTTTTAAATTCTCCAATTTTTTAATAGATGGTTTTAATCTTATAAAATAACTTCCCTTGGTTTTAAAAGTTTTATAGGGTGCTTTGGAAATGTTTGTTTAATTTAAAAAAGTGGATGGTTTATTTTTTAAGGGTGTTCCTTGGAAAAAAATGAATTTTTAGACTCTACATTGGGTGTGATTAGTTTTAAATAAAATAACTTTCAATATTAATGATTATGGTGTCTTTTTTGAATAGATTTTATTGTTGGATCTATCATTGAGTTGTAACAAGAATAAGTTTCCTTGAATTTATAGGCAAGAGTCAGTTTTATTCATTTTTTTATTAGTTTAGAGTATTCCTCTTAGAAATGTTAAGAAATAAATCAATCTAGTTGTTTCTAAGGATGAACCCCTCTATCAATATTTTTTTGATTTGAGAAAATCCCATGAGTTCTAGACACCACCCAAACTCTAATAAGAGCGGTGGACTCATAACATTCTCTTCTTATAGACCCTATCTTTTTAGTTCCTCATAGTGATTTTTATTTAGTGGCTCTAATCTAAAAATCAATGATCAAGTTGTTGATCATTTCTTAGGGTTGTTTTCCCATTTCTTCTAAGTCAGTGTTTAATTACTCACTAAATGATCCTTTCATATAAGGAGGTCCTTTTGGGACTTTAGTTTCATGTTTGGAAGTTTTTCTTTTTAGGGTTTCTTTGATTTAATTTATTAGGATACGTCGTAAGTTAATTGGGTCTTGAGATCTTTATTCATTTTTCAATTATTACTTGTGGAATTATTATTGATTAGGTATTTTGAGGTAGCTCTATTCAGGTGTTCCCTTTGGGTTTTACCCTGATCATTTCTTGTGGAATTTTAGTTTTTTTGGGTGGGGATTTTCTCAAGATAGAATAATAATTTGATTTCTTAAGGTATATGTGTGATCTGGGTTGACGATGGAGGATATTGGGTATATCCTTGAGTATCCAAGACCAATTTTTCTTCTATGTATGCACTTTTGGGTATGGGTATCATTAATAATACTATTGTGAGATGGTGTGGCATGGTTTAGTGCCTATTCTACACATATAAAGTGAGGAGACTTGGGTCTAGAATGAATATTTTTTCATTGCATTATGTTTAAGGATTTTTCATTCTATAACTCTTTAGTTGAGTTTTTATCATGGCTTGATGATGGGTTTTTATTATGGATATTAGTTTCTATTTTTCTTGTACACCTTTAGAGTTTCATGTGTATTTCTTTGAAGAAATTGGTTTTGTTTCTTATAAGTATTTCACTTAATTCCACCATTTTATAATAATTCTAAATTGTTAGACGGCCTATGATAGGTCTCTATTACATTAGTGCTTGGTTTAGATGATTATTTTTTTGATAGGTGTTTTTAATAGTTGGTGTTATTCAAGGAAATGGGTTTCATTGTATCTAGGAATTCATGGGGTTAGTAATCTATGAGGTGTGGGGTTTCTAGTGTTTTTTTCCTTCAACTTTTGATCTAGGACTTTATGAGGGAAGAAAGTGTCATGGTGCGGAGATTCTAACACATCATGTTATTATTATGATTTAAATTTATTTAATTATTGGGTAATTTTATTTTTTATGGTTTGAGAAATTAAATTTATTTATTATAATAAGTTTTATTATATTTCATAGTTTTCACTTAACCACCACATTGTTTGAATAAACTGTGAAAATAACATTTATGTAGTTCTTTTATAGCACACAGTTTAGTGTGTGTGGCTTACTAAAAGTCATGCAAGTATTCTTACATAGGGGGGATTTCTTATTTATTTTTGTTATTTCTTAGTTTTTCTGTATGGTTAACACGCATTTTAATCCAAACTATGTGATATCAAGTAGAAATTGTGATATTACCTTTGTGTGTAAGGGTATTTTCACATGGATTACACAGGGTCCATAGAAACTATTCTATACATGTATGAATGGATATTTAGTTTTGATGGGGTTTTTTCACTGTTTAATACACTATGAGGCCAAACCATGTGAGTTCCATAATCTTTTCTAGTGCCATATTCACATTAAACACATGTTCTACCATACTACATGTTCAAACCATGTGGTCTACCCAAATCCCATTTAAATTTGAAATTAACAAAATGTCCCCAAAAAAATCTTATGTCTTCCCACCCCTCACCAATCCCTCTTATTTAGATGGCCTCTCTCAAATACTTAGAAGCATTTATTCTTACTCCCATTCAATTATAAGATCCTTCATCATGGATTTCATGTATTATTCATCATAAACTCTTATCTTTATTTTCTTTCTCATATACTTTCCTTTCTATTCCAATACCCCAAGTTCTCTCTTCCTTACAATAATTCTATCTCATTATACATAGGATTTTAGGTTTTTTGGATTCTTCAGACCTATGGATTCGGAGATTTGGGACTTGTGGAGTGTTTTCCCTTACTAAAATGTGTGTTCTCTAGGGAATTCGATGCATTTTGGTTTTTTTGTAATTGTTTTGAGGTAGCTATTTCTATACTCTTATTTTTTTCATTCAACGCATTATGGGAATGATTGTTAGAAATTTTTTTAAAATTAATATATAGTTATATATAATTATTGAATGAAAATATAATTGGTTTCAATTGAACATGTGACTTATAATAAATGGTTTTTCAAATGAATTTCTCATGACCCTTTTAAATTTGATGTTTTCAAGTTCCAAGGATCTTTAAAAATTTGTACAGGTATCGTTGAAAGGTTTTTATTGAAAACAATATAATCCTTGAAAATTATATTAGATTTTATAAGAAATATGTTACTTTTTGATATAATACCTTTTAATTTTTAAGATATTTTTTTTATTTTTGTGCATCCCAACATAGGTTGAATGATTTAATTTTAATAAAGAAATGGGGACTCAATATATCGAGTTGGTTTTCATGTAAAGTCATATTTTTTACTTTAAAACATAAATTCTTTGCTTCTTATGATACCTTTATTGATTACCCTTTTTCTTATTTTGTAGATTTTTGGTGTTTATTTATATATATATTGAATTATTGACATGAAACAGGGTTACTCTATATGAGGCTGATGAAGGTGAAGAGTGATTTTTTCTTATACCTTGTATATCGATCTTATCTTGATTTTTTATTCACTAAAATGTCTATTTGGTTATGGGAACCCAGGTTTTTTCATGGTAGGTATTGATTATTTTTACCCAAGTTGGTACACACACATATAGGGTCCCCCCTAATTGTGATTATAGCATGGATAGTGGGGATGTTCCATTCTGGTGGGTTGGTGTGGGCTAGTAAAGTGGCTTGAGTTGTTGTAGGATTCAGTGTATGTTAGGTGTTAGATTATCTGGCTATTACATTTTTATTACCATATCATTATAGTACCTATGATATATCCCATGACACATGTTTCTTGATTTATGATTCTGCATTGGGGATTCCATTACTGTTTACCCCTTTTTCTTGATTGGTTAGTTGAACTATTTATATTTATTAACTATTTTATATCTCTTCTTGATCTTATGGTGCATTTCTATATTGAGATTCTTTTTGGTATGGTTGGGTTTGTTATAAAAAATAATTAAATGTGATTTAGAAATTTTTTCAATGAAATAAAGAACATTAGTTGAATGATGTGAAATCTTAAAATTGTGTTGTCTTTGATATTCATAAAAAATGAAAGATTATTATTTTAGGGATTAAAGTGGATTCATAATTTTTTCCTTAAATAAAAATGTTTTATTCTTTATAAATTTGAACTTTTGGTTTGTTTCCACCAATTATTATTTAAAATATAAATTTAAAACATTATTTTATCTTGTATTTTAAAGTATAATTATGATTGTTTTTTAATTAAATGAATTTTTTGGACTCCTAGTTTATATCCTAATATGAATATTATCTCACACCCCACATACACACACATGTTTTTATAGAGATATCAAGTTCTATATAGGTTCTAAGATACCTTAAAACTAATTATTGTTACACTGGTATGATGATGATGACTTGGGATGTAGAGAGAAAAAATGGGTTAGATGGAGGTACTGAGGCATTTTTTCAATCTTGTTTTTAGTTTGGTGTGTCTATATATTAGACTTTATGGAATTTATATATTCTTATTTGGATATTTAATTATAGTTTCTTTTTCTTTGGGATGATTAATGTGTATTTATATAAATGATTCAGACAATTTCTTTTTATTTTGACTTCTTTGATTTATTCTTTTATTTATTTTATTTTATATGGTATTGCATGGACATCCAATGTATAAATGATCCATTTCAGATTCTAGGTAAATAATTTTCTATTTTTTAACTCTAATTTGAGGTCCAAATCATTCCCAAACTACGTATCATATGCATAGAAACTAGTTTCCAACCCATTGGGATTGGGAACACCCTTTGGTCCCAGTAGAAAGCTGTTTTAGGTGACGTTTCAGGTTATCCTAGGTTGGTTCATTTCATAATGTGTTTTTTTTACCTATGCATAACGAATTCCTTGGGTATGTTATATAAAAATAATATTAGTTTAAACTTCATTCAATACATAATTGCAATTCATAAAGGTATAACCAATTGTTTTATTTTTTGTCTGATCCTAGGATAAATATTCTTGGACTCATAATTACATGATTTGAGTATCATGGATTGGTAACACATGGGTGTAAGATGAGTTAGTAGTTAGTTTAAATATATGGTGAAATTCACATTTATAAGAGATGTTTTTGAATACCTTGTTTTCATAGGATACTATGACTTAAGATCAACCTTCTAAGGCTTATCTTAATGATTAGTTATGTTTGATAATCTTTAGATAGAATATGGGATATGTTCATATATGAATTTTTTAAAATATATAAGGTAGTTAGTTAGGAATTAGATTCATGCGTCTTAAATATGTGGGTCATAATGTCATTTAATGATACACGATAGTGTAAAGTGATCCTTCCTAGTGTAAGGATAAGGATAAAGTGGGATTAGAGTTCAATACCTCTATAAATATTTTAGGGTGTTAGACTTATAGAATGGATTATGAATTTTGATATATTTTATGGATAATTTGTCTTTACAAATTACATATAGCTAGGTTATTAAATTCTAGTCATACCTAGTGACTAGTTACACTTAGGGGTGTATTTGGGTATGGTATAGACCACAGAAAGGTGTGGGAAACCTTGATAAGTTTTTCTGATGGGTCATGGATTAGGTCTTATAATGTGACAATTTATATTGTTGAGAGATGGAGATGTTGTGTGGTTTTCCAGGTATGAATTGACCAAAGAAATTTTATAGATCATTTCATGACTACTGAATGAGATGATGTCTCCATGCTATTACAATTAAATGGATGAGGGGCTATAAGGATTGTAGTAAAATTTAGATAGATAAGTGATAGTGTGAGATACATTAATGAATGGTGAGTGTGTTAACAAAACAACTAGATTCTAAAAAATTCAAAAGAGATGAGTGTATTAGTAAGATTTAATATGGATCGTGAGAGTACTTCAACTGGGGTGAGTTTTTCATTTAAAAAATTCATAAACTTTCTTGAGTAAAAATGTTAAATTTTTAGTTTCTTGGAATGTAATATGTTTTTAATAGTACGTGGGTTTCTAGTTATGATATTTATCCATCTATAATTTTGTATTGAGAAGATAGATAACTGATATAATTGGATCATAGTAGTGTTGAGTATCAAACTAGTCATATACCATATATATAGACTCATGGGATGGGTCTATATAGCTAACGAGTAGAGATATTGAGTTCTAATGTTTTGATAATGGTAAAATACAGTATAATTTGAACTCAGAGATTTAGGATAAATAAAACACAATAGTGGTGAAAAAATTATCTATTTATCAAATAGAAAGGACCCTCGTTAAGGAAGAGTTTTTTTGTATGGTGTGTTCAATGTATCTGTGCCTGTGGTGGTTGTACTTTTATGTCTATGCTTGGATACAAGAAGAATAAATGTGTCTAGAAAGTGGAAAATAAATTAGTGTGGGTATCCATATAGTTTTATTAGGTGATTTTAGTGAATTCAATAACTAATGGAACTTGAAAATTTGAAAAACAATTTGTGTCAAAAGAGGGATTTGGTGAATGTTGGTACCATTGGAAAATGTGAAGATTTATGCAATGGATAGAGGCTTCATGGGATTGATTCAATCATAGAAGGAGGCTTAAAATTATGGATGTGGATGATTAAATGATTCTAAATTATATCTTATAGAATATGATATCCAAACATAAACTAGTGACATAAACTATTAGTGTTTAACATTAGGTAACGGAGGATTCATGAAGGTTACCAAGACTAGGACATCGTTTATGAGTCATCTCCATGAAATCACTATCATTAAATGTTTTAAACTATAGTTGGTGTAGTGGGGTATCAGCTATAAGGTTTCACACATGATCAAGTATGGGAATTTATGAATTGATAAAATCATAACCTTAAAGGAATGATTGGATTTTATTATGGATTAGATCTTGAGGTATCTAGAAATTAAATAGTTCTAAAACGTTAATAATAGAATTGAAAAGAACATAAATAGTGGGAGCATGGATATAAGTAGTGAAATTAGATATCAATTACTACTTTAGACTAAGAAATACGTATGAGGAGGATTCTTCAGACTGAGATGTAGTATAGTGGGTATTCTTTAACTACTCGTACTTTTATATGTTAGTAAATAGAATTTAATTTTAGAAATTTATAAACCTAGTATGAGGATGGTTTTCAAAATTTTAATTGGATTGATGGTGTATTTTCTTTGGTGCCTTTCTGAAGTTAAAAGTGATTTTTTAGACATGGAGGCTCTCCCAAGAACATATGGGGATAATTTTAATCACCATCAAGAGAGAATGAGGCATTAAAAGGGGTTGTATACCCCACCTAAGTCTATGTGAAATCCCACTGGTAATATTGTGGGTTGGGTAGTTTGTATATCCCACTAATCCATCCTTTAGATTCCCAGTATCAGGCTATCGAGAACCCATTGAGATTCTGATGAGAGCCACTAAAATTAGGAAGTTTTTGTTATAACCTCACATAAGTGGGTTGAAATTCAATAATTGTCATTCTTTTTTACACAACATCATGTATTATAGTGTCCAGATAGTCGTGGGTGGGAAGGGTGATCCTTCACTCTTTTTTCCTCCCTCTGCTTTACTTACTTTGATTTATGGTATTATGCAGTGGGTTGATTCATCAATTTTGGTAAGAATATCTTATCTTCCTTCATCCATTAATTATACCTTCATTTACACTATATATAGAGGAATGATTTTAGGAATTAGAAAGTGATTCCCCTTAAATAAAAATTTTTTCAATCACATTCTTCATTCTTTTTTCGTAGTGGTTTGAGAAGACTTGAGAATAATGGACACATAAAGTTTCACATCTTGTAGGGAAGGTAATCCATATATTGAGTTTTATTTGGGTTTTTATTGTATCAGAATAAAATTGATGAGTGAATGGGTGTCAAAAAATGGGGTTGTTCCCATTGAATGTTCAAATGCATGAGGACGTTGGTTCTCACTCTATTTGATTAGGTTTCAGTGGGTAGAAGTCACTTGGTGAGTCTTAACATGATTATTACTTATTGAATAAATTGTAAATTAAATGTTTTCTTGGATAAAAATATTTTATAATTAATCTATGTGGCCCCTTAATTAAGTTAGGGGACTATAGAACCAAATTAGGAATTATGTGAGATTATACGATGATGAAGTGTTCATGAAAAAGGTAATAACTCTTTATCAAGGTGGGTGATCCCAAATTTTACCTCTTGACATGTGTTTTCACATATTTTTTGAGTTGTATATTGTGATAAGTTAGGGATATGAACCTAATATGGAACCAAATAGGGTTCCAATGTGTGAAGTGTGACTAGGGAGGTTTTGTAGGATCATAATTTTTCTTTTGTGTGTTATTCTCTGACTATGTATCCATTGATGGTTATGTGGATTGTAGTGACTCGGGTCTTACTTGAGTGAGTCTTAACTAAATATTGAGTGTCACAATACCTAATATTCCCTGGCAGTAAAATTTTTCATATTGTATGACTTTGGAAATATTATTTAATTATTATACTCATTCAAGGTTATAGTTTTCAGCCTCAGGTTGAGCTTATGGGGAATTTCTAGTATAGAGTAGCCTCAAAAATAATATATTATTCATAATATATTATTTTTAGTCCTCGCATACTTAACAATAGGGAATTGATTATGTATATGTAATGGAGAGTTATATGGGAAAATGTATACAATGGTTTCATTAAAAATAGTGTTTTTCTTTATGGGTGGGATGATGTTCATTCGCATCAATGTTCTCAAGGATTTCTTATTGTGGAAAGAAGAATTATTTTCTTAATAGTAAAATTTTAAAAGTATTTATTAATACATTGATGGGTGATTAAATGTATAAACAAAGACATAGTTCCAATATAATCAAATTTATCTAAATTAATTTGTTTATCCACATGAACCCTTGGAATTAAACATGTTAATATAGAGGAGTTATTGGAGGGGATAGATGAACTAACCCATGGGATCGATGCTGAAATCAGATGAGAACATAACCATCATAAATGAGTGATCTTTTATCAAGGTAGGGCTTTATACTATTTCAAATTTAACAAATAATTCCATTCTTTTTCTTGATTGAAGTTATTTGTAATCTTGGTGGAGACTTTAATGAAAAAGATGATTAAAAGTTTGATAATAGATAAATAATTATCTATGATGAAACTATAATGATTGTAATATGGAATTTTCGTGTGGGTGTATGGTGTAATTCACTATTAAATATTTCATATAATGAAATGAATTTAACATAGGGTTATTGAACACAATGATGGATTATCTCTTAAGTAAAATAATTCAAATTTGGTAACTGAATATTTGATTCAGTGAGTTATCTTTTTTATTTTATTTTTGGATAATAGATTTTGATTTTGGTGAGATATTTACTTCCATATTATTATCTCTAACATTGTTCTTTATGGTTGTGTGATTTTCACCTAAAATCAAAAAATAATGAAGGTTTGATCATTCTCTCCTATTATATCTCTCTCTTACCCCTCTTTCATAAATTTTATCACATTATTATGAAATTAAAATGGGACATCGACCTTATTCTGGGAATACAGTGATGAATAGAGATGTTTTTGGGGTTCCAGGAAGTGGCTCAAATATGTGGAAGTCTTAGGCGAGCAGTGAAATACATAGTTATAGTCAAAGTGAGGGTGAGGCGATGGTAGCTTGGTATGAGGTCAGGAGAAATGACGTGAGGAAGTGAGGCATAGAGAGTAAAAATAGTGTGATGTTGAGGAGAAAAACGGTGGTAGTGGAGGACGTCCAACCTCACATGGCATCTAGCGATAACGACACTAGAGTTGACCACATATATGGATGGAGGGTTGGAGGTTATTTTTATGGGTACACCATGGAACACGAAGTTTAGGGGTGTGAATGATACTCTAAACACACCTAGTTTTCTGATCTAGTTAGGATAAAATGACATTCCACCTACCACAATGTAATAAAATATGTGTCTGACCCGACTGCATGGTTCAACTGATTAGTGGGGTAAGATTTGGTAAGTCTTGAACTAGACCACATTGAGATGTCGCACAAACATAGATTCATACAAAGAAACCACCCACACCAATGCACCATGTGGTCTACCAAGGGCCAACCACATGGCCCATTCGTCCCAAGCCATTGAGGTTATGTTTTTGGTAAATTTCCCCCTAGTGTGTATTTTAGTAAAAACAAAATAGCCTATATGAAGTGTTTTTATATATTAATACCAATTTAATAATACATTTTTATATCCAATGGTATTTATAGGTTAGATAAAAAGATCTTAAATTTAGCTCCATAGGTTCACGTGATTTAATCTTAATGATCATAGTGTTCTTAGTGTTTTCAACCCTTCCAGGATATGAGGTTATGTTAGAGTGTGGGTTTCCCCAAAAATCTATAAATAGGATCGTTACTTACAAACACATAATCATGGTGTGGTTTCCTCTACTTGTGGATCAAATATGTTTCATTCCCCCTCCCCAACATACATGGGGTGCAGAATCCTCTATCTACAGAGTTGGTATTCATCTATGTAAAGAGATCAAATGAGGTGTGTGATCCTTCATAAGATTTGGTATCCCCTACTACCATAGGTAATATTGTCCTCTAACATAATTCTAGGATGGTCATATCAATTTCTTCACATTTTTAGTTTGGATACTTAATCGTTGGTTCTGTATTGATACAATGGTATGGGGAAATACACCCTCGACTAATGCTCATACTTCAACTATAATCAGGATCCCCTTAATGGATTATGATGGTGGTGTAAAATTAGATAGGCTAAGTAGTATATATTTCTTCAGGACTTTTGACTCCTTACATCATTCTAGTTACCTTTGAGATGTGATATGTAGTTTTTTAGCAGATTTTGTCTTTGTGAACTTTTAGGTGTTATGATCTCCCTAATTATCTTATATGGTATGGAATTAAAGGGTCATAGATGATATTAATGATCCTTTCTTTATATATTAATACTTTTAGATTTATAACATATAAAAATGTTCCTATCTTATTCTATTACAATCTTCTCACTCATACTATGAGTTTTGGGCTCATAGTTTTATTTGGTTCTCCCTCTATGGGTTTTGGGGCATCCAACTAAGTATTGTTATACTCACCCCAGCACAGGCCTTATACCCACACATAGGGTGTCTATGTAAAATAAATATAGGTGTAGATATGGTATTGGTATATGTAGAGATGTTTTTGTTTTGTTTATATATGTGTATTGGTGATTTTTTGAATCACTGGTGGATATTGGTGTTCCATAATAGTGTACGTAGTAATTTAAACTAAAGATCATTCCAGAAGTACATGAAGGAGGGAAAATATTTCTTATGTATTGTACATGTCAGATTCAGAGGATTTCCAGATGTAGAGTTACATAGGAATTATATTTATGGTGATGTATTTATACATATTGTCTCGTGAATGTGTTGTATTCTATTTAGTTTATTATATATATATATATATATCCTATGAGGATTTATGTTTATTTATGATTTAGTGATATATATTAGTTACATGTTGATATAGCCTAAGGCCTATCATATTGTATGTTATGAATACTCACTTCTAGTCACCATCCACTGGCTTATTGATCCCAATATAAGGGTGTAATTATTGGCGTACCGCTGACCTAGGTAGGTCCTTAGTGGGTTGGTACTTTTTAGAGTGGAATCAAAGTAGGTTTTTCCTAGTGAAAAAGTTTTTAGTTAGAATTAATATAAGAATCAGTTTTAAAATTTTGTGAAATAATGTTAAAGGGGTCTTGAAAATGGTTATTAGACCAGGGATACTAGCATGGGTGTGTAATCTGACGTGTATTTATAAAAATACTTTAATAACCTATTAGTAGATCCAGTGTAATAAGATATTGGTTTCATGGTACTTGTTATATGGTAAATTCATCATATAGTGGTCAATTATTATTTCCCATGTCATTTTTATATCAACTCATCTAGATATGAACCAATACTTAGGGGTTCATTCTCTTAAATGAATAATGTTACCCATTTATAGATGGATTGTGTATAAAGGAAGGGTTATAATGAGATAATGATTATATTTGGTCCTCTCTCAATTGATTTTTGAGTGATGAGATTTTGTTTTTAGATACCCAGTTGAAAAATGTTACCACCCCATGATTTGATATAGTTTCCCTCCCTTTTATTCCAAGTGCATATTTTTAGTCTGGAGAAGATAATAGTTCCCATACAGTTGGTCAATACAACTTGTAGACTAAGTATTATACATGTGTTCTAAAACATAGTATTCATTAGTTTATGAGGGTAGGTTTACCCTTTGTGTAAAAGGATTTGGTAGAGTCTAAGACTCACTTTTGAATATAGTTTGGACTTTTGTTGAGCATATGATGATTATTTCATTGTTTTCCCTATACAACACCATAATATGAGAATGGATGATTTTTATATTGAAATCATGATATGAAACTCTATAATGGTTAGAGTTTGAGATATTTTCTAAGATGTAGTTTTATCTAAGAATGTTGAATTTTCATAATGATTGTACAGACAAGTCCTAGTAAACATTAAGGTATGTGGAAATCACAAAGTGATTATTGGGTGTATTTTGAAATAGAATTGATTGAGAACAGTGGCTTGAGGGAATATAGTGGAGGAATAGTTTTAGATATGTTGTTATGTTTTCATTAAACACCACTTGTGATAGAGCCACATAATTGATCATTAGCAAATTGGTAATCCTTGGTATAGATGTACCCCATCTATAGGAGAAAGTTAGGTTTTCACATAAAGATATCTATAGTTGTGTTGTGGTTGAACCTCCATGATGCTGATTGTTATGTGGTTAGAAATCTCCTTTTCAAGGCCCTTGTAGTGTGGGAGAATTTTAGAATAGATGAAACATCAATATTCTCCCACAATTACTATAGTTTTTTAGTTTAATACAGTGTTGAGTGATAAAAGTCATAGTATGGGATGACATGCATAGGAGAAGCCTGCGGTCAGAATATAGTAGCTGAAAATTAAAGTAAGAATTGCATTCATTCTTCATGGACCCTCGTAATAGTTGATACCAATATAATATAATCATCATACATCATTTTTTAGAGTTATAGATTTATTTTGAACCCCATGTCTAGATGTTCATCAGTTATATAGTATCCATATATAGTGATTGTTTCCCACTCTACAATTCTAGTAAAGTGATATCATCACTTTTAGGGATGATATTAGAGAGTATTAGTTTATTCAATATTTAAATTTTTAACTTGATCAATTCATAGATCCCAATAACTTCCTTGAGGAGAAGTGTTTGAAAAACATTTTTATGTGAATTCACTCTTTTTGGGTGTGATTAGGGGAACAAACCCTCCTGTAGATTATGTCGACTACCCATCAGATGGTATATATGGATTTATACTCTAGGTGGATGGAAGATTAATTCATTTCTAGTAAACGTGGAAGAATTAATGAATTATTCCAATGGGAACCTCATGGTTATCTCTTATTGAGAGATCTATGTATGTGTAGGAATCCATTATTAATATATTTTTTGTCTGTTGATGATTGGAATGGTGCTCAGCCTTTTGGAATTTACAATAATGTTAATTAAACCCTTTTATGAATCAGTTCATAAAGGAACATGTTGGGAATTCGAGGAACTTTAAATTTTTATATCATTAGTGTCCAAGTTGTTCAACAAACTCTCGTATCATAGGAATCATAATCATGGGGTAGAATTAGATTTTTTGAAGATAATTCCATATATTTTGATGATATGTTGGTTGTTCAATAACAACATGGTAGATAATGATTCTAGTAATGGAATCTGCATCTAAAATATGGGGTAGGTGTATGAGAAGTTAGTTTTCGGAGTAGTGATTCCTTTAATAAAATATAGATATGCTCTTACCTTTGATCAATAGTGGTATTCTCACACTCATACCTTGTTTGAGAAAGTTCCACAATAGTGATTTCAAATTAGTAGTCATCTATCCGTTGACGTTCTCATGTGATATACCAAAATTGTTTTCTTGAAGGTGAAGATCATGTCACCCTCTTTTCTAGGTTGATAGTTGTCTTATCTAGGTGTTCATATTATATATCATAATGTTCATCCTGATTTTATATCACCTAGTGGATCACAACCCTAAGTTTGGAATGTCCAATTAATCTTCAAGGGTATATCAATTATATAAAATCTCTTTAAATGAGGTTAATGAGGTTTTATTAGTGGGTTTTTTATTTTAGTTGGTTAGGTAGGTGTTATCAGGGGGTATAGAGCCAATAGAGTTGGGTAATCCAAATGATCACAACGGACTACTTTATATTATGAAGGATTGGGCTGCGTGATAGGAAGTGGTGTGTTGTTGTGAAGTTTAATGAAGTTGTTGTTGATCCATAAATTCTCATTAGTAGATTTTGTGAAAACTTGATAGCCAAAAAACCAGATTATCTTTGATAGTGATTGTGACCATATTAGATATTGATAAGTTAATTATTGAATCATGTGAATGTTTTTATACAGGTTTATCAATAAGGCCCATGCTTCTCTCGATCCATGATCTAGAAACAATGGTAATAGAGCCTCATGTTAGATTTTGTTCCCTAGAACCAACTTGTTTAGTATTGTATTATAAGATTTTCTTAATTAAAGAACATTTCTTATCATATATTTATTATTATTATTAATTATATTTTTATGTGATAATGCCCTTAAAATATATATTATGCTTAAAGGTCATAGGATTTCCCCACTATAATGGGAACCTAGAGGTTCCGCAACATTATTATTAAACCTTATTTTATGTTTGGGTGATATTGTCTAATGGGGCATAGAAAATATATTCTATCAAGGGTAGGAGGCACATAAGAAAATGAGACATATTCTCATTGTGTTCTCCCTTGGTAATATTTTAGATGAAAAGTTAGGAGAAGAGGTCCATTAATAAGAAATCCACATTTCTATGTGTCTATAGAACCCCTATTTTCCCATAAGTACACATTTATTTATATATTTTACATATTTAAAGTGTTTGGTGATGTTTGGGAGGGTTTGGAGGACTTTTGGAATGTTTTTTGGTCTTTTCTAGAGGTTCATAGTTTGAGCATGGTTAGTAAAAATCATACAACACCTCCAAAAAACTATGAAAAGTGAGGTAGCAGGATTTGGGTCTTTTCATGGTTTAGACACACGATGTGGAAACTGATGAGAAACTATACATTTTAGTACAGAGTTTTGGTGCATGGTTATTGCACGGTTTTCCTAACCATGCACCCTAACTGTTCATGGATAAAAGTTAGGATATAAAATTGTGGATCTAACTATATTTTTTCCCTAAATGGTTTATTTCTACCTAATATAACCCAAACACAAATTAATCTCTTCCCAAAGGCTATGGAGACCATTCATCTTGATTTAGGATCAATTCGTTTCTAGATATTGGGGTGTTGAATCTTGGATTCCTAGGTATGTCTCTGTTCTTGGTTGTTTTTCCTTAGATTCTTCTTATTCCTTATATTAGATTCATTGATCTAATATATTGGGATAGATTCATGGTGTGTGATTATAATCATGATTATATATGGGTTTTTAGATGTTATTTAATAATATCTAAGTTATGCTTTTTGAGTTTCAAACCAATTTTTTTGAATAATTTTTGTTGTTCTTAATTTTCGATATAGTTTCTGAGGTAGGGGATTCACTATTGAATACACTTATTAAAATTGACTATTTTTATTGAAATTGATTGTGAAATTTTTGTTCAATTCATTATGTAAATCCTATTTTTTAAGGTTTATGTAATTATGAAAATTTTATGTTTTGGTGGAAAGTGAAAGTGGTAACACAATTTTAAAATAATGATTTTAAAATGGTTGTCTGGTTTTGATGTATGGAAACATGTTTGAAATAAAAGGATAGTTTTTTTGAATTTTTTTGGAAAATATTGTGGTGGAATGGTTATTGGATTAAATGGTTAATCATGAGTTTAATGGGATGGATAATGGTCATAAAGTACAACCATTAAAGGTAAGGGGTATGGATGTGAAGTTCCACCATCAATGGTAACACAAAGCTTGAGTGTATGAGTGTGGGGTTGTGTGAAATGGAATGGGTTATCCTAAATGAATTTAAAAAATGTTCAAATGACTTGTTTGTTTTCTTTCCTTCAAAATATATTAGTTTTTTCTTTGAGGAAATTTTTTTAAATTATTTTATATAAAAAAATTAAATAAATGTGATAACATGTTCCATACAAGTGGCATGAGTAGGGAAGTCATTTGAGAAAAACCTACGAAGTTTTAAACTCACCCCCTACTCAGAAACTTTGCTGTATTTATAGATATAATTTATTGATAGATAGGTAAAGTAAAAGTATCTCAGTTCATAAGTGATGCATCATAATACTTCGCTCATGTCTTATGGAGTTCGAGATTGGAGCATTTTGGTGGGTATGGAGTTTATGTCTTAGAGTCTTTGAGATTTATTGGTTTTGTCTTCAACTTTGTAAATCTAATTTTTTTTATATAGTTGTAGTTTTTTGTTTTTGTTATTTTAGTATCATATTGGGATTTATAACATTTTTTCATGCATCATATAGTGTTTCTTTTGTTAAGGTATTCTTTGTTCGGTTGTTTTCTTTTCAAATGGAAAATCATCCCCCAATTGTTAATAAAGACGTTCAAAATAATTTCATCTTTTAGCTTCTTGTGTATGTTTCTTAAGGAAACGTAATGCCCTTCTACCTTTATAAGCCAATGGGGATGGGAGGTAAGTTAAAATTGGTACCAGTATTGGAGGTACATTTTCATTTTGGGACAAATGGTATTGGTTTTCAGTCTAAGAGTTGATAATAATTCTAGTTTCGTCATAGAGTTTTCATGATAGTAAGGAATAGGATTGTAAATACTTCAAATGTAGAGCATAAAAAGGTGTATCTAACCAATTTATGTTGAAATTCAGGTTTCAAGGGAGTTGGGTAGATAAGTGTTTTGAGAAAATTATAGGATTTGTTACCTCATTGTCATGTGTTCAGTCAATGAGAAGAGCATGACAAGAAATGATTGAAATGAAATTTCATTAGAAGTAAATATTTCAATTTCACTAATGATTTATGATTTGGTGAAAAAAATGATTTTTGAAAAGGTTTTAAAAAATTAAAATGTGAGATTTTGAAAATACACGGTAATAGTATTTTGAAAATGGTTTGGTTTTCAAAATCATGGTGCAATTTTCAAAAATTGATCAAAAGTGTACGAATGGTTGATTGTGGAAAGCCAAATTTTGATATCTGTGATGTGGTAAATTTTAATTTCTAAGCCTTCAGTTTTAAGAGAGTGATACTTTTGGTGTTTGTTTTTTTATAGAAAAATGGCACCCAGTAGGCATCGTAGAAACTAACCGGAATAAACTTCTGAGAATGTGGTTGCACCAAATCTATATGTGAACCAACAGCAGGTTCAAAGTATATCCCAATATTTTTAAGATATGGATAAAGGAAATAGAAGGGATGAACCAAGTAAAGTGGATCATTTTATTTTGTTCTAAAAGCAGAATCTACTCATATTTTAAGTTGATTTGGAACCAAAGAAAATATAGGTGTGGATGAATAGGATGAATCGAATTTTGATTTCCTAGTCACACCAACTAATCTAAAATTCAAGTTCAAAATTTATATGTTGGATAATCTTACATTCCAATGGTTTGATTTAGTAGTTTAGGCTAAATTGGAATAGGTCATTACATGGGAGAGTTTTGAAGAATTATTCAACAAACAATTTTCTCCTCACATGTTCAATATTTCTAGAAGAAAATAATTTTTGAGCTTGAAGTATTAAAGGCTCTTATTGATAGAGTATTTAAATAAATTCATTAATTTAGTTAGATTTTCATAATAATTTTCTTCAGTGTTTCCTTGAATGCATTCATTTTTTAATCAGGGTTAAGTCCATATATTCTATTGAATATTTTCATGATTTGTATAATGGATTATATAGAGATAGAAAATTCCATCACATCATCAAATAAAGTGTAATTACAGGTTGAGTTAATTCTATATCTTCTAATAAAATAATTAAAAATTACATGTGAAGATCATATCCCTCCAATTCTGGTATATTAAGGTAGTCTATTAATCTATTGTTTTCATTGGATTGTGAAGTTTGGATCATGTAAAGAAAAGATTACACCATATATAAGACTAAAATAAAAGTTTTCATACCAACAAATTATGATTACGCTCAGAACCAAAAAGTGGTATCAAAGAATTCAAATGTTAAATTTATAAATATTTATTATTCATTAAATTATTGAATGAGTTTGAATTAAATTTTACTTAAAATAATTCATTTTAATAATCGAAAATCACCATATCTTCTTTTTCTTATTCTTTATAACACAAAAAATAACTATTTAATAATTAAAAATGAATAATCCAATGAAGATTTCCGTCTAGAGGTATCAAATTATTTTCCTAGATAAAAAAAGTACATGTTATGTACTCCTAGAGTTTATGTTGTGTACTTTTTCTTTTAGAATCGTATATTTCTCTTTTGGGTTATATTCAGAAAAAATCATATATAAGTTCTTAATACATCTAGTAAAAATGTAAATATAGGAAGACTGGCACACAACATAAATAACTACACATCGTGTAACCACTATACAAAATGTGTAGTCTCCATTATGTCACGGTTGAGTAGACATGGTTTGAAAAGCATATCATATATCAGATACACTACATAGGGACTGAAATTCCATGCAATCTAATGTTACATGTCATGTATTCCTATTACACCCTATATACCCCAAACACATCCATGGTATCCTACACTACCAGATTAGGGAATGTGTTTTGGACATGTGTAGAAGTCAAGTACAGGCCATGTACTTTCGTACATACTGTATAGTATACTACCGAAAGTGTTTTTCAATTTTTCTAGGAAGAAGAATAAAATGAATAAGTGAAACTATTGATAATGTGTTCTATATGTAATTTATTTTATAGTACATGTCATGTCATAGGATTAACAACTGTATATTAAATAATTTACATGCCAAAAAATTTATAAACACATGACATTTTCTCTAAGTAAACTTTTGTACTACATTAATTTTAGATGAAGTTAATATTTTTTAAAATTATATATGATGTTGAGTTTAGTACGGTTAATTGGAATTAAGATAAACTAAATTGATTAAGATAATTCATGGGGTGTTGTATTAACTAAAGAATAAATCAGAGTAATTGATCATAAAATTGAAAATGTATTCTTGTTTCTTGATGCATAGATGATCAAAAGATTGACCAACCCTTTTTTGGGATTGGTTTATTTTAATTTATTATGGTAAAATTATTATTGATGAAATATATTTCATTCCCTAATCCTTATTATGTATGATCCTATGCTCCATTGGTTTCTTTTATGTAAACTCCCTTTATCCAAATATATTTGATCCTATCACCTAAATGCGAGTAAAAGCTTATGTAAGGATGAATCTCTCAAGCAAGTGGAGGCGGTCCAAGTCAAGGAGCTGAGGAGAAACCAGTCGAGTAAATTCATAGGTTCCAAGGTGTAATACTTCAACATGAAATAAGATATGATTCAAGGTGTTCCCCCCTATGGTCAAGGATTATTTTATCATTTATTAGATAAACTAACCACTAAAAAAATATCATGATCACTACACTTATATTTTGTTTCTCTTAATACCATGGTTGATTTTTATGTTTGTGAATGTTGTGTAATCACCTAATTAAATTAATTAATAAGAATCCAAGATATAAAGAAATATAATTGTATTATATATAAATGTTTTATCATAAATGGTTATTCACTTAAGTAAAATCCACTTAATATTAACAAGGCATGTAAAAGGATATAATTAAATTTATGCATAAGGATAAAAATCCTTCAAATAAAATATTAAGTCAGTTTATCCTTCCACTACATAAGTTATAATCAACCTCATAGTTCAAATCACTTGACTAACCAAAGTTGGGGTACTTTTAATTATCGTGTAAATTTTGGCTTCGAGTTTTGGGTTGACAAAAATTAGTTTACTTTAACGGTTGACTGTCTAAGGAGGACTTGGTTTAACTAAGAGGAAAAGGTTGATGGAATAATAAAATAGGATTTCATGATTGGGGATTCCACTCAACAGATCAAGTAACTATGAATTAATATATTTTTAAAGTTAAGCCTGCCTAAAACCCTTAAAATATATTTTCATACCCAAGTCTAGTTTATAAGAAGATAATATGGATCTTTCCACTAGATTTTCAATGAGACATTATCTTCTGAAACTAATGGTGAGGGTTATTAGGTTTTTAAAATAGTGGGAGATTAATATGAATTTAATTAATATAAAATTCATTAATCTATTCTTTAATTAGAAAAACTAATAATAATATTCTCTTCAATTGTATAAATAAAAAATAAATCAACGTTGAAAACATTATTGTGATCTATACTAGAGAAGGATAAAAATCTCATTGGCACAAATTTTTAGGAATGGTATAGGTTCTTGAGAATTATACTATGCCATGAACATAAATTTTACATGTTGGAAACCCAACTTCCCAAGTCACTTTCTAGAGAGGCTAGTGAAGAAGAGGTATCTCTCTATATAGAGCATGTGGATGATGAAATGAATGCCCAATGTTTTATGTCATCCTATTTTTCCAATGATCTATAAAAGTATTATGATAGTATGGATGTGTATAACATAGTTTCTCACCTTTAGGGTCTCTATTAAGATAAGGTGATATTAGATAGATAAGAGATCTCAAATTCACTATTTACATGAAAGATTGGAGAGTTAGAACCAACTAAGGCACATGTAGTTAAGATGATAGATTACCTTTAGCACATGGGAATCTTATGTTTTAAGAACCCTAATGACATGCACAAATATCTCATTATTTCTTCACTATCCAAACACTTATTTAGTTTTATTGTGAATTATAATATTATCGATATTGAGAATACACTATCAAAACTTATTAATATTATAATCCAGGTTGGTAAAGGCAAGCGTCATAAAAAACACACTATCCTTATGGCGAATAAGAAGAATATGAACAAGGAAAAGGGGCCAAAGATTTATACCATGTTTAATTCTCTAGAGAACTATCCCTCTAAAAAGAAGAATATACAGATTCATGGAAAGGAATGAGATGTGTTATGTTTTTCAAGTGGAAAGTAGGGACACTATAAGAGAAATTGGACCCAGTCAAAGAAGTAAGGGGAATATTTAGGTTTTTTCATTATCAAGTTTAATATTTCTATATCTAAGGGTTAGATTAAATACTGCATATGGTTCTTACATTTCAATCTAAATACATGAGACTGGTTGACTTCAGAATATTTCAAAAGGTGAGGTGGATCTACAGGCTTCCAATGGAGCAAGTTAATCTCCTCTAACTATTGGAAACTATCATCTCACAATGTTGACGTGATTGATTTCAGTTTTAATGAAATTTTATTTTGTTTATTGTGATACCAAGAGCATTATTTCAATTCCATTCTTAGATATGGATGGATTTATTTTCATATTTGAAAATAAAAACTTTATACTTTTATATATATATATAATATGGTATGGTATGGAACAACTAAATAATGTCCTTTATTTATTAATTTCAAAAACTAGATATTGGAAATTGATCATGAAACTAATACGTGTGACTCATATGACATCTAATTATTGCATCATCATCTTGGTCATGTAAACAAGATTCATTTGATAAACCACTATAAATATGGTCCTTTAGACTCTTTTGATCTAAATCCACTCGAAATATTTCACGATTGTTTACAAGGAAAAATAACCAAACCACCATTCAATGGTTAAGGTGAAAGGTCCATATATCTTCTTGAATTATTACACACTAATGAGTGTGGACCTTTTAAAGTATAATTTAGAGGAGGACACTCATAATTTAGTACTTTTACTGATGACTTTATCATGTATGGTTATATCTACTTAATGAGGTATAAGTCTATATCCTTTGAAATATTTAAAAAGTTCAAGAATTAGGCTGAGAATCATCTTTGTAAGAAGATAAGAAATTTAAATCATATTGAGGTTATGAATATATTAACGAAGAATTTATATAATTTCTACGATATTGTGGTATTTTATCTCAACTCACTCCACCTTATACACAATAGTGGAATATTTTTATTGAAAGGAGGAACCGTACCTTGTTTCACATGGTAAGGTTGATGATGATTAATGTAAGTCTTCAATTATCCTTTTTGGGATATTCCTTATAGAAGGAATTACACTTACTATGTTGAGTACCAAATAAATAATAAAATGGTATTTCCATCAATTTTTGGAGTGTAAAGAAACTTTTTTTGTGACATGTTCATGCATAGGGTTACGGGGAATTTTTTATGGAAAAATCAAGAAACAAACTAGCACTCCAAAGCATGAAGCATGTCATATTAGGGTATCCCAAGAAAACGCAAGGTTGATATATATATAACCCTTCATATAATAAAGTAATGGATAAAATAAATTTTATAATTATTGAAAGGATGATCATCCCCGATGAGGATGTTAGGATCTAGAATAACATTGATGAATTTTATTCTAAATATATGCAAGATTTGGTATAGGAACCAATTCCATATATACCCATGGAAAATGTTGTCCCTAAAACACAAGTGTTGTGTAGGTTTATAATAAATGTAAGGGAACTAGGGAGATATGGTTTTCTATTCATAGATGACGGTGGCTCATTATTGGTTAAAAATGATGATCCTATCTCATATAAGGAGGCATAAGAGACATCATAGGATAAAATATGGAAAGAATTCATGAATTCAGAGATGGATTCCATATATCAAAACAATGCTTAGGTTTGGATCGATCTTCCAATTCATGTAAATCATGTTAGTTTTAAATGATTATTCAAGAGAAAACTATATGTGGAAGATAAAGTAAATACCTATAAAGCATGGACAGTGGCTAAAGGGTTTAGAAAATATCAAGTAATTGAATATGACAAAACCTTTTATCTAATTTCGATGTCAAAATCCAACAAAATATTACATTCCATAGCATCTTACCATGAATTTAAGATTAAGAAATTTCCTATAAAAATTTATTTCTTTAATGGGGACCTTCAAGAGGATATATAAATGACACAGCCAAAAGGGTTTGTGACTCTAGGAAATTTCAAAAATGTATAAAAATGGAAAAGTCCCATTTATGGATTAAAGCAAGAATCTATGTCATAGAAGATTCAATTCGATGAATCCATAAAGTAATTCGGATTCATTATGAATGAATGTGATCCATGTGTTTCCAAGTAGTTTAGTGGGAGCTCAGTTTTATTAAGTAGTATATGTGGACTATATATTACTAATTGGAAATAATATACCCACCTTACAATTGTTTAAGGAATGGTTGAGAAATTTATTATACATGAAGAACATAGGTGAAGAAGCCTACATTCTAGGGATCAAGATCTTTCATGATATATCCAAGAGGATGCTCGGACTGAGTCAAGGTATATGCATTGACTAGATAATGAATATAATTAATATAGAACAATCTAATAGAGGATTGGTTCCTGTGTCACATGGTATACATCTTTCTAAGAATATGTGTCCCCAGAAACATGAGGAATGAAAGATAATGATAAAGATTCCATATGATTATTTGATAATGTCTATCATGTATCAAATGTTATGTTTGAGGCTTACTATTTATTTTTCTTTGATTGTGGTAGGAAGATATCATGTAGATCCATCTGAACAGCATTGGACTACTGTTAAGACTATCCTTAAGTATCTAAGTTGATCTAAGGATTTTTTCCTATTGTATGGAGGATATGAAGAACTAGTCATCAAGGGTTATACAGATTCTAGTTTTTGGATAGATCAAAATGATCTAATTTCACATTTTGGATATATATTTTTTCTCAATAGAGGAGTTGTGAGATGGAACAGTTCAAAGTAGCTAGTTTTCCTTGATGTTATATAATATTCTAAGTATATTGTGGATTGTATTGTAACTAAGGAATTAGTATGGATTCAAAACTTTTTCCAATATCCTAAACTAATACCCAGTAGAAAATATCCTATCACACTTAAAAATGATAACACTACAGTGGTGGGTCTCTCTAAAGATCTATTGTCACACCAAAGTATAAAGAAAAAACTTCAGAAGTTTCATCTACTGAGATATTTTTCTCAATCAGTTGAAGTTATAGTGACTAGGGTATCTATGTATTAAAACATTTTAGACCCCTTAATTAAGTTTTTATCTCTGTAGAAGCATGAGTATCATGTGAGAGATAGTAGACTAAAATCTATTGTTAATTGGATCTCGGGAAACTGGGAGTCTATTGGATTTGGTGTCCTAAAACCAACTTGTTTAGTTTTTTTAAAGATGAGGGGGGATCCCCCTTAATTGAAAATTACCTACTTTTTTAATACTTGATTACATGTTTTTATTAATTTAGAAAGTTTTCTTATATCATATTGATAATTATTCTACATGATATTTTTATATAATAATGTCCCTTGAATATATGTTATGTTGAAAGGTCATATCAGTTCCCTGCTATGATAAGAACTTGGAGACACCATCACATTATTACTGAACCATTTTCTATTCCTAGATTATTTTTTCCCATAGGATATAGACAATATAGTATATTAGGTATAGTAGGATCATAAGACATTAAGACACCTTCTCATGGGTTTCACCATTGATAATCCCCAAGTTAAAAGGTTTTGATAATATGATCTTTAATAGGAAATCCACATTTCCATGTGTCAATGGATATACCTATCTATGGATGTGTGTATTTATTATTATACTTTAATATTATCATTAATATATATCATGACTCATATAAATTGATGTATTGAAAAAATATATGATTTTATATATTCATGCTGACATATTATACATTGGGTGAGTCATGAATGACATAGATTTAAGGGATAATGTGAGAAAAGATTTATCCCTTTTGTATCTTGATCAACATTAATATATCTAGACCTTTGATTGGAATAGAACTACCTGAATAAATCCATGTCCATTGTGTTTGATGGGTGATTCAATTTCCATAAATTCAAAGAAATATACATAGATTATATAGGTTGATGGAACATACATGAAATATATTTTATTTGAGATATTGTGATAAAATGATTGTATTTCACGGTAAACATTTATTAGAGATTAGTCTTTTTTGTGATGTTAACTTATTTCTCTATAGAATCCTTAGCAAGTTTTTAGATTCAAACCATGGAATTTTGGTGGTTATGCCTAATAACTCTGAAAAGGACTCCTAGATAGTCAAACACTAAGTGTATAAACAATATCAGTTAAATTATAGTATTGAATTTAAAAAGTTAGTGTAAATAATATTTATTCGGGTTTGGTTGATCACCATAATTTCATCACAACTTATTCGAAAGGAATAAATAACTAAATAATAATAACAAATGTGAGTTTTATAGTTTGTAAAATATAATATTTATTATATTTATTGTAGAATAATAAAGTGACATTTATTTAATTAAATATATATTATTAGGGAATATATAAATGTTAATGAGGGAAAGTGGGAAGAGTTTATTGGTCTGAATAGTATAAATGATATTTATTTTTATTCCTAACACATCGTACATTTAAATAAATTAATAATATTATTATTATTATTATTTCTAGATGTGGGTTCATGTAAGAATATTAAAAAAATTAGGGGATTGTGTGCAAGTTTCTAACCTTAAACTAGATATAATAAATGTCAAATTATATCTCTTTCCTAATTTACTTTTCATGTGTACAATGGATAAGAATAAATTAGATCAATCCCTAAACTTAACTCTCTCTTCCTCCTCTATCAGGACTTCGAGAAAACACCAAGGTTTACTTTTCCTTCTAGAATAATACTATTACGGTCAACCACGAATAATGAATGTTATCTAGATCGACCATGTTAGAACCTAGAGATTCCATGGAACTGATCAGAGATTATGGTACACATGTGGATCATCACTAGATGGATTCTATACTAGAATCATGCAACACAATGATGGTGAAAAAAATAAATTCCATTGGGTCATCAATATAATCAGAATTAGAATTTCAGTTAATTATTTAACTTCTCATAAATTAAATATAAGTTACATGAAAAGATACTCTCCCTTTAGTTCAAATGTATTAATTTATTTTATTAATATATTATTTTCATTAAACATGATGTTTTGATCATGTGACGTAATTATTAAAACAAACTTAAGACTAAAAATTGATTTGGTCATACCAACAGAGGATGCTTCCACTACACTTAGGACCTACACCTTTCTAGAAGAAAATAAAAGAGATATTATCGGCCCTTGGGAGAATACATTATAGAATATCTTTTAATTTTATAGTGGAATATCATAAAGCACTCAATGTTGTAATTGTATATGTCACTAATATAATTTTTTCTAGAAATAAATAAGTATCTTATGATGTGATTATTACCCAAATGAAGATACATTTCAAAATTTCAATGATTTGTAAGATAAAATTCTTAATGGGACTTAAAGTTATCAATACATAATATTTTATTTATCTTTCACAAGAGAAGTGTGATCATAAGTTGCTCAACATGGTTAGTATAGAAGAATCAAGAATGGTTTCTACTCATATAGAAAATGGGACAAAGTTTTACTTTGATAAAGAAGGAAGGAGTATAAATCAAAAAATGTTTTAATCCTAATTAGAAGCCAACTCTATTTGATGGCATCAATATTAGATATTATGTTTGTAGTTACACTTTTTGTCAAATTCCAAAGAGACCTGATGGAGTCACATTTTATGGAAGAAAAATAGATCTTACGCTACATCAAAGGAGATTTTAGTCTTTTATTAAGGTATGGAAAGGTTATATCATTAAATATTTATGTTTATACCAATATAGATTGGGTAGAAAATGTTGCAGATCAAAATTTTACACCTAGAATTTATTTCTTTATCAAATTTAGATGTGTTACTTGGCACTCCAAGAAGAATAATTCATTCACTCTTAGATCAATGGGACTCAAAAAAATTTAACATCACAAGACACAATCAAAATTATATGAATGGAGGTTTATATTTAATACATGAGGGTTTATTTTTCATACCTAATAGTGATTGGGTGTGATAATCAAAGTTAAATGATCTTTTCAAAGAATATAGTGCATCATTCAAGGCCAAAGAATATTGAAACCAAGTACTACTTCATTAAGGGGAAGGTCGGGTATAGTGAGATTTCATTGAAAATTGTTTCATACAAGGAGTAAATTATAGATATTTTAACTAAACTTATAACTGAGGATTCCTTCTGACACATTAAAGTGTCTTTGGGAGTTCATTCTTCTCCAAAATCCATGTAATTCTTTCCTAGATTTTCTTATTCATTCATTGCATTTAGTTTTCTAACAAATGGGGAGAATAAAAAATGTTCACTTATTGAAATGGGGGAGATACTTTAGGTTAGTTTTTATATTGTTATCAATGGGGATGAGATAAGAGAAGTCAAAAAAATCATATTGATCTTGAGTTGTTGAAACAAAAGTTTAAAGAAGATCTTATGTGCTGATTTTCAAGTTTCCAAAAAATATAAAGGGTAGATTGAAGATCCATTTGAGAGATTGAATCTTGTAGAACCCTCATGATTTGATTTTAATTTAGGCATATTCAATAAATAATTGAGTTTAAACTAAGGTAAAGATTTCTCTCATAATCCCCATTTTATCCAATGGTGAGGTGTTTAGATGAAATTTATGTTGAATTCATCTTATGACTTGTATCTTTAGACTAATTCATTCTTGAGTTTAGGATATTTTTTTCCTCATTGGAAACGTGATCCAGGATGAGTTAGAAACACCTATTAATTAATTTGGGACTCATAAGAATGAAAGGAGTAAAGTTTTAGTATAGATTTCAAATCATAATATGAACAAGGAGAACATGCCATAGCTATTCTAAGTTAATATTCCACAAGGAATACTTTACCTAACAAGATAGGGAATAATACATGATTTATTCCTAAATATAAAAGGATTAATCTCACACGAGACATATCACACTACATTTTTTTTGCACCATGATATTACTAGTGGAGGATTGAGTTTAACTTATAAGAGAAGTTGTTCCATGGAGTTATTCTAATGAAAGAAGTAATGAATATGAAATGGAAGGTGTTTCATCGAATCTAAGTCAGTTGAGACATAATGGTTTATCTAATGAGTTAAGAGATAATATTATTGTGCTAAGAAGCATCCTTGTGAGACTTATGCTCTGTTTTATTTTGAGTAGTTAAGTGATCATGCAATATGGCACATTGGTTTATGATGCAATGGGTTGTCAAGAGAAGAACATCATGACGTAATGAAGAAACTATGTATCTACCATTTGTTTGATGGTGTTATAATAATTTTATAGTTCTAGATTTTTTAGGAATTCCACACTGTATGGAAGTATCCACATTATAATGAGTTCGACTACTCAACTGGTTTTAAGGAAAAATTGAGTGTGACACACCATAGTCTATTAATGATTCTACAAATGTGAGTAAAATATATAATGATATACTCTGAGATCCTATATAACCATTCATATATATCATAAAATTATGAGGGTCACACTGCAATTAGTGGAGTCACACAAAAACTCAGGTAATATCTATATATTAATAGGTCACTCATTTTAATTTATGTATATGTGATCAAACAAAGGGAGATGTACCTAATCTAGGGGTATTCAAAGAGGTATTTTGAAGAATTTTTAAAGTAATAATAAGTGTGTATAAAATTTCCAAATTTCAAATGCACTTAAGGTATGCGAAGTGTAGATCATTCAACTTATTGGAACTCATAATTTATATTGTAATTAGAATTCAAGATAATCCTCTTGATATTTTCTTCGTTCATTTGATTATATATGAGAACCATGGGTAGTGGGATCATAACCATTACACACCAAGGATTATTCACCTGATAATAAGGGCGAGTGAGCCATGTAAAAATCCCTATGTTCTTGTGTGTTCTTTCTTTCCCAATATCTGATCATATCATCACCATCAAGATCATTTTTCACTAATCAATGATGGAAATAAAATTAAAAAAAGGTGATGTTTAGTGTTTTTATTCACTAATAATTCACCCCTGGTGGTGGAATTCTCTCCCCTTGGCCTAAGTGTATCTCCTCAGTGGGTTTCACCACAATTTGGGACATGAACCATCTACTATTACTATGATATATATCATTTACAAATAATTACTCACTCATAGTTGAGGGGTACCAAGAGTTTAGTGTTACATTAAATAAACCTTGGATATGTAATATTGTACATAATAAAGAAGGAAGGAATGATTCGTTGATTTTCATATTTAATTTAACAACAACTATTACTTTAAACAAAAAATAATTATTAAATTAAAAAATCAATACAACACATACACAGATCATTCAAGATCATAATCAATCACAACATGTTGTGACAACGCATTTATTATTTCTATAAATCACTCTATTCATTCTAATTAAGATAAATTTACTTGAATTGATGAATTAATAAACTAACTGATTGTTTAATTATTTATCTTAAAATTATGTTATAATATTCCTTGATATATAATAAGATTATATTCCTATATTATTTTAAATAAAATTATTTTAATTTAATTAAATTTTAAAATAACTCAGTACACGACATGTACCTTCTACATAAGATTAAATCCATTTAAAAATGTTAATACATACATGCTGTGTATTTCCATTCAACATGTCATGTGACACCCAATATGTATGTCCTTATCACATACTATTTACTTACATAATACATATCCATACATAGAATGTCACACTATACATGGAATGTTGTTTCATGTGTCAATTAGAATAGTCTTCATGGTATAAATGACCACATGACTTTCCATAATATACATAGAGTATACCACTAGAAAATCATGTGAATTGCATGTAATATATGATGACCACTACACATTTTGTAGTTTTAGAATTTAAGATATTTTAACTATTAATAATATAAAACTATACACCACACTGAAAATCATTGGGCACATATGTGGTGTGGAAAAAAACCTGTCACATAGAATGTACAACCAGTTACATTTCATGTAGTTTGTGTCTCAAATTAATTACTCCATGTGATAACCCACATTACACACCAAAAACTACCCAACATGTACCTTTAATTAGTGGAAAAATGTTAGATGACATGTAAATTCCAGCTACGTACCATGTAGTCATTGTATGGCCACATCTCTCTACTGGAAGTTAATACATGACATGTAATGATGTCATGTATTAACCTCATATGTTTTCAAAATTTACATGGGGTCAAAACTATGTAGGGTTATACTCCATGTAATCCTTATCAAAATGAATTTCATGCTGGTGGAAAATACACAACATATAATGACATGTGAAGAATAATTTGAGAAAGTAATGGATGTTTTAATTATTTTTGGCTAACCCTTTTCAAAAAAAACTTATAAAATAATATTGGAAAAAGAGATCATTTTTTTGAATTACAATATTTTAATTGTTTGTACATCAAGAATTTTATTGATGGTGTGCATGTAGAAACAATATATGAGATATTATGATTGGAAAATTACTAAATTCATCATAAAAACAAAAATATGTCATTAATATAAGGTTTGTAATGATTGATATGGGGATAATGGAAGAGTTTATTCCAATTATGTAAGGAAAATGGACCTTCCTTACCTCATCATCTTACCCTATTTCCAGAAAAGGGATATTTTATTTCTGTAACCTTCTTAATGGTGTAGATATTCCATAGTAGCATTCACCAAATATTAATTATATCATGTCGATGACCAATTCTATGTTAACGGGTTTAAAATAACATGAATTCCATGTTTTGATGTAATATTTAATGCATGTATTCTTTCATTCCATTCTACCTAAAAATTGACACACAATACATATGATTTGATTATTTTGTAAAGTTATATATAGTAAAATTATATACCCAATGAATTTTAAAAGTATGGAAAAGTAAATTAATGTCATATTATTTAAAATTTATATGATATACTCCCCATAATTATTTTTTATGATGGTTAATTAGATTTTTCCCTTGATTAAAGATATATGACTTTGTGTTCATGTGCATTTCATATGGATTTACCCCATTGAATGGTATATTAATATTTCTAAAGGCTGTGTAAAAAATAAAATTTCACCAAAATGTTATATTTGAGAATGATATATTTTTAGTAATTTCTATAATTCTATACTAAATACCTATCTGATATGGAAATCATTGGTCTCCCAGATTCTCATCATGGTGTCCACCATGGAGGTGAATGGATTTCTGAATGATATTTCACTCTAATTACTATTACTGAGTGGGAGAAATATCACATTTACATTTGAAATAACATAATAGTGGTTTCACCATATATTGAAACTCCTAAAGTAATTCCAAGGTATTTGAATTCATAGAGGGTTGAATTCTAGATATCAAATACACATAATCAACATTTTATACAATGGTTTTAAGACCATATTTTTTAGGAGATATTTGACAATTCAAATTCTATTTCATAATAACTTTGAGTACTAGCGAGAGGACTAAGTATACATGAATTATTTTATAATTTTTTATTTAAAAAATAAGTATATATTATTGATAAAATAAATGGATAAACATATTATGAATAAAATAGTGGATTTACTCATATGGTTAAAGTAATGAATGTATCTGGTATCAATGAAAAAAATAAATTACACAAATATGTCATGATTAGGCATCGTTGAAAAAATATAAGATTATACAAAATTCAAGGTACTGATTTTTTCAACTAGCTATGGCTGGACAATGTGGCCCATCAGCTGGCGGCCCATCAACTGGCGGCCTCAGGCCCCTTTGATGTCAACTAGCTATGGCTAGAAAATTTCCATTCATGGATCTATTTGTGTACAGCTTCTGATCTTAGTCATTAATATTATCCTTCCTTCTTCTCAAAAAAAAGGTACTGATTTTTCAATTTAAATGAGTTGATAAGAAGATTTATGTTAAAATTAATGAATTTGGATTCATGAAAGTGGATTTTAGTAAGGAAGGGTATAAGGATGAATTTTTCCTAATAGAATCATTAAGAGTATAAGTATTTTATACCTTGGATCCAAAAAACAAAATTGGGTTAATTATTCTATTGTCTACTCAAATAATTTTTGGGGAAAGTGAAAATTCCACTAAGGATGAACCTTTCATTAGAACATCACAATAATTTCACGGTGGTCCCAAGGTAGAAAGTGCCTTATATTTTAGAGTGGACTATAAGGAGCGGATTTGAATATTTGATAGAGGTGTCAAATCCCTTAAACCTTAAAAAATAGTTCAGTGAATATGTTAAATATCTCTAATTAGTAATTTATATAAATTTTGTTTCCTCATAAAATCATGTGTTCATTACAATGTTAAAATAATAAATATTAAATATTTAACTAGTTCTGTAGATAATTGTTTATTCACCTATTTATACTACCGATATTCAGGAATATAATAGAAAAAATGGTTAAATTTGGAAAATGTTTGAAGGTGAATAACATTATGGAGGCTTGAAAAAATATAAATGTGGGAAATTTGGGAAAAGCGATATGGTTATGAAAATAAAGGAATAGTTTCATGCGATGGTGTTTATACAAATTATTAAGGTGATAATTAAAGTTCAAAAATTCTAGGTTTCATGTAATGCACAAGGTCTACCTATAAACCCAAACAAGAATATTTTCATTAGATACATTGGGGTCAGTTCTCAAATTCAAGTTTTTATTAATATAATTATGTGGAAAAATGTTGTGATTGTATTAAAGGAAAAAATTTGGGAATATATTAAAATAGAAATATGATATACTTACTCTATTTTATCAAAAATTCAATAAAAAAACATTGATTTACTCTTAATTATCCCTTATAGAGTCCATTTATATTATAATATTATTAAATGAAATTTTTTAAATATCAATGTAAAGTATTATAAATAATTTCAAAAAATTCTAACGAAACATAACCTTAGTGATTCTAAGAGGAAAGTAAAACCCCTCCCACATATTTTATATACACACATAATAATCAACATTGTGTTGGCCAGACTCATTACACGGTAACCAGAACACAGAGATAAGTAACATCAGGGGAACCTTTCCATATTCTAGAGGCTACCAACAAAAGTAATATTACTAAAATTAATTATGGGGAGACTATACCCCCTAGAACAGATGACCATAAATAATAGTGGAACTAGTATTAAAAACCATCCAAATGAATAAGAGATAACATACATCATATAAAATCACTAGTAAATAAAATATTATATCCATGATATATCAATATAAATGTTGCACATGTCCTAAAAGGCATAAAAATCAATATTCCTTCTGTTTAATTCATATAAATGAAAATACCTAAAATAAGAAAAAGAAAAGAAAATTGGGAAACCTGTAAAAATGGTGTCGAGTCCTAGCACAATCCTATCTCACATGATCCTCCTCACTACCCCAATCAACCATAGATTATAGAGAATTTTCGCATATCTTGACCTAAAACCGTGAATTCTACTCAGTTACCCACAATGAACTAAGAAGGTTGTGAGTATAACTGAGTAGGCCACCACCAACAACATACATAAATATATCTAATCAATATATTTTCATACTAATGTGCCATAATAAATAATAAAAATAATATGTAAATAAGACACTATCAATTATCATGTTCTTTGGTGACACTTGGGATTAACCATACTAACTTCATCTAATGCTTGATGCCTCTAAAGAAGTCACATAACTAAACCAACAGTCATACCAGAACCTTCCCTTAATAACATCAACATGAAATAAATGTCAAGTGAAATAACACCCAACTCTATATCTATCATATATTGTAATTAGGGGGAATAGTTACTCACCCTGTATATATCTATATATAATAAGTCATCAATGGGATATGTGTCTCGACCTGTATATCTCTATATAACATAATTCATCATGGGGATACACAGAATGCCCAATATATATCTATATTACATCACTGGGAGATAAATATCCCACCTATTATATCTTAATATAACATCATCAAGGGGATATATTCCCCTACCTAGTATATATTCGTATATCATAGAGTGACCACACTAGTTCTAACGTGATGGCCCTCTAAGGTCCACCTGCAAGAGTGGCCTCATATATTCGTGGCATAGTGCTCCTCCCCAAGATAAAACCACTAAATATTATTCCATATTCTATCAAATCATGGTTCTCTTCCTTCAGGGTGTGAAGCACCTCTCGTCTTAGATTTATGTTGTTACACCCCCTCATGGCCTATACCCTTGCCAGTATTCATGGTGTACCTAAACCCCTCATCACACACAACTTGTTGTCACCCTCGTCATGGTGTGACCCTAGGGGTCATGGAATGTCCATAATTCCCTTGTTAAATTTTTAAAAAGGCAATACATGATATTTTTAAATTGATACATAATGATTTCCAAATGAAACATAAGTTATTTAATAGAAGAATCGGCATCACGGCATGACAAACTTCACTATAGCACAGTCCCTGCACCCCTTAGTGAAATACACTAAGGTGATAGGTAATTTTTTTTAATAATACATAAGAAATATCATTATAGAGTGGTCCCCTCATCCATGTCATGACCAGCCTCCATTGATAATTTGAAAAGGCAAGACACGGGTGGGATCAATACGTAAGCATCATCACCAAGACAAGATGCCCTTTACTACAGTGTGACATTCAATACATAAGATTTTTTAACGTTTTGAAATCTCACACAAAAAATGTTCCTCACCATGAAACCCACTAAAAATAGTTTAAATACCCTATAATTAGAAAAAAAACAAATTGGGAGCGATAAGGGCATGATATCCCTGTTGTAGAAAATTTCATCCACCTACTACAATCTTCATCCTCAACTCCCAATCCAAACCTGTAAAAAACTCCAAGGTCTCAAGACAACACCTTAAACATTTTTTAATAAAAAAATAATTGAGGTATGGGAAAATCAGTTAAATAGGTTCATGCCTTGGATTGAATAGGGGTGTTACAAGCACCCCACCATATAACTCCTTTTCCTTGATCTACATTCCCAAATGTCACTAAGCCTCATCAGAGAAAAACTCGTTATATTTCACAAACATATTAAAATAATGCTTCCACATCTCCTTCTATATATGTTCACAATTATACTACACTCTCACCATAGGGATAGCCTTCCCACATATATTCTTCACACTGAGGTATAAAATATGGGTTGGACACTCCTCAAATGATACATTGGCCCTGATCTTGACTTCATCGATACTAATCAAATTATAAGATTCATAATAGTACCATTGACACTTCAATATGTGGAATACATCATGCATAACACTAAAACATAGTGTAATATCCAACACATATGATACTTTATTGATTCTATTCATGATCACAAACGAACCCAAGAAAGTAGGTACCAGTTTTCACTATCTCTATATACAATTATGTTACAATCTTGGATACACTCATAATAATACATAAATACCCACCTCAAAATCCTCAGAATGGAATCCATGGTTACCATGTGACCATTTCCTACTTTGAGCGGTCTCAAACTACTTCCTGATCATCCAGATCTTCAATGATATCTCCTAGATGAGACACGATACAATATTACTGAATACCTAGACTTGATCCAATAAAAAATTTAGTAACATAACCTATCATATAAATCCTAAAAAACAATACCGGAATTGATACATAGTAACTTTTGTTTTAGTAAAAATTTATAAGAGGAAAATGGTACTCCCACAAAACCACAAAATCTAGGACACATGCTTGCAACATGTCCTCCATTATATTAATAGTAATCTCATAGTTCCCATATATTTGAAGATGATAAGAAATTATTAGATGCACCAATGTACCAAACATATTCTATAATACTTGTTACAATTATAGAGTAATGTGGGCCTCTCAGTCTAAAATATTAATTTGTGGTAACCTATATATATGTATGATCTCTCATATATAGAACTTTCTTAGATAATGAATAGAATATGTTGCTTGTGATGATATTAAATATATAACCTTGGTCAATAGGTCCAAAATAACCCACACTAAATCACTTATTTGAGGAATCCTCTACAACCACATCGTGAAATATATAGTAACTTCATCCCATTTCCACTTGGGAATGGTTAGTGACTAAAGAAGAACTACATGCTACTAGTGCTTAGCATCCACCAAATGATAAGTGGGGAACTATTAAATAAAACTTATAATATCCATATATCTCTTGATCCACCATTAATATATATGTATATAATGGTATATCTTCATCAAACCTGGATATACAGCCCACTTCAAGGCATGTGATTCCCTCAACAACTCCTCACAGATACTTGTAGGGACCACAATATGACCTTGTACATAAATAATCTCATTTATGTCAATAGAACTATCTAGTTCCATCCCTCTACAACATATGTTGTCCCTCGTCGCCAAATAGTCTCAATACAATAGATTTATTTTCTTCACCCTACTGATTAATGGGGAATTTATTGATAAAATACATAAGGGACACCCATCCCTAGAACTTTGGGACATCAAGTCACATCTCAGAGAAAAGGACCACTATCAACCACATGCTGCTTGAGTAACCCATTCTAGACCATAGGATTACATGACCTCATGTGTGACACACTATACGTAAGAGGCTACTCACTAATGGCAAGTTATTGGGGAGTAATTTTGGGATGCTATGCCCTCGGTAAAAGATGTAGAACAATAAAAAATAAAAATAATAATTATTAAATCAACCACACCTAGATCAGTATAGTTTATGAAAAAAATGAAACAATACCCGTGTTTTAATAAGATGTAATATGAGAGTAATATCAAGTCAACAGGATCAAAAAATGTGTTGGATTAATGTGATGAAATAAAAAAAAGATGGAAACATAAAAGAGACGTGAAAGTAAATATCTTAGAGTCTATCCAAGGATCACCTAGGTGTAAGACACTCCTTATTCTAAACTAAATGAGATATAGATATTTCCCTTCACTAGATCCTCGACTATAAATTTTTTATGTACACTATGATTCCCCCATAGTTTGTGAGTATAAAACCCAATATCACACCACCAATGTGTCATTGTCAAAAATAAAACATGTGTATATAATGTTTTTATCAATAAATGGAAATATATAATAAGTAATCACACTATCACCATGGTCATCATGTGATAATAAGGCTACAAAAAACCTTAGTCCCACCTACTTTGGCACCATGTCAGAATATATATCATATCAAGAATGTCACATAATCCGAGAAAGCCCACCAATTTAATCCCATGACTCAAACATCTCACTGACTGATATCCATAGAATAATTAGAATAAATTATACACATCATCATACTATTCAAAAATAGAGTTATCATAGGGTTACACATAAACTCACATGCTAAAAAATCACACAACACAATTATCATAGGGATACACATGTACCCATGTGAAAATCAAGTCATATATCTTTAAAAAAATACATAAAGTGATAAGGAATTCTTATCTCAATCATATCAGAAATCAATTTCCAAGAACCACCTCCTAAATTGAGTCCAACACACAAAAACCCAACAACTATCCCAAACGGAGACCGCGGTAACAAATGAATCCCAAATCAACCAATATAGGTGAGGATATTATAGTTGATTCATGTTCTAATCCTTTAATAATGGAAGGAAAATTTATGAGATTATACTCTAGATCAAATTTTTCTGCATGAATTATCCAATCTCAGGTTCCTTTCAAGGGAATATGTGAATATCATAGATAATAATAAAAAATAGATACATTTTTTTGATTTATGGATCTAAAGAGTCAAGATATAAAAAAACACATTCTAGAAGGAAGAGAATCACTAAAATCTCCCAAAAGAGTCTTTTTGTTTGAGATCCCCATCCATGGGTGGAATAATAAGAGTTTTTAGGGAGGTTTCAGGTTAAAATATTAATTTTTGGATTAATTAATACCAATTTCATAGTTTGGACACACAGTTTAAAACCCTGTGTGCCAACCCTATGGGATCCAATATCCAAAATAAACCTAGTACTTATGTATGGGCCACATGATTTTGTAAAATTATGTGCCAACCATGAAAAAAACATAGTTTCTAGAGACTCTAATTGTATGATTACCTAGGTAATACAAATGGTTTCTTATAACTATGAACCCTCTAAAACACTTCCAAAAACTTTACAAAACTACCTAGAAACTCCCCAAAAATAAACCCCAAATAACCATAGCTCAAAACCCACAAAGATAATCTAAAATAATGTAACACGCCATAGAATACTAAGGGGTGTTATAAAATCTCCTTCTAAAGTACTTATCATAATTAAGAATAATCTTTAGGAGTCCTACTCAAATAAATCAAGACACTAATCTCATACATAATATTTCTTCTCCCAAGTCTCTTATGGGATATTATTTTAATACCAAAACACTTGAACAAGAGGCACTTTCATCCCTCGCAGCAACTTTTCCCTAAAATAAATAATATACTATGGATTTTCCATATATAATGCATCTTCCTCTAACTCCACATCTTCACTATCAATAAAATGCGTATTATATGGCTAATACTTGTGAAGTTGTGACACATGAGAAATTTCTTTCATACCCCAAGGTCATGGAAGATAGTAAAACCTATAATCTATAATCCCAATATGTTTCACCATATCAAATAGTCACACAAATTGTGTCACTAACTTCCCCTACCTTAACAAATATCGATTCCCCAACTGATATAGCAATCGCAAGAATACTCCTTCACCTACAGAGAACTCCAAGGTTTTTTACCTTTATTTAGTGTATGAATTTTATTTAATATGAGTTCTAACCAACTATTTCAATATAAACTACACCAATTCAGAATCCTCCTCCACTAGGCTCAATTCAATCATTGTTGACTCACCCATCTCAAGAAAACACAGTGGTGGATGACAAGGCCGACCATAAATTGCCTCAAATAGATCCATCTAAATCGAATACTAAAATATGTTATTATATTAAAATCATACCATGGATAGATCTTCATCTCAAGACCCACTAAAATCAATCACACATTCTCTGATCATATCCTCTAGAATCTGTATCATCCTTTTATATTGTCTATTTATCTATAGGTTGTATGTTGTACTCAGTTTCATATTTGATCCCAATAACTTTTGTATATCTTTAAAAATCCATGATGTGAAACATGTATCCTGATATGATAAAACAATAATATTAAAACCATGAAGTCACACTATTTCCCACATATATAGCCTCGTCAACTCATCCACAAATAGGGTTTCTCGATTAGGCAAGAGGTGTGAAACCTTCTTCAATCGGTCAAACACTAACCACATTGAATATTGACTCCTCATAGTCCTAGGTAGTCCCATGATAAATTTAATCATCACCTAATCTCACTTCCACATAGGAACTAGAGGTGGCCGAAATAATCCACCTGGTTTCTTATGTTCTAACTTTACCCTTTGACAAGTAAAGAAACAAGAGACAAATCCTACATTGTCTTTCTTTATGCCTAGCCACCAGAAATGATGTCTCATGTCATGATACATCTTGGTTAATCTCAGATGAACCACCCACAATGAGGCATAAGAGTCTCTCAATGAATCTTCTCTTGTGTACATTGGACCCACAACTCTTCCATGCACATGAAGTATGTCATTCCCATCCAAGGTCCATTCTAAAACTAGATCGTCTCCCATTAATTAATACTCTATGTCCTAAAAATCTAAATCATATTCTTGTATAGACTTCTCTTGAACCACCAATTAGGAATTGAGGACCAACATAGTATATGTTTACACCCCTAGATCCTATAATGTATACATATACTAATCCAATAGAAATATCATCATCTTATATTCCCCTTATGATTATTGAGACCCCAATTCCCATGTATTTTTATTAATAGAACCTATAACAACATTCCCTTTTCTTGGGGTTATACACCATCTCAAAGTATAATGTTTCAAAATACTCAACCCAAAGCCATTTTCATCAATTTATTTCACACTATTACAAAATTTATTGAAATTTTTTTTGTTATGTGTTGATGAAAAACATCTCACCAAAGAGATAATGATTCTGACACTTCAAGTCATTAAACATGGTAGATAAATCCGTATCATGAGTAGATTTTTTCTATTCCCAGGTTCATAACTAAAAAGACCCATAAGAGACTGCCCAATCTTCCCTCATTAAGACATACCCCAACTCCTGAAGAATTAGAATAGACTTTGTATCCAATAAATAGTTTTTGAATATAATTAATAGGAGCAGATATTAACCTCTTCCTTGGTTCCTAAAAATCCTCTTTACACTGATTCTTATACACAATAATGACTCACTTATTTGTTAGTTCAGTCATACAATCTTCCAAATGAGAGAAGACCTAAACTAAAAACCTATAAAATTTGGACAACCCCATAAATATCTAAATTTAAAACACCTTTTTAGTCCATTCCCATGACATCAATGATTAAACTTTCTTTATATTGACTTATATTCCTTATTTATAGATCATGTTCCTGATAAAACATACATCTAAAATCCTAAAATGACACTTAGAAAATTTAGTATAAACTGTATGTTCTCAAAGTGTACTTGGTACAATATTCAAATGTTTTTCATGTGCATAATGGTTATGTGAGTATATTTTGATATCATCAACAAAAAAAATGAAAAAAGAGTCTATTTAGAGATTAAAAATCTGGTTCATGAGATCCATGAATACCATTAGTGCATTCTTCGACCTGAACATCACGAACAGATAAATTGTAAAAAATTTACCTAATTTTAAATGTAGTTTTCATCACATCCTCATTCTTAACTAGAATATCATGATAGAAAGATCATAGTTCAATCATGAATAACCATTGAGCTCCTCTAAAATGATCAAACAAATCAACTATCCTTGGCAGGGGATACGTATTTTTCATTGTGACTAGATTCAGCATCTGTTAATCCACACATAACTGAATACTACCATTAGCCTTATTGGAAAATAGCATAGGAGCGCCCCATTGAAAATATCCTTTCTGAATAAACCCCTTCAGCACCAAATAATTATGTTTTAATTTTATCTCCTTTAATTATATCGATGCCATATGATATGGGAGAATTGAAGTTAGTTGTGTGCTTGGTATGAGTTTAATCTCAAAATCAATTCAAAATTTAAGAGGAACTCCTCAAATAATAATCATTTACGTAAAGATATGAAAATAATTCTCACCTACCATATATGTCTATACAATATTGAAAACTCTGTATTCATTCCATATCAAATATAAGCTCAAATATTTTCATTTATATAATCAGAAAACTCCATTGATGCATGTAGCCTACAATTATTACAAGATACTCTAGGAATCTCTAAATATAATATACTCTATTCCCAAGAGGAGTTTCAAGGGATAACAGTCCTAGGGAAAATTTTACTATCAAATCCAAACCATAAATGGATTCATAATATAAAAAATAATGAGAAACTCTTTCATAAAAAATAAAGTAGAAAGTATATACATGATCATAATTGTACCTCTAATTATTAAAGGTACCTATCTAGCATTATCCAAAACCTAATCCACCTTAAAAACTCTTTTTATATTGAACAAATAGTCATTCACTTACAATACCTAGATAACCTAGGTTGTTGAATACTTTTTCATATATAATATTTACTAATATTCTCATCCCACTACATCACATAAACATCTATAATTTCCCGGACTATCACTCTAAGGACCCCCAAAAAAATCCCTCAATGCCTGAATCTAGCTATCTTCTATACCTAAACCTCTCTACATCACCTTTGAGTGAAATAATTGAAGCTGACTCATCATACAACCTAGATGTCACTCTCATTTTGGACTACTATATAACTATTGTCTATGTACTCTATGACTAAATTATAAACACTAATAAGGACCACCTCTCATGGAAAAATATCAAGAACCACTACTCTTCTCTAGATACCTTTCACAACCCTGGTGTATCTCCTCAGCCCTCCTCTTCCTACCAATATAATAGGAATAAACTATACCACTATAAATAATACTCATTGGTCAATAAAAATGGGAATAATTCACTCTACCTTGTCCACTTCCAGGTACTTCTCAATTGGAGAGCCTTTAAAAGTATGTCTGAGTATGATTTCAGGTTAAAGTTATCAAACCGGTGACTCACCTCGAGTCACAATGCAACTTTAGTTTTATTGTCCTCCTAAACATTATTTCAAGACAACTAAGGTGAAAATTATTGTATCTCCATGAAATGAGTGGCATAACTAGTCAATGATAATGACCATTGATGAAGCTTCATAAACTCATGTGTTTGATATAACCTTAGAATCTCAAGAAATAATTCCTAAAATAATAGTTCCTTGAAGTCCCCTCATGTCATATCCCCATTTCTCTTCACCTAAATCACAATTCCCCACCACCTCATAGTAGTTTCCTAAAGTATATAGGTTGTTATTTTCACCATATAATAGTCAGGAGTGTCAACCAACTTGTTGATCCCTTTAATAAACTCCACCAAATCCTCTTCATCCATAGGACCTCTTACATCTTGGAATGTCAAAGGATGATGAAAATAAAAAATCTTGGAAAAAATACACCATTATTGGTCCAACTTTAAGTGGTAATCATCCCTGAACTGACACTAAATGAAAAAACCCAAGCTTAATCAATCTCATTTCCTAGACTACTATAAAACTATTATAATTTCACCAACCACACTCTCTTGTGCATAAGAAGATACAACAATAGTTTTTCACACCTCAAAAATCTATTGACCTATGTTCCTAAGTGGCATAATGGGTTGTCATCAAGGTGGAAACTCTAAAATGTCAAATTAAAACTCGGAATTTCCTAAGACAACCTGAATCATCTAATACTTATGTGGCTACTAAGTACATTCCAATTCACAAAGAAAAAGGAAATAGGCCTGAAGATTATACCCATAGTTACTTGGAATACCTATCCTTAATTACTAAAGTCTTAAACACATCATGTTCTAGGAATTTTAGTCACAACTATATACATAAAAATTTATAACATGTTCAGGATGTATCAAACACAGGAAAAAGGTTTATAACATGTCAACAAATGTGCTTATCCATGATGTATGAACTCATGCACTCTTTCCAATTATTCAAGATAAAATATCATAAACTAAAACCACACAATAATACTAATATAATGGATTGAAATTTTAATCACACAAAAATTAAAATAAATTACAATTCCCTAGTAACTCAGAGGTCCACTATATGAATATTTTCAAGGGAGTAGCATAATTTCCCTACCTGAGTTCTGAAAATCCTATATATATTATACCAAGTCCCAAATCAAAAAAAAACTATCCTTTTATACAAATTTTTAATACCGCATCCTAAATCAATTAGTGTGACCTAAAGGGTCACATGTCCTCATGCACATATCCTTGTATGCAAGAGGCTTCCGACTAGTGATGGAGGCCTAAGCAAAAACATGGTACGAAAATTCCCTCGATAAAACATTTCCAATAATCATAAATACATATAAATCAATAATAAATAACTAAAGAAACCACACACACATCAACATATTGAAAGTAAAAAAAGGAAAAAATATTGATGTTGTAACAAGATGGAAAATGATAGTAATATTGGGTCAAAAGGATCCCCACATACGGTGGATCAATGTGACAAAATGACAAAAAAAATAGAAAGATAAATTAGGTATGATAGAAGACATACTTATATCCATCCTGGAATAACTTGGGTCCACAATAATACTCCTACTCAACTGCATGACTAACGCCCTTTCCCTCAACTGGATCCATGACCATAAATTCTGCACACACATCGAGATTCCTATGCAGGGTGTGAATATAAAACCTAGAAATACACCACCAATGTACCATTAGTAGAAGTTTTAAATGTGTATAAAAATTTGTATTAATTGACTAGAAATAAATAATAAGTAATTTCACTATCAATTGGGTCATCACGTGCTAACTAGACTACTAAAAACCTCAATAAAATATATTTTGGTACCATGTCAGAAGATACATCATGCCAATATAGTCACAAAATATGAAAAATGATATATATTTCTTCCCACAACACATCCATATCACTGATGGATAACAACAGGATAAAAAATTAAATTTCACGTATAATCATACTAATCAAAAAAATACTTCTCATAAGGTTACACATGCACCCACATGCAAATAAAATAACATAGAATACTTATAATAGGGATAAACATGCAATCATAGTCATATATTTTTATAAAAATTCATAAAATCATATGTATTTCCTACCACAAGTGTATCAGAATCCAGTTTCCAAAAACCACCACCTCAATCAATCCCACCAAAACCCAAGAACCATCTTAAATAGAAACATTCATAATAAAAAGATTTAAACTCTTCCTAGAGAATTGAGGAAGTTATGGAGGATTCATGTTTCTATCCATCAATTATGCAAGGAAAATTAATCAAATCATGCTCTATCCATTATATTTGTACATGATAGATCTAATATTGGTTTCCTTTTTAAAGGATATGTAAAGATAATGGATAAGTATAACAAAACAAAGACATACCTTTAATAAATAGATCCAAGATGCATGATCCGATAAAAATGTGATTTTGATAGAAAAGAATCACTAAAATTTACTAGAAAAGTTGATGCACCCAATTTGTGTATAAATTTCCATATATATAATTGAAGATAAAAACATGTTTTCAGCAAATATCTGTTGTTTTATGAACATATTATTTGATTTTGGTGAATCTGTTTACTTTCTGGAGTTTTCTGGATAAATACACGAATCAAGGGAAGTCTGTGAAAATTTTGAAACTACATGGCGTGTACTTTTATACGCGCCATGTATATACAGACAAGGACACAGACCGAAGCAGGGAGTACACACTCATGTCACCAGGCAGAAGATACACGCCGTGTGAGGCGGCGTTACACACCGTGTACCACTTTCTAGAAGCGGAGGTTGCTGAGAAAATTCTACACGCCCGTGTGGCCGTTGAAGGAGACACGGCGTGTTTGAATTTCTACACGTCGTGTATGCTATTCAAGAAGGGGCTGGTGGCCAAACTTATGAAACTACACGCCGTGTATGGCGGCGCTACACGCCGTGTACACCCAACCACTAGGCGGCGCCGTGTTCAACAGTCAAAGACGGTGTGTTAGGCCACCTGCCAATGGAGAAATTGGCGCCAAAGCACGTTGATGAAAAGTACACGGCGTGTGCTTTCTATACACTCTGTGTACTTTATTTTTCTATAAAAAGAGTCCTTGACCTATGGATTTCAGAGTTCAAAACCCATTAGAGGAGAGAGAAGCTCTGTTACCACAATTCCTGAAGCTACCGAGGTGTCGCTATTCCGCCATTCCACCTTCCGACACCCTACCTAAACGCCTACTCGATGAATCCGTCAGGTATCACGTGTTTCGTTTCTCTCCCACTTTCTATGTGTAACTAAACCCATTGTGTTGGGGTTGTGGATGATGGGATCATAATTTGTGTGTTTTTTTATGTAGTTGTGTTTTCTCATTGTAATTCATCTTACTCTTCTTAAACCACTGTCTAATATAACTGTGGATTCTGAGCTGGACCAAGGGAAGAATTCTCAGCAATACAAAAGAAACGTAACGGTGAAAGCATCCATGACCATTGGAAGGATTTTGCTGATTCAAATAATGGAATGAAGGTAATAAATAATTAAGAACACTGACTACTGGACCAAGGAGTCAACTGCACTAATTCCAAACAAGAGGAACTGGACCAAGGAAATCTTGTAACAAAATGAAATCCAGAATGATTGAATTATTATGAACAACACAACTATTTAAACAATCTTCAAAAGAACTCCTTAACCACCAAAACCCCAAAACATCTTTTCTTCCTATTTTAAACTTTTTAAATTTACCCGTTGTTTTATTTAAAACTTTTAATCATTTCTTCAAATTAAAATAATTTAGTTTCAATTAAAAAACCAAAATCAACTCAATCAACTCTAAATTCTGCATACTTCACCTAATTAAGTATTAACTCAATTGAATTTATTCATGCCATTGTTCCCTGTGGATCGACCCCGAACTTATTCTATACTAAAGTTTTAATTACGGGTAATTAATTTGGGACACATATAACTTCAATCAACGACAAGCGAGACCAAATTTTGGTGTCGTTGTCGGGGAGCATCTTTGGTTTTAGTGCTAAGATTTAAATTGTGTTAATAATTGATTTAAGTGAAAATAAAAATCAAAAATTATCAAAAATATCTTTTCTAATCCCATTTAAAATTTTCTCTTTTACTTTTCCCTTGTTACGCCTGGTATTTGTGTTGTGTAGTGCAGAGCTTAAAGTGTATGTTTAGACATCTTACACGATCCAGAAGCATCGATTCTTCGGAATTAGTTCCGCTTGACCTGGAAATCGAACGGACCTTACTTCATCGTCGGCGTACACGGACAGAAACTCACGACCAGCAACCACAACCCATGGCGAACAAGGAAGAGGGAGCACCAGCCGTAGATGCTACGGCTGAGCATCAGTACCAGGATCAGCAGCCTCCAACTGCTGGTTTACCGGAGCAGGCTCCTGGAGCATTCATGGAATTCCCCCCAAGGGATTACCAACGGTCATCGCAGCAACTCTTCCCATGGCCATACTTCACCCCTCAGGAGCAGTTCATGCAAGATCCACCCCTTTAGCAACCACCTCCAAGACGTACCCTTATGGAGTACGGTCTTCCTTCAATCCACGGAGCTGATACAGGCATTTTCCATCCCCTGATCCAGGCTCCACACTTTGAGATCAAGCATGCTATCATGCAGCTGATCCAGAACACAGTCCAATTTGGAGGCCTGGCCAGCGAGGACCCAAACGCCCATCTCTCCAACTTTCTGGAGATCTGCGACACCTTTCGGTAAATCGGGGTGTCCGAAGACTCCATTCGTCTTCGCCTATTTCCTTTTTCTCTACGGGACAAGGCAAAATACTGGATCAAGGGGCTACCACAACGATCTATCCTCACCTGGGAGGAGCTAGCCTAGGCATTCCTGTCCAAGTACTTTCCACCATCAAAAACGGTGACACTCCGGAATGAGATCCATAATTTCCAGTAGCATGACTCCGAGTCATTGTATGAGTCCTAGGAACACTTCAAAGAAATGTTACGAAAATTCCCCCACCACGGACTCCCACTCTGGATGCAAGTTCATACCTTCTACGGAGGACTTACCACGAATACCAAGTCCGTGGTGGACGCTGCTGCTGGAGGTATGGTGCTGCGGAAATCCCCTGAAGAACTATTCGAACTACTGGAAGACATGTTAGCCAACAGCTTCCAGTGGCACTCCAAGCGGGGGACTCAAAAGCGAGGTATGCACAATATTGATTCTACCACTATGTTAGCTTCTCAGTTGGACGTTGTGTCCAAGAAAATCTACGCATTGAATCTCAAAGGAGCATCTCAAGTTCATGCGGCGAACCATCCAGCATGTGGTGATTTTGGTGATAACCACATCATGGGAGAATGCTCGGGTTCGAATGGAGGCCCTTAGACGAGCGAGGTGAGTTATGTTGCCCAAAATCGAGGGCCCAAACAGAACCAGTAGTACCAGAACCCGACACGGAGAGATCAACAGAATACAGGATGGGGCCAACAACAGCAGAATCCTCCGCCCCAGCAATCGCCCAGCTACAACCAACCTCCATTCCAGAACCAATACCAGAGGCCTCAACAACCCCAGCAGGGTCCTTATCAGCAACAAGGGTATCAAAACCCTCGTCCACAGCAGCCACGGCAACCACCTCCTCCACTGGCTCAATAACCACCTCAGCATGAGAATACTTCAAGGTTAGAGGATCTGATGACTAAATTCATATCTACTACTGAGACTCGGTTCCAAAATCAGGAAGCTTCGATTCGAGGTTTGGAGAATCAGATTGGCCAGTTGGAAAACCAACTTTCAGGAAGGCAACCCGGTACACTACCGGGAAACACAGAAAAGAACTCAAGGGAGGAGGCCAATGCTATCACCTTGCGGAGTAGAAAAGAATTGCCACAGAAGGAGCCATCAGCACATCCAGGTGTACCCACACCCCCTGATGATGAAAAACGTACCAATACCGACCCCTCCTCCTCCAAAAGCCTGCAAAAGGAGGCTTTGGAGAATAAAGGAAAGGAAGTAATACAACCATTCAAGTCTGCCTTACCCTTTCTGGAGCGATTGAAGCAGAGGAAGTTGGACCACTAGTTCAGAAAATTTATGGATGTGTTCAAGAAGCTACATATCAACATCCCATTTGCAGAGGCCCTAACTCAGATGCCCACCTACGCAAAATTCATTAAGTAAATCCTCTCGAATAAGAGGAAGATGGAGGATTTGGGTGTTATTGCACTAACAAAAGAGTGCTCCGCAGTGGTTCAACATTCCATTCCTCCCAAACTTCAAGATCCAGGTAGTTTCACCATTCCTTGTACTATTGGATCTTGTGAGTTTGGGAAGGCCCCCTGCGACTTATGGGCTAGCGTGAACCTCATGCCCCTCGGAGTTTTCAAGAAGTTGGGACTCAATGAGCTCAAGCCTACCCGTGTAGCCCTTAAACTTGTTGATCGATCCATCAAACACCCGAAGGGACTACTGGAGGACGTACTGGTCAAGGTGGGTAGGCTGATCCTTCCCATTCATTTCATCATCCTCGACATGGGGGATGACCAGGAAGCACCTGTTATACTTGGAAGACCTTTCTTGGCAACTGGAAAGGTGTTGATCGATGTGCACCAAGGAGAGATTATTTTTTGGGTAGGTGATGAACGAGTTTCCTACAACGTCCTCAAGGTCGTCAAACATGCTTCTTTATCAGAGAATGAGGACAGTTATGTAGTGTCTACCATGGTTAATCATTTTAGCAACAAAGGGGATGATCTGGTATGTTATTTTACTTTGAATAATTTAACTATTACAGATATTCTATTCGAAGAAGAACCAGAAGACTTTCAATTCTTAGAAGGCCAGGGCGGCCACTATTGGCAGCGTGCAGTTGTTCCTAATAGTTTGGAACGGGACAAGGTGCAACCACTTGTGACTTCGATTTTAAAGGCACCTAAACTCGAACTGAAGCCTCTTCCATCTTCTCTAAAGTATGGGTATTTAGGACCCAATAAAACATTTCCTATTATACTTAATGTAGGACTGTCACAGGAGCAGAAAGATTCACTTCTGTAGGTTCTCAAATAGCGGAAGCACGCTATTGGGTGGACAGTCGCTGATCTGAAGGGAATCATCCCTACCATTTTCACTCACAAGGTGTTACTTGAAGAAGGTTCCAAACAATCTCGGAAACCACAACGGCGTTTTAATCCTCCCATGAAGGAAGTTTTAAAAAAATAGGTGATCAAATTATTAGATGTCAGCATCATCTATTCCATCTCGGATAGTCCATGGGTGAGTCCCCTTCAAGTGTTACCCAAAAAGGGGGTATAACTGTGATTTCAAATGAAAGAAACGAACTCATCCATACGCGCACTATCACGGGCTGGCGAGTCTGTGTGGATTACTGGAAGTTAAATGATTCCACAAGAAAGGATCACTTCCCCTTTCCATTCATGGATCAAATGCTAGAGCAAATAGTAGGGCACAACTTCTATTGCTTCCTTGATGGTTTTTCTAGTTACAACCAAATCTCCATTGCTCCAGAGGATCAGGGAAAGAGCACATTCACTTTCCCCTATGGCACATTTGCTTATCGAAGGATGTCTTTCAGCATGTGCAATGCCCCCGCCACCTTCTAGCGCTGTATGCTGGCCATATTCCACGACATGTCAGAACGAATCGTGGAGGTATTCATGGATGATTTTTTCGTTTATGGAAAATCATTCACCATTTTTTTATGGAACCTAGAACTAGTTTTGGAACGGTGTGAGCACACTAATCCAGTCTTGAACTGGGAAAAGTGTCATTTCATGGTGCAAAGTGGCATAGTCCTTGGCCACAGAATTTCAGCAAAGGGGATAGAGGTGGACCCGGCGAAGATCGAAGTCATTTCATGACTACCTATACCGACTTTCGTCCAAGCCATCCGCAGTTTCCTGGGGCATGTAGGTTTTTACAGGCAGTTTGTCCACGAATTCTCCAAAATAGCATAGCTCCTCACCAATATTCTATCCAAGGATTCCATATTTGAGTTCGATGAGACATGTGTCAGATCTTTTGAGCATCTAAATCAGTGCCTGGTAGAAGCTCCCATTATGATTTCTCCCAACTGGGAGGAACAATTTGAGGTGATGTGCGATGCGAGCGACTACACAGTGGGGGCAGTCTTGGGCCAGTGACTTGACTGGATTTTCCGACCTATCTATTATGCCAGCAGGATGCTCAATGAGGCACAGATCAACTACACCACCACAGAAAAGGAGATGCTTGCAGTGGTTTTCACATTTGACAGGTTTCGTTCTTACTTAGTGTTGTCTAAAGTTATTGTTTTTACTGACCATGAAGCACTAAAGTGCCTACTCAACAAGAAAGATGTGAAGCCCTGATTAATCCGCTGGGTACTTCTCCTACAAGAATTTGATCTTGAGATCCGAGATAAGAAAGGGAGTGAGAACTTCATTGCTTACCATCTCTCCTACCTCAATCTGCCACATTTGGAGAAGGAAGAATATCGGTAGATTAGGGAGGATTTCTCTGATGAGCACCACTTTTTGATCAATGAAACATCTATGCCATGGTATGCTGATATCGCTAATTTTCTGGTCACAGGTGTCGTTCACCCCGACCTCTCCTTCCAGCAAAGGAAAAGATTTTTCTCTGATGTGAAAAGGTACTTCTGGGAGGATCCTCTGCTATTCTGATCCTGTGCGGATGGAGTGATCCGACGTTGCATCCCGGAGAATGAATTTCACAGTGTCCTGGAGTTCTGTCACTCCTCACCAGTAGGAGGACATCATGGGCCAGACCGTACCATAGCAAAGATCATGCAATCTGGATTTTTCTGGCCCTACATGCATAGAGATGCCCGGGCCTTTGTTTCCTGTTGCGATCGGTGCCAGAGGACCAGTAATGTGGGACGTAGAGCCAGGATTCCCCAAAACCCCATCCTGGAGGTTGAGATTTTTGACGTCTGGGGCATAGATTTCATGGGTCCTTTTCCCCCATCTTTTGGGAACACTTACATCCTGGTCTGCATCGACTATGTCTCCAAATGGGTGGAATCCACTACTACAGCTCACGACACAGCCAAGGTAGTCATAAATTTCTTAAAGAAAAATATTTTTAGCAGGTTTGGAGTTCCACGAGTATGGATTAGTGATAGAGGGACCCACTTCGACAACACACTGATGAGAGTAATACTGTCAAAGTATGGAGTAAAGCATCAGATGGGGACACCATATCATCCCCAGTCTAGTGGACAGGTGGAGATCTCTAATTGTGAGCTCAAGCAGATCTTGGAGAAAACAATGAACACGTCATGGAAGGACTGGTCCAAGAAGTCTCAGACTCCTTTAAAAACACCACTGGTAATGTCCCTATTCCACCTCGTCTATGGAAAGCACTACCATCTGTCAGTAGAATTGGAAGACAAAGCCTACTGGGCCGTCAAAGCCCTAAATTTTGATCTGAAGACAGCTGAAGAGAAATAAAAGTTCAAACTATCGAAACTGGATGAGATCTGATTAGAGTCATACGAGAATGCCAAGTTATACAAGGAGAAGACAAGAGCCATTCACGACCAGATGATTTCACGAAAATCTTTCCAACCTGGTGATCAGGTACTTCTCTTTAATTCTCGTCCTTACTTATTCCCAGGGAAGTTAAAGTCACCATGGTCGGGACCATTCCACGTTGTCCACGTATTCCATCATGGAAAGTAAGAAATTTCTGGAGAAGATGGTCAACCATTCAAGGTAAAAGGGTAGCAGTTGAAATCTTACCATCCTACAGACAACATGGTGGGAACGTTGTCCACCATACACCTTAGGTAAGCAGGGTAAGTAGGTCGAGCCAATAACCTAAAACAAAGGCGCTCCCTGGGAGGTAACCCAGAGGTTACACGCCGTGTCCCACTAATATACACGGCATGTACTTATCTTTTTAATTTGTAATTTTAATAGTATAACTTTATATAATAACAAATAAATAACTAGGGATGATGTTGGTGTCGATGGTTAAGTCACTGGAGCTTATTCAAGCAGTCCCCGGTTCGAATCCTCCGGACCTACCTTCGGCACGGAGTTCCTCCTTTTATTTACACGGCGTGTGTGGTATTTTCCATATATGTATATATATAAATGTGTTTAATAAAACCCATGATGGGGATGGACCGGTTGGCTAGAATCATAATCTGGTATCAAAAGACCCAGGTTCGAACCCAGACAATCGTCCCATTTCCATCATTTGTTCTTTTAATAAAACCACATGACGTGTACTCCGATAGACGCCATGTGCGCCATAATTTTTCAAATATAAATTAAAAACATTTTTCAAATAAGAAATTACATGCGGGTGAAGTTGGAGGATTGGAAAAGTCTTGGCACCAGGTTCAAAAGACCCGGTTTCGAATCGCGCTAATATCCCCGCTTCACCCCCATCATTTCCTAAATAAAAACCACATGTCGTGATTTTATTTCTTTATGTGTGTATATTCCATATAGAATAAATATATATATATAATAAATATGAATAGCAAAACAACCTTTGCTCCAGTGGTTGAGGGATTTCATTCGGAATGGCCGATCGCCGGTTCGAATCCCGCCCCAAGCACCGGACCAAAGGTTGTACTACTATTTTTATAATTTTAAAATACATGGCGTGTATTTCCCGATATACATCGTGTATAGGTTTATTTATAATATAATTTGTAGATATATTTATTTTATTTTAATTATAAATAATAATTCTTATATAGTTCACTATAATAATTATATATTTATGTGTGTTGTTTGAAAAAAAAAATTGGGATACATGGCGTGTACTCTAAACATACATGCCGTGTACCACGTCTATATAAGCCGCGGTCCACCCGACTTGAGGCCGTGTCGCGTGGCCTCCCCATTTCCTCCACTCTTCCCGTTTTCTTCTCCCGAACACCACCCAAACCCCCCTTCTCCAGATCCATTGATTTGGGGCATTTCAAGTTTTGATTCTTCTCACATTGTGATCCTCGATCCAGGTACACCGTTCTACAGCCTCTATTTCAAGTTTTTAGAATTGTTTAGGGTGTTTTTCGGATAGGCCGACTATTCGGCTTCCAGCAGTACATGTCCACGAAATGAAGAACATACGTCGTGTACTTCTGTACATGGAAACACACAAAATATTTCAAAATTTGAATATACACGGTGTGTATGTTCGGTAAACACCGTGTCCTTTTCATCGTGCTCGAGTACACCTTCGCACACGGCCTCTCACACCATTTTTATTTACACGGCGTGTGTGTTAGGTACACACCGTGTAGATCATTTCTGTTGGCCCCTTCATGTGTGGCACATAACACGGCCTCTCACCCCATGTATGAGAACACGGCGTGTATGTTCGGTACACGCCGTGTCCCTTATTTATTTAGTCGGCACGTGTCTACCCTTTGTACATGGCCACTCACCCCATGTTCCTATACACGGCGTGTGTGTTCGATACATGTTGTGTCTTTTAGAGGTTCAGTCGGCCCGTGTCTCACCTTCTACACGTCCATGTTCTTTGTGTGCAGTACACGTCGTGTCATGTACCTACACGGTGTGTATTGTTTTCTATGAACTGATACAAACATGGCCGTGTCATTTGAACCACACGACCACCAACACTTTGAAATAACACGGCGTGTATGTTCGGTACACACCATGTACTTTTCTATGGTCTGTTTTTCACCCTCGGCATGTCTGTCCAGAGAACACGGGATACTCTCCATTTTTTTGACTACATGTTGTGTACTCTGGAGTACACGCCGTGTACTTTTATTTTATAGTTTTATTACATTTTCTTTGTTTGGTTTTCTTTCCTTTTTCTTTTTCTTCTGTTTGGTTTTATTTTTCATTCTATTTCAGGTTATGGCAGATCATGATCCTTCGTGCGGGAAGCGGTCAGCCTCTGCCACTGAGGGCGAGGAGTCCAGTTATCGTCGGATCTGACTCTGACCTCCTACACAGCCAGACCCAGATGCTCTGGTCTTCGAGCTCCCACCATTGGTCATTCAGCCCCCCACTCACTCCCTCAGAAGAGGCTGGGACTACTTTTGATGCTCCAGCTGCCACTTTCCATGTGCTATCTTGATCAGCAGCTGGTCCCTCTTCAAGCACACCTTCCACCGAGCCACCCTTCACTTCAGCCGATCCACCTACAGAGCTTGCCGCTGCTGCTGCACCGGCACCTGGGTCGGAACCTGCAGGTTCTCCTTATCCCTGCACGGTATTCCCGGCCACCGACCTCGCCTACGACAGGGTCCGACGCTTCTCTTGTCGGTCGATCCCATTGAGTGGCCGGTACCTAGACAGCAGTGTTCCGCAGCAGCTCGGTATATGGGAGGAGTTGGAGGCACTTCTCGGGCACATCTCGCTCTTCAATATTTTCTAGGTCAGCACTCATGTGTTATGTGATTTATTTTTAGAGTTTGTGGCCTCGTTTGAGTTTGATGGAGCGGAGTATCGGGAGACACCTGTCGATGCGGTACCCGTAGTTCGATTCTGGCTAGGCGCCCAGTGATTTTTTCTTACCATGACAGAGTTTGGTCGAGGGTGTGGCTTTTACCCCCATCCTATCCCCCACCCCCCATTTGTGCCTTCACCCGGCCTGAGTGATCTGACCTCATTGCCATGTGGTGGGAGATTTCTAGTCCTAACCAACGATACTCCCCCACTTCCCAGAAGAGCACTCTTATAGCCGACCCCGTCCTTCGCTTCGCCCACCGGTGCTTCAGCGCCATCCTATTCCCCCACCCTGAGGATATTGGGGTCATGACCGGCCGTGACATGGCGCTTCTTACCTATGTCATTCGGCACGACTACCCGGACCTCCCCTATCTCGCCACCTTCTATTTCCACTCCATGATTACCGACCGTCAGGGCAACCTGACTGACGGATTTTACACCAAACACCTTGCCCACCACCTAGGGGTATTCAAGCCCTCTTTACCTCATGACTTATAAGGTTCACCTCAGCGGATGGACTTTCTCATGCTCATTCGCATGGGATTGGTCCTGAAGCAGGGGGTGCCTACATCCTTGCTCAGGCTCGAGCCCCACCACCTGCTGCCCCTCCTACCCTGGCTGCTGACCCTACTCCTCCTTCCCCACCCCCTCCAACTTCTCCACCTCACCCACATCTTACTGACCCCACTTATTCTGACCTTCCTTCTTCTATTCCATCACCCATACCCCCTACCCCCACAACTCGGTCGATCTTGCCCTTTCCCACCACCTAGCCGCGATGGAGGAGTTCTTGGGTCACTTGGATAGCCGACAGGTTCAGATGGAGCGGCAGTTCGTTCGTATCATCAGCCGCCAGGACACCATTGCACGCCATTTGATTCATCTGGATGGCTGCCAGGACTGGATGGAGCAGCTGTTGGCACATATTTCTCATCATCTTGGTGTTCCACTGCCTCTGCCACCAGCCTCTATCTCCGCTCCTAGCCCATCTCCTGTTGCTACCACTTCTGTCGGGCCAGGGCCTGCTGCTGAGCTACCTTCGCAGAGTCCACCACATGCGGCTCCTACTTCTTCAGCTACCCTTCCCGATGTAGAGTCTGGGCCTCCCACTTCCACACCTCCTGAGTCGTCTTTACCGGCCGATTCTTTACAGGATGATGCCTTCCCAGAGGTGACCCCATGATAGTGACATTTTTCTTTATCTTATATATCTCTTTTGTCATTTACTATGCTTTGATGTTGTGCATGTTTTCATTTTTCTTTTTCCTCGCCAGTCACAGGTATCATGGAGCACCTTGGGCATCACTTTTCACGAGGGGATTATTTTTCCATTTCTATTTTTCTTTCTTTTTGGATTAACTTCTTCCACTGCTTTCCCTCATTTTGTCCCCCATTTCTCCCTGTTACCCACCCTTTACCTTAGAATTGCACTTAGTGGACCATGTAAAGTATTAAGTGTGGGGGAGCATCTATATCTTTCACCTTAGTCTTTTCCCTTAAACTAATATAGGATACATCATTATTAGACTCTATATTTGAAAATTTAAAGCAATTTTGGTTAATCATTCTTATAAATGCTAGAGTTATTAGTAGGAACTTTTGGAAAGGTTGCATGATTATTTTAGTTATTAAGTATTTTAAAATGATTGCTGATATAGTTTCAATTGCAATTTTTCATCCTTGATTAAATTACATTGATTAGGATAATCATTTATATTCATGTCATGACCTGATTGTCCCTTTATTATTTTTCCACTCCTGAGAGGTATTCTAAACCTTTTTTCTTATTTCTTTTCTAATACCCTCTTTCTTGAGAGATTCTTCGGATATGCATCACTACCAGAATTTGCAAGATTTCTTTTCAAAACATGAATAAATTTTTGAATTACATTAAATTGATTGAGACATTAGATTGTTTCAACGCCTTTATCTTGAGACCTACCCTACATTTAATCTTCGTTAAGACCATAGAAGCCATGAAAATCCTTTATAGGCAGCCACATTACAAGCCTATTTCCCTTCCTACCCTATTTCTTTTTTTAACTTTGCATGATTATTCATTTGAGTTTTAAAGAGGGAATTTGAAATGCATTGCATATTTTGTGCACAGCCATGAAATAAAGTATGGGGGAGTGCCTCTTGATTATTTGGGGCAGAATGGGTTCCAAACATCTACTCATTGTATTCATAAGTGTTTCCCTTGTGTTTTGTTATATAATTAAAACAAACAAACAAACAAACAAACAACAAGGGGACCTTATGCTTATTTTCCCATGAACCCTGCTTACCTAAGTAAGATGGTGATGATTACAAAAGCATTTGACTGATCTTGTGAAGGATGTACTTTTAGTGATATTTTCTTTGAATATCATGCAATGTTGTTTAAAGGAATTATCCTTCCTTTTTAAAGCCTCATAATTTATTTTCACATCTGAACCTACCAACCCTTAGCCACAGAAACATCTGAACCTTATTGATAAAGCCCTCATGATTTTTGTAATTCAATTTTTTTGAAGTAGAGAACAAGATATCCTGCAAACCTATGGATAGAGTGTATATACCTTAGATTGAGAACAACTTTGATTAAAAACATCTTAAGTGTGAAGTGTGATTTTAACTGGTAAGGTAAATCATCAAGTGGCATGCTTATTTTTGAAAGGTTGCAAAATGTGTTGAAATAGAATGACAGTAGTTAATTTCATTATATATGAGGCGTGATTTTAATATCTTATGAATTGAATTTTTTTGTGCCATTTAGAAATATTCCTTAGTAACTTTATCAGTTATATGTTTGATTACTTAAATTCCTTCCTTTTTAAAGTATATGCTCTTTTAATTAGATGTTGAGATTTTTCTTAAGGGCAAGCAAACGACTAAGTGTGGGGGAATTTGATGCACCCAATTTTTGTATACATTTCCATATATATAATTGAAGATAAAAACAAGTTTTCAGCAAATATCTGTTTTTTTATGAATATATTCTTTGATTTTGGTGAATTTGTTTACTTTCAGGAGTTTTCTGGCTAAATATACGAATCAAGGGAAGTCTGTGAAAATTTTGAAACTACACGGCGTGTACTTTTATACACGCCGTGTACATACAAACAAGGACACAGACCGAAGCAGGGAGTACATGCCCATGTCACTAGGTAGAAGATACATGCCATGTGAGGCAGCGTTACATGACGTGTACCACTTTCTAGAAGCGGTGGTTGCTGAGAAAAGTCTAAACGCCCATTTGGTCATTGAAGGAGACATGGCATGTTTGAATTTCTACACGTCGTGTCTGTTATTCTAGAAGGGGCTGGTGGCCAAACTTATTACACTACACGTCGTGTATGGCAGTGCTACACGCCGTGTACACCCAACCACCAGGAAGCGCCGGGTTCAAAAGTCAAAGACGGCGTGTTAGGCCACCTACCAGCGGAGAAATTGGCGCCAAAGCGCATTGACGAAAAGTACACGGCGTGTACTTTCTATACACGCCATGTACTTTATTTTTCTATAAAAAGAGGCCTTGGCCTATGGATTTCAGAGTTCAAAACCCATTAGAGGAGAGAGAAGCTCTACTACCACCATTCCTGAAGCTACCGAGGTGCCGCGATTCCGCCATTCCACCTTCTGACACCCTACCTCAACGCTTACACGATGAATCCATCAGGTATCACGTGTATCATTTATCTCCAACTTTCTATGTGTAACTAAACCCCTCGTGTTGGGGTTGTGGATGATGGGATCATAATTTGTGTGTTGTTTTATATAGTTGTGTTTTCTTGTTTTAATTCATCTTACTCTTCTTAAACCACAGTCTAATATAACTGAGGATTCTGAGCCGGACCAAGGGAAGAATTCTCAGCGATACAAAAGAAACGTAACGGTGAAAGCATCCATGACCATTGGAAGTATTTCACTGATTCAAATAATAGACTGAACGTAATAAATAATTAAGAACACTGACTACCGGACCAAGGAGTCAACTGCTCTAATTCCAAACAAGAGGAACCGAACCAAGGAAATCTTGTAACAAAATGAAATCCAGAATGATTGAATAGTTATGAACAACACAACCATTTAAACAATCTACATAAGAACTCCTTAATCACCACAGCCCCGACACGTCTTTTATTTCTATTTTAAACTCTTTAAATTTAACCATTGTTTTATTTAAAACTGTTAATCATTTATTCAAAGTAAAATAATTTAGTTTCAATTAAAAAACCAAAATCAACTCAATCAACTCTAAATTCTACATACTTCAACTAATTAAGTATTAAATCAATTGAATTTATGCACACCATTGTTCCCTATAGATCAACCATGAACTTATGCTATACTAAAGTTTTAAGAACGGGTAATTAATTTGGGATGCATATAACTTCAATCAATGACAAGCGAGACCACAAGTCTTCTAATTTTAGATACCTTTACACATGAGGAAGAATGTGAGTTTCAAGGAGGTTTCATATTAAAATTCTAATTTTTGGATTAATTTATACTGATGAAATGGTTTGGCTACACTTTTTAACAAACTTTGAGTCAGCCATGTGAGAGACACTATCTAAAATAATCCTGGGCCATATGGTTATAAACCAGAGTTTGGTAAATTGTGTGCTAACCACATTAACGTTGTTGTATCCAAATTCTCTAATTACACAGTTAATTAGGGAATACATATGGTTTCCCCTAACCATGATCAGACTATGTACCCTCTAAACAACCACCAAAACTTACCAAAACTACCCAAAAACACCCTAGAACCAAACCCAAATAAATACTATCTCAAATCCCACAAATATAAGATGAGAAAAATGCAATTCACCTTTGAAGATTGAGGGGTGTAACAACTTGTTTCTCGAATAGTGCACCATCTGATTCTAATTATTCCTTCTCATTGCATCATAAATGACATTATCTTTCTTAGGGGAATAATCAGACTCTAAATAAAAGGGATAAAGTACACAACCCACCTCCACTTATGGTTAGTCTGAGCCACAAACATCTCACCCAAAATATCATTATACTAGCATATCAAGGTGTTCAATAGTTTTTCCAATTCTATATCAAGTGTTGGTAAGTTTTTTTCATGGTGACTAAAATGTTAGGACTCATAAGTGACTAGATTATTGTCTTACATAAAAAATGCTCCAAGCTCGAATCATGATTCATCATAATATAAGGTATATTCTTTACCCAAATATAGTAAGGTCAAGATCATCACTATAATCAACCTATATTTTAGTTCCTTGATATTTGTATCACAAATATCCAACCAAAGGGACCTTATCCATTTCTTGTCCAAGGATATTATTGGCACTTCTAAATGAGAAAAGTTATGACTGGACCTTTGGTAATAACCGATCAATCCCAAAAAACTAAAAACCTAAAAAATATCATTTGGACTCTCCCAAGAAACCATTCCAACACCCTTTATAGGTTCTACTAAATCACCAACCTCTGATATCACAAAAACTGATAATCCAACTTGATCGATCTAAAACTAACACAAAGAGAGTGTGAAATAAAGCTGGTGCTTTCATCACAAACTCAAATTCACCTCTAATTTTTTATCACACTCCTCCATCGACTTGTAGTGCATGATAATATACTCCAAATATATGATAAATGGAACCAAAATAATAATATAATACTTGATCCATCAAGTCTATAAACACTATCATCACATTCATCAAGTGCAATAACATCACTAGATACTCATATAGACCAAATATACTTCTAAATTTCATATGTGGTATGTAATAATTCCTCACTCTCAACTAGTGATTTCCATATCTCAAACAAACTTATAGAATAATTTGGATCTCTAAGGTGGACAAATTAATCATTAATATGATTAATTAGAAATTAATTCTTAAATATCACTGAGTTTAACCTTTGATAATCTTAAAACATCCACTTGTAACCATATTCCATCTTGGAGAATAGAACTAGAGAACCCCAAGGGGATATACTTTCCCATAAAAATCACTTTGCCTCTAAGTACTCTAGATGAGATTTTGAATATTGAATTTCCATAGAAACCACCTTGTAAAGTAGAATAGATATAGGATCTACGCCTAAAAATATATCAACTATAAACATTCACATTATTTGGTGGAAAATTGGATAAATACTCTATAAAAAACTTTAATATCATCAAAAATGGGGGAAAGTTTTCCTGATTTGTCTCCCCAGTATCCCAAATGACATTAGAAAACTAGATCATGAACTTACCCAACTATTGAAGGTTAGGTCCATCACAACCCAAATATTTATCCCACTATCAAATGTATACATATCTATCTTAAACTATAGATATAGATTCCATACATCAATGATACCAGTTTATATGGGCTCAATATCAAACTAGTCAATCCTTCTAGAAGATTATGCCAAAAGTGTTAATCTCAAGAACAAAGAAACCTCAAAGGTATCTATAACCACCAATCACTATTTCATGGTCTATTAACCTATGAATTTCCCCAAATAAAACCCTTAAAAAGTATTGATTAACATAAAATCATATAAATACTCAATGGTTAAGGATAATTCATCAACAAAAAGAGAAGCTATAAAATAATATGATGCTTCTATGTTGATAAAATCAAATACTAAAGTAGAAGCCACTAAAATCATAATTTCAATGGTAGATGGATCAATATCACTTTTAGTAAGATTTCACTTAATAGCATGAAACTCGATTGGACCTCAGTCCTAAGCCCCTACCTTACTTCCCTAAAATTTACTACCCTACCACCATTGTTTCCCCTTCCCCTAGCCATCACGTCCACCATCATGATCAAAATAGTTAATTGAAATATAAATACCATTGAATTGTGGTGTACCCACACAGCTCTTTAACCCTACACCTGATGGGATCCTCTGTTATTAGGTAACCATTATGAACTAATACAATACCACTATATGCCTTACATACTTCCACATAATCATAACTCAACTAGTGGTTGGGTATAATGAGGATTCATGTGACCAGATCTACCACACTCATGTCACTCAACAAAACTACCACGCTAAGAAAAAATATATGGATTATCACTTTTGATACCTGATCCACTGTCTCCCTGATGTGAACCATCGAATCGACGCTTCTTAATACCTAAGGACAAACTACCATCTCCCCCAATATAATTCGTTTTCCTAGAGCCTCATACCCTATTCAGGCTTCTCTCTATGATGAGGGACTAATTCATGACCACTAAAGAAGATTAAAGGTGAGATAATTTTACTCGTTTCCATATCACATGTATGAGACAATCTTTAAAGCATATTTCCCTAGCTACCTCATCAATAACCAATGTCAATAAAAATCACTAAAACATTGAAAATCATGAAATATACTCCATTACTTTCATCCCTTCCTAAGTAAGATGTATAAAATCTTGGGTTATACCCTCCCTTAGAATTTCGGGGAAGAATTGGTCATAGAACTGAGTTTATAAGTCCCTCTATAATAACCCAATATGATTGTCCACTTGGGACAGAATATACCATCATCTCCTAGTTGGGTTTCATAACATATAAATCTCTAACTTCATCCTCCTCTGAAGGGGTGTCTTCAAGTGGTCCAAAACAGTCTTAATTAGCTCCAATGTGAGCTTATCAACTTAGGGGAACCCTCAATAGTAAAAAAAGGTGGAAGATACTCATAAAAAAGGCTATATCTAATATGGAAGCTATAGTGTGTGTATTCTCCCTCTCCATAGATTATATAACCTATATTAAATTATCACGGAGAATATCATCCATCAATTTTCTTGGTTCAATACAGGATTCTGAACCAACTACTGGTGGGGAATGTCCATCCCTTCCCTCATGTCACTCTACTGTGGATCTTCATAATGAAAAGTATGTATAATTCCAATAACGCATATCAGAACATATTTCAATTACAATTCATGATATTATAGTTTATAAATAAATAAGTAATAGGAATATCATCCCTCAATCCTATACCCCCAACTATAAAAGGGTCACAACCTAGGTTCTCACTCTGGACCCACCTACCCTACCCAGGGTCTCATAAAATTCATATAATATCCAAATAAATCCCTTTCTATTTTACTTATAATGAAAATATCACATTTCTTGTTTGGTTAAATGAAATTATATTCACAAGTTATATAAAAAACAAGATAAGATCCTATTATAATTTTATTTGATTGATACAATTCATAATAGGATACTTAATCATTGAAAACAATAATAAACTATCTAAATGGAAATTTATATAATATTCTACATTCAATTTATATGTGAAAATAATATATAATTTACTATTGGTACTTCAAATAATTGATCCATATATCATAGATAAGTTGAACAAGCATAGGAAGAACAAAAATTTCATGTGAATCATATATTCATGATAAAATTCATGAATGAACACCCTCATGAAACCCTATTCCGAGAGAAAAATATCATAAATCATAAATAAAAAACCAAAGCCCATTACACTAGGTTATGTATACTAACCTTAAAATCTAAAACCTATAATAATAGTACCATCCTTAAAAACATGAACTTCCATCATATATGTCTTAGCGAATCCCAGACACAAGATTCATACCAATATCTGAAAATTTTATAACTCCTATCTACCTTTCCCAAATAGTGAGACAAAAGAAAATAAAACAATTCTCTAATATGACTTTATAATTCCACAACTCGGATCACTCAACAGTCTCCATACCTAAGATATACATAACCATAAACACACCTACCCGTATTTCAGATGCTTATAACCAACATAAAGGGTCTAATAATACTCATTGGGAGATTATACTCTCTATAATAGATGACCATAAATAACAGTAGAATTTCAACAAATAATAACCATCTAGTGGAAAATAGATAATAGAAATCATATTAAAAAAATAAACAAACATATATACCCATTTTATATCAATATAAATATTTTCAATTTTATAAAAAGTTTAAAAACAATATCAAGATCCCCCATTAGAAGATCATATATAAAAAATTCTAAAAAATAACAAAAAGAAAGAAATGGGAGAGACAGAAAAATGATCCCAGATCATAGACCATTACCATCACAAATGATCCACCTCAACTTCCCCATCAAACATTAATCATATATAATATTATATTATATTGAACTTCAACTATGAGGTCTTCTCCAGTACCCATGGTGGCCTGAGAATGGTGTGAATCAAACTCAATAAGTCACCACCAACAGTGTCCATAAATATATCCATTGAAAACATGTGTATGTTGATATTCTATAATAAATAATTGAAATTATAAATAAATAAGTTGTTGTTAATACCATTTTTTATGGTGACACCTAGTATTGACCGTACTTGCTTCATCCCATGATGATTTTCCCTAAACAAGTCATCTAACTCAAAGGGGCAAACAATCCCTCACCCTAAAATCATCAACATGATATAAACATTGGGGGAAATACCACCCGCCCAATATATATATCATGTATCATAATCATTTTAAATAATTCTCTTACTAGTATATCTTCATATAAAAAATTCATTGAGGGGATACACACACCACCAGGTATATCTCTATATAACATAAGTCATCATGGGGATACACACCTCACCCAATATATCTCAATATAATATCATTGGGTGGATACATTCCTTGTTGGGTATATATTCATATAACATCATTGAGGGTATATGTTCCATGCCTGGTATATCTTCATATATCATAATCCATCAGGGGCATACACCCCCCAACTAGTATATCTTCATATAACATAAGTCATTAGGGGGAATAGTGCCCTGCCTAGTATATCACAAACCTTCATTTAAGGAAACCCTCAAGGTTCCTCCTATATTTCATTTTTATTAGATTAGGGAATGTATCATTTGTAAAGCAAGGTTCTAGTGCTTCATTAACTAACAAACTATTAATAACCATAATAAAATGGATTCCATTTATAACAAGGTATAAAACATTTTATTAAGTTTTTAGTTTAATTGTAAATTTGGTCGGTGTGACCATTCATATTTAAAAAATATAGGAAGGTTATAACTTATGGGTAAATTAGGGACCACCTATATTTTTATTTAAGGAATATACATTCTAAATATTCACTGCTAATATAATCTCAAATGATAGAAATTGAAAAATCAGATGAAAACCCTAATATAGGTTGCAAACATCCATAACCGATGTAAGACCACATATTAATGAGAGAATAAAAGAAATAATTGAAGTGGAAAGATAGAATTACCTCTAGGTAACACTCAAGTTAAAATAATCTCAAATTAATAGAATAATGAAGAATATATCCCCTTAGAAGAGAAAGGGTCAAGAGGCGGTGTGGGTGTGATAGGTGTATCACAATATGAGTGGAGAAACCCTATTAATTAAATTAATAAAAATAAACCATTTATTTAATTTATTAATATAAAAATTATCAAGGTTTTTCATTATATCATGACCATACTATTCACAGTGTAATAGCCCTCTAGAGTCCTCCTCAAGGCCTGGTCTCTCCTAGTCATGACCTATTACTCTTCGCCAAGACAGAAAGACTAAATCCTTCACACCATTCCATTGTAGCATGGAGCTCTTCCTTCATGTAATGAAGCACTTATTATCTTAGCTCCATGATGAAACATTCCTTTCATAACCTATACCCCCATCAACCATCATAGTGTGGCCTTAACACCTCATCTCATACAACTCATTGCGACCCTTGCTACGACATAACCCTAGGGGTTATGGGGTGACAATAATTTCCTTGAGAAAATTTTATGAAGAAAATATCGAAATTATTTAAAAGGATACATAAGAATATACAAATGCAACTTTAGGTTTTTAAAACAATAATCAGAGTCATTATATAATTCCCTCCTCCATGGTGTGACCCTTTCAACCTTATAAAAAATACATAAAGTTGATATATAATATTTTCTAAAATAATACATAAGAAATATTATCACGGTTTGGTGTCCTATACCATGGCATGGCCAAACTCCTTCACTAATTTACATAGAAAATATATTAGGGTGATCAATGCATAATGTTCATCCCATTTTCATGTCTTCCACTACTGGAATTTGGGTTTTTCCCAACGGCAGTATACCAACGGTTCAATTAAACCGTTGGTAAACTCAGCCTTTGCCAACGGTTTACTAAAACCGTTGGCAAAGGGCATTCCAGTGACCCATTTCCCAACGGTTCTATAGAACCGTTGGGAAATGGGTGCTAAACTTATCCCTTTCCCAACGGTTTATTGAAACCGTTGGGAAAGGTTGCCTTTGCCAACGGTTTATTGAAACCGTTGGGAAAGGTTGCCTTTGCCAACGGTTTATTGAAACCGTTGGGAAAGGTTGCCTTTGCCAACGGTTTATTGAAACTGTTGGGAAATGTTGCCTTTTCCAACGGTTTATTGAAACCGTTGGGAAAGGTTGCCTTTGCCAACGGTTTTTACAAACTGTTGGCAAATGTTTTTCCCAAATAGCAGCCCCGATCTGCTCTCCCTCATTCGAGACAGAGCCCTAATTATCCTCCGCTCCCGTGCTCTCCCGTCCGAACATCATCGACCCCCGTCCGAATAGGTACACCCACCATCCGAACAGGTAAAAATTGATCTCAATCAAGTTGTTGTAGTTGTTTTAATGAATTTATTTTTCCATTAACTAAAACATAAACACTATGGTTCCATTTTTTTAGAATCTTACATGCCAATGGTGGACAATTTTATAATGCATATAGATTCTATTATTTTTAGATTTCTTCTCTTATGGATATGTGTTGGTTTTCCACATGGAATGCCTTGACTATCTACTTAGCATGATAGAGGGTTTCTTTTGGAAATTTCCAATGGAAATTACATGATCCTATAAACATTTTGATGAATTTTCCTAACCTAGATGGATTGTCTGATGTTTCTCTAATGATCAAGGACTGAATGTTTGGAGGACATCACAAGTCATGACTGGTTGATCCTAGAAGCAATTTCATGATATTGGATGTAATGCCTATAGGTAATCTCTTGATTTTGGTGATCTTCTCCATTTTCATCAAAAGACATGTTTGACACACTGGGAGGGAAACTCTAGAGTCATTGTGACATGTCTTGAAGGTTGACTTATGTCCATAGTGACATGATTTGAGGACATCACATGACCTAGTTGGTGTGCCTGGAGGGTGTTAAGGGAGCCATCTAACATTCCTGAAATTTAATATGAGACGGAGATAATATGTATTGATTGCCCTATATAGAAGGAGATACATATCTATTGGAAAACATGTAGTCTATATGGTGAGAATTAAAGGCTTTTCATTACAAGGGTGGCATATTCATGGGTGCCATCTGATTTTATTTGACATGTCAAGGGGACATCAAATGATCAAAATAGGTTTCCAATGGAATGTATTGTGAACATGATGAAATTTCCTAGTGCAATAAAATTTCATAGGTGATGCATGTTATGAACATTAGGGTCAACATATATTTCCTTCACCTTAGTCTCCCATATTTTAGTATTCCATCCATCCTTTTATCCCAAATTCCATAGATTTATACATTATTTTATTATATTATGTCTCAAATTATCTAAAATATGTGTTTGATGTTATTCACGTGACCTATCATAATTCCTTCTCATAATCTATAGTGATCATGGGAAGATCCCATGCATGATTCATGATCACTCAAATTATTCTGCAGATCATACATAATGGAAGCCTTACAGGATGTGAGATGATTATATATATGAAATCTACTCAGGTACCTGGTGAGGAAGTGCATATTAATTCAAAAAGATAAATCGCATATGAGGATACCCTACTAATATGGTTATGGGATGAGGCATGCTCTGATGTGATAACACATTAAGTTCTTGTTGGTTTTACATTTTTTCAATAACACATTAGTATGTTTTTTTCACATGTGTAGTTGATACCATGATTATTTTCTTCCTTTATCGTTTACTTAAATGTATTTTCTATTAAAGTTCAATCCTATTGAATTGTTTATGACAAAATGACTTATATGAATTATTTTTACAGAATGAACAGAAGTTGGATGTATGAAACCGATCGTATCTCAAGAGATTTTCAAAACAATTTGGAGAGCTTTATAGATTTTGCATTTCGCAATGCTTCAGATAGTGGTCGCATACACTGCCCATGTTCCAATTGTGTTGGTAGACCTTGGTTGAGTCGTGAAGAAGTCAGCTACCACATAACCAAAAATGGTTTTCAAGCAAACTACTTTGTGTGGTATCACAATGGGGAGAAAATGAAATCTCAAATTGGTGATGATCGAAATGAAAGGACTTGAATGGAGAATTTGTTAGATGATCGGTTTCTATTTATTCGTCATCATGAAAAAGAAAGGATTTCGACTCAAGAAGACGTCGATATGAGGACAACTGATGCATCTAGTGAAAATGATGATATTGATAGGGTGAAAAAATTTAATGATGTTGCCACGACTCCAGTATATCGACAATGCGATAAAATGAAAAAGCTGGAATTTTTAATCCGATTGTTTCATGGAAAAACTATGTATGGGATTTCTAATACAGCGATCGATTACATTCTTACCATCTTGAAGGATTTACTTCCAGATGATGTAGATATTCCCTCAAACCACTATATGGCATGGAAGTTAGTTGAAGAACTTGGATTTTCCAGAAACAAAATTCATGCTTTCCCGAAAGATTGCAGTTTATTCTGGGAAGAAACCGCTGAACGAAATGAATGTATAAAATGTGGCACATCCCGCTGGAAGTCAAAATCTGATGGAACACCATCCCGTGTTCCACAGAAAGTAATGTGGAACTTTCCATTGATCCTCAGACTCCAGAATCTTTTTATGTCTGATAACATATCAATAAAAATGAGATGGAATGATACCGAGAGAAAGAAGACTAATGATGAGTTGGTTCATCCTGCAGATGGATTTTCATGGCAGAGATTTGATGCTTGACATCCTGATTTTGTAGCTGACGTGCGTAATGTGAGGCTGGGTCTTTCATGCGACGGTTTTAATCCGTTTGGGCAGATGCTTACTTCGCACAGCACATGGCCAGTTTTTATACACATTTATAATCTTCCCCCATGGTTGTGTATGAAAGAATCTTTCACTTTCATGAGTATACTCATATCTGGTCCTTCTGATCCCGGCATTGATATTGATGTATACATGAAACCTTTAATAAAAGAGTTGAAACTTCTTTGGGATGTGGGTGTGCGCACATACGATGCATGTTCGAAAGACATATTTCAGATGCGTGTTGTGCTTATGTGGACGATCAATGATTTTCTGGCTTATGAAATGATATCTGGATGGAGCACGAAAGGAAAACTATCATGTCCAGTTTGTATGAAGAATACACGATCCAGAAGACTGAAACATCGTTGTAGTTTCAGTTTTATGGTACATCGATGATTTTTTCCAAAGGATCATCCATATAGAATGAATCGTTGAAGATTTGATAATACTATAGAGACGGATGATCCATCTCAGCATATGTCTGGAACTGATGTGCTTAATGAATTGAAAGATTTCAGTTTTTCGTTTGGGAAGGGTCAAATGAAATCTGGAAAGAGAAAGAATGTTTCCACAGAAACCTGTTACAATTGGAGGAAGAGGAGTATATTTTTTGATTTGCCTTATTGGTCAACCAATTTACTACGTCATTTCTTAGACGTAATTCATATTGAAAAGAATATATGTGAAATTTTGCTTTCAGTTCTTCTAAATGTCAAGGGGAAGACAAAAGATGATTTACGATCTCGATGTGACTTGGTGGATTGGGGCATCAGACAAGAATTGCATCCTATGCGTATCAGTGAAAATAAATGGAAACTTCCATGTGCTTCTTATGTGATGATACCTACTGAAAAAAACAATTTCTGGAAGTATTAGAGACTATTAGAGTTCCTGATGGCTAGTCAAGAAACATATCTGAACGGGTCAATAGAAGAGAGTTGAAGCTAAAATCTTTGAAGACTCATGATTATCACATTCTACTGCATGAGTTGCTTCCAATAGCAATCCGTCATCTTTTTTCCAATAATGTAAGGGTGGGTGTTATTCGGTTGTTCCATTTGTTTAGAGATCTTTGTGCTAAGAAGTTGTCCAAGTCTTTCTTGCAAAAAATGTTGACAGATGCCCCATTAATTTTGTGTGAGTTGGAGAAAATATTTCCCCCATCATTTTTCACATTCAAGCTGCATCTGACTGTCCATATTCCAACTGAAATACTTCTCGGAGGACCTGTTTCTTTTCGTTGGATGTATCCAACTGAAAGAAATATGTTCACATTAAAGTCTTATGTTCGAAACAAGAATCATCCCGAAGGTTCTATCATGAACGGTTACTTAGCTCAAGAATGTATGGATTTCTGTTCGATGTATTTGTCTGATCTTACTACAAGAATGAACAGACTAATGAGAAATGAAGAAGAACAATATGAGAAAATTGAACCCAGTTTTCCATCACTTCCTCAAACAGGAGGAATTCCTGGATCATATACATTGAAGACATTAAGCCATTAAGAGCGGGAGATGGCACATCGCACAGTTTTGTTCAACTGTGATTTGTTCGATGACTATATCAGGTAACAAAATTGAATATGTATATCTGACATATATATCTGTTAAACTATTCATATTTTTTTATCTACAGGGAACATAAAACAATGATAAATAGGAAGAATCGTTCTTTATCTTTGAGAAGGAGAGAGACTTTGCATAGCAAAGAGTTTTCTTCTTGGTTAAAATTGAAGGTAAAAATATTACTATTTAAATTAATTATTTCAATATTTACTTAAGTTTAACTTTCATTTATATTGCAGGTATTGAGTTTGTCTTCTGACTCTGTCTATGAGGAAATAAGAGCTTTGGCTTTTGGTCCTAATACCGTGTTTTGTGACTGTAAATCAATTGTTATCAATGGGTACAGATTTATTGGCACTGAACGAGCCAAAAACATGAGAACACAACATGATGGTATTATGGTTACTGCCACAACAGATTGTTATGCCAGTGCATCAGATAGTAGATCGCGACTTGAAAATGTGGGTTATTATGGAGTCGTTGAGAAAATAATAATATTGGATTATTACTCTCATGGACGAGTCACAATGATGAAATGCCATTGGTTTGATTCGATGACGAGACATGGCACATTTATTGATGATTGTGGATTTCAAGTAATTAATATGACCCGCACTCTTGCTACCGAAGAACCATATGTGTTGGCATCAATGGATAAACAAGTTTTTTATGTCAAAGATCAACTTCAACCTTAATTTGGTGTCATAGTTGAAGTAATTCCAAGACATATTTTTGATGATTCTGATGATGGAATTGACACTGTCCCTATTGCCATTGGAACCAATCCATTTATTTCTTTTGATGACTCCAATATCTCAATTGTCAGAGTTGACTGTGAACCTGAAGTTTTGGTTGGAAATATATAGAATCATTCATCCATGTTCTCAATTCTTTTGGTTTACCTCGAGTTGGGTTGTTAAGGTTGGTAATATTCAAATTTATTTAGTATTGATCACAAATATGTTTTAGCAGACTTGACCGTTATGTGAATATTCAATGTTTATTGGTTGCTGTTTTATTTGAATTGCATTTTCTAATTTGGAATTGAACTGTATTCAAACCAAATCAAACAATATTTCTAACTTGGTGAACATTACAACTTGTATGTTTTATTAAATTCATTCAAGCTCTTCTAAAACAATTGATAGCTAAATTACCAATGAATCCCCTCATTCCCTCAGATATTTAGTTTTTTGGTTTACACAATAATTTCCTTTTGCTAATTAATGACATATTTGTTTTCAAATGCAGGAAATGCAGCCAATTGAAGAGAGACGAAGAAAAAAAATGGCGGAGAACAATCGTCGGATGGAGGAGCTGGGCGTTCCACCATTAGTTCCAACAGTGAGTACTTTATTTCAAATATATATATATATATATATATATATATATATATTTACAGAATATATAATGTCATGTGATTAATTTTTTTGTAAACATTTTTGTAGAATCCACCGTTACGTCGACAGTTATTCGACGAGGAGCCTAGTACTGGTCCTAGTACTCAGGCCAGTGGTACGAGGAGGGTTCATACCAGAGGTGGACGTAGAGCTACGCGTGCCCGACTAGACCCTACCCCTCCCACTGACATTTCAGCCTTTCCACATTCTGATCCCGGTGTGTCGTTAGGGACACACGGGGTATTTAGGCCTCCCATGTTTTCGCTACCTTCTGCATCTTCTGCCCCATCATTTTCACATCCCATGATGATTCCCACTCCCCAGTCAGTATCAGGTCATATAGCTGTTCCATCTTCTTTTCCTTCTACTTCTATCTCTCCGAGCTTTTATATTCCATCGTCTTCGACTCCTGTTCCACCAGAGGGTGTTCCATCAGGTTCTGTGGATCCGGCGCCACTCATTGATCAGACTAGCGCAGGTATATTTATAAAACCCTAACAAATTTTTATAGCAATATTTATTTTCATTATAACATGTTTCGATAAAATATTTGTTTTTCTTTCATGACAGATACATCTACTGACAGGAGGCGGGGGCGGGGTCGTACACGCATGCGTTCGGTGTGGAACCGTCGCACATAAGTTATGGTGGAATATAATGAAGACAATCAGATGGTTGAGAAAACAGGGCAGCAATGTTGGAGTTTTCTGGCGACGCTTGCCAAATACTCCGACATCATTCCCGTCATCCCGCTGTCGTGGAGACATTTGCCACATGAGGTCAAAGATAGATCTTGGGCAGAGATATGGGTAAAAAAATCTGTTGTATTTAATTCCATGAATTATTTTTGTATTTATATGAATTAATATTTTGATTTCATCTTCGATTTAATTTTCCTGATGGTGAGGGTGCACGACTGGAACGTCTAAAGGATTTAGGCGAGCTTTGGAGAGCCTACAAGCATGAGCTGTATATTGGCTGGCGTGCTAGAGTTGGCACTGAGTTAGAGGCGGTACCAGTCGTGGATGATTGTCCTATAGAGCAGTATCGTCAGATGATTACTCATTGGACGAGTACCCAGTTTAAGGTATGAATTACATTTGAGGTATTTAAATAATAACTTTCAAGTTTTTCATTAATATTATCCTTTGAATTATCGAATTTTATTTAGGAATCATCTGGAAAAAATAAAAAAAAACATTGATGAAGAAAAATACCTCCATACACTAGGACGCACGACGATGCCGGATCATGAGAGGCAGCAGGTATGACAATTGTTTATAAGTTTTCTTTACGACTTACATTTTATTTTGTTTCCTCAATTATTTAATCATTTGCTAAAGTTTTTATATAACTTTTGTTTTCAATGTCATTGTAGAGGCAAGTACAAAATATTGAAGGACGTGTGCCTCGAGCAAAACTGTTTTGCTCGAGTAGACGAAAAAAGGATGGAAGTGTTGTCAACAAAGCGACTCAGAAGCAGATTGTAAGTTTTAATCTGTTGATTTTACATTTTAATATCTATTGTGTAACTTAATAATATATTTATATTTGTAACAGGATGCTTTAGAGGCCCTTGATGCCCAAGAAGCAGACAATTTTGGGCCATCTGATCACTTACATCAGGTGTTGGGAGAGGATCATTCTGGTAGAGTACGCTGCCGACCTAGGATAGCCCCGATGAGGTATTGTCCTGCCTCAGGTACGAGTTTTAGTGCCACCGAGCTGTAGCAAGTTAGGGCACAGGCAGAACAGGCTGAGAAAAGGGCCACAGAGACGGCAGAACAGTCTGCTAGGGAAAACAGTGCATTTATGAAATTTATTGAAGTTCTACGTCCAACACTTCCAGCAGAGGCCAGCCCAGTGATTGATGAATACATGTCATCGATACATTCTATATATGGTGCACCAGGTGGCAGTTCTAGTGGTGGTCAGGCCGATGTCCAGCTTGAAGATGATGATGGCGAGGAGTCTGATGCGGAAGAGGAGGGAGATGAGGAGGGCGAGGAGGAGGGCGAAGGCGAGGAGGAGGGCGCTGTGGAGGGTGAGGATGATGAGGAGGATGATGACGAGGGTGATGATGATGATGATGATGGTGATGGTGATGCTGATGTGGGACATATTGATTCATTACATTTTTTACTTATATTACTGAGATTTGATGTTTAATATATTCTTGTTGTTGGTTTTATCTAGACTCGTATTATAGTATTGGAGTTGAGTTATTTTTATATATTGTCTGTTTTTATGGATGTTCTTGTCTTTTAGTGGTTGTGCGTTTGAGAACTCCCTGGACAACCCCCCTCATTCTTGGACCCTGGACAACCCCCCCTCCCCATTGGACCCCGAACACCCCCCCAAACACCCCCCAGACAGCCCTGCGGATAGCCCCCTGGACAGTCCCCCGTACAGCCCCCCACCCTCCACCCTGGACCCCGGATATCCCCCCGTACAGCCCCCCGGACAACCCCCCCCCCCCCCCACCCTCCCCCTTGGACCCCGGACAACCCCCCAAACACCCCCCGGACAGCCCCCCGGACAGCCCCCTGAACAACCCCAGACAACCCCCTGAACAACCCCTGAACAACCCCTGAACAACCCCCTGAACAACCCCTGGACAGCCCCCTAAACAACCCCAGATATCCCCCTAAACAACCCCCAAACACCCCCTGGACAGACCCCGCACAGCCCCCCCACCCTCCTCCTTGGTCCCCGGACAGCCCCCCGGACAGCCCCCCCCCCCCCGGACAGCCCCCCGGACAGCCCCTCCACCTTCCTTAATTTCATTAGCTCTGAAATGTTTCATAGCACGATCAACTAAAATCTAATCCATACTAAATATGATATAAAAATATTCTATATGAATTTCCATAAGATTTTAAGTGAAAACAAAAAGTGACATACGAAAAACTGACCAAACGCATTCAAAATGTGTTGATGCTTTAGGACAATGATCCATGGGTCATATGTGACGTGTACGAATCAACCCTGCCTCAATCTGAGGCGCGGTGTGGCCAGAACAACTCAAAGTGTATGTCTTTTGTTTCAAAAGGACATCATTTTAAGTGAAAAACATCAACTGGCATACGGAAAACCGGCCAAACGCATTCGGATTGTGTTGATACTTTAAGAAAACGATCCATGGGTCATTTGAGACATATACGAGTCAACCCCGCCTAAATCTGAGATGCGGTGTGGTCGGGACCACTCTAAGTGACTTTCTTTTGTTTAAAATGGACAGTATTTTAAGTACATACGGAAAACCAACCAAACACATTCGATTTCTGTTGAAACTTTAGGAGAACGATCCATGGGTCATATGTGACGTGTACGAGTCAATTCCACCTCAATCCGAGGCGCGGTGTGACCGACACCACTCAAAGTGTCTCTATTTTGTTTAAAATGGACTTCATTTTTAGTGAAAACAACAAATGACATACGGAAAACCGACCAAACGGATTCTGATTGTGTTGATACTTTAGCACAATGATCCATGGGTCATATGTGACGTGTACTAGTCAACCCTGCCTCAATCCGAGGCGTGGTGTGTCCGGCACAACTCAAAGTGTATGTCTTTTGTTTCAAAAGGACATCATTTTAAGTGAAAAACATCAACTGGCATACGGAAAACCAACCAAACGCATTCGGTTTCTGTTGAAACTTTAGGAGAACGATCCATGGCTCATATGTGAGGTGTACGAGTCAACGCCACCTCAATCCGAGGCGCGGTGTGGCCGACATCACTCAAAGTGTCTCTATTTTGTTTAAAATGGACTTCATTTTTAGTGAAAACAACAAATGACATACGGAAAACCGACCAAACGGATTCTGATTGTGTTGATACTTTATCACAATTATCCATGGGTCATATGTGACGTGTACGAGTCAACCCCGCCTCAATCCGAGGCGCGGTGTGGCCGGCACAGCTCAAAGTGTATGCCTTTTGTTTCAAAAGGACGTCATTTTAAGTGAAAAACATCAACTGGCATACAGAAAACCGTCCAAACACATTCGGATTGTGTTGATACTTTAGGAAAACTATCCATGGTTCATTTGAGACATGTACGAGTCAACCCCACCTAAATCCGAGACGCGGTGTGGCCGGTACCACTCTAATTGTGTCTCTTTTGTTTCAAATGGACAAGATTATAAGTGAAATAAACAACTGGCAGACAAAAAACCGACCAAACGCATTCGGAATCTGTTGAAATTTTAGGACAACGATCCATGGGTCATATGTGACGTGTAAGAGCAAACCCGGGCTCAATCCAAGTCACGGTGTGGTCGGGACCACTCTAAGTGACTTTCTTTTGTTTAAAATGGACAGTATTTTAAGTACATACGGAAAACTGACCAAACGCTTTCGGTTTCTATTGAAACTTTAGGAGAACGATCCATGGGTCATATGTGACGTGTACGAGTCAACGCCACCTCAATCTGAGGCACGGTGTGGCCGACACCACTCAAAGTGTCTCTATTTTGTTTAAAATGGACTTCATTTTTAGTGAAAACAACAAATGACATACGGAAAACCGACCGAACGGATTATGATTGTGTTGATACTTTAGCACAATTATACATGGGTCATATGTGACGTGTAAAAGTCAACCCCGGCTCAATACGAGGCATGGTGTGGCCGGCACAACTCAAAGTGTACGTCTTTTGTTTCAAAAGGACGTCATTTTAAGTGAAAAACATAAACTGGCATACGGAAAACCGGACAAATGCATTCGGATTGTGTTGATACTTTAGGACAACGATCCATGGTTAATTTGAGACGTGTAAGAGTCAACCCCGCCTAAATCTGAGACGCGGTGTGGCCGGTACCACTCTAATTGTGTCTCTTTTGTTTCAAACGGACAAGATTATAAGTGAAATAAACAACTGGAAGACGAAAAACTGACCAAACGCATTCGGAATCTGTTGAAATTTTAGGACAACGATCCATGGGTCATATGTGACGTGTACGAGCCAACCCGGGCTCAATCCGAGTCGTGGTGTGGTCGGGACCACTCTAAGTGACTTTCTTTTGTTTAAAATGGACAGTATTTTAAGTACATACGTAAAACCGACCAAATGCATTCGGTTTCTATTGAAACTTTAGGAGAACGATAAATGGGTCATATATGACGTGTACGAGTCAACGCCACCTCAATCCGAGGCACGGTGTGGCCGACACCACTCAAAGTGTCTCTATTTTGTTTAAAATGGACTTCATTTTTAGTGAAAACAAAAAATGACATACGGAAAACCGACCGAATGGATTCTGATTGTGTTGATACTTTAGAACAATGATCCATGGGTCATATGTGACATGTAAGAGTCAACCCTGCCTCAATCCGAGGTGCGGTGTGGCTGACACAACTCAAAGTGTATGTATTTTGTTTCAAAAGGACGCCATTTTAAGTGAAAAACATCAACTAGCATACGGAAAACAGGCCAAACGCATTCGGATTGTGTTGATACTTTAGGAAAACTATCCATGGTTCATTTGATACGTGTACAAGTCAACCCCTCCTAAATCTGCGACGCGGTGTGGCCGGTAACACTCTAAATGTGTCTCTTTTGTTTAAAACGGAAAAGATTTTAAGTGAAATAAACAACTGACATGCGAAAAACAGACCAAACGCATTCGGAATCTGTTTATGTTTTAGGAAAACGATACATGGGTCATATGTGACGTGTAAGAGCCAACCCAGGCTCAATCTGAGTCACGGTGTGGTCAGGACCACTCTAAGTGACTTTCTTTTGTTTAAAATGGACAGTATTTTAAGTACATACGGAAAACCAACCAAACGCATTCGGTTTCTATTGAAACTTTAGGAGAACAATCCATGGGTCATATGTGATGTGTACGAGTCAACTCCACCTCAATCCGAGGCGCAGTGTGGCCGACACCACTCAAAGTGTCTCTATTTTTTTTTAAATGGACTTAATTTTTAGTGAAAACAACAAATGACATACGGAAAACCAACCGAACGGATTCTGATTGTGTTGATACTTTAGAACAATTATCCATGGGTCATATGTGACGTGTAAGAGTCAACACCGCCTCAATTCGAGGTGTGGTGTGGATGGCACAACTCAAAGTGTATGTATTTTGTTTCAAAAGGACGTCATTTTAAGTGAAAAACATCAACTAACATACGGAAAACCGACCAAACGCATTCGGATTGTGTTGATACTTTAGGAAAACGATTCATGGGTCATTTGAGACGTGTACGAGTCGACCCCGTCTAAATCCGAAAAGTGATGTGGCCGGTCCCACTCTAACTGCGTCTCTATTGTTTAAAAGGGACAAGATTATAAGTGAAATAAACAACTGACATACGAAAAACCGACCAAACGCATTCGGAATCTGTTGAAGCTTTAGGACAACGATCCATGGGTCATATGTTACGTGTACGAGTCAACCGCGTCTCAATCCGAGTCGCGGTTTGGCCAAGACCACTCTAAGTGTATCTATTTTCTTTAAAATGGACTACATTTTAAATACATACGGAAAACCAACCAAATGCGTTCTGATTGTGTTTATATTTTAGCACAACAATGCATGGGTCATGTGTGATGTGTACGAGTCAACCCCGTGTCAATCCGAGGCGCGGTGTGGCCGGAACTATTCAAAGTGTCTCTCTTTTATTTAAAAAACACTTCATTTTAAGTGAAAACAACAACTGGCATACGGAAAACTGACCATACGATTTCAGAATATGTTGATACTTTAGGACAATGATCAATGAGTCATTTGTGACATGTACGAGTTAACCTCGCCTCAATCTGAGGCATGGTGTGACCGGTATCATTCCAGGTGTATGTATTTTGTTTAAAATGTACATGATTTCGAGTAAAAATATATGCTGTACAAAAAACCAATCAAATTATGAATTGAATTCCGGATTCCACATATGATTGTCATCTAAATTTTAAATTGAATTCTAAATGAATTATGTATGTTTATAATTATGTTATGAATTATAATTTAATTATGGATGAGTATATTTCCAGGATGCATTATATGTGTTGGTTGGTTTGTTTGCATTATTTAAATGTGTTGGTTTGTTCTCTATATGTATGCATTGTATATGTGTTACAGTTACAATAATTGGATTGATAATTGAATTGAAAATGAAAATTGAATTGAAAATGAGCCCAAAACAGACCTGCTGTGCCAAAATGAGTCCAAAACAGGCCTGCTGTGCAAATTGCAGGCTGCTGTGCAATTTGCACAGCAAAGCCTATGCCAACGGTTTCAAACCGTTGGCATAGCCCATATGGAGCTGTTTTTACCAACGGTTCATTAAACCGTTGGTAAAAACAGACTATCCCAACGGTTCAAACTGTTGGGATAGCTTTTGGAATTGGTGTTTTTACCAACGGTTGGTAGAACCGTTGGTAAAAACTTTCCCAATGGTTTTCAAACCATTGGGAAAGAAAAAATTCATGGGATTCCCCAACGGGCCAAACCGTTGGGAAAGGCTTTTCCCAACGGTTTGGAACAACCGTTGGGGTAGGTTGATTTTTTCTAACCTTTCCCAATAGTTCCTTGTAAACCGTTGGGAAAAGCCTTTCCCAATGGCTTACTTCCCCACGGTTGGCAGAACCGTTGGTATAACATATACCAACGGTTCTGCAGCCTTTCCCAATGGTTCAGAACCGTTGGGAAAGGATGGATTTCCAGTAGTGTTCCTTCACCACAACGTGACACCTTATAGGTCAGGATTTTCCCTTTGAAAATATCTCACACAAAATACGTTAAACCATAAAACATACTATTAATGGTGTGACTTACCCTAAAAATTGAAAAAAAAACTAACATCTTTTATGGAACAAACCCTAAATTTCATGGAGTGTGGTCCCTTATATAGTAAATTTACACCACTTGGTGTAATTTTCATCCCCAAATCCTTACCCAGCTTTGTAAACCCACTCTGGAGTCCTATGACAACACATGAAAAATATATATACAACTAAAATACATGTGGTTTGTAAAAAAAATTAAATGGAATTATACCTTGACTTGATCCTGGGTATTATAATAAACTAAGAAACCTATATTTCCCTCATTGGTCATTTAGAGGAGAAAGTATTTAAGGTACATTGTAATTGGTATTATTTTATTCTATATTATGTTTATTAATCACTTTGATTCTAAATTTTAAATTTATGAAAAACAAATGGGTGAATAAAATAAACAATGTGTATTGAGAGCACCATAACCATCCCAGAAAGTATGAGGGATATGATTTACTTACAAAAAATGAATATATTTTAAATCTTGAGTAAAACTTTTATGGGATAGAAAACAACAACATAATTATATTCCTTTGTTTATATGAATATTTATGAATTATAATCCTGAGCCACTTCTATACTGCATCATGTGTTATAGAATGAGGCTTGTGTAAATAAAATGAGATAAATAGTAGATGAAAAAACATAAAAAGTATGAGAATCGTGTGGAAGTATGATATAATCAAAAAAATTTATTCCTTAAAATATTTTTTTACAACAAATACTACTTATTTTCCAATATTTTTATCCATTTTATATATAATAATTTGTATCTATTACACTCGATGAAGGATTATTTCTTATGCCTTTAAAGAATCTAGAATAGTATGGTCACATTAGTGGTTTAGGTTTGCAATGTCACCATGAGAATACATTGATAAATCAAATAGATGTGGGGATATGAATGATAAAATTAAAAATATATAGTAATAGATATATTCTCGAATAGAAAATGTTGATTCATGGGATTAAAAGATAAACTAGTTTCTTCAAAGAGATCAATAAGAAGATTTCACATCGTATAAACTACAACATAGATATCCACACTTCCCAGCTTTGAGTTTACCCATACCCTCAAATCCCTTCCTTCCCTAAATGAATCAATTTTTTTATAATATATTTTTTATAAATTTGTATAAAAAAACTACCAATACATTTATTATACTAAAATTCTATAGGGTGAAATTGTTTAAAATTTATATCTATCAAGACTCACTCATAAATTTGTTTCTAGAGGAAGAGTGTAAAATATCCAAGTAAATATTCTACATTATAAAAAAATTCAAAAATATCACATGAGTGGTGGAATTTATGTATCTTACAAGTTGAGTATCGAGCTATAGGTTCCCCTGAACAATATTAATGTTCACAAGGTCAAACATACAATTGGAACATTCATATCATGGTCATTTAATCTTATAAATATTCATGATGATAATGAGGTATGTCCTTTATAATTTATTTTATATGAAAAAAAAATCAATTAATAAAAAAAAGTTATGAGCTGAGGTATGTTATTATAGAAGGTGAAACAGAAGGTCGAGTCATGACAATATGAAGGGTTAACTAAAAAATTGAAAGGACCATTTGAGAGAACCATTCCACCCCCCCCCCCCATTGTAATTTATATTTTTTTATTTTAAAATTATATTTAGATACAATGTTCAAACATAAAATTATATTCAACATTAAATATTAAGAAAACAATTATGAAGAGGCCATTACTAACATGATTGGTTGTGAGAATGCAGATGAAATTCATGAGTAAGAATGGTTGAGAGCCTTGGATATAAATGTATACATGAGGTAAATTTTTAAAATTTGTTTACTCAATAATTGATATACTATTTTTATTACAATTGAATATTATTCGTACTTTTTATAGGAATTTATATCACACCATGATAAAGGATAGACCTTGCAAAAAAATTGGATATGTTAGTCCTCTTTTTACTTCCATAAAAATCACCAATGGAAGAAGATGAAATATTAGTAAGATAACACCAAGAAATCATATCATTTGAAAATAAAAAAACAAAGGCTCTAAATACCAAATATTATGGGGTAAAACTCTACACCCTGATCATATTAAAAATGTTATTTTTTACCCTTACATATACCTATTTATCTTTTAAGGACTCTATAAATGCTTTTTGTCATAAATTTGGATACTCTAAAGATATATTTTTGGATCATGTGTAAGGATATCCAAAACATTTACCACACATGATATTCATTAAGGATTTTTATACACTCCATTATATATTTTATAAATAAAATTAAAATTATATATTTTATATTATGTTTTAACAATAATTTTTATATGATAGGACAATGTTCATTTATCATTAAAACCAAGGTATGAGGACATCCAATGTTCATAATAAACCTATGAAGTTTTATAACTTGATAATTATTATGGAATATATAATAATATTCCACTATCAAAACATATATCAAAAATATATATTTTTCTCAATGTTTCTTCAGTTTCTGAAACAAAGTAATAAATATGATTTTGGTTATTACATTTGTAAATTTATGAAATATATCATATTCCACCAACAAAAAAACATCCTTGATGAAGTATTTTTTAATGTAATTATAATTTTGTTTAAAATAATTATTAAATATTTATTTATCAACATTTTTTCAGTTCAACCAGGACTATTGATAATCTATATATTTAAAAAAAGGAGACATATTTTTTTGGAATAAGGGGGTATATTTCATGGTATCATAATGTTTGAATACATCATAAAGAGGTGTTTTTTATTACATTTTTTTTATTTCACATAGATCATTAAAAGGTGGTTTATTAAATACTTATTTTGTCAATTTTCTTATCACTTTACGTTATAATTATTTATAGAGACTTTAAAATGGAATGGTTTTTGTCTTGGTAGGGATGAAACATAATATAGGGAATTTATTTTTATTAAGTTATTTTAAAGTGATTTAATTAATGTGAGATTGGGATCCCAAGTTATTTCAAAAAAATTATCATTTTTTATATTTAGGAACATTTCTAAAATATGATGGTGATATTAATACTAATCTATCTCAAAGGATTAAAAATAGATGGATAAAATGGAGAAAAGATTCTAGAAATATTTTTTATTGTAAAATTCATTTGAAATTTAAGAGAAATTTTTATAGAAATATTATTAAACCAGTAATTTTATATGCTAGTGAGTATTGGAATTTGATGGGGCACCTTGAACAAAAAAATAAGGGTAGTAGAAATAAAAAATTTAAGATGGACATGTGGGAATCCTTGGGTGGATAAGATTATAAAGAAATGTATTTGAGAGACCATGGGAGTTTCTTTAAATGATTAGAATATGAGAGAGATTAGATTAATATAGTTCAGGCATGTTAGAAGAAGACATAGGGATATGAATTTTAATATTGTAATCTTAATGAAAAATCCACTAATTTAAAGGAGTATAGGTATATCTAAAATAATATATTAGTTTAAAACACACATTACATACTCAAAATTGATCAAATGCACTTATATTTTCTTGATACATTAATAAAATGATTGGTGACTCATTTTTTATATGTAGGAATCAACTACACATCAATATGAAACACTATGTGACCGGTATAACTCAAATTTTATTTTTTTAGTTTAAAAGTGACAGTGTAGTTCACAACACACATTACATACTCAGAACTAAGAAAACACATTCTTATTATCTTGATACTTTAGGAAAAAGATTGATGATTCATTTTTTATGTGTAGGAATTAACCTCATATTAATCTAACACACAGTGTGGATGGTATACTTGAAGTTGTATGTTTCTAGTTTAAAAGTGACATTTTAGTTCAAATCACACATCACATAATAAAAACTGAGCAAATTAACTTGAATTTTCTTGATACTTTAGGATATATATATATATATATATATATATATTATTTTTGATTTGTAGTAATTAATGACATAATAATTCGACATAGGATATGGACAATATGACTAAAAGTGTGTTCTTTTTGTTTAAAATTGACATTTTAGTTCACAACACACATCACATAATCAAAACCATGAAAACATGCTCATATTTTCTTAATAATTTAAGAAACATATTTATTATAGATTTTTGGTGTATAAGAATTAATCTCACATCAATATAACACATGGTGTCTCCTATGTGATTAAAAGTTCATGTTTTCATATTAAAAGTTACATTTTAGTTCAAAACATAAGTCATATACATAAAATGGAGAAAATGAACTTGGATTTTAATTATAATTCAGGAAAAATATCAATTATTAATTTTTTATATATAAAAATAAAATGAATTCTAATCTGACACATGATGTGGCTGGTATGACTGAGAGTGTGTGTTTTCCTTTAAAAGTAATATTTTAGTTTAAAACCCATGTCGTATACTCAAAACAAGGAAAACAAAGTCATATTATCATGATAATTTAAAACATTAGCTAATTATTCATTTGTGTATTGTAGTAAGAAATCACATATCATTCCATTTAAAATTTATCATAGATTTTATTACAATAAAAATATAATTTTTTAATTTGTTTTATATACTATTACTAAAATAATCATTGTTCTTATTACATTCACACACTTCCTAGAATAGAAATTGGTTGACCATTGGAAAAGGTCCCCTATTAGAGTTTTTTTATATTAGTTATAATTACTTTTGTTTGTAAGTTAATTTACAAAGATGAAATTGTATTTAATAGAAATTATTTAATGTAATATTTGAATTGAAATGGTGGAATGTAAAAAATATTATCTATTACAAATATGTATAAAATTTTAATGGTTTAAATTGATTTTTATATTTTTTATCAATGACTACCTAGTTCTATTTATATATCTATAATCACTCTACAGTAGGTTATAATTGATTTTGTCAACACTAGGTGTAGCGTTGATAAATACCACTTTTATCAGCACTAAATATAACACACATAAAATGAATCTTTAATCAGTGCTAAATTTAGCCCTGATAGAACACCTAGATTTTTATCTCCAATAACAACATCAGTTTTTTTAGAACAAATAAATCCAAAATCAAACACTTGTAAAAGGGTGATCTTTAGAAATATTTCTTTAAATATAATTAAATTTATGATATATTTATATATATATATATAATACTGTCAATTATATTTAAAAATTGTTATTAATTTTAATAAATATTTTATTTATTATTTATGTTCCTAAACACTATAATTTTTATATACATAAGAAAAATATTATAATTAACTATAAAATTAATGTTATTATTTATATTTTAAAAAATATCATTCATTGCAAAATATTTATATATATATGTGTGTGTGTGTGTGTGTGTGTGTGTGTGTATGTATTTATATTATTATCTTTATTGTATTAGAAAAAATATTAATTAAATTTACATATTATATTTAAAAAAAATACAAATTATATATATATTTTTGGTTAATTATGTTAGAGAGTATAATTATATGTAATTAAAATAATATAATTTGTATAAATGTTTAGAAAAAATTTATATTTTCAAATATAATTGAAAAAATATATATATAATATAATTAATTATATTTAAATTATACTAATTATTAATTACAATTGAAAAGAATATTTATTTATATAAATATAATACAAATTTTCATCTCTTTATGAATGCTAAAATTATAACTTATAAATATATATTTTTACCAATGTTAAAATAAGCATTGATAAAAACCAAGTTTTATCATTACTAATAAAAAAAATAACTTTTTTTACTTGATTCTATTGTAGTGAAACTTAAACATATATTGGTCAGTTGATTTCATCTGTAAAAGAATTTATATCCTTTGATATTTTTTTTGTTCCACAAAATATGATGGTACGTATGATAATCATTTAATCAGGACTATATAGTCAATAATAGAACACTTTAATTCTGATAAATCGATTAATGGGAGTTTTTTTAAAATAAATATCAAAACATATCAATTTAACTATTTTAAATTCTCATCAATTAAGTCGGTATTATACTATATTATCTCATTATTTTAATTTGATAAAATTAATATCACATTAGTTAATCTAACATATAAGATATTACATCCACCTAGTAGAATAGAATGCAACATAAATAAACGCCCCAAGGAATCGAAACTCAGAAACCTACAACCCCCCCCCACCACCACCACCACCACCTAATAATAAACCACTCACCCACATTGTGGGTGGTTCACAAGTCAATCCAAAATATTGGTATAAAAAATAATATTTATAATAATTTTAATTACACCTAAATGAAGGGTATTTCATAATAATTATATGATCATTTGGAAGTGGAAGAAAAATAAAATACAAGATGAATCTAACTTCAAGTAAAGCAACATGCATGATATATAAAAGACACATAAAATAGAACATACCTGGTTCAGAAGTACAGAAACTTTCTTCTTCCTCAATCATGGGTGAATGATTGAGGAAAAACATGAGGATCATAAGATCGAGGCTTATTTCCCCCAAGAGGGATACACTAGTTCCTGAATAGCATTTCATAACTAGAGGACACATGATCTATTGAAGGGTTGATAGAGCCTTCTCATGAGAGTTTAATTGGGCTTGGGAAGAAAATAAATATTCAAGAACTTTTCATCAAACTAAGGATCTACAAAATAATTGAACAAATGTGATTCAACCACAGAGACAAGGAGAAATATTTCTCCTTTTATAGGTAAATTCCTAACATTCCTATAATAATTAGGAATGTGTTGAGCGTCATTAAATGGAACCCGTTCTTATTAATGAGTTCAAAAATATTAATGTGAATTATTTAATCCATTATTAGTGGATTGAAATAACGTAAACTTCACAGGATATATGTAATGCTGGAATTCGATGCATATGATGAATTGTGATGTCTCCTATATGCATTGTGGGTGTACATGCATAATATGCATCTACATTATAAACATGTATTACATGTATCTTTGGATTTTATTAAATAATTCATATGCATGTAATCTTCAAGAATTGTATGCATTTCTTATATGTGCACTATATATATATTATCATATACTTCATATTTTATATACTATATATGTGAAATACAAGCATTTATATATATACTAATAGTAAATGTATCATATACATGTATTCAATGTACATATAATATATATAAGGACCCAGCCTTAAACATTAAATAATATTGAATTAAATGAATAATTAACATTGATGATTTTTTCAAGTTTAGAGTTTTAGAGAATTAGGTCATTACATTTACATAACAACATGAATATTACATGTAGAAAATTCTAACCAGTATCCATTTTTTTCTAAAAAATAAAAACTCTTGAAAAAATGAGTCATGTCTAGTTCCAGGTTTTAGACAGCATGACTTTTCCTTAATCCCATCCTTGACCCTATTTATATTTAAGTCTTTTGAAGACATTTAAAAACATGGGATGAGCATAAAAATTTCAGTAAGGGTTATAAAACAAAGGATGAAAACATTATCCCATCAATAAATAAAAATCAATGAAACTATAATTTTTAATCATAACATACCTTATGAAATCCTAAGATTTATGAATATCACACACAAATCATAAATCATAAAGGTTACTTATGGAATCCATATCAAACATACATTTTAGCTATAACATATACATAGGGAGTTACACTTGGAATACCCATCACAGTATATTCCCTAAATATCTTAGTAGAAACATCACATTTACCTCCGTCGCGTTACCCAATGCATTAGAGAGCTATCTCGGGATCACCCGCACTGGGTTTATCACGAAATCACCCGTATACGTAAACAATGCCCAATAACCATAATGAAATCATAACACATAACACAAGTATAAAGGAAAGATAAAATTTCCATATTCCAATATATCAAATCAAGATATTGAAATAAACAATGCTTTATCAAATCATTTTCAAAACCATTTAAAAAGATATTTTTTTGAATCAAAATGTCTCATACCAGTTTGAAGATTTTAAATGAATTATCATTTGAAAACATTAATGTCCATATTAATAAATCCTAAAACCAATTTTTAAAACATGGACATTAATGAGAAATATTTAGAAGAATAAATATTTAAAACATTTAAAATGATATTTTAGTTAAAGATTTTTTTTTAACAAAAAGAGAGACGCTTGAATACAAATAATTGAGGAATAACATTTAATAAGAACTTTATAATATCATTATAATAAAGGGATTCATGATATAATATTTCAAAGGATAGTATATACACTATATAATAGTGAATTGGTTCATAATAACAACGAAGTCTTAATGGAACGTAAATTGAGACAAAATCCCTTATAAAGATGGAATCCTTATATTAAAGATAAATAAATTACATAATTATGTGTGACAAATATAAATAAACTAAATATGATTGGATATTCAGTGTAAATAAATCAGAGGACATTCACACATATTCTTGTAAAATAGACACCAATGAATTGGATGTTTAACTCAATAAATACAGATTGAGTTAAAATTACTCTTATCAAGTCCATATAGATGAGTTGAGAATTTATCAATGGAGTGATTATGAGTATAAAAATTATATACATATAAAGGGTAGTTTAAATTACTACACAAATAAAAAATATTTATTCCCCACATAATCATATAATGACATAATCAATAATTAGAAGATTAACCCAAGGAATGGAAATTGGGTTAAAAGGTTCTCTTACCGATTTGGTAACTTACGAAACATACAACCCATGAAAGAAGGATAAAAAAATGAAGATTTAAATACTCATAAATGAAATTATATTACACAAATAGTACAATAGTGGTCAGTACACATAGCACACAAAAGGAAATAGTGGCAAATATAGCATGAATCTCACGGGAATAAAAAGTGAGATGAAACCCCTTACCACGTTGTAATCAACTGAGTCGTATGACCAAAAGTTAATAACCACCAAGTTAATCAAAGAATACCATGAATATAAAGAGAATAATGATAATATATATATCAAATGGAAGTACACAATACACCACATCTAGTGAAAAAGTGGAAAACAATGGAAATCTCATAGAATTAAAAGTGAGATAAGAAAATCTCGTACATCGTGTCCGACTTGACTCATTTGTTCCATTTTCTTCCTGAATAATAAAATAAAGTTAATTTATACTTTCTTAAGAACCTTTTCCAAGTTTATTATTCCTTTTATATCACTTATTACCATGTTATAAACATTATGTAATATTTTAATTTAATAAAGTTCGTTTTGTCGATAATTGGTACTTGAGTCAAAAATGGACTTCTTACAATTACAAGTTGCTCACATAGTCAAACTTTCATTATATATAGAATGATATTAATGATTTAGATATCATATATATCATATATATCTGGTATATTTATATTTATAACACTACATATCATTTGGAGGTAAGAAATGAAATGCACCATTCATGGAGACGGTAAGTCGTACGTACGCATGAACGCTACTTTCATTTCTATTTCTAATTTTAATGGAATTAAAACATAATTATACATAGGTATATTATAATTCTAGTATAATATCATATATAATATCATTAAATCCATCCTTAACATGTCCCACATATTTTATTAACGAGTCATATCACTTTGAGGGGGCAGTAGTCCGCACTTCCTCAAATGAAATTATCGCGCTTACCCATAATGGAAACCATAAAGGCATGATATAAATGGAAATTACAGAAGAATAAAGAAAATATATACATAATATATATCATATATAAATAATGTTCCATAATAATGTCCACCATGAGAGGCGGTTGGAGATATTTGAACAATAATCGTTTTGTGAGGCGTTAGTTTTTCATCCACAGAAACATTATGTTCTTCATTCATTAGATGGAGGTGTGTGTAAGTGTAGTTAGAATATTTCTCATAACAACATCCTAGTATATTGAGGGTACTTTTTTTTTACAAAATAAAGTAATAGAAATATTTTATGGGTTGGAGAAGTAAAATAAAAGAAAACAATTTAAGAGAAACAGTTACCTTTAATTTGGGTGACTCCCTTTGGTTTGAACCAAAGGACTTCTTGAAGTGCCTTCTACCTAAGGTAAGGCTTCTAGGAGGAGGAGAGGGATTTAGGAAGATTAATTGGGAAGAGTTTGGATGATCCAAAAGGCTTTATAGGTGTTAGGAATTGGTTATAAGTGGTGTCCTTTTATAAGGGGGGGAGGGGTTCTTTAGGAAAGTGTTAAAATATTATTTTATTATATAATGATATTCGGTTTCTAAAGGCCTGAAAATCATTAAAGTCAAAGCTAAGATGACTCATATTCTAAATAAAATCATCCAATCAGAATTTGACATGTTTTGGATAATATTTTAATCATTATAATCTTATTTATTTAAATCATTTATTAATGAGGTAAACACTACATCATTATTGTGTCATAAGTAATTTAATTTATTTTATGTCTAAAAATTATAAAAAAATACCATGATGTATGAAATATTTTTAGATTTCCAATGAATACTTATATTTGAAAAGATAATTTAAATAACCCCTTATAAAAATTAATTTACTAAATGATATTTTCTTTTGTCATTTTTGCCTTTAATTTAAGTTAATTAATCTAAAGTGACATTTTCTTTCATAAGTTGCTTCATGGAGTCCCAAAATAGACCCAAAGATTACCATGGTCATCCATTACTCATCCAATAAGATTAGGACAAGTGTTAAGCTAATTTTGAATTATTATAATATTATTTTTACCTTAAATTTCCCTATTTACCTTTAACCGTGGTAAAACAAAGTAAAAAGTTACTATTCACTAAAAATTATTTTTATCTTATTGAACCACATTTTACTTATTAATAACAACCATGTATGTCGGATTTTTGAAATTCAATTCACATAAGAGGTAAATTTTCATTTAAATGAAAAAAGTCAGTTTTTTTAACTACTACTAAGTGGTTTCACTATTCATCAAAATTGAAGATTTTCAGAAAAATACCAAAAATTCAGCCTAAGCATTATTTGATATTCTGAATTAAAATATCATGTCTATTTTACCAAATTCAAAAGATAGTAGTTTTATTAATTAATTTAAAATTAATTCTCATTGTCAAAACAAATAGCGTGTTTTTTAAGAAACAATAACTATTAAAAGAATGATAGTTGATTATGTCTAATTTCAAAGTGAAATTGCTTCAAAATACCAAAAATAGATTAAATGGTAAAAATATAATCTATTTACACTTTAAAAACAATTAAAAGGATATTCTAACCATATAAATAAATTATATTAAAAGGAAATTTTTAATTAAAATACAGTATTTTTCACTATTCATTAAAAAATGAACTTTATCAGAAAAATACCAAAAATTTACCCAAAGAAAATTTTGATGTCTCGATTGTAAAAAAGAATTTTATTTTGTAAAATAGAACATATAAAAGTGAAAAAAACTAGATTTAAAAAGGGTTCACCATAAAAAGGCGGTAAATTGACCTTTTACTGAATATTAGAGTATTCATGCTTAAAATTAGATTCATTCACATTTTAAGCCTCTAACTTTTATTTGATAAATGTAAATACATTTAACAAACATGTATAATCATATTGTAGTTAGTTTTTTTCATTCCCAGCAATACAACATCTAGGAGTTAACTACCATTTAAAATAATAATATTAAATTATTAGTGTGCAACATAAGTTTTCAAAGAAACCTGTTGTTGTGTATCGGGTATGCTATCGAACATATAAACCCCTTTAAAGTAAAATTAATATTTAATTCACAAATTTTAATAAATATGAAAATTTCATATTCTTTAATTTCCTGGGATGTTACATACTTCCCCCTTTTGGAAATTGCATCCTTGCAATTTTAAAATTTGGCTCGGAAACATCATTGAAAATCCCACATTGGAAAAAGAGTCAATAAAACTATCACTTTAAAATAAAGGAAGAGAAGTATAAAGGTCTCTCGAGATAACCCAAACTAGGATCCCATGTATGAAAACATGGATATATAAGATAAGACAAATGGTCAAGTTTTGATGGAGAGTGATAGAAAACATGATTAGGAAAAAGTTAACCACCAGAAAATCACTAACATGTGATGAGTTCAACGGTCCTTGATTCCCCATTAGGAAAATTTAATAGACAAAGTTTTTGGATTAAGTTACTTTTCATAAATTTAAGGAATTTATTTATGAACTTAACTAAAAACATAATGAAACATACTTACTTGTCATGTATACTTTCATCCTTTACTAAATTCCTACCACAAACTCATCTTTTCTCCAAACGATGAGTATTCAAACCGACTTGGTCACATTAAAAGTGCTAAAATCACCTTCTAGAGTATCACATAATCCACAAAATATGAACTATATATTTCCTCTATCTTTAGACATAAACCAAAACCAAAATGTTTAGTATAAGATCAGATAATCCCAAAAAAGGATAAAATTTTACAAAAATAAAAACTACTCTAAATATCCAAAAAAAATTAACAATGCTTAAAGTTCAATAAATACCATTAAATAAACATATGTACATAAAATTATTCTAAGTAATCAAAACGAATATTGAAACCTAAATATCAGAAGGATTTAATCACATAGTCTTCCAAGATAAATCTTAACATTTATCTCTAAATAATATCAGTTACTCTTAAAGTATCATATTGAAAAGTAATTAACCTAATCACATATTCCCCATGATAGGGTAATAATTTCCATAGATAACCCAAAATCAACTTATTATCGACTCATAAAATTATCTACCGAAAAATAATTAGTCATACTAACCAGGGACTTCATGTAGTCCAGTGGTAGGCGATAAATCTCAATCGCACTTTGGTTGTGGGTTCGATTCCCGCAGCTTTGTATGACGTGACGGGTTTTCACACGGTCTGCGTGTCGTCCTTTTTCAAAAACTATATAATTTTATAACATTCCCAAAAAGAGATAAATTCATCAAAAATAACCATAAAATATTTTATCCACAAATTTTATCTAATAACTTTCATTTTGCATCCCAAAATGTATTAACCTGTAATTGACTCAAATTCAAGGATTATATAAACCCAAATGGTTCTTTATAACTATATCCACAAAAGAAAAGATAATTATTCATTGAATAAAATTTTCATAGATCAAACTTCAGGGTTACACATACTATAAAAAGTCTTCTAATATAATCCCATCATCAAAAGATCCTTAATACTTTTAAGCATTTCACCATCCTAAAATCTACCATAACACTTGAATCCCATATATGTTGACTTCTTACTCATTCAACATTCTTCATGATCCATTAACCATTCCTTTTCATCTTATTTTGAAATAATCCTTTCCTACAAAAAAATCATGAATCATATCCTAAGATTCAATAATATCAAAACATATGTTAAGAAATAATCCATACCTTTCACTAGTCATTGTCAGTTTCTTCATCCTCAATATGAATGGAATTAGGTATTGGTAAACAAATATTTGTACGATCCTGGTGATCCCATTCACGAAACTTCTTCGTGGGGCATGTGTTTATATAATGACCATGCACACCAAATTTAAAACATTCAATTGATCCCTCAGAAAGAACTTCTTTCCCTTTCCTAGAGTCAACTGGATGCTTCCTTTTTCAATGGCAGGTTCTTGCTTTATGACCTCCATTTCCACATCTACAGCATATTCCTGTCCCTTTGAAACATTTTCCTAGGTGTTTCTTTCTACATCCTTAACACATAGGTTTTTGAACATACTTACCTTTATGATTATTACTTGAAATTACATAGGGATTTGTTTCTCGCATAAATGTTTCCTTATTAGAATCACTAAGGTTCAGGTGGTTAATCATGACTCCAGATAGTTGGTTGAGAATAACCCCAAGAGTTCTCACTACAGCTCTCATTTTATTCAATTTCCCATTCATAAAACCGTCACAGTTTTCTTCACATCCATTGTTACTTTGATGCCTGATATATCCATCCATTTTCTAAAACAAAAAAGGTCAATGTGAGTATATTAGTAAAATCATCATATAATATCTTATGAGGAGGGTAAATACTAAGATATACTTATTCATGTTATCTTAAAATCATTCAATTTATCAAAAAAAATCTATGACTCTTTCCAATATGATAACCATTATAGTTATGTCACTTATGATTAAATAACACCCTAACCTATAAAGTTATCTAAAGAGACCTTTGATACCAATTATAAGGACCCGGCCTTAAACATTACATAATATTGAATTAAATGAATAATTAACATTGAGGATCTTTTCAGGTTTAGAGATTTAGAGAATTAGGTCATTAAATTTTCATAACAGCATGAATATTACATGTAGACAATTCTACCTAGTATCCATTTTTTCCATAAAATAAAAACTCTTGAAAAAAAGAGTCATGTCTAGTTTCAGGTTTTACACAGCATAACTTTTCTTTGATCCCATTCTTGACCCTATTCATATTTAAGTCCTGTGAAAACATTTCAAAACTTGGGATGAGCATAAAAAGATCATTAAGGGTTATAAAACAAAGGATGAAAACATTATCCCATCAATAAATACAAATCAATGAAACTATACTTTTCATTCATAACATACCTTACGAAATCATAAGATTTATGAATAACACACACAAATCATAAATCATAAAGGTTAATTATGGAATCCATATCAAAATTACATTGTAGATGTCACATCTACATAGGGAGTTTCACTTGGAATACCTATCACAGTATATTCCCTAAATCTCTTAGGAGAAACACCACATTTACCTCCATCGCATTACCCAATGCATTGGAGAGATATCTCAGGCTCACCCGCCCTAGGTTTATCATGGAACCACCCATATACATAAAAATTCCCAATAAACATAACTTAATCATAACACATAACACAAGTATAAAGTAAAGATAACATTTCCACATTCCAATATATCAAATTAAGATATTTAAATAAACAATGCTTTATCAAATAATTTTCAAAACCATTTAAAAATAGATTTTTTTGAATCAAAGTGTCTCATACCAATTTGAATATTTTAAATGAATTATCATTTGAAAACATTAATTTAAATATAAATAAGTCCAAAAACCCATTATGAAAACATGGAAATTAATGATAAATATTTAGAATAATAAATCTTTAAAACATTTAAAACGATATTTTAGTTAAAGAGTTTTTTTAACAAAAAGTGAGATGCTTGAATACAAATAATTGATGAATAACATTTAATAAGAACTTTATAATATCATGATAACAAAGGGATTCATGATATAATATGTCAAAGGACATTATATACACCATATAATAGTTAATTGGAGCATAATAACAATAAAGTCTCCATGGAACATAAATAGAGACGAAATCCCTTATAAAGATGGTATCCTTAGATTAAGGATAAATAAATTACATAATTATGCGTGACAAATATAAATATACTCAATATGAATAGATATTAAATGTAAATCATTCATAGGACATTAACACATATTCTTGAAAAATCAACACCAATGAATTGGTTGTTTAACTCAATAAATAGAGATTGAGTTAAAATTACTCTTATCAAGTTCATATCGATGAGTTGAGAATTTATCAATGGAGTTATTATGTGTATCAAAAGTATATCCACAGAAAGGGGAGTGTAAATTACTACACAAATAATAAATAGTGATTCCCCACATAATCATATCATGACATAATCAAGAATTAGAAGATTAACCCAAGGAATGAAAATTGGGTTAAAAGGTTCCTTTACTGATTTGGTAACTTACGAAACATACAACCCATGAAAGAAGGATCAAAAAATGAAGATTTAAATACTCATAAATGAAAGTATATTACACAAATATTACAATCATGGGCAGTATAGACACCACACAAATGGAAATAGTGGCAAATATAGCATGAATCTCATGGGAATAAAAAGTGAGATGAAACCCTTTACCGCGTTGTAATCAACTGAGTCGTATGACAAAAATTTAATAACCACCAAGTGAATCACAGAATACCATGAATAGAAAGAGAATCATGATAATATATATATAGATATATATCAAATGTCAGTACACAATACACCACATGCAATGAATAAGTGGCAAACAGTGGAAATCTCACAGAATTAAAAGTGAGATAAGAAAATCCCTTACCTCGTGTCTGACTTGACTCGATTGTTCCTTTTTCTTCCTGAATAATAAAATAAAGTTAATTTATACTTGATTAAGAACCATTTTAAAGTTTATTATTCCTTTTATATCACTTATTACCATGTTATAAACATTATGTAATATTTTAAGTTAATAACGTTCGTTTTGTCGATAATTGGTACTTGAGTCAAAAATGGACTTCTTACAATTACAAGTTGTTCACATAGTAAAAAGTTCATTATATCCAGAATTATATTCATGATTTAGATATCATATATATCATATATATCCGGTATATATATATTTATAACATTACATATCATTTGGAGGTAAGAAATGAAATGCACCATTCATGGAGACGGTAAGTCGTACGTACGCATGAACGCTACTTTCATTTCTATTTCTTATTTTAATGGAATTAAAACATAATTATACATAGGTATATTATAATTACAGTATAATATCATATATAATATCATTAAATCCATCCTTTATATGTCCCACATATGGTATTAACGATTCATATCACTTTGAGGGGGCGGTAGTCCGCACTTCCTCAAATGAAATTATTGTGCTTACCCATAATGGAAACCATAAAGGCATGATATAAATGGAAATTACAGAAGAATAAAGAAAATATATACATAATATATATCATATATAAATAAATTTCCATAATAATGTCCACCATGAGAGGTAGTTGGAGATATTTGAACAATCATCGTTTCGTGAGGCGTTAGTTTTCCTTCCACAGAAACATTATATTCTTTATTCATTAGATGGAGGTGTGTGTAAGTGTAATTAGAATATTTCTCATAAAAACATCCTGGTATATTTAGGATACTTGTTTTGTTACAAAAGAAATTAATAAAAAGATTTTAGGGGTTGGATAAGTAAAATAATAGAAAACAATTTAAGAGAAATTGTTACCTTTAATTTGGGTAACTCCCTTTGGTTTCAACCAAAGGACTTCTTGAAGTGTATTCTTCCTAAGGTAAGTCTTCTAGAAGGTGTATAGGGATGTAGGTATATTAATTTGGCATATTTTTGATGATTAAAAAGGCTTTATAGGTGTGACGAATTGGTTATAAGTGGTGTCCTTTTATAAGGGGGGGAGGGGCTCTTTAGGAACGTGTGAATATATTATTTTATTATATAATTATATTCAGTTTATAAAGGTCAAAAAATAATTAAAGTCAAATATAAGACGAATAATATTCTAAATAAAACCATCCAATCAGAATTTTACATGTTTTGGATAATATTTTAATCATTATAATCTTATTTATTTAAATGATTTATTTATGAGGTAAACACTGCATCATTATTGAGTCATATGTAATTTAATTTATTTGTTGACTAAAAATTATAAAAAAAATACAATGATGTAGGAAATCGTTTTATCTTTCCAATGAATATTTATATTTGAAAATATAATTTATATAACCCCTTCTAAAAATTAATTTACTAAATGATATTTGCTTTTGTCATTTTTGCCTTTACTTTAAATTAATTAATCTAAAGTGACATTTTCTTTCAGAAGTGGCTCCATGGTGTCCCAAAATAGATCCAAAGATGCCCATGGTCGGCAATTACTCATCCAATAAGGTTAGGACAAGTGTTAAGGTAATTTTGAATTATTATAATATTCTTTTTACCTTGAATTACCTTATTTACCTTTAATCGCGGTAAAAAAAAGTAAACAGTTACTATTCGCCAAAAATTATTTTCATCTTATTGAACCAAATTTTACTTATTAATAACAACCATGTATGTCTTATTTTTGAAATTTAATTTACAGAAGAGGTAAAATTTCATTTAAATGAAAAATTCAGTTTTTTTAACTACTACTAAGTGGATTCACTATTCATCAAAAATTGAAGTTTTTCATAAAAATACCAAAAATTCAGCCTAAGCATTATCTGATATTCCGAATTAAAATATGATGTCCATTTTCCCAAATTCAAAACATATTAGTTTTGCTAATTAATTTAAAATTAATTTTCATTGTCAAAACAAATAGCGTGTTTTTAAGAAACAATAACTATTAAAAGATTGACAATTGATTATATCCAATTTCAAAGTGAAATTGCTTCAAAAGACCAAAAATAGATTAAGTGGTAAAAATATAATCTATTTAAACTTTAAAAACAATTAAAAGGATAATATAACCATATAAATAAATTATATTAAAAGGAAATTTTGAATTAAAATACAGTATTTTTCACTATTCATTAAAAAATGAACTTTATCAGAAAAAATACCAAAAATTTACCCAAAGTAAATTTTGATGTCCCGATTATAAAGAAAAAAATTTATTTTGTCAAATAGAACAAATAAAAGTGACAAAAACTAGATTTAAAAAGGGTTCGCCATAAAAAGGTGGAAAATCGACCTTTTACTGAATATTAGAGTATTCATGCTTAAAATTAGATTCATTCACATTTTAAGCCTATAACTTTTATTGGATAAATGTAAATACATTTAACAAACATGTATAATAATATTGTAGTTATTTTTGATCATTCCTGCCAATATAAAGGCTATGAGTTAACTACCATTTAAAATAATAATATTAAATTATTAGTGTTCAACGTAAGATTTCAAAGAAGATTGTTGTTATGTATCGGATATGCTATCAAACATATAAACCCCTTTAAAGTAAAATTAATATTTAATTCACAAATATTAACAAATATGAAAATTTCATATTCTTTATTTTCCTAGGATGTTACAATATATGTGTGTGTATTTTATTGTAGAACCAATAATCTCCCACTTGCTCTAAAATCTCATAGATACTTGGTTCCAAACTTCACAATCCATTATGAATCCATCTAAATTCTTTTATATATAGTTTTATCATGATATCTTCATTTTTCAATAAACACATTATCCAAAACTTTATCCTAATATAAGGGTCTAATTGTTGGGCCCAAGGGGTCTTATAAGTGTTTAAAACAAATATAAAATCCATATTTTATATATGTAAGAAAATATCATACTCTAAAAAAGAATCAGTGCTACTCAATCTACTAAGGGTTTTGGTGTGATCTTCATCAAACATAAACATATATCTATACAACTATGAACACCAAAAGATGTATCATATACATCATGTGTACACTATATAATCCTTTTATCCATGACATTGAGTAAATATTATATTTTAAACATTTTAATATAGTATAAAGCAATTCATATTTTCTTGATTCTCAAAAATAGACCATAAATTTTGATGAATACATAAGTAAAAAATGTGGCTACAACCATGAACCATGACTGTGGTTATAGCCTCAATGCCCATTTTTATAGTATGTAGCCATAGACACTATCACTATAGCACTAAATGGAATGGAAACCGTCTAAAAGACTATATCCATGGGTTATAGCATGTGGCTATAGGGGATTTGATTTGGAGGCTTTCCAATGTTTAACATGTAGCCAGGTAGACCAACCAATTTACATGGTATCCCTCTCCTTAGTTATAATAATTATAGAAAAATAATTAAGTTGGAGAGTTTCAAACTCACACGATGTGTATGTAGACATCCCACCTCTTCATCTTTTCTAATAATATTGTTAATAATATATATGTACTAAGCATTATATATTTATATATAAACGAAAGTCTAGCCAAAAAAATGGGCAAGGTGTTTTGAACCCAGATCTATGGAATTTTCATCATATCCCTCTAATACTATTCTAAAACTAATATTAGTTATATATATGTACAAATACGAATATATATATATATATGTGTGTGTTTGGGTGTATGGGTCATAAAAATAAAAATGTTGGTGGGTTTCAAAACCACGATTTAGAAGGATATTACAAATTCTTGTTCCACTAAGCTATGGAAAATATTTGGCTTAAAATGTACAAAACTATATATATATATAAATTTAATATTATATACGGTGTTACAAAATTGGTTTCTATAGGTGTCTTCTAGCCCTGGGTTTTTTTGTTATGGCTATCAGTGGCCGGTTGTGAAGCACTATAGCCATGGTCATCTAAGACCCTAGCTATAAGCCCTTAACACACCCCTCCCCAGGGAAAAATTACTTCCAATGAAATTATAATAACATCTATATCCAAAATAATATGTTTAATACACTAATATTTCAAAATAATAATATGTTCGATGGAGTACATGACACACACCACCTTACTTAAACGAACCATGAAATGATATAATTTTAAATATGATAGTTATAACCTAGTTGTTAAATTAAAGGGTGTGAAAAGGATTCACTGCATTATGAAATATATGTATCAAGGTTCTTCTTAATAAAAATATATCGATTAATTCTTGGTAAATAATCACTCAATTTTTTGTAAATCCATTTTATGCTTCAAAAATACATTTTCTTCAAAAACAATTATATATTTTTTGGACAAAATATTATAATTAGTTTCTTACTCATTTATAAATTGTATTTTATAAAATTTATATCATTTTTTAAATCATAACAAAAATATTATATTAACATGAAATTTTGGGATTTTTCTTGAAAAAAATTAATTTTTCAATGAATAGTGAAAAAATATGTATTTTAAAGAAATCTGTCTTCTCCATTCAAGTATTTACAAAGTCCCACTTTTTTTGAATTTAATTTAAAATTTCATTAGTTCCTTTTTCTTAAATATAAAAAAAATTATTGGAATCAATATTGTGTTTAATTTTAGTATGAAAACATTTTTTTACTTAAAAATTCATTTTTCATGAAAAATATATTTTTACACACTTTTTTAAGTTATATTTATACCAATTATAGAAATTTAATTTGATAAAATGGATTAATATTTTCAATTATCATGAACAAATTTTGAAGATAGTTTGACTTTATTTTTTTGAATATGAAAAGTAATTCAAGAAAACATGTCACCTTCATAAAAGTAAATTAGATAATTAAGTTTAAAAAAATGTGATAAGGATTTAAAAATATATAAAAACCTTATTTATTTCTATTGGGTGAGTTTATTTTGGATATCATCATCAAATATTCTAAAATATAGAAACTTGGTGTCATTTCTCATTAATAATGATCTTAATATTATTTTAGGTATAAAATATATCCAAAATGTCACTCTCTATTTTTTTAATAAATATAATATATTTTCATTGGAATAAAAGGATCTTATGTTCATTTATAAATTTTTATTTGAAATATTAAATAATTTTTTATCATGGAAATTTATTTTAGGTTTTTAGTGATGGAATAATTCCCTTAAATGATTTTACAATGCTGACATGGTGTTTGTCCAAGTATAAAATAAAAATCAATTAAATGATTTAAAGTAATATTTTTTTGGGTGAGTTATGGTGTAAGAATAATTTTTTCTGTAAATATAATTTATTTTAAATGTTTATAATTTATATTTTAATTACATTACTTTATTTATATTTTTTAAAATTCAATTATGTTAATAGTCCCAAAAATGATTTTAATGGAATTTTTTGTTAAATAATATTTCATTAAATGATTTAAAATACACAAAAATAAAATTCCTTCCTATATTAATGGTATATGGTTGATAATTTCAACCATTTTCCAATTATGGGTAAATTTTTATTTAATTTCATCTTTCTTAACCCATAAAGAGTAAATGACTTTCAAATCACGGTAATCGACATAAGTGTTAAACGAGATTCAAATTAGGGATAAGGGTTAAAACATCACCTAAAATTGTATAAATTTTATTGTATGATATTATTTTGACTTATATTGATCCCATATTTTACATATATTACTTTATATCCATATTAACATCAAAATTAATTTATATTAATTTAATATTTCAAGTAATTCCAATGGTGCCCCTCTCTTATCTTATATAAAAACACCATGTCTCCTATTTTATTCACACTCCCTGAGGAAAGTATCTTGAAAACCCCATTAAACCATTTTATTTAGTTACTTAGATACAATATTGAGGTTTTATTATTCTTAAAATACCATCCCTAGGGTTTTTGAAAAAAGATCCAACATAGGTTCTTCAAAGAGGAGGTAATCGTCTTAACCGAGTATTTTCATTTTACTTCTTTTTATACCAAATTAAATTCTGTAATAGATATTAAAATATAATAAAATACTTATATATCATATACTAATATGTAATTATGTTAATTTAATAACCTTATTCATCTTCTTTTTCATCCTATAGGGAACAAAAACATCGTTCGTGCATATGTGTGGACTACAAACACCCTAAAGTAATGTGTTTCGTTTTCCATAAAAACCTCTCATGGATGTCTACAAAAATGGATTTAATGTTTATTAATGATATTAATTAAATAATTATCAGTATTTAAATATTATACATCATCTATTCTCTTACTCTTCCTTCTTTTGGAAAATATTAATGTCTCTTGTGTGTGTGTGTGGATTATCACCTCCAAGAGGTGAGGTGATTCATTTTTAATATATGTCATTCATGTATAGTTATAAAATTGTATTAAAACTATAAAATTATAATTATATAATGAATATTATTATCTATATTATAGAACCATGACATTTTTTACAACATTCAACATACTGAATTCGTTTTGAAATTATAAACTAAACTTCCTCAAAACATCTAATATGGATTTAACCGATTGAGTAATTAAATGTATCATTAAAATAAATTAAATAAATGGTTTAATTATAAAGTAATAAAACTTTAAAATTTTATTAAACAATTAAATTATTAATATAAGTTTATTATATAGTATTTAAAGGACATACATAGCAATTTTGGACTCAATGTATGGAGTTTCTTAACACTATTTCTATTCATAGGGTTATAACACTTCTTCGTTGACATTGTTATGTCCTGATTATGTGTGAATTGATATCTAAATTTTTTATTATATATTTAAACTTTTTTTATTTATATATTTTCACATAATCACTTCATATATTAATTATTACTTCAAAATTTATGATCTTTGTAAGGGTTTTCTTGGTCTCAATATCATTTTTTTTAGAAATGTTTCATTTTGTGCACCATGGATTCTTTATATGGTGTACTTAATTCCATGTGAATTAATTTTAAAATATTTATTCATGGAATTCATGGGATTTATTTGGCTATATCATATTCTTTCTTCTAATTACTTTTAATTCAAAAGTTACCAAAGTAGGTAAGGATTTATGTTACAAACTCATTTCTTTTCGAGGTTGTTTATATTAATAGTTCCATTGAAGGAAATTATATGATCTTCATTTCTTGAAGAAAATATATATTCCTAAACTTTGGTTATATATATTTTTTCATGATTTCCTTTCATTTTCTCACCTTCGTTACTTAAAAATCAAAATAATGTTTTTAAGGAAAAACCAATCGTACTTCTCTTTTGGGTTAGAAATATTTTCTCATCCACATCTATGATATTTAAAATGTTATAAAGAATCCTATTTTATATGAATAAATTATTATTTTAATTCATTTTAAAATCTTTAAAAATGTTGAAAAGGAACTTTTTTCATTTTCCAACTAGGGTACTGTTGGTTTTTATCGAAAATGAGAAAGGGATCATTTATTTAATATTTCCCAAATGAGTGGATTTTCCCAACATAATAAATATTTTTTTTTACTTTACATGTTTCCATAAATATTTTCATAGAAAATTTTTTCTCAATAATCTTTTAAATTTTATTTAAAATTTAATCTTTTGAAAAGGATATTTTCCCTGTTTTCAAAGAAATATAATTAATGTCTTTTTAAATAAATATGTCTTCTATGAAAATACCCTTTATTATCTGAATATTCTTAAATGGGGATATGTTCCAATGATACCATACTTATTCTTTTTCTGGATATATTATTATTGTTTTCAAAATATTTTCATGGATTTTTTTTCTTTTCCATAGGTTAATCAAGACAAAAATTGGATGATGCTTGTTTTAAAGGGTGTTATGTTGAAAAGTGAATACTTAAAAATGTTTTGTTCATTATATGGTACATGGAAATATGTATAGGTAATTTATGGGAGGATTTATTATAAACCCATGATAGGGGAAATCTATATACCAATTATGGGTGGTTTTTCTATAAACCAAGGACAAGTGGGTCCATTATAGCCCTCTAATTCGTTGGGTAAAATGATAGAGTTAACTAGTTATAAGTTACTCCTAAGAGAAAATGGATTTTATTGGTTATATTTTTCTCCTAATAGAAATTTTAATTACCCAATTAGGTGATTCCAGGATGAATTTTTGATGTTCTAATATACCTAGATAGTTTTTCAATGCCTTCTATGAGTTATAATGGATTCTTTTCTCAAGGACTATTTTTATACGGTTCATGATTATTGTAATCTCTGAATATTATTTTATATTAAATATATATACCATTTATCATGATTTATGATCCAAATATTTATGGGTATGAATTATATTATGTTATTCTTTTTCACTTTTATTATTTCATCATACCCTTATGATCATCTTATGATCATGGATGACATTCAATTATTAATACTTGTGTTTACCCTTACAGGGTGTTTGAGATCACCCTTGTGTTTTCCATTTCCCCATGTTATAAATAATGGTTATAAATTAGTTTTTTCAAAAAAACATTTCATGAGTGAAGGATTTTATGGGAGATGTTGAAGAATTATTGTGGAATAAGAAAATCTTGGTATGTTATAAAAAATGATCACTTGAAGTCATGTGTATTATTAAATAAGAGTTTGTTCAAATTCTCTAAAAATTCTAACCAAAAAGGTTCTTGCTTATGTAAGTGGTCCAATATTTCTTTTTTGATTTTATATATTTTAGATAGATAAAAAAATTTATGCTTATCGGTATCAAATCCAAAAAATAAAAGATTATGTTTTCAACACTAGATTCAGGAGTGTGGGTTAAAGGCTGTTATAGTTGGTAACAGAGCTGTGTTTATATAACATTGTATATTATGATGTTTTCATAATGGGATTATAAGTTTAAGTTCGATTATAATTTCAAAGTAAGATACACCCCTTTTAGGTTTTAAGTGATTGGATTTTAAAGTTATTAATGATATTTTGGGTGAAATTTTATTGGGTTGATGTATATATAACCCTTAGGTTTAACATGAAGGATTATTTTAGAAGAATATTATTACATTTTAGGGATATAAGATGAAAAGTATAATATATCCTTTGAATTTAAATTATTCCTTAATTTTGAGTTTATTGAGGTCAATTTAGATATAGGAATAAGTATTTATAGAATAATCTAAGTATAACCTTAGGTGTTATTATATAAATTTTGGCGTTAAATGTATTATTTCTTCATATGAAGGTTTATTAATTTTGGGTGTTATATTACTAGGTGATAACCAATTTTGATTTAGTAAATACATGAGGATTATATTTTTATCCTTTTCTAGATCCTTTGATCTATTAAAATTTTACTCTTTAGGCATAATAAAGACTCAGCATCGATACTTTTCGCTTGGATTATGGGATAATATAGAGGTGGAAACTTATTAAAACATGAAACCAAAGGATGAAATCGTATATATGTACTGAAGAAAATAAATTAATTATATTTTCAAATTTTCTTATTCTGGATAACAAAATAATCACACATAAATTTAAAATGATATATTTTTATAGTCATTTTTGATGAATCGATGATCTTCTTTCTCTCTTATTAATTCATGGTTGTGTGGTCATTAAATTTTTCAAAATCACATTCTATATCACTCCACCATCATTCTTAAAACATTAATTTTCCCCTACATGTCCTTATTTTTACTCCCCACTGATTTTCACCTATTTATAACCCTAGTTATGTGTTATTCCAAATTAAATTCATATTTCTCTTTCACTGTTTTCAAAATGAAGTTTTATTTTCCCTTTTTAGGATGTGTGTTTTCAAAAAGGGGATTTTTAAATATTAAACTCTTGAATTACCAAACTAGAGATAAAATTTTTACGATACAATTTATTTAATGGTAGATAATGAATTACCTTAATATTTCAAAAGTAGACTATATTCGATAGCATATATGACATGCAACATTGAGCTTAAATGAACCAAAAAATAAAATTATTTTAAAAATTATAGATATAACCTAGTTGTTGAATTGATAGGTATGAACATGATTAACTATATTATGAAATATATGTATATATATATATGTCCTTATAGATACAAATGTATTGATTGGTTATTAGTAAATAATAACTCAATATTTAGTAATGACACTTTATGCTTCAAAAATCCATTTCCCTACAAATGGTTTTTTCTGTTTTTTGTGAGAAAATATTATAATTAAAATCTACAACTATTAAAAAAATTATTTTCTAAAAGGATATAATTTTTTAAATTATAATAATAAAATTTTCTTAATTTTTCAGAAAAGATTCATTTTTCCATGAATAGTGAAAAATAATGATTTTATAGAAAATTGTTTTTCTATTAAAATATTTTAAAAGTCCTATTTTGTTTTGAATTTATTTTAAAATTTTATTAGTTAATTTTGATTAAACATAATTCAATTAATGAGATTTGAATCAAAATTATTCTTAGTTTTGGTACGAAAACATTTTTACACTTAAAAATGCATTTTTCTAGAAAACTATTTTCCATCACATTTTGTAGGTTTATTTTAAAAGTAATTTCTATCACTTATAGGGAATGAATTTATTAAAATATATTCCATATTTGGAATCATCATTTCAAGATTTTATAAATAGTTCAAATTTATTTTTTGATCATTATGAATTGAAACCATGGTAAATATTTGTCACCTTGGTAAAGGTAAATCGGGAAATTAAGGTTAAAAATAATGTGATAAGGATTTAAAAATCTATAAAAAACCTGAATTATTTATATTTTATGTTTTTAGTTTGTCAATAATCATGTATTATTCTAATATATGTAAACTAGGTTCCATTTTTCTTTGATTATTTCCTTAATATTATTTTAAGTAAATAATAAATCCAAAAAAGTAACTCTCTTTGTTTTAAAAACTCTTATATATTATCACTTGGATAAGAAGGATTTTATTTTTAGTTATAAATGGTTGTTTGGAATAATAAATAATATTTTTATGATTATAATTTATTTGAAATTTTTATTTAGGGAATAATTATCTTAAAAGATTATGAAACGCCAACAAAGTACTAGTTCAAGTAATAAAAAAAACAAGTAAATTATTTTAAAAACATAAAAAAGTAATATATTTTGGTTGTGTTATGGTGTATGATGAATTTTTTAGGTACATATAATGTCTTATTAATTATTTAAAATTTTATATTCTAGTTACATTACTATATTTATATTTTTTTAAAGTCAGTTATTTCAATAGTCCCCAAAATGACTTTAAAGGTATATTTTGTTAAATAATAATTTAATAAATGATGTAAAATTCATAAACAATTTATACTTTTCCCATTTAATGTGATATGGCCTATAATTTAAAAAACATTTAACATATGGATCACTTTTATTTTCATACCAACTTTATTAACCCCTAAAAAGTAAAATTATTTGATATTATGGTCATCATCAAAGGTGTTAATAAGGTTTAAAACTAAGAGATAAGGGTTAAACCATCACCTAAACTAGTATAAATTTAATTTTAGAATATAATTTTGACTTATATCCATACTATATTCAAAATACATTATTTTTTATCCCTTTGAACATGAAAATTTATTTATATTGATTAAATATTTTAAGTGATTCCAAGGGTGCCTCTCTCCTCTCTTATATAAGGACACCACGTCACTTATCTTCCTCACAATTAATGATCCACTTAGCTTAACCAAAACCTGTAAAAAACACTTATTTATTTACATATAAATTATATAGGTTATTTTCTTCATAAAATACCGTCACATGGATCCTTGAGGAGATATCCAAAGGAGGTTTTCCAAAGAGGAGTTAATCATCTTAACCGAGTGTTTTCACTTTACTTCTTCTTATACCTCCTTCACTACTATACTATACAAAAAAATATAATAAAATAATCACATAAAATATTCTTGTATATTATTATTTTAATTTCTTAACCTTATTCACTTCTTTTTCCATTCTATGAGGAATTAAAATATCGTTCGTGTGTACGTGTGGACTATAACCTCCACGAAGCGATGTGTTTCTTTTTACATCACCACCTCCCATGGATATTTATAATGATGGATTTAATGTACATAAATACTATTGAAAAAAAAAATATAATTATATAAATATAATATATCATATATTTCCTTACCCTTACATTCATTGAAAAATGTTAACGTCTTTCATTCATACTTGTAGATTACCACCTTCAAGAGGTGATGTGATTCGTATTTCATAATTACCTTTAAAATATTGTTATAAAATTTTATTTAACGTATTAAATTTATAATTATTTAATCAATATTATTTTTTATATTATGTAATCATGAACTATTTGACCATGGTAAAAATGTTGAATTCATTTCAAAATTATGAACTGAACATCCTCAAAACATCTGATGTGGACTTAACTAATTAAATAATTAAATATATCATGGAAATTAAGGAAATAAATGGTTTAATGATAAATTAATAAAATTGAAAAATGTTATTTAAAATTTAAATAATTAGTATGCATTTATTATACAGGACTTAAAGGATATTCATAGCAAGTCTTGACTCAAGGTAAGGGGTTTCTTAACTCAATTTACATTCATTAGGTTATAAAACTTCTTCATTGAATTTGTTATTCAATGATTATGTGTGAATTTATATCTAAATTTTTTTATTATATATTTATAATTGTTTTATAAGGATTTACATATGTTTACATAATCACTTCATGGATTATTTCCCGCTTCAAAATGTATGATCATTTCAAGGATTTTCTTTATTTCAATCTCATTTTTTCGAGACATGTTTCAAGTAATAAACCATTATTTATTTATATGGTTTACTTAATGAAACATGAAAGATTTTTTACATATTAATTAATTATATTCATAATATTTACAAGTCTAAATCATATTCTTTCTTCCAATAACTTTTGATTTGGAAGTTACAAAAAGAGAAAAGGATTTATCCTGCAATCTCATTTCACTTCAAGATTGTTTACATTTTAGGTTACTTTGGGGGAAATTGTATGATAATAATTTCTTGAATCACATCTCTATTATTATACTATGGTTATTTATAATTATTACTTTATTTCATTTCATTTTTCTCTCTATATCACTTAAAAAAATCAAATAAATTTTTTTAAGTAAAAATCGACCTTATTTATCTTTTTGGTTGGGAATCTTTTCTCTTCCAAATGATGATCTATAAAAAAACAAGAATTTTATTTTCAATGAAATAATTATCTTTTAAAATAATTTACAAATATATTTTACTTTTTTTTTAAAAAAATTAAGAGGAATCATTTTTTTATTTTCTAAATAGGGTATTTAGGTTTTATAGGAAGTGTGAAAGGGGTCTTTTTTTACATCAAAAAATGAATGGATTTTCCCACCATAATAACTATTATTTTTATTGAGGTTTACTTTAACATTTTATAGGGATAATTTTAAAGAAAATATTTTCTCAATATTCATGAAATTTTTGTATAAAATTTTATGAAAAGAAAATTATATTTTCCCAGTTTTCAAATAAATTTCTTAGATTTTATTTTAAATGTATCATTCCAAAATAAAAAATAACATTTTTATTCCTATTATATAATGTGGATATGTTCAAATGATACCATCCTTATTATTTATATTTATATCTTATGACTATTTTAAAAATATTATTATGTAACCCACTTCTTTTCAATATGTTAATCATCCTAAAAAGGAATGATGGTTGTTTTTAAGGGTGTTATATTGAAAAGTGAAAGCTTAAAAATGTTTTGTTCATTATATGGTGCTTTTAGATATGTATGGATGATTTATGGGTGGTTTCATTATAAACCATGTATGGGTGGTTATGTTAAAAACCAAGGATGATTGGTTATGTTATAAAAAAAATATGGGTGGGTCCGGTATATTCCTCCGATTCATTAGGTAAAGTGATAGAGTTAACTAATTGTAAGTAACTCTTAAGTGAGAAAAAACGTTTATTGTTAATAGGTTAGTCCTAAGAGATATGGGAATTATCTGTTTATTTGATTCTATGATGAATGGATAATGATCCAAGATAACAACACATTATTTTAATGATTTCTATTAGTTATAATGGATCCTTTTCTCAAGGATTATTTTCACATGATTCATGATTGTTAAATTATATGAATCTTGTATTATGTTAAATATTAATGCCATGTATCAGGATTTATGATCCATGTTTTTATGTGTGTGAATTGTTATATGTTTTGCTTATACACTTTGATTATGTCATCATATATGTTTACTCATTGTATGCTCACTAATGTCGTTCAATTATTAATGCTTATGTTTACCCTTATTGAGCGTTCGAGATCAACCTTATTATGTTATATATTTTCCTATGTCATAAATAATGATGATGAAGGAATTGTATCTAGAAATGTTTCATGCGTTAATAATTTTCTAGGAGATTTTGAATACTTAAGGTGAAATAAGAAAAGATTGGTATACAAGGAAAAATTATCACTAAAAGACAAGGGTATTATTATGTAAGAGTTTTTTCAAATTCTATAAAAGACTAAATTTAAAATATCCTTGGGTATGTAAGTGATCCAACATTTCCATTTTATGTTGTATTTTTTAGGGCTAAAATTTGGTCACATTTATCAATATCAAACACAGAAAAGTAAATATTATGATTTTAGCACAAAATATAGGAGCATGGGTTTGGCGATATAATATTAGGTGCCCATGGCTATATTCCCGTGGATATATATCTATTTTATATTAGTGATACATTATATTTCATTAATTAAATAAATGATCACATCACATGTTCCTTATTTAAATAGTTAAGTACATCACATGTGACCTTAACTAAGTATGGTAATGCATTTCATTAGCCTAATTCAGTGAAGGGGTAGCTGTATTTACTCATCAAACAAGTCTAAAATCTATTTTTTGTTTCACTCCAACCATTAACATGACTAGCATCATACCCAACCACCCTCTAATTATCTATGTCACTTTTAACTTTTGTAAGTAAGGTATCAAAGTATGAAGGTTCCCATGAAACGTATCTCACTAGACTCAGGTAATTTGGATTGATTATAATCATACACTCTTAATTATATCAATGTATATTCCATTCCATAAGATATACTTTAGTGAGTCAAACCAAGTAATAAGTATCTAATGTTAACATATCACCACAACACATAATACTTCATGATGATCAATGATTAGAGATAATTAAAAGTTTTAGTTTTAGTGAAATTTATTTTTTCTTTATAAATCTATGTTTAATACTTTTGAATATAAGTGGTATTTCATTCTATTAAAAGATCAATTTTTGATGATTTTATTTAATTAAGTATATATATGGTAAGGGGATCCAAGGTAAGGGGATTCTTAAATCCACCTGAATGGACTGAAGGCCTTCTTTTTTATTTTATTATGGATAATCCTCATTTTAAGGGTTGAAGGGGAACCCGTACATGACCTGTAGACCCAAGGAACAAGGCCCAAGATTACTTTCAAATACATGACTCGAATGCCCAAAGGCTTACCATGACCAATACATGACCCGTAGGCCCAACCCACTAGAACTTCCCCTCCCTAGCTTTTGTAACACTGATCACCTAGCTCCCCACCTTGCATTTTCTGATCGGCAAGAATTTCCCCATATAAAGTTGCACAGTGCTTGGTCCTGATGGCAGTTACCATACCCTCTCATTCTTCCAATCTGGTTAGCTCTGCATCTGGTGATTGCTATTCTTGTTGTTCTAATCCCCTTCTGGGCCCTGATCTATGTGAATTTGGCTACTCCATGGTCTCAATGGCCCAAAGGCCTTGTGTCTCGAAGGCCTTTTATGGCTCGAAGTCCCTTGAGACCCGTAGGCCCAAACCGGTGGCCCGAAGGCCCAAATCGGGTGAATAGTTCCGGCTGCTACAGTACCGAACAGTAACTGCTACAATACTACTACAGTAATTTCTATAGTACTTCTACAGTAACCCATAAATTGGCCTCCATCTGGTTTTGAACCTGGGTCCCTTGGATGCCAAGCAGGAGCCCTTACCACTCGAGTACGGGCTCATTGGCAGGGGATTCTTAACTCAATTTCCATTATTTGGGTTAGATAATTTATTTATTGACTATTTTATAATAATATTATGTGAATAATGACCTCTTATTTTGTTTTGTTTTATTTTCAATTTTTTATGTGGAATTACAATTCTTTAACATAACTTATACCTTTATGTATTCTTACTTCACATGTTATGATCATTGTAAGGGTTTCACGTCTTAAACATCCTTCATTGAGAAATGTTTTTTATTACACATCAATTTCCACAATATATTTTATATGATACCTATTTGAAATATCATATCATGAAAAACTCTTTAATCATGGTAATAAATGTTCCATTTCAAGTTATCTCTTTCAAGATGTTATGATTCATGTGTAATAAAATCGGTCAAGGTTCTTGGTCTCAATATTGATTCCTTGACACGTGTTTCATATTGTGTACTAAGAATTATTTTAAATGTGGTAATTATTACCCCATGAGAATAATTTAACATATTATTTCTTGGAATTTATATAACCATGTAATTGTTTAACTTTATATTTCTTTTTATTTGATAATTACCAAAGACGTAAGGGTTAAATTTATGATCTCGATTTTTATCAAGATTTTATATTCCATTGTGGGATATTGTATGTTATTTTAATACTAAAATCCATATATTTTCTTATCCTATGATTATTTCTAGTAATTTAAATTATTATTTCAATTTATACTCTCTTTAGAACTCAAAATCCACTGAAAGTATGCTTATAGGAAAAGCCAACATTATTTATCCTTTTTAGTCGGGAATAATTATTTTCCATATACATATTCCTTATTTTGTTTTTCAAATGTTATTTTATTTTTATAAATGATTTATAAAGGTAAATGTATAAAAATTATTAATTTACATTCACATTTTTAAAAGGAAGTTTTTTTAAAAAAAAATTACAGGTCATTTTGGACTCACTTTAAAAAAGTGTAAAAATAATCACATTTTAAACATTTTCCTCAAGAATTTATTTTACCACCATAAATACCATTATTTATTATTTATATTCCTCTCCAAGTTTTTATTTTTCACTTAAGTAATTTAAATTCCCATTATTCTATGAATTTTTTGTTTTTATATCAAAATAAAATGGTATAATTTTCTTAACTGTTTTAAAAAGGGATTTCATTTCAATTATGAATTTATTTATTTTCCAATCAACATTGTTTGTATTTAATTTCATTTATTTGTAAGGATTTCACAATTAAAATTCATTAAATATTAGGGTTTTCAATTTCATCTTTTTGACCCTCTTCAAATGGATATATGAAATAACGTATAAATTTTTTTACAACTGTGTTGTAAAATCCATATAAAAATTCATTTATTGATTTTGGTTCCATTTTACTCTCTATATCCAAAGGATCTATATCTTGTGAATTAATTTTCATGATCATCTATTAAATTATCTTATACTCCTATTATAAGATTTAATTTTTGGTGATAACTAATCTGATTTTGATGTAATTTTATGTAATACCATTTTGAAACCATATGGAACACATTTTTTCTTTTCATTAGTTTTTTTAATTATAAGATAATTGATTGTTTTTATGTGGCATACATAAGTATGGAATATAATTATGTAATAGTAAGGGTCTTATATCTCCCTTAAATGAATTGGAAAAATTTTTAAATCTCATAATATAATTATTATGAATAAACATGATTAGGTTTTTTCATAAATTAATGTGTGAGGATGATCGGGTTTACTCACATCTAATGTGAGGAAATGATTGGGTTTATTCAAAATTTAATGTGTGTGAATGATTGGTTTTGATAATAATGTTATTATTACACATGATTAATCTATTTATACTTTTCGATGTTACGCAACATTCTTATGTTATGCTTCCATGGTAAATGTAAACTTTCCCACGTTTTAGGACATGGTGTAGGATCTATAATTCCATGAATGTTATTTTATCTCATTCTATGAACTTTTATGTTTTATCATTTATTATGACTCTCTTTTATGATTAAAATATCCTTGTAAAGTAATATTTCTCCTTTGATTCATTTTTTCTCATAATTATATGATCTAACCTATTATTGATCATTGATATGTGTCCATTACTAAGCGTTTGAGCTCACCCATCATATATTTACATTTCCCCATGTTATAAAAAATATTGATATGTATGATATCATAAGAAAGTTCCTAACTGTGGAGAATATTTTAAGAGATGTTTAAGACTTATTATGGAATAATAAAACCTGGGTATAGTATAAAAAAATTTCTTTAGCTGATAAAGATATTGGTTTTGTTGGGTAATTATTTTAAGATTCTATAAATTTCTTAACTTAAAAAAGTATTAGTTATGTAAGTTACTGATTCCTGCTCAAATTTACCCAAGAGATGAAGGTAAGACGGTCCTTGTAGTTTAGCTTGGGTTATCGAATCCACAGAGACCTAAGAAGAAACCTATAAACACGTACATTCTTTAGACTGTTTTCGGCTATGAAGTGGCCAAATTGGATTGATTTTGGATGGGTTTGAAATATATCTAATAGATTTAAGTGAATTCAATTTAAAAGAATGAGTTGATACTAGGTTATCGCTCGGGGTGGATTGGACGTATTTCCTTTTTAATGATTTCAATTTCTTATATTTGAGATGGGTTCATTTAAGGAGATAAAACAACATCATCACTTACTGGTTTAATGCCTACACCCTTTAATACTAATCACCTATACACTTGAAGGATCAAAGTTTTGAGCACTTCAAGGTAAAGGTTCGTATTAGCACTTGAAGTGTGTGCCCTTAAATTCAACAAGGACGATGGAGTTTAAAAACCATCAAATAAAAATGTAAATTAAAGAAGTGATTATACATTAATGAGGTGATAAATAACATCCAATACAGCCCCTTTCTACTCCCTTGGATCAACCCATAAGTGGGTTAGCCCTCCATTGATCCCATGGTTTCAATGCAAGCGGAAAGTAGACTCATGAGGGAGGAAATGGAAAAGTAAAAAAAACGCAACAAAATAACAATCACTCCACCGTTGTGTGATAATCTCACAAGGTTTGGTATGAACAATTTCACACCTTGAACCAAAGGTATCAAAGTTATAAGGATAAGAACAGAATAATAAGATAAGATGAACTTTTATTAAGAAACAAGGATGATTTAAAACAACTTACATGTGGAAGATAAATTTGAGACAACAAAACTGCAGCATAACATTACAATGAAAGAAAGCTCAAATATTCTCAACTCCTCCACCACCACTACCTTAAATGGGAATTTTGGAAGGCTTGGGTCGAGCCTCCAACATTACAAAGCATCCCACTTGATTATGGTAGGCCTAGGGTGGTGGAAAGTTTGTGGAAAGAGGACTTTTCCACCCTTGACCCGAAAAGGCATCCAGCTTTCATGCACCGAACAGACTCGCTTGAAACACCTTTTAGATGGACTAATTTGGGTGGTCCATATAAGACTTAAATTAATCTCCCGATGTCCCCTAACAGCCTGAAAAATAGCAGCCCAAACTGACTTATGGTTTTCGAGATATGGTTTAATTGGTGGGCTGTTTTTCTGGACCGCAGAATCTAGTCCAGAATTTTATCTCTAACTTGGGCCGCCTAAATGACCACCATGGAGGCCGAATTAGCATTAGATCCTGAAGAGTTATTTGTTCCTATAAATGTATTATATCATACCACGAAATATGGGATTAATTGGGCCTGTATGTTTGGCCCCACATTCTCATCAGTGAAATGGTGTCCAATCTGCCTTCTCTAGGATTGCTTCCTTTCATAACAAAATATCCCCATCTTCTTCCATGAATTTTACATTGATCCCTGAATGAAAAATGTTCATATTGGAGTGTAGATAAATTTAAAAAAATATCAAATTAAAATATGTATAATCATATTAATCATTGGGTACTGCAAATGATGTTCAAAAATGTACCACATAATAGTGCATTTTAGGAAGGTATTACAATCATAATGTGAAATGTTGTTCAAAGTGTAAAATGCACTAAAATGGTGTTTATGAATAATAAAGAACATGAATATTATATATATTAACAATGAATATTATCCTCATTTAGTGACTAATCAGTTACTAAATAGTTATTTATAATGTAATTTTGGATGGTTAAATTTTGGTTGCTATAAATATTTTCAAATCTGATATGTAAAGAGTTTATTTTAAGCACCAATTCTCATTTTACAGTTCTGGGGATTCTTAATTAGTATCATAGAAGTGTTTAAAAAAAATTCTGGTTAAGATGTTACCATATGATTATAAATTAGAAATTTTGGATACCTTCATGGGTTAATAAGGTTATGGTTGATCATAAGTTTAAAGGCATAGATACCCTTTTGATGAAATATATGATTGTAGTTTAAGGCACTTATACTATTATGGGAGATGATTGAAGTATAGATAAACCTTTTGGTTGGTATATGATTTTATATTAATAAAATTTATATTTTATGTTGTTTAGGGGTTAGGATGAGAAAACATTAGTGAAAACCCTAAGTATAAGTCTAAGTATAATAAAACAACCTAAACTTTTTGTAATGTAAAGAGTATGTGGTTTCTTAGCAATAACATCACTGACTGGATACAAATAAATTGGATTTTGTCTCTGGAACAAATGTGTCTAGGGGTAATAACCCTTAAAAAGGTTAGTTCTATATTAACTAAATATTCACTTAGTGCACACAAGTAGGACAAACGAAGAACCAGGTTTGACACTCCTAGATGATATGATTTTGTTAATTCACATAATATCTATGAAATATTATTAAATATTTGAATATATTTTTTATGAATTTAATTTTAGAGTAATTATGGTAAATTGGGGTTGTGGGTTAATTGATATTTTTAATTTAAGTTGAGTAGTATGGATAACCTTTAGTAATGAAAAGTAAATTTATATCATGTTTATTGAATTTATTTTTGAATAGATTTATATATTTCTACGATCATGGGTTTTAATGACTTTTAGGAAGGTTTTTAAATGATTATTAAGGTTCATTAATTTTTTCGATAAATTTTATATTGATTAAAGTTTTCAAATTTTTGTGGTTTCATATTTTTTTTTGGAATATTTTGAAGAGTATTATAATTAATTATTTATATAATTATTTCAGTTAAAATTTGGGTATTATTGTTAAGGATTTGGAGATTAGTATGTAATTTTTTTATAAAGGCATATTCATAATTCATTTATTATTGTATTTACTTGTGAGAATAATTTTTTTGTTTTGGTAAATCTATAGGGATATGAGGAATAACTTTTCATCACTTTTTTTCATCTTATGATCCCTTAAAAGTTAATTCTATAACATCATAAATGAAAAGTGAATCATGTTTATTTATCATTTAGAATATGAGATGAAGAAAAAATGAAAACATGTTTGAAACACAACCAAAGGATGTAATTATTATATGGAAAGAAAATAAATCAAGTAAGTCTATTTTCTCAAATTCTATATCTTGTGGGTAAAATAATTCCTAAAATCCATAAATCTGAAGATAAATATATCTTGGCTTGTGTGGAAAATATCACTCAACCTTTAATTTAATCTTCTATAAACTCATTCAAAATTATTTTTATTATAAAGATACATACACGGTATTATGAATATTAAATTATTAAATAATAATTTTCCTAGTAGTGACTTAGAAATTTATTATCATTACAAAATTTACATAAAATTTTATTATTATTTCATGATACACTCATTTTTTAGAACAAATTAAAATTGAGGGGATACAATTTATTCACTAGGGGGGATGAAACACCCAAATTTTTTAATATGTAATTGTTCTTTAAATGATACTATTTTTTATGGATTTTTCTATATGCTACACTAAACAAAAATGAATCACTATATATTTTGTAACAATACATTATGAGAATGAAGTTCAAATCATAATTTTGAAATTAAAATAAGTGTACAACCTCAAAATAAATTAAAAGATTATAATTAATTTATTCATTATATATTATTATCAAAGTATAAATAATTAATGTGATATGACTAAATTTATTCAATGTTAAAAATAGATATTTTTCAAATAACTATTTTTAAAGTGTTGTGTATTTTATAAATTAAGTTAGTAACCTTTAAAAATAATATTTAATATTTCAATGTATAAACAAATATATTAACACTGAATTAATTATAAATTGATATGAAATAAGATTAAGAATACATGATGTTCAAAAAGTCTATTTTTCTATAAAAGTTCTTTTTTAAATTTATATTTTCATTTAAAATATATATTTATAAATTTTAGAAATTGAATTTAATAAAAAGAACATAATTTTTAAATTTATTCTATCAAAATTACCTTATTCTTTTGGGTTTTCAAAAAATGGTTGATTTTCATTTAATAGAAAAAAATAATGTTTTTCAAATACTATCACTTTTAAGACATCATCAAGATATAATACTGACATAAAATTTTATGAACCATTTTTATAGAAAAAATAAATACTCCTATGAGTAAAAAAATTTATTTTAAAAATTTATTTTTAATTTTTATATCTAAATTTAAATATTTGGAATTTAAGTTTTGTTTTATTCTAATAAAAGATCAATTTCTGATATTTCTCTTAAATTAAATATTTAAAAGTTTAAATTAAGTTTTGGATTGATTTTAATGTAACATAACTCTACTTTATTAATTAAAAAAACAATAAATGTCATAGTAATAAATTATATACATAATTTTTAGGTAAAATAATTTTTATTCTTAAAATAAATTCAAAAAAATGTTTTTAGTGCGTTTTGGAAACTTATATTGAAAATAATTTTTACCACCTCAAAAACTTGAATTTTGTAAAATGGATTCCATATTTTGAATAATAATATTCAAAATATATAATAATATTCATTTCAATTTTAGTTATAAAATTAAGTTACTATAGTAATAAATTAGTCACCACTGTGAGGGTTAAAAGGTTTGAAGAGGGGGTTAATCTGAGTGATAAGGCTTAAAATATCACTAAAACTAGTCTAAATTTAATTGAATAAGTTTATATAGACAATTACATATCCTATATTATCAAAGTTTTCAATTTTGTTCCAATTTCCCTTAAAAAGTACTTTATATTATTATAAAGTTAAATGTATTTGCTAGAGTATCATGCTTATAAAAGGACCCCTCCACAACTCACTTCACCTCCCACTTTGACCACTTTAGGTTGACCAATATATACCCAAATCACTTATAAACGCCCTTATACAAGTCATAGAGATTTTTATCTCACAAAAAGACTAGTCCATGATTGATAAATAAGATATATAAAAGTGGATACCCAAGGAAGACCCAAGGAACAAGGCCCAAGATTACTTTCAAATACATGACTCGAAGGCCCAGAGGCATACCATGCCCAATACATGATCCGTAGGCCCAACCCACTAGAACTTCCCCTCCCTAGATTTTGTATCATTGATCACCTAGCTCCCCACCTTGCATTTTCTGATTGGCAAGAATTTCCCCATATAAAGTTGCACGGTGCTTGGTCCTGATGGCAGTTACCATACCCTCTCATTCTTCCAATCTGGTTAGCTCTACATCTGGTGATTGTTATTCTTGTTGCTCTAATCCCCTTCTGGGCCCTGCTCTATGTGAATTGGGCTACTCCATGGTCTCAATGGCCCAAAGGCCTTGTGTCTCGAAGGCCTTTTATGGCTCGAAGTCCCTTGAGACCCGTAGGCCCAAACCGGTGGCCCGAAGGCCCAAATCGGGTGAATAGTTCCGGCTGCTACAGTACCGAACAGTAACTGCTACAATACTACTACAGTAATTTCTATAGTACTTCTACAGTAACCCATAAATTCTCCTCCATCTGTTTTTGAACCTGGGTCCCTTGGATGCCAAGCAGGAGCCCTTACCACTCGAGTACGGGCTCGTTGGCAGGGGATTCTTAACTCAATTTCCATTATTTGGGTTAGATAATTTCTTTATTGACTATGTTATAATAATATTATGTGAATAATTACCTCTTATTTTGTTTTGTTTTATTTTCAATTTTTTATATGGAATTACAATTCTTTCACATAACTTATACCTTTATGTATTCTTACTTCACATGTTATGATCGTTGTAAGGGTTTCACGTCTTAAACATCCTTCATTGAGAAATGTTTCTAATTACACATCAATTTCCACAATATATTTTATATGATACCTATTTGAAATATCATATCATGAAAAAATCTTTAATAATGGTAATAAATGTTTTATTTCAAGTTATCTCTTTCAAGATGTTATGATTCATGTGTAATAAAATCGGTCAAGGTTCTTGGTCTCAATATTGATTCCTTGACACGTGTTTCATATTGTGTACTAAGAATTATTTTAAATGTGGTAATTATTACCCCATGAGTATAATTTAACATATTATTTCTTGGAATTTATAGAACCATGTAATTTTTTAACTTTATATTTCTTTTGATTTGATAATTACCAAAGTCGTAAGGGTTAAATTTATGATCTCGGTTTTTATCAAGATTTTATATTCCATTGTGGGATATTGTATGTTATTTTAATACTAAAATCCATATATTTTCTTATCCTATTATTATTTCTAGTATTTAAATTATTATTTCAATTTATACTCTCTTTAGAACTCAAAATCCACTGAAAGTATGCTTATAGGAAAAGCCAACATTATTTATCCTTTTTGGTCGGGAATAATTATTTTCCATATACATATTCTTTATTTTGTTTTTCAAATGTTATTTTATTTTTATAAATGATTTATAAAGGTAAATGTATAAAAATTATTAATTTACATTCACATTTTTAAAAGGAAGTTTTTTAAAAAAAATTACAGGTCATTTTGGACTCACCTTAAAAAAGTGTAAAAATAATCTCATTTTAAACATTTTCCTCAAGAATTTATTTTACCACCATAAATACCATTATTTATTATTTATATTCCTCTCCAAGTTTTTATTTTTCACTTAAGTAATTTATATTCCCATTATTCTATGAATTGGTTGTTTTTATATCAAAATAAAATGGTATAATTTTCTTAACTGTTTTAAAAAGGGATTTCATTTCAATTATGAATTTATTTATTTTCCAATCAACATTGTTTGTATTTAATTTCATTTATTTGTAAGGATTTAACAATTCAAATTCATTAAATATTAGGGTTTTCAATTTCATCTTTTTGACCCTCTTCAAATGGATATATGAAATAACAAATAAATTTTTTTACAACTGTGTTGTAAAATCCATATAAAAATTCATTTCTTGATTTTGGTTCCATTTTACTCTCTATATCCAAAAGATCTATATCTTGTGAATTAATTTTCATGATCATCTATTAAATTATCTTATACTCCTATTATAAGATTTAATTTTTGGTGATAACTAATCTGATTTTGATGTAATTTTATGTAATACCATTTTGAAACCATATGGAACACATTTTTTCTTTTCATTAGTTTTTTTAATTATAATATAATTGATTGTTTTTATGTGGCATACATAAGTATGGAATATAATTATGTAATAGTAAGGGTCTTATATCTCCCTTAAATGAATTGGAAAAATTTTTAAATCTCATAATATAATTATTATGAATAAACATGATTAGGTTTTTTCATAAATTAATGTGTGAGCATGATCGGGTTTACTCACATCTAATGTGAGGAAATGATTGGGTTTATTCAAAATTTGATGTGTGTGAATGATTGGTTTTGATAATAATGTTATTTTTACACATGATTAATCTATTTATACTTTTCGATGTTACGCAACATTCTTATGTTATGCTTCCATGGTAAATGTAAACTTTCCCACGTTTTAGGACATGGTGTAGGATCTATAATTCCATTAATGTTATTTTATCTCATTCTATGAACTTTTATGTTTTATAATTTATTATGACTCTCTTTTATGATTAAAATATCCTCGTAAAGTAATATTTCTCCTTTGATTCATTTTTTCTCATAATTATATGATCTAACCTATTATTGATCATTGATATGTTTCCATTACTAAGCGTTTGAGCTCACCCATCATATATTTACATTTCCCCATTTTATAAAAAATATTGATACGTATGATATCGTAAGAAAGTTCCTAACTGTGGAGAATTGTTTAAGAGATGTTTAAGACTTATTATGGAATAATAAAACCTGGGTATAGTATAAAAAACTTTCTTTAGCTGATAAAGATATTGGTTTTGTTGGGTAATTATTTTAAGATTCTATAAATTTCTTAACTTAAAAAAGTATTAGTTATGTAAGTTACTGATTCTCGCTCAAATTTACCCAAGAGATGAAGGTAAGACGGTCCTTGTAGTTTAGCTTGGGTTATCGAATCCACAGAGACCTAAGAAGAAACCTATAAACACGTACATTCTGTGGACTGTTTTCGGATATGAAGTGGCCAACTTGGATTGATTTTGGATGGGTTTGAAATATATCTAATAGATTTAAGTGAATTCAATTTAAAATAATGAGTTGATCCTAGGTTATCGCTCAGGGTGGATTGGACGTATTTCCTTTTTAATGATTTCAATTTCTTATATTTGAGATGGGTTTATTTAAGGAGATAAAACAACATCATCACTTACTGGTTTAATGCCTACAACCTTTAATACTAATCACCTATACACTTGAAGGATCAAAGTTTTGAGCACTTCAAGGTAAAGGTTCGTATTAGCACTTGAAGTGTGTGGCCTTAAATTCAACAAGGACGATGGAGTTTAAAAACCATCAAATAAAAATGTAAATTAAAGAAGTGATTATACATTAATGAGGTGATAAATAACATCCAATACAGCCCCTTTCTACTCCCTTGGATCAACCCATAAGTGGGTTAGCCCTCCATTGATCCCATGGTTTCAATGCAAGCGGAAAGTAGACTCATGAGGGAGGAAATGGAAAAGTAAACAAAACGCAACAAAATAACAATCACTCCACCGTTGTGTGATAATCTCACAAGTTTTGGTATGAAAAAGTTCACACCTTGAACCAAAGGTATCAAAGTTATAAGGATAAGAACAGAATAATAAGATAAGAAGAACTTTTATTAAGAAACAAGGATGATTTAAAACAACTTACATGTGGAAGATAAATTTGAGACAATAAAACTGCAGCATAACATTACAATGAAAGAAAGCTCAAATATTCTCAACTCCTCCACCACCACTACCTTAAATGGGAATTTTGGAAGGCTTGGGTCGAGCCTCCAATATTACAAAGCATCCCACTTGATTATGGTAGGCCTAGGGTGGTGGAAAGTTTGTGGAAAGAGGACTTTTCCACCCTTGACCCGAAAAGGCATCCAGCTTTCATGCACCGAACAGACTCGCTTGAAACACCTTCTAGATGGACTAATTTGGGTGGTCCATATAAGACTTAAATTAATCTCCCGATGTCCCCTAACAGCCTGAAAAATATCAGCCAAAACTGACTTATGGTTTTCGAGATATGGTTTAATTGGTGGGCTGTTTTTCTGGGCCGCAGAATCTAGTCCAGAATTTTATCTCTAACTTGGGCCGCCTAAATGACCACAATGTAGGCCGAATTAGCATTAGATCCTGAAGGGTTATTTGTTCCTATACATGTATTCTAGCATCCCACGAAATATGGGATTAATTGGGCCTCTTTGTTTGGCCCCACATTCTCATCAGTGAAATGGTGTCCAATCTGCCTTCTCTAGGATTGCTTCCTTTCATAACAAAATATCCCCATCTTCTTCCATGAATTTTACATTGATCCCTGAATGAAAAATGTTCATATTGGAGTGTAGATAAATTTAAAAAAATATCAAATTAAAATATGTATAATCATATTAATCATTGGGTACTGCAAATGATGTTCAAAAATGTACCACATAATAGTGCATTTTAGGAAGGTATTACAATCATAATGTGAAATGTTGTTCAAAGTGTAAAATGCACTAAAATGGTGTTTATGAATAATAAAGAACATGAATATTATATATATTAACAACGAATATTATCCTCATTTAGTGACTAATCAGTTACTAAATAGTTATTTATAATGTAATTTTGGATGGTTAAATTTTGGTTGCTATAAATATTTTCAAATCTGATATGTAAAGAGTTTGTTTTAAGCACCAATTCTCATTTTACAGTTCTGGGGATTCTTAATTAGTATCATAGAAGTGTTTAAAAAAAATTCTGGTTAAGATGTTACCATATGATTATAAATTAGAAATTTTGGATACCTTCATGGGTTAATAAGGTTATGGTTGATCATAAGTTTAAAGACATAGATACCCTTTTGATGAAATATATGATTGTAGTTTAAGGCGCTTATGTTATTATGGGAGATGATTGAAGTATAGATAAACCTTTTGGTTGGTATATGATTTTATATTAATAAAATTTATTTTTTATGTTGTTTAGGGGTTAGGATGAGAAAATATTAGTGAAAACCCTAAGTATAAGTCTAAGTATAATAAAACAACCTAAAATTTTTGTAATTTAAAGAGTATGTGGTTTCTTAGCAATAAAATCACTGACTGGATACAAATAAATTGGATGTTGTCTCTGGAACAAATGTGTCTAGGGGTAATAACCCTTAAAAAGGTTAGTTCTATATTAACTAAATATTCACTTAGTGCACACAAGTAGGACAAACTAAGCACCAGGTTTGACACTCCTAGATGATATGATTTTGTTAATTCACATAATATCTATGAAATATTATTAAATATTTGAATATTTTTGTTATGAATTTAATTTTAAAGTAATTATGGTAAATTGCGGTTGTGGGTTAATTGATATTTTTAATTTAAGTTGAGTAGTATGGATAACCTTTAGTAATGAAAAGTAAATTTATATCATGTTTATTGAATTTATTTTTGAATAGATTTATATATTTCTACGATCATGGGTTTTAATGACTTTTAGGAAGGTTTTTAAATGATTATTAAGGTTCATTAATTTTTTCGATAAATTTTATATTGATTAAAGTTTTCAAATTTTTTTGGTTTCATATTTTTTTTGGAATATTTTGAAGAGTATTATAATTAATTATTTATATAATTATTTCAGTTAAAATTTGGGTATTATTGTTAAGGATTTGGAGATTAGTATGTAATTTCTTTATAAAGGCATATTCATAATTCATTTATTATTATATTTACTTGTGAGAATAATTTTTTTGTTTTGGTAAATCTATAGGGACATGAGGAATAACTTTTCATCACTTTTTTTCATCTTATGATCCCTTAAAAGTTAATTCTATAACATCATAAATGAAAAATGAATCATGGTTATTTATCATTTAGAATATGAGATGAAGAAAAAATGAAAACATGTTTGAAACACAACCAAAGGATGTAATTATTATATGGAAAGAAAATAAATCAAGTAAGTCTATTTTCTCAAATTCTATATCTTGTGGGTAAAATAATTCCTAAAATCCATAAATATGAAGATAAATATATCTAGGCTTGTGTGGAAAATATCACTCAACCTTTAATGTAATCTTCTATAAACTCATTCAAAATTATTTGTATTATAAAGATACATACACGGTATTATGAATATTAAATTATTAAATAATAATTTTCCTAGTAGTGACTTAGAAATTTATTATCATTAAAAAATTTACATAAAAGTTTATTATTATTTCATGATACACTCATTTTTTAGAACAAATTAAAAATGAGGGGATACAATTTATTCACTAGGGGGGTGAAACACCCAAATATTTTAATATGTAATTTTTCTTTAAATAATACGATTTTTTATGGATTTTTTTATATGCTACACTAAACTAAAATGAATCACTATATATTTTGTAACAATACATTATGAGAATGAAGTTCAAATAATAATTTTGAAATTAAAATAAGTGTACAACCTCAAAATAAATTAAAAGATTATAATTAATTTATTCATTATATATTATTATCAAAGTATAAATAATTAATGTGATATGACTAAATTTATTCAATGTTAAAAATAGATATTTTTCAAATAACTATTTTTAAAGTGTTTTGTATTTTATAAATTAATTTAGTAACCTTTAAAAATAATATTTAATATTTCAATGTATAAACAAATATATTAACACTGAATTAATTATAAATTGATATGAAATAAGATTAAGAATACATGATGTTCAAAAAGTCCATTTTTCTATAAAAGTGATTTTTTAAATTTATATTTTCATTTAAAATATATATTTATAAATTTTAGAAATTGAATTTAATAAAAAGAACATAATTTTTAAATTTATTCTATCAAAATTACCTTATTCTTTTGGGTTTTCAAAAAATGGTTGATTTTCATTTAATAGAAAAAAATAATTTTTTTCAAATACTATCACTTTTAAGACATCATCAAGATATAATACTGACATAAAATTTTATGAACCATTTTTATAGAAAAAATAAATACTCCTAGGAGTAAAAAAAATTATTTAAAAAAATTATTTTTGATTTTTATATCTAAATTTAAATATTTGGAATTTAAGTTTTGTTTTATTCTAATAAAAGATCCATTTCTGATATTTATCTTAAATTAAATATTTAAAAGTTTAAATTAAGTTTTGGATTGATTTTAATGTAACATAACTCTACTTTATTAATTAAAAAACAATAAATGTCATAGTAATGAATTATATACATAATTTTGAGGTAAAATAATTTTTATTCTTAAAATAAATTCAAAAAAATGTTTTTAGTGCGTTTTGGAAACTTATATTGAAAATAATTTTTACCACCTCAAAAACTTGAATTTTGTAAAATGGATTCCATATTTTGAATAATAATATTCAAAATATATAATAATATTCATTTCAATTTTAGTTATAAAATTAAGTTACTATAGTAATAAATTAGTCACCACTGTGAGGGTTAAAAGGTTTGAAGAGGGGGTTAATCTTAGTGATAAGGCTTAAAATATCACTAAAACTAGTCTAAATTTAATTGAATAAGTTTATATAGACAATTACATATCCTATATTATAAAAGTTTTCAATTTTGTGCCAATTTCCCTTAAAAAGTACTTTATATTATTATAAAGTTAAATGTATTTTCTAGAGTATCATGATTATAAAAGGACCCCTCCACTACTCACTTCACCTCCCACTTTGACCTCTTTAGGTTGACCAATATATACCCAAATAACTTATAAACGCCCTTATACAAGTTATAGAGCTTTTTATCTCACCAAAAGACTAGTCCATGATTGATAAAGAAGATATAAAAAAGTGGATACCCAAGGAAGAGGTAATCGGCTTAATTGTGATGAACCAACCCAGGTCATCCATATGACAGATGCTCGAACCAGCCCGACATAGGCTCGAAGTTCATTCTCAATCCCTAAGAGATGGAAAAAATTTCCTTTACATTATAATAATACACTTTTTAATGGTTTCTCCAAATATTCATTGTCAAAGTAATAGCGAGAAACTAACAAAAATGCCCATGACCCATCTGTATATCGGATATCCATTTCAAATCAGACATGATGAAATAAATAAAGTCATAGATAAAGTTAAACATACAATGTCTCTAATCTCCATCAGTATCCATTTCCTACAAAGAAAACTAAATCCTTATATAGTTACCTCCTGAACTCCTATATATAAATCTACCCTCCATCTGTAGAAATCAGTAAAGTCCTAATTGGCTGATGTGATAAAAAGTAAATCCACAATGAAACATACATACCTTAATAAAACAATTCTCTCAAGAGTGGCCCAAAATAGAAATAGAAACCTACAACTGAGATATAATAGGCATGAACACAAAATCATACATTAAGCCACTAAAACCCACCAAATCTACATAAAACCCTTACTAAAACAGTTTATAAATTGTTGGTTTGAACATATAGTGTAAAAATAGGTTTTCCCATAATTTATAATATAAATTTAAACCATATTTCACATGAAAATTTTCAAAAAAACGTCATTTTTATAAAATAAAAAAAACAAGGGTCGTTAAACATTTTAAATCACGAGTCTCAAACCAAAAATTTCTAAAATTAATCTTTTAAAACCCAGAAAATATGGACTTTAAACTAATGGAAAACAAGACAAAACACCTTTTTCTTACCTCTTTCCAAAAAAATCATGAAAATACCATTTTCATCATAAATATCAATGAAAAAACATTTCTTTAAAACTCATACAGAAATATACAACTATTTTTCTTTTTCAAATCACACTTTAAAATGTTTATAAATAAACCCATTAGAAAGTCAAACAAAACACACACATCATGACACATCAATCACACATAGTCACTGAGAAATAAGGAAACACAAACAACCAATGGTGCTAAATAAAATCAATCAATCTATGGGAATACAATATAATATAAAAATGAAATCCATTAAAGTTTCCAAAATGACCTAGCTTCATGGGAATCATCCCAAGTATCTAGAAATACATGACCTAAAGTGAAGACAAGGAACCTATCATGGATCTACGGAACCTATCACATCCCTAGAAGTCTTGTTAAACTATCCAAAAATTAAACATCCCTATAATTACTTCATCCATAAGAACCAAAAGGTATCTATCATAAATTAATATTAATAATTCTAGGATATCCATCTTTGAGTATCCAAAAAACACTCTCTAGTCAATCCATAGTATCCACTACAATTTTCCCTCACATAGTTCATCTATTATATCCCTAGGAATCACATTAAAATCCATACAAGGAGGTGATAAATTAGGAATCACATGAATAATATAGAAATTTTTTTAAAAAAACTCACACCTCACCTCCTATACCCTCATAATTAGTAGCCTCAATCACACATACAAGCATAATAGTATAACAATATTCTTCAGTACACAACATCCCCTAATCGGATCACAATACACCGGGGTATAACACGAATCATAGGGAAATAAAATAGTGTTTCATATGCTCATAAAACAATTTTAAAGTTTTCGAAAGGCCTTTAAAACATACAACTCATGATGTCAACCCACACACCCAATTCTTAAATTCATTTAAAATATCATTTCAAATAACACTTTAAAACCAATATTTAAAAATGTGGTGATATTTCACATGTAACTCAACTATTTTATAAAATAACTTTAAAAAATGAAAACATATTTATAAATTATGTTCTTATTTCCACACAACCTTGAAATAAAATTTCAAAACCTAACTTTAAATCCTTTACACAAAATTTCATCAGGAAACCCATTTGTAAATCCACTCATTTAACCAAACACCACTTTCTAAATATGAAGAAATTTTTTAAGAATCAATGTCTCCATGAACCTATTTATAAAACACAAATTCCCATTTTGAAAATACTTTAGGAAACCACAAGGACCAATAGACTCAAACATTTAAAACGAGGTCCGTTCATCTAGGTTTTTAAAAAATATTATTTAAAAGAAACACACACTCATTTCTCTAATTAGACTTGGAATCTACATGCATTAAATATATTTAAACCATTTTTGAGAAATCCAAATAGTAATATTAAATATAACTTGGAATGTAACTTAATTCCATGTCGAGTATTTAAATATCTTAAAGTCCAATAAAAACAATAAGTGTTTCTAAACTCATTAGAATCCGTGGGAAAATGTTTTAAAATAATTTAAATATTTTTAAAGATCCATATGGGATATTTCATAAGCACTTGGCATGCGTAAAAAATACATTCCATATAAAGACTCAGGCTTTTAATATATAATTACTATATATTAATATATGAATATCCATTACACAACATAATGATCCATGCCAAAATCATATAGGTCTAGTGTATTTGGAAACTTGTGTACATAGACAACTAGTTTATAGGTTAACTACATCATCTCCCACTAATTTCTTCATAACTATAACACTTATTATACATATCATACATAATACCTCTCTTCGTTACCTGGGGAAAGGAAACATGAGAAAGGGAGAGCACATATACTCATTAAGAGTAAACATGGGATATATCATCATATCATGAGAATAAGGGTATTGCAACATGATAATAACATTTGAATATCATACCATATATATAATAGATCCTAAAAATGAGTCATTTCATAAATATTAGTAGTTTATAAGACAAGAATCGTAATGGAATCAATTAACATGAGATAAAAAAGCATAACATTATCATAATACATAGATTTGTGGCATACACAAAAGAATAGAAAATCTTATGTCAAGGATATCCACCAAGTCATTCATAACAAGTTATTCATCATATAACCACCCATGTACTAGCTTAATGATGGGGATAAACCCCCATGTACCCTATTTTTGGATTGTTATAACCTCCCATGGGCCCTATTTCATGCTTGGGATAACCTCTTGTGTACCCTATTTTAGTCTTGGGGGATAACCTACCATGTTCCCTTTGAGATCATTGAACATTAATCATTACTCAATGAATTGGAGAAAGATATAGTCCCCAACCAACAGATAATACATACATTTTTGTTCCACAAGAAGATAAAAAATTCATCATAACCCATGAAAATGAAATGGGTTTCATAAACATTTCATCATAGAATAACCCTTGGAAAGAAATGAGATTAATTAAAAACTTTTCATAATAATCATAAACCATATAGAGAAATAATGATTATTTAATAACTCTAGTTTTTAAATTTAAGTCATTGGAATATTTCTAAGAATATTTATAAACTTAGGAGTTTGGTCGTTATGGGATTTCATGGCCCAAAGAGGCTTGGTGTGGTGATATTAAAAATATTAAATATTGTATACCACACACATGTAGTTTTTTTAGAAATGTTTAATAACTCCCAATTGGAGTTTTAGATCAGAAATCTGATACCCTAGTTGAGTTTAGAATGTAGGTTTTACCCTAGGTGTGACATAGATTTTTTCAGCATCGGGTGACTAATTGGAGGCGATCCGTGGAAGGGTATTAAATGAAGGGTTGTTAATTTTAAAAATAAATAAATTAATAAACTTACCCACACCCTAAACACACACACACACACAAACATTTGGATTTATATATATAGAAGGAGGATAAGAGGTTCTCTCTCATGGTGATAGATGGACTAAGTAGGAATCGATGTGAGGAGGTTCTAATGGACCCTATTTTTAATTCTAATCACCATCGAATCAAGGTGAGGTAGCTTTTGGGAATTGTGTTTGACCTGAATTTTTGGTCTTTCACCACGAGGTATTCCGAATTATGGGATTTATTTCCCCATCCTTGTTTATGAATTTTTTAATGTTTTAGATCTCTATTTAAACTAATATATATTCCTTGGGGTTGGATATATGGGTTTCAGGAAAAAATAGAGGATTTTCAGTGGTTTGAAAGGAGTTACCAATCAAAAATATTGATCACATGGTGTGTAGTGTAGGAGAACACACCTTGTGTTCTTTATTTTTAGGGAAGATAACTTTGGGGACTACATGTTGTGTGCTGGGGGTATATATCGTGTAGTGTACCCAGGCCATGCGGTGGAGGACATGGACAAAATTTCCATGTCAATTGACATGGTTGTTTGTTAATACATGGTCAGATGACACAAACATGGGTTGAGATACATGGGCATAGGCCGAAGGACATGTCCATATGCCTGAAGAGCTAGAAAAATCCATATACCATGGGTAAATTCTATGTGTGGTGATATGTTGAGCCAATCTATGTGCAGGTGAGGACATTCCCATGGGTTCGAACAATCTCACATGCCATGCGACATGGGGTACACATCATGTATGATCCTAACACACTGAGTATCAAGAGGGTACATGGCCACGGGCTAGTTTTGAAAGGACACACCATTTATTATGGGTACATATTTGGTACTCCCCTTAGATAATTCCCCCTCATACATCTTCATTATCATGTCTCATATAGAGGCCTTTTATTAGCCTATATTGAGTTTTTTCTGCATAAGGTGTGATGATGGACGTGGTTTTAGTGTGAGAGATTCAGCTCAAGGTGATGCTGGTAAGACACTTCTTATAATATCATGTATACTAGTATCGGTTGAGTGGGTTACCATGGTATATTACTATGGGGGTGCATTATATAATTATATCATCAATATAAGATTGTGATCCACTATATAGGATGAGTTCATGTAGAGTTTGTGTATCCCTCTGGTAGGCTGGGGTGGGGTCCTATAATGTACCATCTTCCCTAGGTGGTGTTCATGGTATTTTCATGACTATCATACATAGGATGCCAATCCCCTATCTAGTAGGATATCATAGTAGGGTTTTTGGTATTATTGAGTATATGATCTCCCATATAGTGGGATATTTTGTTAGGGTTTGTGGAATATTCCTCTATACCAACCCCTACTTGGAGTTTTGATCTAGGTTGGGTTCTCAGTATCACTTGGTGATCCTAAGTGAGAATCCCTATCTATGTATTGTGGTTGTGAGTCTCGATAGAGTTTGTGGCATCCCTTATCAGTTCTGGGTGTGATCCCTTATCTAATTTTTATGATCTCTAGAGTTATAAATTTGTTTTGTGGTGCCCCTAGTGATCCAAGGTGTGATTCATTGTCTATGTGATGAGATTGTATGGGTTTCCAGTACGGTTAGTGGAGTCCCCCATTTGGGATGGGTAGGGGGCCCTATCTGAGTAACGATATTCAATGGTTTCCAGCATGATTTTCTTCATGGAATGATCTGAAGTGAATGTTCTCTCATTGTATTCTATCTGGGATGGTAGGGATGCTTCATCAACTTAGTGATACCTGATGTGTGAGATATCTCGAATGATCACCATCTAGGATGGAAGAGCTATACCAAATGAGTGATATCTGTTGGATGAGTTACATCAGGTATGGAAAATCTAGTGGAAAGAACACTCCAAGATGAGGGATACCTTGTTCCTTAACTAGAATCATGTGGTAGGTGGTATGGTTGAGACCGTGAGACTTAGAGTCTAGGATGAGTATATCTGGGTTATTCTAGTATTCCTTGTGGTGATGTCACATATCTTGATTAACATACCATGTGGTGATGATATGATTATTCATGTATATCCAAGGAGTGTTTGAGATGCAGTTTATTATTCTCTCTCTCTTGGATTTCCTCGTTTGGATTTGGGTTGAGGAAAATGATTCCTTTCGATCGATCCCTTTTATTTTGGGTTTTTGGGGTTCCTATTGTGTATTTTTATACTCACCCTTAAATGGGGACTAACAACACCTTTACTGTCTTATAAAAACGAAAATCATTTCAATGGATTACTAGGAGGACCCAAAGAAGGTAGAGCATAGCAAGCTGGACAGACTGAGTTGTATACCAGGGGTTTCATTTGACAGAAGTCCTGCTCCTTCAAAGTATGTTGAATTCTTTTTTAATTTTTGGTGGGATTATATTTTTTCCTTCCATGCTTTTAGTACTTTTTCTATAATCAAAATTAGGGATAGTTGTATGCATGTATTTTTTTATCAGTTGTATTATTATCTATAATTATTTCAAGGATAAATATTTATCTATGTGTGTAGAGGTACCATAGGGTAAGGCCTCCCATGTTTGTGATATTCCTACTTATCACTAGTATAAATCCCCTTCCTAGTTTTTGCTATGAATGGTGTTATGACAGATCATCCTTCTACTAGCTAGGTGTACCCCAGTGGGTCGGTTCATTAAAGATTGGTATCAAAGGAGGTTCGTTCTTAGGACTAGAGTTAGGATTTTTTTCTAACTTAGAGATTTGTTTGGGTTTTGTGGTAATAGTATTAAAGTGTTTCAAGTTTGTCTTTAAGTCTAGGGACTCCAGTATTGGTGTGGTGGAAAACGTATCCGTTCACTAATATTATGAAAACCTTATTGTTTACTCGATACATGTATACCCTATTTTCTCAAAAAAATTGGTACATATATCATATTAGACTAGGTTGTAGTTTCCATTTCCTTATTGAGTCAGCTCCCTGGATATACTCTTTGACAATGGTTCATCTTAATTGTATTTTAGGATTACACTAAAATGACTACCATCCAGGGATCCATGGCAGGATTGTAATGATGATTCATATAATGATGAGGCTTTAGTTAAGGGGTCTTCATAGTAGGTAGCGACTTCAGGAAGTTTTCTAGTTTCACTACCATCCATTAAGTAGAAATATTTTCTAGAAGTTCAGGGTGATTATGCTCATAGGCTGAGTACTCTGAATCAGTTTTAGAGCTAGAGACCTCCCATGTATCAGGGTGATCCAAACCCCAAGGTAGATGATGACTATATTGAAGAATTCATATGTGGTTTTTTCACATCCCGATCAGATTGTGGTCCTAGAAGCGAGCCTTCTACAGGGATCAGCCAAGTGATGGTGGATTTTGATTAAGTGGACCAATGATGAGATGATTATCACTTAGATAGATTTTGAGTGGATCTATATGGAAGATTTTTATCCATCCACATTGATATTTTTCTATATCTAAGAGATTCTGCATCATTATTAGGGTAGCATGTCCATGGAATAGTATTCGGTGAGGTTCGCATCACTTTTATAATACTTCCTAGATATGGTTTGAGATTCATTTCTCCAAGAATATACCTTTGATCAGGGATTTCTCCAAGATATCAGTTCTTTAGTGATATCACTATGCATTTCCACTTATGTTGGAGTGCTTGAGTGATCCTTGGTACTGGATATTTTTATGGTATAACAGTCTTCGACTATTGGTGTTGGGAATATAGGAGCTGAGGGTTCAATAGCTGGTAGATGATGGAAAGATCAAAGATCTAGGTGTGTGAGATACTTCAGAGGAAGATCCTATAACAGAGGATCGGTAGTCCAGGTATTTAAGGTCAGATAAATTCAATTGTGGGAGAGGGAGTTCTTTTCTTGTGATAGAAGGGGACATCTCACAAGATATTTTCTGACAAATCATGTTGTTGAGCGGGAGATGGTCGATAGACCTCCCGAGAAGAGACTATGAGAGGAGAATGGAGTTCTACATGATGGTGGATGTAGTGGAAGAGTGGTGAGAGTATATGGAGGTGGAAGATGATTTGATATGTTTTCACCACCACCCTAAGGTGGTTTATTCCAGGATCAGAGAGTGGGAGGATGGGGGAAACGACAACTACAGGACATAGAGGCCTATGACACAGAGTCTCCTATAATGACTCAAGGCATGATATGCATCGTTTATAATTTTTTAGTATTATAGTTTGATATGTGTGTGAGATACCCTTTTCCTATAAATTATTTCTTAAGGATTATACAAGGTAATGTGGGCATCATAAAGGCCATGTAATGGTGATATTTGATGTATATTTAGACTACTTGGTAATAGGGACACTTTCCCCACTGAGTCATGTTCTTCTTACGCGATACAAAACCATGTGGATGAGTTAGTACTGCCCAAATTAGATAGTGTGGAGGTGTGGTGGATGAGTTTATTTTACTTATGAGTTTAGGGATATTGTTATTGGGGTATTGGATTATTCCATGGTTGTGGGAGATAGGTGGGAAAGGGAAATTATGATCTTTAGGTGGAAAGGGATTATTTCCTACAGGCTTGAGAGTGGTTCAGTGTGCAACATGTGACTTTACTACCTTAGTTGTAGTATCACAAGGTAATAATCCCTGTTTCCCTAATAATATACCTTATTTAAGCCCTATCAATACCATTGGATCCTTTTTTCTTAACCCAGATTCTTAGAGACTTCAATATAGAGAAACATAAGTCATGAACTTCTATCTATAGTGTGACCTAAATCTACTAGAGGGAGATCCTCACAAAGAAAATTTTCATAGTTACAAAGATAGACTCTATAATGTTTCCTCGATGTGCATTGGTTTCTTACCATCTATGATTAAATGGTTTTCCTCTTGTGTAGGTGGAAGTGTTACCAGCTTGTGGGATGAATTTTTCTTCCTTTATAGAGGAGTGATACAAGGCTGAGTAGGAAGATCTCATATGTAGAAAGATATAAAACACATTTATATGGTGGCTAGTATGACCCTTGGATCTGTGGTGATAGGTTATTCTGGTTCTCTATAGTAGTGTGGGAGTTGAGGAAATCTTCCCAAGGACATTTTAGGTATGACTACCACTGAGAGTTAGACTTTTTCATATACTGGAACTTAGGGACTATCCTAATATTTAGATCAGCATGTCAGTTGACTCCCATGGATATTTTTGAGTTGTAGTTCATTTTCAGGATTTCATTTTGGGGATTGAAGTTGGAGGGCCTAGTAAGAACTAGTGTATACACTTGGTAAACCCAGTGTTATCCTGAAATTTATATGAGAGACTGATGGACTGGGTCCTTTCCCCTTGCAGATCGTTTTATGATAGTCTTCTTTATTGGTTCCCGCATGTTATTGGAGTTAGAATTGTATGTGAGAAAATAGAGGAAAAATTATATACATGATTTGAGAGTACCATCTTCTTAGAGAACTCTCATTGTGATAGGTATGGATTTCATAGGTCCACTTCTGGTGATAATTATTCTTTTATATGGGAGTGATAGTGAACATGGTATAGGTTGGGAATGTGATATCTTATGATCCACTTAGGGGTGTTGTTTTAGAATCAGATGCTGAAAACAAGGGTTTCATTATGCTGTTTGAGTGAGGTAAAGGATCAATTGACCTCTTTGTAGATAAACCTTGTGAGATAGGGTGGCATTAATTATCTCTGGTTATTGGTTGATACCCCTCTACTTTTTCAGTGAGACAGCAAGGCACAATAAATAGGTTTTGTTCATGAGGTATTATGTGATTGGATATCCATTGTACATGTTCTTGATGAATTTTATAAAGGTGGGGAGTATTTTTACCTTCCAAGTATTTATTATGACAACAATAATGTTTCATTTTAAGGTACTAAGGTGGTTAATTTCCCTCAATAGTATACCTTGGATAGGGGTAGTTGTGATGATTACAGTGAAACATTCGAGTTCTGGGAAACATTCTTTGTGTTTTTCTATTGGTGAGGTGAATTTTTTTCTCCACCATCGACATAGCTCCATTTGAGGCCACATTTAGGAGTCTCTTCTGTTCATCATTGAACTGGTTAGAGATGGTAGGTTATAGTGTTTTTGGGCTTGGAGTTGGTGTTAGTGATGGTTTTTAAAGGTGTTGTTATTCCAATGTTAGAAGAGTACAGTTGGGTTTCACTAGTTCCTTCATTGGGTTAATAAGGTGGAGTACACCTAAACCCTGTGATCGCAGTTAGACAGGGTTCTTGGTGTTCATCCACCATTCGTAGTTGAGGAGGTATATGCACACTTCATTGCAAGATATTGACCTAGTGTTATATGGAAGGTAGGTGTGGAGTGACTTTTTGAGGTACTTAGTTGTTTTTGGGATTTTACCATAAATAAATATTATTGGGATTATGGTTTCCCTAAGTGTGTGTCTATTAATAGCACGGGAACCCTCTGAAGAACTCACTAGTTAGGGAGACCCAGTTCATAGCTCAGTATTCTGCCTTGTTGCTAGGATTTTAATTTTTGGGATGAAAATACTGAAGTTGGGGGGAGTTTAGTGACTTTATTATTTCCGTATAAGACTCTGTAATATTTATAGTAATATTTATAAACTATGGAAATGGGTCGGCATGGGATTTTGGGGCCTAGAGAGCCTCGGTGTGGCAATATTAAAAATATTAAATATTTTATATCACATGTACATAGTTTTTCTAGAAATGTGGAAGAACTCTTGATTAGAGTTTTAAATCAAAAATCCGATACCATGGATGAGTTTAAAACATGGATTTTACCCTATAAGAGATATAGAGTTTACCAGCATCAGGAACCCGGTTATAGGTGACCATTAGTAGGGTATTAAATAGTGGTTTATTAATTTAATAAACATACCCCCCCCCCTCATTTGGATTACTATGTAAAAAAGGGGGAGGTGAGGTTCTCTCCCATGGTGAAAATGGACTGAGGAGGAACTGAGGTGGTGAGGTGTCCCTAGACCCCATTTTTAATGTCGATTGTCACCGGATCGAGGTTTAGCAGCTTCCAACCATCATTTTGGACCTAGATCTATGGTTATTAACCACAAGGTATGCGGATTTATGATACTTACAACTCGATCTTCATTTGTGTGTTTTTTATGTTTTTTAGATCCCTATTATGACTATTAGATATCCCCTTGGGGTGGATCTATGGGTTTCAGGTTGAAATTGGGGCTTTTGGGTTGCTTCTAGGGATTTCCCATTCAGAAATATTGATCACACATTGTGTAGTGAAGGATCACAATCCATGTTTTATTCTTATTTGGGGAAGATGAACTTTAGGGATTACATGCTATGTAATGGTGGTACATGTCATATAGTGAGCTCAAACCCTGAAACTTTGGACATGTCCAGACTTGTAGTATCGAGAGACATGGCCATGTGGAAGTACATATCTAGATGACATGGGAATGGGTTGAGACACACAGTAATGCGCCAAAGGACATGAACATATAACCCAGTTTCCAAAAAAATTCATGTAACTAAGGTGCATGACATGTGTGGAAAAATTACCAGCAATTTCATGTGCGGATGAGGACTCGCCCGTGGATTAGAACATGGTTGTATGCTATCTAAAATGGGGTACATGGTTTATACAATCCTTACATGCTGAGTACTGATCAGGGATGTGACCAGGGGCCAGTTTTGATAGAATAAACCGTCTACTATGTGTACACATCATGTACTCCCCTTAAAGACTTATCCCTCATGTATCTCTGTTGTCAAAACATGGATGGAGGCCTATGAGTATCCTTTCCTATGCGGTTTTATTTATAAAACAAAATGGCATCCACAGTTTTAGCATGGGAGATGCAATGTGAGCTGACGCTAGTGAAATGCTTATTACAACATCGTATGGACTAGTATCAAGTTTAGTGCATTACCTTGGTCCATTCTTATGAGGGTATAGTGTGGAATTAAATCATCAGTACAAGATTATGAACCACTCTACTAGATGAGTTCAGATAGAGTTTGTATATCCTTCTAGGTGGTTGGGGTGGGATCCTATCACATACTATCTTCCCTATATAGAGTTTTTGGTATCTTCATGACTATCATACTCAGGTAAGTGATCCCCTATCAAGTATGTTATCTCAGTAGGGTTTTTGGTATCAAAAATTATATGATCCCCTACATAGTGGGAATTTTTAGTGGGATTTGTGGACTTATCCTCTATATGATACTCGACTTGGTGGTTTGATCTGGGTTGGTTTCATGGTATATACTAGTAGTCCTGAATGAGAAACCCAATCCATGAATCACGATTATTATTCTATGTAGGGTTACTGTCATCTCCTAGCCATCCTATGTGTGATTCCTTATCTAATTGTTATAATCTTCAGAGTTCCAGATTAGGTTCTTGGTGTCCCCTAGTGGTCCTGAGTGGGATCCTCTATTTATGAGATGAGATCTTATGGGTTTCTAGAAAGTTTAGTGGAGTCCCTTATCAGAGATGGGAAGTATTCCCTATCTGAGTATCTATCTCTATTGGGTTCTATCATGAATTTTTTCATGGGGATACCCAAAAAGAGTGTTCTCTCAGATTTATGCCATCTAGAATTATAGGGATATACCATCAGCATAGTCATGATCGATGAGTGAGATCTCTCAAATGATTTTCATCTATTATGGAATAGAAATACAGGATCAGTGATATCACTTGGATGAGTTCCATTAGGGATGGGAAGGATCATAGAGAGAATACTCATAGATGATCGATACATTGAGCCTCAAGTGGAACCCCGTAGTGAGTTATATAGTTGAGACCATGATACATAGAGTCTGGTATGAGTATATCTAGGTTATTCTAGGATTCCTTTTGATGATGTTACATATCTTGATTGACTTAGAATGTACGGATGGGATGACTGGTCATGTATAGCTAAGGAGTGGTCATGATAGAGTTTCTTGATCTCTCTCACTTTGATTTCCTCCTCTGGATTTGGGTTGATCAAACTAATGCCTTTCTTTTTCTACCTTTTATTTTTTATTTTTTATTTCATACCTAGTATTGCAATACTCACCCCTACATGGGATCTTTTCACACTTCTTGTGTCTTATAATGATAATAATCCTTTTGACGAAGTCCTGGGAGGACCCAAAGTAGGTGGATCATAGATATCTGGATAGACTGAGGTGTGTATTGGTGGTTTCATTTGACAACAATATCCTCCTTCTAAGTAGAATGGATGCTTTTGTAGTTTTTGGTGGGATTGAATTTTTCTTTTCCATGCATTAAGTAATTTTATTATACTGTGATTATGGGATAGATGTATGCATGAATTTTTGTTATGAATTATATTATTATATCTACATTTTTGTATATAGGTGGATGTTTTTTATAGTGTATAGATACCATAGTATAAGGCATCCCATGTGTGTGATGTGCCTACTCGATGCTTATCACAAGCCCCTATCCTAGTGGAGGAAAGCTTGGGGTTGTGATGTCTCATAATTCCACTAGCCAAGAGGGCCCCAGTGGGTTGTTTCACTACAAAATATGGTGTCATTCAATCATATACCAAGTAAAACATAAGCAACACTAAAGGTTTCTTTCATTTATGAATATAAATTCCACAAAAATATCATTAAAAAAACCTTGAAAAAAATATCCCTTCTATTTTGAAATCACTTCTTTAAAATTTAAAAAATTACCAAATATTAAAGAAATTTTTTCTATAAAAATAAACCTATAAAATTGAAAAATAATACTTAAACTAATATTTTTATATGATGGCATAAAATATTATTCATTTCATACACATTAAAACAAAGATTCATTTCACATTTTTAGTAAAATTCAAAAGTAGCTAGTTCATAAAGAGATAAGAAGATTCCTTTTATACCATTTTCTAAAAAATAAAACATGGGTAAAAATTAATTTAAACCATTATTATAATATTAAAAATATTCTTGAAGTAATTTTTTGAAAACATAGATATGGAACAAAAGAGTTTTTTGACTGAAGAGAGAAATAAAGTTGGTTTTTCTTAAAAAAAATTCTGGAATATTGAGTACATAAATTGAGGAAAATGAAATTAAAACATGTAATTTCTAGAAATAACTATAGTAGAATAAAATTAATGAGTTTCTTGAGATTTAGATCATAATATTTTATCATCATAAACTTAATCATAAACAAACCTGATAAATAATGTGATTGTAACATAAAACTATTACAACTTTAGTAAATTTTGAATCATGTGCCCCATGAAAAAAAGAACCATAAAATTATATATTTATATTTCCTATAATATCATGATAAGAATCATAAAATTCATACATGGTCTGTATATACACCACATAAAAGAAAAAAAAGTAGTGTATAAGCCAGGTGTCCCACAGAAATAAAAGTGAGATGAAAATACCTTACCACTTTGGAAACAATTGAATTATATGACCCATTAAATAATAACATAAAATGAAACTTTAAATATAATTAAAATAATAATATTAATGATATAACATATCAAATGGGAAGTATATACACCACACTAAAGAAATAAGTAGTGAATATGACATATGTCTCCCGTAAATAAAAGAGAGACTGGGAATCTCTTACCTTTGTTCTCAAATTTATTCGTACATGTTTGAACCTCCTATATAATAAATATAAAATTGATTAAAATATATTATATAACCATAATAATATATATCATATGATTTATTATTTAATTATGACCTTTTATTAACTTTTTATTAAAAAAATTCTTGCTAAAATTACATTTCAGGTAATAACTGCTTCGTTATTCATGTATGTTTTGGTTTGGCATTTTAAGTACATTTTATTTTATCATAATTGAATAATCTTAAATAATTTAACCATGATATAAATATCATATATATTCATTATATATTTATCTATATTAATCAATAAAAGTTATATATAGAAAATTAATTACACTGTTCATGGAGAGGGTAGGTCGTACGTACGGATGAAAAAAAATTACATTTTCTCAATGGATGGAATGAAATAAAGATAAATATTAATTTATAACTAAAAATAATTTTTATATCATATATATGTAAATATATCATATATATTCATTAAATATACACCCATTACCATCTATGTCAAAATAAAATGAAAAATGTATCACATCATTTCATGGAGGTGGTAGTCTACATGTATGCACAAACGACGTTATCGTTTTCCAATAGATTAGAAGGAAAGAAGTTAGATAAGATATTATGATTATAGAAGTATAAATATGTCATAAATATCATATAAATATGTTAAATACATATTTATATCTAGTTAAGGGAGGAGGTTATGGAAAATGAAATACATTGGTTCGCAAGGCGGTAGTCAACTGTACACATCAGCAGTGATTTCATTTCACAATTGATGAAAGAGGAAATGAATATAGGTTATTCCATTAAAACATAAAAACATATCAATATATGTGATATAATTATTTTATTATATAATTATAGTTGAGTAATATTTTAGGGAGGTGGGATAAGAAAAAAAAACTCAGTTAAGAATGATACATCTTCTTTAAACAACCTCCTTAGGTTTGAATCAAAAGTATTCTTAGAAGGGTTTCATAATCAAAATAATACATATAGTACATTGGTATGAAATTAGAAAATATTTTTTCCTTGGTATTGGTAATACCAAAGGCTTTGGGAGTGTGAATAGTATAGGAGAGGGGGTACCCTTTTTTAAGTGGGGGAGAGGACACACTTGAAATTTTTTAAAAGAAAAGTTATAACCACATTTTACACATGTCAAAAGGTTCCAAAATGTCTCATTCTCAAACCTTAGACGATATAAGATAAAAATATGTGAATAAAATATAATTTTTACAAGTTTTCAGATCATTTTCGCCCTTATCATTTCAGTTTAATTCCCCCCCCCCAAAACCCATTTTAACCTTAACCCTGGTAATTAATTTTTACTTCTTTTACTATTCATTAAAATGAAAAATTAATTTGGAATTATAATATAATATAAATTGTGATTATTATAAATATTTAATTCATTTTTCCAAATTCAATTCATAGAATTGGTAGGATTTTTTTTAAAATTAAACCCACATATGAGACTAAAAAGTAGTTTTCCAAATAAAAATATTTCATAAGAATAAGAAGTTTTTATATTAGAAACCAACCTAAAATTGATTCTGATGACATAAATTAGATTTAAACTTACACAATTAAACTAATTTAACTTTTAAACCGTTTTAGAACATAATTTAACTTTGTAAATTATTTAAATGAAAAGGTGGTCTTCAATAAAAATCAATATTTTTAACTATTCATCAAAAAAGTAAACTTTTCAAAAAATCCAAAAAAATTAACCCTAATAAAATTTTGATATGTTTATTTTAAAAATGAATTTAATTTTTCAAATAAATTTCATAAAACTGAAAAAAAAAATATTTTTTCACAAAAAAAAGTAATAAAAATTATTTTTTACGGAAATGTATTTCCAAAGCATATAAAGACTTTACAAAAAAAATAAGTACATGTTTATAAATATATTTTACTCATATAAAACATTTATAAATAATTTAAAATATATATTTATTCCTATTCATATCACCAATTTTAGAGGTTATGTTATTATGAACATGTTTAAATAAAAATATTAATAATAAATTGTGGTTTAGTAAAACTTGGTGTCGTGTGTAATGCAAGCTATCGAAGAAATTAAATCTATTTGAAAAAAATATATTTCATAAAATATTAGGGTGTTACATTATACCACCATTAAAATTAATTTCAACATTTAAATTCCATAACTCTGATATAAACAACTGAGGATACTTTGGCCTCATCATATCTTTAGGTTCCCACATGGCTTATTCAAATTGGTGGTTTCACCATAAAAAATTAACCAGGTGAGTTTTATTATTTCATAGAACTTTCTATATATGATAAAAAATATAAATAGGTTTTTCTTCATAGTAAATATCATGTTCCCTCAGTAAAGCCTCTGAGTCCAGTACATGTGAAGGATCTTATATGTACTTCCTCAAGAGAGATACATGGAACACATTATAGACTTATGAGATGTTTGTTGGGACCGTAAAGAAATAAGAAACCTTCTCTACTATATCAAGAATATCAAAAGGTATAATATACCTAGGGATCATATTTCCTTTCTTTTTAAATCTCATAACCTTCTTCCATGAAGAAATTTGTAAGAATACTTTCTCCCCAACTTTAAACTCCAGTTTACCCCAACAATTGCCAGCATAAATTTTCTAACAACTATGAGTTGTCTTGATGTAATTTTGAATGGATATTACTTTATTTGATATTTAATCAACTATATTAGTTCCTAATAACTTTATTTCTTAAATACATCCTAGAATTTCAGTGTTCTACACTTCTTTCCATAGAGGGATTCATAAGGATCTATCTGAATTCTCAAGTGAAAGCTATTATTATAAGAACACTCGACTAGATGAAGGTGGTGATACCAACCCCCTTTCAAAACCAAAATAACAAGGTTTAAACATTTACTCTAGGTCTTGAATTGTTTTCTTATACTAACTACCTATCTGAGAATGATACATAGTGATGAAACTTATCTCTGTATCCAGGGCCTGTGGAATATTTCACCAGAACTTTGATGTAAACCTCATATCCAGGTTAGATAAAATAGAATATAGTAACCCATAAAACCTTACCACTTATTTAATTTATATTATATAAATATAATCAATATAAAAATATTATATAATAGTGATGAATTGTGCTGACTTCATAAGTTTATCGACTAAAACTCATATAGTATTGTTCCCTTTAAATGTTTTTGGGAGTCTAAAAACATCCATGGTGATGTTTTACTATTTAAATTAAGGTGTGGGTAATAGTTCAAACATCCCCATATACTTTTGTCTCTGAGACTTAACCTCCTAACATAACAATCACCAAGATACAAACTCTACAATGCCTCTCTTCATTCCATAACATTGGAAATACTCTTTAAAATATTTTTACATATTTTTACTTATTTTGTGAATAGAAAATGAAGAACTTTGAGCTTCCTATAATATCTCCTTAAAATCGGGTATGTAAGGCACACATACAAAATTCATGGATATTATCATTCCATCTTAATCAAGTTTAAACTCAAGAACATTTCTAACCTTTTTATACATCTCTATATCCTCATTTTTAGCCTCTTTAATCTTCACTTAGATAGATAGTTGAACACTCATTTGAGAAATATAATATTTTTCCCCTTCCTTCGAAAATTATAGATCCATCATTTTAAAATGCATAAATATTATATATAATTTATCCTCATCATAAATAATCTAGTATTTTCCTTTTTACTCAAAGAATCAGCCACCTTGTTCACTTTCCTAGGGTGGTAATGTATTGAGAAGTCATAATCTTTAATCAGCTCCAACCATCTTCTCTAGAGCACGTTCAACTCTTTCTATGTAACTATATAATTTAAAATATTATGATTAGTATATATATTTTACATTTCTCCATAAAGATAATTTGTCTATATCTTTAATTCAAAAATTATCACAGCTAAATTTAAATCATGAGTTGGGGAATTTTTCTCATGAACCTTAAATTTTCATGAGGCGTAATCAATAACCATATCATTTGTCATGAGAATGCATAACTATCCCTTCTTTTCTGCATCACTATAGATTATAAACACTTTTCATTGTAAGGTAGTGTAAGAATAGGTTCTCTAAATATCCTTCTCTCTAGTTCTTAAAAATTTTCCACACATTCATTTATCTTAAGTAACTTGTCTCCCTTTTAAGTTAACTTGGTGAGTATATTAGATAGTTATGATACGTTATCTACAAACCATTGATAATATCCAACCGAACCAAGAAAATTTCAGATCTCATCCATAGTGGTTAGTCTCATCTAGTGTTCAATATTTTATATCATTGATGGATCCACCTATGTACACTTTTTTGAGATTATATGGACCAAAAATGTAACCTTTTGTATCCAAAATTCACAATTGATGAATTTTGAATAAAAATTATCCTTTATCATAATCTTCAATACAATTTTCTAGCGTTCTTCATTCTCTTACTTTTCCTTTCAAAAGATATGAAATTTTTTAAGTAATACCATGAATTGATCAAGGTAATATCTAAATACTCTATTCATTAAATCCATGAATATAGTGGGGCATTAGTAAGACCAAATTTCATCACTATATATTCATAGTGTCCATAACTTGTAAAAAATGTTGTCTTGGTTATCTTCCTTGTTGAACCTCAATTGATGATATCTAGACTGAATTTCAATCTTGGAAAAGCATTGAGCTCTGTATAATTGATCAAACAAGTCATTAATATATGGTAGAGGATACATGTTCTTTATTATGATCTTATTCAATTCCCAGTAATCAATGTATAGTCGTATTGATCCATATTTCTTCTTAACAAAAAGAACTGGTGCACCCCATGATGATACACTAGGGTGAATGAATCCCTTTTCAAGATTATTCCATAGTTTCTTCTTCAATTCATGCAACTCAATTGGTTTTATACTATATGGAGTCTTTGTAATAGGCATAACACCAGGTATGAGTTATATTGAGAAACCAACATCGCAATTCAGTTGAAGACTGGAAAACTCTTCTATAAATACATAAAAAAACTATCGCACAATAGGTATATCATAAATATTGAGTTTTCCCAAAACCATATAAGATAAACACCCCTTTTTACAAGGAATAAAGACCCATAAATGGATATTATTTCCATTGGAAATTTATATTTATCATCGTACAAATAGAAAATCATAGGTTGGTTTGGAATATCAAACATGACTTCCCTTCCTCAATAATTGATGTGGTATTTATGTATAGAATCCAATCAATGCCAAAGATAACATAAAATTCAACCAGAGGGAGAATAAAAATATTTATAGGAAACGCATTCCTACAAACTTAAACTGGAGAAGAATCATAAACTTGATATTTGATCATCATACCATTATGGGTTTTCACTGCTAATTCAGCATTTAATCATTAAGGTGAAATTTTTATACCCTTATAAAATTATTTAGATAAAAAAGAGTGATTATATCTAGGATCAAATTACACATTATAAGTTCTATATTGTATGCAAATTTCACTTTTAATCACATCATTATCATACCATTTATTAGAAATAGTGATTGCATGAGATTTACCTTTGTCTCTCAGCTTAAGATGTTGCTGATGTTAATCACCATCATTAACCTGAAAATTTGAGAACTAGTTATCATAATTCACATACTATTTACATATTAATCGCTAGAGTGTAGTATGTGAATTTTTTAGGGATTTATCTCTATCTGTATCATTATCTAACCTCTTCCTATAACTTCAGCATTCAAAAACTTGAGGACCTTCCTTTCTATACTTAAAAAATTTAGTAGTCCCATTAATAAGATTTCCTCAAAGTTTCCTTACACACTTAAATAATGTAGTAAATATCATCTTCTTCTCCCTATGATTTTTAGATTTTCCTTTAAATTACATAATTATTTTTTTATCAAAATCATGAGACTGATGGGTGACACCAATCTCCATTTCCACCTTGATAGCAAATCGAATGACTTATTCCTAGCTATTGAAGTCCCTTATAGATAGATCCATTTAGAGACTTGGTTTTAAGACACTAAATAATCAATAAAACTTACTTTTAAGTTATATGATAATACTATAAGTGTACCTTACAAGTTTTTTAAAATTTTCCTTATAGGTACCAACGGATTCATCATCCTTCTATTTCAGCTCAAAAAATTCCTTCTCCATTTTTATACGAAGAATATGACAAAATTAATTATTAAAAAATATATTCTTAAACTCATCCCACACCATGTAGTAAATTTCTTCATGTTTATGAACATTATTGATAATATCCATCCATTAATCCACTTCACCTTATAAATGATAGATTCCCAAAATGAATTTTTCATTCTCCAAGCACTTGAGATCATAGAATATCTTTTAACTGGTTCTGATTCATTGCTTAAAAACTAATGGATTAGCATATCCACTAAAAAATGTGTGTGTTTACTCATGAAAGACTCAAAAGAACTTTGTTCCATCCTTTTCTTGTTTTGAATTTCAGTATGATTCATAGCTTGAGAAAGTTTTGTGAGCATAGTACTGAGATTTTATATTCGATCACCCATAATTTTTTGTTTCTCAAGATCAAAATAACTACATTTTACATCACATTAATCATTAACATGACTCACTCAGGTTAAATTCATTATCTAAAACCAAAAAACATAGCCTAAGAAACAATAATCATAGTGGGAAAAAATATAATCATGAAAAAACACTTAAAAGATGTCTAAATAAAGAAACCTTATTTTCAATTTATAACACCTTAGGATTAACCTAGGTCATTCGTGGTCATTATTAAAATATTTTATGAAAGATTATAAAGATTTTGTGAATTTTAAAGACATATCCCTTGGGAGTGTAAAACAAGGTGTGCAGCATAGCCCGTTGTCCAGCAATGGGTGGCAATTGTGTTAAGATTCCATTTCACACTTTTTGTAGTTATTACCCCTAAGTATAGATATTTTATATCAATGTAAACTTTTAGTATCTAGATATGGATTTAATTTCTTATAAACCACTCACTCTATCTTTCACAAAAATTCTAGGTTATTTTCCTATACTTAGATATATCCTTATGGTTCTCTCTAAATTTTCATCATCCTAGTTCCCAAAGGTTAACTAAACCTTTCTCTAATTCCGACTATAAGGACATAGGATTTTCATACATAATTATTAAATATTTATAGATTAATATCCATTACATAACATAATAATGTATTCCATAATCATATGGGTCTAGTGCCTTTGGAAACTTGGATGTATAGAAAACTAGTTCATAGGTGAACTACATAATATCCTACTAAATTCATCATTAATAACACCATTATTAGACATATCATACATAATACCTTTCTTAATAACATATAGAAAGTAAACTTAAGAAATGGTGAGCTCAGATGCTCAGTGAGGGTAAATAAGGGAGATATCAACGTAACATTATCATGAGGGTATGAAATCATGAAAATGAAATTTGAAAACTATTCCATGCATATCATAGATCATAAAATATAGTCATGTAATAAATCCTAGAAGTTTATAAGACATTAATCATAATATAATCAAATAAAATGATCCATGGTAGCATAACATTGGCATAAGACGTAGATTTGTGGAATGCACATAAGAATAGAAACTTTTATTTCATGTATATCCACCAAGACATTCAAAACATATTACGATTAGGCTAAAAAATATATACCTACTTCAGGATTGGTATAACCTCACATTTTCCTTCTTTTTAATTTAGTATAACCTCTTTTGTACCCTCTTTTAGGATTGGGAGAACCTCCCATGTACCCACTTCAGGGCTTGGGATAACCCTCTGCGTAACCTTTCAAATCATATAACATTAATCATTACCCAATTGATTAGAGGTTGATATATATCCCATATATTACATAATACATAAATTTTTGTTCCATAAGATCATAAAACATTCATCATAACCCATGAAAAGGAAATAGGTTTCATAAAAAGTTCATCAAAGTACAACATGTGGAAAGAAACAGGTTTCATAAAAATCTTGTCATCATAATAATAAATCATCCAAATAAAGGATAAGGATGGTTCAATTGAATCATATCCCTAGTAAAAATGATAAATAACAAAGGTTATTTTCATTGATGAATAGAAATTATAGAAAAATATCATTAAAACATCCTTGAGGAAAATATCCTTTCCATTTTAAAATGACTTCATTAAGATCTAAAAAATTCCAAAATATTAAAGAAAAAAAATTATTTTAAAATAACTCTATAAAATTTTAAATTAATATTTAAACCATTGAGTGGTCATGTATCTGGAAAATATCATTCATATTAAACACATTAAAATAATTATTCCTTTCATATTATTAGCAAAAATCAAAACTAACTTATTCTTAAAGTCACAGAAATATTCCTTTTAACCCTTTTTATAAAAAGTAATACATGGGTAAAAATGAAAATAAACCATCATTTTATAATATTAAAAACTTTATTTAAATCATTTTAAGAAAACATAGATATAAATGAAAATGGGATTTTAACAAAGGAGAGAAACAAAGTCAATTTTCTTTAAAAATATCCTTATAGAATATTGAGAACATAAAGAGAGTAAAATGAAACAAAAACATGTAATTTCCATAAATAACCATGGTATAATAAAATTCAAGAGTTTATTGAGTGGTATTTTATAATATTTCATCATCATAAAATTAATCATAAATAATCCTGATAAATAATGAGATTGTAACATAACACCCTTACTACATTGGTAACTTTTGAATCATAAGTACCATGAAATAAATAACTATATATAGATATTTTTATCACATAATTTCATTATAATAATCATAAAATACATTCATGGGTACTATATACACCACACAAAACTAATAGGTGGTGTATAAGTCTAGTGTCCTATAGAAATAAAAGTGAGATTAAAATCCCTAACCACTTTGAAAGATTTTGAATCATAAGGCCCGTTAAAGAATAAAATCAAATTAAACATGAAATATCATGAAAATAATGTTATTAATGATATAAAATTTTAAAGGGGTTATATATTAACTAAAAAAAGAAACAAGTGGTGAATCTGGCATATGTCTCCTGAAAATAAAAAGAGATTGGGAATACTTTACCTCAAATTTCAAAGTTCTTAATACATGATCAAACATCATTCATAAAAAATATTGGTTTATTATAAATATATTATAGAAACATAATTATATATATAATACCATATATTACTTAATTATGACCTTTTATTACCCAGTAATTAATTATTCCTTGTTAAAATCGTGTTTCAGGTAATAACTTCTTCGTTTTTCATGTATGTTCTGGTTAAATATTTTTGGTCATTTTACATTGATGATGGTTAAATAATATAAATAATTTTAAAAAATATATAAATATCATATATATTTATTTTATATCCTCCCAAACCTTTTTTTGTTATTTTATAAAATCCACTTTTTGGTAAGTGGGAACCATACATAGGATCCACAGGCAATTGAAAACCACGACATTCGAAATTCAAAAATCAACATTCAGAATTCAAATCAACTGCCATCATCAACCTCGAGCCACAAACCTCGAGTCACATACCCATTGTGATCCACATCCACAATACATCACGCATTGGACTCAAATAGTATCATACAGTCAAGTCACTACCTTCTTCCATCTTCAATCTCATCGTCGATGTCCTCGCTGTCAGACTATCTGTACAGACATCCTCTTCATCAATGTCCACCTCCATAACCGGAAAACCACTGAACACCAACATCATTTCCATCTCCAACCATCGGGAAGTCATGCCACTATTGTGAACAACATGGTTGGTATCCATCATACTCAAAAACGAACAAAACCAAGAACCAGAGATGCAAATAGGTTCACCGATAACATTAAGGAAGAAAAACTAAACAAAATTAGAGCCATATTCACAGGAGAAATTCAAAAGAACATAAAAACTAGGGAAATACACCATAGTTTTCACCACCTAGAAACTCTTAACTCTCCCTAAAAACATCCCAATGCCTCCTTGGAATCTGTCACCCCCGATCGACTTGGAAGGGAGCAAAGGATCTGGAATCCAAAGCAGGGAGGAGCAGAAGAGAAGGGGAAAGGGTGAAAAAATACCACCATGAAATGAGAAATAGGATAACTGGGGTTGAAACCGTAAGAGAAACCAGATCAAAGGGGTTGAATCATATCCTTTTAAATAACCACCAAGTAACAAGAAAGGTAAAACTAGGGCTAAAACCCTAAAAGAATGAACTGAAGAAGCTAGAACCAATGAGATCGAAGGTCCACCGCTGCGAGCAGCCACCAGCACCTCCCAATAGGTCTTACCTACCATCATTACTGACCAAGATAGGTTCAAGCGTGATATAGAAGACTGAAAGAGCAGTGGAATAAAACTCGTAACAACAATACTAGAGCGAAGAAAACCGAGCAGAAGCCAGCAACAATGGAAATAAGAGCAGAGAGGATCAGCGCTCGAAGGTGGTGGATCTGACACCAGGAGGAAGACTCCATAGTAGGAGAAGCTCTTGAGAGAGACTGGTCTGGGAGATAGAGGATTCATCCTTGGATTATATATGTATTTATAGTAATACATAAAACTTATATATATAAAATGAACTACACCTTAAATGGAGATGTAAGGTCGTACGTATGCATGAACGTTGTTTCCATTTTATCGATGGATGGAATAAAATAAATTTAATACTAATTAAAATTTAAACAATAATTTTTATATCATATATATTCATTTAATCTATCCTTATTACCATCCATGTCAAAATAAAATGAAAAACATATCACGTTGCTTTTTGGAGGCGGTAGTCCACACGTATGCACGAGCGACGTTCTCATTTTCCAATGGATTAGAAGTTGATAAATTGGATGTGATAATATAAATAAAAATTTATAATGATTTAATAAATATCAAATAAATATTTTAAATTCATCATTATATCCAACCTTGAGAGGCAGTGATGGAAAATGAATTACATTACTTCGTGAGGTGGTATTCCTCTACACACATGATCGATGGTTTCAATTCCCATTTGATGGAAGAGGATGTGGATATATTTTATTAAATTAAAATAAAAATTATATAATTATATGGTATATAATCATATTATAATATCAAAATAATTGAAAATTATTTGAAGGAGGTGGAAGAAGAAAAAAATGCTCGGTTAAGAACAATACCACTTCTTCAGGAAACCTCCCTAGGTTTGCACCAAAAGCCTTCTTAGGAGAGATCAAAATAGAGAATATAAAACATAGATATAGAATTAATTAAGGTATTTTGGATTTTATTTTCTAATAAAATGATTTAGGATTGTGAATAGAATATGGGAGGGGTTTTCCTTTTATAAGTGGAGGAGAGGACACAGCTGTAATTTTTGAATAGAAAAAGTTATAACCGTGTTTTACACATGACAAGAGGATCCAAAATGCATCATTCTCAAACAATACATGATATAAAGTTGAAATATGATCAGGAAATAATATCCCAAAAACAATTAGGTAATTTTAACCCTTATCTTTTTAGTTTAATCACCCAATAAACTCATTTTAACCTTAAATGTGGAAATTAATTTTTAATGTTTTTTCAATCCATTATGCCAAAAAATTAAGTTGATATTATTATATAATATTAATTATGTTTCTTAAAAATATATAACCCATTTTGAAAAATTCAATTCACAAAAGTGGAAAGAAATTAATTTTAAAATAAACTCGCATATGTGATGAAAAAGTAGTTTTCTAAAGAAATAGTTTTCATAAGTATCAAAAATCAACATGAAATTGATTTAAATTGCCTAAATTAGATTAATAATAGTATAATTGATCTAATTTTTATTTTAAACCATTTTAAAACAAAATATAATTTTTTGAATTATTTAAAAAAATACAATTTTCAATAAAATCAATATTTTCATTATTCATTAAAAAATTAAACTTTTCCTAAAAATACCAAAAATTAACACAATATCTAATTTTGACATATTGATTAAAAAATTGAAGTTATTATTTAAAATAAATTTCCTAAATTTTTCAAAAATTATATTTATTATTTTTTCACAAAATGAATTAAAAAAAGTTTTTGAGAAAAATGTATTTTTGAATAATATAAAGACTTTACTAAAATTTAAGTACTTATTTATAAATATATTTTATCTATATAAACCATTTATTATTAGTTTTAAAAATATTTTTATTCATATTCATACCTCCAAGTTTAATATCTATGTTATAACGCTCATGTTTAAACAATAATATCAATAGTATTTTAAAGTTCCTTAAAAATCTGTGTTGTGTGTAACGTAAGCTACCGAAGAAATTAAATTTATTTGAAAAAAATATTTCATAAAATCTTGAGGTGTTACATTCCTAGTGATAAAATAATATAAAAATAATTTCAGGTATAACACAAAGTACAATAAGCTTTTAGACCCAAAAATAACCATTTAAAATCATATGATCAATTTATTGTATGTATTACAAGGGAGAGACATAGAGACACTAACCTCAAATTAGTGGCAAGAGAGCAAAAATATGTCACCTTCTATAGAAGACACCAAAATAATCAAGATTAAATACTAAATAATTATAATAACCCAAAAATAAATCCAAATCAGAACCCCAAGGGTTTGACCAAATTAGGGCATAACAAGGGAGAGGAAGAAATCACAGGAAAAGATAAAACAAGAGAAAAGGAGAACTTGCCATGAAGAATTGACCATGCACCATAAAGGAATCATGAAGAAACCATTGATAGGATGAAGGTATGAAGGAAGGAGGTCACATGGCCATGAGGTCTCAACTGGGGGGGATCAACATGATGGATAGGGGACAGAAAATGGGCTACCCCTTTTCAATTCATTAAGGGTAAATCTAGAAAGAAAAACAATTAAGATCATGGGTATCTGTAACAAATCCGGCGGGCCTAAATCCCAACCAAACTCAGCCACGCCCGAGCCCATCCCTCTAGCAGATAGCAAACCCCCACCCCACGGGCAGATAACAGGCCCCCACCTTAGACCGGCCCAGATAACACGTTGCAGGAACTGTCCCCTGCCTGGAGAGGATTTAATATGCCTCCCCCGCAACTCGAACCTGTGACCACAGGCTTAAAGGCCAACCGGGAAGCGTTACGAGTCATTGGTACTCGTGGGGTGTGGGCATGTTATCTGCCAGTGGGGTGGGGTTCTACTATCTGCCAGAGGGGTGGGCTCGGGCATGGCCGAGTTTGGTAGGGATTTAGGCCCGCCAGGTTCGTTACATCAAAAGGTGCCTTTTTATGTAACGAACCCGGCGGGCCTAAAGCCCAACCAAACTCAGCCACGCCCGAGCCCAGCCCTCTGGAAGATAGAAGACCCCCACCCACTGGCAGATAACAGGCCCCCACCTCAGACCGGCCAAGATAACACCTGGCAGGAACTGTCCCCTGCCTGGCGAGGACAGTTCCTGCCACGTGTTATCTGGGCCGGTCTGAGGTGGGGGCCTGTTATCTGCCCGTGGGGTGGGGGTCTGCTATCTGCCAGAGGGCTGGGCTTGGGCGTGGCCGATTTTGGTTGGGCTTTAGGCCTGCCGGGTTCGTTACAGTATCACACATGGTTTTGGTTCATAGTTTACTAAACCATGTGAAAACCATGTTATCCCTACTGGACAATAACTCTTTGCCTATATGGTTACCCAAATCAGGTTACATGATTCATCTATCCAAGCTCAAACTATGAATAACAACACTAGAAAATGTAGACCCCCATGCACGGTTAGCACATGGTTACCCCAAACTGCCTGTAAACCAGGAATGAAACTAATTCCTTTAGGTAATTTAAAATTTTAGACAGAAAAACTTAGTAACACATAAAAGATTAAATTTAATTAAATTTATTTATTTATTAATGATAGGGTGACATAGAGGGTATCACAAATCTTCCCACCATTCCACTCTCTTCCCAAAAAATACTCTAGTCAAGGTAAAGGAATCAACCAATTGTACCTCTAGTAAAGAGACACTTGCCACACTCAAATTTAGAAGGAACCACTAAAATTTCTCAAAAAAATTTGAACACCTTAAACAATGATCATTCACAAGCTCTTAAAAAACTCTAAATAAAAAGAGACTAAATAGTTGGTCTCCCACCATTTAAAATTTATTTAAATAGTGAAGCATCAAATGGCCACTCCTGTAATAGAAGAATCACAAAGATAACCACAATTGACTCAAAACTCAAAGAGACCATAGGATACCACTCACCATGGATATCCATAAAGAGATAATCTCCAAAAATGAATCTTATTCCAAGAAACACCCAAAGAACCTCAAAACCATGGAACATCCAAAGAAAGAAGTAATTGAAAACATTCCTCAAACAATGAAATGACATGGGATCTAACCTTGGATCATAAAATAGAACAAAATAAGGAAAAATATGACCTCATACCAAGGATACCATCTCATGATGAACCTGACAAAAATTGATTTGACCCCATCCAGGCCGTAACCTCAATAGGTTCCACCCTAGTTCTAGCCACCCAAATCACTTTCCCAAGGTCATCCCACATCCAAATAATGAATAGAAACTCATTAAAGAATCTCAATAAAAGGAAAAAACTAAAAAAAAATATACCACATAAGGAAAAAACAAGAGTTGTGAACAAAACCAAACAACCACCACTCAATCAAATCCCATAGGAAAAACATTAATCCATGATCCAAAACTGCTCATAAAAGAGAAAGCAATATAACAGACACCTCCAAACTACCAATCTCTTAACTCATAGAGTGTGAATACTCAAGAAAAACATCATCCTAAGAGGTCAAATAGATCGATATTCATCAATTCACCCCACTGACTATCCAAGTATCACGCCGACAAGTCTCCTAGACCAAATTAATGGCCAAAACACTAAAAGACTAACAAAAGGGAGACAACACTTTCCACTCTTCTTTGAGTCTAAGAAAGTGCCAAAAAAAAGGGATTAACTAACCTTAAAGTAAAACAATCAACTTTTACAGAGAAATTTTTGAGAGGCATACTTTATATGCAACAGAACATGGAATAAACATTTCCATGTTCACTAAATCAAATCAACTATTCCAAAACCATGATGGAAAAAAATCCAAAAACACCAAGAAAGTATGGAAACTCATATTCCAAAAAATTATATTTCTAAAAAACACCACATACCTAAAGTAATAAAAATAAATTTTCCAAAAATCACATACACTTTTAAAATAACCCAACTACTTGGAAAATGTCTTATATCCTTTAAAAACCCCAATCCCAAAAGGAAATTCAAAACACTCTCACCCAGTTTTGGAAACCACCAATTCCTTTGTAAAATAAGGAACCCACCTAAGATTCTTGAATCTCGTCTATTAAAAACTTTAAAAAACATTTATCACTTAATTTTTATTAAATGAAAATAATAAATTTTTCAAAATCAACCAAGAGGTTCCAAATTCCTTTACATTAAAACAACTAAGGGGTTTTAAAACTAAATCATTTTCTAAAAATAAAAAACAACCAATTTACAAAAAACAAATCCCAAAAGTTTTTGGAAAACCATTTTCATTTTCTAAATAATACCAGAGGCTTAACCCATAGACCCAAATCCTTTTATAAAATAAAAAGAAATTATAACAGAGCCTGAATAATTCCTTTCAAATCAAAATAATTTTCCATAAAATCCTCTTTCTTCACAAAAACCAATTTCACTCAACAATCACACAAAAATGAGGCATTCCACAACTATCAATATACATCATTACCACATCACAAGACCCACCTTGAAACATCCCTCTCTATTAGGGATCTCCTAATAATTTTCTAAATTATAACTCAAATAGAATACAGAACTGTGTCTAAACTGACATTATGGTTTGATAGACCATTTTCCAATCATACAAAAACCCCTATAATGTTTCAAGGTCGAGTGTTTGGACACAATATGATTAATCAGTCCATATACACCAACCTCATTACATTGGTCCATATTCCATACTTTTCCTAAAATCCAACACAACACCTAAGGAAACTCAACTATTCCAATGAGTATAATCACATAATCAATAGTAAATCCCATTAAATTTCAAATTAAAAATTAAAATCCCACTTTCCATGGTAACTCAAGAATTTTCATGAAGGGTGGTGATCAAGTGCCCACCCATGACCAACCTCTTAAGTATTGAAGAAAAAAATTAAACTTGATCTTACCAAGAATACCTCATATAACAAGAGGGTTACTAATAAAATATCATAGGTTTATATTGTTAAATGAACTATCCTGATCTGAAAGAATCTGTAATAAACTAACCTATTTCATCCATCCAACTGATGATTGAACTAGCCTTACACTAGCTTAAAGGATGCTCATGATCCCCATGGGCTCTAAACTAGTGCTTGGGAATCATAAGAACACCCTTGGGAATGGTTTTTCCTAATAATCAGAGTCAAAGAAAAATAAATAAATGAAAAAAAAATCATCATGATTCATCCATATATCAAACATACATAACAAATTAGATATGATAAAAAAAATAAAGTAGTATATTAAAGTAAACATACAATCCCTCCACTCACCCCCAATCATCATCCCCTAAAGAGAAAACTAAATTTTCCTCTAGTTCCCTCTTGTATTTCCATAGTTATAGCTACCCTCCTTCCATAGAAAGAAAAGAAACTTATAATTAGATGATGTGATAAAAAGGAAACCCATAATGAAACTAACATACCTTAATCAATCAATGCACTCAAGAGAGAACTAGAACTAAAATAGGAACCATAAACTAAGATATGAGAGGTGTTAGTATAAAAGAACTCATTATAAAACCACAACATGTTGAATCTATCAAAAACCCTTGATATAATAGTTTATAAAATTTTATTTTGAACAAATGTTATAAAGATAGGTTTTTTCATGCTTTTTAAAAAAATATAACCATATTCACATGAACCTTTTTTAACAACCATCCTTTTTATAAAAAAAAGGTGGTAAAACATTCTAAATTAATCTTTTAAAGTGAATCATTTTTAAAATTAATCATCAAAAAACAAGAAAATACATCCTTTAAACCACTGAAAAACAATCTAAAACACATTTTTCCATTTTTCCAAACATTTCATACAAATACCATTTTCCTAAACATTTTAAATGAAAAAAAATTCTTTAAAACTCTTACAGAAATGTCCAAATGATTTTCCTTTTTCAAATCACACTTTCAATCCTTTATAAATAAATCCATTTGAAACTAAATCAGAACACACACAAGGTGATACATTAATCAAAAATAGGCACCAAGAAATAAGGAAAAAAACCAAAAAATAGTTATAAATACAATCAATCAATCTAAGATAATACAATCGAATCTCAAAACAAAACCCCCTAAAGTGTCCAAAATGACCTAGTGTCATGGGAATTATCCCTAGGATCTAGTAATAAAAAACCTAAATTGGAAATAATGAATGTAGGACATCATTACTGAACCTATCACATCTTCAAAAGTCCCATTAAACTATACAAAAAAAGTAAACATCCTTGGAATTCCTTTTTCCATGGGAATAAAAAGGTATCTAGAATAAAGAAATGTTACTCCTTCCAGTCTATCCATGTTAAAGTATCCAAGAAAAAATAACTACTTAACCCACTATCTCCACTAGGGTTTTCCCTCACATGAGCCATATACTATATCCCAACAGCTCCAATGATATGTCAAGTAAGAAGGTCATAAATTAGGAATCACTTGAGTCAAAAATAAATTATTAAATTCAACTCACAGCTCACCTCCTACACCCTTATAAGTAGTAGTCCCAATCACAAATACAAGCATAACAGCATTAAATGATGCATCAATATACAATATCCCCTTATGGTATCACAAGAAACTATGGGTATAACAAGAATCACAAAGGTCTTAAAGAGTGTTTCACACATTCATAAAACTTTTTTAAAGTGCCCAATGGGCCTTTAAAACATAACGCTTGAGATTCCAAGCCACACACACAATTATTAAATTTATTTGAAATATCCTTTAAAATACCACTTTGAAAATAATTTTAAAACATGGTGAAAGTTCACTTAGAACCCAACCATTACACAAAACCTTATTGAAATGTAAAAACTCTTTATAAATGAGGTTTTTGGTGTGAGTTACCCTTGAAATATTATTTCAAAACCCCACTTAAAATACTTTTCCCAAATTTACATTTGGAATCCCAGTTTGAAATCTAGTAATTTCACTAAAAATCACTTTTTTTTTAATCTGAATCCTTTTTATATTATAATAAACAGTGTTATTCACCCTTTTATAAAACATAAATTTCCATTCATAAAACACTTTAAGAAACCACAAGGTTCATTGACCTTAAACATTTAAAATGAGGTCCAACCCTGTAGGTCTTCACAAAACACACCTTTAAAGCCACACGCACCCATTTCACTAACTGAAACCGGTATCTACAGGCCTTAAAAACATTTAAACCATTTTTGAGATATCTAAATAGGCATTTTATAGAACACTTGGCATGTGACTTAAGTCTATGAGAAGTCTTTAAATTTATTGAAGACTGATTAAAACCAACAAGGGTTGTCACACATATTCAAATCTATGGGAAAAATTTTTAAAATACATTAAATAATTATAAAGAGCCACATAGGGAATTTCTCAAGAACTTATCATGAATACAAGGCCCATTCCAAGTGCTAAAATCAAATCTAAACTCATTTCAAGAATAAAACGACATACAATAGAATTTTAAAATCATAAATAGGAATTTAAGAGAACAAAATAAATTTATGGTGTGAATCACAAAAGATTTCCATAGAGATTCCTACCTCAAATTAGTTTTAAGTGATCCAAAAAAATTCACTTTCAATTTTATAAAACTGAATAATAAATAGTACAAACCAAAGAAACCTAATCACCCAAAAATAGATCCAAATAAACACCCCAAGTGTTTAGAAAAATTATGGTGAAATAAGTGATAAGAATAAACCATGGGAAAAGAGAAAACAAGGAAATATGAGACATTACCATGAATAATCGGACATGCGCCACGAAGGAATCATGATGAAATCATCTATAGGAGGGAGGTCACATGGCCATGGGGTCTCAACCAGGGGGGATCATCAGGAGGGATGGGGGAAAGAAAAGGGGGTCTCTCTTTTTAATTCATTAAGGGTAAATATGGAATAAAAAAAATTGAGATACTAGGTATTTCACATGGTTTACCAAACCATGTTCCAATCATGTTTTCCCTACAATATAAGCATTAGGTGCCTGCCTGGTTACTTGAATCAGGTCACATAGTTAGAACATCATAGGAAATTGAATACCCCACATGCACAACCAGTGCATGCTTAACCCTAACTTTGTACAAACCATGAAAAATACTAATTCCAATAGTAATTTTACAATTTCATCCTAAAACTCTCATTAACTCATGATATCCTAAAAGTAATTAATTAATGCCACAAAGACATGGTGAGTGTCATATAATCGAGTTATTTTAAATTTATTTCTTCTTCCAACTCCTCCAAAACATCTATAACCACCTCAATATATTTTAATAAATATAATATGTATACATAAATTGGATTATGATGATGGAATAATCATTATCTACCTTCTTTACATATAATGGAAAATGAAAACAAAATTCATGCATACGTGCAAACTATAGCTTCAACGAAATGATGTATTTCATTTTTCATCACCACCTCACATGGATGGTTATATAGATGTATTAAATAAATATATATAATATTTATGACAAAATTTTTAATCTTTAAAGATAAAATATTATCTACATTATTTTTTCTTTCCCATTAAAAAATAAAAACATCACTTATGTGTACATGTAGACTACCACCTCCACAAAGAGATGTATTTCATTTTTCATCACCACCCTATATATATGGTATTTAAAAATTGGTTTAAAAAATAAAAATTATATTTAATACATCATTAATAATTTTGATATAACAAAACCATGACTAAGGTGTGAATATTAGAACCTCTGAATTGAAACATTCTTGTAAACAGAACAGTTAACATAGTAATATTGAATTTAATAAAGAATTATTAATAAATGGGTAAGGATAAATTATAAATGAATGGAATTTTAGTAAGGTAAATATAAATATATTTTTTATATATTATGTATAATAAATCTAAATATACTATATAGGAGGTTAGAATGCATCCAGCCAAATAGGAATCCAAGGTAATGGGATTCTTACCTCAATTTCCTTTCAATGGGTTATATACATTATTTATTTACTATGTCATTAAAATATTATTTACATTATGAGATTTAATTTTGTTATGATTTATTTCAACTTATTTTATATGGAATTAGATTTTCATTACATAATCTCTACCTTAATCTATTCTTATTTCACATGTTATGATCTTTGTAATGGTTTCACATCCCAAACTTCCTTCTTTGATAAAAGCATTAAATTATGAACATATTTCAATTATATGGTGTATATGATGCCTCATTGAAATATTATATCATTAAATACTATTTTATCATGATAATTAAAGTTTCATTTCAATTTCTCTCTATTAATAGGTTTTGAACTGTTATAAAATATGTAAGGGTTCCTAGTCTCAATGTTGATTCCTAGAGAAATGTTTCATATTTTGCACCATTTTTTATCTTATATGGTATACTTAATATAATTTAAAAAACTATTTGATGAAATTCATGTTATTTCCTAAACCATATCTTGTTTTAGATTTTTATATCTTTTGATATGAAAGTTAACGAAGCTCTAAGGGTTTATTTTACAACCTCAATTTTTAGTGAGATTTTTTATTATATTAGGGTAAGTTATATGTTGTTTAAATTTTTATTAGGATTTTAATTCCATCATTTATTTATAAGTTTTTAGATAATTATTTTCATTGTTCCTCTATTGAGTACTCAAATCCACTGAAAATATGTTTATAAGAAAAGTTGGAGGTATTTCTTCTTTTGATCATGAATCTTTCTCTTCCAACACCATATTAATTATTTTGTTTCAAAAAAAAATATTTTATAAACTTCAAAGATTTATAATGGTAAATTTCTGTAAACTTTTGATTTAATTTCAAAATTTTCAAAGTAATATTTTTATGGTTTTCCATACAATTAATTTTTTACTTTCTTTACAAAAGTGTGAAAAGAATATCCTTTGAAATATTTTCTTTGAGAATAGATTTTACCACCATCAGGATCATTATTCGTGATTTATCTTCCTCTAGAAGTTTTTATGGTTTTCCAAATTAATATGTATTCCCATTATTTTGTGAATTTTTTCCTTGTATAACAAAACAAAAGGATATAATTTTCTAAAAAAAATTTAAAAGGGATTTCATTTCACTTATGATTATTTATATATTACACTACACATTAATTGTCTTTAATTTCATTTATTTTAAATTTTTTCATAATTATAATTACTATAAGATTAATCTTTTCAAAGTCATGCTTTTAAAATTCTTTAAATGGTATTATGAAATAACTTATAAATTTTTTTTTACAAATATGTTGCAAAATCCTTAAGAAAATACTTTTCTTTATTTTGATTCCATTTTACTATTTACCTCCAAAATATTTTCCTCTAATGAAGTAATGTTCATAATTATCCATTAAATTATCTTATACTCCTATTAAAATATTTATTTTATGGTGGAGACTGGTCTAATCTTGATGTCATGTTATGTGATACTGTTAGGAAATGATATGAAAATCATTTTTCTTTTCATGGGTTTTTTTATGATATGATAATTGACTATTTTCATGTGCCATATATAATTATGGTATATAATTTTTTAATGAGTGGGGTCCTATATCACCTACCAATAAATTGGTTAAAGTTTTATATCTCAATAGATAATGATTACATATGGACATTATTCGGCTTGTTCATAACTTATTGCCTGAGAATGATTGGGTTTTCTCACATAATAATGTGTGTACATGATTTGGTTTGTTCACAATTTAATGTGTGTGTATGATTATGTTTTCAAAAAAAGTTATGATTACTTATACTTAAGTTATTTCCACTTTTATATGTTATTCAACACTACTAAATTATGTTCCCATGGTATATGTCTACTTTAGCATGTTTCTATGCCATGGTATATGTTTTATGCTTCCATACCAGGATCTTTAATGTTATATAATTGCTTATTATTATCTATTATGATTCCAAGAACCTTTTAATCAGATATTTATCCACTAATTCATGCCTTATCAAAAATTTATGATCGAACCTATTGGGGTCATTGATAATTTTCCCTTATTGAGCACTTGATCTCACCCTTCTTATGTTTCCATTTCCCTGGATTATAAAGAAGACTAATATATATGATATATCTAAAAATTTATGAACTATTCATAATTTTTTAAGAGATAATACTTATTATAAAATAAAAAAATATTTGTATAATTGTAAAAATGTTTGTACAGTGAAAAATATGTGGGTTTGGTTAAGTAATTTTTTCCTAATTCTCTAAAGCTATAAACCTAAAATGGTATTAGGTATGTAATTTACTCAATGGTGGTTATTTATAATTAAATTATGGATATTTAACTTGGGTTATTGTAAATGGTATCAAGAAAATATGTAAATAGTGTTTTATCACTAAATCTAGGTGTATGGGTCTAAGAGTCTCAGTTGATATTAGAGATGGGTTTAGATAAATTTAGAGGATATGATGTTATTAGATGAGGATAATTTAAGAATTGTGTAAACCTTTATGGGTTAATATGGTTATGGTTGATCATAAGTTCAAAGGAATAGATACCTTGTTTATGTCATACATGACTGTATTTTAAGGTGATTAATGATACTATGGGAGATGGTTGAAGTATAGATAACCCTTTCCTTTGGTATGTGATTCAATATTCATTTTTAAGGTATTTTTTATTTTTTATTTATTAGGATGATAAAACATTAGTGAAAACACTATGGATAAGTCTAAGTAAGGAGAACATACTAAAATTTTGGTAAAGAGTTTATGGTTTCCGAGAAATAATGTCCATGTATTAATACAAACAAGTGGATTCTGGATCTATCACAGATGAACCTAGGGGTAATAACCCTAAAAAGGGTTGGTTAGGTATTAAATCAATATTCACTCAGTGCACAATGAGTGGGTCAAATTACGCACCTAGTTTAAAACTCCTATAAGATATGGTTTAGTTAATTCACAAACTCCGTGTGAACCATTATGAAGTATTTGAAGATGTTGTTATGGATTTGATGGTGAAGTAATTGTGGTTAATGGAAAAAATTGGTTAATTGATATTTCTAACATAAGTTGAGAAGTATGGATAACATTGATGATTGAATATTAATTTGATGTCAATGTGATTCAAGTTATTTGTGGATAGATTTATATATTTTTAGATGCATTGATTTCAATGTTTTTTGGGAATATGTTTTAATGATTATTAAGGTACATTAATTTCATAAATAAGGGTTAAGTTGATTAAATCTTTCAAATTTTTTGTCTTTCAAATTTTTTCAGTCATATTTTAAAGAATTTTAAGATTAGTTATTTATGTAATGATTTAAGTTGAAATTTGGGTGATATTGTTGAGGATTTAAAGATTAATATATTATTTATTTATAAAAAGGTTTATTAATATTTCATTAGACAATATCTTTACTTATGTTAACAATTTTTTGACTTATTAAATTTCTAGAGATAGTCGGAATAAATCTTCACCCATTTTTAGATTTTAATATCCATTTAAATTTAATTTTAGTGATTCATGCATGAAAAATTCATAGTGGTTATTTTTCATTTAGAATATGAGATGATGAAAAAATCAAAAATGGGTCAAAATAAAACAAAAGTAAAAAATGTTTCTAATGTAATAAAAATAAAACAAGTAAGTATATTTTCTCATATTTAATATCCTGATGGTAAAGTAATTCCTCAACTCAACTAAGTGGAAGATAAATCTATCAATTATGATTAAGAAAATATCTCTCAACTATCACAGTATGGTTTTGGAAACTCATTCAAAATTATGAGTTTTATAATAAATCATAAATATTTTTATAAATATTTAATTAATAAATATTAAATTCCTAGTAGTGACCTATAAATTTATTATCATGATAAAATCAACATCACATTTTATTATTATGTTGTGATACACTCATTTGGGTAAGACCAAAATAAAATTGTGAAGAAACAATTAATTTTGGGGGGATAATATAACACCCATAGATTTAAATATCTAATTATCCTTTAAATAATACTATGTTTGATAACTTATGTTACATGAAACACTAAACTAAAATAAATTTCTATATATTTTATTATAATACATTATAAGAATACAATGTCAAACATCATAATAAATTAAAATAAGTATAAAACCTCATGTTGATTCAAAAGTATCCCTTTTCCTTTTCCATTCCTTTTAATTTAGAAATCACAAACTCCTTATTAAATACTTAATTACTAAATCATTCATGTAGAATGTATTTTAAGATGTTTTCCTTTAAAAACCATAAAAATCTACCATATTTAGAAATAGTTTTAAAGTATTCATGAATACAAACCCAGTTTATTCATTACAATTATCATAATGAGCATATATCCAATAATGATCGGATTCAACTTTATCAAATCATATTTAAGAATTTTTATCTTTTATTAGTACTAAGAAAAGTTCTTATAATCAGACTTGACATCGGAATTGATACACATCATATTCACACTCATAAAAATTATCGTAATGAAATATGTACGGAAATCCATCAGATTGACTAAAGGTTAAATTCTGAATATGGAAAACTATATTCTATCATAATGAATTAACTTTTACACTATAATGGTGTATTTAAAAACAATATTGTAACTTCTGTTATGATAAATCTGTTTAATTTCCAGGTTTCCAAATCCTTGAAACAATCTCAGAAAAAATATGAGCATTGGAGTATCAAGATGATCATTGGAGGCTCGCCTATAAATACCAAGTCATTTTAAGAGTTTGGAGTGACTGATTCCATTTCGCTCTCAAAATTTCTATATTCCAAAAAGCATGAAAATTTTGTTCTTAGTCTCTTTTATTGCTTTAGAGAGAGCCCTTCTTAAAGAATCCTTTTTAGGTTGTCTCCTTAAGAATTTTTTTTATAATTTCTTTGTGCATTCCGATTCTATGAATACGATTAAGGTATTATGAGACTAGGAAGATAGAGATATGATCTGCTTGATTGATATCTTTTGGGGATAGTAAGATAGAATCTGATCCATCATATTGGGGTCCGCTGAGGAAGGGTATACAGATAAGTCGATCATCGTATTGAGGGATTTCCCAGGTAAGGGGAAGACATGCTCTCTTGTAAATATAAAACAAGGTACATTTATCCTAGGTTATTGTATACCCTACTCTTGGGGATAAAATAAGTGTATTAATTTGTATTACTATTTTTATTACAAGTATTTTATTTCCTCTACGTATAATAGAAAGTTATTCTTCTATATCCATCTTTCTATTTCTATCTTATTTATCGTAATATTTTTTATTATGATATAATTTTTTTAATTTGATTACAATTATATATGCTATAATATAGAATCTCTACGTTTTTTATTACTATGATTTTCCATAACCATTGTTATTATGATTTTTTTTGTGTTAACTTTGATTAATTTTTTTCTACTGTGATTACAATTAAAACTCTAAATATGTTACCACTGATTACTAATTATGATTCTATACATTGTTAAGATAGAATATCATTATGGCCTATGTACTTACATATTATAATATACTTGATTAAAATATTTTTATCAAACCCAAAGTTCAAGTCTGATTATCATTTAAATACTTAATAGGTTTTTTGAATATGATTTGTTTAACCTTGTTAAACTAAGTTCCTTTTAAGATTAAAAATGAAAGTTTTTAAAATTAAAATTCACCCCCCCCCCACCCTTTTATTTTGTCGTCTTTATATAAATAACGATCCAAAAAAATGGTATTAGAGTAGGATTCCACTGCATGAGTACTTGATAATCTTTTTATCTTCTTTAAATTTTCAATAATGTTTAAATTTTTCAATAATATTTTTTTATAAATACTTGTTACACTAATTTTTATTGTGGAAAAGATTTTTTTTATCTTTTTTCAAAGATGGAAGGACTAAATGTCAGATCCATTGAAAATATCATTCCCACTAGACCACTAATATTTTATCGTAATGACTATGAGTATTGGATTGATATAATGAAGATATTTTTAATCAATACTAGAGTTCACAATTTCATCATGTTAACTAGATATTACAACATCCCGGATAAGGAGGTTACTTTACAAATAAGGAAATGAAAGAGTGTCAATTGAATTATAGAGTTACAAATGATTTATTATGTTCTATGAGAAGAAGAATTTACAGTTAGATTTATTCTTCTGAAGAATTTAATAGTATCTGAAAAATTTATAGATTACTTAGTTTGTAACTTCAAATGTTATTGAAACCAAAAGATCAATTCTTAGATCCGACTATAATAAATTTGAATTTCCTTTTAGTGAACCTTTTGAAAAGGTACAACAAAGGTTTATGACAATAGTCAATAATATAAAATCTATGGGAGATAAATGATTAGAATATTAAATCCTTATTGAAAATATAATTGATATCATGTCCAATGAGTGGGAATCTAAGAGAACGGTTGTTCATGAATCAAGAAAGATAACAAATGTCACTCTTGATGATTTTTTGAAACCCTTTTATAGTATGAGGGTAGGATAAAATGAGATACTGAGAATGTAAAGAAGAATAATGGTAGAGTTTCAATTACTACTACTTTAATTCTAATAAAATCTTAGACTCCTGAAGAAATGTTTAAACCTTCTAAAAAAAGGTTTTTCTTCAATATAATTCAAGTGATTCTAAACATTATGAGAATTAATTGGTTAATCTTTCTTGAAGAATGAACAAGATAGTTGTAAAGAAGGTATTTTAGTACCGACATAAGAAAAGAAAAAAAGGATAATAATGAAAAGAAATATTCTCAAGTTACTTGTTACAAGTGAAAAAGATCTAGACATATTCAGGTTGCCTTTCCTAAGTTGAAAGAAAATATTAGAAGGATATAAATTATGACAGGAGTAAAAAGAAGTTTTATAAGTCAACAAGAAATAAATTTCTTAAAGATACTAACACTTGTAGTGCCATTGGAGGTGATTCTTCTTATAATTCCTCAGATAATGAAATTCTATATTAGAGGAATATTGGTCTTCTTTTTAGATTACCTATTAAAAATCAATGTTTTATAGAAAAGGTACGCACAGTTGATTCCTTAACTAATATGTCTTTAAATTAAAATTAACCTGATGAGAATAATTCTATATCTTTGTATGAATAATCATCCTTAACTAGTGATTATAATACTTTACCTTCTTATGAGAAGTTTCTCGCTTGGAAAAACTTCAAGAAAATGAAAACTGTAAAGTTTGTAAAAAATATTGATAAGGATAATGAAAAACTTGAAAAATATAATTCAATAATTGATATTTTAACAAATGAAATATCATATATATTAAAATATCTTGATAAATCTAATTCCAAAAAAGATACAATTTCTAAATATTTAGAAAAAGTACTTTCTTAAATGGATATTTTGAAAACTAGCATTAAGAAACTCAATTCCAAAATTAATAAAGATGTGGATAAGAATTTTTTGTAAAAATAAAGTCTGAAATTTATTCATTGAAGAAAATTTTTTCAAATTTTAATTCTGGTAAGAAATGTTTTGAAAAACTTTATAAAAAAAATATGTTCATATGGTACTAGTTCAGGAATGGGATATGTTCATAAAAACCTTTTTTTAGTAATAATTTATTGGTTCCAAAAAATGACCCCTTTTTACTAAATGTCAAAAGTGGAGGTCATTGGAAAAATAATTTTTCTTCAAATAAAATTCAATCCTTTCGTTTCTAAAACGACCATTTTTTAAAATAAATATGGATTCCTAAAAAAAATTCTAATATTTCCAAACCCAAGAATGTTTGGGTTCCAAAAGTCTAATAGTTTTCTCTTCAGAAAAACAAAGTACCAACAAAAAGAATACATGATACATGGATAGTCGGTGCTCTAGACATATGATTGGACACAAACATTTATTTGAAAATATTATCAAGATGAAAGGTGTAAAAGTTACTTTTAGAGATAATTCTAAAGAAGAAATTATCTATATAGATCAGCTAGATCAGATCTCAGTCGTTGGATTTTTTTAGATGATCAACCATCATCTTAAACACCTATATAAAGAGGGACCCCCCCTGTGTCCCACATTGTTAATCTCAAGTATTTTTCCTCAAATTTATAACTCATTTAAGTTTCCTAGTCTAATTTTTTCTTTATTTCTTAATATTCTGTGTCAAGTCCCGATACGATGGCACCTGTGACAAAATACAACAAATGGTATGTTTTTAGGAAAGTCTTATAGAAAAATAATTTTATGAAAATTATGATTCATCTTTAAGAGGTTAATTTAATTACAATGTTGGAAATTGTTATGTTTTGAACAAAAAAATCATAATTATGATTTTTTTTACTTGGATATAGTTATAGACTTTTATACCTCTGTAAAGTTTTGTTAAGAAAATTAAAAGGTTATTTTTTTCATTTTGAATCTATGATAAGAGCTACAAGATGTCATATAAGGCAGTGGCAGGCTTCCTAGTTATTTCAACATAAGAAAATTCCTTTTGTCCTTCACATATCTACTTGATTCCAAGGGTATGTTTAACAAAGAAAGAGCCAAAAAGTCTTTGTTTAAAATTGTCTTAGATGATGAACCATGAAAGATTACACACCTCATTCTGAATTATGGATTTTTATCCCTTTAGGTGTAATGGTTTCTAATTATGAGAAAAGGATATAGAGATACTCTTAACTAATATATTTATTTTGGACTAATTTTATAACATGAGAAAGATCAATTTAGTTGGTTTTGTTCTTTTTACAATCAAGAATATCAAATCTCATTTAATAAAGTTTTAGATTATAATTTTTTTGGCTTTTGATAAGAAAAATGATTGAAGCAAGTATGAAACATTTCAACATAGAAAAAAATACAAGTTTGTAAAAGAAAAGATTATGTTCATTAGTGATGAAATAATGAAATGTATGAAGTATGTGTTTGATACTGAATCAATTATGTTTTTAAAGAATACCCAGGTTTCTACATTGGAAGCAAAACTATATTCTAAGTAAAATAAATTCAAGAATATTGAAAAAAGAGAAAGGTAAAATATAAGGCCCTAGACTTAAACATTACGTATTCTTGAGTTAATTCAAGAATTTGCATTTAGGGTCTTTTCAGGTTTAGATTTTTAGAGAATTAGGTCGTAACTCATCTCAAAAATTACAAAGTAGACACTTCTACTCTATCCAAAAAAATCACAATAATAAAACTCCTTAAATAAAACAAGAATTCTATTCTTGATATAAATCTTCATGAATTATTTAATTCCCTTAACCTTCCTTATACCTTGTGAAAAACATTTCAAAAACTTGGGATGAGCATAAAAAGCTCATTAAGGGTTATAAAATAAGGAAAGAAAACATTATTCTATCAATACATACAAAACATAAGCTCTTTAACATACCTCATGAAATCATAAGATTTATGAATAACACATAGTAATCATAAATCAAAAAGGTAACTTGTGGAATCTATAATATACTTATATTGTAGCTTTCACAGCTACGTATGGAGTAACATTTGGAATACCCATAATAGTATATACCCTAGATCTCATAGAAAAAACATTAATGTTTACCTCTGTCACATTACCCAATGCATTGGACAGCTATCTCAGGATCACCTTCCCTAGGTTTATCAAGGAACCACCTGTATATGTAAATAATTCCCAATAACCATAACATAATCATAACACATAAACAATCATAAAGGAAAGATAACATTTCCACATTGCAATCACAATATATCAGTACAAGATATTGACATAATCAATCCATTATCAAAACCATTTTCAATAAAACAATACATAAAAAGGGAATATGGTATTTATTTTCTTTTTAAAAACACTACAGCTTATAGAGGAAGCCAAATATCAAAATAATTCTCATAGTGGCAGAAAGGTCATTTTCATCGCGTATATTAAAAAGAAACATTCCCTTTGTCATTTAGTAAAACACTTTGTAGAAAAAAGATTTATTTTGAATGAAATTAAAATTCAAAGGGGTTTATACACCATATAAAATAAATCCATGTATAGATAAAAGTATGCCTCAATAAAAGGAGATTAAGACGAGTCCCTTATAAAGATCATTTTGTAAATAAAATAGATTGATCATGTGTATTCACTATAGGTACACATAAGTAATGTAAAAATACAAGATAGGACATAAAAATTTATTTCTTACATAATCATAGCATGAAATAATTAAAAGTAGAAGATTAACCCAAAGAATGGAAATTGGGTTAAGAAATTACCTTACAAAAATTCGACAGTCTAATAGCGTCACTTAAAAATTCAAAAAATGATTTGATGAGAGAGAAAAGGGTCTCTCATAACATAGACATAAAATGTACAGCAATAAGGATATAGAAGAACATATCCCAACATTTGAAAATTAAAATTTAAAGAAATATTATAAAATAAGTCTTTGACTATGAGAGGAGGGTGAAAGGTTCCCTTACAAAAACAATAATATGTAATTGCATAAAAAGTATTTGAAAATATGTAATCCCTTACCTTGTGTACGACTTGACTCATTTGTTCTTTAATTTCCTGAATAATAAAATTAAGTGAATTTATACTTTCTTCAAAACCTTTTTTAGGTTTATTATTCCTTTTATATCACTTATTACCACTTTATAAAAATTACATAATTATTTAAGTTAATATGGGTCGTTTTGTCGATATTGGGTACTTGAGTTAAAAATGATCTTGTTATAATTACAAATTATCCTTGTGGTCAAAAGTCCATTATCTCCAGAATTGTATTCATGATTTAAATATCATATATATCTAGTATATATATGTATTTAGATCTATTATATATGAATTTAGAATAGTCCCTAACATTTTGATATAAGAAAATGAAATGCACTATTCATGGAGACGATAAGTCGTACGTACGCATGAACGCTACTTTCATTTATTTTTCATTTTTAAAGGAATGAAAACTAAAATATACATAGGTATATTATAATTCTAGTATAATATCATATTTTATATATGTTACATATTTTAATTAATTCTATCATTTATACGTTCCATGTATATCCTGAACGAGTCATATCACTTTGAGGGGGCGGTAGTCCGCACTTCCTCAAATTAAATTATCATATTTACACATTATGGAAAACATAAAGGTATACTGTAAATGAAAAATACAGAAGAATATATACAATATAAATATATTATATACCATATATAAATATATTTCCATCATAATGACTACCATGAGAGACGGTAGGAGATAATTGAACAATCATCGTTTCAGGAGGCAATAGTTCACCATCCACAGAAACAGTGTGTTCGTATCCATTAGATGTAGGTGAGTGGAAGTGTAGTTTGAATCCTTATAATAAGAAAATCCTAGTATATTTAAGATACTTTTGTTGTTATAAAATAATGGAATAAATATATTTTGGGGGGTTTGAGAAGGAAAATAAATGGAAAAATCTTGAAAGAAGACATTACCTTAAATCGGGTAACTCCTTTTTATTTAAGATAAAAGGAATTCTTTAATTGCATTATTCCCAAGTTAAGGATTTTAGGAGGAATATAGGTATGTTGGAAGCTTATTTGGGCAGATTTTGGATGATCCAAGGGGTATTTATAAGTGTGAGTAAGAGTTAGAGGTGGTGACCTTTTATAAGAGGAAGGAGAGCCACTTAAGAAATATCTCGAAATATTATTTTATTATAAATTCTATTTCAATTATAAATGATTAAAAATTTAGTTAGTTAAAATATAAAATGAATATAAGTATGAATAAAATAATCCAATTATAATTAGACAGATTTTGGATATTTTTTAATCCTTATCTTTTTTATTTAACCCTTTTTTACTCTTACTCTTTTATCAAGCATTTAACACTTTAAGAATCAAAATAGCTACCAAAACATGAAAAATATCCAATTAAAGAATCAATAATAAAATTTTAGACTTATGATAACTTTTTGGATGAATATTATATTTTTTAAAATTTTACAATATTTAATAAAATATTTTATATTTTAAAATATGAATTATGTCAATTTTGACACAATTCATATCAAGACTTTTTTAAAAATTCATAACAACTTGATTTCTTAGAAAAAACATAATTAATAAAAATATAACATGTAAATATCATCCAAAAAATTCGTTTATGACATAAAAATTACAAAATTACAATTATTTTAACATTTATAATATCATTTATTTGAATTCTTTATTAATGAATCAATCACCGCATAGCCATTGTGTCATAATTAAATTTATTTATTTAATGTCTAGAAATTATAAAACAAATATCATGATGTATTAAATATTTTTATATTTTAAATTAATATTTATATTCAAATATATCTCTTATATAACCCCATATAAAAAAATTTACTAAAAGATGTATGTTTAGGTTATATTTTCCTTAACTTTAAATTAAAAGTAATTAAATGTCATTTTCACACACAAGTGGCTCCATGGGGACCTAAAATTGACCCAAATATGCCCACAGTCGGAAATATCTCATCTAATATTGTTATAACATGTGTTAGGTTAATTTAATATTACTATAATATTATTTTTTTACTCTTACTTACCAGATTTACCCTTTTACCATGGTAAATAAAATATTTACTGAAGTAACTATTCATAATGTCTAAAAATAAAAGTTTCCAATTTAAAAAATTTGGACCTCCTAATTCCAAATATGGAATCCAATTTTCCAAATTCAAAACACATAAGTTGCAGAAATTAATTTAAAATTAATTTCAATTGTCAAAACCAAAAAGCGTGTTTTTAAGAAGTAAAAACTACCAAAAGATTGAAATGTGTTTATATCCAATTTCAAAGTAAAATTACTTTCATTTACTAATAATGGATTATATGATAAAAATATAATCCAATTACACTTTAAAACCAATTAAAATTTCAATCTAAATATATAAATACATTAGATTAAAAGACAGTTTTGAATTAAAATTCAGTATTTTTCATTATTCATTAAAAAAATAAACTTTATCAGAAATATACCAAAATTTCATCCAATGTAAATTTTTATATCCCAATTCAGAAGAATAATATTATTTTGTCAAATAGAACATATAAAAATTACGAAAAACTAGATTTAAAAAGGGATCGTCATCAAAAGGTAGTAAAACAACCTTTTAAAAATATTAGAGTTTTTCATTCTTAAAATCAGATTCATTCTTATTATAAGCCTCTAAAATTTATTGGATAAGTGTAAAGACATTTAACAATGATATTGTAGATATTTATATTCATTTCCTCCAATATAATGGCTAGGCTTTAACTATAATTTAAAATAATAATATTTTTATATTATTTTTTTGGTATAACTCAAATTTGTGTGCAACGTAAGATTTCAAAGAAAACTATTGTTGCGTGTTGAGTACACAATTGAAAAAAGTGTCCAATTTAAAATAAAATTAATATCTTATTCATAAATATTAATAGATATGAAAATTTACTATTCTATAAATACCTGAGTCGTTACATCTTTCCCCCTTTTGGAAATTGTGTCCTCACAATTTTAAAATTAGACTTGGAAACTTCATTGAAAGTCCTACATCAGAAAAAGAGTCATTAATACTATCACTTTAAAATAAATAAAGATAAGTAAAAAGTTCACCCAAGATAACACATACTTGGATTCCATGAAAACATGGATATGGAGTAGAAACTAAGTGTTAAGTTCTGATGGAGAATGATAGAAAACATGATTAGGAGAAAGTTAACCACCAGAAAACCACAAACTTGTGATAATTTAAACGGTCTTTGATTACCTAGTAGGAAAATTAAACAGATAATGTTTTTTTAGTTTCCCTATAATAAAGTTAGAGAATTTATTTATGATATTTACTATGAACATAAGTAAATATACTTACTTTTCAAGTAGAGTTTCATCCTTTAATAATTTTCTACCAAAAACTCATATTTTCTCCAAACGATGAGTATTCAAGATGACTTGGTCACACCTAAAGCGCTAAAATAAACTTCTAGAGAATAACATGATCCAAAAATTATGAACCATATATTTCCCATGTCTTTATACATTAACCAAAACCAAAAAGGTTAGTCTAATATCAGATAATCCCCAAAAAGGATAATCTTTTATAAAAAAGAAATACAACTTTTAATCTCCAAAATTGAAAAAACAATACCCAAAGCGCAAAAAATACCATTCAATGCACAATTTTCCTTAAAATTATTCAAAATAATCCAACTAAAGTTTGAAACCCAAAATTTAGAAGGATTTTATCACATAGTATTTTAAAAAAATCTTAACATTTATCTCCAAATAACATCGACTACTCTTAAAGTCTCATACTAAAAATTAATTAACCTAACCAAATATTCTCCAAGATAGGTTAATCATTTCCATAAATAACCCAAATCCTTATATGTACACAATAAAAACATAGATTCTTCCAAAATAAAATTCCACCATTAATCCTCAATTGAAATCCCAAAGTATTCTATTTTCCTTAGGCATATAGTGTTCCCAAAAGAGCAAATATCTTACAAAATAACCTTTATCACTTAATCACTAAATCATTTTCTTATACTAAGGATATCCATTTGATAAAACAAATGATCCCAAATCAACTTATTTTTGATCGATAAAATTATTTAACTAAAAATAATAAGTCATACTATCCAGGGACTTCACATAGGCCAGTGGTAGGCGATGCGCCCTTGTCGCCCTTCGGTTGTGGGTTCGATTCTTGTGGCCTTACTAGATGCGATGGGTTGTCACCCATATTGCATGTTTTCCCTTTTTATAAAACTCAAAAATAACCTTAACATGATTTAACCTCAATGGTTTTATTATACCTATCATTTTCCTCCCAACTCATAATGACCTCAATATCTTAATTCATGAAGTCTTATATATATTGACATTTTTTTACCTGCATAAAATAACATTATTCCCAAAGAAAGACCATCATACCTTGATCATGGTGTCCATGAGGTTTTATCGTCATCTTGTTCACGTAGATAGATGGCTCATGCATTGAAAAAATGATTTATAGATCCTTCGAAATCATCTGCTTCCTTTATCCAAAAACACCTCATACAACTTGGGTCATATGGGTGTTCACAGAAAAATAGTTTCGGAAAATAATCATGTATGACATATAATTTCAAAACATATGATAAAAATTTCTTTTTATAAAATAGTCGGAACAAGTTTGAGTTGAAACATTAAACCAATGGTCCTTTTTAAATGGTATAAGTATGTGCTGAAAGACTATAATTTAAAAGCAAATATAAATAGGTTGTGCAAGGGTCTCCTTCTTCATCACCTTTTTCAAAATCATAATATGCTTCAAAATATTGTGATAAGGTAAAATATTTGAAAATGCCTTGATAATATTTACGTTTATTGAAAATATTAAAATATTGAGAAAATAGGATTTGATTAAATACAACCCATGATCCATGATGGTATTGAGGTATAGAGGAGGTGTTTGATATCTCAAACAATTGCTTTCAAGTGAGTTGTATGTTAAAAAATGTTTCAAAATAATCTGTATGAGACTTTGTAATAATTACTGCAATCAAGTCATTAGAAAGAGATAGAAATGTCGTTTGAGATCCTCTTGCTTCCATTTGTAAAAGAATTTCCTTGATCAAAAAAAGTTTCAAAATAAGGATTTAAATTAAAGAGTAGACATGGAGACTAACCATGTGTCCAAAAAAAACTCTTAATCCCTAAAGTTGTCTAAACCAACCTCTGATACCGACTATAAGGCCCCAGCCTTAAACATTACGTATTCTTTATTTAATTCAATAATTCAAATTGAGGACATTCTCAGGTTTAGAGTTTTAGAAAATTAGGTCATAACTATTACATTATATCTCAAAAATTAAAAAGTAGACACTTCTGCTCTATCCAAAAAAAATCACAATAATAAAACTCCTTAAATAAAAAAAGAATTATTTTATTGATATAAATCTTCTTGAATTATTCCATTCCATTAAGGGTTTTAAAATAAGTAAATAAAACCTTAGTCCATCAATACATAAAAAATATAATCTCTTTAACATAACTCATGAAGTCATAAGATTTATGAATAACACATAGTAATCATAAATCAAAAATTTAACTTGTGGAATCTATAACATAATTACACTGTAGCTTTCACAAATACTTAGGGAGTTATGTTTGGAATACCCATCATAGTATATTCCCTAAATCTCTTAGGAGAAACATTAATGTTTACCTCCGTCACGTTACCCAATGAATTAAAGATATATATCAGGCACACCTGCCCTAGGTTTATCATAGAACCATATGTATACGTAAACAATGCCCAAGAACCATAAAATAATCATATCAAATGAACAAGAATAAGGTAAAGATAACATTTCCACATTGCAATCACAAGATATCAGTTCATGATATTGACATAATAAATCCATTACCAAAACCATTTTAAATACCAAAATATGTAAAATAGTTATATGGTGTTTATTTTCCTTTTAAAAACACTACGGCTTATAGAGAAAGCCAAATATCAAAATAATGATTGTGGTGGTAGAAAGGTAGTTGCCACTGCATATGTTTAAAGAAACATTCCCTTTGTCATTTAATAAAATGCTTCGTAGAAAGAAAGATTCATTTTGAATGAAATTAAAAGTCAAAGGGGTTTATACACCATATAAATTAAATTTGTGTATAAATAAAAGTATGCCTCAATGAAAGTAGATTGAGACGAGTCCCTTACAAATATCATTTTGTAAATAAAATAGATTGATTATGTGTATTCACTATAGGTTCACATAAGTAATGTAAAAATACAAGATAGGACATAAAAATTTATTTCTTACATAATCATAACTTGACATAATTAAAATTATAAGATTAACCCAAATAATGGAAATTGGGTTAAGAAGTTCCCTTACAAAAAATCGACAGTCTAATTGCGTCACTTAAAAATTCATAAAATGAGTTCATGAGAGGTAAAAGGGTCTCCCATCACATGGACATAAAATCTACAACAATAAGGATATAGAAGAAAATATACCAACATTTGAAAATTAAAATTTAAAGACATATTATAAAAGAAGAATTTGACTATTAGAGGAGGTTTAAAGGTTCCCTTACAAAAACAATAATATGGAATTTCATAAAATGTATTTGAAAATACGTAATCCCTTACCTTGTGTCCGACTTGACTCGTTCTTTCTTTAATTTAATTAATAATAAACTTAAGTTAATTTATACTTAATTCAGAACCTTTTTCAAGTTTATTATTCCTTTTATATAACTTATTACCAGGTTATAACAATTAAATAATTATTTAAGTTAATATCGGTCTTTTTGTCGATATTGGGTACTTGAGTTGAAAATGATATTGTTATAATTAAAATTATCTATGTGGTCAAAAGTCCGTTATCTCCATAATTTTATTCATGATTTAAATATAATATATATATATATAGTATATATATATTTATATCTAGTATATTTGTATTTAGAATAGTTTGTAACATTTGGATATATGAAAATGAAATGCACCGTTCATGTAGAGGGTAAGACGTACGGACGCATAAACGCTACTTTCATTTCTTTTTCATTTTTAAAGGAATGAAAACTAAATGATACATAGGTATATTATAATTACATTATAATATAATATTTTATATATGATATATAAATTCATTAATTTCATCCTTTATACGTTCCATGTATAGCTTGAACGAGTCATATCACTTTGAGGGGGTGGTAGTCTGCACTTCCTCAAATTAAATTATCGTATTTATGCGTTATGGAAAGAATAAAGGTATGTTGTATATAAAAAATAGAGAATAATAAAGACAATATAAATATATTATATAACATATAAAAACATAGTTCCACCATAATGGCCACCATGAGAGGTGGTAGGAGATAATTGAACAATCATCGTTTCGTGAGGTAGTAGTTCGTCGTCCACAGAAACAATATGTTTGTATCCATTAGATGGGGGTGTGTGGAATTGTCCTTAGAATCCTTAACATAATAAAATCCTAGTATATTTTATATACTTTTTTTAAAAAATAATGGAATAAAGAGAGTTTTAGGGGTTGGAGAAGGAAAATAAATGGAAGAAGCTTGAGAGAAGACATTACCTTAAATCGAGTAACTCCTTTTGATTTAAGATAAAAGGCCTTTTTTAATTGAATTCTGCCCAAGGTAAGGATTATAAGAGTAATATAGGGATGTTAATAGTTTATCTAGGTAGAGGTTGGAGGATCCTAGGGGGCTTTAGAGGTGTGAGTAAAGGTTAGAGGTGGTGGCCTTTTATAAGAGGGAGGAGGGTCACTTAAGGAATATCTTGAAATATTATTTCATTATAATTTTTTTTTCAATTATAAATGAGTAAAAATTTAGTTAGTTATGATATAAGATTAATATAAGTTGAAATAAAATCATCCAGTAAGAATTAGGCAGGTTTTGGATATTTTTTAATTCATATCATTTTTATTGAACCCTTTTTTACTCTTACTGTTTTATCAAGCATTTAACACTTTGAGAATAAAAATAGTTACCAAAACATAAAAAATATCCAATTAAAGAGTAAATAATAAAATTTTAGACTTATGATAACTTTTTTTCCTAATCTTATATTTTTTTTGAATTTTATAATATTTTATAAAATATTTTATATTTTAAAATATGAATTATGTCAATTTTGACACAATTCATATCATGACTTTTTTTAAAATCTATAAAAAATTTATTACTTCAAAAAAACTTCATTAATACAAATATAACATGTAAACATCATCCAAAAAAGTCTTTTATGACATAAAAATTAAAAAATTACATTTATTTTAACATTTATAATATCATTTATTTGAATCCTTTATTAATGAAGCAATCATTGCATCACTATTGTGTAAAAATTAAATTTATTTATTTAATATATAAAAATTATAAATAAAATACCATGATATAGGAAATATTTTCATATTCAAAATGAATATTTATAGTTTATGATATCACTTATATAACCCCATATAAAAAATGTTTTACTAAAAGATATATGTTTTGGTTATATTTTCCTTAACTTTAAATTAAAAGTAATTAAATGTCATTTTCACACACAAGTGGCTCCATGGGGTCCTAAAATCAACCCTAGAATGACCATGGTCGGACATATCTCATAAAATAGGGTTAGGACATGTTTTGGGGTAATTTAATGTTATTATAATATTATTTTTTTACCCTTATTTACCAGATTTACCCTTTAACCATGGTGAATAAAATATTTTTTGAAGTTATTATTCATAATATCTAAAAATAAAAGTTACATATTTAGAAAATTTGTACCTCCTTATTCTAAATATGGAATCCATTTTTTAAAATTCAAAAAATATAAGTTTCAGAAATTAATTTAAAATTAATTCTTGTTGTCAAAACAAAAAAACGTGTTTTTAAGAAGTAAAAACTATCAAAAGATTGACATGCGTTTTTGTCCAATTTCATAGTAAAATTACTTCCAATGACCAAAATTGGATTAAATTATAAAAATATAATCCAATTACACTTTAAAATCAATTAATAGTACAATATAAATATATAAATAAACTAGATTAAAAGGAAGTTTTGAATTAAAATTCATTATTTTTCACTATTCATTAAAAAAAAGTTTATTAAAAAATACCAAAATTTCAGCCAATGTAAATTTTGATGTCCTGATTCTAAATAAGAATATTATTTTGTAAATTTGAACATATAAAAGTGACGAGAACTATATTTAAAAATGGTTCGTCATCAAAAGGCGGTAAAACAACATTTTAAAAATATTAGAGTTTTTCATGCTTAAAATCGAATTCATTCTTATTATAAGCCTCTAAATATTATTGGATAAGTGTAAAGACATTTAATAATCATATTGTAGTTAGTTTTGTTTATTCTCTTTAATACAATGGCTAGGAGTTAACTTTTATTTAAAATAATTATATTATTATATTATTATTTTTGGTATAACTCAAAGTTGTGTGCAACATGAGATTTCAAATAAACCTGTTGTTGCGTGTTGAGTATTCTATCAGAAAAATTGTCCTATTTAAAATAAAATTAATATCTTATTCATAAATATTAATAGATATGAAAATGTATTATTCTATAAATACCTGGGTTGTTACATAGAATCTCTTCCTCTAAAAGAAAGGAAACAAAAGAAAGTCTCAGATAAAGTTTCTCTGGAATGGAGAAAGAAAATAGCATAAAGGAAAGATAGAGATCCTTGGTTCGGGTTCAATCTAAATGAAGACTTATCTATAAAAATACATGGATTTTAAACTTAAGAAAAATAATCCAAATAAAATAAATAAAATAATAAACTATAGGGTGTTGATGTAGTTGATTCTTTGATGAAAGGAGTAGAAGTCACTTCTGTAAATGTTATTATACCAAATATAAAGGCTATATTTTCTTTCCAAGAAACATCTTTTGTCAATGATGATATACCCACTATCTTAGATAATGGAAAAGAAGTTATTGTGGATAAATAATCGGTTGTAGTTGGTAAAGGTGAATTAAGATCAAGAGAACAACTCTATGATGAGTTTTGAAAATAAATGGAGGAAGGTGCTGTAGAAATTGATATTATAGCAAAAGAAGGTGAAGGTTTTTAAGAAGACAGTATATAAAAATAAATACAACATTATAAAGAAGAAGATGATGATGATGATGATGAAGAATAAGAAGACGAAGATAAAGAATAATTAGAAGAGAAAGAAAAACAAAATGTTGATAAATAAGATCTCCCTTCTGATAAGATTTTGTTAAGGACTTCAAAATATTCTTCAAAAGAATAATTTTCATTGGGAAATAAAAAAGATAATTCTCTAAGTCTAGAGAAACAAAATTCCCCATTCATTATATAATCTCAATCTTCATCCCATAAGGATGAAAAAAAATCAGAACTGAAGAGAAGAAGGTAATTAAGGTATTAATGTTTATTCCATTGATATTTAAGATGGAAATCAGACTGAACAGAGAATTGAGAAATCAGTATCAAAGATAGACAAGGGAAACAATCTAAGAATAACACAGAACCAGTCACATCCTAACTCTTAATGATCAAGAAGAAAATCAATCATATTCAGCTAGAACAACCTCCACATAAATATTTGATTTTATTTTTTAGACTTTGAAAAGGATTAAAGGAATAATTCTCTATTCTTTAATCTGGATTCTCATTGTTAGATACTTCAAGATTTTTTCAATCAAAATTCAGATTCCACAAACATGCTGATAGAGAAAGTTATTAGACTATAAACTGGGTTTAAATTTCATCAAGATTTTAATCTAATTCATATAAAATCTTATATTCAAATGATTAAGTGGTTTTAACAAGTCAATACTAATCTAAAGAATTTTGATGAGAATTTTGAAGAGATCGGTAAGGACTTGAAACAATTGGAAAACAATTTCCACCAATTAATAAAGGATGTGATAGTAAGAGTAAATTTTATTCAGTCCTTCCTAGATCAAACTAAAAATCATACCAAGAATAAAAGTGAGACGAATGGAAAGATGAGTTATTTCAAGGATTAGATAAGAATACTAAAAAATAATTATGAGGAAGTCAGTACCCTAAACAATGAGTTTTCCCAAAAAAAATAAAATCCAAGAATAAAGAATTTAGATGCAAGATGAAAAGATTCAAATTCAAGAGGAAATGTTACAGGATCTGGAAAAGAAAAATCAGTCTTAGTAAGAGTTCATTTGAAAGCTAGAAGAGGATAGAAAGGAGCTATAAAAGTTAAATACTTTCATTAGAACCTTGATTCTAAATAAAGATTAAATCTTTTTGAACTATTATTGTAATTGTTTTTTTTTTTGAAATTTGTTTTATCCAATGAAATTAATAAACTATTCTTCTAATTCAAATATGATTGTATCAATGTTATCCCAATTCTGATTGGTTTAATGTTCTTTCGTAATTTTTATGAATTATTAGATAGTTCATTATTTTTATTTTGTATACTTGTTTCTCTAACCCTTTTCAGGTATTACATGAATCTTCCCCATTCCTTTTCAAAAATCACAAAGGGGGGAATTTATACAAAGGAGGGAAATTTTTTAGAAAGAGGGAGATAGGGGATATGATTAAGTAATGGGGGGAGAAGTATATTTAAAGAATATAATATGATCCTTAGGGAGGTTTCTTACCCTAATGGGTAATCAGTTGTATAAAACATTTTATTTAGATGGGTTATAAACTCAATGGGAGATAAGTATAACTATCTAAATTCTGAATATGATGTACCTAAAAGATAATAGACTTATGTTTTTTTAAAGTTATTTCTTATTTAATTCTTGTGGTTTGTGCTTTCCAAAAAGGGAGAGATTATTGAGTCAAAAATATACTTTTGACTTTTCCATTCCTTTTGTTTTAGAAATCATAAATTCTTTCTTAAATTCTTAATTACTAACTCTTTCATGTACATAGTATTTTAAGATTTTTTTTATTCAAAAAACATAAACCTATACCATATTTAGAAATATTTTTAAATTATTCATGAATACAAACCTACTTTATTAATTACAATTATCATAATGAGAATAGATTCGATAATGATTAGATTCACCTTTATCAAATTAGATTTAAGACTTTTTATCTTGTTTTCATACTAACAAAAGTGCTTATAATCAGACTTGACATTGGAACTGATAAACATCAGATTCACACTCATAGAAGTTATTGTAATGACATATGCAATGAAATCCATCAAATTGACTAAAGGTTAAATTTTGAATATAGAAAACTATATTATATCATAATAAATTACCTTTTACACTGTAATAGTGTATTTGAAAATAAAGTCAGACATTCTGTTATGATATAACTATTTAAGTGCCAGGTGTCCAATTCCTTGTGAAACAATCCGAGAAAATATGGCCATTGGAGGATCAAAATGACCGTCGGAAGGGTATCCTATAAATACCAGTTCATTTGAAGAGTTTAGAGTGACTGATTCCATTTTTCTCTCAAAATTTTTAAAGTATAAAAAGCATGAACAATTTGTTCTTTGTCTATTGAATTGCTTTAGAGAGAGTCCTTGTGGAAACCTTGTCAGATTGTCTCCTTAAGAAATTTTTTTGTAATTTCTTTGTGCATTCTGATTGTGTGAATACGATAAAGGTATTTTGAGGATAGGAAGACAGAGATCTGATCTTCTTGATTGAGGGATTATGGGGATAGAAAGATATAATTTGATCCATCATATTGAGGGTTGTTAAGGATAGGTAGATAGAGATTTTGATCATTATATCGAGGGCTCATGAGGTTAGTGAGATAGACGGATCATTGTGTCTAGGAATTTCCCTAGTAAGGAAAAGAAAAACTCTCGTATAAGTATAAAATAAGGGAGGGAAATAAGGTGGCAGATTATCTACCATTGCTCGACATTCCTGGATCAGAGAGCCTATTTTTTCATAAATTTCATAGCCTAGAACTGATGGGTAATAATGTTATTAGAGGGTATTCCCTCAGTCTTCACCATTTCTGACCCCCTCTCTTGTAAATATCCTCACCAACAACATCAAAGTGTCCCACACCTGGAAGGAGGGCAATAAGTCAGTGGATTATCTAGCATCGCTTGACATTCCTAGATTAGAGAGCCTATTTTTTCATAACTTACATAGCCTAGAACTGATGGGGACTAATATTATTATAGGGGATTCCCTCATTATTTTCCATTTCCGACCCCCATAGCCTCATTTACTCGGGCCTTCATTTGTGGCTCTTTCATACCCTTTTCTCTTTGAATAAAAATTTTTATGATAACGATCATAATGATTCTATATGTTTTAATAGAGAATCAATACTTTTTGTATTGCACTAATTTTTTATAACCATTTTGATTACAATTCTTTTCCTGTTGACTTTGATTAATTTTTTTTCTATTGTGATTACGATTAAAACTATAAATACATTACCACCGCTTACTGATTATGATTCTATATGATAGTATTATAGAATATAATTATGACCTGCAAACTTACATATCGAAATATACTTGATTAGTATATTTTTATCATACCCAAGGTCCAATTATGAATTTCATTTAAATGATTAATAGGTTTTTTTAATACGATTTGTTTAACCTTGTCAAACTAATTTCCTTTTAAGATTAAAAATGAAAGTTTTTAAACTTATAATTCACCCCCTTCTTATATTTATCCATATTCATATACATTAAGATCCAACACTTCAATGTAAATAAAAAATTTTACAATTAATTTATTCATTACATATTATTATTAGAGGATAAATAATTAATGTGATGTGATTAAATCTATTCAATGTTATTAAAGGATATTTCTCAATGAACTATTTTTAAAGTGTTGTGTATTTTATAAATTAATTGATCACCCTTAAAAGATGATATGTAATATTTCAATTCATAAACTAATATATTAACACTTTGTTAATTAGAAATTTTTATAAAATCTAATTATGAACACTTGATGTTTAAAAGGATCATTTGTTTGACAAAAGAATTTATTTACAATTTGTATTTTTATTTAGAAGATAAATTTATGAATTTTAAAATTTTAATTTGATAAAGAAACATCATTCTTTATTTAATCATGTCAAAATTATCTTTGGGTGAATTTTTCAAATTTTTCTAAAAAGGTTATTTTTTAGGTGAATAGTGAAACATACAGTTTTGAAAATACTGTCGCTTTTAAGACATCATTGGGATATAAGAATGAATTAACAGTTTATAAAACATTTTAATTGAAAGATATGTATCCAAATGAATAAAATAAATTATTTAAAAATATTTTTTATTTTTAAATATATTTTTAACACTTTGGAACATAATTGGTATTTTTTTTAATAAAAAAACTATTTTTTATCTTTTATTTAATTGAGTATTTACAATGTGACATTAGGTTTTGGACTAGTTTTAAATTAATATAATTATACTTTGTTTATTCATAAACCAATAATTTTTATAGGTATAAATTCTATAAATGATTTTGGTGTAAAATCATTTTTATGCCTAAATAGTCATTTTAATAAAAAAACTATTTTTCACTAAATTTTGAATACTTATATTAAAATTAATTTTTAACACATCTAGAAGTTGAATTTTCTATAATTTATTCCATATTTGGAATCATAATATTCAAATTATTTAATAATATCCATTTCATTTTTAGTCATAAAATTAAAATACCATAGTAAAAATTAGTCATCATAGTAAGGGTTAAAAGAGTTAAAGAGGAGGATAACCTAAAGGGTAAGGATTAAAACATCAATAAAATTTGTCTAAATTTGATTTCATGAGTGTATTTAGGCCCTATCTCATCGTATCTTTGAAACTTTGTGCATTTATTTCCCTTAAAAATGACTATATTATTTTAAAGTTGAGAGTATTTATAAGAGTGCTGCTCCCTCACTTAAAAAAGGACCCATCCTCTTCTCTCTTCTCCACCCACTTTGAGAAATTTATCTCCACCAACATCTATCCAAATAAATTCTAAAAACCTATAAAATTTTCATAGAACTTATGGTATCACCAAAATAACGACTCAATGTGTCTTAAGAAGATATTCAAAGGAGGATGTCCAAGGAAGAGGTAATCAACTCAACCGAATTCTTTCATGTTTGTTTCTTCTTCCACCACCACCAAATACACCATAACCACCTAACAATAATGTAATATTTGCCATTATAATACTTAAATGTTATTATACTTATTTAATAATAAATATCTATCTCTTTTAGATCCATTGAAAAATGAAAACATCGCTCATGCATATGTGCATACTACCACCTCCATGAAACAAAGAATTCATTTTTTCATCACATCCTCACATGGAAGGTTTTATATATATATATATATATATATATAACAAATATATATAAAATTTATGACATAATTATGATTCTATAATGATAAAATGTTTTCTATATTCCTTTGTTTTCATCCATTTAAAGATAAAAACATCACTTGTGTGTATGTGAAGAATACCACCTCCACAAAGTGATGTATTTCATTTTTCATCACTTCATTGTATGTATGGTTATAAAAATGGGTTTAATAAAAAATTATATTTATGACATTATTAAAATTATAGATATGATAAAACCATGACAAGGTAAAATTATCATAACCACTGAACCGAAACATGTGTGGAAACAGAACATTTAACATGAAAATATTGATTCTAACAGAAAATTATTAATAAATGGGTAATGATAAATTATAATTGAATGGTATATAGTGATATAAATATAAATATTGTTCCAATATACAATTTATAATAAATCTAAATTTATTATATAGGTTATTATAAAACATATGACCAAGAAGGAATCCAAGGTAAATGGGTTCTTAACATAATTTCTTTCAACGGGTCATATCCTTTATTTATTGACTATGTTATACCAAGATTATGTGAATTATGGACTTTGTTTTTCTATTTTTTATTTACAAATTTTTATGGGTAATTAAATTTATTTCAAATAATCTTTACCTTGGCATATTCTTACTTTATGTGTTATGATCTTTGTAAGGGTTTATGGTCTCAAAAATTCATCTTTGAGACATGTTTTGAATTACGCACTTATATCCATTATATGGTTTATATGATACGTATTTGAAATATTATATCATGAACCAATATTTAATCATGGTAATTAATGTTCCATTTTAATTTCCATCTTTTAATAGGTTTTTATTCAGGTGTTATAAAATTTGTAATGTTTCTTGGTCTCGATATTGATTCCTTGAGACATGTTTCATATTATGGACATGTTTTATTTTATATGTTTTACTTACATAGAATTATTATAGAAATTAATTTGATAAAAATAAATTAATTTTTAAATTAAATATGTCAAAATTGTATTAGGTTGAATTTTAGAAATTTTTTTAAAAAGGTTAACATTTAGGTGAAGAGTGGAAAATACAGTTCTTCCAATACCACTACTTTGAATAAATTATCATGATATAAGAATGAATTTAAAGTTTATGAAACCATTTTATTTACAATATTTTTCTTCAAAGAATTTAAATTTAGTATTTAAAAATATAATTTGTTTTATAAATATATGTTTAGAACTTTGGAACATAAGTGGTATTTTATTCTAATAAAAGAACAATTTTTTATCTTTTTCATTAATTGACTATTTAATAGTTTACATTCAGTTTTGGGTTTTTTAAAGTCACAAAACTATCCTTTTTTTATTCATAAAACCATAAATTTCATAGGTATCAATTATACACATGATTTTTTTGTAAATTTATTTTTATGCATAAAAATAATTTTTTCTAAAGAAATTGTCTTCATTGCGTTTTGCGTACTTATATTAAAAGTAATTCTCACCACCTCTAAAATTGAATATTTTAAAATATGTTAATTATTTATAATTATAATATTAAAATTATTTAATAATATCCACTTCATTTTTAGTCATAAAATTATTTTATCGTAATAAAAATTAGTTACTACGATGGGGGTAAAAAGGGTTAAAGTGGGGGTATTATTTTAAAGTTAAGAGTATTTATAATAGTGTCACTCCTCCCACCTATAAAAGGACTCCTCCTCTTATAACTTATCCAAACACTTTGATCACTTTAGCTCAATAAATATCTACCCAAATTACATTTCAAAACCCTTATCCATGTCCTTAATCTTATGGTCTCAAAAAAGACCATCCCAATAATCCATAAGAATATATCCATAGGAGGATACCCAATGAAGAGGTAATCGACTTAATTGATATTTTTCGAGTTTCTCTATTCATACAAATCCTTAATATATTCTATAACCACATAAATATAATTAAATAATTATCATTATTATACTTAAATTTTATTATGTTGATTGAATAATCATTTTTTACCTCTTTACCATCCAATGAAAAATGAAAATATTGATCAGGCATATGTGTGGACTACAACCCCTATGAAACAATGTATTTAAATTTTCATCACCATCTCATATGGATAGTTATATTGGTTTATTTGATAAATATATATAATTTTTATGATATAATTTTTATTCTTTAATTGAAAAATATCATCAACATTCTTTTCTTTCCATCCATTAAAAAATGAAAACATCTCTTGTGTGTACGTGTGGACTACCGCCTCCACAAAGTGATGTATTTCATTTTTCATTACTCCCTTATATAGATGGTTATAAAATTGGATGTAATAAATAATAATGGTATTTATTTCATGATTATTATTCTGTAGATGATGAAACCATGACCAAGGTGCAAGTACTGGAACTACCGAACCGAAACATACATGGAAACGGAATAGTTAAATGAAAAATATTGATTTTAAAAAATAATTATTAATAAAAGTTTAATAAAAAATTATAACTGAATGGAATATATTAAGATAAATATAAACATTTTTCTAATATATTATGTATAATAAATATATATTTAGTATAGAGGAGGTTATAATGCATCCAACCGAGTAGGAATCCATGTTAAAGGGATTCTTAACTCAATTTTCTTTCATTGGGTAGTATCCTTTCTTTATTGACAAAGTTATGTTGATGTTATGTGATTTTTTACCTTTTATTTTTTTATGTTGTGTTTCAATTTTTTTATGCCTAATTAAATTTCTTTCACATAATCTTTACCTTGACATATACTCGATCAACATGTTATGATCTTGGTAAGGGTTTCACATCTCTAACATTTTATACATGTTTTAAATTATAAACATTTTTTAATTGTATGGTGTATATGCTGACTATTTGAAATTTTATATCATGAATAAATCTTTAATAATGTTAATTAAATTTATATTTTAATTTTTCTCTTTCAAGAGGTTTTTATTCAAGCATTTTAAAATATGTAAGTGTTGTTAGTCTAAATATTGATTCCCTAAGACCAGTTTCATATTGAACACCATGTTTTATTTTATATGTTTCACTTACTAACCCATGAATATATTTAGACATATTATTTCATGTAATTCATGGTAATTAATAAACCATATCATGTAATAACTTTTGATGGTTTTTTATTCAAAAGTTACCAAAGTCGTAAGAGTTTATTTTACAATCTCACATTTAATCATGATTGTTTACTCCATTATGGGAGACTGTATATTATTTATCTCTTAAAAATCATGTATTTTCTTATTCTATAGTTATTTCTAGTATTTTTAGGTATTATTTACACTTTTCCTCTCTTGAGTTCTTAAATACACTAAATGAATTTTTATAATAAAATCCAACCTTATTTCTCTTTTTTATCGGGAATCTTTCCCTTCCATATCCATATTAATTATTTTCTTTCTAAAATTATAACATCCCTAACCTCAAATCCACTAAAATGATTCTCTTGTCTAGTTCACTACATGACCTCAGGCACACCTCCCCATATTCCATAGGTTTTTGACTAAAAGTGAGTATCTAAGAGAATATGTGGGGAGACTATACCTTCTTTATTAGAGTAAGACATGGCAGATAATAATGATAAATAATGGAAATAATAAAAAAAATAAACCAAAAACATTCACTACTAACAATTTACCAAAATAGGGTACAACCCAAAACCAAAAAGTAAATAAACTAGGTCATTCATTACAATTTCAAGTGATAGAAAACCCAAAATAAAAATAAATAGATAAATCCTAAAAAATGTTCATGACTCTAAGTCTGTATCTTTATCTATGCACATCCCAAGCCCAACTCAACTCTATATCATAGTTCCCTTTCCCTTATCCTAACCTGCAATCATGAAATCTTATCTAGTACCCAATGGTGTCCTAATTAGGGTGTGATTAAAACTCAATACTCCACCACCAATGATGACTAAAAAATATCCAGTATAAATAAATAGTTCAAGAAAGTACTAAATAAATGGAAAGGTATACAAGAGAAAACTAAGGTTCTGATAGTTAACAATATTCAGTTCTACCATTTTAATTCACTTGATCCATTCTCATCACTCGTTCCATGGGTTATGCATTCACATCATTTACACAATGGACAAATTTGTTCAATTACCATGCATAAAAAATTAATTCAAATTCCTTATCTCACTAGGGATGAACATTTTACAAACACATACAATGCACTTACCTTAGAGCATCAGTCTAGGTAATCTCAACCAATTTCATTATACTTACCTTGGAGCCTCAATCCAGGTAATCATATAATGCATCTGTTAGGGGAATGAAGTATTATTTCGACTACCTAACCCATGAATTTTAGTGGTGGGGTTTATATCCTCAGTCCAACCCAACCTGTGGGAGTAGAGCATCAGTTATTACCCACAACTACCAAGCCATGTGCACATTCTTCCATTAACGATTAACCATATTCACCATATCACAAATAATATTCAAACATTTCCAATGATGTTCACAAATCACTACTTAATCAAAAAAACCAAACTTACCTTCATGTATTGACTCATTAACATAATCCCATTTCACCACATAATCCTTTTTTCATAATCACTTTAATTCATTTAACCCCTTCAAAATGTTCCAAAAAATCCTTTATAACATTATCAATAATTAGAAACATCCACCATTAGTTCCATTCAAAAATTAAACTAAATTTTCAACACATATATCATGGCATCTACTTTATCATAATAATTTCATGTTCAACAACACAACTTTCCATGTTCATAAGGATGGAACACCCCCTAGATGGCCCTAAGATCAATCAAATCAACCTCAATGCATCCCATAGGGATCATAAAGGATTTAATTTATTATTTAGTCAACCGTTTAACCAAATCCTATAAAAGGAATCAAATTAATGATAAAATAGAACCAAAATAACAAACACATAAGCACAAATTAACAACAAGACTATGGGATATAACTTGTAGACCACCTACCTTAAAACAGTATATGAAAGCTCGCTTAACCTATATCTTAGATCTAGATTCAATCACCCTTTGAAGACCCAACCTAAGATCCACTATAAAATAGGGTTTTAGGGCTTCTTAAGAATAATATGAAACTATAAACCATAATTTGAAAAAAAAAAGCAAGAGGAGTGTTAGACTTACCCAGAACTTCGATATGCCTCTAATAACACTCCAAATGTCCTAGAAACGAAATATATTGACCCTTGTGAAGATATGGGAGTTTCGGTTCATCAATAGGGATGAAGGAGGAAGAAATTGGGATAAAATTAGGTGAAAAATTAAAATCTAGATAGGGAAAATGGTAATTTCTCACTTTTTTATGGGGCGCATGGTTTGGAAGAACTTTTTTCCAAACTGTGCACAAATCGTGCACTAGCCTCTATCTAAGATGGTTCCAAGTCACACGGTTACCTGGGGAGACTGCACAGTTGGAAAAAATATACACCAACTATGCATAATGGCTCTATCCAAGACCAAATAGTTTGGCTCCCCCCTGTGCGGTTTACTTAACTATGCACCCTTTTCCCTACCCAGCATGGTTTGAGCATATTGTTTCCCCTAACTGTGTGCCAACCATGAAACATGAAATATATGGAACTTTTTCTATTTCTTTCATGACCCAAACCCCCAAAATATTCTTAAGCCTCCTCATACACTCGGTAAACATTCAATTAAACAAATTTAAGAGATTTAAAACAAAATTTAAACAAGGAAATGCCTCCAAAAAGTACCAGATATTAAAAAAATGTTCTTTTATATAATTAAACAATTTATAAATGCAAAAAAAATTAAACATTGATATTAATTTTAAAATTTTAAAAGAAATATTTTTAAAATTTTCTGTACAATTCATTTTTTACTTTCCTTACAAAATTGTAAAAAATATCTTTTAAACATTTTCCTCGACAGTAGATTTTCCTACCATCAGAACCATTATTAGTGATTTAGATTTTTTTATAAGTTTTTATGGCTTTCCAAAGTAATATCTATTCCCATTATTCTATTAATTTTTATTTTTAATATTAAAATATAATGACTTAATTTTCATAAAATTTATTAAAAGGGATTTCATTTCACGCATGTATATTTTTATCTTACATTATGAAATTTTTGTCCTTAATTTAATTTATTTTCAAGGTTTTCATAATTTTAATTCTTTTAATATATTTTTTAATGTCATAACTTTACCCTCTTAAAAAAAATTTATGAAATAGCTTATTAATTTGTTTTTACGACTATGTTGTAAAAGCCTTAAGAAAATAATTTTCTTGATTTAGCTTCTATTTTACACTCTAACTTATAATTATGTGTATATTATGAATTAATGTAAATGATCCTATTTTAAATTATCTTATAATTTTATTGTAATATTTAAGTTATGGTGACAAGTAAACTAATATTGATGTCATGTTATGTGATATCATTTGGAAATTATATGAAACCCATTTCTCTTTTTGTGTATTTTTTCATGATAATATGATTGGTTGTTTACATGTGGAATACATAAGTATGGTGTAACATTATATGATGGGTGGGTTTATATATCATCCTTAAATTAATTGGTTAAAGTTTTATATCACGTGAGACAATGATTATTTGTGGTCATAATTTGGTTTGTTCATAACTTAATGTGTGAGAATTATTAGGTTTTCTCGCACCATAATTCATGGACATGATTTTGTTTTTTCACAATTAAATGTGTGGGAATGATTGGGTTTGATTGAAAAATTATTATTATCTACTCTTAATTTATTTCCACTTTTATTTGTTATTCTACATTCCTATGTTATGTTTCCATAGTATATATTTACTTTCACAAGTTTTCATGCCATAGTAAATGTTTTATTCTTACAAGATTATTCTTTTATCTCATTTTATGATCCATGATATTCTATCATTGCTTATGGTTATCTATTAGGATCACAATATCCTTTTAATCACATATTTTTCCTTTGATTCATGTTTTTTCACATGTTTATAATCTAACTTTTTGTGTCTCATTGATAAGTTTCGCTTACTGTGTGTTTGAGCTCACCCTTATTATGTTTCCATTTTCCTAAGTTATGAATAAGATTAATCCATATGATATATATATAAGGTTATCAAGTTTGAATAATTTTTTGGGATATTTTGAAGACTTAATAGGGAATAAGAAAATCTGGGTATAATGGGAAAATTTTCCATTATATGAGAAAGATATGGGTTTTGTTAAGTAATGTATTTCTTAATTATATAAAGATATAAAATAGAAAGGCCTTGGGTATGTAAGAAATACAATTATGTAAATTGATAATGTAATTATGGATGGTAAAATTTGGGTTTCTATAGTAGGTATCAAATCCAATATATAAAGAGTTTGTTTTTAACACCGAATTTGGGTGTATAGATTCAAGCTTATTATTTGGTATCAAATTAGTTTTTATTTAACTTTATAGGTTATGATGTTATCATATGAGGATAATTTAGGAATTTTGGATACTTTTATGGGTTAATAATTTTATGGTTGATATTAATTTCAAAGGCATAGACATCGTTTGAGGACTCGCGTGACTGGACTTTAAGGTGGTTAATGAGACTATGGGAGATGATTGAAGTATAGATACCATTTCAGTTGATATGTGATTTAGTATTAATTGATAATTGATTTTATATTGGTTAGGGGTTAGGATGAGAAAACATTAGGGAAAAACCTAAGGATAACTCTAAGTATAGAAAAACATCATAAAATGTTGGTAAAGTAAAGATTGGGTAGTTTCCTAATAATAATATTTAGTTATAGATACAAAAAATTGGATACAGGATCTTGCACAAATGAACCTAAGAGTAATAAACCTGAAAAAGTTTGGTTGGGTATTAACTCAATCTTCACTTAGTGCACAACAAGTGATCCTAATTGTGCACCTGGTTTGACACTCCTAAGTGATATGATTTGGTTAATTCACAGACTCTCTATGAACCATTATGAATGGTTTGAATATGTTTTTATGGATTTGATATTGGGATATGTATGGTTAATAGGGACAATGGGCTAATTGATATAGTTAATATAAGTTGAGTAGTGTGCATATACATGAGAATTTAAGTGTAATTTTATCTTAAGGTGAAACGAGTTATTTTGGGATAGATTTATATATTTCTAGGAGGTTAGATTTCAATTATTTCTGAGAATATTTTTTAATGATTATTGAGGTTCATTAATTTTTTAGATAAAGGTTGAGTTTATTAAATCTTTATAACTTTTTGTGTTTCAAAATTGTTCATGAATATCTTGAAGAGTTTTAGGATTAATTATTTATAGAATGATTTGATTTTAACTTTTTTTTTCTATTATTGAGTATTTGGATATTAATATATTATTTATTTATATGAAGGTTTATTTATATTTCATTGGGTATTATCTTTGATTTTACTAAACATTTTTGGTTTTAGTAAATGTTTAGAGAAAGGAGGAATAAATTTTTATCCCTTTACTGGATCTTATGATCTATTAAAAGTTAATTTTAGTGCTTTGGTAATGAAATAATAATCATAGTTATTTATCATTTAGAATATGAGATGAATAAAAAAATATAAAACTAATTAAAAGACAAAGAAATTGAGAAATTGTGCTTATATAATGTAAAACCTCAAGTGTGTCTTGTCATATTTTATAACTTAATGGAAAATTAATTTATCAACTCAAGTAATAGGAATATAAAACTATCAAATCTTTTGTGTAAAATATCAGTCAACTATAAAGTTATTCTTTTTGAAACTCATTCAAAGTTATGTGTCTTATAATGATACATACATATTTTTAGAAATATTTACTTTAGAAATTATAATTTTTTAATAACACTAGATACAAGTGACTCTTTCCTATTAATAAATATTCTTTGGAGTATCTTATGTTATATGTACTAATGTACTAAACCAAGAAATTTGAAACTTTAATAATATTAAATAATTCAATATGATCGTTATAGTTTTTAAACTAGTAGGGATAGATAATAGTGCCTAATTTTTGGATTCCTATATTTATAACACAATTATAATTTTAATTTCACCAAATTAACTTAATTTTTTTATTTATTATATTAATATTATCTAAAGGTAAATTTTTGAGTTTTTTCTAAAATAATCAACTTTTAGGTGAATAGTAAAAATACTAGTTTTATAGAAACTATCACTTTTATAATATAATAATGAATTAAAAGTTTAAGAAAAAATTTCATATAAAATATATATATATTATAAATAATATAAAACTTTTAAAAATACTATGATGAATTTATAAAAAAAAATATTAAACATTTTTGAAACTCAGGTAATATTTCCACACAAAAACTGTTTTTACGTGCAAATATTTAAAATTAAAAATTATTAATTTTTGAAATTGAATATAAAAAAATTGGTTTCCTATTTTAGTTAAGAATGTTAATATTATTTAACAATTTCATTTTCATTTTTATGCATAAAGATAATATTAGTAAGATTATTATAAATTATCGCGCTAATGGTAAAATAGTTTGTTTTCAAAGAATTATTTAATTAATATCATGTAATTTTTAATTAATAAATAAAATGTTATCTAATTTAAATTATTACTAAAATATTATTTTTAAACCTATGCATAATCATATTAACACTCATTCAAATGGTAATCAATATTGAATAATATTAAAGAAATCATAATGGTTAAAATCCATTTCTCTACAAAAACTATTTTTATATATTATATATTTTAATTTAAAATTTTATTTATAATATTTACAAATAAATTTATATTATATTTATATTATATTTTGGTTCAAAAAATAAAAAATTGGTAAAATGGGAGACCTTATATTTTTAAATAAAATATAAATTACATAGTTAAAAACTAGTTACCAAGATAAAACTTTAAATGTGGAAATGTAAAAACATATGGTAAAAGACTTGAAACATGTTTAGAAATTTTTATAATGTATTGTATGAGGATTTATCGACCAAATATCACCCAATACTCCATTATTATTAATGTTTGTATTCATTGACTAGGGAATAGTGTATGGATATCATGGAATTGTAAAGGAAATTCCCAAAAGTGCCATTTTCTTCACTTATAAAATGGGATCACTTCCACCCCTCCATGGTTACACTTAACATTAAAATTTCCATTTAAAATTTTACCAAACTAACTATCCTATAATTTCTTTTTTCACCCTTAATCCCCTTATATCTATAGTTTCTCTTAAGGCCTTCACTTCTAAGAACATCTCTAAGAGAAGATCAAGTATTCAACATAAGCATTACCCTCTTTATTGTCGTTTATCCTTAATATTTAACTTAAAAATTACTTAAATCCATAAAAATAAAAAAAAATTATAATTATTATAATTATATGTTATTACTTTAATGTAAAATATATTATTTATTCTTCTCCATCCACTAAGAAAAAAAGTGTCGTTAGTGTGTTGCACGGACTACCGTCTCCACAAAATGACGTCTTCCATTTTCCATCACCACCATTCAGGGATGAAAAAAATTATGTAACTGATGAATAAATATGATTTGTAAATTTTAAAATTATCATTTACCATCATTCCCCCTCATTCATTGAGAAATGGAAACATTAATTGTGTGTATGTGCGAACTACCACTTCCACAAGCGATGAGTTTCATTTGTCATCACCACCCATCGTGGATGGATTTAAAAATATATTAATATATAAAAATTATTTATCTAATAAAATTAATATTCTGGATATTATGAAACTATTTTACAATTCTTTCAACCATGCTCAACATACATAAGGAGTTATGGAAAAAATTGACTGAAATACCACATGCAACTGACATAGGTAAGAAAAATATATTATAAGTAAATAACATATGATAGTTAAAGGACCTTGGAGTATGAAAAATGGTTTAATAATTTTATTAATTAATTATTTAATAAACATAATTTTTTTATTCAGGAAGTTAAGCACAGGTGAATAGAAAATGAAAACATGAAGGTAAGGGGTCTTTTCTACCTCCTTCGTGACATATCAGTTATGCATTATCTTTATTTTTCTCCCATTAATGAAATATTATTCTCATTAAATTCTTATATTTTTTATATATTTCCCTTAATTATATACCTAATTAAATATAATTTTCATTTTTTGGGTACTACATGATTTTAGTTCCCTTCAAAATTTACACTTTTAAATAAACCTCGTTTAAAGGAGATTTTCTATATCTTATCTCACATCAAGGATCACACCCATAAAAAATTTTAAACAATTATTATCTTATAAAAACCCTAATTATTTTATAGATAAACCTCTTGTTTCAATTCTAGTTTTATGGAAAACAATAAGGTATTTCCTTCTTCAAAAATATCCTTTACTTATTTCATAAATCTTCACCCTAGTGGTACATTTTTATTCTTTATTCTCCTATATAATTCTCATAAAATATATATATTAGAACTCAATGATCAACACATATGTTTCATTTTCAAATATAAACATACAAATGATTAAATTACTTATTCTCTTTGGAATCTTTATTATTTAGCCTTTGGTTGTGCCTTAAATTAGAATTATGAAACCCACTTCCATATCTCGGGCTTGATCGTGCTTATGAATTATGTATAGTTTATTTTTCTTATATAGTTCACATATGTATGATATTAATTTATATTAAATGTTTTACCATAATTATGTATCCCTCTAATTCATTAGGTAAAGCTTTATACCTTAAGAGATGTTATGTAAGTGATTCTGAAGTAAACTTAATCCATTATGAGAGTTTTTCTACATTATGATGCTAGTATTGGGAGTGGGTATTGACTTGTGTTTATGATGTAATTTTTTATATTGTTTTCATTTCTTTATGATCTTATGATATCATTTCCTTATGTCATGTCTCCATTCTTATGAAGGACCTCTTTATGATATCATGTTATATATCTTGTCTCTCGTGTTATGCTTTATTTACAAGTTTGTTGTAGCATCTAGATTTTTTCCATATAAGACTTTGGAATATTTCAAGGAATATTTCTGGATCTAGGAATTGAGAGAGTATAAGAATCTGAGGTCTGGTGAGCCTAGAATTGATATTAAAAAAATATTAAATATATTAATACCGTACGTGATTACTTTTCTTGAAAAGGTGAAATAACTCTTAAATAGAGTCTCAGGTCATAAATATGATACCTTCATTGAGTCTAGAGTAAGAGCTTTACCCTAGGCATGACATAATCTTTTACAGTGTGGGGTGTTTGGTTAAAATGATTCGCTGGCACAAATAATAAAATAAATTAATTAAATTAATTTATTTGTTATCATTATCACGAATACATATTTAATCCTTATAAATATATAGTTAAGTGAATATATTAGGTATTATCCATATAATCCTAGAGATCTAGAAGAACCATTTGGGGAGATATTGGTAGAGGTAATGAATATCGATCGATAACTGGGTATAGTCTTCTCTAACACAGCATGTGGATCTCACTAATGACAGCGATGTGTGATCATCCTTTGCCAATAATCGATAAAAATTGAGGTAGGGTTTTTTTGTGATTTAATTCCCTATTTTATTATCCCATAATAAATTCAAATCAAATTAACCAACATGTTGATTTTCTAATTGATAGTGTTGCAAGTGAAGGTTCTTTTACCAGGGATTTGGGGATTTATTATTTATTATTTATTATTTGATATTTGTTATTTGTTTAAATAAAAATGGATCAAGGCCAATCCAAACAAAAGTGGAGGTTTCTTCATCATATTTTTTTTGGTTCCCACCCCCCCCCCCATTCTATACATTTTCATCGTTGACATTTCATTTAGTTGGTGGATTGTTGAATACCCAGAAACTAATCATTGTGCATTCAATATTTGATAAAATAGATCATTTACTTAGGTCCAGATCCAAGATATATGATGTGATTTAGGTATGTGATTATTACATTAGATCTTCATATAGATTTGGGGTTCGTGTTTGTGATTTTGGTGAGTGGAAATAGCGAGGAACGACGGTGAGTGTTTCTGCAGTGGTGGATGTGGCCGAAATCCAGCTACTAGCAACAAGGTGGTTCGGTCAACACCAGATCCATGACCTGTAGTGATATTTCTAGTGCAATTTATGTCTATGAAATCTTGGATTATTATGAATGAATAGTTTTTAATTTTGGTGAAATTCTTGACTACACTGCGTGTAGTCTTATAAACACATATCGTGTACTCCCCTCTGTGTGGTACTCAGGTTTATGTGTAGAGATAAGTATCACATGTCAGATGATATGTGTCACATTCCATGTGACCCTTAGTCAAAAAACCCAGTGTGTATAGGGAGTACAAGTCCAGGTGGCCATGTGGTCCTACATGCTGTGTACTTTAGAAAAACACGGACATGGGAAAATGGCATGACGAGATCCATCCTAGACCCCTACATGTCGTGTGATGAAATGTACATGGACACGGGTCAGGATACACAGACACAGGAAGGTAAAATGATGTGTTCTATATCATTACCTATACATCATGTTCCCTTGTAAAAACATCATGTATTGTGGAAAAGTATATTCTACGTGAGCACAAGACCTGGGCAGTACCAGGCTTAGTGAGACGTGCTATATACCCCAAGGGACATGTCGTGTACTCCTTCAAAGACAAGTTAGAGTTCTTGTTATTCTCAGTTAATCTTCATTGTTATACTGTGTGAGCTTCTATAGACCAGTATCGGTTGAGTGTGTTCCCTTGGTCCATTCTTATGAGGGTACTATGCAGCATCACATCCTCAACCTAGGATTGTGACGCCTATATGGAATTATACTCTTATAGATTCCGTAGTATACCCAATGGCCTTGGGTGTGATCCTCCATAATCTTTTCCCCTAGATGTGGTTCTAAGAATTATTCTGACTAACTTTACCTAATCATCCATCCCCTTCTTATTAGGTTAATCCAGATCAGGTTATTGGTATACCCTATGGCCCTGGGTGTGATCCCTCATTTGTGTATTGATATCTATTCATATGATGAGGTGTAGTCTGATCAAGTGTGTATCTTAGATGATACCTATTAGTTTTCTATGTTCTTATCCATAAATAGATTCGAAGAGCATGACATCTTGGATGGATGCCATCTATGTTATCAGACTCATGGAGTGAGTTTTCTACCAGATTAGTGTTACCCAAAACCTTGAGTAGGATCTTAAGTTGTAAGTGGTTGAGACCTTTGTGACTCGAAGTCTGTTATGAGTATATCAAGGTTTTTCTTGTTTATAATTATGTCTCATATATATAATGACATACTTGTATAGTGATGATCTGACTACTCTTAATACTTTATGTTTCATTATTTTAGTTTTTCCTACAAGGTATTGTTATACTCACCCCTATATGGGATCTTCCGACACATTTCATGTCTTATAAAGATGAAGGAACTTTTTACAGAGTCCTTGGAGGACTGAGAGCAAGTGGATCATGGTTTATACTTGATAGACATAGGTTTATACTGGTGTTTCGCATGATATATGTTCCCTCCCTCTAAGAAGGTTGGACTCTTTTCCAGTTTTTTGGTTGGGCTTGTATTTGGAACATTTAACCCTTTTAGTTCTTTATTTTCATACTTTTACTTTAATATTTAGGTGTATGCATGAATTTTATAATTGTTTTATTTTACCTTTAATCATTTTATACTCTTGGATATGTGTGTGTGCATACAGGTACCTTTAGCTAAGTCCAACCATGTGAGTATTATGCCTACTCAGCATTGGTCATTGGCCCATGACTTATTAGAGGTGGGCTTGGGGTAGTCACACTCAGTTCATTATAGGCCAGGTAGGCCTTGGTGGGTCGGTTCCTAAAAGAGTGTTATCAAAGGAAGGTTTTCATATTAGGACCAAATTTTTGAGATTGTCTTGTTCTGGGGTTTGGTTTGGGTACTAGGTAAATAGGGTTAAAATATTTTGGGTAAAACATTCAGGACAAGGTCTCCATTATTGATGTGGTGGCTAATATATCCATTTACTAGAACTTTAATAACATGTTTGTTAACTCAGCACATGTAGGCACTGGTTGTAGGGAAAACATTGGTACATGCATTATATAGGAATGGTTTATGGTTTCCTTGTCCTTCTTGATTCATCACACTAGATATAATCATTGATCATGGTATGTATTGTCTCTTTTCAGGATGTTTCCACAATGATAACCAGAGGGTTTTCTGCAGAAGAGTCGAGAGTACGACCCAATGAGTGAAAATGCCTCCCTAAAGGGGATAGGTCATGAGGAAGTCTTTCTTCAAGATGGTTAGTAGGAATCTCTTTTTCCTATTGATCAATCCATGGACCCACCTTCAGTGGTTTAGGTGGATGAATCTTGTCAGACTAAGTCATGGATGTCTCTTTTGGTATTGGATGATGTTTTCCAGGGGTCAAGCATGTATTGTGGGCTTCCAAGGTAGGGATCACATGGGATCTAGGATTAGCAAGACCCTTTTATTGTAGATTTGCGATGGAGGTCACAAAACAGGAGGTTTCCTTGTTCAATAGGACCTCAAAAATAGCTCAGCATACTGAGTCTGAGGCATCTTTATACTTATTTTGAAGTAGGACATATCATATGGGATTGTCTGGCCTATAATGCTATAGTCAGAGAGATAGTTTATGGACAGCCTAGGCATAGTCAATAGATAGATCAGGGAGGTCTTTAGGGCGTCAGACATGATGGAGGAGTTGGGGGAGTGGAAAGAGGTGGTTGGCACTTTGGTTTATTGCTACCACCGCCACCCCTAGGTGGAACACCCCAGGTTCGGAAAGCTGGTTGTTAAGAAATTGGATAGCTAAAGTAATTGGAGTCTTTTACCCATAGGCTCTAAGATTGTTTCAAGGTATCATTTGTGTTCCTTATGATTTTTTTTAGTATGATTAGATGCAGGTAAGAGATACTCTTTTTGCCTCTTTTTTTCAAGTCCTTTCCAGGATGATGTGGGTATAATTGGAGACATTTGTTTGAAATGTTTGACATAGATTTAGATTCTCAATAAATAGGTATGCTTCCCTCACTAAGATGTGTTCTTTTTATGTGATCTAAAATCATGCAGGTAATTTAGTTTCACCCAAAGTGGATAGTTTCAAGGTGCGATTGATGAGTTCCTTATACTTGTGTGTTCAAGGAAATTTTTTTACTAAGGTGTTAGAGCAAGTTCAGGTTGTGGTAAATAGGTGGGAAAGGGAAAGGATTAATTCATAGATATATGATCTTATGTCCTGAAGGATTCAAGTATGGTTTGAAGTGTGATGTGTGTATTCACTTCCCAAGTTTCAATTTTCACAATGATTTGTGATCCACTTATCCCTGATTGTAACCCCTATTTGATACTTGGAAATTCTAGTGGAAGATTTTTTATCAACCCTTGTGTTGGAGGTACCTATGGAGAGGATGAATGATCACAAACTTCTTCAGATGGTGTGACATGGCCTTAGGAGGAGAAATAGATTCATGTGGAATCTTTCTATAATGGTGGTAAATCCCTGTGATGTTTTCATTAGTATAGATCATTTGTCTATCATCCATGCTCATATGGTAACCACCGGTGAGTGTGCAGGATTTTTTGGCTTGTGAAGTGGGTTTTTCCTCTATTTATAAGGAGTGATTATAGAAAAATAAATATAATCTCATGTGTAGAATAATATGACTGACTTCTTATTTATTGACTAGTATAACCCTTGGACAAGTTTATGCTATGAGATTTTAGTTTCTTACATTAATGGTTGAGTGGGAGGATGTCTTCCCTAAGGGAGTGAAATGCTTACCACCCCCATTAAAATTTCTTCTTCTTCAAAGGACTATCACCCAGGGACTACCATGGTATTTTCACTGTCATAATGGATGACCTCATGTAACTATGAGAGATGGAGGTGTAGTTAGAGGGTTATGCATAGTAAGGGCCTCATAAGACCTGGTGTGTTTTACTAGAAATCTTAATGTTGTTCACATAGTAGGCAGATGATAGCTTGAGGTTCGGTGTGGATTGACATCATTCGAACCCAGTGACTTTCAAGGAGGAGTATTCACCCCCCCTAGAATTGATGAATTATTCACCCTATTGTTAGGGGTGAAGTAGTTACCTGAGTTTGACCTAAGGAAAGGTTGTCACTAGCTTCAGTTTTGGAGAAGGATATACCAGAAGTGGATTTACAAATATACTATAGATGTTTTGATTTCATGGTGATACCCTTCAGCAATTTGAAAGACATAGAATAGTCATGAGACTTATTGAAAAGATCCTTAACCCTTCATGGATTATTTTGTGGTAGTTTTCTTTGATGACATCTAGGTGTGCTCGGCATCTGAGTTGGAGAATGTGAGACACCTGCAGATGGTGTGTTTTACCCCCAGTTGATGGTTTTTACCCTCCGCGTATTCAAAAAGTAGGGGAGGCACAACTTAGGGATATTGATTGTGATATTTTTTGGCTAGATATCCACTAGACTTATTCATAGTGGATTTTCCAAAGGTGGGGAGTGTGTCATCCTTTTTTTAGGATATACAATGACACCAGTCATGTCACAGGATGAGGTTCTAAGGAAATTTTTTTCCCTTAGCGGTATAAATGGTAAAGTTGAGGACGTATCAAAATCCCCCAGCATCAGTTGGGAAACCAACGGAGTTGTAGAGAGTTTTCGGGTTAAACTATAAGTGTCTCACCTATCTATAGTTGAATACAAATAGATCTTTGTGGAGATATTAGGATGCCTTTATGTGCATGAGTTAGTCGAGATTCAAGGAATTACCTCATCGGTCATTGAAAATTATGATGCTTGTGTCATGTCACGATTAGAAAGAGGTTCTAGGAAGCCTTTAGGGACTCAGATGCAGTTGAGCATAGTTTTTCCCCCCAGTTAAATGGCCAGGTAAAAGTGGACCATTTGGGTTTTGGTGTACATGCATTAGAATTTTCATAAAGGTTATGAGCCATATATAGAAGGATCATATATCATCGGTGGATTTTGTGTATCACAACAGTTACCAATCCACCATCAGTGTAGCACCATTTGAGGTTGTGTTTGGGAGACCCAACATGTCATCACTATAAAGGTCGAATCAATTGAGAGACAGTGATTTTGGACCTAGATCTGGTTCTAACGATAGTCATAAAGGGTGAAGTTCATCCAGTGGTGGATGAGGAATTCTCATTGGTTTTATGAGTCTTTTAGGGACAGAAAATGGAGGCCTTTAAAGTTCAACAATTATGTAGTATAATCCAGGGTAGTGGGATATATCTGGGGGTTCCAAGACCCTTTTTTGACTAAATTATTGGGATTAGTGAAGGTTGTAACAATTGGCCCCATGACCGTAGTTAATATGGATTCCTGGTGTTTCCCACATGTCACAACAAAGGATACACATGACTAGTTACGCAATATTAGTGTGGGTGAGATTGACACTTATGGTTTAGATACCCTTTCAAGGTGCCTACGACATTGAGAAATGGTAGGATTATTCCCTTCAGTGGTGATTTTTTCCTTGGGTGTATGTTTTTTGCAGCACGGGTAACCTTTGGGATAGCTCATGGGAGTGGGAGACCCCGTTGAGAGCTCAGTATCATCACTTCTAAGTAGGTTTTGGATTTTGGGGATGAAAATAAATTAATTTGAGGAGAATGTGGCACCTCTTTCTTTTCCATTTAAGACTTTGGAATATCTCTAAGAAAATTTCTGGAGTCAGGTGTTGAGATGACGTGAGAATCTACAACCCAGTGAGCCCAAAATTGATATTATAAAAATGTTAAATATGATAACATCATGTGCATGTGGATTTCCTAAAAAAGTGGTGTAACTCATAAATGGTGTCTATGATTGGAAATCTAAGACCTCTATTGAGTCTATAATATGGACTTTACCCTAGGGGTGACATAATATTTTTTCGATGTTGGTTATTTGTTTAAAAGTCATTACGATGAAAAATAATAAATTAAATAAATTAAATTAAATTATTTGTTATAATTGACATAGAAACTTAATTACCCCTTATAAATATGTGGTTAATATAATATCTTAGTGATTAGCCTCATAACCCTATATATCTATAGGAACCATTAGAGGAGATCTTGGAAGTCGCAACAGATCTCGATCAATGACTAAGGATCAACTTCACTAGCCTAGCTTGTAGATTTCACCAATGATAGTAATGTGCGATCATTATTTTCCAATGATAAATATAAATCAATGTAGGGTATTTTATTTTGTGATTTATTTCTCTATTTTATTATCCCACAATTAATGAAAATCAAATCAACCAACAGATTGATTTGCGAGTCGATCATGTTGCGGGTGTGGGTTATTTTACCTAGGATTTAGGGAATTATTATTTATTATTTATTGTTGGATATTTTTTCACGGTTATAACAGAAAATGATTTATTTAAATCTTAAAAATTTCCATGTTTCATTCCTCATCTTTTGTTTTTTGGTCCCCCCCCCCATCATCGGCGTTTCTTTTGGCCGATGGATCAACAAATACCCGAAAACTAATCATTGTGCATTATATCTTTAGAAAAAACTAATCATTTACTTGGGTCCAAATTTGGGATTGGTGATGTGATCGAGGTGTGTGAAAATAGAAGTACATATTTAGATGGATTGGGGGCTTGTGTTCGTGATTTGGGCGAGCAGTAGTAGTAAGGTGCGATGATGGGTGTTTCTCGAGTAGTAGGCATGGCTGGAATCTGGCTACCGGTGTTGAGGGGGTCATTCAACCCCAAATACATAAATTATGGCAATATTTTCAGAAGATTTAGTGGTTGTGGATTCTTGGATGATAACATGTGAATAGTCTATAATTTATGTAAAATTTCCAACTACACAGTGTGTAGTACTATAAACGCAAGTCGTGTATCCCCCTTTATGTGGTGTTAGGGTTTCTGCATGTAGATAAGTATCACATACCATGTAACATGTGTCACACTCTATGTTACCTTTATCCAAATAGCTCAACATGTATAGGGATTACACATCTAGGTGTCCATGTTTCCACATATGCTTTGTACTTGGTAAGTACACAGGCATGGAAATACAGCATGTTGAGTGCCTACTTAGACCCTTATACACCATGTGACGAAATGTACATAGACATAGGTCATAATACATGGGCCTGGGTAGGTGGCATGCTAATTTCTATCTCATCATCTACACATTTTTTACCCTTATTTACATGCCATTTAATGTATAAAATTATATGTTTTATGAGTGAGAGACACAGGCATTACCATACTTAGTGAGACACATTGTTTACCCCAAGGGACACACCATATACTCCTTCAAAGATAGGTAGGATTTCTCATTATTCTTGGTTCGTATTCATTTTGAGCTTGTGTGACATTCCTTGGATCATTATCGATTGATTATATTCCCTTGGTACATTCCTATGAGGGTACTATGTGGAATCATGTCCTCAGCCTATGATGGTGACCCCTATATGGAATTATACTCAGATAGAGTTCATAGTATCCCCCATAGTCCTCAATGTGATCCTCTATCATCTTTTTCCAAGGTGTAGTTCCAGGAATTGGCGTGAGCAAACTTACCCAAGCATTGATCCCCTACTTAGCTAGTTGATCCCAATCAAGTTGTTGGTATAACACATGACCCTAGGTGTGATCCCTCATTTGTGTATCATTATATGTTCTTCTAATGAGTTTTAGTCTGATTGAGTGTGTATATTGGATAAGAGATATTCATTTCCTTAATTATTCTCCAGGTATAGATCTGAAAAATATGACATCTCAGATGAATTCCATTAGGGTTATCAGAATCGTGGAGTAATTTTTCCACTGTATTAGTGTTACCTAGAATCTCAAACATGATCCTAGGTTTTCATTGGTTGAGAAATTTGTGACTCAAATTCATTTATGTGTATATATGGGTTATTATAATTTATTATTATGTCTCGTATCTTGATTGACATACCCATATAGTGATGATATGACTACTCTTGATGCTTTATGTTTGGTTATTTCAGGGTGTCCTTATTGGTATTGTTATAGTCACCCCTACATGGTATCTTACCTCAAATGTAGTGTCTTATACAGACAACAGAACATTTTACAGAGTCCTTGGATGATCATCAGTAAGTGGAGCATAGTTTGGTCTAAAAATTATGAATTTTATACTAATGTTTAATTTAACAGCATTCCCCTCACTATGAGTAGGTTGGAATGTTTTTTAGTTTTTGGGTTAGGATTGCATTTTTCCCCTTTAACACTTTCAATGCTTTATTATTGTACTCTCTGTTTGTGGGATTTAGATACATGCATGCATTTGGTATCATTTTTATTTTACCTTTCATCGTTGCATGGGCTTAGAGATGTGTGTGTGCGTATAGGTACCTTAGACTAAGGCCTCCCATGTGAGTGTTATTCCTACTCAATGCTAGTCACCAGCTCTGGGGCTATTGAAGGCAGGATTTCAGTAGTCACACTTGGTTCACCACCAACCAAGTGGGCCTCGGTGGGTCGGGTCATGAAATTTATTCCCTTACTGGGATTTCTATCTCACCCTTTTCCTTATGTTTTTTTCCTAGGATGTCCTATGTAATTCTATAAGGTCTATGGGAGTTGTGATCACTATGTGGAGTTTTAAATAAAGATGATGTTTTCATGTTTAATATAATATATTTGTATGTATAATATTCCAAATACATGATACCTCTAGATCTTCTACTTGTATTTATTTTAAAAGTATGTTAAGAATTATGAAATAATATGTGGTTAAGGATTTGGTCACTATAAAGTTTCATATTTAGTGACTTAAAAAATAATTATCATGACAAAATTAACATCTAATTTAATAATTATGTCATGATATACTCATTTTGGTAAGAAAAAATTAAAATTTCAATGACATGATTTATTTAAGGGGGAAATGTAACACCCATAGATTTCAATATGTAATTCTCCTCTAAATAATACTATGTTCAATAGCCTATGTTACATGTAACACCTAACAAAAAAGAATCACTATATATTTTATTATAATACATTTTGAGAATATAATTTTCAACATAATTATGAAATTACAATAATTATAGAACCTCAAAGTAAATAAAAATATAATAATTAATTTATTCATTGTATATTATTATTATAGGATAAATAATTGATGTGATGTGATTAAATTTATTCAATGTTAAAAATGAATATTTTTCAAAGAATGATTTTTAAAGTATTGTGTATTTTATAAATTAGATTGATCATTGTTAAAAGATGATATGTAATATTTAAATTTATAAACTAATATAATAACACTCAATTAATGAAATATTGATATGAAATAAGATTAATAACACTAGTTGTTTGAAAGGGTCATTTTTTATAAAAGAGGTTATCCTTTATAAATTTTATTTTCATTTAAAATCTAAATTTATGAATTTTATAAATTGAATTTGATAAAAAAAATTAATTCATCGTGTTAAATTTAGATTATTGTGAATTTTTTGTATTTTTCTAAAAAGTTTGTTTTTAAGTGAATAGTGAAACACATAGTTTTTTAAATACCTTCACTTTTAATACATCATCATGATATAAGAATGAGTTAAAATTTTAAAAAACATTTTTCTTGAAAAAAATTATATTCAAAGGATTGGAATAATGTATTAAAAATATTATTTTTTATCTATAAATCTATTTTTAAAAATTTGGAACATAAGTGTTATTTAATTCTAATAAAATATATATTTTTTATCCTTTTCTTTAATTAAGTATTTACATGATTGAATTCAATTTTGAATTGGTTTTAAAGTTACATTACTCTATTTTTTTATTAATAAACCAATAAATGTCTTAGGGTTCAATTCTACACATTATTTTTGTGTGAAATAATTTTTATGCTTAAAAGGGTATTTTTCTTAAAAAAATGTTTTGGTGTGTTTTAAGTACTTATATTAAAAGTGATTTTTACTACATATAGAAATTGAATATTTTAAAATGTATACCATATTTTGAATCAGAATAGTCAAACTATTTATTAATATTCATTCCATTTTTAATCAAAAAATTAATTTACCATAGTAAAAAATGATTCATCATGGTGAGGGTTAAAAGGGTTAAAGAGGGGGTTAATCTGAGGGATAAGGGTTCACATATCACTAAAAATTTTCTAAATTTTATTGGATGAGTGTATTTATACCATACATTATTTTATATTCGAAGGAATTTCTATTCGGTGCCAGTTATTATTGAAAATGAGTTTATATGTATTTAAAAATTAAGAGTATTTATAAGATTGTCACTTCCCGATCATATAAAATAACCCCTCCTCTTATCACTTATCCACCACATTTTACAACTTTATCTCAAATAATATCTTCCCAAATAACTTTTCAATACCCTTATACATATCCTAGAGATTTTGGACTCTCAAAAATGCCAACCCAATAAGGATTAAGATGATATTCAAAAAAGGATAGCCAAGGAAGAGGTAATCAACTTAAACGAGCTCTTTCAAGTTTCTTTCTTCTTCCAAATCCTCCAAATATTCTATAACCACCTAGAAAAAATTGAATAAGTATAATTATTATATTTAAATGTAATTATGTTGATATAAAAATCATTATGTGAGGACCCGACCCCAGAATGCTAGGGGTCGGTGCCTTGAATCATGATGCGTAATTTCATTACAAAAACATGAACTGATAAATTACACATCATATCCCATACAGAGGATCAAATTCAGTTCAGGTTCTAGGAAACTAGCTACTTATGTCATGCTTCTTCAGCTAAAACCTGATACCTGAAAATTTTATTTCAAAAACGTAGGGTGAGTATACAAATACCCAGTAAGGGGTTTTAAAATAACATAATAAACCAATATAACTTTTGAAAATATTCTTTAAAACTTTCCATAAAACATTTCTCTTAAAGAAAATTTGTAACACATGTAACATATCATAAAAATGCTCTATTAAAAACATACTAACAGAGATACAAGGATACATGATTCAATTATAGGCATGCTCATTTGGAGTAACAAATAAAATACATTCTAACATGTATGACATATGGATATGTAAGCACAAATTAAACAGATAAGAGTAATGACTAATCAGAGTTACGCATAAAGGTAATAACTTCAACTTCATACACTGAATACTAATTCACTGAGTGCATATGTCATGCCATAAGCATTTACTTTTCTAATACTCATAAGTGCTGGCTCCTAACCATAGATATTATACTAGTCAAATATCCATTTGGTTAATTAATTAACATACACATAATAAGGGAATGTATAATACAGTACTTTAATTTCTATGTCAAGGCATCATGCCAAAACCTAGGGGCTAACTCTAACTGGACCCCAACCCAGAGATCCTATGTAACCGGACTCCATCCTGGAGAGCCTCTATAACCGAACTCCAACCCGGAGGTTCTGTTGTAACCAGACCCCAACCCGGAGGGCTTAATTTTACTGGTTCCCAACCTAGAACATACTAGTCCAATACATTCCTCATATTTTTAATAATTCCATGTATAAAAAGTGTCCCATACCACCTTGAATTCCTAAATTCTTAATTCATTATCATAAGTGATAAATAATAACACTACTACAAAAACGGCCTATATCAGCGCTCAAAATGGGCTTTAACAACACTAAAAAAGTGTTGTAAAGCTCAGCGCTAATATAGGGGGGTCCCTTTTATCAGCGCTCCGAAAAGCGCTGATAAAGGCCCCTTTTATTAGCGCTAAAAAAAGCGTTGATAAAAGACCCCTTTATCAGTGCTTTTTTTTAGCGCTGATAAAAGGGTAATTTATCAGCGCTTTTAAAAAATCACTGATAAAGGTCAAAAAAATAAAAACAAAATAAAAAAATTAAATAATTCGAGAAGAGATTTTAACAGCGCTTGACCCCCCCCCCCCCATCAGCGCTAGGAGGTCTCCCGTGCGCTGCCCTTCCCGCGCATCCTCACACGCGTGCACCACTTTGCTTTCACCTGAACTCGAACCCGAGACCTCCCCCCTTTTGCAGTTGCACCTTTACTACTAAGTCATTTCATTTTGTTCTCTATTTAATGATATATCTATTTATATATATATATATAGATATACTTATTCGTATATTGATATAGATTCATATTAATATAAATATATTTATTCATATATTAGTATATATAGATATATTCATTCATATATTAATATATATTTATATTTATTTATATATATATATATAGTTATAATTTTTTATTCGTATATTTGTTTATATATTAATATATACTTATAAGATTAGTTTTAAATACATTTTTGAAAAAATATGTTTTTTATGTGTGTTTATAAATAAATAAATACATACATACATACATATATATATATATAACACATACACACACACACACATATATATATATATATATTTACGAATAAATACATATATATGTGTATTTGAAAGCCATAGAATGTTAAAACGATCATAACTTATAATCTAGAAGCCTGTTTCAACTCCACAACCAGTCAAATCGAATAAAATGAAACAATATTCGATATGATATGTGGTACAGGGCTAATGGACATCTGGATTAGAAGTTATATCTCTTTGAATGTTAACAAATCAGGGTATTGCGACTAAAAACTAAGTTTTAGAGGCCTTCTGGGCCTTTTTGGCCTCAAATATTGTGATAGAGGCTTCTCTTGGGTCACCAGCGCGTAGAGCTCGTTGCAGGCTTCGATTTGATATGCTATAGAGCTCAAACGGACACCCGGATCAAAAGTTATGTACGTTTGAAGTTTGAGTTACATTTTCAACTTATTTTAGATCTTTTATTAACTGTTTTGATTTTTTGTGTCTTCAAATTGTTATTAAATAATTTTTAATCGATAATAATTGGAAAATTATTAATTAATAATATTTTTTTAAAATATTTTAAATCCATTTTCACTAAATTTCTTATATATTAAATGTAATAGTATATTTATACATATCTAAAACATATTTAAAATATATATATTATATTTATATATGAATAAATATACTTATATAACAATAATTTATTTTTCATGAATTTTTTTTTAAATATAAATTTTATCAGTGCTGATAAAGCCCCCCTTTATCAGTGCTACTAAAAGAAGTGTTGATAAAGGGGTCCCTTTTATCAACGCTATTAAAAGAAGTGCTGATAAAGGGGTCCCCTTTATAAATGCTTTTTTTAGCGCTGGTAAAGGGGTAGCGCTTCCCTTGCCTGTTTTTGTAGTAGTGTAAATTGTTCGATTTATCACATAAATTAATAACTTTACAACTCTTACATAAACTTTCAATGAATTAGATTTCATGTTTATAACTTCAGATAGGTATTATTCATGCTCAATTAATGTGCTGATAAATGGAAATGACATTGGACTAAATCATAATATGACAGTTATTATTTAAATAAAAATTTTCCCAACGACATGAATGAACTAGTAAACATTCTTTGCGCATGTGATATTAATTTAAAACACACAAGTAATGAATGGATGGAGTTACCACATAAAATGACAGTTCCTTAATTTTCAAAATTCTTGATTTATGGAAATGAATATTTATAGTTTAAAATGACTAATTATAAATTAAGACAGATTTCATTTGTACACAAGCATGCGCCGATAAATGGTCATGTCTTAATAATTGGGCATACCTTATGTTTCATAGCATATATGGTCAACTGATTTGCAGTGAAAAATTTGTTCTATATAATGAATACATTCATGAGAAATTAATTAAGCATGTCAATAACATACTTTAACCACCAAAGTTTTTTTTAGGCCAACCTATTTCAGATTATGGTTCAAATTTATAGGTGCATACATATAACCATATATACATATACATAAAATATGTATATGTCGCACCCTTACTTTATATATTCTGAAAACCAAAATTACATATATATATATATATATGTGTGTGTGTGTGTGTGTGTGTGTGTGTGTGTGTGTGTGTATTAACACCTTACAAGAAATGTAATTTGTTTAATAATAACAAACCCTTAGCATCATAAAAGTAATTCACAATTTAAGAAAATGAACTTCCTCACAAGAACCAGAAAATAGAGATTGTATAAAGTAATAAATAAATTTTCCTTACATTTTTAAAAATATCATTGCAAATCAACACTTGATAGAATTAAAACTGGGTGGATTAACACTATATGGGTGTATGTTTAATAAATACACCAATACATTTGAACCCAAAACTTTATTTGCATCCAAGTATTTATTTAAAGATTGTAAATCATCTTTAATAACATAAATAGAAATAGATTGAATTGTGTGTGTGTGTCCAAATATACACTAAGTGTATATTCGGTTTTGCGTAATTAAAAACCATTTTAAATGAACCGAAATATAATTATCGACCTTAGAAATATTAATACATACAAATTTTTAACCTTTGAAAAACCTAGATTCACCTTAGAGATGACCATATATAAATATAATTTAGTGTATGGGTTTTGTAATTCACAACCAAACAAGTATTGCTCGCGTCGGTTAAACTATGGTAAACAACATTTAGAAATCCAGAATAGGTTTAGGATGGAAACCCATATATATATATATATATATATATATATATATATATCTGTATTTATTTATGTATGTATGAACATATACATACTCTTATATATAAAGCGTGTATATATGATTTTTTTCACAATAAAGACAAGGCATAAAAAGAAAACCCTTACAAAAACCAGAAAATAGAGAGTATTAAGAAATAAATAAATTTCCCTTACATCTCAAAATATCGTTTCAAATCAACACTTGGTAGAATTAAAAACTGGGTGGATTAAAACTATATGGGTGTGTGTATAATTTATATACCAGCATATACAATGTGTATAATCAAGTTTTTGAAAGAAAGACAAAGTATAATGAACCCTTACCTTGATAGATTTCGATGCTTGGGTACACCAAGTAGGGGCACAGGAGCAAGGTGCATAGAAATCCAGAAGGTGAAAAACTCAAAACATTAAACCAATATCCACCACAGAAACCCAAACCCCATATTTAAAGTCTTAAAATCCCTATAGAGTTAAAATAAAATTTATGAAATGATTATTATTCAGCATCTATTTTATATATTATAGTTGATATTGGCATTCATTAAACAAATTCACTTCCATTCTTATTATAAATGAAAAGGTGAATAGAAGATGACATTTGGTCCAAAAACAAACATCTATATAATCGTGATAGTGGAACTGGTATAGGAAAATCAACAAATAAGCAAACACTGCAACAGTTCACCACCAATATAAAATTTAAGTGCCACAGGAAGAAAAATACCACAACCACAAAAGTGGTCAACAATGAAAACATCAGTTCATATTCTAATAGAAAATTGTCAATACTAAAATGATATAACACATAAATAATTTAAAATGATCAATAATTGAATCCATGGTCCGCATGAGTGACAAAGAGGGAAAACGACGTGCATAACCAGACCTGGAACATATTTGTGCAACCACTCCTAGCCCACATAGATCTGAAGATTAAAAAACCTACCTCGATCTAGGTTGGAGAAAACCTAAAAAGGAACCCTAACCTGAAACGGTACCAGAACCGGACTCCACCAAAGGTCGCGCCTTCCGTTGCTCGAACCCGTCATCACCACATGATACCTCAGCCTTGGCCACCTCTCACCCTCCACTCGAAGTCACCATCAAAGATCAACCCAAATCTATGGTCGTGGAAAACCCCGACTCGGCGCGGCTGGAGAATCCTAGCGAAACCCTACGCGCGATGCTCCCCTTCTTCACGGATCTCCAATCCCTCATGAGGTCCTCCACTTTTTATTCTTCCTTTTGTCTGATTTCCACTTCTATTATTATAATATTTCTATTATTATATTTTTATTATTATTTCATTATATCATTACTCTATTATTATCATATACTATATTATCAATAACTTTAAAAAAAGTCAAAAGTTAAAAAAAAACTAATATTAAACTTATTTTATCAATACTTTTAAAAAGTAAAAGTTATTATTATTAAATTTATTTATAAAACATATATTTTTATATTTCATATTATATGCTTATAATGTTTAAATTAAATTTATAATTGAAAATGTATTATCAATATAATAATTATCATAATTTATAATTTTGAAACTTTAGAAAAATGTAAATATTATACATATATATGTATGATTCAAGATAAAAATAATTTTTATCAAATGATCATTCATATATGTACAATTTTAATCAATATATTAAAATAGTTTTATTATATATTCAAAATGTTAATAATGTTATGAAACTTTTAATCCCATCAAAAATTTATAATCTAATAGTCATGTATACATCACATTTTCAAAAATATATAAAATAGATTAAGTAATTGTCCGCATAATTAAAAATGTTCACTTTTTACAAAATAATGTCGCTAAAATATTTTAAAACTATAATTTTCAATATCATTTATAACCTCAATATAAAATTATAGTCATATCATAATTTCTTATAATTCATATTTAGTATACATATGTATGTATGTATGTGTGTGTGTGTATATATATATATACATATCACATCTTGGGACTAAACAACAACTTAGATATATTTATATATTAGTATAATTATTATTTATAATATTCTATTAAATAATAATTTGAAAAGAATAAAAATAGTTATTTTAAACTGTACTTCAATGTAAATTTTCTATTATTATTTTACAAGAAACTGTCTTAAAAAGTAATAACTATTTCCATTTAATAAAACACTAAAGATCACCCGACTAAAACTCCAACGATTACTTCATTTTGAACTCAAATGGCTATAAAATGGTCACAAGTATTTATAACGGTCAGGAAAACCCTTATAAATATTTGTTTATGGTATATCATATCTAATTTGGTTTAGATTACCAGGATGGTTCTCTACATTCCTTTTACGCTTAGTACTTTCACCATTCTCCTAGAGACCACATTCTTATTTATGGTTAGTCCAAGCGACGAGGGTTACTTGGTCGGCCTCTTCATGGTGTTAGTAGGTCTCCCAATGGAACTTCTTGGATTTTCTATTAGTTTCTTGGGCTAACTATAGTTTTCTACCCTTTTGAGATGTAACATTTCAGTGGTTTATTAATATTATGTGTCTTGTTTTATTTTGAGAACCAATGTATGAATGACTAAATAAAAAAATCATTATTACAAATTGAAAAGGTTCTAGGTGTCACATTATCCCCCCCTTAGAAGAATTATGTCCTCGTAATTCTAAAATATTTGTACACAAACCACAGCAACACCCGACACACGTCACTCCTGAGGTCCCTTTAATGGGAACACCACCAATGGTAGGGTGTTGACGAACTCGGGTGGATCCCTAAGGTAGTATTCAGATGCTAGATTTACTTTTCCCAAACACACTATGAATATCTATGTTCGAACCTGTGCCTAAAGCACTCATCCTTCTATAGAGAGGCTCAAGAAGTGTGGAGGTCATAAATTTTAGAGTGGACTAAATCCCTATAAGTCCCACGCACCACGTCGTTCTTGAAAATATTGATGTCGTAGAGTTCTTCGTACATACTAAAACTCAGGACTTGGAATAGGTAGGCCACTCAATGGCCACCATCCAAATTAGCTTCTAGAAATTTACCTACAGCTCGATAGTTATTAGCCAAAGTAAAATATAGAAAAAGGCTTCATGAAACTTCCCTCTTTTCTTATATGCTGCAAATTGTGAAAATGTGATGCGGTAATAGACCAAATTTCTTCCTTGGTAAAGTTGGAGGATGTTTGGGAGGTTTGACACCCGATTTATTTGTTTACAGGACAACCTAAGGTTTTCAAAAGTCTCGTAGTCCCCTGAACATGACTTGGCCACTATAGTTTATATTATCTCTGTTGGGAGAGATAGAAGGCATGATGCATAAACCATCTGAAAATTTAAGGAGACTACTACTTAGTAACACATAAAAATAATTAGTATTGTTCTAATTTTATCGGATGTCTCCAAAGAGACATAAGATTGGTATTTTTTTCCAATAAAACATACTTAGTAATGCTTAAATAAATTTTTCTTTGTTCAGTTTTGGTTTTCCATAGTTATCTAAACCGAATCCTCTGATACCAACTATGAGGACCCGACCCTATAATTCCAGGGGATGGTGCCTTGAATCATGATGTGTAATTTCTTTACAAAAACATGCACTGATAAATTACACATCATGTCCCATATAGAGGATCGAATCTGGTTCAAGTTTCGGGAAACCAGCTACTTCTATCATGCTTCTTCAGCTAAAATCTGATACCTGAAAAATTTATTTTGAAAATATTGGGTGAGCATACGAATGCCTAGTAAGGGGTTTTATAATAACATAATAAACCAATATAAATTTTGAAAATTTTCTTTAAAACTTTCCATAAAACATTTATCTTAAAGAAAATTTGTAACGCGTGTAACATATCATAAAAGTGCTCAATTAAAAATATGCTAACAGAGCCAAAAGGATACATGATTCAATTATAGGCATGCTCATTTGGAGAAACAAATAAAATACATTCTAACATGTATGACATATGGATATGTAAGCACAAATTAAACAGCTAAGAGTAATGAATAATCAGAGTTACGCGTAAAGGTAATAACTTCAATTTCCTACACTGAATACTAATTCAATGAGTGCATATGTCATTCCATAAGCATTTACTTTTTTGATACTCATAAGTACTGGTTCTTAAACATGGATATTATACTAGTCGAATATCCATTTGGTTAATTAATTAACATACACATAATGAGGGAATGTATAATACTGGACTTTAATTTCTATGTCAAGGCCTCATTCCAAGACCTAGGGGATAACTGTAACCGGACTCCAACCCAGAGAGCCTCTGTAACCAGAATCCTTCCCGGAGAGCCTCTATAACCAGACTCCAACCCGAAGGGTCCGCTGTAACCGGACCCCAACCCGAAGGGTTTACATTTACCGATCGCCAACTTGGAACATACTAGTCCAATACATTCCTCATATGTTTAATAAGGCCATGTATCTAAAGTGTCCCATACCACCTTGAATACCTAAATTCTTAATTCATTATCATAAGTGATAAATAATAAATTTTTCGATTTATCACATAAATTAATAACTTTAAAACTCTTCTATAAACTTTCAATGCATTAGATTGCATGTTTATAACTTCAGATAGGTAATATTCATGCTCAATTCATGCGCTAATAAATGGAAATGACATTGGACTATATCATAATATTTCAGTTGTTATTTAAATAAAAAAATTTCCAATGACATGCATGAACTAGTAAACATTCTTTGTGAATGTGATATTAATTTAAAACACGCAAGTAATGTATGGATGGGGTTACCACATAAAATGATAGTTCCTTAATTTTCAAAATCCTTGATTTATGGAAATTAATATTTATAGTTTAAAATGACTAATTTTAAATTAAGACGGATGTCATTTGTACACAAGCATGTGCCGATAAATGGTCATGTCTTAATAATTGGTCATACCCTATGTTTCATAGCATATATGGTCAACTGGTTTGCAGTGAAACATTTGTTCTATGTAATGCATACATTCATGATAAATTAAATAATCATATCAATAACATACTTTAACCACTGAAGTTTATTTTTGGCCAACCTATTTCAGATTATGGTTCAAACTTATAGGTGTATACATATAACCACATATATATATACATAAAATATGTATATGTCGCACCCTTACTTTATATATTCTGAAAACTAAAATTAAATATATATATATATATATCTGTGTGTGTGTGTGTGTGTGTATTAATGCCTTACAAGAGATGTAATTTGTTTAATAATAACAAACCCTTAGCATCATAAAAGTAATTCACATTTTAAGCAAATGAACTTCCTTACAAGAACCAGAAAATATAGGTTGTATATAGTAATAAATAAATTTGCCTTACATTTTTAAAAACATCACTTCAAATCAACACTTGATAGAATTAAAACTGGGTGGATTAACATTGTATGGGTGTATGTGTAATAAATATACCAATCCATTTGAACCCAAAACTTTATTCGCATCCAAGTATTTATTTAAAGATTGTAAATCATCTTTAATAACATAAAATAGAAATAGATTGAATTATGTGTGTATGTCCGAATATACACTAAGTGTATATTCAGTTTTGCATAATTAAAAACCATATTAAATGAACCCAAATTTAATTATCTACCTTAGAAATATTAATACATACAAACTTTTAACCTTTTAAAAACCTAGATTCACCTTAGAGATGACCATATATAAATATAATTTAGTGTATGGGTTTTTCAATTCACAACCAAACAAGTACTGCTCGCGTCGGTTAAACATTGGTAAACAACATTTTGAAATCCAGAATAGGTTTAGGATAGAAAAGCATGTGTGTGTGTGTGTGTGTGTCTGAACATATACATACTCGTATATATAAAGTGTGTATATATTATTTTTTCACAAGAAAGACAAAGCATAAAAAAGAAAACCCTTACATGAACCAGAAAATAGAGTGTATTGAAAAATAAATAAATTTCCCTTACATCTCAAAACATCATTGAAAATCAACACTTGTTAGAATTAAAACCGGGTGGATTGAAACTTTATGGGTGTGTGTATAATTTATATACCAGCATATACAATGTGTATATTCGAGTTTGTGAAAGAAAGAAAAAGTATAATGAACCCTTGCCTTGATAGATTTCGATGCTTGGGTACACCAAGTAGGGGCACAGGAGCATGGCACATAGAAATCCAGAAGGTGAAAAACTCAAAACATTAAAACAATATCCACCAAAGAAACCAAAACCTCCTATTTAAAGTCTTAAAATCCCTATAGAGTTGAAATAAAATTTAGGAAATGATTATTATTCATCATATGTTTTATATAGTATAGTTGAGACTGAAATCCGCGAAACAAATTCACTTCCATTCTTATTATAAACCAATAGGTGAATATAAGATGACATTTGGTCCAAAAGAAAACAGCCATATGATCGTGACAATAGAACTGATTGAGGAAAATCAACAAATAAACAAACACTGCAACAGTTCACCACCAATATAAAATTTAAGTGCAACAGGAATAAAACCACTACAACCACACAAGTGGTTAACAATGAAACCAGTCAGTTCATATTCTAATAGAAAATTGACAATGCTAAAATGATTTAACACATAAATAATTTAAAATGATCAAAAATTGAATCCACGGTCCATAGGAGTGAAAAAGAGGGAAAACAACATGCATAACCAGACCAGAAACAGATTTGCGCAACCACTCCTAGCTCACATAGATCTGAAGATTAAAAACCTACCTCGATCTAAATTAGAGAAAACCTAAAAAGGAACCCTAACCCTAAACGGCACCAGAACCGGACTCCACTGAAGGTCACGCCTTCCACTGCTCGAACCCGTTGACGCCACACGATACCTCAGCCTCAACCGCCTCTCACCCTCCACTCGAAGTCACCATCGAAGATCAACCTGAAGCCATGGCCACCGGAAACCCCGACTCGGCATGGTTGGAGACTCCCAGTGAAACCCTACGCGCGACGCTCCCCTTATTCACGGATCTCCAATACCTCACGAGATTCTCCACTTTTTTTTCTTCCTTTTGTCTGATTTCCACCTCTATTATTATAATATTTATATTATTATATTTTTTTTCTTATTTCATTATATCATTACTCTATTATTATCATATACTATATTATCAATAACTTTAAAAAAATTAAAAAGTTAAAAAAACTAATATTAAACTTATTGTATCAATACTTTTAAAAAGTAAAAGTTATTATTATAAAATTCCTTTATAAAACATATATTTGTATATTTCATATTATATGATTATAATGTTATATTTTAAATTTATAATTGAAAATTTATTATCAATATAATAATTATCATAATTTATAATTTTAAAACTTTAGAAAAATGTTAATATGATACATATATATGTATGATTCAAGATAACAATAATTTTTATCAAAAGATCATTCATATATGTACAATTTATATCAATCTATTAAAATAGTTTTATTATATATTGAAAATGTTAATAATGTTATGAAACTTTTAATCCAATCAAAAATTTATAATCTAATAGTTATGTATACATCACATTTTCGAAAATATATAAAATAGATTAAGTAATTGTCTACATAATTAAAATTGTGCACTTTTTAAAAAATAATTTCATTAAAATATTTTAAAACAAATATTTTCAATATCATTTATAACCTCAATATAAAATTATAATCTTATCATAATTTCATATAATTCATATTTATTATACATATGTATATATATATATATACACATATCACATATTGGGACTAAACAAAAAATTATATATTTTTATATATTAGTATAATTATTATTTAAAATATTCTATTAAAAAATAATTTGAAAATAAAAAAAAATTATTTTAAATTGTAATTCAATGTAAATTTTCTATTATTATTTTACAAGAAATTGTCTTAAAAAGTTATAAGTGTTTCCATTTAATAAAACACTAACTATCACCCGACTAAAACTCCAATGTTTACTTCATTTTGAACTCCAACAGCTATAAAATGGTCACAAGTATTCCTAACGGTCAGGAAAACCATTATAAATACATGTTTATGGTATATCATATCTAAGTTGGTTTGGTTTACCAGGATGGTTCTCTACATTCCTTTTATGCTCAGTACTTGTGTCATTCTCCTAGTGATCACATTCTTCTTTATGGTTGGTCTAAGTAATGAGGGATACCTTCTCGTCCTCTTCGTGGTGTTAGCAGGTCTCCCAATGGCACTTCTCGGATTTGCTATTAGTTTCTTAGGCTAACTATGGTTTTCTACCCTTTTGAGATGTAAACATTTCAGTGGTTTATTAATATTATGTGTCTTGTTTTATTTTGAAAACCAATTTCTAAATGACTAAATAATAAAAAGTCATTATTACACATTGAAAAAGTTCGGGGCGTCACACATTATCTGTCTTCTTTCCATCCAATGGAAAATGAAAACATCGTTCATGCATTAGTGTAGATGGTTGCCTCCATTGAACGATGTATTTCATTTTTCATCACTTCCTAAAATGGATAGTTTTATATGAGGATTTAACAAATATATATAATATTTATGAAATAATTATGATTATTTAAAGATAAAATATTATCAATATTTCATTATTTCCATCCATTAAAAATTGAAAACATCTCATGTGTGTACATACGAACTACCACCTCCAAGAAGCGATGTATTTCATTTTTCATCACTACCTTTTATGGATTGTTATAAATATTGGTTTAATAAATATGAATGGTATTTATGAAATGATTATTATTTTGTATATGATGAAACCATAACCAAATTACAAGGACTGAAACCGTTAAATCGAAACAAGCATGGAAATGAAACTATTAACACAAAAATATTAATGTTAACAAAAAATTATTAATAAATGGTTAATAAGAAATTATAAGTTAGTGGAATATTATAATATATATATATATAAATATGGTTTGATATAGTTTTTATAATAAATATAAATTTATTGTACAGGGTGTTAGAACACATCCGACCAAGCAGGAATCTAAGGTAAGGGGATTCTTAACTTAGTTTCTTTTCATTTGGTTCTATCCTTTATTTATTGACTATTTTATGACAAGATTATGTGAATTATTACCTATTATTTTTAATTTTTTATTTACACTTTTATTTTTAATTACATTTCTTTCACATTATCTATACCTTGACCCATTTTTACTTCACTTGTTATGATCATTATAAGGGTTTCACATCTCAAACATCTTTCATTGAGACAAGTTTTCAATTATGCACCTGTTCCCATTATATGGTGAATATGATGCCTATTTTAAATAATATATCATGAACCACTCTTTAATCATAGTAATTAAAGTTCCATTTCAAGTTATCTCTTTTAAGAGGTTTTGATTCAAGTGTCATAAAATCCATAAAGGTTCTTGGTCTCAATATCGATTCCATGAGACATGTTTCATATTACACACCATTTTTTTATTTTATATGGTGTAATTACTACCCCGTGAATATATTTTGACATATTATTTCATGTAATTAATAGTATTTATATAACTATATTATTTTCTAACTTTCAAAGTCTTTTGATTCAAAAGTTTCCAAAGACATAAGGGTTTATTTTACAATCTCACTTTTCATCAGGATTTTTTATTCCATTGGGGAAGATTGTTTGTTATTTATATCCTAAAACCAATATATTTTATTATCATTTTGTTATTAATAGGTTTTTCAAGTATTATTTCCATTTTTATTCTCATTAGTATTTAAATCCATATAAATAATGTTTATAATAAAATTCAACCTTATTTCTCCTTTTTAGTCTGGAATCTTTCTCTTCCAAGCCCATATTCATTATTTTATTTCAAAAATGTTCTTTTATATACTTAAATTGTTTAAAAAGGTTAGTTTTTTAAACTTTAACTTTAATTTAAAATTTATAAAATGAATATTGTTAACTTTTTTCATGCAAGTCACTTTTTATATTCTTTACAAAAGTGTGAAAATAACATATTTTTAAATGTTTTCCTCAAGAATGGAATTTCCCACCGTCAGGACCATTATTCATGATTTAGCTTCATTTCCCAACTTTTGTGGTTTTATAAAGTAATATTTATTCCCATTATTCTATGAATTTTTCATTTTTATATCAAAAGTAATGGATGTTATTTTCTTAAAAATTTTTAAAAGGGATTGTATTTCTCTTATATATACATATATCTTCCACTCCACATTTCTTGTATTTAATTTCATTTAATTTCAAGGTTTTTATAATTATTATTATTATAATAGCATGGTTTTCAATGTAATATTTTACCCCTCCTTAAATGGTATTATTAAATAACATAAAAAAATTTCTTTGAAACTATGTTGCAAAATTCTTAAGAAAATCATTTTCTTGATTTTGCTTCCATTTTACTCTCTACCACCAAAAGAGTTATCTATTATGAAGTAATGTTCATGGTCAGACTTTAAATTATATTATAATAATAATAGAAGATTGAATTTATGGTGACAACTGATATAATCTTGATGTCAAGTTATGTGATACCGTCTCAAAATGATGTGAACCCCATTTTCTATTCATGGGTTATTTCCTGATAAGATTATGGATTATTTTCTTGTGGAATACATAGTTAAGGTATTTCATTATGTGATGGGTGAGTTCCTATATTGACCACCAATTAATTGGTTAATTTTTTATATCTCATTAGATAATGATCATGTGTGGACATGATTAGGTTTTTTCACAACATAATGTGTGACCATGATTGGGTTTTCTCACATCATATTGTGTGGAAATGATTGGGTTTGTTCAAAATTTAACATGTATAAGTTATTGGGTTTTCTCAAAAAGTTATTATTACCTATTATTAATCTATTTTTACTTTTCTATGTTATGCCACATTCCTATGTTATGTTTCCATGGTATATGTTTACTTTCACATGTTTCCAGGCCATGGTATATATTTTATGCTTCCATGATGGTTATTTTATCTCATTCCATGGTCCATGATTCTATATAATTGATTATGATTATATCTTATGATTCCAAGATCCTTTTAATCAAATATTTCTTCATTTATTTATGTTCTCTCATAATTTTATGATCTAACTCATTTTAGCATGTTGATAAGTTTACCTTACTGAGTGTTTAAGCTCTTATTATTTTTCCTTTTCTCCAAGTTATAAATAAGAGTAATACATTTGAAATATATAAAAAGGTATCAATTGTAGCTAGTTTTTTGAGACATATTAAATACTTTTTATAGAATAAGAAAATCTGGGTATAATGGAAAAAAATTCCATTGGGTGAGAAAAATATGGTTTTTGTAAAGTAATTTTTTTCCTAATTCTATAAAGCTATAAACCTAAATATTCATTAGGTATGTAAGTGAATCAATGAATATTATTGATAATGTAATTATATATGGTTAAATTTGTGTCACTTTAGTTGGCATCAAAGCCAGTATGTAAATATTTTTTTTAACTCCAAATCTAGGTGCACAGATCTGGGGCATCTCAATTGGTATCATAGTAGGGTTTTAATAACTTTTGATGTTAGGATGTTATCAAATGAGGATGATTTAGTAATTTTTATACCATAATGGGGTAATAAGGTTATTTTTTATCATAATTTCAAAGTCATAGATACCCTTTTGAGTTATTAAATGACTGGATTTTAAGGTGATTAAAATGATTATAGGAGATGATTGAAGTATAGATAATCCATTTTGTTGGTATGTGATTTAATATTAATTGATAAATTATTTTATGCTTTTTAGATATTAGGATGATAAAACATTATTTAAAACCCTAGGGATAAATCTAAGTATAGGAAAACATCCAAAATTTTTGGTAAGGTAAAGAGTTTGTGGTTTCTTAGAAATAGTGTCTATGTTTGGATAGGAAAGGTGGATACATGAACTAGCACAGATGCACCTAGGGGTAATAAACTTAAAAAATGTTGGTAGGGTATAAACTCAATCTTCACTCAGTGCACAATAAGTAGGCCTAATACACACCAAGTTTGAAACTCCCAAGGAATATATTCTGGTTAATTCACGTACTCTCTATGAACAGTTATGGAGGATTTGAATGTTATGGATTTGATTTTGGAGTAATTATAGTTAATGGAGACAATGGGTTAATTGATATTGGTAATATAAATTAATAAATATGGATAACCTTGAGGATTGAAAAGTAATTTGATGTCAAGGTGATTTATGTTATTTTGGGATGGATTTATATATTTTTTGGAGCATAGATTTCAATGTTTTTTGGAAATATTTTTTAATAATTATTGATGTTCATTAATTTTTGAGATAAAGTTTATGTTGATTAAATATTTCTAGTTTTTTGGGTTTCAAATTTATTTCAACCATATTTTGAATATTTTAAGGATAGATTATTTGTGAAGTGGTTTAAGTAAAATTTTGGGTGTTATTATTAAGGATTTGTAGATTGATGTATAATTTTTTTATATGAAGCCTTATTCATATTTCATTGGATATTATATTTACTTGAGCTAACCATTTTATGTTTTAGTAAATGTATGGAGATGGGAGGAATAACTTTTCATCCATTTTATGGATCTTATGATCCGTTAAAAGTTAATTTTAATTCTTAAAGCATAAAAAATCATCATGGTTATTTATCATTTGGAATATGAGGTGAAGAATAAATGGAAAAAATACTTAAAACACAACCTAATAATGAAATTGTGCTTATAGAATCGAAATAAATAAATGAAGTATATTTTCTCATATTTTATATCTTGATGTTGAAAGAATTCCTAAACTCAAGCAAGAGGGAAATAAATTTATTGAGTCTTATGTGGAAAATATCAATCACCTATCAAGGCATGATTATGGAAACTCATTCAAAATTATGAGACTTATAATGATACATACATGGTTTTAGAAATATTTAATTAAGAAATACTAAGTTTCCTAGTAGTTACTTAAAAATTAATTATCATGATAAAATCTATATCAGATATTATTATTATATCATAACACACTCATTTTGGTAAGAAGAAATTAAAATTTTGAGGATGCAACTTATTTAATGGGGAGTATGTAACACCATGGGGTTTTAATACGTAATTATCCTTTAAATAATAATATGTTTGATAGCTTATGTTACATGCTACACCAAACTAAAATGAATAATTATATATTTTATTATGATACATTATAAGAATACAATATGAAACATCATTATAAAATTGCAATATGTTTTGAACCAAAAAGTAAATAAAAATATGATAATTAATTTATTCATTACATATTATTATTTGAGGATAAATAATTAATGTGATATGATTAAATTTATTCAATGTTAAAAAAGGGGCGAGGGCGAGGGGTCTAGCGCGGGCGGGTGCGAGGGTTTCAGAACCGATCAATGGCGTTGAGATGCAAATGTGATCGCGGATTCGAGATGGCGAGGGCGAGGGTTCCGCACTTTCTCGGTTCGATTTTACTGAACGGTGCAGCTTCTGATGATGGGGACACTCGTTCGGGTGATGCGGGACTGCTCAGATCTGCACTTAGATCTGAGATCTCCGGGTCTGGTTTCCCCTTGGTGGATGGACCAAGCACCGGCCGGCGAAGCATGGAAAGGATGGAGGTGAGTAGTGAGCGTCATCCTCCGGCGTTGATGTCAATATTAGGCGGATTCGAGATTGGTAGATCTGCAATCGGGAGTGGAAATTCCCCGAAGCATACTGTGAATGAGCATGATGTCTTGGCGAGGCAGGACCTGGGTCGTGATGCAAATGTGAACAAGGAAACTAGCCGTGAGGAGGCTGCTGATGCAAGGCTCACTCCGGTGGATGGTTCTGGCGGAAACAGTAGATCCAGTGCTACGGCAGTAGCGACCGGTGCGGTTCCAGTTAATGCTGATAAGCCTGGTTTTTTGGTTTATGTTGTGAACTCTTCTACAGAGAGGGACTCGAGCAGCAGACACTTTACGCAGTTGAAGGGTGCTATTCCAGAGCGCATTGTCAAGAAGGGCGACATTACTAGTGTTATCGCTAATAAAGAAGCTATCTATGATAGATTTAAGATTTGTAAATTTTCTATTATTGCCAGGTTGGTTCTTCCCGCTAGCGGTAATCCCTGGAAACTTGATGATTTGGTTCGAAAATTATCTGTCGTCTGGAACTCTTTGGATTGGAGATGCATTCCCATGGGCAGAGGCTTCTTTCACATCTTTTTTTCATCTGAGGAAATGAAGCGCAGGGCTTGGGAGATTGGCTCCATTTCTCTAAAGCTAGGTATGATTTGCTTCCAAAAATGGAATTTCCATTTCAACCCATTTGCTTTAAAGAATACTAGATCTCAGGTCTGGATTAAAATTGTTGTCTCAATTGGATACTTTGGCATCCTAAAATTCTTTCTGACATAACATCTTCTGTTGGTATTCTAATTAAAATGGACCATTCCACTAAGGTATTCAAATTTGGGCACTTTTCTAGGATATCATTCTATCAGATTTGGATGATGACATCCTTTTAAATGTGGTGTATGAGAGACTTCTTCATTTTTGTTCTGATTGTCAGAAAACTGGCCATGTTAAGGATACATGTCGTAAAAATGTGGTTTTCTCTATAAAAGGTCATCCTGAGATAGATTGTAGGAAGAAATTGAAGAATCAAACAGAGGGTGGTAGATGTGCATCATGGAAGAAGCCTGTGCCTTTGGAAGTGTTTGATGCTTTAAAGGGGCGGACCTCTTCCTCGATGATGAAGCCTAGTCTTAGGTCTACTATTTTCACTTAACCTCCAAATACTATCATGAATGCTAGTCCTGTTTCAGACCCTCAACGAGGTGGGACTGTTGTTACGGCTCCTAGCTTGGAGAATGTGCAGGTGGATGCATTTGTTACTAATCTGGGTGGTGATGCCATCCAGTATGTTCGCACCCATCAGGATGCCTTAGAGGGTGATGGTTATAAACATGTTGATTTTCATCTTGAGATATTGAGGGGTAACATCTCTGATGCGGAAGGGATGGATTCTTGCACCCCCCCTGAAGGCAATGAATAGTGGTGGTCATGTCTCCTTTAAGGATGCACTCTTAACTGGAAAAGGGAAGGTGGCTGATAGTGAGGGCCTCAATCCTTTTCCTTCAAAGAGAAGGCCAACGAAGGACTATTCTTGCACACCCTGAATTATGTCTACCTGATCCTATAAGTTTTCGGGTAAGGTAAATACTGATATTCTTAAGATCTTCAACCAGGGTAAGTCGCAATCTGAGTGGGAAACTACTAAAGACTCTGATTATGGAAATAACATGTTCTATTATGATCTGTAACTCTTTGCTTGACGGATTAGGGAAAGTCCATTTGTTTGACATCGTTCGTCTCCCCTGTATTTTTTCTTTTATTTTAATAAATGGTCATAAGCTTAGCTTCTGGCTGGACTTGTTCGGTAAAAAAGGATATTTTTCAAAGAAGCTTTTTTAAAAGTGTTGTGTATTTTGTAAATTTAATTAATCATTTAAAATATTTTATGTCAGATTTAATTGTATAAACTAGTAGATTAAAACTCAATTAATTGGAAATTGATATGAAATGAGATTACGACCACTTAATGTTTAAAAGGCTCATTTTTCTATAAAAGATTTTTTTTCTTTATAATTTGTATTTTCGTTTACAATCTAAATTCATGAATTTTAGAAATTAAATTTTCTAAAAATAAATTCATTTTTTTTCATGATGTCAAATTTTTCTTTGGGTGAATTTTTTGAATTTTTCTAAATAGGTTGTTTTTAGGTGAATAGTGAAAGAAACTATTTTGCAAATGTCACCACCTTTAAGTCATCCTCAAGAAATAAGACTGGCTTAAAAGTTCATGAAACCTTTTGATTGAGAAAATATGCAAAGGAGTAAAATAAAGTATTTTAAAATATTATTTTTCATTTTTAAATCTATTTTTAACACTTTGGGACATAAGTGGTATTTTATTCTAATAAAAGAATGATTTTTTATCCTTTTCTTTAATTAAGTATTTACAAGGTTGCATTTGGTTTTGAATTGGTTTTAAATTCACATAAGTATCCTTTTTTATTGATAAACCAATAAATTTCATAGGTATCAATTCTACACATGATTTTGGTGTAGAATCATTTTTATGCACAAAAAAAATTATAAAAAAAAATTCATTGCGTTTTACATATGTATATTAAAATTAATTTTTACCACCTTTAGAAATTGAATATTGTAAAATGGATTCCATTTTTGGAAATTATAATATTCAAATTATGTAATATGATCCATTTCATTTTTATTTGTAAAATGAAGTTACTAGAGTAAAAATTAATCACCGCTGTGAGGGTTAAAAGGGTTAAAGAGAAGGTTAATCTAAGGGATAGAATAAAAATATCACTAAAACACTACATGAAAATGACCATTTCGCGGCGTGAAAATGGCGGCGGTTTAAACCGCTGCCATATGATTCTGCGACGGTTTCCAAAAACCGCCGCTAAAGTGTGTGTTGGGATACACATGCGGCGGTTTCCTTGATTTAGCGGCGGTTTATGGTAACTGCCGTAGTGGATGCATTCCACGACGGTTTTTATAACCGCCGCTAAAAAAAATATTAGTTTCGTTGGGAAAAACCGCCGCTAAATCCATAAAAACTGTCGCGGAATAATAAAGGAATATGAAACTGTGTAACGGCGGTTAAAACTGTCGCTAAATTATTGTCCGTAGTGGTAGTTTTAACTGTCGTGGATAGCAAAGTACTTTAATTGTAGTGACGGTTAAAATCGCCGCTAAATATATTATATTTATTTTGTGGCGGTTAAAACCGCCGCTAAAGCCAGATTTACAAAAAAAAAATGCAACTGATACTGCAGGCCCATTACCAATGCCCTGAAAAAAAAAACTCATTCCAATTGATATAACATATAACACATCATAACCACAACACATCACAACCACCCCGCATCACAACCACCCCACATCACCATCACGCATAATTTAGTTTCAATAGGGGTTTTTATCATAATTACTAAATTATTATGAAGGGTATTCACAAAGAAATACAATATTGCATGGGAAACCAATTTAATAGTTCGATATATATTCTTAGTCATTTTCATATGTGGTGAGGTTATACAAACATACATAGAAAGTTCTATAAAAACCAAAACAACACACTATCTCAAAATAAGTCATAATTGGAAAACCAAGTAAGTGTGGCCATATAAGAATAAATAACAAGAATAAGTAAAAATCATGTGATTTCTTAAGTATGTTCATTATCTTTATTAAGATGATAGGTACCATTTAACCAAAAAAATACAAAAGCATGATATTTCCAAATCTTAGAACATGGAGTGGTCTAAGTCGTAGTGGTTCTTCTATATTCTTCCATGTATAGAATCCATGACCTAGTTCTCATTTCCTAACCATTTTACCCTCACTATGCCCAAGGCTACAATGTGGTGAGCTTGAGTTTCCTATTTTGAACAGGTGGTCCTTTGATATTCCATGCCCACCCAAGGGCATTTCAAGATTCTCATGGTGTATAGGAAAACTACTAGGACAACACACATAGCACCATGTCATCCCCAAGTCATGGTTATATATCCCATTTTACACAAGAGCACGCCCAACATAAAACTGCCTTCTTCATATCCAGACAAGTCATTGCACAATCCGTGGTGGCCTTCAAAAGGCTAAAACACCACCTCAAACCTCAAAATCACCACAACTCTCCTTAAACATACCCAAGACTTTGATAATGCACAAAGGGAAGTTCATAAAGGGTATGTACCATTACACTCATTCTATTTATTTTGGTTTCCCTATTATTTCTCAATTCTAAGTCAAGGTGATCATATTTTCCCCAAAATTATAAGAACTGTGTGTGTATTGATTCCTATTTTCATGGGATACATAGTGATTCCTAGATCTCCTATCTCAAACCCAACCAAAAAACCGATATCAAATCCCCCACTTTATTTTAGTGACTGGGTTTCTTCATTCACATTGATTTTCCATCCATAGGGTTGGCATCAAGGCAAGTTCGTTTCATTTTAAACATCAGTTTAAACTACATTAAACCTCATATAAGAAGGTATTTTTCATATGATCTTAAACTGTAGATTATTTTAGTCATTTTCACATGATGTTAAACTATGTGATGCATGGTGCATCTTGTAAGACTTGAAACTTCTTAGAGCAGTCTACCTAGAAAGATTTGTCTTCCGCTACATATTATCCAAATCTACATAAGGATCCTTAGCATGTGGTTCTTTATCCATAAACCTATGTTATGAAAAAATGACTATTACCCTAGGAAAGAGCCTAATATGCATAGGGGTATTATATAAAAACTATATGTGGATTGATTCATGATGTTTCAATATATGTAATGATGTTGGGATCTCCTATAATAGGCCTTGGTGAAAATTATAATCACACTGGTTATACCCTAAAGGCGAGACCCTTCCTTGTTCACATCAATTTGTTTATTTCTTTCTCACATAATGGTTCCCATACATCTCATCCTTCACCTCCTATAGACGAGACAAATTTTTATATAGGACCTTTTCCAAGAACTATGAATGGATTGATTCCTGTTACTATAGGATATGTTTTCTTATCATTCATCCTTGGGTAACAAACCTAATAAATTTAGGAAAAATGAATCATAAAAAATGATTCATGACAAAAAAGAATCGACATATATGGTGCATACCACAATCGAGAAATCAAGACAAAAAAGGAAACATCAGAAATCAATAAAATACATAAAAGGAAACATGAGAAATCAAGAAAATGTTAGGTCATGAAAATGTTTGGTGGCAACTATGTGTCACACATGATACATATACAAACCGATTGTTACCATATTTGTCCAACATATCAACAAAAAAACTAATCACGGTCTGATGATGAACAAAGCTCGTCACCCTCTCCACATCCATCTCTACTTCCTACTACCACCTGAAAGAACATTATATTGAAAATTAAATACTATTATATATTTATATTTAAACTTAAAACCAATAAAAGTTTGCAAACTAAATGATTTTGAATTTTTGTGATTTACCTGCCCACCACCAGTCGATGCAATACCATCGGGGGCAGATCCGGTCGTCTTCTGATATAAATCAATCAACACTTTCTGCAAAGCGGATATCTGAGCCCCCTGGTCGTGAACTGTGTTTCGTAGAGAAACAATCTCTCTCTGAGTATCTCGGGGTATGGACTAACTACAACCAGGAGTAGATGTAGTTGAAATCCCCAGTGGCCTGCCAAAGATCTCAGATAGTACGGGCCCCAAACTCATCCTGCGCACTCTACCAGAATGCTCATTCCCAAGGACTTTAGCAACCGGGTCATCCTGGGAGACTGAGTAGGACTGCGCAGGATTGACATCCCACAGTTCTTTAATTTTTACCTATAAATCAAATAGCATTCATATTAGAAGCAATATATATTAACATAGTAACAACTTATAATAAGTTATTATAATGAAAATTGAGTTCATACCCCAACTTCTTTGGCAGGCTCATTAACAAAACTTCCATCATATTTTTAGTGAACATTCAACCACACTTCTGTTTGGGATGCTTCGTGCCCTAAACTCTGTGAATTCATTAAACAAACATAAATCAACAATTTAATATATTAAACAAATAATATTGTCTTATAAATATTTAAACTAATGAAAAGATTACCAGAGCAAATCGACTTCTAGAAAAACTCTTTGACCCCGCAATGTGAGGGATGACCTGCTTAGCCCGGCTTAATGCATTCTTTCTTGAAAGATCCTGAAATAAATAAAATGAAATTTAATAGTAATGTATTCAATGTCATCTCCTCTTCGTATACATGTATAAATCTAAAATGATATTATTATAGTAATATATATTTAAATATCATCTGCTTCTCATCACGATGTCTGCCAAAAAAACTTTCCATTGCTCTTTGGGTACCTCATTGTGTAACGACCCAATGTTTTTAATGGAAATTCCATTCTTATAAATATGCCATAAAATCACATAATAATGAACTACTAATTGATAAGTGACCTTAAAACATAAGTTTGTCACTTCTGTGTTTGGAATTTCGAAAATCCGGCATACACGGTTGTGTTCAAGATGTTTTTTGGAGTTTAATAAAACAAAAATAATTTTTGGTAAATAGTAACCTACCCTAATGAATAGTAACATACCCTTATGAATAGTTATATACCCTAATGAATAGTAACCTCACCTATGGTGGTATAAAAATAATATTCAAGTTGGAAGTACGATATACCTATATTTTAGAATGAGTTGATGAATGTTTTAAAACTGGTTTTGATAATAAATTATTATTTTAATTAAATATTAAAAAAATCATATTTAGAAAATTATTTTTGAAAAAATGGACTTCGTTTTTGGATTCTACACGTCGAAAAATGGGTAGGGTGGATTTTTGGGATTTTTCTGAAATACTTGAATTTTTGATGAATAGTAGAATCTGATAATTCACAATAAATGCTAAATATTGGATTAATTGAGTCATCGATGATGTTCTGCTGATGTAAGCCCACTTGGTTCGGGATCACATGATAAAATCACTATTCTTGGTCATGGAATACTTACTATTCCTTGTCTTGGGAAGAAATAATAAATTAATGATTGTTATATTATGAAATCCCTCCCCTCCTCCACTATAAAACCCCCCTTCACTCCCTCTTCTCTCCACTCCTCTCAAGCTCCAAGCCTTCTCTAAATTCTGCCCAAATCTCTCCCCAAGGTTCTCCCCCATGTCCAAAAGCTCTCAGCCTCCTCAAAATACCAAAACCTCTCCCCTTAAGAGGTTCTCAAAGGAGGAAGTCGCAAGAGGTAAATTCCTCTTCCCAAATTTCTTCTTTTATTTTTATTTTCTTTCCTCACCTCCCTTCACCATAATAATATGATAAATCTACTAGCATACATGTACCAGAATGTCTTCATGCTAGTGGTATATTTTATTATCTTCTCCCCTTTCCCCGCCCTTTTATTTGAAAGAAATGAAAGCACCTTTGAGATGTGTTAATTTAGCACATTCAAGGACAACAGTTTATCAATTTCTATTATTATCTTTAATTATGGTCATGAAACCATTTGTGTTATGGTTGAACCAGATTTTTATATATGTAATATATCCTATTTTTGGTTCTGTAATCTTTTGGTACAAATGGAATTAAGTTATAAATCAAAACACATTCTTTGTAATCAAATCCTCCGATCAACAAAAACGGTTATCACTATGGTTATATATGTATAATAATTAAACTTCACTCTAAGTAACCTAATTAAAATTAAAACCATGTAATCTACTGAATATGAACTAAAGAATATAACTTCAATTCTGGACAACCACTTTCATCTAGCATATAATCCAAACTTGAATATAAGTGAACCGATCTTTAAATCCAAGTAAACAAATGAGCTCGAACAATGAAATTGAACCTTATAACTAATAAAAAAGGCTTTTAATGTACTAAAAAGGGTTATAATAAATACATTACATATAGAATAGGTTTTGTAATTATGAATTAATAATCCTAATTTATTTATTCAGGTCATTAATAACAAGTGGAGAACACCACCAGATTTAAGGTGTGGGATCCTCTCCTTTTCTTTCTTAATCAAGATTATCCTCTGTACTATGCCTTTATATGTGTACTAGAAAATGATGGGGTATGTTTAAGAACCTCCCTCATACTTCTTTCTAGATTTATAAGTGATGAGAAACCCCATTTCTCTCTCATCAATCCCTCTTGGTCACACCCGACACCATGCCGATAAAATCGTAACAATTCTACCCGAACCTTCTTTGTTCTTTCGGGTTGCCTTATCTTTCTTTCAAAATGGTGTTATCTTATCTATCTATGTGAGACTTATGAATTCTGGTTAGTTGTACAATATTCTTATATCAAGACCCTTTCATCACATTCTTTCGGGGATATACATGATTTTGAAAGATTCCCTCCTTAGAACTTTCTGATAAGCCAACCTCTTTTAAGGGGACTTCCAAAATTTTTACCCAGATTTCAAGTTCACTCTATCCTCTATTTTAAGACAGCACTGTCTTTATAAAATCAGTATTTTTATTAAGAAAACCTTCTTGGTTCAATTTTGGTTTTATATAAAAGAATGTCATCTTTACTATTTTAAAAGCTCTATAGTATTTTCTTTAAAACCGCCCAAAAATGTTTTAATGCTAATGTTTCTAAAATAAATTTAACATATGTTGTCACTTATGTTTGACACCATTTACCATGTTATATGCCTATTTTACCCTATGAATTTCCATGTATTTTCTAATTCTTTCCTTACATGGACACTTTCATGTTACGCCCATTGGTTATGATTCATGTCATGATTGTGGCACCCAATTCTTTCAATGAGTACCCTTATGTTTATGTATGGTTGATTATGTATGATTGTATATGTGGTAAGAATATTTATGTGGCAATAATATTAATGAATATGTTGAGATGGTTGCGCCCAGATAGCGCTCCAATGCATTGGGTAAGGATAAGTCTCACGAGATGCGATGTGAAACGGGATTGGCGGTTAGCATTGACCCGTATTGAAATAGGAAACGAGATTAGCGGTTAGCCTTGACCCGTACTAAAGATATGACTTATTATTGTGCCACATTTATATGATTCCATATTTATATGATCTCATGCTTATATTAAATGATTTCATAAGTTTCATGCTTTGGATATCGTTATGTCATGCCTCTTAACTCATGCGCTTGAGATGTATCCTTATGTTCATTCCCTTACTGGGAATTTTTAGCTCATCCCTTTGTTCATGTGTTCCCCAGGGTACCCTATGAAGATGTAAGGGCTCAAATGAAGTTAGGAGATCATTATGGAGATTAAATAAAGAAGTGTTTTTTAGCCTCATGTTTTATGTTATATGTACCTAGTCTTCCAAGACACTAGACTTAACGATCCCTCGCTTGTACTCTGATGATTAATTATGCTTAAAATAATGAAATGTTTTATATAAAAGGATTGGGTCGCTATAGTTGGTATAAGAGGATGGTCTATTTATTTTTGGAGATTATGAATAGAGAACCTTAGTGAGAACCTTAAGGATGAGACTAAGTATAAGAAAACAGTCCTAAATTTTGGTGACTATAGAGTAAGTGGTTTATCAAGAAAATAAATCCCTGTCTGGATACGACCAGGTAGAGGTGGCTCTGGCACAAATGTATCTAGGGGTAAAACCCAAAAACACCGCTTTGAGCTAGACTCGAATGGGAACTGGTGCACGATAACGGGCCTTGCTGCACTCTTGGTTACGACACTCCCGGGGGATATGCTTTGGTAGATTCACGAGCTTAGTACAAACCATTATTAAGGAAAAAAATCCCATAAGAATATCAGTTAGGAAATAGATCGAGGATAACCTAGATATAAACCTAAGGAATCACAAGTTAGGATGTACTTCTTCTTTATAAGTTCATACTTTTATGTTCAAAGTTTCTTTTTATGCTCAATAGATAAGTATTCAAGACCTCTAATTATACGTTCTTTTTCTTAGTTAATGGCGGGAAATATAAGAACACGTTCCAACAACCAATGTGATAGGCAATGTAATGATTGCCCTAATGACATGCCTGATGTGATGGAAGCGAGTGCTCAAAACTTCATGGCAGTACTTTCTCAGCTGGCTCGAGTTATGAATAATAACTTGAATCAGGTGGAACGTCCCCCTCCTCCAAGGAAAGAGCAAGTTGTCGTAGAATCCTTCATGCAACAAAGGTCTCCCATGTTTAGCAGGTCTTCTGATCCCCTCCTCATAGAACAATGGATTAACTCCATTGAAAATATTTTCACTGTCCACCAGTGCTCGGAAGAAGAGAAGGTTGTACTGGCAGTCTATCATTTTGATGGGGAAGCTGATCATTGGTGGACACTGATCAAGAATACGAAGTCCCAAGAGGAAGTTGATTTCATAGATTGGGAGGAATTCAAGAGGATGTTTTTCATCAAATATTTTCCTAGAACCCTCCGTCTCAAGATGGAAAGAGAGTTCCTTGGACTCAAGCAGAAGGAAGATGAGTCCATCGGGGCGTATGAAGCGAACTTTACAAGGCTTGCAAGGTACACCTCTGGCTTTGTCATGAACATCGAAAGCAAGGCGGATCACTTCTTTAGCAGACTAAAGTCGAGTCTACAAAAAGTGTTGGCGATTCGAGACTTCGGCAGCTATGAGGAGATTGTCCATTGTGCCCTCAAGGTTGAAATGGAGATTGGAGACTCTCAGTGGTCTCATGGGCCTAGTGACAAGAAGCGAAAAATGGAGAATAACATGGGTGGTTCATCAAAAAAATCCCATGATGGAAAGAAGCCTCACTTTCCCCTTTGCAAGAATTGTGGGAAGAAGCATCTTGGTGACTGTCTCAAGGGAACCATAAATTGCTTAAAATGCGTAAAGTTTGGTCAAATAGCCAAGAAATTCTGAAGGGATATGAAAAATCCTGCTAATGTTGAAGAAGAATGGAAGGTTCAGATCAACACTCAGCCTGCAGTGCAATGTTTTAACTGCAAGGAGCTTGATCATTATGCGAACAATTTCCCTAAGCTGAGGGTTTTCGGAGGCAATCAGCAATAACCTCCAAGGCAACAAGGAAGGTCTTATTCTATCACTACTACTGAGGTGGAGCCGGAAAACGATGTGGTGACAGGTACGCTTGTTATTCATTCAAGAATAGCGAATGTACTATTTGATTCTGGTACTATGCATTATTTCATATCTTGCAAGTTTAGAAGAACTATTCAAACACCACCAAAAAATTTGGAGGAAAATTTATCTGTGAGAACAGCGAATGGGGAAATTATTGCATTCATGGTTTATAACTCCTCCCCAGTTAAGGTTTGTGGACTGAACCTCCCAGCAAATCTTGTCATACTTCCTTTAGTGGAGTTCAATGCTATATTGGGCATGGATTGGCTATCTTTGTACAAGGACAACATCAATAGTTGGGAAAGGGAGATTACTCTTCACATCCCGAAGCACCCTCCGATTCTTTACAAGTTCAAGGAGGAAGATGAGTCTCCTCTAGAATCTTCATCTCAAGTGTGGATATTGCTTCCTTATGAGCATGCATACCTAGCTCAAATGATTGAGACAAAGGAGAGAATCATGCTTGAAGACATGCCCATCATGAGGGATTACACTGATGTATTCCCCGAGGAGTTGTCTGGTCTTCCTCCTGACCGAGAGGTTGATTTCTCAATTGAACTGATCCCTGGATCTCTTCCAATCTCAAAGACACCTTACAGAATGGCCACTGTAGAGCTGGAAGAGCTAAATAAGCAGTTACAGGAGAATATGGAGAAGGGTTTTATACACCTGAGTGCTTCACCGTGGGGTGCTCCAGTCCTCTTCATCAAGAAGAAGAATGGATCAATGCGCCTCTTCATTGATTATTATGAGCTCAATAAAATCACTATAAAGAACAAGTATCCCCTCCCATAGATAGATGACTTGTTCGATAAGCTTTGTGGGACCGGTTATTTCTATAAGGTGGACCTTCGGTCGGGATATCACCAACTAAAGGTGAGGAAGGAAGATATTCCCAAGGCTGCCTTTCGAATGAGGTATGGACACTATGAGTTCATAGTGATGCCATTAGGACTCACTAATGCTCCAGAAATTTTCATGGATTTAATGAATAGAGTCTTTAGAGATTACCTCGACAAATTTGTGGTGGTCTTTATTGATGATATTATGATATACTCCAAGAGCAAGGAGGAACATGATGGGTATTTGGAAACTGTGTTAAAGACTTTGCGAAGGGAGAAGTTGTATGCAAAGAACAGTAAATGTGAGTTCTGGATGGAGTACTATCATTCTCGGGGCATGTTGTCACCAAGAAAGGGATATATGTGGACCCTTCCAAGACGAAGGCAATTGAAGAGTGTCTGAGGCCAACTTCTGTAACGGAGATCCGCAACTTTTTAGGTCTATCTGGGTATTATCGATGATTCGTGAAGAACTTTTCATGATTGTCAAACCCAATGACCATGCTGACACGGAAGGGAGTAAAGTTCTTCTGGACACAGGAATGTGAAGACTGTTTCAAGGAGTTGAAAAAGAGGCTTATCACTGCGCCGGTACTCACACTCCCTTCAAGTGTAGAACTCTTTGTGGTGTATAGTGATGATTCTAAGAAAGGCTTAGGTTGTGTGCTAATGCAAAATGATATAGTGATAGCCTATGCCTTAAGGTAGCTAAAAATCCATGAGCAAAACTATCTCACACATGATCTAGAGTTGGCAGCTGTGATATTTGCGTTGAAAATCTGGCGGCATTATCTCTATGGGGAAAAATGTGAGATATATACTGACCACAAGAGTCTCAAATATATATTCACACAGAAAGAGATTAATATACGCCAACAAAGATGGATAGAGCTCATCAAAGATTATGACTGCTCAATCCACTACCATCCCAGTAAGGCAAACAAGGTGGCGGATGCTCTAAATAGAAAGGATCCTGCATCTTTATCAATGATGAGAATTGAAAAGGATCTGATCTTCTTAGATTTGAAAAGAATGGACATGGGAATCATTAAGGGAGGAACATCATCAATCCTTTCTCAAATTATTGCTCAACCATCACTCATGGAGAAAATAAAGGTTTCTAAAAGAAAGGATGTGGAAATTCAAAAAAAGGTGGAAGCTCTTAAAAATGGGAAATCCTCCGATTTCAAAATTGATGAGGAAGGAGTTGTAAGATTTGGGAAACAATTATGTGTAGCATATGATCCAAAGATAAAGGATCTATTGAATGATGCACATAGCTCAACCTTCTCTATCCATCCTGGGAGTACCAAAATGTACCATGATCTTCGAGAACACTTCTGGTGGGATAACATGAAGAGGGAGATTGCGGAATATATATCAAGGTGCTTGGTATGTCAGAAAGTTAATGATGAGAGACAAAATTCCAAAGGCATGATGCAGCCATTGCCTATACCCATGTGGAAATGGAAAATGTTACTATGGACTTTGTCACGGGTCTCCCGAAGACGTCGAAAGGAAATAATGAGATATGGGTTGTGGTTGACTGACTCACCAAGACATCTCATTTCATCGCTATTCGGGAAGATCTCTCGTTTGAACAACTTGCAAAGTTATATGTGAAGGAAGTGGTGAGACTGCACGGTGTTTCACTCTCAATTGTCTCTGACCGTGATCCAATGTTCACATCTAAATTCTAGAGGAGTCTTCAACATACTTTGAGTACTGAATTAAATTTCAGCACGACCTATCACCCCCAAACTGATGGCCAATCTGAAAGGACTATTCAGACGCTTAAAGATATGCTAAGATCCTGCTCTCTTGACTTCAAAGGTGGTTGGGATCAGCATCTCCCATTGGTTGAGTTCTTATACAACAATAGCTTCCACTCGAGTATTCATATGGCTCCATATGAAGCTCTATATGGAAAGAGATGTATAACTCCAACCTGTTGGGATTAAGTTGGATAAATAAAGCTACTTGGACCCGATCTTATTCAAGAGATGACAGAGAAGGTTCAAGTCATCCAGAAACACCTCAAAGCTGCTCAAATTCAGCAAAAGAGCTATGCTGACAACCATCGAAGGGACTTAGAGTTCGACGTTGGAGATAAAGTCTTCCTTCGAATATCTCTATTGAAGAGAGTCATGTGATTCGGGAAGAAAGGGAAGATAAGACCAAGGTATATTGGCCCATTTGAGATCCTTGACTGCATAGGAGTTGTGGCCAATCGTCTTTCACTTCCACCAAATATGGATCGAATTCATGATGCTTTCCACGTATCACTCTTGAGGAAGTACATACCTGATCCCTCACATGTACTAAACTTAGAGGTGGTGCAGTTGGAAGATTATCTCTCCAATGAGGAGCAGCCAGTAAAGATTCTGGATCGGAGAGATAAGGTTCTACACAACAAGACAACCCATCTTTTCAAATTGTTGTGGAGGAACCATATGTTTTATGAAGCAACATGGGAACTAGAGGAAACAATGAAGGAAAAGTACCCACAACTATTTTTGTCCTAGAATGTAAAATGAAATTTCGAGGGTGAAATTTCTTAAGGGGGGAAGAATGTAACGACCCAATGTTTTTAATGGAAATTACATTCTTATAAATATTCCATAAAATCACATAATAATGAACTACTAAGTGATAAGTGACCTTAAAACATAATTTTTTCACTTCTATGTTTGGATTTTCAAAAATCCGGCATACACAGTTGTGTTCAAGATGTTTTTTGGAGTCTAATAAAACAAAAATAATTTTTGGTGAATAGTAACCTACCCTAATGAATAGTAACATACCCTTATGAATAGTGATATACCCTAATGAATATTAACCTCACCTATGGTGGTATAAAAATAATATTCAAGTTGGAAGTACGATATACCTATATTTTAGAATGAGTTAACGAATGTTTTAAAACTGGTTTTGATAATAAATTATTATTTTTATTAAATATTAAAATAATCATATTTAGAAAACTATTTTTAAAAAATGGACATCGTTTTTGGATTATACACGTCAAAAAATGGGTAGGGTGATTTTTTGGGATTTTTCTGAAATACTTGAATTTCTGATGAATAGTAGAATCTGATAATTCACAATAAATGCTAAATATTGGATTAATTGAGTCATCGATGATGTTCTGCTGATGTAAGCCCACTTGGTTCAGGATCACATGATAAAATCACTATTCTTGGTCATGGAATACTTACTATTACTTGTCTTGGGAAGAAATAACAAATTAATGATTATTATATTAAGAAATCCCTCCCCTCCTCCACTATAAAAACCCCCCTTCACTCCCTCTTCTCTCCACTCCTCTCAAACTCCAAGACTTCTCTAAATTCTGCCCAAATATCTCCCCAAGGTTCTCCCCCACGTAAAAAATCTCTCAGCCTCCTCAAAATACCAACACCTCTCCCCTTAAGAGGTTCTCAAAGGAGGAAGTCACAAGAGGTAAATTCCTCTTCCCAAATTTCTTCTTTTCTTTTAAGTTCTTTTCTTTTTTATTTTCTTTACTCAACTCCTTTCACCATAATAGTATGATAAATCCAGTAGCATAGATTTACTGGAATGTCTTCATGCTATTGGTATATTTTATTATCTTCTCCCCTTTCCCCACCCTTTTATTTGAAAGAAATGAAAGTATCGTTTGAGATGTGGTAATTTAACACATTCAAGGACAACAGTTTATCGATTTCTATTATTATCTTTAATTATGGTCATGAAACCATTTGTGTTATGGTTGAACCAGATTATTATATATTTAATATATCCTATTTTTGGTTCTGTAATCTTTGGGTACAAATGGAATTAAGTTATAAATCAAAACACATTCTTTGTAATCAAATCCTCCGATCAACAAAAACGGTTATCACTATGGTTATATATGTATAATAATTAAACTTCACTCTAAGTAAACTAATTAAAATTAAAACCATGTAATCTCTTGGATATGAACTAAAGAATATAACTTCAATTCTAGACAACCACTTTCATCTAGCATATAATCCAAACTTGAATATAAGTGAACCGATCTTTAAAGCCAAGTAAACAAATGAGCTCGAACAATGAAATTGAACCTTATAACTAATAAAAAAGGATTTGAATGAACTAAAAAGGGTTAAAATAAATACATTACATATAGAAGAGGTTATGGACTTATGAATTAATAATCCTAATTTGTTTATTCAGGTCATTAATAACAAGTGCAGAACACCATCGGATTTAAGGTAAGGGATCCTCTCCTTTTCTCTCTTAATCAAGATTGTCCTCTATACTATGAATTTATATGTGTACTAGAAAATGATGGGGTATGTTTAAGAACCTCCCCCATACTTCCTTCTAGATTTATAAGTGATTAGAAACCCCATTTCTCTCTCATCAATCCCTCTTGGTCACACCCGACACCATGTCGATAAAATCGTAACGAATTTTACCCGAACCTTCATTGTTCTTTCAGGTTGCCTTATCTTTCTTTCAAAATGGTGTTATATTATCTATCTGTTTGAGTCTTATGAATTCTGGTTAGTTATACAAGATTATTATATCAAGACCCTTTCATCACATTCTTTCGGGGATATACATGATTTTGAAAGATTCCCTCCATAGAACTTTCCGATAAGCCAACCTGTTTTAAGGGGACTTCCCAAATTTTTTCCAAAATTTCAAGTTCACGCTATCCTCTGTTTTAAGACACCATTGTCTTTGTAAAATCAGTATTTTTATTAAGAAAACCTTCTTGGTATAATTCTGGTTTTATATAAAAGAATTTCCTCTTTACTATTTTAAAAGCTCTATAATATTTTCCTTAAAACCGCCCAAAAATGTTTTAATGCTAATGTTTCTAAAATACATTTCTCATATGTTGTCACTTATGTTTGACACCACTTACCATGTTATATGTCTATTTTACCCTATGAATGTCCATTTATTTTCTAATTCTTTCCTTACATGGACACTTTCATGTTACGCCCATTGGTTATGATTCATGTCATGATTGTGGTACCCAATTATTTCCATGGGTACCCTTATGTTTATGTATGGTGTTGATTATGTATGATTGTATATGTGGTAAACATATTTATGTGGAAATAATATTCATGAATATTTTGATATTGGTGTGCCCAGATATCACTCCAATGCATTGGGTAAGGATAAGTCCCATGAGATGCGATGTGAAATGGGATTGGCGGTTAGCCTTGACCCGTACTGAAATGGGAAACGGGATTAGCGGTTAGCCTTGAACCGTACTAAAGATATGACTTGTGATTCTGCTACATTTATGTGATTCCATGTTTATATGATCTCATGCTTATATTAAATGATTTCATAAGTTTCGTGCTTTGGATATCGTTATGTCATGCCTCTTAACTCATGTGCTTGAGATGTATCCTTATGTTCATTCCCTTACTGGGAATTTTTAGCTCATCCCTTTGTTCATGTGTTCCTCAGGGTACCCTATGCAGATGTAAGGGATCAAAGGAAGTTATAAGCTCATTATGGAGATTAAATAAAGAAGTGTTTTTTTGTCCCCATGTTTTATGTTATATGTACCTAGTCTTCCAAGACACTAGACTTAACGATCCTTGGCTTGTACTCTGATGATTAATTATACTTAAAATAATGAAATGTTTTATGTAAAAGGATTGGTTTGCTATACATTGGGTAGCTTTTCATACATATATTGGGTGGTCAACGAAGTATCGTTGACATTGCCCCACAATCTCCATTTAAATTCTTTCCATTTTTTGCCAAGATTTTTCAATGTCCACTTTCGTGCTATCACATCAGCAACCGAAAATTGGAAAAACATATGTACACAGAAATTCATTTTGAAAATATTAATAACATGACATTCAATTACACCATAATGTATTAAAATTACCTTTATTTGGGAATAAAAAACTTCAATTTTCCAACTTGCAGTCATATGTCTCCAATCATCATATGAAATAGGAAGGGAAATGGGATCTGCGGCCAGCTGGCCTAAAATCTGGCCAAGTAATCTTGCGGTGTCATTCGTAGGGACCCCATATGAATCAAATGGGACAACTATCTTCTCTCCGGTCATATTCCATACATCTGAACATTTTATATTTTTCTCTACTGTTGCATTGTCTCCATCTTTAATTAACAAACAGTTAGTATAAAAAAGGGCAATAAATTTATTAATATTAAAATTTGTACCTATAATAGTCACCCTCCAGTATCCTCATGAAGAACTAGAAGTGGCGCGCCGCTCACCCACTGTTGAGGCTTCTGAAGCGGGAGGCGAAGACTGAGCTGCTGAAGGGAAACTCACAGAGGGTGTGAGAGATGGGGCAGGGGGAGATGGTGAAGGGGGGCAAGCAGATAGTGTCTTAGATGTCGTAAGGAAGGAGACAGATGGATCTCCATCTATCTCAGTGGTCGATGAAACAATATATTGCTTCCTCCTTGGCATTCCTATCATTTAATCAAATAAAATTAATTTCATAACATATATTTCAAAAAAATTATGCAGAAAAAAAATTAAAAAATATAACAGATGCACAGTACTAACAAACAAAATATACATAACAAGGACAATGAATTTTTGCACAAATGAAATAAGTGGTTGCTAAATGAATGCATAACTATACATACAATAATTTTCTCTTTCAATCATGTCGGTTTCCTATTCTATTACTTCATCCACTTCATTCATCCTTGTTAGACTAATATTTTTAATATCATGGTGGACAAATAATTCTGATTCTTGTTGTTGATGAGATTCAATGTCAGAGGTCAAATATTCTACTTCATCACCCATATCATACAAATATTTTTGTTTTATGTGAGCAACTACACTCCGCCCTTCATCCACAACATCATTCACATAATATACCATTTTTCTTGCGATGATAAGATATATGGATCATGCAGTTCACGATCACCAACATCCATCAAGAAAGAGAAGTTCACAAAAGTAAATTTCAAAGAATCTCTTTTAACACCTCCGATAATATCGACCCAATTTCATTTGAATGAAATAACTGAAAAATTCTTGTGGTAGTTTAATTAAAGAATATCGGTCAACTTTCCATAGTATCCCACTTCATCAAATGTAAATATACCACTATTCTATGTTTTAAATCCCACTTCTTGATTGACTGTACGAAATCTAAATCCATTCACATTGTAAGCGTCAAACTTTCTAACTTGTTTTAGAGGACCTCGAGCAAGAAAGTTCAAATCTTTTGACAACTCTGCTCGAGTATCAGTATTCATGATCTGAAAAAACAAATATACTTTATTATAATTACAAAATATATGTTTCAACCTAATATTCATATTTATTGCAATATTTATGAACTTACACATTGTGAAAACCATTCTACAATCTCTTTATTAACAGCTTCTGTTATATCTTTCTCATTTCATGTCCGACCTCTCATTCATCTCTTTGTTTGTATCATCAACTCTTCAATAAATGGATCTTCATTTTCATTATTCAGCAACACATATCTATGTGCCTGTAATAATTCCATTTCTGTCAGTGTAACATTTGAGGTCCTCCCAACTGATCGGCCAATAGTAGGAAATATTTTTGATTTACTATGTATTTGAGATTGAGTTGATGTGTCGTAAACACGTCCAACTCAATTAAATCTTGTCTCAATATCAACCAAGTATCTAGAACAAAAGGTAAGACACTCTTATGCCAAATAGCCTTCAGCAATAGAGCCTTCTGGTTGAGCTTTATTTCTCACGTATGATTTCAAAAACCCAAGATATTTGTGAAATAAAAAAACAAACATAATTATGCATTAAATTAATTACCAAAAATTGTTTACTTAACTGAAAAACATATAAATAAAGTACCTCTCAATTGGATACATCTATCAATAATGAATGGGGCCTCTTAATTTATCTTCCTCAACCAAATGTATAGTTAAATTCATCATGATAGTAAAAAACGATAGAGGAAAGATCATCTCCATTGCACAAAGTTTCAATACAAACCACTCCTAAAGGTTGTCAAGATCAAATGGATGTAGATATTTCTCACATAGTTTCTAGAAAAATGTGTAGAATTGGAGTACAACAACAGTAAACTTTTCAGGTAATAATGTATGCAATGTCAATGGTAGTAATTGATGTAACAAAATAGGTGAATTGTGAATTTTCAATCCATGTAACTTACGATTTTTTAAGTCAACACACCTCGAGATGTTACTTGAATACCCATAAGATACTTTCACATGATTTAAAATTCAAAGGAATGTATCTTTATCTTTGTTTTTCATTGCAAAAATTTCTGGAGCATACTTTTCATTCTCAACTGGCCAGAGATCGCATTTTATGTTCATTACTTGTAAGTCTTTCCAAGCACTGAGATGATCCTTCAACTTTCCATGCTCATTAAGTAATGTGAAGATCAAATTGTCACATAAATTCCCCTAAATATTCATCACATCAATATTATGCCGCGATAAATTAAATTCCCAATACGAAAGTTTGAAGAATATAATTTTTTTATTCCATTGTTGCATTCCGATTTCACTTGACGATGCACTTCGAACTCGTTTCCCACTATCATTCAAATAATAAACCTTCCCAAATTCTGTTTCAACTTTTCCAAGTTTTGTCAATATTTTAGAACCACTTAACAACTTTGGAGGTGGTCTGCGATCAATGAAACCATTAAATTTTGATCTGTTCATCTGAAATCTATGAGATGCATCGAGAAATATTTGATGGCACAAAAAGCACCATTTTCTACTATGAGGTAGCCATTTGGGATCAAAATCAATGTTACAAATAGGACAAGCTAAACCCATGTAATTGTTCCAACCAGATAAATTTCCAAGCCCAGGGAAGTCATTAATTGTCCACATTAAAGCAGCATGTATTTTGAACATTGTTTTAGAAGAAGAATCAAATGTCTCAACACTGTTGCTCCACAACTCCTATAATTCTTCAATTAAAGGCTGAAAATATACATCAATATCATTTCCATGCATTTTTTTCTAATAATAACCATCTAAATGATAAAAGAAGTTTGTTTCATACACATCCACAGAGGCAGATTGTAAGGGATCAAAATAACTGGACAAATGCTATAACTGGTACTCAAAGTCCCAAATGGGTTGAATCCATTAACAGTTAATCCAAATCAAACATTCCTAGGATTAGCTAAGAAATATGGATGTAATGAATCAAATGTCTTCCATGATTTTGAATCTCATGGATGTCGCATTAACCCATAATTGTTATTATCTACAGAATTCCACTTCATGTGTTCGACGGTTTTCGATGACATGAATAATCTTTGCGATCAAGGATTTAAAGGAAAGTAACGCAAAACCTTTTTAGGTGTGTTACTTTTCTTCTTCTTCATGGAAGTATGTTGATTCAGACTTCCAACATCACCCATTGACTTTCATCTAGAAGAACATTTTTTTTGAATCCTTCCTACTTGAATCCTCTTTCCAATAAAGCATACAATCATTGGGATATGCATGTATTTTTGTATATAATTCAAACCAAGCTTGTTAACAATTTTTTTCATATCATAAAAAGACTCGGGGATGTTTTCTTCAAGAAATTCATCACGCAACAATTCCAATATCATGGACATTGCCTTATTTTTAATTCCACGTAGACATTTGATATGGTACAACTTCATCAAAAAAGAAAGTTTTGAATATTTCAAACATCCACTATACAACTCTTGATTTCCATAGTCAACTAAAACATGAAACATATTTTTCTCAGTGAAGTTTTCTCTTACATTATTCTCCACATAATCAAGAGGATGATCAACTGATATGTTACGATCTTCATCTGGTTGTCCTAAATACTCAAAAACACCACTTGTCACATTGCTATTTATAGCACCCTCATCTTGTTGTTCTGATATGTTTTTATGTTGATGGTGGTGTCTTGAAATTCCAAATGCATTATTTATAAGTTTTTTCATTTCATTTCCCATTGTCTACGTAGTTGGGAGCTCATTCTGTGTATTAACATCATTGCTCAACCTTTCAGTAACGTTCGATTCTCCATGCCAAATCCAACACAAATATTGACCAGGGAATTGCTTCAATATTAAATGTTCATAAACTTAATCTCTCTTCAACCATCTTATAAATTTACATTTAGGACATGGACACCTAATTATCCCTTCAATGTATCAATTGGAAATTGAAAAATCTAAAAACTCCTCCAAACCCTTAACATACTGAGGTGTGTTCCTCGGTAATGTGATCCAACATTTATCTATGTATATCATAATGTGCCTACACAATATTAAAAAAATTAAAACACATAAATATTAATAAATAGGGAAATAGATTAATATATACTAGTTGAAAAAATATATAAATATGTTAAATATTTGGAAAAAGTCTAGGATTAGATAAAAAAATCCTCAAAGACTTTTTCCTAATAGCCCATGGTAACTTAAGGCACTTTAAGATGATATCTGGCCAATAAATTTCTCATAATAACCTATTAAGTATCAAAAATACTATCACATGTCTACCAAGACATCCCAAACTATATAGAAATTTCAAAGAAGAGGCATGATTGCCTTTGATACCAATTTGTCACAAACCAACCTAGATAACCTGCCTAAGGGGCATATTATATGGTTTCTATGTAGATCACAGATTTCATGGATGAATAGATACATAAAAAGAAATAAGAATGAGGTGGAGAAAATAGATGAATATTATATTTTTGAATATATTCATGTGTGATAAAGGATATAGATGGAGGAATCATGGAGGAAGGGAAATAGATGTTGGGATGACGGGAAAGTGTCAAAGGTGGAGCTAGAGGAATTGATGTAGGGATAAAGATATAGAATGTTTTTTCATATGTTAGAAAAATCACCCAATTAAAATTATTCATCTATAAACGCACCTTATATTAGTTATGTAAGAATGAAACCAGAACCAAATGTATTGATCCATCACTAGTAAGGATAATTTATATTATCATGGGCCAATGAGCCCGTATCCGAGTGGTAAGGGCTCCTGCTTGGCATCCAAGAGAACCGGGTTCAAAACCGGGTGGAGGAAAATTTATGGGGTATTGTAGCAGTACTGTAGCAGTTATTGTAACAGTACTATAGCAGTCACTGTAGTAGTTACTGTTCGGTACTGTAGTAGTTGGAACTATTCACCCGATTTGGGCCTTCGGGCCACCGGTTTTGGCCTACGGGTCTCCAGGGACTTTGGGCCATCAAAGGCCTTCGGGCCATAGGGCCTTCGGGTCATGTAAACCATGGAGTAGCCCAGTTCACACAGAATAGGCCCCAGAAGAGGATCAGAGCAACCTGAGTAGCAGCCACCAGATGCAGAGCTAATCGGATTGAAAGAATGAGAGGGTATGACAGCCGCCATCGGGACCAAGCACCGTGCAACTTTGTACGGGGCAATGCTAGCCGATCAGCAATGCAAGGTGGGGATCTAGGTGATCAATGACGTAGAAATATGGGGAGGGGTAGTTCAAGTGGGCTGGGCCTACGGGTCATGTATTGGGCATGGTATGCCTCTGGGACTTCGGGTCATGTATTTCGGGTTTGTCGGGCCTTGTGCCTTGGGCCTTCGGGTCATGTACGGGTTCCCCTTAAACCCTTAAAAGGGGAATTATCTATAATAGAAATAAAAAATAAGGACTTCGGGCCATTCGGGCTATATTATCATGGTGTTCTATAGAAAAATTTAGGTTAACATGACCATTTTATTAACTAGAGTAACATCTATCAAAATACATGGTTCAATATAGACATGCACATTGTGTATTTATAAGTATAAGACATCCATTTTGGGTAGTATACTCAGTAGGCCAATTTTTGGTGATTTAATGCAGTTTGTATAAAATTCCTACCAAAATAACATCAAATGATTTTATTATTATATTGTCTATGTAATTTGAGTGGAAAAATATATCCATTCAATAAAAATCCTCAAGGTAATTGACTATGTTTCATAAGAGGTCAGATAAATGTAATTATACAGAGACACACATTGTATAAGAAAGATAAAACTAACATGATATGGTTTTATATTCAGAACATATGTTATATTTTATTGTTTTTGAATATAAAATTAATATCCTATATAGAGTACTATGTTTAAACTAGTCATGATTAACCACTCCATATGAATTCAATAAAGGATTCCAAATTGAGAAATTTACTTCTTTGTTTTGTTTTCTTCTCAAATTGATGTATTATTATTGGCGGGTATTCAATATAATCTATTCATGGGTGAATAAAAGTGGTAATAATAAGGATTTTTTTATACTATTTCCCCATGCTTTAATTTATTGATAGATCAAAATTTAATTTCTCACTTCTGAGTAGAGAAAGAAAAATATTGGGCACAATTAACCATAATATAAATACCATTAGAAAATCCATGGCCATGTTAGAGGTTATGATAATCTAGAACAGTTATTAAAAGAATAAATAAAGAATTAACACTTGATATCAGAATGCATGGATCCTAATTTTTTCTAATTTCATGATATAAATTTATAATATTAGACATAGAATAACTATAGGATTTATCTCGTATTGTCATTTGATCTGGAACTCTCTCATGTAGTGAAATCAGGTCACTTATGGGAAGTCAAGCGTGCCACCTCATATTACATAGGCTTCTAACTAGATGCAAGGGTGTGATGATACATCATGGGTACTATACCCCTTTATGTATAATTACAATATAGTGGAAATAAACAATATAAATAAATACCATTTTAATGGAAATAGATGAAAGATTACGACATACTACTTGGAAGAAAAAGGATGAACCAATAAGAAATTAAAAATAAATAATTTAATCACATGATAAAATTTATCAAAATGGAAAGATAAAGGTAATACAAATAAAAGAACAATCTTACAAAAATAAACTCAAAATACCCTGGTCCCGAGCCCCATGTCGGTCTCATCTCCAAGCTTTATCCTACCTAATAAGAAAGAATAAACAACAAGGTCCATGTACCTTGTCCAATCCTATGTCTATATAATATTCTCTACCACCAATTGGTGGCCTAAATATAGTGTTAGTACAACTCATTAGGTTGACACCATCGTTTCTAATCAAAACTAGTCTGATAATAAGTTCATGTAATAAGCCGATAAATAGGTCTATTAATTAAGAAATAAATACAATATTACTATAAACCTACTTCATAACCATTCCAAAAGATCTTTGAGAAAGTATGAAATCCATTCCAACCATCACCATAGAACCATGGAATGATAAAATGACTGGGAAAATATCATTGTATATGCATTTCAACATCATGTATAATCCCTTTAGATAATCATTTCACCGTCCCGAACATATCCATCTCTATAAGAAGTTTGGTATATAGTCATATCCTTTTATATAATCATTACAATAGGAAATTAATCCAATCCCCCTATATAAGCATTGCAACATTAAACTAGTCCAATCTCTCTATGAATGCATTAAAGAGTGAATGTGTGCCTAGACTTGTATATAATAATTACAAAATAAAACTCAAAATAGGTCACAACATTAAGCATATCACAATATTATATCATAAAACTCAATGATTAATTATAAAAATTACCATATGTCTTTCAATTTAAAATTCATTTTCATAACAAATTATTGATAGTAATTTCTATTAACAACAATCTATTACCAAATTCACGTTATATCATGAAATCACCTAGGTTTTTATATCATGATAAACACACTTTAATCAATTTTTCAATTCGTTATTAATCAATGATATCCACACCCATGAGTATCCACAAGTTCGACCACAATAACATTTAATCTAAAGGCATCCAAGGAATAATCCCACCCATGATTTATAATCATTAATCATTCAATTAATTAATGTCAACATTGTTCTAGAAAAAATTATTATACCACACATCATTAATAATTAAACATACCATTAGGATTGGACTTAGACTACCTGTATTTTTTTGAGAGATCAAACCAACTCTATTAAAGAAAATGTTATGGAATTTTATTTACTTAAAGTAAACTTAGATAAATATAGTTTATGCAATATAATTGGTGGATATGTTTCAAATACATTTTAAGGAGAAAATACTACCTAAGATGAGAATCATCTAAGTGACGAGGTGGCAAGGCAGTGAGGTGGCGAGGGGCTAGGAATTCGGGGGTCACACGGGGGGGGGGGGGGTCTCTTGGGGGTTCAGGGGGAGAAGATGGGTCACGGGGGGTGGGGCGAAGTTTTGGGGTTGAAAAAAAAAGTTTTGGTGGTGGTTTATAAAAAACCACCTCTAAATCATTAACAAAAAATTTAGCGGCGGTTTAGTAAACCGCCCCTAAAAATTTCCTCAAAAAGCTATTAATGTTGTACTGAGACTTGTATAAATTTTATTGTATGAGTGTATTTAAAAACTAACATATCCTATTTTTTAAAATTTGACCATTTGGTTCCATTTTTCCTTGAAATGACTTTATATTATATTAAATTTAATTGTATTTACAAGAGTCTCACTCCCCTCAATTATAAAAAGACCCCTCATATTACCACTTATACACCCACTTTATGAACTTTAGATTGACCAAGATCTTCCCAGATCACTTTACAAAACTTTTATCCACAACCTATAACTTTTAGTCTCTCCAAAAGATGAACCCATAAAAGATTAATATAATATTCAAAGGAGGATACCCAATGAAGAGGTAATCAACTTAACTAGGTTCTTTCAAGTTTCATTATTTTTCCACCACATCCAAAAATTCTATAACCATCTAAAAATAACTAAATTGGTACCATTAGTGTACTAAAATTTTATTATGTTGATATAAAAATCATTATCTACCTCTATTCCATCCAATGTAAAAATTAAAACACTGCTCACGTATACATGCATGAAATGACCAATTTTATTTTTCATCACCCCCTCGCATGGATGGTTATTATAACACCTCTAGTTTTTGGTATTTACTATTTTATTATGTATATTTATGTTTTATAATACTTGGGTTTAGCTTTAGGAGTTTCAAGATGATTTTGGTGTGTTTTTAAGGGTTTTTAATGGTATAAGTTTTGAGAATGGTTATGTGAAATCATGCATTGTCTCCAAGAAACCATGCAAGGATGTTTTGGGAGTCACTATAAAGGTGCTTGTTTTGGAAAAATATATATAGGTTCCAGGTGAAACTTTGTGCATGGTGGCAGATAGAAATACATATTTGGAACACATTTTTTCGAACTGTGTGGACTAACCATGAAAGGTGGGGGTTTGAAGACAATGGAAAGTGCATGGTTTGAAAAATTTTGCTGCCAAACAGTGTGATGATAATTAAATGATCTTAAATTTAGATTTTAACTTAGTTTTCCACCCCTAAACCCTCATTATTCTCCAATTATATTATGATATCAAAATCCTCTCATCTTCTAGGCATACTTGGAAATTACCTTTAATCTAGAGGATGATTTTAATGAAACAAGGTGTTTTAGATCTTCAGAATAAATGGTAAGTCCTTTTTCTTACTTATTTTTTCTAGATCTTATCATATTCTCTCATGTAATAAATTATATATTCTGTTGTAAATAGATATATGTCCTATTATGTTTATTTTAATGATATATTTTTGATATCAATGAATGAGAGAAGTTTCAAGGCTGGATCTAGAGGTTTCATGTGTTGTTCCTCATTTTCCATAACTATTGTAAGGTAGGTAGCTTCTATCCCACACTAATTATTCTAGAAATTGAAGGCTTGATGATTTAATAACTCTATATTTATTTTTTGGAAAAACATTTTTGTTTTAGAACTAAGCTTTTAGTTTTGAATTGATGTAAAAAAGGTGTTTGATAATTTTCTTGAAAGAGAATGGTTTTCCAAAGATTTGGTTTTTGTTGAGAACTTAGCATGTGTGGTCGGTGTGAGTTCATGAAATTTCATTTTAGTGGATTGTTGGTTTATACTTGGGGTCAGTTCCAAAGTATAATAACATATATTTTATTAGGTGATAACTTGGTAATGGGATGGGTCAGTTCTCATGATTATTGGGACTGTTGTTGGGTGTTCATGGGTGTGTGTATTATGGAATAGTGATTCCAAGTGGTTATGGTTTTGGAAAGTTATTTAATTGATTTATTATGGAAATTATTAAACTGAATCTATTTATATTTTATGTATATATAAATTTGATATAACTTTCTCTTTTTCAAATTGGCGTGTGTTTAGAAGTCTTTGGTGATTACCTATTGAATTTTAAACTCACCCCCTTCTTGGGAACTTTGGTACATTTGTAGATGTTGTGTACCAAGATATAGGTAAAGGCAAGGTGTTGTACTTCTCTAATGATGCATTATGATGCAGTGCGATTGGGGCTTGGATTCAGGTCTTAGATCTTCTTTGGGTTATCATTTTATTAATTTCACTTTAGTTCCTTCAGTTTTATTTTCCTTTTTTAGTATTGTACCTTTTTATTCCATTTTTTACTCTGATGTTACATTCTAGTTTTAGTTGAATTATATTTATTTACATGAATTGTATAACCTTGTTTTTATTTAACTCTTATTCATAAGGTTGTTCATGTTAAAGGTAAAATCATCCCTCAATGATCTTGTATTCCCTTGTAACTTGTTTCCAACCTTTGGTGTCCTGGGGACATCTCCTAAGGTTAATAGCACCTCTGACCCAACCAAGCCAATGGTTTGGAAGGGGATGTTACAAATGGTATTAGTTTTAGTTGGTCTTTCATCTTGGAATGGTAATAGGGAGATATGAATGTGAGAACTTGAAATTTATATCATAAAATCTAACCTCTTTATGCTAAACTTAAATTTTCCAAGGTGGTCTAGGTATAAAAGGTGTTCTAGGATGCTTTTAGGTGTGTTTTCCTATAACCGTCATGGGTTAATCCAATGAGTGTAGCATATCATGCATTAGTAATGATACTTCCTACTAGGACTGCATTTTTCATAATGTTTTTTATGATTTTTTTGGAAATTGGTTATGATTATTTTTGTGTGACATGATTTGAAATATTCTAATCATTTAGTTTCAAGTGAGTGATACCTAAGTGGTGTTTCATTCTATCTTTAGAAATAATGGAACCAATTTAATAAATAGGTCACACATAGGAGGAATGGATGGGAAGATAAATATAATTTTCACTTTCATGGGAACCCAAAGTAAATAAAAGTGAATCTATCATTTTATATATTGTAGGATCTTTATATGTAGTGGTGTGATATTATTATCCAGACTAAACAGGACCCAAACCTATTATGGTGAGTATTTTAGGAGTTCCTCATCAAAAAATTATATCCCCACACCTAAAAAATCATAAGGATGATATATTTATTTAACATGAATCAGGAAAATATATCTAAGAAATAGTATGAAACTATGTTCATTAATCTAATTCATTTTACTCATAAGATTTATTCTAGTGAGTACTTAAAGGAAAGGATATTTGAGGTTAGGCTACGACCTGACATACACTCCAAGTTGGTTGAATTATGTATTGAAAACTATATGAAGGTGGTGAAAATGGAAATAGTAGTAGGAAAGGATATCTTGGAAAACTATATTGGGGAAAACACTTTTATCTATATAGGTACAAGTAGGAACTCCAGCATGGGGAGAAATCGTAAGATGGAGAATTATTATCAAATAAGAAAAACACCATAAAACAATTCAGTTGGTTTAATATACTTTCCACCTTATTGTGGTAATAATCTTGGATTTTTTTAGTTTATATATTATAATTATATTAAGTAAGAATGAATGACACCCCTATATAAATGTAGAAATTGGGGAAAATTGGGACATTTAAAACATTATTTTATAGAGTCTCTGGGGATAACTGATGAAAATTGATTGAACATGTCCCTGGATTCTTATGCTCATATGTGTTGATCAAAATGAAATGGTAATTAACCTCAGAACTGAGAGACCCATGGTGAATCTCATATCACATTAACACCTCAACAATCCTCACAACCATAGAAAATAAATAAATAGTTTTCAAGTGCACCTAGTTAGCGGTTGTATGGTGATGAGAAAATGATCATGGAGGATCAATCTGGTCCTTCGATAGTGTGAGGTAATAGTCTCTTAAACTCCACTCTCATAAAATCTTTGTTTGATATTGGTGAATCCCATTATTTATATTTTATCGTGTTGTGGATCATATGGTATTACATGTTAAAATGATGCCTCATGTCCTAAAACTTCAAATACCTATCTGACAATAAGATTGTCAAGCCTTTAAGTATCCATCATGTTCTATAAAAATTTATGAGGTTGAGTTTTTTTGGGGATTTCTATATTCTTGAGATGGAAATATTTGACCTAATTTTGGGAATGGATTGGTTAATACGATTCAAATACCACACTGCTAGTTTTTTCTAGAAAGTTATTTTCACATATTTGGATGGTGTTGATCATATTTTTAAGGAATATTAGGATGTGAATGCAAGAATAAAAGGACATTTAGTACCAGTGTATGAGACTATCTATTACCAGTTGGCTGAAGTTACTTTAGAAAAATTTGATGTAATCAAACATAGAGATATTCCAACCATCGTCAACCAATTTCTTGATGTCTTTCCTAAAAAAATTTCTAGTTTGACACCCAAAAGAGAGTTATAATTTACGATTTATCTCTAACAAGGGAATAGTCCTATTTAACTTCTATCATATAGGATGGAACCAACATAATTAAGGTAATTGAAGGTTTGGATGTAAAATTTGGGAAGAAAATAATTTATTCAAACTACTATATCTCTATGGGAAGAATCAGTTATTTTGTAAATGATTCGGATAGAGCTCTTTGGATTTGTGTAGATTATCATAAGCTAAAGTAGGTTATGATAAAGAATCGATATCCCACTCCATGAATTGGTAATTTTTTTAATCAATTGAGGGGATCCCAATAGTTCTATAAGATTTATTTATGATCAGGTTATCACCAACCTCAAGTTTGGAAGGAGGATATTCTTAAGACATCTTTCAAGAGTCTTTATGGTCATTATGAATATGTGGTTATGCCCTTTGGTATTATAAAAGCACCATCGGTGTTTATGGAATTGATGAATCAGATGTTTTAAAGGTATATTTATTCCTTTATGGTGGTATTCATCGATGATATTATCGAGTATTCTATGACTAAGGTCAATCATGAACAACACTTGATAATACTGTTGGGTATCTTGTAGGGAGATCAATTTCAGGTTAAGATTTAAAAGTGTGATTTTTGGATATAAGAGGTATTTTTCCTTATCTAGGTAATTTCTAAAAGAGTATTCTTAGTGGATCTTGAAAAGGTATAAATTTTTATCCCTCATAAACCACAAAATAATTTATTTGAGATATGTATTTTCCTCGAATTAGCATAGTATCACCAAAACTTTTTTCATGAATTTTAATGACTTGCCTCTCTAATGAAATTATTTATAAGAAAAGGCATTCCTTTCTAATAGATTTATGAGGGTCATAAATATTTTCAAGAGCTTAAGGTTAAGCTTATATCGGCACCAATACTTACATTTTCATGGGTAGGATGAGTATATGTGTTCTATTATGATGCATTTAGATCTAGTTTGGGATGATTTATCATGTAGGGAGATTATGTTGTAGCATATGGGTCAAGGTAGTTATATGTATATAATAATATTGACCTAACATTTGATTTAGAGTTAGTTTTCATAGTCCATGGCTAAAAAACTTGGCATCATTATATCTCTTGTTGAGAGGTTTATAGTATTTGCAAATTATAAAACTTGAAACATATCTTCTCATAGAGATATTAGATTCTAGGGAAATGAATATGGGTGGAATAATTTTAGATGTTTGACTTTGAATTGATTTATACAGTGAGTAAAGGAAATTTTGTGGCTAATGTATTGAATAGGAAGTTATATAGTCATTTCCATGAAGAGGCTTCATATTAGTGGAAATTCATAATGGTTATGGTTGATATGCATCTAGATTGTGCTGAACAAGGTGATGTGGTGGTTTTAATTTTAGTTTCTATTATTCATAATTTAATTGGGTAGGTTAAAGATTCATGGGAATCAGATCCTGAATGTCTTACCATAAGGTCAAAACTCAATGGTGGGGACACAATTAAAGGATGGACAATAGATGGTGGATCTTTGTTTTATATTAGAGATCAGATTGTGGTTCCTCTAAACTTTTAGGAATAACTCTATTCTGTCTACCACCATGTGAGATGGTATATTCATCCTAGAATTAAAAATATGTATAGGTTGATGCGAGAATAATTCTAGTGGGATGGCATTAGAATGAGGGTGGTGGGGTCTGTCTCGAGATTCCATGCTTGTTATTATGTCATTGCGAAACACCAATGTCTAGCTGGTATGTCAAAATCATGAACAATACCCATGTGGAAATGGGAATAGATTGTTATGGATTTTGTTCTAAGTCGACCAAGAACAGTTCGGAAATAAGATATCATATGGATGATTGTGGGTCAGCTCACTAAGTCGGCACGCTTCATCCCTATTTTTTAATCTCATATGGTTAAAGACTTGAAAAATATCTACATTTGAGAAGTTGTAATGCTGTATGGAATGCCTATTTCAATTGTGTCTAATCAAGAACCCAATTTTACATCTTGATTTTAGAAGTCCTTATAGCAATCCCTTCGAACCCAGTTGACTATGAGCATGGATTATCATCTTCAAATGGATGGACAGTCCAACCAGATGATCCAAATGTTGGAATACATGCTTAGAGAACGTATTGTGGATTTTGGAGGTTCATGGGAGATCATATATCATTAGTGGAGTTCCCATAAAATAAAAATTTTAAGGTCTCAATACATATAGATCCTTTCAAATCTTTGTATGGGAATCCTTGTCATTCTCTAATTTTTTAGGTGAAAATGGGTGAGACTTCACTGATCATACCTAGACTTGTACATGAGATGACACAAAAGATTCAGATGATTAGAAAGAGGATGGTAGAGACTCAGAGCCATTAGAAATCAGATGTAGATCTTCAGTGGTGACCATTATCATTTGATGTGGGTGATCATGTTTTCTTGGGAGTCTCTCTATGGCAAGGGCATTTTAGTTTGGGTAAACAAATCAAATTGTCCCATAAATACATTGATCCTTTTGAGATACTAGAACAAATTTATAATTTGGGTTATCAGTTGCCTTTACCACCAAATTTCAGCTCAGTATACATGTATTTCATGTATCTTAATTTAAGAAGTATCATCTTGATCCTTACCATGTTATTTTATAGGAACATGTTGATCATGAGTCAGATGTTATGTTAATTCATGTGCTGATACAGATTATGAATAGACAGTATAATATCTTATTTGGAAAATTTAGTTTTTTCTTATGATTCTTATGGAATAATGATCATATTCAGGAAGATGCATGGGAATGTGAGAAAGAAATGTTATAAAAATGGCCTGAACTTTTACAAAGCATCGAATATAACTAAATTTATGAGGACAGAAATACTAATAGTGGGAAGAATGTAACACCCATGGTTTCAGGTAATTAACCCTTTTATTATGTATTTTTATGTTATATAATACTTTGGTTGAGTTTTAGGAGTTTATAGATGGGTTTTCTATAGTTTGTAAGGGTGTACGATTTGAGAACAGTTAGGATAAACCATAAACTATCCTTAGGAAATCATGTGTAAGATCTCAGGTTTTTGTAAGAGGTATGGATCTTTTGAAATTTATTTTAATTCCATGGTTTTTACCTAATGTGAATTTCTAGTGAGGTTATAGAGGAAAAGAGGGTGTATGGGTCTTGTTCAGAGCCCAGATCCCAAGTTTTGTAGAAGATATAGAGTTTTCATGGTTAGTAGAAACCATGCAACCCATGACACATGGTTTGACTAAACCATGAAGAGCGTTTCAGTGGAAGGAATATAGTGTACAGTTTTCCCTAACAGTGTGACCTAGGCTACATGCCCATTAAAAAACTGTAGAGTTTTTTATAGAGGTAAATAGAAGGGTTTGTGAATGGTTTCAAAAACTATACACATGAGTCGTGCAAGGGAGGTCTTGAGACAGGGAGGTGCACATGGTTGGAGCATGGTTTGGCCAACTGTGAAACCCAATGCTTTTAGGTAAAATGACCATTTTTTACTTAAAAATTCTTATAAACTAATTTCCTTTCCCTCATAATTCCATAAAAAACCTCCTTCACTATTTAGTGAGCTTCTTAAGCCTTTCTCCTAGGCTTTGATCTGATTCCTCCATCTGACATCTGATTCAAGAGCCTTTTGTATCATTGAAATTGCACTAATGAGTTCTCTATTCATCTTGGGCCATTATTATTTTTTCTTCATAATAATAGAGTTATTTTGGTGAAATATAATATGACCTATTTTCAGGGTGTTCATATATTTATCCATTTTATTCTGATTTAGGTTGATTAATGAGATGATACTATATGAGTGTTCTACCATAGGTATATGGTAGGTAGTTTATACCTTTTCCCACAAATTATAGTTATTTTATAGAAATTTTCAGATGTGTTGCACACTGAACCTTTAGGAAATTTATCTTAAATTAATTTAAATGCCTTTATTAAATAATTAGAACCTTTATAGGTTTCCCACTTAGTAAGTTGATATGGTTGGAGGTTTTCAACCTCAACCTGGACCACCCACGAGGTGTATTTATGTATCTTCCCTATGAGTTACCACCCTGTTGGGTGTATGTGTGAGTTATCCTTCTTTCTGGGAGATGTAATTAATTAAATGAAATATTAGGAGAGATATTATTCCTCCTATTACATGTGTTTACTTATATTAAAATTATTAATTAGTTTAAATGGAAAATGTGGAATGAGTTGGATAAACTCATGGCTTATATATGATTATAAAATGATTAATGAGATGGTTATGATTGTATTGAATGTCATGGAAATTTCTAATCTAAGGATTAATAACTACATTGAATGTCATGGACATTACTACTCCATGGATCTAGGATTATGTTGTATGTCATAGACATTTATACTCCATACAGCCAGATTACATGGTATTCCTTGGATATTTCTACTCTTTATATATGTTCATTGGGTCTGACACTTGATTACATGGAATAGGATGCCTTAGAAATTTCTACTCCTTGGATCCATCCCATTTAGGTCTGACATTAGATTACTCAGCATAGGCTATAGTGGATGTTTATCATTCTTTAAATATGACCCTTGGTTATGATTTCTTATTTATAATGATCCTCGGTAGGTTTGATAGTATCAAATTTACATGTATCACTCCTTATAGATTTATATCACTGTTATATATTGCACACTTATTTATCTTATATACACATATTGGACTTGTTATAGCACCATTGGTGGTGGTTTACTGAGTGTTATCTCACACCCTATTTGGGCCATTGTTGGGTACAAAAACAGAATTCATGGATGTAAGTAGGGACCAGGGCAAGAATCTGTTTTCTGATGTTTGGATGATTATGCTTAGGAACAGGGGAGCACAAGACCGAGCTATGATCATGATGCTATCTAGAGACGGTTCTTTTTGGTATTTTTGTATTATTGCTACATGTATTGTACTGGATGAATGTTTCAATATATTTCCTACCTTTTTGTATAGAGACATTACATACTCATTTTATTTATGACACTTCCTTGGATTGGTTTATTATTACTGTCATATGAATGATATTTTCTATTTAGTTATTTGAATTGATTTATCTATTGAAAGATATGATTATACTACTATGATACACTTTGATTATGAGGGTATAGTCTCCCCACTGTACTGCCTTAAACCCTCACTACTAGTTAAAAACCTCTGGTTTATGAAAATGAATCATTTATCATGCATCATTTTAGGCACCTTAAAGGATTCACATGCCATTTATATGCCATTTCATATAGTATTTTTTTCTTTACTGCATGAAATTTATTATTTTTGCCTTACATTATATAACTTTTATTAGATAATGATTCTTAAAGGAGATTAAGAAACATAATCAGTACTTAAAATGCATGTTATGTCCTAAACAGTGTTTTCCTACATAGGCTACAGTAGATTCCTTAAGAAGTCAATTATGGAATATTGATTCATAGACCATTGGACGCATGGGCTGAAACGTATTATGGTTGGGATTAAATGGATTCCATACTTCAGTTTATAAGGTGTATGGTCCCTTATAAATTAGAAGTGGTGATCTATGTAATTCAACCATTTAAATAGAATTGTTAAATAAATGAAAATGGACTTAAAAGAAATTTAATTTTGAAATAAAAAGTTTACATTAAATGGAATTGATAATTTCATTTGAAATTACATATTTCAGGACTGTGATATGAAATATAGAGCCTAAAACAGACCTGAATTTAGTAGTGGGAATTAGGTAGTGACTCTGATGTTCTTTAAGATTGTTCCTATTACCCAGTACTAGTTTTAGGAGAAGGCATAGGGGTGTTTCTTGATTATAGAAATTCTTTTACTTTTCCTATATTTATATCTATGATATAGTTGTTATAAAATCATTTTTGAGGCATGTGATTGGAATTTTTAGAGATATCCCACTAATAAATCCTCTATTCGTGTTCCAGGAGGGTATTGACAACCATGCTTAGAAGGTGGTGGGCCCTAAGCCACCAGTAGAACCTCCAGTAGTTCCACTTGTGACACTATCCACTGTTTATGATATGGGTGATGATTCCCAATTCTGAGAGGGTTTTCTATGCTTTATGAAAACTTTTCGGGGATCCCCTCATCCTTCCATGAATTTGATAGAGTTGATGCATGTGTTCTAGTAGCAGAATCCACCCCCATTTTTAGGGTATGGATGTATATAGGTTTCTAAGTTATGGATTGAGAATGTTTTATTGATCTTCAAGAACTTGGAGACACCTCTAGAGTGGATAGTCAAGCTAATGATGTATATGCTTCGGGGAACTACTAAGTGCTGGTGGAATATTCTAAACTAGGATGATAGGATTCTAGATATGTTTTGGTGGGATTTCAAATCCATATTTAATGACTAATTATTTCCAAAGACTTTGAGAGCTAAACGACTCGGTGAGTTTATGAATCTAGAGCAGGGTGAGGTAACCTTTATGGAGTATTTGTCTCACTTTGAAGAGCTTTGGTGATTTGTGACTATGTATTTTGTTGATGATACTTTTGGGATGAGATGTTTCAAGGAAGGTATCAAGAATGTTGTTTGATTGTGGGTGAACTTGTTTTGATTAACTAATATATCCAACATAGTGAACTAGACACTTATTACTAAATGTAATTTGAGAAAAGATGGGGGCCTAGATCTGGATAGTGAAACTTCTCGACCTAGTATTTCAGTGATGGCTAGTAGGAAGTGTTGTTTTGAGACTTCTCATGATGAAAATACCAGCTAGGGTGTGAGTGTTGGTAGTTCTTTCTTCTTTCATTGATGTGGAAAGAAGGGACACATAAGGAGCCAGTGTGATAGAGTCCCAATCATGTGTCAAGCCAATAGTATAATGGTCCATATAAAAAGGTTTTATGGGACCTTCCATCCATTGGTTAGTGTAAGGGGTTCGACACTGACTCTAGATTTAGGAGTAGGATTCACAGCTCTACGTCAGGGTGGGAGCTGGATTACTATCGGTCATTCAAGCTGAGGTGGTGGTCGAGTCCAGGGAAGCCAGACACTAGTTGCACCCCAAACATAGAGTGGGATTGCTCAAGGTAGTTATATTGTTTCTCAAGGTTGTGGTATAGTCCAGATATATTCAGTACATCATATACTTGAGGAATGGAGAATCGTTCCATCTACAATTAGAGGTGTGATATTTGTAGATTATGCTATAGTATCCTCCATTTTTTAAACAATTGCTTCACATTATTTCATATTTATACCTACTATGTAGAGCCATGGGATCAATGTTTAGTTCTATTATGGAATTATGAAACTTGGTACTCCATTGGGAATCACATCAAAGAGTTTATACTAGTGTAGAGAGTTCCCCCTTGAAATAGGTAGGTATCGGTTTTTATGGAATCTCTTTATCCTTGAGATGACAAGGTTTGATTTCATAATCTGAATCGATAGGTTGGTTTTTTATCATTACCATGTCATTTACTATCGCCGTAGGGTATCCTTCACATCAACAAAGTATGGTAGGTATATCCACAAGGAAGAGTGGCATGTATAGGAATGTAGATCTAGGACAAAGTATCGTGGGATATGTGGCGTGATAGACTAGATTGCAAGCCTTTATATGGACAATTAGGGAATGCAATAGTAAAAATTTCCTTTAGTAGTAGATCATTTCAAGGATGTCTTCCTGGACAATGTTTCTAGTTTACCTCTTGAGAAAGAGGTGGATTTATCTATTGATTTGGTTCTAGGAGCTGCACTAGTATCTATTCCTCCTTATAGGATTTCCAATACTGAGCTGAAGAAGCTCAAGTGATAGTTAGAGAACTTAGAGGAAAAGGGGTTTATACAACCCAGTACTTTTCCATGTAGTTCACCGGTACTTTTCTCTAAAAAGGTAGACATAAACCTCAATCTATGTGTGGATTACTGAAAATTAAACTATTTTATAGTTAAGAATCAGTATCTGTTGCCCCATATCGATGACCTCTTCAACCAGCTCAGAGGATATCGAGTTTTTTCAAAAACTTATTTGAGTCTAGGTTATCACGAAGTACATATTTGACCTTCATACATACCTAATATAGTTTTTCATAGTAAGTATGGCCTATATGAGTATATGGTTATGTCGTTCGGTGTCATAAACACGCAAGTATTTTTCATGGCCTTGGTTAATCAGGTTTTCCACCAGTTTTTGGACTCTTTCATTGTGGTTTTTGTGGTTTAAATCTTGGTGTATTATCATACTTAACATGATCACAAAAAATGACTTGACATCATTCGGAATTAACTGTGATAGAATAGGTTGTATGGAAAACTTGAAAAATGTCAGTTCTAGATAGATAAAGTTCATTAATTGGGTCACATAATGTCATGGATTGGAGTATATGTGGACCCAGATAAAGTGAGTGTTGTGGTCTCTTAGGATCAACCCAAGAATTTATTTTATATTTTAAGTTTCTTTAGTTTTTTTAGTTATTACAAGTTCTTCATCCAAGACTTTTCATGTCCAGTTATGCCTCTTATGGGCTTGACCAAGAAGGGGTGACATTTATATGGTCTAAAGCCTGTGAAAAGGACTTTCATGAACTAAAAGGGAGACTAACATCAGTTTCAGTCTTGATTCTACTAGAGCTAGGAAGGATCTATACTGTTTATTGTGATGCATCAGGTATCAATCTAGAAGCAGTTCTGATGCAGGGGGAGTGAGTTATGGTGTACAGGACTCGTTAGCTGAGGCTACTTGAGAAGAATTACCTAATTCATGATCTCATGTTGGCATCCATGGTTCACACATTGCATTTTTATAGGAACTATTTATTGGGAGAGTGTTTTGTGGTGTACACATACTAAAAAAGTCTCAGGTGCATATTTATGTTTCCTTACTTGAACCTTCATCAGAGAAGGTGGGTTGAGTACCTCCAATAATTTTATTGTGAGCTAGACTATATGCTTGGTAAAGGAAATGAAGTAGTAGATGCTCTGAGTTGGAAGACTCATAAATAGATAGTTTAGAAGGCCAACAATGATTGGAAGTTTATGGCCCTGTTTTTAAAGATGCAATTGGAGGTGTAGGAGACTCGAGGGAAGGTTTTTATCTCATATTTATTAGTGAATTCCAATCTTATGGGTAGGGTGAGGATGATATAGTTATCAGATTTAGATCTTTTAGTCCTATGGGAGAGTGGAGAAGGTGAGGACCTGCCTCTTGGTTAGACCATTAGGGAGGGTGAAATTATATATATATATAGGGGCATTGTGTGGGTTCTAGCAGATATCTAAGAGAAGATGATGTGGGAATTTTTTGCCTCGGCTTGGGCAGTACATCCTGCAGTTACCAAGATGTAACGTGACTTACATCATTAATACTGGTGGCTAGGAATAAAACATGAAATAATAGGATTTTTCGCTATGTGTTCCACCTGTTAGCTAGTGAATGTGGAATACTAGTGACCATCTAGGATATTATAGCATTTACCCATTCTTGAGTGAAAATGGGACGATATCATGATGTATTTTTTGACCAAGTTACTGAGGTAACCTTATGGTAGTGATGTTGTATGGGTCATTTTAGAAATTCTCATGAAGGTCTCCCATTTTCTACCAATTAAGGAGACCTACTTGGTAGATAAGCTTGGGATAATTTATATCCGTGATATTGTACACATTCGTGAGGTTCCTCTTATCATTATATCAGATAGGGACACCCTGTTTACATCTTGATTTTAGAAGAGCTTATAGTGGGAATTGGGTACATAGGTGATTTTGAGAATTACATAGCACCCTTAGATCAATGGACATTCAGAGTGCACTATACAGGTTCTAGAGGAAATTCTTAGAGAATGTGTCCTTGATTTTGGGGGATCTTGTGAGAGGAATATATCCCTAGTGTAGTTTTTATGTAGCAATAGTTATAAGGTGACTAAACAGATGGAACCTTATGAGTATTTGTATGGTAGGCCATGTAGATCACCTCTATATTGATTAAAGGTAAGGGAGGTATTGCTACATGGACCACTTCTCATACAAGAGACTTCAAAGCAGTTTCATTTGATTAAAAAGTGGATGGTTACAACATAGTATAGACAGAAATCCTATGATGGTCACTGTTGATGAACTCTAAAGTTTTAGGTCTGGGATCGTGACTTTTTTTAATATCTCACCAAGACTGGGGCACAGAAGGATTCAGAGACATGGTAAGCTTTCACTATGATATGTCAGGACTTATGATATTTTAGAGAGAGTATGGCTGGTAACCTATCAGTTTTGGTTACCTCAGAGGTATCGAGCCATGCACAATGTATTCCATGTATCTCAGTTGTGCCATTATTATTCAAAACTATCTCATACTCTTCATCAAGATGAGGTTTATCTATTGGTAGATGAGTCCTTTAAGGATAATACTATATGTATCATTGATTTAAGTAGAAAATATCTCTAAGGTAGGTCAGTTCCTTAGGTTCAGGTGTTATGGTATCATGCACATGTGTAGGACGAGACCTGGGATAGATAGGCATATGTACGTTCTCAGTGGATAGAAATATTTTCAGATTCTTTTCCACTCTCAACAGAGAAACTCAAGGATGAGTTTTCTTAAGAGGGGGAGATTTTAAGATCATGTGTTTTTTTATGAGGTAGGAATCGTTTGAATTTTAGTTCAATTCATTGGTTTTGACCTAATTTTAATTATTAGTGAAAATATAGAGAAAATAAAGGTGTAAGAGGCCTGTTTAAAGCCCAGATCCTAGGTTTTTAAAGAAAAAATATGAGTCGCACGGTTGGTATAAATTATTTTCCCCATGACACACAGTGTGAGTAAACAGTATGAGGCATTTCAATAGGCAATAGAGGGTTCATGGTTTCCCCTAACCATGTGACCTAGTCCACACATCCATGAACCAATTTCAGAGTTTTTGATAGAGGTAAATAGCATGATTTTTACATGGCTTCCAAAACTATGTGCATTAAATGTGTGAGGGAGGTCTTGAGGAGGGGAGGTGCACATGGTTGGTGAATGGTTTTTCCAACCGTGTGGCCAAATTGTGTGACCTAGTGTTTTTGGGTAATATGATTGTTTTTCCCATAAAATTTATTATAAAATAATTTCCTTTTCCTCCTCATTCTAGTGGATAGCCTCCTCCACCATTTAGAGAGATTCTTAGTCCTTTCTTATAGGCTTTGATCATATTCCTCCATCTAATGTCTGACTCAAGATCCATTTGTCTCATTGGATCATCACCGATGATTTATCTATTCATCTTGTGCCTTTATTAATTTTTCTTTATAACAACAAAGTTATTTTGGTGAAATATAATATACCCTATTTCTAGGGTGTTCTTTAATTTCTCTATTTTCTTTTGATTTGGGTCGAGTTAGGAGCTGATACTAGATGAGTTTTCAACCACGGGTATACGGTAGGTGTTATATACCTTTTCCTAAAAATACTTGTTGTTTTATAGCTAGTTGTTGATGTGCTGCATGTCGAACCTTCCATTCATTTCTCTTAAATTAATTTAAATGCCTTGATTAAATAACTGAAACCTTTATAGGTTTACCACTTAATACCTAAATATGGTTGGAGGTTTTAAAACTCAACTCAGACCTCCCATGAGATGTATTTATATATCTTCCTTGTATGTTACCACCCCATTGGTTGTGTGTGTGTGAGATGAACTTCTTAGTGGGATCCTTAATAAATTAAATGAGATATTAGGAGATGGATTTTTCCTCCTTTTCCATGTTTTTACATGTATTAAAATGATTAAATGGTTTAAATGGAAAATGTGGAATGTGTTGGATGAACTCATGGATTTTGTATGATTATGAAATGATTAATGAGATGGTTATGATTACATTTAATGTGATGGAAATTTTTACTCCATGGATTTAGAACTATAATTAATTCAATGGACATTACTATTCCATGGATTATATATTATGTTGGATGCCATGGAAATTTCTACTCCATGGATCCGGATTACATGGGATTCCTTGGACATTTATAATCCTTGGATCTAGTTGTTGGGTTTGAAACTTCATTACATGGCATAGTTCATTGAGTATTCCTTGTACATTTCTACTCCTTAGATCCAAACCATTTATTCTTGACATTTGATTACTCAGAATAGGTTGTAGTGTATTTTTATCATCATTTATAGATGACCCTTGGTTATGATTTCTTGTTTACAATGAGCCTTGGTAGGCTGTACAGTATCACATTTAAATGTATCGCTTCTGATTATACATTTATATCATCATTATTTATTAAAAACTAATTTAGAATATATACATAGACTGAGATTATTGTAGACACTGTTGTTGGTAGCCTACAGAGTGTTATCTCACACCCTGTTTGAACTGTCATTGGGTACCCGAACATACTTCATGGATGCAGGTAGGGACCGAGGAAAGTGAAAATTTTCTAATGTTTGACTAATTATGCTTAGGAGAAGGGGAGCATAGGACTAGGCTATGATCATGATGCTATGTGGAGATAGTTCTTTTTGGTATTTTTCTATTATATATACATGTATTGTACCATATGTTTGTTGCCATGTATTGCCTACCTTTTTGTATAGAGACATGACATACTTTTTTTTATATGATACTGCCTTAGATTGGTTTATTATTATTGTCATATATGGATGTTATTTTTTTTTCATCTATTTGATATGCTTTCATTATTGATTGATGTGATTATAAAACTATGATACACTCTAATTATATGGGTATAGTATCTCCATTGTACCACCTTAGACCCTCAATTATAGTTAGAGGACTCTAGCATACAGGGAGGCATTCTTTAGGCCATGTGACACACCATCTCAAGGAACCATTTATTTTATCCCAGATCAGAATGTTACACCATTTAAGGTGGTTTTGGGATTCACTAGGAAGTTTCATGGTTGGTGTGTGGTTTAGCCAAACCATGCAGGTTCTAGGTAAAACTATGCACATTGAGGTGGAGGGAAATACATAGTTGGTGCACAGTTTTCGAACTATGTGGATCATCCGTGTGAGGTGGGGGTTTTTATATAGTGGAAATCATATAGTTAGTGCATGGTTTGACAGCCCATGAAGCCTAACCATCTAAATTGCATTAAATGATCTGAAAATTATATTTTAACTTCGTTTCTACCCTAAAACCCTCATTATTATCATGTTATCTTAGGATCTTGAACTCCTCTCCTCTCCTAGACATCCTTGGCTATTTCATTTTATCTATAAGGTGATTTTAAAAAATCAAGGTGCATTAAATCTATCAATTGTAAGTCCTCAATCTTGATTATTCTCTCTAGATCTTCTCATCATATCTATCACAAATTCATAAATCTAATATGTTATAGATAGATCTATGACCTATGATGTGTATTTTTATGAGATATTATTGGGATCAATGAAGGGAAAAAGTTTCAAGGTTGGATCTAGAGGTTTTGTGTGTCTTTCCTTGTTTTCCTTAATTGTTGTGAGACTGTTGGATTATCTCCCACACTATCTGTTTTAGATTTTGAAGGATTGATATTTTAATCACACTCTCTTTCATTGTTGGGAAAATGTATTTCTTTTAGTACCTAAACCTTTTTTTAATTTATTCACATAAGGTGTTTGATGAATTTATTAAAAGACAATGGTTTTCAAAAGAAATTGTTTTTGTTGAGAATTTGGCATGTATGGTTGGCATGAGTTCATGAAATTGCATTATAATTCCATTTTGGTTTGGACTTGTGGTCAATACCAAAGTGACACATGGTAGATTTAATCAATTGATGACTTGGTGACCATATGGGTCACCCCTCATGAGTATTGGGAGTATCATTGGGCATGTGTGGTTGTGTGATTTATGGAATAGTGATTCCAAGTGGTTATGGTTTTGGAAACTTGTTTAATTTCTTTATTATTAAAATGTTTAAATTGAATCTATTTATATTGGATTTATGTATAAATTTGGGATAACTTTTTATTGTTCTTAATGGTGTGTATTGGGAAGTCTTTTGGGATTACCTACTAAGTTTAATACTCACCCCCTGCTTGGCCACTTTGGTATATTTGTAGATGTTGTGTACCAATATACTGGTAAAGGAAATGTTTCATGCTTCTATAGTAACACATCATGATATAGTGGACTTGGTGATTAGATTAAGATCTTAGATATTATTTGGGTGATGCTTGTGTTGATTCCACTTCATTTTCTTGAGTTCTATTTTCCTTTATTGTGTTAGTAGTATAGATTTTTATTTTATTTGCTACAATGATTTTACATTCTGGTTTGAGTTGTATTATATTTTTCTAAATGAATTATATATAATTCTTTTTATTTGATTCTTCTTTAGTGGTTTGTTCATATTTAAGGTAAAATCATCCCCAATGATCTTGTATTCCCTTATCACTTTTTTCTGGCCTTTGGTGTCCTATGGATAGTACCTATGGTTAGTAACACCTCTGACACAACCCAAGTAAATGGGTTGGGTGGGGATGTTTCAATTATATAGATGGATTTAATAAACTTATATAATATTTATGATATAATTAGGACTATTTAAAGATAAAATATTTTCTAAATTACTTTTTTTCCATCCATTAAAAAATGAAAACATCGCCCATGTGTACGTGCAGACTTCTGTCACCACGAAACGATGTATTTAATTTTTCATCACTGATGTATATGAATGGTTATAAAAATGGATTTAATAAATAAAAAATATATTTATGGAATTATTAATATTTAATAGGTAATGAAACAATGACCAAGGTGCAAGGATCAGAATCCTTGAACCGAAATATGTGTGGAAATGGAACAGTTAACACACACAAAATGAGTTTAACAAAGAGTTTTTAATAAAGGGTACTAATAAATTATAAGTGAATGGAATCTAGTAAAATAAATATAAATATGTTTCTGATATAATATTTATAATAAATCTAAATTTATTGTATATGAGCTTAAAAAACATCTAACCAAGCGATAATCTAAAGGTAAGGGGATTCTAAACTCAATTTCCATTCATTGGGTTATATCCTTTCTTTATTGACTATGTTATGACAAGATTATTTCCATTATGACATATTATTTTTTTATGTTTTATTTACAATTATTTTATGTGGAATTATATTTCTTTCACAAAATATCTACCATGACATATTATTACATCACATGTTATCATCTTTATAAGGGTTTCACATATCAAACTTACTTCTTTGAGACATATTTTAAATTACACACCTATTTCCATTATATGGTGTATATGATACCTCTTTGAAATATTATATCATTAACCACTCTTTAATCATGGTAATTAAATTTTGATTTCAAGTTCTCTCTTCTAAAAGTTTTTTATTCAATTGCTATAAAATATATAAGGTTTCTTGATCTCAATATTGATTAATTGTTTCATATTATACACTATGATTTCTTTTATATAGTGTCATTAATTCCCGATGAATATATTTTGAAATATTCTTTTATGTAATTCAGGAAATTTATATAACCATATCATGTTCTAATAGCCACAACAGTAAGTCTAGCTCCATTGATTTTCCATTGATCTACCACCCCTCAAGAAATCTTCCAAAATATAATTGGTTTTTGAATTTGAATACATTTTTAGCACAAAATACTATATAAAATACCCAATTTGTAGAAACAGATAGATTATACACAATGAAAAATACACCTGAGGCTTCCCCTTGCTTCTTTACTTGGGTGTATTTTTTCTTCCAGTGGCCCTTCATGTCAAAATCAAAACAGATATCATCTTATTCCATAGATTTTCCCTTAATCCTTCTCTTATTGTAAGATCATTGTAAAGAATATTTAGTCTTAGATCTATTTTTTTGGCCTTTCCTCTTATTCACTATAAGTACAAAAGCCTTTTCCCACTTAATATCCTAATCAACTTGGAGAAGTATAGTGAGAATATCTGATAGATACTTCTCTATATTATATTATATTAGGTTATTGGGGATACAATTACATTCAAACACACACACACCACACACAAATAGGCCAGAAAGGTAGGTCATAGCACCCCCAAGGGATAACCCACCCAACCAGTCACCTTATTTCATTGTAGATTGTTTTCCATGAAGGTCCACTGGGCATATGGAAATTAAAAATAAAGTTGAGGGAGTGATAAAATAATGAGATTGGTTGATAGTTTTCTGGGTACTATAAACCCTAGAACCTCTAGGTAATAAATAGAGATAATGAGTTTGACTATATGAGGCATATCTAGCACACCTTATTTATGTTTTCTCTAAAAGATCACCTTGGATATCTCAAACCATTCATGTCTTTCTCTCTCCAGATAAAAACCATGAATATATTGCATCATGGTATAAATATACATGTCCTCATGTGACTTAATGATTTCATTTGACATGGATGAAATCATTAAACAATTAAATTCAACCGCGTCACTCGGGTGTTTATCATATATAGTGAACTCATAATCACTCTCCTCTTTTTTATGCATATCAAGCATTGAGGATTCTAGCACATAATACTTCCATTCATGGAACAACATTACCCATAGACATTTAAACCATTCCTAGATGATATTATCATTTAAGTGATGGTCTTTCTTTAAAATTTATTATAGGGATAAGGTTTTTTATGAACTTTTCATTATTCTACAATAAAATAAAATATTAGTATTATTTCACTTGATTACAATTTTTGTGAGAAATGATAATTTTTTTAATTTTATTAAGTCCCCAACTATTTTATCAAGTTCCAAAATCCCTCACTATTCTACTCATAATATCTAGTTATAAAGAAATTATATTGGAAAGGATCTATATTCCATTTATCATAACCCAAGAAAGGGGTAGGTTAATTACTTTAATGCATTTAGGTATGTGGGTATTTTCCAAATATGGGATTGTTGCTCCTTGATATATTGAGTGGACACCTCAATCCAAAAACCATAGCCTGGGTTTACTCAACACTTACCTCCAGGTTACATAAAGTCTAGAAAGGGATTATACTCTTAATGTAAAATGGTTAATTAAACCCCAAATATTTCATAATATCGTTCCAATAAAATTAAGTGTCCCAACAAGGGTTGGTAAAACACTTAGGTATATGGTTTCATTAATAATCAAGTAATATAAGGATTAGTCTGACTTGATATTAATTTGAGGAATTTTATTTAGTATATGTAAAGATTTATTATTTTATCCTTTACATGAATTGTTAATATAAAGTGGATTTTACTTTAGGTATTAACTTTGTTTTGATAAAACATTTACACATAACCCATTTATTTAAATTCCATCTTTAAAAATTAGTTCATTTATTTATGTGATCATAGCCTTACATCCATAAAATAAATAATACATAAGGAAAAAAATTAAAAAAATGAAGGACATGATCATGATATTTATCTAATGGTTGATTTATTGAGTCGATAATAAATCAACCTATGACCCTAGGGAAAAACTACTTGTGTCATTCTTGGTATGAGTTACAGCATCTCACCTATCCACATATACATTATCAGGGTTGGTTTTTCCTCAGTTCTATCTTGAACATACTACATGTTCCTTGGGATACTCATTTTATTACATATGTTTTACAGCTCAAACACTGCTGAGGGGAACCAAAGCATTGGTTAAGGGGAATTACATAAAATAACCTTGGATATGTATGTCTTAAATAATAAAAGAGGGTGGGATAATAATTAGGCCATCATGTTTAATTTAATGATAAATAATTGAAAAACCAAACAATAAATTAAATTAAATAAAAACACCAATGAGATTGTACCCTAGTGGTACAGGATCCTTCTTGGCATCCAAAAGACCCAGGATCAAATCCGGGCAGGGGCGAATTTTCTGGGTACTGTAGCAAACTGTAGCAGGGCACTGTAGCAGTACTGTAGTAGTGGTGGAACTGTAGTAGTGGCGGAACTGTAGCAGTGGAGGGACTGTAGTTGGTACTGTAGCGGCGGTTGTACTGTAGCAGGTACTATAGCTACGTGGGTACTATAGAAATACTATTCACCAAGGGGTCCTTTGGGCCAAAAAAATGGGATTTCAAGCCTTGTATTTAGGTCACTTGGCCTTTGGCCTTCGAGCTATGTAATGGGTCTCCCTCTACACAGTCTAAAGAGGTATTTGATTTAAATAATAAATTGAGGCTAAAAACCCCAACCTTTAAAAAAATTAAATTAAATAAAAACCAACACATTTATAGGTTTGGTCAATGATCATGATCGGTAATACACATGGAACAATTTCCTATTTAAAACAACTAGCTAGCATTTATTTCTATTCATTCTTCAGTAAGATAAAATGTGATTGAATTAACCCAATTAATACTCTTATTGATTAATTAATTCATTTTATATTATTTTATCCAATAATCTTGAAATTCCCATCTACTGTGATTTTTAAATAAAAAAATTTATTTTATTTAAAACATAATTAAATAGTATATAGATTTTTACTTGGAAGAAACTCGGTGATTACCTATCTGAACTACTTGGTAGAGTTCTTTTTGTATAAAATTAACTCATACAATATATTATATACATGGAATGCATCATTATTTCATAATGTGTACTTCAAAATTAATGCCACATAGAAAACATGAATATTACATTTTTTATATAATTTAATTTTTTGAGTCTTTAGTATGAAATAACCATACATGATTCATAGTTTCAAATATTATATAGAATTAATTAAGAATTTAATATAATATAAAACATAATTACTGGTGTGTACTATCTATTTAATGACCCACTGGACTCAGGTTGATGATGTTTAATATGGTAATTAATTAAATTTAATATATCCATGTAAACAGGTAAGGTAAATGGCGTGTGAAAGATAGCTACATGGTATGTACTTTACTTCATCGGATATCTGAAATAAATTCCTAGGAACTCAGATTATAATTCTTTAGAATTTTTATTAAGTGGATGGTGCATATTTAGGATACACAACATGCACTTCAAGTTGTGTGACTGTCAGCCTGTATGCATTTTGTATTAAACACACATAGTGTATTAATTACATAACACAATTTGACCCCATGTTTTATTCCTTGAAAACATGTGTAATACATGTCATATAGGCCATCTACATGGTATGTATCATTAAAAAATTGTGTGCCACCTAGATGGTTAACAGATGATGTAATAGATTCACACATTGTGTCTTTATTACACAATGAGCGAAATTCCACACGGGTGTCCTGGTGAAATGACCAAGGATGCACGATGTGAAACAAAGGATTACACACCATTTAACCTTGTATTATCCTACCATAATTCTTAGCACCTCCAGATGGTTTCTTCATATGTGATATTTGTTAATTATTAATCAATCTTGGTCAAGTGAGCATGAAACAAAGAGGATGAATAAGCGATTTCAACGATGGATCAATAATGAATTAAACCTTGAAATGAAATTTAACTTTTCATTAAATAATGATAAAAAATAAAATAAATAATTATAAATTTGAGCATGGCCTCTCTGATACCACTTGACGGTTCTGAGTGCAGTGGAAGTACTTATCAGGGTTGATTCTGGATTAATAATTTTTAGATTCCATGGATCATTTTCATATTGTAAAAGTCATAAACATAATGACCAATGAAAATTTTACAAATAATATTTATAAATAATGTCATTAAAACCATGATGAGATATTTTCTTATTAAATTTATAATTAATTAAAATAGATTGGAAGGTAGAATATATCGGTCTTGAGATGTTTCTTTGATGAATGTGTTTATCATCTGAATCCCTTTTCGTTCAACCATCACTATGCTTGTAGGATACAAGTGTATAATTCATTTTTTTAAGATCCAAGAATTCTAATTTGATCTCCAAATAATGATGATGTATTTCTAGGTGATATAATGGAAGATTGATCATCTTACGGTGTTCTTCTTGATCATTGTGATGATTCCTTTAGGCCTAAAAATCATCTTTAAACTCTCATTCTTAAGATGATGAAGGATGAAGGAGAATATATAAGGAATCAACCATAAACCTTACATATTCTAGTATCTTTGAGTTAGAATACACATTCTTATTATATCTAGGATCATTTTGGTTTATAGATTTAGATAATTAGTACAAACTCTTGCATAGTAAACACATATATTACAAGTGGACACTTATACTCAATATCCATTTTTTCACCAAAAACAATATGTTTTATTTTCATGAAATATCTTAAATATTTTAATCTTAAAATCATCATTAAACTTACTCATCCTTAAAAACCTATGAAACCCACTTTAAAATGTGGGATCAGTACAAAAAACTCAGTAAGGGATATAAAAGAAGAAAATAGTTAGTCCAATGAAAAAAATGAAAGCCCGTGAAATATTTACCTTTATCTCAATGTTCTTTAAGCTGATGAAATAAATAATTTTCACATGAAAACACACACACTTTTATCTCAAATAAAATAATCAAATAAAACCCCTTTTTTGAAACATAGAGCATCATAATCATAACTCATTTTAAACTTGTGTCAGAAATACCTGGAGCCCAATTAAATCCATAGGAGAAACCCTTTGGTAACTCCCTCATTATTACCTAAAAAGACAAGGTTCATTACCCAATGTATTAGAGCACTGTATGGGAACACCCAAATCTATAATGGGGTTACTTGGCTCTATTTGGTCACACTCAATGTATAATCTATATCGGGATCAACTATGAGCTATAATGGGGATCAACCCTTCATATAAGATGTAATGGGATCACCTATTTCACATATAATGATCAAATAGAATATAATTAATAAAAAAATTATTCTTGAATTTTCAATCAAAAAACCTTTGAAAAACTTTATAAAACCCATTTGAAAAAACTTTTTGATATCAAAATACCATTTTCTTTTAAAAATGAATTTTTAAAATCTAAAACTTGAACACATCATAAAGAAACCATTTTCTTTGAAAATAACCATGAAAAATTATAATGTTAACTTCAAATCATTGAGACACAATGAAGGTGATAAAATTCGATCATGCCATATAAGTTAAAAAATATTCATTTTTGACTTTTGAAAATTTTAAATAGTAACTTTAAAAGAGGATTTAAAAAAAACTCTCTTATCTTGAGTTTGATTCGTCACGTATGCTCTTTATATTCCTAAATAATAAACTCATATTAATTTTATACTTTCTTAAGAACCCCTTTCAATTTCATTATTCCTTTTATATCAATTGTTACCATATTATTTATAATTACTTAATTATCTAAGTTCACATTGGACGGTTTGATGATATTCAATAATTAAGTCCAAGATGACTTTGGTGAGTCTACTATGTTAAAAGTGTTTATTACTCCACCATATACAGAATAATAATCATGAAATAATTATAATTTTTATACATAAATTATAATTTTAAATCCATCCATTAAATATGATTATGAAAAATTAACTACGTTACAATCATGGAGACGGTAGTTCGTACGTACGTATGAGTAACGTTTTCATTTTTTAAAGATCGTTATGGAAAGAAGGTAAGTGTTATTTTATATTTTCATAATGAAAATAATATCATAAATATCATATTTATTATTTAAATATACTTATATATATCATCCATGTTATGTGGTGATGAAAAAAAAATCACATAGCTTTGTGGTAGTCCACACGTACACACGAATGGCGTTATCATTTTTTTTGCATAGAAAGGTAACAAGGTAAAAGATATATTATCCTTTCATAATGATAAATATGTCATAAATATATTATATAAACATTAATTACATCATTATAACACATTTAACTCTTATCATGTAAACATGAATTTTTACTCTTCGAGGGTTAATACAGTTACTATAAAATGAAAAAAGACCTATAAATGGATCATTGTTGATATTTTAAACCTTAACCTAATCACATGGACAAATTTAATATTTTTATGAATTTTATATTATTTTAAAAAATATCATTTACTATAAAATATTCATAATGTCAATTTTTAGAACTATTTATTTTATTGAATTTAATAATATCGATATAACGCTTAAAATTGCGAACCGGATATTTTAAAATACCCCTAACTTGTCAAAGTAATCTATAAAATTATTTTATCATATTAAGTATCTAAAATTATATTTATTTTAATATTTTTAATAGCATTTATTTGAATTTATGATTAATTAAATAATTATTGCATCAGCATTGTGTAAGCATTTAGAGTAATTATTTATTCACTAAAAATTAAAAAAAATTACATGTTAAATATAAATATTTTATATTTAAAAATAATATTTATAGTTTAACATTTACTCTATATAAAACCATATTAAAAATATTACACTTATTAAAACAAGAATGTGACATGTTTGACATTTCTTTATATAACATACTATTAAGGTCATAATCTCATCCAAGTGGGCCCAAAAGGTCATAAATTATAACCATATAATATTATGGTCTATATACACTCATAAAATAAGATTTAGGTAAGTTTTTGAGTAATTTTATGGTTATTATCATTTTATTTGTAACTTAAATTACCCGATTTTACCTTTACCGTGGTAAGAAAACTTTCTAAAGTTACTATTCATATTCATCAAAAATAAAAGGGAACTATATAATAAATTTAGACCCAATAATTAAAAAAATGAATTCCATTTTTCAAAATTCAAAACATAGAAATTATATAATTTTATTTTAAAATTAAACCCACAAAACGCAATGAAAAACAATTTTTTAGAAAAATTCCCTTTTTAAATATAAAATGTTTATATAATAAATTAAAGTATAAAAATCCAGTTTGAAAAAAATAAATGGATTGATTTAAATAAAAATTAACTAATTAAAATTTAAAACCACTTAAAAAATATTTTTACTTTTTAAATACACTAAACAAATACAATTTTCAATAAAAAGCAGTATTTTTCACTATTAATTGAAAAATCAATTTTTTTAGAAAATTATCAAAAATTAATTCTTTGAATATTTTGAAATGATGAAGAATAAAATTTAATTTATTTTTTAAAATTTAATTTATATAATTTTAAAATTATTATTTTAAATAAAATATTATAATAAATGAGTAATACAACCATTCCCTTTTTTATTTTAAGAATTTCTTAATATATTTATGATAATTTCATAATTCAGGAATAATATTAAATATTAAAATGATTTATTCTATCATTACCTAGGTTGTTACATTCTCTCCCCCCCCCCTCTTGTAAATTAATCCTTTATAATTTTGAACTCGGTCTTGGTAACCGGGGTTCGACTATTCAAAATACCTTTGTTGAAATCATACATCATAAAAAGGATTAATAAAACTTCCTCTTAAAAATAGAGTAAGTGAAGTTTGGAGGTCATTTGGAATAACACATAACTAGCTTTAACACAGGACACTTGCTTTCCGTTCAGCCATGCACCGGTGGAGAGTTTTTCATGATCATTTGCTGGGAGGGGTTGCTTCATGTAGTTAGTTTGGTTTATCTCACCTGACCCTCGGGTTGTGAATGTTTTATGTCGATGATGTCTATTCGGGTTCCCCCCTTATTCCCTTAAAATGGGGCTTCTTTGCTTTAAAATAAAAAATTAAAGGTCTTCAGGCCGTTGGATGGAATAAGGACATGGGAAAGTTAACCATCGTAAAATCATAAATATATGATGGGTTAAAAGGCCATTGATTTCCCAATAATAAAAGTAAATAGATTCCATTTTTGTTTCAAAATCATTTTCCTGATGTTAATAAAAATTTTTACTACTTATACAAAGAACATAAGGAAATATACTTACTTGAAAATAATAGCTTCATCCGGTAATCAATTTCCACCACAAACTCATCTTTTTATCCAAATGATGATTATGAATTTTTCATGCCTCGAGCACTAGAATCAACTTATATGAATCAAAAAAATCCACAAAAATAAAAAAATCTATTCCTCTTATCTTTAGAAATTAACCAAAACCAAAATGGTTAGCATAAGTAAGATAATTCCCCAAAAATAAATAAACCTTTAAATGAAGAAAAACTACTTTTGATCTCCAAAATTCAATAGTAATACCCAAAATTCAACTTATATTATTAAATAAATAACTATCCTTAAAAGTATTCAAAAATATTCTAAAATAATATTGAAACCCAAAAATCATAAGGACTTTATCACATAGTCTTCCGAGATAAATTTTAATAGCTATCTCCAAATAACCTCAATTACTCTTAAAGTCTCATACCAAAATGTAATTACCCTAATCACATAATCTCCAATATATGATAGTAATTTATATAAATAAAATGAATCACCATAATCCACAATTAAATTTTTTTTGTTTCCAAATGATAATTCAACCTTAATTCCTCAAATAAAATCACATAGTATTCAATTTACCTTAATCCTATAATGTTCCCAAGATTATAGTCCTATTATTCCAATATAATATTAATTACTTAATCACCAAATCAATTTCCAATCACATGGTAATCTATATGATTAAAACATATGTTTGAAAATTTTAATAAACCATGAATACCTCAACATAAAAGATACGAAAAACTCTAAAATTCACTATTAAAATCTTGTCCACGAAAATAATGGAATTCTTCCCCAAATAAAATTTTCACATGAAAAAAATTAAGGGTTACATATACCTAAAACATAATAAAACGTCTCCAAAAATCTCATTAATCGCCTTAAAATGTCATCAATTGAAACCTATAAAGGTTTTATCTATGCCTTTGAATATATAGTCAGTCATAAAATTATAAACTCAGGATGGTATCCATAACTCTTAAGACAACCTCACATGAAAACATCATAATCTATAAAGCTTTCAAAACCCACCTCTGATACCAACTATAATGAAACAACCTTAAAACTTACATATTCTAGTGTATTTGAGATATAATTCACTTTATTACAATCCTGAGGATCTTTTTGTTTTAGATTTTTAGATAATTTGGACAAAATATTACATAATAAACTCATACATTACAAGTGCACACTTATACTCGGTGTCTATTTTTTCCACACACAAAAAAACATGTTTTATTTTCATGACACATATTCAAAAATTTGATATTTACATCATTATTATATCTAATAATCCTTAAATCCTTGTGAAAAAAACTTAAAAATGTGGGATGAGCACAAAAATCTCAGTAAGGGATATAAAAGAATAAAATTGTTAGTCTAGTGAAAAACATGACATCCCATGAAATATTTACCTTTATCTCGATGTTCTTTGAGATAATTAAATAAATAATTTTCATATGAAAAAAACAATTTTATATCAAATAAAATAATAAATAAATAACCCTTTTTTGAAACATAGATCATCAAAATCATAACCCATTATAAACCCATATAAGAAATCACTAGAACCCAATTAAATTCATAGGAGAAACCCTTCCGTAACTCCCTCCTTCTTTTCTCAAAATAAAAGGTATATTACCTAATTCATTTGAGTGATATCAGGGATCACCCAAAGCTATAACAATCTCACTCTTTGATATTTGGGCACACCCAATGTATAAGCTATATCGGGCTCACCTGTGAGATATAATTGGGCTCAACTCTCCATATAAGCTGTATCAAGCTCTTCTATTTCACATATAATTTTGAAGTACCATATCATGAATAAAAAATTATGCTTGCACTTTTCATCATAAAACCTATTAAAAACTCTATAAAACTCATATTAAAAACACTTTTGGATATCAAAATAACCTTTTCTTTTAAAAATGACTTTTTAAAATCTAAAACTTGTGTATATCATAAAGAAACCATTTTACTTGAAAATAAAAATTGAATAATGTAAAGTTAACATCAAGTAATTGAGGAATAGTTAAGGTGTTAAAATACTCTCATACCATATTATTTAAAAAAACATTCCTTTAGATTTTTGTAAAAATTGAAAGTTGAACTTTAAAATAGGATTTTTTTAAAATAAAGTCCCTTGCCTTGAGTTTGATTCATCATGTATGTCCTTTATCTCCCTAAATAAAAAAATTATGTTAATTTTATACATAATTAATAACCTTTTTCAAGTTTATTATACTTTTATATCACTTATTACCATGTTATATACAATTACTTAATCCTTTAAGTTCATGTCAGGCAGTTTTATGATACTCAGTACTTAAGTCCTAAATGACTTCGGTAAGTTGACTATGGTAAAAGTTTTCATTAATACACCATATCATAAATAATAATCATAAAATAATAATAATTTTTATACACAAATTTTACTTTTAAATCTATCTACGAAATATATTTATTAAAAATGAACTACATTACAATCATGGAGACAGTAGTCCTTACAAACGCATGAGTAACATTTCCATTTTTCAAAGATCATTATAGAAAGAAGGTAAGTATTATTTTAATTTTTAAGAATGATAATAATATAATAAATATCATATTAATTCTTTAAATGTACCGATATATATCACCCTTGTGATGTGGTGATGAAAAAGTAATCACATCGCTTTGTGGTAGTCCACATGTACATACGAACGACGTTATCATTTTTTTTGTGCAAGGAAATGTAACAAATTAAATGATATATTATATTTTACTAATGATAAATATGTCATTGATATAATATATAAACATTAATTACATTATTATTACTTTTATTGAAATAAAATGATGGAAAATGAATTATATAGGTTCGTGAGGCGATAGTCCACCGAACACATGAATGATGATTTATTTTCCCATTTGATGGAAGATGAGATCGATATAGGTCATTACATTAACATACTAACATATAAATATATTTAGGATAATATAGTAATTATTTTATCATTATTGAATAAGTTTTTATGGATGTGTAAGAAGAAACAAAACTAAAACATGCAGATAAAAACTAAACCTCTTCTTTGGAAAACCTCCTTTGCTTAACACCTTAAGACCTATATGATTGGTATTATGCCTAAAAAATACCTATATAATGTGGTTATGGATTATAGGAAGGTATTTGGACTGGTATTTTCCAAAAAAAATGTTTTTAAGTGTAAATAAAAGAGAATAAGAGGTTCCCTTTTATAAGAGATGGGAGGGGGACTCTTGGCATTTCTCATAATATTAAATTAATATAAATTAATTTTCAATTTAAAATGACAAAAAAGTGATTTATTTCAAATATAAGATAGTTATTGGTATAAATACCTTCATAAAATATAAATTATATAGGTTTTGAATATATTTATTCCCTTATATTTTGGTTTTACCCCTATTTAACTCTTTTAACTCTTACCATGACAACATGGAATTTTACTCTTTGAGGGTTAATATAATTACTATAAAATAATAAAAAACCCATAAATGGACCATGGTTGATATTTTAAACATTATACTAATCATTTGGATAAATTAAATATTTTTAGGAATTTTATATCATTTAAAAAATATTATTTTCTATAAAATATTCATAATATCAATTTTTAGAACTATTTATTACATTGACTTTAATAAAACCAAGATAACATATAAAATTGGAACCAATTATTTTTTATATCCCTAAAATATCAAAGTCCTCTATAAAATTATATTATCATATTATTTATCTAAAATTATATTTATTTTAATATTTTTAATATCATTTATTTTATTTTTATATTAATTAAAAAATTACTACATCACTGTTGTTTAAGAATTTAGGGTAATTATTTATTCACTAAAATTTTAAAATAAATTTATATGTTCAATATAAATATTTAAAATTTAAAAATAATATTTATAGTTGAACATTTACTCCATATAACACCATATTAAAAATATTACACTTATTAAAACAAGAATGTGATATGTTTGATGTTTCTTTAAATAAAATAATATTAAAGTCATAATCTCATCCAAGTGACCCAAAAATGTCATAAATTCTACCCTTGGATGATTATTGTCGAGATAAACTCATAAAATAATATTTTGGTAAGTTTTTGATTCATTTGGTGGTTATTATCATTTTATTTTTAACCTAAATTACCAAATTTACCCTTTACCGTGGTAAAGAAAATTACTAAAGTTACTATTTATATTGGCCAAAAATAAATGGAACATATTTACTAATTTTTTAATCACTAGTTAAAGTTATGAAATAGAGTTTTTAAAATTCATAACATAAAAGTTTCATAATTTAATTTAAAATTAAATTGACAAAATGCAACGAAAAACGGTTTTTAGGGAAAATGCTCTTTTAAAATATGAAATGTTTTTATACTAAATTCAAGTATAAGATCCATTTTAAAAAACATTAATTGGATTAATTTAAATCAAAATGAACTAATTAAAAAATAAAAATGATTCCAAATATAATTTTACCTTGTAAATGCATTAAAAGAAAATATATTTTTCAATAAAAATCATTATTTTCACTATTCATTGAAAAATAAATATTTTTTTAAAATTATAGAAAATTCATTATATGGTTATTTTAACATGAATAATTTCAAAATTAAATTTATTTTTTCAAAATAAATTTCTATAATTTTAAAATTAAACTTTTAATTAAAATATTATAAGAAATGAGTTTAACGAAACCATTTCCTTTTTTATTTTAAAATTTACTTAATATATTTATAATAACTACATAATTCAAGAATAATATTAAATATTAAAATTATTTATTCTATCATTACTTAGGTTTTTATAGAATCTCTATAGAACTCTTTAGTCTTGAGAGAGAGCTCTAAATTTCATTGTGCAAAACCATTCTCAATTTTAATCAATCTCTACACAATTGACATAGTCGTCTATTTATAGAGTTAGGGTTGTGGTTAAAATATAATTTAATTTCCCAATGGAACTTAAATAATATATTAAACCTTATATAGCCTCATGTCATGTAATAATATTATTTTTATTATTTTATCATGTCATGAGGTAACTGGCCCAATGATAAATATTATTTTACCAGCTTGCAAATTAATATTTTTCATGAGACTCAATATTGATCCGTTGGTCCTCCTTGGTATTTATAAATAAATATTATATATCTACATAATAATTAATTATCTTTTTTATAGATATTTATTTAATTTATGTGATCAATAAATACTAAATAAAATTATTCCTCAGTCATGAGAATAATATTTATTCCAATAATTAAATTCAAATAAAATTTAATTGAGATCAATGGAAACAATTAGTGTGTAACCCTCTAGGATTCTTTATCATTGACATTAGCTAGAATTTTCTTAAGTCTCACATTAATATCTAGAAACAAGTAAAGGCACCCAAGATAAAAAAGTTAATGATGTAACTTTGATAACCACACATGAGAGCTCATTGTGTAATATAATCTCTTAGTCACAATATATCATCAGCAAGGTTGAAAACTAGTGTCATCAAACTATATGCTTGATACATATTTCTTTGACTATCTGAAATAAAATCTTCATTACACCTTGTACATATAATTAAATGTGCTAGTTTTATTTCAATCAAAGGTTTGAGATATCAACTTTTATAAATATGGAAGGGAAAAATACTTCTATAACTTATTCATTAATAACATGTTGTTCATGGCGCACCCATCATACCCTACTTCTCATGAACATATGGCTTTATGGCTTTGTTCAGTACATCTAAGTATGTGATTCGTGACATGCATTAAAAATAATCTTAAAGTCTAAGGATCATCACACACACTTGCAGATGGGAAATTCCAATGACATGAAAAATATGTGGAATTCCTACAGGAAGGTATGTTGTCATAATCTTCTATTTTATAGATTACCCAATGAGAATTTCATTATATTTAGTCTCATCTAGTTATGATTACTCACACCTAACATTCAATATACAATGTTCCCCATCATAGAATGTTATCTGACTGTAGAACTTGGTTTAAGAATATAATCATAGAATTTCAAGATTCTCATCATAGTAGGGAATTGTTATTCCCTTTAATGTAATAGATACTCTAGGAAATTATTATATTAATGTCACTTGGAACTATGAATGATATGTAATAAGATATTAATATTTACTTCTTTCAAAATACATGTAATATAAATCACAAATAGTTGATTTTAGAATAACAACTCTAATAGTAATTTTCATGATCATCCTTTAAATGATCTTATATGCCTATTGGAAGATTTAATTTTTTATGACAACTAATATAATATTGTTTTCATGTTATGTGATTCCATTTGGAAATGATATGAAACCCGTTTTTATTTTCATGTGTTTTTCTCATGATAATATGATTGATTATTTTCATGTGGCGTGAATAAGTATTTTATATCATTATGTGATAGGTGGGGTCCTATATCTCCCTCTAATGAATTGGTTAATGTTTTATATCTCATGAGATAATAATTATGTGTGGATGATATTGGGTTTATTAACAACTTAATGCATGGTCATGATTGGGTATGGTCATATCATAATTTGTGGTCATGATTCGGTTTGTTTACAATTTAATGTGTGGGAATGATTGGGTTTTCTCTCACAGTTATGATTACTTATTCCTAAGTTATTTCCACTTTTCTATGTTATGACACATTCTTATGTTATGTATCTATTATATATGTTTACTTTCACATGTTCTTAGGAAATGGTATATGTTTTATGCTTCTATAATGGTTCTTTTATCTCATTACATGATCCATTATATTCTATCATTTCTTATTATTGTCTCTTATAATTCTAAGATCCTTTTTAAATAGATATTTATCCTTTGATTCATTTTTTCTCACAAGTTTTTTATCTTACCTATTGTGGCTCGTTGATAAGTTTCCCTTATTGAGAATTTGAGCTTACCCTTATTATGTTTTTATTTCCCAACTTTATGTATAAGAGTAATACATATGATATATCTAGAAAGGAATCAAGTGTGGATAAATTTTTAGCAGATATTGAAGACTTGTTATGGAATAATAAAATCTAGGTATAATGGGAAAAATGTTCATTGGCTGAGAAAGATATGAGTTTTGTTAATTATTTTTTTCTCTAATTCTACAAATCTCTAAACCTAAAAAGGTCTTAGGTATGTAAGTGACTCAATGATGGTTATTAATAATGTAATTATAGATAGTTATGAACTACTATAAAATCACACTTATTCAGAACCTCACTTTATCAATGTTAAAAATAAGTGCTGATAAAGGGGTTGCTTTTATCAACGCTATCATAAAGTACTGATAAATGGTACTTTTATTAGTGCTAATTCATTTTTGATAAATCGTAACATTTATTTGGGGGTTTTTAGTGGTAATGATAAAGGTAACTTTCATAAAAAAATACATATCATTAAAAATCATATTTTAATATCAAAATATATTTCTATTAACATATATATACATAATATATATTTCCTAAAATATGATTTATATAATAATAACTATATATTTACACTTTATATACAATATATTTAGTGAAATTTTTTTATAAAATAAGTAAAAAATAATATTAATTAATAATTGGATAATTAGTATCAAGTAAATGGCATTTGAGAACAGTTTAGTGATAGAAAAATTAATAACGTGATTCCCCAAAACTTATTTCTCATGTAATAACAATATTATGGTTTTATTTTGTTTAATTTCCATTTTATTTGAAAAAAACTTACAAACTAAATACAAGGCATTTTATTTAAATAAACACCAAAGTGTTTACATTACTGTAAGACCAAAGGAAAGCTATACTAACCAAAAATACCTACTAAAAGCCCTATCAAAGCCAAAGGAAGGATACCTAACACAAAAACATGACCTAGTAGGTAGTGAAGATCCTTTGGGTCGATCATAATGAAAAACATTATATCCAGAATCATGGTAGTTGTACAGATCATCAGTGGGATGATAAGCACCATCTTCTTTGATTATCTTGAATTTGGGACACCCTAATGAATGGTTTTATAAGGCATCAACTCGACCATTACCCCTTGGGTGACCGTTGAAGTTATAAAAGTTATAATTATAGTTGTTGGTCTTTTTGATGGATTAATTAAAAATATAAGTATAATTTAGTTTTCCAAAATATTTAAGTTATGAATTGAAATTATAATAAAACCTATTATAATGAACTTTAAAGGGACAGTGGTTTAATATTTTGAACAACACTTAGTGTGATTTTAAAATGAGATGAAGATTTCAAACACCTGTCAAATATTTCAAATATCTTGTAAATGTTTTCATTCTTAATGCTTAAACAAGGTTTCAACTAAACTATATCTTTGATTTTTATAATACTAGTATAAAGTTTTCATATAGATGTATTAAATTTTAATTTATAATGTTGTGTTTTAAAACTTTAGTGTTTATAAAAACTAAGGAAAATTTTTTGGTTTTAAAAACACCTATATATGTGTAAGGAAACCTAGTACTATAGTTAACAAAAAATATATCCACAAGGTCCATCCCTCTAGCTAAGCTGAAGGAGGCATAATGCACTAGGCGGCCGAGCCAACCCTTCAGCCTCAGCATAGGCCGACCTGTGGGGTTGTGTGCGCGCATTCTTGGAGCACACATAGGGATCAGAGCGTGCCACCGTGCAGGGTGGCACGATGGAATGGGTTGACGCAGGAGATCACCCACAGAAGACCCGGTATGGGGAGGTACTAGGGAGGGGAGAGGGAGATTTTTTGGAATTTGCAAGGTTCCTCAGGATTATAAGGGAGGTGAGGAGGCCCCTCTGTTTCGATGTGGGATAAAGAAAATCAGCCAGGATCGAATCCAGACCGTTGGATCACGTCTCGTGCGATCTAGGCTGTCTATTTTGATTCAGAATTCTATCCTCAGCAGTCGTGGGTATCCTCCATATTTTTTGTACGTCGTCGGATCAGGGAGAGATCTAATCACAGCCGTCTATGTAATTTTAAATCACCACGTCGAATCTGAGCCATTAGATCTATCGCAGATTTGATCGTGACTGTCCATCTCCTTTTCAAATCGCTGCATCACCTGTGGTCATCCGATCTACACCCCCTTTAATCCCAATCGTCCATTCATTTTCTGGTTTATCCTCCCCATGGTATCTCCCTCTTCCTACCACCTGCGCTGGACCAGTAACCCCTACCCTTCCTTTCTCTTGTTTTCCACACCCGTGACTCCTTCCATCGCCATCCGGGCCCCTCCTCTCACGCGTTTTCCACAAGACCGACACCTCGATCTTTTTTTAAACCAAATAGGCTCAGTTTGTTTCAATGAAAATAGCATTAAAAATATATTATTTATATTTTATAAATATACCACTTTTGTCACCTGAACCCTATGGGCTCTCCTTCCTCCAGTACATCCTTCAGGATCCTCCAACCCTTTGCTGAGCCTCTCCTCCTCCTCAAACCAAGTTAAGGGATATGTTGTATTGTTTTTTTGTTTTTTTGAGGGTATATACATATATATGTATACTCATAAATATATATATATATATATATATATAACCTTACGGTTTAGTTAAAATCTTCTCTTATGTTGATCTTAAGTCTTCTGGATTTTGAGTTCAAGAAATATTATGAACATAAGGTTTTACAATATAAATAAAAAACTTATTTATTTACTTTGTATATATGCGGTAATTTGTATATATGTATATACGGTTAAGAGTGTGACCTACCCTTTTCCTTATAATGGAAATACTTTTACCCTACATGATGGTTTTAACCCCTTAACATGCAAGGGTGTGTGTGATGTCGAGGTTCCATATGTGTATAAGTATATATAACTATATATAGGGAAAATTGTTTATTCGGTTTTTGAATATATATTTATACATATATATGATCATGCGGTTTTGGGTAAACCTTTTTTTATATACCTAATTTTAAGACTTCTAAACATTGAGTTTCAAGCTTAAGTAGAGTTTAAAAATGTAAGGAATTATGTGTTGGAAAAAACTTATATATATATTTTTGTATAGTATACAAGGTATTATATAATTATATAGTTTGTATAACTCACCTTCTCGAGCAGTTTTAAGTCTCTCAACTTTGAAATTCAATGATTTATTGACATTTTTTATAAAAATGTAAGTATTAATTAATTTTGGTGTAAGACCCTTAGGTATACTCAGTTATTTATATAATTTATATGTGTGTATCAAGGTTTACATACATGTAAATTTGTTTAATAAATAAACCTTTTAAATTTATATGTTTTAAAATTTAGGGACTGTTGTTTATTAATGTGACTAATATATTAAAGTCATATGGGTGACATTAGATTTCTGGTTTAAACCCTTTAATACACATTGTATTTTCAGTTATGTGAATATATGTGTATACTTAAAAAATTTGATCCTCCATTTTATTTGGAATTTCCCAAAGATTTCAAAGACACAGTAAAACATGTTGTTTTCGAAATATAAATGTTCTATTTGAAAATACTACTCTTTATATACACCCTTGTGTATAAACAGATTTACACAACACTAAACCCTAATTTTGGATATTCCAAATATTATACTTTTGATGTTTTTAGTAATTGTGGAGAGTTCATAAGTAAAATATTTGGGGTTTAAAAATATTATATTCATATGTATGAATCAATTATTTTCAAATATATTAAATGGTATTAGTTATGTTTGAATTTCATGATTTCCATTTTTGACATTATGTATACCCTTGTGATGTGTTATAAAAAAGTATATCAGTTATAAATGTTTGAGAATCTGTGAGATTAATACCCCACATGAAGTATTTGGTTTATCTTTTAATTAATTATGCATCCAAACCATGATGAAATTATAATATATATATGATTAATAAGGTTTTAGAATGTAAGGTTGACATTTTATATGACAATTCTTGTATAGCTTTTGTGCATTAGTTTTCATCACATATGTTATAGTCTACTTAACATACTTTCCATTTAATGACATAGCCATGTAGTTGATAGTTTTTTAATTAACACTTATATGCCTGATTCACTAAATATATGTAAATGTTAAAGAATGAAATTAAATTCTTATGAACTTTTGAGGATTAAGTATTAAATTATTCAAAGGGTTATGGGACACTTTGAATAATATGAAATGAGAAATTAAATATTTAAAGTGGTATGGGATATTTTAAATATATGACCCTATTTAGAATATGAGGAATGTAATAGACTCGGTATAACGGGTTGGGGACCAGTTAATGAAATCCCCTCGGTGCATAGATAGTTCTCATGAGACAATAAATTAATGGCACAAGGCCATTGACATTTCAAGTCTTGACACGAGGTCTTAATAGGGTCTGATATTATACATTCCCTCATTATGTCTATGATAATTAATTGACCAAGTGGATATTCAACTAGTAGAATATCCATGGTTAAGAGCTTGTACTTATGAGTATCAGAAGAATTAAATGCTTATGTAATTAAGTTTATTAAGCACTTAGACATTCTATTTTCCAATTATGTCTTACAGTTAGTAGTGGAAGAAATTGAAGTTATCACTATTATGTGCAACTCTGATCATGTATTTTTCTCTTTTATGAAACTTGTACTTCCATATTCACATGTATTACTTGTTAAAATTGGAATGTATTTTACTTATTACTCTGAACGGGCATGCCTATAATTGAATCATTTTCCCTTGTAATTCTGTTAGTATGTTTTTAATTGTGCTCTTTTATTTCTTAAATAATTGTTATGATATGATACATGTGTTACAACATTTCTTAAGAAAATTTTTTATGGAAAATTTTAAAGAATGTTTTCAATATTTATAATTGGTATATTATGTTATTTTCAAACCCCTAATAAGGCATTCTAATGCTCACCCTTCATTTTTAAATAATTTTTTTTCAGGTATCAGTTTTTAGCCGAAGAAGCCTAAAAAAAAGAGGATGGTTTCCTAGAACCTGAACTGAATAGATCCTCTGTATGGGACATGATGTGTAAAATATCAATGCATGGTTTTTGTAAAATTTACACATCATGTTTTAAGGCACCGGATTTGAGTATTCTGGGGTCGGTCTGTTACAGTTGGTATCAGAGGATTCGGGTTATATAACTCTAGAAAACCAGAACTGAACAAATAAAAATTTACTTAAGCTTCACTATGTGTGATGTTTTCTTAATTTTTAGATGGAAAACAAAAATACCAGTCTTTTGTCTCTTCTTATTGAGGCCCTAGAAACCATAGTTTCCATAGTCATCCATGAAAACTTTGTAAACTATGAACACATTCGTATGACATGAAAACACCTCTACGACGTGTCAAACTCTTCATGTGTACTTCAACTCCACCAAGGAGCAGGTTTGGACTACCTCTTTATGATGCAAACCCAATTTCCATCCTACACACATTGGGGAAAGTACTTTGAGGGACTTTTCATTGGCTTCACCATAATAGAAGGCATCCAGTCCCTCATGGATTTTCAAGAAGCTATGGCATCAGGTGACCTCCGCGCAACATATATGTTCCAAATCATGTCCTATGGTCATTATGGTCAAGTAATGGACTCTGAAGTCCTTGAAATTGAAGCCTTCCATTCTCCGTACTGACATAAAGTACATAATGATGTCTCTCGGATTTACACCCCTCATGTCTCACTCTAGAGGAACCATAAGTGTATCCACGATATTGAACCAGGCAGCTCGGGTTGCATTTGGTTTAGGGAGATCGAGAGTTACGAAATTGTTTTGGGGATTCATGTAATGGGGGACTGGGGAAACCATTAGCCCTGGGAATTGTGTACCAATTGTTTCACGAAAATAAAAATTATTGTTTCTTCCTTATCCTGCTTTTTTTCATGTTTGTGCTTTTAGATGAGTTTCACTGATTGGACTTTCATGAAATTTTTTTATTACAGATGGAAAGAAAAATTCATATCTTATCTATTCCCATTGAGGTACTGGAGGTCATTATGGTTAGAACCTGTGTAGAAGAATACCTTCCCTTCGCAAACTTGTGAAGGACATGCAAACATCTTTACAAGGTATCGAACAGTCCAGACATTCTCCACTCCTACCAAGGGAATTCCTATATCTACCACCACATAACCACTGCTCAACTTGCTGAGTATAGATGAAGGGGAAAGTACCATGAAGGTATTTTCCTATGCTTTACTCTATCCTGAAACTTCATAGCCAGGGTAATGTTTTAAGAGGCTGCCTTGGAGGGGAACCTTCACACGGCCTACATGCACCAAATCATGAGCTTCAGTTTGTATGACAACATTTACGACATTGACATTCTCAAACAAGATATGGTTCAATGAGTTCTTAAAGATTTTTTCCCTTCAGACATCTCTGAACTCTCTACCATTCGAGCCTCCCTCTCAAATACCAAGTGTACACTGTATGAGTTTAACCCTTAGTGCCTGAGGTGTGTCTGGGCTAGGGAATCAGATGAATTGAACACCAATTTGGGTATTTAGCTGGCCACACCTGAGGATCCTCCCTGATGGATGATGTGGTGAAGAACGTCAGAGAGTCACTTTTTAGCATGGTTTTAAGAAATGAATTGTGAGGGCGTAATTCTTTGTAGGGGGAATAATGTGATGCCCCAAAACTTATTTCTCAGATAATAATGATATTATGGTTTTATTTTTTTAAATTTTCATATTATCCAAACAAAACTTACAAACTAAATACAGTGCACTATATTTAAATAAAGACTAAAGTGTTTACATTACTACAATATCAAAGGAAATCTATACTAACCAAAAATACCTACTAAAAGCCCTATCAAATCCATAGGAAGGCCACCTAACACAAAAACTTGACCCAGTAGGTAGTGAAGATCCTTTGGTTCGGTCATAATGAAAAACATTATAACCAGAATAACAGTAGTTGTACTGAGCATCATTGGGATAATAAACACCATCTTCTTTGATTGTATTGAATTTGGGACACACTAATGTATGGTTTTATAAGGAATAAAATCGACCGTTGCACCTTGGGTGATCGTTGAAGTTCTAAGGGATATAATTATAGTCGTTGGTCTTTTTGATAGATTAATTAAAAAAATCTAAGTATAATTTAGTTTTCCAAAATATTTAACTTATGAATTGAAATTATAATAAAACCTCTTATTATGAACATTAAAAGAACACTGGTTTAATATTTTGAACTACACTTAGTGTGATTTTAAAATGAGGTGAATATTTAAAACACCTTTCAAATATTTCAAATATCTTGAAAAAAAAATTATTCTTAATGCTTAAACAAGGTTTTAACTAAACTATTTCTTTTATTTTTATAATACTAGTATAAAGTTTTCATATAGATGTATTAAATTTTAATTTATAACACTGTGTTTTAAAACATTTGTGTTTATAAAAACTAAGGAAAATTTTTGGTTTGAAAAACACCTATATATTTGTAAGGAAACCTAGTATTATAGTTAACAAAAAATATATCCACAAGGGACAACCCTCTAGCCAAGCCGAAGGAGGCAGCACGCACTAGGAAGCTGATCCTAGCCTTTAGCCTCATCACAGTCCAGCCTCTGGGCTTGCGGTCGCGCATGCTTGGAGAATGCATGGGGATCATATCGCGCCACCGTGCGAGGTGGCGCGACGGCCTAGGAGGGTGCAGGAGCATGCCCGCCGAAGACCCGGTAAGGGGAGGTACCGAGGAGGGGGGAGGTGGATCTCTAGGAATTTTCAAGGTGCCTCAGGCTTATAAGTGAGGTGAGGAGGACCCTCTGTTTCAATGTGGGAAGAAGAAAATCGGCCAGGATCGAATCCAGACTGTTGGATCGCGTCGCGTGTGCTTTGGGCTGTCTATTTTGATCCGGAATTCGATCCTCAAGAGTCACGGGTATCCTCTACAATTTTTCTACATCGTTGGATCAGGGAGAGATCTAATCAGATCTGTCCGTGTAATTTTAAATCACTGTGTTGAATTTGAACCATCTGATCTATCATGGATTTAATTGTGACTGTCCATATCCTTTTTAAATTATAGAATCATCCATAGCTGCATGATTTACTTCCCCTTTAATCCCAGCCGTCCATTAGTTTTCCGGTTTATCCTCCCCGCGGTATCTCCTTCTTCATCCCACCTGCGCTGGACTAGTAACCCCTACCCTTCCTTTATCTTGTTTTCCACACCCGTGACTCCTTCCATCACCATCTGGGCCCCTCCTATCATGTGTTTTCCACAAGACCAACACCTTGGTCTTTTTTTAAACCAAATAGGCTTGGTTTTTTCCCATGAAAATAGAATTTAAAATATGTTATTTATATTTTATAAATATACCACTTTTTTCACCCAAACCCTGCGGGTTCTCCTTCCTCCAGCACCTCCTTCAAGATCCTACTAGCCATTCCTGAGCCTCTCCTCCTCCTCAAATCAAGGTAAGAGATATATTGCCTTGTTTTTTTTTGAGGGTATATACATATATATGTATACTCATAAATATATATATATATAACCTTACAGTTTAGTTAAAATCTTCTCTTATGTCGATCCTAAGTCTTCTGGATTTTGAGTTCAAGAAGTATTATGAACATAGGGGTTTACATTATACATACAAAACTTATTTATGTACTTTGTATATATGCGTTAATTTGTATATATGTATATATGGTTAAAATTTTGACCTTCCCTTTTCCTTCTAATGGAAAGACCTTTACCCTACATGATGGTCTTAACCCCTTAACATGCAAAGGTGTGTGTAATTTCGAGGTTCCATATGTGTATAAGTATATATAACTATATATAGGAAAAAATTTATATTCGGTTTATGAATATATATTTATACATATGTATGATCATACGGTTTTGGGTAAACCTTTTTTTATATACCCGATTTTAAGACTTTTAAACATTGAGTTTCAAGCTTAAGTAGAGTTTAAAAATGTAAGGAATTATGTGTTAGACAAAACTTATATATATATATATATATATATATTTTTTTTTTTATAGTATACACGGTCTTATATAATTATATAGTTTGTATAACTCACCTTCTGGACTATTTTTAAGTCACTCAACTTTGAACTTCAATGATTTATTGACATTTTTGATAAACATGTAAGTATCAATTAATCTTCATGTAAGACCCTTAGGTATACTTAGTTATTTATATAAGTTATATATGTGTATCAAGGTTTACATATATATATAATTTTTTAATAAATAAACCTTTTAAATTTTTATGTTTTAAAATTTAGGGACTGTCCTTCATTAATGTGACTAATATATTAAAGTCATATGGGTGACATTAGATTTTTTGTTTAAACCCTTTAATACAAATTTTATTTTCGGTTATGTGAATATATGTGTATACTTATAAACTTTGATCCTCAATTTTATTTGGAATTTACCAAAGATTGCAAAGAAAGAGTAAAACATATTGTTTTTGAAATATGAATGTTCTATTTGAAAATACTACTATTTATATACACCCTTATGTATAAACAGATTTACACAACACTAAACCCTAATTTGGGATATTCCATATATTATAATTTTGATGTGTTTAATAATTGTGGAGAGTTTATGAGTATAATATTTGGGGTTTGAAACTCTTATATTCATATGTATGAATCACTTATTTTCATATATATTAAATGGTATTAGTTATGGTTGAATTTCATGCTTTCCATTTTTAACATTATGTATACCCTTGTGATGTGTTATACAAAGGCATATCAGTAATAAATGTTTGATCATCTATGAGATTAATGACCCACATGAAGTTTTTGGTTTATCATTTAATTAATTATACAGCCAAACCATAATGAAATTCCAATATATATATGATTAATAAGGTTTTAGAATGTAAGGTTGTCATTTTATGTGACAGGGATTGTATTGCTTTTGTGCATTATTTGTCATCACATATGCTATAATTGGCTTAACATACTTTCCATTTAATGACATAGCCATGCAGTTGATAGTTTTATAATTAACTCTTATATTTCTGATTCACTAAATATTTGTAAATGCTAAAGAATGAAATTAAATTCTTATGACCTTTTGTGGATTAAGTATTAAATTATTCAAAGTAGTATGGGACACTTTGAATAATATGAAATGAGAAATTAAATATTCAAAGTGGTATGGGACATTTTGAATATACGACCCTATTTGGCATATGAGGAATGTAATAGACTCGTTATAACAGGTTGGGGACCGGTTAATGAAATCCCCTCAGTGCATCGATAGTTATCATGAGACAATCAGGTCATGGAACAAGGCCATTGACATTTCAGGTCTTGACATGAGGTCTTGACAGGGTCTGATATTATATGTTCCCTCATTATGTCTATGATAATTAATTAACCAAGTCGATATTCAACTAGTAGAATATCCATAGTTAAGAGTCTTTACTTATGAGTATAAAAAGAAGTAAATTCTTATGTAATGACGTTTATTAATCACTTATAAATTCTATTAGCCAATTATGTCTTACAGTTAGTAGTGGAAGAAATTGAAGTTATCACTATTATGTGCAACTCTGATCATGTATCTTTCTCTTTTATGAAACTTTTACTTGCATATTCACATGTCTTACCTATTAAAGTTGGAATTTATTTTACTTATTACTCTGAATGAGCATGCCTATAATTGAATTATGTTCCCTTATAATTATGTTAGTATGCTTTTAATTGTGCTCTTTTATTTCTTAGACAATTGTTATGATATGATACATGTGTTACAGAATTTCTTAAGAAAATTTTTTATGGAAAATTTCAAAGAATGTTTTCAAAAGTTATAATTGGTATATTATGTTATTTTAAAACCCCTTACTGGGCATTAGAATGCCCACCCTACATTTTTTTAATAAAATTTTTTTTCAGGTATTAGTTTTTAGCCGAAGAAGCCTGACAGAAGAGGTTGGTTTCTCATAACCTGAACCGAATCGATCCTCTGTATGGGACATGAGGTATAAAATATCAATGCACGGTTTTTTTAAAATTTACACATAATGTTTTAAGGAACCAGCTCCGAGTATTATGGGTTTGGGCTGTTACAGTTGGTATCAGAGGATTTGGTTTAGATAACTCTGGAAAACCAGAACTGGACAAAGAAAAATTTACTTAAGCATTACTAAGTGTGATGTTTCCTTAATTTTCAGATGGAAAATGAAAATACCAGTCTTTTGTCTCTTCCTATTGAGGCCCTAGAAACCACAGTTTCCATAGCCATCCACAAAAACTTTGTAAACTAGGCACACATTCGTATGACATGCAAACACCTCTACAATGTGTCAAACTCTCCCCGTGTACTTCAACTCCACCGAGGACTGGGATTGGACTACCTCTTTATGATGAAAACCAAATTTCCATCCTATGAACATCGAGGAAAGTACTTCGACAGACTTTTCAAATGCTTCAATGCAGTATAAGATATCTAGTCCCTTATGGATTTCCAAGAAGCTATGGTAGTGGGTGACCTCCACGCAGCATATATGTGCCAAATCTTGTCCTATGGTCATTATGGTCAAATAATGGACTTTGAAATCCTTGAAATTAAAGCCTTCCATTCTTTGTATAGACATCAAGTACATACTGATGTCTCTCGGCTTTACACCCATCATGTCTCACTCTTGAGACACCATAAGTGTGCCCACGATATTGAACGAGACTGCTCATGTTGCGTTTCGTTCAGGGAGATCGAGAGTTTCGAAATTGTTTTGGGGATTCATGTAATGGGGAACTGGGGAAACCATTAGTCCTTGGAATTGTGTACCAGTTGTTTCATGAAAATACAACTTATTGTTTCTTCCTTCTCCAACTTATTTTTTTGTGTTTGTGATTTTGGATAAGTTTCAATGATTAGACTTTCATGAAAAAAAATTTATTACATATGGAAGGACAAACCCATATCTTATCTCTTCCCATTGAGATACTAGAGGCCATTATGGTCAGAACCAGTGTAGAAGAATATCTTCCCTTCACAAACCTGCGAAGGACATGCAAAAATCTTTACAAGGTATCTAACAATCTAGACATTCTCTGCTCCTGCCAAGGGAATTCCTATATCTACCACCACATATCCACTACTCAACTCGCTGAGTATAGACAAAGTGGAAAATACCATGAAGGTATTTTCATATGCTTCACTCTATCCTGAAACTTCATAGCCAGGGTAAGGTTTCAAGAGGCTGCCTTAAAGGGGAACCTTCACGCGGCCTACATGCACCAAATCATGAGCTTCATTTTTTATGACCACATTTACGACATTGACATTCTCATACAAGAGATGGTCAGATGAGTTATTAGAGAGCTTTTTCATTCATACATCTCTGAACTCTCTACCATTCGAGTCTCCCTCTGAAATCCTGAGTGTACACTACATGATTTTAACCCTTACTATTCGAGGTATGTCTAGGATAGGGAAGCAGATGAATTGAACACCAATTTGGGTATTTAGTTGGCCACACCTAAGGATCCTCCATGATGGAGGATGTGGTGAATAATGTTAGAGAGTCACCTTTTAGCATGGTTTTATGAAATGAATTGTGAGGATGCAATTATTTGTAGGGGGAATAATGTGATGCCCCAAAACTTATTTCTCATGTAATAACAATATTATGGTTTTATTTTGTTTAATTTTCATGTTATCCAAACAAAAATTAAAAACTAAATACAAGGCATTATTTTTAAATAAACACCGAAGTGTTTACATTACTGCAAGATCAAAGGAAAGTTATACTAACCAAAAATACCTACTAAAATCCCTATCAAATCCACAGGAAGGCCACTTAACACAACAAATTGACCCAGTAGGTAGTGAAGATCCTTTAGGTCGATCATAACAAAAAAAATTATAACCAGAATCATGTAAGATTTACTGATCATCAGTGGTATGATAAGCACCATCTTCTTCAATTATCTTGAATTTGGCACACCCTAATGTATGTTTTTATAAGGCATCAACTCGACCGTTTCCCCTCGGGTGACCATTAAAGTTCTAAGGGCTATAATTATAGTCATTGGTCTTTTTGATGGATTAATTAAAAAATTCTAAGTATAATTTAGTTTTCCATAATATTTTAGTTATTAATTGAAATTATAATAAAACCACTTATTATTAACTTTAAAATGACAATGGTTTAATATTTTGAACTACACTTAGTGTGATTTTAAAATGTGGTGAAGATCTCAAACACCTTTCAAATATTTCAAATATCTTGTAAATTTTTTCATTCTTAATGCTTAAACAAGGTTTTAACTAAACTATGTATTTGATTTTTATAATACTAGTATAAATTTTTCATATAGATGTATTAAATTTTAATTTATAATGTTGTGTTTTAAAACATTAGTGTTTATAAAAACTAAGGGAAATTTTTGGTTTGAAAAACACCAATATATGTGTAAGTAAACCTATTATTATATTTAACAAAAAATATATCCACAAGGGCCATCCCTATAGCCAGGCCTAAGGAGGAAGCATGTGCTAGGCGGCTGAGCCTAGCCTTCAACCTCAGCAATGGCCGGCATTTGGGCTTGTGTGCACGCATTCTGGGAGCACGCACGGGGATCAGAGCATGCCACCGTGCGGGATGACACGGCAGCATGGGTGGGAAAATGAGCACACCCGCAGAAGACCCAGTACATTGCAGTACCAAGGAGAGCGGAGGGGGATTTATGGGAATTTACAAGGCACCTCAGGCTTATAAGGGAGGTGAGGAGGCCCCTCCATTTCGATGTGGGATGAAGAAAATCATATAGGATTGAATCCAGACTGTTGGATCACATCGCATGCAATCTGGATCATCTAGTTCAATCTGGTATTTGATCCTTAGTAGCTGCAGGTATCCTTTGCATTTTTGGTACACCTTTGGATCAAGGGGAGACCTAATCGCAATCGTCTATGTAATTTTAAATCACCGCGTTGAATCTGATCCATCTGATCTATTGCGGATCTGATCACAACCGTCTATCTCCTTTCTAAATCATCACATCATTCGTGGTCATCTGATCTACTCCCCCTTTAATCTCAGCCATTCGTTCGTTTTTTGGTTTATCCTCCCCATGGTATATCCTTCTTCCTCCTGCCTATGTTGGACGAGTAACCCCTAAAATTCCTTTCTCTTGTTTTCCACACCCGTGACTCCTTCCATCGCCATCTGGGCCCCTCCTCTCATGTGTTTTCCACAAGACTGACACCTCGGTCTTTTATTAAAAAAATTGGCTCGGTTTTTTTCCATGAAAATATCATTTAAAATATATTATTTATATTTTATAAATATACCACTTTTGTCACTCGAACCCTACAGGTTCTCCTTCCTCCAGCGCCTCCTTCAAGATCCTCCAAGCCTTTCCTGAGCCTCTCTCCTCCTCAAACCAAGGTAAGGGATATGTTGTCTTGTTTTTTTTTTAGGGTATATACATATATACGTATACTCATAAATATATATATATATATAACCTTACGGTTTAGTTAAAATCTTCTCTTAAGTCGATCCTAAGTCTTATGGATTTTGAGTTTAAGAAGTATTATGAACATAAGTGTTTACATTATACATACAGAACTTATTTATGTACTTTGTATATATGCAGTTATTTGTATATATGTATATATGTTTAAGATTTTGACCTAACCTTTTCCTTCTAATGGAAAGACCTTCACCCTACATGATGGTCTTAACCCCTTAACATGAAAGGGTGTGTGTGATGTCAAGGTTCCATATGTGTATAATTATATATAACTATATATAGGGAAAATTGTATATTTGGTTTATGAATATATATTTATAAATATGTATGATCATGCGGTTTTGGGTAAACCTTTTTTTTATATACTCGATTTTAATACTTCTAGACATTGAGTTTCAAGCTTAAGTAGAGTTTAAAAATGTAAGGAATTATGTGTTGGACAAAACCTATGTGTGTGTGTGTGTGTGTGTGTGTGTCTAGTATACACTGTCTTATATAATTATATAGTTTGTATAACTCACCTTCTGGACCAGTTTTAAGTCTCTCAGCTTTGAACTTCAATGATTTACTGATATTTTTGATAAACATGTAAGTATCAATTAATTTTGGTGTAATACCCTTAGGTATACTTGGTTATTTATTTAAGTTATATATGTGTATCGAGGTTTACATATATATAAATTTGTTTAATAAATAAATCTTTTAAATTTTTATGTTTTAAAATTTAGGGACTCTTGTTCATTAATGTGACTAATATATTAAAGTCATATGGGTGACATTAGATTTCTGGTTTAAACCATTTATACACATTGTATTTTCTTTTATGTGAATATATTTGTATACTTATAAACTTTGATCCTAAATTTTATTTGTAATTTCCCAAAGATTTCAAAGACACAGTAAAACATGTTGTTTTCTAAATATGAATGTTCTATTTGAAAATACTACTCTTTATATACACCCTTATGTATAAAAAAATTTACACAACACTAAACCCTAATTTTGGATATTCCAAATATTATACTTTTGATGTATTTAATAATTGTGGAGAGTTCATAAGTATAATATTTGGGGTTTGAAACTCTTATATTCATATGTATGAATCAATTATTTTCAAATATATTAAATGGTATTAGTTATGTTTGAATTTCATGATTTCCATTTTTGACATTATGTATACCCTTGTGATGTGTTATACAAAAGTATATCAGTTATAAATGTTTGAGAATCTGTGAGATTAATACCCCACATGAAGTATTTGGTTTATCTTTTAATTAATTATGCATCCAAACCATGATGAAATTACAATATATATATGATTAATAAGGTTTTAGAATGTAAAGTTATCATTTTATGTGACAAGTCTTGTATTGATTTTGTGCATTAGTTTTCATCACATATGTTATAATCTTCTTAACATACTTTCCATTTAATGACATAGCCAAGAAGTTGATAGTTTTGTAATTAACACTTATATACCTGATTCGCTAAATATATGTAAATGCTAAAGGATGAAATTAAATTCTTATGACCTTTTGTGGATTAAGTATTAAATTATTCAAAGTGGTATGGGACACTTTTAATAATATGAATTGATAAATTAAATATTCAAAGTGGTATGGGATATTTTGAATATACGACCCTATTTGGCATATGAGGAATGTAATAGACTCGGTATAACGGGTTGGGGACCGGTTAATGAAATCCCCTCGATGCATCGATAGTTCTCGTGAGACAATCAGGTCATGACACAAGGCCATTGACATTTCAGGTCTTGACACAAGGTCTTGACAGGGTTTGATATTATACATTCCCTCATTATGTCTATGATAATTAATTAACCAAGGGGATATTCGACTAGTAGAATATCCATGGTAAATATCCTGTAATTTTGAGTATCAGAAGAAGTAAATGCTTGTGGCATGACATTTATGAAGCACTCATAGATTCTATTAGCCAGTTATGGATTATAGTTAGTAGTGGAAGAAATTTAATTTATCACTATTATGTGCAACTATGATCATGTATTTTTCTCTTTTATGAAACTTGTACTTGCATATTCACATGTATTACCTGTTAAAGTTAGAATGTATTTTACTTATTACTCTGAATGAGCATGCCTATAATTGAATCTTGTTTCCTTGTAATTATGTTATTATTCTTTTAATTGTGCTCTTTTATTTCTTAGACAATTATTATGATATGATACATGTGTTACAACATTTCTTAAGAAAATTTTTTATGGAAAATTTTAAAGAATGTTTTTAAAAGTTATTATTGGTATATTATGTTATTTTAAAACACCTTAGTGGGCATTCGAATGCTCGCCCTACGTTTTTAAATAAATTTTTTTTTTCAAGTATCAATTTTTAGCTGAAGAAGCCTGACAGAAGAGGCTGGTTTCCCAGAACCTGAACCAAATCGATCCTCTATATAGGAGATGATGTGTAAAATATCAATGCATGTTTTTTTGTAAAATTTGCACATCATGTTTTAAGGAACCAACTCTGAGTATTCTAGGGTTGGTCTATTATAAATAAACTGATTAATATCTTATAAAAAGTTGAAAATGGGTTTGAACTTTTAGAATCCATGGATTTTTACCCAGTTGTTTATTTAGGCTTCACGAGATGTAAAATTAAATCTTAAGAAGCGATATACACCATTTAAAATAAGAGGGGGGGTTATTCCCTAATTTTTCTCAGTAAAAAAATATAGAAACTCATACTTTTCATATATAAATATCACATTTTATTAGATGAACATTCAATACATGACATTAGAATCTATTCCAGAATCATATAGGTCTAGTGTCTTTGGAAACCTGGATTCATAAACAAATTGTTCATAAGATATATACATCACTTCCCACTAAGTTTTTTATAAATAGATCCCTTCTTAGATATATCATACTTCAAAACTCTCTTCATAACCTAGGTAAAGGAAACATAAGAAAGGGTGAGATCATATTCTCAGTTGGGGTAAACAAGGGGGATATCAATGATCACTTAAGCATAAGATGAGAATAAGTGTATGATAACATTATTGTAACATTTGAAAATAATACCCATCATAAAATAGATCATAATCTTGGGTCATGGTATAAATCTTGGTCATTTATAAGACATAAATAATAAAGGAATCAAATAAAATAGGACCTAAGAGCATAACATTGTCATAAGACTTAAGTTTTTGGTATACACATAATCATATAATATCATTTCCTTAGTCTAGGATCACTTAAATTACTATCATGGTGGATTGGGTTAATTATCTATTCCATCATATACATATTCAAGGTTCACTCTCAAGACTATCATAGGGTAAAAATTCTTTTACTGAGCTGGGTTCACTCACCATTCCAATTCTTATTATTTCATGGGATATTAATCTATACCCAATTCGTTATAGGACTATTTAATTTTGGGCCAACCCATCACATAATCACAATCCATTCATATGTATTCCACATGATCATAAAAAATTAATTATATATCATAACCTGTGGAAAATAAATGGGTTTCATAAACATTTCAACAATTCATCATAGCATAACATATGGAAAATAAATAGGTTTTGTAAGCATCTTATTGTCCTAATTTTAAACCATCCATAGAAATAATAAGGATGGTATAATTGGATCATATCCCCCATAAATAATAATTAATATCAAAGTATGTTATCAGAGATGAAAAATATTTTTAAAATATCACAAGAATATTTCTTGAGGAAAATACCCATTCATTTTGAAGTCACTTATTTAAAACCCAAATATTTCCAAAATATTGAGGAAAATATTTTCTTTTAAAAGAACCATGAAAACTTGTAAATAAATATTTCAATCATGGAGCATTCATGATGGTGGTAAATTTTATTCATGTCATGTACGTTATTATAAATATTATTTTCATATTTTTAGTAAAAAATAAAAAAGTTCCTTGTTCAAAAAATTAAAAGAATATTATTTATAAAACATTTTATAAAAATTAAAAAATGGTTAAAAATGAATTTAAACATGAATAATAGAGTATTAAAAACATTATTGAAAACATATTAAAGAAAACATGGATGTATAATAAAAGTTATTTTCGACCTAAGAGAGAAATAAAGTCAATCTTCCTTAAAAACATTCATCCTGACTCTTGACTTATTAAAGAGAGTAAAATGAAAGGAAAACGCATAATCTCAAGAAATAAATAGATTATAAAAAAATTCATGGGATTATTGAGATATATTTTATAAAATTTCATTATCATAAACTTAATCATAAATAATCTCGATAAACAATGATATTGTAACATAAATCATTTACCACTTTGGTAACTTTCGAATCAAAACATCATAAAAGAGAGAACCTTATAAGAATATCTATATCCACATAATTTTAATGATAATAATGCTAAAATAAATTCACGGGTATCATATACACCACATAAAATAAACAAGTGGTCAATATGGCATGTGTCTCACAAAAATAAAAATGAGACGAAAATCCTTTACCTCAGGTTCGACTTGCTTCAAAAGCACTCTAACTACCTATATAATAAATTTATATTTATTATAATTATATAATAGAGTCTTTTTAATAATTATAATATCATATATGATCCAATTATAACATTTTAACACAAATTTATTAATAATTCCTTATTAAAATCATCATTTCTAGGCGTTACTTGTTTTGTTTTTCATGAGAATTTCGGTTCAGTAGTTCTGATCATTATACATTCATCATGGTTCCATCATGGTTAGAATGTTGATCATGATATAAATATAATATATATTCATTAAATATATATATTTAGTTTCATCCATAAAAGTTATATGTAGAAAAATGAATTACAATGTTCATGGAGACAGTGGGTTGTACGTACGGATGAACGTTGTTTTCACTTTTCAATGAATGGAATGAAAGAAATGTAAAAAATAATTCAACCTTAAAATAATTATTATATAATATATATAATATATATTCATTAAATATATCCTTGTTTTCATCCATGTAAAGTGTAAATGAAAAAATAATTACATCGCTTCGTGGAAGTGGTAGTCCACACGTACGCATGAGTGGCGTTATTATTTTCCAATGAATTGAAAGGTAAGAAGGTAAAATGAAATTATAATTATAGAAGAATAATTATTTAATAAATATAATTTGTAAATATTAAACACATAATAATACTTATCCTTGAAATATGGTGATGGGAAATGAATTGTATTGCTACGTGGAGGTGGTACACTATACATACGCACGAGAGATACTTTTAACTTCCCATTTGATGGAAAAGAGGGTGAATAATGGTGGTTCCATAATCATAATAACATTTAAGTATATTTAGGATACTGAACTTATTATTTTATGATGAATACCACATAATAATAGGAGGTTGAAAAGGAAATAATTTCAAATAGGTCAGGTAGGGTGATTGTCTCTTCTTCAGTAAGCCTCCTTTATATCCTTTATTAAGGACCCCTGGAATGGTCTTTTAAGAAGACCAAAAACTATAAATCATGGAAAGGGAATTTTTTAATATAATTTTATAGGTTTTTGTTGATCAATATGGCTCAAAGTGTTATAAATAATATAAAGTATGGGTTCCCTTTTATAAGAGGGGGAGATGACACACTTGGAATTTCTTAAAAGATTAAAACGTAATAATGTCATACTGAATCCAAATGCTTCCAAATGGCCAGAAATTTAAAATTTGGCATAGTATAAGGTAAAAATATGGAGATAATATAGTATTTAGGAAATTTTAATTTGAAAAATTTCTCTTATCTCTTGGTTTACCCCCCCCCCCCAGTAAACATGTTTTAACCTTTACCGTGGTGATAATTTTTTACTATTTTTACTATTCGTCATGAACAAAAATGAAAGTGACCGCATTACCAAATTTTGAAATGATTATTCAAAATATGGAATCCATTTTATCAAATTCAATTCATAAAATTTGTGGAATTTAATTTAAAATTAAACCTACCAAGCGTGATGAAAAGTGTTTTTCCATAAAAACTGTTTTCTTAAGTATAAAAAGGTTTTATACCAAAATCCAGCATAAAAATAATTAAAATGAGATTAATTAGATTATTAATAATATAAAAGAAATAATTTTACTTTTAAATCCATTTTAAAACCAAATGTAACTTTAACATTATGTAAACAAAAATATATTTTTCAATAAAAATCAGTATTTTCACTATTCATCGAAAAATCAATCTTTTAAGAAAATTGTCAAAAAAATCACTATAAACGAATTTTGAAATGATGATTTCAAAAATGAAGTTCATTTTTTCATATAAATTTTCTAAAAATGTGATAAATTAATTATATTATTTTCTCAAAAAAAGAAATAAAACCCATTTTTTGAGGAAAATGTATTTTTAAAGAATATAAAGTTTTTAATAAAAATGAGTACTTATTTATCAATATATATGATTTATCTAAAAAAATTATAAATAATTTTCAAAATGTTTTTATTCCTATTAACTCTACCAATTTAACAATTAGGTTATAATGGTATACTATATTATGGTTTATTTTGATATAGGGTTGTGTCTATTGCAAGATTTTTAAGAAATTAAATTTATTAGAAGAGAAATATATCATAAAATATCAAGGTGTTACATTATACCACCATTAAAAAAATCTAATTTAAAATTTTTTCACTCTGATACAAAAAAATGAGGATATCATTGTTTCATCACATCCTCAGGTTCCCAAGTAGTTTCTCTAAATTTATAATTCCTCCGGAGAACTTTAACCAGGTGAGTAGTCATGTTCCATAACATTTTGTCTCTATGATAAAAGATTTATAAAAGTTTTTATTCATAGAAAAGATCATTATCCAATGGTACAACCTCTTATTTTAGTACATGTGATGGATCATGTATGTACTTTCTCAAGAGAGATCTATAAAATACATCATAAACTTGAGAGAGGTTTTATAGAAGTGACAAGGGATAAGCTATTGTCCCTATTTGATCAAGAATATATAAAGGTACAATACAAATAGGGGTTACCTTTCCCTTATTTATAAATATCATAACCTTCTTTTGTGGATAAATTTACAAAAATACATTCTCATCAACTTCAAATTCCAGATTTCACCGATGATTGTTAGCATAACTTTTCTGCTGACTCTGAGCTATATTGATGTTTTGTTGAATGGGTATAAATTTTTCCTCCATGTCCTAATCTAGATAGGGTCCCAATATTTTTAATTCTCTAACTTCATCCCATCACATTGGAGTTCTACACTTATTTCCATATAGGGCTTCATAAGTATCCATTTGAATGCTCGAGTAAAAACTATTGTTGTAAGAACACTCGACGAGAGGAAGGTGTTGATCTCAAACACCTTTGAAATACATAGAAAAATATATTAGTATATCCTATAGGTTTTGAATAGCTATCTCAGAATAACCATCAGTCTGAGGATGATAAGCAGTACTGAAACACAACTCAGAATCCATAGCTTGCTAAAGACTTTTCCCAAACTTTGAGGTAAACCTCAAATCCCATTCAGATATAATAGAATTTGGTACTCCATGAAACCATACCACTTCATTAATATATATTCTATAAAGTTTATCAAGACATAAATCTTATCTAGTGGAAATGAAGTGTGATGAATTCCTAAGGAGATCAACTACAACCCAAATAGCATTATGGTTTTTAGATATTTTAGGGAGTCCAGCGACAAAATTCATGGTGATGTTTTATCATTTACATTATGTTATGAGTAATGGTTTTAACACCCCCTTAGACTTATATCTCTTATACTAAACTTTATAACACTCCAAGAATCGAGATAAATACTCTACAATATCTCTCATTATGTTGTCTCACCAAAAATACTCTTTCATATCTGTATACATCTTCATACTTCCAGGATGAATAGAGAATGATGAAGTATGAGCATCATACAACAGATCCTTCTAAAAATTTGGTATGGATGGAAAAAATTCATGGTTATTGAACCTTATCATCCTATCACAATCGATTTTGAACTCAAAAAAATTTCATAGCTTCTTTTCAAACTTTATATCTTCATTCTCCACCTCTTTAATCTTCACTTGGATAGATGGTTGAACAATTATTTGGGAAAGATAAGATATCTCCCCCTACTTAAATATTTTCAAGTAATCTATAAATATTGGATCTTTTTTTATCCTCGTCACAAAAAACCTATCATAATCCTTTTGACTCAAAGCATTTTCCACCTTGTTCACTTTCTTAGAGTGGTAATGTATTAAGAATTCATAATCTTTAATCAACTCCAACCATCTTTTTTGGTTCATATTAAACTATTTATAAGTGAATATATACTTTAAACTTTTATTATTGGTATATATGTCACACATTTCTCCATAAAGTTAATGCATACATAACTTTAATGAATAAATTACTATAGCTAACTCAAAACCATGAGTTGGATAATTTTTCTCATGAACCTTCAATTATCATGTGGCATAAGCTATAATCATATCATTATGAATAAACATTCATCTTATTCTCTTATTATATAACTCACTATAGATCAAAAACCATTCTCCACTGTAGGGTAGTGTAATAACAAGTGCACTGACTAACCTTCTTTTCAATTCCTTTAAATTTTCCTCAAATTCATCTGTTTAAAGGAACTTGGCTCCCTTTTGAGTTAACTTGGTGATTGAATTATACATTCCTGAGAAATTATCCAAAAATCATTGATAATATCCAACCAAACCAAGAAAATTATGGGTCTCAGACATAATTTTTGGTCTGGGACAATGTTCAATAACTTCCATCTTTGATGGATACACCAATATACCCTCACTTGAGATTATATTACACAAAAAAACTTTTTGTATCCAAAATTTAACTTGGTAATTTTCTCATACAACATATCCTTTATTAGGGCCTTGAGTAAAATTACCAAGTGATCTTAATGTTATTCCTTACATTTAGAATATATAATAATAGCCACTTTTGTGGTGGTGATGTGGTTCCGGAGAGTCGTATAAATAATGTTGTTCTTTATGAGGTGAAAGGTTTGATACCTTGGATCCCACTATTTGGTGAATTTATCCTTCCCCTAGATCTTCTCGTCTTTCCAGGTAACCCAATCCCTAACTGGGTGGGAAAAATGAGGCGCAAACCACCCATGCTAATAGATTGTTGTGTCAAACTATCGCTCATCAGGATGTCACCCTCTGAGATGCTCTATCATCTCAACTGGAAACGGATCCTTCCCGGCTGAGGCTCTCTCTAGAGAGACCTCTTCATGGAAAGGGGGGTTCCCATGTATAGAGGGTTTGAAAAGGACACACCTAGGGATTCCATTTTCTAAGAGATAAATATATAATAATATCATCTATAAATACTTCCATAAACTGATCAAGGTAATATCTAAAGACTCTATTCATTAATTCTATGAAGATAGAAGGGAAATTAGTAAGATCAAATGTCATAACTATAAATTTATATTGTTCATACCTTTTATGAAAGTCTATATTGAGTATGTATTCACTTTTTACTCTCAACTGATAATATCTAGATCAAATATCAATCTTGGAAAAATATTGAGCTTTGTGAAGTTGATAAAACAAGTCATCAATATAGGTTATGGGATACTTATTCTTGATTGTGATCATGTTAAGTTCCCAATAATCAACACAGAGTCACATTGATCGATATTTCTTATTAACAAAAAGAACCGATGCATCCCATGGTGATACACTTGTCCAAATGAATACCTTTTAAATATTGTTCTAGAGTTGTTACGTCAATTCCAATAACTCAATAGGTTCCATTATATATAGAGTCTTTGAAATAGGTATAGCACTAAGTATTAGTTCTATTGAAAACTCAACTTCATGATTTGGTGGAAGACTAGGAAACTCTTTTAGAAAAATATCAAAAAATTCTATTTCAATAGGAATATATTCAATATAGAGTTTCTACCCAACTATATGATATAAAACCCCTTTTGAATAGGTATCAAGACCCATATAATAGATGTAATTTCCATTAGAATTTCATATTTATCATTACATCGATAGAAGATCATAGGTTGGTTCATTATATCAAATGTGACTTCTCTTCCTTGGAAATTGATGTGGGATTTATGTAAAGAAATTCAATCCATGTATAAGATAACATCAAATTCAACTAGAGTGAGAATAATGAAATTTTCATGAAGTACGTTCCAGCAAACTTCAATCTGAGAATAATCATAGACTTGATATGAAATCATCGTACCATTAGGGGTTTTCACTACTAATTCAGCATATAATCATTGAGGATATAAATTTACAATCTTATAGACCTTTCATGATATGAATGAATTCACATGAAAAAGATAAAATAAGATACTTCAATATTTGAATTTACTTGTCACCACATCAACTTATTCATCCAATCTTCAATCCATTACTAAAACCAAATTGGTTAGCATGGCCATTAAGAATATTTAATCATACTAATCAATCATTAAAATTTAGGCTCGAGACACCATGGAAGCATCCTATGATGGTATGACCAACTAGGCCTTTAGTCTTAAATCACATGTAATAATTGCTTCACATGATCAAAACATCATTTCCAATCAAAATAGTAGATTACTTGACTGGATAAAAATGAAATAACCATGATAGTGGTATCTTCTCATGTAATTTATAATTAATTTATGAGAATATATAAAATTACCTCAACTTGTAATTCTAATTTTATAGATGATCTGGTTAAATATATATTATTTTTTCATCGTTAAGTTGTAAGATTCAAGTGCAGAATCCCTCTAGTGATGATCCACACATACACCAAAATATCTAAACAAAATCGTAAATTTGTTTAGTGTTGGCATAGATAATCCTGATCACTTTCATTATTCATGGTTAATCACAGTAGTATTCTTCTCTAAGTAAAAAAGAACTCTTAGTGTTCTCTAAAAGTATTGAGAGAGGAGGAAGAGATTATTCACTCTAGGGCTTGATCGAGTCTCTCTATCTATTATGCACACCATAATTGATTTAGGAAATATACATAATTAGATATTTATTATGGCGGGTTTAGGGTTGGAATATCACACACAATCCTCTATCTATCTTTAATATTCTCAATTGACCCCATATCCATTAATAATAATATTATTATTATGAATCGCTTAACATGTGAAATGAATTAAGAATATAAATAAATATCATTTATACCATTTCTAATTGGACCATTAAGCTCGGTCTACTTTCCCTCATCGACATTTATCAATTCTTGAATGATGAATATTTATTAAATAAATATCACTGTATTATTCTATGATAAATATAATAAATATTATATTTTCCAATTCTGAAAAATAAATAGTTATGATTATTATTTAACTCGCTTATTCTTTCAAATAACTTGTTATTATATTATGTAAATAAGCCAAACCTAAATAAATATTATTTATTCTAACTTTTTAAATTCATTAAATGAATTTAACTGAGATTTCGGATACACTACGTGTCACCCTCTAGACCTCTTTCTCAGTGGAATTAAGCATAACTATCTAAAGTACAAGGTTAGAATTTAGAAACATGCTAAGGCTCCCATAGAGAAATAATTTAATGTCATAGTGACATCCAACCTCCTACGAATGCTTACCATGTAATATAATCTTTTTATCATGATATCTCAAATCAAGCAGGTTTCATATTGGTTCCATCAACCTATATGATCGATGTCTCTTTCTTTGACTTTCTGAAAATGAAATCACCCACCGATGACCATGGACATAGATTTATACAGGCATTTTTATTCCCATCAAAGGTCCTAAAATGTCATCTTTTGTAAAGGGATATAATGGATAAATCCTTTCTTGAATTATCCATTAATGAAATATCACTCACGAGGCACCAAATGTATCTTACCTCACCACGAGCATATGTCATCAAGGTTTTCATCAATACATCAAATCACGTGAGTCATGATATCCATTAATTATAATATTAAAGTCCAAGGATCAATGCACATGTTCTTATATAGGAACATCCAATGACACATGGAAATGTAGATTCCCTATTAATAGGTATTTTCTCATAACCCCCCGTCTTGGAGATTACCAAGGGTGAACAGTGTGAGAAGGTGTTTCGATGTCTTATGATCCTCCTAACCGTAATAGTTTGTTTCATCTGTGTCATGTCAGAAAATATCATCCAACCATAGAAAAATGTTCAAGAATAATGTCATGGCATCTCTAGGTTTTTATAATAATAGGGAACTATTATGGACTTTTAGTGTGATATGTATTCTTAGGACATTATCACATACAAATTTCATACAGAAGAACAATAATAACATGATAAAAAACTTCATTAATAATGAAAACTTGTAATCAAGTACTAAACAAGTCAGTTTTAGGGAACCAACTCCAAGAGAATCCCACTTTCATTAGAGCCAACTAATAATAACTTTCAGTCCACTATATCTCACATGATACTCATTCATCTAATGAGATAAATCCTTGGTCAAGGGGTCTGTCATGTTTTCCTCTATGGATGCTCTGCTCACCAAAACTTCACCTTACTAAGAAAAAACCCTCAATAGATGAAAATTATAAAGTATGTTATTTTTACTTTGGTGTGACCTTGGCTCCTTAAAGAGGGCCACCTTTGTAGTGTTATCACAATAAACTATGATAGACTCTTTAATGTTAGGAACCAAATCATTCTCTTGAACAAAATTGTTAATCCATACTACCTTCTTAGTTTCATCATAAGATGTAATATTTTTTGTATGCACTGACTAGTTTCTTTGAACTCTTCCATATCACAGCTCCTACGTTGAGTCAAAATATATATCTTGATTTTAAATTTAGTTCATTCTGATTTTTCTAAAATCTAGAATTTTTATAACCCATGATAACTATATCTTCATCTACTCATTACATCTAGAAAATATCCTAATTTTTTCTCATATACTTAAGTATGGTCTTAACAGCAGTCTAATGTTGTTCACCTAGATATTCTTGATATCTTCCTACCATGATCAAAGCATAATAAAAATCAAGCCCCATACATAACATGGAATGCATGATAGATCATATCATAAAATCATATGGGATCTTACTCATTCTCTCTATTTACTCTTATGTCTAAGGACACATTTTCTTGGAAAGATGTATACCATGTGACACTGGAACCAATCAACTTTTAAATTGTTCCATACTAAACCTCTCCAATATCTGGTTAATGTATATAACTTGACTTAGTATGAGAATCCTCTTGGATCTATCACACATCATCTTAATCCCTAGAATGTAGTTTGTTTCACTTAATTTCTTCATATAGAACCACTTACTCAAATATTCCTTAAATATTCTAAGGCTGTTATATTTTTTCCAATTAGTAATATGTCATCAACATATACTACTATAAAAATAATTGTACTCCCTCTAAACCACTTGTAAACACATGGATCACATTCATTCTTATTGAAACCAAATTTCTTTATGGATTCATTAAATTGAATATTCCATGACCTGGATACTTTTTTTAATTAATAAAGATATCTCTACAACTTTCATATATTTTTGGAATTTACTAGAGTCACAAACTCTTCTGGTTTTTTCATATACACATACTTTTGAAGATTCATGTTAAGGAAATCAGTTTTTATATCCATTTTCCAAATCACATAGTCATGGTATGCTGTTATGAAAAACAAAATTCTATTGGATTTAAACATGGAAACTGGAGAAGTGGTTTCATCATAGTTAATGCCTTGACATTGTTTAAACCCTTTAGCCACTAGTTGTGCTTCCATGTCTATATTTCTATTGAATACCCATTTACACCCAACAAGCTTTATATCAACTGGTGAATTGATTATAACCCAATCTTGGTTTCAATACATAAAATATATCTTAGAATTCATGGTTTACTTCCACCTTGAATCTTTTAATCTCTCTATTCCCTCCTTGTAGAAGAGAGGATAATCATTTTCAACCAATAATGGGTCACCATTATCAGTGACTAAAAAACAATATCTCTCTAGTTCTCTCACCTCTCTAGCACTCTTACACATCACTTGTGTTTTAGGAATAACTTCTTCCATGGGGACTTGTGGAATCTGTTCATGTACCAACTCTTGTGTATATTAATCATCAACTTCATTAAATTCAATATTTCTCCCACTATCCTTATAACACCCCAGTAAATTTTTTTAATAAATTTAAATAATTTAAAATTAAGTGTTTTAATTAAAAATAATAATTATAAATAATTATAATTTATAGATTTCAAATTAATTAATTAATGTTCTAGAAAAACAAATACTATTTTAAACTATTATTTTGCATAAATGAATATTTTAATATAAATATATGTATTTGATCAATATATTGTTTAATTAAAGATTTTAAAGAATAAAACATATATTGACTATTATAATTATTTTGATAAATACTAAATTATGTTATGAATATATTCACTATTAATATGACACCCCAAGATTTTATGGAATGTTTTTCTTAAATAATTTCAATTCATTAGATAGATTATATACACAAAACACTGAGTCTCTGTGAAACAACACTTTGTTATAATCTAGCCAATGAACACAATTTTTCCGCTTCTATGTTTTGAATTTTGAAAAAACGGACATACACCGTTGCGATTAGTAATTTTTTTAAAGTCTAATAGGATCAACTTAATTTTTTGGTGAATAGTAATTTGACCCTTATGAATAGTAATATACCCTTATTAATATTAATGTACCCTTATAAATAATAATATATCCTTATAAATATTAACCTCACCCATGGATGTATAAATAAAATTTAGGCACATTATAAATGAAATAGAACATTTTATAAATTATTGATTAAGTATTGGTATTTTTGTGAGTGATAAATAATTAATTCCAGTTTTAAATTAATAAATGGATTTAAAATTAATTTTAATAAAATATTTTCCTAAATAAATATATATTTTTCAATTATTTTGGGATAATTTTTTAAGGCCTCGGTTAATTTTTGAAAGTATTACAAAATCAGTTTTAAATTAAAAATCTCTATTTTTCAATTAAATAATTATTTTATTTAAAAATTAAATTTAACATATTTAAAAATTATTTTGATAAAATGGAATTAACTTTTTTATTCTACATGTTGAAAAATTGTGATAGTGAATTTTTGGTATTTTTCTAAAATACTTCAATTTTAGGTGAATAGTAAAATATGATAATTTACAATAAATACTAAATACATGATTTACATAGTCATAGGTGATGTAAGGATGATGTAAGACCACTTGGTTCAAACTAAAATAAAAATATTACTATTCTTGATCACAAGAATCAATGATATTGCTGGTCATGATCAAAATAATAAGATAATGATTAAGATATTCAAAAAGTACTTCTCCCCTCTACTATAAAAAACCCCCTCACTCCCTCTTCTATTCACTCCTCTCAAGAATTGTTCCTAGTCCAAATTCTGCCCAAATCTCTCCCTAATATCCTACTCCACATACATAATCCCATGGTCTCATAAAAATATCAAATCCTCTCCCCTAAAGAGGCTCTCAAGGAAGATTAATTCAAGAGGTAAATTCCTCTGTTCAATTCTTTTACTTTCTTTTCAAGTTCCTTTGTTTTCTTTTATATCCTCACATTTACTCATTCAAATGTTATGAAAACTCCATAACCTTAAATTTACTATAATTTAATTATGATTATGTAATAATTTATTATCATCTCTCTTTTACCCTTCTTTTAAGCTAGTAGTAAAAACATCATCCGAGATGTGCCAATTTACCACATTCAAGGAGGACGGGTTTTCAATTTCTAATATCATCTTAAATTATAGTAATAAAACCATTATTATATTTTAAAAAGACTATAATATATTTATTATGTATCATCTATGATTTTGGAATATTTTTGTTTGATTTATAAAGCAAAATGAGTTCGTTGTGTTCAAAAACTGCCAATAAACCCAAATGGTTATCATTAAATAATTTATATAATGATTCATTTTCACTCCAATTAAACAAATGAAATTTAAAACCATGTAACCTTATATATGTTCACTAATATCATATAACTTGAATTTTTTATAACCATCCTCATTTTATAAGATTCTCCATTCATGTATATAAATATACTGATCATGAAACAAACGGACCCGAACAATGAAATTGAACATCTTAACCAATCAAAAAGACCATGAATGAACTTAATAAGGTTATAATAAATCAATTAAATGGATATTAGGTTCTATAATTATTAATTAATGAACCTAAATTTTATTATTCAGGCCATTAAGATCAAGTGGAGAACACCTTCAGACTTAAGGTAAGGGTTTCTTCATCTCACTTCCATTTTTGCGAGATATTCTATATTCACTAATATTACTTGTGTATGGTGTATGTATACTTAACATTAATGTTTAATATCATGAATATATTTATTTTAATTATATTAAATTTATCATTTTATGATTATTAATTTTGGGTCATACGTTTCAATTGATTACAAAGTTGTAAGTATTTTCTACCTGAACCTCCATTTTCATTCGGGTTGCTCTTATACTCTACTCACCGAAATTAAATTATTATTTGTTCCTATTTACTTCTCATAAATTATGTTTGAATTTTCTATATATGTTTACCAATTATAATCCTTCTTTATTTTATGGGTAGTTAAATGTTTTAAAAGAATATTTCAAAAAATTATTCTGAAATGCAAGCCCGATTCAAGGAACTTCTCAAATTCTTACCGACTTTGAAGTTCACTCAATAATATGTTTTAAGACATATTTATCTTTATAAAATCACATATTTTAACATTAAAAAGATAATTTGTTTCATTTATGGTTTTATAAAAGCAAACATTCCTTTTCACTTTAAAATACTTTAATATTTTCCGTAAACTGCACTAAAATGTTTTATTTTTAAATCTTCTTTAAAAAATATTTTTAAATTATTTCACCTCAATAAGACTTTATTTAAGACTAAAATATAATTTCAATGAAATTAACTTTTATTTTATGGGATATACATTTTTACAATCTTATTTCATGACAAATACAAATGATTTTCTAAAAGAACTCCTCTTTCCAAAGTGAAAAGGATTTTTCTCATCTCACTTTAACTTTTATAGGATATATGCCTTGTTCACCACTTATTCCTTGAATTTAGTGTACATAATTACCCTTGGTATATCATATCAATATTCTCCTTATTCTCATGATATTTTAATGGATTATTATTTGAATGTTTCAAGGTGGTATGGGACACTTTGGGATGTTTAAGGATTATTTACTCAAGAATTTCTCAATGGTCTCATTTAAAAGTACATTTATTTATGTCAACATCATTTGATGAATATTGTGTTTCATAGAGGTTTATATATTATTATTTCATCTATAATATGTTGTTTAAGGGTTTCTATTTAATTTTAATGTGTATATTATTTCTTGATACCATTCACCAATTTATTTCGAATTGTTGGTGTTTATGTTTAATGTATGGGGAAAATTATTTACATTTCATATGTGAGTTTCAATATGAATGTATATATTATTTATGTTTATCCCCATTCATAACAGGAACTCATTGGACTTGTTAAGTGTCGGTTGGGGCCCTCTAAATCCCATCGGTGCATCGATAGGTCTCATGATACAAATAGATATGGACTTGGCCAATGCCTTTCCCATTTTGAGATATAGTTTTGGATGAGGCCTTAATCATTTTAGATGTCTTGGTCGAGGCCTTTACGGTATGTTTCAGAATGTACATCATATGCATTTCCCTCATTATGAAACTAGTTATTGAAATTTCGTGTGGTTATTCAACTAGTATAATACCCATGATTATGTTTTATTATGTAATTATTTATTCATCTCTTATTACTACTATAATGTGTCTGAGTTTATTTTTAAAGGGATGTGTTTTTAGTTATTCACCATGCCTAATGTTTATTTTTATGATATCTTCTGTTGTATTGTTTACCCTTACTATGCATCTGATCTCACCCATTTTTTATGTTTCATTTTCTAAGGACATAAAGAATTTTTTTATGAATGACCTGTAAGGATAAACATAGAGTTGTGGATGTTACCAATAAAAATTATATGTTGTATTTCATTTCAATTTATAATATTATACCTATGTATGTATCTGGTTTTCCAAAACTACTAAACTACTCAATCCTTCGGGATACAAATTTCTTGTAAGCATGCCAATGTAATGAAATAATTCACCGGCTCCGGTCAACTGGAGTCAGGGCGTTAGAATACTTCTTGAGTATGTGCTCCCACTCAAGAAAAAATGTCTATATTGAAATAGTTACTTTATTGTCTGAAGGGTTTTATAGATAGTATCCCTCTATTTACTTTGGATACCTTATAAAGATACAATTCATGCCACAGTGTTCTAGGTTGTTGCTTGATCTAGCCTTAACAAACACCTCACGACCTAATGCATGAACATGTGACAAAACAGGTTTCATTACACTCTATAAATTGAAGGGAATACCATTTTCCACTTAGTTAGTACTTGGTTTAGTAAGTATAATTCCATTTGTAATGCATATCCTCAAAATCATAATAAAAGACTTGTGTGACTCATCATTGACCTTACCATGTCCAACAAGGTATGGTTCCTCCTATCACTAACATCATTCCACTATAGTATATAAGGCAGAGTGAGTTGAGATAAAATCTCATACTCCTATAGAATTTTGATAAAGTCTTGGTTAAGATATTCACCACCTCGATCAATTTAAGTTAATTTATCTTATTTGAAAGTTTATTCTCAAACTCATTTTTTAACTCTTTGAACTTCTCAAAGTATTTATACTTATACCTCATTAAGTAGATATAACCATACATTTTCAATTTATCAGTAAAAGTAATAAAGTATGAGAATTCACCTCTAGTCTCTATTTGAAAAGGTTTTCACACAATAGTGTATACCAAATCTAGAAGCTTTGTGTCCATTTTACCTTGATCACTGAATGGTGTTTTGTTCATATTACCTTGTAAATAAGCATGACGTCTTTCAAGTTACTTAAGATCAAAAGATTCAAAGTAACCATATTGATAGATCTTTGAGAAATGCTTCTCATTTACATGATTAAGATGGTAATGCCATAGCTGGGTGTTATATGAGTCATGCATATTTTTTTTATTATCAATTACCAATATTTGGTTTTTTTAATTCAATACATAATGAAAATTATTCAGTTGTGTCATACCATAACATAGGTTATCTTTATAAAAGAAGCAACCCTTCTTTACAAAGCTGAAAATATAATCCATCCATATCTAAAAAATAAATATAAATAATGTTCTTAGAAACACTAGGAACATAATAACAATTCTTTAAAACCAAAATAAATCATTTCAACGATGTGAGATAGTAGTATCTAATGGATAGAGCAACCAAACTCACTCCATTGGTAGCCTTTAGATCCACATCATCTTTGGTAATCTTATGAAATCCACTAGGTTCATGTATTTGGATATAAATTTGAGAACCACAAGTAGTATCTAATACCCAACTTGTAGATATGGAAATATTAAACTCAATAATGAACACACCTAAATCTTACCCTTACTTCTTTGGCTAGGTATAATTCCACTTCTAGTGGACCAACTTCTCACATGAAAAACATCATGTATCATATTCCTTTCCCTACCCCAGGATCTTCTTCTTCTTGGAAGGATGGTGCTCTGAAGACTTAGACTTATAATGAGTCCATGGAAACATTTACTTGTTATTACACTTCTTATTCACCATAAGTATGGTGGGATTTTCATACCCCTTGTCTTTATCAAATTGGTGAATAAGTGTAAAAAATTTTGAAAGTATCTTCCCACTATTTCTCATATTATAATTCAGAATAAAACTGGAGAATTTTTTTGGTAGTGAGGACAGAATGAGATATGTGTGTAGCTCATCAAGGATCCTAAACCCCAGTATATACAAGTGCCCAATGTACCCAATAATCTTGACTACATGTTCCCCAAATGGCGCTGGCTCTCCATGCTTCCATGTGAACAGTGCATCGGAGATCTAATATCTCTCTGATCTCACCTTATCTTGATATAGATCCTCAAGGTGAGAAATGATGTTATGCACATCCATATCCTAGTATTTCTTTATAATATCATTTAACATGTAGGATATAAATAAATATTGGATATCCATAGCATCATCCATATGATTCAAAAATAAAGATACTTCTTCCTTAGTAGCCTCTTTGGAAATGAACTCAGGAAGTGGGATTTCCTGCATGTACAATTTTTGTGTGTGGCATAGTGTAACACTCAAGCACCCATACCAATCTGGTAAATTCAAACCACAGATAAGGATATCCTTATCAAGTATGGATCGTAGTGATATTGTCAAAGTTTATGGATTTTCCATTTCTAAAAATTAAGAGCATATAATTAGTACTTGTTTTGATTGCAAAATTATATTAAAATTTTTAAATTTAATTAAATCCCATTATTCTACCACTATTTTTTTAAACATAATATCCCTCATAATTAGTTCTAAAATATCTTATCACTTAGATGTTCTATTTCCAAGGATCCATATCCCCATTCTCATAACCTAGACTTGGGTTTGACAAGCTATTTGAAGGGTTTTAGGTAGGCATAACTTTCCAATTGCATTAACTCTTAGTTCCTTGATCTATTGTGTGGACTTCCTGATCCTAAAATCTATTTCAGTAGGCCTCCTTTGATCCTTTTTTAAGGACCCTTGGAGTGGTCTTTTAATAATAACAGCACATCTAATTCATATCTATGGAAGTTAAGAAGATAATTGGATATGGGTTTCTCAATCTATATGGTTCTAAGTGGTGTAAATAAGATAAAGGAGGGGTGTCCTTTTATAAGTGGGGGAGAGGTCACACTTAAAATCTATTAAAAGAATAAAATATAATAATGTCATACTTAAGCCAAATGATTCCACATGGACAGAAATTTAAAAGGTGGGATGGCATGAGGTATAAATATGGATAACCAATAGGATTTAGAAAAGGTTAATTTCCAAACATATCATTATCTCTTGGTTTAACCCCCATCCCCCTGATAAACCCATTTTAACCTATACCACGGTGAATAATTTTTATTATTTTTACTATTCAATGTGGCCAAAACAAAAGTGGAATAATTACCAAATTTAAAAATTATGATTCCAAATATGGAATCCATTTTATCAAATTCAACTCACAGAAGTGGCAGAATTTGATTTAAAATAAAACATACAAAGCACAATGAAAAGCTCTTTTTAAGAAGAAAAAAATGTTTTCTTAAGTATAAAAACCAACATAAAATTAAACCTAATGGGATTAATTGGATTATTCATAATAGAAATGAATGGATGTTACTTTTAAACCATTTTAAAATAAAATATAACTTTGTAAATGCTTTAAACAAAAAGATAGTTTTCAATAAAAATCAGTATTTTTTGTTATTCATTGAAAAATCAATCTTTTCAAAAAAAATCAAAAATTCACTCTGAGGTGATTTTATCATGATGATTTAAAAAATAAAGTTCATTAAATTTAATATATTTTCTAAAAGTTTTAGAAATTAATTATATTATTTGCTCATAAAAATAAATGAAAACCATTTTTGAGGGAAAATGTATTTTTAAAGCATATAAAGACTTTACTAAAAATTGAGTAATTATTTATCAATATATTTTATTTATCTAAAACTTTTATACATAATTTTAAAAATGTTATTATTCCTATTCACTTTGCTAATTTAATGTCTATGTTATAACAATTTACTATATTACGGTTCATTTAAACTCAGGGTTGCGTGTATTGCAAGTTATCAAGGAAATTAAATTTATTTCAATAAAAATATATCATAAAACATCAGGGTGTTACAAAAAAAGGTTTAGAATGCCTCCAAAACTGATTTTTTAATTGAGATACCCTAATCTTTGAATATTCAATAGAATTTCAACTTCATTTAAGAGTCTTTAGTTGTCACTTTTTAGTGGTGTATGAATTTATTATCAGTGATTTCTTTCATATTAATATCATGATGTTCAAATTTTATGGTTTTTCATATTATACTTTTATTTATAATTAAATATATACATATATATACATATTTTTATATATTTACATATAAAAATTTAATTGTATAAATATATATTTAAACATATTTACATATAAAATATATTTTTAAATATATAAACCATATGTAAATAAAAAATAATAATCTTGATGGGGTGATGGGTTTGGGTTTGTGAGAGAAACTCTCTCTACCCCCACAATGTCGATTAAGGCTCCATGCTTATGGATTCTTCATCGATCCTCTCTCCAACTGATATCTTCCTCGCTCAAGGTCGATTCGACTCCCACAAGCATGTGGGTGCTGGAATAGAAGGTTGGGAAGTCGTTGGTGGAGAGACGATTGTGGTTGCTTTGATTAATGTTAGTACACACTATCACTCCTCTCTCTTAAAAGGTTTAGTGTAAAGTGGTATTCATTGTAAGGGTAATGTTGTCCATGTAAAGGTTGACTCAGCTGTAGTCTCGGAATGATTGGAAATTGGTGATCATTCCATCATTGCACATCTTATTTTGTCAAGGGGCTCTACATCATGGAAAATCAGGGATCTTATCGAGCATCTTTCAGAAATTTGGGGCTTTTCAAATTGGAAATGTGTTTCATTGGGACATGGTTTTTTCACATGCTCTTCCCTTCTGAGGACTTGAAGATGAGGGATTAGGGAATTGGATCAATCTCTCTTGATTTAGGATTTCTGCACATCTAGGAATGGGATCGGAAATTCAACCCTCTGGAGGTATGTAATTCCTCTATTTAGTTATGGGTAAATGTTTTTAGATTAAAATGAATACTTTGGCACCCTGGGATCCTCTATGATATTGCAATGTCTATAGGGGTTCCTATCAAAATGGACGAGGAAACTAATGTGTCCAGATTCGATCATTATTCCTAGTTTTTAGTGGAAGTGGATTTGTGTTCTACTTTAGTTAATGAAGTTTTTCTCTGAACTAATGATGATGAGATAGATCTGAGAATTGTGTATGAGAAAGCTCTTTGGTTTTGTACAGATTTCAAGGTCATAGGACATGATATTTTGAATTGTCAGAGGTCTATTATTTGTGTTTTTTTCTCTGTGTGTGGGCATGATGAAAATTCATGTTTTAAAAAAACTAGAATTTCGAAATCCAATTCTCAAGGTGGTCTTGGAAATCGGTTAGGCTCTGCCTCAGGATGGAGGAGTGAATATTCAGGTGGACTCACAAAGGAATGACCTTGGTTGTGAGCCTAGTCAGAATTTGGGTGTGCATTCGACTTGTCGGGATGGGCTTTCTGGGTCTAGGCCTGATAATACTCTTATTTCAAATGTACTTATTAGGGATGGTCGGAGGGAATACACCGATATTGCAGCTGCTTCATAATCTCATGGTTGGGCTGCTGGTGTGTGGTCAAAGGAACTCAATGGGAAACAAGCTACAAATTCATTGACAGAGATTGTGGAGGAGGGGTGGGGCGGTGAGGCACATTTATCTGATGAAGCATTGGTGCAAGAGTTTATTGATCAACATATTATTCATGAACAGATGATTGTTTCAAGAGCTTGTAAAGGAAAGAAAAAAAATGGATGTAGAGGCCCCTAAGCGATCAAAGTCACTACTACAAAAACGGGTTTATCAGCACTCAAAACGGGCTTTATCAGTGCTAAAAAAGCACTGTAAATCTCAGTGCTGATAAAGGGGGTCCCCTTTATCAGTTCTTGTTTGTCACTGATAAATGTACATTTTATCAGTGCTAAAAGAGCGCTGATAAAGGCTTCCTTTATGAGCACTCTTTTAACATTGATAAATGTGGATTTTATCAGCGCTTTTTTAGTGCTGATAAAGGATTCTTTTATCAATGCTAAAAAAGCACTGATAAATGCCATGTCTGCTGCAAAAAAAAAATTTGTAGCAGCACACCCAAACAGCACCTACAAATAATTCAGCATCCCAATAAGTATACCCATACAAAATTAATACATAAATCATAAGCTAATTACACCAAGTATTCCCGTACACCATTAACACATAATTCATAAGTTAATTAAATACATAAAGAATTTTATTTAGAATTAAAGGGGTTGGGGAGGTTGTTCATGGGTTTCGGGTGGCTGTCCAAGGTGGGTAGAGGGTGTCCGGGGGGATGGGGGTATCCAGGGGCTGGGGGTGGTCTAGGAGGCTGGGGGGTTGTCTAAGGAGGGTGGTGGTGTCTAGGGGGTGGGGGTGTCTAGGTGTTGGGGTGGTGTCTAGGAGGGGGGTGTCCAGGTGAGGGGGGGCTGTCCAGGGGGTGGGCTAGTGTCGTAGGGGCTTTCCAGGGGCTGGGTGGGGTGTTCGAGGGGTGGGGGCGGTCCGGGGGGGGGGGGGGTGGGGGGGATATCCAAGGGGGGTGGGGTGGTTTCCAGGTGGGTGGGATGGGGGAGTCCGGGGGGATCGGGGTGTCCAAGGGGTGGGGTGGGGTGTCCAGGGGGTGGGGGTGGTCCAGGGTGTTGGTAGGGCTATCCAAGGGGGTGGGGTGGTGTCCAAGGAGGGGGGTGTCCAGGTGGGGGGTTGTCTATGGGGTGTCCTTGGGGGTGGGCTGGTGTCCAGGGTGTCGGGGGGATTTCTAGGGGGTGGGGGGATGTCCAGGGGGTCTAGGGGGTTGGTGGGGCTATCCAAGGGGGGTGGGATGGTGTCTGGGTGGGTGGGGGTGGTCGTCCATGGGTGGGGGTGTCCAGGGGGTTGGGGGTATGCAGGTGGTGGGGTGGTGTGAAGGAGGGGTGGGGGTGTCGTCCAGGGGGGTGTTGGTTGTCCAGGGGGTGAGGGGTGTCTGGGGGGGGTTGTCCGAGGTGGGGAGGGATGTCCATGGGTGTGTTCAGGGGGGTGGGGGTGTCCAGGGGGGTGAGGGGGCTTTCCAGGGGGTGGGGGTGTCCAGAGGGGTGGGGGTGTCCAGGGGGTGGGTTGGTGAATAGGGGGTTGGTGGGTTTGACTCTTACACATCAAAAAGGACCCATGGATAGTTCTCATAAAGGATCAAGACAATCTTAATGTGTTTGGTCAGATTTCCATAGATCAGTTGTTGTTTTCACTTAAAATTGTATCCAATTTAAACAAAAGAGAGACCCTTTGAGTGGTACCAGCCACATCGTGCCTTTGATTGTGGCGGAGATGACTCGTACAAATCAAAAAGGACCCATGGATCGTTCTCCTAAAATATTAAGACAATCCGAATGCGTTTGGTCGAATTTTCGTAGTTCAGTTGTTGTTTTCACTTAAAAATTTGTCCATTTTAAAAAAAAGTGAGACCCTTTGAGTGGTATCAGCCACACCATGCCTCGGATTGAGGCAGGAATGAATCTTACACATCAAAAAGGACCCTTGGATCGTTCTACTAAATGATGAAGACAATCTGAATGCATTTGGTCGGATTTTCGTAGGTCAGTTGTTGTTTTCACTTAAAAATTTGTCCATTTTAAACAAAAGAGAGACCCTTTGAGTGGTACTGGCCACACTATGCCTCAGATTGAGGCGGGTATGACTTTTACACGTCACAAAAGACTCATTTATCATTATCCTAAAATATCAAGACAATCCTAATGCGTTTGGTCGAATTTCCATAGGTCAGTTTTTGTTTTCACTTAAAAATTTGTCCATTTTAAACAAAAGAGAGACCCTTTGAGTGGTATCGGCCACACCGTGCCTCATATTGAGGGGTAGATTACTCTTACACGTCCCTAACGCACCTGTGGATCATTCTATTAAATTATCAAGACAATCCGAAGCATTTGGTCAGATTTCCATAGGTCAGTTGTTGTTTTCACTTAAAAATTTGTCCATTTTAAACAAAAGTGAGACCCTTTGAGTGGTACCGGCCACACCGTGACTCAGATTGAGGAATTTATGACTCATGCACGTCACAAAGGACCCGTTTATCATTCTTCTAAAGGATCAATACAATCCGAATGCATTTGTTCAGATTTCCATAGGTCAGTTGTTGTTTTCACTTAAAAATTTGTCCATTTTAAATAGAAGAGAGACCCTTTGAGTGGTACCGGACACACCATGCCTCAGATTTAGGCGGTTATGACTCGTACACATCAAAAAGGACCCGTGGATCATTTTCCTAAAGGATCAATACAATCCAAATGTGTTTGGTCAGATTTAATTTGGTCAGTTGTTGGTTTCACTTAAAAATTTGTCCATTTTAAACAGAAGAGAGACCTTTTGAGTGGTAATGGCCACACTGTGCCTCAGATTAAGGCAGAGATTACTCGTAAACATCAAAAAGGACTCGTGGATCATTCTCATAATGGATCAAAACAATCCAATTGTGTTTGGTCATATTTTCGTAGGTCAGTTGTTGTGTTCACTTAAAAATTTGTCCATTTTAAACAAAAGTGAGACCCTTTGAGTGGTACTGGCCACACCGTGACTCAGATTGAGGCGGGGATGACTCATGCACATCAAAAAGGACCTGTGGATCGTTCTCCTAAAGGATCAAGATAATCTGAATGCATTTGGTTGGATTTATGCAAGAGATTGATAAGAGTAAGATATTGTTTCATTATTTTATTTTCTAGTAAATTAAAGAAATAAATTCATAATGTTACCGTAATTTCTTCCCAGATAATAGCCTTCATCCCAAACACAACATGGTGCCATGAATATATGTCAATCGGCACGCGTTTCTGAGTAACAACTCCAATGTAACTACTAAACATATCCTTGTTGGGATTCACATGTTGGCCCCGTGCATTCCATCCGACGTCAAATTTGATGCCTTTGTTTTTCACCTTAAGAACTTTGGCTAACACCGTCAAACTACGACGCACCTGTGTTTTTTGCGACATCGATCCTTCATTCCCGACCATTTCATCGATATCAATATCATCTATATGTTTATCTGAAATGGTAGCAATGACATGTGTTGATGGTTGTTGGACCTCAACACTAGGAGCAGCAGGAGCTGCAGGAGCCACAGTAACAGGAGCAGCAGGAGTAGCAGGAGCAGCAGCAGGAGTAGCAGGAGCAGCAGCAGCCGCAGTAGCAGCCGCAGCAGCCACAGCAGCAGCTTGAGAGACTTGTTCAGCCTCAAGGTTAGGAGCACCAGAATGTGCAGAAGTCATTATCTGCAAAAGTGCTTGAACAGTTAATTTAAATTACATAAATTCAGTAATGATAAGATAATAACATGAGATAACAAGATCTATATTACAAACAAAATATGACATGTTTATTGAACTCTCTTTCTTTTTTTCAAATACTGAAGGGATTTGACACCTCTATCGATTATCCAAATCCCTTCATTGTGGTCTCCTCTAACATACAAAACATCATCTACATTAGGACCGCTCTAAAATGATTGTGATGTACCACTAAAAGGATCGTACTCAACTGAATTTTCATCGGAACCTTTAGTAGTTTTGGACGCTAACATAACAATCAACCACTTTCGGTTTTCAGGATCTGGAACATAAAAAACTTGTACCGCTTGTGATGCCATTATAAAATGTTCATCTTTGTACCCTTATTTATTAAAATCAACTTTCACAAATCCTTATTCATCTATTTTAACATCACTGTTGTTATCAACCCATTTGCATTGAAAAATCATAAATTGGAATGTCGTATAATTCAACTCCCATATTAGTTTGATAATTCCAAATTATGACATATTTTCATAAATTGGATTTCTGTCCTTACTACCGAAAACATGCATCACTTCAACCACTAGTGTAACTCCACTATTTTTCATGGTACTATCTTCATCATGTTCATTTGTATAGAATGTATAACCATTAATTACATAACCACAATAAGATAATACATACACACTTGGTCCAGCGGCTAGCCATCGAAGTCATTCTGAAATTGAATTTGGATTTTCATCCAACTGCTTAAAAATATGGTCCGAAAACCATCCTATAAACTCGTGATTATGTGTATTTGATAACCATTTTTCATCCCTTGATGGATTCAACTGCCTAATAATTTCTTTGTGAGTGTCAATATATGGAGCAATCTCCCAAATGTTATGCAAAACATAAAGGTGGGCCTGCTCCTGATCTGTAATGCTGATTGTCACAACATCTCTTTCAGAAATTCCCTCACCCTCAATGCGTCCAGTGTGATGATATTTTGGGAGACCAATGATTTCCACATCAGATAGGTATTCGGTACAAAATTCAATGGCTTCCTCAACAATATATTACTTCACTATACAACCCTCTTGCCAACTTTGATTTTTGACATACCCTTTCAAAATCTTCATATACCGTTCAATAGGATACATCCATCTATAGTGCACAGGACCACAAAGTCGAATCTCTCTCACCAAATGAATCATCAAATGAACCATCATATCAAAGAATTTTAGCGGGAAGAACATTTCTAATTCACATAATATGATGAGAATTTCTTTTTCCATAGCTGGAAATTTCACAGGGTCTAAAACTTTGCTACATATAGCTCTGAAAAATAAACAAAGTTTGGTTAATGTATGAAGAACATTCTTGGGAAAAATGCAATGTAAAGCTATAGGAATTAGATCTTGCATCAAAACATAGTAGTCATGTGATTTCAAACCTTTTAACTTTAAATCATTCATTGACACGATGTTCTTGATATTTTATGAATACCCCTCTGGAACCTTTACATCATTGAATAAGTTGAAAAACTAGTATCTCTCCTCCCTAGAAAGAGTATAAGCAGTTGGAGGAAGAAACATTCGATTTTCACCCTTCACGGGAGCCAACTATTCTCGTATTCCCTTGTCAACCATGTCCAACCTCACCTTAATTCCATCCTTTGTTTTTCCATGGGCATTTAGAAATGTTTCGATAACACTGTCACATATATTTTTTTTCACATGCATCATATCAAGAAAATGTCTGATGTACAAACAATTCCAGTATGGTAATTCAAAAAAAACTGATCTCTTTTTCCAACCAATTTTTGTAGGGTTTTTCAAAAATTGTTTACCAAAAACAGTGTTCACATCTTTTACTTTCTCAAACAGCTGATCACCTTTTAGTGGAGATGGTGTTGCGTGTTTTTCTGAACTTCCATTGAATGATGTCGTCCAAGATCGATACTTATGCCGACGAGGTAGAAATCTATGATGTCCTAGAAACATAGATTTCGATGAATGTTGCAACCTAATTGATTATGTATCTTCTTCGCACACGGGACACCCTTGAGTTCCTTTAATGCTATAGCCTGAAAAATTTCCATAAGCAGAGAAATCATTTATTGTCCCATACAACATCGCTCTCAATGTGAAGTATTCACTTTTATAAGCATCATACAACATAACACATGAATCCCACAATAACTTCAAATCCTAGATCAAAGGAGCCAAATAAACATCAATATCGTTACCTGGTTGTTTTGGTCCTGATATAAGCATAGATAACATGATGAATTTCTGCTTCATGCATAACCAGGGTGGCAAGTTATAATTTACCAACATAACAGGCCATGTACTATGAGTGCTGGTTTGAAAACCAAAAGGATTTACTCCATCTATAGATAACGCAAGACGAAGGTTTCTCGGATCTTTTCCAAATTCAGGATACTCATGATCAATTTTCTTCCATTGAGGAGAGTCGACCGGATGATGTAATTTCCCATCTTTATTTCTTTTATCTACCTTCCATGACAATTGTCTTGCAGTTTCTTCACTTCTATATAGACGCATAAACCTTGTAATGATTGGAAAGTACCATACAACTTTTGTAGGATTGGATTCATCTTTCTTGTATCGAGAAGCACCACACTTTGGGCATTCTGTAAGTGATTTGTTTTCCTTGCGAAACAATATACAGTCTTTCAGGCAGGCATGTATTCTTTCAGAAATCATACCCATCAAGCGTAGAATTCGTTTAGCTTCATATGTCCGGTTTGGGAGCTCATTGTCTTCAGGGAGAATGTCATTCAAGAGAGCAATTAGTTTTGTAAAACTGACATCACTCCATCCATTTCCTACTTTCAATTTATACAACTTCAGTACAGCTGACAATGTTGTATACTTGGTGCAACCGGCATACAATGGCATCTTTGCACAACTCTTTAACTTCTCAAACAATGTTGGGCAATCACGGAGTTCATATTCAATTGTCTTTGTCATTTCCTCAATACGATCTTCATCATCATTGACATTTGTAATCACATCCTCCATACGGTCTTTTTCATTATCCATATTTGTATTCATATCTGACGATCCATAAAACACAATTTTATCCCAGCCAGTAGCTACATTCACTTTTTCTCCATGTTTATTCCAACATTTATAACTCTGATATATTCTATGACATATCAAATGTTCTTCCAACTCCTCTGGAGTAAGTAGTCTAGAATAACAACATAAACATAGACAAAGGATTTGAGAAGGATACTTTGCGTGATCCTTTGAAAATTTGATGAACTCTTTCACTCCGTTCTCAGACTCTATTGTCAAACGATTAGAATCCATCCAATCTTTATTCATCTTCATCCTATTTAAATCTCAAATATTAGTATTTATGGTTCAAACACACAAAACAAGACTTCCAAATACATTAGAAGAGAACCACTTCCTTATAAAAATAGAGATTAATAGAGCGTAACCATTAGTATTTATTCATATTCATTAAATATAATTACTTTAGATTCATTATAGTTTCCTCAAATCACCCCATACCAAACAAAAGAATAATCAAGAATGATACATCTACCACTCCTAGGTCTCTTCCCTACATTCAATATCATCATGCCTAAATACCCATATATCCACACATACACATGTCACAAACACATAAAAAACCATATCCACATCAGAACCAAAGTACCAATATGGATTTCAATCAGGTTACTTGACTCAAGTGGTGGTGTGTAAGAAATAATAAGAAAATATAATAAGTATATAGTCACACATAAATCTCAAACTGGTGTTAATAATCCAATAAACCCAAGGTATCATTCCATCTATCAGAATACTCTGAAGGAGCCCATATGCGACAGTAGTCCCAGGTGGTGAAGGTTCCTGAGGAGGAAGGGGTGAACACGCACCTATCGGGGTTCGAGGTCAGGTCACTGAGGTTGAAGGTGGCATGATACTCCTACAAGGGTTCATTCCATATTTCACAAATCATGTCCTGGTACAATGGTTCCTATAAGGGTTCCTGATGATCATGCCAAGAATAAATGGAAACCAAGAGGGGGGAGTGGTTCAAAATACCTAAAGTAAGATGGAAAAACTTGGTATTGAGAATAGGTTAGTGGCTTTCATGTTGGATAGACACCTATCCAATAGACTCCACAAGCAGTGATGGCCCCTGCAGTTGTTTCACCAGGTGAAACTGTCACCTGAGAAGCTGAGATCAATGAGGCCCTTCCCAGCCATGAACTGAACAAACTCCATGATGTCCTTCCTCTGGAATGGACTTCTACCTTTCCTTTACTTTGGGTTGGAAATGACATTAAAGTCACCCCCAACAAACAATGGATGGTGGCCGGTATCGAAGGTATTTTTTCACTCCATAGAGATTCCCTTTGAAGAGGGTCATAGCTTCCAAAAACAAAAGTCATAAGGAAGGAGGTGTCACTTTTGGACACCTTGGTAGTGATGAATTGATTGCAATATTGAACAATCTCAAAAACATATTTATTGTGCCAAAATACCCATTTGTGTCTGTCGGAGGGGTCAGAGTGTAGAAATCCATGCAACTTAATCTTCTAGGAGAATTCTATGATTATTATAGGGTTTTTTATGTTATTTGACAACAACAAAAATGATAGTATGCTTTTTTATTTCTATGGTGAGGAAGTACGATTTAACATGGGCACTAAGACCATGAGAATTACATATGAAGATAATAATGATGGGTAGGATAGGGCTCTGGCATTGGATCTATAGCTAGTAGCCTTATTGAAGTGGGAGGATGATCTCTCATTGAGGTCCCTTGATTTTGAACATGTTCATAATCCCTTCTGGTTGGTAAGCTTCATATGAGTGGGATATAAGGATCCAAAGGGTAAGGGGAAGGATGGGTAATGAAACTTGGGGGATGGTGAGGGAGTTCTCTTTAGATCAATAAGTATTTGGAGCTGGATGACATGCTTAGAGCCAATAGATACAGAACAAACACTGCTAGGAAGGGGCCTGGCCACTATAGAGAAGCAGTCAGTAACCTCAGCGAGGGAGAAGGACGGAGATGGAGGTAGGGGTGGAAAGGATAAAAAGATTGGTGGTCTGGGAATCATGCCATACAATTGCACTGCTAGAAAAAGTCACTTATATAACATGAAGGAAAGAAGGGGGGAACCCCTCGAAGAAAATAGGGTTCAAGCATTGGATGACCTAGAAATGCATCAGAACCGGGTGGTGTTGTCCTTAAAGAAAAAGGTTATCCTTCATTCCTTACTTTACGGTGACATGGTGTTAGATCTAAGGTAATCGATGATACCTAGGAGGAATCTAGGGAAACTTGAATCCAAGTGGGAAGGACCTTAAATTTTTCATAAACTTCACTCTGATAGTGTAAACTCATTGATCGCCATTGATGATGAGCACATCAATCTTTCCACCAATACTAGGTTTCTCAAGAGATATTTTACATGAATAAACCATCCCTTTAGTCTGAGATATATGGATTTGAACTAAAAATCCAACATCCTAGTTATATGTTGTTTCATGTGGTGTTGAGTCGCCACAAGACCCTTCTCACATCATGTCGTTATTCTTGCATGACACACCAAAAATTCTGGGACACACCCCCTTTGGTCCATGAATCATAAACTTAAACCTTTTTCATCCTCTACCCATATTTCAAATGGTGTAGGGACTCTATGGATGGAAAATTCACCTCACCCTAACTATATGTTCTAGTTTCATGATATGAAACTGTGTGACATTTTGGTAAAATATATTCAACCTTAAAATACGTTATCATAATCCTAATCACAAGATATTAAAATGTGTGTCCAATGTTCTCATTGCATGAAGTTAAAAAACATGGTTCATGTCCCTATTGTATGATATAAAACTTTGAAATGAATTTATCCTTCAACCTAGAGGGATCCCTCTTTCTAATGCCAATCACTTACCGCACCATGTTGAAGAACTAAATAAGGATTGATTCCCATTTAATATCATGGGATATCAGGAGAATGAAAAATTATATATCATTGGATCAGCTCACTCAATGAACTACCTCAACACTTCCATCTATGAAAACAAGTTTTTCTCTCACTTGCGGATGCACTCCATCTATTAAAAAATTGCATTCAATCTATTAAAAAAACAAAACATTATGGTCAGCCATTTTTTAAAATATATATTTCATTTTTTATAAATAAAAAAATTCACAAGGAATTCTATTTTCCTAACTTAATCTACTTTTATAAAAATAACAACACACATATTAAGAAATCCCTTTTAAAGAAAATCAACCCATGTCAAACATTCCCCAAAGATTCCACATTTTTATTTACAGTAAAAAAAACTATACTAATAGAAAATCCCATAATAATGGAGTAATGATAAAAGAAAAAATAAATAATCAAGGTCAAATAAAAAATAAACTGTAGAAAATGTAAATAATAAAGGTAATCAATGGGAGTAACTCATAATCACAAAATCATCCATTAAAATAATTATGGGAAAGAAACTAATTTTAATTGGAGAAACATAGGATGATATCTGACCTATAGGTTCTAATGGAAATTGACTCACTCACGAAACACCTCCTGGTTATGTGACCAGACAATCAATATAAACGAGGCCTCTTGGGGACATCAAAAATAGACTCAAGTGATAACCTCAAGGATAACTAGAGTAGAACCCATTTGATTACTCACAAATCTAAGGTCTCCCATGTACCAACTACCAAACATAAAGCAAAGTATTCATCACAATCATCAATATTAAAATCCCATAATCAAAAAATGATTTGGAAAACATGCCTTAAACATATCATTAACTTATTTTAGGTATATCTAGAACCTTTTTTTTGGCTCCTTATATTTGGAGATTATCTAAAGATGTTTTGAGTGAATTTTGAGAAATTTTGGTGGTTTTGGGGGGGTGTTCACGGTTGGATCATTGTTAGGGAAAATCATGTCATTGGTCCAAATAAACCATTCATCCTATGATGAGCCACTACAATGGGGTTCATAGATTTTTTAGACCGTGCAAAGCGAAGCTCGAAGGGAAGCGGAGGTCTGGCACGCAAAGCTCAGTGGGCGGCGGAGGACCGGCAATGCGAAGCTCGAGGGTGGGGGAGGTCCCGCAACACGAAGCTCAGCGGGCGACGGAGGTCTAGCAATGAGAAGCTCGAGGGCGGTGGAGGTCCGGCAACGTGAATCTCAGCGGGCAGCGGAGGGGAGTCGCAGGGTTCCAGTATTGTGAGAGCTTTAGGTCGCGATAAAATGAGGGCACTGTGCGACCGACTTTATAAAAAATAGACTACGGTTTTATCAGCGCTAAAAAAGCACTCATAAAGACTACCTTTATCAGCGCTAAAATTTTAGCACTGATAAAGGTACCCTTTATCAGTGCTTTTTTAGCCCTGATAATGGTCCTTTTTATCAGTGCTAAAAAAGCGCTGATAAATCCTTCCTGTATCAGCGCTAACATTTTAGCGCTCCTTAAGGGACTCTTTATCGGCACTTTTCTAGCACTGATAAAGGGTCATTTTATCAGTGCTTTTTTAGCGCTCATAAAGGTTACCCTTTATCAGCGCTAAAATTTTAGCTCTGATAAAAGGATTCTTTATCAGCGCTTTTTTAGAACTGATAGAGGGACTCTTTATCAGCGCTAGAAAAGCGCTGATAATGATGCCTTGTACCAACTCTTGTGTATCTTAATCATCAACTTCATTAAATTCAATATTGCTCCCACTATCCTTGTAACACCCCGGAAATTTTTTTAATAATTTTAAATAATTTAAAATTAAGTTTTTTAATTAATAATAATAATTGTAAATAATTATAATTTATAGATTTCAAATTAATTAATTAATGTTCTAGAAAAACAAATACTATTTTAAACTATTATTTTGCGTAAATGAATATTTTAATATAAATATATGTATTTGATCAATAGATTATTTAATTAAATATTTTAAATAATAATACATATATTGACTATTATAATTATTTTGATAAATACTAAATTATGTTATAAATATATTCACTATTAATATGACACCACAAGATTTTTTGGAATGTTCTTCTTAAATAATTTCAATTCATTAGATAGATTATATGAACAAAACATTGAGCCTCTGTGAAACAACACTTTGTTATAATCTAGCCAATGAACACAATGTTTCCGCTTCTATGTTTTGAATTTTGAAAAAACGGACATACACCGTTGCGATTAGTAAGTTTTTTAGAGTCTAATAGGATCAACTTAATTTTTTGGTAAATAGTAATTTGACCCTTATGAATTGTAATATACCCTTATTAATATTAATGTAACCTTATAAATAGTAATATACCCTTATAAATAGTAACCTCACTCATGGATGTATAAATAAAATTTAGGCACATTATAAATGAAATAGAACATTTTATAAATTATTAATTAAGTATTGGTATTTTTGTGAGTGATAAATATTTAATTCCAGTTTTAAATTAATAAATTGATTTAAAATTAATTTTAATAAAATATGTTCTTAAATAAATATTTCTTTTCAATTATTTTGGGATAATTTTATGAGTCCTTGGTTAATTTTTGAAAGTATTACAAAATCAGTTTTAAATTTAAAATCTATATTTTTCAATTAAATAATTATTTTGTTTAAAAATTAAATTTCACATATTTAAAAATTATTTTGATAAAATGGACTTAATTTTTTTATTCTACATGTTGAAAAATGGTTATAGTTAATTTTTGGTATTTTTCTAAAATACATCAATTTTAGGTGAATAGTAAAATATGATAATTTACGATAAATAATAAATACATGATTTACTTAGTCATAGGTGATGTAAGGCTGATGTAAGACCACTTGGTTCAAACTCACATAACAATATTACTATTCTTGATCATAAGAATCAATGATATTGCTGGTCTTGAGCAAAATAATAAGATAATGATTAAGATATTCAAAAAGTACTTCTCTCCTCCACTATAAAAATCCCCCTCACTCCCTCTTCTATTCACCCCTCTCAAGAATTTTTCCTAGTCCAAATTCTGCCAAAATCCCTCCATAATCTCCTACTACACATACATAATCCCTTGGTATCATAAAAATATCAAATCCTCTCCCCTAAAGAGGCTCTCAAGGAAGATTAATTCAAGAGGTAAATTCCTCTTTTCAATTCTTTTACTTTCTTTTCAAGTTCCTTTGTTTTATTTTATATCCTCACATTTACTCATCCAAATGTTATTAAAAATACATAACCTTACATTTACTATAATTTAATTATTATTATGTAATAATTTATTATCATCTCTCTTTTACCCTTCTTTTATGCTAGTAGTAAAAACATCATCCGAGATGTGCCAATTTACCACATTCAAGGAGGACGGGTTTTAAATTTCTAATATCATATTCAATTCTGGTCATAAAACCATTATTATAGTTTAAAAAGACTATAATATATGTATTATGTATCATATATGATTTTGGAATCTTTTAGTTTGATTTATAAAGAAAAATGAGTTTGTTGTGTTCAAAAACTGCCAATTAACCCAAATGGTTATCATCAAATAATTTATATAATGATTAATTTTCACTCCAATTAAACAAATGAAATTTAAAACCATGTAACCTTATATATGTTCACTAATATCATATAACTTCAATTTTGTACAGCCATCCTCATTTTACATGATTCTCCATTCATGTATATAAGTATACTGATCATGAAACAAACGGACCCGAACAATGAAATTGAACCTCTTAACCCGTAAAAAAGACCATGAATGAACTTAATAAGGTTATAATAAATAAATTAAATGGATATTAGGTTATATAATTATTAATTAATGAACCTAAATTTTATTAGTCATGCCATTAAGATAAAGTGGAGAACACCTTGAGACTTAAGGTAAGGGTTTCTTCATCTCACTTCCATTTTTGTGGGATATTCTGTATTCAATACTATTACTTGTGTATGGTGTATGTATACTTAACATTAATGTTTCATATCATGAATATATTTATTTTAATGATATTAAATTTATCATTTTATGATTATTAATTTTGGGGCATATGTTTCAATTGATTACAAAGTTGTAAGTATTTTCTACCTAAACCTCCATTTTCATTCGGGTTGCTCTTATACTCTACTCACCTAAATTAAATTATTATTTGTTCCTATTTAATTCTCATAAATTATGTTTTAATGTTCTATATATGTTTACCAATTATAATCCTTCTTTATTTTATGGTTATTTACATGTTTTAAAATAATATTTCAAAAACTTATTCTGAAATGCAAGCTCGATTCAAGGAACTTCTCAAATTCTTACCGATTTTGAAGTTCACTCTATAATCTATTTTAAGACATATTTATCTTTCTAAAATCAAATATTTTAAAATTAAAAATATAATTTGTTTCATTTATGGTTTTATTAAAGCAAACATTCTTTTTCACTTTAAAATACTTTAATATTTTCCTTAAACTCCACTAAAATGTTTTATTTTTAAAGCTTCTTTAAAAACTATTTTTAAATTATTTCACATAAATAAGACTTTATTTAAGCCTAAAATATAATTTAAATGAAATTACCTTTTATTTTATAGGATATTGATTTTTACAATCTTATTTCATGACAAATACAAATGATTTTCCAAAAGAACTCTTCTTTCCAAAGTGAAAAGGATTTTTCTCATCTCACTTTAACTTTTATGGGATATATGCCTTGTTCACCACTTATTCCTTGCATTTAGTGTACATAATTACCCTTGGTATAACATATCAAGAGTCTCCTTATTCTCATGATATTATAAGGGATTATTATTTGAATGTTTCGAGGTGGTATGGGACACTTTGGGATGTTTAAGGATTATTTCCTCAAGAATTTATCAATGGTCTCATTTAAAAGTATATTTATTTATGTCAACATAATTTGATGAATCTTGTGTTTCATAGAGATTTATATCTTATTATTTCATCTAAAATATTTTTTTTAAGGGTTTCTATTTAGTTTTAATGTGGATATTCTATCTTGATACCATTCACCAATTTACTTCGAATGGTTAGTGTTTATGTTTAATGTATGGGGAAAATTATTTACATTTCATATGTTAGTTTCAATATGAATGTATATATTGTTTATGTTTATCCACATTCATAAGAGGAATGCATTGGACTTAGTAAGTGTCAGTTGGGGCCCTCTATATCCCCTCGGTGCATCGATAGGTCTCATGAGACAAATAGATATGGACTTGGCCAATGCCTTTACCATTTTGAGATATGTTTTTGGCCGAGGCCTTAATCATTTTAGATGTCTTGGTCGAGGCCTTGACGATATGTTTCAGAATGTACATCATATGCATTTCCCTCATTATGAAACTAGTTATTGAAAGTTCTTGTGGTTATTCAACTAGTAGAATACCCATGATTATTCTTTATTATGGAATTATTTATTCATCTCTTATTATTACTATAATGTGTCCGAGTTTATTTTTAAAGGCATGTGTTTTTAGTTATTCACCATACCTAATGTTTATTTTTATGATATATTCTGTTTTATTGTTTACCCTTACTATGCATCTGATCTCACCCCTTTTTTATGTTTCATTTTCTCAGGACATAAAGAATTTTTTTATGAATGACTTGTAAGGATAAACATAGAGTTGTGGATGTTACCAATAAAAATTATATGTTGTATTTCATTTCAAGCTATTATATTATACCTATGTATGTATCTAGTTTTCCAAAAATACTAAACTACTCGATCCTTCTGGATACGAATTTCTTGTAAGCATGCCAATGTAATGAAATAATGCACCGGCTCCGGTCAACTGGGGTCAGGGCGTTACAATACTTCTTGAGTATGTGATCCCACTCAAGAAAAAATGTGTATATTGAAACAGTTACTTTATTGTCCGAAGGGTTTTATAGATAGTATCCCTCTATTTACTTTGGATACCTTATAAAGATACACTTCATGCCCTAGTGTTTTAGGTTGTTTCTTGATCTAGCCTTAACTAACACCTCACAACCTAATGCATGAACATGTGACAAAATAGGTTTCATTACACTCTATAAATTGAAGGGAATACCATTTTCCACTTAGTTGGTACTTGGTTTAGTAAGTATAATTTCATTTGTAATGAATATCCTCAAAAGGATAATGAAATACTTGCGTGACTCGTCATTGACCTTACCATGTCCAACAAGGTATGGTTCCTCCTATCAATAACATCATTCCACTATAGTATATAAGGAAAAGTGAGTTGAGATAAAATCTCATACTCCTGTAGAATTTTGATAAATTCTTGGTTAAGATATTCACCACCTCGATCTAATTTAATTCATTTATCTTCTTTGAAATTTTATTCTCAAACTCATTTTTTAACTCTTTGAACTTCTCAATGTATTTATACTTATACCTCATTAATTATATATAACCATACCTTTTAAATTTATCAGTAAAAGTAATAAAGTATGAGAATCCACCTCTAGTCTCTATTTGAAAAGGTTTTCACACATCAGTGTATACCAAATCTAGAATCTTTGTGGCCATTTTACCTTTATCACCGAATGGTGTTTTGTTCATCTTACCTTGTAAATAAGCGTGACATCTTTCAAGTGACTTAAGCTCAAAAGATTCCAAGTAACCATATTGATAGATTTTTGAGAAATGCTTCTCATTTACATGATTAAGATGGTAATGCCATAACTGGGTGTTATATGAGTCATGCATATTTTTTTTGTTATAAATTACCAATATTTGGTTTTTTTAATTCAATACATAATGAACATTATTCAATTGTGTCATACCATAACATATGTTATCTTTATAAAAGAAGCAACCCTTATTTACAAAGCTGAAAAGATAATCCATCCATATCTAAAAAATAAATATAAATAATGTTCTTAGAAACACTAGGAACATAATAAAATTTCTTTAAAACTAAAATAAATCATGTCAAAAATGTGAGATAGTAGTATCTAATTGATAGAGCAACCAATCTCACTCCATTGGTAACCTGTAGATCCACCTCATCTTTGGTAATCTTATGAAATCTACTAGGTTCATGTATTTGGATATAAATTTGAGAACCACAAGTAGTATCTAATACCCAACTTGTAGATATGGAAATATTACACTAAATAATGAACACACCTAAAGCTTACCCTTAATTATTTGGATAGGTATAATTCCTCTTCCAGTGGACCTACTTCTCACATGAAAAACATTGTGTATCCTATTCCTTTCCTTACCCCAGGATCTTCTTCTTCTTGGAAGGATGGTGCTCTGAAGCCTTAGACATAGAATGATTCCATGGAAACTTTTCCGTGTTCTTACACTTCTTATTCACCATAAGTATGGTGGGATTTTCATACCCCTTGTCTTTATCAAATTGTTGAATAAGTGTAAAAAAATTTGAAAGTATCTTCCCACTATTTCTCATATTATAATTCAGAATAAAACTGGAGAATTTTTTTGGTAGTGAGGACAGAATGAGATATGTGTGTAGCTCATCAAGGATCTTAAAACCCAATATATGCAGGTTCCCAATGTACCCAATCATCTTGGCTACATGTTCCCCAAATGGTGTTGGCTCTCCATGCTTCCATGTGAACAGTGCATCGGAGATCTAATATCTCTCTGATCTCACCTTCTCTTGATAGAGATCCTCAAGGTGAGAAATGATGTTATGAACATCCATATCCTAGTATTTCTTTATAATATCATTTAACATGTAGTATAGAAAGAAATATTGGATATCCATAGCATCATCCATATGATTCAAATAGAAAGATACTTCTTCCTCAGTAGCCTCTTTGGAAATGAACTCAGGAAGTGGGATTTCCTGCATGTACAATCTTTGTGTGTGGCATAGTGTAACACGCAAGCACCTATACCATTCTGGTAAATTCACACCATTTAGAATGATATCCTTATCAAGTATAGATCATAGTGATATTTTCAAAGTTTTTTTTATTTTCCATTTCTAGAAATTAAGAGCATATAATTAGTACTTGTTTTGATTACAAAATTATATTAAAAATTTTAAATTTAATTAAATCCCATTAGTCTCCCACTATTTTTTGAAACATAATAGCCCTCATCATTAGTTCTAAAATATCATATCACTTAGATGTTCTATTTCCAAGGATCCATATCCCCCTTCTCATAACCTAGACTTAGGCCTGACAAGATATTTGAAGGGTTTTAGGTAGGCATAACTTTCCAATTTCATTAACTCTTAGTTCCTTGATCTATTGAGTGGACTCCCTGATCCTAAAATCTATTTTAAATATTTCCTCAACACTTTCCTCTCAGTTACACCAAGTCCTACTTGGTTATTTAACCCTTGATATAAACTATGTTAATTCAACCCAAAACTTCAAGCTAAAATTTACATGATAATTGAAAGAATCCCAACTTGGTTTGTTCAATAACTTTGAACTATGAGGTAATTTCTAACTTAAGTAGTGGAAGTCTATACTTACTTAATATTTTAGTTGGTGGATTTTTATCCTTATGTGTAAGTCCCATTTTATCTTTTCACATGCTATGTTAATATTAAGTGTATTTTACTTAAGTGGTTAACCATGTCTAATAAAATATTTACACGAGATCCAATTATATTTTATTTCATCATGCATGCTTGTTAATTCATTTCTTAGGTGATCGTGTATCATTTAAAAATAAAAATAATCAACCATGTAACTAACAAAAATAAAATATAAGTGGCATGATCATGAGGTTCTATAATGGTTATTTTATCTAGAGGATGGTGAACTAACCCTTGTCCCTAGGGGAAAACATGCCTTGAATCATAGCTTGGTTCATGTTGCAGCATTCCACATTTACTCCTATGTATTGCTTGGATTAGTTTTGTTGTGTCTCTTTAACTCAAACTTACTCCTCTTAACTGGGAGCTCCATCCTTACATAAAATTTTACTCACACAAAGGTGATGGGATCCAATGGATTGGATAAAGGGAGTTTATATAAAGAAACCATGGGCACATAGGCAATTACATAATAAGGGTGAAGGTATGTCATACAAGCAATAATTTTAATTTAATCAAAAAAAAATTAAAAGAAACCAATCATATACAAAGGGTTGGTATTATCTCATGATCATCCACACACAACATGCAACAAGAATATATTTCCAATCTTTTTATCAATTACTTTTATTTGTTATTTAATTAAGATAATGTCCCACGAATCAATCTAATTAATTCAATTTATCTTATTTCCATCCAATCATCCTTAACTCATCATCATCAATAATTTTAAACAAAATTAATTTCATTTAAAATTAACGAAGTACATGAGTGTACTTGGAGGCAACATTGTGTGCTTTTCCAAATTTTAACACAAAAATAGATTTAATATATATAATTATAAATCTTAATCCATGGTATATACTGTCAAATAAATGACACACAAAACACATGCGAATAGGTTTAATTTTATATTTATTTTTTCTTTGTGAAAAAAAAATTGGGTACACTATCTGTAGTAGAATATATAGAATGTACAATAGTACACAACGTATACTATCTTCTATCCATGTCTGCAACACACATCATGGGTCTAGTCGTGTTTCCTTCCATGGATGTGATCAAGGTATGCAGTGTGTATTTGGAACACTCAACATGTAACCTCGGAGTTGCATGGATTTTCAGTCCATGTTTCATGTATCTGATACATGGCACACTTGGGACACCCCATGTTCTTAGCTGCAAGAAAAAAAGGGACAACATGTTGTTTATAGTGGTTACACAGCATGTAGTTCTTCAAGTCATGTGTCAGTCTATCCAGATCTACACATCAATCTATTTTTGTTGGATATTGGATCTGATTATGTCAAATCTATATGACTTTATTATGATATTTGTACAAGAAAATAATAGTACATTTCATGTATGTAGGTAGTACTTTACATGTACTTTATTTTTTTCAGACAGAACCTTTATCTCATCCATATAGTATTCTTAGAAAGCTTCTTTGTTTTTAAATCTTAATCATTTATGGGTTATTTTATCGAGAACAAATAAATGGAAGAGAAAATGATGTCAGATATTAAAACAAATTATTTTAAGTTAAATAAAATTAAAAAACATGCAATCAATCAAAAAATAATAAATAATTATAAATTAAACATGTGACCCCTCTAATACCACTTGTGGGTTCTAGGCACAACAGAAGCATCTTGTGATGGTATGACTAACTCATATTTTAGTCTTAAATCACATGTAATTGTTTCTTCACATGATCAAAATGCCATGTCCAATGAAAATAGTAGGTTAATTAACTAGATTAAAATGTCAAAACCATAATAAGAGGATCTTCGCATGTAATTTATAAATAATTTCTGAGCAGATATAAAATTACCTCAACTTTTAATTCCACTTTCATTGATGATATTATTAACTATATCTTTTCATACCATCGTTGAGATGCATGCTCTAAATACATAATACCTCTAAGGGTGATCCACACATGCACCACAATCTATGAACAATGTCATAGAATCATCAGGTGCTAGCATGGATGATCCTGATCACTTGCATTGTATGTGGTTGATCGCAGCAGTATTCTTCTTGAAGGAGGAAGAACACTTAGTGTTATATCAAAGGCTTGAGAGAGGAGGAAGATAGAATTCACTCTGGGTCTTGATTAAGTCTCTCTTTATCTATTGTGCACACCAAAAGTGATTTAAGAAAGAGTCATAGTTAGATATTTATTATGGAAGGTTCAGGGTTGGAAAATTACACACAATCCCCTAGCCATATTTAATATTATCATTTGACCTCATGTCTATTAATAATAATAATATTATTATTATTAATTACTTTACATATGAAAATTCATTAAGAATATAAATAAATATCATTTATACCATTTCAAAATTGGCTTATTAAGCTTGGTCCCCTTTCCCTCAATGATATTTATCGATCCTCGAATAATGACTATTTAATAAATAAATGTCACTATTTTATTCTATGATAAATATAATAAATATATAATAAATATTATATTCTACATTTTTCTAAATAAATATTTATTATTATTATTATTTAACTCACTTATTCTTTCAAATAACTTGTGATTAAATTATGGCAATCAAGCAAGCCTGAATAAATATTATTTATTTTAACCTATTAAATTCATTACATGAATTTAAATGAGATTGTGGATGCACTATGTGTATGACCCTCTAGGACTTTTTCTTAGTGTAATTATGCATAACCGCTTAGATTCTAAGGTTAGCATCTAGCAACACGTCAAGTCTCTCATAGAGAAAGAAGTTAATATCGCAGCGACATCCAACTGCCTATGAATGCTTAGTGTGTAATATAATTCCTTTATAATGAAATATTGAATCAAGCATGTTTCATGTCATATTCATTAACCTATATGTTCAATTTATATTTCTTTGACTTTATGAAAATGAACTCACCCACTAAATACCATGGACATGTATTTATGAAGGCAGTTCCATTCACATCAAAGAGTTTGAGATATCAACTTCTGTAAAGGAGCATATGGGATAAATCCCTTCTTGCATTATCCATTAATGCAATATCACTCATGATGCACCAAACGTATCTTACCTCACCATGAGCATATGTCATCATGGTTTTCATTAATACATCAAAGCACACGAGTCATGATATTCATTCATTATAATATTAAAGTCCAAGGATTAATACACACATCTCTATATAAGAACATCCAATGACACGTGGAAATGTGGATTTCCTATTAATGGGTTTATTCTCATAACCCGCTATCTTGAAGATTACCAAGGGTGAACACCGTGAGAAGGTGTCTCAATGTCTTATGATCCTACTACCCCTAATAGTATGTATCATTTGTGTCCTATCAAAAAATATCATCTAGACATGGAACAAGGTTAAAGAATAAAGTCATGACATCTCTAGGTTCTCCTCATATCAGGGAACTGTTATGACCTTTCAATGTGACATATATTCTTAGGACATTATCACATACAAATTTCATGTAGAGGAACAACAATAAAATGATAAAAAAAACTTCATTAATAATGAAAACATGTAATAAAGTACTAAACATGCTAGTTCTAGGTCACCAACTTCGATAGAAAAATAATGCATAGGATGTCTAAATCTTGACACCTTATTTTCAATCTATGATACCTTAGTTTTAACCTAGGTTATTTGTGGTCATAATCTATTCAAATTCTCTATAATGGTTTATAAATAAAATGTGATTTAACCCAAGCATATCCACCTGGGAAATTCTCGTTAAATGTGCAGTAAGGGAACACTCATTGTGCACCAGAATGATGGTTGAGATATAATAAACCATCTCTTTTGGGGTTATTTCCCCTAAATGAATCTATGTCAAAACTACATCCACCTATAGTATCCATACATGGTTTTTTTCTAGGGAAACCGCACTCCATTCTTTACCATAACTTAGGACATTCTTCTATATATAGGATAATCCTAAGGGTTCTCACTAAATTTTTCCCATCATAATTTCTAAAGGTAACTAAACATTTTTCTAGTATCAATTATAAAGACCCATACTTTTCACACATAAATATTACATCTTATTAGATGAATATTCAATACATAACATTACAATCTATGCTATAATTGTATAGGTTTAGTGTCTTCAGAAACTTGGATATATAAAAAACTTGTTCATGAAAGATCTACATTATATCCCACTAAATTCTTCATAACTATAACCCTTCTTATATATATCATACTTAAAACCTTTCTTCATAAACTAAGGAAAGGATACATAAGAAAGTGAGAGCCCAAATGCTTAGTAAGGGTAAACAAGGGAGATATCAATAATCTTTTAATCATAACATGAGCATAAGGGTATGATAACATGAGATTAACATTTAAAAATCATACCCAGTATATCATATATCATAATCTTGGGTCATGGAATAAAGATCAACCATTCATAAGGAATAAATCATAAAGGAATCAAAGAACATGAGCTATGAGAGCATAACATTGGCATAAGATATAAGTTTTGGGTATACACATAATCATATAATATCATTTCCTTAGTTGAGGATCACTACCAAGACTATCATAGTGGATTATGTTCAATCCCCATTCCATCATATCCTTAGTCAAGGTTCACTCTCAAGACTATCATAGGGGCCAAATCCCTTTACTGAACTTGGATCACTCCCCATTCCAGTCTTTATTATCCCATGATATATTAATCTTTACCCAATGAATTGGAAGGATATATAATTTCAGGCACATCCATTACATAATCACAATTCGTTTATATGTGTTCCACAATATCATAAAACATTCATCATATATCATAACATGTGGAAAAGAAATGATTTTCATAAAAAAAATCAACAATTCATCGTAGCATAACCCATGGAAATTAAATGGGTTTCATAAGCATCTCATCATCATAATCATAAACCATACAGAGAAATAATGAGGATAGTATCATTGAATCATATCCCCATTATATCATAATCAACATCAAAGGATGTTAACATAGATGAAGATTTTCTTTAAAATATCACTGAAATATTTCTTGAGGAAAATACCCTTTCATTTTGAAATCACTTATTTAAAACCCAAATATTTACAAAATATTAAGGAAAATATTTTATTTGAAAAGAAACATTAAAACTTGTAAAGTAATCTTCAAATCATGTAGTGGTCATGATGGTGGGAAATCTCATTCATGTCATGTACGTTAAAATAAAGATTCCTTTCATATTTTCTGTAAAAATTCAAAAGTACCTTGTTCGTAAAACAAAAGGAAGATTCATTTAAAACCATTTTATAAAAAGTTAAAAAAATAAAAATGACTTTAAAAATTCATAGGATTTTATTAAAAACATTATTTAAAATATATTAAGGAAAACATGGAAATGGTGGAAAAGGGATTTTCAACCGAAGAGAGAAATAAAGTTGGTTTTCCTTAAAAACATTTTTTCAGTATCTTGAGTTCTTAAAGAGAGGAAAATGAAATGAAAAAATTTAATCTCTAGAAATAACTATAGGTGAATAAAATTCATGGTATTATTTATATATTTTTCATAAAATTGCAGCATTTGAAACTTAATCATAAATAATCTTGATAAACAATGAGATTGTAACATAAATCTTTTACCACTTTGGTTACTTTAGAATCAAAACATCATGAAAGAAAGAACCTTATATGGATCTATATATTCCTATAATATTTATTATGATCACTATAAAATAAATTCATGGGTAGTTTATACACCACATAAAAGAAACAAGTGATGAATATGGGATGTGTCACATAGAAATAAAAATGAGATGAAAATCTCATACCTCAAGTTTGACTTTCTTCAAAAGCGCTCTAACCTCCTGTATAATAGATTTAAATTTATTATAATTCTATAATAAATTCATGTACTTAATTATAATATCATATATGATCCACTAATAACATTTTAATTCCTATTTATTAATAATTCCTTACAAAAAAACATCATTTATAGACGTTAATTATTTCATTTTTCTTAAGAATTTTGGTTCGATAGTTATTGTATTTTTACTTTGATCATGGTTTAATCATATCTAGAATATTATTCATAGTATAGATATCATATATATTCATTATATATATATATATATATAGTCATTCATAAAATGTAGATGTAGAAAAATGAATTATACTATTCATAGAGACAGTAGGTCGTACGTACGCATGAACGTTGTTTTCACTTTTCGATAGATGGAATGAAAGGATGGAAAATAATAAATCACATTTAAATAATCATTATTATATCATATATATTCATTAAATATATATTTATTATCATCTATGTAAGAGGTAACAAAAAACAAATCACATGGCTTTGTGGAGGTGGTAGTTCACACATACGCACGAGCAACGTTATCGTTTTCCAGCTGATTGGAAGGTAAGAAGGTAGATATGATATTATAATGATAGAAGAATAATTATTTCATAAATATCATTTATAAAAATTAAACCCCTCAAAATACCCATCCATTAAATATGGTGATGGTAAAAAAAATTATCGCTACATGGAGGCGGTAGTACACACATACGCACGAGCGATATTTTCACTTCCCATTTGATAGAAAAGAGGGTGAATAAAGGTGGTTACATAATAATAATAACATTTCAATATATTTAGGATACTTAAATTTTTATTTTATGATTAATACCCCAGATTTAGAGGAGGTAGAAGAAGAAATAATTTGAAAGAGATCAAGTGGGATGATTACAGCTTCTTCAGTATGCCTCCTTTAGATCCTTTTTTAAGGACCCTTGGAATGGTCTTTTAATACGACCAGCACATCTAATTCATATATATGGAAGTTAAGAAGATAATTGGATATGGGTTTCTCAATCTATATAGTTATAAGTGGTGTAAAGAAGATAAAGGAGGGGTGTCCTTTTATAAGTAGGGGAGAGGTCACACTTAAAATTTATTAAAAGAATAAAATATAATAATGTCATACTTAAGCCAAATGATTCCACATGGCCAGAAATTTAAATGGTGGGATGGGATGAGGTCTAAATATGGATAACCAATAGGATTTAGAAAAGTTTAATTTCCAAACATATCATTATCTCTTGGTTTAACCCCCCCCCCCCCCCCCCCCCGATAAACCCATTTTAACCTGTACCACGGTGACAAATTTTTATTATTTTTACTATTCACTATGGCCAAAACGAAAGTGGAATCATTAACAAATTTAAAAATTATGATTCCAAATATGGAATCCATTTTATCAAATTCAATTCACAGAAGTGGAAGAATTTAATTTAAAATAAAACACACAAAGCACAATGAAAAACTCTTTTTAAGAAGAAAAAATTGTTTTCTTAAGTATAAAAACCAACATAAAATTAATCCTAATGGGATTAATTAGATTATTAATAATAGAAATGAACTGATGTTACTTGTAAACCATTTTAAAATAAAATATAACTTTGTAAATGCTTTAAACAAAAAGATAGTTTTCAATAAAAATCAGTATTTTTTGTTATTCATTGAAAAATTAATCTTTTCAAAAAAAATCAAAAATTCACTCTGAGGTGATTTTATCATGATGATTTCAAAAATAATGTTCATTAAATTTAATATATTTTCTAAAATTTGTATAAATTAATTATATTATTTACTCACAAAAAGAAATGAAAACCATTTTTGAGGGAAAATGTATTTTTAAAGCATATAAAGACTTTACTAAAAATTGTGTACTTATTTATCAATATATTTTCTTTATCTAAAACTTTTATACATAATTTTAAAAATGTGATTATTCCTATTCACTTCGCTAATTTAATGTCTAGGTTATAACAATTTACTATATTATGGTTCATTTAAACTCAGGGTTGCGTGTATTTCAAGTTATCAAGGAAATTAAATTTATTTGAAGAAAAATACATCATAAAATATCAGGGTGTTACAAAAAAGGTTTAGAATGCCTCCAAAACAGATTTTTTAATTGAGATACCCTAATCTTTGAATATTCAATAGAATTTTAACTTCATTTAAGAGTCTTTAGTTGTCACTTTTCAGTGGTGGATGAATTTATTATTAGTGCTTGCTTTCATATTAATATCATGATGTTCAAATTTTATCATTTTTCATATTATACTTTTATTTATAATTAAATATATACATATATATACATATTTTTATATATTTACATATAAAAATTTAATTGTATAAATATATATTTAGACATATTTACATATAAAATATATTTTTAAATATATAAACCATATGTAAATAAAAAATAATTATTTTGATGGGGTGATGGGTTTGGGTTTGTGAGAGCATCTCTCTCTACCCCCGCAATGTCGATTAAGGCTCCATGCTTATGGCTTCTTCATCGATCCACTCTCCAACTAATATCTTCCTCGCTCAAGGTCGATTCGACTCCCACAAGCATGTGGGTGTTGGAATAGAAGGTTGGGAAGTCGTTGGTGGAGAGACCATTGCGGCTGCTTCGATTAATGTTAGTGCACACTATCACTCCTCTCTCTTCAAAGGTTTAGTGGAAAGTGGTATTCATTGTAAGGGTAATGTTGTCCATGTAAAGGTTGACTCATCTGCAGTCTCATAATGATTGGAAATTGGTGAGCATTCAATCATTGCACGTCTTATTTTGTCAAGGGGCTCTACATCATGGAAAATCAGGGATCTTATCGAGCATCTTTCAGAAATTTGGGGCTTTTCAAATTGGAAATGTGTTTCATTGGGACATGGTTTTTTCACATGCTCTTCCCTTTTGAGGACTTGAAGATGAGGGCTTAGGGAATTGGATCGATCTCTCTTGATTCGGGATTTCTGCACATCTAGGAATGGGATCGGAAATTCAACCCTCTAGAGGTAGGTAATTCTTCTATTTAGTTATGGGTAAAGGTTTTTAGATTAAAATGAATACTTTGGCACCCTAGGATCCTCTATGATATTGCAATGTCTATAGGGGTTTCTATCAAAATGGACGAGGAAACTAAAGGTGGCATGATATGCCTATGGGCCTTCGGGTCATGTCGGGCCTTAGGCCTTGGGCCTACGGGTCATGTACGGGTTCCTCTTCACCCCTTAAAAGGGGGATTATCTATAATAAAAATAAAAAAGAAGGCCTTCAGGCCATTCGGGCTAGTGGAAGTGGATTTGTGTTCTACTTTAGTTAATGAAGTTTTTCTCTCAACTGATGATGATGAGATAGATCTAAGAATTGTGTATGAGAAAGCTCTTTGGTTTTGTACAAATTGCAAGGTCATAGGACATGATATTTTGAATTGTGAGAGATCTATTATTTGTGTTTTTTTCTCTATGTGTGGGCATGATGAAAATTCATGTTTTAAAAAAACTAGAATTTTGAAATCCAATTCTCGAAGTGGTCTTGGAAATGCCGGTTAGGCTCTGCCTCAGGATGTAGGAGTGAATATTCAGGTGGACTCATAAAGGAATGAGCTTGGTTGTGAGCCTGGTCAGAACTTGGGTGTGCATTTGGCTTGTCGGGATGGGCTTTCTGGGTCTAGACCTGCTAATACTCCTATTGCAAATGTACTTATTAGGGATGGACGGAGGGAATACACCGATATTGCAGCTACTTCAGAATCTCATGGTTGGGCTGCTGGTGTGTGGTCAAAGGAACTCAATGGGCAACAAGCTACCAAGTCATTGACAGAGATTATGGAGGAGGGGTGGGGCAGTGAGGCACATTCATCTGATGAAGCAATGGCGCAAGAGTTTATTGATCAGCATATTATTCATGAACAGATGATTGTTTCAAGAGCTTGTAAAGGAAAGTAAAAAAATGGATGTAGAGGCCCCTAAGCGATCAAAGTCTAGAATTGTCACTCAAAGCCTGCAATGGACTGATGTTGCCTTGATGAAAGGCTTGTCTAGAGACCCCTCTGTTATGTCTATGAGGCCAGGTTTGTTGGACGATTCACCCCCTAAAGCTACTGGGATGGTTTTACATCACATGCTAGATCAATCCAAAGGAAGTGGCACTTTTGTAGCTTCTAATGATAAGATGGCACCTGAAGCTAATTCTACCAGTTCGACAAAAGGCAGTGCAAAGCCTTATAGGACTCAAGGCAGTGGTGCAGATGATCTGCTCATTACTGATGGTCTTGATTCGGCTGCATTAATGGATTTAGTCCCTATTTAGGAAATATCTCTTGGTCAACCTCCCATGATTCTGGACAATAATTCAACAAAGGATGTTCCTTTGACACATGATAATCAGGAGGGTAGGGATTCACGTATTTAGAATGAATCTCATAAGATATTGGCCCCTTTAAAAAGGTATTTTTGGGTTCATAATAATTCTCGGGTTGAGGTACGGGGAGTTGTGGTGGTAAGTGTACCGACTTCTCAAACAGAAACTATAAGCAAGGCTCGGGTTTCCACTTCCAATTCTTTTGGAGTTGTTGACTCGTCTAAGGATATCCCCTTGGAGGCGGTGGAAGGGGCTGCCAGTGGGGGAAATAGGACTGGTCTTCAGGTCAAGGAAGATGATATCCCCTCTAAAACTCGCATGGATGTCTGTGCCCATTTTGAGGGTTGTTCACGCAGCATTGGTTGACTCCCCCTATTAAGGGAAGTGATGTGGGAGCTAAAGACACTCCAAGTGCTCAGCTAAGTAAGGATAAGGGTGCCTTTTTTCTGCTGCAACTGATGATGGTGCAGGTGATGTCATCACCAAGGAGGTGTCTTTGGAGACAGTGAACATGGTAGGGGCTTTGGGACCAAGGACTGGTTATTAGGTGCAAGGGTGGCTTCATAGGGAGCTACAGTGATATGGGGTGCAACGGCCACCACCCTGCCGTCTTCATATGATGATCATGAGCCTTGGCAAAGAGCAAAGACTTGGAGGCGTGATCGACATCCCCATGGCAGAGCCCCTCATGGTAAGGGTTGGCGGGGTCCTAGTCTATCAAGCGTCGTTGAATTTGACTTATAGTATTCTTTTGGTATTTGTTTGTGTCTTGTGCCACCTCTTGATTTTTTTATGGATGTTCTACCATTTATGATACCTTCTCCTTGTTGTGCCTTTTTATTTTAATAAATAGGATAGGGTCTTAGCGCCTTATCTTAGACTTGTTCCAAAAAATAATAATTATTATTATAATTAACTATTTTATTTTAAATAAAAATATATGAATATGTACATTCTTGTACAAATGTATACATAATCTTTATATATATGTGTGTGTGGGGGAGGAGGACCCGGGTTCGAATCTAGACAATGGCGTGCGTGGGTGGCTGGATAGGTGGGTGGGGCGAGCGTTGATAAAGCCAGAGGGGTGGATGAGTGGGCAAACGAGCTCTGATAAAAGATTCAGCGAGCGTCATGAGAGCGGGGGCTAGGGTGTGCAAGCGCTGATAAAAGGTGTGGTCGACGACAACGTCATACATCGAATTATTTGAAAAAAAATCTTTTATCAGTGTTTTTTTTAGCGATGATAATGAGTTTGTTTATCAGCGCTAAAAAGAATATTGAGGTATACAAGTCGGAGGCATCTCATACACTGCATGCATGTATTTCATCCATCCTTGGATTGGATTACATGCATCATGTGCATGTCTTATATGTGCACTTTATATACACAAACTAATAGTACATGTATCATATGTATGTATTAAATGTACATACATCATATGCATTTAGATTTTAGTTCACATTCAACACAAAGTACACAATATATTTACAACAATTTATTTTCACATGGTAAATTAAATTAAATATAGTTTGACATTTATGTACTGAAATATGTATATATTTATCTGGCAGCATGTGGGGTTATAATAATGTCCGGTGGGTGGGGTAGTGTGGTCGCACATGGACAGCCGTGTTTGTTTTCTCATCCTTTTCTGTCACGGCTCTGCCCATAATATGGACAAACTTTAACTTTTCAATAACTATTCACCAGAATAATTTTCTTTTTTAGTTTTATAATACCAATTAAATTATTATTTTTTATTTTATCCACCTTCATCATTGTTTATCCTGTGCTTAAATTCTAAACAGGGTTGTTGGGGCGAGAAAATTTTCCACGATTAAAGCGGAAGGACAAAGCTGGATTTGTTTATCCCTTTTAGCCCCTTATTGAGGTTGATATGGATAACATTTGACTAAGAGCCCTTGGGGTCACTTTTATAAAAAAAAAAGGATAACATTTGACTTTTATAACTTATTTTCAAACCTTGAAAAGTAGTCTATTTTCCATGTGGGGTGTATATAATATCAAAAATAATATTTATTTTTTAAAAATAAAAGATACAAATTTAAAAAACTTTTGATTTTGATTGGATGATTGTAAACAAAGGAACATCTCCTTATACTAGATTCACACTCATCAGTCAAGATGATACTTTTGGTTACATGTTATTCTTTTTAGGGTAAATTTAATAATTTGTTTGATGTGCAAAAATAAAATCTAACCAACCATGTTGAATAATGATAAAAAATCAATATAATTTTCTCAATTTGTTAATGGGGGTATTTTTGTCAATAACAAAATGAGAGTCAAAACGGTGGCGTTGGATGAATAATCAATGCGAAGGGATGGTGGGGGTGGGGATGATGCGACATGACGTGTGCCATATAAAAAGGAAGGTTTTGTCTGGGAGGGGCAATATTGGAAGGAGGATAAATCCAAGGGCGGGCTTTTTCCAGGGGCACCCAATTATCAATGCACGCTGCCCAACCCAACTGCCACCCATATTCTGCCCGGAAAAGTTGATTCCACGACCCCACATTTGTTATCCATCAATTTTATTAAATTGTGTTTTTTATTTTAAAAAATAAAATTTGTAATAAAAAAATTACAGATATTTTTATCGGATTTTAACGAATAAATAAAATACCCCATCTTTATTAGGCCTCCGGTGAGGATCAGGTGAATCTTCTCGTTAAATATTTTAATAAAACACCAAAAATGAGATAATCAAATAATTTAATTATACCTGAAATAGCGACGGTCAAAAAAAAAAAAAAAGATAATTTGTGGCACCGTTTATTTGTTATCGCCCTCTACGTTCAGCTTTCTGCTCGAACCGGGTTCAAGAGAATGACATATCTTAATTATAGAAAGATTATGAATTATTTTATGAAATATTTAATTTATGTGGTGATTATTGTTGGGTTGACTACTCCACTTATTGAATTTGTAGTTCTGGTGTTTTTGATCAGTAGTATATTATCTCTCTTTTTTTTCAAAAAAAAAAAAAACTATGGTCCGTCCTATTGTAACTCTTCATTTTCTCCTATTACAATGATTGGATATGACATGAAAGATAGATTCTAATCTAGACGATTGATTATAACATCCACGTACCTTATCTGCATGACTTTATGTAAATGGAAGATAGAAGTTTTAACTACCTATACTGCCTCTCAATCTTTTTTCTACCTCTTTTATATTGTTAATTTTGTCTATCACCACTACCACATAAACTGCTTTACTCAGCGCTATCCTTCATCACAGCTCGTAAAAAAACGATGATAAAGAGCTATCTTTATCACTGCTAAAAAAACGATGATAAAAGATACTTTTAATATTGTTAAAAAACGTTGTTAAAAGTACCATTTTATCATCGCTTTTTTTAGCACTAATAAAGATACTCTTTTTATCAGCGTTTTTCTTAACGTTGTTAAAGAAACCTCATTTATCAGTGTTTTTTTAAAAACGTTGATAAATACCCCCTTTACCAATATTTTTTTACTAGCGTTGATAAATGGTATATTTCAAAAAAAATCATTAAAAATAATATATTAATATATAAATATATTTATATTTATATAAACATAATATATATATTTTTAAAAAATGTTTTAGTTAAGGATAAATAGAAATTTAAACTTTACATATGAGATATTTAGTAAAAATGACTTATGAAATAATTTAAAATACATATTTTTAGCTAATAATTTTGTAATTTTTATCGAGTAATAGTCATTTAATAACAATTTGACAATATAAAAAAAAAAAAAAAAAGATCTAAAATAAGTTGAAAATGCCACTCGAACTTCAAACGACCATAACTTTTGATCCGGGTGTCCGTTTGAGCTCCACCACATATCAAATCGAACACTGCGACAATCTCTACACCCTAAAAATTTAGGATAAACCCCCCCCATCACGTTTTTCAAGGTAAAAAAAGGCTCTAAATACCTCCAAAACTGAGTTTTTAGTCAAGATACCCCAATTTTTAACTTTCGATGGATTTTCAGCCTCGTTTAAGGGAGTCTTTTTGCCCTTTTCCAGTGGAGACTAAATTTATTCCTAAGGATTGCATTAATATTGATATTATGAATTTGAACTTTTTTTGTTTTTCACAATGTGCTGTTATTTATAATCAAATATATAACAATAGATACATATTTTTTATATATTCATACATAAAAATTTAATTTTATAAATAAATAATTAAACATATTTACATATAAAATATATTTCTAAATATATAAACCTTAACTAAATAAAAACCAATATCCATTTCATTTAAAATACAAATGTATGAATATTTATATAGCCATATAATTATTATACATATAATAATTATATATAAAATATATTTCTATATATTTATATTTCTATAAAATATTTCTATATATTTATATAGCCATATAAAATATAGCCATATAAAATATATATTTCTATTTCTATATTTATATAGCCATATAATTATTATATATATATATATATATTTGTTTGTGAGTATTGACAAACAAATATATATATTTCTATATATTCTAATATATGTATATAAATATTAAAATATAATACATGCAAATAAATACAAACATGTATAATTATATTTATAGATGCACACACATATATATGTGTGTATGTATATACTTATAAACAAACACAGACACACACAAAACATATTTTATATATGTGTGTATATATATATATATATATATATATATGGATATAAAAAAATGTAACGAAGTATATATAAATATATAGATATATCATAAAATACAAAACAAAACAATACTGGTAAGTGGAGTATGAAGGAGAGGTCTCAAGTTCGAAACCCAGAAGAGGCAAGTGCACACAGACAGTTGAAAGACGGCAAAACGCTGTTAAAGGGGGGTGGTAGCGCTGTTAAAGTGGGGTGGTGGCGTTGTTAAAGGGTGTGTGTGTGGGGGGGGGGGGGGGGCGTAGCCACGTGGTGTCGGGGGGTGGGGGGTACAAATTTCTAGAAAAAAATAATTCTTTTAAAAAAAAATATTTTTTGACTTTTATCAGCGTTTTTATTTTAACACTGATAAAAAAGGCTTTTATCAGTGCTGATAAAATGGACCATTATCATCATTTTTTTAGCGCTGATAAAAGGAACCACCCTTTTAATAGTGCTTCGATTATCAGTGTTTTTTTCGCGTTGATAAAAGCAATTTCTAGCGCTTTTAAAAGCCATAGTAGTGCACTCAAATTAAATATTTTATTTATGTAAAACATTCAACTCCACATTTTGTCATCGCTTTGCTTCGTCTGCGATTGATCACACATATCTGGGTTCTAAATTCCCTGCGGTTTCATTCGGTGCTCGATTATTTTTTCAACATATAATCACCACCGCTTTGTATATTGTGGCAACGCTACCTCCATCACTATCAATGATGTAAGATAACTCTTACATAAAAAATGGTATGTCTGATGTTTTTCTAAACATTTTTTTGGCATGCTCCTTCGTGTATGCATCACCTTCACTCATTCAAAGTGCCATATCATCGTGCATATTTAATTTAATATGCCATACATTGTTATATTTTTGTTGCCTCTTGATAGCATTGAAAAATATATATGAATTATTTTCTTAATAATTTATTATGAAAAAAATAAGGAGCTTATGAAGAGTAGTGATAACTCACGACTATCAAATTCCACTTCATTCCCTAAAGTGAATGTAATTAGTTATTATCAAAAGTGTGTTAAAAATCAATGTGGTTGATGTCGAGATAAACATCATTTATCAAATAAAAATATGAATATATACACCACTGATGTAACGTCCCCAGCTCAGTTCACCCTCACGTGATCGAGTCGGATCGTTACGTGATCTCAAACACGCCTCCCCATACGTCAAAGACTACCAACTGACAACAAGGGTGTGATTGATATATTGGGGAGACTATATCCTTTGATACAAAGTGACAAATCACAATGGAAATTAAACAAATAAACCGAATATACAACTCAAGCAGATAGATAGGCAAGTGCCAAATAATTTAAATATAATCAATCATGCAATGCCATACTGAATGTCATACTAAGTGTCGTGTTGAAGGTAATACAAGAAAATGACTAAAAGACTAACTCCAAATAAAGACTCTTGAATCGGTCCCAAATCCCATACTCAGTCCCAACTCCAAGCTCTAGCCCCAGTAAGCAAAATCAACAATCATGCGCATGGTATTTTACCCTTGTCCAAACCTGCAACCATGAAGTCTGTCTGAGTACCAATTAGCGGTCCGAACAGGGTGAGTAAAACTCAAGAAGCTGCTACCAACAATGTTTAAACAAATCAAGTCTAAGGAATAGGGCATGCAACAATATGATAAACATGGCATATAATATAAATCAAAAGAAAACACCCAAATAACCCGTTGACCCTCGAGCTCCGGGTTGACACCTGGGTCAGCCATATCTCCTTCGACTCGATGTTGGAAGCCTCTACCCTTAGGCAGATTCTCATGCCTATGACGTGTCACCCATATCATGTACTAATGGACCGAGTGCGAATTCTCATGATAGGGTCACTTACATGTCCCCACGACACATTACCCATGCCGAAGGGCGAATTACTCATTATGTGTGTCAATGGGCTCTATGCGAATTCCAGTGCTAGAGTCGATTACAGGTTCCCAAGGTGCATTACCCATGTCAAGGGTGAATTACTCATTCTGTGTGTTAATGGGCTCTATGTGAATTCCCATGCAAAATGTTGGAGTTGATGTCATAAGACCAACTGGTTGTACTTTGATTACATGTATATTCAATGTATTGAAGATTAATAAAACTGCTTATTACATGTTGTTCGTTGTTATGCATGACTCTAATATAATAATGCCCTAAAGTATACGTCGCATTGATAAGATCATAACAGTTCCCCGCTATGATGAGAACCTTGATGCGTCACGACAATATTCTTAAATAATGTGTTGCAGTTGGATGAAACACTATGATGGAACACATAGTACATAGACTGTCATGTGCGAGTACTCGTAACCAGATGACGTTTCTTCTCATGAAGTTCACACATGTTAATATCCAAGATGAGAGGTTATGAGAACAGACCCGCAAGTAGAAATCCCGCCTGTTCTGGTGTCATAGAATATTCTTATCCGCGAGCGTGTGTGATGGTTCTTAGACTTTAAGATTATTATTAATACATGTTATAACTGACGTACTTAGATGTATTTCATAAGCCATGATGATAAAATTTCATAGTGATATTGGATACATTGAGCGCGTCACGAGTAACATGTCATTAATGGATAAGTCGAGGAAGGATTTGTCCCTTCCATCTTTATGGAAGCTGATATCTCACCCCTTTGATTGGAATAGAACCGTCACATTAAATTCCATGACCATGGTGTAACGATGTATTTATTTCATATTATCAAAGAAAGACATATCGAGCATATAGGTTGGTGACATAGTTATGCAACCTTCTTGATGAAATATCGTGACAAAGAGATTATATTACACAGTGAGCGTTCGTATGTGGTTGTCGTCGTTGCGATATTAATTTTTTTCTCTTGGACGCCTTGACCTGTCGATAAACAATAATCTTAGACTTTAGGCAAGCCCGCCTAATGCCAATGAGAAAAAATTCTACAGGGTCACACACTAAGTGTTTTCGTTGACCTTGATTAAATTTTATTTGAATTTAATTATTGGAATAAATATTATTCTCAAGACCGAGAAATAATTTAATTCAAGTTTTATTGATCACTAATATTCACAAGACAATAAATAATTTTTTGCTTATTAATAAATAATTTATTGGATTACATGAATATATATAAAATATTTCTTTAGATATTAAATAAATTAATTATAAATTTGACGTGCAAGATCCTCGCTCATGGTTTCAGGCAACAATTATTAAAAGAAATTTTAATTAATCGCCCACCACCACACACTTCCGCTGTGCTCGGAACCAAGAAGTGGTACCAAAGGGGTCACGTTTAAATTTATAATTATTCATTTGTTTGTTGATCCATACACAATCGTGGTTGAGTTTTCATTTCTTATTATTCGTTCTTTAATCTGATTTGAAATAACATGCTTCGATATATTAATCATATTTGTTTTGTGTTTCATTTTTTTTAAAAGTTTCAGAATAGATGAAGAATGATCAGGGATGTCATCGGGAAGTGCTAAATCTTTGGCCGGTAAAACTTGGTTACATGACATGTAGTCGGAGTACATGTTGTGTACCCATGCACATTGTACCTGATGTGCTGAGCAGTTAATTACACCCAGTGCATTTATTGTACACCGCATGTTGACCTGGCCAACTTGACACACGACAAGCAGATACATGGTGTGTAACTAACATGTACACACCGTGTTGTCCGATCAAGTTAAAACGCCGAAGCCCCATGCCTATGACTCGAATACATGACAACCGAGGTACACAACATGTAGTTGGACTGTACACGCTGTGTAGTCTCCCATTAAAGGACAAAATTAAAAATTACATTAAATTGAAAATTGCAGCATTAAGATCTTATTTTATTGATGGACACACCAATGTATATTCGACAATTTAATAATGGTTTTAAAGAAGACTAAATGATCAATTAATTTATTGTAATTAATATGACATTATTGGTTCTGCTATTTTTTTTTCCATGAATGCCATAAATGATGGGTATCTCCAATTAAGATTGCATGATCATTAAGATGAACAAGAATTAATTAATCAATTAATTAATGCAATCACGTTTATCTTAATAATAAAGAACAAATAAAGAAATGAATGCTAGCTGGTTACTTTTGCGCATTCGTTGCATGTATGACCAATCATGAGCTTGACCAAAACCTATGTGTTGAAATTTATTTAATTTAATTTATTGTATGAGTTTGAAATTATTTAATATTAAATTAAATGATGGCCTCTGAGTTATTCCTCCCTCCATTATTATGTAGGACCTACGTGTTCAAGGATATTTATGTAATCCCCTTTAACCAATCCTTTGGTTCATCTCACATGTGTGCGAGTAATAAATACTTATAATTAATGGAATATCCCAAGGCATGTGGAGGCGGTTCAAGACAGAATCACGATGATGCAAACTCGGTGATATACATATATACACGTAGAATGGTGTAACTCATGTCATGACCGACAAATGGAGTTATTCCCCTAGATCATAGACTAATTTAATATCCGCTCATTAAATCAACCGTTAGATAAGCTCATGATCAGGTCATTTACTTTATTTATTCATTTCTATCTATGAATTATTTATTTTATGTATGCAATATTGTAGTCACATAAATGAATGAATTAATATGTAAAGACAGAAATTAAATAAATGAATTATGCATAAATGTTTTATCCAACACGGTTAATTAATTAAGTAACATCCACTTAATATTAACAAGACATTTAAAGGATAAAATAAGATAAAATTTATGCATAAATTAATTAAAATACCTCAACCTAATATTAAATCAGACTAATCCTTTCATTACTTGATTGGGAATGAAACCATAAAATTAAATGTAGTACATGACCAAAACTTGGACACTTACTTTTACTGGGGAGTTCTCATGATAGTTTTGGGTTGACTTAACCGAACTTGTATTGAGTTTAAAAACCAAAGTCTATTCAATACAAATTTAGAGGCAAGTATTGAGAAAATCTAAGTCAAGATTTTAGGATTGGGGAATCCACTCAATAGATCAAGGAGCTGCAAGCATGCACTTGACAAGATCACCTACCTAATTAGTTTCTTATGGTTTTTATGGCCAAAGTATGAATCATTAAGAAAAGCAATGGGGATCCTTGCCACTAGAATTCCATAGCAACTAGACATTCTGAGTTCAATGGTGAGGGATATTGAGACTTGAAAAAATAGTGGGAGATTTAATAAAATCAATTAATTTATTATATCTCACCCAATTTATAATCAAGAAAAGTACTAATAATCTACTCTTTTAATTATAGAATAAAATGACAAGCTCATCATCCACATTATCCCTATGAACAATATTGGATAAAGACAACCTCCTAACTAGCAATAACTTTTAGGAATGGCCCAGACGCCTTTAGGTTGTGTTACGCCATGAATGAAAATCTTACGTGCTAGAATTCTCATATCCTAATCCACCTATTAATGATGCAAGTGATGAAGTGTTCTTAGTCTATGAGAAACATATGAACGATGTGGCTGACATTAAATGTTTGATTCTTTCGTCTATGTATAGTGAACTCATGAAGTATCACAAAAGCATGGATGCGTATAACATGCTTGAGAACCTCCGTGGTCTTTACTAGGAGAGATCTAGACAAGAACAGTTTGAGATTTCCAAGTCTCTCTTTCAGAGCAAACTTGGAGAGGGTTCCCCAGCCGGGCCTCATGTAGTTAAGCTCATTGGCTACATTGAGGGCTTAGAGGTTCTAGGGTTTAAACCCCCTTGAAGAAATGGGCACCTATCTCATTATGGCACCACTCCCTTAGAGATTCTCTAGATTTGTTGTGAATTTTAATACAAACAATAATGAGAAGTATCTACCATATATTCACAATTTTCTTTTCCAAGTATATAAGGATATGAAACATGAAAATCCTTTCATCCTTATAGTGAAGAAATAGAAAGGGAAAGTGAAAATCTCTAAGTCTAAAGCTTATTCACACCCTTCTAAGAAGAGAAAGATCAATGTGAAAACAAGGGAACAAGATGTTATCTGTTTCACATGTGGTAAGAAGGTCCACTGGAAGAAAAACTACACTCAGCCAAAGAATCAAGGGGAAACTTCAGGTTCATTTGTTATCGAGTGCAATTTATCTATTTCTATAAATTGGGTATTAGATACAACTTGTGGTGCTCACATATGTATTTGAATATAAGAACCAAGTAGATTCATAAATATTGATTGAGAATAGGTAGATCTATGAGTATCCAATGAATCTAATCTTGTTTTTGTAGCTATTGGGGACTAACAAGTCACATTTTTGACCAGAATGATCATGGTTTTAAAGGGTTGTTATTATGTGCCTTGAGTTACCAAAAAAATTATTTCTATATTCATACTATATATGAATGGATTTATTTTGAAATTTGAGAATAAATGTTGCTTTTTTTATGAAGATAATTTTTTTTATGGTAAGACACATTTAAATAACGATTTTATGTGTTGGATTACACAAACCAAGTAATGAAAATCGATAACGAAGTTACTTCACATGACTCATACCACACCCAACTTTGGAATCACTCACTAGGTCATATAAATGAAAAATGATTGAATAAATTACATCAATATGGATATTTAGATTCTTTTGAACTAAAACCATTTGTCATATGTCACAAATGTTTATAAGGGAAAACGACCAAATCCCCATTTAGTGGGAATGGTGAAAGGGCTACAGAGCTTCTTGAATTAGTTCATACTGATGTGTGTGGGCCATTTCCCATTGAAGTAAGGGATGAGTACTCATACTTCATAACTTTTAATTATGATTTTAGTAGATATAGATATGTCTAATTAATGGGGGTATAAGTCAAATTCTTTTGATAAATTCAAGGAATAAAAGAATGAAGTTGAGAACCAGCATGATGAAAAGATTAAGAAACTCCGCTTAAACCGTGGTGGAGAATATCTTAATCAAGAATTCACTGATTATTTATGGGAGTTTGGGATATTATCTCAACTCACTCCTCATTATACACCTCAGTGGAATGGTGTAAGCGAAAGGAGGAACCACACCTTGTTGGATATGGTGAGATCAATGACGAGTCACGCAAGTCTTCCATTATCCTTTTAGGGATACACATTAAAAACAACACCATATGTACTAACCTGAGTTCCAACTAAAGAAAAAGACGATATAATATACCAATTATGGAATGGAAAGAAACCTGTGTTGTCTTACTTACATGTGTGGGTTATTGAATCATTTTAAGGCCTCTTCAGGCAACAAGCTTGCACCATGAGGCACAAAATGTATCTCTATAGGATATCCCAAATAAACAAAGGGATACTACCTATACAATCCTTCAGAAAAAAGGTTTTGGTTGAAAGGCATGACACATTTCTTGAGGAAGATATTATCTCTAAAATAGATAGTGGGAGAGATATAGACTTTGATGAAGTCTAGGCTTAAGATACATAAGAGTTGGCACATGAAATTTTTCCAAAAATCCCCATGGAAGAAGAAATTATTCCAGAGACACAATTACTACATCAGAGTACTATAGAGGTTATAAAACCAGAATAATATGGGTTTTTAGTCACTGAGGATGGCTACTCATTATTAGTTGATAATAATGGTCCTATAACCAATAAGGAATTAGTAAGTGGAACAAATGTTGCCTAGTGGAAAGATGCTATGAATTCTGAAATAGATTCCATTTACCAAAACCAAGTCTAGATTTTGGTAGAACCTCCAGTAGATTTAAATATAATTGGTTGAAAATGGGTATTCAGGAAGAAACTGGACATGGGATGACAAGTCAGTACCTATAAGGTGCGATTGGTTGCAAAAGGGTTTAAACAACGTCAATGCATTGACTATGATAAAAAATTTTCACCAGTTATAATGATGAAATCCATCATAATTATTCTCTACATTGTGGCTTTCCATGATTGTGAGATTTGAAAAATGGATGCCAAAAAACCTTCCTTAATGGGAATCTTTGGGAATATTTCTATATGACACAACCCAAAGGTTTTGTAACTCCAAAGGATTCCAATAAGGTATGCTAGTTACAAAGATCCATTTATGGATTAAATAAATCATCCAGTTCATGGAACATTCATTTTTATGAGGCCATAACGAAATTTGGTTTCATAAAGAATGAATATGATCCATGTGTTTATAAACAGTTTAGTGAGAGTGCATTAATTTTCTTAATAGTATATATTGATGACATATTACTCATTGAAAATGAAATACCAATCATACAGTCTGTTAAGTCATGGTTTAATAAATTCTTTTCTATGAAGGACTTGGGTGAGGCAATATATATTCTTGGGACCAAGATCCATCATGATAGATCCAAGAGGTTTTTCGGCCTAAGTCAAAGTACATACATTGAAAAGATACTAAAGAAATTTAGTATGGAACAATATAAGTGGAGAATGTTACCAACGTCACATGGAATTCATACTTCCAAAAAATGTGACCTCAACACATGGAGAAAGAAACAAAATGACATGGATTACATATGAATCAGTGATTGGGTTAGTCATGTATGCTATGATATATACTAGGCTAGATGTTGCTTACATATTAATTGAGGTAGGATGATATCAAGCTGATTCAAGTGACCTCCATTGGATAGAAATCAAGACTATCCTTAAGTATATAAGGCACACTAAGGATATGTTCCTAGTTTATGGAGGATATGAGGAACTATTCATTATAGGATATATATATGATAGTTTTCAAACTGATCAAGATGACATGAAGTCATAGATGAGATACATATTCACTTTGAATGGAGGTTTTATGAGATGGAATATCTCAAAGTAGGATGTGGTCACAAATTCTATAGGAGAGTCTGAATATATTGTAGCTTATGTGGCAGCTAATGAAGTAGTATAGATTCAAAACTTCATCCAAGAGATTGATGTGGTACCCAGTAATACATATCCTATCACACCGTATTGTGATAATAATATAGTGGTGGATCTTGAAAAAGATCTAAGGTCACATCAGCAGACAAAGCACATACTACGAAAGTATCATCTCTTGAGGGATTTTTCTTAGACAGGTGAAGTTGCAGTGAGAAGTATTTCCATGGAAGAAAACTTGGAAGACCCCTTGACTAAAACCTTGAATCACCAAAAACATGACTATCACGTGAGGTATAGTGGACTGAAGGTTGTAGGTAGTTGACTCTAGTCCAAGTGGGAGTTTATTGGAGTTGGTGTCTTAGAACAAATAGTTTGTACTTTAATTACCTATATATTAAATTTATTGAATATTAATATAATTACTTATTAAATATTTTTTTTGTTCTGTATGAATCTAGTCTAATAATGTCCTAGAGTATAGGTCACATTGATAAGGTCATAGCAGTTCCCTGCTATGATGAGAACCTTGATGTGTTATGAAGATATTCTTAAATAATGTTATGTGGTTGGATAACGTACTATAATGTGACACATAGTACATAGAACGTGAGGTGAGAGTACTCGTAAGTAGATGAAGATTCTTCTCATGAAGTTTTCACTTAGTAATCTCCAAGATGGGAGATTATGAGAACAACCCTTCCAGTATGAATTCTGTATGTTTTGGTGTCATCAGATATTCCTATATGCGAGTATGTGTGATGAACCTTAGAATTTAAGATTATTATTAATGCATGTTACAACTCACGTCCTTAGATGTATTTTGTGAACCATGACGATAACAGATCATGGAGAAGTTGGATTCATTAGGTGTGTCATGAGAAACATGTCATTAATGGATAAGTTGAGGAAGGATTTTTACCTTCCATATTTATAGAAGCTGATATCTTGACCCTTTTATTGGAATAGAACCGTCACATTAAATTCCATATCCATGGTGTGATGACATATTTATTTTAGATAGTCAAATAAAGACATATCGAGCATATAGGTTGGTGGTATAGACGTGCGAACTTCTTGATGAGATATTGTGACAAAGAGATTATATTACAAAGTGAGCGTTCATATGTGGTTATCGTCATTGCAACATTAATTTCTTTCTCTTGGGTGCCTTGACCCATTGTAATACAATAATCTTGGACTTTAGGCAAACCCACCTAATTTCAGTGAGAAAAAATCCTACAGGGCCACACACTAAGTGTTTCCGTTGATATTGATTAAATTCATTTAAATTTAATTATTGAAATAAATATTATTTTTAAGACTGAGAAACAATTTTATTCAAGTTTTATTGATCGTTAATATTCACAAGGTAATAAATAGTTATTTATTTATTAATAAATAATTCATTTGATTACGTGAATATATATAAACTATCTATTCACTAGATTGTGAATAAAATATTTATTTTATTTATTGAATATTTTAATAAATATCTATTCACTATATTATGAATAAAATATTTATTCGGTTATTCAATAAATGCTAGAAGAGTTCGAACGGACCAAGACCGGGTCCGGTGATAAATATTAATTAACATGACCGTTACATAATATTTGTTATTTAAAAAGCTGGCATGCATCAAAAAATAATAATAATGATATTATTATTATTATATGGAATGGAGTTTATTAAAGGTTTTAAATGTTATTTAATGACCAAAATTCAATTAAATAATATTTTAACTTAAACCCTAACTCTATAAATAGAGGGTTATGTCTATTGTATATTGCATCCACAATTGAGAATAGTGAATTATTGCTCACAACGAATTCTCTCTCAACTCCCTCCACTCCCTCTCTCTTATGAACGAGAAGTGCAATAGAGATTTATTCAAGACTGAAGAATGAACGATCAATAAAGAACAACACGAAACATTTGATTCACTACGCAAGCATGTAGCGATCAAGTGACATTTCTCAGATATCATTAGAGAACATGTGGATCACTATTAGAAAGATTCTATCCTTGGATCCTCACAGCGCAATGAAGACAATCTAAAAGGGTCTTTTGAGGTGATCAACAATCATCCATGAAGAAAGTTCCCAATACTAGGTATTTATTTCTTTAGATATTACATAAATTAATCATAAATTTGACATGTAAGGTCCTTGATCATGGTTTCGAGCAATGATTATTAAAATAAATTTTAATATATTGCCCACCACTGCATGCTTCTGCTATTCCCTGAACCAATAAGTGGTATTATAGGGGTCACGTTTAAATTTATAATTATTTATACGATTATTGATCCATATGAAATCGTGGTTGAGTTTTCATTTCTTATTATCTGTTCTTTAATTCAATTTGAATTAACATGATTTGACATATTAATTATATTCGTTCATTTTATTAAAGGTTTAAGAATAGATGAAGAATAACTAGAGATGTCATCAGGAAGTGCCAAATCTTTGGCCGATAAAACTGGGTTACACGGTATGTAGCTGGAGTACACACTGTGTACCCATGCACATTGTTTCTGGTGCGCCAGGTAGTTAATTACAACCGGTGCATTTATTGCATACCGCGTGTTGACCGGGCCAACTAGTACATAACAAGAAGATACATGGCGTATAGCTAGCATGTACACACCATGTAGTCTGGCAGTGTTTATACACTGAATTCCCAACCGCGTGACTCTGATACATGAAAATCGAGGTACATGACATATAGCTGGACTGTACATGTCGTGTAGTCTCCCATTAAAGGAAAAAAATTAAAAATTACATTAAATTGAAAACTGAAGCATTCAAACCTTATTTTATTGACTGGAACACCAATGTGTGTTTGAAAATTTAATAATGGTTTTAAAGAATATTAAATTCTCAATTAGTTTATTGTAATTAATATATCATTATTGGTTCTTCCATTTATTTTTCATGAATGCCATAAATGATGGGTATCTCCAATTAAGATCGCATTATTATTAATATGAAAGGGAATTAATTAATTAATTAATTAATTAATTAATGCAAGCATGTTTATATTAATAATAAAGAAATAATTAATAAATGAATGCTAGCTGGTTAATTTTTCATATTCATTGTCACGACCCGCCCTCGGGGTCCGTGCCGTGACTACCCCAAGCCCGCCTTCCATAGGCCAGGGGCTGGCGACTAGCACCAAGGCGTAAATCCCAGTAAAAAGGGAAGGCATTGCCTTTGAAAAGTAACAAACACCACAGAGTAAGCAAGCGGAAAGTAAACACTAAACAAAGCAGAGTACAACTGAAAGTGCAGAAAAGTAAATGGGCCAGAATACAAACCCAATCTAAAAGTAAAGTACAACTCGAAAGGGAAAACAGCAACTGAAAAGTAAAAGCCGCTACACCGAGCTGTCCACTGGAAATCCCACCTGAAGGGTGGGTACAGATAGCTCCTCTGCTCCACGGGTCCCGCCATCCGCTCCGTGCACGTCCCGCCCAGTGGTCCACCTCCGGGTACCGTCCCGCTCTACAAGCCTCAGCTAAGGTCAACGCTGTCCGTCGTCTGCAACCAACACAACGTAGTGCGGGCGAAGCCCGTGCAGGGGTGAGTATAAGCTACTCAGTAGGGACCCCGAGACCCCTGAAGGTCTCTCAAATCCACAAAGGATAAACCACGAAGAAAAGTACAATCACGAAGTAACAACCGACACAGCTTAGGTATATGCCCATACATATACCTAAGTCATCAATTAAAATACGCTCAAACCTCCGAGCCCAAGTACAACTCAGTCCACGCGGGAAAGTATACGTATTCCACATAGGAAAGCAAAACATAATCCACACAGGATTGCACAACACAATCCACACAGGAAAGCAACAGGATTCAGCTCACACAGGTATACTTCTTCAAGGACGATAAAGATGATCACTGATCCATCTAAGTCGTCGGACCCACGAAGGATCGATAGGTAACTAACCCCCGCAAAGACCCACACAGGATCGGGCCCACACAGGACCTGTAGGCGCTGGCTCACACAGAACCGCTGAGCGCAAGGACCCACACAGGATCGGGCCCACACAGGACCTGTAGCACTGATCCACGTAGGATCGCTGAGTGCTGAAGTCGTCGTCGTCGAATCCACACAGGATCTCTGTACTGTCGTCGTCGCAGTCACAGTAGCAGTCGTAGCAGTAGAACAGTCGCAGCCAGCACTAGGGTTCCCGCACACAGCAAGCTCGTTCGGAGGGTCCGCTCCACGAGCCGAGAGGCTGATACATCAACTGTCACGAAGACCAGGGTTGATGTATCCAAAAGTTCCGTATCGTCAACAGGAACTCAACGTAACAGACGGCGCGTCGATCGGACGCCCGGTCTGAGAGTTATTGACATTTTCGTCTCCGGGGCCCGGTTGGTTTTTAAGGCTAAACCAACCCGACCGTACTCCACCTGCGTCCAAACCTCGGGCGGAGTATGCCAAAAGATCCGTCTCACTAAGAGGAACACAACGCGACTGACGGCACGTCAATCGGACGTCCGTAGCTCAAGATATGAGCGTTTCCGCTCCGAAGGCCCGGTTGGTTTCGTGAACGAACCAACCCGGCCGAACTCAAAGTAAACCGAAACCTTGAGTGCGATATACCGAAACGACCGTCTCGATCCAAGGATCGTGTTGCCGCAGACGGTTCGTCATTCGGAGGTCCGAGGCTCAAGATATGGCCCAAAAACCGATTCTGGTTCGAAACGGGGGGGTCCGGGTCCGGGCCGACCCGGCCCGACCCCCCCTGGGGCGGCGCGGCGGCGCGGCGGCGCGGCGGGCCGCGGCGGCCTGGCGCCGCGAGGGGCTGCACGCGGGGGCTAAGCCCCCGCTGATTGAAGCGGCGCGGCCTTTGTGCCGCGCCTTTGCAACAAACGGCCCCCACGTGGGGGCCGGTTTAATTAAGAGAACCGGGGGGCTGCTGCCCCCCCCTTTCATGGAACCGCCCCCCTCTTAAAGAGGGGGGTTTTACATGCTGGCCGGGGGATTAATTCCCCCGGTTTAATGCCTTCCGGCCGGCCAGCTGGCCGGCCGGTTTTCTCCAACGGGACCGGAAATTCCGGTCCCCCCTTTGGCTTCCGACGCCGGCGGCCCGGCCGCCGATCTTCTCTTCCGCCGCGGCCCGGAACCGGCCGCGGTCTCCTCGTCCCGCCGCGGCCCGGAACCGGCCGCGGCGTTCGTCATCCGGCGCGGTGCGACGGCACCACGCCCCTTCGCTGTGCCTTGATTCCATTCAACGCGGCGCGACGGCGTCGCGTTCTTGAAGATTCTACCTCGGCGTAGCACGACGACGCCGCGTAAAATATTTGCACGATCATCCGCGTGGTGCGACGGCACCACGCCACTTGCTTCCACCCGCAAGAATAAACAAGAACGATGGAGGGGGGTTCGGCCGTGTTCGTGCGGTCCGGCCCCCTCACGTTAAAATAATAACGCAACTTAAATAATTCAAGCCACACGTTAGACTTGCTATTCACGATCAAGAATAAAAATAAGGAAACCAAAAAGAAATCAACAACCCCTACCTCGGGTATAAGGTTCGAAGATTGTGAACGTTCCGCGGAAGACGACGTCGCGGAGGTCGGGCGTCGCGGTAGCCGTTCGTCAAATCCGATGACGAAGGGATGCGTTCGAAGAGACACGTCGTTGGCGAAACTTGTACGCCGACGAAGGTTGTCCGAGGAAGAAGTGGCGTCCCCTTCGTTGACACGGTAAACGAAGAATGGAGGTGCGACGTTCTTCGTCGGAGCTTGAGCGTTCTTCGTCAAGATGAACGTTCTTCGAGTTCTTCGTCAGAGTTGAAGAAGAAGAAGAGCTCTCCACCTCTCAAGAAGACAAACAAATAACCCAAAATAAAATAAGACAACAACTTATTTTATTATTACATAACACAATAGAATTTCAAAAGTTTGAAATTCAAAAGGATTAACTCCCATAATTAAATAAGTAACTCAAGTCAATAAATGAGGCGTTAAGGGAGTTGGGAGAATTTGGAAGGATTAGGGGTTCGTGTGGGCCCCACCACACTTAATCCTCCCAAGGGAGGTTAAGTGGGTGTGGGTCCCACTTCCAACCCCCTTTGGTAGGTTTTATCAAGTTATAATAAAATTTGTTCTACACAAATTTTATTTAACTCAAACTAAAAACCCCAAAATTAACTTTCAACCCGCAACAAACGCAACTCCCGAAAAGGTCTCTTTAAGCGAATATCGGCGCTGCGAGTTCATCGGTGCCCTCTGATTTCAATTCCGAGCACCGGATCAAAAGTTAGGAATTCCCGCTCGTTCGTTCACTGAACGTACCCGAGCCAAACTTCGGAAATTAATTCCGGGCACTCCGGGCCTCGGAATCAGGTGCCGTCTGAAACCGCGCTCTTGTAAAATTCTAAAGAAAATTAAGAAAAAATTTCCCTTGAATTTTACGGGTCTTTACATTACTCCCACCTCAGGGCTTTACGTCCCCGTAAAGATACATCAAAAACTAGGGAAACAAATGAGGGTACTGAGCACGCATCTGAGCCTCCCGCTCCCATGTGCTCTCCTGGAGATTCCCGTGCTGCCATCTGATGCGCACAAGAGGAATCGATCGCCCACGCAGGACCCGCTCCTGTCGATCCTCTATCTCCACCGGGACCTCCGTAAAAGTCGCCCCATCGTCAACGTCAAGCTTCCCATGGTCAATGATGTGCGTCGGGTCGTGCACGTATCTCCTCAGCTGAGATACGTGGAAGACGTCGTGCACCCGGTGCAACTGAGGTGGTAGAGCCAGGCGATAAGCCACCTCACCAATCCTGCTGAGAATCTGGAAAGGTCCGATGAAGCGCGGAGATAACTTGCCGCCTCGGCCAAATCTCCGAATACCACGTCGAGGTGAGACCCGCAAGAAGACGTGGTCGCCATCCTCGAACTTCAGTGGCCTCCGCCTCCTGTCAGCATATGACTTCTGCCGGCTCTGAGCTGTCCTCATCCGCTCCTGGATGACCTGGACCTTCTCTGTTGTGGCCTGGACCATCTCCGGTCCCACCAGTGCTGACTCCCCAGGGTCTTTCCAGCACAAAGGAGATCTACATGGTCGGCCGTACAACGCCTCGTACGGTGCCATCCCGATGGTGGAGTGGTAGCTGTTGTTGTACGCGAACTCCACCAAGGGTAGGTGGTCCTCCCAGCTACGACCAAAGTCGAGGACACATGCACGGAGAATGTCCTCGAGTGTCTGAATGGTCCTCTCCGTCTGACCATCCGTCTGAGGGTGAAAGGCTGTGCTAAGACGTAGCTGCGTCCCGAACGCCTCCTGTAACCCCTTCCAAAGCCGGGAAGTAAAGCGGGCATCTCGATCGGAGACGATAGATGATGGCACGCCGTGGAGCCGCACAATCTCCTGAACGTAGAGACGTCCCAAGCTCTCTACTGAGCCCTGCTCTCTGATGGGTAAGAAGTGTGCCGACTTGGTGAGTCGGTCAACAATCACCCAGATGGAGTCGTGACCTCTGGAAGTGCGTGGAAGTCCAGTCACGAAGTCTATAGATATGCCGTCCCACTTCCACTCCGGAACCTCCAAGGGCTGTACTAAGCCTGCTGGTACCTGATGCTCTGCCTTCACCTGCTGACAGGTGAGGCATCGAGAAACGAACTCTGCTACAGCCTTCTTCATGCCCGGCCACCAGTGCTGTCGTCTAAGGTCCTGGTACATCTTCGCCACTCCAGGATGTACCGCTAAAGGAGAAGTGTGAAACTCCCTCAGCACTTCCTCTCGCAAAGCGACTGGTACCATGGTACGTCCTCTGAAAAGGATGTCGTGCTCTGCTCCAAGGGAGAAACCATCGGGTGCCTGTCCCGAGGATATCTGTGCACGCCGTGTCTCACAGTCAGCGTCCCCGCGCTGTGCCTCCCTGACTCGCTGCAGTAGTGGAGGAGTGACTGTGAGAGACTGAAGAAAGTCTGCTCCATCTCTATCCACGAAGGATATCTGCAAAGAGGCTAGCTGCTCCGTCGCCTCCTCAAGTAGCTGAATGCCCGTCCTCCTGCTGAGGGCATCGGCTACTACGTTCCCCTTCCCAGGAGTATAGACTATCTCAAAGTCATAGTCCTGGAGGAACTCGATCCATCGTCGCTGTCTCAGGTTCAGGTCCTTCTGCGAGAAGATATACCTGAGACTCTGATGATCGGAAAAGACTGTAAAGCGCTCGCCCATCAGATAGTGTCGCCATGTCTTCAGAGCGAAGACCACTGCTGCTAACTCCAGGTCATGGGTAGCGTAGTTCTGCTCATGCGGCCTCAACTGACGTGATCCATAGGCGATCACGGCCCGCTCCTGCATCAGAACACATCCGAGTCCGGTCCCTGATGCATCGCAGTAGACTACGTATCCTACTCCCTCCTCAGGCAACCTCAAGATAGGTGCGCTAGTCAATCTCTGTCTCAGCTCCTGGAAGCTCTGCTGACATCTGTCTGACCACACGAAGGGTTTCCCCTTCTTCGTCAAAGCTGTGAGTGATGCTGCAACTCTAGAGAAGTCTGGTACGAATCTCCGATAGTATCCAGCTAGTCCCAAGAAACTCCGAACCTCAGTCACGCTCCTGGGTGGCTCCCAAGCTAACACAGCCTCAATCTTCGCGGGATCCACTGCAACTCCCGCCTCAGAGATAACGTGTCCCAAAAAGTGGACCTCACGTATCCAGAACTGGCACTTCGAGAGCTTACCATAAAGCTGGTGCTCTCGGAGTGTGTCAAGAACAACTCGCAAGTGATAGGCGTGCTCCTCCTCTGTCGTAGAGTAAATCAGAATGTCGTCGATGAAGACCACGAAAAACCGATCGAGGTATGGCTGAAAGATCCTGTTCATGAGAGCCATGAACACTGCTGGAGCATTGGTTACACCGAAAGGCATAACCAAGAACTCATAGTGGCCATACCGACATCTGAAGGCCGTCTTCTGCACATCCTCGTCTCTGACTCTGAGCTGATGATAGCCTGACCTGAGGTCTATCTTCGAGAACCACCGTGCTCCCTTGAGCTGATCAAAGAGGTCATCAATCCTCGGTAGCGGATACTTGTTCCTCACTGTTACCTGGTTCAGGCGACGATAGTCAACACAAAGTCGCAAGCTCCCGTCCGCCTTCTTGGCGAACAATATCGGGGAAGCCCAGGGTGAAACACTGGGTCGGATGAATCCCTTGCCCTGCAAGTCCTCCAACTGTACCCGTAGCTCTCGAAGCTCGGCGGGGGCCATCCGATATGCTGGAGTGGATATCGGGGCTGTCCCGGGGTACAAGTCAATATAAAAGTCTACCTCTCTGCGAGGAGGTAGCCCTGGAACGTCGTCGGGAAAAACGTCCGCAAACTGATCCACCACTGCAGGAAAACCAGGACTCCGCACGTCAACTGCTCCAAGGATAAGGCTAGCCAACTGATGAGTGATGGGCTGTCCTCTCCTCCGCGGAAGTCCATCCTGTGCTGCTAAGGCTCCCTTCTCGCCGGTGAAGGTGAACCTGCTCCCGTCGGTGCGTACACATCGCACCTTGCGCCTAAAACAGTCAATCTGTGCATGGACCGTAGATAGCCAATCCATGCCCAAGATGACGTCGTAAGGCCTCGACGCTGCTACAAGAAGATCCCAGCCGAAGCTCTCGCCTCCTAGAGTAAGCTCACACTGCCGGAACCAGTGCGTAATCGTCGAGTCTGCTCCCGTAGGAGTCTCTAGCCGTAAGGATCGAGCCAACGGCTCTGTCGGAATCTCCGAGCTCCGAACAAGGGCAGCGGCTATGAAAGAATGATTCGCTCCTGTGTCTATAAGAACTGCAGCAAGGGTGGAATAGACACAGATAGTACCTCGAATCATCTCGGGTGCGCCGTGGTCATAGGCCTCTGCTGCCTGGAGATCCGTCTCCCCGCGAAACCTGGGCGGTCGCTGGCGCTGAAACTCATGCAGTGCGCTGAGGCGACGTGCATCGTCAGCGGCTGCTGCTGGAAGCATCGGGGGATCGGCGGGTAAAGCTACCGCCGGTGCCACTACTGGAAAAGGGCCCTACACCGAGGCCTCGTCGCTCGGTGGGCTGTCGTCACACTCGACTCTCGGAACCCTAGCTGGCTGCCGTCGTGGGGCCATCCTGAAAAGGAAACAGGTGCGCCACGGTCAGAACAGTACACCTGGTGAGCTGATATAAGTAATCACAAAGAAAACTTTGAAACACACACGCAATCAATGTTTTCGTGCATTAAGTCGGAAATCAGAAGTCAGGGTCCTGGTGTACGGATACGTCGGCCGCCGCACCAACACTGGACTCCCTGGACTGATAACCACACTCAATACGCTAAACATTAATGCTTCACATAGAAAAGATCAGAGTTCGCGGTAGAACCGAACTCCTCTGATACCAATTTGTCACGACCCGCCCTCGGGGTCCGTGCCGTGACTACCCCAAGGCCGCCTTCCATAGGCCAGGGGCTGACGACTAGCACCAAGGCGTAAATCCCAGTAAAAAGGGAAGGCATTGCCTTTGAAAAGTAACAAACACCACAGAGTAAGCAAGCAGAAAGTAAACACTAAACAAAGCAGAGTACAACTGAAAGTGCAGAAAAGTAAATGGGCCAGAATACAAACCCAATCTAAAAGTAAAGTACAACTCGAAAGGGAAAACATCAACTGAAAAGTAAAAGCCGCTACACCGAGCTGTCCACTGGAAATCCCACCTGAAGGGTGGGTACAGATAGCTCCTCTGCTCCACGGGTCCCGCCGTCCGCTCCGTGCACGTCCCGCCCAGTGGTCCACCTCCGGGTACCGTCCCGCTCTACAAGCCTCAGCTAAGGTCAACGCTGTCCGTCGTCTGCAACCAACACAACGTAGTGCGGGCGAAGCCCGTGCAGGGGTGAGTATAAGCTAATCAGTAGGGACCCCGAGACCCCTGAAGGTCTCTCAAATCCACAAAGGATAAACCACGAAGAAAAGTACAATCACGAAGTAACAACCGACACTGCTTAGGTATATGCCCATACATATACCTAAGTCATCAATTAAAATACGCTCCAACCTCCGAGCCCAAGTACAACTCAGTCCACGCGGGAAAGTATACGTATTCCACATAGGAAAGCAAAACATAATCCACACAGGATTGCACAACACAATCCACACAGGAAAGCAACAGGATTCAGCTCACACAGGTATACTTCTTCAAGGACGATAAAGATGATCACTGATCCATCTAAGTCGTCGGACCCACGAAGGATCGATAGGTAACTAACCCCCGCAAAGACCCACACAGGATCGGGCCCACACAGGACCTGTAGGCGCTGGCTCACACAGAACCGCTGAGCGCAAGGACCCACACAGGATCGGGCCCACACAGGACCTGTAGCACTGATCCACGTAGGATCGCTGAGTGCTGAAGTCGTCGTCGTCGAATCCACACAGGATCTCTGTACTGTCGTCGTCGCAGTCACAGTAGCAGTCGTAGCAGTAGAACAGTCGCAGCCAGCACTAGGGTTCTCGCACACAACAAGCTCGTTCGGAGGGTCCGCTCCACGAGCCGAGAGGCTGATACATCAACTGTCACGAAGACCAGGGTTGATGTATCCAAAAGTTCCGTATCGTCAACAGGAACTCAACGTAACAGACGGCGCGTCGATCGGACACCCGGTCTGAGAGTTATTGGCATTTTCGTCTCCGGGGCCCGGTTGGTTTTTAAGGCTAAACCAACCCGACCGTACTCCACCTGCGTCCAAACCTCGGGCGGAGTATGCCAAAAGATCCGTCTCACTAAGAGGAACACAACGCGACTGACGGCACGTCAATCGGACGTCCGTAGCTCAAGATATGAGCGTTTCTGCTCCGAAGGCCCGGTTGGTTTCGTGAACGAACCAACCCGGCCGAACTCAAAGTAAACCGAAACCTTGAGTGCAATATACCGAAACGACCGTCTCGATCCAAGGATCGCGTTGCCGCAGACGGTTCGTCATTCGGAGGTCCGAGGCTCAAGATATGGCCCAAAAACCGATTCTGGTTCGAAACGGGGGGGTCCGGGTCCGGGCCGACCCGGCCCGACCCCCCCTGGGGCGGCGCGACGGCGCGGCGGCGCGGCGGGCCGCGGCGGCCTGGCGCCGCGAGGGGCCGCACGCGGGGGCTAAGCCCCCGCTGATTGAAGCGGCGCGGCCTTTGTGCCGCGCCTTTGCAACAAACGGCCCCCACGTGGGGGCCGGTTTAATTAAGAGAACCGGGGGGCTGCTTCCCCCCCCTTTCATGGAACCGCCCCCCTCTTAAAGAGGGGGGTTTTACATGCTGGCCGGGGGATTAATTCCCCCGGTTTAATGCCTCCCGGCCGGCCAGCTGGCCGGCCGGTTTTCTCCAACGGGACCGGAAATTCCGGTCCCCCCTTCGGCTTCCGACGCCGGCGGCCCGGCCGCCGGTCTTCTCTTCCGCCGCGACCCGGAACCGGCCGCGGTCTCCTCGTCCCGCCGCGGCCCGGAACCGGCCGCGGCGTTCGTCATCCGGCGCGGTGCGACGGCACCGCGCCCCTTCGCTGTGCCTTGATTCCATTCAACGCGGCGCGACGGCGTCGCGTTCTTGAAGATTCTACCTCGGCGTAGCGCGACGGCGCCGCGTAAAATATTTGCACGATCATCCGCGTGGTGCGACGGCACCACGCCACTTGCTTCCACCCGCAAGAATAAATAAGAACGATGGAGGGGGGTTCGGCCGTGTTCGTGCGGTCCGGCCCCCTCACGTTAAAATAATAACGCAACTTAAATAATTCAAGCCACACGTTAGACTTGCTATTCACGATCAAGAATAAAAATAAGGAAACCAAAAAGAAATCAACAACCCCTACCTCGGGTATAAGGTTCGAAGATTGTGAACGTTCCGCGGAAGACGACGTCGCGGAGGTCGGGCGTCGCGGTAGCCGTTCGTCAAATCCGATGACGAAGGGATGCGTTCGAAGAGACACGTCGTTGGCGAAACTTGTACGCCGACGAAGGTTGTCCGAGGAAGAAGTGGCGTCCCCTTCGTTGACACGGTAAACGAAGAATGGAGGTGCGGCGTTCTTCGTCGGAGCTTGAGCGTTCTTCGTCAAGATGAACGTTCTTCGAGTTCTTCGTCAGAGTTGAAGAAGAAGAAGAGCTCTCCACCTCTCAAGAAGACAAACAAATAACCCAAAATAAAATAAGACGACAACTTATTTTATTATTACATAACACAATAGAATTTCAAAAGTTTGAAATTCAAAAGGATTAACTCCCATAATTAAATAAGTAACTCAAGTCAATAAATGAGGCGTTAAGGGAGTTGGGAGAATTTGAAAGGATTAGGGGTTCGTGTGGGCCCCACCACACTTAATCCTCCCAAGGGAGGTTAAGTGGGTGTGGGTCCCACTTCCAACCCCCTTTGGTAGGTTTTATCAAGTTATAATAAAATTTGTTCTACACAAATTTTATTTAACTCAAACTAAAAACCCCAAAATTAACTTTCAACCCGCAACAAACGCAACTCCCGAAAAGGTCTCTTTAAGCGAATATCGGCGCTGCGAGTTCATCGGTGCCCTCTGATTTCAATTCCGAGCACCGGATCAAAAGTTAGGAATTCCCGCTCGTTCGTTCACTGAACGTACCCGAGCCAAACTTCGGAAATTAATTCCGGGCACTCCGGGCCTCGGAATCAGGTGCCGTCTGAAACCGCGCTCTTGTAAAATTCTAAAGAAAATTAAGAAAAAATTTCCCTTGAATTTTACGGGTCTTTACATTCATTGCATGTATGATCGATCATGAGCTTGACCAAGACCTATGTATGTGTTTTCATTTATTTAATTTAATTTATTGCATGAGTTTTCAATTATTTAATATTAAATTAAATGATGGCTTGTGATTCATCCCTCCCACCATTATTATGTAGGACTTTCATATCCAAGGATATTTATGTAATCCCCTTTGACCAATCCATTGGTTCTACTCACCTGTGTGTGAGTAATATATACTTGTAATTAATGAAGCATCCCAAGGTATGTGGTGGTGGTTCAAGAAAAAACCATGATGATGCCAACTCGGTGATACATAGATATATAGGTGGAATAATATAACTCATGCCATGACTGAAAAATTGATTTATTCCCCTAGGTCATAAGTTGATTTAATATCTGATTATTAAATCAACCGTTAGATAATCTCATGATCAGTTCATTTAATTTATTTATTTATTTTTGTCTATGCATTATTTATTTTATGTATGAAGTAACACAATCACATAAATGAATGAATTAATATGTAAATATGGAAATTAAATAAATGAATTATTCATACATTTTTTTATCCAACACGGTTAATTAATTAAGTAACATCCACTTAATATTAATAAGGCATGTAAAAGATAAAAAAAGATAAAATTTATGCATAAATTATTTTAAATCCCTCAACCTAATATTAATTCATACTAATCCTTCCATCACTTTATTGAAAATGAACCCATAGAACTAAGTGTAGTACATGGCTTAAGTATGTACACTTAATTTTATTGGGGAGTTCTCATGAGAGTTTTGGGTTGAATTAACCGAAATTATATTGATTTTAACATCCAAATACTATTCAATAGAATTTTGGAGGAAAGTGTTGAGTAAATCCAAGTTAGGATTTTAGGATAGCGGAATCCACTCAACGGATCAAGGAGCTGCAAGCCTGCAGTTGGAAAGATCACCAACCTAATTAATTTCTTATCGTTATCATAACCAAAGTATAGATAATTAATAAAATAAATGAGGATAATTTCCACTAGAATGTCATAAAAACTAGACATTCCGAGTTCAATGGTGAGGGCTATTGGGAATTTTAAAAATAGTGGGAGATTTAATAAAATCAATAAATTTATTATATCTCACCCAATTTGAAATCAAGAAAAGTACCAATTATCTGCTATTTTAATTGTAGAATAAAATATAAATATTTTCATCCACATTATCCATATGATAAATATTAGATAAAGATAACCTTCTAACTACCAGTAACTTCCAGGAATGGTAGAGAGGCCTTCGGGTTGTACTATTCCATGAATGGAAATATTACGTTCTAGAATCCTCATTTCCTGATCCTCCTGTTAAAGAGGAGAGTGATTAAGAGTTCATAGTCTATGAGAAACATATGAAAGACACAACATACATTCAATTTTTTATGTGTTCATTTATATCTAGCGAACTCATGAAGTCTCACAAAAACATGGATGCGTATAGCATGCTTGAGAACCTCTATGGTCTTTACTAGGAGAGAGCAAGACAAAAATGATTTGATATTTCAAAGGCTCTCTTTTAAAGAAATATTGGAGATGTTTCCCTATATGGGCATCATGTAGTCAAGCTCATTTACTACATTGAGTGCCTAGAGGTTCTAGGGTTTACCATACCTGAAGAATTGGTCACCGATCTCATTATAGCATCACTCCCTTAGAGATTATATAACTTTTTTTGTGAATTTTAATATAAATAACATTGATAAGTCTCTACTAGATCTTCTCACTCTTCTTCACCAAGTAGATAATTATACAAAGTGTAAAAATCCTTTTATCCTTATAGTGAAAAAATAAAAAGGGAAAATGAAGAGATATAAGTCCAAAGCTTCTTCACAACCTTCCAAGAAGAGGAAGATCAAGGGGAAAGTAAGGGAACATGATGATATCTATTTTACATGTGGTAAGAAGGGCCACTAGAAAAAAATTCACCCATAAAAAGAAGAAAGATTAAGCTTCAAGTGTATTTGTTATCAAGTGTAATTTATGTGTTTCTAAAAATTAGGCATTAGATACAGATTTTGGTGATCACATATGTATTCAAATAAAGGAACCAATTATATTAAGAAAGATTTACTGGGGGGAGGTAGATCTACGAGTATCCAACAGAGTTAAAACTTTCTATTGTAGCCATTGAGGACTACCTCCTCAAATTACTGACCAAAATGATCTTGGTTTTAAAGGGTTGTTATTATGTGCCTTAAGTTACCAAAAACATTATTTATGCATCCAAACTAGATACATATAGATTTATTTTCAAATTTGGTAATAAATGCTTCTTCTTTTATAAAGATAGATTTTTTTATGGTAAGGAACATTTAAATAACGATCTTTATGTGTTCAATTACACAAAACAATTAATGGAAATTGATAATGAAGTTACTTCACATGAATCATACCAAACCGAACTTTGGCTTCACTGACCAAGTCATGTAAATGATTTTGTTTTGACTAAATTACATCAAGATGGATTTTTATATTCTTTTGAACTAAAACTACTTGGTGTATGTCAGACATGTTTACAAGGAAAAAAGACCAAATCCCTATTCAGTGGGAAATGTGAAAGGGATAAATAGATTTTTGAATTAGTTCATACCAATGTGTGTAGACAATTTCCTATCAAGGAAAGGGATGAGTACTCATAATTTATAACTTTTAATGGTGATTTTAGTAGATATGGATATGTCTACTTAATAGGATATAAGTCATATTCTTTTGATAAATTCAAGTAATACTAGAATGAAGTTGAGATCAAACATGGTAATAAGATTAATAAACTCCACTTAGACTGTGGTGGAGAATATCTTAATTAAGAATTCATTGATTATTTATGGGAGTTCAGGATATTATCTTATTTCAATCCTCCTTATATGCCTCAATGGAATGGTGAAAGTGAAAGGAGGAACCACACCTTATTGGATATGGTGAGATCAATGATGAGTCATGTGATTATTCCATTATCCTTTTTGGGAATATGTGTTTCAAATAGAAACATATGTACTAAAATGAGTTCCAAATAAAGCAATAGATGGTATACCATAACAATTATGGAATGGAAAGAAACCCATGCTGTCTTAATTACATGTGTGGGGTTGAGAATTATTTGTTAAGGCCACCTCACGTAACAAGCTTACACCCCGGGCACAAAGTGTATCTTTATAGGATATCCCAAAGAAGAAAAGGGATACTACCTATACAATCCTTTAGAAAAAAAGGATATGGTTGACAGATGTCCCACATTTTTTGAGAATGATATTATCTCTAAAAGAGATAGCGGGAGAAAGATAAACTTCGATGAAGTCCAGGCTCAAGATACACAAGAGTTGGAATGACAACAAATTCCACAAAGCCCTGTGGAAGAATAAATTGTTCCAGAGACACAATTACTGCGTAGGAGTAATAGAGAGGTTAGATAAATAGAATTTTATGGTTTTATAGTTACCAAGGATGTTGAATCATCATTATTTGACAATAATGATTCTCTAACCAACAAGGAAGAAATAAGTGGAACAAATGTTTCCATGTGGAAAGAGGCTATGAATTCCAAAATGGATTCCATGTATGAAAACCAAGTCTAGATTTTGGTAGACCCTCCATTATATGTAAATCCCATTGGTTCAAAATGATTATTCAATAAGAATCTAGACATGGAAGGTCAAGTTAGAACCTATAAGGCACTATTGGTTATGAAAGGGTTTAAAAAACATCAAGGCATTGAATATGAATAAAACTTTTCACTAGTTTCAATACTAGAATCCATGAGAATTCTACTTTTCATTGTGGATTTCCATTATTATGAGATTTAGAAAATGGATTTCAAAACAACCTTCCTTAACTAGAATGTTTGGGAAGATTTCTATATGAAATAACCCAAAGGGTTTTTGATTCCAAAGGATGTCAACAAGGTATGAAAGTTGTAAAGATCCATTTATGGATTAAATAAATCATTCAGGTTATAAAACATCCATTTTGATGAATCCATAACAAAATTTGGTTTTATAAAAAATGGATGCGAGTTATGTTTCTATAAACGATTTAGTAGGAGTGAAATTGTTTTCATAATAGTATATGTTGATGACATATTACTCATTGGAAATGAAATACCAGTCTTACAATCTGTTAAGGTGTAGTTGAATAAATTATTCTCTATGAAGAACTTGGGTGAGACAACATATATTCTTGGTATCAAGATCCATAATGATATATCCAATAGGTTTTTCAAACTAAGTCAATGTACATAAATCGAAAATATACTAAAGAGATTAAATATGGAAAAATCTAAGAGAAGGTTGTTGCTACCATCACATGACATTCATATTTCTAGGAAAATGTGTCCTTAAACACATGAAGAAAAAAATAGAATGGAAAAGATTACACATACATCAGTGATTGGATCATTCATGTATGCTATACTATGTACTAGGATAGATATCACTTACGCATTAAGTGTGGTAGGAATATATCAAGATGATCCAAGTGAACACTATTGGATAGTAGGCAAGACTATCCTTAAGTATTTGAGGCGTGCTAAGGATATGTTCCTAGTTTATGGAGGAGATGAGGAACTAGTCATAATAGGATATTCATATTCTAGTTTCCTAACTAATCATGATGACATGAAGTCATAAAATAGATATATATTCACTTTGAATAAAGGTGCTGTGAGATGGAAGAGCTCAAAGAAGGATGTGTTCGTAGATTCTATAGTCGATTTCGTGTATATTGAGGCTTCTGAGGTAGATAAAGAAGTAGTATGGATGCACATATTCATCCAATATCTTTATTTGGTACCTAGTAGTAAAAATATTATCACACTCTATTGTGAAAATACTGCAGTAGTAGATCTTGAAAAAGAGACAAGGTCACATCTATGGATGAATCACATACTTCAGAAGTATAATTTATTGAGGGATTTTTATCAGAGAGGTGAATTTTTAGTGAGTAGTATTTACAAGGAAGACAACATGACAGACCCCTTGACTAAATCCTCATCTTAGTAGAAACATGACTATTATGTGAGGTCTATAATACTGAAGGTTGTAGGTAGTTGGCACTAGTCAAAGCGAGAGTTTGTTGGAGTTGGTGTCTTAAGACCAAATATTTGTACTTTGATTACATGTATATTTAATGTATTGAATATTAATAAAACTACTAATTACATATTGTTCATTGTTCTTCATGAATCTAATGTAATAACATCATAAAGTATACGTTGCATTGATAAGTTCTTAGTAGATCCCAACTATGAAGAGAAACATGATGTGCTATGAAGATATTCTTAAATAATGTTCCACAGTTGGATAATGTACTATAATGGGATACATAGTACACATACTATCAGGTGAAAGTACTCATAAGAAGATGAGGCTTCTTCTCATGAAGTTCGTGCTTGGTATTCTCTAAGATATGAGATTACAAGAATAGACCCACCAATAGGAATTTCACATGTTTTGGTGTCATCGGATATTCCTATATACGAGCATGTGTGTAATGCCCCGACCCCAGTTACCCAGAGTCAGTGTATTATTATATAACATTGGCATGATCACAAGAAAGATCAAATCTCGAAAGATCTATTAGTTTAGTAGCCTTGGAATCACTAGATACATTCATAAAGTTTGCATTACATCATAAAGTGAAAAACTACAACAACATCTTGTCCCCTTTGAATACACTTATCCATTAGAATATCCCTCTAGGTTAGTCATAATATACTTCTTCACATCATGTGAAAAATAAAACATAGAAAGGGGTGAGCTCAGATGCTCAGTAAGGATAACAATATAGCAAAAACTTTCATAAATAAGCATAAACATTTAAGGAAAAGTAAAACTAAAACAAAAGCCTTTTAAACTTGAACTTCAGTATAATATGGAAAAGATAAAATGAAATAATTACATTTACTTATTCACATGGATATTCTATTAATCGAATAAATACATGAAATATCAATAACCACTTTCATAATAAGGTAATGTATAATTCCAGACTATCATAACCACATAGTCAAGGCCTTGTGCCAAGACTACAAATAAGATTTTGTCAAGGCCTTGTCCCAAGACACTAGTTTGTCTCATGATACCTACCGATACATTGAGGAGCTATAGCGGGATCCACCCGCCACTTATTAAGTCCAATGCATTCCTCATATGAATAGGTTTAAACATAACATAAAAATTCGTATTAAAACTAGCATACGAAATTTCAATACTTTATCAAAAAAACAATGAATGGTATAAAAATAACACATCTATAGTCAAACATATCACAAAACCTTCAATACAATATGGAAGTTTTGTATCATAATAAATCAACTTCAAATAAGCTTAAAATCCATCAAAGAATGTTGACATAGATGAAATCAAAACTATTTGAGAGAAATATCTCTTTTTTTGAAATCATTTAAAAGACAAATAATTATAAAATAAAAAATTTACTTTGAAAATATTCTTATAAGATTGTAAGTTAATCTTCGATGATTTTATAACGGCAAAAAATAGCCGCACCCGCCGTATAAGTTTAAAAAAAGACATTCTTACCTTAATTTTGTCGAAAAGGTTAAAAATGACCTTGTTTGGAAAACGACGGAAAGATTCCTTTACAAACATCTTATAAAAAGTCAACAAGGGTATAAATGACTTTAACCTATAGCCTATAAAATAGTAAGAGTGATTTGAAATATATTTTTAATAAACATGGATGTGGATGATAAAGAGGTCCCAGTAGATAATTACGTATAAACAACCTCAGATAATGAAGAGATTGTGAAATAAACCCTTACCTTGTACTTTTCCTTGGTAAAGGGTAGGTTAACCTCCTGTATAATAGTTAAATTATTGTTATTAAATTATGAAAGAATCATATACATAAATATGATATCATATATGATCTTTTAATATTGATTTGTTAATAATATTTTAGTATTATCGTCGTTTTGGGTGTTCACTTACTCATTTTCTTTTATATGTTTTGTTAAATAAGTCGTGTTTTTTATCCATAGGTTGTATCTTATTCATATACATAATGATATCAAGTCATTAAACATTATTTTTAATCATAAAATGAAAATTAGTATTGAATGGATATGATGGGGAATGAATCTCATCGCGTTCGTGGAGACGGTAGTCCGTACATACGCACGAGCGACAATATCATTCTTTTGATATTAAAATAATATATAATTGGATGGTGTATCATATATACAGAATAATTATCATGTTATATTTATTATTTACTTCAATTACATATCATTATCATACCCATCCAAATAATAATGTTTTGAATAACAATTACACCACGACGTGGAGACGGTAAGCCATACGTACGCACATATGGTGACATGTCATTCAAAGGATGAATAGAATAATGAATATGGTTGTACCATATTTATAATAAAATCACAGTATATATAATATACTGAAGTTGTTATTTTATAATGTAAATAACAAAGAAAGAAGAAGTGGAAGAAGAAATGAACTTGAAAGAGGGTGGTGAAATTATTACCTCTTCTTCGAGTTCTTCCTTTTGATTTGATCAAAAGGGATCCTTAGGTTGGATTTCTGATCAAACTAAGGCCTCTAGGTTGAATTGAGGGAATTTTAGAGAATATTTGGGTAGGGTTTGTCTGATCCAAAAGGCTTTGAAGGTATGAATTTGAGAGAAGAGGGAGTGCCCTTTTATAAGAGGGGTGAGGGGAACCTTAGGAAAAACTAGAAATATTATTTTATAATAAATTCATATTCGGTTTATAATGGCTAAAAAGTGACTTATTTCAAGGATAAGGTGGGTCTGGGTATAAAACAACCCAACCAATAGGTTTTAGATAGGTTTGGGTCACTATATTAACCTTATCTTTTAGTTTTAACTCTTAGTTAATTAGTTTCACATTTACCATGTCTCTTTGTATTTTTATATTATATGGTTAATAAACTTACTATAAACTTCCAAGAGAAACCTAAGTGGTTCATTAATGACACACCTATAATTATATAAGTTTTTTTTCCGAACCTTATATTTTTAGGAATTGAATATCAATTAATAATATAATATTTTTTTTAAAAACTTTTTTATGTCAATTTTGACACTATTTGGTATTTTTTTTCTAAATTCATAACAGCATTATTACTTCAAAAATAATTAATTTAATAAACCCTAACATGTCATATTAACCTATAAAATTCTTGGAATTCATTAAAAGTCTCAAATTATATTTATTTGGGTATTTATAATATCAATTATTTTAATATTTCACTAATAAGGTAATTACTGCATCATCATTGTGTCATAAATAAATTAAATTATTTAATGTCTAAAAATTATAAATAAAATAAAATTATGTAGGAAATATTTTTATCTTTATAATTAATATTTATAATCGAATTTATCTTATGTATAACCCTATATTAAAAATGTTTTAGTTATTAAACTTTGATTTTAACTCTTTTAACTCTTCTTTGAATTAAATAATAATAAATGTCCTAATCTAATACAAGTGGACCAAAGAGGTTCATATTTTATTCCTAAGGTTGTTTTTGGTAGAATTATACTTAGACAATATAATTATGACACGTGTTAGGGTAATAATAATATCATTTTTACCGTTAATTACCCTATTTACATTTAACCGTGGTAAATAAAAGTAAAAAGTTACTATTCAAATTTTTTTTTTATCTTATTGAACCAAATTTTACTCCTTGATATTAACCATTTCTCTTGAGTTTTCTAAATTTCACTCACAGAAGTGGTAAAATTAAGTTTTATGTGAATTTGCAAATTCTCTAGGAGTTGGGTAAAAGACGGTGAAAAGTTCAATAAAATTTTTATATATCTAAAATTAATATAAATTGACTCCAATGAATTACATTGAACTTATATAGGTATTATGTATCTATTTTGAACTAAAGTAAATTTAAATAAAATAAATAATTATTTAAATAAAAAGTCGGTTTTAACTAATAACTCAGTGTTTTTCAATATTTATCAAAAATTGAAAGTTTTCAGAAAAATACCAAAAATTCACCATAAACTAATTTCGATATTAAAAATCCAAAAATAAAGTCAATTTTGAAAGATAAAATTTATAAAATTTCAAAAAGTGGGTATTACTATTCATAACGGCTAGTTTGATTGGTTGTGGTGTGTGTTAGAACTCGAAGTTGCGTACAACACACGCTACTGTATTATTCAAAGAGAAGCGTACCGTGGAAGCTTGGGGTGTTACATTCTCCCCTCCTTCAAATAATTTCATCCTCAAAATTTCTAGAATACTACCGCATGAAATGACTTTGGTGGTTCTTCATCATAAGTTCCTCGAGTTCCCACATTGCCTCTTCCATCTTATGGTTTCTCCATAAAAATTTTCCCAGATGAGTCGTCCGGTTTCTTAGTACTTGTTCTCTGGTATCAAGAATCCTGATGGGATCTTCGCAATAAGATAGATCGGGTTCCAGTTCTACTTCCTCATAGGTGAGTACATGCATTGGGTGAGACATGTATTTTCTCAACAGTGATACGTAGAACACATCGTGAACTTTGGAGAGACTTGGCGGCATTGCCAAATGGTAAGCTACATCCCCAATTCATTCTAGAATTTCGAAAGGTCCGATGTACCTGAGACTCAATTTAACTTTCTTACCAAATTGTATAAGTCCCTTCCATGGAGATACCTTCAAGAAAACATGATCTCCTACCTAAAATTCCAAATCATTCCTTCGGTTATCTGCATAACTCTTCTGCCTACTTTGAGTTGCTTTTATGTGGTTTTGGATTACCTTCACCTTTTCCATCATTTCCTCCACCAGTTATGGGCCTACAACTTTTCTTTAACCAATGTCATATCAACAGGTTGGTGTGCGACATCTCTTTCCGTATAACGCTTCATATGGTGCCATCCGAATACTTGAATGGAAGCTATTATTATAGGAAAATTCCCCCAGAGGTAAATATTGATCCCACATACCCTGAAAGTCAAGTGAGAAAGATCTCAACATGTTTTCTAAGGTTTGAATAGTCCGTTCTGATTGTCCATCAGTTTGGGGGTGGTAAGCAGTGCTCAAACGAAGTTCAGTATCCAAGGCCTTCTGAAGACTCTTCCAGAATATTGATGTAAAACATGGATCACGATAAGAAACAATTGATAGGGGTACTCCATGAAGTCTCACAACTTCATTAATATATAGCCTTATTAGATGTTCAAGTGGCAGATCTTCCCTTATAGTAAGAAAATGTGTTGATTTGGTAAGACGATCAACAATGACCTATATTGCATCGTTCCTTCTAAGAGTCTTTGGTAGTCCCATGACAAATTCCATCGTGATATTATCCCATTTCCACTCAGGTATGGGAAGTGGTTGCATGACTCCTCCAGGCTGTTTCCTTCCATCTTTCACTTGTTGAAAAACCATACATCTTGACACAAAATCATCAATCTCCCTCTTCATGTTGTCCCACCAAAAATGTTCCTTCAAATCTCTATACATATTGGTGCTCCCAGGGTGTATAGAGAAATTGGAACTATGAGCATCGTCCAACAATTCCCTTTTTAGATCAGGTATATCAGGAATACAAAGTCTCTTCCCAAATTTCAAAATTCCATCTTCGTATACAAAGTCACTCAATCTCCCATCATTCACAGCTTTAATCTTCTTTTGAAACTCTTTATCATCAGTCTGAGAACTCTTTATCCTTTCTAGTAAAGATGGTTTGGCAACCATTTGAAAAAGTATTGATGTTTCACCTTCCATGGTGATTCCCATATCCATCTTTACGAGATCCATGAAAATAGGATCCCTCTCAACTCTCATCTTATTCAAAACTCTATGATCCTTTCTACTCAAAGCATCTGCCTACTTATTTACCTTCCCCGGGTGGTAGTGTATCGTGAAATCATAATACTTGAGTAGTTTAAGCCATATCCTTTGCCTCATGTTGAGTTCTTTATGTGAGAAAATATACTTCAAACTCTTGTGGTTAGTATAAATCTCACATTTTTCACCATAGAGATAGTGTCTCCAAATCTTCAAATCAAATATTACAACAGCTAACTCAAGATCATGAGTAGGATAGTTTTTCTCATGAATTTTCATCTTTCGTGAGGCATAGGCAATAACCCTATCATTCTGCATAAGGACACAACCGAGTCCTTTCTTTGAAGCATCACTATAAATCACAAACCCATCATTCCTCGATGGTAGAGTCAAAATAGGAGCATTGACTAATCTTCTCTTTAGTTCTTCAAAAAATTCTTCACAGCCTTTTTTCAAAACAAATTTAACCCCTTTACGCGTGAGCTTGGTTAATGGGTTAGCCAACCTGGAAAAATTATGGATGAAACGTCGATAGTAACCTGATAAACCAATAAAACTGCATACCTCGGTTATACTCATTAGTGATGTCCATTCTTGGACTGCTCTTGTATTAGAAGGATCAATAGAGATTCCATCCTTAGAGACAATATGGCCAAGAAAAGAAATCTCCTGAATCTAGAATTCACACTTGCTAAACTTCCCATATAATTCATTTATTCTCAGAGTCTTCAGGATAATACGCAAGTGATTTTCATGATCTTTGTAGATTTTGGAGTATACCAAGATATCATCAATAAATACCACTACAAAGACATCAAGATATTCCTTGAAAACTCTGTTCATTAGATCCATGAAAACAGAGGGTGCATTAGTCATCCCAAAAGGCATTACTATAAACTCGTAATGCCCGTACCTGGTTCGAAATGCTGTCTTCAGAATGTCTTCCTTCTTCACACACAACTGATGGTATCCAGGTCGAAGGTCAATCTTTGAAAAGTATTGAGTTCCATGCAGTTGTTCAAATAAATCATCAATGCGAGGTAGGGGATACTTGTTTTTTATTGTTATAGCATTGATTTCCCTGTAGTCGATACATAACCTCATTGATCCATCTTTCTTCTTAACAAAAAGGAAAGGGGATCCCCATGGAGAAACACTAGGGTGAATAAATAACTTATTACTCAATTCCTCTAGTTGTTTCTTTAGTTCAACTAATTCCACAATAGCCATTCTATAAGGGGTCTTCGATATAGGCCTTGAACCAGGAATTAAATCAATGGAAAACTCAATTTCTCATTCTGGAGGATGTCCAGGTAAATCTTCCAGAAACACATATACATATTCTTTTACAATAGTTACATCCTCTATTTGAACATTACTTTCCTCACCCAAAGTTATTTCATTCTATTCATCCCCGATAATTGAATTTAGTTGAGCTACTGGGGGTGGATCTAGATAAGAATTAGGTGGTGATGATTCTGCTCTAAAGATAAGGTGTTCTTTATTATCATCATAAAAAATCGTAACCTCCTTCTTCTTACAATAAATATTCTCATCATGGTCTGAAAGCCAATCCATACCGAGTATTATATCAAACTCAATCATAGATATGACGATGAGATCAGCAGATAAAGAACATTTATATTCTCTAATGGCAACGGATTCACAAAACTTTGTTGCGATGATACTTCCCTTAGGAGTTTTAACTGACAACTCCCTTGTTAAATCAAATTGGAAATATCTAATTTTCATAGAAAACTGGGAAGATATGAAACAATGCGATGATCCAGAATCCAATAAAGCATTGGATAAACTTGAGGAAACCATTAAATTACCTGCCACCACATCTTTCAAAGCTTCTACCTCAGTAGTAGTGATAGCATAAGATTGGCCTTTATCCCTTGGTCGTTTCTGGGGTAAGTTCCCCTGAATATTAGGAAATTAATTTTCATAATGTCCCATATCCCTACAATTGTAGCATTGAACATCGGTAGCTTCTTTCTTCCCCATGCAATCAAGATCTTGGTGGCCTTTTTCACCACACTTGTAACAGACTCCCATTCCCTTCAAGCAAGTACTGGGGCGTTTCTTCCCACATTCACTGCAAGATGGATATTCAACTTTTCCCTTATTCCCCTTATTTCCATTTCTAGAGTGATCAGAAGATATCTTCTTCTCTTGCTTTTCTTTAAAGTCATAAGACTTAGAGAATTCCTTTTCTGTCTTGATAGCACATAAGACAATATCTTCATACGACGAGAAGGATTGTGAGACTAATGCTCGATGGAGAAATGGTTTTAACCCATCAAAGAAACGATCAATCTTACTTCTTGGGTTACATATATAATTTGTAGCATGCCTTTCTAACCTTGTAAAGTTAGCCTCATACTTTGCAACATTCTCATCCTACTTTTGCCTCAGGCTCAGAAATTGCCTTTCCATATCTGCTCGATGGTCATGAGGAAATTATTTTTCTAAGAAAATCTCTTTAAACTACCTCTATTCCATATTTGATACTTCATCATCTTCCTTTGTGTTTTGAATCAATTACCACCATTGATCAGCATCTCCAGTGAGGCGGTAAACTGCCATGACAATCTTTTCCCTTTCACCACTCCCCAAAGCATGAAATATTTTCTCTAAGGAATTTATCCATTGCTCTGCTACTAGTATATTTGTACTCCCATTTAATGTTGGTGGTTATTTCCTCATGAAGCGATCTAACATTGATCCTACACGCTGTGGATCTAGGTGCTCCATATGGGTAAGGTTATTATTCATAACCTAAGTGAGTTTTCCCAGTATAGTGATTAACTGATAAACACCAGTTGCATCACCATCTCCACTATAATTATCTTGAGCAGGAGGGAAATCCCTACATGGAGTGCGTTCATTGATACGGTTTCCATTCCTTCCACTAGACGCCATTTCTAAACAATGTCATAAACTAGATCAATTTATGAATCAAAATACATAATTCCATACTTGTAAAACACTTAACATAAATTGAACTATTTATGGATATAATCTATAATCATAAAAAAATGTTTTCTTTGAGGAATTATATACTCATAAACCCTTCATAATGGTTTGAAAAGAAAATGAGAATTATCCTAAGCATATCCACCGGGAGTGTCGTAACCAAGAGTGCAGCAAGGCCCGTTGTCGTGCACCAGTTCCTGTTCGAGTCTAGCTCAAAGTGGTGTTTTTGGGTTTTACCCCTAGGTACATATGTGCCAGAGCGACCTCTACCTGCTCATATTCAGACAGGGATGTATTTCTTGGAAAACTCACAAAATATATACAATACCAAATTCTAGGAATTTCTTCTATACTAATCCTCAAAGTATATCTTTTAGGGCTATGTGCTCTAATCAGAGTTTATCTAAATCTAGCTTCCAAGGTTTGTACTAAAATTCCTATGATATAAACTGTAACGCCCAGACCCCAGTTACCCAGAGTCGGTGCATTATTACATAACATTGGCATGATTACAAGAAAGATCAAATCTTGAAAGACCGATTAGTTTATTAGCATTGGAAACACTAGAAATATTCATAAGTCTTACATTATATCATGAAATCAAAACAAAAACAACATCTTGTCCCCTTTTAATACACTTATCCCTTAGACTATCCCTCCAGGTTAGTCATAATATACTTCTTCACATCCTGGGAAAAATAAGACATAGAAAGGGGTGAGCTCAGATGCTCAGTAACGATAATAATATAGTGGAAACTTTTATAAATAAATCAGTTACTCAGAGTCGGTGCATTATTACATGACATTGGCATGATCACAAAAGATCAAGTCTCGAAATACCGATTAGTTTATTAGACTTGGAATCACTAGATACATTCATAAAGTTTACATTACATCATAAAGTGAAAAAAATACAAAAACATATTGTCCCCTTTGAATACACTTATCCCTTAGACTATCCTCCCATGTTAGTCATAATATACTTCTTCACATCCCGGGAAAAATAAAACATAGAAAGGGGTGAGATCAGATGCTCAATAGGGATAACAATATAGAAAAAACTTTCATAAATAAGCATAAACATTTAAGGCAATGTAAAACTAAAACAAAAGCCTTTTAAACTTGAAATTCAGCATAATATGAAAAAGATAAAATGAAATAATTCCATTTACTTATTCACATGGATATTCTACTAATCGAATAATAACATGCAATATCAATAACCATTTTCATAATAAGGGAATGCATAATGCCAGACTATCATAACCACATAGTCAAGGCCTTGTGCTAAGACTACAAATAAGATTTTTTCAAGGCCTTGTTCCAAGACACTAGTTTGTCTCATGAGACCTACCGATGCATCGAGGAGCTATAGTGGGCTCCACCCATCACTTATTAAGTCCAATGCATTCCTCATATGAATAGGTTTAAACATAACATAAACATTCGTATTAAAACTAGCACACGAAATGTCAATACTTTATCCAAAAACCATGAATTGTATAAAAATAACACATCCATAGTAAAACATATCACAAAACCTTCAATACAATATGGAAGTTTTGTATCATAATAAATCAACTTCAAATAAGCTTAAAATCCATCAAAGAATGTTGACATATATGAAATCAAAACTATTTGAGAGAAATATATCTTTTTTTGAAATCATTTAAAATCCACATAATTATAAAAGAAAACATTTAATTTGAAAATATTATTATAATATTACAAGGGAAGCTTCGATGATTTTATAACAGCGGAAAATAGCTGCACCCGCTGTATAAGTTAAAAAAATACATTCTTACCTTAATTTTGTCGAAAAGGTTAAAAAGGACCTTGTTTGGAAAACGATGAAAAGATTCATTTAAAAAAATCTTATAAAAAGTCAACAAGGGTATAAATTACTTTAACCTATAGTCTATAAAACTTTAAGAATTATTTGAAATACATTTTTAAGAAACATGGATGTGGATGATAAAGAGGTCCCAGTAGATAATTACATATAAACAACCTCGGATAATGAAGAGATTATGAAATAAACCCTTACCTTGTACTTTTCCTTGGTCGAGGGTAGGTTAACCTCCTGTATAATAGTTAAATAATTGTTATTAAATTATACAATAATCATATACATAAATATGATATCATATATGATATTTTAATATTTCTTTGTTAATAATATTTTAGTATTATCGTCGTTTCGGGTGTTCACTTACTCGTTTTCTTTTATATGTTTTATTAAATAAGCCGTGTTTATTATCCATAGGTTTTATATTATTCATATACAGAATTATATCAAGTCCTTAAACATTATTTTTAATCATCAAATGAAAATTAGTCTTGAATGGATACGATGGGGAATGAATCTCATCGCGTTCGTGGAGACAGTAGTCCGTACGTACGCACGAGCGACAATATCATTTTTTTGATATTAAAATAATATATAATTGGATGGTGTATCATATATAAAAAATAATTATCATTTTATATTTTTTATTTACTTAAATTACACATCATTATCATACCCATCAAAATAATAATGTTTTGAATAACAATTACACCATGATGTGGAGACGGTAAGCCGTACGTACGCACGTATGGTGAAATGTCATTCAAAGGATGGATAGAATAATGAATATGGTTGTAAAATATTTATAATAACATCAAAGTATATAAAATATAATGAAGTTATTATTTTAGAATGGAAATAACAAATAAAGAAGAAGTGGAAGAAGAAAGGAACTTGAAAGAGGGTGGTGAAATTATTACCTCTTCTTCGGGTTCTTCCTTTTGATTTGATAAAAATGGATCCTTAGGTTGAATTTATGATAAAACTAAGGCCTCTAGGTTGAAGTGAGGGAGTTTTATAGAATATTTGGTCAGGGTTTGGCCGATACAAAAGGCTTTGAAGGTATGAATTTGAGAGAAGGGGGAGTGCCCTTTTATAAGAGGGGTGTGGGGAACCTTAGAAAAAACTAGAAATATTATTTTATAATAAATTCATATTCCATTTATAATGGCTCCAAAGTGACTTATTTCTAGGATAAGGTGGGTATGGGTCTAAAACCACCCAACCAATAGGTTTTATACAGGTTTGGTTCACTATATTAACCATATCTTTTAGTTTTAACTCTTAGTTAATTAGTTTCACATTTACCATGTCTCTTTGTATTTTTATATTATATGGTTAATAAACTTACTATAAACTTCCAAGAGAACCCCAAGTGGTTCATTAATGATACAAATATAATTATATAAGTCTCTTGTACAAACCTTAGATTTTTAGAAATTGAATATCAATTAATAATATAATATTTGTTTTAAAAACTCTTTTATGTCAATTTTGACACTATTTGGTATTTTGTTTTTTCTAAATTCATAACAACATTATTACTTCGAACATAATTCATTTAATCAACCCTAACATGTCACATCAACCTATAAAATTCGTGGAATTCATTAAAAGTCTCAAATTATATTTATTTGGGTATTTATAATATCAATTATTTTAATATTTCACTAATAAGGTAATTACTGCATCATCATTGTGTCATAAATAAATTAAATTATTTAATGTCTAAAAATTATAAATAAAATACCATTATGTAGGAATTTTTTTTAGATTTCTAATTAATATTTATAATCGAATTTATCTTATGTATAACTCTATATTAAAAATGTTTTAGTTATTAAAATTTGATTTTAACTCTTTTAACTCTTCTTTGAATTAAATAATAATAAATGTCCTAATCTAATCCAAGTGGACCAAATAGGTTCATATTTTATTCCTCAGGTTTTTTTTGGTCGAATTATACTTAGCCAATATAATTAGGACAGGTTTTAGGGTAATAATAATATCATTTTTACCGTTAATTACCCTATTTACATTTAACCGTGGTAAATAAAAGTAAAAAGTTACTATTCACCAAAAATTATTTTTATCTTATTGAACAACATTTTACTCCTTGATTTTAACCGTGTCTCTCGGATTTTCTAAATTCTACTCACAGAAGCAGTAAAATTAAGTTTTATGTGAATTTGCAAATTCTCCTAGGAGCTGGGTAAAAGACGGTGAAAAGTTCAATAAAATTTTTATATATCTAAAATTAATATAAATTGACTATAATGAATTAAATTGAAATTATATAGGTATTATGTATCTATTTTTACCTAAAATAAATTTAAATAAAATAAATAATTATTTAAATAAAAAGTCGGTTTTAACTAATAACTCAGTGTTTTTCACTATTCCTCAAAAATTGAAAGTTTTCAGAAAAATACCAAAAATTCACCCTAAGATAATTTCGATATTCCGAATCCAAAAATAAAGTCCATTTTGAAAGTTAAAATTTATAAAATTTCAAAAAGTGGGTATTACTATTCATAACGGCTAGTTTGATTGGTTGTGGTGTGTGTTAGAACTCGAAGTTGCATACAACACACGCTACTATATTATTCAAAGAGAAGCGTACCATGAAATTTTGGGGTGTTACAATGTGTAATAGTTATTAGACTTTAAGTTTATTATTAATTCATGTTACAACACACATTCTTAGATGTATTTCGTAAACCATGATGATAATAGTTCATGACAAAGTTGGATAAATTGAGTGCGTCATGAGTAACATGTAATTAATGGATAAGTCGAGGAAGGATTTGTCCCTTAAATATTTATGGAAGATGATATCCCACCCCTTTTATTGGAATAGAACCATGACATTAAATTCCATGGCAATGGTGTAACAATGTGTTCATTTCAGATAGTCAAAGAAAGAAATATCGAACATATAAGTTGGTGACATAGATGTGTAACCTTCTTAATGAGATATTGTGAAAAAGGAATTATATTACACAGTGAGTGTTCATATGTGGTTTTCATAATTCCATCATTAATTTCTTTCTGTTGGCTATCTTGACCCATTTCTAGATAGTATTCTCTCACTTTAGGCATGCCCACCTAATGTCAATGAGAAAAAAATCCTAGAGGGTCACATACTAAGTGTTTTTGTTGATCTTTGTTAAATACTATTTGAATTTAATTATTGGAATAAACCTTATTCTCAATACCAAGGAATAATTTTATTCAAGTTTTATTGATTTCTAATATTCACAAGGTAATAAATAATTATTTGTTTATCAATAAATAATTTATTTTATTACATGAATATATATAAAATATTTATCCTCTTGTTTATGAATAAAATATTTATTTTATTCATTTAATATTTTAATAAATATTTATTATTCACTATATTGTGAATAAAATATTTATTAATGAATAAAATATTTATTCGTTTATTCAATAAATACCAGGGGAGTTTGAACGAACCAAGACCGAGTCTGGTGAGAAATATTAATTAACAAGACTATTACATAATATTTATTATTTCACAAGTTGGCACATGCCATAAAATAATAATAATGATATTATTATGTGGCATGAAGTTTATTAAAGGTTTTAAATGATATTTAATGGCTAGAATGAAATTAAATAAAATTTTAACCTAAACCCTAATTCTATAAATAGACGGCTATGTCTATTGTATATTATATCCAAAATTGAGAACAATGACTTATTGCACACAATGAATTCTCTCTCAATTCCTCCTTCTCTCTCCCTCTCAAGAACGAGAAGCACAAATAGAGATTTTTTCAAGAATGAAGAATGAGTGATCAAGAACGAACAATGCAAGACATTCGATTCACCGTGCTATCACCCGGTGATCGAGTGATGTTTCTTGGAAATCATTGGAGCATGTGTGGATCAACGCTAGAGGGATTATATCCTTGTATCCTCATAGTGAAATAAATTAAATCCCAAAGGGTCTTTTTGGATGATCAACAATCATCAATTAAGAAGGTTCCTAAGCCCAAATATTTATTTATTTAGATATTAAATAAATTAATTATAAATTTTATGTAAAAGATCCTCACTCATGGTTTTGGAAAATGATTATGAAAAGAAATTTTAATATATCACCCACCATCGCATGCTTCCATTTCATCTGGAACCATTACTACATTCACTTAAATGTTCCTAAGGCACATTAACCATTAAATGGGTGAAGTACCCATTCCAGGTATCAAGTAACTTTTTATCTTGCCTCCAGGTATCAAGTAACCAGGTATCAAGTACAAGAAAGAGTCAAATGCATACCAAAACACCAAAACATGCCAACATGTTAACACATGCCACATCAGTTGAATCAAGACAATTTCCAATTATCATTCTATTTATTTCATTAAACCAAGTCCCAATTTCAAGCAAAAAATTCCAATATTCCAACATTCCAATATTTCACTTACCAAATTCATGTCAATCATCCAATTAAAAGATAAGTTATCGATTCTCATAATAATAACAATGATTCCAACTCAAATATAATTTATGCTCTATTACAATATAACATGTCAAGACAAGTGGTCCATATAATCCATGCCCAATAACCATTATCCCCAATTTAGTAATAAGTATATTGGTAAGAGGATTCAACAAATACTAGTGGTTTTTAATTAGAAGGATCTGTACACACAATTTTTTAATGCATGCATACTATCAATTAATGGAAGACCATAGAGAGTTTCTTAGACCACCTACCTCAATGCAGTGATGAAGAAACCAAGAGTCCAACACTAGGTTATGAAGAAACCCAAAAATACCAAATCTAGAGGTCTAGGTTGAACAATCGATCATGTATCAAATGATAACATTGAAAAAGAAATGGTATATTTCCCAACAACCTCAATTAGATCTGAAATCTGAGTCAAAGAACTGGATCTCCTCTTATAGCAGCAAGAACACCCAAAACTTCCTTCAAGAACATACCAAGATTGAAATTGAGTGAAAGTATGGAGAAATTATAGTTTAAAATGAAGGGAAAAAGTTTAAAAGACTCATTAAGTTCTTATATTAGGTTTATAAGTGGCTGGCATAAAAAATCTAGTGTTTTGAAATTTGAAACCCACGCAAAATTCCTCCGACCCTGACCTGGTTCAAGAGTCCAGACCATTTTGGCCTGACCATGCCTTTGAACACTCCCATTTCCCCCCTTGAAGACTATTTCACATAGCACACCCCAGCCAAATCCACACCCTTGGCCATGACCTTGTCCCAAGACCCAACCCATTTTTTTCCATCCATAGGTTCCAGCATGCCCATGGTGAGCCTTGTAGGCCATGGCATCAGGGCAATCTCCCGAGAAATCCCCATACAATCCACCCTAGCCTACACCCCGACCTGACCATTTTGGCCTGACTATTTCACATTAGAAACATGTGAGTAGAACACAACCACGACCATGACCATGGTCTTTGTATTTTTGTATCATGAAAACTAGAATCTCAACTTTATATCATTGAGAACCTCCAAATATTCCTTTTTTTAGACTAGGTGAAAATATTGTTCTTAGACATAAAATGATTCAACAATAACTTAAAGAGGGAAGTACCTAGATATAGGGAAGAGTCTTAGAATCTCCCAACCATAAAATAGCTCATCCCCAAGCTGCATTCCTATGAATCATTAAGATCTATTGGTGAATAATTGAGGCCACTACAACCGCATATCTGACTCCCTCTCCTAGGTCTCTTATTGAACATGACCATGCTGCCACAACACTCACATTAAGGGAATGATCTTTCCTTATATATTATTCTCATCATGTTCTAGGATAAATATCATATTCTCCTCAAAGTATGCATGAACATTAAGCTAAACATCATAAAAATCAATTATGTGAGAAGGATACAGGTGATATATTCGAATCTGCAACACGTGAAACATGTCATGCATGGAACTATAACACTGTAGAAGAGCTAATTAGTGAACCACTAAACAAATCCTATCTACTATCTTAAATGGCCTAAAAAACCTAGGTGCTAGTTTACCCTACTTATGAATACAATGTTACCCTAGCCTAGGCGATACTCGAAAAAATACTCGATGACTAACCTAAAATTATAGAGGTCACCTCTGATGGATAGTATGAGATTTCTTCATGATCTATGTGGTTGTAAACCACCTAATGATCAACAGGACTAGCTCAAACATCTCTTATATAAGAATAGGTCCAATGAGCACTGAATCACCCACCTCTAACCAAAATAAAGGTGAAATACAAAACCTTGTGTATAAAGCCTCTAAAGTATCCATTTGGGTTGATGAATATAATCTATTATAATTTTTGAACTCTATGAGAGACATATGATTCTCCCAATAAACCCTGAAGTCTAGAACACATGCTTGTAGCATGTCCTCCAGAATCTAAATCATCTGCTCAGATTGGCCTTTAGTCTGAAGATAGTAGGTTATGATCAAAATAACCTAAAAACATAGTGATTTTTGAAAACCTTTCCAAAACATGATGTAAAATGAGGATCTTGATTATAAATGATACTTTGTGGAACACCATGCAATCGATTCCTAATCACCCAGACTAAATTATTATTCCAAGGTTTCCTAGGTAATCCGGTCATAAAATCTAGGGTGATATCACCCCACTTCCATTATAGAATGGGCAACGACTGCAACAACCCATTAGGCCTCTGATTATTGATCTTCACCTACTGACATGTGTAGCATTATTCCATGAATCTTGTTATCTCCTTCTTCATACCTGGACACCAGTACTACCTACAGAGGTCATGATACATATTTTTCAACCCAAGAAGTACCGTACATTTAAAATCATGGAATTCCCTCATCATATCCTTATGTATGCCTGTAGAAACCCATATACATATATGAACATGAATAACCTCATTTAAATAAAAATACTAGGCCAATTGTGGCTCCCCACAATATATGTTGTCCCTTAGAGCTAAACCCTTCAGATCAGATAGCTTCCTTTACTTGATCTGATTCAAAAGTGAGGGAACAATAGAGGTTAATGTCAAAGTAGATCTCCCTTGAGAATCTTGAACATCTAGATGCATATCTTCAAAAATCACCATCAGGTGCCACTCATCACAATATTCCCCCACTTCCTAAGTCTATGTAATCCTATAAAAGGAATTAGTGATGATGCTTCCATTTCCAAGATTATATTCCAACTTTAAGTCAAAATACTAAAGATACTCAACCTACCTCCTCTATCAAATGTTCATGTCTCGCTAAGAAAAGATGTACTTTAGTCTCTTGTGATCAGTATAGAAGATGAATCTCTCACCCAAAAGATAATTTCGCTAGCATCTCAGGGAATGTACCATGTCAACTAACTTTAGATCATGAGTAGGATAATTTTGATCATACGACCTCAACTGTATGGAGCCATAAGAAACTACTTGGTCCTCCTAAATCAGAATTTCTCTAATACCGACTCCTAATGCATCAAAAAACATGGTATACTATTTACCTGACTCAGGTAAGGTTAGTATTAGTGTTAAGGTTAACCTAATTTTTAATTATTGAAAATCCTCCTTGCAAGAATCCGACCAAAAAAACCTCACCCCTTTCTTGATTAGTCCGGACATCACAAATGCTATATGAGAGAAGTCCTAGATGATTCATCAATTATAGAATGCGAGACTCATAAAGTTATCAATCTCAAAGATGTTCTTGGTTTGTTCCCATGATACCAAAGCTGATACCTTCTCTAGGTCCATTAATGCTCCAACATCTAAGCTAACATGGCCTATTAAGTACACTTTATTGATATATAAATAACATTTAGAATGCTTGGTGTATAGTTGATGCTCTATCATTATACTTAAAATGATACCAAGATATTGGGCATGATTGTCTCTATATTGATATTACACCAAGATGTCATCAATGAAGATAACCACAAACCAATCCATATATAGATGTATTATTTGATTCATCAAGTCCATGAATACCACCAACATGTTTTTCAGATTGAACGACATTACCATGAACTCATACAGGACATAATTTCTCCTAAAAGTAATTTTGGGTATATCAGACGGTCTTACCCTTAACTAATGGCACCATGACCTCAAGTAAATATTATATAAAAACTAGGAACCTCTCAGATGATCAAAGATACCATCAATGCATGAAAGGGGATACAAGTTCTTTAATGTCATCTAGTTCAAACTCTAATAATCCATACATAAACAAAAGGTTCTATTGACCTTATTGATGAAAAACATTGGGGAACCGCACAATGATGTACTAGTTTGAATGAGTCCCTTAGCTTACAGATCCTCCAAATTCACTTTTAACTCCCGAATCTCTATTAGATCCATCCTATATGGTCGAAAGGAAACTAGTCTATCTCTTAGCACTAACTTGAATGTGAACTTGATTCCCCGCTCAATTGGTAATATGGAGACCAATTTAGAAAATAAATCCTAAAATAAATCCACCTCTGAAGGAAGAGTATTCTACTGTGACTCACCATCATCCAAAATAAGTATTTCTAACTGGGTTGTGATACAATCCAATTTGTACCGAGTTGGTCAAGCACGATCAATTTAAATATTCCATTCACCACGATGAATGCAGCTATCTCCTTTAGAAGATAATAAGGTAACTCTCCTTTGATAATAGTTGATGCAATTCTGGTATAGAACTAGCTAATCAATACCCATAATCAAATCGAATACAGTCATTTCTAACCCAACCATATCCCAAAGGAACTAATAACCACCAATTTTAAGAGAGTATTCCTTATAGCATTAGATACCCTCTTTTTTTACTTATAGTAGTGTGTTGATCTTTGTTAAATACTATTTGAATTTAATTATTGGAATAAACCTTATTCTCAATACCAAGGAATAATTTTATTCAAGTTTTATTGATTTCTAATATTCACAAGGTAATAAATAATTATTTGTTTATCAATAAATAATTTATTTTATTACATGAATATATATAAAATATTTATCCTCTTGTTTATGAATAAAATATTTATTTTATTCATTTAATATTTTAATAAATATTTATTATTCACTATATTGTGAATAAAATATTTATTAATGAATAAAATATTTATTCGTTTATTCAATAAATACCAGGGGAGTTTGAACGAACCAAGACCGAGTCTGGTGAGAAATATTAATTAACAAGACTATTACATAATATTTATTATTTCACAAGTTGGCACATGCCATAAAATAATAATAATGATATTATTATGTGGCATGAAGTTTATTAAAGGTTTTAAATGATATTTAATGGCTAGAATGAAATTAAATAAAATTTTAACCTAAACCCTAATTCTATAAATAGACGGCTATGTCTATTGTATATTATATCCAAAATTGAGAACAATGACTTATTGCACACAATGAATTCTCTCTCAATTCCTCCTTCTCTCTCCCTCTCAAGAACGAGAAGCACAAATAGAGATTTTTTCAAGAATGAAGAATGAGTGATCAAGAACGAACAATGCAAGACATTCGATTCACCGTGCTATCACCCGGTGATCGAGTGATGTTTCTTGGAAATCATTGGAGCATGTGTGGATCAACGCTAGAGGGATTATATCCTTGTATCCTCATAGTGAAATAAATTAAATCCCAAAGGGTCTTTTTGGATGATCAACAATCATCAATTAAGAAGGTTCCTAAGCCCAAATATTTATTTATTTAGATATTAAATAAATTAATTATAAATTTTATGTAAAAGATCCTCACTCATGGTTTTGGAAAATGATTATGAAAAGAAATTTTAATATATCACCCACCATCGCATGCTTCCATTTCATCTGGAACCATTACTACATTCACTTAAATGTTCCTAAGGCACATTAACCATTAAATGGGTGAAGTACCCATTCCAGGTATCAAGTAACTTTTTATCTTGCCTCCAGGTATCAAGTAACCAGGTATCAAGTACAAGAAAGAGTCAAATGCATACCAAAACACCAAAACATGCCAACATGTTAACACATGCCACATCAGTTGAATCAAGACAATTTCCAATTATCATTCTATTTATTTCATTAAACCAAGTCCCAATTTCAAGCAAAAAATTCCAATATTCCAACATTCCAATATTTCACTTACCAAATTCATGTCAATCATCCAATTAAAAGATAAGTTATCGATTCTCATAATAATAACAATGATTCCAACTCAAATATAATTTATGCTCTATTACAATATAACATGTCAAGACAAGTGGTCCATATAATCCATGCCCAATAACCATTATCCCCAATTTAGTAATAAGTATATTGGTAAGAGGATTCAACAAATACTAGTGGTTTTTAATTAGAAGGATCTGTACACACAATTTTTTAATGCATGCATACTATCAATTAATGGAAGACCATAGAGAGTTTCTTAGACCACCTACCTCAATGCAGTGATGAAGAAACCAAGAGTCCAACACTAGGTTATGAAGAAACCCAAAAATACCAAATCTAGAGGTCTAGGTTGAACAATCGATCATGTATCAAATGATAACATTGAAAAAGAAATGGTATATTTCCCAACAACCTCAATTAGATCTGAAATCTGAGTCAAAGAACTGGATCTCCTCTTATAGCAGCAAGAACACCCAAAACTTCCTTCAAGAACATACCAAGATTGAAATTGAGTGAAAGTATGGAGAAATTATAGTTTAAAATGAAGGGAAAAAGTTTAAAAGACTCATTAAGTTCTTCTATTAGGTTTATAAGTGGCTGGCATAAAAAATCTAGTGTTTTGAAATTTGAAACCCACGCAAAATTCCTCCGACCCTGACCTGGTTCAAGAGTCCAGACCATTTTGGCCTGACCATGCCTTTGAACACTCCCATTTCCCCCCTTGAAGACTATTTCACATAGCACACCCCAGCCAAATCCACACCCTTGGCCATGACCTTGTCCCAAGACCCAACCCATTTTTTTCCATCCATAGGTTCCAGCATGCCCATGGTGAGCCTTGTAGGCCATGGCATCAGGGCAATCTCCCGAGAAATCCCCATACAATCCACCCTAGCCTACACCCCGACCTGACCATTTTGGCCTGACTATTTCACATTAGAAACATGTGAGTAGAACACAACCACGACCATGACCATGGTCTTTGTATTTTTGTATCATGAAAACTAGAATCTCAACTTTATATCATTGAGAACCTCCAAATATTCCTTTTTTTAGACTAGGTGAAAATATTGTTCTTAGACATAAAATGATTCAACAATAACTTAAAGAGGGAAGTACCTAGATATAGGGAAGAGTCTTAGAATCTCCCAACCATAAAATAGCTCATCCCCAAGCTGCATTCCTATGAATCATTAAGATCTATTGGTGAATAATTGAGGCCACTACAACCGCATATCTGACTCCCTCTCCTAGGTCTCTTATTGAACATGACCATGCTGCCACAACACTCACATTAAGGGAATGATCTTTCCTTATATATTATTCTCATCATGTTCTAGGATAAATATCATATTCTCCTCAAAGTATGCATGAACATTAAGCTAAACATCATAAAAATCAATTATGTGAGAAGGATACAGGTGATATATTCGAATCTGCAACACGTGAAACATGTCATGCATGGAACTATAACACTGTAGAAGAGCTAATTAGTGAACCACTAAACAAATCCTATCTACTATCTTAAATGGCCTAAAAAACCTAGGTGCTAGTTTACCCTACTTATGAATACAATGTTACCCTAGCCTAGGCGATACTCGAAAAAATACTCGATGACTAACCTAAAATTATAGAGGTCACCTCTGATGGATAGTATGAGATTTCTTCATGATCTATGTGGTTGTAAACCACCTAATGATCAACAGGACTAGCTCAAACATCTCTTATATAAGAATAGGTCCAATGAGCACTGAATCACCCACCTCTAACCAAAATAAAGGTGAAATACAAAACCTTGTGTATAAAGCCTCTAAAGTATCCATTTGGGTTGATGAATATAATCTATTATAATTTTTGAACTCTATGAGAGACATATGATTCTCCCAATAAACCCTGAAGTCTAGAACACATGCTTGTAGCATGTCCTCCAGAATCTAAATCATCTGCTCAGATTGGCCTTTAGTCTGAAGATAGTAGGTTATGATCAAAATAACCTAAAAACATAGTGATTTTTGAAAACCTTTCCAAAACATGATGTAAAATGAGGATCTTGATTATAAATGATACTTTGTGGAACACCATGCAATCGATTCCTAATCACCCAGACTAAATTATTATTCCAAGGTTTCCTAGGTAATCCGGTCATAAAATCTAGGGTGATATCACCCCACTTCCATTATAGAATGGGCAACGACTGCAACAACCCATTAGGCCTCTGATTATTGATCTTCACCTACTGACATGTGTAGCATTATTCCATGAATCTTGTTATCTCCTTCTTCATACCTGGACACCAGTACTACCTACAGAGGTCATGATACATATTTTTCAACCCAAGAAGTACCGTACATTTAAAATCATGGAATTCCCTCATCATATCCTTATGTATGCCTGTAGAAACCCATATACATATATGAACATGAATAACCTCATTTAAATAAAAATACTAGGCCAATTGTGGCTCCCCACAATATATGTTGTCCCTTAGAGCTAAACCCTTCAGATCAGATAGCTTCCTTTACTTGATCTGATTCAAAAGTGAGGGAACAATAGAGGTTAATGTCAAAGTAGATCTCCCTTGAGAATCTTGAACATCTAGATGCATATCTTCAAAAATCACCATCAGGTGCCACTCATCACAATATTCCCCCACTTCCTAAGTCTATGTAATCCTATAAAAGGAATTAGTGATGATGCTTCCATTTCCAAGATTATATTCCAACTTTAAGTCAAAATACTAAAGATACTCAACCTACCTCCTCTATCAAATGTTCATGTCTCGCTAAGAAAAGATGTACTTTAGTCTCTTGTGATCAGTATAGAAGATGAATCTCTCACCCAAAAGATAATTTCGCTAGCATCTCAGGGAATGTACCATGTCAACTAACTTTAGATCATGAGTAGGATAATTTTGATCATACGACCTCAACTGTATGGAGCCATAAGAAACTACTTGGTCCTCCTAAATCAGAATTTCTCTAATACCGACTCCTAATGCATCAAAAAACATGGTATACTATTTACCTGACTCAGGTAAGGTTAGTATTAGTGTTAAGGTTAACCTAATTTTTAATTATTGAAAATCCTCCTTGCAAGAATCCGACCAAAAAAACCTCACCCCTTTCTTGATTAGTCCGGACATCACAAATGCTATATGAGAGAAGTCCTAGATGATTCATCAATTATAGAATGCGAGACTCATAAAGTTATCAATCTCAAAGATGTTCTTGGTTTGTTCCCATGATACCAAAGCTGATACCTTCTCTAGGTCCATTAATGCTCCAACATCTAAGCTAACATGGCCTATTAAGTACACTTTATTGATATATAAATAACATTTAGAATGCTTGGTGTATAGTTGATGCTCTATCATTATACTTAAAATGATACCAAGATATTGGGCATGATTGTCTCTATATTGATATTACACCAAGATGTCATCAATGAAGATAACCACAAACCAATCCATATATAGATGTATTATTTGATTCATCAAGTCCATGAATACCACCAACATGTTTTTCAGATTGAACGACATTACCATGAACTCATACAGGACATAATTTCTCCTAAAAGTAATTTTGGGTATATCAGACGGTCTTACCCTTAACTAATGGCACCATGACCTCAAGTAAATATTATATAAAAACTAGGAACCTCTCAGATGATCAAAGATACCATCAATGCATGAAAGGGGATACAAGTTCTTTAATGTCATCTAGTTCAAACTCTAATAATCCATACATAAACAAAAGGTTCTATTGACCTTATTGATGAAAAACATTGGGGAACCGCACAATGATGTACTAGTTTGAATGAGTCCCTTAGCTTACAGATCCTCCAAATTCACTTTTAACTCCCGAATCTCTATTAGATCCATCCTATATGGTCGAAAGGAAACTAGTCTATCTCTTAGCACTAACTTGAATGTGAACTTGATTCCCCGCTCAATTGGTAATATGGAGACCAATTTAGAAAATAAATCCTAAAATAAATCCACCTCTGAAGGAAGAGTATTCTACTGTGACTCACCATCATCCAAAATAAGTATTTCTAACTGGGTTGTGATACAATCCAATTTGTACCGAGTTGGTCAAGCACGATCAATTTAAATATTCCATTCACCACGATGAATGCAGCTATCTCCTTTAGAAGATAATAAGGTAACTCTCCTTTGATAATAGTTGATGCAATTCTGGTATAGAACTAGCTAATCAATACCCATAATCAAATCGAATACAGTCATTTCTAACCCAACCATATCCCAAAGGAACTAATAACCACCAATTTTAAGAGAGTATTCCTTATAGCATTAGATACCCTCTTTTTTTACTTATAGTAGTGTGTTGATCTTTGTTAAATACTATTTGAATTTAATTATTGGAATAAACCTTATTCTCAATACCAAGGAATAATTTTATTCAAGTTTTATTGATTTCTAATATTCACAAGGTAATAAATAATTATTTGTTTATCAATAAATAATTTATTTTATTACATGAATATATATAAAATATTTATCCTCTTGTTTATGAATAAAATATTTATTTTATTCATTTAATATTTTAATAAATATTTATTATTCACTATATTGTGAATAAAATATTTATTAATGAATAAAATATTTATTCGTTTATTCAATAAATACCAGGGGAGTTTGAACGAACCAAGACCGAGTCTGGTGAGAAATATTAATTAACAAGACTATTACATAATATTTATTATTTCACAAGTTGGCACATGCCATAAAATAATAATAATGATATTATTATGTGGCATGAAGTTTATTAAAGGTTTTAAATGATATTTAATGGCTAGAATGAAATTAAATAAAATTTTAACCTAAACCCTAATTCTATAAATAGACGGCTATGTCTATTGTATATTATATCCAAAATTGAGAACAATGACTTATTGCACACAATGAATTCTCTCTCAATTCCTCCTTCTCTCTCCCTCTCAAGAACGAGAAGCACAAATAGAGATTTTTTCAAGAATGAAGAATGAGTGATCAAGAACGAACAATGCAAGACATTCGATTCACCGTGCTATCACCCGGTGATCGAGTGATGTTTCTTGGAAATCATTGGAGCATGTGTGGATCAACGCTAGAGGGATTATATCCTTGTATCCTCATAGTGAAATAAATTAAATCCCAAAGGGTCTTTTTGGATGATCAACAATCATCAATTAAGAAGGTTCCTAAGCCCAAATATTTATTTATTTAGATATTAAATAAATTAATTATAAATTTTATGTAAAAGATCCTCACTCATGGTTTTGGAAAATGATTATGAAAAGAAATTTTAATATATCACCCACCATCGCATGCTTCCATTTCATCTGGAACCATTACTACATTCACTTAAATGTTCCTAAGGCACATTAACCATTAAATGGGTGAAGTACCCATTCCAGGTATCAAGTAACTTTTTATCTTGCCTCCAGGTATCAAGTAACCAGGTATCAAGTACAAGAAAGAGTCAAATGCATACCAAAACACCAAAACATGCCAACATGTTAACACATGCCACATCAGTTGAATCAAGACAATTTCCAATTATCATTCTATTTATTTCATTAAACCAAGTCCCAATTTCAAGCAAAAAATTCCAATATTCCAACATTCCAATATTTCACTTACCAAATTCATGTCAATCATCCAATTAAAAGATAAGTTATCGATTCTCATAATAATAACAATGATTCCAACTCAAATATAATTTATGCTCTATTACAATATAACATGTCAAGACAAGTGGTCCATATAATCCATGCCCAATAACCATTATCCCCAATTTAGTAATAAGTATATTGGTAAGAGGATTCAACAAATACTAGTGGTTTTTAATTAGAAGGATCTGTACACACAATTTTTTAATGCATGCATACTATCAATTAATGGAAGACCATAGAGAGTTTCTTAGACCACCTACCTCAATGCAGTGATGAAGAAACCAAGAGTCCAACACTAGGTTATGAAGAAACCCAAAAATACCAAATCTAGAGGTCTAGGTTGAACAATCGATCATGTATCAAATGATAACATTGAAAAAGAAATGGTATATTTCCCAACAACCTCAATTAGATCTGAAATCTGAGTCAAAGAACTGGATCTCCTCTTATAGCAGCAAGAACACCCAAAACTTCCTTCAAGAACATACCAAGATTGAAATTGAGTGAAAGTATGGAGAAATTATAGTTTAAAATGAAGGGAAAAAGTTTAAAAGACTCATTAAGTTCTTCTATTAGGTTTATAAGTGGCTGGCATAAAAAATCTAGTGTTTTGAAATTTGAAACCCACGCAAAATTCCTCCGACCCTGACCTGGTTCAAGAGTCCAGACCATTTTGGCCTGACCATGCCTTTGAACACTCCCATTTCCCCCCTTGAAGACTATTTCACATAGCACACCCCAGCCAAATCCACACCCTTGGCCATGACCTTGTCCCAAGACCCAACCCATTTTTTTCCATCCATAGGTTCCAGCATGCCCATGGTGAGCCTTGTAGGCCATGGCATCAGGGCAATCTCCCGAGAAATCCCCATACAATCCACCCTAGCCTACACCCCGACCTGACCATTTTGGCCTGACTATTTCACATTAGAAACATGTGAGTAGAACACAACCACGACCATGACCATGGTCTTTGTATTTTTGTATCATGAAAACTAGAATCTCAACTTTATATCATTGAGAACCTCCAAATATTCCTTTTTTTAGACTAGGTGAAAATATTGTTCTTAGACATAAAATGATTCAACAATAACTTAAAGAGGGAAGTACCTAGATATAGGGAAGAGTCTTAGAATCTCCCAACCATAAAATAGCTCATCCCCAAGCTGCATTCCTATGAATCATTAAGATCTATTGGTGAATAATTGAGGCCACTACAACCGCATATCTGACTCCCTCTCCTAGGTCTCTTATTGAACATGACCATGCTGCCACAACACTCACATTAAGGGAATGATCTTTCCTTATATATTATTCTCATCATGTTCTAGGATAAATATCATATTCTCCTCAAAGTATGCATGAACATTAAGCTAAACATCATAAAAATCAATTATGTGAGAAGGATACAGGTGATATATTCGAATCTGCAACACGTGAAACATGTCATGCATGGAACTATAACACTGTAGAAGAGCTAATTAGTGAACCACTAAACAAATCCTATCTACTATCTTAAATGGCCTAAAAAACCTAGGTGCTAGTTTACCCTACTTATGAATACAATGTTACCCTAGCCTAGGCGATACTCGAAAAAATACTCGATGACTAACCTAAAATTATAGAGGTCACCTCTGATGGATAGTATGAGATTTCTTCATGATCTATGTGGTTGTAAACCACCTAATGATCAACAGGACTAGCTCAAACATCTCTTATATAAGAATAGGTCCAATGAGCACTGAATCACCCACCTCTAACCAAAATAAAGGTGAAATACAAAACCTTGTGTATAAAGCCTCTAAAGTATCCATTTGGGTTGATGAATATAATCTATTATAATTTTTGAACTCTATGAGAGACATATGATTCTCCCAATAAACCCTGAAGTCTAGAACACATGCTTGTAGCATGTCCTCCAGAATCTAAATCATCTGCTCAGATTGGCCTTTAGTCTGAAGATAGTAGGTTATGATCAAAATAACCTAAAAACATAGTGATTTTTGAAAACCTTTCCAAAACATGATGTAAAATGAGGATCTTGATTATAAATGATACTTTGTGGAACACCATGCAATCGATTCCTAATCACCCAGACTAAATTATTATTCCAAGGTTTCCTAGGTAATCCGGTCATAAAATCTAGGGTGATATCACCCCACTTCCATTATAGAATGGGCAACGACTGCAACAACCCATTAGGCCTCTGATTATTGATCTTCACCTACTGACATGTGTAGCATTATTCCATGAATCTTGTTATCTCCTTCTTCATACCTGGACACCAGTACTACCTACAGAGGTCATGATACATATTTTTCAACCCAAGAAGTACCGTACATTTAAAATCATGGAATTCCCTCATCATATCCTTATGTATGCCTGTAGAAACCCATATACATATATGAACATGAATAACCTCATTTAAATAAAAATACTAGGCCAATTGTGGCTCCCCACAATATATGTTGTCCCTTAGAGCTAAACCCTTCAGATCAGATAGCTTCCTTTACTTGATCTGATTCAAAAGTGAGGGAACAATAGAGGTTAATGTCAAAGTAGATCTCCCTTGAGAATCTTGAACATCTAGATGCATATCTTCAAAAATCACCATCAGGTGCCACTCATCACAATATTCCCCCACTTCCTAAGTCTATGTAATCCTATAAAAGGAATTAGTGATGATGCTTCCATTTCCAAGATTATATTCCAACTTTAAGTCAAAATACTAAAGATACTCAACCTACCTCCTCTATCAAATGTTCATGTCTCGCTAAGAAAAGATGTACTTTAGTCTCTTGTGATCAGTATAGAAGATGAATCTCTCACCCAAAAGATAATTTCGCTAGCATCTCAGGGAATGTACCATGTCAACTAACTTTAGATCATGAGTAGGATAATTTTGATCATACGACCTCAACTGTATGGAGCCATAAGAAACTACTTGGTCCTCCTAAATCAGAATTTCTCTAATACCGACTCCTAATGCATCAAAAAACATGGTATACTATTTACCTGACTCAGGTAAGGTTAGTATTAGTGTTAAGGTTAACCTAATTTTTAATTATTGAAAATCCTCCTTGCAAGAATCCGACCAAAAAAACCTCACCCCTTTCTTGATTAGTCCGGACATCACAAATGCTATATGAGAGAAGTCCTAGATGATTCATCAATTATAGAATGCGAGACTCATAAAGTTATCAATCTCAAAGATGTTCTTGGTTTGTTCCCATGATACCAAAGCTGATACCTTCTCTAGGTCCATTAATGCTCCAACATCTAAGCTAACATGGCCTATTAAGTACACTTTATTGATATATAAATAACATTTAGAATGCTTGGTGTATAGTTGATGCTCTATCATTATACTTAAAATGATACCAAGATATTGGGCATGATTGTCTCTATATTGATATTACACCAAGATGTCATCAATGAAGATAACCACAAACCAATCCATATATAGATGTATTATTTGATTCATCAAGTCCATGAATACCACCAACATGTTTTTCAGATTGAACGACATTACCATGAACTCATACAGGACATAATTTCTCCTAAAAGTAATTTTGGGTATATCAGACGGTCTTACCCTTAACTAATGGCACCATGACCTCAAGTAAATATTATATAAAAACTAGGAACCTCTCAGATGATCAAAGATACCATCAATGCATGAAAGGGGATACAAGTTCTTTAATGTCATCTAGTTCAAACTCTAATAATCCATACATAAACAAAAGGTTCTATTGACCTTATTGATGAAAAACATTGGGGAACTGCACAATGATGTACTAGTTTGAATGAGTCCCTTAGCTTACAGATCCTCCAAATTCACTTTTAACTCCCGAATCTCTATTAGATCCATCCTATATGGTCGAAAGGAAACTAGTCTATCTCTTAGCACTAACTTGAATGTGAACTTGATTCCCCGCTCAATTGGTAATATGGAGACCAATTTAGAAAATAAATCCTAAAATAAATCCACCTCTGAAGGAAGAGTATTCTACTGTGACTCACCATCATCCAAAATAAGTATTTCTAACTGGGTTGTGATACAATCCAATTTGTACCGAGTTGGTCAAGCACGATCAATTTAAATATTCCATTCACCACGATGAATGCAGCTATCTCCTTTAGAAGATAATAAGGTAACTCTCCTTTGATAATAGTTGATGCAATTCTGGTATAGAACTAGCTAATCAATACCCATAATCAAATCGAATACAGTCATTTCTAACCCAACCATATCCCAAAGGAACTAATAACCACCAATTTTAAGAGAGTATTCCTTATAGCATTAGATACCCTCTTTTTTTACTTATAGTAGTGTGTTGATGGTCATAAAACCATCCAATATTTCCACAACCATTACCAATCTAATGAATAATTGATCATATATAAATGAATATGATTCTATAATATCAAACAAAACACATTAAAGGGTATATGACACAATAATCATACCTCTGACTATTGAAGGGAATACATACTGACCGGTAGGAGTAGACTGCATCATGTGCAATTGAATTTCCCCTCTACCCTGGGCTTCATCCCGACCCCCCTATGATGATCCCTCTTACTGATACTATTGCTCCTGTATTGGGGTACATCACCCTCTACCATGTCTTGTGTGTTTGGTGGAACTCCAGCTACCTATCTTCTGGGGGTTATCTGAGTTAATACTAGACTCTGGTGTCTAACATGATCCTCTTACACCAATAAGATGATGAGTGATCCTATATAATTTCTACAGATGACCCATCTCACTACAAGCTTGACAAAATACTATAGGGAAATGACACTAAAATAAATTATGTCATCCCTCCCACACTGAAATCATTACACCTGACCATAGTCCTAAGATAATGGTCCAATCCCCTAACTCATCTACCTACCATTTCCTTAGTAGAAACTATCATAGTAGTGTTTATTTTTGGTTGAAGCAGAACTCTCTGACTGCTCGAACTGCCTACTCGCCACTCAGGGTCTCCTTTAGCTTCCCTTTGGTGATGAGAGCCTGATTCATCAAGTTAGAGAATTTTCTTAAGATAAATACATTCACATGTGATATGATCTTATAATGGGGACCATCCTAGAAGTGCTTCACCTTGGAAATATCATCTCCTACCAATTAAGGCGAAAAAAATTTCAGGTTGGTAAAAATTATAACATAGTCTATCACATACATGATCTGTAATTTTTGGTGAATAAACTATCAATACCTTTCACCCATAAACATATTTGGATAGAAGTGACTCAAAAATTTCTCCTCAAAGCATTTTCAGGTTAGGTCATCATGATTTCCATCCTATACAACGATGTCCCACAAACTCTTGGATAATCCTCATAGAATATAAGAAGCAAAATTCACCATCACCTCCATGAGTTTCATTAGGTGAACAAAGATTTTTTGGATAGAACCAATCTAAAACTCTTACACTTGAGGACCTCCCTCCCTAGAAAACATGCGTGTGTGTTATAGCTGGAACTCCTTTATCACATTAAACATATAAGGAAAGACCTGATTATTCTCCCTCTCCATGGTTCTAAAGAACCTTAGAAAACTATCATGAAATGGTTATCCATTAGATTATTTAAAGTAAGAAGAGCTTCCTGACGTACAATATGAAGAAAAAACAGAGGCATCTCTCTACAAGGATCAATAAACTCCTTAGGTCACAGGGCACAAAACAGATTAATCCCATAAAGGAAAGAGGCAACCAATTACCACAGATACAAGGTCACTTTAGAACTTGTCTTAATAAGTGAATTAATCTTATTTAAATAAAAAAAATTTATCCCCTTTTATAAGACATGCCAATAAGTTTAATGCACAATTTATCATAGTGGACATTTCTTATATAGTTGATATATTCCTAGCATAAGAAATTTTCATTAATATATATCCCTACATGCCTACTGTGATGAAATAAAACACACCTTGAACCATACCAATCCATAAGTAAAATATCATAAATCAGTAACATCACATAATATGTGTGTTACCTAAGGTGAAAGAACATCATGAATGTAACAAGATAACCTCAAGAACACAATCCTATCCCCAAGAACATGGGTTTCCTCCCACACATGGGTTATCTACTCCCATGCATGAGCTCATTACCAATCCCTAACATATCCTATTCTTCTACCTACCCTATCCAAATAGTAAAGAAAAAGAAAATAAACCGCCTTTGATACCACTTTTTAACATCCTCGACTAGGTTCTTTCTATATGTGATTGAGTTAGGTTATTACATGACCACAAAAATGCCTCCCAATACACCAAAGTCTTCCAACTAGCAGTAATTGTCTGATGGATATAGTGGAGAGACTATACTCTCTGGAACAGAGCATCAAATCACAATGAAAATAAGAAAAATAAATTTAACATACAACTCAAGTCTATAGACATGAAAGTTTCAAATAATCCAAATATAATAAATCATGAAATGTCAAATTGAATGTAATACTAAGTGTCCTACTGAAGGTCATACAATAAAATAACCAAAAGAATGAATACAAATAAAGAATCTTGAATTGGTCTCGAATCCCATACTCATCCCCAACTCCAAGATCCATCCCCAATAAGAAAAATAAAAGTCATGTGTAGGCACAATTTCCCTTTTCCAAACCTATATCTATAAAGTCTTCCCAAGTACCAATAGAATTCCCAAATAGGCTATGAGTAAAACTCAATATTCCACCACCAATAATGTTTAAAAAAATCCAGTCAGAGTAATAGTTCACACAACAATATGATAAACAGGTTATATAATATAAATCCAAAGAAAAAACCCAAAAAACCCTTAGAACCTCAGGCTCCAGGTTGATACCTGGGTCAGCCATACCTTCTTCAACTTTATGATGTAATTCTCCACCCATATGTGTGTTATCATGCCTAGGATTTATCACCCATATCGTGTATCAATATACCTAGTGCAAATTCCAATTCTGGGGCCACTTGCATGTTCCCAAGGTGCATTACCCATGTCAAAGGAAAATTTCTCATTCCATGTGTCAATGATCTCTATAAAAATTCCCATTATAGTGATGATTACATGTTTCCAAGGAGTATTACCCATACCAAGGGATAAGTACCCATTATATGCATCAATTAACCACGAATCTTTTCCTCAGGCATCAAGTAACTAGGTATCAAGTATAAGCAAGAGTCAAATGCATACCAAAACACCAAAACATTCTAACATGTTAACACATGATACATTTTTTGAATCAATCCAATTACCAATTATTATGTTATTTATTCCATTATTCCAAGTCCCAATTTCAAGTCAAAAATGCCAATATTCCAACATTACAATATTCAATTTACTAAATTTATGTCAATCATCCAATTACATGATATGTTACTAATTATTATAATAATTGTAACAATTAGAATTCACATTTCATTTATGTCTTATTACCATCTCATATGTCAATCCAAATGGTCCATATAAGACACACCCATTAACCATCATCCCTAATTTGGTTATAAGTATAAAAATAAGAGGATTCAAGAAAAAACGACGGTTTCTAGTTATAAGAGGCCACAAACACAATGTAATAGCATGTACACACATATTACACATACTATTAATGAAAGGTAGACCTTAGAGAGTTTCTTAAACCACCCACATGTTGGGTCAAAATTCTCTTATTGACTTTTTCATTCCTTTTATTTTTGAAATTATAAACTCTTTCTTAAATACACAATATCTTACTCTTTTATGATCAAAGTATTTTTAAAATATTTTTATAGAAAACATATATACCATACTTTGAAATAGTTTTAAATTATTTGATAAAATAGAACAACATTGACCATTACGATTATCATTATCAGTATGGAACCGAGAATAATAAAATTGACTAAAACCGATAACAATCGAATTCATATCTAGAAAAATTCACCATAATGACATATGTAAGGAAATATATAAAATTAAATTTTGTTTTAATCCTAAATACCAAAAACTATTTTATCGTATTGGAATATTTTACTCTTAAACACTATGATGGTGTATTGTCAAAATGATGTCATGCATTCTGTTAGAATATGAGTAAACAAAACGATGTTATTCATTCAATTATAATATGACTATTGAGGTGCCAGGTGTCCAAGTAATTTTGAAAACCATGGAGAAAATATGATCGTTGGAGATCAAGATGACTTTTGGAAGGATTACCTATAAATACCAGGTCATTTTAAGATTTCAAGAGTAGAAATAGACTCACATAGAGAAACTATTATAATTTTTCTGCTATGCGAAAGCTATGAAGTTTACAAGATTAAACTTCCTGTTCCTTGTACCTATAATCTTTTAGAGTTTTTAATTTCTTTGTGTGTCTGATTTTTGTGATTATGATCGGGGGATTTCAAGGCTGGGAAGAAAAAGGTGCCGATCACCATATTTATTGAGGGCTTTCAGGGATAGGAAGACATAGCTAATCATCATATCGAGGGCTACCGGGGATAGGCAGATAGAGAAAATCCGATCATCGTATTAAGGGATCATGAGGATAATGAGACAAACCAATCTTCATATTGAGGTATTACCCTAATAATGGTAATTCATAATTTATTTTAAGTATAAAACAAGGGGATTTTATCTAATTCATTTGATACCCTTCTCTTTAGGTTAAAATAATTGTATTCATTTACTTTTTTTATTACAAGAATTTTATTTATGTTGCATTTAAATATAAAGTGATACTTTTACATTCACATTTCTATTTGTAATTTTTTTATCATAATAGATTTAATTATGATACAATTGTTTTACTCTGAATACGATTATATATTCTTTAAGATAGAATTAATACATTTTGTATTACTCTGATTTATCGTAACCATTGTGATTGCGATTATTTATGTATTTACTCTGATTAAATCATTTTTTGCTGTGAATATGATTAAACTATAATTACTTTTCCACCATTTATTGATTAAAATTATATATTCTATTAAGATAGAATCAATTCATCGTTACTACATGTGGATTACATATCAAAATCAACTTGATTATGATATTCTTTTCATCAGACCCAAGGGCCAAGTCCAACCACTGTTTAAATACATAATAGGTTTTGTGAATATGATTTGTTTAATATTATTAAACAAAGTTTCTTTTAAGATTAAAAATGAATGTTTTTAAACTTATAATTCACCATCTCTTGTATTTATCCATATTCATATACATTTCAATCCTGCAATTGGTATTATAGCCAAGTCTCTATTTTACTGATACTCACATTTAGTATCAAAGGGGGATTCCACTAAACAAATACTTATCGATTATTTTATTTCTTTACTATTGCAAGTTAGTATTATTTTTTTTATAAACTTTTTTTATAAACATTTTCTACACTAACATGTATTGTGGAAAAGATTTTGTTTGTATCCTTTTTTAAAATATTACATGACTAAATGTTGGATCTATAGATAATCTAAATCCTATTAGACCACCAATGTTTGATGGCAATGATTATAAATAATGGATAGAAAAAATGAAGACTTTTGTGATCAATATAGGAATAGATAATTTTTTTATGTTTATTGGTGATTATAAAATTTCCGATAAAGAAGTTAGATATTTTACAATTTAAGAATAAAAAGAGTATCGGCTGAATTATAAGGTAAGGAATACCTTGTTTCTTTCCATGAAAATAAATATATATAGTCATATTTCTTCTTGTAAATAAAATAATAGTACTTAAAAGAAGTTATAAATTACTCATTTTGGAACTTCAAAAGTTTTTGAAACCAGAGGAGAAATGCTTAGAGCCGATTATCAAGCATTTGAATTTCCTTATGGTGAACCTATTGTAAAGGTACAACAAAAGTTCATGAAAATTGTTAATAGTTTACAAGCTATGGGTGAAAAATGATTATAGGATGAAATCATTTCTGAAAATATTATTGATATCATGAACAATGAGGTGGAATCAAAGAGAACAAATGTTGATGAATCTAGGAATATTACAAATCTCACTCTTGATGATTTATTTGTAACTATTTTATTGTATAGGGGTAGACTAAAAAGAGATGGTGATAAATAAAATAAAAAGAATGGAGGAGTTTCTTTTACTACAACTTCAAATTCAATAAAATCTCAAACTCTTGAGAAGGTTGTTAAATCAACAAAGAAAAAGGTTATTGTTCAATCCAATTCAAGTGATTCAGAAAATTATGAGAATGAGTTAGTTAATCTTTCTCGAAGGATGAAAAATATTTTTGGTAAAAAGGGTTTTTCAGTATCGTTATAATAAAAGTAATAAGGAAAGGAATGATAATAAATATTTTGAATATACCTGTTACGAATGTAAGAGAGTTGGACACATAAGAACCGATTATCCAAAGCTCAAAAGAAAATATATAATGGAAAATAATTCTGATAGAAATAAAAAAAATCATTACAAGTCAAAAGAAATTTTTTTTGAAAGTTAACGACACTTGGAGTGCAAGTGGAGGATATTATTTAGAAAATTCCTCAGATAATGTAAGTCCAGATCAAAGGAATATTGGTCTTCTTGAAAGAGTACCTATTACAAATCAATGTTTTATAGACAAGGTAAACACAAGTGATTCTTTAACTAATATTTATTTAAGTAAAAATTATCCTAATGAGAATAATTCCTTATCTCTGGATGAAGAATACTCCTTATTTCGTGATGATAATACTTTAGCTTTTTATGAAGAAGTTTTTATCTTTACAAAACTTTTAGAAAACAAAAATTGTAAAGTGTGTAAATTTTTTGACAAGGACAATTAAAAATTTGCAAAAGATGATTCAAGAATTGATGTTTTAAAAAATGAAATATAGGATCTATCATAAGATCTTGATAAATCTAATTCTTAAAAGGACACTATTTCTAAATATTTAGAAAAAGAAATTTTTAAAAAGGATAGTTTGAAAACAAGTTATGAGAAACTCAATTTGAAAACTAATATTGATGTGGATAAGAATTTAGTTATAAAAATAAAGACTAAATTTTTTCACTAAATAAACTTTTATCAAACTTTACTACTGGTAAAGAAGGTTTTAATAAAATGTATAAACAACTCCGACCACATGGTACTAGTTCAGAAATGGGATATACCCATAGAAAACCCATTTTTAGTAAAAAATTCTTTGTTCCTGAAAATACCCCCTTTTGCACAAAATTTCAAAGTAGAGGACACTGGGAAAAGAATTGTTCCCTTAAAAAAATTAAATCTTTAGGTTTCCAAAAAAGACTATTTTTTCAAACAAATGTGGATTCCAAAAATTTTACTTGCTGACTATTTCAGACCCAGGAAAGTTTGGGTTATGAAATCCTAATTGTTTTATTTTCAAGAAAATAGAGTTCCAAAAACAAGAATACATGGTACATATATAGTGGGTGTTCCAGACATATGACTAGATACAAATATTTATTTGAAAATATTATCAATATGAAAGTGTAAAAGTTACCTTTGGAGATAATTCTCAAGAATAAATTATTGGTATATGTAATATTATTATTCTTGGAAAATATTTAATTTCAAATGTTTTATTTGTTAAAGGTCTTAAGAACAAATTTATAATCATAATTCAATTGTGTGATGAAGGTTACATTGTAAATTTCAGTAACGATAAATGTATAGTACATAATTACAAGGATGAATTTATTCTTTCTACCCATCAGCATGAAAATGTATATACACTAAACTTATAAGACCTTAGAAGCCAAGAATTACCTTACCTCAGTAAAATGGAAGATCAATATTTTTTATGGCATAAAAGGTTAGAAAACTATAACCTTATAAACTTAGGTAAGTTAACTAAGAAAATACATATTAAAGATTTACTAGAGATTAGATTTGATTCTTCAAAGGTTTGAAACCCTTGTCAATATGGTAAGAAAAATAAGTCAAGTTTTAAATCTATTGGTGAAGTCTCAAATTCTGATGCTTTACAGTTAGTGCACACAAATTTATTTGGTTCTACACAAACTGGGAGTATTGGAGGCAAGTACTATGTATTTTTTTAGTTGATGATTACACTGGATACACATGGGTTTATTTTTTAGGAAAAAAATATGAAGCCTTTTTTTTGAAACTTTTGTAGACAAAGTAAAAAATGAGAAAAACCTTCCATTGATAACTACATGCAGTGATTATGGTGGAGGATTTTTAAATTCATATTTTGAAACTTTTTGTAGTAAGAAAGGCATTACACATGACTTCTCAGCCTCTAAAACTCCTCATCAAAATGGTGTTGTTGAAAGAAGAAATCATATTATTTAAGAAATAACAACCATGGTGAGTTAATAATCAATTGCTAAATACTTTTGGGATGATGTATTTAGTATTGTTTTCTATACTATAAATAGAGTTTTAATTCGACCCTTTATTAATAAAAATCCTTATGAGTTGTGGAAAAGATGAATACCAAAAGTTTCATACTTTAGAGTATTTGGATGCAAATTATTCAGCCTGAATATGAAAGATAACTTACAAAAATTCACACCCAAATCCAATGAAGGTATATTCTCAGGTTATCGCACTAATTCTAAGGAATATAGTGTTTTTAATAAAAATTCTTTTACTGATGAGGAAAAAGTACATATTAAATTTGAAAAAACCGATCCTTTTTTTAAACAAACCTAACAAACATCCTCACATGTGTTTTTCAAAACTGATTCTAAAACTTTGATAGAAGATTCTTATTTTAAGTAAAATACTTGAAAAATTGTTTCTGAAGTATTTAATCAAGAATAATTTCTTCCTTATGTTAATGAATATACCTTACAAAATCCAAGTCAATTATTTTTTAGGAACTATCCTAGTGATAACATCATTGGAGATGTTAATCAACCAGTTAGGACTAGAATTTCTTTGACAAATGAAATATAAATACTCACTTTTCTTTCCCAATTTGAACCTAAAAATATTAATGAGGCTTTAGGTTATTATGATCAGATAAAATCAATGCAAGACAAGATAAATGAATTTTAAAGGAATAAAGTCTGGACATTGGTTAAAATACCTAAAGAAACTTCATTAATTGGAGTAAAATGGGTTTTTAGAAACTAATGTAATGAAAACAGAATTATCATTAGAAATAAAGAAATAATTATTACTAAAGTTTATAATTAATAAGAGGGAATTTATTATGAATAAACCTATGCATCAGTAGCTAGAATTGAATCTATTCATATTCTATTAGACTTTCTAGTATTCTTTAATTTCAATTTTTTTCAAATGGTTGTAAAGTGTGATTTCCTTAATGGATATGTACAAGAAGAAGTTTTTGTTAAAAAAAATACTGGTTTTAAAGATACAAAACTCATGAATATGTTTATAAATATACCAAATATTTATATGGACTTAAACAAGACCATAGAGCCTGATTTGATAGATTAAAAAGATTTTTGTTACAAAATAATTATGTAAAGGGAACTTCTGATCCAACTCTTTTTAAAAATAAAGTAAACAAAAACATTATGATTGTTAAAATTTATGTTGATGACATTATATTTAGATCAACTCAATAATCCTTAATAGATTTTTTTGAGAATCCTATGAAATCTTTGTTTGAAATGAGTATGATGGGTGAGTTAATATTTTTATTAGTTTTCAAATCTCCCAAAAACTAGAAGGTACTTATATATCTCAACATAATTATATCAAAGATCTTCTTACCTTTGAGAAAGAGAATCCTTGGGAGTGGCCTTTTCGAACCCTCCACACCCAAGAACCCCCTTCCCATGAAGAGGTCATTCGGAGAATCCCCAATCGGGAATGATCCATTTACATCCGAGATGACAGAGTTTCCCATGGGGTAACACCTCGATCAATGATGGTTCAACACAGAAATCCATCTTCTAGGTGAAGTTCACCCATTCTACCCACCCGGTGAGACACTGGGTGACCTGGAAAGATGAGTGGTACATGGGAGGTGCAAAATTCCCCAAGAGTGGGCTCCCAGAAATCATTTATCTTCTTAAAAAGTATGGATATGAAAATACTAAAAGTATAAATCCAATCGATACCTCAAATACACTTGATATTGATTAATCTGAGCAGCCAACTGATCAAATAAATTTCATAGGTATGATAGGAAGCCTACTATACCTAACATCTATTCATCTAGAATTAATGTTTTCTATATTCTTATGTGCACAATATCAATATAATCTAAGGGAATCCCATTTAAATGTAGTGAAATGAATTTTGTGTTATCTAATGGGAACTATAGATTTAGGAATTTTCTATTATTCAGGAAATGATTTTGAATTAATTTTTTTTGGATGATGACTTTGGTGGTTGTAAAATGGATAGAAAAAGTAATTCCAAAACATGTTATTTCTTAGGAGATTTATTATTTTTTGGTCTTGTAAGAAACAAAAATCAGTATCACTTTCCACTGCTAAATCCGAATATGTGGTAGCTGGAAGTTGTTGTGCTCAAATGTTGTGGATGCAACACACACTCACAGACTATGGCTTGTGTTTTACTAGAAATAAAATACTATGTGATAACACTAGTGCCATTACCTTAATAAAAAACTCTGCACATCACTATCATGAAAAAAACATAGTTATTAGGCATTACTTTCTTAGGTATCACACACAAAAAGAAGATACCATTTTTTAATTCATCGGAACATAAGAACAACTTGCTGATATTTTTACAAAACCATTACCTTCCAATATATTTGAATAAATTAAAAAAAAGTTAAGAATGATCACTATAAAGTAATAATTCATATCTAATTATTTTTTAAACCATCTCCTCACATTAATTTACTCCTTTTTATAGGGGTAGTATATATGATTGCTGTTTTATAAAACTTTTAGTTTTTCAATTTTTTAGTTTTCAATTTTTTTTTGTAATGAGTCTTTTAGATTTGAGTTTAATCCGAATCATATTTGAAAAAATTTCATTATCAAATTCTCATAATCAGATTATTTTTCATAATTAGATTTTTAGAATTGGGTTTTCCATTATTTTTTTTCATAATAAAAAATACCACATTCAACTATTTTAATTCTTTTAATTTTTTTTAATAATGGTAATCTATTAAAACAAAGAAGAAAAAATTATCATATAAATGATTTTACTCCTATATACATTCTTCTTTCTTTTATGATTTTATACTATTCCATTACAATTAGTTTCATACTTGTTTGTTGTTATTATAATTTTTTTCATTTTTTTGTTTTATAAATTATTTTTCATCATATTCACCCAAATATAATAAAAATTATTTGTAAAATTTTTCATATTCACCCAATATAATCAAATTTTTTCTTAAAAAAACCTCAAGAGTTTACATTAAAAAAATCCTTCTTTGAGAAATATCACAATCGTTAGATCAAAGGGATCAAATCACAAATGTCAAATCTATTTGGAATTTGATCCATCATATTAAAGTGCCTATATAAAGGGAACCCCCTCCCATATACCATATTAATTTTCTCACATTTTTTCCATGAAGCACTGTTTTCCTTAAATCTCCAAGTCCTATTTCTTTCTTTATGTCATAATCTTCTAAATCCATCCCAAATACGCTGACCTTAACAAATGATTACAACAAGTGGTTTGTCTTTCACGAAAGGTTATTAACAAGATCATTTTATGAGAAGTGTGATTCATATTTGAGAAGGATGATTGAGTTTCAAGGTTGGTAATCTTTATGTATAGAATAATCTGATCCCAATTATGATTTGATTTATTTATATTTGGTTAGAAAATTTTATGATTCTGTAAGTTTCTTTAAAGAAGATGGAAAGGAAATTTTTTCCTTTTGAATTTATGAAAAATATTTCAAAATGACTCCCAAAGATGCCACTGGTTTACTTTATGTTTTAGATGAAGGGGATTCATTTTTACCATATCATAAGTTATTGGATACAAAAGGAACTTTTGTAAGAGAAATATATGAGAATTCATTGTTTATTAAAGAACCATATGAATATCTAAGAAAATCCACTCATTTAATTCTAGATCATAGAGTGTTAGCCGTTTGGATGCAAGGATTTATCATTCTGAGAAAGGGTGATGAGATACTCTTATAGTATTTGATATTATCATTTTGGACTACCTTGTAAACATGAGGAAGATTAATCTTGATGGATTTATTCTTTTTAATTTTAATAATATTAAGTCCAAATTGATCAAATATCATATTATTATGTTTCCCGAATTGATTAGTAAGATGATTGAAAGGAGAATGAGGAATTTCAATATTGAAATAAAGTCTGAATATATCAAGGAAAAGATAATGTTTTTCAATTAAGGTACAATTATAAGAATTAAGTACATTTTTAATTCAGAGTCAAAGATGTTTTTCAAAATTTCTCAAGTTTCTACATCATAGGCAGAACCTTATTTGACAAATAAAATTGAGATTTTTTTTAAGAAAAGAAAATATTATTCTCTTACTCTAATAAATGAGAAGAAACAAAATAAATACTCAAAAGAAGTTATTAATGAATGGATAAGGAAAAAGGCCGAAAGAAAAGAAGGAAAACCTCAAATTGGACTTGACCTAGCTGAAGCCTTTGATATAAGGTTACACGGTGAAGAAGTTTTAGAAAATGAAACAAGGAAAAGAAGTTAAAGAAGAAACATCAAAGTGAATCCTTGGTTTAAAAATTGATGAAAGGAGTAGAATATTCTTCTACGAAAGTTGTCTAACCTCCTGGTGTTGATTTGGAATTTCAAGAATTGGAAGTTGTCAATACTGATGTTCCCTCTACTATTGATAAGGGAAAAGTTATTTTTGTTGATAATGAATCAATTCCTCTTGGGAAAGCTAACTTGAGATCAGATTCATACCTTCATAAGCTTTTTAAAGAAGGTACTGAAGTAATTAAAGAAGAATATAGTATAAAAAAAGAAATAAAAGAGTATATAGATGAAAAAGGAGAAGAAGAAAGAGAATAAGAATAATAAGAAATTGAAGTCAGGGAAGTGGATGGAAATCAAGAGAAACTAAAATTCAAAGAAAAAGAGGATGAGAAAAAATCCGACAAGTTTTCTATAAGGATTTCTCAATCCTCATCAAAATAATTATCTTCTTTAGTAAATCTTAATGATGAGTTATTCAGTCAATAAAAAATCCTCCACCATTTTATGAAATTGTATCTTCATCCAATAGGGATGAACACAATAAAAACTTAAAGGCTAAATAAAGTAAAAAGTTTGTTATTGATGCTATTGAAATTTTTTAGGAAAACAATGCTGATCAAAGAATGGAGAAATTAGGTCCAAATAAAGTAAAAAATAAAGTATCTAAAGAATATATTGGAACCAGTAAAAGAAACTTTCAATTAGAATTATAATCTTTGAATACAATAACATATCAAGGTCTTGATTATATCTATCACACTTTTAACATATTGTAAAAAAAAATTCCTTATTTTACAAGTTTGAAAAAAATTTATTTGGTTTTTGAGAACCAATATAAAGTTTTGGATTCAGTGAAACCTCTAATAGTAAGGATAATAAGGTTGTAATAAGATTTCAATGTGTTTAAATAAAGTATTCAATCTCATAGAAAGAGTTGTAATAAAGTTATGAAATGGTCGTGAGGTATTGATGAAGACCTCAAGATTAATGATTAAAATTTTGGATAATTAAAGAAATATTTGGATGAAAATGATATTTATTTTAGAATTCTTACAAGGGATATGGCCAATAGGGTCAAATATCTTGAAACCTTCAAAAGAACATCTGAGAAGCAGACTTCGGATATCTTAGATTTACAGGAAAGAATAACTTTTCTTATCAATGTTATTTATAGATTCAAAATCTAGAGAGATGAAATTATTTATTTGAATAATCATAGTGGAGTTTTATCTTAAAAAATAAATCTTAGGAAGATCATAATAATATTTTGGAAGAAAAAATTCAATCTCAGGAATAAAATATGAAGAAACAAGATGAAAGAATTCAGATCCATGAGGAATGGGTAAATGATCTTGAAAATAAAAAAAATTATTAGGAAGGTTTGTTGGAAAATGTTAAAGAAGTCAAGAAATATTTTAAGAAGTTGAAGATAATGGTCAGATTTTTAATGTTGAAGAAATATTTATTTTCAAAAAAACCTTGTTTTATTTTTTTATTTGAATTATCAATGAAATACTTTTTCATCAATATATAATTTTTTTTAATGTCTTCCAATTATTATTGGTTGAATTTTATTTCACTCGTTTTAGATGATCAAGTAATTTATATTTTATGTTTCATATAATAGTTTCTCTAACACTTTTCAGGTACTTCAATAATTTTCTATATTCCTTTTTAAAAATCACAAATGGGAAGAAATTTATACAAATTTGGATAAATCTATAGTAAGGGGGAGATTATTTAGGAAAGGGGGAGATTTTTTTTTAAAAGAAGATAATACGATCCTTATGGGATTCTTATCCTAAGGGGGAGTTAGTCGTATTCACTATTGTATTCAGATGAGTTATTAAATCAGGGGGAGATGAGTATAAATTTTAATTCTAAATAAGTATGTTCCTAAAAATAATTTTGGACTTAATATTTTCAAATTTATTTTCTATTTAGGTCTGGTGGTATGTTCTTTCCAAAAAATGTGATATTGTTGAGTCAAAAGTCGCTTTTTGACTTTTATATTCCCTTTATTTTAGAAATCACAAAATCTTTATAAAATACCTAATATCTAACTTTTTTATGATCAAAGCATTTTTATAATATTTTTATAGAAAACATATATATCATACTTTTAAATAGTTTTAAAGTTTTCAAAAAAAAAAACAACAATGACTATTATGATTATCATTATTAGCTTAGAAATGAGAATAATTGACTGAAACAGATAACAATCAGATTCTTATCCATACAATTCATTGTAATGACATATGTAAGGAAATCCATTGGATTGAATTTTTTATTAATTATAAATACAGAAAAATGTTTTATCGTATTGGAATATTTTACTCTTAAACATTATAATGGTGTATTGTAAAAATTAAGTCATGTATTCTGTTATAATATGAGTAAATAAAATTATGCGGTGCATTTAGTTATAATATGACCTTTGAGGTTCCAGGTGTCCAGGTATTTATAAAAATCATAGAGAAAATATGACCATTAGAGATCAACATGACCGTTTGAAGTCTTGCCTATAAATACAAGGTCGTTTGAAGAGTTTGAGAGTATATGCAGAATTATGTAGTGACACTCTACTGATTTTGATGCTATGTGAAAGCTCTAAAGATTACAAGAGTGAACTACTTATTCCATGTACCTGTAATCTTGTAGAGTTCGTAATTTATTTTTTCATTCAATTGTTTTAATTATTATTGAGGTCTTCCAAGTTTAGGAAGATCAAGGTGTTTATTACCATATTTATTGAAGGCTTGCAGAGATATCAAGTCAAATTTGATCATCACATCGAGGGCCGATGGGGATAGACATACATATAAAATCCAATCATTGTATAGAGGGATCATGAGGATAGTGAGACAAACCAATATTCATATCAAGGGATTACCCTAGTAAGGGTAAGATAAAATTTATTTTAAGTATAAAACGGGACTTTTATCCTAAGTCATTGGATACCCTTATCTTTAGGTTAAAATAATAGTATTCATTTACTTGTTTTATTACAAGAATTTTATTTCCACTGTATTTAAATAGAAAGTGATACTTTTATATTCATATTTCTATTTATAATTTATTTATTTCAATAGCTTTAATTATGATACAATTGTTTTACTTTGAATACAATTCTATACTCTTTAAGATAGAATCAATACATTTTTTATTACTCTGATTTATCATAACCACTATGATTACAATTCTTTCTGTATTTACTATGATAATTTTTTTTCTATTGTGAATATGATTAAACTATAATTATTTTATGATTACAATTATATAAAATAACAAGATAGAATAAATTCATTATTACGACCTGTGGATTACATATCAAAATTAACTTGATTACATTATTCTTTTCATCAGACCCAAGGGCGAGGTCTAATCACTGTTTAAATACATAAGAGGTTTTGTGAATATTATTTTTTTAATATTATTTAACAAAGTTTCTTTTAAGATTAAAAATGAAAGTTTTTAAACTTACAATTCACCAACTTGTATTTAGACACATTCATACGCATTTCAATCCTACACCACCTCAAAGTAGTGAAGAATAAATCAAGCGTCCAATTTTTGGTTCTCAAGAAACCCAAAAGTCCAAAATTAACATGTATGGGTTGAAACACAGACCAAGGATCGAAGAAAAACATTGGAGAAGAAGTGGTCTATTTCCCATGAATCTCGATCAGATCTAAAATATAAGGAAATAAACCAGATATCCTCCTAAAATAGTTGGGATGACTAGATATTCCTTAAAAAACATACTAAGAATAAAATTGATCAAAAGGATGGATAAATGTTGGTTTGAAATAATGGAGAACAATTTAAAATACTAATTAAATTATTCCATTAATATTACAAGCAGAAACATAACTGTTTGGGAGATCAAATGGCCTTTTGAGCATTTCAAAATCTAAAACCCCCACAAAACATCTTTAGCCACAACATGGTACAAGACCCCAAGAAATTTTGGCCTATCCATACCCAACACCATGCTTGTTTTTTACCCTTTATGTCCATTTCACATAGGACACCCTATCCAAGACCACAACCTAGCCCCAAGACCCATCCCATTTTTGCATGGTCATAGATTCCACTATGCTCACGATGATCCTTTTAGGCCATGGTATATTGGGAAACCTTACATGAACTCCCCACACAATCCACCCTAGTCCACACCCTAGCCTGACCGTTTTGGGTAGGCTGTTTCACACAGGTAACATGGGAGAAGATTTGAACCACCACCACGACCATGGTCCTGACCATTTTTCACCATGAAAACCAAAGTCTCCACTTTATGTCACCGATCACCTCCAACTCTTCCTTTTTTAGACCATGTTAAAATATTGTTCTTATAAATAATGATTCAATATAAAATTAAATAGGTAATTACCTAGATAAAGAGTTGGTTCTTATGACTAGAAGTGGTCAAATGATGAGTATCATGTACCCATCATATGCTGAAGTGAACATCGCCGATCATGTTATAAACTATGATGATGACATAATAATATTTTTTAACTCTTATTTATTTGCGCACTCTTGATGTGTTAAACTATATTGTTGTGTATAAATTATCATGATGAAGATGGTGTTTATATTTTTAATAAATATTGTATTAGTTTATTCACTTTCACTTATATTTTATTTCTTATATGAAATATATATAAAATAAATTTAGATTTCATAAAGAACAACATAGATATATTTTATTTATATTCATCCCTAAAAGTATATGAAAATGTTGAAATGAATTTTCATGTTACTATCTTAAGGATATAATAAAACTTGATCAAATAATTTTATTATGTTCTCTAAAGTGAATGAAAATGTTTTTCATAACAAATTTATTTCACCCCCTATGTGAATATAAATATATATGATTTTATTGTAAGCTAATTTTTGAGGTGAATATGATATTTTGTGATGATTATTTCACCTTATTTGTTTGTAAGGAAAATAAAATTATAACAGCAATATAACCCCCATAATTGATTTGAGAACAAAAAATATTTAAATAGAAAAATGAATTTTATTAATTTTTATAAAATATTGTGCCCCTGAAGGATGACTTGAAAATTGTTTCTTTTAACATTATGGTGAATAATATATTGATTTTTTTCTCCTATAAGATAAATATTGAAAAAAAATTATTTATCATGTGCATATGGATTACTATAATCATATTCAATATTTCCCCTTTAATTGGATGATATTATTCTTATAGTTTATAGATGAGATGAAAAATTATATAATTTTTATAATTCAATATATTTGATGAAAATAATATTACCACCTAAAGTCTCCAAACAATGATTATTGTGATTAATTTGCGTTCATCATGAGAAATTAAACCAGGGTAAGGAATCCACAAAGATAAATCCTACAAATAAACGCTCAAGCTCAAGGGTATAAACCACATAAATGAGTAATATACAATATTCCCCTACCTTGCAAAGACGTCGCACGTCGTCGATTCACGGAAGATGAACGTCGCGATAGATGGCGTCATGAAGAACGACGTTTCGGAAAAGAGGGCGTCGTTCTTCATTGGAGGCATTGTTCATCGAAGAGAAGAACACTTCCTTTATCTACATCTCCATAGCTTTCCCAGGTTTTCTCCAACACCACAATTTCCCAACTAAAATAATATCTCTCCCTATTATTTTATTCTCACAACAAATGATTTAAGAATCAAACACTATAATTAATTAATTGGAGAATCCCCTTAATTAATTATAATGTGTTGGCAATTTAATTGGGAGGAAGGTGGAGAGTTTAACAAACATAATAAAGAGAATGATTGTCACAATAAATGCAAGGGAGTTTAAGGTGGGGTTTTAAGGGAGATGAAAGGTTGGGGCTCATGTGTGACCCACCTTACAAATATCCTCACATGGGAAGTTATGTGGGGGTGGGCCCCACCATCAACTTCCCCATGTGGGATTTAACCACCATGGTGTATAAAATTGTTCTAAACAATTTTATTTAACTTTTTAACTAATCCCCAAATTTTAACTTTCAACTCGCATAAAATGAAAATGCAGTAAAGGTTCCCTTAAGAAATTATCAGCGCTGTGAGTTCATCGGTGCCCTCAGATTTCAATTCCAAGCACCGGTTCAAAAGATAGAAAAACCCGCACGTACGTTTACTGAACGTACATGAACAAAACTTCGGAAATTGATTTCGGGCACAACGGGCCTCAGAATCAAGTTCCGTCAGAAGCCATAAACTCGTAAAATTCCAAGGTATTTAAGAAAAAAAATTTCCTTGAAATTTACGGGTCTTTACATTAATCCCACCTCAGGTATTTACGTCCCCGTAAAGCTTCAGCACACACTAGGGAAAACTGATGAGGTACTGAGCACGCATGTGAGCCTCCCGCTCCCATGTGCTCTTATAGAGGTTCCCGTGCTACTAGCGAAAGCGCACTAGAGTAATCGACCATCCTCGTAGGAACCGCTCTTGTCCATCCTCAATCTCCACCCGGACCTCCGCAAACGTCACCCCGTCATCAATGTCCAGCTCCCCATGATCGATGATGTGGGTCGGGTCGTGCACGTATCTTCTCAGCTGAGATACGTGGAAGACGTCATGCACCCGGTGCAACAGTGGTGGAAAGACCAAAAAGTAAGCCACCTTGCCTACCCTACTGAGGACCTAGAAAAGTCCACTGAACCTCGAAGATAACTTTCCACCTCAGCCACATCTCCATAGACCTTGTCGAGGTGAGACCCGTATAAAGACATGGTCGCCATCCTCGAACTCTAGAGGCCTCCGTTTCCTGTTTGGAACTGAAAAATGAAAACTCCTGATGCCACGGGGGTAAGGTTGGCCGACTCAAGAGTGATCGGCCACACCCTCCTATGCATGAATTTATCCTGTCGGCGTAAGCGTGATTATTGAGTCTCCTCCCAAAGGTATCTCCAGATGTAAGGGTCAAGTCAACGGCTTAACCGAAAACTCTAGGTCTGGGACAAGATTCATGGAAGGAAGGAATGATTCGTATCTATGTATGTTGTTACGACAGCTAGTAGACACAGACCGTACCTTAAATCATTCCTAGAGCCCTTGGGTCACACTCCTTGACCACATGCAGCTACTCTCTTCCCCTGCCCTCCTGCTCCCTGAGCCTGGCGGGGACTACAAAGGCAGGTGGTTGTAACATGTCGAAAAGTACATCACCACATGCTGCCCTCTTAGCTCTGCTTCCACGTCTGCTACCCTTGAAGATTCATCTGTCCTTAACACTTCGTCTTCTTAAAACATTTTACACACCCAAGTCTCTGAGACAGGCGTTAGTTACCTGATTTTCCACTGCTAACATTCTCTTGCTGTATCCATTCATCCAAAGATCATTCAACCACAAAGGTTCTCTCTAGCACCCTAGCATAAGTAGGAATGCATAGAGTAAAAGTGATGGCTCAGTTATCCTTTAAACTCACCTCGTTCTGAGGTCTGAGCTCTAAAGCACTGATCGTATCATAGTCATCAAATACCAAGAACAATCGGTACTCCTCGATGAATACTCATCTACCGACATGTCATCCTATCGAAGCTGTAGAAGCTAAAGGGATCTCCCAACCACCTCCTCAAGCCAGTCCTCAGCCGCCTGTGAGTCGGGATCGCCTCAGAACCTGAGGGGTATCTGATGCTGAAACACGTGTAAGGCACTAATCCTACATGTTTCATCTGCTGGTACCGTCGGTTGTAACTAATGACCAACATGCAGTGATATAGCTGGAACACTACCCAAAGGTACTATCTCGGAAAATGGTCCAATTACCGAAACCTCATCACTATATGGTCCAACATCGTGGTCACTCACTGGGAAACACCAGTAGATAAGATAACCATCTGCTCTACTAGTGTATCAACTAGGTGGAAAACTCTAGTAATCACCTCTATCCAGTCCTCTACTGCCTGGGAAATTGTCTCGCCTATAAACCTCGGAGGCCTCTGCCGCTGGAACTCGTGCAATGTGCTCAGTCGGCGTGCGCCATCCTCCAATGTGGCTGGTGGCATCTCCTTCCCAATGGGTGGTGGTGCTGCTGGTCCACCACCCGAAGGTTCCAACATAGTAAGAGGGCCCTGTACCGGAGCCTCGTCGCTCAGTGGGCTGTCATCGTGTACTCTCTCAGGAACCCTAGCTGGCTGTCTTTGTGGCGGCATCCTGATAAGGAACAAGTGCGCCACGATCAAAACAGTATACCTGGTGAGCTGACATAAAGAGACCACAAAGGAAAATCTTGAAACACACACGCAATCAGTGTTCTCGTGCACTGATTCGGAAATCAGAGGTCAGAGTCCTAGTGTATGGATACGTCAGCCGCCGTACCAACACCAGTTTTCCTAAACTGATAACCACACTCAAAACACTTAACACTATTGTTGTTTAAAGAATCAGAGTCCAAGTTCTACGGTAGAACCGAACTCCTCTGATACCAATTTGTCACGACCCGTCCTTGGGGCCCGTGCCGTGACTACCCCAGGCCCGCCATCCATAGGCCATGGGCTGGCGACTAGCACCAAAGGCGTAAATCCCAATAAAAGGGAATATATTGCCTTTATATAAGTAAAAAAATACAATAGAGTATGCAAGTGAAGTAAGCACTAAGTAAAAATGAGTACAAAAGTAAGTGCTGGAAAGTACATGGGCTAGTATACAAACCCAACTGAAAGTACAATACAACTGAGAAAGAAAATACAACAGCTGTAAAGTAAAGCAGCAACCACCGAGTCGTCCTTCGGGAATCCCACCTGAAGGGTGGGTACAGATAGTCTTGTCGGTATCTCAAGTTCGTCTTTCCGCTTCGTGTACATCCCGCCAGGTGGTCCACCTCTGGATACCGTCTAGCTCCACAAGCCTCGACCACGATCAGTACTGTCCGTTGTCTGCAACCAACACAACGTAGTGCGGGCAATGCCCATGTAGGGGTGAGTATAACGATAATCAATAGGGACCCCAAGACCCTCAAAGGTCTCCCAGAATCCACAAATGAAAATCCAGAAAGGAAAGATACAACACAAAGTATCAACCAACTCTACTTAGGTATATTCCTATACATATACGTAAGTCATCAATTACTGTTCGAATCCAACTCTCGAGCCCAAGCACAACACAATCCACACAGGAAAGCACAACCCAGTCCACACAAGAAAGAAGTCAATCACATCGATGATAAAGATTGAAGATCAAGACTCATCTCACACAGGTATACTACTCACGAAGAGGGGTGGAGATGATATATGTAACCTATGAATCATCTACCCTACCGAACCCACGTAGGATCCAAGTATAGAAGTCGTCACTATTGAACCCACGTAGGATCCTAGTATAGTAACCATCACTGTCGAACCCACGTAGGATCGAAGTACAGTCTTCATCGCTGCCGAAACCACAGAGTATCCAAGTACATTCGTCCTCGCTGCCGAAACCACGTAGGATCCAAGTACAGTTGCCATCGTTGTCGCAGTCGCGGCCAGCTCTAGGGTTCCCGCACATAGCACGCTCGATTACAGGAGGGTTTGCTCCACAACCCAAGGGGGTCAATACATCAACTGTCACTAAGTCCAGAGTTGATGTATCACAAAGTTCCGTCTCGTCAATAGAAACTCAACGCGACAGACGGCGCGTCAATCGGACGCCCGGTCTGAAAGTTATTGGCTTTTTCGTCCCAGGGGCCCAGTTGGTTTCGTATATGAACCAACCCGACTGTATCTCAACTGTACCCCGAACTCTCATGGGTTATATTAAAAGGAACTTTTTCTCAACGTGATTACCAACACCACTGACGGTTCGTCAAATGGACGTCCGGTCTGAGAGTTATTGGCTTTTCCGTTCCAGGGGCCCAGTTGGATTTCGGGTACAATCCAACCCGGCCATGCACACACCACATCTGAAATCTATTAAGAGTATGCCAAAAGGACCGTCTCATAAAGAGGAATCCAACATAGTCGACGACACGTAAATCAGAGGTCTGGTCCTTAAGTTATAAGCGTTTTCGCTCTGAGGGCCCGGTTGGTTTCGATTTCGAACCAACCCGGTCATACTTCAAATAACACCGGTCACACCATTGTGATCCATACCGAAAAACACATGAGATGGAATACCCATTGATCCAAAACGGAAAGCCGGTGAAAAAGTTACATTTCACCACAACACGTGCGAACCGGGCCTCGTGGGGCCTGCGCCTCGACCTCGACTTAAATATCCAAAATTGGTCTTGAAATATCCGTCTTAATTCCAGGGTTGCAACGTCGCAGACGGTTCATCATTCCGACACCGTATGAGAGAGATATGTCAGATACAAGATTCCATAATAATAATAATAATAATAATATTATTCGGTGTTTCGTGGACCCGGGACACGAACAGAATTTCATACCCAATATTAGACTTGAATCGACCTTCTTAAAGACAGAGTCACGTCTTCACTGACGACCAGTCAATCGGACGTCACATGTAGGAGTTATGGCGGGTCGAAGATTTAATAATAATATTAAATCTATTTTTTTCTGAGCGCTTCGGGTACCCGATCCAAAAACCCGAAAAAGACATCCAATATTGGACTCATAAATTCCGTCTCGAAGTCAGGGTTGCACTACCGCTGACGGTTCGTGAAACCGAGGTCGCACGAAGAAGATACTGTCAAAATACGGTTTCCCAACGAAAAATAATAATAACATTATTATATTATTATATTGTTATTTAATTTAATTCCTTAAATTATCCCATCCAATATCCACGCACCCACAATCCCTATATGAATCACTAATAGGCGCCTATCTTGCTTTTATAATTTTTATTATTATCTATATCTCATTTTATCATTATTATTTCTATCTTCTTATCATTTCTCTCTCCAATTAACTCCTCCCTTCACGATTTTGTTCTCCCATTTAGTGCCCTAACTCCAGACTTCTTCCGCACGGCCAGAACCGCCACCACCTTTGGCTACCCGTGCCGCTACGCCTCCAGCGTTCCATGTCTCTGCCCCTCAACCCAACCGCACCATCGGATACCGATCACCCGCACCACTGCTGGCCACCTTGCCTAACCTGCACCAGCCGTGACCCTCGTCGGACCCGCGCCACATAATCCTTATGACCGGCATTCCGGGTTCGATTTAACTCGTAAAAAATAGACAAAATTATATCCGTGATCTTTGGGTCGAGACCTTTACATTCATATGTCGCGCTCAACGAAACATTGATTTTCCAGCGTGCTTAATTATTTGACGATGAAGAACACGCGAAGAATGTGCGGACCATGAATAAGGAAAGATCACTGTCAAAGTGCGGATCGATAGCCGTATTAGTTTGGCCATCATTTTTGAGAATCAAGAACATGGGGAATTGAAAATTAAATATTTATCATGCTTCAATAATTTCAAATTCAATATAAACAAGAAGAAAATTAATTCAATCAATTGTTTATCGATCCGCGAATTAATTTATTTAATTCGCGTTCATCATGAGAAATTAAACCAGGGTAAGGAATCCACAAAGATAAATCCTACAAAGAAATGCTCAAGCTCGAGGGTATAAACCACATAAATGAGTAATATACAATATTCCCCTACCTCGCAAAGACTTCACACGTCATCGATTCGCGGAAGATGAACGTCGCGGTAGATGGCGTCGCGAAGAATGGTGTCGTGGAGAAGAGGGCGTCGTTCTTCGTTGGAGGCATTCTTCGTCGAAGAGAAGAACACTTCCTTTATCTACGTCTCCAGAGCTTTCCCAGGTTTTCTCCAACACCACAATTGCCCAACTAAAATAATATCTCTCCCTATTATTTTATTCTCACAACAAATGATTTAAGAATAAAACACTATAATTAATTAATTGGAGAATCCCCTTAATTAATTATAATGTGTTGGAAATTTAATTGGGAGGAAGGTGGAGAGTTTAACAAACACAATAAAGAGAATGGTTGTCATAATAAATTCAAGGGAGTTTAAGGGGGGTTTCAAGGGAGATGAAAGGTTGGGGCTCATGTGGGCCCCACCTTACAAATATCCTCACATGGGAAGTTATGTTGGGGTGGGCCCCACCATTAAATTCCCCATGTAGTATTTAACCACCTTGGTGTATAAAATTGTTTTAAACAATTTTATTTAACTTTTTAACTAATCCCTAAATTTTAAATTTCAACCCACATAAAGTGCAACTACGGTAAAGGTTCCCTTAAGCAATTATCAGCACTGTGAGTTCATCGGTGCCCTCAGATTTCAATTCCGAGCACCGGTTCAAAAGATAGAAAAACCCGCATGTACGTTTTCTGAACTTACCTGAACAAAACTTTGGAAATTGATTCCGGGCACACCGGGCCTCGGAATCAAGTACCGTCAGAAGCCACAGACTTGTGAAATTCCAAGGTATTTAATAAAATAAATTTCTTTGAAATTTCCAGGTCTTTACAAATAATGAATTATCATTCATACATCATGAAATCCAGTGAATGAATTCATCCCCCGATGTGAATGTAATTTTAGTTGTTTTATTTTTTAAGAGAATTCAATTATTCATAAAAATTTGAAATATATTTTTATATGTATTTTAATTTTTATCATGAATATTTTGAAAGTTATAAAATTTTATCAAATGATTTCTCATTCATTTTCTGAAGTGAATATTATTATTAAAATTATTATATGAATTATAATTACAGTTGAAATGAGGCTTGTGTTTTGAATCCAAGATATTCTTCCACATTGTTTCTTGCTACTATACTCACTATCATTAAAATATGCAGGGTCTCTACTTCCTAATAAATATATTTTAAAATTTTTTGAGTCAAAAGTTCCAAAGCATACAATATCCACTAATTGATAGGACTTTCCCATTATGATTATATTATGAATTCATTAACTGATGATAAACCACAATAAGTGAAAATTATAATAATAATTAAAAATATGAGTATTTTAGTTTTCATTACATACCTTGGATGTGTTAAATATAAAAAATAGAGGATCCTAAAAATCTTATATATATTGATCTTGAAGTAAAAATTTATAAAAATTATTTTTATCAAATCCTTAAAAAAACTCATGTATTTTTATTGTTAATCATAACTCTTAATGATTTAGTGTATGATCATGTAAGTGTATTCACTAGTTGTGAAAATTAATCAAAGGCTCTAGGAGAGAAAATATATTCCCATCCAGTGGTAATTTTTTTTAATAAACAATTCTTTTTTAAATTTGAACTCTCGATGAAATATATTTATCTTTAATGATATTCATAAAAATAGATATCATATAGAGACACAAAATAGATGAGGTATCAAATACCTCTATATATAACAAGCATTCATAGTAAATAGAAATTGATTCTAAATAATTTATTAAGATTTTTCTTTATACTATGTACAATTGAATCAATTATGGTAAGCTAGAAGTTTTCTAATCCCAATATAATAAATACATGACATGAGTATTTAGGTTATATATGATCAATTATAATGGAAAATATTGATACAAGTATAAATGAGCATCAATTTATTGATAAAATAGTAGACATCCATTAGCGAGAGAATGATGAATTTATTTAATAGATGTATGTTTGCTAAATTATCTCTTATAAGAGAATTATTCATTCTCATTATGTTATTATGAATTCCCCATGTATGATGATTTACCATAGTTACCTGTTATTAATTTAAATTATTCATATCATCACTAGGTATATTGGAAGTGAATTTTCAATATTTATATGAAGTATTAATTATAATATATATGGGTTCACCCACCTACCATGTGAACGATTTAAATATTTTTTGAAATATGCATATATTAAATGGTCACATATACTATTATTTGATGGTGACTATACATCACATGTTATTCATAATGATTAAAATAAATATTGATCATCATACACCATGTATAAAATGGTCAAACATAACCATTGATAAGATGGCCACAACACTTAAATGAATAATACATTTGTAAAGTGTTGAAAATGAATAAACCAATTATACAGGCCAAAAGAATTGTTGAACTAATTATATAAAATTATTTTTCATCATGAGTAAAAAGTAATATATAAAAATATCTTAAAGAGGAAAATTAATGTATCAACAATAATATATATTTTTAGATATTGTCCCTAAATTGACACTAGAACCAGATAAATTATGAGATATCATTAAATATTGTTAATGATATATTGGTTTTTTAATTCTTTCAAAACTCATTAATGAAAATGGATTTTTATAGATATTAATATCAAAATAAATAACCAAAAGGATTAAAGTAATATATGAAAATTTTAATATATAAAGTTATAGATTGGTTATAAAAACTTATAAACTTATTGAATAATGACGAAACTATTCTAGAAATATTCTTCCTTTAGATAACATTGATTATAATATCTATATATGAATCCTTTAAGGTCTCAAAATTCACAAAGTATATTAAATTTTTTAAATGTTTCATCCAATCAGAGAAATTATTTTATGCGTTGAACTAAATAAGACATATATGATATAAAAATTAAAAGGGGGAAGAATATAAATTGATGTTTTGTATAAATCAATAAATTTACATTAATCATCTATGTTTTAAATAAATTCAAAACACCTAAATATTTTTTTTAATGAAATGGAATATCTAATCATCAAATTACTTGTAATGTATTTTTATTTTAAATTAATCATCTAGAAGATGAAATATTTAATTTTGTATTGTTTTTATTTATGAAAATACCCTTAACAAATAATTAAATATATTTCTTCTAAGAGTTGTATAATTCATACATAAGGATATGATTAAGTACTAATTTATACTCAAAGGATTAAATATAAACACACATTTTAATTACCCCCCAATGATATACTAGTATATGTGCATATGAACCTTATAAATAATATGAAGTCCTATTATAATAAATTTGAAGCAAGGTAATATTATTATCCTACTCATTGATATTTAAAGGGTATAAATGATCACTTATTCTAAAATTTAGAATCAAAATTGGTTGGTTATGTCAATGATGGATATTTATTTGATCCACATAAAGCTAAATCTCAAACTGGATATTTTTTCACATATGGTGAAATTTTTATTTCATGGTATTCCATAAAAAACCATTTCTATGACTTCTAATAATCATTATGATTTGATTAAAATTCATAAAGTAAGTTGTGAATTTTTTTGATTGGGGTCATTCATTTATCACATCATAAATAATAATTGATTATACATGAGTAATGATATTCCTACCATATTATATTAGGATGATTTTTCTTGTAAAATGCAATTGAAGGGTGGGTATATCAATGGTGACAATACTAGAAATATCCAACGTAATATTCTTTTTAACTCATGAACTTAAAAATAATTATGAGATTGATATCTAGTAAATAAAATCTTTTCATAAATATATAGATTTATTTGCAAAGTAATTACTAAAAAAATTGATTTATAAAATTGGGATGTGAAGACTATAAAGTCTATCTTGATTTTATGAGGGGAAGTCAGAAATGTTTCACTCTTTTTACATTTATTGAGTCTTTTCCCATTGGGTTTTCCTAATAACGTTTTTAATAAAGTTTCATGACATGGAATTAAATTAATTTGGATACTCTTGTTTTTTCCCATAAATTTTTAGGGAAGATTATATGAGATTACATTAAATTATGAAATATAAAGGGATGCCTTAGGGAACCACCACTTTAGACCTCATTAATTGTCCTTTTGAATTCAATATTTGAAGGCTCTTAATATTTTTTTTAAGATTGTATGGATGAAATCCAAGGGAAAGTTCCATGAAATATTTATTATGTGGATTTCATAATCCCCAAAACATTATTACTTTCCATTAAAAACTCCAACCCTTCATATGATATACCATTCATTTACTCTAATTGTTATTATTCCAATTGTGGGATATGAAAGGGTGATGGGGTTTAATCTAGACTATTTATTATAACATCCATTCAAATTATATATATTTCACTACGTTATTAGATGAGAGAAACTTTATCCCTATATAATTTCTCTCTATATATTTTGACCTTTTTACATTATTTATTATGTTCATTATCATAATTGTCTATACAAACATTAAAATACATGTTTTTTCAATACTTCACTTGACCCATAATTGTTAACTTAATTATAATTTCAAAATTCCTTATTTTTTCAATTAAAATTTGATCACTTTATAAAATAATTATTATTTATTATACGAACATCATGATTCCAATATTATGATGGGTGTTTATTCTCACTAAATACTTTATATAACTGACCTTTTATATGACAAAATATTTAATTTCTATCAACACATTTTATTCTAACTATTGTATTTTAGATGGAAGATATAAATTGATTTTGATCATTGATTACAATTTCATACACCATGTATATATGTCAATGTGTTAATGGAAGAGATATTTTTTTCACTCTATATGATTTCTCTCCAACTCTTGTCAGCTTATTTTGAATTATTGTATTCATTCAGGATTTTTATTACAAATATTCAACCCCACATTCATTAAAAATATGATTTACCAATGATCGATCCCATATTTTCGATTTTAAAATTCCTTGTAGTTTCAATAAGCATTAGATCAATTTCTTAATATATTATTAACACGAGCTTCAACCATTCAAATAGGTTTATAATAAAGTGGTAGGTTATATTTTCCATTGAAAATATTATGAAACTTGATTTTATTCCTCTTGACATTTCTTAAAAAAATCTATTTTTCTTGAATTCTAGATGCTGATATGCATCTGGATGAAAATAGACTAGGTGAGATAATCAAAGTTATAAATCAAGTTTCTGCTCAAGACCTTTCCCAAGCCTTGATATTATTCTACCATTACTTCCATGAGGATTTTAATAATGAGAACTTGATTGTGAAGGATCACTATTACAAAATTGTGTGAAATGAGCACAAACCATTATCAACGCTTTTAGTAAGAACTTATAAAGTTTAAATATATTAATAATTATTAATGTTTTTATATATAATTAATAATATATAAATATTTTAAATATAATTAAGAATATTATAATAGTAAATATATATACTTTTATTTTAATATTTTCCATAATTTTTTATTATATATTTATATTTAAAAAATCTACCTAATGGCTATATGTACTTGTTGGGTTGGTTGGTACATTGTTCCTTTGACCAACTAAAATGCTGGGTTCAAATCCCATGGTATCCTAAGACACATTATATTTTACATATATTGAGTATTTATTAGTTCTTTTTAATACCAATAATGCCTCAACTTTATTAGTGTTGGTTTTAGTACTAATAAACCCTTATCTTTATCAGCTCTAAATAGGCACTGATAAAATATTCCTCTATCAACACCATCATTTTTAGAGCTGATAAAGGAACATTTATCAATGATTTTTGAGAAATAAATGATAAAGGTATTACAACCATTAAATTAACACTACCCACCACATCACTCATCATTTTTCATAAATCTCTTATAGAATTTGACCCCTGCATTTTTTTAGAATCCTTTGGATGAATTTATTGGAGTTAGTACCCTAAAAAATGAATTTATACTTTTGATTACCTATATATTAAACAACTTGAATATTAATATCCTATCACATGATGAGTTTTATTCTATAAAAAATTAACGTGATATTGTTCTTAGGGTATTTTTTGCATCAAAAGGTCATAACAGTTCCCCACTTATATGAGAACCTTGAGTTATATAAAAATATTCATAAATATATATTCTATAGCTGTATGACATCTATATGATGAGAAAATGACGATTTATAATATTAGGTGCAAGGGGATGATAATACATTGTGACTTATTCTCATTAAATTCATACTTGTTATCCCCTAAAGAGGAGATGAAGTGCCCAGATCAATGTGAATCACTGAGAGGGGGAGGGGTGAATCAGTGATCCCTTTAAATATTTTTACTAATTTAACTTTTCAATTAAACCTCTATGGATGGTTAAAGCCTCAATCCACACTTCTTTTGTCTCTCAGCCTTACGTTGAATGATGCTATAAATGTAAAGGCTCCGAACATAAGGATTTACATGGTTCAGTTCAAAGACATACTCCTTGCTGTGTTGGTTATTCGCCACAACAAAAATTCTTCACTATAATTTGGCTATTAATTATAATGGTCGATACAAAGTCCCACTCTATCTTTATGGAGTCCCACAAGAGGGTCTTTATACTGCTTCCCACAGTGTTACCAGAGTCTGACTGGCCTACTTCAAAGTCCCACTGAAGACTTCTTCTCCTCCCTGAATCTCACAGGGGTCTTTTAGCTCTCAAGTCACATGAGAAGTTTCCTTCTTTAAGTTATTCTTTGATTCACGATAGATGATCTTCTGATCTTCCCACACAGGCTTTCTGAATCACACTTACCTATGTATCTCTTTAATAATCTTCAACAACCTTTGGTAAGGTCTGTTGGCCTTGATCAATAATTCTTGATCACTTGATTTGATTAGTTCTCAGTATCAACAATGCTTAGGAAATTATTACTTCTTATGATGAAGACCCAAACTCACTTATGTGTGTGAAAATGGTGCACATAACCTCTTCAAGAATGCTAGAATAATTCTGAACAATATCATATCTGTCTGCCTTCTTGGATTCTCAAACACTGTATACTCAGATAAAAGATATTCTTTAACTTCATCTAGCTTCAGTCTCAAATATCATCTACTTCATGCATGGATTTCATGGGATCCAACACCTATTATATTTGGATATCTCAATTTCTTCTTCTTTAGTGAAATAACAGAATTCACTTAAACTTCTCCTTGTTTTCTTGGAAATAATCACATGCACTTATGTGATTATTCAAACACTAATGATCAGCTCACTTGACATCATCTGAATTTATTATGCTTCATGCATGAGTTGTAAGGCATTGCTTCTTCTTGTTTACACACGTGCACTCACAATCTTGATTCTTCCTTTTAACTGTCTTCACGTGTTCATGTGCATGCATGCACAATATTCTTATTCTCTTTTTCTTGTGTGAAAACCCAAATGGGTATAATTATTTAATCACATATACTTACTATTTATTTTTCTCAATTAATATTACACACACAATGTCTTGTTTATTTCACTCAAGTTTATGTGACAGATATGTGTTTAAAATTAAATCTTCCTTAAACCCGAATGGGTGTGATTATTTGTGCATATGGGTGACTTTTCTACTATTATCACATGTGAGTGCATGTATGCATGAACTTCTTCTTCTCTTATGAGCTACAATCATGAAAAGCCGTGGGCTACTTCAAATCTTCACAGGAAAACATGAGCCCCTGTAAACAGTTTATGTATATTATGTAGACAGGTGGGTGTTCTTGTTTTCTTCATGAAACCGAGGGGGCTCACAGGTTCTTGTTTCTTCACACAAAGGGTACGTGTGGATTGCCTTTGTAGAACCAAGATTGGTTCTTGGTTTCTATATTCTCAAGATCATAACGAGGGAGGCATACATCGGTTTTTTTCCTGTGGGATCACCTCCACAAAGCACCATGAGGGTTTAGAAAAACTAGTCGGGTGTTTGTGGATTTTCTTCACACAGAGGTGTAGTCTATTATTCTTCGTGATGACGTTTCAAGAGTGATTTTCACTTGTTTAATGACCGTGGGATCTTCTTCTTCTTCGCATATTAGGGCTACGTGAAATCTCTCTGGTACGATGCTCTGTTTCAAGAAATGAGAGATTTTATCTCAATATTTTTCAACAACAGAATGAGTTGAGGAAATCCTCATTTTATAGGTATAGGATGCATGCTTAAGTTCGCGTATCTAATAAAAAATATTGGGGATTTGAATGCCCAAGATCTATGGATTCAAAATTTGGAATCCGCGGGTCGAGGATAGGCCGATAATCATGGGATATTATTTTGAACGCTGACTAATTCATTGCAACATGATACTCACATGAATGCATTTATAAACGCATGAAAATAACCTCTTCGAACCGAATTGCATAGCCTCAGCAACTTTGTATGCTTTGGCCTCATGAAAATTCTCTATTTCATTCGCATGCTTGAAAATGAGAATGCATCCATGTGATTGTGATACCTAGACGATCATTATACATGGAGGTTCGAGCTTCAACAGTGACTGGACTGATGAGAATGGTGTTTAGCTTCATCAATGGTTTGCAGATGTCATGCGGGTGTCCAGAGGTTAAAGACAAACTTGACAGAGGAGTTTGAATGGCGGTGGATCAATCCCAAACCGCGGAGATCAGATGGATGGCCCGTATGCATGCGATCGATCTAACGTTGGACCATATATCTGCGATGTATGGGATGGTTGAGATCGCATCCACGTTTTTAAAAACTTTTCCCACATCGAAATTCACAATGGCTTTAGTGAGGTTTAAATATCAATCCGCGACATCATTCTCTCAGTATTCTCCTCTCTCCCTCCACGGTACTGCCCCATACCGTGTTCACCCTGTGGCCGCACTCTTAGCGCTCACTCTGCTCCTCGGGCGCACACCTAGCGCCCACTATACATGATATAGCGCATGGGTTGATTACCATGCACACACCTGTGGGCCTATACATGGCCCCCGTGCACACCCTGCCTCATACGGGTTGGCCTTGAGGGATTCCCTCAGGCACAGTTGACCCTTGGGTCCCACATGTTCTTGAGGATGAGGCCCTCGGCTGGCCTCCTTGGTTGGTCCCTTGTTTTTTAATGTGAGTCCATATACACTTGGTTTAAAACCAAGTGTATAGTACAAGAATAATGCATGGCCACCTTATTCATTCAAATATCATGAATGGGCACTTATTAGATTCCATACTAAGCCCTTCCTCCTTTATTATTCATCTTCAAACATAATCCTTATTTTCTTTTTGGAATAACAAATCTAATATCTCCAATATTCCTTTAATCCAATAATAGATTATGCATGGATCATTTCTTCATTCTTCATGCATTAAAGAATAATTCATGGTCTTAAATGTTGTAATGAGTGATGTGTTCTCTTTAAAACACATTTCTTCCTCATTGAGGATCAACACAAACAATCTTTTGATTTATAAACTTCATCCATTTAGATTCAATGGATGGATCATCTTTACTCCTTTCCTCATGCAATTGAGTATTTCATGGGATTATTCAATTTTTGTAACAATGTATCACCTTGATACAAGTCTTGGAACTTAAGACCAGTTCTACAATCATCAGAGTTGTTTCTTCAATCTTCATCCATGATTAAAGTGTGATCTTAAATGAATTAATAACCTCACCAATTCAATCATTGGCACAACTTCCATCATCACCTTCACATGCACATATTGAAAACCTATTGACAATTGACTCTTTATTGACAAAAAATGCAACACCATGCTCTACAATCTACCCCTTTGTATTTTGTTTTCAATATTACTTCATCACACTTTTAATGGGTCAATATGTGTGCCAATATTTTATACCCCTTATTGTCAACCAAATGCAAAGGTTTAGTGGGGTCCTTTTCAAAAACATGCTTTCCTCCCTTTGAATAATATCTTCTTGAGTATTTCTGAGAGAGAGATGGTGTCACATGGTTTAATTAGAAAAAAGCCTTTAGTAAATCACCTCTAAGTCTACTTGGGATAACCCGATGTAGAAAACAAGAGAGATATGACCAAGGTTTTCAATGCTATCTATAAACAACCATACATGTGAAATCATTGTCAGAATGTATCAACTCTTATCTGAGGGGTTAGAAATAGTCATATTTTTAAATGAAATGCTAAATCTTTCACATACTTCACCAAACATATTAAAAAGTTTAAGTGCAAGGATAATGATCCCCCTTTAATCCCATCTTGTCATCAATCAAGCACTCCCCCTTAATTGAAATGATAAATATAATTAAGACCAAGGGATGAAAGTGTGATTAGAATACCTCAGTTTCCACTTATTGAGATGATATGAATTCCAATATTTGTCATGACATAATCCTTGATATCATTTCCTTTATATTTTCTCCCCATCAAGGGGTGCACTCCCTTTTATTTTCCTTGGTGGAAAATAATCATCAGATGATCTTCAAGATATTCATATTTATAATCTTCCACTATGGAACACTTCAAGTAATTATAAAATCATGAATAATGACTCCAACTTGTAGTTATACAATTATTTTATTCAATTATCCTTTTGAGATTGAACTTTATCTTCATTTACCTATAATTTAAGCACATATATACAAAAAAAATTATAATGGAATAAGATGGAACACTTGTGATCTTCTTAATAGAATCACTAGGGCTTATAAATTTCTCTCAACCTAAGAAATCATTTACTTGCATCTCTAAAGTGTCTGGTACTCTTCACTATGATGTCTCCTATCCATTTGGCATTTTTATTTTTCATTTTCATCATGGATTATTTACTTCCATTCACCTTCAACTTGTGTGGATTTTTTGTCTTCACTTCTGTCGGTAGTAAAGTAGCTTTTACTGGTGCATGTTGTTCAATCTTCTCTATTTATACTAGTAAAATAGTTAATTTTTTTTCATGATTTCCATCCTTCTTTCACCTTACACACAGTAGTTGTGAGACACTTGGGTTGTCATGTGATGACAACATCTCATGAAATTCGAATTCTCTTTCATGTGGAATGACCTATTTTCCTATTTCCTTTTCATTATCTAGTACTCCATCTTCAGATATTTGTAGTTCTCTAACAATTTTTAATTGATTAGGCCAGATAACTAAACACTCCTTTACATTTTCTTATTTGGATATTCAACATGGCTTCTTCATTGTCTTGAAGTTACCTTTCTTAGGAAACTTATTAAGATTATCTTTAGGAATGTCTTCAGTCAATATCATCTTCTTCTAGATTGATTATCCTTTTGGTTTCAGTTTGCTTCCATTCATTTCCATGGGTTGTTTGTAGTGATTCATGGAATGAAATTTCTTTACACAATAGAAGCATTTTTCTTGGTTGAGATGACATTCTTGGAATCTAGCTTAAGCTTCTTCTTGGGAATAGTCTCTTTTACTATCTTCTTGACTTCAATGTTTTGAATATTCCTAATAAAAGACTTTTCAACTCCTTTTCCTTTATCATACCTTTGTTGTGATCTATGATTTTTATCAGCAAAAGCATGAGGAATGGTAGGAATAAACCATCACTCATCATAACTGTGACCACTTCTATTGTAATTATCACAGAAGTCTTCAAGATAATAAAATCTGTAATTGATAGATAGATTTTTCTTCATCTGTGTTTTCTTCCTTTGCTTTGTTGGATGCTTCATTTATTCACATCTACTTTCCCTAAGTGTAGGCCTTCCATAATTTTCATATGCTAAAATATTATTCTATAAATCATTAGCCTGATGCCCAAACTTCAAACAACATGAACAATATCCAACAAATCCCATTCTTTTACTTTTAGTATCAGTCTAGATAAATTTAGTGCATTTTTGTTTTTGGAATTGTCTTTCTTTCTTTGGAGCATCATTTTGGGAGTTTCTCTTCTTAATAATTCCAGTATCCGCCCTTTAAGTTTTGATGTATGTATTGAAATTTTTATCAATCCACATCTTCCCAGCTTTTGGATTTGAACCTATACTTGTAGATGAAACTACATTAGTAAAAACAAAAATAACTGGGTTATGGGATACCTTCTTCTTGGTGGATGTTTCCATTGGATTAGAGGATGATCTGATGTTCCTTTTGGAATCATATTCCATAATGAAAACTTTAGTCTAAAAATCTATTCTTTTAGCTATTTGGGAAGTTCCAGTTTGGAGTGATTGCTGATTCTTCAATTTCACCTCCAACTCTAAACACTTCATTCTGAGAGAGTTCTTCTCATCCTCAACTGATCTCAGCTTGCTTTCCCAATTCTCCTTCAGATTTATCATTTGTTCTTCATGCATATTTTTTAATTGTTGTAAATATATGTCAAGGTACTTTACCTTTTTTGCTCTATCTTCAAGTTGAGTAGCTTTTACAACCATATATACTTTGTGTAACTTTTAAAATGCATGGAAAGATTCTACAAATACCATTTCAAAGAACTATTTCTCACAAATAATTCCTGGAAAATTTTCAAGGAATTCATCATATCTGTCATTGCATATAGAAATTGTTTCTTACTTTTCCTTCAAAAGTTTTGTGAGAGTGTTGGATAGAAAAAACCTTTTTTCCAATGCCTCTTCCATGGAATTAGATTCTTCTTCTAGCTATAATTTTTTATCTTGAAGAGCACTAATTCTTGTAGCAATGTGTATTTCCAATTCTCTAGGAAATTTCTTCAAATGATATTTGAGTGCAGTCAGAAGATCAATGATTGATATATCATCATCATAGCTTGAACAAGCTTCATCATAAGAATCATAATAATAAAAAGAATTATCATATGTTGTACCTTTCAGATTACCTTTAGTAGAAGGTGTCTCCCCATTAACAGTAAGATTATTATTCATATTCCTTTCCCATTTCTTCTTTCTATTTTTTTGAGTCTTGGAAGAAATATCCATTTTAGGTTCCTCACTCATCTCCTCAAAATTTCACTTCATAAATACTACCTTGGATCTTTTGGAGGTGACCTTTGATCTGATACCAATTGATGTTCCTAGATCAGTTTGAGTCACTGATAGGGGGAGGGGTTGAATCAATGATCCCTTTAAATATTTTTACTAATTTATCTTTTCAATTAAACCTCTATGACTGGTTAAAGCCTCGATCCACTCTTCTTGTGTCTCTATGACTTTACTCGAATGATGCTATAAATGTAAAGGCTATGAACACAAGGATTTACAATGTTCGGTTCAAATACATACTCCTTTCTATATTGGTTATTCTCCCCAACACAGATTCTACTCTATAATTTAGTTAGTAATTACAATGGTCTATATAGAGTCCAAATATATCTGTCTTGAGTCCCACATGAGGTTATTTATATTTCTTTCCACAGAGTTACTAGAGTCTCACTAGTATGCTTCAGAGTCCCACTAAAGAATTCTTCTCCTCCATAAATATCACAAGGATCTTCTATCTCTCGAGTCACACGAGAATATTCCTTCTTTAAGTTCTTCTTTGATTCACTGTAGATGATCTTTTGATCTTCCCACATAGTCTTGCTGAATGAAACTTGACTGTGTATCTCTTCAAGAATCTTTAACAACCTTTGGGAAGGTCTATTGTCCTTGCTCAATAATTCTTGATCACTTTAGTTGATCAGTTATCAGTCTCAACAATGCTCAGGAAATTATTACTTCTTCTGATGAAGACCCAACCTCACTTATGTGTGTGAAAATGGTGCACACAACCTCTTCAAGAATGCTAGAATAATTCTGAACAATATCATCTCTGTCTGCCTTTTTGTATTCTCAAACACTGTATACTCAAATAAAAGATATTCTTTAAATTTTTCTATATTTAGTCTTAAATATCATCTACTTTATGCATGTATTTCATGGGATCTAATACCTCTTGTATTTGGATATCTCAATTTCATCTTTGTTAATGAAATAACTGAATGCACTTAAACTTCTCCTTGTTTTCTTGGAAAGAATCACATGCACTTATGTGATTATTTAAACACCAAGGATAAGCTCACTTGGCATAATCTGAATTTATTATGATTCATACATGAGTTTCATGGAATTTCTTCTTCTTGTTTACACACGTGCACTCACAATATTGATCCTTCCTTTTAACTGTCTTCACGTGTGCATGTGCATGCAAGCACAATATCCTTATTATCCTTTTCTTTTTGTGAAAACCCAAATGGGTATAATTCTTTAAGAACAAAAACTTCCACTTTATTTTTCTCACTTAATATCACACACACAATGTCTTGTTTATTTCACTCAAGTTTATGTGACATGTATGTGTTTAAACTTGAATCTTCTTTAAACCTGGATGAGTGTGATTCTTTGTGCATACTGGTGCCTCTTCTCTTCTTATCACATGCAAGTGCATGTATGCATGCAGTTATTCTTCTATCATGATCCACAATCATGGAAAGACATAGGCTTCTTCAAACATTCACAAGAAAACATGAACCCCTGTAAACAGTTTATGTATATTATGTAGACAGAAGGGTTTTTTTTTCTTCGTGAAACCAAGAGGGCTCACAGGTTCTTGTTTCTTGACACAAAGGGTACGTGTGGATCGCCTTCACAGAACCCAGAGTGGTTCTTGGTTTCTATATTCGCAAGTGCATAACAAGGGTGGAATGCACCGGTTGTTTGCCTATGGGATCACCTCCATGAAGCACCATGAGGGTTTAGAAAAACCAGTCGGGTGTTCGTGGATTTTCTTCACACAGAGGTGCAATATCTTCTTCTTTGTGAGGATGTTTCAAGAGTGATTTGCACTTTTTGAATGCCTGTGGGATCTTCTTATTCTTCACATAGCTGGGATGCATAGAACCTATCTGGTATGATGCTCTGTTTCAAGAAACGAGAGCTTTTCTCTCAATATTTTTCAAAAACAGAATGAGTCGAGGGACTACTCTATTTATAGGCAGAGGATATGCATGTAAGTCCATGTATCTAATAAAAAATATCAGGGATTTGAATTCCTGAGATCTATGGATTAAATTTTTTGAATCCACAGGTCAAGGATAGGCCGATAGTCATGGGATATTATTTTGAATGCTGACTTATTCATTGTAGCATGATCCTCACATGCATGTGTTTATGAACGCTTGAAAATCACATCTTCAAACCGAATGGCATGTCCTCCACAACTTTATATGCTTCGACTTTTCATAGATTCTCCATTTAATTCATATGTATACAAAGGAGAATGCATGTGTGTGATCATGATACCCAAACAATCATTATTCACAGAGGTTAGAGCTTCAACAGTGGCTGGAGTGATGAGAATGGTGTCCATATTCATCAATGGTTCGCGGATGTCATGTGGGTGTTTGGAGGTTGAAGACAACCTTAGAAGAGGATATCAGATGGCGGTGGATCAATCTTGAATCGCAGAGATTATATGGATGGCTCAGATACACGCGATCGATCGAACAGTGGACTGCATGTCTGCGATGTATCGGATGACTGAGATCACATCCACATTTTTAAAAAATTTTCCCACATCAAAACATGCCACAACTTTAGCATGGTTTAAATATCAATTCGTGACAGCAGTCACTCAGAATTATCCTCTCTCCCTCCACGGTACCACCCCGTACTGTGTTCTCCTCACAGGCGCACTCTTAGCACCCACTTTGCTCCTCGGGAGCGCACCTAGTGCCCACTATCCATGCTATAACACATGGGTTGATCACCGTGCGTGAACCAATAGGCCGATACATGGATCGCTCGCACCCCCTGCCTCATGTGGGCTGGCTTTGAGGGCTTTTGACAGGCGCGATTGACCCTCGGGCGCCGCATGTTCTTGAGGATGAGGCCCTCGGCTGGCCTCCTTGGTTGGCCCCTTATTTTTTAATGTAAGGCCATATATACTTGGTTTAAAACCAAGTGTATAGTACAATAATAATGCATGGACACCTTATTCATTAAAATCTCATGCATGGGCACTTAGTAGCTTCCACACTAATCCCTTCCTCCTTTCTTCTTCATCTTCAAACATCATTCTTATTTTCTTTTTGGAATAAAAAATCCAAGATATTAAATAATCCTTTAATCCAATAATAGATGATGCATGGATAATTTCTTCATTCCTCATGCATTGAATAATAATTAATGGTATTCAATGTTGCAATGAGTGATGTTTTCTCTTTAAAAAACATGTCATCTTCATTGACGATCATCAAAAACAATTGTCTGATTTATAAACTTCATACATTTAGATTAAATGGATGGATCATCTTTACTCCTTTCCTCATGCAATTGATTATTTCATGGACTTATTCAATTGTTGTAACAATGTATCACCTTGGTACAAGTCTTGGAACTTAAGGCCTATTCTACAATCGTCATATTTTTTCTTCAATCTTCATCTATGATTAAAGTGGGATATTCAATGAATTAATAACCTCACCACTTCAATCATTGGCACAACTTCCACCATGAACTTTGCATGCAGATATTGACAACCTATTGAAAATTGACTCCTTATTGACAACAAATGCAACACCATGCTCTACAGGAGGATATAATCCATATAGTATAAATTTCACATGTTATATGTGTCATTGGACATTCCTATCAACAATTTTTTGTTTTGGTACTTATAATTGAGATTTTTATTTGTGTATATCATGAATCATGTGCTTTAATATATTGATTAAAACCATGACAACATATGCTTCTGGCGAGGTAGGATATATTGGGTGCATCACAAATGATATGAAATTAATGGATAAATCAATAAAATATTTTCCCATACTGAGTTAATAAAAGTAGATATCTCAGGACCTTTGATTATAATATGAATTTTTTATTAATACCTTGACCATGGTGGTTTTATCGATGAGTGATTTTTAGGAAAGTCAATAAAAGATATATCATGTACATAGGTTGATGAAAAAAGTATGAAACCTGCTTGATGAGATATCCAGACAAATAGATTATATTATATAATGAGTGTTCGTAGGATATTTTTGTTGTTGCGATATTATTTTCTTTCTCTATATGTGTCTTGATCCATTTCTTGATGTTGATCTTGGACCTTAAACTAGTTAGCGTAATGCTACAAAGAAAGAGGCATAGAGGGTCACATGCTAAATGTCTCCATAAAATCATCTAAATTCAATATGAATTTAATATTAGAATAAATATTATTCTCAAGTTCCGAGGAAAAAAATTATTTAGGTTATGTTTATCACACAAATATTTTTTGAATGAATAATACAATGATAATTAATTATTTAAATAAATAGTTATTCTCCAAGATTAGATGAATGCCAAGGATTTATAGGATGAGTTAAAGGTCCAAAAATAATGATATTTAAATATATATGAATTTTGGAACATGTAAAAATAATAATAATAATAATATTATTATTATATGTGGGGTTTTACTTAGAATTAAGAGACTGGTTAAGGGCCTTTGTGAAATAGATAATTCTATGACCTAATTATATAACTTAATTTATGCCATTTCTAGGATTAAAGATTTATTGCGCAAAACATTTCTTTTTAGAGAATTATCTCAATACCTAGGGAGAAAATCTCAAGAATGCTATTAAGAATGGAGAACAACGATCCCCCTCTCCCCTATCAAGATTGAGAGGACTATATAAAATCATTTAATACTGAAAGATATTCTTATTGCAATCAATGATGAATGATGCATGTAGTTTGGTTCATCCATGCTAGAATCTAGAGATCTAATGATGTCATTATGAGTTTTGTAGAGAACGTGTGGATACCGCTTGAGGGATTTTACCCTTGGATCATTCAACGTAGAAATAGTACAATAAGAAAGGTAAAACAATTTAAAAACTAATAAATACTTGAAATAAAAGGTAATTATTATATATATATATATAATAATCAATTATAAATTACATGTGAAAAGGTCCTCTCTCAAATCTTCTTGGGTTGCGTTCATCTATTTATGGGGATTAATCTGAGGAAAGTGATGAAAATTCACTATTATGAATAGGCCTAACACACTTTTGTTGCACCATGAACCTTTAAGTAGGATCAAAGTGGTCACATATTAATTTATAATCATTTATTAATAATTGATCAATTTATGCATTTAATAATTAGTTTTTCATTCCCATTTCTCATTCCTAAATATTAATGTTAAGATATCATGACCATTCGATTTCATGTGACCAAGAAAAAATGAAGAACTGTTGAAGATCCCATTTGAGGGTGCTAAGAATCCTGTCTGGATAACATAGATACATGAAGTGTGATAAAAATGTACATGCCATGTACCCATATTCACCACACCAAGATGAGTTGTGGAAAACATGGAACATTTCATGGTAGAATAATATAAGACATTATTACACATTTTGTAATGATAAAAAAAGTGGCATGTGACTTGATAGGGTTATAAAACATGCAGCTGGTGTGCACATTGTGTAACTCTACATGGTGAGGACTTATGGGAATTGTGAAAGATGTTTAGTTAAAGCACACAACATGTAATTAATTATCACCAATTATTGACTTCTAGTTGATAAATATGGTCATGTTGTGATTACACAATGTGTATATGGAATACACATCATGTAATACATAAATATAAATGTGTAAAACATATCAAGTCCCTAGGCGTGTAGTGAAGATGACCGGAGAATAGTGTACACAACGTGTAGTGTCCTGTATAGGTCATGTAACTCATACTAGTTTACAAAGTGTACACACCAAGCCAGGTTATATTATGTGGATTTATTATATGAAATAAATATTAATTATAGAATTAATACTAAACTATATGGAATATATCTAGAGTAAACGCTGTGTGATAGGGTTTTCCCATAAATTACACATTGAGTGATTTTTGGTGGGCTGTGTCGAACTAAATGCTTAAATTAATTATTTTACAAGTTATTATGCCACTACATGATACCTATGGATACCGTACACACCCTTTACTTCATGGGTATTTCTATTAGTACATACCGCATATATTTTCTATTTTTAATATAATGATAAGTGTTGTGAAGACTGCACAACTTGACTCATGAAACTACATGCCGTGTAATATCAGGACATGCTGTGTACACTATATTACATGTAAGTATATAATACACAACAAGGACCATATATAAAAAAGGTTATAAACCCTATTTTCTATAGCACATGTCGTGTTAAATTCCAGATAGAATTTAAGGCTGATCATATGGGTACACACCATGTTCCCTGTCAGTACACATTATGAATGAATTAATTTTAAATCCAATGAAATTATTTAATTTAGTTAAAATTATAGTGGATGGGAATATCTAAGATAGTTTGGATGAAAAATTAAAACAAATGAATGAATTAATTAATAAGATAATTAATTTATTAATTTGGATCATTTATCTCAATAAATAATGAATTAAAATGAATCATAGCTAGATTAAAATATGTATTCATTGCATGCATGTATGATTATGATATTGATCGACCTATGTATGTGTTAGGTTTCATTTAATTTAATTATAATTTCATGGGTTTTTATGATAATTATTATTATGTTAAAATGATAATCTATGAATTATCTCTTATACTTTATTATATACATTCTTTCATGTCCACAATTTCTTTTATAGAACCCCATCGCAGGGTTCCACTTACGGACATGTGGGTAAATATATATATATAAAGTAAGGGGCACCTAGGTGATTGGAGATGGTTCAAGATGGATTCATGGTGAAACCAACCAAGGAGATACATGGGTAAATAGGTGGAATTATATAACTTGAACCAATCCCGATTCAAGGAGTTATTATCCTAGGGTCAATGGTGAGTTTATCATCTGCATGATAAACTGACCAATAGTAAGGCTCATTATTATGAAAAATATTTATTTTATTTCTTTCTAGTGCATGGTTAATTATTTGTTTATGAGATGCATGTTTATTTCTAATCACACAAATTAAATGAATTTTCACACATTCTAAATGGAATAGAATAAATATATCAAGATTGAAACATGATTAATTAATTATATAAAATCCACATAATATTAAAAATCATGAAAAAATATAAAATAAAGAATATTTACGTATAAGATAATAACCTCTCAAGTAAATTTAAGTAAAAATATCCCTACATTTCTTGAGTTAAAATGAAACTACAGTTCAAAGTTCCACTCTTTCCCAAGTCAAGGTTATTTCAATCATTAGGGTGTTTTTATTCAAGTTTTGGGTCAACTTAATAAATTTATCAAATGAAGGTCCTGGTTGTATTGGTTTCCTCCACTAAGAGGGGGGGGGGTGAATCAGTGGAGATAAAATTTTAAAATTTATTTTAAGAAAAATAAACCTTTGTGACTTGTTAGAGTATTATTCACTCAAAATAGAAAAAATCAGCCACACAAGATTATGTAGATAATAAATATGTATAGAACACATTGTTTTTATAAGGTTTGGATCCAATGTGGAATCTTAATCATTATTGTGGCCGGTTATTCCCCCTAAATATTGATTCTTTTCATTATAATCATTAGTGAAATCCTCTTACAAGAATTCATGTGGAATCTCTCCACACATGCCAAGAGTTACACCCAATATAACAACTTCATGTTGTAGTACAAAATATTATTTCAAAAATAAATAACATCACCAAAACTAGGTTTATTCGACAATAGAAAATGAATACCTAGTTCCACAAGCCTCTAAAAACATTGAAGAAAGAATTTTCCATAAGGAAGTATTGAAATGACCTAAAAAATATTATTAGATTCAAAATAAATCTCCATAAGACATGAGATTCATCATATATTGATCTTTGAATGAGAAAAACTATGCTTTATTCTTTCATCATCCCTATATTTTTTTAACCATTCCTAATCATAAAAATATTCCACTGTGTTAATTACTGCTAAAAGTAAAATAATACATAATCATAAAATACTGATGATCTCTATAACTATGGTCAACAACCACATCTCCATCTTGGATTTAGAAACTAAAGCCTATGATTATAGAATTATTTAGAACTATGCATGTAACATCATAATAAAATCACCTCATAATACTTTAATTTTGAAAACCTGTAATAAATCAGTTTAAATGTAGCAAAGATTCTATATTGGCCCTATGAAGAACAAATAGGAATGTAGTAGCTGGCTATGTGATTCTCAATTAGCTACATCACTAATAAACTATGTTGTTCTACTCCAAAATTGTCTATGTGAATCATTTGGATATATCAATGAAAATAGCTATGCGAATTACAATAGGCTACGATGATCATTTTTCTAAATGATGTATTCAGTTACATGGATGAATCAACTATGTGATTTAATTACATAATCGAAATTACTACGTTTCTAGCCTATATATAAAAAATGGCTATGTGAATCTCACTTCACAAAATCATCGATGTGGATAATTTGGATACATGAAGCATTCAGTTACATGGATGAATTGGTTATGCGATTTTCTTATGTATAAGAAACTAATATGTGGGTCACTTACATAGTAAAAAATGGCTACATGATTCTTAGTTCCCAAAATAAGCTATGTGGACCATCCCTTTACAAATTCAGCTATGTGAATCTAGTATGCACTCAAAATCAAATAGAACCACTTCATCTGACCTCCATCCCTTATCAGAAATACTTACTTTCATCATGAAACATTCTTCCATGATATGTAATTCCATAAACACTATATCAAGCACCATCATGATTATGAGTTCCTCATGTAATTTTTTCAACAAAGAAAACATCCCAAAATCTCTAAGGACCATGGTATATTAAATAATTATCAAACTAAGCTAAAAATCCATGGGGTTCTTCAATACCCACCTTTGGATTTGTTAATAATCTTTTAGAAACCTCCTAACTTACCATACCTCAAATAAACACTTGGTCACCGACTTTACCACCACTGAGGATAATTATTTGAAAACCACTATATCAACTATGGTGGGTAACTGCCTTCACCACCTCTGAGGAGAATTATTTTAAAACTACTAAATTAACTTCAATGGTAAATTTTCTTCATTTCCCCACTACCTCCACTAATATTTCCTTATACGATTTATCATTATTAAGTGAAAATATTTAGCATCGTTAGATTAGTAACCCTCATTTAAATTATACTCCCCCATAAGCACAAACTTTTATCCCCCTTTTGAAACATAATCCAAAGGACCATGGGGGGTCTCAAAGTATAAAATGATAAAGTTTATGGGGATGAATAAATATTAAATTTCAGTCTTAACTCCAAGAAACTTTCATGTGGCATAGCTTTTGTAATGTTTTATGCAATATGTTATTTTGTGAAAATATGTATGAGTTTGATTTCACATGAATCCACATTATATTTGATTAACTGATATCGAATATCAATATGTTTAGACTAAGATTGTTGAATTTTATTTTTTGAAAGATCAACAACACTCTAATTATCACATAGAATCTTCAATGATATTTGAATATCAACCCTCAAATATGCTAGATGAACCAGTATCCAAAAAGCCTATGTAACTATATGTTAAACTGACACATACTTTGAGTCATCTATACTCAGGGTCACTAAACTCTACTTCTTACTATACCAACTGACACAACCATTACCAATGGAGAAAAATCCACAAGATTTGGATTGCTGGTCTGTATAGTCAGCTTTCCAATCCACATTAATGTAACAAAAAAAGTCTATATCTTTAATGCATCTTTAGATTAGGACATAATTCACCATGAATTTTAAATATCCTAGAACCCTTTTAATTTCAAGCATGTGTGACTCCCTCAGTTCAGTTTGATACCTTGCACACAAAGTCAGCACATATGTATTGTCTAGTCTAGACACTATGAGATACAACCAACTACCAATCATACTTATGAAAATATTTTGAATAACCTTGTTTCCTAGTTCATATTTCCTCAAATATATAAAAAACATATGGATTTAGACACCTATTTTGAGTCTTGAATTCAAAACATTCTAAAAAATTCTGTGGCATATTTTTCTTGAGAAATTAAAATATGATCTATGTTATGCTCAATCTATAAGACCAAAAAATTGTTCAATTACCCTAGAATAGAAATATAAAACTACCTTTTCATTTCTATAGAAAATTACCCACAAAATAAACTTTTATTACTATAATAAATTATGTTATACATACATACTATCTAAACAAGTGTGTCTAATAAATCCTTATATAAGTATAAGTTACTGTCAACAGTGCCTTTGGAAAACCCTATTTTTTTCGAACAATCACCAAGTTTAGAATACTGGGCCCTTAGAGATTGTACTAATTCATATAACACCTTTTTTAATATATAAACTATTCTTACATAATTTTACAGAATGAAGCCTTCATGTTGTTTAATAAATACTTCTTCTTCAAGGTCACCATTTAGAAATATAGACCTTACATACATTTGATAAACTTAATAATGCTTATGAGATGCCAATACTAAGAAAATAATTATTATCTCAAGTCTTGAAACCAGGGAAATAATATTTTCCAAGTTTATGCCTTATATTTTTTAATATCATTTTCAAATAAGTCTCTCTTTTTTCCGTATGAATTCACCTTTCTCATTTATTTTTTTCCTCAAAAACCCATTTTGTACCAACAAATTTTTAGTTTTCATACTAGAAACAAATTCCCATGTATAGTTATTCATTCATGTATTTTACCTATTAATTATGTTCAATAGAATCATCCACCATTCTAGGTTCAACCTGTGATACAAGAGTTCTTTGATTTTAAAATCTTAGTCTCCTTCCGGTCTAAACTGGCGCATTCTAATTACCAATCATGTTATCGGTGTCAACATGTTACTTTAATCTCTGAAATTGATTTTTGTTACCTCCAACACCCTATTAATTATCACTATATCACAATGAATCAGTATCGACTATTTTTGGTTTGATTTAAGTATATTTTTCATCCATTTATTTATAAATATACTCATTCTTTTAGTGAGATAATCAAAATTTTCTTAAATCTACTGACTCGTTTTTCCCATAGTTTCATCAATTTTCACATCTGAACACTCAATAATTTTATTTAATATCTTATTCTAGTATATGTATCTATTTCCACTAGACAAATATCCTATAAAGGCTCAATCATCATCATTTTCTTCAAACTTTCCCAGCCTTCTTACTTTGATTTTAATATAATAAGGACTACTAAAAACCTTGAAATATTTCATTGTAGGATGATTTTGGAACCACATATCATAGGGTGTATCATGTGTTTCAGGTCTCAATAGATATATATTTTTAATGTGCATCATGGTACACACTGCTTATCTCCATATGTATTTAGAGATATCATTCTCAGCCATCATTATTCTTCTCATTTTCACAATGCTCCTATTCTTCCTCTATGAAACACTATTCTGTTGTCATGTATATGGTGTGCTGTAATGATGATTGATTTCATGTTTTCTATTATAAGTTTCAAATGTATCACTTGTGTGTTCTCTCCCATTATTAGTTTTCAGTTCTTTGATACAAAAAACAAATCTACATTTCAACCTACATTCTATACATTTTGAACCTCCTAATAGCCTCAACCTTGTGCTTAATGAAAATAAAATTATTCATATGAGTGAATTCATCTATAGAAGTAATAAAATAAGGACAATGTCAGGCAGACTTATGTATCATGGGTCTATAGATATATGTTTTGACTAATTCTAATTTTCTTTTGGAAGTAATATCCACGTTTTTAGTCATTTGAGTTATCTTTCCATGAGGACATGTTCCATAGTTTCCATATTAATATATATTTAGTTTGGGTAAATATCTTACCACTTTAAGTTTCAAAATATCACTTAGGATTATTTTTCCAAGATTCTCAATTATTATATTCCACAACATTTTCTTATCTTTCATGCTCAAGTAACATGTATTTGAAGGATACCTAATTAAGAATAAATGTCCATTAGTTCTACCATCATGAGAAATATTTATTCCATCACTTGTGATTTTAATGATGGATGTGTTTATTTTGAATCTTACCTAATTCCCATTATCACAAAGTTAGTTAACACTCAACAAGTTGTGTTTTACTCCTTTAACATAAATAACATTATTTGATTTCAAATTATTATTCTCAATATGATCTGTTCCAATATTTTTTATTTTCAAGGAAGATTAATTACCAAATATTACTCTACCTACTTCATATTTCTCAATGTTATTTAAAATTTTAGCATCACCAGTCATGTGGGAGGATCACCCACTATTTATTATCCATGAATGTTTCTTATTTTTTACATTAAATGTGAATTTTTCCAAGCATAAAATTTCTTCATCACAAACTTGTACTGCTTTCCCTTTATCTTTGAGAGGTGAATGACTAGGTAATTTTTTCATGAATTTATAAGCTCTTTGTCCCTTTTGATCACACCTTATATGTATATCTTCAAGGAAATAAATTCTATTTTGAGATGTCAACTTGTATCTAGTTTCCACTTACATATTATTTCTTACAGTGTCTATTTCCTTCTCATTGGAGCTAATCCACCTGGATTCTTGTCTTCTCATAGGAAAAGACATGTTATACCAACAAGTATAAGATTTATGTCTCAACATTCTAAATAACACATAGTAACCCTGAAATCCATTTTTTTGAAAAACTAGAGTTATATCCCTAAGTTTTCTATCCATAATTTGACATCCAGGGAACTTCTCAGGTTTGATTTTATCTCTAATTCAAAATGTAAGTTTCATTCAATATTATTATTTCATTAGGAACTCTTATAGACAATTTCTATACATTTTTATTTGTCCATATTTGAACATAAATAATATTTAAACCTTCCTTGTTTGTGTCAATAGTTTCAGAAATAGTTTTTTCATATGAGGACTTGACAAGAAATTATTTAGCAACATTAGAGGACTATACTTTGACTTCAATAGTGATTTTGAAATCATTCTTGATCTTTTTAAGTTTTTTCTTATCTTAAAGAAATTTTTATTTTATCATTGATAATTATTCATCCTTAAAAGAGAGTATTTCTTTGATATCTTTGATTATTTTCTCATATTCTATTCTTTTCAATCTGATATTTTTAGTTTCTTATATAATAGTTTTCTACCTTTTATCTTTCTCACTTTATTCATCAACCAATTTTATATTCATTCTAAACAATATCTTTTTCTCTTTCCCAAGCATTTTCTTTTTCTTAAAACTTGCCTCAAGTTTATATTTGAGAATTAATTCATAATATATCAGTCCTAAATTATCTTAATCACCTCTAGGTGAATCAATACACCATTGAACATGAGATATAATATTTTTAAAATTTTTCTTGTGTCTCTTCATTAGAATAACCACATGAGATATGATAAACTTCCTATTCTTTTCTCATTGTATTTATTATTTTACTTATTTTAAATATATTATTTATCCCACCATCCTTTTCAGATTATTTATAATGTTTTCTTCACTTCTTTCCTTGAGTATTTTCATTATTTTAAGATTCATAATCCACTCCATTCTTATTTGGACAATTAATTTCATATCTTCCAAGACCATTGAATTTATAACATCTACCATATAATATACATTTTTTATTACTTTTAACTTTATAAAACATTTTATAAATGAATTAAATAACTATTTGATAGTCTTATTCATTCTTAAAATCACATGATTCAACAATATAAATTTTCATATTTCTTATGGATTCAAAAGCCACTTTTATTTAACTTTGTTTTTGAATGCTATAATTTTTTTATATCATAATAAATAAGAATATTATATGAATCACCAAGAGTAATATCTTCCCTATATTCTAGTACTAAAATTTAGGGTTGAAATCTCTCTATAAAATTTCTCATCAATTTTTTCATAATTACGAAACCATCAATTTTCTAACCAAATATTTGGATATTTCTCACAATTTCATCTACCTGAGTAAAGAAATAATCCAAACATTCATCTTCTACCATTTTATGCCTTTAAATTTGCTTTTATAGATCTTTATCTCTTCTTATTTTACTTTCAAGTTTCCTTTATAACTACTCTCCAACATGTCCCAGATCACTTTTTCAATTTATAGTCCCACAAATTTAGTGTATACTTTCTCTGATAATGACAGGAAAATAAAATTTTATGATTTTACATCCAATTTCATATTTCTTTTATTGAAAAAATTAGTCTCACCATAATTTGTGAATAGTGGGAATCCCACTGTCGCTGCATCATGACATTCCAAACCTAGAGATACAAGATATGGAAAAATTCGATTCTTCCAACAGTGATAATTTTTGTCATAAAATTTTGGTATACCCCTATAATTAATATATTTTATATTATAATTGGATAAAAAATTAATTTCTTAAATACTATAGAGGGAATCTTCCTCTGATACCAATTGAATTTCCTTGCAGTATTTTTCCTCCACTAATGGGGGGGGGGGTTAAATGAGTGGAGGGTATTTTTTACAATTTATTTTTAAAAAATAAAACTCCATGAACTATTAGAGTATGATCTAATAATAATATAAAAACTCAACCTCACATGATCTTGTATAAAATTAGAGAGTAAGGAATATATGGTTTTACAAGGTTTCAATCCAATATTGAATCCTATTCCTTTCCATGTCCAATTATCCCCACCAATCGTGGTTTCTTTTCATTATATCCCTAAGTGAAATAATATTACAAGAATTAATGTGGCATCCCAATACACATGTCAGGAGTCACACCTAACATCCCAAATTCATTTTTTAGTATAAAAGTTTATGAAAAAAATGAATAAGGCCACTAAATAAACCAGGTTACTTCAACAATATAAAATTAAGATCCACTTATACGAGCCTTTAAAAATATGAAAGAAAGAATTTTCCATAGTTTAGTCTTGAAATGTGCTGCACAAATATTTTCATACTCAAAATCAATCTCTTAAAGACACGTGTTTTATCTGATGTTGATCACCGAATGAAAAAACCTCTAATCCATAGTTTCCTCTTCACTCTATATTTTTAACCTCACCTAATCATAAAAATATTCCACCACATTAATTAATAAAATGAATTAAATAACATTTAATTAAAAAATACTCATGATCTCTCTAATTTTGGTCAACAACTATATCTACATCATGGGTTTAGAAATTGAATCCTATTATTATGGGAGCAATTAGAACCACACACACAACATCATAATAAAATAACCTCAGAACACTTTAATTTTGAAAACCTATAGAAAATCAGTTTCAATTTAGTATTGATTCTAAATTGGCTATGTGAAGAATAAAAAAAAAACACATAGAAAATAAGCTACATGATTCTCAGTCGACTACATATCTAATCATCTACATTGTTATCCTCAGAAATCAGTTATGTGATTCATTTGGACATGTCGCTGAAAACAGATACATGAATTCCAAAATTAGCTACATTGATCATTTGGATACATAACACATTTTTTTACATGGATGAATTAGCTAAATGATTTTCTCATGTAGTATAAATGATTACACGATTCACCCACATAGAAAATATGTCTACATCAATGTCACTTCACAAAATTTTCTACATCTATAATTTGGATATGTGACACATTTGGTTACATGGATGAATTAGTTATATAATTATATTATATAGTATAAATTACTATGTGTGTATCCTATGTGAAAAAATTTCAACATGATTATCCCTTCACAAAATTATCTATATGAATCAACCCTTTACAAATTCGTCTATGTAGATCTAGTATGCACTCAAACTCAAACAAAACCACTTCTGCCCACCTCTAACCCTTCGCAAAAACACTTTATTACACCATGAAACTTTATTCCATGATATGAAATTCCATAAAAACTAGATAAAGCACTATAAAACTTATGAGTTTCTAATGTAAGATTGTTAATAGATACAACAATCAAAACTCACCAAGAACCGTGGGATATTTAACCTTTCTAAAACCAAACCAAATATCCATGGGGATTTTTAGAATCAAGGGTTTATTTACTAAGAAAGACTTAGAGTAACTTATAGAAATGTGTTGAATAAATCCTATATAGGATTTTAGGATTGGGGAGTTCACTCAATAGATCAAGGAACTGTGAGTTAATGTAGTTGTCAAGACTGCCTACCTAAATACTTTTGAATAATTTGTTAGGGCCAAGTGTGGATTATGAGAAGGGGAATATGTATCCTTTAAACTAGAATATCCACACAATAGGATATTATGAATATAATGGTGCAATATATTGGAATTTGATAAAATAAAAAGTGACTAATAAAATAAAATTTATTACATCATATTTTAGCAATCAAGATAAACTACTAAAGATATATTTTTTTGAAAATGGAAGGTAATAATACCTCAACATTATCACTATGATCAATTTTAGAGAAAGGTAATCTCATTAAAGCAAGAAATTATAAGAGTGGTGTAAGCGCTTTTTTGTAATACTATGCTAGGAATAAATGTTCGACATTTGGAGTCCCTTATTCCATAGAAAGAGCCTTCTAAGGAGGCTAATGGGAGGAGCACACTGTCTTTTGGAAACATGTGGATGACACATTGAATGTACAATGATTCATGTTGTTATCTATGTTTAATGATCTCTATAAGATTCATGAAAACATAGATACATTCAAGATGTTATCCCATATCCATGATATTTATCATGAGAAAGGCATACCTGATAGGTATGAGATCTCTAAGGTACTTTTCACATGGAATCTTGGGGAGGGTGTGATAGATATATCTCAAGCAATCAAGATGATTATATATGTGGAATATTTGGGAATATTGGGTTTTAAGCTACTTAATGAGTTGTGAACCTACCTCATGCTTTCCTCACTACCTTTTATCTTTTCTAGTTTTATTTTGAATTATAACATGAAAAATATTGGGAAGTCACTCCTGAAACTCCTCTCTCTAACCCACCAGGTAGATAAGGATACGAGGAAGGAAAAAACTACAGTCCTTATATTGAATTAGAGGAAGGGAACGGAAAATTTACCTATGAATCATTCCAAGTTTAAGGATTCTATGTACCACCCTACAGAGAATATAAAGATCTAAATGTAACCTAAGGATTGTAGAGTGTTTTACACATGGAAAGAAGGGTCAATGGAAGAAGAACTACACCTCTGTTAAAAATCATGGGGAATCTAAATGTGCATTTATTATCAAATAAAATCTATCTATTTCTATAATTTTTATATTAGATAGAGCTTGTGGTTCTCAAATTTATATCTAAATATAGGAACCAAGTAGATCTTGGAAGGTTTTAAGAGGAGAGGTGGATCTTTGAGCAACCAATAAAGCAAGACTGGCTACACTATCTATAGAATATTGCCACCTTACTTTGTCTATGGGATTTATTTTTGTCATAAATAACTATTATTATGTGCCTAGTGTTTCCCAAAATATTATATCAATGTGCATTTTAGAAATGGATGGATTTTTATTCAATTTTGGGAAGAAAAGTAGATACTTTTAAAGATTGGATTTTTTATAGTATAATACACCTTAATAAAGAGCTTTATGTACTAGAATACAAAAATCATGTGTTTGAAATCAATAATGAATCAAGTTTACATGAATCATTTCAGACCCAATTGCAGCATCATTGATTTGGTCATGTAAATAAGAAGTTAATGAAAAATATACATCAAGATAAACATTTATATTATTTTCAAATATCACAACTTGTTATGAATCGTGCTTGTTTGTAAGAAAAAATGACCAAACCCCTATTTAGTGGAAAGGGTCAAAGGGCCACATATATTATTTTATTAGTTCATAGAAATGTGTTTGGACTTTTTCTAGTTGAAGATAAATGTGGTTATTATTACTTCATAACTTTTACTAATGACTTAATTAGATAATGAAATATTTACTTAAATAGGTATAAGTATAAATCCTTTGAGAAATTTATAGAGTTCAAGAATGAATCATATTGGTAAGAAAATAAATAAAATCCAATCCAACAAATGTGGAAAATATCTTAACCATGATTTCTCAACTATATAAGGGAGTTTGGGATTCTATCTCAACTCACTCATTCTTATACACCATAGTAGAATGGTATCGGTAAAAGGAGTAATCACTCCTTATTAGATATGGTGAGGTTAACGATGATTCATAAAGATTATCCATTATACTCTTAGGGATATGCATTATAGACAATAGGATATTCACTAAACTCTATGCTAACTAAAGTGGTGAATGAGATTTTATTTTATTTATAGAGTGGAAAGAAATTATTTTTGTTATATAATTGTGTATAGGGTTTCAAATCATTTATTAAAGATATCTTTGAAAAAAATAGCACCCTAAGTCACAAAGTGCATCTTTATAGAAAATTATAAGAAAACAAGAGGATATTATCTATAAGACCCTTCAGAAAAGAAGGTAATACTTTAAAGACAAGCTATATTCCATGATAGGGAGCACATATACAAAAGAGATAGAGGGATAAATATCAACTTTGAATAATTTCATGCTCAATATATGTAGGATTTGGAACATGAACAATTCCATAATTACCCCATGAAAGTGGTTGTTCTAGAGACATAAGTACTGCGTAGGAGAACTGAAGAGGTTAAAGAAATAGATAAATATGGTTTTCTAGTCACTTTGGATGGTGACTCATTATTAATTGATAATGATCAACCTATATCCTATAATAAGGAAGTAAACTACTCATAATTAGAAATATGGAAATAAGTTATGAATTCTTATAGTGATTTAATATATCAAAACTAAGTCTAGGTTCTGGTAGATCCTCTAATAGATGTAAAATATTTTGGGTATAAATGGTTATTAAATAAGAAGCTGTACATGGAAGATAATGTTAGTACCTATAAGGTGAAAATATTGGATAAAGAGTTAAATAAACATCAATTAATATACTATGATGAAACCTTTTTACAAGTTTCTATGCTAAAATCTATTAGAATTATAATTTTCATAATTTCTTACCATGATTATAATATTTGGTAGATGGATATAATAACCAATTTCTTTAATGGAATCCTTATGTAATATTTATATATGGTACAAACAAATGGGTTTGTGAATCCAAGAGATTCAAATAAGGTATGAAAGTTGCAAATATATGTTTATGGGTTGAAGCAAGCATCCAGATCATGGAATATTCTCTTCGATAAATCCATAAGTAAATTTTGTTTTATAAATAATGAATGTGAGCCCTATGTATAAAAAAGTTTTAGTGGGAGAGAATTTATTTTTAAGCAATGTATGCCGATGGCATATTACTTATTGGAAATGAGATACCAGTATTATAGTTAGTTAGGACACGATTGAACAACTGCTTCTCCATGAAGTATTTAGGTAAAGAAATATATATTCTAGGGATAGATACCATTCATGTTAGATTTAAGAGGATTATTGGTCTATTTTTGGGTACATACATTGATAAGGTACTAAATTGATTTAGTATGGAATATTCCAAGAGGGGATTCTTTCCAATATCACATGGAATAAATCTCTAAAAAAATGTGTCATCAAACACAATAAGAGAGAGAGAGAGGATGAGTAGGATTATTTAAAAATCAATGATAAGATATTTCATTTATTCCATGCTATGTATTGGGCTATATGTTTCTTATATTCTGAGAGTGGAAGGAAAATATAAATAATATTTAGGAGACTACAATTTAATGGATTTAAAGACTATCTTAATGTATATGAGGCATACTAAGATTATGTTCCTATTTTGTGGAGTAGATGGGGATATAGTCATTAGGGGATATATAGATTCTAGTCTCTCAAAAGATTAACATGATCTAAAATCATATTTGGGATATGTATTTTGTCTTAATAGAGGATCTATGAGCTGTAAGAGCTCAAAGTAGTTAGTGGTAACCAATTCTATAATAAAATATAAATATATCACAACTTATGATGAAACTAAATAAGTAGTGTTGATACGAAACTTCATAAAAGAGCTTGATGTAGTGTCTAGAATTAAATATTCTATCACATTGTATTGTAATAATATTATAGTGGTGTCCCTCTCTATTTAGAAAAGTTCACATCAATAGATGAATCATATACATTATAAGTATAACCCATTAAGAATTTTTTCTCAAAATGGAGAGGCCATGATAAATAGTGTTTCCATGGAGGATAATACGAAATAACCATTTACTAAATTATTATCTAAAAAAAGCACGAAAATCATGTGTGTTCTGGAAGACTCAAAGTCATTAACAGTTAGCTCTAGTGAAAGTGGAAGTCTGTTAGAGTTGGTTCCCTATAAAGACCTACTTTTTAATTCTGATTACTTATATATTCAAAGAAATGAATGTTAAGAAATATATTATAACATGATGAGTTTTATTTTACATAACACTAATGTAAAAATTCCCTTAAGGTATCTTCCTATTGCACCCACAAGGGAATTTAGTAAGATATTCCCTAAGGGGGTGGGTATGGGTGGGTGAATCGGGTTATGAAACTCATTTATGTTTCCCACACAACCTTGAAACAATAACTAACCTAATCGATCTTTAATTCACTTGTTAGTAGGGTTAATATTGTTTTCACATGTTTAATGACGATATAATTGATTGGTGCACTTATATTAGCCTTATTCAAATAATATTAATGATTTCTCAATCCACATATAATGATTTTCATCTTGGAGAATGTAAGTAAAGTATGCAAACAAGACACAATAATTTTAATTGGTTCACTTGTACTGGGATACATCCAAAGATAACACACTGAAATTGTGTTAATGTGACAAAATCCACTAATTATCTGTTTAGTGGTGTATTTCTACTAGGTCACTCTTATGAATGGGGTAACTCTCCTTAAAATATTTTGGGTTGGCTCACTACCACCCGTGGGTCACTTATTTTACAAGTTCTCAGTTGTCTCACTTCCACCCCCAATTCACTCCCTTTATCCTCTCCATTTTCTCACTAATTTAAGTAGACAAGCACTTTTTTACACATGAAAATGAATGAATTCACTTTATGATAGGTGATCCCATAATTAGTTCTCATTGATATTCACACTGCTCTTTCATAGCCTGGTTGTGAAAATCACCATTATAGCAACTTCACTTTCCCTATTGAACTTGTATCCAAGGAATACCTAATTAAACTGGAAAGGTATGCATTTAGTGTCAATCAATTTCTAGAATATTTTAATAATGTGAATGAAAAAATGAACTTTTCTACAACTCTTAACTTTTTTCATGAAAATATTTCACTCTCACACAACTTTCATTGTATTGGGAATATCCACACTTTTGTGAAACTTTCACTATGTATTAAAACTCCCAACTTCTATGGAAATTTTAATACTTTGAAAATTTTACTTGGTCTATATAGACATAAGTTACTTTATTAATTTAATTTATGTCCATGTGAATGTTTTCACGAAACCCACTTGGTCAAAATGACAAGTCCTTTCTTCTTAACTTATGTTTTCATTACTACTTCATGCATTAAATTCCTTTACAAAACTTTTTCATGATTTTAGATCGTTCGAATATTCAATGAGTATGGATTCATCAAATTAGAGGGGAAAAAACCTATTTATATGAATTTATGACCCTTTTTAAAACTTCCTTCCGTTCCATCAATCCTTCATATAACTTTCCTATTTCACCAAACTTCTATGGCTTGGCGACAACTTTAGCACATAACTTCATCTATATTTCCAAGGATCATGAAACTCTTTATAATTTGTGAAACTTTAACTTTATAAACTCTATAAAATTTCATGAAATCATTTACTTTTACAAATATTAAAATGACCAATTCAAAACATCACTTTCATGAAACTTTTCATATATTCATGAAACTTTTCCTCTTCGAAAAACTCTTTAACAAATCAATTTAATTTTCCATTTTTTGATGAGGAAATTATGAATCCTCACTTTCATGAAATTTTATGAAACTAATAATATATCTCATGAAATATTTTCACTTGTGTTTAAATATTACCTTTTCTGTATTTCCTTATGAGGTCTTGGAATCACTTTGTTTTCTCAACATCTATTTTTCATGAATCTTTTTCCTTTTCTTTGTTTTCCTATGCTAAATTATTGAACACACTCCAACACTTCTAGAAATATTAATTTATGAATATATCGAGGTATCCATGATTCTAGAAATTCTCTATGAAATTTTTATGATACCATCATATTTGTGTTCTCCCCATTCATGGATAGCTTCTACCCATCTCTCTGTATGATCATGATTAATATTTTAGGATTACATAGTAATTTATTTAATATAACACTTTTCCTTTATCAGCAACATCACCGCATCATTAAAATATTGATATGGTGAACATCAAATCCAACATACACCATCATACCATGTTAAGGGAAACACTGCATCCAATTCACCAACACACTAGGGTTTAAAATGATAGGGTTTTAAATGAATCTAACACACAACACATGGAAACAAAAATTCTTATTTGTGTCCAAAAATACCCCTTATATTTATAGGAAAAAATTTCATGAATCCTTTGCCTCTATCTCAATGAAACTTAAAAAACTTTTTCAATAGAATCTGTCTATGAATGATAAAAATAATTATTAATTATTATTTTCAATCAATATCAATTTTTGAACAATGCATGACACATAAAAGGAACACTGTCCTCAACCCCATTAGAAACTTCTTTCATCATGAACTCCTTTAACAATTTATCTTCATTGAATGAACATATTAAACATCATCAGATTTTTTATTATTCACTTCCTACTCCCCCTTTAGAGGGTTGGTAAAGAGTACACATGGAGTTATGACCCTTTATTTACTAGGAATAAACTCCGTATAGATTCATGATCTATATCCCTCTTTGAAATTAAATCCAAATTATAAATAGTATCATATATATCAAATACATATTCCATATAAACCTATACCTTGGGAAATTGGGGTGTCACTTTCAACATTGTTATCATTATCCCCTTGTCTTATTGATGTCAGATAAAAAAATATTCCATCCTTCAATACCATTAAGGTCACAAACCAGGCCAGGTTGACCCTGAACTGGTCACCTGAGCCAGTCCACGCCAAGGCCTGATGGGCGTTCCCAATCCCCACAGGCTAGAAACTATTGACAGGAATCAAAACCTAATCACTGGGAATGATTTGACCCAAAAAGATAAATAAATAACCAAGAATAAACAAAATAATAAAACTAAACTTGAGAAATAAAAAAAGAAATAAATAAAACAGCTCAACATACCTCCATGTGACCTTCCAGGTCACCTCCCAACCAAAGTCCAACCTTGTTCCAATAATGAGAAACTCATACAAGAAAACCTGAGCAAAGGAAACCTACAACTAAAATGATAAAATTAGTCGTGAGCCTTAAAAATGATCAGTAGGGTTTACAAGATAAAACATATAATCCAATGTATACATTAGTAAAACCATCCATTAACTTATGTTTTAAATACAAATATAAAAGTAGGGTTTTCACATTTTAAAATAAGAAACATGTTTTTCTCATCTAAAAACCAAATACATGCGACATACCATTTCCAAAATAATTTTTATTTTTATAAACTAAAATCAAAAAAATATACCAAAGCTGGGCTAAAATAGAACAGGTAAACAATGAAAATTGGGAATAAATTGGTATAATGGAAGGTAAACAATAAATAAAAATAATCAAGTAACCATGGGTGATTCTAAACATCCCTAGAAGACCCCTAGATATACTCGGTTTTGGAACCACCTACCAGCATATGGTGAAGCTCCTAAGTCTATAACCAAATGGCCACCCTAAACTGACCAATCTAGTGGAAAATCCCGCCTGACCTAACAACAAATACAGGGGGTACCAACCCGTCTAATTAGCGTTGGTCAGTAACCATCACTTGATTATCTAAAAGACACCCAGGAACCCATGTTGGTTATAATAATACTGTGTAAGTAGGAGGCCCTCACACGCGCGACTCATTTCACCGCACTTTTCTGCCCCAAACAAGGACACTCTATATGATAACCCATAAAGGGATATCCCCCCTATAGTGGTACCCCTTATATGTATACATCATATCATCAAAGGTTCCAACTGGACTATCATGCCATGAAATCATTAAAACCATTTGATACCTTTTACAAAATATTAAAGTTGTTAAATGGGAATACAATAATTCAAAACTCATTCCTTCAAAGAATCGACGTAAAAGTTACACTAAAGATGAAAGTTCCAAACAGACTGTCACATTACATCAAGTCAAAACCATTTTTTTAATAACATTTTTAAAACTCCAAATCGACACGCACAATTTTCCAAATCACATCCTTTGATAGAATCTTAGTTAATTTCACCTTTTAAGTTCAAAGTTCCAAACAGGCCCTTGGATACCAACCACACCCAAACGTTTCATATTTTCCAAACATGACCTTATCCTTTCCAAACACACACCAAAGTATTTTTCAAGGCCAAATGAGCCAAACTCTTGAGTAGTCACTTGAAGTCATTTAAGGGGAACCACACCAAAGAACAAACCTCATTTAGGAAAACAATAATTATTTGGAAAACAAAGAATTTAAAGAAACACCATTTCAAATGTTCCATTATCATTTGTGAGCACATCCATGTGTGCACCTTTTGCACCCATGGATGTTCCAAATTCCAATGGAACAATAAACTACCAATGAGATATTTTAGTTCCATTTCCACTAAACACAAACTACTTTAAAACCAAAAACAACTATTCACCTCATTTAAGAAAAACATGAAGACCCCCTTTTTAAAATCATTAAACCCTTTCCAAAACATTTTGAAACACATTCCAAGATATGGCCTTAATAATTCATATACACCAAACAAATTTGTCAACAAACAAATTCCATTGTAACATAATAATGACTATACATTTCATAAAATCCCCTAATTTCATTTTAGAAGTGCAAATACATTTTATACAATATTTTGGGTTCATAAACACATAAAAATATTTGTTTAATAAGCATCATAAAAATTTCAATCAACACATAATAAATTTATTAAAACAACAATGAGCATTAGTCAGACTGCTTCTGCATTGGTGCAGATTAGCATACTTTGAGAAATGAGTTAAAACTTTTATTTCAACAACATCCAGCAATTAAAAAAATATTATAGAAGACCATCTAAGAGAAAAATAAAACTCAGAATATGATAAAATAATTAATTGTAACAATTAAAATGTCAAAGGAAAGCATCAGAAAGAGATATACCAGGATTCACCTACCTCAAACCAACCACAGACGCGGCGAAACTTTAACGAAAGGTAGAACAAACCCTCGCAGGTCAAATGTGCATGCTAAACAGTAAAAAAAAACACGACACAAAACCCGTAGTATTAGGATTTATCCAAAATAAATAAACACCAAAGATGGAATAAAAAACACACACCAAAATAAGGGGGTACGAAGCGCTACTAGTTGAAGTAAAAGGGTGAGCGAGGGGGGTATGATGGTTCGACGAAGCTTGTGAAGTGAGGTCGACTGGGTCTGGAGTGGCTGGTTAGAAGGGCGAGGCCATTTGGTGTGCCGTTGGTTAGAGAAAAGAAGGGAAAGGGAATTGATGGTCAGACGAGAGCCAGTCAGAGCCAATGGAGGATAGATCCGAGGGAGGCCAGAGGTGGATGGAGGCGTGATGGGATGAGGGTTGAGGCAGTTGGCCGGAGTGAGGAGAGGGAGGTGATGCTACATGAAGGCATTGAGTGAGGTGAGGGTTGTGGAGCAGGTGAAGGTAGGTGGTGGGCACGGTGAGGGCCGTAGCATGGGAGGCCGACGCTGGGGAAAGCCGGGATGAACTAGGGATGGCGAGGTCGGGGAGCTTGAGGGCTAGGATAGGGAACTTGAGGGCGAGGGAGGTGGGGTACTACAGAGGTGAGAGGCGATGGGGACCTGCGGGTGAGAGGCACTGGGCGGTTGGGGTGTAGAGGGCAGGAGAGCAGAGGCAGGGTCAGAATCAGAGGGCCATAACGTGGAAGGTCGGAGGGGGGGCTTGGTGCACTACACCGCGCTGCACCATGGAGGGAAGAAGAAGGGGGGTTCGCGACCCCCCTAGGGTTTCGACCCTTTTTCCATTTTTTATCTTAATAATATCTTATAATAATAATAATAATCAAATAACAATTTAAATATTGATAATAATAATTAAAATTAAATTAAAATTTATTAATAGTTATATTAATGGAAAATTTTAAATAAAAAAAATATTATTAACCATTCTGAATAATCACATTATTATCTACACAATAATTTATTATTATTATTACATTTTAAACATTTTACTTATTTCATTTGCGTAAAACATTATTTATTTTGAGCGATAGACATCTACACAACACCTAAGCTGATCGCGCGACTACCTCCCACCGCATGGTGAACGCGCATAGGTCTGACACCTCTAAAAATATTGAACATAAAATTTTTTATACCTTTGCTCAACCTGCATCTCAATGATGTTGACCGAAGCCATGAAATAATAAAATAAAAATAAATTAAAAAGTTGGGATGTGACAATTCTCCCCACTATAGAAACTTTCTATCCCCAGAAAGTCACATAGTCGAACATTAGACAAAATAATAATCCATAACTGATTAAAACTGAAAGAAACCATAATAAAAGAGAACGAGAGAACACGAGAGTGTTTTCTGAACCATATAAACTCAACTTGTGTGGAAATTTAACACGCAAATATATCACCCCGGGAGCGGGGGGGGGGGGGGGGAGGGGGATGTGGGAACTCCCAACAGATCCAAACTAACTTCTATAGCATGAGTGAACAACACCTCTACTAAAACATGGAACTCTCAACCCAGACCAAAAACCCCCAACAGTAGAGAAAAACCTCAGAGAAAAACTCAACCCAAATAGTGAATTCGAGCATAACCAAAAACATCTATTCTTCCGCAAGCACTTACATCTCTAAGCGAGCACAGCTAAACCGAGATCAACCCATACACGGCCCGCACACAATTTTAAGAGAAATGCACGATTCATAAAACCACATCCACAAAAACATGACTGCTTGGATTATAATATAATGAGTTCATAATAACTTCACAACAAAACAATAAACTTACAACAATGTCAAAACTTTAATAGTATAAAAACAAGAACAGAATGACATTAAATGTTCTACTACCAACACGGAACACAAATCCCAAACTAAGGCTTCACACCCCTGACAACTCCTGACTGCGTGAGAGCTTCACTCCAAGACCTGTGGCTGGGGATCTGATGGATGAAACATCTCCTGCCTCACAGTCAGACACTGGAATCCTTTGGTCACATCATCTTCTTCCGGAAATGCTTCCTATAAATCTTCTCAAAGTGACCCAGACAGATTCAACAATGACACATCTTCGGAGGGATATGACATGACGACTTCACGTGCCTGAACCATCCACACTAGTGGCACACCACTGAATAGTCCGATGAACTAGAAGTAAAAACCACTACAGTGGAATCTTTAGAAATAGATCCATCTAGCACACTCATCTCACCCGCTGGGGGACCTTCACGAGCAACTGGATACGCTGGACTCCCAACCATCTATGCTCCGGAGACCAACTTAGCTAAGGACACCTCATCCACTAGCTTCTCAAAATGAGGGTCCCTAGATGGGAGGACCTACTCCTTGATCTCTATACTAAGACCCCTTATGAAAAGAGAAGTCTTCATAAAATCCTGTGATGCTACCTCCAGAAAAAAGGACACAAGTTCCTTGAAATGGTCAACATATTTCTTCACCATTTGTTAGCCTTGTTGAATACACATGAGCTATTCTATTTTCTTCATCTTCACCTCTTTAGGTATAAACCATCGGATGAAGAAGGATTTAAAGACATCCCATGTCATCCCAACTTGCAGCGATGGCGGGGCGAACAACTCCCATTCGTCTAGAGATGGACCTTCGAAGAGACCCAAAACAACATGCACTCTGACTGCTTCAGGAGTTCCCAATACCCTAAAGACGCACTCGACCTCTTTAAGCCACTATGATGCTTCTAATGGACTGCGATCACCTTGAAGGATAGGAAATGTCTAAGAAGGACCAAAAACTGGGCATGACTTATCAAAAACATTGGGGACCTTTTTGGGCAGTAGTTTCGAAACAACATATAAAACAAAGACCCAAAACCAATATCAAATCAAAGTATAACTAAAAGTAACATCTTGAGCCAAAATTACTAGCTCAAAAACCAAATAAATATAAACACAACCCAAAATTCCCTTTTCATTTCAGATTTCAAAACTACCTTCTTTCAAGGCCACTTTCCAAATACCAAACCCACCTTACAAACCAACTTCAATTCGCAAAAATCATTTCCCCTTTTTAAAATCACTTTAAAAAAACAAGGTGAATCTTTTAATTCCAAGTACACACCCCATTAATCCCATGTACCATTGCACATGTCTTCATCCAATTTCATCCATATGCACCAACACATAGTTCTCATGCATCCCCTCATATGTGAAAGCATTCATGAAGAGTACCCGGGGTTGCATCCATACCATTTTTCTACTAGTTCCAAGAAAACACCAGATTTTTAGACCAAAACCTTTTAGTTTTAAAACCCATTTCACAAATTTAAATCCATTTAAAAGAAATCATTTTCCTTTCAAAACCCACTTTTAATTTTCAAAAGCACTCTTACACCAAATAGAACCAAAGAGACACACAACTTGCCTCAAATTACCCAAGTGAGGGACTAGTAGTCATGCTTAACCTGGTGACATGGTAGTGGGCCATGCCCCAAGTAAGCGTCAACAACTAGGAGGAACTTAAATTTTGTACTCGAACTTCACATGGGTCACTAATCCATGTGAAATTATGATGTAACATCGGTTTTCCTCCATTGTCATCCCTCAATCTAAAACAAACCAGAACGAGACAAGGACACAATTCCTGGACTACCCCTGGCGACTCGAGGTTCAGAACGGGAAAGGGTTTATGAAGTCTTTCCCGTACCAGCCTCTTGAGTACTGAAAATCCTAATATCCATCTACCAGACACCCCAAATAACAAGGGACTCCTTTGATACCATTTTTTCATGAACTCTCCTGGTTCGACCCTAAACCAGTCACCTGAGCTGGTCTGCGGCAAGGCCCGAGGGGCGTTCTTGATCCCCACGGAATGAAAACTAACATAGGGCATAAAAAACTAATAACTGGGAATGATTTGACCCAAAAAGTAAATAAATAACTAATAATAAAAATAATAATAAAACTAAACTAGAGTAGTAGAAAAATAAATAAACAAAACAGCTCAACAAACCTCCATGTAACCTTCCAGGTTACCTCCCAACTAAAGGCCGACCTTGCTCCAATAATGAGAAACTCATCCAAGAGAACCTAAGAAAATAAAACATGAAACAATTATAAAAATAGGTGTGAGCATTAAAGATGATCAGTAGGGTTATCAAGATAAACCAAAAAATCCAATGTCTCCTTTTCTGAAACCATCCAGTAACACAAGTTTGAAATACAAATATAAAAGCAAGGATTTCACATTTTAAAATAAGTAACATGTTTTTATCATCTAAAAACCCAACACATGTGACATACTATTTATAAAATCATTTGTCTTTTTATAAACTGAACTCAAAACAAAATATAACAAAGTTGGGCTAAAATAGAACATGTAAGCAATGCAAGATGGGAATAAACTGGTATAACGGAAAGTAAACAAGCAATAAAAATTATCCAGTAACCATGGGTGATCCTAAACATCCCTAGAAAACCACTTAACGCACTTGGTTTCAGAACCACCTGCCAGAGTATGGTGAATATTCTAAGTCTATAAACAACTATCCACCCTAAACTGACCAATACAATGGAAAATCCTACCTGGACTAACAACAAATCTAGGGGTACTAACCCATCTAATTGAGGTTGCTCATCAACCGTAACTCGATCATCTTAAAGAATCCCATGAACCCATGGTGGTTATAATAATACTGTGTAAGTAGGAGGCCCTCTCAGGCGTGACTCATCTCCCCGCACTTGCTTACCACGAACACGGACACTCTATACAATAACCCATAAAGGGATATCCAACCTATAGAGGTTCCCTATATATATATATATATCATATGATCAAAGGTGCCAACCGGGCCTTCATGTTATGAAATCATTAAAACCATTTGATACCTTTTACAAAATATTAAAGATTTTAAATGGGAATACTGTAATTCAAAACACCATCCTTTCAAATAATTGATGTAAACATTACACTAAAGTTGAAAGTGCCAAACGGGCCTTCATGTCACATCATGTCAAAACCATTTTTCTAAAAACATTTTTAAAACTTTGACCAGACACACATAATTTTCCAAACCAAATCCTTTAATAAAATCTTAGTCAATCTCACCTTTTAAGTTTAAAGTACCAAACGAGCCCTTGTATACCAACCACACCCAAATGTTTCAAATTTTCCAAAGAGGACCTTATCATTTCCACACACACCAAAGTATTTTTCATGGGAAAATGGGCCAAATCCTTTAGTAGTATATTTGAAGTCATTTAAGGGGAACCACACCATAGACCAAACCTCATTTAGGAAAATAAGAATTATTTGGAAAACCATGAATTTAAAGAAACAAAATTTCAAAGGTGCCATTATCATTTGTTAGAACATCCATGTGTGCACCTAGTGCACCTATATATGTGCCAACATCCGATGGCACAATAAATAACCAAGGAGATATTTTATATCCATTTCCACTAAACACCAACTGCATTAAAACCAAAACCAACCATTTCCCTCATTTAATAAAAACATGAACAACACCTTTTTAAAATCATTAAACCCTTTATAGAACATTTTGACACACATACCAAGATATTTCCTTACCAATCCATACACAACAAACCAATTTGTCAACAAAAAAATTCCATTTTTACATAATAACGACTATATATTTCATAAAATCCCATAATTTCACCTTACAAGTGCAAAGACATTTTATCCAATATTTTGTTTTCATAAACACATAAAAAGATTTGTTTAATAAGAATAATCAAAATTGAAATCCACACACAATAAATTTATTAAAACAACAATGGGCTCTAATCAGACTTCTTCTATATTGGTGCGGATAAACATACTTAGAGAAATGTATTTCAACAAGTTATAGAAATTAAAAAATATTATATCAGACCATCTAAGAGAAAAATAAAGCTGTGAATTAGATAAAATAAATAATTGGAACAATGAAAATGTAAAAGGAAAGCATCGAAAAGTGAAAAAACATGATTCACCTACCTCAAACCAAGCGCGGACGTGATGAAACTCTGATGGAAGGTAGAACAACCCATCGCATGTCAACTGCACACGCTAAATAATGAGAAAAACACACGACACACAACCCAAAGCATTAGGATTTAGCCAGAACAAATAAAACACCAAATATGGAATAAAAAACACACACCAGATCAAGGGGGTACGAAGCAATGCTTGATGGAGAAAAAAGGTGAGTGAGGGGGGTATGCTGGTGCAAAAAAGCTAGTGCAGCGAGGCTGACGGGGTCCAAAGCATCTGGTCGGAAGGGCAAGGCTGGTTGGTGTGTCGTTGGTCAGAGAAAAGGAGGGCATGGTACCTGAAGGGAAAACAGTAGCTAGCCAGAGCCGAGGGAGGCCGAAGGGGTCTAGAGAAGAGAGGGGACAAGGGTTGAGGTTGTTGACCAGAGTGAGGCGAGGGAAGTGGTGATGGGAGAAGGCATTGAGTGAGGTGGGGGAAGTAGAGTGGGAGAAGGTGGGTGCTGGGCCTGGTGAGGGTCATAGCGCGGGAGGCCGGTGCTGGGTAAAGCCGAGACAAACTAGGGAGGGTGAGGCTGGGGAGCTTGAGGGCGAGGGAAGTGGGGTCTTGCGGAGGTGAGAGGCGGAGGGGAACTGCAGGCGAGAGACGCTGGGCTGTCAGGGTGCATAGGGAAGGAGCACAGAGGTGGGGTTAGAATCGGAGGTCCAGAACGCAGAAGGCCAGAGGGGGGGCCTGGTGCGCCGCGCCGCACTGCGCCATGGGGGGAATAAGAAGTGGGGGTCGCCACCCCCATAGGGTTTCGACCCTTTTCCCATTATTTTTATCTTAAAAATATCTTATAATAATAATAATAATATTCAAATAACAATTTAAATATTGATAATAATAATTATAATTTAATTAAAATTTACTAATAATTATATTAATAGCAAATTTTAAATAATAAAAAAATATTATTATCCATTCTGAATAATAACATTATTATCTATACCATAATTTATTATTATTATTAAATTTTAAATGTTTTACTTATTTCATTTTCATAAAACATTATTTCGTTCAAGCGATAGACATCTGAACGACACGTGAGCTAATCGCGTGGCTTCCACCCACTGTGCGATGACCGCGCACGGGTCCGAAACCTGCTAAAAATATTAAACATCAAAATTTTTAGACCCACGCTCAACCCACACCTTGACAAGGTTGACCAAATCTATGAAATAATAAAATAAAAATAAATTAAAAAGTAGGGGTGTGACAATTGAGACCTTGCATTCTGTCATTGAACTTTGTATCCTTTATCAATGATGTGCACAGTGGTATTTCCACTTCTCCCCCATTATCAACATGGTCCTTAAATTTGATAAGGAGAGACAACTCTCCACCAATGATATGGAACTCATGCACTCCTCCACTTGTAAAACTGTTATTTAGATCCAAAAATTCACTTCCTCTCCTCCATCATTTCTTTATACATGACCGCAAGCTTTAGTACCATCTCCATCTTGAATACACATTTTAGTTGTAGTTTATTTCAATAAGATTTTTAATGGGTAAACTTAACACTTAGCAAAGATCCATAAACATGACCTCTAATCCTATGGAGTCGAGGATCATTATAGGAAAAAAGATATAAAGTTAATAACATCATCACTATGCATTGCATTTACTTAATTTCATACATCACAAGAATCAATAGAACATTATCTTATTTCATGTAACTCTTCTATAGTTATTCTTCTTTAATAGTTAACTTTAGATACCCAATCGACACCAATTGTTGAAACTAATCCCAACTATCATAAATACCAACTTTATTGATAATAAATTTTTTTAATATATCTCGATTCCTAATGTCATTATTGATCAAATAGATTTCAGGAAACCATACTTGATACTAATTTTTGAAATGATGACTCATTTTTTTAGCTTTAAAGACCACTTCATGAACTGTAATTGGTAATTAATTTCCTCTCTCATCCACAGGGGGTCTTTACTTGGTTACTAGGGATACCTTTCATTATAATTTCATTAAAACCCCCATAAATTTCTTAGCTTTATCAGTGGATATAGAATTTAAATTAAGCATGAGTGTTATCCATGATAGCTTATGATATCCTAAGAATAGTTAGATGATATCACTTGTCAGATAAAAACATTCAAATAGCTCATTTTATTACTGATCATCAAATTTTCCATCTTCAATATCCAATTCAAAAAAAATAAAGTGATCTTATTCCCTTTTTACATCGATTATAATGTCAACATTCAGCTCTCGACCCCAATGATTGCAACTACTTGTAACTATACTGATGCTTTAATTATCAATCAGAAATTTAGAGTATGTCACAACACCACATTGTATCTCTTAATGAAAATACCCCATTGATAATATCTCCCCTTAAACCTAAAACACTTTAATAATAGTTAATATCATTTAAACACACAGGGAGAGGGTACTTTTTTACTTACTATTGTTAAGGAATGAGGCTAATCTTGGTGAAAAAACCTTAGTAACTCCCACAATTCTATTCATCTCTTTTTTTGTGTATTTTGCACAAAAACTTCATTATGCATCATGTCTGTTCTATTTGAAAACTAATGGAGCTACTAAATAAGTTTTCTTTCTTGATGTATCTTTCATTATACTATCATCTACATTTATTATATCTAGACCAAATTTCTTATTTTATCTCCAAATTTGTTATCATTATTTTTAGGAGGGTTTCCATGAATAAAATGATGTTAGTGCTTAATGAACATTTCATTGATCTCCATTATTTCCCCAATAGTAGTAAATTTATTTTCTATATTAATAAACTCCATTTTAGGGAAAAATTTATTCCTCTTGGTCTTAGGAATGGAGTAATTCCTTTTTGAAACTTTTAGTTCATTTATTTATATATTTTCTGTCCATATGACCACAGTTATAATAACTAAATTATTTCCAATTAAAACAATACATTGTATAGTTGTGCCTCAATAGAGATGTTATTATAGTAGATTTACTTATTCCTTTGAACACACTGGGCTTTGATATAAAAACTCATGGTATGTCCCATGATTCCAAAACAATTTCAGTTAGTGCATACCTACAGTTGAGAGACATTTCTTTCATATTTAGAAAGATGTTTCCACTTACTTTATTATTTCATATTTCTATATTTTTGGACTAAACTTGTTGATTCTCCCATGTATGGGATCATTATATTCTCATTCAGGGATTTCATACTCCCTCAAATCTCTTTAATCTTTCCATCCTTATCCTTTAGTTGGAAAATCATATTTTTCAAACTTGAAATTTCTCTTTTCTGTATTTAACCTCTCCTCCAGTTTTATTTTGAGAGGGATAATGAAATATTTCATCTCCTTCTCTATGGACATTTTCTTTTCCACTTCATGTGAAAGTCCTTTAATTAAGTCCCTTTGACTCTCTATTTTCCACCCATATTCACAATGTAATCATTTTTATGCATATTCAATTTCCAAAAATTTGGTTATCTTCAACCAACTATTCCATGTATACAACCAATCCATCCTTCTCATCCATCAGACTTTGAACCTCTTCCATGTCAAGGATCTTCTCTTAGGTACTATATTTAAACACTTTCGTTTGGAATATTTATCATCCAACTCCTTTTAATGAGTATCATTCTTCCCCATATATCTGTAGATATGTCAATTATTATTTTATTGAGGATTTTTAGTTTGTTGACATAAATTTTCATAAATTCAACCTTGATACTATGAGAATCATTCTTCTTTCTCAAATACATGTTTTCATCCTTCATACCCTGATCAAGATCCTCTTATATGTAGATAGATTACACTATTGAGTCTCTTGATATATCATTATAATCATCAGTAGTTATAACATCATTTGGAATGTTTGGATCCTTGGATAGTATTATAACATTATTTTATTAACAAGTAGATAAATAATCAGATTCATTCATACCTTTTTTATTTATAACTACTGGGGTTCTTCAACTCAATAAAACACTTCTTAAAATATACTCAAGTGTAACAAATTATTTTTTAGTTTTTCTTCCCTTTTATGTTATTTCTCTTTCACATGTTTTGTAGGTAAAATAAAATTCATCTCTAAAAAATGATTAGATCAATTTAGATCAAATAAAATAAAAAAATACAAGAATATGGTAAAATAAAAAATTTTCCCCAAAAGGGGCTTTTTTGAGAGATTCTCTAAGAAGGTGTGTGTGGGGGGTCAATCAGGGTATGAAACTCATTCGTGTTTCCCCCCACAATCCTGAAACTTTCACTACCCTAACTGGTCTAAACCTCACTTGGTAGTAGGATAAATCCTATATTCACCTATTTAATGATGATTTGATTGATTTGTGCACTTAGAATATCCTTATTCAAAAAATAATGACAATTTCTCAATCCACCTACACTAATTATCATCCTATAGAATGTATGTAAAGCATAAACATAGGACACCAAGAATTTTACTTGGTTCATGCACATTGGGATATGTCCAAGGAGCACACATCAAAGTTGGGTTGATGTATCAAAATCTATTAATGATCTATTTAGTGATGGATTTAGTCTAGATAACTCATATTACTAGGGTAAATCACCTTAAAATATTTAGGGTTGGCTCACTTCCACCCAAGAATCACTCCCTTTCCAAGTTTTGGGTTGGCTCATTGCCACCCACTGTTCACTCTCTTTATCCTCTCCCTTTGATCACTACATTAGGAGGACAAGATATTTGGAACATAGGTTAATGAATGATTTCACTATCTGATAGTTTATGCATTGATTAGTACTCATTTATCTTCACTCTTATCTTTCATTACCGTTTTTTGAACCTCACCATTTTAGTTGCTTCACTTTCCCAATTGAACTAGTCTTCAAGGAAGACATTTTTCCTTTGGAAATATCTATAATGATTTATAATCATTTTTAGTCCTATTATATTGAAAAGAATGCCCAAAACTAACTTGCACACAACTCTTTACTTTTTTCACACAACTATGACACTTCCTCACAACTTTATATATGCCACAAAACTCCACACTTTCACACAACATTCACTATGTTACGAAACTCTCAACTTGTGCGAGACTTTAAATAATTCAAGAATATCACTCGGTATATTGTTTCTTATGAAAATAATATTAATCACACCCTCTAAGGTTGATTTTGAGGGTTTTAATGTTTCACAATCATTCACATTAGATTAACCATTTTAAACTATTTCTAATGAGTTTTTTCTGGGGAGTTGGAAACACCCAATAGTTACCTTATTCGGGATGTTACACAAACCTATTTTCTATAATTAGATGATCATTAGATAATTTATCCAATAATGTTTAGGGACTCAAATTGTTCAAGAGTATGGGAGTTTGAGATCATCACACCCTTTTGGGGGGTATTATTTCCTACTTTGGGTCTCTTTTAAATATTTAATTCATATTAATGAATCCTAAATACCAAGTATAATATGGGTTTCCCTTGGATTAATAATCAATTATTAACATACATGAACTTCATAATAATCTATATGTTTATGAGATTCTTCATTGGGTAAGACATCTGAATGTATCTAAGTTTCCCCATCGATGGTACCCTTTTGTGAACAAATTTTATATTCTTTTGTTGTTTATTATTATGATGCGAGTTTTAAGACACATAGTTGGTAATCTAGAATTTATCATCATCCATGGTGATGATAGTTTTTTTTGATGTTAGGATTATTCCCATAAGATGGAGTTTCTATTTATTATTGTGAGAAAAACTAGAATCCATGTAGTTCTGTTCCACTTAATGGGACACATCATACCTTTTAAGGTCATGTGATGAGGATCAAACTGTGTGGTTTAGTGTCACACAACAAGGATGTTTAGAAAACGTTTCCTAGTCAAGGGTTGGTGTGGGACTTATAAAAAAATATCCTAAAGGACCTGGGAAGGATGTAGTGTCCTAGGATGGATGTTACCCTACAAATAACATTGCCTAGAGAAAATTAGGGTTTATTTGGGGTTTAGGGTTTTGACCTCAAGGAGGATTCCTACATATGACATTTGAACGGGAATCAAATCCAATGTAGTTCATTTAAGTTGGGGACCACACCTATGGAGGCCCTCTAAATATTTTTATCTCATGGGATATGTGGCCTTTGTGATGGATGCTAACATGGATTTCGTACTTACATTGAATAGGAGGCCCATTTGAGAGGGTACAGTTTTGTGGATTACACTGTATAGGATTATTTCCTAGAGGCTTTCAAGGAATGTGGTCATTTGATACTAATACATAGATTTTAGGACCCATTCCTATTTAGTCCCTCTAAAGGAAGGTGAGAGGAACATCTAGAAAAGGATTCTATACCAATATATTGTAACATCCTAGGTGAATAAAGAATATGGAATTTTCATATTTATTAATATTTGTGAATTAAATATTAATTTTAATTTAAAGGGGATTCCATGTTTGATGGCGTACCTGATACACAATAACAGGTTTCTTTGAAATCTTACGTTACACACAATGTTAAGTTATACCGAAAAAAAATATAATAAAATGATTATTTTAAATGGTAGTTAACGCATAGCCGTTGTATTGGCGGGAATGAACTGGAATAACTAAAATATGATTATACATGTTTGTAAAATGTTTTTACATTTATCTAATAAAAGTTAGAATCTTAAAATGTGAATGAATATGATTTTAAGCATAAATACTCTAATATTCATTAAAAGGTCAATTTATCACCTTTTGATGGAGAAAACTCTTTAAATCTAGTTTTGGTCACTTTTATAAGTTCTATTTGACAAAATAAAATTCTTATTTAGAATCGGGACATCAAAATTTACTTTGAGTAAATTTTTTGTATTTTTCTGATGAAACTTAATTTTTTTATGAATAGTGAAACATACTGTATTTTAATTCAAAACCGAATTTTAATCTAATTTATTTATATGGTTATATTATATTTTTAAATGGTTTTAAAGTGTAATTAGATTATATTTTTACCATTTAATCCAATTTTGTTCATTGGAAGTAATTTCACTTTGAAATTGGATATAAACCAGTGTCAATATTTTGATAGTTATTATTACTTAAAAACACGCTTTTTTGTTTTGACAATAAGAATTATTTTTAAATTAATTAATTAAACTTCTATGTTTTGAATTTGGTAAAATAGAAATCATTTTTGAATTCGGAATATAAAATATAGATTAGTTTTAATTTTTGGTATTTTTCTGAAAACTTTCAATTTTTGATGAATAGTGAAAACAGTGAGTAGTAGTTAAAAAACTGACATCTTCATTTAAATGAAATTTTACCGCTTCAGTGAATTGAATTTAGAAAATACTATATACATGGTTATTATTAGTAAGTAAAATGTGGTTCAATAAAATGAAATTAATTTTTGGTGAATAGTAACTTTTTACTTTTATTTACTGTGGTTAAAGGTAAAAAGGGTAATTCAAGGTAAAAATAATATTATAATAATATTAAATTACCCTAAAACGTGTCTTAATCCTATGATTGATACATTTATGACCATGGTAATCTTTGGGTAGATTTTGGGACCCCATTGAGCCACTTAAGAGTGATAATGACATTTTATATTAATTAATTTAAAGTAATGACAAAAATAAAAAAACAAATATCTTTTAGAAAATAAATTCTTACATGGGGTTATATAAGTTTTATATTTGAATATAAATATTAATCTGAAATATAAAAATATTTTCTACATCATGTTATTTTTTTTTTATAATTTTTAGACATCAAATAATTAAAATTATTTTTGATACAATAATGATGCAGTGTTTACCTCATTAATAAATGATTTAAATAAATAAGATAATAAAAATTAAAACAATATCCAAAAGCTGTCCAATTTTTATTGGATGATTTTATTTCGAACAAGAGTCATATTATCTTCAAGTTTAATAAGTTTTTGACCTTTAGAAACCGAAAATCCTTATATAATAAAATAATATTTTCAAACTTTCCTAAAGAGCCCCTCCTCTCCCTTATAAAAATCCCTCACCTCTAACCTATTAATCACACCTCTCAAGACCCTTGGATCATCCAAACTATGTCCAAATAAGCTCTCAATATCCCTTTCTTCCACCTAGAATACTTAACTTAGGCATAAGACATTTTAAGTAAACCTTTTGGTTCAAACCAAAGGGAGATACCCGATTTAAAGGTAACATCTTCTCTTAAGTTCTTTTATTTTAATTTTCTTCTACAACCCCCTAAACTCTCTTTTTTCCTTTATTTTATAACAAAACTAGTATACTAAATATACTAGGTTTTTTTATGATAATTATTCAAACTAAAATTCCACATATCTCTATCTAATAGATACGGAAATACTGTTTCTGTGGATGACAAACTACTACCTCATGAAATGATGATTGTTCAAATATCTCCAACCACCTATCATGGCGGAAATTATGATGGAATTGTAATTATATATGATATATATTATATTATATTTTATCAATATGCTTATGTAATTATCATTTATAACATATGTTTTTATTTTCATGTTGTATACGATAATTTCATTTGAGGAAGTGCAGACTACCGCCCCCTCAAAGTGATATGACTCATTCATACCATATGTGGAACATATAAATGATGGTGTTAATGAAATTACATAACATATATAAAATATGATATTATACTGGAATTATAATATACCTATGTATTATTAAGTTTTCATTTTTTAAAAAAGAAAAAAAAGAAATGAAAGTAACGTTCATACGTACGTACGACTTACCGTCTCCATGAACGGTGCATTTCATTTATTATGTCCAAATGTTATGGAATATTATAAATACATATATAATGGATATATATGATATATATATATGATATCTAAATCATGAATATAATTCTGGATATAATGTACTTTTGACCACATGGAAAAATTGTAATTATAATAAGTTCATTTTTAACTCAAATTCTGAACATCGACAAAATGCTCGATATGAACTAAAATAATTAACTAATTGTTATTACAAGGAAATAAGTGATATAAAATTAATAATAAACTTGAAAAAGGTTCTGAATAAATTATAAATTAACTTAAGTTAGTTATTCAGGAAGAATAAGGAACAAACTAGTCAATTCTGACACAAGGTAAGGGGTTTTCATCTCACTTTTTACTCCCATGAGATTCATGCTATATTTTTCACTATTTCCTTTTGTGTGGTGTATGTAATTCCCATGATTGTATTATTTGTGTAATATAATTTAATTTATGGGTATTTACATCTTCATTGTATGATCCTTCATTCATGTGGTGTTTGTTTTGTAAGTTACCAAATCAGTAAGGGAACTTTTTAACCAAATTTCGATTCCTTGGGTTAATCTTCTAATTATTAATTATGTCATGCTATGATTATGTGTGGAATAAATGTTTATTTATTTATGTTGTAATTTAGAATCCCCTTTGTGTGGATAAACTTTTGATACACATAATCACTCCATTGATAAATTCTCATGTCATTGATATGAATTTGATAAGGGTAATCTTAACTCAATTTCCATTCATTGAGTTAAACATCCAAGTCATTGGTTTTGTTTTAAAAAGAACACATGTGAGTTTCCTTTGATTTATTTAAACTGAATATCCAATCATATTGGGTGTATTTTTATTTTTCACAAATTATTTTGTAATTGATTTATCCTTAATCTAAGGATATAGTTTTTATAAGGGATTTCATCTCAATTTATATTTTATTAATACTTCATCATTGTTATATACCAATTCAATTTTATATTATGTTAATACTATCATTTGGAATATTATAGCATGAATCCCTTTATTTTCATGATATTATAAAGTTTTGATTAATGTTATTCCACAATTATTTGTATTCAAGCATTTCTCATTTGGTTAGGAACTCTTTAACTAAAATATTTTTTTAAACGTTTTAAATATTTATTCTTATAAATATTTATCATTAATGTCCATGTTTTAAAAATGGTTTTATATATTTAAGTGAATGTTTTGAAATTAAAATTTGTTTCAAAATCTTTAAAGTGGTATGAGACACTTTGATTCAAAAATCTCTTTATTAAATGTTTTAAATTGTTTTGAAAATGGTTTGATAAAGCATTGATTATGTAAATATCTTGTTATGATATATTGTGATTGCAATGTGGAAATGTTATATTTCCTTTATGATTGTTTTATGAATTATGAATATGTTATGGTTATTGGAATTGTTTACATATACGGGTGGTTCCGTGATAAACCTAGGGTGGGTGAACCCAAGATAGCTCTCCAATACATTGGGTAGCGTGATAGATGTAAATGTTAATGTTTCTCCTAAGAGATTTAGGGAATATACAGTGATGGTTATTCCAAACGTAACTCCCTATGTAGATGTGAAATCTATAATGTAAGTATTTTATGAATGCCATAAGTTATCATTATGATTTATGATTTCTATGTGTTATTCATAAATCTTATAATTTTATGAGGTATGTTATGATTAAAAATTATGATTTCATTGATTTGTATTTAATGATGGGTTAATGTTTTCTTTTATTATTTTATAACCCTTACTGAGCTTTTTATGCTCATACCAAGTTTTGAAATTTCTTTCACAAAACTTAAAGATGAGTAGGGTCAAGAATGGGATAAAAGAAAAGTCATGCTATCTAAAACATGGAACTAGGCATGACACTTTTTTTCAAGAGTTTTTATTTTATGAAAAAATGGAAAGTGAGTAGAAGTGTAAACTTTTTAATTTTTGAGATGTAATGTAATATTTATGGCCTAATTCTCTAAAACTCTAAACCTGAAAAGATCCTCAATGTGGATTATTAATTTAATTCAAGATTATGTAATGTTTTAAGGCTAGGTCTTTATATATATGAATCTGATCGTGAAGATGTCACGATCGTTACTAACCTATAATCCCACACAAGTTATGATTAGTGTGAGAAACAAGAGGATATTTAAGATCTAAAAAACCACACAATCTCCTTTGTTCATTGGTGGATGAGGCCGTGCCTACAGGAGAGAGAAAGAGATTTTATGTGTTTATCTCCTCTATTGTTTTGGTAACCTAGGAAGATGGAAGGCAGGAGGGTTATTACCTCCCACAAGAAAGAATAAGGGATTAATCCACAAGGGATGACCTATTTATAACCCCATGATGAGTATCTAGAATCATGGTGATTTGGTTTGGTTAGGGATTACACCCAGTAGGATTCCCATGTTTATGGCACCGTGAGGAGTATCTCAAATCATGGTGATTTGGTTTGGTTGGGGCATATACCTAGGAGGATGACCATTTTTATGTCACCATGAGAATTATCTTGACTCATGGTGATTTGGTTTGGTTGGGGATTATACCTAGGATGATGGTCATGTTTATGGAACCATGAGGATTATCTCAAATCATGGTGATTTTTTTGGTTGGGGATTATACCTAGGAGTGTGCCCATATTTATGGAACCATGATGAGAATCTTGACTCATGGTGATTTGGAATGAGAGGTGGGGTTGTATGTTTCACAACCAGAAATGTCCTCGACTCATCCAAAAGATTTTATAGTATGACTCTCTATTTTTTATGGGGGTTAGTGATAGTGGAAAAGGAACTGATCTAGAGGCCCTGAACCACATCCTAACACTATTATTGAGTGGAGGTGTAGGGGTGAAACCCCTGTGGTTTGGACTTAATGTTGCTAAGGGTTTTCCTATATAGAGAAACTCAAGAGAAGGGTCGCTTGAGTGTGGGTCGCTCAGGTATGGGTCACCTAGGTGGGTGCTCGCCCAAGTGCTTCACCTAACTTCTTTGACCTGGTATGGGTCACCCAAGTATGGGTCTCCTAGGTGGGTGCTTGGGAAAATTGGAAGTACCTTTCTTTAGTATTACATTGGAGGATTGGAAGTACCTTGGATAAGTAGTACTTGGTAAGATTGGAAGTACCTCAACCAATTAGTATCTGGGTGTATTGGAAGTAACTTTCCCAAGTAGTAATTGGGAAGATTAAAAGTAACTCACCCAAGTGGTTTTCCCTGGTGGAGACCTCAACCAAAAAGAGGGATGGACATAATAGATTTCCCAAGTAGGGATAGATTACTTGGGTGAGGAGCTATGAGACCAGTGATATCACTTTTCTTTGTCATCTAGGATCTTATCTATCCAAAAAAAATTGGAGGTAGAGGGGTCTATTTATAGACTGCTAGTGGAATTTTGTAGAAGGGGTTGTGTGAATGGAATAGAATAAGGTCCTTGCATGAAGGTACTTACATAAAGGATATGCATTATTGTCTTGCATGAGGGACTTGAATTAATTCATTTATAAAAATTTTCTGACCTTTGATAGCCATAGCCTTTGATCCATAATTCCTTTTGGGATGTACGACCATTCAAATCAAATCTTTCTAAGTGAACCATGCTCTTAGGTTGTTTTATGATGCTAAAATGTTCTCAGGATACATTAAAAAATTAATACTAAGTCATTGAAATTTTTTTATCAGTGATTTTAGGAATCCATGACCTACACTCTTATGGAGGTTGTCACCACCATTCCATTGGATTGGAAAGAATTTATAAGGAATATAAATCCCTTAGTGTGTGTGAATTTTTATGGCACATAGAAATAAAATTTGCATCTTCTTATATCACAGAGAGACATATTTACTCAAACTCAAAATTTATTGTCTAAGCGAGGATCACATCATGAATTCTACAAAAAAGTACACGAAACACATTTTTTAGTGTCAACAAAATACCCCTTAGAATTTGATTTGTTTATAATGAAAAGAATCTAATTCTAAGGTAAATTTAGGGCACCTAGATGCATTACAAAATTATTTGGTAGGATTTGGATCTATCTCAACTGTGAGAGGATTGCCTAATTTTTTAACTAATCCATGGGGACTAGAGAGTTTAGTTCAAAAGTTACTAGAGTCACATGATGGACCCTTTGAAATTTGTGTCTTTTTTTTCATTGCCCTAATTTTTTCCTAAGTTAGATCATGAAGAAGACTTAGAGGGAAATTCTTGAATTTTTATGAGTCCACCCTTTTTGGGATTTCATCCTAGAAAGTTTTATGTCTTTTTATTATCATTGCTTATTTTTTTCCTAAACCATGTGTAGTGCAAGACCAGTGAGTTAAAACTCAAATTTTTCTCAGGGTGGCCTTTTATAGGTTTTCATCCTAGCTAGTACTGTGTCTCTTTTTAGTGGGTAGTTTAGAGTCATTAAAATCAGATTAATGCAACTGGTGTTTTAGGTCGAATAACTTTGACCACAAATTATGGAAAGATGAAATAAGAGGGGATTTATTGTAGAGAATGTTACTAAATTATTTAGGTACACAACATGGTATTTGGAGTCATAATTTTATGATTTTCGGATCTAAAACATGATATGAGACAAGTATGAAAGAGATGACTATTTACCATTTTCAAAAAGTGGTTTCCATCATGATGTTGTTGAGGATTATAGGGATCAATGAGGTATCTCCTAATGATGAATGTGCCTTTGATTGATATTCCATTGTTATGGACTACTTATGCAATGACAATGGGGGCATATCAATGCACAGTAAAAAACAAAGGTTTCCTCAAGAATATGAAATTATATTATCGATGGATGGGGAGTTTGGTAAGACCTAGATTTATCAAGACCACAAATGGAGGCTTGAGTGGGGAATGTTCCTAAGAATTAATGAATCATTTGTGTCGGCACTGTCCATGAATGGGGAAATTGATCCTACACAAATTTGGCTTGTGTGTAAAGGAGGATAAATTTTATTGGATGAACAACATAATTAGAAAAGGATCCTCTCTAACAAGGGTTGAAGCATCATGTAGTTTAATGTCAGGAAACCATGAAATTTACTGCGTAGTTTAATGTATTATAACAAGGATATTTAGGTCTATATTTTATGTTCGTTTAGTTTTGACCGAATGATTAGTGATTTCCCCCTTCATGGAAATCTTTCCAAGAATGTTCCATCATTTTCAGGCATGAAGTGGGAAGTTTTTAAGTTGTAATACAGGGGTTTTTAGATCCGAGAAGTGATATGGGATATGTATGAAGGGAATGACCATGGACCATATTTGAAAATAGGTTCCCAACATAGTGTTTTTGAGTCTTATAAAGATTTAAGTGGTCTCTCCTATGGAAGAATGTGCCTCTGGAATACATTCCCCTTTTTGGGTGATTTATACAAATACAAACTAAGGCGTATCAATGAATATTAAAATAATGGTTTCCTATGGAATATGACATCCTACTACTGATAGATGGAAAGTTTATGAGTTACATATTTCTCATAACCATAGAGGGTGGGTTGTGAAGGGAATGTATCAATTAATGAAGGGGTAATCTCATATAAAAGTTACCCAAGAATGGGGAGAAATGTTTCTATATAAAGGATTGAATCATACATAAGAAAGGGGAATTTTTTATTGTATTTAGGACAAATATATAGAGTCTAGGCATCCTTATGTATCTCATCCAATCATGGATCAATCCACACATAATGATAGAAAATATTCCCCACACTGGTTGAATTCTTATGTAGAGAAGGGTATTTTTCTTTCTTTTGAATAGGAGCTCACGAACAGGTTGAGAACCTATACTCGACTCTCCTATGTAGATCCAACTTATACATAGAAGAGTGGGGTGAATTTTACCATATTGAATCTCAACTAGGATGTAGTATTCGGGCATCACTACATATCTCGTCAAAGAGATAATCAAGCTACACATAGTTATTGAACTTACATCATACAAGAGATGTCATCCACTATTTTAACACCATGTGGTAAGGAAGTTTGGTGCGCCTTTTAAGGTCATGCATCCAAGACAATGATAACCCTAAAATAAACTAATATTTATTTAATCATGCGTGGAATACTTTACAAAAAATTCAAATCCCTTGTGATCTATGCTCGGTGTGATAAATAAGGAGTGGAAAAGGTTTATTTCACCACACAGTGTCAATTAAAAGGAAAGATATGGGGATTTTGATTTTTTGGTGGATAGTCTAGGATATAGGATCTAGGTGTCGCTATGTATCTCATTGGAATGAGAGTAAATCTATATGTAGTTTTGAGATTTTAACACTGAATAAGAGGTATGTTAACCATTCAGTTTAGTGTCATACATATAGGAAGAAGGCATTGTAGTTTAAGTTCATATGGATAGGACCGTACATCATAGAAATTATGTGGTAAATGAGGATTTCCAAGCCAAGGATGTCCTTCATACTTTATACATGAAGAAAGAAATCATAAACCATGGTCTTGAGGATTCCCAGATCAAGATAAGTGGTATAGGTCAAGAACACAAGGAATGAATGTGGTCCAATGTTAAAAAACTAGGTTTCTATTGTAATGTTGTTGAGGCTTATGAAGATAAAATGGGTATCACATGAGTATGAATGTGAATTTGGTTGACAAGACCTTTTAATGGGAGACTTATGCAAAGCTGAATTAGGCGTATCGATGGTTAGTCAAAACAAAGGTGTACTCAGGAATATGAAATTCTCTTACCAATGGTCAAAAAAAGCTTATGCAGATCCAAAAGTTCCTAATACAAAGAGAATGATGCATAAAAGGAATATATACAAGCATGAGGGAAGTATTTGGGCCTGTATTGGCCATTGAGCATGAGGTCCCATGCAAAGAATTTTGTTTTCTATGTCAGAAGGGGGATTTTTTTAGCTTCATGGATGGGCCCGGGGTATAGAGTATAGGCCGCACTATGCATCCCATTTTGATATGATAATCAAGACACACATGGTTATTGAATGGAGGTGTGGTGGGAGACTAAAACAAATAAGTGTGATCCGATTAATAATGAAATAGAATGTTGTGAAGTTTTACATTATGAAATGAGGAAGCTGTCATATAGTTTAACATCTTATGATTAGGAAGTTAGGCTTTATATTTTAGAGTCTTACAACTCAGACTATAGTTCCATGTAGTTTTAGGTCATACAAATAGGACCATATGTTGTGCCTTTTGAGGTCATGCCTATAGAACCATGATACTATGAGGTTTAATGTTGTGTAAAAAAATGACGAAACCCTTCATCTTAACATCATTTGGTGAGGATGAAGTAAACCATGCAATTTAACTTCAAAAAATGAGAACAAAATAAACCATGTATTTTAATATCATAGAATGAGGATGAAGGAAACCATGTAGTTCAATATCATATGGTGATGATGAAGGAAACCATGCAGTTTAATGTCATATGGTGAGGATGAATAAAACCATGCAGTTTAACATCATACAGAGAGGATGAAGGTTTCATTTAGTTTATCATCCTACAATATGGATGTAGGTGTCTTTATCACATGAATTATTTCATGGGGAATATTTTATTGGTAGGGTTCATAATGGGATATCCATCCATTGTGATCAGGGAATAATCTCTATTAGAGTGGACCTTATGTATGGAATAATGCCCCTACCACTTTGGATCAAGATTTGGAGATTTCTTCAATGGTATCACCAGGGTCATGAGGACCAGTATGAGCTCTCCTTGGAGGAATAAGAGAAGGAATAATTTCTTGTTAAAAGCTCGTGGTATCCGATTTAGTTAGACCTCAAAGTGATACAAGGTATGCATACTTTTCTCATCACGTCACTCCAATTCATACAATCATTTTTGGGATTGCTCATATGTGGATAATTGATCACAAATGGAAATAAAGAGTGAGGGAAATTGTACCTCAATGTGTATGAAAACTTCTATCCTGTATATAAGTGAATATAGGGTTTCCCACATGGTGGTGTAGGTGGTATTTTTGTAGGTCCACAAGGAATGAAAAATCTATCCATGATATGAATTTTTATCCTTATCAAACATATTCTAGAGTATATTTTATAAGTTCTCATTGAAGGCCTCTATTTTTCCATTGGATACTGCATGATAGTGGTATGAAAGGATATATTTGATATTATAATCCTTATACAACTTATCCAACTTATAAAAATAAAAATTGGTGTCATTTTCCATCAATATTATAAAAGTTACACAAAATATGGTAATAATATTGGCTTTCAAGAAGTTGAAAATTCTTTTGGTCCTGACATCTATGAGCGGTATTGCATTATACCATTTGGAGAAGAAGTCGGTAGTAGTGAAGATGTATTTGAACTGCTTGGATGTAGCTGGAGGATACATACCCAGAATATCCATTCCCCATATGAAAAATGGCTAGGAGTATTTATCTATGTGTAGAATATCTAGTGGGTGATGGATTAAGTTTGCGTTCACTTGGATGGTATGAAAATTTTTGGTGAATTTTGTAGAATCCTGCGTCATTGAAGGATAGAAGTATCCGAGCCTTCATATTTACTTGGAAAGATTGAACCCTAATTGGTGGGGGTTATAGGTTCCCATATGTACTTATTTCATGATAGGACCAATCTATTCTCATTCAATGAATTCAAGAAGGAATCCATCAAAGCCTTATTTATATATAATTTTATATTGATTTGGGCTGTCATAAAGAGTTAATTTATCCACTCATCATTAGATTTTCTTTTTTCTGGCTCTATATGACAAGATAAATCCATTTTGGAGGTAGTTCACAATGGGAATCATTTAAATAGTGGTAGGATAATCTGGTCCATGGATGGAGTTGACCTCATTGATTTATTCCATGCTGACATGAACAAAATGGGAGACCATGCAGTGATGAGAAATGTTGATGACTGTTTCATCCTAATTTGGATCTTCCAAAGCCATGTTTTCATTCACCAATGCATTAGATTGTGAATTCTATGATCATGGGATATGAGTTAGTGTCGGTTCTGAGGGGAATTATTCAATTAGTCCCCATACATAGTCATGTATGGGGATTATATCATCTCTTCTAATAGCATAATACCCATTTATCTACTTGATTACCAACTTTGAATCACATTTCACCTTAAAGTGGTCCATTGGCATTTGAAGTGACAATTATCGCCCTGCTACGAGGGATTGATATTGTAACTCATAATTTGTGAAGACCACTTACAATTGGAAGGAGTAAAGCGTGACTGGATTTTCTGGAGAGATGATAATGACTCCCAACCCTAATTTTTTAAGCTTGGGGTCTTCTATTCTCTTCCCTGTTGGGTTTACAGATGCATTTTCAAAATTACAGCTCCCAAATCTGGGGTACATCTTGAATAGAGATGATATATTTATCAGGGGATTTAGTATTTAATGATATATTTTTTTTCTTAATTATTTTCTAAAAGGAATTCTGTCGGTACCTCACCTTTCACCACTTTATGGGGCACCAGATGAGTGTCAAACTGCTTCAAGATAACCACCCACCATGCCAAATGTTCAGTCAACATAGGAAAGACGAGGATGTATTTTCAAAAGTTGTTTCGAGAGTCAAAATGGATATACTAATGTTTTAGGTAGTTCCTCATCTTCTAAACCATGAATATTAACACCATGAATCTCTTCTAAATATATCTATAATGAGCCTTGGTGTTGATCGTGATTAAATAATGACAATAAAGGCTGTTTTCACTCCCAAAATCATTTTTTGTTCGACAAAAGCACCCAGTGATCGCTCTAGTGATGTAACATAAAAAATGAGTGGATCCCCCTCAACAGTAATCATATGAATGTGTAGGATCAAAGATATTTCTTGTGTATGTCAAATGCTTCTTGACAGTCATCATTCCACTAATATGTGACCCCCCTTTTTCATTAACTCAGTAAATGGAGAACACATTCTCTAGAGTTTTTCTATAAAGCAGAGATTGTAGGTGATATTTACATGTAAAACTATCAATTTTTGGATGTTTCAAAGTGGTAACATATTTAGGATATACTTCTCTTATCAGGGTCAACTTTGATTCTACAATGACGTGTGATAAAGTTGAGAAATTTACACAAGGTAAACCCAAAAAACACATTTAAAGGGGTTTATCTTCAGGCTATGATGTCATAGTTTATAGAATAAAATATTAAGATAATCTAGGTTTTTGGAAAAATATTAGGAATTAACCACTTGATAGTCAAATTGGAATTTGAAAAACCTTCCCAAGAAGGTTTTATAGTTGCAATGCATGAAACGTTGATTTGTGGTGCCAAAATTCTTCAAGACAAAGGGAATTACCTGATAAAAAATACTCTATATGGGGAACTGAAGGTGGTGTATTATTCATTATATTGGGCTATTTTGATTTTATCTTAATTGAAGTGGACATCCATGAAGTAAATGGCTTGATACCCAACCATAACACCAATCAGAAGTTCCATATTTGGAATCAGGAAATCATCTTTTAGATAGTGTTGATTGATATATATGAAGTCAATGTTGACCCTAATTTTACAATTCTTATTATTTACTAGGACTATATTGGTTAAAAATTTTAGATACTAAACTTATTGAATTAAATTGGATTCGATAATCTTATGGGTGCGTCCTTATGGCTTCCTGTTTGTATCCTCAGTAGTTTTCTAGAAATTCTAGGTGGTGAGTTGGAACTTCAAGTTCAAGGACTATAATTTCTATGTAATTCTAGGAAAAAACATCCCAATGATTCTTCATAAAGGTGGTATAAACCTATTTCTCTTTGGAATACATGTCCACACTAATCAATATGGTTTGTGGTTCCTCCTTTATATCAAGATTTATTTGTCTGAGTTCATCAACGGTGGTAGAGACAACTTCCTCGAATGATGGAGGGGTATCCCTGAGGTATTCATACTCCCCCTCATCCTCTTACTCTTCCTCTTCTTCTTTACTCTTAGGGGAATTAGTTAATGAAGTAAGCTCTCTCAAGTTAGGAGGGGAGTTGACATTTTGACATCCGTAAGTTGAAGTGACGTCCCCTAACGCAGGTAACAATGTGGGGTCTCTTTGAAGCTCTAGGGGAGAGATGAGGGACATAGAATTAATATCTTCATCATATCTTGGTTTCTTGACAACCTATTATGACTTAGTTTATGAAGTCAGAGTATGTTGAAGCCCATGGGAGGGGATGAAGGCATTTTCATCTGAGCCATTACTATGGTCTGAAGAATCAGTGACCTTTTTATCACTGTCGAGATCAATTGTTATGACTGATATCATGAAGGTTGTTGAATATGTGACTAAAGTTTGGCCCATGCCTTCAATTTGATTAATAGTTAGTATATATTTCCAATAATCTATTTGAAGGGTTTCACTGGGGTCATTTCTAGACCATTTGAGGCAATGACCCTGAAAATACCATCATTCATAGACTATTTCCCTTCCCTTTAGTAGAATATGACATCAATGTACTGAGTTTCATTAGATTAAAATGGGGAATTTTCACCATAAAACATCCCAATTTGATCATTAATGAAATATTTGAGGCATTGGTGGTATGGAGAGGGGACCGCCGCTTGTTGATGCAACCAAGGCCTCCCTAGCAGAACATTGAAAGCTGTATCTTTCTGAACAACTAGAAATTATAATTCATATATGAGGTACCCAAACTAGGCCTTGATCTTGATCCTTCTAATGGAATTTTACTCACTCTTACCATAACCTTGTATAATTAAAGCATAATGGGACAAGTGGGATTTTCTGTAACATAGTCAATGAAGTTTTCAGACTATAATTAGGTTGAATCTGAGCAATTTTCAATGAATTCACATCAGATATCAATGTCATTTATTCTTCTAGATATAAACAAAGGTCTTACGTGTCCCTATATAATTTCATCTTGGTTTTAATCCATGAAAGATATGACCATGTGGAATTATGTGGGATCTATCTATACACGATATATTTTAGCAGTAGAAACATTAGCTTTAAATTATTGAGGTCTTAACAAGCACTTCTTGGAGGACCTTTGATAGACTTAGAGCATCCAAGATTGATTTTTTTGGAACCAGGGCTAATTAATTTAGAATGTAATAATTCTAGGGAAAATTACTACACTTCCCAACATGAGTATTCTCTTTTATGGGTTCTTTAGGAACCAAAGTGCTTGATTATATTATACTAAAACCTGCACTCCCAAATCCTATGATGAAATTTATAACTTTACAATTCTATATTTAATTCCGATAACTATGATCTATTTTTTTTCTATAAAAACTATAAAAAATAAAAAGTAACACTTGTATCACTTATATTCCAGAGGACCTTTTAGGTTTAAAGATTTATAGAATTATAAAAAACTCCTACATAAACAATTGACATGACTTTAAATGATAATTTCTCCCACTTAACCAAACTTTTCTTTTTCAAATATATACGTCATATTCATCCATATTAAATCCATTATATATATAACCCATTCAACATCATTCTTGAAAAACTAGGGAAAAGGAAAAATAAGAAGGGTGATCTCAGATGATTAGTGTGGGTAAACATAATTATTAATAATTGAATGTAATCAATGAGCATAAGTGTGCATAAGGGTATGAAAAAAATCACTGTGCTTGATAATATCATTAAAGAGCTCATAACCATTAATAATTTGAACCTAAAATATGAAAACATGGAAAATAAAGAGTCATTATAATCAAAAATCATGATCCATGTGATATAAATATCGACCATCAGAAACATTATAAATCCACTACTAGCAATTAAAACTATTTTGGTAACTTAGAGAATCACCTTCATAAACACATTTTAAAACCCTTTCAATTGGAATAAACATATAGTTGAATTCTAATATTATCATTACCCAATTAATTTGAGAGATCTAACGGGCTCACCTAATGCTATCTAGGCCACCCCATTGTGTAAGCTATAACAGGATCACCCAGTGCTATCTGAAATGACCCATCATGTAAACTGTAATGGGATCACCTGGCGCTATCTGGGCCACTCCATCATGTATGATATAATGGTATCACCTAGCTCTATCTTGGATTCCCCATTGTGTATGATTTATAATAACCACAACATGAATAAAAATCATAGAAACAATCATTATTCCTTTTTAAAAATTGATTAACCCATGGAAAAGAAATGGGTATCTTGTTGATATCTTTGTAACATGATTAACCCGTGGAAAAGAAAAAATTTCCATAATAATCTCCTTGAAAAATGGTTATATTATAGAAAAGAAATGGGTTCTTAAAAAATATATTTGAAACATGATTAACCCATGGAAAAAAATGATTTCCATAAAAATCTCTTTGAAACATGGTTATACCATATAAAATAAACTGGTTATCAAAAAATCTTGATGAAACATGATTAACCCATGGAAAAGAAATGGGTTCCAAACTAATCCATTTGAAACATGATTATTTCATATAAAATAAATGGGTTTCATAAAAATCACTTTGAAACATGGTTAACCCATGGGAAAGGAATGAGTTCATTAAAATATATTTGAAACAATCATAATCCATCCAGAGAAAGAATGAATATGGTATCAATACCAAATATACCCAGTGTAGGATAATTTAAAACAAGGGTTGTTGACTTTGATTAATCGAAATTCCCTTAAAATATCATTAAAAACATTCTTTGGGAAAATAATCTTTAAACATTCAAAGTGTCCCATACCACTTTGAAACATTTGAATCATAATCCCCATGAAATAATAAATTTAAAAGAAAACTTATAATTTCATTAGAATAAGTAGATTCATGATATAACATATAAAATGAGTAATATATACATCTCAGAAAAGAAGATTGGTGTATAAAATAACAAACTTCTCAAATAAAGAAAATTATGCCAAAATTCCATTACCGCTTTGGTAACTTTGAAACCGTATACCACAAGAAATAGAAATCATAAAATGAATATGTAAATACCCATAAATTCAAGTACAATAATCATAAAATACATACATTTTAATTATATAAACCACACAACAAAAATAAGTGGTGAATATAGAATAAGTCTCGCAAAAATAAAGTGAGAATAGAAATTCCCTTACAACTGTAGTGATATCTGAATTGAAAATCCCAAAAGTAATAATCATCAAATGAAACATTTAAATAACATGATTATATAATAATTAATGATATAATATATCAAATTTTTTAGTAGATAAAATACATAAAATAAGTAAGTGGTGAATATGAAATTTATCTCCCCCCCATAAAATATTTGTTTTTATTAAGAAAACACTTTTAAGGAAAAGTGGGAAACTAGTCAAGAACACAAAGATAATAAATCAACATGATATGTCATGGCCGAATCTATGAGTTTAAATTTAATCCTTTTAGAGACCGTAACTCTGTGAAGACTCCATTGAAGAATGGTAGCCTTATCATTCGAATCATATTTGAGTAGGTTTTCCAAATTCTATTCCATATTTTCCCATATTTTAATGACCTATTCCATAGATATCGTCTGCCCATTGAATCCATGAGCCAGTATTCCAAGATGTTTTTGGGACCAATCACACTGCTCCTTAGTAAGGTTACCCTGAAGATGCCTCCCAACTAGCCTGTCAAACTCCACTTTCATTGTGGCGACCTGTAAGCCTTTATCAGAGAATTATTTGTTGCAGTCAATGATGGCTTCCCACTCTTCACACTCCCTGAGTTCCATCCTTCTCTGGTGAATATCAGATTTAGCAAGCTCCTTTTTATCATACATCAGGTCAATGATAGATGATTCCAATGCTGGTGGTTCTATATCCTTAGTAGATTTTGTCTCCACCTTCTTGGGAACCTTCAGAGGAAGATTGTCTTTTTTTGAGAATCTAGTAATGGGAGGGTTTGGTAAGAAAGAATATTCTATCCTCCTCTGCGGCCTCTAATAGTGATTAATAAACCCATCTGAATCAATTATGGTATTATTTCCCTTCTTTGAAGAGGATATAATATATTCCTCTTCAATTTCCACTTCCTTAGACTCAACAAGGGAGTCCGAATCAGAATCCTTATTCTCTTAAAAAACCTCCACTTCATCCCCTTCCTCAGGTGCATGAAATTCTTCATCTCACAGCACTGCGAATCGATTTTGAGACTGAACAACCATTTCTCCAGACTTCATCATATCAGTATAGGATGGTCTTTCCAGTAAGTCTAGCTTAGAAAAATCTGAACCTCTGAGCTATAAAAATCCACATCCCATAAATTTGGACTACTTGTTAGTGTCCTCCCATATCAAACTTTGTGGATTTCCTCCAGTACTTGGTGCATTACAGACTTCCATGAATGCCACAACTTATTTGGTATGATTTATTCCCAATGTGAGGTTTATAAAATGATATTAGGGATTTTTGGATCTTATTTTGTTAGGTGTTTTATGACTTAAAAGTGCTTGATAGGTGTGAATAAGTGAGGGGTGTGAATGCCATTTTATAGTGGAGGGGAGTGACATTATTGAAAATATAAAAAGGTAACACTATTGGGAGGTATCCCTTAAATAATATGCCTAAAATAATGGAAAAAATTCTATAAAATTTGGGACATTTTTGAAATATGGTCATAAAATTAGTTTTGGATAAGTTTCTAGGTCATTTCGACTCTTAAGATTAAAGTTTAACCACTAAGTAAACTCATTTTTACCTTAATCGTTGTAATTAATTTAAGTTTATTTATCTAATATATTTGGTAATAAACTCAGTTTAATTTAAAAAAAATTATAAATTTTTCTTATTAAAAATACAGAATCCATTTTTCCATATTACAATCACCTAATTGGTAGAATTTAATTTAAAATTAATCCTATCAATAGAATGAGAAAGAAGGTTTTTAAAGTAAAAATTTCAAAAGTTTGAAATATTTTTTATATCCAATTTCAATGTGAAATTGATTCTAATGACCTAAATTGTATTAAATGATATAAAATTTATCTAATTACACTTTAAAACCAATTAAAAAATATAATTTAACACTATCAATTTCTTAGATGAAAAAGCAGTTTTCAATTAAAATCTATTGTTTTCACTATTCATCAAAACATAAAACTTCTAAGAAAAATTCAAAAATTCAAACAAAGTAAAATTTATATTCTAATTTAAAAAATTAAGTTTATTTTTTCAAATACAAATTATAAAATTTTCAAAATTTCCTGTTAAAACATGTTTTACATTAAAAGGCATTAGAACTGCCCTTAAAAAATATACAACTTTTTAAAATTGGATTTATTTTTTTTATCAATACTATCAAACATATTGGATGAATTTTAAAAAAATTGGTTAGATATATAGCATATAAATTTCATTAAAATATTTCAATAATAGTTATTAATTTAATTTATTAAGATAAAATTCCATTATGGTTATAAAAATTGTTTTTCATAAATATACATCCTTTATATTCAATTGGTCTTTATTTTTATTTCTAATTAATTAGTCACCATAGAATTAATTATTTATATAAATTTTAAAACCATATTTCCATAATTAATTAATCCTATTCATTCCCACAATTATAACATCTTAGTGATATCTATCATATTAAATATTAATAGTATATTGTTTTTCCATAAAACTTAGTCTTGTATGTAACATAAGTCATCAAAGGAACTCGATGTTGGTTGAAATGAAAGATAAAATTGGTGTTGCGTATGATACATGATAAATTATGTATTTCAGGTAACAAAATCTATTGAAGAATTTAAATTAATTTGAAATAATATATTTCATAAAATATCAGGATGTTACATCCTACCCCACTTAAAAAGAATTCAACCCCCAAAATTTTTATTGATTATCAAAGGTTTTTTAGAATTCCTTTACTAAAACCCACATCATACAAATGAAATAAAGAAAGTGTCCTATAAAAAGTTAAATTTGGAAACATAAAGTTTACCTAATGTTATGTATAACTATTTTTCCACATTTGGGAACATTGGTGGGGAATTAAAAGATGGATTTAGAAGGTAAAAATAATTCCCATAGACTAATAGAGAGTGATAGAGAACATGGTCAATTTTAAGTAAATGAAAACAAAACCACAAGCCAAATAGGTGTGGAAAAGTTCATTTATGTGATAAAAAAAGATGGTAATAGGATAAAATTTTAATTCAAGTTCCTTTTCCTAAAGTTGAAGGATTTATTTCACCATCTAGAATGGAAACATAAAGAAATATACTTACTTGACAATTGAATTTCAACCTTTAACAAATTTCCACCACAATATCATCTTTTTCTCCAGATGATGATCATTCCAGATGAATTTTTCACCCATAAAGCACTAAAATTAAATTTTAAAGACCACGTAACCATAAGTTGGATTGTCAATCTATTCCACATGTCCTTAGACATTAACCAAAACCAAAATGCACCACTACAAATCAAGGATTTAAAAACTCTAGTTATAATGGTTTATCAGTGCTTAAAAAGTGCTAATATTGTGAGTGATGTTAAAAGTGGGGTTTTAAGAGTGATAAAAAATTGCTGATAAAGACACCCTTTAACAACACTTTTTTTTAGCACTGTTAAAGGGTGCCTTTAACAACACTTATTTTTCACTATTAAAGGGTTCCTTTAACAGCTCTTTTTAGTGGTGTTAAATATTGTCTTTAAACAATTCTAAAAAAGCACTGTTAAAAAGTATTAAAAAAAATTAATTTTTCACATACCCCACACCCACCTTTCTCAGTTATTATAGCCCCTTCCTCAGCAGTTTTCACTAACCATCCACCACCATGAACCCCAACCCCTTCCTTAGTGCTAGAAGGTTACCCTAAATTCCTATGCATGGTTGGATTTGATCCCTAAACCTGTCTTATGAAACTGAAGCTCTTTACCACTATGCCATGCGTATTTTGTTGTATATTTAATGACTTTTCTATTTATTTGTATATATTTTGAAATTTGTGATACATATATATATATATATACACACCATTATATTTATTTAAATATATTATATATTTATATCCATTTATTTATATTAAAATATAATATATATATATATATATAATATAAATGTTTATTAATACACACACATGTATATATAAAAATTATATTTACATATTATTTCATTTTTATAAGGTAAAAAAATAGATAACTTTTTTACTTTAAATAAATAAATAATAAATATTTATTTTATATATTTAAAAATACATTTTTACATGAATTTGTTGATATATTTATTTATATAATTGGTTTATTACAATTAAATATAAAAAATATGTATATATTTAATTATAAATAAAACTAAATTGTGAAAAATGATAAAATTTTAAAACCATAATATCAATATGAATGTAAGACCTATGAATAAATTCAGTCCCCACTAAAAATGGGAAACAATTTCCCCTTAAATGAGGCTGAAATTCCATCGAATGTTAAAAAATTGGGGTACGCCGACAACAAACTCAGTTTGGGAGGCCTTTATGGCCTCTTTTGACCTCGAAAAAATAGTGACCAGTGTCTCCCCAAGTCAACATGGTGTATAACACATCGAAATATTTTATTTGATATGTGGTAAAGCCCAAATGGACACCAGGAACAAAAGGCATGACCGTTTGAAGTCCGAGTTACATTTTTAACTTATTTTATATATTTTAATAAGTTTTTGATTTTCTCATTTTTAGATTGTTATTCAATTTCTATTAATATATAATATTTATCAAATTATTAATTAAACATATTATTTTAATTATTTTTTAATTTATTTTCACTAAATAACTATATATTAAGTGTATATTTTTATTTATCCATATCTAAAACATATTTAAAAAATATATATTATATTTATATCTATAAAATTTTATTTATATATTTATATATTAATATATTTTTAAATATTTTTTTGAAATATAACCTTTATCAGTGCTAGTAAAAAGTGCTTGGTGGGGGGGGGGGGGTTAATCACTGATTTTAAAAAAGTGCGGATAAATACCCCCATTTATCATCACTTTTTCACTAGCACTGATAAAGTGAGGGTCTTTATCAGTACTTTTTAACAAGAACTGATAGGGGGTGGGGGAATTTATCAGTTCTTTTTAAAAAGCAATAATAAATGGGGAGATTTATTAGCATTTTTTAGCACTGTTAAAGACCCCATTTAATAGTACTAAAAAATGTGCCATTAAAGTCCCTCCTTTATTAGTTCCTTTTCTAGCACTCATAAAGGTGGTCTTTAATAATGCTTTTAGCTTGCGCGGTTAAATCCCTAGAACTAGATTAACCCAGTTTTTTATTAGTGATGATTAACACATGGTAAGATAATATATCAAATAAATAAACCTTCCTATGATACACTAATATTTAAAATTCAAAATCAATACACAAAGTTCAAAAGAGAATCACCCTATAAATAACTATCCTTAAAATTTTTCAAGAATTTCCTAACTAAGTTTGAAATGAAAATATTATAAATATTTGATCATTTATTCTTCCAAGATAAATTAACCATTATTCCTCAAATAAAATCTCGTATGTTTCCGAATTAAACTTAATCTTTACCTAGAAAATTTTTTGTGCAATCCAGGACATCATGTAGTCTGGTGGTAGTTCATGAAAACCTTATTATCTTTTATTCATGGCTTCAAGACACACCAATTATCTGGATGTGAAGAGTTTACACCCATGCTATGGGTTGTCCCCCATTTTTTCTTTAATCTTGAAAAACAAATTCTCTTAAAAACACTTCCTGTTGATCCTAGGGGTTACAAATACCTCAACCCAAAAAAATGTCTCCAAAAACTTCAATGTTAACCTCATAATTTTTACTACTTAAAAACCTAAAATGGGGTGTATAATAATTTGAACTTATGATAAACCATAATCTTATAATCCAATGATAATATACATAACTCTTAAGATAATCTCATTTGAAAACATCATAATATCCCTAGTTATCTAAATCAAACTTTATACCAACTATAACAGCTTAGAACCCACACTCCCAGATCCTGTGTTGAAATCCATAACTTTACATTTCTAGATTTAATACTGATAATTATGACCCCATTTTTTTACATCAAAACTTTAAAACATCAAAAGGAAATCTTGGATCACTTACATTGTGGAGGACCTTTTAGATTTAGAGTTTTTGAGAATCAGAAAACACTCCTACATAAACAACTCACATGAATTTAAATGAGAATATATACCACTTAAACCAGTTTTATTTTTCACATTAATACATTGACATAATCCAATTAAAATACCATCTAGATATAACTTATTCAACATCATTATTTAAAACTTGGGGAAAATAAAACATAATAAGGGTGAACTCAGATGATCAGTAAGGGTAAAATAACTGATACACATTAATACCTAGAACATCAAATATTAAAAAATGGGAAAGGAAAGAGTCATTAGATTCAATAATCATGATCCATGTGATATCAATATGAATCATGAAAGACATTATAAACCCATAATAGACAATTAAAAATATTTCTGTTAACTCGAAGAATCAATTTAATTAAAACCTTTCAAAACACTTTAAAAACTCTTTCAATTGGAATAACCATACGACTGACTTCCAATATTATCATTACCTAATGCATTGGGGAACTATAACAGGCTCACCCAGCAGTATCTGGGCTGCCCCATACGTCTGAATTCCAATATTATCATTATTTAAATGTGACCAGAATAATAACCATGAAATATTAACACATATTTACACCAATTATACTTTTAAAATCAAATAGTAAATATGGTTATGAAAAACGAACCAGTGTTACGATCATGGAGACAGTAGGTCGTACGTACGCATGAGTAACGTTTCCCATTTTTTAATGATCATTATGGAAAGAATAAAGTAACATTTATCTTTCCAAAATGATAATTATATCATAAATACCATATTTTTTAATTATATATACTTAAATATATCATTCTTGTGATGTGGTGATGAAAAAGGAAGAATCACATCATTTTGAGGTGGCAGTAGTGCACACTTCCATGAACGATGTTATCACTTTTTCAGTGTGTGAAATGGAAATAAGAAAATAATATTTTATACGTCCATATACATAATTATTCTAGGGATATAGTATATATTCCATTTATGTCATATATATATATTTAATCCATCCTTAATACATTCTATATAAAGTGTGAACGTATCACCTCGCTTTGAGGAGGCGGTAGTCCACCGTCCACAAACGATGTTATCATATTCCCCCAAAATTGAAAGCATGAAGGTATGTGTTATATAATAATTCCAGAAGTATTAATACTTGATAAATATCATATATATCATATAAAAACATTATTTACATCATAATTCCCATCCATGATATGTGGTAAAGGAAAAATGAACAACATCATTTCACAAGGAGGTAGCCCTCCGTACACACGAACAATGATTTAGTTACCCATTTTATGGAAGTATGTTTAAGTTTAGGTAAAACCCTTAACATAATGAAATATCAGTATATTTAGTATATTGAAGTTATTATATAATAATGGAATAAGAGTAATTTAACAGATGTAGAAATAAATAAAACAAAAGTGCTCGTTGAAGAATGTTACCTCTTCTTCAGGTAACTCTTTTTGGTTTGCACCAAAGGATTTATTTGGTTTGATTTATGCCCAATGTGAGGATTCTAGGATGATATTAGGTATTTTTGGATCTTATTTTGGCAGGGGTTGGATGATCAAAAAGTTATTTAGATGTGTGAATAAGTGAGGGGTGTGAGTGCCGTTTTATAGTGAAGGGGGAGTGACATTCTTGAAAATATAAAAAGGTAAACACTATTGAGAGGTATCAATTACATAATGTACCTAAAATAATAGAAAAATTACTTCAAATTGGTTATATTGTCAAAATATTTTCTTCAAATTAGTTTTTGACAAGTTTCTAGGTCATTTGTTCTCTTAATATTAAAGTTTAACCACTAAGTAAACTCATTTTTACCTTAATCGATGTAATCAATTTTAATTTATTTCACTAATATTTATGGTAAAAGAATAGTTTGACCTTAAAATAAATTATAAATTATTCTTATTCCAAATATGTAATCCATTTTTCCAAATTCAAATCACAAAAGTGGCATAATTTAATTTAAAATTAATCCCGTAGATGGAATGAGAAATTGAGTTTTAATGGAAAAAGTTCAAAAGTTTGAAATGTTTTTATATCATATTTGAGTGTAAAATTGATTAAAATGATATAAATTATATTAAATGATATAAAATTTATCTAATTATTCTTTTAATCTAATTAAAAATATAATTTAACGCTATAAATTATTTATATGAAAAAACAGGTTTCAATTAAAATCCAGTTTTTTTCTCTATACATCAAAACATAAAATTTATCAGAAAAATACAAAAAATTCACCCAAAGTAAATTTTGATATTCCGATTTCAAAAATAAAGTTCTTTTTTTTCAAATAAAAATTATAAAATTTTCAATTTTTTTAAAAACATGTCTTCCATTAGAAGGTGGTAAAACTTCTTTTTAAAAATATACAACTTTTTAAAATTGGATTTATTCTTATCTTAATAATATAAATATTATTGGATGAGTTTAAAAACATTTTATTAAATATATAACTTATAATTTTCATAAATATATTTCACTAGTACTTATTAATTTAATTTATTAATATAAAATTCCATTTTGTCCATTAAAATTGTTTTTTATAAATACACATCCTTTATATTCAATTGATCTTTATTTTCATTTCTAATTAATTGGTTACCATATAATTCATTATATATATACATTTGTAAACCATATTTTCATAGTTTAACTAATGCCATTCATTCTATCCATTCCAATGTCTTGGTGATAACAATAATATTAAATATTAATATTATATTGTTGTTCTATAAAACTCAATCTTGTGTGTAACATAAGTCATCAAAGGAACTCGATGTTGCATGAAATGAAATATAAAATTTATGTTGCATGTGATAAAATCTAAACTATGTATTTAATTTTATTTAATTAGTTAATGAATTTATATTAATTTTAAATAATATATTTCATAATATATCTGAATGTTAAATTGATGTAGGTAGACCGACCCTAAGAGCAGGACATGGAAGTGCTCTTGTCCTTGGTGAATTGGGTTGACTAGGTTTTCCTGGACACTGAGGTAAATTTGGTGATGGTTTCCCCTATAGTTGATCTTATTGTATAATCAGGCTAGAAAAACTCCTATTATATGTGGGAGAACTTTCATGCTTCCATTGGACCTACTAGAGATCTCTCCAATGAGTTTTGACTGTATTGATGATCTGAGTGGGGACATGGTTGGAGTGCTGATTTCTACCGCAATCGCATCTTCCACGGTATCCTCTAACACTATGTACTCTTCCTATAATTCTCTAATAAAGTTAAATGAATTTGGGTTCATATTCATACTTATCATCTAATAATGGATCCATTAGGTGGATGAGGTTAATGGAACTGAAGATCAATTCTTCTTCTGACGAGGACTCTTTCTCATGAGTCAAATCTTGTGGTACCATTTAGCAGGGTGGTTCCATTTCTATCAGAACCAAAGGAATGATGTTTTAAAGTGTCAAATATAATTTTTTTACTTGGTATAATTTTATCTTCTTATGTTTTTTCCCACCCTTCTGTCCATATCATTTTTTATAAGAATGACTTTTGGAGGACTGTGGTGCTGATGGAGTCAGATGTGCCATAGTGGAAGCAGATGGGGTCATAGTTGGTTACTTTGACTGTGTTTAAAGGATTTAATGAGTCCAGTTGATTTTATTTATTTTTTATATAATAACTAAACTTTTTTCACTCTTTTTTTAACTTCTTGTCATTCACCCTATTCTTTCGGATTGGTGGTAGTGGAAACACATACCGCATGTGCTTGTGGTTCCCCCAACTTCACTTGTTTGGAGTTTACCATTTCTTGTAGGATGTATTTTAATATTAATCATTCTAGGATGATTTCAAAAGAAATCCAGTGAAAGGGGAAATACTTTGGGGGATCTTGGAGACCTTATTTATAGAGCCTCTTGGAATTTGGAAACTTGAGCAGGTTGTTCTCCAAAGCTGTTATGAAGTATCCATATACTTTCTCATCCCAGAATGAATAAAGTATATTCTTCCATTTATCAAAATGGTTTCACATTTTCTAATTTCAACCATACTTATGAAGTGTTCATTTTTTTATGATCAAGAGTGGGTTCCACATTATATGGTGTGGGTTTGGTATCTATTGCCAGTGTAGGGTCTAGTTTAACCATGAATCTCGTAGCCTTTTCTTTCCATGTTCTATTCCATTAAGATAATAGAATTACTCATTACTTATATTTGGTTTTGGAGATGTAATATTCTAATCTTTGAGAAATTTCAGCAAGATCTGAAAACCCTCTAGCATATTTCAAACGAATGAGCAGTGTGTACAACTAGTTATAAAGATTCTATAAAAAGATTGAGAAAAAATATTCTTAAGGGAGTTGTAGGTTTATAGAGAAGGTCAACCCCTTCTTCTGAGAAATTAAATTTTAGACCCTTTCATTATCAAAATGTTTTCATTTTTTTTATTTTTAAGACTATCATCTTCTACAGTGTTTAGTTGAATTAAAAGATAAACCATTGATAGAGATCTTCCCATCCCACGATTGACAGAGCTAACAAACTAATATACCATATGAAAGTTATCCCTTATGGTGTTTCTATAAAGCACTTGAGTTTCACTAATTATTATTATGCAAGGTCTCTATCTTGGTTTCATAGGGAGACATGAAATGTGTCAAATTATGGTCTAGATCTTTCGATCTATTATAAATTTTAAATGTAGGGCTCATAAAATTTGGAGGGGGAGGAGTTAGGTCAACCCATTCCAGGTAAGGCTTATTTTTTGGCTTTACCAATGCATACCTTTCTTTCATACCTTGAAACGTATCTATTAATGACTCAATGGTACTGATAATACCATAGGGGATGTCTAGATGAATAAGATCTTTAGCCGAGGTAGTAATAGGTTGGGCCATCTATGGAAGATTTGTTTGTACCCATGGTGGGTAACCTGTAAGGGTTGTTCCATGAGTATATGTATGACCCGACCCTAATTGTGTACCCAAGGGAGGGAACTCCTAATATCTCATTCCCATGAGGTCCAAATATATTTTTTGTTAGTATCCTACATTGAACGAATGTTATGGATCCATTTCTGCTGCCAGGAGGAACCCTTTTTGATAAGGTGCGTTGGTTGGTAGCGTGAGTTGAGGATCTTCTTATAAAACATATCTAGTAGGGATGTTTACATAGATTAGTTCAGTATTAAGCTTCATCAAGTTCATCATATGTTCCTTCTATTGAGAAATTATTTCCTTGAGTGTGATGAGTTCGAACTCTTTAGGAGGTGGGTGGTATGAAACCTCACCTTTACCCTTTTTCTTGGTGAATTCTTTTCGAGTAGGTATTAGTTGAGCAGTCAAGGGAATCCAAATATTCATTGCTTTCCTATGGTTTCAGGTAAACACTCTTCCTTAAATTTTTTTAGTGTGAATTTTATTATAAATAGATAATTTATCCTCCAATTTATCTATATTATCCTTATGTTCTATATAATCTATAGGGGTGGTGTTAATGATGCTCACTAACACAATACACATTACAAGAATTTAATTGGCCTCCAAGAGAGGATAATTTTGTTTACACCCTCTATAAGTCCTCATTGACTCATCCACCGATCCATTTGGAACCGTTTGGAGGATGATGATACGAAGGGAATCTGTAAACAATTTTACCATGTGTGTTCCCAGTTAGGACACCTGGTCACGAGATGGGATGAACTGGGAGAATTATTTTGTAGAGCTTCCCCTAATCAGGATAAGATTGAATTATTTTTAGTAGAAGGAGGTTGGGGTAATAAACCCCCCATTTCTATAGTATGGGGATATTCTTGTTCCCTTTACAAAATTGTTTGATCCTGTTTTTCCAACATTCAAGGTTGTGTTAAAAAATCCCTCAACTCTAATGGCAGGTGTTGCTATAGGATTGATGTGGCTTCTGCTATGTATCATGACTACTTTATTAATTTTATGGATCCTTGTAGTAATGTGGGATGGGTTCATTTTATGGTTTTCAACTGATCTACCTACTTACAATTATATTGGTGATACCTGATAGTTGGAATCTCTTTTAGGTGGGGGATTTTCTCACTATTTTCAGATGTTTTTCATAAGAGTTTTTTCAACGGATCCCTCTCTTGTGGCCCAACATTTACAGGTGTTAGTGAGGGTCATTTTCTACTGAGCATTATATCTGTTGTGTACAAAGCCTATTTATTGAAGTTGACCTGAGGCAATGAAATTTCATGGTGTTACATTTGGTGGGAATTTTTGATTGGGGAGCGCAGTGAAACACAATTCCCCATGTTTTCCCCATCCTCTAATATGAAAACTAGATGGGGCATCAGTTATTAGGTGGAAAATATATTTTAATATGTCGATACTTGTGAATTTAAGGGATCTTTTTTGTTTTACCAATTTCAAGGGTCGTTCAATTAGGATATTCACAAAGTAAATTTGATAGGTTATCCATTTTATTAACTTGATGTGGCTTGGATATTCATTACTAAGAAATAATTTTTCTTTTAAGTAATGAAGAGTATTATATATATTGAGGCGGACTTTGTGCACACAATATTCTAAACACTCGTCTGAAATTAAGTATTTAGGAGTGGATAAAGGCCAGAAAAATTCCTCTATATTGTCCTTGTCCAACTATCTCTTCATGTTCAACATGTCATGTTCATCTTTATCTAGATTCTCCTTGACATAGTCTGGACAAAGTGGATGTTTACCATCTGATTTGTTATAAAAATAAGGATAAGAGGGGATTTACTTGGTATATATAATATAGAAGATCCAAGGTTGGTTTGGAGAATTATTTTTTCCTTGGTATATCTTTTATATGAGAATGGATTTCACTTTTCAATGACGAGGCATCAAGCATGACAAGCCCCTTTTTTTTCAAGTGACTCACGGGAGGAAGGATTTATCATCCTTAAATTGGAAAGGGGAGGAACTTATTATTTAAGTGAAGTGTCATTATGAGGAGGACCATCACAAAAAATTTCATCATGGAGAGGAATATCATCTTGCATTGATATTTGACTACAAGGAAAATTTCAACAGCTTATACCCTAGGGAGGACCTTTAGGGTGGATGATATCAAAGGGAGGTCCTCCTTTCTGTTTGATCTTTTGGATACAAAGAGGGATACTCTATCTCTAATCAAGATATGGGCTCTTCATATTGATTAGATTATGAATATGAAGAAATACTTCATGATAATATGTTTAGGGACTGTAGAACCCCGGGACTCCCTGAGAGAGGAGGGGTGAATCACGGTGTCAAATTTTTCTTTTAAAGTGACGGTTCTTGTTCCCACAGGGGAAGGAACTTGTTAAACCTATATAATGGATATGATCAACAATAAAAAATTCACATGCAAATAAATGACACAATACTTTTACTTGGTTTACCACTAAGGGATACACCCAAGGAACATACGCCGACATTGTGTCAGTCATAGAAAAATGCACTAATCTTCACTAGCTGTGGAACACAGAGGGTTGGTCACAGTCACTCTATACCAGGCTCAATACCTTTACAAAGGTTTAGAGATAGGTTATTTGTCCCTTAGAACACTTTCTTCAACTTCCACTAGCTCAATACATTGGGAGAAGTCTTACTCAATTTATCAACCTAAAGGTATCTTCAATGATTTGACATGAAAGTCTTTGTCTTTGACTTTTCATGAGACACGACTTACATAATAGACCTGAATTGATGTACACTTAAATACCTTTACACTTAAATATGATATTCAATACTTCCCTTCATGAAGCCCCTTTGAAAACCTCCTTCACAAATCTCCTTCTTCACAAAGCTCACTCCTTAGCAATTCTCACTCCTTCACAATGATCGATACTTATTAAAGAACACTAATTCTCAATTATCACTCCTTTTCAACGCTCAATAATTCTTAAATAACACTACTTTGAAAAGATATTTCTCTTTTAAAAAACAACTACCATCACAGAGCACACTACCTTCATGGAACAACCTCCTTAGTGAAGTTCACTGAGCCAATGTGGAACATCCCATCTTTGTGAAGGACTAAATACTTAGAAGCATTTACTTTGGTCAAGACTAAAATAGTGTTTTTCATGAAGATCAAGCTCATATAGAATCCTAGTTTCGCGAACCGCCCCTTGTTTCTCAAAATCAGAGTGATTCTTGATTTTATCTGAAAAATTTCATGACAAATAAAGAGTGGTGGCCTCTTATTTATAGGCTTGGCCAGCTGTGAAGCTCCATCATCTCCAGTATGATTTTTGGATCAGTCAAAGTCATCTTTACGGTGCTCCTACACTTTTCAATACTCCCCTAATATCCATGGTTCATGAAGCTCACCGTAGTCATAGTGTCTTCTGCCAAAACCTTTACGTCACAAAAAATCTGCAATTCTCGTAACCATGAAGTAACACTGTCTCAAATCGCAATGCTTCATATCTTAAAAGTACTCAATCTAGTCTTCAAAAAACCCATAACTTTACCATATTTATGAAAAGTTGATTAAAAAAAATACCTTTCACAAAGCTCTAAGCTCAAATTATCATAATCGCATAGCTCACTGTCACAATTATTTAATCCTTTGTGAAAAAAAAATCATGAAACCCATATCTGCGAAACTCATGCCTTTTCCATGTTTTCATAAGGCCTTCTAGAAAACCACTTTTAATAATTCTTTCCATTCTAAAAATTTTGGACCCCAAAAATTTGGCAAACACTGGGAAATAATGACACATTTAATACTTATTTTTTCTTGAACTGTATGATCTCTTTCCTTGAAATCTCCCTGATCATACATTGGTATTTCATGAGAGGATTGAAAAAAAAAACAAACCATGCTCCATTTCTAGTAATGAATAGACTTGGTTCCAACATGTAGGACCTCCCAAACTACTGCTACTATTCCCATAATTTGGTAACAGAAGAGTAGGATCATGATTTACTATAGATAAATGTCTAGGGGATTCAAAAAATCTAACATTAAGTAGATTAGGATCATATATTGACTCTTAATTTTTGAGTCTCCTATGGTGATACTTACTTTTGGATTCCTTCTTGTGGGAGACTGGGATGATTTCTGGGGATAACAGTCTTCATATACAGATGCTTATTTGATTATCTCTAGTGTCAATACTATGATTTTATGACAGGTTTCTATATTCTTGTAGAGTTTTGTACCTACCTTAGAGTGGTTATTGGGATAGACCAATTACCTTCAGTAGGAAGGGGGGGGGGGTATGGTCCCGATCTGGCTATCCGTATATCATGGTTCAATTTTACTCATTACCCTCCTTGATGAGAGTAGAGGTTTGTGTATGCTCTAGAGTAACCCTCACTTTATATTTTTGGGTCACCTCAATTGTGGGAATGGAGTTTTGATTCTTCCCCTCTACCACTACTTCTACCATTATTATATCTTTGAAAGTTTTCAAGATGTGGTAATGAATTTTCATCTTCCATTTCACCATCATCCGGATTTACGGGGTAACTTTAGCAGTAGGATTGGGGATATATACTCATTCCATGGCTAGAGTAAGGGTGTGTGTTTTCGTCAATACTTTATTTCTTGCTGGTATATAATGACAACACTCAGGTGAAGGAGTAGATATAGGGGTATTCCCCTTGTTTATTTCTAGTATTTTCTGGCTGATTTATCAAAATGATTCTACATTAAGATAGAAGGATTGATAGATATGAGTTGGTGTGTGTGACACCTCATGATTTTCCATCGAACTTGACTGGACGGATTGGTTTATGTGGGAATGTGTTTGTACTTTCTAACTATTTGCCTCCAAATTTGATTAGTGGGCATCTTTGGAAACTTTTAAACTATGATGGTAGTCCTAGATGGTGCAGGAAGGTGTTTGTGACTACTCATTATTTCCTACTAAATTTGAATGGTGGACTTATTTGGAGGACATACTGGTGTGACCTTACTCCCTATTGTTTGGTCACTATCCTTGGTGGGATTTCATTCATTCCTGGGTCTGAGTGACCTAGGCCAGACTCCTCATGAAAAAACCCCCATCATTCTGAGGGTTGATTGTCCCATGGCATTGGCAGTGACGACTTTTGGTAGGATTCCTTTAGAGGGACCTATGCGTCATATAGACGAGGCCACCAGTGACCTCTTGATCTACCTCCCTAAGATAAGGGAGGGGATAATTTTTTTATTTTGAGGATAGGATCCCAAAATAGTTTGAGACAACAATTGGTACCTTTTACTTCTAGGCCACAAACCATTATTGAGTGGATAGTAGGAGGGGATTCATGAGCTTGGGGTCCTGTTGAGTAGCCTACAGGTTTGGGACCATACTATTTAGTTGGTATACCCAAAATACTGAATTTGAGACCCTGTGTTGGAGATGATGGGTTGGAGATGATGTCCTAGGTTTATTCAAGGATCCATCATGTGCATTGGCTAAAGAATATTTCTATTGGAACTAGTATGATACCATTTGGAATAAAGGGAGATTTAGTTGAAAGTGACTAAAATATTTTTGAAAATCACAAACAAGAAAACCACATCAAAGCAGAATATCAAAAAACACATGCAGAATTGATTACCTTGTTTGGAACTATTTCATTTTATATGTAAAAGGGCCCTAACATGTGGGTGATATAGTCATCTTGGTTAAGGATTAATATCAGGTTCATCATTTTTATTTCCAATGAAAATTGTATCAAATGTGACCTCAACGGTTGGTTGTTGGGGTTTAGATGTTTCCCAATCATTCACATTGGGTTAAATATTTTTGGTTTGATTCCAATAGGTTTTGTTCGTGGAGATAAAAACAACCAATAATTACCTTACTTTAGATGATTCAAAAACTTTCTTTCCAAAGAAATATGGTCACTGGGGAATAGATCCAATAATGCTTTGTTAATCACATTGGTCGAGAAGATGGGAGGTCAGACTCATTACACCCTTTTGAGGTGAATTATTTACTATGATAAGACTCTCTTAAATATTTAAGGAATATTTGTGAATCCTTTATTAAATCACAAGTGTAGCATGGGTTGAACACTGATTAAAAATAAATTACTAGTATGAATGAACTTCAGAATCATCTTTATGTATATGAGGTCCTTCATCGAGGGAGGAATTTGTATGTATCCAAGGTTCCCCATTGATGGAACCCTTTTGTGAAGGAATTATGTATTCTTTGTTCATGTATTATTACGATTTTGGTTTTAGTCCACATAGTGTGACACTTTGTAATTTATCATCATCTAGGAAGAGATGAGTTATTTTGATATCGGTATCGGTCCCATAAGATGGGATTTTTACGTATCCTTGTGAAATTAATTAAAACCCATGCATTTTGGTGCCAATTAAGGGGAAAAATCATACCTTTTATGGTCATGTGACAAGGAAAAAACAATGAAACTTAGTTTCATGCAGTAAGGAAGTCTAAGAGAAAGGTGTCTAGTCAAGGTTTTTGTGGGAATTACGCTAAAGTGGCCCAAGGAACCCATAGGTAATGTAACCTTCTGGGTTGGATAAGATTGTACTGGGGATTTTGCCCAGATAGAATTAGGGTTAATTCGGTGTGTTTCATTTTTAACTCAAGGAGGATTCATACATATCCCATTTTCATGGGAATCAATGCTGTATAGTTAAGTTTTTTGAAGAGGCACACCTATGAAGGTTCTTTGAAGGTTTTTATCACATGGAATCTGGACCTCTGAGAGGATATAGTTGGGTATTATAAAAAATAGGAGTCACTTTTAAAGTATCACATGGGATATATTCCTTTGAGATGGATGGAATCATGGATTCAGGTCTTATTTCGAATAGGAGGCCCATAAGTTTCTTCATTGGGAACATGGACCTTTGAAGGTTGAGGCATGGTTTTGGGGATTACCCCATATAGAAGGAATCCTGGTTGACGATCCACTCTTATAGAGGTCCTATGAAGGTTTTTATCATAGGGGGAATGCCCATTTAAGATTGATACATGGATTTGTGGACTCACGCCTATGGAGGTTCAATGAAGGAAGGTGATAGGAAGATTTAGAAAGGGTTTCTCAGCTGAGACATGCATCTGAACATGTAGATGTTATGTTCATAACACATCGCTAAGCCTATGTGAGTCATGCATTATGTGAGAAACAAGAGGAAACTGAAGATCTAATAAACCAAAAAATCACCTCAATCTGATGGTGGATGAGGCTAGGGTGGCAGAAGAGAGAAAGGGAATTAATGTTCTCGTATCCTCTCTTATTTTGGTAACCAGGGTAGATGTAGGAAAGGAGGGGTGTGGCCTTCTACAAGAAATTATAGGGTCTTACTCCATTAGGTATTCTCTATTCCCATCTCTAGATAAGAGAAGAGGATAATACACTAACCCCCATCAAAAGGAAAAGCAAGCGTCTCACCCCGCCCCCTTCTAAAATGGGAGGTTTTTGGTCTCAGAGATGATAAGGGGAGGACATGGCCCTATCCCTTCTATCTGAAACTGGGAGGTCCTTGGCACTACCTCCAAGGTTTGAACCCTCATTACCATGATAATGTATAATTGAAATCACTTTACGGATCCCACCTCTAAGGGAGGTAAAATGAAGGACCTTCATTACCATGGAAATGTATAATCTAGAGGATATGCGGGTGTGACCTATGATTTGGTCACAAATATACAGATGCCTTGGGAGAGGTCTTTTCTTGTCCCTCTCAGACAAGGGATCCAAGGGAATATATTACCTTCCAAAGAGGTCTCAAAGGAGGTTCGTGTAGGTAAGGCTTGGGAGTGAAGAAGTGGGATCACACAGGTGGAGGCTTGGAGAGTTGAAGTGGGATTATGCAGGTGGAGCATAAGAGAGTTGGAGTGGGATCACACAAGTGAAGGATGGGTGAGGTGGGAAGTGCTTCAAGTAGGGTAGGCTTACATGATCTGGAAATTAATTCTGGTTGAATAAGAACCTAGGAAACAACACCTAGGGGAGGCCTTAATCTAGGATCCAAGGGTTTCCTCAGGTGTCCCTATAAGGTCCTCACATAAGTCTTTAGTTTGTAATTGGACCTTCATGATAGTACTTGTTAATTATTGTGGGAGTGGTTCCTCATGGATGTTTTTTGAGTTTAACACACTGGATGGACTTTGGTCTTGCTATTCCCCTCAATTCCCTCTTATTTTGGATTTTAGAGAGATACCTGAATGGTCTCAAGGGCCTGGGTAAAGGACAATAGAAAAAATATCTATGAGGATTCTATGATTTTTTTCATCATGTAAAATGAGGTGCTATAGGATCTTATTTATAAGCAATATTAAGACCCTATGCATAGTACGTTGTCCATGCGGGTCCATCATGAAAGTTCTGTGTGCATGTGTTGTGCACAAGTTTGGCTGATCCTTCTGGGATGCATAGGTAGGGAAAGGACTGTAAGGACCTAACCTTAAAACATTACATAATCTGGATTTAAATTTATAATTAACATTGATGATATTTTCAGGCTTAGAGTTTTAGAGAATTAGGACATAACTACTACATTACATCTCAAAAATTACAAAGTTTACACTTTTATTTAGTTTCCATTTTTTTCCTAAAATAAAAACTCTCGAAAAAAAGAGTCATGTTTATTTCCATGTTTTAGACAACATGAATTTTCCTCGATCCCATCCTTAAAGCTATTCATATTTAAGTAATGTGAAAAGAATTTCAAAAATTGGGATAAGCATAAAAATCTCAGTAAGGGTTATAAAATAAGGAAAGGAAACATTAACCTATTATTAAATACAAATCAATGAAACCATACTTTTCAATCATAACATACCTCATTAAATCATTAGATTTATGAATAAAAAACAAAAATAATAAATCATAAAGGTAACTTATAGAATTCCTAACATAATTACATTATAGCTTTCATAACTACATAGGGAGTTACATTTGGAATACCCATTATAGTATATTCCCTAAATATCTTAGGAGAAACATTAACGTTTACCTCCACTACGTTACCCAATGCATTGGAGAGCTATCTCAGGCTCACCCGCCAAGGTTTATCACGGAACCACCCATATATATAAACAATTACAAATAAACATAACATATTTATAATACATAAAATAAGAACAAATTAAAGATAACATTTTCACATAGCAATCACAATATATCATTTCAATATATTAACAAAATCAATGCTTTATCAAACCATTTTCAAAACCATTTAAATCATTTAATAAAGAGATTTTTTTAATCAAAGTGTCCCATACCACTTTGAAGCTTTTGAAAGAAATTTTAATTTAAAAACATTAACATCCATATAAATAAATCCTTAAAACCATTTTAAAACATGTACAATAATGAGAAATATTTAGAAGAATAAATCTTTAAAACATTTAAAATGATATTTTAGTTAAAGAGTTCCTAACCAAATGAGAGACACTTGAATACAAATAATAGAGGAATATCATAAATAAAAACTTATAATATCATGAGAATAAGTATATTCATGATATAATATGTCAAAATGGTAGTATACACACCATATAAAAGTGAATTTTTGTTTAACGACAAATAAGTCTCCATGGAATGTAAATTGAAACAAAGTCCCTTGAAAAGATCATATCCTTATATTAAGAAAAAAATAAATGAGATAATTATTTGTGAAGAATAAGAACACACCCAATATAAGTGGGTATTTTGTTTAAAAAAATCACAGGTCATTCATACATATTCATAGCATGACATAATCAAAAAGTACAAGTTTAACCCAAATAATTGAAATTTGGTTAAGTAGTTCTCCTACAGAAACTCTAAAGCCTAATAGTGTCACTTTAAAATTCAGAAAATTAGTTGATGAGAGAGAAAAGGGTCTCTCATAACAAGGACATAAAATTTATAGCAATAAGGATATATAATAACATATCCCATCATAAGAAAAAGGAAATTAAAAGACATGATATAAAATAAGTCTTTGACTAAAAGAGTATGGTGAAAGGTCTCCTTACTGATTTGGTAACTTACGAAACCTAAACCCCATGAAGGAAGGATCATAAAATGAAGATGTAAATACCCATAAATTAAATTATTTTACACAAATAATACAATCATGGTCAGTATATACACCACACAAAAGGAACTAGTGACAAATATAGCATGAATCTGACGAGAATAAAAAAGTGAGATGAAAACCCCTTACCACGTCGTAATCAATCGAGTCGTATGACCAAAAGTTAATGTCCACCAAATGAATCCTAGAATAACATGAATGTAAATAGAATCATGATAATATATATCAAATTTAAGTACATAATATACCACATGAAATAAATAAGTGGCGAACAATGGAAATTTCACAGAATTAAAATTGAGATAATAAACCCCTTACCACGTTGTAATCAATCGCGTCATAAGAGAAAAATTTAATAACAAAAAAATGAATCACAAAATACCATGAATATAAATTGTATCATGATAATATATATAAAATGGAAATAAAAAATACACCACATGCAATAAATAAGTGGTGAACAATGGAAATCTCATGAAATTAAAAGTGAGATAAGAGACCCCTTACCTTGTGTCGGACTTGACTCATTTGTTCCTTGTTATTCCTGAATAAATAACTTAAGTTAATTTATAATTTCTTAAGAAAAATTTTCAAGTTTATTATTAATTTTATATCACTTATTACCCTGCAATAACAATTAGTTAATTATTTGAGTTCATATCAGACATTTTGTCGATGTTCGAAATTTGAGTTAAAAATGAACTTGTTATAATTACAAATTGTCCATGTGGTCAAAAGTACATTATATGCAGAATTATATTCATGATTTAGATATCATATATATATCATATATATCTAGTATATATTTATTTATAATAGTCTATAACATTTGGACATATGAAATGAAATGCACCGTTCATGGAGACGGTAAGCCGTACGTACGCATGAACACTACTTTCATTTTTTTTTCATTTTTAAAGCAATAAAAACTTAATGATACATAGTTATATTATAATTATAGTATAATATAAAATTTTATATATGTTAGATAATTTCATTAACACCATCATTTATACGTTCCATGTATGGTATGAATGAGTCATATCACTTTGAGGGGGCAGTATTCCGCACTTCCTCAAATGAAATTATCAAATTTATAAAACATGAAAAGCATAAATATATGTTCTAAATGAGAATTATTGAAGAATATTGATAAAATAAATATATATCATATATAATTACAGTTCTATCATAATTTCCACCATGAGAGGCGGTTGGAGATATTTGAACAATCATCATTTAGCGACGCAGTAGTTCGCCTTCCACAGAAACAGTATACTTGTATCCATTAGATGGAGGTATGTGGAAGTGTAGTTATAATACTTTTCATAACAGAAAACTATTATATTGAGGATACTGGTGTTGTTATAAAAGTAAAAAAGTAGAGTATAGGGGTTTGGAGAAGTAAAATAAAATAAAAGAACTTAAGAGAAGACGTTACCTTTAAATTGGGTATCTCCCTTTGGTTTGAACCAAATGGTTTAATTGAAGTGCCTTATACATAAGGTTAGTCTTATATGTGGAAGAGAGGGATCTTGAGAGCTTATTTTGGCTGAGTGTGGATGATCATATAGTCTTGAGAGGTGTGAGTAATCGGTTAGTGGTGAAGGCTTTTATAAGGGGGTGGATGGTCTCTTTAGGAAAGTTTGAAAATATTATTTTATTATAAACGATTTTCAGTTTCTAAAGGTCCAAAACTTATTAAATTAGAAGATAAGATTAATCTTGTTCGAAATAAAATAATCCAATAATAATTGGACAGATTTTTTATATTTTTTTAATTTTTATAATCTTATTTATTTAAATCATTGATTAATGAAGTAAACACTGCATCATTATTGTGTCATAAATAATTTTATTTATTTGATGTCTAAAAATTATAAAACAAATACCATGATGTAGGAAATATTTTTATATTTTAAATTAATATTTATAGTCAAATATATAACTTATATAACCCCATGTAATAATTGATGTACTAAAAGATATATGGTTATGTCATTTTTGTCATTAGTTTAAATTAATTAATATAAAGTGTCATTATCACTCTTAAGTGGCTTCATGAGGTCCCAAAATCAACCCAAGGATGCCCATGGTCAGAAATGTTTCAACAAATAGGATTAGGACACATGTTTGGATAATTTAATTTTATTATAATATTATTTTTACATTGAATTACCAGATTAATCTTTAACCATGGTAAATAAAAGTCAAAAGTTACTATTCACATTTTTTTTTCATCTTATTGAACCAAATTTTACTTACTAATAAAAACAATGTAGGTCAAATTTTTGAAATTGAGTTCACAGAAGTGATAAAATTTCATTTAAATTAAGAAGTCGGTTTTTTAACTACTACTCAGTGTTTTCACTGTTCATAAAAAATTAAAGGTTTTCAGAAAAATACAAAAAATTCAGCCTAAGATTTATTTGATATTACAAATTAAAAAATGATGTCTATTTTACCAAATTAAAAACATATAAGTTTTATTAATTAATTTAAAATTAATTCCGTTGTCAAAACAAAAAGCGTGTTTTTAAGTAATAATAACTATCAAAAGATTGACACTTGTTTATTTCCAATTTCAAAGTGAAATTACTTCCAACAACCAACATTGGAATAAATGGTAAAAATATAATCTAATTAATCTCTAAAACCAATTAAAAATATAATCTAACCATATAAATAAATTATATTAAAAGGATTTTTGAATTAAAATAAAGTATGTTTCACTATTCATAAAAAAATGAATTTTATTAGAAAAATACCGAAAATTTACCCAAATAAATTTTGATGTCCCGATTCTAAAGAAGAAATTTATTTTGTCTAATTTAAAATACAAAAGTGACCAAAACTATATTTAAAGAGTGTTCTCCATCAAAAGGTAGTAAATCAACCTTTTAATGAATATTAGATTATTTATACTTAAAATCATATTCATTCACATTTTAAGCTTCTAAATTTTATTAGATAAATGTAAAAATTTTTTACAAACATGTATAATCATATTATAGTTAGTACTTTTCATTCCTTCCAATACAACAACTATGCATTAACTACCATTTAAAATAATAATTTTATTATATTATTTTTCGGTATAACTTAACGTTGTGTGTAACGTAAGATTTCAAAGAAACCCATTATTGCGTATCGGGTACGCCATCGAACATGGAATCCCCTTCAAAGTAAAATTAATATTTAATTTAAAAATATTAATAAATATGAAAATTCCATATTCTTTATTCACCTCGGATGTTACATCATTCCACCCTTTTGGGAATTGTGTCCTCGCAATTTTAAAATTGGGCTAAAAAACTTCATTAATAGTCTCACATGAGAAAAAAGTCAATAAAAATATCACTTTAAAATAAATAAAGATAAGTAAAATGGTTACTCAAGATAACCCATACTAGGATTCCTTGTAGGAAAAAATAGATACATAGAAGAAACTAAGTGTCAAGTTATGATAGAGAGTGATAGGAAACATGATTAGGAGAAAGTTAACCACTAGAAAATTGCAAACTTGTAATGGGTTAAACGGTATTTGATTCCCCAGTAAGAAAATTTAATAGAAAAAGTTTTTGTTTTATGTTCCATTTAATAAATTTGGAGAATTTATTTATGAAATTGACTAAGGACATAAGGAAATATACTTACTTTTCAAGTGGAGTTTCATCCTTTAGTAAATTTATACCAAAAATTCATCTTTTCTCTAAACGATGAGTATTTAAGATGACTTGGTCACACCTGAAGAACTATAATGAAATTTTAGAGAATAACATAATCCAAAAAAGATGAACCATATATTTCCCATGTCTTTAGACATTAACTAAAACCAAAATGGTTAGTACAAGATCAGATAATTCACAAAAAAAGAAAATATTTTATAAAAAATAAATACAACTATTAATCTCCAAAATTGAATAAACCATACCCAAATCTCAACAAAGACAATTCAATATAAAAATGTACTTAAAATTAATTAAAATAATAAAAACTATATCTGAAACCCAAAATTTAGAAGGATTTGATCACATAGTCTTCCATAGTAAATCTTAGCATTTATTTCCAAATAACATCGACTACTCTTAAAGTCTCATACTGAAGTGTAATTAACCAAATCACATATTCTCTATGATAGGTTACTCATTTCCATAAATAACCCAAATCGCCATATATACATAATAAAAACATAGATTCTTCAAAAATAAAATTCCACCATTACTGCTCAATTGAAATCCCAATGTATTCTATTTTCCTTAGGCATATTGTTTCCTAAAAAGAGAAAATGTCTTCCAAAATAACCCTTATCACTTAATCCCCAAACCATTTTCCAATACTAAGGCTATCCATTTGATAAAACATAATATCCCAAATCAACTCATTCTTGATTAATAAAATTATTTAACTTAAAATAATAAGTCATACTAACCAGGGAATTCACGTAATCTAGTGGTAGGCAATAAATCCCAATCGCACTTTGGTTGTGGGTTTGATTCCTGTAGCTTTGTCGGACATGACGAGTTGTCACATGATCTATGTGTTTGTCTTTTTCAAAAACTATATAATTTTATAACATTCCAAAAAATGAGATAAACTCCTCAAAAATAACCATAACATATTTTAACCATAAATGTTATCTCATACCTAGCATTTTCATCCCAAAAGTAATAACCTGTAATTGCGTCAAATTCAAGGATAATATAAACCCAAATGGTTCTTTATAACTACATACACAAAAGGAAAGATAATTATTCTTTGAATAACATTTTCATATATCAAACCTTAGTGTTACACATACTAGAAAAAGTCTTTCAAAGTAATCCTATCATCAAAAGAGACTTAATACTTTTAAGAATTTCATCTTGCTAAAATCTACCATAACTCTTGAATCCATTATATGTTGACTTCTTAATCATTCAATGTTATTAATGATCCATTAACCATTTTTTTCCAACTTATTCTAAAATACTTCTTTCCTAAAAGAAAAATCATGAATCATATCCTAATATTCAATAATTTCAAAACATCAGTCAAGAAATAATCCATACCTTTCATTGGTCATTGTCATTTTCATCATCCTCTATTGGAATGTCATTAGGTATTGTTAGAAATATATTTGTACGATCCTGGTGATCCAATTCCCGAACCTTATTTGTAGGACATCTGTTTGTATAATGACTATGTACACCACATTTAAAACATTCAATTGATCCCTCAAAAATAACTTCTTTCCCTTTCCTAGAGTCAATATGGTGCTTCCTTTTTCCATGGAAGGTTCTTGCTTTATGTCCTTCATTTACACATCTATAGAATCTTGCCATACCTTTGAAGAATTTTACTAGGTGTTTCTTTCCACATCCTTGACACATAGGTTTTTGAATATACTTACCTTTATGATTATTACCTGAACTTACATAGGGATTTGTTTATCACATATACGATGCCTTATAAAAATCACCATGGTTCAGGTGGTCAATCATGACTCCAGATAGTTGGTTGCGAATAACCACAAAGGTTCTCATTGCAGCTTCTATTTCATTCAGTTTCTCATTCAGAAAACATCATAGTTTTCTTCACATCCATTATTACTTTCGTGCCTATTATATCCAGGAATTTACTAAAACCAAAAAGGTTAGTGTAAGTATATTGGTAAAATCATCATATAATATCTTATGAGGAGGGTAAATACTAATATAGACTTATTCATGTTATCTAAAACTCATTTGATTTATCTAAAATAACTATAACCCTTTATAATATGCTAACCATTATGTTTATGTCACTTATGCTTAAACAAAACCCTAACCTCTAAAGTTTTCTAAACGGACCTTTGATACCGACTGTAAGGACCCAGCCTTACAACATTACATAATATTGAATTAAATTAATAATTCACATTGAGGATATTTTCAGGTTTAGGGTTTATAGAATTAGGCTATAACTATTACGTTACATCTCAAAAATTAAAAAGTTTACGCCTCTACTCAGTTTCTATTTTTTTCATAAAATAAAAACTCTTGAAAAATAGTTTCATGTCTAGTTCCATGTTTTAGATATCATGACTTTTCCTTTATCCCATCCTTGACTCTCTTCATCTTTAAGTCTTGTGATTTTTTTTTCAAAACTTGGGATGAGTATAAAAAGCTCAGTAAGGGTTATAAAATAAGGAAAGGAAACATTAACCCATAATTAAATAAAAATCAATGAAACCATACTTTTCAATCATAACATACCTCATGAAATCATAAGATTTATGAATAACACACCGAAATCATAAATCATAAAATTAAATTGTGGAATTCATAACATACTTAGATTGTAGCTTTCACAGATACGTAGGGAGTTACGTTTGGAATAACCATCAGAGTATATTCCCTAAATCTATTAGTAGAAACATCAATGTTTACCTCCACCATGTTACCCAATGAATTGGAGAGCTATCTTGGGGTCACCTGCCATAGGTTTATCCTGGATCCACCTGAATAAGTAAATAATACCCAATAACCATAACATATTCATAATATATAAAACAAGTATAAAGGAAAGGTAAAATTTCCACATTTAAATCACAATATATCATTTCAATGTGTTGACATAATTAATGCTTTAGAAAACCATTTTCAAAACCATTTAAAACATTTAATAAAGATATTTTTGAATCAAAGTGTCCCATAACACTTTGAAGATTTTGAAAGAAATTTTAATTTCAAAACAATCACACCCATATAAATAAATCCTTAAAACAATTTTTAAAACATGTACACTATTGAGAAATATTTAAAAGAATAAATCTTTAAAACATTTAAAAAGATATTTTAGTTAAAGAGTTCCTAACCAAATGAGAGACACTTAAATATAAATAATTGAGGAATAACATGAATCAAAACTTATAATATCATGAGAATAAGGATATTCATGATATAATATGTTAAAAGGTCAGTATATACACCATATAAAATTTAATTTGCGTATAAAAACAAATAGGTCTCATTGGAATGTAAATTGAGACAAAGTCCCTTGAAAAGACCATATCATTAGATTAAGAACAAATCAATGAAATAATTATGTGTTACGAAAAAGAATACACCCAATATAAGTGGATATTAAGTGTAAAACAATCAAATGCAATTCACACATATTCATGACATGGTATAATAAAAAAGTATAAGTTTAACCCAAATAATTGAAATTGGGTTAAGAAGTTCTCTTACAGAAACTCGACAGCCTAACAGTGTCACTTAAAAATTAAGAAAATGAGTTGATGAGAGAGAAAAGGGTCTCTCATCACATGAAAGTAAAATTTATATCAATAAGGATATATAAGAACATATCCCATCATAAGAAAAATTAAATTAAAAGATATGACATAAAACAAGTCTTTGACTAAAAGAGTACGATGAAATGTTCCCTTATCGATTTGGTAAATTATGGAACATACAACTCATAAAGGAAATATTATAAAATAAAGATGTAAATACCCATAAATTAATGTAATCTACGCATATAATACAATCATGGGAAATAAATACACCACAAAAAATGAACTAGTGGCAAATATAGCATGAATATCATGGGAATAAAAAAGTGAGATGAAAACCCCTTACCACGTTGTAATCAATCGAGTCGTATAACAAAAAGTTAATAACCACAAAATTAATCACATAATACCCTGAATATAAAGATAATAATGATAATATATATCAAATGTCGTTAGAAAATACACCACATGCAACAAATAAGTGGCGAACAATGGAAATCTCATGGAATTAAAATTGAGATAATAAACCTCTTACCACGTTGTAATCAACCGAGTTGTAAGACCAAAGGTTAATTACCACAAAATTAATCACATAATACCATGAATATAAATATAATCATGATAATATATATAAAATAGAAGTACAAAATACACCACATGCAATAAATAAGTGGTGAACAATGGAAATCTCACGAAATTAAAAGTGAGATAAGAAACCCCTTACCTCGTGTCGGACTTGACTCATTTGTTCCTTGATCTTCCTGAATAACAAACTTAATTTAATTTATTCTTTATCTAGAACCTTTTTCAAGTTTATTACTTCTTTTATATCACTTATTACCTTGTTATAACAATTAGTTAATTATTTGAGTTCATATCGGACATTTTGTCGATATTCAGAATTTGAGTTAAAAATGAACTTGCTATAATTACAAATCGTCCATGTACTCAAAAGTACATTATATCCAAAAATATATTCATGATTTATATATAATATATATATATATATATCATATATATCCATTATATTTCTATTTATAATATTCCATAACATTTGGATATAAGAAATGAAATGCACTGTTCATGGAGATGACAAGCCGTACGTACGCATGAACGCTACTTTCATTTCTTTTTTTTCATTTTTAAAGAAAAGAAAAATTAATGATAAATAGGTATATTATAATTAAATTATAATATAATATTTTATATATGTTACATAATTTCATTATTACAATCATTTTTACATTACAAGTATGGAATGAACAAGTCATATCACTTTGAGGGGGAGTAGTCCCACTTCCTCTAATGAAATTATCATATTTATACGACATGAAAAGTATAAATGTATTTTCTAAATGATAATTACAGAATCATATTGATAAAATAAAATAAAATATATATCATATATAATTATTTTTCCATCATAATGGCCACTATGAGAGGCGGTTGAAGATATTTGAACAATCATCGTTTCGTGAGACAATAGTTCGTCGTCCACAAAAATAGTATGTTCGTATAAATTAGATGGAGGGGTATATAATTGTAGTTAGAATACTTATCATAACAAAAACCCAGTATATTTAGGATACTGGTGTTTTTATAAAAGAAAAAAAGAGACTTTAGGGGGTTGGAGAAGTAAAATAAAAGAAAAGAACTTAAGAGAAGACGTTACCTTTAAATCGGGTATCTCCCTTTGGTTTGAACCCGAATGTTTACTTGAAGTGACTTCTACCTATGGTAAGGCTTCTAGGTGTAATAGAGGGATCTTGGGAGATTATTTGGGTATATTTTTGATGATCCAAGGGGATTGAGAGGTGTGAGTAATGAGTTATAGATGAGGGATTTTTATGAGGGGGAGGAGGGGCTCTTTAAAAAAGTTTGAAAATATTATTTTAATATATAATGATTTTCGGTTTCTAAAGGTCCAAGACTTATTAAAGTCGAATATAATATGACTCTTGTTCGAAATAAAATCATCCAATAAGAATTGGAAAAGTTTTGGATATTGTTTAATTTTTATAATCTTATTTATTTAAATCATTTATTAATGAGGTAAACACTGCATCCTTATTGTGTCATAAATAATTTTATTTATTTGATGTCTAAAAATTATAAAAAAACACCTTGATGTAGGAAATATTTTTATATTTAAAATTAATATTTATAGTCTAAGAGATAAATTATATAACCCAATGTAAGAATTGATTTACTAAAAGATACATGTTTATGTCATTTTTGTTATTAATTTAAATTAATTAATATAAAGTGTCATTATCACTCTTAAGTGGCTCCATGGGGTCCCAAAATAGACCTAAGGATGACCGGGGTTAGAAATGTATCAACCAATTGGATTAGGACACATGTTAGTGTAATTTATTATTATTATAATATTATTTTTACCTTGAATTACCCTATTTACCTTTAACCACTGTAAATAAAAGTCAAAAGTTACTATTCACCAAAAAATATTTTCATCTTATTGAAACAAATTTTACTTAATAATAACAACCATATATGTTGGATTTTCATAATTCAATTCACATAAGTGGTAAAATTTCATTTAAATGAAGAAGTCAGTTTTTTAACTAATACTCATTGTTTTAACTATTCATAAAAAATGAAGGTTTTTAGAAAAATATCAAAAATTTAGCCTAATCTATATTCGATATTCCAAATTCAAAAATTATTTATATTTTACAAAATTAAAAACATAGTAGTTTCATTAATTAATTTAAAATTTATTCCCGTTTTCAAAACAAAAAGCGTGTTGTTAAGTAATAATACCTATCAAAAGATTGACACTTGTTTATGTCCAATTTCAAAGTGAAATTACTTGCAATGACCAAAATTGAATTAAATGGTAAAAATATAATCTAATTACAGTTTAAAACCAATTAAAAAGATAATATAACAATATAAATAAATTATATTAAAAGGCGGTTTTGAATTAAAATACAGTATATTTCACTATTCATAAAAAAATGAATTTTATTAGAAAAATACCAAAAATTTACCCAAAGTAAAATTTGATGTGCCGATTCTAAATAAGAATTTTATTTTTTCAAATAGAACATATAAAAGTGACCAAAACTGGATTTAAAGAGTGTTCATCATCAAAAGGTAGTAAATCGACCTTTTAATGAATATTAGAGTATTTATGCTTAAAATAAGATTTATTCAAATTTTAAGCTTCTAATTTTTATTGGATAAATGTAAAAACATTTAACAAACATGTATAATCATATTGTAGTTAGTCCTATTCATTCCCACCAATACAATGGATATGCGTTAACTACTATTTAAAATAATAATTTTGTTATATTATGTTTCAGTATAACTTAACGTTGTGTGTAACGTAAGATTTCAAAGATACCCGTTGTTGAGTATCAGGTTTGAAATCGAACATGGTATCCCTTTTAAAGTAAAATTAAAATTTAATTCACAAATATTAATAAATATGAAAATTCAATATTCTTTATTCAACTGGGATGTTACATGGACGATCCACTAGGCACAAAAACTAGGTACGCGTAGGTTAACTTGGGCAAGCTCCTATATTCTCCATGTTTCTCTTTTCCTCTTCATTACTTGAGGTCTTTTCCATTAAATATTTTCATCCCCATGTGACAAAAATGCGTTTCAAAATCTGTATAGACACAAGTTATTTTCTTCATGTAAATAATGTTTTTGTTAATGTGTAATACTCTAAGATTTTATTTATATATATATTTCCCTTCAAAATAAACTTGATGTATTTGATAACCTTCTTTACATGCAACACTGATTTCAAATGAAATACAAGACACTATTGAATTATGATTATTTAATATGGCCATTATAACATTGACATTAAATTTGTGGTATGAAAAAGAATTATCATGTTCTAAAAAATATGTATAAATCTTTGATATAATAAAAATTTAATGATTAATTTTTAATAAATAAATACTCAATTTTCAATAAAGTCATTTTATTCTTCAAAAATATGTTTTCTTCAAAAATGGTTTTTATTTTATTTTGTGCATGGATATCATAATTAATTTATAAAACTTTTATAAATTTTATTTATAAAAAAGATATCATTTTTTAATTCAACATATCAAAATTTACTTGAGGTTAAATTTTTAGATTTTTAAGAAAAGATTAATTTTTCGATGAATAGAAAAAAATAATGATTTTATATAAAAAGTGAAATTTTGTTTTGGATTTATTTTAAAATTATAGTTGTTAAGTATTAATAAAAAAATCCCTTCAATTTCATTGTAATTTAAATTATTCTAAATTTTGGTATAAAAACATTTTATACTTAAAATTAATTTTTCTGGAAAACCGTTTTTCATTTTGTTTTGTGGGATTATTTTGAAAGTAATTTCTTCCACTTTTAGAAATTTAATATGATAAAATGAATTAAATATTTTGAATTATAAATTATAATTTTTTTAATCAACCCCCTTTAATTTTTGGTCTTAATGAAACGTAAAAATAGTAAAATTTTGTTACATAACGGGTTTCCTGGGTGGGGTGGGGGTGGGGGGGGGGGGGGGGTTAACCTAAGAGATAAGGGTGTTATTGACCCAGAAAATTTTCGAAATGTTATTTTGTAGCCATATTTAGACCATATAATATATTTTATTTTAATATTGGTTATTTTAGATCCAATTTTATTGAATGGTACATTAACATATTTTAATTTTTTGAATAATTCCAAGTGTGTGCTCTCCCTCACTTATAAAAGGACACCCCATGTCCTTTATTTTCCACACTTCAAGTGACTATTATATTGGAAAATATATACCCAAATAATTTTCTAACATCCCTACCCATGTATTATATGTATTTTTTGATCAAAATACCATCCTTTCAAGACTTATGGTGTAATCCAAAGGAGGTTTCTTAATGGAGAGGTATGGTTCTTAACCGAGGTGTTTTTAATTTTATTTATTATTACACCTTATCTAAACCTATCGTATCTATTATAAAATGATAAATAAAGTGTCATAAATATACCAATATTTTATTATTATGATTTAATAGCCTTTTCCCACCTATTTCCCATCAAATGGGAAGTTAAAGTATTGCTCACTCATTTGTGTGGACTACTACCTCCACGTAGCGATATGATTAATTTTGCATCATTGCCTTAGATGAAAATTTATAATGTTGGATTTAATAAATTTATATGATATTTATGATGTAATAGTGATTATTCAATGATAAAATATTATCTATCTATCTTTCATTATTTTCTTTAGAAAATGAAAACAATGTTCATTCGTACGTACGGACTACCGTCTCCATAAACAGTGAAATTTATTTTTCTATCTCTACATTTTATGAAATGTTATAAATTAATAAAAATATATAGTATATAAATAGGATATTTATATCACGATTAAAATTCTGTAGATGATGGAACCATGATCAATGTATAAGTATCAAAAATTCCAAACTGAAACTTTCTTAAAAAACAAAACAATTAACATTAGAAAACGACATTTTTAATAAGGAATTATTAATAAATGGGTGTTGAAATATTATAATTGTATTTTATATGGTACAATATGCATGAATATGATTTTTTATCTAATTAAAATAAATTTCAATTTATTATATATGTGGATAGATCACTTATGAAGAAAGTCAGACTTGAGTTAATGGTTTGTACGTTGCGCTGTCATTTTTGTTGGGATTGTTTATGTGAAAATTTACGATGATAAAATTATAAGATCAATATCTCTCAAATATTATTTATTTTATTATCATATGGTTATTAATACATAATACATGTTTTCCTTTAGTTTTTCTCTCTTTGAGTACCCAAGAGACTGAATGAATATTTTTAACGGAAAACGACTATGTTTTTATTTGGTTGAGAATATTTTCTTCCATGACTATATTTTCTTTAAAATTATCCCAATACTTTTTTTAATATTATATGAATATTTATTAAATTAATTTTTACCTATGTTTTAATTTCTATTAAATTGATTAAATGTAATATTCTTTTCATTTTCTGAACGAGGAACGTTTGAATTTTTACCAAAAAAGTGAAATGAATATTTTTTTAACATACATAGCTTGAACATAATTTTCTATATGCATGAACACTAAATTATTTAAATATTATTTTAAAATTTTCCATTTTTATTTTTAATGTAATTATTTTTCTTAATATTTTGTAACTATTTAAATTTGAAATAATTGATTTCTAAACGAGAAGGGTACTTTCCTTAAGAAAATTTATAGTGATATTTCTAAGTTTTTTCATCTATTATTACATCCTTTGATGTTAATTATGCATCACTGGGGAAATGATCCTATGATACTATCCCTATTATTTGTTAGGATGTTTTATGATTATAATGATGAAATATTGATAAAACAAGATTTCTTTTCCCCGATTTATTCTGTGATGAAATGATAAATTTTTTCATGATATTATCGAATAAATATGAATGTATTATGATTATGTGATAGGTAGGATAGTTATATATCTTCAAATAATTGTTTAAATATTAATTTTTTATGAGCTCTATGGGTACCCAAGAGTTCATCCCAATCGTAAAAGATGGTACACGGGAGGTTATCCTATGCTCGAAGTAGGTACATGGTTGGTTAGCCTAAGCCTAACATGTGATTAATATCTTTATGGGTATCCTTTACATAATATTTCTATTTTTATGATTATTCCACACTTTATGACATTATTTTTGATATGTTATTATGAAAATGTTAAGCTATCATGGCTCATATTATTTGATTCCTTTATGATTCATGTCTTTTGAACTGTCAAGCTTTATGCCATGACTCATTATTATGATCCATAAACTACTGGGTATGATTTTTAATTTTTAAGATCATATTTTCATACTATTATTGTAACATCCCATATTTCCCATGAACATTTTTTTTTTGAAAAATAGGAATATAAATTCAAAATGAACTTATTTCATTTTATAAAAAAAATATTTATACAAAAATTTATCACTTAAGTTTTTAGTTTCCATATTTTTATCTATAATGAATATTTATTTATTAAAATGGTTTAATAAAAAGGGTGGATCAAAATATAAGAAATAACCCATCACAGTCGACAAGGCCCTAAGGCTTTAAACCATAACTAAAGGAAGATAAGGGCACATCACCTACTGCCAGCCAAGGTGCTTCCCTCCTTCTGTATTCCATACTTTATATATATATATATATACATATCTGTATTTTTTTATATTCATTATTATTTTTAAATATATCATTTTATTTTATAACTACATTCCTTTTATTAATAATTTTATTTTCACACCATCATGATAATTAATCCATTGTAATTTAATGGTTGAAAAAGTTTGACACATGATTTCATTATCATAAAATTGTAACATAAAACTATTTAAGGAACTATCACATGTAATTTTTTGTGAAGTTAAATATAAATAATAAATTTTTATTCTTTTTTGATTTACATTATAGTCTATTTTATTTATAAATATTTTTTAATATTTTTTCATGTATATGTTTGATAACTTTAAAATTTTTGTTTTAAAAAGGTTAAGAAATATGTTTCCTAATAAAAATTTGACAATTATTTGTTTCATTAATTTATAATAATACATTTAATGAATGATCATAGTAATTAAAATGCCCACTATTATAATAGATTGACTATTACACCCTTTATTATAACAGAAATAATAGTACGTTTCTTTACAAATCATGTGTTAATATTGAATTATATAACTAGGAATAATAGAGGGATATAAACAATAAATATTAGTATAATCACTAAAAGGTACTCCATAGGTGTGAATTATCCTATTACATCCATTATTTCCATAACGACTATAAAAATAAAAGTAAGAGTTAGGAAAATGAAATACATTATCAAAGGATGTGTAAGAACCTTTGTAAGCACAATAGCGAGTGATGAAGTGAGAATGATGATGTATTTATAGGGAAACATGGTCATTCAATATTATGAATTTCATTGGTAATTATGAAAATTGGTCAATAATATGGTCATTATCACCATTGGTTATATAGGTGTAATAAAGTGACCATTGGGTTTGTTTTAAGAAACCATAATCATAATTTTCAATAAATATATATAAATTCATTTAAAAATATATTTTATAAGAAATTACTAAGTTTTAAGTAAAATTTATTTTCATGAGATAATAATAATTTTTTTTCTAAATGATGATATAATTTAAATAAATCCAAATTAATTTTTGTACCAATTAGAAAGTTTATTTTGTCATAAAAATAATTAATTTTCAATAAATAATGATTTTCATTTAAAAGTTATAATTATAATATTTATATTATAAGTTTCCTAAAACAAATATCATTTTTAGACTTATTACATTAAATTAAACTTAATATGAATTTTTTGAATTTTCTAAAAATGTTAATTTTTGGGGTAAAGCGTGAAAATATCATTTTTGTGAATATCATAAATTTTATGATGTAATCATGATATGATCATTTTTTTTATTAATCCTTATTACTATTCAAAAATATATTTGAGTATTAATATAATGTATGTATAATATTGTGATACATTTAGAAACCTATGTTTAACATTTTGGAACCTATGTTTTATCTCATATAAAATAAAAAAATGGATTTATGGATAATACATGTATCATTTTAGAATTAGTTTTTATCACTTTCAGAAATTGAATCATTTGAAATGGATTTAATTTTTGGAACCAAAAGTTTAAAATTAGGTAATAGGGTAACTTAATTTTTAATAAAAATATAAGTTACTGAGGTTAAAAGCGAGTTACTGCGATAACAAATAAATAACATAGTAGGTTAAAGTTAAATTGTAAAAGATTAAAATAACTAAAAAATACAACATATAATGGTAATTTAATGTTTTTCAAGACCTTATCCATCATTTTCAACATTTATTATCAACCAAATTCATTGGAATTAATTACACCCAAAAGTGGTTGGCCTTAATAATAAAAGAATCATTATTTTATCTATTAAAAGAACCCATCCTCAATTATAAATAACCTCTCCTTATTCCCTCATAGTGAACTAAAAATGCATTAAATAAAAAATTATCCCCTATATCCCCCTCTCTAAATCCCTCTCAAAGAGTCCCTAGAATTTTAACGTGACCCACTCAAGGTTTAAGGAGAATCCTCACAAGGTAAGGGTCCTCCATCCTCCTTTATTTTCAAATACAATAATTATTATAATGTATTTCTAAGTTATTTTTCAAATACCACCATTATTTTATTTCAATGGTATTATATTCAATTTGATATATCTTTAATGAGTGTTTATTTTTTTCTTCTCATTATATGCTTTTTCTAAGAAGTTATAATGGTCAAAAGTTCCCATACCCATAAAGCCAACAAAAATTTTGGAAAGTAAAACATGTATGATTTTACCAAGAATCAAAATCCATGTATGGATAAAATAAGTTGATTTGGTTTTAACATATATTAATTTAGGGGTTATAACCCTAGAAGTATTTGGTTGGATATATCTTGATCATTATTCTGGTGTACAGGGAGTGGGTGTTTACTGAACACGAGGTTTGACATTCCCAAGTGATATTCTTGGATGATCTACATGTTTTTTTACACACCAGAATAAATGATTTATCTATAATTACATTTTATCATACCTTTATAAATTCATGTATTAGGATACCTATACACCTTGATCACCTTAGTCCTTTTGAACACTCAATGACTACAATCTCGAATCTTTTAATAGTTAAAGGTATTTATTTTAACATCGTGATATACCTAGTTATTCATTAAATTTTGATAATTTATTTCACATAGATATATTAATTTATTATTTAATTATGGAAAAATATATTCATACAATATATTCCTTTTTTATATATGGTAATATAAACCTCATTGAGAAATTCTGTTAAGTAGTTCATTCAATGAACATTATTCCTTTAAATTATTCAATTTGTAAAAGATTGAATTGTAATTTTATGTGATGAGTGGGACTTGGAATTATATATCCCATAATTACACTAGTATGTCTCAAGAGACTAATCAGATAGGTTAATGGGAGAATCCTCACCTTTTATGTAATATGTCTTGGTATAATGCCTTGATGGTATGTTTAAGATATCCAGCTTATACAATCACTTCACTACATGTTCAATTATTTTTATCCAAGAATAAATTAATTATTATGTTGGACATTTATTTATTTATTCCCTTTGTTTAATTTTTTATGGTATAACTAAATTTAACTATCCATGCCATACTTTTTTTTATAATAGCTTTCGTTGTATGCTACCCCATTACAGAGCATCTGATCTCACCCCACTATATTATTTTCCATTTACCGAGGAAACCAAGAAGATTTATACATGTAAAAAATTGATTATCCAATAGAATATTATTTTTTCATGAATTTATATGATGTGTATTATGTTTTTTGTAATGTTTATTTTTTTATCTAGTCTTCTGAGACTACTAATATGCTCGATCCTGTGCATGGTGATCTTTGTATTATGTACCCTTATAATACAATAACCACAGACTTTAGAAAATATAAGTCAAGAAAATTACATTTAGTATCAGATATAGTTTTGTACAAACCTTATTAAATATATTTAGAAGAACATAGTTAGAAAACATGAACCTTAGGAGAAAACCTTATGATATTTTGGAAATATTTCTAGATTATATTAAATGAAAATCACAGTGTTGTTAATGCACTAATTAAGTAAATAAAATTGTCTATAAATGATACCTAATGGGTAGAAAAACTATGTCAAAAACCTAAATCAAAGTAGGTATTATACTTCTAAGTATGTCAATGATAATTTTGGTATTTTTTTGGGAATTAGGATTCAAAATATTCCGATATAGAGCCTTAGGTAAATATCTTTTTTAAGAGAAATATTTTAAGTATAATTTATAAGACACTATATTATTAATATAACCATGGTATTTATAATGTCTTATTTATATAGGTAACAATTAATAAAACATTTAACACACTAATATTTTAAAAGAACACTATACCCTATAGCACATACAACATGCAACACTGAGCTTAAACAAACTACGAAATATTATAATTTAGATACGGCTATTGTAACCTAGAAATTGAATTGGTGGGAATGAATATGATTAAAAAAATTTAAAAAATTTAATAAAGGGACAAATCAATATAAATTTATTGATTCTTGCATAGTAAATAAGCACATAATTTTTAGTAAAAACATTTTAGTTTTCAAAATATATTTTCTTTAAAAATGTTTTTTTCTTATTATGAGAGAATATTATAATTAATTTCTGGAAATTTTAGAAATTTTATTCGATAAAAAATTAATAATTTATTTAAATAAAATTTAAAAATTATCTTAGAGTTATTTTTTGGTATTTTTCTAAAAATATTGATTTTAACATGAATAGTGAAAAATACTATTTTCTATTAAAAATTATATTTTTGTTTCAAGAATTTACAAACATCTATTTTCTTTTAAATTGTTTTCAAAGTAAAAATAGTTATCTTATATTATTAATTATCCAATTAATTTCATTAGAATCAATTTTATGGTTTAATTTGGTATAAAAACATTTTTATACTTAAAGGAATTTTCTCGTAAAACTATTTTTTCATCACATTTTGTGTTTTTATATTAAATTAATTTACGAAACTTCTAGAGATTAAATTTTAAAAAATTGATTTATATTTGGAATCATAGGGTTCAAATTTAGTAATTAGGTCCCTTTTATTTTTTATTCTTATAAATAGTAACCATAATAAATATTTTTTACCGAGTAAGGGTAAAATATGTAAAATAGGGTTAAAACTATGAGATAAGGTCTCCAAATCAACAAAGAAACTTGCATTTTTCTATTTTATGGGTGTATTTAATATATTTACATTAAATTATAAAATATATGGCCACTTTGTTTCATATTTCTTTGATTATAAACTTTATATTAATTTAAGAAAAGAATAAATACAAAATGTCACATTATTAACTTTAATATCTTTAACATTTTATCACAATGGAAAAAAGATGTTATTTTTGTTATAAAGTTTATGTGAAAGATAATTTAATTTTTTTATTATAGTAATTTATTTTTTAATTTTTAGGGATTTTATATTTTCCCTAAATGCTTATGCAACATCGACATAGTGTTTATTCAATTAATAGAAAAATAAAATAAATTATTTTAAAAATATTAAAATCAATATATTTTGGATCAATTATTGAGTTTAATGAATTTTCTATATATATATATGACATTTTACGGATATGTGAAATTATTATATTTGAATTCCATCTTTGTATTTGTGCCTTTTATTTCAAATTACATGAATAGTGTCAAAAAGGGTATTAATGTTATTTTATGTTAAATGATATTTTATTAAATTATTTAAAAATCATAAAAATATTTAAATAGTACAATTAAGATCATAAATTATTGAATATTTCATATGTTCTGAATTTATGATCAAATTATTACCTTATAATTAAAATTATATCCCTTTAAGAGTGAAAAAGTCATTACCGTGGTTAAGGTTAAAATAGGTTAACTAAGGGGTTAAACCATAAGATAAGGTTTAAAACACAACATAAAGCTATAAAAAATTTATTCGTTGATTTAAATTAAATGTAAAAATAACTTATCTTATAAACTTTTTCCATTTGGAATATTTTGGCTGAAGAATGAATTTATTATATTTTAATCTTTTAGGAAATTCCAAGAGTGCCCCTCTCCTCCCTTATAATAGGATACTCTCTCTCAATTATTCACACCACTTTAAACCATCTAGATTATCAAAAAACTAAAAATTTCTCTTATAAAATTCTTTAAAAATTAAGTATATGTGGTGTTCCTCTTAAAATACCATTCCAAGGGTCCTTAAGAAGGAATCTAAGGGAAGTCTACTGAAGAAGAGGTAATCGTATTTACCAACTCTTTCAAATTTATTTTTTTCTTAAAATTCCTATGAATTTTTTTACCCATACTAGAATAATAAATATTTTATCCCCAATATTCTAAGATGATATTATGATTATTTTATAACCATTTTCCATCTCTTTTCCATCCTATAAATATAAAAAACATCACTATGGCTTACCATCACCACATAGCAGGGTAATTCATATTTCATAACCAATTTACTTGGATGGTTATAAAGTTATAAATAATTATTATATATAATATTTATGAAATAATTATGATTTTGGAATTATAATATCATATATAAATTATTATATTCAAATTTGTTGGAAAACAATAACTTCGCCCGCACATACTTGTGGACAATCACCTCCATGAAGTGATCTGATTCATTTTTCGTTTATTATTTACAAGGATGTTAATAAGGATAGATTTAATGAATATATATGATACTTGTGAAATAATAATTATTCTGGAAAAAATAATTATTTTTTAACTTTCTTTTGTTACATCCATGGAAAAGTGAAAACAACTTTCTTGCGTACGTACAACCTACTATCTCCATGAATGGTGTAATTCATTTTACATATCTACCTTTTATGGATGATTATAAATATTAATGTAAAGAATATATAGGATATTTATATAATTATTAATATTCTATATATTATGAAATTATGATCAAAGTACAATGACCAAAACTACCAAATTAAAACATACATGAAAAATGAAGCAGTAATCACATAGAATAGTAATTTTATTATAGAATTGTTAATAAAATGGTGATAAAATTTTATAATTAAATAATATATGGGTTAAAATATATGAATATGGTTATTTAATGTATTTATAATAAATATAAATTTATTATATTGGATTTTTGAACACATATGAAGGAAGTCGTACCTGAGGTAAGGGTTTTCTCATCTCACTTTTATTTCTGCGAGACATATGTCATATTCACCACCTGTTTAAATTTTATGGTGAATATAATTCCCCTTTGATAAGTTATATCATTAATATATTTATATTAATAATATTTAATATTTCCTTTGAATTTATTTATTTCATGGGGTTATGATTCAAAAGTTACCAAAGTGGTAAGGGTTTATTTAACAATCTCATCATTATCTGGGTTTATTAATTTTTAAGTCTCCATTAGGGGAATTATATGAAATTTATATCTTAAAAACAATATATTTTATTCTCATATGTTTATATCTAAAAATTATAAGTTTTTATTTCATTTTCCTCTATTAAGTACTCAAGATAGAAAAATAACGTTTTTAAGGAAAGCGACTTTGTTTTTCTAATAGGTTGTAAATATTTTTTTTCCATATCCATAGTTTCTTTAAAATGATTTAAAGAAAGTTTTTAATATTATTAAATGATTTATTAAATACATTTTTACCCATTTTTGAATTTTTAATTTTTTTTAAAATGAATCTTCTTGTTTTTTCCAAATGAGGTATTTTTTTCTTTTTTCTGAGAATGTGAAAGGAATATTAATATTAACATACATGACATAAAAATATTTTACTTTAATCATTACCACCCAATTATTTGAATATTTATTTAATAGTTTTAAATTATCTTTTGAAATAAAATTTTTTCCTTAATATTGATAATTTTTTTATTTTAAATAATCGATTTCAAAGTGAAAAATTATTTTCCTCAAGAAAATTTCTAACGATATTTTTAAAGTATTATATTTTTTGTCAATATAATTTGATGAATATTTTTATTTAATGAGGATATACTCTAATGATACAATCCACTATGTTTTTTTGGATGGTTTATAATCTGTTTGACTTAGGAATGTATTGACATTACATATTCTAGTTCTTTCAATATGGGAAGTTATTGATTTTTATAGAATATTAAATAATTCTTAATGTTTATTCATATGATGAATGCATTGCAGTTGTTATGTAATGGGTGGGGCCTAGAATTATATATCCCCTCGATACATCGGTAGGTCTTATAATACATATTAGGTTAGGTATTTATATGAGGCCATACCCATTTATATATATGTCTTGGATAAGGCCTCAACAGTATGTTTTGGATTTATAACATTATTCATTCCATCATTATGAAATTAGTTATTGATGTCCATGTGATTGTTTTAATAGTTCTAATATCCATTGATAAGTTTCAAGATTATGTGATTATTTATATTACATTATTTGATCATTATTTATTACTTCCATAATATTATTTGTTCCCAAGTTTTTGATTAAATAAAACATGTTTTTAGTTATTTACTTTTCCATATTAATTATCCCTTATTTACTCATGATAGATTCAATTGTATGAAACTCTTATCGAGCATCTAATGTCACCATTTATTTCCTTTCCTATCCCAATTTATTAATAAGGATATTATGAAAGATATCAAGGATTCAAGGATGTTTCTTAATATATGTTTTTATATTTATAATGTAATTTGAGAATCATGTATATGTTTAGTGTTCGAGTTGGTGCCCTAGAAACAAACTTCTTTTTACTCTATGATAAACCTGCATTCATTGGATGAATATTAATAAACTACTTATTACATCATTATTATTCATATGGGTTAAATTGTATGTGATAATATCTAAAGAATAGTTGTCAAATTAAAAGGTCATAGAAGATCCCTTATATGATGAGAACCCGGAAGTGCCATGACACTATTCTTGAATCTATGTTTTATGGCTAGATGATATCATTTTAAGGGACACAAATGCTATAAGATATCAGGGGTGGGGACTCATGAAACTTTGAGGCACCTTCTCATGGTGTGCGCCCTTGGTAATATCCAAGAGGATATTATCAGAATAATACCCACCGATAGGAAATCCACATTCATAAGTGTCATTGGATGTTCCTATCTACAGACGTGTGTATTGGTACTTAGAATTTAATATTATTATTAATGGGTATTATGACTCACTCACTTAGATGTATTGACGAAAACCGTGACGAGAGATGTTCATGGTGAGGTAGGATATGTTGGGCACATCATGAGTAATACTGCATTAATGAATAATGTGAGAAATAATTTGTCACTTCCATGGAAGTAGATATCTTGGGCCCTTTTATGGAAATGATATAGCCTAACTAAATCCATGGCCACGGTGTTCTCTAGGTAAGTTCAATTTTGGGAATTCAAAGAATGAGAAACCGAGCACTTGGTTTGATGGAACTTGCATGCAAACTGCTTGATTAGAGATATCAGGAAAAAATGATTATATTACATAGTAAGCATTCGTATGAGGTGACATATCGTTATGACATAAAATTATTTCTTTTGGGTTCCTTAACTTGTTTCTAGAAAGTAATATTGAAATTTAGGTAATCCCACCTAATTCCAACGAGAAAGAGTCCTAGAGGGTCACACATTAAGTTTTTACGGTATCTCTGTTAAATAATTTATTTATTCAACAAGTTGAATAAATATTATTACTGGTTGTGGTTTAATAATTATTAAATTATGCCTGATCACATTTATTTTTTCAATAGTTATTTGACAGAATATATTGTGGAAAAAATATTTATTTATCATAAAATAATGTAACTATATTTATTTAATAAATAAATAGTAATTATTCAAGGCTCGATAAATATTATGGAGGATTGGTGGACAATGTTATGGGTTTGATGAGAAATAATATTAAATATTATTTGGTTAAATAATATTTAAATACAACAGGTAAGTTAAGCACATTTCATGGAAATAATTGAATTGCTATTATTATTTGACATGGGGTTTCACATGGAATAATAAATTAAGTAATGGAACCTGTGCTAATTATTTATTATTACCAAGTGAATTAAATTACCTATTATGTTATTGTTATAAAAATTTTCTAAGGGGTTATTCCACTGGATAACCAATCATTTCATGTACAACATCCTTAGAGAAAATTTCTCTAGAATAAATATCTTTTCTCTATTCAAGAACGCTCTCAAGAATGAGAGAGATCCTTCTCCACTGGATCAAGGAGAATGATTTGGAAGTAATTCTCAAGGCGACTGAAGGCAGACCTCACAAGCACAAGGATCTTCCTCGCAGGCACCTGAAGACTCATTCAGGGACCTACAGAGATACGCGGAGCACATGTCGATCACCACTATAGGATTTCTATCATTGGATTATACATCACAATAAAGCCACACCTCAGACCCCTAGTCGGATGCATCAACAAAGATAGAATCGCCATGGAGGTAATTATACAATTTAATTAAATTAATTATTAATATAATGTATAAATCCCATCATCTCAGTTCTAAGTTCTCTCCTTTGTATTTTATCTTTGATTAAATTCTGTGGATACTGGCGTTCATCATCGTATTGATCCTGGATTAATCATCGATTATGGAAATTTGAAAATTTGGGTACCCACCCATCCTGCACTTCCCCTATGCCCGAAACCTCTATCTAGTTTACCAAGACTAATAAACTATTCAGTCTATTGGGATGAGATCCCTTTTATATAATACTACTATAATAAAGTAACCACTAACTCTAGGCTACTAGAGTTAGGGTATTTATTGTTGCTATCCAAGGAAATTTATTATAAACCCTTAAAACTAGATATAACAAGACATAAATAATAAAAAATAACCCTATAGATATTTTAGAGATAAATATAAGTATATGATAATATCATAAAGTTTTTGTAAGGTGAAAATTATTTGATATTCTGATCAATAATTTCCTGTCTAGATACTAAAAGTGGACATGGTTTTAAAATTGATGCATTTAACGGTAATAATTCTAAAAGAGTTTGTTGAGTATATTTCGACCATCATTCTGATGCATGGTGAGTGCTCCCTTACTGTGAAATTTTTTTTGACACTCCTAGAGGATATTTTTGGGTTCATTCAAATTTTATTTATGAATCATTATGAAGAATTTAAATAGATAATAACCATGAATGACCTAGGTTAACCCTAATATTTTTTATACTGAAAATAAGATGTCATGATTTAGACATACTATAAATGATTTTCAGGATTATGTTGTTTTCCACTAAGATTATTATTGCTCATACTATGTTTTTTTTGGTTTTAGTGAATTGAAGGAACCGGAAGGAGTCATATTAACACTGAATGTGATGTACAATGTGGTGATTATGAGAAACCAAATTAGATGATGATTAGAGTAAAAGATATTTTGGTCATTACTAATTAGTTATCACAATATATAATTAATAACATATATGTCAACCAAGACTAAAAAAATAATAATAAAAGAATTGAGTTTTTTGAGAGCTCAGGTGGTGGAGACTATGAAGTAAAGAAATATTAGTTTCCTTCCTCTTAGTAATGTGGAAACTGAAACCCTAGATAATGCATCAAAGTAATGGAAAAAAATTTTATGTGTAGAGAATAAGGGCATATATCAACAAATTATTGGGAAAAAATGAAGTGTTCAGTGGAGGGATATTAAGTTTATCCCAAGGTACAATTTAAAAATTAATGTCTTATGTGTGGGGAATATAGTTATTATCGAAAATAATGCCCTAATATAAGGGTTAAATCCTTGATTAAGGAAGGACCTATGATATACTAATATTTAAAGTGTGAGGATTGAATTACTTATGTATTGGTATAAAGAGATGATTGATATTGATGATGTAAATGGGGTTGTATTTGTGACTTTGATAATTGTTTAGTGATTTGATGACAAAGTGATTTAGGTCATCTTTAATGAAGTTTAATAAATTTTTATATTTATGGAAATAGTCTATGATATTATTTTAGGAATAAGGATTGTGTTAATTTTAGGAAGCATATATGTTTTCTTATGTGGTTAACATTATATTTATATATACCATCATGGTTTTATAAGTTTAAGGTTGGAATAAGTTCAAAGGTATAAATACCCCTTTTGAGGTTTAAAATGAAGTGATTTTGAGGTGATTTTAAAATTTTATTGGGGTTTAGGAATAATAATCCATTAAGGTTTAAATAAACATTTAGATTAGTATATGAATTGATGTTATGTTAATTATGGTCTATTGGATAGTGGGATATAATTAATATGGATAGTTAAAAAGCGATTCTTTGATAAATTGATACTTTCAGAGATATTTATGGTCAAGATAATGATTAACTTTAAGGTTTGTATCTAAATTTGATTCATGATATTTTGAGATTATATAGTGATTTATCATGGTAATTAATGATTATTTATTAGGTTAAAGTATATGAAACCTTTATTTTTAACATGTAGTTTTACATGAAATATTAATTGGGAATAATGCAATTAAAATTTTGGAATGTAAGTTAAAATGTGTGAGATCAACATTGAGGTCAAAATGTCATTTAATGTTTAAGTTATTGAGGTTAATTGAGATGTAGGGCCATTTATTTTTTGAATAATGTAATTTGAACCTTTGAAGTTATTCTCAAAAATTGGTAGTAAAATGTATGAAGGATTATATATTTGGATATTATCTTACCTTATGGTAACCATTTTAGTTTTAGTTAAAATTTAAATATAGGAGGAATATCTTGTTATCATTTTTTGGATTATGCGATCCATCATAATTTTACTTTAGTGATTTTAACATGAAAAAATATTTTTGAATAATCATAATTTGGAGAAAGGATTACATTGTGGTGTAAATTGATTAAATGATTAAATCTTACCTGTAAAGTAAGTATAATTCTTTATCATCTTAGTCTAGATGGTAAGAGAATTCCACAACTATAAGAAAAGGATATTCATAAAAAATATTATAGGGACAAAATTTATTAGTGTGTGGGGGGAGAGAATGTAAGACCTTGGGATTTTGAATGAATACTATGCTTGATAGTGCATACAATAGGGAACATCGAGCTTAAACAAACCATGAAATATTAATATTTAATTATGATTTTTATTACGAAGACATTGAATTAGAGGGAATGAATATGATAATTTTTTTTATAAATATATTTAAAGGACCTAATAACTTAAAATGTATTGGTTAATTTTTAGGAAATATGTTCTTAATTTTTAGTAAATATATTTTATTCTTCAAAATACATTTTCTTCAAAAATGAGTTTTTTTTACTTATTGTGAGAGAATATTATAATTATTTTCTATAAATTATATAAATTTTAATTAATAAAAAGGATAATTTTTTTAATTAGAATACAAAAAATTATATTAGAATGAATTTTTATACTTTTCTTAAAATATTGATTTTGCATTGAATAGTGAAAAATATTGGTTTTTATTGAAAATTTTATTTCTTTCAATAATTTAAAATGATCCATTTTTTAAAATGGATTAAAAGTAAAATTAATTATATTATATTATTAATAATCAAATTTAGTTCATTATAACATATTTTATGGTTGAATTTGGTATAAAAACATTTTTATACATAAAAGGAATATTTCTAAAAAATTATTTTTAGTGCGTTTTGCGTTTTTAAATTAATTTTTACCACTCCTAAAAATTGAATAATGAAAAATGGATTCTATATTTAGAATAATTAGGTCTAATTTTTTTATGTATGCCAATTTTATTTTTGGTTATTATGAATATTAACCATGGTAAATATTTTTCACCTTAGTAAAGATAAAATTAGTAAAATAAGGTTAAAACTATGAGATAAGGTTTAAAATTCAATAAAAAACAAGTCTTTATAATATTATATTTTTATAGTTCGAAATTTACATCATATTCTTGAATAAATGGCCACCTTATGCCAAATTTCATTGATTATGACCTTTATATTAATTTAAGAAAATAATAAATACAAAATGTCACACTCTAGTTTTTAATATCTCTAATATTTTATCATAAGGGTAAAAAGAGGTTATGTTTAGTTATAAATGTTTATTTTAAAGAATAATTAATTTTTATTTATCATAGTATTTTTTTTTTAATTTTAAGTAATTGTATAGTTACCCTAAATTCATAGACAATGCCAATATATTATTTATTCAATTAATAGAAAAATAAAATAAACGATTTAAAAATTTTTAAAAGTAATAAAATTTGGTTGAATTATTAAGTTACTTGACTTTTTTTTAAAAATTAAGAAATATTAGGGATGTTTTAAAGGATTATATTTTAATTAAATATTCTTGTTGGTGTCTTTAATGTCAAATTAAATGAATAGTGTCAAAAATGACATTAATGAAATTTTATGTTAAGTAATAATTTATGAAATTACTTAAAAATCATAAAAATATTAAAATAGGAAAATTAGGATGTTTAATGATAAAAATTTCCTCCTTTTTCCATTTATTATCCAATTATTTCCTTATAATTAAAAGTATATCCCTTTAAGAGTGAAAAAGAATCACTGCGGTTGTGGTTAAAATATGTTAACTATGGGATTAAACCAAAAGGTAAGGTTTAAAATAACACATAAACCTATAAAAATTTTATTGGTTGATTTTATTTCAAACTAAACCTATCCTATCCTAAAATATATATACATTTGGAATCATTTTTATAGATAATGACTTTTTTATATTTTAATCTTTTAAGAAATTATAAGAGTTTCCTCCCTTATTAAAGGACACCCCTTTCTCTCAATTCTTCACACCACTTTGGGTCATCCAGTGTGACCAAAAAATAAAAATTTCTCTTATATAATTATCTATCCAATAATTAGTGGTGATGGTATTCTTAAAATATCATTTTAAGGGTCCTTAAAAAGGAATCTAAAGGAAGTCTACAGAAGAAGAGGAAATCGTCTTTATCGAAACTTTCAAATTTATTTTCTATTATTCTTACTATAATTCTTTTTACCCATCTTAAAATAATATATCCAGTATCATCAATATAATTTAATGTTATTATGATTATTCTATAACCATTTTCTCTCACTTTTCTATCCTATGAAAAGAGAAAATATTGTTACGACTTAGCGTCTCCATGCGACGATGTAATTTTTCTTTGGTCACAAATTTACTCAGATGGGTATAAAGATGAAAATAATGAATATATATAATATTTTTATAATTTATTATGATCTTAGAATTATAATAACATATCTAAATGTATACCTTCCAAACTATTAAGAAACGATAATGTCGCTCTTGCGTACGTGTGAACTACCACCTCCCTGAATAGTTGTAATTAATTTTTCTATCTATAAATTTTATGATTATATCTATATGTATAATTAATATTCATATTATTTATATATTGTTTAATATTATTTATATTATTGAATAATTACTAAATTAAATGGATCTAAACTACCGAACCAAAACTTATACAAAAAATGAAGCAGTTATCACCCAGAAAACTGATTTTAATAAAGAATTATTTTTAAACTGGTGATTAAAGGTTAAAAGTAAATAATATATGGTATTATATATATTATTTTTGTTCTGTAATATATTTATAATAAATCTATAATTATTATAGAGGATTTTTTAACACATATGAAGGAAGTCCGACCTGAAGTAAGGGTTCACTCATCTCACTTTTATTTTATGAGACATATTCCATATTCACCGATTGTATCATTTTTGTGGCGTATAAACTATGAATATGATATTTAATATCATTAATATATTTAAATTAATGGTATTTAATGTTTTATTTGAATTTATTTATTTCATGGGGTCTATGATTCAAAAGTTACCAATGTGGAAAGGGTTTGTTTGCCAATCTCATCATTATTCTGGATTTTTTATGTCTAAGTTTCCTTTAGAGTAATTATATGAAATTTCTATAATAAAAGAAATATATTTTATTCACCTGAATGTTTTTCTTAAAATTATATTTTTTCCTTTTATTTTTATCTTTTAAGTACTCAAGATAATGAAATAATGCCTATATGGAAAACCTACTTTGTTTTTTTATCCAGTTGACAATATTTTTCTTCCATGTCCATATTTTCATTAAAATGTTTTTAAAAATGTTTTTACTATTATTTAATTATTAATTAAAGAAATTTTTTCCCATGTTTTATTTTTTTACAAAATTGTTTAATATGAATAGTCTTTCATTTTTCCAAATGAGGTACTTTTGACTTTTTTACCTAAAATGTGAAAAGATTTTTTGTTTTAACAAACATGAAATTAACATAATTTAACACCATAATGGTTACCAAATGTTTTGAAGGTTATTGTAAATGTTTAAAAGGTTATTTTAAAATAATATTTTTTTTGTAATTTTTTGGGGAATTTTTTGATTTTAAATAAGTGATTTCAAAGCAAAAAATGAATTTTCCTCACGAAAATTTCCAGTGATTTTTTTAAAGTATATTCATCTATGTTAACATTAATTGATGAATATTATGATTTTATGAGGATATAATATAATGATACTATACACCATGTTTCTCTAGATGATTTATTATCAGTTTTATAGGAGAAATTATTAGTATTATATATGATAGTTCTTCCAATAAAAACATTTATTGATTTTTATTCCATATTCATCAAGTTGTATTGTTTATTCATATGATGAATGCATTGGAATTATTAAGTGACAAGTGTGGCCTATAATTACATATCCTCTATATGAATCAGTGGGTATCTTGAGATAAAACTGGTTGGGTATTTGGTTAATTCTGTGCCCATTTATATAGATTTCTTGGAAAAGGATGTCATGTCCCCTCCCAGAGGGGCCCGTGCCATGAATACCCCAATACCACCTATGACAGTACAAGGGATGGTGAATAGAAATGATTAGAAATATCCCACAATGGGAGGAATTTTTCTAAGTACCACACACACACACACACATCTCCAAGTTCAAAATGTTGGAAAGTAAAAAAACTAAGTAAACAATGCATGCATACACTAAGATAACAAACAAAGAGTAAAATAGTAGGAAAATGGAATGAAAACAATGCTAGAATACAAGCCCACAAAATTAAAGAGTCCATCAAAGTGAATTTACAAGTTCCTGATACTCATCTACTGAAAACCCTACCGAAAGGGTAGGTGTAGGACAACTGTCTGAAGCCGTAGGACCACAACTATTTTTTTTGATCACTCTAAGAACCACCTAGTCCTGATACACCTAGAAATCCATCAAAGTGTCAATTGTCTACACAAGGCACAACAAGTGTAGGAAAAATCTGTGTAGGGGTGAGTGAAATAATACGCACTAAGACACCATGAAACCACAAAGGAACACCACTAAAAAAATACATGAAGTATACTAAAAATGAACTCACAAAGTATAAAACAAAGAAATACACAAATTATACCAAAAATAAATATGTGGTAAGCTCATACAGGTATTAGTCTATAGAACATAAATTTGGATTTTTATTTATAGTTTTAAAAAAGAAGTATCGATAAGACATAGAGTCTTGGTAAGACACAAATTTTGAGTAAGACACGTAGTCTTGGTAAGAAATAGAGTCTTAGTAAGACAATAAGTCTTGGTAAGACATAGAGTCTTAGTAAGACATGAAGTCTCGGTAAGACATGAAGTCTCGATAAGTCATGTAGCCCCAAAGTCACATAGTGTTCAAGTCACATAGTATCAAGATCACCACCAGCCACAGGATTCCGCTCATAGCATGCTTGTTTAGGGAGAACCTACTCCTCAAGACAATAATTCATATGCCAACTGCCAAAAATAATCACTTAGAATATCTCAAAGGAACGCCTCATTGCGAGGTTCCCAACACTGTATACAGCTAGTAAAATTGACTTTTTGTTTGAAACTTATGGCCATTTTAGTGAAAAAGTCCGAGTTAAGTCTGGCCCGGGTCCGATCGGGTCCTGGTCCGCCGACCCAACCAAGTCCGGTTGACCGACCCATCCCAGACCACTGGGCCCAGTCTGACCTAGCCGCTGTCTCACTTCTCCCGCACATGGACAACCCAGGCATGTGTGCCTAATCAATGCAGCGCTGTCGCGTACACACAGAGGTCCACTACATCCCCGACCTCCGCCGCAGCCTCCGCCGCTGCGAGATTCACGTGACTCCTCATCGCCTGCATCCTCCACTGCTATGGGCTCCCATGCGATCCCACCTAGACAGCGACCTTGTGCCCTGCCACTAGCCGCCCTGCCATCAGCTTTTCCGCCTCATGCTGCACCTAGTTTAGCCCCCCGTCGGACCGTGTGATGCCTCCACCGCCACCCGCCATACTGATGACCTACCCTCCTCCTCCCGATCCGTCTGAACCTAGCCGGAGCCACTACTCTAGGATCTGCATTGCACCACAGTAAAATACTACCTCAGGTGATTCCTATCATGCCTTTATTATCGCATGTCCATGATGTCGTTGCAGTGTCGGATCCACGGTCTTGGATCATTATGCCGCAGATCGAAGTTGAATGATCCTTTTTTCATATTTCATGAATAACAAGGAACACAAAAATGTCAGGGGGAAGAGATAAATTAACATTCACACCCAAACAATGTATTTTTGCCTCGTTCATGTTGGACTTGATCTTTTTATGTTATAATTAATAATATAGGGGAAATAAAAGAAATATTTAAACATAATCATCCCCGATAATCAACCCACATAAATTATCTTTCCCTCAAGAATGATCGAACCACATATCAATTTTTTTGTGGGTCAGTCCAAATTCTTCATTTAATTTAAAAAAAAGATGGGAAAATATCACAAAGAAAATTATCACCCAACTTGGGGTTTGGATCAGTTGATGATGAAGAGAGAAGCTGCGTCTTTTTTATTCATCGATCTGCCAATATTCAATCCAAGTCCCGATCTTCGATCCATCATCATGATAGAGATAACTTTATTATCCCCATATTAGGGGAATTCCAGGGTTATGGTGATAACCTGGAATTCCTAACAAACTCAAATATAAAGAAAAGATTTGCTGCATCGAAATGAAATATTTTTATTAACTATTTTATTACCGATGTGTCAAAAAACTACATTCCATAGTTGACCTGTGACAACCAATGTTAGGACTCACCTAGGGTAAACTTATTGTTTTGAATGCAATGATGCCCTAAGATTTATGATCTAGTCACCTGTTTATAAGTTTTTTAGTTTTATGAAAAACCACCCACACATTTTATTAAAAACTGAAATTTTTTTATCCCCTTGTCTCGGGAACACCTGGCCTCAGCATCACATTTCTTCTTAGTGCCTGGTCTTGTATTTTTCCCAATTTATTTATAAAAATAAAACTAGAGAAAATTCGAGTCATTAAATTATCCTCATCTTAGTGATTTACATCCCTGAAAGCCAAAAAAAGTGCTACTGAACAAAAAGATGAGGGTACTAAGCACGAATCTGAGCCTCACACTCCTAAGTGCCCTCTTGGAGATTCTCATGCTGCCACTGAATGCACACCAGAGGAATCAGACACCCATAAAGGATTGTCTCCTGTCAATCCTCAATCTCCACCGAGTACTCTGAAATATTTCCCCATCATCAATGTATAGACCACCCTAGTCGATGACATGAAATGGATCATGCACGTACCTCCTCAATTGTAACACGTGGATGAAGTTTATACCCGATGCAATTGCGGGGGTAGAGTTAGGAAGTACACCACCTCACCAACTCTATGAAGAATATGAAAGGGGTCGATGTATCTTGGAGATAACTTTACACCCTAGCCAAATCTTTTCAATCCCTATCGAGGTGAGACCCAAAGAAACACATGGTCTCCTTCCTCAAACTCCAAATCCCTCCGTATCATCTCAACATATGTTTTTTTCCGGATCTGTTTAGTCTTTATCTGCTTCTGGATGATCTTCACCTTCTCAGTGGTAGTACGTACCAACTCTAGAACCATGAGTGGTGACTCTCCTGGGTCCGTACAGTAAAGTGGTGACCTACATGGTCATCTTTACAAGGTCTCAAACAGTTCCATACCAATTATGGAGTGGTAACTATTGCTGCACACAAACTCCACCAGTGGTAGGTGATCCTCACATCTACAACTAAAGTCCAAGATGAAGGATCATAGCATATCCTCAAGAACCTGAATGTTCCTCTCCGTCTGGCTATCTGTTTGAGGAAGAAACACCATTATCAAGTGTAACTAAGTCCCAGACACCTCCTGAAATCTCTTCCACAATCAGGATGTGAAATGATCATCATGATCTAAAATGATCATCGATGGAACTCCATGAATCCAAAATATCTCATGCACATGGAGGCGTCTCAATATCTCTACTAAACCCTGCTCCTAGATTAGTTGGAAGTGGGTTGACTTGGTGAGTCAATCAATGATCACCCAGATGGTATCGTAACTTATGGACGTGCATGGTAAACCCATCATGAAGTCTATCGATATCCCATGCCACTTTCACTCTGGAACCTTAAGTGGTTGGGTCAAACCTACTGAAACGTAGTGCTCGACCTTTACTTACTGATAAGTGAGGCATCAATAAATGAACTCTTCCAGTTCCTTCTTCATCCTTGGTCAATAGAACTTACATCGGAGGTCCTGGTGAATCTTCTCTGCACCTGGATGTACCACCAAAGGGATTGTGTGGAACTCCCTCAGAACCTCGACGCTCAATGCCATTGGTACAACTGTTCACCCTCTGAAAAGAGTGGCGTTCTCCCCACTAATTGAATATCCATAATGGGCATGCCCTATGAACAAATGAGCACATCAGGTCTTGTAGTCGATATCTCCAAGATGTGCCTCCCTGACTTGCTGTAAGAGTGGAGGGATAAAAAACATAGACTAGACATAAGCTTCCCCATCTCCATGCACAAAGGCTATCTACAACGTGGCTAACTGATCTGATGTCTCACTCAGAAACTGCAACATAGATCTCCTACTGAGAGTGTCTGCGACCACTTTCTAATTTCAAGTGGTATAAAAAATATAAAAGTCATAATCTAGGAGGAACTATAGCCACTGAATCTATCTCAAGATTAGATCCTTTTGTGAGAAGATATAATTGAGACTCTTTTGGTTAGAGTACATGGTAAACTAATCTCCCATTAGGTAGTGTTTCCATCTCTAAAATGCGAAGACTACCACTGATAGATCAAGATCTTGGGTTGTGTAGTTATTCTCATGTTGTCTCAACTGGAATGAGCCATAAGCAATCACATCTTTTTCCTGCATCATGACAAAACCAAGATTGGTACCTAATTCATCGTAGAACACAACATACCCAACACCCTCTTATTTTAGTCTCAAGATGCGACCTCTCATGAATTGACCCATACCGTGGATCTATTCGTAAATACCCCAAGCTCACCTTCATAGGCCAGGGGGTGGAGACTAGTGCTGAAGGCACAACAACTCAAGGAGGCCTTTACCCAAGTACCTATACACACACATGAAGCCAAATCAATGAAATAGTGTTGAGGGAAAATAAAAAAAGGTACAACAATACTATAAATAAACCACAAACATGCATCAAAATATAAACGGTACAAGTACAAGTGTTTTAAGTGAACTAAAATGAAAACAGATGAAAAATACACGCCCAACCAGAAAAGTGCCATAACCCGGAAATATGTGGAACAATTAAAATAGCTGGGAGAGTCCCACTCCTAAATCCCAAGTTACGACTGCCACACACGATCCAAGCACCCTGAATCCCTAAGATCCTCTGATGTCACGATCAACCTATTCATCATCTACAAAGGGAACACCAAGTGTGGGAAAATACCAAGGAGGGGTGAGTATAAAAATACTCAGTAAGATGCCTTAAAGGATCATGGGAGCAGTAAGAATGTACTGAAGAGGGGAGTAGTGGATAGAAAAAGGTATATTGAAGGAGTATCTCTCAACCCAATGAGACAGTAAATTAAGATCATCTGAGCACAAGGATCTAGAGAAGGTGAGAAGATGAACTTCTCATTGAGTATTTTCTACCTATGGTAGGAGAGTAGAATCGTCCAACCATGAGAAGATGGACAGAGAAAGCATGTGTCATACCCTGCACATCTTCTCCTCTCCTGGAAGGGGAGTATCAAAAACCCATAGAGTGGATACAACAACTAAGATAAATATATGATCAACCAAAGAATCTCAAATAAGGAAGTAAGGGGATATCTATCTCACTAGCTCATCCTATGAAAAGATAGTATCCAAAAGTTCCAAAATTAACCAGAAAAGATTCCCAGTATCCCACATGTCTTCCCAAAATTAAAAGTCAAAGGGGCTCAATCACCACACCTTGATACTATATTATTTGGGTGGGCTTGTCTCATCTGTTTAGTTTTAGGCATTGTCAAAAGGATGCGTCTTGGTGGGAAAAGCACCCATATTCCTTGAGATTCCAAAGTCACATTAAATAACATCTCATCACTATGCTTTATAGTCAAGAGATCATATCTCAAGGTCAGGGACCCATGACCAGCCCAACTGTAGGGTTCCCCTAAAGTATTATGAGGACCCATCCACAGCCCGACTAGAGGGTTCTACTCAGAAGCGATCATAGAACCATGCCCAGACGAGTTGAATGGTTCCACTCTAGTATCATCAAGGACCCATCCCCATTCTGGTTGGAGGGTTCCTCTATAGTGTCGTTGAGGACCCATCCCCAGCTCAGTTGGAGGGTTCTACTCTAGTGTGGTTGAGGACCCATCCTGAGCCGAGCTAGAGGGTTCCAATCTAGTGTCTTCGAGGACCCATCTTCTTCCTGGTTGGAGGGTTACACTATAGTGTTGTAGAGTACCCATGCCCAGCCCAGATGGAGGGTAACACTATGAAAAAATTAAGGAACTACACTTCCCATACCTTCTGGATGGTACCTCAGAAAGATCATCAGGAATTCCAAAACCCAGCCCCACTAGAGTGTAAGCCCAATACTGATCGAGTGATTCTTCTTGATCACAACTGTCATCAAGCATCGCCTCAAATAGGTTTCACGATTGGAACATCTAACATCACCTTGGAGAGGCATCATAGTTGGATCATCTCACATCACATCTCAAAAGGCACTACGAAGGGCACCATCACATTCTATGTTGAAAAAACACTCAAGATAGGCTACTCGCATGCAAAAAATATGAGTCCAATAGAAGGATATATGAGAGGTAGACGATTAAAAGAGTAGTACATGATGCCTGTGGAGTCCACATGATGTGTGACCCCACCTCATCTCCCAGCCATGTACTTAGTCGTACTCAGGTACTAAACTGTAAACTTGTACCCACACGGCGTGCCAGTGTACTCCAAGAGTACATGGATCCTTTATCAAAGAGGATGACGAGCACAAGTTTCTCCATACTGACCCTAAAGGAGAAAACATAATTCTACTGACATTCCTATTCCAAACAACCCTGAATAACCAAACAGATCACAACGTCACGATCCTTGCGAAAAAACGCACAAGATTGAATCTTTATTCCTTTGAAATGGACTCCCGGTGAAGAAACTACATTCCACAACGATGTGTGCAAATAGTGCCATATGAGGCCCATGCCTCAATCTGAAAATACATCAGATAGATCACACCATTGTAATCCCCTAAAAAAACACGAGATATCATCTATTCATTTTTCCAAAACACCCACTTAGTGAAAAAGTGACATTTCATCGCAAACGCCCAAAACATGGATTATGGGTCCGCACCCCAAATATTTTTAAGCAACTGAATCTAGTCTTGAAAAGTCTGCCTAAACTCTAGGGTTGTATCACCTATGAAATTGTGTTAATCATACATCGTATGCAGACATATAGTCCGATGCAAGTATCCCGAATAATAATAAGTATATTATTATTGTTATTAAAATCTTACATTTTCGTTCCCCTGAGCATCGGTCCAGAAACAAAAAGTTCCCAATGTACCCTCAAAATATCTTCCTCAAAGAAAGGGTCACGTGGCCATAGATGGCACACAAAATATACCCTTGGTTTGGGATATACGAGGTTTTTAATAAAAATCCCAGTCCGAACCAACCGGACCAGCCAATATCGCTCGATCAGCTGGCCCACCACTGGCTCCTAGCCAAAACGTTGTCTAGGGTGCCGCACCGCCCTACCACCGGACTCCTCCATGCCTGACTAATGCGCCTGGTGCCACCCCGCCCAATGCCACCGTGCCAGCTCCCGTGCCACAGCGTGCTCGTGAGATCAGCCACCGCTCCGCCGCCTTCCGGATCCGCCCTCCCTGGAACCCACCAGCATAAAACTTTCTCTAACCACCAAAGTCACTCCGATTGTCAAAAAATAGATCTAAGACCAGATCTGGGATCCTCAGGATGAGACCTCCACATCGCCAACTGTTGTTTGACGATCTGTCAAAATTTCAGCGTAATGAAATGTAACCTATAATTCCACTCACCACTACACTTCCTCCAGTGCCCAAAAATCTAATCCGAGCATAGATAGAGATTCCGCTAGTGGAGAGCTTCACAGATATGGGTCTTGGTCTAAGATCGGAGGTCGTTTGAGCATGGTGAGATGTTTGTCTTCGAAGAATGATGAAGAACACCAAGAACGCGAAGAATGGGTTGTCCCAAATCAAAATAGGTGATGGTCGTTGTTAGTTCAACCATCAACAAAGTTTTCTAAAGTATCAAATTTAAACAGAAATCGAAAACGACAATAAAGGATTCAATCGGGGGGCTGTAGAATCCAAAATAGAAATCCTACCTTGAATTTGGATTTTACATTATGTCTGTTGTGCTCTGATCTTCTAGCGCTTGAATTTTTGTCACGATCTATTGAAGTTCAGACATTGAATCATGGTCAACCAAAGAACCACCTTCCAAGAGAGAAATGAGCTAACTCTAGCTCATTTCTCTAAACTCCTACTTATAGGAAACTGTCAGTGGCCCTGAAATCTGAAACTACCACAACATATAAACTAAGGATGCCCTAGGGAAAACACCGCTCTAAAAACTCAATGGTGGTAAAATATTTCTAATCCGAGTGACCGTTAATAAGTTATTGGAAGTATAATTTCAAAATAAAATAATTTTATTTAATTATTTTATTTATGGGTTTTCCCCCTAGTACTTTTTCTACATAAGGACTAAACTGACAAAAGTTATACCCCTCCTTGGGTAAATAAAATGCTCTGAACTCAAATGTGGCATCATATTTTTGATCTGAGATACCATTTGAGATTTAGTTGGATTTTTGCTATTAAATGAATGAATTAATAAATTAATTCATCCATTTAAAGTATCACTAACAAGTGAGGGGTCCATATGTCCCACACCGAAATATTTTATGTTACTCCTAGGGTGAAAACCACGGTCCTGACCCAACTGTGGTCTTAGATTCCTGATCCAATCATCCATTTAAGTGATATCCCATTTCTGTCACATGAATAGTACAAAAAACACATATTTTTGTATAATTTATTCTGGAACACTAGGCCTCATAATTTCATGTTGTCTTAGTGAATAGCTTTGTAAATATATATAAAAATATTCCAAAGTCTTTCGAGGAAAAAACTGGGTATCTAAAAGAGTTCCCATGAACCTCTACCTCATCTTTTGAAAGCACTGATGGAACTTCTCTGCCCACACAATTGGATGCCCCTTCTGTGTTAAAGTTGTCAAGGGTGATTCTACTCAAGAAAATTCAGGTACAAACCTCCGATAGTACTCAGCCAAACCCAAGAAACTCCACACCTCGATAACACTATTGGGTGGCTCCCAAGAACCACCTCAATCTTCATCAGATCCACTATGACTCCAGCCTCTGAAATGACATGTCCCCAAAAGTATACCTCCCAAATCCAGAACTGACACATCGAGAGATTACCATAAATATAGTTCTATAGAAGTGTGTCCAGAACCATCCTCAAGTGTGTCACATGCTCCTCATCAATCACGGAGTAAACTAGGATGTCATCAATGAAGACTACTATGAACCGGTATAAGTAAGGCTGGGAGATCCTGTTTATGAGTCCCATGAACACTAATAGGGAATGTTTCACACCAAACGACATCAAAAATTACTCGTTGTGGTTGTACCGATATCTGAAGGCTTTCTTCTGTACATCTTCATCCTATACACAAATCTGGTGATAACTAGATCTGAGGTCAATCTTCAAGAACCACCTCACTCTCTTCAGCTGATCAAAGAGATCGTCAGTCCTTGGTAGTGGATACTTGTTCTCCACGATCACCTGACTCAAGTGCCAGAATTCCACACATAACCTCAAGTTCCTATCCTCCTTCTTGGAAAACAAAAATAGGGCAACCCAAGGTGAAACATTGGGTCTCACAAAGACTTTCTTCCACAAATCCTACAACTGTACCCTTAACTCACAAAGCTCTGTGGGAGCTATCCGATAAGCATGTGTAGATATGGGTGTCTTACTAGGGTATAAATCAGTACAGAAGTCTACCTCCCTATGGGGAGGTAATTCATAGAAATCCTCAATAAAGACATCCACATACTCCACCACCACTGCAAGAAACCAAGGACTCCTATCGCCCACTACACTGAGGGTGAGACTAGACAACTGATGGGTAATTTGATTCACCCTCCTTTGAGTAAGTCCATCATGCACTACATGCATTTCCTTTTCACCAAAAAAGTAAAACCTCATCCCATAACCATGGACACACCACATTCTGTGCCTAACATAATCAATATGAGCATGAACTATGGATAACCAGTCCATACTAAGAATGATTTCATAAGGCCTCGATTCCGCTACCAGTAGATCCCAACTGAAGATCTGGAATCCAAGAGAATGATCAAACTATCGGCACCAGTGTGTGATCGTTGAATCACCTTCCATAGGAGTCTTTAAACATAAGGGTTGATTCAATAGTCTAACTGGAATCTCCAAGTGTCAAACAATAGTACTGGAAAGAAAATAATGACTGGAAAATGTTCCTATCAAAACTATAGCTAGGGTAGAAAAGATATATATTGTACCTCAAATCATCCCTAGAGCATCAGGGTCATAAGCCTCAATTTACTGTAGCTGTCCTTATCCCTATCCACCATATCCCTGAGCCACTGGTGGACCACCCGGTGGTGGTGGTGGTAATTCATCGAAGCTCGACCCACCTCCTGCTGCCATATCCTCTACCCTATGGACCACCCTTCTAATTCCTCCTCCTCCTATACCTTGTTGATCCCTCGACTATCTCCTGATCGCCCATACGATGGATCGAGCAATCTCTTGCCCGATATCCCCAACGACCACATGAGTAACACAACATGTCCTTTAACTGAATCGCTCTACCCTGGGAGCTCCGAACAATTTATCTCATGTCTAGGGTTGTCTCCTAGAGTGCTTGACCTATTTGGGTCCCTACAACTACTGTCGGTGACCTACCGTTAAAGACTCAGCTACTTGGTGCTTGCTGGTAGCTCCCGCCATCGGCGTATGCTTTGCTAGAAAGCTCTCCACTAACATAGCTCTCTCTAGTAACCCAACATAAGTAAGAATACTAAGACATATCCTGGATGCCGTGATCTCTTGGCATAACCCTTGTTTGAAGGTTCAAGCCCTGAAGAGTGGGTCTTGCACCATATCCATGGAGTAATGAGAAATATCAGTAAACCTCTCCGAGTACTCTACCATAGTCTGACTACCCTACTACAGATGCAGGAGCTCCTGTATATGAACTGAGCGTAACGTAGCTGTAAATAACTCCTCTATGAAGATACACTCAATGTATTCCCAAGAGAGAGTCATATCATCGTCTTTCTGGGTCACTAAGCTCCACCACTATCATATAGATCCTCGAAGAAGACTCACGGTAAGGAATTCTATCTTGTCAGAAGCTGTCCTCATAAGGAGGAAGACACAAGTAACTATCTCCTTCCAATCCTCAGCTGCCTGGGGGTCTAATTCACTCATAAACCTCTGAGATCACTGCATCTAAAACTCATGCAACGTACTCAGTCTACGTGTATCCTCAACCGCTAGCACTAGTAGTAACTGCTACTCAACGAGAGGTGGTATCCCTAGTATACCACCTAGAGGTGGTATCTACAGTACCAATCTCTATAATGATTCCTCATCACTAGGAAGATCATATTCATGATCACACAACAAAATCTTGGCTGGCTGTCTATGGGGAGGTATCCTGAAACATATCAAGATGTTCCACTGTCAATAGAGTATAGTTGGTGAGCTGACTCAAGAAGGACATGAGAATACACCAAAATCATAAATGATGCATGTACCATTAATTTCCCATATATCCAGTTTTTTCATGTAACGAGTCAAAAATCAGGTGTCCAGAGTCTTGGTGTATGGATACGTCGGTCACCGCACCAACACTAGATTCCCTGGCCTGAAAGCTGAACTCAAAACACTCAAAAATGTTTCCCCAAACCAACCTCATAGACTCTTGGTACATAAGTAGAACCATCCTTCTCTAATAAAAATTTGTCATGAACTATCCTAGAGGGTCCCATGACATGACTATCCCAAGCCCATTTCTGATAGGCCATGGGATGGTGATTAACATCGAGTAAGTATATCCCTAAATGAGAGGCATTTTCTTAAGTACCTGTACAAACATACAAATATCCAAGCCCAAAATACTGAAAAGTTAAAAAAATAAGTAAATAATTCATGCATATACTAATATTCCAACCACATAGTATGATAGTAGGAAATTAGAAAGAAAATAGGGCCATAATATGAGCCCACTAAAAGAAAGAGTATGTCAAAGCGAGTGCAAAATTTTCTGAACCTCATCTACAAAAAACCCTAACTGAAGGGTATGTGTAGGATAATTATCTAAAGCACTAGGAGAACACCTCGTATGTACAATCAATCTAAGTACCACCTGGTCTTGGTCTACCTAGAACTCAATCAAAGAATTAATTATCTGCACAAGACATGACACGTGCGGGCAAAGCCCTTACATGGGTGAGTAAAACAATACTCTATAGGATGCCCCCAAAACACAAAGGAACACCACTAAGAAATAAAAAAAGTACAACACAAATAAATAAACGAATTATAAAAAAAATAAATACATGAAGTATACCAAAAAGAAATACATGGTTAGATCACACAAGTATTAGTATAAATAATTGAAAATATGATTAGCAGACATAGTATGTAGAACACCCAGTATTGATAATACACAAAGTGTCGGTAAGACATGGAGTCTCAGTAAGATATAGAGTCTCAGTAATACACAAATAATTGGTAAGTAATGGAGCCCCAATGTCACCTTGTCTTCAAGTCACATAATATCAAGATCAAATCCAGCCATAGGATTCCGCTCGTAGCATGCTTGTTCTAGGATAAACTACTACTCAATCCAATAATTTATATTCCAACACCCACAAAGACTCACTTAGAGTATCTCAAAAATAATGTCTTGTATAGAGGGTCCCAATGAAATTGAAAACTCATCATACGAACCTTATGTTTCAAGGTTATGGCTATTTTAGTGAAAAAGTCCGACCCGTGTCTAATCCACCGACCCGTAACGATCCTGTTGATCAACCTAGAATGACACACTAGTCCTGGTCCATCCAGCCTGACCTACAACATGTGGCCCGAAACCCTTCTCCCACACATGACTGACTCATCTATGTGTTACCGATCAATGCGGCTCCACCGCGTCAACGCGGATGAACACTACCTCCCCAACCTCCCCCATGACCTCCGTAGATTCGGGCTCCACGTAGCCCCTCACCGCCGTGTACCTGGTCACTACCCATCATCTCCACTTCTGACCACCCAGCCATTGGCCCGTCTAGCTTGAACTCCACTTAGCGTGGCCCCACTCTAGGCTGTGTTCTACCTCCGCCGCCGACCTCCCTACCGGCGGCCCACTATCCGCCTCATGCTCCACCTAAACCCGGACAGAGCCACTACTCTGGGGGATACCTTGAACCACCTTAAATTTCTGCCTCAGGTCATTCTTGCCACACCTTCACCATCGCACCTCCATGATGTCGTTGTGGTGTCGATCCCTGGTCTCAAATCGTTGCGCCACAGATCAAAGCTGTAACGATATTATGTTCATATTTCACGATGAATGAGAAATGTAGAAAGATTGAGGGAAAAAGATATATTCACATGAACACATAATGAATAGATCTTTTCATTGTTCATGTCATCCTCGATCTAATCATGTTATAATGAAGAATAGAGAGGAAATAAATCAAATATTTAAATAGAATTATCCCCAATAATCAACCCATATAAATTATCCACCCCGCAAGAATGATTGAACAGTGAATCAACCAGTTTATGAGTTAGTCTACATTCATCATTGAATTTTAAAAAAATAGGTAAAATATCATGAATAAAAACAATACCCTAGTTGGGGTTTGGATCAGTTGTTGATTGGGGGTGAATCTGCATTGTCGTTGTTTGTCGATCCATCGATCTTCGATTCAAGTCCCTATCTCTAATCCGTCATCACTGTCGAGAGAACTTCCTTATCCTCATCTCAAGAGAATTCTAGGTTTATGATGATAACCCTGAATTCCTAAAAAACTCCAATATAAAGTAAAGAGTCACTGTGTTGAAATAAAATATTTTTATTAAATATTTTATTACCGATGCGTCTAAAAAATACTTTCCATAATTGACCCACACTAGCCAATGTTTGTCTTCACCTAGGGTAAACTTTCTGTTTTGAATGCAATGGTTCCCTTAGAGTTCTGATCCAGAAACCCATTTAGAAGTTATTTTAGTTTAAAGAAAAATCTCCCGCACATTTTATTTAAAACTTAACATTTTTATCGACTTTTCTCAGGCACACCAGGACTTAGAATTACATGCCTTTTCAGCACATGGTCTTGGAATTTTTACAATTAATTTATAAAAATAAAACTGGATAAAATCCATGCCATTAAAAAGGACTCAATGATAAGTTTAATATGTAAAAATTTATACCTTCCATTATTATGGAATTAATTATGGATGTCTATGTGATTATTTTAATAGGTATGATATCCATGAATAATCTTGAAAGTCATGTGATTATTTATATGGAATTATTTGATCATCATTTATTCCAACCATATTATTCTTCATGCTCATGTTATTGATTAAATGACATGTGTTTCTAGTTATTTACCTTGCTATATTGATTATTCCTTATTGGTCATGGTAACTTCCACTGTACGTAACCCTCACTGAGCATCTAAGCTCAACCTTTATTTTTTTCCCTATCCTAGTACAAGAAGAAGAATATTGTGAAAGATATGAAGGATTCAAGAATTTTTCTAATGATATGTGTTTACATTAAAAATGAAACATTATAATCATGTATGTATCCATTTTTATAAGACTACCAAACTATTTGGTTTTTTGAGATGCAATTTGTTGTATATTGTATATATGTACTAAAGTAACAATCGACTCTAGGATACTTGGGTCATGGTATTCACAGAAAATTTGGGTTTGTTAAGTATTATTGAAGAGTGAAATTACATAGAAAATTTTTATTAAAGGGGTAGAATGTAACATCTTATATTTAAAGTGAACATTTTTTTACAAAATATAAAAATAAAATATAAATGAATTTAATTATTTTTATAAAATAAGGATTTATACAAATATTTATCACCTAAGTTATTTATTTACTTATTTTTCAGTTAAAATTAGAATTTATTTATTAAAATGGTTTTAGAAAAAGGGAAACTCACATGCCAAGTGATAACCCATTGCACCCGGTATGACCATGAGAATTAAACCCATGACAGATGTGAGATAAGGGTGTATCACTTAACACTAGTCGAGGTGATTCCATACTTCCATATTCTATTATTTATATATATATAATGACATAACTTGTATTATATTCATGATTCTTTTTAAATGTATAATTTTTTTGATAACTGCATGCCTTTTGATAATAGTTTTATGTTCACATCAACCTGCTAATTAAGTCATGGTAATTTAATGTTTGAAAAAGTATGATAAATGTTTTACTTATCATAAAATTATAACATAAAACCATTGCAAGAACTTTCATGTGACATTTTATGTGTCGTAAAATGTAAAAAATAAATTATTATGCATTTATAATTTACATTATATTCTGTTTAATATCTATTATTTTAATCTCATTCTATATGCTTGTTTTATTAATTTAATATTTTTATTTTAAAATGTTGAGTAAAATGTATCATAATAAAAATTATGCGATGATGTATTTTATTAATTTATAAAAATGCACGTACTGAATGATCATAGAAATTAAAATATCCACTCTTACAATAGAAATAATATTACACCCACTATTACCACAGAAATACTAATACATTTTTTTACAAATCATGCGTTAATACCGAATTCTATAACTGGTAATAGTAAATGGATATAAATGTCTAAGAATAATACAATCACTAAAATTTACTTCAGAGGAAATAATTTACCCTTGAAAAACATTCCTATTATAATGATTGTAAAAAGAAAGTCAATTATTCGGGAGATGATAGATATTATCAAAGGATGTTTAAGAATGTTTGTAAGTGAAGTATTAGGTGATGAAGTGAGAATAACGGTGTATTTATAGGGAAATTTTCTTGTTAAATATTATGAATTTCAGTCAAAATTATGACCATTTGTTAATAATATAGTTTGACATTAGTATCATTGGTTATATAAGAACAATAAAGTGACTATTGAGATTGTTTTAAGAAACCAAATTTTTTTTTAGATAAATATGTCTAATTTACATAAAAAATATATTTTATGATAAATTTATAAGCATTAAATTAAATTTGATCTTATGATATCATCTTATAAAACACTTTCTATGTGATTATATAATTTAATAAAATCATAAGTAATTTTTATTGCGTTCAGATAGTTTATTATGTCGTAAAAACTATTAATTTCAAATAAATAAGGTTTTTTATTAAAAATTTAATATATTAATATTGATAGTATTATTTTAACAAAATAAATATCATTTTTTACTTATAACATCAAAATTATATAAGGATTATTTTTAGATAATTTTCCAAAAATTTTCATTTTTGTAGTAAAAAGTGAAATTACCATTTTTTTGGATACTATAACTTTTAGGATGTTATCATGATTTGTTCATGAAATAAAATATATTAATACTTATTATTTTTCAAAAATATATTTTATTGGTAATATAATTCATTTAAAATAGTTTGTATCATTTAGAATCCCATGTTTAATATTTTGGAACCTATGTTTTATTTCTTCTAAAAAAAATAAAATAGTTTTTATGTGTTATACATGTATCATTTTAGAATTAGTTTTTATAAATTTTAGAAATTCAATAAATTAAAATGGATTTCATATTTATAACTAGAAGGTACAAATTAGGTAACATGTTTATATAGCGAGCCAAACTTTACATACATATTATCAGTGAAATATTCATTACATATCAATACAATCCCTGATAGAACCATTAATGTTTTGTATATTTGAAAACATGGATACATAAATAACTTTTAAATAAAATATCTACATTATTTACCATTATTTTTCTCATAACTAGCACCCTTCTTAGAAACATCACACTCAAAACCTTTCTTCACAATATGGGGAAGGGAAACATTAGAAAATGTGAGCTCATATGTTCAGTATGGGTAAACATAAGAAATATATGTCAATTATCATAAGAGATTATAAGATAAGTATAAGGGTATGATAATGTGATCAAAACTTAAAATAATCATACCTAATCAGTAAAATATATTTAATAATTAATTATGGCACCAAATATTTTTAATCATAAGAAATAATACATAAGAGTGAAAAATCATCAATAACAAATCATGAGCCCTGAGAACATATCATAATCACAAGACATATGTTTTTACACTCATAAGATTATAAATTAAATTAGTTAGTTAATTATCAATACCAAGAGTATCACAATAGATTATTTTCACTCCCCATTCCATTATTTCCTTAGTCAAGGTTCACTCCCCAGACTATATTATTAGATAAAGCAACTTACTAAACCAGGCTCACTCTCTATTAATATATTTATTATCTCAATTGATATCCTTATTCACATAAAATATTTGAGAGTTATATAATTATAGGCCCTCACTTCACATAATTAAAACCATACATATGTGAGCCATAAATATAAAAAACATTTGTCATATCATCATATCATAACCCATATAAAGGATAGAGGTTTCATAACAAATTCATACTCATTATCATATATCATACAGAGAAAGAATAAATATAGTTACATTAGATAAAATACCTAGTAAATTATAAGAAAAATCGAATTATATTATTGTGGTTTCAAATAACTTTAAAAGATAACTAGAATATTTATTGGAAAAAATACCCTTTCATTATGAAACCACTTATTTAAAATTTAAAAATTTAGAAAATAATAAGGAAAAAAATATATTTGAAAATAACCGAATAAAATTATAGAGGAATATTCATGTAAAATATTATTAATGATGGCATGGAAATCCTTTCATACGGTGTAATTTTAAACAAAAATTCATTTCATATTTTCAGTAAAAATTTAAAAGTACCTCATTCAAAAAATGACAAGAAGATTACTTTATTTTTTTATAAAGAGGTAAAAATTGGGTTAAAATTACTTTAAAAAATATTTTTAGAATATTAAAAAAATGTGAAAACATTTTAATAAATATATGGACATAGAAGAAAAAATTCCCCACCAAATAGAGAAATTGAGTTGATCTTCATTAAAAACATTCTTTCAGCCTATTGAGTACATAAAGAGTGGAAAATGAAATTAAAACATGTAATCTATATAAATAAATATAGGTGAAGAAAATAAATATTATCTTTTATAGATAGATCATATAATTTCATCATTATAAATTTATGCATAAACAATACTGGTAAAAAAAATATTGAAATATAAAACCCTTGCCATTGTGGTAACTTTTGTTTAATAACCCCCATGAAATAAATAAATTAAAATGTATATTCAAACACAATGGACATAAGCATATTCATGATACCACATATCAATTAGGAAATATATATAACTTATAAAAAAATATAGGTGTATAATATCAAATATGTCTCATTGAGATAAAATCAAGATGGATAACCCTTATAAATATTTTAATAATTGAGTCAAAACCGCAGAATATAATGATCATAGAATAAAAAATTGAACATTATGAAATATAAGGGAAACATGATACAAAATGATAATTGGTATTTACTTTTATTTTGAAAAAGAAAACATTGAGTATAACATAAGCATGTCTAAAGGAATATAAATTTGAGACAAACAGTCCCTTATGACTTTAGTAATTTTTGAAAAACAATTCATTGGATGCTTAAAAATAACATGGATCTTATAAATAATTTTTATTAAATCATTGAGTATTTCAAAATAAATCCTTGAGTAAGGAATTGGTTCATAATTTTAAAGTATTTCTTGATGAATATAAATTGAGATGAAACCCATACCACTAGTCCATCTTTCTTCATAAGTTATCTTGACTACTATATAATAATTTAAAATTAATTATAGTTATAAAAAATGACCAAATAATATCAATAATATCATACATTTTTTTTACTTATAACATCATATATCGTATTCATTAATAATGTTTAATTATCATCATCATTTCAGGTGTTAACTACTTTGTTTTCATGTATGTTTTACTTCAAAAGTCATGGTCCTTGCACTATGGTCACAGTTACTTAATATCCATAATTTTAATAATTATATAAATAAAATATATATTAATTATATATATTTATGACTTTTATTATAAATCATTTATGAAAGATGAATTACATCACTACATGGAGACGATAGTCTGTACGTATGCATGTGTGATGTTTCCCCTACTTGATAGATATAAAGAAAGGATGGTGAAAAAATTTATCATTAAATAACCATTATTATATCATAAGTATAATATATATACCTTTAATCAATCATAATAACCAACCATAAATTATGGTGGTGAAAAATGATTTGTTTCATAATGTGGAGGTGGTAGTCCACACATATGCACGAATGATACCTTCATCTCCAATTTTATTAAGAAGAGGTGGTAAATGGTAGTTAAATAATCATGATAATATATAATAATATTTATGATACTATATTCATCATTTTTTATGGAATCAATACATTTAGGTGAAGTAGAAGCATGAATAAATTTGAAAGGGATTGGTTAAGATCTATACCACTTCTCTGAGAGACCTCCTTTGAATTACATCTTAATCCTCGAAGTATTGGTATTAAGTGAATAAAAGAAGCAATAAAGTTAAGTTAATTATTCTAGTAAGTTTATATCTAAGATTTTATATGCTAGAAGTTTGAAATTGTGTTAACAAGGTTGTACATGCAGTTCCCTTTTATAAGTGTGGGGAGGGACACACATGAAATTTCTCAAAAGATTTCAATGATATATGGTCATATTCATGTAAAATTGGACAAAAATTGCCTAGGATTAGAATTTAGGATAATATAATGTTGAAATATATTCATCCAATAATATTTAGAAAGGTTTTTTTCACAATCATACCATTATTTCTTGGTTTAACACCCCTGGTAGACCTGTTATAACCTTAACCATGATAACACTGTTTTTACAATTCACTATGACTAAAAATAAAGTTGAAACTATTATATTATATTAATTGTGATTATTATAAATATGTAATCCATTTTATTTTAATTAATTCATATGAGTGGCATAATTTAATTTTAACTAAGCACACAAACCACAATGAAAACCCATTTTAGAAAAATGATCATTTAAGTAAAAAACATAATTTACTTGAATTCTATTCCTTTTAAAAAAAATAAAATGAACAATAAAATATATTATTTACTATATAATCTAAATGTTAAAAAAAACATTTATCAATAGATAATAATGTAATTTATTATGATAAAAAACATTGCACGTATAAAAAAAGTTTTTAGAAAAATGCATTTTAATCCAAAAAATTAACTTATATTAATATAAATTATAATGATGATTCATATGTAATTAATTAGATTATTTTTAATTATATAAGAATAATTTTACTTTAAGATAAAATTCAAAACATAATGTTACTTTTAGTTTATAGGAAATGACATTTTTTTACAAAAATCGATATTTTTTACTATTGATTGAAAAATAAATATTTTTAGAAAAATACGAAAAATACCCTTAAGATAATATTGAGAAATTGATTTTAAAAATGATATTAATTTACTAAAATATTTATTTTTAAAATGTTATAAATTAATCACATTGTTTGAGTGTGAAAAATATGGGATAAAAACCATTTTTGAAGAAAACATATTTATGAAGCGTAAAATAAAATTATAAAAAATTGAGTACTTATTTATTATGAATTTGTAAATACATTTTAACTATTTAAAATATTTATAAATATTTTTCATAATGAGGTTATTCCTATTCATACTTACTGATTTAATGATAAGGTTATAATGGTTTACTATATCATGGTTCATACAGACTCAGGGTTGCATGTAAGGAAATATATGAAATAAATCATATTTATTTCAATAAAAATACATATAAAATATTAAGTTGTTACATTATACCCACTTAAAATTAATTTAACCCTAAATATTTCATTACTTTGATATAAAAAATAAGGATATATTTGCTTCATCAAATACCCATGTTTCTATGTATCTTACTCAAATTTATGATACCTCTAATGAACTTTAATTAGGTGAGTTGTCTTATTGTGTAGAACTTTATCTCTATGATCCAAGAATTTTAATGTTTGGTATTCATAATAAGGATAATTCTCCAAAGGTACACTCTCTTATTTTAGCATATGTGACGGATTAGGTATTCACTTCCTCAGGAAGGATAAATGGATCACATCGTGAACTTTAGAGAGGTTTGGTGGAAGTGACATATGATAAGCTTCCGTCCCTACTTGATCAAGAATCTCAAAGTGACTAATATATCTTGTGTCCAAATTTCCATTATTTCTGAATCTCATAACCTTATTCTATGTTTAATTTTTCAGTAATACCTTCTCACCAACTTCAAATTACAGATCTCAGAGATGATTATCAACATAAATCTTCTCTCTATTATGAGGTACCTTGACATGTTGTTGAACAGATCTATCATTCTCTTCCATTTACATTTATATCTTAGGCCCCAATAACTTTTTTATTAGTGTTCATCCCAATATATAGTATTTATACAATTCTTTCCATAAAGGGATTCATATGGATCCATCTAAATTCTTTAATGAAATCTATTATTGTACGAAAAATTGACTAAAGCAAGCTGTTGAACCCAAAAACATTTTAAATTAAAATAATAAGATCTCAAAATATATTATAGGGTTTAATTGTCCTATCATATTAAATATATATATAAGGTTGATAATCAATACTGAACCGCAACTCTATATCTAAAGATTTTTAAAGAATTCTCTAGAACTTAGCGGTAGACTACAGATCATGACCAGATAAAATAGAATGCAGAATTACATGTAACCTTACCATTTAATCAATTTATATCCTAAAAAGATGATAAATATAGAAATATTCTCTAATATAAATGGTTTTATGACTCTATATGGTGATCAACTACAATTCAAATAACATTATGTCCTTTAGACATTTTTAGGATTATGATTGTGAAATCCATGGTAATTTTTCCCATTTATATTCTAGTATTGGTATTATTTTTAAGAACCCCTTAGAATTTTGTCTCTCAACATTAACTTACTGACATTAAAAGCATCATGATACATACTATGCAAAATATATCTTCATATTTTCATACTATAATACTATTTTAGATATTTATGTATCTTCGTACTTCAATGGTGAATAGATAATGATGAGATATTCTTACAATAGTTATGTTTTAAAGTCTAGTATTTATGGGACACATATTTGGTTCCTAAACTTTATCATTCCATCATAATAAATGTTTAACTCAAGAAAATTTCTCACATTATTTTTCATCACCAAATATCCCTTCCATGACTCTTTAATATTCATATGGATAGATGGTTGAACACTCATTTGAGTAATATAAGATTTCTCCCCTTACTTCAATATTTCAAGGTCCATGATTCGAAAATACCTATATTTTTGATCTTTTATGATTCTCATTATAGATAAGCTAACACACTACTTTTTACTTGAAGCATCATATACTATGTTCACTTTCCATCATTGGTAATGTATTGATCATTCATAATCTTTAATCAGCTCCAGCTATCTTCTCTGAACCATATTCAAATATATCTTGGTGAATGTACACTTTAAAATTTTTAGATCAATATATTCTCGATATAGATAATGACTCTTTATATTTAATCTAAATATTTCCACTTTTAATTCAAAATCATTAGTTGGGTAATTTTGGTCATGAATCATCAATTATAATGAGGCATAATCTATCACCATGCCATTCTTTATGAGAACACATTCTAACAGTTTCTTCATTGTATCACTATAAATCAAAAATAATTATCCATTAAATGGTAGTGTGAGGACATGTGCACTAACCAACCATATCTTTAGTTTCTTGAATTTTTCTTCACACTCATTAGTATAAAGGAAATTAACTCCCTTCTAAGTTAACTTGGTGAAAAGATTAGATATACGAGAGAAATATTTCGAAGAACATCGATAATATTCCACCAATTTATAAAAACTATGGATCTCATTCATAGTGGTTAGTCTTGGAAAATCTTTATAATATTATTTATTTGTTGAATCCACCGATATACCCTTTGTTAAGATAATATAACAAAAAATGAAAATTTTTATAGCCAAAATTCACACTAGGTAAATTTTTCATACATCTTCCCATTCCTTAGGGTATTAAGTACAATCCTCAAGTGTTCTTCATGATCTTACTTTCTATAGTAATATATAAGAATATCGGCTATAAATACCATCACAAACTAATTATGAAAATCTATAAACTCTTTTCATTAAATCAGTGAAGGTAATGGAGGAATTAGTAATACCAAATGGAATTACTATATATTTATAGGGTTCATACCTTGAATTGAAAGTTGTCTTGGGAATGTCTTTAATTTTTATCCTCAAATGACAATATCTAAATCAAAGATAAATATCAGAAAAATATTAGTCTCTAAATAATTGATAATATAAATCATTATTATAGGGTAGATGATACTTATTTTTGATCGTGATATAGTTAAGTTTCTGATAATCAATACAGATTCAAATTGATCCATAACTATTATTAACAAAAAGGATTAGTGCACCCATAGAGACACACTTGGTTGAATGAATCCATTAACAATATTATCTTGGAGTTTCTTCATCAATTATTACAACTCAATCAAATCCATTATATATGTATTCTATGAGATTAGTGTAGAACCAGGTATGCGTTCTCTTGAAAAGTCAAATATACAATTCACAAGAAGAGTAGAAAACACTTCTGCAAATACATTAAAAAAATACCATACAATAGGCATATATTCGATGTTGATTTCATACCCTATCATCTATGAAAAAATCCCCATTTAAATAGAAATTAAGACCCATGCAATGGATTTAATTTCCATTAGAAGTTAATATTTATCCCTGCACTGATAGATAATCATTGGTTGGTTAGGAATATCAAATGAAACTTTCCTTTCTCAAAAATTGATATAGTAATTATATAAATAAAGAAAATTCATTCCCAAAATTATTTCAAATTCAACTAGAGTAAGAATAAAAATATTTTTTGGGAGAATATTATGATAAACTTAAATTGGGGAAGAATCATGTACATGAGATGTGACCATCATACAATTAGGAGTTTTTATTGCTATTTCAACTTCTAACCATTGAGGTTGTAATTTTATACCCTTATAAAATTATTCAGATATAATAGAGTGGTTAGAACGAGAATAAAATAATATATTAACAATCCTTGAGTGGATGGTAAATGTACATTTCATCACTTTATTTTCCTACACCACATTGACTATAATAATCACATGATATTTTCCATTATCTCTAAGATTAATAGGTTATTTATGTTGATCATCATCATTGGACCTTATGTATAAGAACTACTTTTCATAATCTCTACACTCATTACAATTATAGTGTTGGACTGTGGGTGGTTAAATCTATGGATATTTATCTTTATTTTCATCATTAGATAACTTCTTCCTATTATATAGATATTTAATTTCCCAATGTCATTATTTTCCACATTTAAAACATTTACCAGAACCCTTAAGAAAACTTTACCCATGATTGTTTTTACACTTCTATCATTAAGGAAAACTCATATTCTTCCCTTTAAGGTTTTTTTATTATAATTTATTTTGAACTTAATCTTTATTTTATAATCAAAACCATAATAATGAGGAGTGAATCCAATATCCTTTTCTATCTTGATATAAAATTGAATGATTTATTTATATCCATTGAAGTATATTATGTCTAACTCCCTTTAGAGACTTGGTTTTAATACATTAAGGAATTGATAAATACTATATTCTAGTTCAATGATAATAGATGAAGTGTACCTTTAAATTATTATAAATGTTTCTTTATAGTTACTAATGGATTTATTATCCTTCTACTTTAGATCAAGGATTTCCTCCACTTTTTTTATAAGGAATATGGGGGAAGTAATTATTTAAAAATAAACTTCTAATCTCATCCCACTCCATAGTGTTAATTTTTATCCATTTCCTAATTTTATAGTTTAGATTCCTCCATTGATCCTCTTTTCCTTCAAAATGATAAAAAAACCATGATAAAATTTTTATGTTACGAGCACCAAAGAATGGAAAAATATCAATTCATAGATATTAATATATTTCTCAGAAATTAATGGATTAGTATAACCATTGAATAAAGGTGTGAATTTACTCAAGAAGGAATCAGTATAATTTTGTTCCCTATATTTATAATTTGGAATCTCAGCATGATTTCGGGATTGAGAAAGTTACATAAGCATAACAATATGATTTTGTATTATATCTCCCATAACATTCAGTTTCTCAGGAGGAAAATCATTTCACTGCCCATCAAATTTAGAATTAACATGGTTTCTTCTAGTTACACCTATTTATTGAAACTAAAAATCATAGTATGAGTAACGATAATTATAGTGGGACAATATAGAATCATGAAATTAATTTATAATGTGTCTAAATATTGAAGCCTTCTTTTCAATATATGAAATATTAGGTTTAACCAAGGTTATCCTTAATTATAATATATTGAAATTCTTCATATTGGTTTATAAATAAAATGTGAATAACCCAAGAATATCCCTTGGGGGCTTTAAAACAAGTGTGTAAGGGTCCATTTACTATTCACTATAATGATGGTCGAGATAAATTCAACCAATTATTTTTGAGGTTATTACACCTAGATGTATCTATGCTAAAACCACATCCACTTATAGTATCCAAATAGAGATTTATTCGATTAAGGAAAACACACTCTATTTTTTACCATAACTTAGGATGTTCTCTTATACTTAGGCTTATCCTAAGGGTTCTCACTAAATATTTCTTATATAGTTTTCAAAAGTCACTAAACCTTACTCTGATACCAACTATAGCAACCTACACATTACATATATCAATACTAAATCTTATTAGAGTAATATTCATTACATATCAATATGATCCATGATAGAACCATAAATTTCTAGAGTCTTTGGAAACTTAGATACATAAAAAACTAGTTTATAAATGATCTATATAATTTTCCATTAAGTTCTTCATAACTAGAACCCTTATTAAACATATCATACTTAAAAAACATTCTTCATAACCTCGATAAGTTAAAAATAAGTGGAATATATATTTTATAACATCTAATTTTCAAATTTATAAACCTACTAACTACTATAGAAGTAGCTAGCCAGGTTGAACCACAAAGAGAACGTGCATAGAAACTAAGAATATCCTTTGTAAGAATGTTTAGGAAGATGAGTTTTTAAAGTGATTAACAACTAAAACTTATAAAAACTAAACAAGTATTTAAAAATGAATATATGAATTAACTAAAACTATCTAAGTGAACTAAATTATTCAATTGAATTAACTGGTAGAGATGGAAGTCTCAGTGTTGTGTTGTCCATTGAGGTGAATGCAATGCCAATTATTTAATTCCACACTTGAATATTTATTTATTAAATTATCACTAATTCTAAATTTGATAAAAAAAACTATAAATTCTTATTCTATGATGTTATAAAATATTTTAATTTTCACATAAATCATTCATAATTTCATTATCTATCCTGACTAATAATTTTCACACCATTGTATCACTGAATCACTTGGCAAAATAGCATAACCCATTTCTCACAAAGTAAAAGTATCTATCTGCAACAAGTTTTATCACTTCATATCAATTATTAGGTATCAATAATGCAAGATTGAAGGTGATCTGGAAAAAAATATTCATTTTTTCAATTAACATAATAATTTATTTATAATTTTCTCACATGTGATTTATGATTCTCCCACGCGTGTGATCGACTTTCGAATAAATAAATTCTACGATGATATGCTACATGCAATTGTTGAATAAGTATCACACAAATGGGGAAAAAATCATGTGTTCTTGGACAAAATTAAAATTAATTCAAATATAGATATAATTAATTAATTAAACATGAAATTAAAAATTAATTCAAAAGGAAATCAACACATGAAAACATAATACACAAATGAAAGTACCGTTAAGAGAATTAAAAATTTGACACCTAGAATGTTAGAAAAACACCACTCAAAGATGAAATTAAAATATATAAATTAACTTACCATGTTCATGTCAATTAAAGGACCACAACAAGCCACCATACATGATCTCAAAATAAAAACCATTTTCTCATTGATCACCGTAATGGAAAAGTAAATGACTGCGCACATCGCCAACATTCTTGAATCGTAATTAAAATGGATGTAGACTGTATTAGAATGGTAAGACATGTGGAACTCACTCCGTGCATTAGGTCTTGCAGTATAGAATAGTTAAAATCAATAGTAAGGTTTCAAGTGAGAGTGGTCACACAACTGCTAATGAGTACAAAGTGGATGAGTCTCCTGCTGGCACTACACATGAGCCATAGGTGTGCTTCTCCGTAGAGGTGGTAGGCGTAGCTCTGCCCTACTGGTGCACAATGAAGAATGAGTAAAAGGCTGGTAGGTTGGAGGCATGTTACCTAGTATATAAAGGATATACCTTTCGACCTAGTGTACAACATGATTGTGGCTTGGTGGTGGAGGCACTATAGGAGGATGGAGGAAGGAGGCCGTTGTGATTTGGGGTGCTGGAGAGGAGGCCTCACCACATGCATAGGAGGAGGGAGGCTTCCTTGGTGATCAGGAGGTTGAGTATCCCATTTTGGATTTCTCCCCTTTTCCTATTATATAACGATTCTCCCCTTTTTACCTTCTTTAAGAAAAAGAAAAACAAGTAAATGATAGATAAATAAAAAAATAATAGATAAAAAACAATTATTAGATATAACGACATTTATATATATAGATACACACACACACAACTAGATATGATAATATATAGATATAATTAGAAAGAAAAATTATTAAAATAATAATAATAATAATAATAATAATAATAAGAACAAAAACAAAAAAAAAACAAAAAAAACAATGATAATATAAGTTAATAATAATAAAAAAACTAAAATTGTTAAAGAGAGAGAATTACATAAATATATAAATATTATGCATTAAAAGTTAAATTAAATTAAAATAATTATACAAATAATAATAATAATTATATTACTAATATTGGTAATATTAAAATTAATACATACGAAAAATAATAATAAATAACTAATATTAATGGAAAATTAACTAAAAAATGTAAAAATTCCAATACATTTACAAAAATGTAAAAATAACCTCAAAATATTTAAGATAGCTATAAAAAATAGGAAAATATAAGTAAAAAAATTATAAAATTTCTAGATAAATCCATGCACATCAAATCCCCCACACTTAAAACTTTTGTACTCCTGGGAAAAACAATCAAAAATATTATAAGACTTGACTAGTAGACAAATCAAAACATAAAAATTACGAGTTGAAAAATTTTTAATCTCTTTTACCCAAAAAATATCATGCTTCATTTAAAGTTACATTTTTTAAAAACAATATCCCTTCCACTCACATTCTTTCCAAAAAATATCTACACTCATGCATCATTGTAACCAACCTCGCTCTCACTCTCATCACTCAATAAAATTCATCGACAGATCTGGGCTCAATTATGATATACATGAATGATTACCATAGGATTAACAAGAAATTCACACCTCTAGTTATGGAAATAAAAATAATGCACCAATATCATGGACTTCACATTAGGTTGAAATGTTTCTGAGGTTGCAGGATGGTGGGTCATAAAAACAATTTGACAATTTGTGATGAAATTATGGATGAATATTTAAATAAATGCATGATAAATATCCATAAAAATGTCTCCCTCAAAATCTTACCCCTACACATAAAACGTCTTGTTTGCCAAAGAATATAATAATCCAATGTTTTATTCAATTTTATTTCTTTTTCCCTTTTTTCTTTTTTAGGCACAACTCACAGAAATAAGACGGAAAAAAAAACTGGTGAGTATCCACTCCGAAACCCTATAAAATAAATGTTAAAAAATATCCCAAATAACGGTAAAAAAGTAGCGAATACACTAAAAAATCTTAGTGAAAGTAGGAAATATATAAAATCTATAGTTCATGGAGTAATGAGTCATCAATTCTATAGGTATCCCCAAAAGCTAGGGTTACTACATAATGACCAAAAATGTAATCGTTGTTGAAAAAAAAATTGTTTACATTCCCATATAAAAATACATGTAATGAATATAGATACTATGAAATATAACACATATAGTCATGACATGATAATGTCGATCCATGTGCATCAAATGACTCACTACCCATAAAAAACCCCTTCCATGAATAGATTTCTCCCAGAAACTTAGATTGAAAATCATCATGTAAATATTCAATAATTAGGTTGGTATGGGTATTGGATATGGGATCATCATAAAATTATTATTCATTGATTCTAAGGGCTACATGATGGAGAAATTTTTTGGGGATGTCAATGGGTCAAAGGGGATAAAAAAATCAAACAAATGCCTCAATAATTTTTTTGCAACTTCTAAAATATCTATTTCTTTGATTGAAAAACATTGAAAGTTATAGAAGAAATAACATGGTAGATATCCCCTCAATAAAAATATAAATATGATATGATGTAAAATTGGTTCATAATACTTGTGTGTTTGTAAATAAAATGTTGGACATCAAAAATATCCATGAGTGAAAATAAGTGTCATAAAAATATTCAAGTTTCCAAAAAAAACATTTTCAAAGCATAAAATAATATCAGAAATCATCTAAGTCATGAGATAAAGGATCAAAGCATGTTATACAGGAATCATGTGCTCAAATTAACCAGGTATACAAGTGGTATTCCTGTCACCGTATTATGACAAAAATACAATAGCATTCATTTGGGTTTGACAATGATATGAATTTTAGTTTTTTTTTTCATTTTTGTTTTTCATTTTTTTTGAGTTTTTTTAGTTTGTAATTTTATACGGTGTTTTTGGAAGCATTAAATATGGAAAAAAATAAAACACTTCCCTAACTAAGTACAGATAGATTTAGAGAGTCTACCTATATCATATGAAGCTCTAGAAATACTGTAATTATAAAATATATATACAGACAACACATACCTACATCATGTCAATGAATTAACACCATAATAAAAATTATGTTGAGGGTAAAAATATGTATGATGAATGACCAGCTCAACTACAGTTCTAGGAGATTTTTTTGGTAAATAAATTCCATTTTATTACCTAAAAAAATAAAATGAAATGAAACTAAATCATGTGAAATGAAAACAAAAAAATGATGGGTTACCTTCCATTTAATGTTATGTTTACTTACTATTCAACCATATGTTTATGAAACTCCACCAAGACTAAACAAAAATGTATACCATGCATATTATTCTTTATTAGTGGGAGTGTGGAATCCATTTATTGAAAAGGAACTTACCCTTTAATATTCCCAATATGTCAATGTAAATTTGTTATTTAAATGTATATGTGGAATGAAAGGAAGATAATCCAACTCACAAGGGAACAAATTTACCCCATATGAACAAATATTCACAGAATAATTAATTTTTTTTCAAAGGTTGTCAGTGGGAAGATCTCGAACATTTCATTTTTTAATTTTTAAAAGAGAAAAAATAACCTTTCCAGAATCTTTTAGTGGTTGGATTATATCTATCATACCCTTGAATGCAATATTTGGGTTGATTATATATCCAAATTATTTTTCTCCACAAATCACTAGAATAAGGAAATCCACTAGTTCAATTCAGGATCTATAGTTTCATTGATTATACCAAGGTCAAGAGTATTGCTAGAATTTTTGGGTATTTCAAGTGAAGCATTTTTAACTTCGATACATGAAGAAATTGGGGTGGGATTAATTGAATATGGTGACATAATTGTGACAAGAATGACATATTTTTCAAAAGTTTATTCTATACCTCCCTCTCCATGTTTATCCATTGGAACTTGTGGAACCAAAAACTCAGGATCATATAGGAAATCCCATTCTTATATTGTTTCTAGAATATTATAAGTATTCTCTACCACCAACACTGACCGATTTTTTAACTCTTGAAATGTTTTATAAGTCTTCATATTGGAAAGAGTTTTAGACTCAAAAATATTTTTATAAAGAGGTGATTCAATGTCATTTGAAGTGATGTCCTATTAAAAGATGAAATCCATGATATCTTGGATCAATTATGAATCTATCATAGTAAATAGGGATCCCAATTTAATGCCCTCTTTATCGTTTAATGGTGTAGTTTCATAGACAACAAAGGAATCCATTCTCACTTTGGGATGGAAGGGTTGTGAACTCACATAATAGGTATTGGAACTCAGATTGTTTAACAGACATTTTTATTTATTAGGGTGAAAGAATGAGGTATCATATTTTTGAAATGTGATTATATTAGAAGAATAAAATTGTGATAGAGAAGTTTTATCAATGTTATGATAATAATAAGGTTCAGTTAAATTAGTCTCATCCTTAGAATCAGGAAATGGATGTTGTTCAAATGGAACCTATACTACACTGTCCAAAAAAGAATTGTTCTGAACTAGATCATCAAGTGGTAGTGAGGTGGATAGTTCATAAAGTCAATTAATTTGATTTTATAAATTCTTTAATTAATTTTCTTAATATTTTATTGAGGTAAGAAAGATTTTATTATTTTTATCTTGAAGTTAAAAACTTTTATTTGTCTTAGTGATAGCAGAAAAAAAAACATGTGCCCAATTATTGAATAGTTTGTTTCACATGAAATATCAAGTTCTAAATTTTTAGGAATTATTTGACATTGAAAATTATTAATGGATGTATAAGGAATTTTATCATAACAATGAGAATCATTCTAAAATGTATCATAACATGAACTTGAATAAATATCATTAAAATAAAAAAAGATTTTCTATGGAGATCATGTATAGTGACTTATAAATAGTACCCTAAGTTGTGGTCATGTAGGGATTATATTGATTGTATTTGTATAGTTTTGACTATGGCATTCAAATTTTTTGGGTGTCTTGAATTTTTCTGTAATGCCAAAATAATACTCGGAGTAGTATACTTGTTTTTTTGTTTGTTTTGATATGTGTTTTTTTGAACCTGTATCAATATATTTTTGGACTTATTAATGATACTATTATACCTGAAAATGGAACCAAAAACTTGGTATAGGCATCAAAAAATGTCCAATTTTAAATTTTACAAATCTACCAACTATTTTAGAATCAACGAGCAGGGTTGAACCACAGAGAGAATGTGCAAAAACACTAGGAATATCCTATGAAACAATGTTCAAGCAGGTGCGTTTTAAAAGAAATAAACAACTAAAACTTCTAAAAATTAAACAAATATTTAAAAATGACTATTTTAATTAACTAAAACTATATAATTTAACTAAATTATTATATGAAAGAAATTGACAGAGATGGAATTATTAGAGTTGTGACATCCATTTTGGTGAATGCAATGCTAATTTTTTAATTCCCACATTTGAATATTTATGTATTCAATTATCATCAATTACAAATTTAACAAAATTAATATCAAGTATCATTTTATAACATTATAAATTATTATAATTTTTACACAAATCATCCATCATTTCATTCCATATCCTAATGAATTAATTTCTCTTAATTGTAGCATTGAATAACTTTGTGAAATACCGCAACCCATTTCTCACTAATTCTAAGTATCTATCTGCATCGAGTTCGATCACTTGAGATCACTTATTAGTTATAAATAATGAAGGTTTAAAGGTGATCACATACAAAATATTAATTTTTTCAATTGTTATAATTATTTATTTGGAATTCTCTTGGGTGTGATTTACGATTCTATCATGTGCACGATCGACTTCTAAACAAATAAATACTCTGATGATCTCTTGACCATGATTACTTATTAGGTATAAAATGAATATAGAATAAATCATGTGTGAAAGTATTAAATGATAATTACTTTAAACACATAAATAATTAATTAAATAAACATCCAATTAAAAATTAATTAAAATGTAAATCAAACATGAAAACAAAATTCAGGCATGCAAGTACCATCCATTAAATCACAATTCCAACACCAATAATGTTAACCAACCATCATCAAAAGTGAATGACCATGCACATAACTAATTTAAATTAACTTAAACATAAATTAATATTGAATGTCATTGAATTCTAAGACATATGAAATGGATGCTGCATGTGGGGTATCGCAGTAGAGAAGATGTGGCGCTGATGATAGGGTTTTGAGCGGGGCTGGTCGTGTGGTTCCTTTTGCACGTACAAGGAGAATGAGTGATCCACCAATGCACCACGTGGACCATAGCTGTGTAACTCAGGAAAGGAAGGAAGTATAGTTTTCTGATGAAGGTGGTCCACTATAATGGATGAAGGGGGGGGGGGGGGTGGGGGGGGGGGGTGGGGGTGGTTCGTTGCCCATGTTATAGGAGTGTGATATGGTGGATGTAGTAGGGAGGCATGCCTCTGGTGCACAATATAAAATGACTATGAGGATGGTTGGGTAGTGGTGTTTGTCCTGGTATATGGAGGATATCCTGTTTGGCTTAGTGTACAGTAAAAAGGTAGTCTGGTGATGGAGGTACAATAGGAGGATGGAGGGTGCTACGCTGTGGGGTGATAGAGAGGAGGCCACGCCTTGTGCACATGAGGAGGCTGGATACCCTAGTGAGAAGGTGGCCAAGTGGTCTATTATTGGTTTCTCCTTTTTTTTAGTTAGATAAAGACATGCCCATGTGTACCTCCTTTAAGAAGAAGAAAAAAATGTCAGATTAATTAAATAATAATAATAGATAAAAAATAAATATTAGATTTAATTACGCACACATATAGTTAGAGATACTAATATATATATAATTAGAAAGAAAAATTATTAAACACATAATAATAATAATAATAATAATAATAATAATAATAATAAAGGTTAATAATAAAAAAACAAAAATAGTTAATGTGTGAGAATTAAATAAATATATAAATACTAATCTTACAAGTTAAATTAAATTAATATACTTATAAACGAAATAATAATAGTTCTAATATTAATAATATCTATATTAATATATTCTAAAAATATTAATAAATAAGTAATATTAATATAAAATTAACTAAAAATTATACAAATTAAAAAAACTCTACAAAACTTTAAAAAGAACTAAAAAACACTAAATGAGGGTAGAAAAAATCACTAATGATAAGTAATTTTTTTTAAAAATGACAGAAAAATCCACTCACATCAATAAGAAAAGTTTAGACCAGATACTCACTAAGTTTAATCATAAGAGATATCGGTCAATGATCATAAGCGATCATAAGATAAGTATAAGGTCATGAGAACATGATCAAAACTTACAATAATCATATCCAATAAATCAAATATGTTTAGTCATGAATCATGAAATAAGATATATTCAATCAAAATACATAGGACATAAGAGTGAAGAATCATCTACAATCAATCATGATCAATGAGGATATATCATAATAATAAGACATAAGTTTATGGAATGCACATAAGAATATAAAATAATTTTCTTAGTCTATATATTTCCATGCACACCCATCACATAATGAAAACCATATATATGTGTTCCATAAGAACATAAAACATTCATCATATCACCATATCATAACCCTTGGAAAGGATACATGTTTCATAAAAATTTAATTATCATAATCGTAAACCATATCAAGAAATAATAAAGATAGTAGTATTGTATCATATCCCCAATAAATCATTATAAACATCTAATGATTTTGTTTTTAATGAAAATACCATTAAAAGATTACTAGAACATTTATTGAGGAAAATACACTTTTTTATTGAAGTCACTTATTTAAAATCTAAAAATTTAAAAATTATTAATTAATTTTTTTATAGATAAACTTGTAAACTTATAAAGTAATCTTCAAGGAAATTATTATTAATGTTGTTATGGAAATCCTTTCATGTGGTGTATTCTAAAATAATAATTCATTTCAAATTTTTAGTAAAAAGTTAAAAGTACCTCATTTTGAAAGTGATATAACATTAATTTATTTATTAAAAGGTTAAACATGGGTACAAATTACTTTAATAAATATATAGATAATAATAAGAACAATCTTGAAAACATTTTAAAGAAAATATGGACATGGAAGAAAATATTCCCGACTGAAGATTGAAAATTAACCTGGTTTTCCTTAAAAACATTCTTTCAGTCTCCATATTACTTAAAGACAATAAAATTAAATGAAAAAATTTAATTTCCATAAATAACCAGAATATAAGAAAATTAATATGATTTGAGGGAGATATATTATACAATTTTTGTTTACCTCCAGGATTTTTATACTCACTTTTATGGTTTATGTGTTAGTACTTCAAGTTTCAGAAATTTGGGGGTGATAATTAGTTTTTATTTATTTTCCCTAGAATTCTGTAGGAGAATATTCCATAGAGGGGTTGGATTTACTATGGATAATTATCATTGTGACATGGAATAGTAGGCTATGGGACAGGGTCCTGAAAAATGGTTTTACAAAGATACAACGATATTTGGAAAAGTTTCCTGATAGTCACTAGGATATGAGATAGGCCTTTGGTTTGGTTTATTATGGTGGTTTGTATGAATAGGCTATGGTTTAGTTGTCCATGTTTGGGATTTGGTTAGTTCATCCAAATCACGAACCTCTACGGTGCGGAGTTCGGTTTCCCTATATCCCACTTCTTAGGTGGGTCTGTGCTACAATGTGGAGTCCTTAGCTGCACTGTATATCTTACCCTAGGATAATAGGATCTAGATAGGTCTAAATAATGGTTTCTAGTGGCCAATTGAGCTGGGGAGATTGTTGAATGGATAAGGAATTTCTACGGTGTGGTCTGATGGATCTACGGAATGGTCCCTAAGGCGACACTATGGTGATGTATTTTACTAATTGGTAATAAATAACAAGACACCCTCTAGGCTAATTATATTCCCAATTTTATCTATTAAATATTAGGTGACCGAGATATCCTTTTGAAGGCCTTGGAGACCCTATTTAATTAGGACAGACCTTGGGATTTGGGAAATAGATTCTTGGTGTTTTTCCTCCATTCTTGAGGTAGGTGTACCTATACAATTTTCTAATTCCTTAATAACTAGATTTTCATGTCCAATTCCTTGGTCTTTTATAGAAATTATCGATTTTATATCAAAGCGGATTTACTTTTGAAATACATTTTCTTCATGGGATTTTATTTAAAAATTGTTTTGGGCATGTGAAGTGTTGTTGAAATTCCTTTAATGTGGTTTTTATTATAATTTTTTTTCAAGCATGTAAGAAGACATGATTTATAGTAAAAATGGTTTATAAGAACCATAAAACGTTTTCAAGTGGTTTTGAAAAGAATAACACATTGGGAATTGTGGGTACATCAAAAAATGGACATATCACTTTAGTGTGTGTAATGCCACTAAAGTTTTTGTGATTTTGATAGACTGTTATGGGACTAAATATCTATTAGATCCACATTATTTTTAGTTTACTACTTTTTAATGTCTAGAATGCATTCCCATAGGCTATATCCTTGATCTTATGGTTTTTCATTTATGCTTGGTTTTACACTTGATGGAAAATTTCCTAGTTGGTTTATCACATGTTTATTATATGGTGTATCTATTTATGGTTTTGTTTCTTCTCAATTTCTTTCTTATATACACTTTTTATAACCCATATTGTGTGAATATGAAATTATTTTATGAAAAAAAAAGTTGTTTTATAAAATTATTTTATATTATAAAAATTATTTATATATTAGTTTTTTTTTTAAATTTAGAACTAAAATTATCATGATATCAGACTTTTCATAGATTCATTGGTGAAATAATATAAGGATTTGTGCTCAAACCCTAATTTTTTTTATTTGGATGTTTGTAGATTTTTTTAGTACTAATGTAAAGTTTAAGGCATCGTGTAAATTACTGACTTCTCTTAGTTTTTGATGGCTTCAACATGGGTCAATTTTGTTGTGGAAGATTTTCTCATTGAGATTGGGACTTTGGATTATCTAGTTTTGTTTTTTAGTTTTATCCCCTTGGGAATTACATTGTACATATCATGGATATGTTCTCTTTCTTTCACTGTATGATTTGTTTTTTCTTAGGTTAAACATGAGATTGTTAAGTTTCTTTTATGATACTTCCTCATGGAATACCATCTCGAGTGATGTATTTGGTCGACATGAGTTGGTTTGTTACAAAATGGTATCAAAGGGAATATCTATCCTGAAGTAATATAGCACTTTCTAGGTTTGGTTTATATTCTCAGGTAGACAATATTTAGGGTCCTTAAAATTTGGGTAGTAAGTGTGGAAGGGTTCCTAACCATATTACTTTTATGGATAAACTCGAGTTACCATGGGTGGTCATGAATTTTTACCATGATTTATACTTTATGTTTGAGGACATTTTAATAAATTTGATATGGAGTTTATTTAAATGGACATGTTCTTTTTTTAGGTGTTGTATTTGTTTCATTTTATCCATGATTTCATTAAATACTTGTTATTTGAAGGCATTAATATGGTTTCTAGAAGTTGTACATATGATTGTGGAACTTAATTATAAGTTGAGTGGTTATTGTCATGCTTTTTTTCTTTAGATAATTCCTCTTAGAAGATATCTTCTAAATTTGAGTGAGGAAGCTATGAGACATGTTCCACATGCCAATCCTATAGTGGACCCTTCTTTGGTGGAATTTGTAATCCACACTATTCAAACTCTTGGTTAGGTCAATATTATACACCTGGGATGAGTGGTGGATTATGAATCAAAATTAACTAAATATAATCCACCCATATTTCATAGTGACAAAGTACCATAGGAATTTGGGGAGTGTCTTGTGTGTATTGAAAGCATCTTCCTTTCCCTGAAAACAACTAAGGACTCTAATGTGTGTTTTTTCACATACATGTTTTAGAGAACATGAAGGAGATAGTGGGAATTTTTTGTTCAATCCAAGTTTCTCCAAGATCTGAGTTGGACCTCTTTCAAGAAAATCTTTAATCAGTAGTTTTATGTTGAAATGTTTCATGTAGTGAAGACTCAGGAATTTATGACCTTGGAGTTGGGGGAGTATAGAATTTTGGATTATTCCACTGGTTTCTCTGAGATGCCACACATATCATACAAGCTTGTTACAAATGATTAACCTAAGGTCTAGAGGTTTGATTTGGGGTTGAGGGATGATATTTGATCAATTTTGATTCTATTATGCTTTTAACTTTTTTGAGGTGGTGGATAAAGCAGTTATGGCTGAGGCAGACATATCATGGAGAATGTTTTTGAGTGGAGCTTTGATTGATGCATCTATTAACCCAGGTGTGCCTTCGATCCAGAAGAGGAAACACATGGGTGCTCGGTTTTCTTTATGTCTAGTCTTAGGGGATTTTTTAGTATAGAAGAGGGTTATTTACTATTAGTATGATAGGCCTGGTGATACCAATCCTAATTGTACAGAAGCACTCAAGTATTCTCATCTTTGTGGACAATTTAGTCTACTCATGTGTTTTTGTGGAAGGATTTTCCAAGGTAGTAAGACTAGATTTAATCTCACCATGGTTTCACAGGTTCTTTTTGATGATACCATGGGTGTTATATCTTATACTCCGGATAATGGTGATGTTCGTGTGGCTAAGAGGGATCATGGAGGATTAATGACCATGCATGTCAACGAAGAATAGTACACACTAGAGGAATATGTGGCAAGACCGACTACTATTAAAGGTAAGATGTTTATTTCACCCTCTATGGTATTATGTTTTCTTGTTATAGGTGATACCCATTATTTTATATCATTAAAGTTGGTTTATGTGTTTGGATTTCATTCTGGGATTATTTCATTCTTGCTGGATATTTCTGTACCTTTGGGAATGCGGTCTGAGAAAGGTTTTAAATGCATGGTGTAAGAAACCGACCCTAGTTTCCCAGAGCCAGTGCCTTATTTTATTACCTTGGAATATAAACAAGGAATATGAATCCAAATGGACCTAGAAGTTTGGTATCTTTTGGAAATAAGATACATAAATAAGATAAACTTTACATATTGATATGAAAACCACAATAATTTATTCCAATAGAAACATCCATGCCTCCTATATTATGATTGAAAGTCACTCATAATTTACTTAATCATATCATGATAAAATGAAACATAAGAAAGGGGTGAGATTTAATGATCAGTAAGGGTCATAAATATAACTTAATATAACAAAAACATAAACCTTATGCATGGTGAATAATTGAAAACACATGCCTTCACAAATAATAAACTTGAACACATTATGAAAGGAATATGAGTTAAGCACACAATGCCAAAATAATCATGGGTATTATACTAATTGAATAACAACATGAAATTTCAATTACTAGATTCACAATGAGGGAAGTGAATATGCCGAACATTTTGAAACATTTTTTCAAGGCCTCGTCCAGGATGTCTAAAAATGATTATGGTCTTGGCCAAAACCATAAATAAAATTGGGAAAGGCCTTGGCCAATTCCACATCTATTTGTCTCATGAGACCTACCGATGTATCGAGGGGATAAATAGGGCCCCAACCATCACTTAATAAGTCCAATTAATTCCTCATATAATTGGGGATAAAAATAATCAACATATACATTCATATTGAAACTAACATATGAAATGTATCTAACTTTCCCCAATCATTAAACATAAACACTAACCATTCAGAGTAATATGGTGAATGGTTTCAAGACATCACATCCACAATAAAAATATTCTTAAACCATTGAATTAAATATGGTAGATGAAATCATAGAATATTAAACCCAATAATACATAAGAATCAACAAGAGTATTGAAATAGATGAAAATACTCTTATAAAACCATTAAGTAATTCTTGAGAAAAATACTATTTTATTTTGAAAAGATTTGATCTTTTGGAAAAATATATGTATAAAACCTAAAATAAAGTAAGGTAGTATTTTTATAATAAAATGAATGATTTTATAAATATAATGGTTTCCAAAAACATATTCTATAGTTCCCTGGAAAATAGTTAAGAATTTTAGAAATTCCCTTGAACCGGGCTTGTATTTTAGAAGCAATTTTGAAAGTTCCTTTTAAAACATGTAACCATCCATACAATAAGGAAGGATTCTAGTTGTTAAAAATATGTATAAAACTAAAAAATAATTTATGAGGGGTACATAATAATATATAATAATTTAATTTAGGCAATTAGACAATAAAAGTAACCCGAATGAAAATGGAGGTTCAGGTAGAAAAACCCTTACCTTAAGTCCGAATGTGTTCCTATCTTGAAAATGAGATCGTAAAATATGAAATTAGTCTTATTAATAAATTATTTCAGAACCTATTAGGAGTTTATTTATTTTATCATAATTCGTTTTTTTATTTATTCCCTTAGTGATAGGTTATTATATTGAATTTCATCATTTCAGAGTGTTCGTTTTCTTTATTTTCATAAGCGGTTCACTTGTTCTTAAGTAATGGAGTTTATGTGGAATGGATGTAAATAATCATAATTGAAATTACATATAATTTATGAACATATATAAGTTTTAATGGTCATTTCTATAATTTTTTTATGTGGAAATAGGGTGAATCATTAGATGAAATATTTATGACATTCACTTAGATTATTTTAGTGGTATTTTGATTATTAGGAACTAGTTTGGTCATATGATTTAATAATATGTATGTATACTGGTTAATGAATATTAATTAGGTTATAATACCTATATTATAGTCTATTTAAACCATAAAAATTGTTTCATGACCAGTAATGAAGGAGAAAATGAAGAACAAAACCTCGTTGTCCATGAAGGTTATAAATTGGAACCTCATGGACATTGATTTCATTTATAAAATAAAAGGGAGAGAGTAAGAATATTGACAATGGTTCTTCCATTAAAATGATATTATTACCATATTTAGATTATAATAGATTTATCATTGTAAATTGTACAGAGGAGGTGAGGAGAGGATAACAAAAGATGATAAATTGAAATGGAACTAAATTAAAAGGAAGGGTTCTTTACCTCTTGAAATAACCTCCTCGAGAACCTCCTTAAGGGAAAGGGTTTTGGTATTTTTGAAAGACCAAGAGATTCCTGAATGTGGGAAGTGACTAGAGAAGGGTAATTGGGCATAAATTTTAGGAGCTTCAAGGCTTATATGAGTGAAGAGAAGAGGGAGTGAGGCAGAGTTTTTATAGTGGAGGACAGGAGGGTTTTCATAATTTTTTAATCATTAGTTTATTAATTTCCCTCAAGAACAAAAATAGTGATGATTCAAAGACCAAGAATAGTAATAAATGAACTTTAATTTGAACCAAGTGGTCTTACATCATCCATGACTCAATCATGATTCATAAATTTAGTTTTTAGCATTTATTGTGAATTATTGTATTTTACTATTCATATAAAATTCATGTTTTTTAGAAAAATCCAAAAAATTTAACCAAATCATTTGTAAAGGTGAAGAATCCAAAAATTAAGTCCATTTTTCAAAAATAGTTTTCTAAATATGATTAATTTAATATTTAATTAAAACCATAATATATTCTAAAAAAGTAGTTTTAAAACCTTTATTTACTTATTCCAAAACATAGGTATATCATACTTCCACTTGAATATTATTTATATATTATCATTGATAATGTTACTATTCATAAAGGTATATCACTATTCATAAGAGTATGTTACTGTTCATAATGGTAGGTTACTATTCACCAAAAATAAAGTTTTTCTTATCAGACTCCAAATAACTTACTGATCGCAACTGTGTATGTTATATTTTTAGAATTCACATCACATAAGTGACAAAATTATGTTTAAGGGTCACATAACACTTAGTAGTTCATTATTTCGCGATTTCATGTGATTATGACATATTTATAAGAAATGAATTTCCATTGAAGAAATATTGCGTCATTACATTCTCCGCTTCTTACAAAAATTTCTTCCTTGAAATTCACAAAATTGTTACCTAAAAAGATTCAGGTATGTCTTCAACATAAGCTCCTCAAGATCCCATGTTGCTTCCTCCATCTTATAGTTACTCCAAAGAACCTTTACCAGAAGAGTCATCCTATTTCTAAATACTTTTTCTCTAGTATCAGGAATATTGATTTTCTCTTCACAATAAGACAGATCAATTTCGAGTTCTATTTTTTCATAGGTGAGTACATGCGTTGGGTCTGGCATGTCTTTTCTTAACATTGATACGTGGAATACATTGTGAACTTTGGAGAAATATGGAGTCACTTCCAAATGGTATTCTATGGTTCCAATTTGATCCATAATTTCAAAAGGTTTTATGTACCTAGTACTTAATGTTCCCTTCATGCTGAATCATATAATACCCTTCCATGAAGATACCTTTAAGAAAACATGATCACCTTATTGAAATTCCAAAACCTTCCTTCAGTTATCAGAATAGATATTTTTCCTACTTTGATCTATTTTGACATGGGTTTGGATAATATTCAACTTTTATATTGTTTCCTCAACAAGTTCTGGTCCAATGAGATTTTTTTGACCAACATCAACCCAGAAAGTTGGTGTAAGACATCTCTTTCCATATGACGCTCCATATGGTGCCATCTGAATATGTGAATGGAAGCTGTTGTTGTAGGAAAATTCTATGAGAGGTAAATACTGTTCCCACATACCTTGAAAGTAAAGTGAAAAATACCTCAACATGTCTTCCAAAGTTTGAATAGTCCATTCTAATTATCCATAGGTTTGTGGGTGGTAGGCAGTGCTCAAATTAAAATCAATATCTAGGGCCTTCTAAAGAATTTTCAAGAATTGTGATGTAAAATGGGGATCATGACCGGTAGTAATTGATAAGGTTATACCAATATATCATCAATAAACACCACTAAAAATTCATCAAGATATTCTTGAAAAATCTATTCATTAGATCTATGAAAACAGATGGTACATTAGTCAGTTCAAAAGGAATTACTATAAACTTGTAATGCCCATACCGAGTTCGAAATGTTGTTTTTGGAATGTCTACCTTCCTCACAAGAAACTGATGACATCCAGATCAGAGATCAATCTTTGAAAAATACTAGGATTCATGAAGTTGATCGAATAAATTGTCAATGCAAGGTAGGGGAAACTTTTTCTTTATTTTTATAGCATTGATCTACCTGTAGTAAATGCATAACCTCTTAGACCCATCTTTCCTATTAACGAAAAGAACATGGGCTCCCCATGGAGAAACACTAGGGAGAATAAATCATTTATTACACAATTCCTATAGTTTTTTCCTTAGTTCCACTAACTCCATAACGTCCATTCTATATGGGGTATTTGAAATGGGCCTTGAACCAAGAATTAAGTCAGTGGAAAATTAAATTTTCCACTCTGGAGGATGTCTAGGTAAATCTTCTGGATAGAAGTCTATATATTCTTGCACAATAAGTACATCTTCTATTTGAACATTATTTTCCTCACCCTTCGTAATATCATTCCCTTACTCCCTAATGATTTAATTCAATTGGGATACTAGGGGTGGATCTAGATGAGAAACAGATGGCGATGTTTCTTCTCTAATGATAAGGGATTTTACACCATTCTCAAAAATTGTAACATCCTTCTTCTTGAAATAGATATTCACATCATAATTTGATTTCCAATTCATACTGAGAATTATATCAAAGTAAATAATTGGTATAATGATAAGGTTAACAACAAAATCACATTTATGTGTCATAAGGGGGACCAATCAACACGCCTTTGTGGTATTGATACATCGACTAGGATTTTTGACTGATAACTCCTTTTTCAAATCAAATTGGACATGTTTAATTTTCTTGGAAATATGGGAAGATATAAATGAATATCCTGATCCATAATAATATAAATTGTTGGCTAAGTTTGATTAAACGATTAATGCCACCACATCATTGGGAACTTCAATATCAGCAGTTTTGATCACATAATCTTGTACCTTCTCCCTTGGCCTTTTTTTGGTATGTTTCCTTGACTCTTTGGACAATCATTAGCGTAGTGTCCCATCTTATGACAAATTATAGCTTTGAACGTTATTATCTTCCTTCTTCCCCTTACAATCACCAGAAATATGGCCTTTCTGTCCACAATTATAGCATACTCTTTTTCCCTTTAAGCAAACACCATGGTGTTTCTTTCTACAATTATAAAAGGATTGAAATTAAACTCTTCCCTCATTCCCTGTTTCCTTATTTTCTTTTCTAGAGTTTTCAGTAGCCCTCTTATTCTCTTTATTTCCCTTAAAGTTGTAAGACTTAGAGAATTATTTTTTTGTCTTGATAGCACATGAAATTATATCTTTATATGATGTGAAACTCTCGGAGACTAGATCCCTTTGGAAGAATTGTTTCAAACCATCAAATAATCGATCAATTTTTCTCCTCAAATTTCGTATGTAGTCCAAATTATTCCTTGATAACCTTGTGAAGTTATCTTCATACTTTTCAACATTATCATCTTCATTTTTCCTGAAATTCAGAAATTTATTTTCCATATATGCGCACTGTTCACGAGGAAAGTATTTATCTAGGAATATTTCCTTAAAGTCCCTCCATTCCATCTATTATATCTTTTAATCCTAAATTATGTTTTGGATTAACGACCACCACTGATCCACATCTCCTGATAAATGATAAACTTCCATGAAGACCTTCTCTTTTTTGTTACATCCCAAAGAGTGAAATATATTCTCTAGGTAACTTATCCACTATCAAGAAACAAATGTATTCGTAGTCCCATTGAATTATAGAGGTTGCAGTCACATAAAGAAATCTAACCAATATCCTCCACATGGAGGATCTGGATGCTCTATATGAGTTTGTTGTCCCATTATAGTTATAAGCTGCTCTTCACTAGTCGTAGCACCAGATCCTACATCATTATCTTGCATCGGAGGGAAATCCCTACATGGGATATGAGTGTTCTTGTAGTTTCCATTTATTCCACTAGGTGCCATTTCTAGATAATGGAATACACTAGATTAGGGTATGAATCATAATCTTAACTTAGAAAAATACTTAGCATAAATTTAAATCCTATGCATGGCTAACCCCATGACCACAAAAATGGATTCTTTGAGAAAAAAATTACATTTAAATCCTTCATAATATCTTGTAAGAAAATGTGAATTATCCTAATCACATCCTCTTAGAGTTTCAATACCAAGAGTGTACCAATGCCTATTGTTTTGTACCAGGATACCCCAGGTCAAGCCTGGAACTCCTTGTCAGAGCTTTTACTCCTAGGTACATTTGTGATAGATCCATCCCTACCTATTTGTATCCAGACATGGATGTATTTGATAGAAATATCCACATAATATATTCCTTACCAAAATACTTGGATGTTCTTGTATGCTTATCCTCAAAGAAAAACTTAAGTATTTGTTCCCTAATATACGTTTTCTAAATATTCTTTCTAAGTTTTGTATTAAACTTCCTTTGATACCAACTGTAAGGACCCAACCCCAATTGTCCGAAGTCATTGCCTTATTTTTTTACATTGTCATATAAATAAGGAATATGCATCCTGAAGGACCAAGTAGTTTAGTATATTTTGGAAACAAGATACATAAATAATTTCAACATTACACATTGATTTGGAAAAAACACCAATTTATTCCATTAGAAACATCCATGCCTCCTTGATTATGATTTCAAGTAATTCATAATTTACTTCTTCATATCCTAGGAAAATGAAGCATAAGAAATGGGTGAGATAAAATGATAAGTAAGGGTAAGAAATACAGTGGAAGATAACCTAAACATAAAACTTATGCATAATAAATAATTGAAAACACATTCTTTCATAAATAATAAACTTGAACACATTATGGTAGGAATATGAGATGAGTACACAATGCCAACATAATCATGGGTATTCTACTCATAGAATAACCACATGAAATTTCAATTACTATATTCATAATGAGATATTTGAATATACCAGACATTCTGAAACATTTCTTCAAGGCCTCATCCAAGACTTCTAAAAATTATTAAGGCCTCAGCCAAAACCATAAATAAAATTGGGAAAGGCCTCAAACAATTCCTCGTCTATTTGTCACATGAGACTGACCAGTTAATAGAGGGGATATATAAGTCCCCACTTGTCACATAATAAGTTGAATTCATTCCTTATATGATCGGGGATAAACATAATCAGCATATACATTTATATTGAAACTAACATATGAAATGCATCTAACTTTCCCCAATCATTAAATATAAACACTAACCATTCAAAGTAATATGGGGAATGGTTTCAAGACATCACAAACACAATAAAACTAATCATAAACCATACAAATAAATATGTTATATGATATCATAAATGATTTATCCCAATAATACTTAAGAATCAATAAGAGTGTTGAAACAGATGAAAATACTCTTATAAAACCATTAAGTAATTCTTGAGAAAAATACTATTTTATTTTGAAAATAATTGATCTTTTGAAGGAATCTTTGTATAAAACTAGAAGTTAGGTAAGGTAGTATTTTCCTAATAAAATGAGTTATTTTATAAAGATAATGGTTTCTAAAAACATATTATATAGTTCCCTTGAAAATAGGTAATAATTTGAGAAATTACCTTGAATCAGGATTGCATTTCAGAAAAAATTTTGAAAGTTCCTTTTAAAATGTGTAAACATCCATACAATAAGGAAATATTATGGTTGGTAAACATATGTAAAAATCTCACAGAGAATTTATGAGGAGTACATAATAATACATAATAATTTCATTGAGTTAATTATACAATAAAAGTATCCTGAATGAAAATTGAGGTTTGGGTAGAAGAACCCTTACCATTAGTCCGAATGTGTTACGATCTTGAACTTAAGATCATAGAATATGAAATTATACTTATTAATAACTTATTTAAAAACCTATTATACATGTATGTAGTTTATCATAATTCTTTTTAGTTCATTTATTCCCTTAGTGATAAGTTATTATATTGAATTTTGTCGTTTCAGAGTGTTGGTTTTCTTTATTTTCATAACTGGTTCACTTGTTCTTAAGTAATGGAGTATATGTGGAATGGATGTAAATATACATAATTCAAATTAAATATTATTTATGAATATCCATAAGTGTTAATGGTAATTTCTATAATTCGGTTGCATGGAAAGAGGTTGAATCATTAGATGAAATATTTATGACATTCACTTAGATTATTTTAGTGGTATTTTGATTATTAGGAACAAGTTTGGTCGTATGATTTAATAATATGTATGTATACTTGTTCCTGAATATTAATTAGGTTATAATACCTATATTATAGTCTGGTTCAACCATCAAAATGGTTTCATGATTAACATTAAGGCCCATATATACTTTTCTTAACATTGATATCTTCAACTTAATTATTGGAATGTATCATATGATTAACATAAAGGCCCATATTGACTTTTATCATCATAGAGTTTAGTTATTATCTCCCAATGAGGACTCTCATGTCTTTCAAGTTGTGTAGGATTCTAGAGCTTTGAGAGTGGGTCCTTTTATTCCATATACTTAGGTGATCTCATCCTAGTTATCATAAATGTTTCTTGATGTTGTTGAATCTCTATTGAGAAGTCCACTTCCCATAGTGGTGAATTCATACTCAATGTCTTTCCTGAATATTTTTTTGGTAACAAAAATAAGAGATGTCGGTTTTACTATTGACTTTATCCCTCGTATGATGCACATTTATATGACATCTTAACACATGGAGCCAACTGAGTTGATGGAATTTAAATTCTAGCTTGCAGAAATTTAGGCTAAGGGATTTATTTATCACAACGTGTTACTTTGGACTTCACCTGTTCTCCTTATGAATAAATTATATATAAGCCTTATATTTTTCATTGATTATTAAAGGATAAATTAGGTGAACACTAATAACATGTATCTGTTTCAAAGAATTGATGATCTCTTTGATCAACTCAAAGGATCTCATTAGTTTTCTAGGATTAAGATGGGTTCTGGGTACCATCAATTGAGAGTTTGGGAAGATGATATACCTAATAAAACATTTAGGAGATGGTATGAGATTTTAGAGTTTTTGGTTATTCCATTCGATCTCACTAACACTACTATAGTATTTATAGAATTGGTGAACCAAATATTTCATTTGTTTTTAGACTCATTCATATTAATGTTTGTGGATGATATTTTGGTGTACTTTAGGTCATAGGAGGATTAGAATAATCATTTGGATATTATTCTTAACATCTCTTGTATGGTAAGATTTATAAGTATGAATTTTGGATCTATGAAGTGGAGTTTTTTGGGGGATATTTATATTTAAGAGATTCTTTTCAGTGGATCCAAAAAATATTTAGGTAATAATGTCTTCGAAGAAGCCTAAAAATATGTTCAAGATCTAGAGTTTCTTGGGTTTTTTCTGGTTAGTAAATGCTTTTTGTTTAGTAATTTTCTAAGCTTTCATTTCTAATGACATATTTGACCAGTAAGGGTGTTAAGTTTGAATGTAATGAAAAATTTCTGAGATCATATAAGTAACTAAAGGAAATTTTCACTTCATCTTAGATTTTTATTCTCCTAGATTTAGGTCCATGATATGATGTTTTCTATAATGCTTTAGTCATGGGATTAGGGTGTGTATTAATGCAGGGAAAGTAGGTGGTGGACTATAGAACTCACTAGTTATTTCATAATGATAATAAATACCCTACCCATGATCTTTAGTTGGAAGTGGTTATTCATGCAGTGAAAACATGGCATCAAAATATATTTAGGGGGTGGTTTATGGTATATTCTTTTCACAAGAGTATGAAGTATTTTTTCATTCATAAGGACATGAACTTAAAATATAAATCTTGGGTTTAGTATCTCAAAGCTTTTGATTTTGATATTACTTACACTACTGAGAAAGGGAATGTGGTTTCTAATGCATTGAGTTGGAAACTACCAACTCAAGCCATAATGGAATCTGTGTATGAGTGGTCTCTAATGAGTTTGTTTGCAGATATGAGTTTGGGAGTGGAAGAGGTTGGGAGATAGGTGTTCTTTGATTATGTAATAGATGAATCATCATTTTATTAGTGTTTTTGGATCGAAAAACTATTAAAAAATGATTTCCAGTGCTTTAGTAAAATCCTAAGTAGAGGGGAGACCTCAGGTGGGCTATCTAGGTCTCTCATTGGGTCTTTGTGTTTCCAAGGTCATTTGGTGATTATGATATCTATATGGTAAGAGTTTATGGTTGGTGGAAATTATACTTTCTGGTCCATACACCTTGGGACTACAAATATGTATCATTATATGGGATGTTAAAATTAGTGGCTGGGGATGAGGTAGTTGATTGAATGTTTTGTGTCATGTTTCTTGACTCGTCAAAGGATTAACCCAAAACACTAGAGATCTGATGGTTTATTGAAACTTTTTCCCATCATATTTTTTTAATTATGATGGTATTTCAATTAAATCCATGTTTAGTTTTCACCTAAATCTTAGTGGGTAGATGCAATTTGGGAGATCATTGAGCAAATTACAAAATTGAACCATTTCCTCCCTAAGAGATAAAGAAAGTAGAACAAATTGAGTAATTGTATGTCTAATAGGTTGTGAGTCCTAAAGTGGTTCCCAATGAAATTATTTATAATAGGGACTTGAATTTATCATAGAGGTTTTGGAGGGGTTTCAAGAGACAATGGGTTCCCAATTGAAGCCAAGAATAAAATATCATCAGTATACTAATGGGAAAATGGAGAGTGCTATTCAAATTCTTGAGAATATTATATGATCACATGTGCTTGAAATTGGTGGTTCATGTGAAAAGAATATTCCAATGAATATTCCTATAGTACAATTTTACTATAATAATAGTTATTAGGATTCTATTAAGATCATACCCTTTGAAGAATTGTGTGGGAGTCTATGTGGATCTCCTTTGTGTTAAGTAGATTTCGGAGAGTAGTCTTTAGTTGGACCAAAAATTTTCCAGGAGATGAAAGAAAAGATTTAGTTGATCCATAAAAGATTGGTCATGACATAGAGTCATCAAAAATCCTTTGAACAATGTTATCGTTGGCTATTAGAGTTTGAGGTTAGTGATTGGTTCTTTATTTACGTTTCACTACACTTGGGACACTTTCAGTTAGGTAAGTAGTGAAAGATTACATTGAGGTTTCTTGGAGACTTTGGGATCATCGACCATCTTGGAAGGGTGGTGTATTAGTTAGGATTGTCATCTTTCTTAACATCAATTCAAAATGTGTTTCATATTTCACAGCTAAGGAGGTGTCAACCTAATCCTTCCTACGCGATTGAATGGGATAACGTTGACCATGAGAAAGAAACCCCTATGGTTGAGAAAATAGTTCAAATTATTGATTTCTCAGATAAATTATAAAATCATAAAATGATTATTTTTGTCCAATTATTGTGGTAATACAGATGGGATAACCATGAGACATGGGTGTAGGAATCATTGGTGAGGCAGTAGGGACCTTATCGTTTTGTGAGTCTACAGCCATAATCACTTTTTGGGGACAAAAATATTTCATGGTAGGGAGAATTGTTATGCCCTTTGAAATTTGGTACACTCTATTTTATGGATTAATAGTTATTACTCCATGATACAATAATTTTTGGGTGATCATGAGTTCTATTTTTGATTTTTCCTAGAATTATATAGGGGAATACATTGTGGGGAGGTTGGTTGTGGAGTGGAGTGTGATTACTGTGACATAGACCGACATGATACATTATAGGGTCTTGGGAGATGGATTTATATATTTATTACCATATCTATCGTAGATGGACTAGGTCCACCAATCTATGACATAGGCCTTTGGTTTAGTTGATCACTGTAAAGTAGACTAGATATAAATACTGGGACTCCCTCCAGACTAGTTCTCTTACCACTTTTATCTCCTGAACCTTAGGTTCCCAAGAGATCCTTTTGAAGTCCTAGTATCCCCCCTTTGACCAAGACCACATGTAGTCTTTGGGAGATAGATTATTTGTGTTTCCCTTCCATTCTTGGGGTAAAAGTCTCTATACATAGATTCTAATTCTTGAATAACTTTATTTTATTGTACAATTTATTGGATTTTTATGGAAATGATGGATTATATGTCAAAGCGTATTTTCTTTGTGAATTACATGTTTTTAAATAGATTTTGTTTAAAAATATTTTTGGGAATGTGATGTGTTTATGAAATTCCATTAAGGTGGTTTTGGTTTTAAATGTTTAGAGGATCCTTTATCCACTTTATGTTTTGATAATTACATAGATTTATTTATTTTATTTCTTTTTAATGTCTTAATAATTTGAATTGTATAATGATTAAAGTATATTTAACTTTGATCATATAATAATATTTTATTATTTAATATATATTATTATTTCATTTTTTGATTATCGATAACATTTTATCTAAGTTTTATATCGCGTTACTAGGATAAATTCATCATTTGGGAACTTAAAATATAATTTTATTTTTTTTACTATTCCCATATTTCTAATTCATGTGGCCATTTGTCCTATATAGCCAATTCATAGCCACATTCCCATGTATGCAATTTATTGTTCACCAAGTAGCCAGTTTTCTTGAATAAGTCTCCTTTAGTATGTAAACCATATATTGTGTTGAAAAACTATAAATTGGTTGATTATTTTTTGGAAATATAAGAAGATTTTGGAAATTCCATTAGAATGATTTTTTTGAATCGATCCCAATCTTGTTTGAAATTAGGTTAAAAATCAAAACATATTTTCAATCTGATTTCTATAATTTTTTAGAACTCTTTTCTACTATTTTTTAATAATAATTTGAGTTATAAAAATTCGATTAAGTGAATTTTCTATTCTTTGAAAAAATAATGAAATTTTATAAATATAATTCAAATATACCAAAATATTATTCAAAAAATTAGTATGTAGAGTTTAGTTATGAAATTAGAAAATTCAACTTTTTTATAGATTTTATAAATTTATATACGTAAGAAATTCACTTACGTTGAATCACTTTTGTCGACTTCGATTAGATATATCACCTACATCACTTTTTACTATATGAATATATTATTTTAAACACTTATTTTGATTTTACTATATAAAGAAAAATCCCTGTATAAAACACCTACGAGAATTTCACTTATGTAGTTTAGTGAAATTCTACAGTTTGTTCTAAAATCTAAAACTTTTCTCAGTTTTACATAATATTTCATATTTTGAATTGATAAATATTAGTTTTAAATATTTTAATTGTTCTAATGAATTTAGAAATTCATATTTATTATGTAGAACCTATGTGAAGTGTTTTTCATTGTTTTAAACATGTTTTTTGAATATTAAAGGGTGTTCTATCTTTATGCATGAAAATTATAACTTAAAACTAAATTTTTTATGTTTTTTTCTTTAATTATATTATTTATAAATTAATATGACTTGATATTAAACTCATTAAAACTTTATTTAACATCTTTAATGAAATTTTATTAGTTTTTGATATTTTTCACATGTCAACTACTTGCTTAAAATGGAATTATTTTTAATTTCATATTTCAAATTCAAACATGAAATTTTCGTATTATATTTCATTGTACTATTTTTATGGTGACCGTTTAAAGTATTTATTGAGTTATTTCAATTTTTTTAATTAATATTCATTATTTTAAATTTTTTTCACGAGTTGAATGATTATTTTTCAATGATAATTTATTTTTCTCTCTCTTTCTGATAATCTAGTTTTATCATTTTTGAGTTTTTGAATTTTCTAACCTCTCTCAACCATTTTAAGTTTCTTTATTTTATAAAAGAGTTAAATACTTGATGATAAAAGGGAGGGAAAGTGACATATTTATTATAAAATACTTTTATATGAGATATTTCATATTTTTAAATGATATTGTGTGAAAAGTGTTGTTATAACGACCCTTCTCTTTATTTCACATTTAAATATGATTTATTTCAAAAAATTTCACTTAAGAAAACTTAGAAGATTGAGTTTTATAGTGTCTTTAGATATTAGGAACATTTCATAACAACCTGAAAGATGAAATAAACATCTTTATTGAAAACCTCTTTTATATGACCACAAATTCCTTCGTACTTAGCATTGCATGGTATGACCTGAGGATATACATAAGAAAAGTGTGAGCTATAAAGCCTAGTAAGGGAGTAAAAAAGGCATAACATGAAGAATACAATACATGTTAGGAAATTGGAATATAAATAGATCATAATAGGAACATGAACATAAAGGCATGATATAGCATGATATTCATAACATTGTAATTTGGAAACAACATTAAATAAGATATTAGAATGTTCCAAGGCTCATTGTACATGGATTTGTGTGAGTAAACCCTCATTGAACATTAATTATCATGATTAAACCCTCATTAAACATGAAATATCATGAGTAAACCCTAATTGTATATGGATTATCATGATACTAGACATTTCCCAATGCATTAGAGTTGTATCAGGGCACACCCTTCATAATCATTTTGTTTTCATGTATAAGTGTGCCACATAGATCATAAAATAGAGATTAATTAATAGTAATAATTTATTACATGAACAAGGAATTTGAAATACATAGATGAAAGTATCAGATAAATATGTACGTGAGCATAAAGGTGTGTTCCCTTGATAGATAAATGAGTATGGTATTCACTACATGATGATTTTGTTATGGAAAATCGTGGTACAATTTCAGCAATGTAACAACCTCAAATAAAAATTCATAAAATGGGGTGATGAGAGTTAATGGGGTCTCTAATAATTTATACATGAAATGGAAAGTAAGGGGATGATGTAACATAATATCGCAACAAGTGAAATGGAATTTAATATGCATAATATAAAAAAAGTTCTTGAATGGGAATGAGGAGAGAGAAATCCCTTACAGAATTTCAGCATGGTAGTGGGTGTATATAAATTATCATGGATGGATTAATGAGAGATAAAGGAAGCTATCCTTATTTATAAAAAAATTAATTGTAAGGAGATTATTTATGAAATTATCCCAATATATGAAAACTGAAATTAAAAGTCATATCACAAAAGGAGTGCTTGATAAAAGAGGAGAGTGGAAGATCCCTTGTAGAATTTTCAACATAGTAATAGATTAGGTGAGGTTCCAAATGTGGGGGAATAAATGATCCCTATTTCACATAAAATAAAATTTATAGTATGGAATTTATTATAAAAGTATGACAAAATAACCAATTTAAATTATAAAGACTAATTTTAAACAAGGTTCTTGAATTGAATGGAAGAGAGAAAGGTTAGGATCCCCTACTTGGATGTGTGATCCAAAAGTCTTGGGGGAGGCTTCTTGGGAGCATGGGGGTTCCTTGGGAGGACTATAAAGAGTAGGGAGACGAGGGTGGTCTAACCTAAAAAGAGCTTGAGTGAAGAAAAATGAGTGCTTGGGTGGGTTTATATAGGAAAGGAGGGGGAATTATTTATGTTTTTGGTTTTGGAAACTACACACTAAAATATTAAAAACCACAAGCCATACCATGATTTTTTAACATGGTTTATGGAGAATGGGATTGGTATAAATTATTTTATAAGGCTAAGGGCTGAATATATTAAAATATTTTCCTTGTTTATGTGGAGGTGAGTCACACCATCAAAGAAAATATTTTAAAATCTTAAAATATTTTATATATCATGGAGGATTCACAAAGTATTTATAAAAGAAAAAAACAAACCTGAAATAAAATTATTTTTAAGTAAAAACATATATTTGTCTGAATATACCTATATAGTATTTTATTTCATCACTATTGGGTCATTATGATGTCATAAATCACATTATATATTTATACGGTATTTGATTTTACCCAAAAAATTTGAATGTCTCAAATAACTATGAAAAATTCACCATTGGATAATTTCGACATCATGATTCCAAAAATAATATTCATTTTTTCTAAATAATTTTCTAATTTTGTGAATTTTCACTTAAAAAAATGACATTTATTGAAAGTTGACGGGTTTTGACTAAAATAGTTTTTAAACATTAATAAAAATTACAATTAACTTCATAAAAATTATTTGATAATTTATATTTAATAAAATTAATTTAATAATAATATTTTATTAAAATATTATTTAATTCAAAAATCCATTAAGTTATCAAAATAAATTTCTTAATTGAATTTGAATATTAACGAAAAATACTATTTGTGCTTTAAAAATCATTTACAAAGTAAAAATAAAAAATGAAATTATATTCATTATTCTATACAAAACTAATGTACATAATAATAAGTCTAGGGTATTTTTACATATAACTTTATTACACCATCATATTCTTTAAGAGTAAGGTGTGCGATGGTGGGGCTTTCATGGAGCTGTTTGGTGAACTTGGTTTTGGCCACGATCTCGATGAGATTGAACTTCTCCTATAAACAGTTTCGCTCATTCTTAAGTTGATAAATCTAAGCATGTGATTGGTGTAGGGAAAATCCCAGAAATGTTATCTCCCTAGGAAGCTCTGATAAATGGGATTCATAGGTTACAATCCTATTGGTTGAGGCCATCACTTCTTTTTTTCTATGTCAAAGAGATTTTTTCAAACCCAATATTTATACTAGTCATGTGATCACTATTCAATGACTATATTATCAATAGTAAGGATACTTAACAGTTATTTAAATTCAATTTTACATAATAAAACAAAATGAGTTCATGTGTTTTGTATATCCATAAGACATTTAATTAAAAGAAAGAGAATTTTATTCATAAATGTCTAGGTCATCATAGTGTTGGTTTTGAAAATGTGAAGTGTTGTACATTATGTCTGTTCTAAACATTTCTCACCACTACTGGATGATCTCTCAAGAGTTGAACAAAAACTTCTATAGATTATTTTGATACCTTGATGACACAATAAATCTTATCAAACACCAAAGAACTTATACCCATTATTCTCTTATTTATCTATCTTTTTCATCCTAATTTATTGATATTTAACACTTCTTCTAATCTCCACATGATATCAATTTCTATTTATGATTTTATATACAATTTTTTTTTGTATTTGGGTTGTGACTCGCATATTATAAAGTCAAGACTATTCAGGTTGTGAATCTCAGTATCTAAATTTAGGTATGTAATTGGGTTATAACTCCCTATATTGAAATCATGTGTCTTTTTGTTATGCTTCCACTAAAAGAATTATTTTGTAATTAGGTTATGATTCCCCTTAAAAAATTAGATCAGTGCATAACGTATCTCTCAATGAGTAGAGAGGTATAATATTAGGCTTGGTCTACTTTGGACCAAACTAAAATAAAAATAATCCTTGCATTATTTGTTTTATTCTGCTACTAATTAAATTTATTAATTAACATTTATAATTAATTTAAAACTTTAATCTATTCATTTAATACATTTTGACTTGTTCTATTCAACCCTATAAAAAATATTTCATATTCATATCTGAGCTAACAATTTGTATCATAGGTTATTACTTTTATAATTTAGATAATCATTCTATAGAGTCTGTTGTTTATATTTTATAGTTCTATTATTTTCCTAGACTTCATAGTGTAAGGAAAATATCTATAATATGAAAGGAGTGAATGAAAATGATGGATGAATTCATCAAAATACACCTCAATTTTTTGGGAATGAGTATGTTTATTGGAAATCATGAGTGGAGTCTTACCTTAAGTAGTTAATCATAGAACACTGGTTGATCATGTAAATACCTTAAAAGTTACTAGAAGATGACCAAGATACTCTTACAATAAATGATACTAATAAATATGATTTAAATTGAAAACTATTAGATATATTATATTTTTATATTAACATAATTGTTTTTAGTCATGTTTAATATTTTAAGATATATCATGATATTTGGAAGATTCTATAAGTTACTCACCTTAGGTTAGATAAAATGATTCAAACCAATCTTTTAATTCTATGACTGGAGTATGAATATTTAAGAATGGGTGAATATGAAAGTGTAAGACAAATATTCAACCGATTCAAAAGCATTGTGAATGGAATTAATTCCCTTGGAGAAGCTTTGGAAACCCAATACTAGTTGAAATATTCCTAACAACTATACCCATTTAGTTGGATTCAAAGAAGTATGTGATCAATGAAAGTAATAAATTCAAAGAATAAACATTGGTTGAAATCATCAAATCCGTACATCAATTTGAACTTGAATTAAAGAATATTGCGAAATAAGTGACTTAAAATAATAAAGTTATTTATTTCAAATCACATATAAATTTTATTACTAACTCATTTGAATATCAAGAATATGAAGGTGGAAAAGGATAAAATTTTAATTTAAATAAAGGTATTTATTATTTGATATAGTGAAAGAAAAATTTGAAGAAGTGACTAATTAAAGATCAAAAGTTTGACTAAAAGGAAAATAAGGTCACTAAATTTGGACTAGATGTATCCTATTATAAATATATAAATAAGGGAAACATTAACCCCAACTATCCAGAATTTAAACAAGACTATATATATAAGAAGTACCAAAAGGAATTGAAATACACTTATCATGATGGATGGAGTTTCACTAAACAATCCAATTCAAGTGATGAATCCAGAAGTTGGAAAGAATCATCCAACCTATGTTTGATGGAGACAAATAAAAACGATTTTATTAATGATTTTGATTCTATTTATTATTCTGATAGTGATGGTTATATCTATGAGTAGTTGTATAAATAAAAAAACCTAAAAAATATATTTTAAAAGTTATTTAATTATATAAATAATTAAAAGAAGAAATTAGTTGGATTAACAAAGAAAGTAATAAAGACAATAAGGAGAATGAAACTCTAAAGAAATAAATAAGAAGTTATGTTTCATGTTCTAAAGGTATGATATATGATGATTTTGAGTATATTAAGAAGGAAAATGATAATATAAGAAAGGATGTTGTCATGTTAAATGAGATATTATTTACTTATGTTCACGTAATACAGAAACACGATAAAGTGGTATATGTGATAAAAATTAATAAATATAAATCTGGTTTTGGTTATAATCCATAGTTTCCTCAGTTATAAAATATTTTTTTTGAAACATTTAGCAGGAAAGGTTTTTTAGTTACATGATTTGAATATTATATGTATGTACATTATGATAATTAATGTTCTATTAGATATCCTAAATCTGTTGGTTATACTAAGAATTTTATTTCAAAAGATCTATCCTCTATATTTCTACACACTACATGTTTTAAAGTTCTTTGGGTTTCTAAGAATTATATTGCAGACCTAGTTGGACCCAAATAACATGGGTTCCAATAATGTCAACAGATTAATTTTTGCAGGAAAAATGCCTTGGATGTTTCAAGAATGACACATGGTACTTGGATAGTGGCTATCCTAAAAACATGACTGGTGACCTATAAAATTCCCTCTCTTACACCAAATTCAATGGAGGCTCTATTACTTTTGAAGATAACACTAAAGGAAAAGTTAAATGATTTGTTAATGTAGGTATTCTAATGTTATTTTAATTTATAAAGTTTTATATGTTGAAGATTTTAAACATAACTTAATTAGTATTTCATAAATATGTGATGATGGTATGTATGTAAAATTTTAAGATAAATAATGTTTAGATATTAAAAATAAAAATGTTTTTTTTTATGATAATATAATAGCTAATATTATTTTCTAAGTTTCTATTATCTCTCTAATAAAAATGTTAAGTTTATTAATACTATAGAAACAAATGATGTTCTTTGGAAGAAAAATCTTGAACATGTTTATTTTTAAATTATACACAAATTATCCAGGCACAAACATTTTCTCGATTTACCCATGTTAATGGAAAGTAATGATTTTTTATGATTCATTTTTTAAAGGTAAGTGACATAAGGAATATTTCAAATTTATCAATCATGTTTTTTACTTCTATAAATATTTAATTACAATAGCATGATTTATTTTTTCACTTAAAACTATTTTTTAAGTGGTAAGAAATATATTTTTTGTTATATTTTATTATTCTAATATATTTACATGGGTTTAGATTATGTATCATAAGCTAAAAACCTTATAAATGTTTATTGTTTTTAATAAGATAGTTCGAAATATAAATAATTTTTAATTGTTTCTATTATAAATGATAATGTAGGTGAATTTTTTAATTTTAATTTTGAAAATTTTTGTGAAGAAAATTGTTATAATCACAATTTTTATGCTCTTAAAATACCACAATACAATTTTTTTATACAATAGAAAAATATAACCATTTAATAAATGGATGAAACAATGATTAATGAATGTATTTTACCAAAATATTTTTGGGCTGAATCTATCAAAAATTATTTCTATGTTTTGAAGAGTGTATATGTTAGACCGTTTTTGATGAAAACCCATATTGAATTGATTAATGGTTGAAAACCAAAGGTTTTATAACATCTCGACCCAAGATCCACTAAATGGTGCCTGAGTTGGTGGGTTACATGGCATATAGTTTGCCCCCCCGCCCCTTACGCTAGAGGATGTCGACTATCGGTTTGGGTCTATGATGGTATAATTTGGATACTATATGCTTTAGATTATACTAACAATGTGGTATCATATATAAATAAAATAAATAAGTACAATATTAACCAACGAGAGAAGATAAAACTATGAGAAAACCAAAATAATAATATAATCTAGAGAAAAATCATATACTAAATTATTACTATGTCATGAAGCTATTCAAGAAGATATGAAACACATGAAAATTGGTATCCAGTACAATAAATGTATCAAAAGTAGAAAAATACCAAAAATATATCTTTACATAACATCATGAGCTGTATCTCAGTCCTATGCTCTCCTGATCCTATTCCATAATCAATCAAGAAATATCAAGTGGGTGCTTTCCCCTATCCCTACCTACACCCATAAACTCTTTCTGGGTACCAAGTGACAACCTGAATAGGGCGTTAGATAATACTCATTAGGCCACCACTAATAATGTCTATAAAAATTATAGCATTTTCATATAAAGTAAATCAGTGTGCATGTATAATAGGAATGAAAGTTACAAAGGTAAAGGTGATACTTTCTAGTCTATCAAGGCTCACTTTGATCAAGAAAATAAATCATAAGGGCTAACTGTAAAGCATGAAAAGTATCATCAATGGACTATGCCATATGATCAAGTCTCAAACTTACATAGGAAATGTTACAAGGAGCATAAATGTCCAAGTCATCCTTGTAGGTGAGATCCAAGGACTATAAATATCGAAGTAATCCTAGTAGGTCAAATACAAGGAGTAGAAATGTACAAGGAATCCTAGTTGGTCAGATATGAGGAGTAGAAACATCCAAGGCATCCTAGTGGGTCAGATCCAAGGGTTAGATATATCCAAGCCATCCTAGTAGGTCAGATATAAGTAGTAAAAATGTTCAAGGCATACTAGTGGGATGGATACAAGGAGTATAAATGTCCAATACACCCTAGTGTGTCTAATCTAAGGAGGAGAAATGGACAAGGTTTGCAAGTGGGTTATCAGTTCCATTCCATGAACCCTCCATTATCATTATTACCAAACCATTCAACATTTCTTTAATAATTTCATTATTACCTTAATAATCATATAAAACCCAAGTTATTATCCATTTCTTCCCTTTCATATAAAAAATAAAAGGTGTTTTAAGGTTCTTAAAACCTTTAACAATCTACTTTATTAAAAAATTCAATTACCCATAAAGAATATCGAGCTCAAATCAACCCAAGGGAGACATTTCCATAGAGAAATGGAAGAACCCACTCATGAGTGGTTCAGGTTGAGTTCAAAATCCACCAAACTAGTATATAGTTTTCATGGAATGTCTTAAAATATAATTAAACATTTTATTTAGGGTTTTACAAATTTAATAAGCAACTATTGGAAGGTACGACATGTGGCACAATGACAATAGGTATAAAAAAATAAAATTTCCGGGAAAAGTTTTAGACCTAAAAACTTATGACTATAGAGGAACACTCATAAATTATCGACCCTTAACTTTTCCCAGATCAAAGGAAAATGGAAGACTAGATGAATTCCCTTAAAATAGGGCATATCATCTTACACCAAAATAAATCTTCTTAGAGGAAGAGAAATAATTAATTTAACAAGAGGAATAGAGAACTGACCAGTATCTATACAATGAGATGTATGCCACTCAAATCAGACATTAGACAGAAAACAAGATCAAATCCTAGGCTTGGCTTGGAAGAGAGCTTCAATGAGAGGGAGAAGTTTTTACCACTCATGAACATGAGAAAAAGGGAAGAGGGGTTTAAACACATAAATACCTTAATGGAAAATGGGTCATTTACTCATTATTAAGGGGGTCACATAGGTTTGATGCATGGTTAGCCAAGCATTGCTCCAACCATGCACCATGCAGTACTTTGAGAGACCCCTCTCATGGGCTAGGTGCATAGGTTGGCTCACCATGAACAGCCTGTGCAAAACCCTTAAATCACATTTTTGAGAAACATTTCATAGCCATGCATCATGCATCACATAGTTAGGGAAAACTGTGTGGCCCTTGGCTGTGTATTGAAATACTCTGCATGGTTAGTTGTAACTGTGTGACATGGGTGGAACAGAATCTACTAACCATGCCCTGAAATAGTTTTTTCCAAAAGTTGGGGCTTTGGGAATCAAACAAGAATCGGGCACCATGTTTCCTCTATAACCTCATTTGGAATTTCATATTCGGTCAAAACTGAAAAATTAAACCAATATTAAAAGGTTCTATACCCAGAATAAAAACTTGAGCTCTGACAGTCTCCCCATCTTGGAATAACTCATCCCTGAGTTTCCTTTCCAAGGTTGGTGAAGTATCATGTAAGAATAATTTCATCCAATAAGCATGTACGTCAAACTCCAACTCCTAATTCTCATCCTATACATGACCATACTACCATAACACCCATAATAAAGGGACATAACTATCTCAGAGGGCCTCCGTGCTCTAATCAATATTACGTATAGGGTTCTCCTCAAAGTATGTATCTACCAATAAATAAACCTCTTTTGGATAAATGTTGTTATATAGGTCTGAGTGATAATGACATATCTTAGATACATATAATACATCTTTTTATCTTAGTACCTATGAGGTAAATACAACCTATAGGATACCAGAACAACTCTCTATAAAAAATATAAGGTCCTGACATAATGAGGAAAAATCCTACCCTGTATCTAATTCCTTATATGCCCCTATCTAGATAAGCTATATAAAAATACTCAATCCCCAACCTCGAACTAAAAAGGTCTTCGATGAAGACCATAATAGGATTTATCTTTAAATAGAGTAGTATACATTTATTTCCTGATGAACCACACCAAATATAATTTCTCTTGAATAATATGAGGTTTGGGTAATACTAACTTCCCTACCTCTAACCAGCACAGAGGTGATCAGAAAGGACTACCATATATGTCTTCATAGGGTACGATCTACATAGTCTTTTGATAATAGTTATTGTAGGATAATTAAACCAAGGGTATATGCCTCCCCAAAGAACCCCTATAATTAAGAACACATGCTCTAGGCATCTCCTCTAAAAGCTAAATTTTGTGCAATGACTACCAATTTGTTTGAGGGTGGTATACCATGCTCAAAAGAACCTATGAAACAAATACCCTCTCTAAAACTTTACCAAAATGATATGTAAATTAGGTGTCTTTGTTCAATATAGTGGTATGAGGAACCCTGTGAAGATGTACAGTCTCATGGATGTAAATCCTCCCAAGCTGATCAACTGAGAAGGTCTCCCTGATAGACATGAAATGAGAGACCTTTATCATCCTATCCATAAATTCCCATATAGAACCACTACCTTTGGGTAACCTCAGTAACCCAATCGTGAAATCCATGGTGACATTGTTTAATTTCCCCTTAGTAATGAGAAACCAATTTAAAATCCTTGTTGTTCTCTAGTGTTGTTCCTTCACCTACTAAGAAGTTGAATACCGAGCGACAAAACTAGATATATCCCACTTCATAGCAGGACACTAATACTAGTGGTAAAAATCCCAATACATCTTGGTGGGGCCAGGACTCCCTTCCCAATTATAGTCATGAAAATCTCACATAATATATTTCCCTACATATTCTAGAACCCAAACACTACAATGAATACATAGAATGTCATCCTCACCAATGATTCAACCAGGTTGTGTATCCTCACATGCCACACTCTCCCTTAGTATTAAGCCTTCAAAATATGACAGATACCTCATCTTCAATCTCTCCATAATTGAAAAACTCACTGACAATGATGAAAGTATAGACTATCCATAAATGTCATGAACTTGTATGTGTGTCTTATAAAACAAGACCGTAAGCTTCCACTCACTATTGGATCCTATACTACTTGGGTCTATGTCTTCTAACTTAGAGAATAAAATACTATGTTGTCTTTTCCAAGAATATAGGAAAACTCAAAATTGAAATAATGGAGACACTACACCCACCTTCTCTGTCTAAGGTTCACGTAACCTTGTGGAAAGTTGTATTTGATGGGTTTTATGATCTGCGTACACCAAAAAATGATATTACAGTAAATAGTGCCTCTAAAAATTCATGGCATGAAAAAATTAATCTTACTTGAGTTCATGCGTCGAATAATTAAACTCATAAGCCTCAACTGGATATTTCCATACCCCATGACTCAATCTCCTTGCATCCGGATATATCCCAGTGCAATGCCTCATTCATTACAGAAAACTATGTAGTTAATTCTAGGATATAGAAGAGTCAATATCGGTTCTAAATTAAACCATACCTCTATATATTAAAATTAAATTTTACATTATTCATACCATATAAAATTCACACTATTTTTGGTTAATCCTGTGAGAGGTGTAGCTAGATATGAAATGTATTATATGAAGCACCGATAATAACTATCCAATCCTAAGAAACTACAGATGTCAAAGACATTATTGGGATACTCCCAAGATAACAAAACAATCACATTATTAGGATCCAAAGATACTTCTATATTTGAGATGATGTGACAAAACCACCACCTTGGACTAATCATATAGTCACACTCTAGCTCCAAGCCTGATGAGAAGCTGTTGACCCCACTCCAGAACATGGAGTCACTGAAAAACCTCTCTCACTAGCTTCTATAGGGAAGGTCATAAAGAATCACTGTAGATATATCATCCTACCATAGGCTCTATACTCAACTTGATTTTTATTACACTAGATCCTAATTTTTCACTACCTCCTACCCCGGTGATAGAAAACAAAATTACCAACACTCATGCTCCTGATGATATTCCACTCATTAGAGTTATCAAAATGTCACTTTCTACCTCCTTATACTACTCCATTTGTTTGAAAACCCTAATTACCTTTCTTTTCATCCCTTTCCCTCCTCAGGTTATATGTAGTAATATATGCATGGTTTACTATTTCCAATATATTATTCAAACAAAAAATGTTCACCTGAAATAAAATGAAATACTTGAGCCATTCCTCAAAGAATCTCTCCTTTGTTGGTTCATCAGTATGATAGATAGGTGAAAATCAAAAAAATCACTTTAAAGAGAGTTTAATATTCCATAATGGATATGACACCCCTCTCTAGATGCAAAAAATCTATGTCCTGTTTATCCCTCAAAGTCTTTGAAAAAAAGTAGTTATGAAAGATGGATAGAAAATCTATGCAAACTATATCATGATGCATGTTTCCTAGTTTAAGATGTCCCACCAATTCTAGTAAGTTCCCAGAATAATATTTGTCATGATATTAAACCATCTCGATAGAGTCATATATAGGTTCTCAAATACAGATAACAAAGTCTCAAGCCAAATCTCAGTAGACTGGGGGCCACCATACCTTGAGAAAGTTGGTGGATGCAGCTAATGGAAATCATGTGTCAAGTCTTCCATAGTTGAGGTAGACTATGTGAATCCCTTAAAAGTGTGCATAAAACATAAGAAACCCTCCTAGGACTAAGAATAAATACCCATCTTTAGCTTTTGACCTTGGAATTTATGGATGCTTATGCTCTTCTTACCTAGACCATGGTTGCTCGGTTCACCTCATGGCACCCATCGGTCGATGTCTTCAATAGATTTTTCTTCCAATCATGGGGTCTTAAGGAATGTGTGATTTTAGACTAATTTAAAAGTGTCACATAATGATTCAATTCTCTTATTTGAAATATATGATCACCACATGGTCTGTGGCTCCTTAATCCTGCAATGGCTACCACTTCCATCTTTTGAAATGGTATTTTGATCTTTATATGAAGCAGGACGCCCCGACAATAGCTTTTTGGGTATGTTTTCTTGAGCTACCTCTCCCCTTTCAAAAACCTTCAATTATTTGAATGCTTGAGAACTTGGTTTGCCACTTTTTTTTGGATTTGAGAACTTGTTCAATTTGTCACTCGATCTCACCTCGCATCTACATTGAACTCAATGTGTTAATACGCCCAACCAAATGGATTTGGATTTCGGTTGGGGAGAAGTTTAATTGGAACAACTAGTGGTTTTTGATTCTTGGACACAATTTTGTTCGTCATGCCTCCATCTTGGGAACCTGTCCCATTCATTCCAGCGAGGGGGAAGGGAAAGCCAAGGGGGTCGACTTCTAAGGCCAGTGGCCCTCCCCGAGCTTGGATGGGATTGTGTACGGGTTTGATGCTACTAAAGTAGGACAATAATTAGGGGATGATCACACTTACTCTCCAATTTTCAGGCCCCTATGTGAATAATTCATTGTTCCATATAAGCTATCTCTATTTTCTCTGGTTAACCTAAGAGTCACTGACATTTTTTATCGACTGAAGTGAGATTTGGGTGTGGTATGCTTAAATGAGGACGTTACTGTGCCTCGATGTGATAGTGGGGTTTTTAATGTTGAGAGTGTTGGGGTCAACAGTCATGCTGGACTGGACCGGGAAGGGGTTGGGCAGGAAGAGAGGGAGGTCCACCTGGATGTAACACAGGAATGTAGATTCCCCCTTCATATATAACCAATGAAAATATGGTGAATGAGGGTGCCTGTAAGGACCAAGAAACTAGTGATGATTACTAGTGTATTATACTAGATGAAAACTCAAATAATTTCCAATTTATGGGTTGAGGCTTTGAATAACCAGGAGTTTCATCCAAGTCAAAGTAGGACAGACATTATAGAATTTCTTATGTTGAGAAGGTGAAATCTGGGGGATCAAATTTGATTTCTCAAAACTAGTTTGAAGTGTTAGGAGAAGAGGAATGGCATGATAGTGAGGGATTGACAGTGGTAGAGTTCATCCATGGAGAGTAACCCTTGATGGATTTGGGGGATTCTCAAGAGAAAATGGATGAAGGGTTGGAATCCACTGGGTACATGGACTTGGCCACTATGGAGGACTACCTTAGATCCTATTCGTGGTAGGGAAAGAACACTTTTATGGTCTCTGATGGCTTCTTTATGAAAAATCGGAGGGCACACCATAGGAATGAAAACTCTAGCCTACCTAGTTCTCCTATAACTAGATAAAAAAGAAAGGGTTGGTTACCCCCGGAGGCTCCTATAAGTGAGTGTATAACCCCCTAGAGGTGGTGAAAATGTTTTGGTAATATTGAGGTGGCGAAAACCTCTAATGACCTGGTGTCTACAGGATACAAGTCTACTGCCACTATCATTTCACTAGGTGATAAGGAGATGATGGACCCTGTGCAGCTGTGAAAGACATGTTGCAATGAGGACACTCAATTAAAGATATCCTCAGTGTTGGAACACATGGATCTACTTATGCGTTTGGATAAATAAATGGTATAGGAAGATATGGATATTAATGCATCGAAGAAGATGGGAAGATCGATTAGTTTGATGACTAAAAAGGAGAATGGAAATTGGATTGATTAGTAGGCCCACTTTCTTCTTAGATCATTAAACATGGGGAAGATTAATGAAGAGGAATACATGAAATGTTAGGACAACGTGGAACATCTGTATGAAGACATATTAAAGGACTACCCTGACACTCAGGTAAATTCTATTCCCTGGACATTTTTTAGGGAGATTGGTTCCAATCAACTAAAACTATTATTCAAAAAATATTCAGTATCTTTTGGTGTTGAAAATGGTAAGTTGTGAGGGTTCACATTTTCCCTTAAAATTGTTTGAAAATAAAAAGTTACGTTGGAGGTATAATAAGAGGTGCTGCAAATGGAACTTCAGGGTGTTCTACCGGTGGCCTAGGGTGAACCACCTATGAAGAAATGTTTTCACTAACCTCTTGGAACATAACGGGAAGCCATCATGGAGGAATTTATCTAAAAATTCCAAGCACACACCTTAGACAATATTTGGAAATGACAAGATCACAGACATATACATAGGGCATGTACAAGTCTTCCTATATACGAGTCACACCCCTCTGCCTGCTCCTAAATCCAGGTCTGGGAGAAATATAGACAACAAGAATGCAATATAAAGTTCCTATTTACTACTACTAAGGTCAGGCCAGGGTCAAGTTATATTCTATAAATTTGGGGTTCTGGTATACATAGTTTCAATTAATTTTTTTAAAGGAAATCACCCTTTAAGTTGCAATTGGAACCTCTATCTAACAGAAAAATTTTCATTTTAGAATTTAAATTATTTTAAGTTTGTTTTTTATGTGTTAAAAATATGTTTAAAAGGTTTAATTATATATATTACCATTTCCATTTATATATTCCAATAGAATTTTTAAATCAAACTATGGAATCCATTTAATCACAACCATGGACACATTCTAACCGCTGCAACAAATGGTCTATGGATCATCATGCCAAAAAATGGGGGTTTAAGTTGTTTGTTTCATTATATGTTGGAAAAAACTCTTAGGTTGACATAGGAACCTTATGTTACCAATTTTTTTTCTTAGTTACATACAAAAAAATTAGTCAAATAAAAATTAAATAGAATAAGGAACATATAATAATTATTTGTGGTCAAGAAATGCATCCTATATGACATTGAATATGCATGGCATGTGAATTTTATAGCTTCCTAAAATGACGCATGAAACCAATATCTCCTTTAAATACTGGGAAAAGGTAAAAATATAAATCATAATCAACAACCCATAGTATATGGGTCACCCTATGGTGAAATTGGATAAAAATTAATAATAAATACTAGAACAACAAGTCCCATTCTTAGGTAATTTTTCTTTTTCCTATACATGGGTCAGTTAATCCAAAAAAAAACCCATAACCAAGCCCCATTCTGTCATTGTCTCATGTCTACTAATCCTATTAGCAAGAAAAAAACCCCTAATACCACTTTGTAATGTCCCAATCCATGAGTCACTAAATGGTACCTTGAGTTGGTGGGTCACATGTCCTCATGCACCCCCTATTCTAGATGATTCTGACTAGCAACGAGGGTATATGATGTTACATTGGGGAGAATATAACCTCATGACCATAGTAACACAATAGTATCATTATTAAATAAAAGGAAGAAGCATAATATCAACTAGTAACAAAATATAAACCAACCAGACAACAACAATAATAATCAATTTAAGGGAAATGTCATATACAAAATGATGAGCATGTCACAAAGCTAAAAAGGAAGTCAGTTAACACATGGTAATAGTTATCTAGTATAATAGATGTATAAAAAGTAAAAAATGAAAAAAAACTACCCCCATATAGAATCAGGATCCATAACTCGATCTTATGCTCCCATTATCCTATGACACAATCAATCAAGAATTGTCAAGTGGGCACTTTCCCTTGTCCTTACTGGTATCCCTGGAGTATTTCTAGGTACCGAATGGCAGCTTGAGTAGGGTGTGAGATAACACTCAATAGGCCACCACTAATAGTGTCTACAACAAATCTAGTGTATGTATACAAACTAAAGTAGTGTGCATGTATAACAAGAATGATAATGATAAAGGTAAAGGTGATGCTATCTTGTCTATCCAGGATCACTATAATCAATTAAATAAATCATAAGGGATAACAATAAAGCATGGAAAGAATCATCAATGACCTATACCATGTAATCAAGTTTCAGACCTACATTGGTCAGGATCCAAGGATTAGAAATGTATATGGAATCCTAGTAGGTCTATTCCAAGGCATAGAAATGTACAAGTCATTCTAGTAGGTTGAATCCAAGGAGTATAAATATCCAATACATCCTAGTAGGTTAGATCCAAGGATTAGAAGCATCCAATGCATCATAGTGGTTCAGATCCAAGGAGTAGAAATCTCCAGGCATCCTAGTGGTCCATATCTAAGGAGTAAAAATGTTGAAGTCATCCTAGTGGGTCATATCTAAGGAGTATAATGTGAAAGGAATCCTTGTAGGTTAGATCCAAGGAGTATAATTTTCCAAGGAATCCAAGTGGCTCCTCGGTGCCATACCACAAACACTCCATTATCATCACAACTAAACAATTCACCGTTCCATAAATAATTTTAATATTCCCTACAAAATCATATAAAATAAAAAGGATTATCGATTTCATACCTTTTATATATAAATGAAATGGTGTTTTAAGGTGACTACAACCTTTAACAATGCACTATATTACCACATTCAATTCTCTATAAAGAATAATGAGATAAACTCATCCCAAGGGTGAAATACCCATGGAAAAAGAGAACCAACCCAATGTATGGTTTGAGTTGAGGTTAACAACCTCTAACATAGTATAAGGGTTTCATTTCATCTGTTAGACTAGAATTAAAAATTTGATTTAGAGGTTTACTAATTTAGGAGGCAAAGCTCAGACAGTATGACGTGCAACATAATGGAAATAATTATAAATAGAAATAATTTCCGGGAAATGGTATATACCACCCACATTATGAATATGTAGGAACATTCATCTAGTATCATCCCTCAGCTTTAACCATATCAAAATATAATGTAATACTAGACGAATACCCTAAAAATTTGGTATATTAGATTGAAACAAAATAACTCTAGTGAGAGGAAGAGAAACAATTAAAGGCTTAATGGGAACAAAGAACTCACTGGTGGATATCCAATAAGAATAATGACACTTGAATCAGATATTAGATGGAATAATGGGATCAAAGCCTTGTCTAGGATTGGAAGGGAGCTTTAACAAGAGGGAGAATGGATAGTTGTAGGAAGAAATAATAAAAAAGGGAGAGGGGTTTAAACATATAAATACCTTAGGGAAAAAAGGTCATTTACCATAATTAAGGGTGTCTCATGGTTTTCCAAACCTTGAACCAAATGTTCACCATGTACTATCTAAGGGGACCCCTCACATGGGAAAGGTGAATAGTTTGACTAACCATGTACAACCCATGAAAAACCAGTCTGTCACATTTTTGAGAAAAATCGCTTGACCATACATCCTGAGTCGCATAGTTAAGGAAAACTGTGTTTTGATTTTCTATGCATTGAAACAATTTTCATGGTTAGTAGTAAACGTGTGATGTGTGATACAAAATTTGTATTAACAACGTGACATAGTGGGGTTTTCCCCAAAAGTTAGGGCTCTAGGCTCCAGAAATTACATATACACCCTATTTTATCTATTACCTCATTAGGAATTTCATATTAGGTCAAAAATAAGAAATTAAACTAAAATAAAAAGGGTATATACCTCAAATAAAAACCCAGGATCTTATTAGTTGGTTATTTTAAAGCTTTTGGTTGTAAAGTTATTATAATTAATATGAAATATAATTTAGATAAGTATGATGATAAAAGTGTTGAAGGTATATTTCTTGGTTCTTCTGATAAAATTATATACTATTGAAGTTTTAATAAGAAATAAACGACTATTGGAGAATCTATTCATATAAATTTTAATAAATCTTGTGTTTCACAAAATTCTATTTTGGAAAATATTGAAGATGATTTTAGGGATTTCAGTTTTGGTGAAGAAAAACCTCTAGATATATTATTTTTTGAGGGGGATCAAAATTATTCTCAATATTATCCAATATTGTAGAGGATTAATAAAGTTAATACCATTTAAAATGTGATTGGTAATGTTAGGTTTGGTATGAAAACCAAAAGTTCTACTTTAAAATTCTTCACTAAAAGTTATTTTTTTTCTGATATTATTCCTACTAGTGTTACTGATTCTTTAAATGATCCAAATTGGATTATTTCTATGCAAGATTTTCTTTATACTTTTTTTAGAAATAATGTTTGGTCTTTAGTCAAATTTATTGAGGATAATTAATTAATATGATCTAAATGGATCTTTAGAAAAAAGATGGATGAATCTGGATAGATTTTCAAAAAGAAATCCGAGCTTGTTGCCCAAGGATACTCTCTAGTATAAGGAATAGAATTTGAAGATTCATTTTCACATTTTTATAGGTTAGAGGATATTAGAATCTTTTTTTATTTTTCTTGTTTTCAAGTTTTTTAGTTATATCAAATGGATGTTAAAAGTTATGTATTAAATGGTTTTATATCTAAAGAAGTTTATTTTTCTCTAACCCCTAATTTTGATCCTAAAGTTTTTATTAAATTAATTTCTAATGATATTCTAATTGTTTAAATTTATGTTGATGATATATTTTTTTGTTCAACAAGTGAATTTATTTGAAATTATTTTTCTACTTTTATGTCATATGATTTTGAAGATATAATTAAAGTTATTTATTAGACTTCAAATTTCTAAAAGGAAATATTTAATCTTTCTTAATCAATCCCCTCATGCTAAAGAGTTGGTTAAAAGGTTTGCTCTTGATTCTTGTAAATCTAAAAACACTCTTATGTTTACTTGTTTAGAATTATATAAGGATTTTTATAGTAAATCCATCGATATTAAAGTTTATAGAAGCATGATAAGTATGTTGTTTTACAAAAAAAAATTTATACCCAATATCAAGTTTATTTTTTTAAGTGAATAATATAAAGCTGATCCTAAAGAGAGTCATATTAAAGTTGAGAGGAGAATAATTTTATATGTTAAAGGAAATATTAACTCTAGTTTTGTTTATTCTAAGTACAATTGTTTTGATTTAATATCTTATTCTGAATTTTATTTTGGATGATGTAAAATTTACATAAAAATCAAATTAGGAATGTTTTATTTTCTATGCTAAATTTAAATTTCTTCATCTTCTAAGAAACAATCATCTATTACTTTATCTACTGTCGAAGATTTGTATATATTTGATAGTAGTTTTTGTGCTCAAAGTTTATGGATTAAGTAAACCTTATATGATTTTATAATTTATCTTGATAAGTTTCCTATTTATTGTGATAATACATTTTTAGTTTTTATTTTTGAAAACCCTTTACTAAATTCTATAATAAATCATATCTATGTTAGATTTAATTTTATTTAAGACAATATGATTAAGGGAGATGTTGTTTTAGAGTTTATCTGTACTTTAAATAAACATACCAATATATTTATTAATTATTTTGACTCTAATTATTTTGAAAATATTAAATTTGATATTGGAATGATGGTATCTTATAAGTTTTAAGTTTTCATATTTTTAGGGGAAGTTTCTATGTGTTTACAAGCTGATATTTCAAGGTTTACATTAAATATATAAAATCTTTAATATGTTTTCAGATTATCTTACTTTATTTTTAAATTATTTTTAAATATTTTTTTTCTATTTAAACATTATACTTTTGATAATTTCAAAAAGGGGGATTATTTTTTAAAATTATAATTGGTTTTATAATTATCAAAAGGGGGAGAATGTTTTTTGGCTCCTTAAACCACTTTATGTTTTGATAATGTCCAGGTTTTTTTTATTTTATTTATTTTTTAAATTAAATAATAATTTTAATTTTATACTAATTAAGGTATGTTAAAATCTAATAATATCATAATATTTCATTTCTTAATATATATTTAGATATTGTTTTTTGATTTTTTATAACATGTTATACAAGTTTTATATTGAGTTCTTAGAATAAATTCATCATTTGGGCCCTTAAAATTTAATCAGTGTATGCTTTTTACTATTACCACATAGCCAAATCACATGTCCATTTTCCCCACTTTCCCAATTCACATATCCAAATATCCCACTTATTGAAATCACTGTTTACCACATAGTCGATTTTGCAAAATAAGTTTCATTTTGTATTTCAAACATATATTGGGCTACACAACTCCAAATTGAGTGATTACTTTTTTGTTCAAAAGATTATAGGAATTTATAAATTTAATTAGAATAATAAAATTTATTTATTTATTTTATATTTTCTGAAATTATTTTATAATTCACCATATGTTTTCTATCTAATTTCAGTAGTTTTTTAGAATCATTTATCAATGTTTTTTAATCATAATTTGATTTATAAAATTTAAACTATGGAGATTATTAATTATTTAGAAAGATTATAAAATTGTTTAAATATAATTACAATAGATACAAATCAAGTTATATCTTTTAGAATTTTTATTTTAGGTCTAAAATTAAAAAAATTCAATCTGTTTATAGATTTTAGAAATTTGGATATGTGAGCAATTCGCCTATGTCGAACCACCTCTTACGATTTCTCTTACAAGAATCACCTATGTATATTTCACCTACATGATTCTCTTATGTGAAGAAATTTCATCGATTCAATAACATAGAGAATAAATCCTACATGTAAATTACCTATGTTAATTTTTCATATATAGTTCAATGAAATTATACAAGTTATTCTAAAATCCGTAAATTTTCTCCGTTTTATGTAATATTTTATATTTTTATTTTATTCATATTAATTTAAATATTTAATTTTTTTTGAATTTATATATTCATATTAATTATATTTAACCCATATGAATTATTTTTCATTGTTTTATAGAAGTTTTTATGAAGATAAAATGGTGTTTTATCTTTATTCCTGAAACTTACTGCTTGAAACTCAAGATTTTTATTTTATTTTATAATATTTTGTCAATTTTATTATTTTTAAATTAATATTTGTTGATATTAAACTCATTAAAACTCATTTTTAAAATTTTAATGTAGTTTTATTAATTTTTAATATTCTCGACAAGTTTACTACATATTTTTAAATGGAATGATTTTTATTTTTATATTTCAAATTCAAACTTTATATTTTCAAGGGATCTTTTAGTGAATTATTTTTATAAATATTATTTAAACTATTTTATAGGTGATTCAAAATTTATTTTTATTATCCTTAATGTTTTAAAATTTTAGAAATGAGTTGAGAGATTATTATACGATACTAACCACTCTTTTTTCTCTCTGTTTTTGAAAATATAGTTTTATCATTTTTGAATTTTTGAATTCTCTAACCTCTATTGATGATGTTGAGTTTCTTTATTTTATAAAGGTGTTTTAGCCTTATTGATAAAAATTTGGTAAATTTATAAAATTATTATCCGATACTTTTTGATAAGATATTTTATACTTTCAACTAATACATCACAAAGAGTGTACTGGTGTTGATACTATGAAGTGAAATACATTCTTCCTATGCTGAACATTTCTCATTACTTCTTGGAGATATCTCAAGTATTGAAAAAAATTCTATGACTTCTTTACTTCCTTGATGATACAACCAATCTGATCAAACACTCAATAAAGTTTACCTATTCTTCTCTTATTTATCCATATTTTTCGTCCTTGTTGCTTGAGTCTATAATACTTATTACTATCTCTCATGTGATTTCACAATCTCTTTGTGATTTTACTTAAAAAATAATTTTCTATCTTCAAGTTGTGAGTCTAAAATTCAAAAGTCAGGATGGTTTAGGTTGTGACTCCCGCTATCTATGTCATGGTTAAAATGAGGTTGTGACTCCTCATTCAAAAGTAAGATATACTTTGGATATACTTCCACTATAAAATTAGGTTGTAATTGGGTTATGATTCCACTTCAAAAATTATATTAGTGTACATTGTATCTCTAAATGGTAAGAGAGGTATAAGAGTATACTCGGTCCACATTGAACCGAATTAGTATAAAAGACATCATGGAATTATAACTTTTATTCCTCTATTAATTAATTATATCAATTAAATTGAAAAATTAATTTAAAACTTTAATATATTAATTTAATAAATTTTAATTTGATCTATTCAACCCCTCTAGACCATCAATAATATTCCTGTCCAACCTAACACTAAAAATGGTTTTCAATCATAGAAGTGGATAGAATTAACTATTAAAATGTTTATTAAAACACGAGAATGGTCTTTAAAAGGGTTTCAAAAGTATAACATATTGAGAAACATGGGGTACATCTGGAAATGGATGTGTCACTTTAGTTAGTGTAATTACAATAGAGGTTTTGTGATATTTAAAAACTATTTGGGACTCAATATCAGTTGGATCTTCTTTATGGATGATTCATGTTTCTTTTTATGTCTGTACATATTCCCATAGGCCAAATCCCATATTTTGTACTTAGTAATTTATTTTTTTGTTTTACACATGATGTCATATATCATGGTTGGTTTCTCACTTTTTTATGTTAAGAGGTTTCCATAAATGTTTTTTCTTATGCTCACTTTTTTTATATACACTTGTCATATTCCTTATTGCATGAATATAAAAGGCCATTATAAGAAACCAAAGGATGTTTTATAAAATGTTTCTATGTTATGAACATTATTTATAAAATTGTTTTATTTTAAATCTAGAGATAAAATTTTCATTATATTATACTTTGTCAAGATTATTTGGTAAAATCCTGATGGGATTTGTGCTCACACCCTACTTTTTTCTGTTGGTGTTTGTAGATGTCGTTTTGAAAGACTCAAGTAAATGGAACATAATTGTGTAGCCCATCAGATTCTCTTTTTTGTTGATTCCTTCAACATGGGTCAGTTTAGTGTATCATATGTTCACATCAAGCTTGTTCCCTTGTATTTTATAGGTTTTTTATTTAGGTTTATCACTTTGGGCTTGATGTTGTATGTGTCATGAACATGTACTATTTGTTCTGTTAAGTACTTTGTTTGTTCTTGTAACGCCCTGACCCTAGTTACCTAGAGTCATTGCATTATTACATAACATTGGCATGATCACAAGAAAGATCAAATCTCGAAAGACCGATTGGTTTAGTAGCCTTGGAAACACTAGATATATTCATAAAGTTTTACATTACATCATAAAGTGAAAAACTACTACAACAACATATTGTCTCCATAGTCCACACTATTAACCCATCATGATATCCCTGCAAGTCATTCATAATTTACTTCTTCAATTCCTGGGAAAAATAAAACATAGAAAAGGGGTGAGCTCAAATTCCCAGTAAGGATAACAATATAGAGGAAACTTTCATAAATAAGAATAAACATTTAAGGCAATGTATAACTAAAACAAAATCCTTTCAAACTTGAACTTCCAAAATAGTATGGAATAAATAAAATGAAATAATTCCATTTACTTATTCACATGAATATTCTACTAATCAGATAATCACATGCAAAATCAATAACCACTTTCATAATGATGGAATGCATAATGCCATAATATCATAACCACATAGCCAAGGCCTCGTGCCAAGACTACAAATAAGATTTTGTCAAGGCCTTGTGCCAAGACACTAGTTTGTATCATGAGAACTACCGATGCATCTAGGAGCTATAGCGGGCTCCACCCATTACATATTAAGTCCAATGCATTCCCATATGAAAAGGTTTAAACATAACATAAACATTCGTGTTAAAACTAACATACGAAATGTCAATACTTTCACCATAAACTATGAATGGTATAAAAATAGCACATCCACAGTCAAACATATCAAAAAACCTTCAATACAATATATAAGTTTTGTATCATAATAAATCAACTTCAAATAAGCGTAAAATCCATCAAAGGATGTTGACATAGATGAAATCAAAACTCTTTTTAGTGAAATATCTCTTTCTATTTTTGAAATCATTTAAGAGTCATATATTTATAAAATAAAACATTTTCTTTGAAAATATTCTTATAATCTTGTAAGGGAAGCTTCGATGATTTTATAACGGCGTAAAATAACCACACCCGCCGTATAAGTTAAAAAAACATTCTTACCTTAATTCTGTCGAAAAGGTTTAAAGGACCTTGTTTGGAAAACGACGGAAAGATTCCTTTATAAAACTCTTATAAAAATTAAAACAAGGGTATAAATGACTTTAACCCATATTCTTTTAAATAGTAATAATGTTTTGAAATACATTTCTAAGAAACATGGATGTGGATGATAAAGAGATCCCAGTAGATTATTACGTATAAACAACCTCGGATAATGAAGAGATTGTGAAATAACCCGTACCTTGTACTTTTCATTGGTTGGGGTAGCTTAAACTCCTGTATAATAGTGAAATAATTGTTATTAAATTATACAAGAATCATATGTATTAATATGATATCATATATGATCTTTTAACATTGCTTTGTTAATAATATCTTAGAATTATCGTTGTTTCGGGTGTTAACTTACTCGTTTTCTTTTATATGTTTTGTTACGTAAGACAAGTTTGTAATGGATAGGTTGTATATTATTCATATCCATAATGATATAAAGTCCTTAAACATCATTTTTAAATCAAAAAATGATAATTATACTTGAATGGATACGATGGAGAATGAATCTCATCGCGTTCGTGGAGACGGTAGTCCGTACGTACACATGAGCGACAATATCATTCTTTTGATATTATAATAATATATAAGTTGATATTATATCATATATAAAGAATAATTATCATGTTATATATATTATTTACATGAGTTATACATCATTATTATACCCATCCAAATAATAATATATTGAATAACAATTACACCACGACGTGGAGACGGTAAGTCGTACGTACGCACGTATGGTGACATCTTATTCAAAGGGTGGATAGAATACTGAATATGGTTGTAACATATTTATAATAACATCACAGTATATATAAGATACTGGAGTTATTATTTTAGAATGGTAATAACAAAGAAAGAAGAAGTGGAAGAAGAAAAGAACTTGGAAAAGGGTGGTGAAATCATTACCTCTTCTTCGGGTTCTTCCTTTTGATTTGGTCAAAAGGGATCCTTAGGTTGGCTTTATGATCAAACTAAGTCCTCTAGGTTGTATTGAGGGATTTTGGGAGAGTATTTGGGATTATTGTGGCTGAACCAAAAGTCTTTGAATGTGTGAAGAAATGAGAATGAGGAGTGCCCTTTTATAAGAGGGGTGTGGGGCACCTTCGGAAAAGTTAGAAATATTAATTTATAATAAATTCATATTCGGTTTCTAATGGATCCAAAGTGGATTATTTAAATTTTAAGGTGGGGATGGGTCTAAAACAACTCAACCAATATAATTTAGACATGTTTGGGTACTTATATTAACCTTATCTTTAAGTATTAACTCTAAGTTAATTAGTTTCACTTTTACAATGTCTCTTTGTATTTTTATATTATATGGTTAATAAACTTACCATATACATCCAAGAGACCCCCAAGTGGTCCATTAGTGAGACACCTATCATTAAATAAGTCTCTTGACCGAACCTTAGATTTTTAGGAATTTAATACCAATTAATAATATAATATTTGTTTTAAAAACTCTTTTATGTCAATTTTGACACTATTCAATAGTTGATTTTTGTGAAACTCATAACAGATTTATTACTTCAAAAAAAGTCAATTGAATCAATACTAATATATCATATTATCCTTGAAAATTAGTTTAATTCATTAAAAGTTTCATATTATATTTATTTTGGTATTTATAATATCAATTATTTTAATTTTTCACTATTATAGTAATTACTTCATCATCATTGTGTCATAAATAAATTAAATTATTTAATGTCTAAAAATTATAAATAAAATATCATTAGGTAGGAAATCGTTTTATCTTTCTAATTAATATTTATAATATAAAATCCAACATATATAACCCTATGTAAAAATTGTTTTTCTAAAAGATATATGCTTGTGTCATTTTTGTATTCATTTTAACTTAATTAAAATAAAGTGTCCCTATCACCTACAAGTGGCTCCATGGGGTCCCCAAATCGACCCAAAGATGCCCATGGTCGGACATGTAACCGCCAATAAGGTTAGGACACGTTTTAGGGTAATTTATTATTATTATAATATTATTTGTTTAACCCTTATTTACCAGATTTACCCTTAACCATGGTAAATAAAATATTTACCGCAATAATTATTTAAAATGTCTAAAAATAAAAGTTACCTATTTACACAATTTGAACATTATGACTCCAAATATGGAACCCATTTTTCCAAATTCAAAACACAGAAGTGGCAGAAATTAATTTAAAATTAATTCCCGTTGTTAAAACAAAAAGCGTGTTATTAAGAGATAATAACTATCAAAAGATTGACACTTGTTTATGTCCGGTTTAGTTGTAAAATTATGTCCAATGACAAAAATTGAATTAAATGGTAAAAATATATTCTAAATATACTTTAAAACACTCAAATTCATAATTTACTAATATTAATTATTTTGATTAAAAAAGTTGTTTTTAATTAAAAATTTAGTAATTTTCACTATTCATCAAAATATGAAAGTTATCCAAAAAGTACCAAAATTTCACCCTAGGATAATTTCGATATTCCAAATCCAAAAATGATGTCCATTTTGAAATATAAAATATATATAATTTCAAAAAGTAGGTATTACTATTCATAACGGCTAGTTTGATTGGTTGTGGTGTGTTAGAATTCGATGTTGCGTACAACACACGCTGTCGCATTATTCAAAGAGAAGCGTACCGTAGAAGCTTGGGGTGTTACATTCCTCCCTCCTTCAAATAATTTCATCCTCAAAATTTCTAGAATACTTATCGCATGAAAAGATTCGGGTGGTTCTTCATCATAAGTTCCTCGGGTTCCCACGTTGCCTCTTCCATCTTATGGTTTCTCTACAAAACTTTTACCAGACGCGTCGTTCGGTTTCTCAGTACTTGTTATCTCGTATCAAGAATCCCGACGGACTCTTCACAATAAGACAGATCAGGTTCCAGTTCTAATTCTTCATAGGTGAGTACATGCGTTGGCTCAGGCATGTATTTCCTCAACAGAGATACGTGGAACACATCGTGAACTTTGGAGAGACTTGGCGGCATTGCCAATCGGTAAGCACTACAAAAGAACCCTGGTTTAGCAGCGGTTTTGTGGCGGCGGTTCACAAAACCGCCGCTAAACGTTATCCGGGAAAGGTTTCGCGGCGGTTTATTAAAAACCGCCGCAAAACCCATTTTTTTTAGAAAACTCGCGACGCTTTCCCCCTCGTGTTGTCTCCCCTCTTCCCAGATCCGCCTCACAAACCCTCTCCTCACAAACCCTCCCCGATACCCGGCGACACCTTCTCCCTCCGGCGACACCGGCTCCCTCCGTTGACAGCCTCACCCTCCGGCGACCCCCGGGCCCCCGGCGAACCCCGCACACCCCCGGCGCCCCCTTCGACCGCCGGCGACCCCCACGCCCCCCGCGCCCCCACGCCCTCCGGCGACCACCACGCCCCCCGCGGTCTCTAGCGACCCCCGCACCCCCCGGCGACCACCGCGCCCCCCGCGGCCTTTTATTTTTGGTAATTAGAGGTTCCATTTTCAGATAATCATCTTCATTGACTGTAATATTTTATACCAAATCCCCTCATTCTATCATATATGTGTATGTTGTGAAATATTTGAATATTTTTATGGATCTCAAACACTATGTTATTGGTATTTATGCTCCTACAAGAAAAATAAGAGACAAGGATTTGTTATTACCTATCTATACTTTATTTATTTCATATTTAAATCTTTTATGATATTTATTGATTCTGTATATGAAATCTCTACATGTCATTGTTATAATGGATTGGTTGATTTCCCATAATGGTCTTATTAATTATTACATTCATTTGATTTCCATTGCTGGACCTAATGGGTTTTTATGTATTTCTAGTAGAATGGAACCATATGTTGATTTGTGTTAGATATTATCTTCTAGAGTTACATAGGATGATATACATGATTACAATTTTTCCTGAAAAGTGATCATCGTGTAGTGATCTTCCTCCCATATGTTTTGAGTTTCCAATGTGTTTTATTATAATATTTTGGTTTACATCTATTGAGAAGGGGTGGAGTTTTATAATAACATGATTTGTAAAATGTATCCTATTTTTTCACATTTATCAAATCACACCATCTAAAATGAAGGATTTTAAAACATAGTTTGATGGTTTTTTTTTCAAAAGGTTTTATCCAACCCATTTAATATGTTCTTGTAGGTTAAATAAGGTACTCTATTGGTTATATAATCTATTTGATCATGATATTAAAATCTTTAATTTTTTTAATCTTTTTGAATTTATGAAAAAAAGTATAAAGTAACCTCTACCCTGCCTCCGCCCTGCCTCCGCCCTGCCTCCACGCTGCCGCCGGTGCCTCCGGTGCCTCCTCTTCCACCGCGGCCTCCTCCTCCTCCGCCGATGGCTCCTACTCCTCCGCCGGTGCTGCCAGTGCCTCCACGTCTCCTCCTCCTCTGCGGTCACGCCGCGGCCACGCCGCGGCCATGCCGCGGTCACGTCGGTGCCTCTGCGGCCGCCGCCTCCTCCTCCACCGCCGCGGCCTCATCCTCCTCCTCTGCTCCTGCTCCTCCTCCTCCTCCTCCACCGGCCTCATCCTCCTCCTCCTCCTCTGCCTCCGTTGCCTCCGCTGCCTCCGCTGCCTCCGCCCTGCCTCCGCCCTGCCTCTGCGCTGCCGCCTGTGCCTCCTCCTCCACCGCGGCCTCCTCCTCCTCCACCGATGCCTCCTCCTCCTCCGCCGGTGCCGCCGGTGCCTCCGCGACCACCTCCTCCTCCGCCGTCACGCCGCGGTCACGCCGCGGTCACGCCGCGGTCACGCCGCGGTCACGCCGGTGCCTCCGCGGCCGCTGCCTCCTCCTCCTCCGCCGCGGCCGCCTCCTCCTCCTCTGCTCCTGCTCCTCCTCCTCCTCCACCGGCCTCATCCTCCTCCTCCTCCGCTGCCTCTGCTGCCTCCGCTGCCTCCGCCCTGCCTCCGCCCTGCCTCTGCGCTGCCGCCGGTGCCTCCTCCTCCACCGCGGCCTCCTCCTCCTCCACCGAGGCCTCCTCCGCCTCCTCCGCTGCCTCCGCTGCCTCCTCCTCCTCCGCCGCGACCGCCGTCTCCTCCTCTCCTCCTGCTCCTCCTCCCCTCCACCGGCCTCATCCTCCTCCTTCGCTGCCTCTGCCCTGCCTCCGCCCTGCCTCTGCGCTGCTGCCGGTGCCTCCTCCTCCACCGCGGCCTCCTCCTCCTCCGCCGATGCCTCCTTCTCCTCCGCCGGTGCCACCAGTGACTCCAAATCTCCTCATCCTCCGCGGTCATGCCGTGGTCACGCCGTGACCTGCGGTCATGCTGCGGTCACGCCACGGTCATGCCGCGGTCACGCCGCGGTCAAGCCGCGGTCACGCTGCGGTCACGCCGCGGTCACGCCGCGGTCACGCCGCGGTCACACCGGTGCCTCTGCGGCCGACGCCTCCTCCTCCTCCGCCGCGGCCGCCTCCTCCTCCTCTGATTCTGCTCCTCCTCCTCCTCCTCCTCCACCGGCCTCATCCTCCTCCTCCTCCGCTGCCTCTGCTGCCTCCGCCCTGCCTCCGCCCTGCCTCTGTGCTGTCGTCGGTGCCTCCTCCTCCACTGCGGCCTCCTCCTCCTCCGCTGATGCCTCCTCCTCCTCCGCCGGTGCCGCCGGTGCCTCCGCGGCCACCTCCTCCTCCGCGGTCACGCCGCGGTCACACCGGTGCCTCTGCGGCCGCCGCCTCCTCCTCATCCGCCGCGGCCGCCTCCTCCTCCTATGCTCCTGCTCCTCCTCCTCCTCCTCCACCGGCCTCATCCTCCTCCTCCTCCGCTGCCTCCGCTGCCTCCGCTGCCTCTGCTGCCTCCGCTGCCTCCGCCCTGCCTCCACCCTGCCTCTATGCTACCGTCGGTGCCTCCTCCTCCATCGCGGCCTCCTCCTCCTCCATCGCGGCCTCCTCCTCCTCCTCCGCTGCCTCCTCCTCCTCCGCCATGGCCGCCGCCTCCTCCTCTGCTCCTGCTCCTCCTCCTCCTCCAGCCTCATCCTCATCCTCCTCCGCTGCCTCCACTGCCTCCGCCCTGCCTCCGCCCTGCCTCCGCCCTGCCTCCGCGTTGCTGTCGGTGCCTCCTCCTCCACCGGGGCCTCCTCCTCCTCCGCCGATGCCTCCTCCTGCGTTGCACTGGGCATTGATGATATTTCATTAGAGAAGTTGTGAAGCCATTATTTTGGACTGGTATTTGAGATAGATATAACCTTTCTCTCCTTTTCGGTTTTATTGAAGAACATATCTCTTTATTGTTGTGTTAGTTTTTCGTCAATCTTTAGGCTCAGATGTCTAATATTAACATGTATTCTATTCCTCCTATATCGGGTTTGGATGCGGAAGGTTGGGTATATATGTGCTCAAACCTAATTGAGTTATTCCCACACATGTCATGTATATATAGATAATGTACAAATTAGTTGTGTATTATGTTGGGAAAAGTGATAATTGGGTTAATTTGACCTTACATGGTGGTCGGTGATTATAGATCAATAGTCGATCTCTCTATAATTCATTCGTTTCATATTATTGTCAGGATATGTAATATTTCCCAATTAGGTGTATATTTTTTCCATTTGTTTTCATAATACCTATTGTACTATTTTTTATTCTCTAAAGTAAATAACATGATAGAATGTAAATATTTAGTTTATTTTCTCTTATTTTTATTATTATGAACATATTCATATATATGGTTGGGTGCATGCCTACATGTACATTATGAAGAGGCCTACCATTATAATTATTCATTCTCGTCACTTATCTTTAAAAAATGGCCTATGGTGGAAAGAATTGGGTTTTGGTGGCCTAGGCTTCCACCGTGAGGAGGTCATTGCTGCGTCGAGTCTCAAAAAACCATAATGGGAAATAAAAACACATGGGTCATCAAAATAATGAAATATCTAAAAAATTATTTCAATTATGAAAAATATACATGCCACCTTATCAACAACTACATGACTTAAATATTTCAAAATACCAACATATATTCCTATGATGTAGACATTGTTTTTGGGAGAGGCAGATAGATAGAGAAGGGGAAGGGGAATAAATTATATGGTTAATAAGAAGTATATGTAACCAACACATAAAAAAGGTGATGCTAATGTCAAATAGGAAATCATTTGATTATAAACTACTTGCATCAACCTTGGATAAATTCCTCTACAACATCATTTATGGCCATGGTTTGGGTCAAACATGTAGTATTATTTCCATTATGTATGACTACATTTGATGTTACCTTTACATTGTTCTTCATTTATTTTTGGATTTTTTGGTTAGATTTTGGAGATTATTTACACTGGATCATTGTATAAATCATCTGATCTGATAATTATTTTTCTCAAAACTGATATGAGATGTCCCAACATTATTATCTCATGCTGTAACATGTCATTGGGTTAGAGGTACATCACCATTTATAATTTTTAAATAGTTTTAATTAAAATTAGATTAAGTTAAGTTAATTTGTTGATTGACTTGGTTCAACTTCATAGGTAATTTTTTTGGGATAAAGGTTGGAGTTCACCACAAACAATACATAAGTGGTTGGTTATTATATAGGTGTGATGAGGTGGGATGGTGATTTTTAGGCAATTATTCCTTGTTGGTTTTAATTGAAATAAATTATAATTTTTATAATAAAATTATATAATTAACTATAAATTGTATATAATTATGTATTTGGTGTTGTGCCTTGAGATAGGTACTAAAGATATGATTTCAGATTTAAAAAATCATAGACAAGAGTTATAGGGTTGTTCTTAAAAAGTGAAAAAAATAGAATTGATGTGAGTAGTCCTTCTGCATTTCCCATGTGTTTATGAATTTGATGTATGTATGTGTTTTACATTCTCACCACTATAGTGATCAAACCCTTTTAAAAAATTAATTTTTTTATTAAAATAAAATTCTTATAAATAAGATTAATAATGTTTCAATGTCTAAGACAACCCTTGAATAAAAAACTGGTTCTTTATATGTCGATGGTTGAAGACATGATTATAAATGTCTGACTTGTAATACTCAAACCTAGAGAGGTGACACTTCGATGAATAAAGTGAACATAGTGGCCCTCTTTATAGTTGGTTGTGTATGAAACCATTGAGAAACATCATTCCTCTTGGAGGACATCTAAGGTCAAGCCTAAACAATCACATAATGTCTCAGGTTTAAAATGCATTATGATCAGTTTCGATTACACATCAATGGGGTGTTGTTTGAGGTAACATAAATGTGTGATCGATAGTGTTATGATAAGTGTGTAGCCCGATATTCTTATTGCTCCTCAATGAGGTGTTGACGCTGTCTCCTATGGACCAGACTTGTTCTGTTGGTCTGAAGTGGTAAATGTGATCAATGAATCATCTTTATTATATTATGCATACTTTATGATCAATGGTTCATCTTTATTATATTGTGTTTCTGTAATCTTACACTATCATATATTTTTGTTTAGGCACATTGTGATATACATGGATAAAAGCTGGATCACATTACCGAGGAACACACCTCAATATGTTAAGGGTTTGAATGAGTTTTTAGATTTTTCAATTTCTAATCGATCCGTTGAAGGGAAAATAAGATGTCCATGTCCTAAATGTAAATTTAGAACATGGTTGAAGAGGGATGAAGTTTATGAACATTTAATACTGAAGCAATTCCCTGATCAATATTTTTGTTGGATTTGGCATGGAGAATCAAACAATACAGAAAGATTAAGGACTGATGCTAATCCACAGAATGAGGTCCCAAGTTTGTCTCCAGTGGAAAATGAAATGAAAAACCTCATAAATGATGCATTCGGCACTGCAAGACACCACTATGAGCATCAAAACATATCAAAACAACCAGAAGATGATGCTACAAATTGCAACGTGACAAGTGATGTTTTTGAGACTGTAACACAAGCAGATCAAGATTGTAAAATATCATTGGATCCTCCTCTTGACACATACAATTTGCAAATCTATTTTTTTTTCAGATCATGAATACTGATACTCGAGCAGACTTGTCAGAAGATTTGAAGTTTCTTGCTAGAGGTCCTATAAAAAAAGTTAGAAATTTCGGCGCTTATAATGTGAATGGTTTTAGATTTCGTACAGTCGATCGAGAAGTGGGTTTGAAAACACAGAATAGTGGTATATTTACATTTTCTGAAGTGGAATACTATGGAAGGCTGCATGATATTATTGAATTAAACTACCATAGGAATTTTTCTGTTGTTTTATTCAAATGTAAATGGGTCGATATTATCAGAGGTGTTAAAAGAGATTCCTTGCAATTTACTTCTGTAAACTTCTCTCGCTTGATGGATGTTGGTGATCGTGAACTGCATGATCCATATATCTTAGCATCACAGGCAAAAATGGTATATTATGTGAATGATGTTGTGGATGAAGGGTGGAGTGTAGTTACCCACATAATACAAAGAGATTTGTATGATATGGGTGATGAAGTGGAAGATTTGACCTCTACAATTGAATTTCATCAACAACAAGAAGCAGAATTATTTGTCCATCATGATATTGAAAATATTAGTCTAGCAAAGATGAATGAAGTGGATGAAGCAATGGAGTAGGAAACTAACATGATTGAAGGGGAAAATGATTGTATGTACAATTATTTATTCATTCAGCAACCACTTGTTTCATTTCTGTAGTCATTCATTATCATTGTTATATATATTTTGTTTGTTAGTACTGGGCATCTATTATCATTTTTAATTTTTTTTTCTGCATAAATTTTTTGAAATATATATTCTGAACTTAATTTTATTTGATTAAATGACAGGAATGCCAAGGAAGAAGTGGTACACCATTCCTTCTACTTCTGCGACAGATGACGATACGTCTGTCCCCACGACATCTGAGGCAGCAGCTGCCTACATCCCTGCATCATCTCCCCCTGCACCATCTCTGACACCATCAGTGGATGCCTCATTAGAGGATGAGTCATCGCCTCCCCCTACAGGAGCCTCAACAGTGGGGAAGCGACACGCCCCTTCCAGTTCATCACGGACATTCTGGAGGGTCATAGTCATAGGTACATATTTTAATTAAATAAATTTATTTCATTTTTATTATAGTAATTGTTTGCTCATTGAAGATGAAAACAATGCAACCGTGAAAAAACACATAAAAAGTTCTGATGTTTGGAACATGCATGGCGAGAAGATAATGGTGCCATTTGATTCTTATGGGGTCCCGACGGATGACGCCGCAGGTTTACTTGGTCAGATTATAGGTCAACTGGCAGCGGAGCCCACTTCCCTGCCTATTTCATATGATGATTGGAGGCATATGCCTCCAAACTGGAAAAATGAAGTTTATGATTCTCAGATAAAGGTAATTTTATTACTTTATGGTTTAATTGAATGTCATGTTACTAATATATTCAAAATGAATTTATGTATACAGATGTTCTTCCACTTTACCGTTGCTGATGTGATAGCACGGAAGTCGACATTGAAAAATCTTGGAAAAAAATGGAAAGATTTCAAATGGAGGTTGTGGTGTGATGTCAACGATACTTCGTTGACCTTGCAGCAGATGTATGAGAAGCTACCCAGTGGGGTACCGAAAGAACAGTGGAAGGTTTTTGTCGATAGACATCGTGATGAGAAGCGGATGGTATTGAAATATATATTATTATATTATCCTCATTTTACATTTATACATGTACATGAAGAGGAGATAGACATTGAATACAATACTGTTAAATTGAATTTTATTTATTTCAGGATCTCTCAAGACAGAATGCTTCAAACCGGGCAAAGCAGGTCATCCCGCACACTGCGGGTTCAAAAAGCTTTTCAAGAAGCCGAATGTCATTGGTAATATTTTAATTAGTTTAAATATTTATAAGATAATATTATCTATTTAACATATTTAATTGTTGATTTATCTTTGTTTAATGCAGCCACAGAGTTTAGGTCATGACGCATCCCGAACAGAACTGTGGCTGGATGTTCATAAAAAAACAGATGGAAGTTTTGTTAATGAACCTGCCAGAGAAGTTGGGGTATGAAGTCAATTATTTATTATAATAACTTATTATCAGTTTTTACTGTGTTAATATATATTAATATTTGATTTATAGGTAAAAATTAAAGAAATATGGGATGCCAATCCTGGGCAATCCTACTCAGTCTCCCAGGATGACCCGGTTGGTAAAGTCCTTGGGAAGGAGCATCCTGGTAGAGTGCGCGGGATGGGTTTGGGACCTGTACCATCTGAGGTCTTTCGCATGCCATCAGGGATTTCATCTACATCTACTCCTGCTTATAGTCATTTCATACCTGACGATGCTCAGAGGGAGATGTCTTCTCTACGAAACACAGTTCACCAGCAGGGGGATCAGATATCTGGTTTGTAGAAAGAGTTGCTTTAAATACGTCAGTATATGAGCAGATATGCCCCTGGTGGTAGTGCATCGGGTAGTGGTGAGCAGGTAAATCACAAAAAAATCAAAATCATTTATTTTTCAAACTTTTATTGGTTTTAAGTTTTATTATAAATATGCAACAATATTTAATTTTCAATATAATGTTCTTACAAGTGGAAGCAGGTGGTGTAGATGAAGTTGGAGAGGGTGACGATGCAACATCAGATGATGAGTAGTAGTATTATTGATGTGTTGAACAAGTATGATAACGGTTGGTTTGTATATGTAACATTTATGGAAAATAGTTGATGATCTTATTTTATCCCAAACTTATCGTCGGACTCAAAGGTGATGTTTAAAGGGTAATGATTATAGTGGGATGGATCTAGGTTCCACCCTTGTTCATGTTGGGGAACAATGTATTAAATGGTTAGGTGATGGAATGACTAAGAAATTTCATTGAAAGTCAGGTATGGGCTTATGTGAATGTGCTTGTGGTAAACACGAGATTTCATAGAGGAAGGAATTGTGGTTCAGGTTATGATATGTGAGTCATCTAAGCTGAGTATCTTGGGAATGGTTAGCTGAAAGTGGATTGAATTATTATACTTCTTCTTAGATGTATATAGGTGAAAGTATCCATTTAAATCATGTCACTAGGATAATGTGGGTGTCATGAAAGGGTCGAAAATGTCTTCTGAGAAAGATTGCATGACTAGTTTCAGTTAGGCTGATTGGCATTTGACTGTTTCTTTATAGTAAGGTCCCTATTATGGCCTTAGAAGTATTTAGGATTTCCCAATTAGAGGAAAAATTCCAATATTATCATTGGAAATATTTGGATATTCTTTATAGGAAATTACAATGGTGGAGAATACTATGGTTCATAATTTTCTGTTAATGTTAAAACCTATGGTGGGGAGCACGATCGGTTGGATGCTTAAAGTGATGACGATGTGATCATTTATCTATATTCTGGATTGATTTATTTTTCAGGGCAGTGGTGTAGTACAGCCAAAATTATTTTTTTTCCAGTTCAGCATTTAGCGGCGGTTTTAACCGCTGCTAAATGCCTTGCTGGGCAGCATTTAGCGGCGGTTAAAACCACCTCTAGATATATTACATTTATATTTAGCGGCGGTTTTTACCGCCGCAAAATAGGCGCATCAAACGGCATAATTTTGCGGCGGTTAAAACCGCCGCGCATAAAAAGGTGCGGCATACCCATAAAACCACCACTAAATGGAGAGAAACCGCCGGTAAATGAGGCATCTACAACACATATTTTAAACCGCCGCGAAATAGAAAAAACCGCTGCTAAAAGATTGCCGACGCCAAGTTTAGCGGCGGTTTACAAAAACCGCCGCTAAATGAAAAAAAAAACCGCCACTAAGGGCTGCTTTTGTTGTAGTGAAGCTACAGCCCAAATTCGTTCTAGAATTTCGAAAGGTCTGATATACCTGGGACTCAATTTACCTTTCTTACCAAAATGTATGACTCCATTCCATGGAGATACCTTCAGGAAAACATGATCACCGACTTGAAATTCCAAATCCTTCCTTCGATTATCGACATAGATCTTCTGCATACTTTGAGCTAATTTGATGTGATTTTGGATTACCTTCACCTTTTCCATCATTTACTCCACCAGTTCTGGGCCAACAAGTTTTCATTCACCAACGTCATCCCAACAGGTTGGTGTGCGACATCTCTTTCCGTATAACGCTTCATATGGTGCCATCTGAATACTCGAATGGAAGCTATTGTTATAAGAAAATTCTACCAGAGGTAAATATTGATCCCACATACCTTGAAAGTCAAGTGAGTAGGATCTCAACATGTCCTATAAGGTTTGAATAGTCCGTTCTGATTGTCCATCTGTCTGAGGGTGGTAGGAAGTGCTCAAATGAAGTTCAGTATCCCAGGATTTCTGAAGACTTTTCCAGAATCTTGAAGTAAAACAGGGATCACGATCAGAAACAATCGATAGAGGCACTCCACGAAGTCTCACAACTTCATTAATATATAGTCTTGCTATACGTTCCAGGGGTAGATCTTCTCTTATAGCAAGAAAATGTACTGACTTGGTCAGACGATCAACAATAACCCATATTGCATCGTTCCTTCTAGGAGTCTTTGGTAGTCCCATGACAAAGTCCATCGTAATATTGTCCCATTTCCACTCCGGTATGGGAAGAGGTTGCATGACTCCTCGAGGATATTGCCTTCCAGCTTTCACTTGTTGACAAACCATACATCTTGACACAAAATCAGCAATCTCCCTCTTCATGTTGTCCCACCAAAAATGTTCCTTCAAATCTCTATACATTTTGGTTCTCCCAGGATGTATAGAGAAATTGGAACTATGAGAATCATCCAGAAATTCCCTTTTTAGATCAGGTATATCAGGAACACAAAGTCTCTTCCCGAATTTCAAAATTCTATCTTCATACACAAAGTCTCTCAATCTCCCATCATTCACAGCTTTAATCTTCTTTTTAAATTCTTCATCATCAGTCTGAGAACTCTTAATCCTTTCTAGTAAAGATGGTTTGGCAACCATTTGAAAAAGAATTGATGTTTCTCCTTCCCTGGTTATTCCCATGTCCATCTTCACTAGATCCATGAAAATTAGATCCCTTTCAATTCTCATATTGTTCAAAACTCCATGGTCTTTTCTGCTCAAAGCATCTGCCACCCTGTTTTCCTTCCCCGGGTGGTAGTGTATCGTGCAATCATAATCCTTGAGTAATTCAAGCCATCTCCTTTGCCTCACGTTGAGTTCTTTTTGTGAGAAAATATACTTCAAACTCTTGTGATCAGTATAAATCTCACATTTTTCACCATAGAGGTAGTGCCTCCATATCTTCAAAGAAATAATCACAGCTGCTAACTCGATATCATGAGTAGGATAGTTTTGTTCATGAATTTTCAACTGTCGTGATGCATAGGCAATAACTCTATAATTCTGCATAAGGACACAACCAAGTCCTTTCGTCGATGCATCACTATAAATAACGAACCCATCATTCCCCGATGGTAGAGAAAATATAGGATCATTGACTAATCTTCTCTTAAGTTCTTCGAAACATTCTTCACACTCTTTTGTCCAAACAAATTTAACCCCTTTACGTGTGAGCTTCGTTAATGGGTTAGCCAATCTGGAAAAATTTTGGACAAATCGTCGATAATAACCTGCCAAACCAATAAAACTACGTACCTCAGTTATACTCGTAGGTTCTGGCCATTCTTGGATTGCCTTGGTCTTAGAAGGATCAACAGAGATTCCATCTTTAGAGACAATATGGACAAGAAAAGAAATCTCATGAAGCCAGAATTCACACTTGCTAAACTTCCCATATAATTCATGTCTTCTCAGAGTCTTCAGGATAATGCGCAAGTGATTTTCATGATCTTCGTAGCTTTTGGAGTATTCCAAGATATCATCAATAAATACCACCACAAATTCATCGAGATACTCCTTGAAAACTCTATTCATCAGATCCATGAATACAGATGGTGCATTATTCAATCCAAAAGGCATTATAGTAAACTCGTAATGCCCATACCTGGTTCGAAATGCTGTCTTCAGAATATCATCCTTCTTCACACACAACTGATGGTATCCTGATCGAAGGTCAATCTTTGAAAAGTATTGATCTCCATGCAGTTGGTCAAATAAATCATCAATGCGAGGTAGGGGATACTTGTTCTTTATCGTTATAGCATTGATCTCCCTGTAGTCGACACATAACCTCATAGATCCATCTTTCTTTTTAACAAAAAGAACTTGGGCTCCCCATGGAGAAACACTAGGGTGAATAAATCCCTTATAACTCAATTCCTCTAGTTATTTCTTTAGTTCAACTAATTCTACAGTGGCCATTCTATAAGGGGTATTTGATATAGGCCTTGATCGAGGAATTAAGTCAATGGAAAACTCGACTTCTCATTCTGGAGGATGTCCAGGTAAATATTCCGGAAATACATCTACAAATTCTTTCAAAATAGGTACATCCTCTATTTGAACATTCCTTTCCTCACCCATAACCATTTCATTATCTTTCTCTCCAATAATTTAATTTAGTTGAGCTACTGGGGGTGGATCTAAATAAGAATTAGGTGGTGACGAATCTGCTCTAAAGATAAGGTGTTCCTTATCATTATCATCAAGAATCGTAACCTCTTTATTCTTACAATAAATCTTCACATCATAGTCCGAAAGCCAGTCCATACCGAGGATTATATCAAACTCAATCATAGGTATGACGATGAGATCAGAAGATAAAGAACATTTATGTGCTCTAATGGGGACTGATTCACAAAACTTTGTTGCAATGATACTTCCCTTAGGAGTTTTAACTGACAACTACCTTGTTAAATCAAATTGGAAATATCTATTTTTCTTAGAAAACTCAGAAGATATGAAACAATGCGATGATCCAGAATCAAATAATGCATTTGCTAAACTTGAGGAAACCATTAAATTACCTGCCACCACGTCTTTCGGAGCTTCTAACTCAGCAGTAGTGATAGCATAAGCTTGTCCTTGATCCCTTGGCCTTTTATAAGGTAAGTTCTCCTAACTCTTAGGAAATTCATTTGCATAATGTACCATCTCCCTGTAATTGTAGCACTGAACATTGGTAGCTTCCTTCTTCCCCTTGCAATCACGAGCTTGGTGCCCTTTTTCACCACACTTGTAACAGACTCCCATTCCCTTCAAGAAAGTACCGGGGTGTTTTTTCCCACATTTACCACAGGATGGATATTCAACCTTTCCCTTCTTCCCCTTATTTCCATTCCTAGATTGATCAACATGTCTCTTCTTCTCTTGCTTTTCTTTAAAGTCATAAGACTTAGAGAATTCCTTTTCGGTCTTGATAGCACATGAGACAATGTCTTCGTATGACGAGAAGGATTGTGAGACTAATGCTCAATGGAGAAATTATTTTAACCCATCAAAGAAACGATCAATCTTACTTCTTGGGTTACGTATATAATCTCCAGCATACCTTGCTAACCTTGTAAAGTTAGCCTCATACTTTGTGACATTCTCATCCTCCTTTTGTCTCAGACTCAGAAATTGCCTTTCCATATATGCTCGATGGTCGCGAGGAAAGTATTTTTCTAAAAATAGATCTTTGAACTCTCTCCATTCCATATTTGATACTTCATCATCTTCCTTCGTGTTTTGAATCAATGACCACTATTGATCAGCATCTCCAGTGAGTCGGTAAACTACCATGATAACTTTTTCCCTTTCACTACTCCCCAAAGCCTGAAATATTTTCTCTAGGGAAAATATCCATTGCTCAGCTACTAAGGGATTTGTACTCCCAATGAACATTGGTGGTTGTTACCTCATGAATCGATCTAACATTGATACTCCACGCTGCGGATCAGGGTGCTCCATATGGGTAAGATTATTATTCATAACCTGAGTGAGTTTTCCCAGTATGGTGATTAGCTGATCGCCACCAGTTGCATCACCAGCTCCACTATAATTATCTTGAGTAGGAGGGAAATCCCTACATGGAGTGCGTGCATTGATTCAGTTTCCATTTCTTCCACTAGGTGCCATTTCTAAACAATGGCATAAACTAGATCAGTTTATGAATCAAAATACATAATCCCATACTTATAAAACAATTAACATAAATTGAACTATTTATGGATATAATCCATAATCATAAAAATGTTTTCTTTGAGGAAGTATATACTCATAAACCCTTCATAATTATTTTTAAAGAAAATGAGAGTTATCCTAAGCATATCCCCCGGGAGTGTCGTAACCAAGAGTGCAGCAAGGACCATTGTCGTGCACCAGTTCCCGTTCGAGTCTAGCTCAAAGCGGTGTTTTCGGGTTTTACCCCTAGGTAAATCTGTGCCAGAGCCGCCTCTACCTGCTCATATTCAGATAGGGATGTATTGCTTGGAAAACTCAAAAAATCTCTACAATACCAAAATTCTAGGAAGTTCTTCTATACTAATCCTCAAAGCTCATCTTAGGTCTACATGCTCTAATCAGAGTTTATCTAAATCTAGCTTCCAAGGTTTGTACTAAACTTCCTCTGATACCAACTGTAACGCCCCGACCCTAGTTACTTAGAGTCTGTGAATTATTACATAACATTGGCATGATCATAAGAAAGATCAAATCTCGAAAGACCGATTGGTTTAGTAGCCTTGGAAACAATAGATATATTCATAAAGTTTTACATTACATCATAAAGTGAAAAACTACTACAAAAACATATTATCTCCATAGTCCACACTATTAAACCCTCATAATATCCTTGCAGGTCATTCATAATTTACTTCTTCACTTCCTGGGAAAAATAAAACATAGAAAAGGGGTGAGCTCAAATGCCTAGTAAGGATAACAATATAGCGGAAAATTCCATAAATAAGAATAAACATTTAAGGAAATGTATAACTAAAACAAAAGCCTTTAAAACGTGAACTTCCAACATAGTATAGAATAAATAAAATGAAATAATTCCATTTACTTATTCAAATGGATATTCTACTAATCGAATAATCACATGCAAAATCAATAACCACTTTCATAATGATGGAATGCATAATGCCAGACTATCATAACCACATAGCCAAGGCCTAGTGCCAAAACTACAAATAAGATTTTGTCAAGGCCTTGTACCAAGACACTAGTTTGTCTCATGAGACCTACCGATGCATCGTGGAGCTATAGCAGGCTCCACCCGTCACATATTAAGTCCAATGCATTCCCGTATGAAAAGGTTTAAACATAACATAAATATTCTTATTAAAAATAGCATATGAAATGTCAATACTTTCACCATAAACTATTAATGGTATAAAAATATCACTTCCACAGTCAAACATATAACAAAAGCTTCAATACAATATATAAGTTTTGTATCATAATAAATCAACTTCAAATAAGCGTAAAATCCATCAAAGGATGTTGACATAGATGAAATCAAAACTCTTTTTAGAGAAATATCTCTTTCTATTTTTGAAATCATTTAAGAGTCATATATTTATAAAATAAAACATTTTCTTTGAAAATATTCTTATAATCTTGTAAGGTAAGCTTCGATGATTTTATAACAGCGTAAAATAACCGCACCCGCCGTATAAGTTAAAAAAAACATTCTTACCTTAATTCTGTCGAAAAGGTTAAAAGCACCTTGTTTGGAAAACGACGGAAAGATTACTTTATAAAACTCTTATAAAAATTCAAACAAGGGTATAAATGACTTTATCTCACATTCTTTTAAATAGTAATAATTTTTTGAAATACATTTCTAAGAAACATGGATGTGGATGATAAAGAGATCCCAGTAGATTATTACGTATAAACAACCTCGGATAATGAAGAGATTGTGAAATAACCCGTACCTTGTACTTTTCCTTGGTTGGGGTAGCCTAACCTCCTGTATAATAGTGAAATAATTGTTATTAAATTATACAAGAATCATATGCATTCATATGATATCATATATGATCTTTTAACATTGCTTTGTTAATAATATCTTAGTATTATCGTTGTTTCGGGTGTTAACTTACTCGTTTTCTTTTATATGTTTTGTTACGTAAGCCAAGTTTGTAATGGATAGGTTGTATATTATTCATATCCATAATGATATAAAGTCCTGAAACATCATTTTTAAATCAGAAAATGATAATTATACTTGAATGGATACGATGGAGAATGAATCTCATCGCGTTCGTGGAGACGGTAGTCCGTACGTAGGCATGAGCGACAATATCATTCTTTTGATATTAAAATAATATGTAAGTTGATAGTATATCATATATAAAGAATCATTATAATGTTATATTTATTATTTACATGAGTTAGACAACATTATTATACCCATCCAAATAATAATATATTGAATAACAATTACACCACGACGTGGAGACGGTAAGCCGTACGTACGCACGTATGGTGACATGTTATTCAAAGGGTGGATAGAACAATGAATATGGTTGTACCATATTTATAATAACATCACAGTATATATAATATACTGGATTTATTATTTTAGAATGGTAATAACAAAGAAAGAAGAAGTGGAAGAAGAAAGGAACTTGGAAAAGGGTGGTGAAATCAGTACCTCTTCTTCGGGTTCTTCCTTTTGATTTGATCAAAAGGGATCCTTAGGTTGTCTTTCTGATCAAACTAAGTCCTCTAGGTTGTATTGAGGGATTTTGGGAGAGTATTGGGGAAGATTTTGGCTGAACCAAAACGATTTGAAGGTGTGAAGAAATGAGAAGGAGGAGTGCCCTTTTATAAGAGGGGTGAGGGGTACCTTTGGAAAAGTTAGAAATATTAATTTATAATAAATTCATATTAGGTTTCTAATGGCTCCAAAGTTGGTTATTTAAATTCTATGGTGGGGATGGGTCTAAAAAAATCAACCAATAGAATTTATACAGGTTTGGGTACTTATATTAACCTTATCTTTAAGTATTAACTCTAAGTTAATTAGTTTCACTTTTACAATGTCTTTTTGTATTTTTATATTATATGGTTAATAAACTTACCATATACATCCAAGAGACCCCCAAGTGGTCCATTAATGAAACACCTATAATGATATAAGTTTCTTGGCCGAACCTTATATTTTTAGGAATTTAATACCAATTAATAATATAATATTTGTTTTAAAAACTCTTTTATGTCAATTTTGACACTATTCAATAGTTGATTTTTGTGAAACTCATAACAGATTGATTACTTCGAAAAAAGTCAATTGAATCAATCATAATATATCATATTATCCTATAAAATTAGTTTAATTCATTAAAAGTTTCATATTATATTTATTTTGTTATTTATAATATCAATTATTTTAATTGTTCACTATTATAGTAATTACTGCATCATCATTGTGTCATAAATAAATTAAATTATTTAATGTCTAAAAATTATAAATAAAATATCATTATGTATTAAATCCTTTTATATTTCTAATTAATATTTATAATCTAAAATCCAACATATATAACCCTATGTAAATTTTTTTTCTAAAAGATATATTCTTGTGTCATTTTTGTATTCATTTTAACTTAATTAAAATAAAGTGTCCCTATCACCTACAAGTGGCTCCATGAGGTCCCAAAATTGACCCAAAGATTCCCATGGTCGGACATGTATCCACCAATAAGGTTAGGACACGTTTTAGGGTAATTTAGTATTATTATAGTATTATTTTTTTAACCCTTATTTACTGGATTTATCCTTAACCATGGTAAATAAAATATTTACCGCAGTAATTATTTAAAATGTCTAAAAATAAAAGTTACCTATTTAAACAATTTGAACATTATGATTCCAAATATGGAACCCATTTTTCCAAATTCAAAACACAGAAGTGGCAGAAATTAATTTAAAATTAATTCCCGTTGTTAAAACAAAAAGCGTGTTTTTAAGAGATAATAACTATCAAAAGATTGACCCTTGTTTATGTCCGGTTTAATTGTAAAATTATGTCCAATAAAAAAAATTGAATTAAATGGTAAAAATATATTCTAAATATACTTTAAAACCACTCAAATTCATAATTTATCAATATTAATTATTTTGATTAAAAAAGTTGTTTTTAATTAAAAATTTAGTAATTTTAACTATTCATCCAAATATGAAAGTTATCCAAAAAGTACCAAAATTTCACCCTAGGATAATTTCGATATTCCGAATCCAAAAATGATGTCCATTTTGAAATATAAAATATATATAATTTCAAAAAGTAGGTATTACTATTCATAATGGCTAGTTTGATTGGTTGTGGTGTGTTAGAATTCGATGTTGCGTACAACACACGCTATCACATTATTTAAAGAGAAGCGTACCATAAAAGCTTGGGGTGTTACATTTCTTCGGGTATACGTGAGAATTTTTGATTGATTTTATGATACTAAATCATAAAAATACATTTTGGGTGATTTATTTGTTCAACCCATTCTATTTTGTTACATAATTTCATTATCATAAATTTATGCATTAATAATATAGGTAAAAAAATCAGATTGTCACATAAACCCCTTACCATTGTGGTTCCTTTTGAATAATAATACCCATGGAATAAATAACTTCAAATGAAACTTTTGAATTTCATAAAATTAAGGAAATTCATGAGACACTAAATATTTGGTGTGTTATATAAACCTTATAAAATAAGATAAGTGTATAACATCAAACATGTCTCAATGAAACCAAATTGATACAAAGTTCCCTTACAAATTTTGTAATCATTGAGTGAAAACCAAATGAGATAATATACTTGGAATAAAAAATTTTAATTCAAAAAATATAATGTAATAATGATAAAAAATTATAATGGGGATTTATTTTCACCATGAAAAAGAAAACATGGAGTGCAATATAGACATATCTCAAGGAATTTAGATTTGAGACAAATAATCCCTTATGACTTTGGTAATGTTTTAAGTGAAATTCATTTAAGCTTAAAAATTATATGTTTCTTGAAAATATTTTAAATAAACCATGAATTATTCTAAAATACATTATTGGTTTGTATATGTAGTATATAAATAATAAATTGGGGTATAACATTAAAACATGTCTCAATGTAGAGAAATTGACAAAAAACCCTTACCTCAAGGCCATCTCTCTTTTTAAGTCCTATAACCTTTTATATAATAATTAAAATTTATTATAATTATATAAAAAACTATATTAATAGTTATAATACCATACATGATTTAATTATAATAACTTTTCATTGGTATATTAAAAATATTTCATTATGATCATTATCATCATTTTAGGTGTTAACTGCTTCATTTTTCATATATGTTTTGGTTTAGAAGTTATGGTCCATGAATTTTGATCATATTTAATTCATATATATAAATTTAATCATGATATAAATATTATATACTTTCATTATATACATATTTACAACCATTCATATATATAGGTGATAAAAATGAATTACATCACTACATGGAGATGGTAGTATGTTCATGTGCACGATTGATGTTTCCAGTTTTTGATGGATGGATAAAAAGAAAGGTAAGAAAAAATTCACCTATAAATTACCATTATTATTTCATAAATATAATATAAATAAAATAAATAAAAAATAATAACTAACCATTAGTAATGGTGGTGGAAATTGATTTGTATCACGATGTAGAGGCGGTAGTCTACTCATACTCACGAGCGATACTTTCTTCTCCTATTTGATTGATAAGTGGTGATAAATGGTTGTTACATATTCATTATAAAATATAATTATATTTATGATTATTTATTCATAAATTTTTATTTATAATCCATTTTGACAAGAATTATAAAAATTAATTAAATTAAAACCGCTTGGTTAAGATCTATACCTCTTCTTTGAGAGACATCCTTTGGATTACACCTTAAGTCTTGAAGGATTAGCCTTAGGAGAAGACCATAAGATATTGGATGAATGGAAGGATTAAATAAAGGTTATAAATCTAGTATTTTCTTAAATATAAGGCTCAAATGGTTTCAATAATGAAGGATAAGTGGTTCCCTTTTACCAGTGATGGGAGGGACACACATGGAATTCCTCAAATGATTTCAACGATATAAGGTAACTTTGATGAGAAATTGGATCCAAATGGACATGTATTTGAAGTTAGGATAGTATAAGTTTTAAATAAATACAACCAATAATAATTATATTAGAGTTGTTGGAAATCCTACCCTTATCTCTTGGTCTAATGCCATAGGTTATACCATTTTAACCTTAACTATGGTAAACAAAGTTAATTGGTTTTACTATTCACAATGAAAAAAAATTATAGTGAACCTATTAGGTTATTTTAATTATTATGTGTAAAAATATGGATTCAATTTCACCAGATTAAATTCATATAAATTACAGAATTTAAATTTAAATAATCACTCAAACCGCAATGAAAACCCATTTTAGAAAAATGAATTTTTAAGCATAAAACACAATTTACTAAAGTTACATTCATTAGAAAAAATATAAAATTAAAGTTAAAATATATTAATGAATATAAAATATATAAATTTAATTAAAAACATTAACCAATAGATATAAACTTAATTTGTTAATGTAAAAACACATTGTGTGCATGAAAACAATTTGTAGAAAAATGAGTTTTGAAGACAAAAAATTAACTCATACCAAAATAAATTATAATGGTTAACACTATGTAATTAATTTGATTTTTTATAATTAGAGGAGTATTATGTTTCTTTAAGATTAAATTCAAAACATAGTGACACTTTTTCTTAAAAAGTAATTAAAGTTTTTATAAAAAATAGTATTTTTTACTATTCACTAAAAAATATTTTTTTATAAAAATTCTAAAAATTAACCCAAAGATAATTTTGAAATTATGATTTCAAAAAATGATATTAATTTCCACAAATAAAATATATAATTATTGTATAATTAAAATATAATTTTTTCATGTGAAGCCAATGTGATATTTTTTTAGAAAACAAATTTTTGATGCCTAAAATGATATGACTGAAAATTGAGTAATTATTTGTTATGAATTATTCAATAAATTTTAAAAATTAAATACCTTTATAAATATTTTTCATATTATGGTTTTTACTATTCACAACTACCAATTTAATGGATAGGTTATAACTGTTAACTATATCTCGGTTCGTATAGGCTTGGGGTTGTGTTTAAGTAACGCTATGAAATTCCTAAGGTTGAATTCAATGGAAATATATATAAGATATTGGGGTGTTATTGGGTAAATTAATTTTTAATAATAGAAATAAGAAACCATAGATAAAAGTTAGTTACCATGGTAAATGATAAATAATGTATTTAGTTAATGTTAAATGGTAAAATCTTAAAATACCTAAAAACTACAACATTATATGGGTGGTTGATGTAATGACCAATCTTAAATAAAATTTACAACATTAATTATCAACCAAAATTTTAACTTTCCATATTTTAGTGAGTTATGTTTTCCTTTAGTTTTGGTTAAACCTGAAAACATCACCTAAGGGCCAGTTTGTTACTTTTAAGAAAAGAGATAACAGATGGAATGGAACCTAGATGAAAACCAAATACATGATGTGTATATTAATACATAGTTTTTATTTAAATACGTGACATGAATTTGGTTGGATAGAAACCATTCACGATGTGAAGAGGATTTTCCTTGGGAAGGAATGCACGAACATTACATAATTTTTTATGCACTTACACACCATGTAAATTCCAGGGGTAGTTATGTTTAAAGAGGTAAGAGACACTTTTATATAGAGGCTCATTATTTTCTCCCACATAGAAGGAGAATTGCTTGAGAGATCATCCCCATTCCTAACCTAGTTTCCACCAGAACTACTATATTAGATCTCTATTTTCTTCACCATCGAGTTCATTGGATCCCTCTCAGTAAGCTCTACACTCCTCTTCTTTCAATTCCTAGTCTCTATTACTATATCTATGCTATTCTAGTGAGAGATTAGTTGCCCTATTTTCCAATCATTTGATGATACTTCCAATTTATCTCTATATAGATCTATTCAAGGGACAACACTAGACCATGGTATAACTATGAGATTAAAGTAGTTGGTCTAGTTATTTTCCCTTAAGATTAGTTGAATTTATATCATGTTCCATTGTTCTCCATGCCATAAATTTCTAGTAATGCCTATGAAATGTTTAATAAATTAAATTGAATGGGTTTTCATGCTCAAAATGGTTTTACCTAGAAGTAAATCAAAATTTTTGTTGACCACCTTGACGTGAGACACCCCAAGGGGTATTCTCCTCCTTAAAGGCCTAATTTCACTTTACATTTAAATTGTTTAAACAACTCTTGAGGTTTTTTACCTTGTAATAAATTCTTTTGAAATAATGAATTGAATTAAGATAAATGGAAGGCCATGAGTTAGTCCCCTATACTTCATGAAATAATTTAAATTCTTGATTAAATGAATTTTACAATTTAACTAAAGTATCATAATTATGATGCATTGATAAATGAAATGAATTTTGTTTTTTAAAACTTATTTTTATACTCAACTAAGTACGATACAAGGTATTACATTTTTGGATTTCCATAGATGGGATCATCAGGGTCTATTATTTTTCTTTATAAATGAGTTGTATATTCACTGAGAGTGATACTATTCATTCCTTGGATGGGATCACCATGTGTTTTATCCACCTCCACATGAGTGATACCAGTTCCCTAGGGGAGACATTTTGGATGGTATTTTTGGCAATGTTTTGATACCAGGAAATGAGTGATACTCGGTACCCTAGGTGAGATACCAAGAACAGATTCAGAGGGTATTTTCTTTACACTATACTGAGGGTGATACTAGGGATTCCATTTATGGATCACCTTGTACAAGATCCTAAAAAATTGAGTATTTATTACACTCCTAGTGTGATACTTGGGTCCCTTAATATGGTTCACCTTGGATGGTACTAGGATTATACCTATTTAAATTCAAGAGATGCAATTTATATACTTTCAATAAGTTAAATTCATTCAGTTAATAAACAAGTCCACCAATACAAGTTACATGAATGGGAATGGTCCATATCTTTATAATTTATTTATAAAATCCTAATTTACCTTATATCTTACTTGCATAGGTTACCTTGGTTCAGAGACATCTGAATTAGGCCGAAGCAGGTAGATGCTGATGGGTATCTTAAGAGGAACCCTACCTAATGTATTCTTTTATTTATTCATTGCCTTGTATTTATATTGGTACACTAATCATGTTATATGCACATATTTTATGGATACTAGACACCATTGGTGGTGAAACACTAAGTATATCTTACACACTTCTTGGGACACCCTTGGTTCCCAATAATACTTCATTATTGTAAGTACGGATAAAGGTAATCTTCTAGATCCTGATCCTTGATTTCTAGTACTAGGTTGGCGTATGGGAGTAGAGAACTGAACCTATTCTGATAATTATAGTTGAGGAAAATTTTAGTCTTTTGTACTTTTTTAGCCTTTGGTATATTCTTGATCCCCTTTATCCCATGTACTCACTTTTTCAAAGCTACATGACATGATCATTACCATCATTTTTTATCTATTTTTATCCTGCTTCTGCCTGGTTACTTATTGAATATTTATTTAATATTCTACTATTTCATTTTTATATATTATGATATTTCCATTTATAATTTTCCACTATGACCCACTCTAACTTATGAGTAAATAATCTCCCCACAAAAAAACCATAGGCCCTCACTACTAGCCAAGAGACTCTGGAGTGTGGGGAGGCACAATAAAAGTTCACGTGGCCAACTGTCTCAGGGAACTGCTTAGTGGATTTCAGGTAGGGACACTATAAAGTGGTAGTATGACCCTTTTACCTTTCTCTTACTATTTTGGTATTATAGAGGAGACTGGTATTTATCAAAATTTGGTACTAAGCCTATTCTTAATAATATAAAACCCACGTATAATTGAAACCCAAATTACTTGGTATAGGTTATTGCTGTTCTATTTTTTCCTTGTTACGATTGTATTGATTTCACCATTGGGTGAAAAACATATTTTATGATGTTATTATTATTGATATATTATCATTAAGTATATTATTTTCCTTAGCATGGTAAATGAAGGAGTTATAAACTCATGCATTATAATAAGAACCTTAGGACATAAATGTTATGTATTATGTCATTCCAAATTTATATTTCTATGTGAATTTCCTATATTTCATGTGTTTTTGTTCTGTGACTTGATTGTAATATATTGAAATGTGCTTAAATTTATGGTAGGGATAAAGTAATTGTATTAATTAAACTTCCTACATCAATCGAAATGAGTTTTTCCCACATATATTGATTATGACACCTTAATTAACCCAATTATTCCATGGTTGAGACAAGAATCATTGGTTTTATGAGCTGGAATATTAGTTGATTTGATTACTAACTTCCAATTGTAATTTATAAATCAAGTAATTCCATAAACTGGGAATGGTATTTCCTTCAATCAAATAACTATACATGACCTGTTACATCCTTATACTATATGTAAAGGATAAATTTTATTTAATTGATGCACTAATTTCAATTTATAGAGAGTATGAGACTTTATAAATTAGTATTGGTGATGAATTTAACAGGATTGAGATATCTCTATCCATATAAATAAGAATAAACCATAATAAATCATTATTTTATAAATGAAATGGTTACCACTAAATGGGGATTCCAATTTAAAAGTAAAGAGTGTTTTCATCTATAAATTGCTCTTGATACTCTATATATCAGAACCTCTATGATGTTGTGTGTGAGACCTTGACCCTAGTCTATCCTTAGTGGTGGGAAGTAGTCTGTGTCTCTTATGGACTCTCCTGATCTTCACCATCACCTAGATCAAGCTTTAAGATTTGGAAAAGAGGTGCGACCCATTTATAGGAAGGATTTATACCTACACTTACCTACTTTTCCTATTTTGTTTCTTCTATAAATATTATCTGTGGAATGTTCTTTAAAATTTTAGAGCCATGATGAAATGAGTTCCTCCTGTTATATGCTAGGTGGGTGGAAAATACCATGATCTATAGGTGGTGGGACATGATTCATCAGTGTTACATTATGTGGTTCCAATTAAGGAACCTCATGTTAATCTTTCTCTAGGAAATAATGCTCAGTTCTAAGATAGATTCTTCTTATTTATTCCATCTGTATAGGGTGATACATAACCTAGAGCAACTATGGAAAATTTGATGCAAGAAATATAGTAGTATCATCCTTACACATTTTTGGTGGATGGCGGTCCTCAGGCTGAAGTATCATGGCTATAGGCCATTTTTTCTATCTTTGAGTATTTTGAGACACCTCTAGTGTCGAGGGTCAATTTCTCTACCTATATGCTCCATGATTCTAGTAAACATTAGTGGGATGTCATTACCTAGGATGAATTTAATCAGGGTATGGTCCGTTCATGATTCTAAATGGAATTTTGGGATGACTTCTTTCCCCATAGGTTGTGATAAAACCATTTTTGAGATTTTAGACACCTATCATAGAATTTCATGTTGTGGATGAAGTACTCAGATCATTTCACCATGATTTAACATTTTTTGCTGACCCTTATCAGTGGGGGATGAAAAATGTGAGATGTTTTGTGGATGTTCTTGCATATGCTATTTGATCCTAGGTGATTTTTTATGCTGACTACCATTTCAAAGATAGTGATCTAGACCCTCATCATTAAGTAGAACCCGAGGGAAGTTGGTAGTATGGGCCAAGATAGTTAAACTTATAGGTAGAGATATGGTTTATATAGTAGTAGGTAACTCCATTTCAAGGGTGAAAATGGGGGTAGTTCCATCCATATGGCATGCAACGATAGCTATATGGTGTGTCATTAGTGTGGAAAGGCAGGGTATAAAAATTCCCTATTTATAAGGACATGATTGATTGACGAACTTATTGAAGGACGTGTCACCTTATTTTTTTCTTCAGGAATTTCTATCCTATTCCTAGTAAGATGGGATCTATACTGACACCACATTCCAGAATATGGTTGTAGCTCCACATCAAGCTGGGAGTTGGTCCGTTACTGGTCAATTAGGACAAGGTGGTGTGCACGATTGAGGTAGTTAGACTTCTGGTGTTTATCACCAGTATAGTAGATCTTCCCATGTTAATCTGGTTGAATCTCTGGGTCGTGCCTCGGAATATATCTATACAATGTATCCTATAACTAAGGATTAGATTTTGGGGCCTTATATTGTTAGAGGTACGATCCTGGTAGCCTCTACTTTAGTTTCTTCCCTATTTTACACATGTGAATCACACTCTTTATACCTGTGACAATTATGGAAAGACTAGGCCTAGTGATAGAGTAATTATGTGAGGCAATGAATCTCAGGACACACTTAGGGGCCTTATTAGAATGTATACTCAAGTTTAAGGTGTTCCCCATCGAGATTGGGGTGTTCCATTTCTTATGGAATTTCTTTGTACTTGAGATGATTAGTTTCAATGTCATTCTTAGTATGGACTTGCTAGTTTCAAATCATGCCCTTGCTGATTGATATCATTAAAGGGTGTATTTTACATCACTCTAGGGATGTTCTTATATTCTGAAGGGTTAATGGAATATCTAGGAGAGTCATGCTAGACCTGAGCATACTGGTCTATGTAGAGTGAAAACCGTAAAGGCTAGTCTCTTTATGATCAATCATGGAATATAGCTTATGGAATTTCCTCATATTGTGGATCATTTTAGGGACATCTTCCATGATTTTTTTTTCGGATTTTCTGCTGCGAGAGAGGTAGAGTTTAGTATTTATCTAGTTATAGGTTTGTCACCAGTGTCCATTCCTCTTTTTTAGATGAAACTTATTGAGCTCTAGGAACTTAAGAAGTAATTGGAATAATTATAGGAAAATGGTTTTATATGAAACAATACCACACTATGGGGTTAACCTATCATTTTCTCCATGGAGGATGATGCCCTCAATTTTTTCATGAATTATATATGATAACTATCTTACATTAAATAACTGGTATCCACTTCCTCATATATACGACTTATTAAACCAGCTCTAAGAAGTGAAAATTTTAGCTAAGATCGATGTGAGTTTAGACTACCATTAGGTGAATGTTAGAGAATTAGACATACCATGCACAACATTTTATAGCTAGTATGTCCTATATAACTTCCTTGTTATTCCATTCGGTCTTATGAATGTGCCTACCATTTTTATGGACTTGATTAATTGGGTTTTCCACCCATAACTAGACTCATTTTTGGCAGTATTCATGTAAGAAATTTTGGTGTATTATTACTATAGAGATGATCAAAGAAATGATCCTGATATCATGATGAATATATGGAGAGAGAATGATTTATATTCTAATCTCAAAAAATTACCCTTTTAAATCAATAAGGTTCACTTATTAGGCCATATAATTTTAGAGGCAGACGTATATTTTGATTCAGAGATGGTGAGCGTTCTAGTTTTATAGGAGCATCCTGAAAATTTCTTTGACATACTCAGTCTATTGGGGATAGATAGCTATTTAAGGTGATTTATTCATGACTTCTCACATATATAATCACATATTATAAGCTTGAGAAAAGGGTGTGGTGTTCATATGGAAAGAATATTGTGAGAAATATTTTCAGAGGTTTAATGGGAGACTAAATTTAGTGATAATCGTGATTCTTCTAGAGTTGGTAAGAAGCTATACTGTCTACTATGATAGTTCAAGAATTAGGCTAGTAACAATTATGGTATATGGATATCGGGTTGTAGTGTCTGGTTCCCATTAGTTGAGACCTCACGAGTGGAATAACCCTAAGCATGCACTTGAGCTATAAGTCATGGTCCATTCTTTATGATATTACATGCATTATTTTCTAGGTGGTCGGTTCGCCATTTAAATTGACCAAAAAATTCTAAAATACATTTCCACACATGAAACTTGAATCTTAGGTAGTAAAGGTGGATAAAATGATAACATTATTTCAATTTTGAACATGCTTATACGCCCAGAATGGGTAATACAGTAGTGGATGCCCTGATGTAAATTACTCAGACACATGCCATCCAAGAGGCCAATAATGAGTCCTAATTGATAGATCTATTTTCTAATATGCACCTGGTGGTTTAGGAAAATCATGGTTAGTCTCTTTTATTAACTCTAGTAGTAGAATCCTTCATTCTAGAATGGGTGTAGATGAGATAGTTACCATATCTAGAGGGTTTCATTATAAGGGAGAGTGACTTAGGTAAGAACCCAGCACATGGTTTGGTTGTTGATGGAAATTAGATCTTGTACTTCTGTGGGTATGTTTGAGTTCCTTCTAATATAGTAGAAGAGTTGATGGAGGAATCTCATGAATTATTCTGGGTATTTCACACTGGTCTTACCAAAATGTATTGTGATGTACATTGTAAGTATTGATAGATAGGGGTGAAAGGGTAGATTGTAGTTTTCATCATGAGGTGATCCACCAATCGTCAGGTGAAGGTAGTGCACTAGATACCTACTATATATCTACAACATTTATCCATTTCTTAGTGGAAATTAAATGATGTCACCATGTATTTCTTGTTGGGATTGATGAGATCCCCTTGAGACAATGATGCATTCAGGGTGATTGTCGATAGGTTGACCAAGTTCATACACTTCCTTCCAATATAGGAGACCTTATTAGTTGATGAGATTCTAAGGATTTATATCCATGAGATTATGTACCTTCATGGTGTTCCTCATTCTATTATATCAAACTGAGATGCCCATTTTACAATATGATTCTAGAAGGGGATACAAAAAGTACTAGGTTAATAGGTGCTCTTGAGTACGGAATATCACCCTCAAAATGAAGGGTATCCTGAGTGGATAATCCAAGTTTTATAGGAAATGCTTTAAGAATTCATCATTGATTTTGAGTGTTCAAGGGAAAACCATATTAGTCCCATAGAGTATTTCTATAATAACAGTTTTCAAGAAATGATTTAGATGGATACCGATGACTCCCTTTATAGTAGTCCATTCTATTCACACCTATACTATTTAGATGTAGGTGAGGTAACAATATAGGTCTTCTCCTAGTTTAGGAGAATTTATAGCAAGTAAAACTAATTTATAAATGTATGGACACAACTTAGTCCATAAAAAAGTATTATACTGATCTCCATCATCTACCTATACAGTCTGAGGTGGGACATCTATTGTTTCTTTGAGTTTCACCAAGATTTCATCATAGGTGGATTCATAGATAGGGAAATCTATTGCCACTTTATTTTGGACCATTAGAGGTCATAGTGCGAGTCAATATGGTAGCCTATCAGTTGTAGTTACCTTAGAGTTATCATGCCATGAATGACATCATCCATGTATCACATCTTCACCATTAACATTCTAACCTATCTCATTCGCTTGATCGCAAGGATATTGACCTATAAGTAGATGTATCCTTTGAGGATCCTCCAATAAATATCATTAATTTGAGTACATAAGAACTCTGAGGCAGGTCAATTCCTCTAGTTCAGGTGATGTTGTAGCACTACCATGCACAAGAAGAGACATGTAAGAGAGTGTTAGAAGTATGTGCCCAGTGGTCAGAACTTTTTTCAGATGATTATTTATTACCCTCATAAGGGAAAATCAGGGGATGAGTTGTTTTAATGAGGGAGGTTGTAATGTCTCATCTTTTTAGTGAGGTGTTTTTTATTTTAGTTTTGGTTAAACCCATAAACTATGCCTAATGTGAAATTGGTTCATTTTAGGAAAAAAGGTAGTATATGGGATGAAACTTGGTTTTAGACGAAATACATGAAGTGTATTTAAATACATGACATGTATTTAAATACACTACATGTATTTGGATGGCCAGACTCATTCATGACCTAAAAATTCTTTTCCCTGGGTGGGAATCACAGAACATTACATGACATGTAATTCACTTATATGTTGTGTAAATACTAGGGATAGTTTTTTTTAAAAAATAGGGCAGACACACTTTTTTATGAAGGACTTTTCTTTTCTCCCACACAGGAGCAGTGCATGAGAGATCCTCCCCATGCCTAACCCAGGTTCCACTGGAACTCCTCTGTCTGAGCTCCATTTTTTTAACTGTTGGGTGTGTCATATCCCTCTCAATAAGATATACAACCCTATTCATTATATTAATAGTTTATATTTCCATATCTTGTGCCATTTTTGTGTGATCTCATTTTCCTTTTTTATGGGAATTTAAAAATTCTTCTAATTTCTCCCCTTCTAGTTCAATTCCAGGACCAACATTGAATGATGAGACCTCTGCAGGCTTAAAGTAAGTGGTTTAGTTCTTTCCCATTTGGTTCAGTTTCATTTATATCATCCTTCATTATAATACACACGAAAAGATTCTAGTGACACATCTAAAATGATTAATAAATTAAATTTAATGATTTTCCATGCTCAAAATGGTCTTACCTAGGAACATATTAAACTTTTGGTCAATCAGAATAATGTGATCCACCCCTAGGGGTGTTCCCTTACCCAAATTCCTAATTTCCCTTTACCTTAAATATTTTTAAACACCTCTTGAGGTGTGTTGTAAATTTTTATAATTTTTCTTTAAATAATTAATTGAATTAAGATAAATTGTAGTCCATGAGTTAGGCCATACACTTCATTCCATAATTAAAATTATTGATTAAATTATTTAGAGAATTTGACTAAATTATCATAATTTTCACACCTTTCTAGGTAAAATGAATCAAGATTTATAATAAATACTTTCAAACTAATTTGAGGGAAATATAAGGGTTTCCATTTTCTAATTTCCTTGGATGAGATTATCATTCTCTATAATTAAAATTTATAAATGAGTTTCATATACACTGAGAGGGATACTAGGTATTCCTTGGATAGGTTCACTATTCATTTTCTCCACCTCCAAATGAGCGGTACTGATTCCATATGGGAGACACTCTGTATGGGATCAGTGTCTAGATGGACATAGTAGACTATGTGTGATACTTAACCCCCTAAATAAGATAATTGGGATGAACTCTAAGGTTATTGTATTTATACCATGCCGGGGGTGATACCAGGGATTCCATTTATGGATCTCTTAGAATGGAATCCTACAACATTGAGTATTTATTTAACTCCTAGTGCAATACTTTGGTTCCTTGATATGTTTCACCTTAGATGGTCCAAAAATTATGCTTATTTAAATTCAATAGATTTCGTTTATATAGTTTCAAGAAGGTAAATTCATTCAATTAAAGGACAAGTTTTCCAATAAAAATCACATGCTTGGGCATAGTATATATCTTGATATTTATTTATAATAGCCTAATGTACCATATATCAAACTTTCACAGGTTACCTTTATTCAGAGACATTCGAATTAAGATGAAGAAGGTAGAGTTGGGAATATATTTCAAGAGGAATTCAATTCATTGTATTTATTTATTTATTCATTTCCTTGAATTTATTATTAATGTAACATTGATAATTTTTTAGGCATATACTGGATTGATCTAGATACTATTGGTGTTGTCGGAATGAGTATATATTACACACTACTTGGGATGTACTTGGTATACAAGTAGACTTCATGATCATTAGTGTAGATAAAGGGAAGCATCCTATTTTTGATGATTTATTTATAGTATTAGGTTAGAGTATGAGAGTAGATGACCGAGCCTACGGTCATGATGCTAGTTATGCATGCTTTTGGTCTTTTGTATTTCTGTTTAGCATGTGGTATATACCTACTCCCCTAGATCCTCTATACTTAGTTGTTTATATCTATATAACTTGATCATCATCATAATTTTGTATCTAGATTTTGTCAAATTAATTATTGTATATTTATTTATTATTCCACTACTTGTTATTTTTTACTACTTAAGATTTTTCCATTTTTCATTTTACGTTATGTTTCACTTTGAATTATAAGGGAATAGTTTCCCCAAGGACACACCCTAGGCCCTCACTAACAGTCAGAAGCTTCTGACATATGGGTAGGTTCACTTTAGGTCATGTGTCCAACCATCTCGTGGAACTGTTCAATGGATTCTAGGGTGGGAAGCTACATATTTGTTTTGGAATTAATTCCATTTAAACGTAGCCCTGATAATAAAAGAATAATTATTATATCCCTTAATTCCACCACCTCAAGTATAAATACTCACCCCTAATTCCCCCACTATCCACTTAAAATCCCTTGACTATGAAGTTACTCTCATGCTTCCTCTCTAAATCCCTCTCAAGGATTACCTAGGATTTTAAGTTTCCCTCTCAACCTTTAAGAAACATCCTCTCAAGGTAATGGTCCTCCATCCTTCTATTTCCTATTCAAGTAAAATACTATGTTATAATGTCTTTATCATTTATTTTTCAATTACTTCCTTGATTTTATTTCTATGTTATTATCTTCAATTTGATATATTTTTAATGAAAGTTCATTTATTTCTTCCCATTATATTCTTTACCTAAGCCATTATAATGATCAAATGCTCCCATAACCATACAACCATCCTAAATTTTGGTAAGTAAAATGTGTATGGTTTTAAAAATAAATGCAATCCCTATCTAGATAATTAATTTAGACATGGTTTTTCCACAAATGAAAGTTGGGGTTATAACCCCAAAATGAGTTTATTGGGTATATCTTGTTCATTATTCTAGTACACGTTGAGTGGGCCTTTACTACCCACCTGGTTTGATACCCTCAAGGGATATTCTTGGATTATCTATATACTTTATATAACCCATTATTAGTGATTTATCTATCATTGAATTGGTCTATTACCATATTAAATTCAGGTATCTGAATACCTAGACACCTTGAACTACTTAGTACTTATGAACACCCAACGACTACAAAATCGAATCCTTAAATTATTAAGGGTGTTTATTTGAACAATGTGAAATCCCCAGTTATTCCTTTTAGATTAAAAAGGTATTTCACATAAATATATTTATTCATTATTTTATTGGGGAAAAATATCATGATACCATATAATCATTGTTTTCTATTTGGCATGATGAACCACATTGAGAAATTATGATAAGTAGTTCATTCAATGAAAATTATTACATTAAATTACACATTTAGTGATGGATTTCATTAAATGGTTATGGTGTAGGTGGGGCCTAAAATTATATATCCCCTCATCTCCCTAGTAGGTCTCATGAGACAACTATGATAGGGTAATGGGGGAATTCAGTCCTTTTATGCAAGATGTCCTAGTACAAGGCCTTGGTGGTATGTTTTAGATGTATGCAATTATGAAATACCTTAACTATATTTTCAATTATTATTATATAGGAATATATTCAATATTTTGTTGGATATGGATTAATTTATTCTCTTAGTTTCATTTTTTGTGGAATAACTCTATTTATTTATTCAAGCTGTAATGTTTTATTTACAATTGATTTCTTTTTATGATACCATTTTGTTGAGAATTTGATCTCACCCTTTTATATTGTTTTTTATTTCCCAAAGAAATTAAGAAAATTTATATGTGTGAAAATGGATTAGCTAGATGGAAACTATAGTTTCATGAATTCAGATGATGTATGTAAAGTTTATATGTAATATTTATTTATGTATCTAGTATCTTGATAGTACTAAAATAATTGATCCTATCCATGGTGATATTTATATTTTGTGACATTATAAAAAAATAACCACTGATTCTAGGAAATTGGATTCAGTGTTATTACATTTTTTCTCATAATATTCTTTAATGATTGTTAATGTAATATTGTGCTACATTCTTTCAGCTAATTATTAACTCTTTTTTTGTTTCACATTTTTATTTGTGTTCATTTTAGGCCTTTCATGGATAGAGTGATTTTTTTGGGGAAAAATAAACTAAATAACAGGGATGTATGTTTGTTGGAGTTAATGGATTCTGGTAAATTTGGCATAAATCTTCTCCTTCCTCAGGGTCTTCAATATAATTCTCAAGTGGTCTTCATGTTCTTCCTTGCTCTTTGAATATACAAGAATATCGTCTATAAAGACTACCACAAACTGATCAAGATAGTCTCTAAAGACTCTATTCATCAGATCCATGAAGATAACAAGGGCATTAGTAAGACCAAATGGCATCACTATAAATTCATAGTGTCCATACCTTGTACGGAAATCTGTATTTGGTATATCCTCCCTTTTGACCCTTAATTGATGATACCCTGAACGAAGATCAATCTTGGAAAAGTATTGATCTCCGCGTAGTTGGTCAAATAGGTCATCAATGCACGGGAGAGGATATTTGTTCTTGATAGTGATCTTGTTAAGTTCTCGATAATCAATGTAGAGTCTCATTGATCCATCTTTCTTCTTAACAAATAGAACAGGTGCTCCCCAAGGTGACACACTAGGGCGTATGAACCCCTTATCAAGATTATCTTGGAGTTGCTTCTTCAATTCCTGCAACTCAATTGGGGCCATTCTATAAGGTGTCTTTGAAATAAGAAAAGAACCCGGTACGAGTTCTATTGAAAACTCAACTTCACGATTCAGTGTAAGACCCTATAATTCATCTAGAAAGACATCATCAAACTCCCGTACAATGGGCATATTCTTAATTGTGAGTTTCTCACCAACCATTTGAGATAAATAACCTTCATTTAGTGGAATCAAGACCCATAAGATGGAAGGAATTTCTACTGGAAGGTTATGTTCATCCTTGCATCGATAGACGATCATAGATTGATCTGGAATATGAAATGTGACTTCCCTTCATTGGAAATTGATATGAGCTCCATGTAGAGAAAGCCAATCCATGCCAAGAATCACATCAAATTCCACTATAGGAAGGATCACAAGATTTGTAGGAAGCACTTTCCCACAAACTTCAATCGGAGAAGAATTATAAAATTTTGATGCGACAGTTGTGCCATTTGGGGTTGTCACAACTAATTCAACATCTAACTGTTGAGGTAATACGGTGATATCCTTAGAAAATTCTTCAGAAATAAAGGAGTGGGTGGATCCAGAATCAAATAAAACATTTGCTACTTTAGAGTGGATGGTAAGTTTACCTTTCAACACATCGTTATCGTACTCCACATCCCTGATAAAAATTGCATGTTACTTTCCTTTGTCTTTAGCCTTAAGAGTTTGTTGACGTCGACCATCATCATCAACCCTTGGATTTGGGAATTTATTGGAATAATGTCCCATCTCCTTTCACTTGAAACATTGAAGTGTAGTAGGTTCATTTTGTGTATCCCTTCCTTTGTTTGAATCATTAGACATCTTCTTCCCATCATCGCGACATTCAAATGCCCGATGACCTTCCTTTCCACATTTGAAACATTTTCTTGTACCTTTAAGACAACACCCTCCATGATTCTTTCCACACTTGGAGTATAAGGGAAAGCTCATCTTCTTTTCAGTGTGCTCTTTAGATTTTCCTTTGTATTCCATTTTCCTCTTCTTATCAAACCCATATGAATGATGGGTTACTCCAATCTCCATCTCAACTTTGAGAGCACATCGAACGATTTTTTTGTAGCTATTGAAGTCCCTTATGGCTAAGGCCCTTCGAAGACTTGGTTTTAAGCCACTAAAGAATCGATCGATCTTACTCTCAGGCTGGATAATAATACCAGAAGCGTACCTTGAAAGTCTTGTAAAATTTTCTTCATAGGTACCAAAAGATTCATCATCCTTTTGCTTCAGTTCAAGAAACTCTTTATCCATCTTTGTTCGGAGAATAAGAGGGAAGTACTTATTGAAAAATAAGTTCTTGAACTCGTCCTATTCCATGGACTCAATTTCATCCCTTTGCCTCATATTCTTAATAATATTCCACCATTGATCAACATCACCTTCCAAATGATACACTGCTAAGATGACTTTGTCATGTTCAGAACACTGAAGAACTGAAAATATCTTTTCAGTAGTACTAATCCATTGTTCCAAAACTAATGGATCAGTAGACCTGCTGAATGAAGGTGGATGCTGTCTCATGAAGGATTCAACAGAATGTTGCTCCTTCCATTGCTCGTTTGGAAGTCCTGCATGATTGATAGCTTGAGAAAGTTTTGTGAGCATGGATATAAGATTTTTCATTCCATCTCCCATAACGTTTGGTTGCTCCGGGGGACAATCATTGCATTTCCCGTCGCATTCCGCATTAACACGGTTCCTTCGGGTTCCGGCCATTGAATAAAACCAAGAAGAATAGTGTGAGAAACACTAATTATAATAGGAAAACCACATAATCAAGAATAAATTTTCACACTTAAGATCTTATCCTAGGTTATTCATGGCCATTTCTAAAACAATAATATTGTGTTCTATGCTTAGACTTATCCTTAGGGTTCTTACTAAGGCTTTCACATCCCAGTTTCCAAAGGTTGACTATACCTTTCCTCTGATACCAACTATAACGACCCATACTTTACATACATTTTTATTACTTCAGAATTGAATCACACTTATTACAACATATAACAAAACCAAGAAAGGACCGTATAAGTATAGTGTCTTTAGAAACTGGGAAACATAAACAACTGGTTCATAAAGCATCTACTTTACCTCCCATTTATTTCATCATATCTAGAGTCCCTTTTTGGAATATCCTACTTAATAACCTTCTTCCTAACCTGGGGAAATAAAACATACAAAAGGGTGAGCTCAAATGCTCAGTAAGGGTAAACAAAAGAAATATCAATAAGAACATAACTTTTGGAAATCTTAACCTGCAAAAGAGATCATAATATCATAACATGGGATAAATCATAGAAGTGAAATGTAATCCCAATAATCATAACTTAAAACATGAAACTTTGTGTCATACACACATAATCATAGAGAATCATTTCTTATTATTCAAGACTCATTTCCAAGACTATCTTAGTGGACAAAGTCCCTTTCTGAACCGAGTTCACTCCTCATTTCAGTCCTGTTTCACTGAACCGGTATAACCTACCATTCCAGCCATGTCTATCTCATGAGATATAAAATCTTTACCCAATTAATTGGAGGGAGATATAGGTCCCACCCATCTCATAATGATACCATTCTTATGTGTGCCACAAAATCAGAAAACCATACATCATAGCATAACCCATGTAATAAAAATGGGAATCTTAAACATCGTGACATCATAAAACAATTCATATAAGATAAAGGAATTCATAAAAATATAATTCCATCACATAATAATCCAATAAATGTAATAATACAGATAAAAATAGAACCCTTTATTATCTTAGATGGAAAATAATTTTGATAAAACACTTGAACTCCGTTCTTGAGGAAAATATCCTTTCTGCTTCAAAAACACTTTTCCTTTCTTAACATGTCGTACAATTCTAAACTAAAAGAATTTGATTAAAAATAAAATTGAAAACTTGTAAAGGAATATTCTTGGAAATAATGTTTTAAAAATCCATTCATGCCGTATAAGTTAAAAAAAACATTCTTCAGACTTCTGTCGGAAAAGTCAAAAAGTACCTCGTACGAAAAACGACAAACGATTCCTTTCATATCTTTTACTAAAAACTCACCGAAGGGTAAAATTGGATATAAACTATTGTATAAGGATATAAATATTACATATTGAGGAAACATGTATGTGGATGATAAAATACACCCTAGTAAATTTCAAAGTATAAACAATCTCGGATAAAAATGAGATTGGGATATTTTCCCTTACCTTAGGTCCGATATGCTTTGTACATGTCCGAACCTCCTGTATAATGATTTAAATGATGTTATTGAATTATTACAGAATCATACATATTTTTATGATATCATATATGGTCATATTATTAGCTTCTTAGTAGTAATATTTCATTGCTACTTGTTATTCCTGTGTTTATAACTTTTTGTTCTTATGCGTGTTTTGTCGAAAAAATTCTTATTATTCTCTTTAGGTTATATATAACTCATTTCCAGAATGGTATTAGTGTAATATATATCATATTAATTCATTAAATTCATTTATATAATCTTTATGAAATGAAGATCATGTAGAACGAGTCGCATCACATCGTGGAGACGGTATTCCGTACGTACGCACGAGTGATGATATCGTTCCTATGATCGTGGAATTGTATTGGAGTGTATGTATACTATTTCAGAATCAATATCACTTTATAATAGTCATATATAGTCATTATTTACACCATTATACCCATCCAAGTAAGGTGGTAGTGGAAAATAGATTACACCACGACGTGGAGACAGTATTCCGTACGTATGCACGCGCGGTGATTTCTTTTTCCGTAGGATGGATAGATGGTGAAATAGGGTTGTTTCATACTTATAATAACATATCAGTATATGAGTGATACTTATGTTATTACTTCATAATGAAAAAACTAAAGAAGAAGAAGTGGAAGAATAAATAAAGATGAAATAATCGGTAACAGACATTACCTCTTCTTTGAAGTGCTTCTTTGTGACCTTCTTTTAGGGCACCAAAATTGGTCTTTGAAGAAGACCAGGACCTCTAGGATGTCTCTAGGGAAGTGGAGAGGAGATATTGGCAGGGTTTGGCCGAGCTTGAAGGCCCAAAGTGGTGTGAGGAAGAGAGGGAGGAGGTGCCCTTTTATAAGGGAGGAGAGGGGCACCTTTGGAATAACTAAAAATATTATTTTATTATAAAGTCAAGTTCGGTTTTAAATAGCTCCAAATTGAGTTATTTCTAAGATAAGGTGGGGATGGGTCGAAATGATCTCATAAAATAGAATTTAGACAAGTTTAGGTCATTATATTAACCTTATCTTTTAGTTTTAACTCTTAGTTAATTAGATTGACATTTACCATGTCACTTTGTATTTTTATATTATATAGTTAATAAACTTACCATATACATCCAAGCGACCCCCAAAGTTGTGTTTTATTAATATATATAACCTTATATAAGTCATTTGACTGAACCTTAGATTTTTAGGAATAAAATAACAATTAATAATATAATATTTTTTTTAAAAACTATTTTATGTCAATTTTGACACTATTCAATAGTTGATTTTTTTGAAACTCATAACAGAATGATTACTTCGACCAATGTTAATTAAATCAATCCTAACATGTCATATTAACCTATAAAATTAGTTTAATTCATAAAAAGTCTCAAATTATACTTATTTAGGTATTTATAATATCAATTATTCTAATTTTTCACTACTATGGTAATTACTGCATCATCATTGTGTCATAAATAAATTAAATTATTTAAAGTATAAAAATTACAAATAAAATATCATTATGTAGGAAATATTTTTATATTTCTAATGAATATTTATAGTAGAATTTATCTTATGTATAATCTTATATTAAAAATGATTTACTTATTAAACTTTGATTTTAACTATTTTAACCCTTCTTTAAATAAATTAATAATAAATGTCCTAATCTAATCCAAGTGGGCCTAAATGGTAATATTTTATTCCTAAGGTTGTTTTTGGTCGAATTACACTTGTACAATATAATTATGAAATGTGTTAGGGTAATAATAATATCATGTTTACCCTTAATTACCCTATTTACTTTTAACCGTGGTAAAAAAAAGTAAAAAGTTACTATTCACCAAAAATTATTTTAATCTCATTGAACCACATTTTAATCCTTGATATTAACTATGTCTCTTGGATTTTTGAAATTCCACTCACAGAAGCGGTAAAATCAAGTTTTATGAAAAAGTCAGTTTTTTTAACTACCACTTAGTGGTTTCACTATTCATCAAAAATTGAAAGTTTTCAGAAAAATACCAAAATTTCTCCCTAGGCTAATTTCAATATTACGAATCCAAAAATGAAGTCCATTTTGAAAAATAAAATTTCAAAAAGTGGTTATTACTATTCATAACGGCTAGTTTTAATAATATTTTAATAATATATCGTTGTTTAGTGAAACTCGGTATTGCGTACGACGCAAGCTATCGAGGAAGGTCGCGATTTCGTGTAAAGAAAGCCAAGCAAGTGTTGTGTGTAGAAAAAGATTCCTTTGATGATTTATATAACATAAAAGTCTCGGGTGTTACATTCTACCCCCCTTAAAATGAATTTCGCACTCAAAATTCGTCACTTTGTAACAAACAGATGAGGATACCTCTCCCTCATCATATCCTCAAGCTCCCATGTAGCTTCTTCTAATTGGTGGTATCTCCATAAAACTTTCACCAATTGAGTGGTCTTGTTTCGTAGGACTTTTTCACTACGATCCATAATCTCTATCGGTTGTTCTTCATAAGAAATATCTTGCTCCAGCGGTACAACTTCTGAGCTGAGTACATGTGAAGGATCAGGTATGTACTTTCTCAGGAGAGATACATGGAACACATCGTGAACTTGAGAGAGATTCGGTGGAAGCTCCAATCGGTAAGGTACATTTCCAACACGATCGAGTATTTCGAAAGGACCGATATATCTAGGGCTCAACTTCCCCTTCTTTCCAAATCTCATAACCCTCTTCCAGGGAGATATTCGTAAGAACACTTTATCACCCACTTCAAACTCTAGGTCTTTTCTTCGGTTGTCAGCATAACTTTTCTGTCGACTCTGAGCTGCTCTTATGTTTTGTTGAATAGATCTGACCTTTTCTGCCATTTCATCAACGAGATCAGGTCCTAATAGCTTTCTTTCCCCAACTTCATCCCATTTATTTGGAGTCCTGCATTTATTTTAATAGAGAGCTTCATAAGGAGCCATCTGAATACTGGAGTGAAAGAAATTATTATAAGAAAATTCCACCAAAGGTAGGTGTTGATCCCAACCACCTTTGAAATCCATAGATCAAGCTCTCAACATATCTTCTAGAGTTTGAATTGTTATCTCAGACTGACCGTCTGTCTGAGGATGATAAGCAGTGCTGAAACTCAACTCTGTATCCAGAGTATGCTGAAGACTTCGCCAGATCTTCGAGGTAAATCTCGGATCCCGATCAGATATAATAGAAAGTGGTACTACATGCAATCTTACCACTTTCTTTACATATATCCTGGCAAGCTGATCCAGAGAGAAATCCTCTCTAATAACAATAAAGTGTGCAGACTTTGTAAGACGATCAACTATGACCCAGATAGCATTATTGCCTTTGGATGTTTTAGGAAGTCCTGTGAAAAAGTCCATAGTGATGTTTTCCCATTTCCATTCGGGTATGGGTAATGGTTGTAACATCCCCTTAGACTTCTGTCTCTCAGCTTTAACTTGTTGACAAACCAAGCATCGAGAGACATATTCAGCAACATCTCTTTTCATGCCATCCCACCAGAAGTACTCTTTCAGGTCCCTATACATCTTCGTGCTTCCAGGATGAATAGAGAATGAAGAACTATGAGACTTATCCAGCAGCTCCTTCTTTAATTCGGGGATGGGAGGAACACAAACCCGATTCCTGAACTTTATTATCTCATCACAATCAAGGTTGAATTCAGGAACATTTCTCACCTTCTTTTGTAACTCGACATCTTCTTTCTGTGCCTCTTTAATCTTCACATGTATATATGGTTGAACATTCATTTGAAATAGATACAATTTTCCCCATTCCATTATAATTCCAAGATCCATTCTTTTTAAATCCATAAATATTGGATCTTTTGTGATACTCATCATGGATAAACTGGCATGGTCTTGTCGACTTAATGCATCTGCAACCTCGTTTTCTTTCACAGGGTGGTAATGGATTGAGAAGTCATAATCCTTAATCAGCTCCAACCATCTTCTTTGGCGCATATTCAGCTCCTTTTGTGTGAAAATATAATTTAAACTTTTATGATCTGTATAAATATCACACCTTTCACCATAAAGGTAATGCCTCCAAATCTTTAATGCAAAGATTACCGCAGCTTACTCCAAATCATGAGTTGGGTAATTTTGCTCATGTATTTTCAACTTTCGTGAGGCATAAGCCATCACCATATCATTTTTCATAAGAACACACCCCAATACCTTCTTGGATGCATCACTGTAGATCACAAACATTTCTCCACTAGAAGGCAGTGTGAGCACAGGTGCATTGGATAACCTTCTTTTCAACTCCTTGAAATTATCTTCACATTCCTCCGTCCAAACAAACTTAACTCCTTTTCGAGTCAACTTGGTGAGTGGATTAGATAATCGTGAAAAATCTTTCACAAAACGTCGATAATATCCAGCCAAACCAAGAAAACTTCGGATCTCGGTTACTGTTGTTGGTCTCGACCATCTTTCGATAACCTCTGTTTTTGCTGGATCCACAGATATCCCCTCTTTTGAGATTATGTGACCAAAAAATGCAACTTTTTGAAGCCAAAATTCACACTTGGTAAATTTGGCATAAAGCTTCTCCTTTCTCAGGGTCTTCAGTATAATTCTCAAGTGATCTTCATGTTCTTCCTTGCTCTTTGAATATATAAGAATATCGTCTATAAAGACTACCAAAAACTGATCAAGATAGTCTCTAAAGACTCTATTCATCAGATCCATGAAGATAGAAGGGGTATTAGTAAGACCAAATGGCATCACTATAAATTCATAGTGTCCATACCTTGTACGGAAATCCGTCTTTGGTATATCCTCCCTTTTGACCCTTAATTGATGATACCCTGAACAAAGATCAATCTTGGAAAAGTATTGAGCTCCGCGTAGTTGGTCAAATAGGTCATCAATGCTCGAGAGAGGATATTTGTTCTTGATAGTGATCTTGTTAAGTTATCGATAATCAATGCAGAGTCTCATTGATCCATCTTTCTTCTTAACAAACAGAAAAGGTGCTCCCCAAGGTGACACACTAGGGTGTATGAACCCCTTATCAAGATTCTCTTGGAGTTGCTTCTTCAATTCCTGCAACTCAATTGGGGCCATTCTATAAGGTGTCTTTGAAATAAGCAAAGCACCCGGTACGAGTTCTATTGAAAACTCAACTTCACGATTCGGTGGAAGACCCGGTAATTTATCTGGAAAGAAATCATCAAACTCCTGTACAATGGGCATATTCTTAATTGTGAGTTTCTCACCAACCATTTGAGATAAATAACCTTCATTTAGTGGAATCAAGACCCATAAGATGGAAGGAATTTCTACTGGAAGGTTATGTTCATCCTTGCATCGATAGAAGATCATACATTGATCTGGAATATGAAATGTGACTTCCCTTCTTTGGAAATTGATATGAGCTCCATGTAGAGAAAGCCAATCCATGCCAAGAATCACATCAAATTCCACTATAGGACGGATCACAAGATTTGCAGGAAGCACTTTCCCACAAACTTCAATCGGAGAAGAATTATAAACTTTTGATGCGATTGTTGTGCCATTAGGGGTTGTCACAGCTAATTAAACATCTAACTTTTGAGGTAATACGGTGATATCCTTAGAAAATTCTTCAGAAATAAAGGAGTGGGTGGATCCAAAATCAAATAAAACATTTTCTACTTTAGAGTGGACGGTAAGTGTACCTTTCACCACATCATTATCGTACTCCACATCACTGATAGAAATTGCATGTGACTTTCCTTTGTCTTTAGCCTTAAGAGTTTGTTGACGTCGACCATCATCATCAACCCTTGGATTTGGGCATTGATTGGCATAATGCCCCATCTCCTTGCACTTGAAACATTTAAGTGTATTAGGTTCATTCTGTGTATCCCTTCCTTTGTTTGTATCATTAGACATCTTCTTCCCATCATCGCAGCATTCAAATGCCCGATGACCTTTCTTTCCACATTTGAAACATTTACTTGTACCTTTAAGACAACTCCCTCCACGTTTCTTTACACACGTTGAGCATAAGGGAAAGCTCATCTTCTTTTCAGTGTGCTCTTTATATTTTCCTTTGAATTCCATTTTCCTCTTCTTATCAAACCCATATGACTGATGGGTTACTCCAATCTCCATCTCAACTTTGAGAGCACATCGAATGATTTCATCGTAGCTATTGAAGTCCCTTATGGCTAAGGCCCTTCGAAGACTTGGTTTTAAGCCACTAAAGAATCGATCGATCTTACTCTCAGGTTGGATAATAATACCAGAAGCGTACCTTGCAAGTCTTGTAAAATTTGCTTCATAGGTACCAACAGATTCATCATCCTTTTGCTTCAGTTCAAGAAACTCTTTCTCCATCTTTGTTCGGAGAATACGAGGGAAGTACTTATTGAAAAATAAGTTCTTGAACTCGTCCCATTCCATGGACTCAATTTCATCCCTTTGCCTCATATTCTTAATAAGATTCCACCATTGATCAGCATCACCTTCCAAATGATACACTTCTAAGATGACTTTATCATGTTCAGAACATTGAAGAACTGAAAATATCTTTTCAGTAGTACTAATCCATTGTTTAGCAACTAATGGATCAGTAGACCCACTGAATGAAGGTGGACGCTGTCTCATTAAGGATTTAACAGAATGTTGCTCCTTAATTTGCTCGTTTGGAAGTCCTGCATGATTCATAGCTTGAGGAAGTTGTGTGAGCATGGCTACAAGATTTTGCATTCCAGCTCCCATAACGTTTGGTTGCTCCGGGTGACAATCATTGCATTGCCCGTCGCATTCCGCATTAACACGGTTCCTTCGGGTTCCAGACATTGACTAAAACCAAGAAGAATAGTGTGAGCAACACTAATTATAATAGGAAAACCACATAATCAAGAATAAAATTTCACACTTAAGATCTTATCCTAGGTTATTCATGGCCATTTCTAAAACACTAAGATTGTGTTCTATGCTTAGACTTATCCTTAGGGTTCTTACTAAGGATTTAGCATCCTAGTTTCCAAAGGTTGACTATACCTTTCCTCTGATACCAACTATAATGACCCATACTTTACATACATTTTTATTACTTCAGAATTGAAGCACACTTATTACAACATATAACAAAACCAAGAAAGGACCGTATAGGTATAGTGTCTTTAGAAACTGGGAAACATAAACAACTGGTTCATAAAGCATCTACTTTGCCTCCCATTTATTTCATCATATCTAGAGTCCCTTTTTGGAATATCCTACTTAATAAACTTCTTCCTGACCTGTGGAAATAAAACATACAAAAGGGTGAGCTCAAATGCTCAGTAAGGGTAAACAAAAGAAATATCAATAAGAACATAACTTTTGGAAATCTTGACCTGCAAAAGAGATCATAATATCATAACATGGTATAAATCATAGAAGTAAAATGTAATCCCAATAATCATAACTTAAAACATGAAACTTTGTGGAATACACACATAATCATAGAGAATCATTTCTTATTAGTCAAGACTCATTTCCATGACTATCTTAGTGGACAAAGTCCCTTTCTGAACCGAGTTCACTCCTCATTTCAGTCCTGTTTCACTGAATCGGTATAACCTACCGTTCCAGCCGTGTCTATCTCATGAGATATAAAATCTTTACCCAATGAATTGGAGGGATATATAGGTCTCACCCATCTCATAATGATACCATTCTTATGTGTGCCACAAAATCAGAAAACCATACATCATAGCATAACCCATGTAATAAAAATGGGAATCTTAAACATCATGACATCATAAAACAATTCATATAAGATAAAGGAATTCATAAAAATATAATTCCATCACAACATAATCAAATAAATGTAATAATAGGGATAAAAACATAACCCTTTATTATCTTATATGGAAAATAATTTTGATAAAACACTTGAACTCCATTCTTGAGGAAAATTTCCTTTCTGCTTCAAAAACACTTTTCCTTTCTTAACATGTCGTACAATTATAAACTAAAAGAATTTGATTAAAAATAAACTTGAAAACTTGTAAAGGAAGCTTCTTGGAAATAATGTTTTAAAAATCTATTCATGCCGTATAAGTTAAAAAAACATTCTTCGTACTTTTGTCAGAAAAGTCAAAAAGTACCTCGTATGAAGAACGACAAAAGATTCCTTTCATATCTTTTACTAAAAACTCACTGAAGGGTAAAATTGGATATAAACTATTGTATAAGGATATAAATATTACATATTGAGTAAACATGGATGTGGATGATAAAATACACCCCAGTAAATTTCAAAGTATAAACAATCTCGGATAAAAATGAGATTGTGATATTTTCCCTTACCTTAGGTCCGATATGCTTTGTACGTGTGCGAACCTCATGTATAATGATTTAAATGACGTTATTGACTTATTAAATAATCATACTTATTTTTATGATATCATATATGGTCATATTCTTATCTTCTTAGTAGTAATATTTCATTGCTACTTGTTATTCGGGTGTTGATAACTTTTTGTTCTTTTGCGTGTTTTGTGGAATAAATTCTTATTATTCTTTTTAGGTTATAGATACCTAATTCCCAGAATGGTATTAGTGTAATATATATCATATTAATTAATTAAATTCATTTATATAATCATTATGAAATGAAGATCATGTAGAACGAGTCGCATCACATCGTGGAGACGGTATTCCGTACGTACGCACGAGTGATGATATCGTTCCTATGATCGTGGAATTGTATTGGAGTGTATGTATACTATTTCAGAATCAATATCACTTTATAATAGTCATATATAGTCATTATTTACACCATTATACCCATCCAAGTAAGGTGTTAGTGGAAAATAGATTACACCACGGCGTGGAGACAATATTCCGTACGTACGCACGCGCGGTGATTTATTTTTCCGTAGGATGGATAGATGGTGAAATAGGGTTGTTTAATACTTATAATAACATATCAGTATATGAGTGATACTGATGTTATTACTTCATAATTAAACAACTAAAGAAGAAAAAGTGGAAGAAGAAATAAAGATGAAAGAATCGGTAACGGACATTACCTCTTCTTTGAAGTGCTTCTTTGAGACCTTCTTTTAGGGCACTAAAATTGGTCTTTGAAGAAGACCAGGACCTCTAGGATGTCTCTTGGGAAGTGGAGAGGAGAAAGTGTCAGGGGTTGGATGAGATTGAAGGCTCAAAGTGGTGTGAGGAAGAGAGGGAGGAGGTGCCCTTTTATAAGGGAGGAGAGGGGCACCTTTGGAATAACTAAAAATATTATTTTATTATAAAGTCAAGTTCGGTTTTAAATAGCTCCAAATTGAGTTATTTCGAAGATAAGGTGGGGATGGGTCTAAATACTCTCATCCAATAGAATTTAGACAACTTTAGGTCATTATATTAACCTTATCTTTTAGTTTTAACTCTTAGTTAATTAGATTGACATTTACCATGTCACTTTGTATTTTTATATTATATAGTTAATAAACATACCATATACATCCAAGCGACCCCCAAGTTATGTTTTATTAATATATATAACCTTATCTAAGTCCTTTGGCCGAAAATTAGATTTTTAGGAATAAAATAACAATTAATAATATAATATTTGTTTTAAAAACTATTTTATGTCAATTTTGACACTATTCAATAGTTGATTTTTTTGAAACTCATAAAAGAATGATTACTTCGACAAAAGTTAATTAAATAAATCCTAACATGTCATATTAACCTATAAAATTAGTTTAATTCATAAAAAGTCTCAAATTATACTAATTTAGGTATTTATAATATCAATTATTCTAATTTTTCACTATTATGGTAATTACTGCATCATGATTGTGTCATAAATAAATTAAATTATTTAAAGTCTAAAAATTACAAATAAAATATCATTATGTAGGAAATATTTTTAGATTTCTAATGAATATTTATAGTCGAATTTATCTTATGTATAACCTTATATTAAAAATGATTTAGTTATTAAACTTTGATTTGAACTATTTTAACCCTTCTTTAAATAAATTAATAATAAATGTCTAATCTAATAAAAGTGGGACTAAATGGTCATATTTTATTCCTAAGGTTGTTTTTGGTCGAATTACACTTGTCCAATAGAATTAGGACATGTGTTAGGGTAATAATAATATCATTTGTACCCTTAATTACCCTATTTACTTTTAACCGTGGTAAAAAAAAGTAAAAAGTTACTATTCACCAAAAATTATTTTCATCTCATTGAACCAAATTTTAGTCCTTGATATTAACCGTGTCTCTAGGATTTTTGAAATTCCACTCACAGAAGCGGTAAAATTAAGTTTTATGAAAATGTCTGTTTTTTTAACTACCACTTAGTGGTTTCACTATTCATCAAAAATTGAAAGTTTTCAGAAAAATACCAAAATTTCACCCTAGGCTAATTTCAATATTACGAATCCAAAAATGAAGTCCATTTTGAAAAATAAAATTTCAAAAAGTGGTTATTACTATTCATAACGGCTAGTTTTAATAATATTTTAATAGTATATCGTTGTTTAGTGAAACTCGGTATTGCGTACGACGCAAGATATCGAGGAATGTCGCAATTTCATTTAAAGAAATCCAAGCAAGTGTTGTGTGTAGAAAAAGATTCCTTTGATGATTTATATAACATAGAAGTCTCGGGTGTTACATCCTGAGCTTTAATATTTTCTTCCTGAGCCTTCAATTTCTCTTTAAACTCAATCCGATGATCCCTTTCAAACTTCCAGTTTTGAGAGACAGAATTTAGCTTCCCATTCAGATCTCTGACTTCTTGAATCTTGAAGTTCTTTTAATCTGTCAGCTTCTCTTCAAAGGAAGAAGTCATCTCATTTATCAACCTGTCCTCAGTCTCAAAAGCATCCTTAACATTATCTTGAAATTCATCAAAGAGCCTCATTTCTTCCACAGTCTTCCTCGACCAGCTAGTCATCCTCTTGCAAGATCTTTTGTGGGCTTCATAGCCGACAAAGAACGATTTGAATTTATCTTCTATCTCAACACACTTATCCATGACCATGGATACAGAGTCTAATTTCTGATTCAAAGCATGTTGGAGCATTTGGCATCTTGAATCAATGCTTGAGAAAGTCGGAATAGAACCTACTAGCTTCTTTAAAGACTGAACAACAAAATCATGCCCCAACGAATATGACTCCGAATCTGAGACTCTTCTTGGGGAAATTTATTCTTCAACTTGGTCAAGCTTTCTCTTTGAAGAACTACCAACTTCTTTTCTCTTCACCACTACTGATCTCGGAGTATCAACAACAATTTGCTTTCCCTTGTCTCTTTTTGGAATGGAATCCTGTTCCGGAGTTCTCTTTTCACTATCAAAAACTTTCACAACATTGTCTTCCTCATTAGGAACTTTCTGAGCACCAACCTCTACATTCTCCATTTGAGCAATATCACGTAGAAGTTGTTCTTCCTCTGCATGATAATCTACTTTTTCTTCTCCTTTCTTCTCATCCATCGCTGGAGTGACTAGCTTCGATGATTCAGCTTCTGAAGTTCGGAGTGACAAATGTTCCGAAGGAGTCCCCTTATAATCATCTACTTGTTTTAAAACATCTCCGGTTTCACCACTTCCTTTAGCAACATATTCTTCTTCTTCCACTTGCTCAATCTGATCTATTTCCTCAACAAGATTAGCAGCTGTCTCTTCCGGAGCGACAAAGTCTCTTCCTGGAGTCTCAGGTAGAGATTCCAATGAAAAAGATCTCAGAACAGAAATGTTTGCTGAAACCATCTCATTAAACTTCAACAAATCCTGAGCTACATCAGCCTCAGACATCTTCTTCTTGAGATTCTTTTCTTTCTCTTGTTTTTTGAGCTCATCTGCAGTTCTTTCCTTCAAGGACTTAGCCTCCGCAGGATCCAAGCCAAACTGAGGCTCCCCTTACACTCTCTTCTCTGTGATCTCTCTCCATTTAGTAAAAAACTCATCTGGGTAAGCTTTCTTCTTCTTAGGTTTTGGAGGTGCGGAATGAACTTCCTTAGACTTGGTATTCTCTGCTTCTACTTCCACTTCTTGTAACTTTCTCTTCCTTACTGGCTTAGAGGATTCCGGATCAGCAACTTTTGGAACTGTTTCTTCTTGAGTAGGTAAATCAATAAACTGACTAGTCTTCTTGTCAAAGGCTACATCCATCCTTTTGAGTGTACCATCACTCACCAACATAATCTTGCAAACTCTTGGCTTAGACTTGAAATCCTCCTTGAAAGACTCAAGGCACCGAACTATCAACTTTGAGAGGATTGATGGATACATTATAATCTGAGCTCTCAGATTTCCTTTCTTCACATTCTCAAGAGTAATAAGAATGTGCTTCATCAGGTTAAAATTCCTCAGATTTATCAGAAAATCTAGAATATAAATCTTACTCTTCTTCAAACTATCTTTGTCGCCTTTTCTCGGTACGATAAGACCTTGTACCCATAATTCTAGAATCCAGAAATTTGTAGAAAGAGAAGAAATCTTCAGAGCCTTATCATCTGACAGTCCGAGTGTTTCTAATGATTTTTCCTTGTCGAAGCTACCTTTGAATCCGGCAACACATGAGATATGAATTCGGCTTCACCTTCATTATTCAGCCCTATCAAGCTGGATTCCTTGGCGTATGAAAGCTTATAAGTCTTACCATAAGACTTAAAAGACAATTTCTCCCTTCCATCTTCCTTAAGAAAGGAGACTGTTTCATAAAACTCTATAAGCAAATCTGAAAACACTTCATCTTGATTCCCAGGTTTTGACACCACAAAATATTCCCACCCATTAAGCTTAATATTCTTGGAAATAAGAGAGCCATACTTGTTGAAGAAGTCAGGATGAACCAACCTTTCTCTATATACCAACCACTTCGAAATCAGTTTAGAGAAAGACATGTCTTGAGAAGCTACTTCCACAGACATTCGGATCTGAAGACCTTTGAGAAGTTCGGAACTGAGAAATCTGAAGTTCGGAAAGGATTTAAAATGGAGAGGTAGATCTTCGAGATGCTGTAGCTTGAAAACCGATGTGGGACAACCATTTGGGGTCCCCTTTATATAGGTAACGAGAAAATGGTTCAACTTCCACGGTTTATCGAACGGTTGTGACAAGATAAGATCAGATCTGACGGTCGAAAACCAATTCTAAAAAAAAACTTGAATCCAATCTTTTGAGGTTTTTATTAAAACAAAGAATTAAGAAAATTATGATCTGAAAACAAAATGTAAGAAAATTCCAGCAAGTAAAGTATGACTACGAAAACTTGAGTAAGGAAATCATACCTTTCAGATTGGCTGAGGAGGATTATTCGTAATGGGTAATATAAAAATGACTACAAAAAAATCTTTATTATGAAAAGACATAGTTCGCAAAACTCACTACGGAAAACAAACTCAGTACGGAAAACTCAGTATGAAAATTTCATTACAAAATTTGAAAACGAAAAACTCTTTATGAAAGATTCGGTACGAAAATCCCGTTATAAAAATACCAGTATGAAATTTTCCATTCTGGAAGTTTTCAATACAAAAATTTCCATTCCAGAATTTTTCAATATGAAAATATTCATTCTGGAAAATTGTAGTTCCGAAAATTCCATTCTAGAATTTTAGTTCTGAAAAGTTTTGAAAACAATTTTTGAAAAAATTTGTTATTCTAACAAACAAATGTACTCCCCCTATGAAAAGGAGTTTATTGCTGTAAGGATACTTTTTAAAAATAAAGTTAATTGAGAAGTATTACCTTACAATTATCATTCCTAACTTCTATTTAATGTATTCAAATCTATCAGAAGGCAAAGATTTTGTGAAAATATTAGCAAGTTGATCTTGTGTTCCGATAAACTGAAGAATAATATCTCCTTTAAGTGTGTGATCCCTAAGAAAGTGATGCCTAATATCTATGTGTTTTTCACGAGAGTGATGTGCAGGGTTCTTACTAAGGGAAATATCACTTGTGTTATCACAAAAAATTTGAGTTTTAGTAAAACTCAAGACATAGTCTGTGAGTGTGTGTTGCATCCATAACACTTGAGCACAACAACTTACAGCTGCTACATATTCAGCTTCAGCAGTGGAGAGTGCTACAGAATGTTGCTTCTTGCAAGACCAAGAAACTAATGAATCTCCTAAGAAATGACAATTTCCGGATGTACTCTTTCTATCCATTCTACATCCACCAAAATCAGTATCAGAAAAGCTTTTTAAGATAAAATCATTTCTAGAAGTATAAAATAATCCTAGATCCATGGTTCCCTTAAGGTAGCGAAAAATTCTTTTTACTGCCTTTAAGTGAGATTCCTTAGGATTGGATTGATATCTTTCACATAAGCATACTGAGAACATTAAGTCTGGTCGACTAGCTGTTAAGTAAAGTAAACTTCCTATCATACCTCTAAAATATGTTTGATCTACTGGTTTCCCAGCTTCATCAAGATCTAAAGAGTTTGAGGTACCAATGGGAGTACTTATACACTTAGTGTTGTCATAACCATAATTTTTGAGAAGATCTTTAATATACTTATGTTGAGATATGTAGGTTCCTTCTTGTTTTTGAGAAATTTGAAAACCAAGAAAAAAAGTTAACTCACCCATCATACTCATTTCAAACTCAGATTTCATTAGACTTGCAAAAGAGTCGGTCAAAGATTGCTGAGTTGAACCAAATATGATGTCATCAACATAAATTTGAACAATAATTTTTTTTTCCTTATCTTTCTTTATAAAAAGGGTTGGATCTTCATTTCCCTTAACATAGTTATTTTGAAGCAAAAATCCAGTGAGTCTATCATACCATGCTCGTGGGGCTTGTTTAAGTCCATACAAAGCTTTGGTAAGTCTAAAAACATAATCAAGATATTTTGTATCTTCAAACCCGGGAGGTTGTTCAAAAAAAACTTCCTCTTGAACATAACCATTAAGAAAAGAACATTTCACATCCATTTGATAAATTTTAAAATTAAAGAAAGCTATAAAGGCAAGTAGAATACGGATAGATTCAAGTCTGGCTACTGGAGTATAGGTTTCTTCATAGTCTATTCCCTCTTGCTGATTATAGCCTTTTGCAACAAGTCTAGCTTTATTTCTTACTATGACTCCATTTTCATCACATTTATTTCTGAAAACCCATTTTAGTCCAATAACAGAAGTTTACTTTGGTCTTTCAACCAAGGTCCAGACTTTATTCCTTTCGAATTCATTTAGTTCATCTTGCATGGATTTGATCCAATCATCATCGCCTAAATCTTCATCAGTGCTTTTAGGTTCTAATTGGGAAAGAAATGCTAGATGTTCTACTTTATTTCTTAAGGAACTTCTAGTCTTTACAGGTTGATTTACATCACCAATGATACTATCACTGGGATGATTCTTAAGAAACACCTGCTTTGGGTTTTGAAAAGCCTGTTCATCAACATAGGGTAGAAAGTCTTCTGGGGTAAATGTTTCAAGAATATCTTCTTGAACATTATCCTTATCAGAAGATTCTTCTATCAAAGGCTGACAATCAGTTTTTGAAAACACTTCCGAGGATGTAGGCTGGGATGGTTTAAAAACAAAAGGATCAGACTCATTAAATTTTACATGTACTGTTTCTTCAACAGTACAAGTATTTTTATTTAAAAACTCTATAATCCTTAGAAGTTGTGGAATAACCTAAGAAAATTCCTTCATCAGATTTTGATGCGAATTTATGTAGATTATCTTTAGTATTCAGAATGAATACTTTGCAACCAAAAACCTTGAAGTAGGATAGTCTTGGTTTTCTACCATTCCATAACTCATAAGGAGTTTTATTAAGAAAAGGTCTAATCAAAACTCGATTTATAGTATACCAAGCAGTACTTACAGCTTCAGCCCAAAAATGTCTAGCTATAGAATATTCACTCAACATGGTTCTTGTTATCTCTTGAAGAATTCTATTTCTTCTCTCAACTACACCATTTTGTTGATGAGTTCTAGGTGCTGAGAAATTGTGAGTAATACCTTTTCTACTACAAAAAGTTTCAAAATCAGAATTTTGAAATTCACCTCCATGATCACTATGAATAGTTTTCAATGGAAGGTTTTTCTCATTTATAACTTGAGCTCTAAAACTTTTGAAATAAGAAAAATCTTCAGACTTCTTTTCTAGAAAATAAACCCAAGTAAATCTAGTGTAATCATCAACTAAAACAAACACATAGTATATGCCTCCAATACTTCCAGTTTGTGTTGGACCGAAAAGATCCATGTGCACTAAATGTAATGCATCAGTTGTCGAGACTTCACCGATTGATTTAAAACGAGATTTATGTTGGTTTCCATATTGAAAAGGATCACAAACTTTAGAAGAATCAAATCTAAGCTCCGGTAGATCCTTAACTAGTTTCTTCTTAGAGAGTTTACATAGGTTCCTAAGTTTATAGTGACCTAGTATTCTATGCCATAACCAGGAAAGATCTTCCATTGCACTTAGGCAAGGTAAATCTTGACTTCTAAGGTCTTCTAAGTTTTAAGTGTAAACATTCTCTTGCCTATTGGCTGAGAGAATAAATTCTTCCTTGGAATTGTGAACTAAGCACTTATCATTCCTAAAATTCACAAGGTAACCTTCATCACATAACTGACTTATGCTAATGAGGTTGTGCTTAAGAACCTTAACAAAAAGAACATTTGAAATCAAGGTTTTACCAAGAAGAACAATGTTACCAATACAAACAATCTCTCCCTTAGCATTATCTCCGAAAGTTACCTTTCCTCCTTTTGTTTTGTTAATGTTTTCAAAATAGCTTTTGTTACCAGTCATGTGCCGGGAACATCCACTATCCATGTACCATGTATTGTTGCTGATACTCTTTTTTTCCTGAAATCAAGAAGAGAATTAGACTTTTGGAATCCAAACTTGTTTGGATCCGAGATTACCAGATAACAAAATTTTAGGAACCCACACCTTCTTAGAAAAGTATGCTTTGTGAAATCCTAAGGATTGGGTTTTGTATAAGGAACAATTCTTTGCCCAATGACCACCACATTGACACTTGGTACAAAATGGGACGCTTTGAGGAACAAAATAATTGTTACTAAAAATTGGTTTTTCATGGGTATAACCAAATCCATATTTATTTATTAAAGGTCGTATTTGGGAATACATTTTATCAAAATTTTCTTTACCATGGGTAAAGTTTGATAAACACTTCTTTAAGGAAAAAATTTCAAACTTGAGTTTTATAACCAAGTTTTTATCCTCAAAATCATTAGTTTTAGTACTAGATCTAGGCTCGAAAATATTTTTCTTAGAAATTACTTTTTCTAATTCTTTAGAAAGTTTGTTATTCTCAGAACTTACTTCCTCAAGATTTTTTGAAATACTTTCAAAATAAGCATTTTTCCTATCAAGATCTTTAGAAAGATCTGATATCTCTATTATAAGAATAGAATTCCTAGATTTTTCCTTATCAAGTTTCTTATTGAGTTTAGAATTCTCAATCTCAAGAAGTTCAGCAAACCTAGAGACTTCTTCATAAGTTGGTAAAGTATTTTCTTCACCAGAAGATGATTCTTCATCAGAAGAGTTATAATACTTACTATCATTAGAATTTAAAGAAACATTGGTCAATGATTCATCATTTCATACCTTATCCATAAAACAATGATTATCAGTAGGTAATCTGGATATAAGACCAAGATTATTCTCTCCTGAAGATTTGTAATCAGAAGATTCATCTGAAGAATCACCACCACTGGAACTCCAGGTATCATTAGCTTTCAAAACATTCTTAGCTTTAGATTTATAATACTTCTTTCTGTTTCTATCTGAATGCCTTTATTTCCTTTTTTTCTTTTTTAGCATAGGGCAATCTGGTCTAATATGTCCAGCTCTCTTGCATTCATAACAAGTGACTTCTCCATCTTTCCTATCTTTCCTGTCCTTTTTCTTATACTTGGATTGGAAATTTCTGTGGCCATCTATCTTGTTCATCCTTCGATCAAGATTAGCTAACTCATTTTCTGATATTTCACTCTCACTAAAATCTGATGGAATTACCATCTTCTTAGACTTGGATCTGGTTACTCTCTCAGGAGTCTTAGATTTCATATGATTTGATGTTGTTGTAAAAGCAATAGTACCATTTCCATTTTTCTTCTTGATGTTGTCAGCATCTCTCTTAATTCTGGTTTCATGTTGGAGAAGAGTTCCAAATAGCTGATCAAAAGAAATTTGAGTGACCTTCCTGTTCTCATCTATAACAGTTCTTTTGGATTCCCACTCATTGGGCATAATATCAATTATCTTATCCACAAGTGCTTAATCATCTAAAAATTTCTCTCCCATAGACTGTAGGCTATTGACGATAGTCATAAATCTCTGTTGAACTTTATATATTGGTTCTCCATAAGGAAAATTGAAGCCATGATATTCAGCTCTAAGCATCGCTCTCCTAGTCTCAATCACTTTAGAAGTTCCAAAGTGTGTAACTTCTAACTTCTTCCAGATACAATTAGCTGTTTCACAAGAAGAAATTTGGCTATATATATTTCTAGTCATTGAACAAAGTAGAGTATTGCGTTCCTTATAATTGAGTTGATACTCTTGCTTTTCCTGATTAGTAAAAGTTCTAACTTCCTTATCAGGAATTTTATAATCACCAGTAAGCATAAAAAAATTTTCTACTCCAAAATTGATAACGAAAGTATTCATTCGATATCTCCAGTACTCATAATCATTACCATCAAATATTGGTGGTCTTGTAGGATTTAGATTATCAATGGAACCAACATTAATTCCTTCCATACTTAAGAAATACCTTCGGCACACAAACTTGTTAAAAAAAATTCGTAATAACAATGTCCGGAATGAGAAAGTTCGGAATGGGAAAGTTCGGAATGGAAAAGTGAGCAAGAAAAACTTATACGTGAGTACAAGTATTTCAGAGACCTTCCTATGATAACAATTGTAGGATTGAAATAATGATGTAGATGCTCAATATACAATATGGGGGGGGGGGGTGAATTGTATACTTTAAAAATTCCTTTGGAACCTTTAAAGTTAGTTAATAATAACTGTGTTTTCCTTAAGCAAAGGAAAGGGCTAAGTTTAAAAAAGTTAAACTTAAGAAAATTCATAACACCTCTAATACCAAATGAAAACTTGGAAAGAGATTCCGAAAGTAGGTTTCGGAAATATGGTTCCGGAAATTGAAACTTAAAAAAAGATTACAATATGAGATTCTACCTTAAAGCTTATAGAATCTAAATGAAACAGAGTATAAGTAGGGAAGTATAAGAAAGTTATACTTTCCTTACAATAGAATATGCAGCAGAAATAAATGAGTAGAAAAAAAAGTACAAGTAACAAGATATAAGTCTTTTAACCCAAAGAGAAGGGTATCCAACAACCTTGGATAAAGGTCCCTTGATTTATACTTTCAAGCAAGTCTGTCTTACCCACACCAGGGTAAGCCCTCGATACAAAGATCAGAGTGTCTCTGTCTTGCTATCCCCGCAAGCCCTCAACTTCAAGGTAGTTGGAAACCTCTGTCTTTCTCAGCAAGGAAGCCCTCAAACTTCAAGGTAGTCGGCACCTCTGTCTTCCTATCCCCGGAAGTCCTCGAATGTAATCACCAACATTCAGAGTCGCACAAAGAAAAAACTGAACGAGCAGTTCAGTACGCACAAGGCATGAGAAGCTTTCTCTCTCTAGAAATCACCTTAGCAGCGTGTGGTCTCTAGATTGATCAACTTCATTGTCTATTATTGAGCTCTTTCAAATGAGCTCCTATTTATAGGTAAGGTCGGCCTCCTTCCCAACGGTCATATTTTCCTTAAAAATCGGAGGGACCTGTACACGTGTCACTTAGCCAGCGGTTAGTTTTATAACAGAATAGACGACATCGTTTTATAACAAAACAAGTGTAACAGAACGTACGTCACCGTTTAAAATCTAACTCAAAAGTTCGGAATGAATGTTGGGAGTGTAAAAAAAAATAATTTTTCAGAGTCTAAACAAATACTGAGTGTAGAAAACAAAGATAATCAGATTCTGTTTAATAGGTGAATTCGGAATGAGAATTCGTCATCAGAATTCGTAATGAGAATTCATCATTAGGATTCATAATGAGAAGTCATCATCAGAATTTGTAATGAGAATTCATCATTATAATTCGTAATGAGAATTCCTCATATGAATTCGTAATGAGAATTCCTCATCAGAATTCGTAATGAGAATTCCTCATCAGAATTCGTAATGAGAATTCGTTTTTGAACTTCATTAGGATTTGTATCCTGAATCTGGATTAGAACATAATCAGAGTTAGTATCCGGAGTTTGGAATAAAATTTTATCACAGTTCTCATCTGGATTTCGGAGTGAAGCTTTATGACAGTTCTTATCCAGAATTCGGATCCTAAAACAGAATACTTCATATCAAAGTTTCAAACAATTCCGAGAAAACAGAAATGAATCTGAATCTTATACTTAAGAAATATATGAATGAAAATATGATAAGGGTGATTTTTCTTACAAAAGCAATCTTCCTTATAAAATCAATTTTTCCTTATAAAAGCAATTTTCTTTATAAAAGCAATTTTCCTTATAAAATCAATTTTCCTTATAAAAGCGATTTTCCTAAAGATAAGGTGTTTGTGATTTTCAAAACAAGAAGGAATGGAAAAGTCATAAGGAAAACCTTATTGACTCAACATTATCATGGAGTCATAGAGGCTATTTTACAGAGCTTCTATCAATTTCTACAGAGATTCACTGTGGAGGACAAGCTGTTCCAAGAATCCCTGGTTGGTGAATTTCAGTGCTAGTGAATATTTTGGAAAAGCTTCAACAAGGTGACTGTGATATGTCGTAGCTTTTCCTTGGGTGAGGACGATCTGGGAGAGATTTGTGGTATGATTTTAGGGGGTGGTTGAATGGGGGTGGATGTGATGTGGTCTGGGGAGGCTGCACTGTGGTATGGATTTTTTCATCCTTTCTGCATTGTGGACATGGGGGGATATTGTTTGGTCTATGTTTTTATAAAATTAAATTCCCTAAGAATCATTTCTTATTCCTTTTAATTCTGATCAACTCACATTCTAAATTTTAGATATTTAAGTCTCTGTAGAGGTATTTTAACTTCAAAAAAATCATTTCTTCTCTGATCAAATCTCTGGTGGGAGTATTTGATTCCTCTCTAGTAAGTGATCTCTACTCATTTTGGTTTTCTATATTTTCTTATATTCTCTCTATTGAGTGTTATAAATCCTCATAATAATGATGGATCATATCACTTTTTTATGGATGGTGTTTATATGGTTTCTTATTGACCCTTGATGCCTTAAAATCTCCATCAACGTTCTTGTTTTGTGTGTTTGATCTTCTGACCATTGATTAATGGTTGGCGGTTCCATATTGTTTCTTCCATGAAATTGGAAATTTATTGTTTTATTTATTCATAGTGAATTTATAACTGATTTTATGGTCTTTGAATTAAATTTTATTTGATATATGATTTCAAAGGCATGTGTTTTTGAAATAGAACTCCATTTTAAGTGGTTTAAGTCATGGAATTATTCGTGAGATGATGGCTTGTTGTGGAAATCATTTTGTAAAATAATTTTCCTTGATTTGAGAAAAAAAATTATTTAAGTGAAAAATGATTTGAAAAATTCTTGAATTTGATGAATTTGATGATTTTTTTTGAAATGGAAAGTAATGTTGAAAGATAAAACTTGGAATTTGGAGTGTGATAGATGAAATGATTTGAAAGGTTTGATTCAACCATGTTTGATTGATTTATTGAATTGATGAACATGTATCCATGGAAGTTAGTGGTAATTATGAAAAGCATGATAGGATCTAACCCATATCATTGGATCAATTATAAAAACATTAAAATAAACATATTGTGGCATGATTTTCCCCAAAGGGGAGTTTAGTCTTGACAAGATGAGTTGTGGAATGTGTGCATACATTGAGCAGATATCACTAATGAGTAGTGTGAGGATCCTATTTCTAGAAAATAATGAACCATATGACTTGATACATAGTGCTATGGTATATTTTATTTTATGATTACATGCTATATATTTGTGGAACTATTTAATTTAATCTAACCTATTTATATAATTATTTTAAATAAATTTTCCATTTAAGTCTATTTTAAAATATATTCCATCTATTTTGATTATAAAAGAATGTTTGATGAAAAATCTCATTATATGCTTTGTTTATTCAAATAAAATGAATAATTGGTTTAATTATAATGTAATTGATTATAGAACACTTGGTGAGGCCCTACTTGGATTTATAGCTGACACCCTACCTTTTCATTTAGGTGATTGAAGATTTTCATATTCCAGGTTTGAGAAAAGGAAAAGAACCACTTGGATGTGGTGTATGTCCTTTCTACTTAGGATCTAGGTGGAGATGTGATCCAGTTGTTTTATGGGTTTATATTTGAGATTTATCTTGTAAAATGTTGTGTTGTTTGATGATGTATCATTTTGGTACTATTTTACCAATATATTTATGGTACTTTCTCCCTTTAGAGTGTTTAGTATACTGACTTGTATTTATTATCCTATGATAATTTTTGTCACAAATCTTTCCATATTTGTTCATGTATGATGTTAGGTGCTTCTCTACAATAATTGGGGATTGGTAATGCTCTTTAGGCCTTGTCAGTTCTGGCTTGAGTATTAAGTTACCAGGGTATCTGGGATGGTTCTTGAAAAATTGGTTTCCAAGCTACTAGATGTTCATATTTACTTGAAGTTAGTATTCAATGGGTTTTCCTGGTAGACATGAGGTAATATTGATAGGAATTATGAGGTATTTGCAAGCAGGGGCCTAGATAAATCTCATTATAATGAGCCTTAAGTCATCATGGGTGTTTGGAAAGAGTTTCTGGAGAGATTGTTTGGTCTATCTTCTAGACTTCTTCCCTGATCTTGATCTGACTCTATTGAAAACCAAATATTGATTTCTATTTAATGGAATTTATAATCCTATGAATCTTATTTTAATTAATTTTCTATCCTTCCTTGATGATTGTAACAACACGAGATTTTATGAGAATTATTCTTTTTAATTTCATTGATGTATTGTGTTGTACGCTACACCAAAATTATCTTGGGCTATACGCAATACCGTATTAGCTTGCAGTATACGCAATACTATTCTTGGCTCGTGTTACACAAAATTTCAAGTTCATTTTGTAGATATTATTCAATGCAACATTATGTATAGATTTTGTTTAATGTATAAATGAAATAAGTTATGATTATATTTTACGCGACAACAAAGGGATCTTGCACTACACACAAGCTTGACCTGGCTTGCATTACACGCAATCGCGACCTTCCACGATGGCATGTGTAGTACGCAATACCGGGTTTCACTAAACAACTATATATTGTTATAATATTTTTATGGACTAGCCATTATGAATGGTATTAACTAAATTTTGAATTTTATAACATTATTATTCATCTTACACATTTTCTAGAACATGCTATGAGAACAAAATAAATGTTTTGGGTAAAATAAGTATTTTTCAAGAAATGCAGTTTTTCCACCTTTTGATGGCGCACACACTTTAAATCTTGTATTTTAAATGTTTATAAGTTTAATTTGACAAAATAAAATTCTTCCTTGGAATCAGGATATAAAATTTTAATTTTGATAAAATTTTCATATTATTCTGATAACTTTCATATTTTAATGAATAGTAAAAACACACTATATTTTAATTAAAAACAACTTTTTTCATCACAATAATTTATATGGTTAGATTATCTTTTTAATTTATTTTAAAGTGTAATTAGAATATATTTTTACCATTTAATCTAATTTTGGTGATTGGAATTATTTTCAATTTGAATTTGGACATAAACAAGTACCGATCTTTTGATAGTTATTGTTTTTTAAAACACACCATTTGTTTTGATAAAGGGATTTAATTTTAAAATTAATTAATTCCACTTATATGTTTTGAATTTGAAAAAATAGACATCATTTTTTAATTCGTAATATCAAATATGGATTATACTGAATTTTTGGTATTTTTCTGAAAAACTTCAATTTTTGATGAATAGTGAAACCACTTGGTGGTAGTTAAAAAATTGACTCTTTCATTTAAATAAAATTTTACCACTTAAGTGAGTTAAATTTAAAAAATCCTACATACATGGTTGTTGTCAAGAAGTAAAATTGGGTTCAATAAGATGAACGTAATTTTTTGTGAATAGTAACTTTTGACATTTATTTACCGCGGTTAAAGGTAAATAGGGTTTTTCAAGATTAAAAGAATATTATAGTAATTCAAAATTACCTTAAAACTTATGCTAAACTTATTGGATGAGTAGTGGAAGACCATTTCCATCCGTGGGTCGATTTTGGGACCCCATTAAGCCACTTGGTAGTGATAATGACAATTTGGATTAATTAATTTAATGTAAAGACAAAATTGATATTAAAAAACATCTTTTAGTAATTAATTTTTATAAGGGGTTATATAAATTATAATTTCGACTATAAAAATTCATTTTAAAGCTAAAAATATTTCCTAGATGATGGTATTTTTTTATAATTTTTAGACATCAAATAAATTAAATTATTTATGACACAATAATGATGCAGTATTTACCTCATTAATGAATGATTTAAATAAATTAGATTATAATGATTCAAATATTATCCAAAACATGTCCCATTCTGATTGGATGATTTTATATCGACCATGAGTCATATTAGCTTCATCTTTAATGATTTTTTTACCTTTTGAAACTGAAGATAAATTTATAATAAAATAATATTTTCACACTTTCCAAAGGTGCCCCTCTCCTCCCTTATAAAAGGGTACCTCCTCCCTCTCCTATTTACACAACTTTTAGACTTCAAGCTCAGCTAAAACCTGCCCATTTCCGTTATCCAATTCACTAGAAACATTCTGTAGGTTTTTTTAATCTCAAAAGACCAACTCCAGTGCCTTAAGAGGAAGCTTAAAAGAGGTGCGTCGAAGAAGAGGTAATCTCTTATACCGATTCTTTCAAGTTTCTTTCTTCTTAAAATTCTTATTATTTAGTTGTTTCATTATAAAGTTATAAAATAAGTATAACTAATATACTGATATGTTATTATAAATATGAAACAACCCCATTTCACCTTCTATGCATCCTACGGAAAACGAAATCACCGTGCGTGCGTACGTACGAAATATCGTCTCCACGCCATGGTGTAATATGTTTTTCCACCACCACCTTACTTGGATGGGTATAATGGTGTAAAGAATAACTATATTTGGATATTATAACATCATACTGATTCTGAGATATTATATCATCCACTCCAATTCCATTCAATAATTATGGGAATGATATCATCGCTTGTGCGTACGTACGGATTACCATCTCCACGACGCGATGAGATTCAATCTCCCTATTAACCATTAAATAATGATTATAAAGTATATATAATGAATAATAATGGTATTTATAACATAATAATGCTATTGGATTTATATATACGTTATTTACTTACTTCCATTCAAGTCAATAAGGAAAGGAAACCAGCATTCATGCGTACGTACGGCCTACCGTCTCTATGAACGGTGTTTTTCATTTCATTTATCTATCTATTATATATATATATATATACTGAATATATATGATATAAAAATCATGTTTTACATTATTTAAGTTATTAAATCATGATATAAGTAATAATATTATCAAGAACAACAAGTCTAAACACATACGACAAATGAAACGATTTTACCGAAAACGCTACTTTAACATGAAATTTACAAAAGAACGAGTGATATAAAGTCAGAATTGAACAATATATGATATCATAAAAATGAATATGATTCTTTAATAATTCAATGAAATTATTTAAATCATTATTCATGAGGTTTGGATACATACGAAGCATATCAGACATAAGGTAAGGGAAAATTTTTCAAATCTCATTTTTATCTGAGATTGCTTATACGTAAGTATTTACTGGAGTTATTATTATCATCCATGTCCATGTTTTCTAAAAATGTATTCATGTATCTTTAATGTCCTTTTTAACCATTTTTTACTTTTATCACATGTTATGGAATGAAATATTTCTTTTATTTACCATACGTGGAACTTTTTGACTTTTCCAACAAAAGTACGAGGAGAATGTTTTTTAACTTATGCAGCATGAACGGATTTTTACGGTTTCATATCACCTAAATTTAAAGAATCTTAATCTAAAAGTTTTCATGGTTATTTTCAATAAAATCTTTTTCTTTTAAAATTGTGTGGAATTTTGTGAAAAAAAATGATTTTTAAGGAGAAAGGATATTTTTCTCAAGAATTCATTTCCAGTGTTTTATCAAAACTATTTTCCATCTAAGATTACATTATTTATCATGTTTATGTTTCTAGTATAATTTCTATATTATTTACATGGTTTGATTCTTCTTATGATGAAATGATATCCATTTGTTTTATATGGATTACGTTATGATGAAATGATGTTTATGAAACCCATTTTATTCTTTGGGTTATGATGAATAATTTATGTTTATTTTGTGGCACAAGTAAGAATGATTTCAATATGAGATGGGTGGGACCTAAATCTCCCTCCAATGAATTGGGTAAAGATTTATATCTCTTGAGATAGACATGGATGGAATGGTAAGTTAATCTGGTTCAGTGATATAGGAATGGAATGAGGAGTGAACTCGATTCAGAAAGAGACTTTGTCCTCTATGATGGTCTTGGTGGTAATGCCTTGGATAATATGGAAATAATATCAAGTGGTTAATGGTTTTCCACAATTACATGTTTTATTCCCATGTTATTTTATCATGATTAATGTTTCTTTTTGATCTATGCCTTACGTACTTCCATGTTTTATGTCATTGCTCAAGATTTTGATGTTTAAACATTATGTTCATGTTTTTTATGTTCAAATTTATATGATTTGTTTTATTTTCTCCATGCTTACCCTTGCTGATCATTTGAGGTCACCCTTTATATGTTTTCTTTTCCCCAGGATTTAAACAAAGGTTTTAGGTAAGAAAAAAAAGGGGAAGATCTTTATGGGAGATGTTGAAGATCTTTCACCATGATTAGAAGATTATTTTCCAAGTTTCGAAAGACACTAAACTATTATGGTCCTTTGGTGTCTGTTTTTTTATGTATTAATTATTCCGCAAAATTAATGTAATGTCCATGTACGTCAGGCTACGGGTCTCTAGAGTTGGTATCATAGGAAAGGTTTAGTTAAACTTTAGAAACTTGGTGGCGAAAACTTTAGTGAAATCCCTAAAGATATTTCTAAGGTATGTCTAGGGATGTCCCTAAGGTTAAGTATACGTATAGGTTAGAGTTATAGAATTATGTTGATGATCATGAATAACCTAGGGTGAACCAAAGGTGTCATGGATTAAAGAAATTTTGATAAGTTAGACATCCCATAAGTAACTTTTTATGATTATGTGGTTCCTCGTTATTTTAACTGTTTCTTACACTATGGTTTCTGGTCTTAGTCAATGGAGGGAATGAGAAGGAATTCAGTTAACATTGATTACAATGAAAAAATTGGTGAGTATGATCAAAGAAATTATGTAACGCCAAGAGAGAAATATATTGTGATTATGCCGAATCAGTCATCTCGAAATATGATTAACAAGGTGAACTTTAGTTGTAGTTCTATGTCATCAAATAAGAGGAAGATGGAATTTTATGAATGTTCGTATGGTGAGGAGCATAGATAAAGGAAGATTGAGATTTCTAAAGAAGGGGAGAAGAACCTTGAGTAATACCTCAAATGGAGTGTAAGATGTTATCTATGTGGAGAAAAGGGTCATGGAGTGACAGACTGTTATGGAGTCTAATGTCTTATCTATAGAGAACATGGGCATTACCCAACTCAATGCCCTGACCTAAGAAGTTACTTCTAAATCAAGGAAGGACATATTCCATGACAATCATTGAGGAGGATGGATTGAAGGGATTATGTATTGGAATTCAATAATAATGTTGTTGAGGTACTTTTATAGTATATTGAAATATCTGTGTATTGGCCCATTGTGGTTTTCTATAAGAATATGGTTCCGGTAACCATGAAAAATGATTGAAATAATTTCAGAAAGTAGATGATATGTGTATATTGAAGGGATAAGGAGAAAATGAAATGTTTGATAGTATTCATGAGCTCTTGACTGATATAAGAACAAAGTGATATCATGGTTTGAGTATATAGAAATTTTGGGATTTCGGTGTGTGGAAAGAGTTAACTTTTGACTGCACTCATGTTTTCACTAAGGTTCTATGGTAATTCATGTTTCAAAAGAATACATGATTAAGGTATTCACATGTTTGGAATGTGATCAACAAGATATATCTTATGATATATGGGGGATAAATGATGGTATTCACGTTCTTGTTATGTGACATTTCAAGTAATCGTTTTATTTATACTATGAGATTGGACACATGTATTTTGGATAAGCCTAAAGATTGGAATGGATTATGTTGGAAATAAGATAGTATTGTTTAAGGATAGAACTTTTTTTTGATATTATTTCTAGAATGTTATAATAGTGTAGTTTTAGAAAAAGGGACAACCTGTAGGAGGGGCGACAACCCGTCGCGTCGGATAAGGTTGCGGGAATCGAACCCACAACTGAAGTGCGACAGGCCTTTATCACCCACCTCTGGCCTACAGGAAGTCCCTGGTTAGTAGAAACTTGTTTTATTTTATTAAGGGATGAAGTATAAGTCCATTTTTGGAATCATATATGATTAACCTCACCATAGATAGACTTACGTATAATTGATAACTTTTGCTAACCTTTTGTTTGAGACAGATGGAATGACCCATCATTCTATCGCATGATCTGATAACACTTCATGAATGACAAATTCAACTTCATTTCTTTAAGAGATGAAGTGGAAATTGTTCAAGGTACGAACAACGGTGAGATTGTACCAAAATAAACTAAGTATTTCTTCTAATTCATAAACATCAGGTAAATGATATTGAAAAACAAAAATGTTGTCCTAGTACCCTCATATTAAATTAATTAGATGGTACCTTAGATCATCACAAATTTATGGCTTTGTGATTGTTGTATTTTTCATAGCCATGTTCTCTACCACTCTATATCAGAACTTGATGGTTTGATTTCTCTTCCATATCCATATTTTCACCTATGTTCTCCTATGTGGAAACCCAGTGATGAGTTACTTTGGGTATCCATTATGTTTCTAATGTTACTTTTTTAAAATAATGTTTTAGTATTCCTTTTTAGGATTTGGGTTTCTATGAAATAAACTTTCAAGTAGTAAACCATTTATAACCTCGACGAATTTCAAGGGAGAAATTCATTTTAAGGGGGGTAGAATGTAACAACCTGAGATTTTATGAGAATTATTCTTTTTAATTTCACTGATATCTTGTGTTTTACGCTACACCAAAATCAGCTTATGCTATACGCAACACCGTATTAGCTTGCTGTATACACAACACTATTCTTGGCTCGTGTTACACACAATTTCAAGTTCATTTTGTAGAAATTATTCTACGTAACATTATGTATAGATTTTTTTAATGTATAAATGAAATAAGTTTTGATTATGTTATACGCAACAACAAAGGGAGATTTCACTACTTGCAACCTTGACTTGGCTTGCATTACACGCAATCATGACCTTCCTCGATAGCCTGTATAGTACCCAATACCGGGTTTCACCAAACAACGATATATTGTTACAATATTATTATAGACTAGTCGTTATGAATAGTATTAACTAAATTTTGAATTTTATAACATTATTATTCATCTTACACATTTTCTAGAACATGGTATGAGAACAAAATAAATTTTTCGGGTAAAATAAGTTTTTTTCAAAAAATGCAGTTTTGCCGCCTTTTAATGGCGCACCCACTTTAAATCTAGTTTTCGACATTTTTATAAGTTAAATTTGACAAAATAAAATTCTTACTTGGAATCAGGATATAAAAATTTGATTTGGATAAAATTTTCCTATTATTCTGATAACTTTCCTATTTTAATGAATAGTAAAAACACGCTATATTTTAATTAAAAACAACTTTTCTCATCGAAGTAATTTACATGGATAGATTATCTTTTTAATTGGTTTTAAAGTGTAATTAGAATATATTTTTACTATTTAATCCAATGTTGGTCATTGAAATTAATTTCACTTTAAATTTGGACATAAACAAGTATCGATCTTTTGATAGTTATTGTTTCTCAAAAACACATTATTTGTTTAGAAAACGGGAATTAATTTTAAAATTAATTAATTCCACTTCTATGTTTTGAATTTGAAAAAATAGACATAATTTTGGAATTCGGAATATCATATATATCTTAGGCATAATTTTTGGTATTTTCCTGAAAAACTTTAATTTTTGATGAATAGTGAAACCACTTAGTGGTAGTTAAAAAACTGACGCTTTCATTTAAATGAAATTTTACCGCTTATGTGAGTTGAATTTAAAAAATCAAACATACATGGTTGTTATTAAGAAGTAAAATTTGGTTCAATAAGATGAAAATAATTTTTGGTGAATTGTAACTTTTGACTTTTATTTACCACAATTAAAATTAAATAGGGTAATTCAATGTTAAAAGAATATTATAATAATTCAAAATTACCTTAAAACTTGTTTTAAGATTATTGGATGAGTACTGGATGACCATGGTCATCATTGGATCGATTTTGGGACCCCATTGAGCCACTTGGTTGTGATAATGACAATTTGGATTAATTAATTTAATGTAAAGACAAAATTGACATTAACAAAACTCTTTTAGTAATTAATTTTTATAAGGGGATATATAAATTGTATTTTTTACTATAAATATTCATTGTAAAGATAAAAATATTTCATACATGATGGTATTTTTTTTTATAATTTTTAGACATCAAATAAATTAAATTATTTATGACAAAATAATAATGTAGTATTTACCTCATTAATAAATGATTTAAATAAATAAGATTATAATGATTAAAATATTATCCAAAACATGTACAATTGTGATTGGATGATTTTATTTTGACAATGAGTCATCTTATCTTCTTCTTTAATGATTTTTGGACCTTTTGAAACCGAAGATAAGTTTATAATAAAATAATATTTTCACACTTTCCAAAGGTGCCCCTCTCCTCCCCTATAAAAGGGAACCTCCTCCCTCTCCTCTTTACATAACATTGAGCCTTCATGTTTGGCTAACCCCTGTCCATTTCTCTTCTCCACTTCCCTAGAAAAAATCTGGAGGTTTTGGTCTTCTCAAAATACCAACTCTAGTGCCTTAAGAGGAAGCTTAAAAGAGGTGTGTCGAAGAAGAGGTAATCTATTCTACCGATTCTTCCAAGTTTCTTTATTCTTCAACTTATTATTCTTTATTTGTTTAATTATAAAGTAATAACATCAGTATAACTCATATACTGATATGTTTTTATAAATATGAAACAACCCCATTTCACCTTCTATCCATCCTACAGAAAACGAAATCACCACGCATGCGTATTTACAGAATACCGTCTCCACGCCGTGGTGTAATCCGTTTTTCCACCACCACCTTACTTGGATGGGTATAATGGTGTAAAAAATAACTATATGTGGATATTATAAAATCATACTGATTCTGAGATATTATATCATCCACTCCAATTCCATTCAATAATTATGAGAATGATATCATCGCTCGTGCGTACGTACGGATTACCATCTCCACGACGTGATGAGATTAAATATACATGTTAACCATTCAAGAATGATTATAAAGTATATATAATGAATATTAATGGTATATATAAAGTAATAATGCTACTATATTTATGTATATGTTATTTACTTACTTCCATTCATGTCAATAAGGAAAGGAAACCAACGTTCATGCGTACGTACGGCCTACTATCTCCATGAACGGTGTGTTTCATTTCATTTATCTATCTATTATATATATATACTGAATATATATGATATATAAATCATGGTTTACATTCTAGAAGTTATTAAATCATGATATAATTAATAATAATATCAAGAACAACAAGTCCAAACAGGTATGATAAATGAAACGATTTTACCGAAAATGCTACTTTAACATGGAATTTACAAAAGAATGGGTAATATAAAGTCATAAGTGAACAATATATAATATCATAACAATGAATATGATTCTGTAATAAGTCAATGAAATTATTTAAATCATTATACAGGAGTTTCAGATACATACGAAGCATATCAGACATAAGGTAATGGATAATTTTGCAAATCTCATTTTTTTCTGAGATTGCTTATACGTAAGTATTTATTGGGGTTGTTATTATCATCCATGTCTATGTTTTCTAAAAATATTTTCATGTATGTTTAATGTCCTTTTTACCCATTTTTACTTTTACCACATGTTATGGAAGGAAATATTTCTTTTGTTTACCATACGAGGAACTTTTTGACTTTTCTGACAAAAGTACGAGGAGAATGTTTTTTTTAAACTTCTACGGCATGAACGGATTTTTAAGGTTTAATATCGCCTAAATTTCAAAAATCTTCCTATAGAAGTCTTCATGGTTATTTTCAATAAAGTCCTTTTCTTTTAAAATTGTGTGTCATTTTGTGAAAATAAAATAATTTTTAAGGAGAAAAGATATTTTCCTCAAGAATTCATTTCAAGTGTTTTATCAAAACTATTATCCATCTAAGATGACATTATTTAGCATGTTTATGTTTCAAGTATAATGTATCTATTATTTACATGGTTTGATTCTTCTTATGATGAAATGATGTCCATTTGTTTTATATGGATTATGTTATGATGGGATGATGTTAAGGAAACCCATTTTATTCTTTGGGTTATGATGAATGATTTATGTTTATTTTGTGGAACAAGTAAGAATGATTTTAATATGAGATGGGTGGGACCAATATATCCCTACAATGCATTGGGTAAAGATTTATATCTCATGAGATAGACATGGATGGAATGGTATGTTAATCCGGTTCAGTGATACAGGACTGGAACGAGGAGTGAACTAGATTCAGAAAGGGACTTTGTCCTCTAAGATGGTCTTGGAAGCAATGCCTTGGCTACTATGGAAATCATATCAAGTGATTAATGGTTTGAAAAAATTACATGTTTTATTACCATGATATTTTATCATGATTAATGTTTCTTTATGATCTATGCCTTACGTACTGCTATGTTTTATGTCATTGCTCAAGATTTTGATGTTTAAACATTATGTTCATGTTTTTTAAGTTCAAAAGTATATGATTTGTTTTATTTTCTCCATGCTTACCATTACTGAGAATTTGAGCTCACCCTTTATATGTTTTCTTTTCCCCAGGATTTAAAGAAAGGTTTTAGGTAAGAAAACAAAAAGGGGAAGATCTTTATGGGAGATGTTGAAGATCTTTCACCATGATTAGAAGATTATGTTCCAAGTTTCCAAAGACACTAAACTATTACGGTCCTTTGGTGTCTATTTTTGTTATGTATTAAGTATTCCACAAAAGTAATGTAATGTCCAGGTAAGTCAGGATATGGGTCTCTACACTGATTATTTTAGTTTTGTCTATTGATTTTGTGTGGAATCACGCCTCTGAGAAGATGCTTGAATTGGTCAGAGGAGGGAGATACTGGTGCAATACAATAGGTGAATCCTATGGTTGACCCGAATCTTGTTGAGATAGTGGTGTGTGATTTACAAGATTTGGTATAGGCACCTATACCCATTCTTGTTCTTGATCTGACAGTAGAACCTCAAAGGGATGAATCTAGAGATCATACTCAAGAGTTTCTTCATATGAAACCACCAGATTTTCATTTTTTGAGTGTTCCTTAAGAGGGTTAGGATTGATTGAAAAATATTGAACTAGTTTTTATGCATTGGAAATTATATAAGCTATTAAGGTGAAATGTCCTACCTTTAATATTGAGACACTACTACATATTTTCCTTTTATGAGTGCTTGAAAATGCTTTTTACAGTGCTAGAAAAGATCTGTTAATCTCAATGAAGATATGGGGGGGGGGTCTCCTTGAACAATGCTAAAAAATCACTAATAAAGGGTGTCCTTTATCTTTTCTAATTTGGTGTATATAAAAGACATTTTTATTAGTGCTATTTTTTTCACTGATAGAATACCACTTTATTAACACTTTAATTAGCGCTGATAAATGGTGCCTTTTTCAGTGCTCAAAATAGCAATGATAAATGACTAGCTTCCTGTGATGTGCAATTTATATAACAGATCCCCCACTAGACACACCTACACAGGACACACACACCACCTACACAAAGAAGCACCTACACAATGCACACAAGAACAAAGTAGTTCACACAAGGGGTTGGAAAACAATGATATATACATTTCAAACAATGTTATATATAATTAAATTTACAATTTTAAAACAAACAGTTAAAAACATTAATGTTTCATCCTTTGAAATATGTGACCACCTCTCAAATATGTCCACTCCTGGTATTAGTTGCTAGATGAATCATCCCAATTCATGAAAAAGGCTCCACCTATATAATAAAACAAATTTATGTTAGTAATACTATAAAGAATAAATTGCACATTAATATGATAGAATACATTAATAAAATGTAAATTTAAAAAAAGACACATTTGGATTTATACAGGTCACATAATCTATCATATTTAGGTGGGGTTAATTCATACACATCATGAATGAGTTATGGATCATTGTCTGAAAATATCAAAATAATCCGAATGGGTTTGCTTGGTTTTGAGTATGTCCCTTGTTTTTTTTACTAAAATTAGTATCAAATTTAAATGACATACTTGGATTTATATTATTAAAATAGTTCTTTAAATTGATTTGTGGTTGATTAATTCACATAAAAAATGACTCATAGATCATTGTTCTAAAGTATCAAAAAATTCTGAATGGGTTTTCTTGGTTTTCAGTATGACAGTTGTGTTTTTTTACTAAAATATCATTTCAAAACGGAAACAACCATTTTGATTTATACCGGTCACATCATCTGTCGGTTTGAGGTGAGGCTGATTCATACACATCAAAAAGGGCTTATGAATAACAATCCTAAATTATGAAGATAATCAGAGGGTGTTTTATTTTTTTTCAACGAGTCAAACGTTTTCAGATAAAATGTCAATTTTAAACTGATAACATACACTTTTAGTCATATTAGTCACCCCATGCAGCATATTGAGGTGAGGTTCATTTTTACACATCACAAATGACTCATGGATCATTTTATTAATGTATGAAAACAATCCAAATGCCTTTTCTCAGTTTTTAGTATGTCACTTGTTGTTTTTTACTTAAAGTAATGTTAATTTTAAATAAAAAAAATTCAATTTATACCGATCACATCGTTCTTCGGATTGAGGTGTGGTTGATTATTAAACTTCATAAATGACTAAGGTATTGTTGTTATAAGGTATCAAAAAAATCCAAATGAGTTTGATCAGTTTTCATTATGTCAGTTGTGTTTTTTTACTAAAATATCATTTCAAACTGGAAACATGCTTTTTGAGTCATACCGGCCACATCGTGAATCAATTTGATTTGATACTCCTTCATACACGTCAGAAAGGAATTAATAATAATTTTCCAAAATTAAGATGACAATCATAATGCGTCTTCTTGGTTTTTAGTGAGTGATACCTTTTGAACTAAAATGTAAATTTTAAACTAATAACAGACACTTTTAGTCATACCAGTCACACCGTGTGTCGGATTGAGGTGATGTTTATTCTTACATGTCAAAAATGACTCATTTATAATTTTAGTAAAGTATCAAAACATTCTGAATTCGTTTTCATGGTTTTTAGTATCTTAGTTTTTCTTTTTTACTTTAATTATTGTCAATTTTAAATAAAAATACACATTTAGATTTATAATAGTCTAATTGTTCATTGTATTGAGATGGGGTTTATTTATAAACATAAAAAATGACTCATAGATCATTTTTCTAAATTATCAAAATAATTTGAAAGGGTTTTCTCAGTTTTCAGTATTCTAGTTGTGTTTTTTTACTAAAATTAATGTCAATTTTAAATAAAAAGAGATACTTTGAGTGATACCAATCCCACCATTCATTATATTGATGTGAATTTGATTCCAACACGTCAAATATTACTTATAGATTGTTTTATTAAAGTATCAAAATAATCTGAATGCATTTTCTTAGTTTTTAGTGTGTCAGTTGTGCTTTTTTACTAAAATATCATTTCAAACTGGAAACACACATTTTGAGTCGTACTGGTCGTGTCGTGTGTCGGTTCGACATGATATTGCTTTATACACATCACAAAAAACTTATGGATAATTTTCCTAAATTATAAAGACAATCATAGTGAGTTTTCTTTGTTTTTAGTGAGTGACATTTTTTGAGCTAAAATGTCAATTTTAAACGATAATAGACAATTTTAGTCATATCGGTAACACCATTCGTCAGATTGAGGTGATATTGATTCCTATATGTCACAAATGACTAATTGATCATTTTCCTAAAGTATTAAAAAAAATCAGAATGAGTTTTATCAGTTTTCTGTATGTCACTTGTTTCTTTTTTTGCAAAATTTATTATTAATTTATTTTAAAAATACGCGGTAAAAGTTATAATGGTCACACAATGTGTTGGATTTAGGTTTACTTGATTCCTACACATCAAAAATGACATATGTATTGTTTTTATAAAGTATCAAAATAATCCTAATGTGGATATAAAATAGGTGGGTTTAAGGTGCTTTTGGTAAATCGTTTTGATCAGTTGGTTGATCCTTGAGATGGTTTTGCGTGGTTATTTATTTTCACCCCCTTTTATGTGTCTGTCTATAATAACATTCACCAATTCAGACCTTTTCTTATTAAATTTTAAATGTTTATCTTGAAAAAAATGGAAATGTATACCTCCTTGTTGATATATTTTTTACAAGTTGTGACTGCCATGCTATGAATTTTCTAGGACCTTGTTCAACATTATGAATATATTAATTATCAATTAGAATTGGAAGATCAATTCTTGGATCATGGGCTACGTTAATCGTCACTTTTACATGACCTGTTATAAGTGATATGTTGTGTAACACGCTGTTTTGGATATTGAACACCATATCCCTTGATACTAGGTGATGGGTGGGTGTTGATAGATGTAAGTCACAATCATTTTCACTCTACAATATCAGTATAGGAAAGGTATCAGTGTCTATATTATTCAAAATTCATAGAAAAACTATTAGAATATTGATTACCTCATCTAAGACAAGTTTTTGAGGGGAATGGCATGCCTCAAAGCTAGTGGGGGTGGGGCGAGATCTTCACACACTGGTTGTTCTGGAGTTGTTTCTTCTATCCCCCCTACATCATATTTTCTATGAAATCTCCCTAAAATTTCTTATCTTATTTAAAGATAGCTATTATTTCTCTCATTATTTTTATTTTTTCAATTTGATTAGTCTATTTTTTTTTCTCAAAAAATGTTTGGGGTGTCACCCCAAAAACCACACCTCTAACACGACCATACTTTTTTAGATGATTTTGGCCATTAAAAGTATGTCCGCATCCAGTTTGGGTGTTGCTGATTCCTATGACTATGTCAGATAGAGAATATAGGAAAATAACTAATCATTGTTATGTAATATAGATTTTAAGAAAAACAAATATTTATTATGTCATACTTATATATGTTTCCCACAATTTTTGTGGGTTTTCATCTATTAGTATCCCATCTTTATTTACATGAACATCCTTCCATAGAACACGGCATGATATGGAAGTGAAATTGGATTTGGATTTATCAATATGCATGTAAATAGAAGAACATAGTTATGGTGTTGTTTTATGTCACATAAAAGTATTTTGATAGATTTAAAATACATACCAATTTTTTTTCAAGTGAAATGTACCCCATTATTGCCTTACGGTAGGGGTACACTAGTTTTGCTACTCATTCCTTATTTTTAGCCCTCATTTTCTATTTCATAAACCAAATGCTATCAATCAAAGTGTTGAATACATGTATCATTAAACAGTATATTACCAAACACAATGTACCTGAAAATATTACTCCTCACGGTGTCTAGTAAATTCATTCCATGCTCCTTGGGTTATCAAGTGTCCATAAATAGGAGGTGGGTGTGGGTTTATTTACCTTAATCATCTTTTAGATAAAATTTCATTAAAATTGTGTTAAATCCTCTTTAAATTCTTCCAGAAACCCTTAATAGATAGTCTTTATGCGAGTCATCCACTATAAATGCACTCTACAAAGGATGATGAAGAGTAATTCAATGTTTCATTATTTTTTTTATTAAATTAAAGAAATTATATATCATAATGTTACCATAATATCTCCCCACATCAGTGTCTTAAGCCCATTGACAACAAGGTGCCATGACTATACATCAATCGACACGTGTTGTCGAGTGACGATTCCAATGTAACTACTGAACATGGCCTTGTTGGGGTTAGCATGTTGGCCACAGTTATTCCATCTGACCATATATTTGATGCCTTTCACTTTTGCCTTAAGTATTTTTCTAACACCGTCAAACTATGACACTACTATTTTTTCTATGCCTTCAGTGTTTCGGTGCCTTATATTTCCTCAGTTTCAACGTCATCAATATGTTCATTTGGAGAACTAGAATCAGCATGTCTAGATGGTGGTTGTACCTCTGTATTAGGAGAAACAACAACAACAAGTTGATAAACCTGTTGGTACACTACGTTGTGAGCAGTGTCAGGTTGAGAGACCTATTGTGCTTCGAGATTGGGAGCATCATCACACGCAGAAGCCATTATCTATATAAGTAGTTCAAAATTTAATTTATATTACATAAAATCAGTATAAAACAAATAATAACATAAGGCAACACAATGTATATTACCAAAAAATATAACCTGATTATTGGACTCTTTTTTTAAAGTGTGAAGGGATTTGAACCCTCTATCGACTATCCAAATACAATCATTGTGGTATCCTATGACATAAACAATTCCATCTATATTGGGACTGCTGTGGAATAATTGTGATGTCCCAATTAAAGGGTTATCCTCCATTGAATTTTCATCTGACCCTTCAGTGGTTTTAGTGGATAACAGAACAGTTGACCAGTTTCAGTTTGTGGGATCTGAAACATAAAATACCTATATTGCCTGTGATGCCATTATAAATGGTTCATCTTTATACCCTTCCTTACTAATATCAACTTTCATGAATCCCAAATCATCTATTTTAAAATCACCCCGGTTATCAACCCACTTTCATGAAAAAATCGGCACTTGGAAGTTTGTATAATCCAACTCCCATATTTGTTTGATGATTCCAAAGTTTAATATATTCACATAAATTGGATTTCTATCCTTAGCACCAGAAACATGCATCACTATATACATAAGTGTAACTACACTATTCTGTATGGTACTTTCTTCAACATGTTCATTAGTATAGAATGTATAACCATCAATTACATAAGAATTATAAGATAATACATACACACTTGGTCCTCCAGCTAGCCATCAAATCATTCTGAAATTGAGTCTGGATTTTCATCTGACTCCTTAAATATATAGTCCTAAAACCATCCTATGAACTATAAATAATGTATATTTGACATCCACTTTTCATCCCTTGATGGATTCAAATGCCTAATAATTTATTTGTGGGTTTCGATATATGGGTCAACCTCCAAACTACTATTCAAAACATAAAGGTGGGCCTAATCTCGATCTGTAATATTGATTGTGACAACCTCTCTTCCAGAAATTCCTTCACCCCCAAGCTTCCTAGTGTGACTAGATTTTCTTAGACCAATTCTTTCCATACCGGATAGGTATTTGGTACAGAATTCAATGACTTACTCAACAATATACCTCTCCACAGTACAACCCTATGGTTGACATTGATTTCTGACATAGCCTTTCAAAATATTCATACAACGTTCAATGGGGCACATCCATCTATACCGTACAGGAAAAAAAATTGAATCTCTCTCACCAAGTGAACCATCATATGAAAGAATGTCAGAGGGAATTATATTTCCAATTCACATAATATGAAGGCAATTTATCTTTCCATACTTAGTAATTTCACTAGGTCTATAACATTGCTGCATTTAATCATGTGATTTCAGACCCTTTAACTTTAAATAGGTAATTGAAATGATGTTATTGATATTTTATGAATACCCCTATATAACCTTTATGTCATTAAAGATGTTTCAAATCTAATATCTCTCCTACCAGGAAAGAGTGTAAGCAGTTGTAAGAAGAAAAGTTCATTTTTCCGCCTTCACTTGTGCCAACTCTTCTCGTATTCCCATGTCATCCTTGTCCAACGTAGACTTAATTCCATAATATTTTTGATAGGTTCACTTAGAAATGTGCCAATGACACAGTCACATACATTTTTTTTCAACATTCATAACATCAAGAAAGTTTCTGACGTATTGAAAATTCTAGTATGGTAATTAAAAAAAGATATCTTCTTCCAACTGGTTTTTTTATGGTTTCTAGAAAATGGTTTACCAAAAGTTATGTATACATATTTTACTTTCTCAAATAGTTGACCACTAGTTAGTGGAGACAGTGTTGTACATTCTTCTAAACTTCTATCGAATGATGTCATCCAAGAATGGTACTTATGTCATTGGGGTAGAGATATGTGATGTCCTAGAAACATGGGTTTCGATGAATATTTCAACCTAACTGACTGTGTACCTTATTTATAGATGGGACACCCATGAATTACTTCAATTCTATATCCTGAAAAATTCCCATAAGCAGAAAATCCATTTATCATCTTGTACAACATGGATCTCAACATTAAATCTTTATTTCTATAAACATCATACAACGTAACACCTGAATCCCAAAATAATTTCAAATCCTTTATCGTTGGATCCAAATTAACATCAATATAATCACCTGGTTTTTTCGGTCCTGATAAAAACATAAATATCATGATGGGTTTTCATTTCATTCATAACCACGATGGAAAGTTATAATTTACCAGCATTACCAGACGTGTATTGTGAGTGCTACTTTGAAAACTGAAAGGATTTACTCTATCTGTTGATAACACCAGACAAAGGTTTCTCATCTTGTTTCCAAAATCAAGATACTCTTGATCGATTCTCTTCCACTAGGGAGAGTTTATTGGGTGATGTAGTTTACCATCTTTAATATTTATTTCTGTGTGCCACGTCAATTTTTATATGGTCTCCTCACTTCCATAGAGGAGCCTAAACCTTGGAATGATTGGAAAGTACCATACAACTTTTTTAGGAACCGATTCATTTTTCTTGTATCAAGAACAACCACACTTTGGTCATTCTATAAGTTATTTTTAGTCCTTGAGAAACAATATACATTCATTCATGAAAGCGTGTATTTATTCAGAGATCATACCAATTGAATGTAGAATTCATTTGGTGTTGTATGTTCGGCTCTAGAGATCATTATCTTCTGGGATCATGTCATTCCAGAGAGAAATTAATTCTGTAAAACTGGCATCACTCCATCCGTTGTCTTTTTTCAAATTATATATCTTCTCTATAGCTGGAAATGCTGTATATTTATTGCATCCACCATATAAAGGCGTCTTTTCACAACTCCTTAACTGATCACACAATTTTGCTCAATCACTAAGTTCATCTTCAACTGTCCAAATCATTTCCTCAATACGATCTTCATCATCATTCACATCTTTAATCACCTCCTTGATACTATATTCTTCATTCCCCCCACTTGTAATCATATTATATGATCTACACAATGCACTGTTATCCCAACCATTAGCTACATTCTCTTTTCCCCCATGTTTATTCTAATATTTATAACTTCAATCTATTCCATGAAAGATCAAGTTTTCTTTAAACTCATATGGACTAGTTTTTCTTGAATAACAACAACATAAACATTGAAAAAGGATTTTAGAAGGGTCATATGCATGATCTTTTGAAAACTTGATGAACCCTTTCACTCCATCCTCATACTCTTTTGTCAAATGATTAGAATCCATATTATATTTATTCATAGCCATCCTATTTTATTTTGTGATACTAATTTTTTTAAAAATAAATAGGCAAAATATTTATATAAAAATTAACCAAGGCTAAAAAAAGTTATAGACTTTAAGTCTTATTTGAAAAATATTCATAAAATGACACATAAAATCCCATTTAAAAGCCAACCATTTACAAAAATTCCTCTTTAAAACAACACACCCTTTTTAAAATAAACCAATCAATTTAAAACACTCTTTCTCAAAACCGCAATTCATTTTTTATAAAGCTTTCCAGGAAACTTCATGACCAAATAATCTTAATCATTTAAAATGAGTGAAAAACCTCTATATTTTACAAATTTTGATTTAAATCTTTACACACCCCTTGTTAAAATGAAACCAGCATTACATACGATTTCAAAACATTCACGTCCCTTTATGAAATCTAACTAGGTGAGTTGTGAAACACTTCGCATGCAACATACGTCCATGAAAAGTGTTTAAATCATTTTTAAAGTTATTTAAAACAAAAAAAATGTATATTGAACACATTTTCAAATTTTTTTTAGTTTATTCGAATAACACCTCATTGAAAGCACCACTATATCCAAATCTAGGAAATGATTTGGAAAGTTTATCTTATGGGTTCTTTATTATCTAGACCCATAAGAATCCACATGACCATCATGGATTGAAACTGTTCAAATCCTGACTCCTGATACATCACAATACAATCCATACTTATTACCCAACTCATTTATGGTTAAGATTGGTGTTTTCATCAGTCTCGTATTAATATTTTAGAAGGATCACTTAGGAACATCTAAATACTCATATTGAGCTACACAACTTAGGTCGGGTCTCATATAATGCCATGTCTATTTCAATGGTATTATCATAGATGGAAATTTGAGGTCAGTAGTTCATCCCTATCTCATATAATTCAAATCTCATCTAAGAATCCTCCGCCATCTCACATAGAGTCTTATTTACTACCATGCCATATTCAGAACATCAATGTAGGGAGTATAACTAGACTATGAAAATTCAAGCATTGTTATAAATGGTAGTTATTAAGAACCAGCTCAAGATCAATCACCCGATTCTTAAAAAAAATCAGAACTCATTCTTACTAAAGTATCCTAAAATGAAAATTAAATGGGAATAAAAACCCAAATAACTCCAACATCAACAGTAGCGAACCTCGATAACTCACCACGTCCCATCATCCAACCATGGACCAATCAGAGCATCAAGAACAAAACAAAATAGGGAACTAAAAAAGTAGATATAAGAGGGTCATACACTCCCATCCACCAGTTCATATGTAGGGTGTGAGATTAAAATTATTTTTATTACATCATAAAGAATTCTATTTGAATACCTTCATAAAATAGTTAATAAATTGCTAGTTTTAACATAAATTATAAAATATATTTTCACATGAACTATAGAACAAGTGTAAAAACAATAAACATAAATATTTTCAAACAACCACAATTTTTATAATATTAAAAAAAGGGTGACTAAACTTTTGAAACAAAAATATCAAAAAATGGAAATAGGCTCTTTAAAACCATATAAGACATGTCAAATCACAGTTTACCCATTTTTTAGAAATTGTTTAGAAAAAATATTCTTCATAAATAACCACAATGAAAATACATTTTCTTAAAACTCATTTAACAAATAACGAATTTCTTTCATTTTTAAATAAAACTTTTTAACCATTTAAATCAACCTATTTGAAAGTAAGAAAATACACACTCGAAGTGAAACAATGATCATATATAGGAACTAAGAAAACAAGGAAACATAATCCAAAAAACAACCAAATGATGGTACATATAATAAAAAAAACTAGTGGAATACAATCTAGACAAGAAAATAAATCATCTAAAGTGTCCTAAGAATGATGTAACCGTTATGTGAAAATTCCTAAGACTCATGTATTTGGATCCTGAACTGGAGATAAGGAAACTAGGTCAATACTATTTAACTTGTCATATACAAGTAGTCCTATATAACTCACTATGATCTATCATGATTAGAGGATAAAAATAAACACCAGTTCCTTCCTGTACATTCTAGGGGAACTGAAACATCCCCAAAACTCACTCAATCAAACTGGGTCCTTACTCCAGGATTGCACCCCACACTAGGGATTTAACTTATATGGATCCCTACCAGTCTCCTCAGACGCCAATGACATTTCAATAGTGTAAGTGAGAAACCAATGAAATAATATATCATCACATAAATATAATTTCAATAATTTGAAATTTAACCTCACCCCACTTCCTACACCCTCTCAAGAAACAACCCCTTTCACATAATTTTATAAGCTTCACAATAAGCATAAGGATATAAAGAATCCACCATGGGGTCACAAGCCACAACATGAAAAATAAATGCATAGAGCTCAGTTGAGGGTCTCCCATATTTACAAAATAAATTACTTTAAATTAACACCTATGATTTTACAAATGTGCTCGAGAAGCCAATCCATTTTCATCACATTTGAGAACAACATTTCAAATTTCATCCAAAAACTATTTATCAAAATTCACTAGAAATACCATTTGGAAACCCAAAAATTTTCTATAAATATAATTTTAAAATAATAAAACCTTTTATTTTTGAAGGAAATATATACTAATAACTCTTTTATGAAAATTAAATATCCTTTTGAAAACATCATAATCCACCGTGAGAGTTAGGGGTCTCAAAACCATTTAAATAGGTTGAAGGTCAATTCCATTTGTTTTAAATACACGACTTTAAAATATCTCATATTCAATTTAAAGAAAAAAAATTATTACCAAACTTTCAAAATATTCAAATTCCTTTAAAAATTACACTCTGGCCTTTTACAAAACACATGGAATGTGACATACGTCTATTCAAAGCCATTAAACCGTTTTCAAGCCAATTGAAACCCCAAAAATTCATGACATAGGATTATAATTTTATAATAAATCATTTAAAAACATCTAGGAAATTTATAACATGTATTAGAAGGGAGTTCCTAATAAACACCTAACTCACTCAAGAAAAATCGATGCTAAAATTCTTCAACATTAATGGAGAACACATAAATTTGTCAAGTGACATACTAGTCAACTGCTAACAAAAAAATACACATCATTAAAAATCAATTACACTATTCTCTATTGGAATCACACTTCAAATGCATAACCAAGTCACACAAAATCAATGAAAAAATATGAAGAGAAACACCAACCAACATTCAATTCATTTAATTTTCAAACAAGGACCACCAACGACCATGATTTTCAGGGGGCGTTTGGCCCGTACAATTCACAACATACCATCAATATCAAACTATAATTACATGCGAACAAGATGAAATGAATGAAAAATATGAGAAAACTAACTGGCAGAGGTGAAGCGCACAGTAGAGGAGAGGCACACGTCGGAGGTGTGGTGCACGAAGGAGGTGTGGTGCATGGAGGAGAGGCACATGACGACTGGTACACACATGGTGGAGGTGTGTCGTGCGATCGAGGAGAGGTGCACAATGGTCTCATTCATGACGGAGGAGAGTCGTAAAATGGAGGTGTGGTTCACGGTAGAGGAGAGGCGGCGGGAGGGGGGGAGGAGGAGGAGAAGGAGGAGTCGCAACGTAGGAGTCAGCTTCTGCGAGAGCTTGAGTGGTGTGAGAATGAAGGAGACTTTTTGGTTTTTTTATAAAACTCGGTATACCTTTTATGAATGCTAGCTAAAAATCGATGATAAAGGTCTATCTTATCGGTGCTAAAATAAAAAGCGCAAATAAAACATACCTTTATTAGCGCTAAAAAAGTGCTGATAAATATATTATGTTGATAATTTATTTATATTAATATATATATTTATAAAATTATATATATGATATATATATATAATTATAACTATAAATTAATATATATATATATTTATATTTATAAAATAATAATTTAAATAATTATAAAATATAAGTATTATACTTATTATATTTATAATCTTAGAATATATATAATAAATAAATAAATTATATATATTTATTAGATTATAGATATATACAACTATATTTATTCTAATTTTATAATTATTTATTTGAATTTATATTTATTTATAATTATAGGAATATATATTTATTTATAATTATAATTATAAATGAATATATATTTATTTATTTAAATAATTAGAAAATTATAACAAACTAAAATTTCAAATTTTTATAATTTTATTAATATATATATTTAATATATTTATTATAAATGTATAATTATTTAAATATATCTGTATTTATTTATAACTTTAAATATGAATATTTTTATTTATTTATAAATATTTCTATATATTTATAAATATATTTATTTAATTATATACAACATTATATATGAAAATAATAAATATAATTTTTATAAATTAATAATTATTTAAATAAATATATATTTATTTATATTTATAACTCATAAATAATTAATTATTTATTTTTAATTAAAAATTATAATTAATAAATATTTATTTATAGTTGTAATTATAAATATATATATATTTATAATTATAAAATTATAAAAAATATATTTATTATTTTATAAATATATATATATTTACTTATTTTAATTTTTTAATTATTTAAATATATCTACATTTATTTAGAATTATACTTATAACTATTTTCATTGATTTATAAATATTTTTATATAAATATATACATATATTTGTTTTATTTATTATAAATTTTTAATTATTTAAATATATCTATATTCATTTAGGAATTATAATTATAAATATTTGTTTTTTATTTATAAATATTTGTATATATTTATAAATATATTTATTTAATTATATTATAACTTTATAAGTATTTTCGAGAACATAATAGTATATCTGGGTAACATGAATTAATCATATACCTAGTAAATATAGATAATAAAAAATGAGTCATCAATGGACAACATGAATAATAAGAAAGGGTGTAAGGTATAAATGAGCATTATGATACATAACATATACACGCATGATCAATATATTTATTGAACAAATTCATTGGAAACACATATATTTAATAATTAATATAAATATATATATATTTAAAAAGGTATTTATATATATCAATTATAAATAATATAAATATATTAAATATAAAAAATATAAAAATATAATGAATCAAATAAATACAATAATCAAATAAATCTAATAAATCTAAAAAATCTAATTAATTAATCGAATAAATATAATAAATATAAATCTGAAAAACTATAATAAATCCAATAAATCTAATAAATCTAATAAATTTAATTAATCTAATAAATCTAATAAATCTAATAATTATATTTATTATTTAATAAAATTTATTATAATCTTATAATTATATATATATATATATAATTATAATATTAGAAATAATTTTTCTAAAACATTATATATATATATATATATATTAATTTTTAAAATATATATATTAATTATAAACTAGCGTTTTTAGTTCATGTATCCAAATAAACATTATTCTTTAATATAAATTATTAACAAAAATTATCAGTGCTAAATATAGCGCTGAAAAATGAATCTTTTATCAATGCTATGAAAAACTCTGATAAAGGAGTTCCCCTTTATCAACACTGTTAAAGGATACATGTATCAACACTTTTATCTAGAAATGATATAGGCTCCCCCTTTATTAGTGCTTTCTACTTAGCGCTGATAAAACAAAGCACTTCCCTTACCCTATTTTGTGGTGGTGAGAGACCTAATAGGAGATGGTGGGATTCAATGGGGATGAAGAAGAAATATGAGCCATGGGAATAAAAATAATTTAGATTTATTTTCACTGATTAGTTCTATCCATAGTGTATGGTCTTGGTGAAGCCCATTGAGTTTTTCAACCCTCAGTAGGATGGAAGGGTCGTGACACAGTATGTGAACCATTTTTTTTGAGATTTTTCAGTTTTCTCCTGAGGCTGATCCAATTAGAAGATGAGGAATCAAGGTTTTGAGATGGGTTTTTGAAAAAATATGTAATTCTAGGTTTTCTTACTGAATATCATTTCTTATGATGATGTGATGGATAAAATGTTGATGGTTAAGCTTGATCTGGATGGTAATTCATCATTAAAAGGAGTTCCTTTTTCTCCCAATGATATATATGTGTGTTCATTTATAGGAAATAGAAATCATGATGAGTCTCATGGTGGTTCTATACATCAGGCATCATCCATACCTCCTATATTTATAGTAAGAGGCCCTTTTAGTTTCTTACAATGTGGAAAGGTTGGGCATTTGAGATTGGTTTTCAATGAGTCGCCCAAGATTTGTAGTCCATGTGGTCGCTCAAAGTTCCTATAGAATTTCTTTGATTTATTTTCTACTCTACAGAGTGGAACATGCTCATCAGTGATAAAAAGTAATGTGGTGAAATTAAATGATTAAAGAACTAATGGATTCTATCCATATGCATCTTAAAGGAAGTTTTTTCATGAAATTGAAGAGTCTGTAGGGGGTGTTGATGCAGGTCCAATGACTATGAGTGATATCATCACTATTTCTTCAAATTTAGTGACTGATTTATTTGATACTTGTGTATCCCACTCAATTATATCAAATTGAGATATGAATTTTCAAAATTATCCTATAAATATTCTATATTATGTGATGGATATTACTATGCCCCTTAGAATAAATAGAGAGCAGTGTCTTCAGTGTCCCACTTGTGTTTTCTCTTCATCAGAGATTGATCTCATATTGAGTTTTCTAGTTCTCAACATGGAACCACTTGAAATCATTTTTAGGATGTATTGTATAATGAATCATAAGGTCTTAATTGACTATTATATTTGAAAAGTCACCTTTTATATGCCTGATGGGGTGTTCCATGTCTTTCAGGGAGAATGGGACCCGATTTCTTGTTGAGATAGACCTTCTTTCCTGGATTTAGAAATCGTAATGTCAGTGTTTTCCTTGAAATTGGAGAATAAATCATGGATTGATGTTCTCACTCCTATTTTCAATGAGTTTCCTGATGTTTTTCCTTCTGATTTCTCTACCTTAACACCAAAAAGAGGGGTTGGATTTTCTATTAATTTGGTACCTGCTAATCATCCTGGGTATATTTTTTATTACCATATAGAACAAGCGGTGTTGAAAGAGTTGAAATATCTTTTGTATGAATTTATAGAGAAAAAGTTTATATAATTGTGTCTCTCACCTTGGGTATCTCATGTTATATTTGTGAATAAATCTACTGGGACACTTCACATATGTGTTCATTACTAGAAACTCAATTGAGTTACAATGAAGAATAAGTATCTGTTACCACAAATTAATGATTTGTTTAACCAGTTGAAAGGGGTGAAGTGTTTTTTGAATATTTATCTTTGATATGGTTATAAAAATCTAATAATAAAAGAGTATAACATTCCAAAAAACATTTAGAAGTTGGTTTGACCATTATGAGTATCATTTTATACCATTTGGTCAAACCAATACTCCTATAGTTTTTATGGATTTGATAAACACAATATTTCATTAGTACCTTGACTCGTTCATGGTGGTATTTTTGTATGACATCCTAGTTCACCCTCAAACCATGGAGGAACATGTGAATCATTCCAGAGTAGTTATAGAAACCTTGAGAAATCATCAATTTTGTGTGAATCTTTCAAAATGTATTTTTTGGGTTTTAGGAAGTGAATAACTTGGGGCATATGGTATTGAAGCATGGTATTTTAGTTTATCCTAATAAGGTGAAAGTTCTCATAACATGGGAGAAACCGTGTAATGCTTTCAAGATTTATAGAATCTTGGGTTTGACAAGATATTACCACATATTCATGAAATATTTCTCAAAGTCAGATTCTACGATCACCACTCTCACTCAGAAATGAGTGAAGTTCCTTTGGGATGAAAAATTTCATATTTATTTTGTTGAGATAAAACACATTTCAACTTCTTCACCAGTGTTGAATCATCCAGAGGCTAGGAAATGTTTTTTAATTTTATATGACCCATCATGTTTGGGTTTAGGTTATTCCCTTATATTGGGTGATCACATGGTATCTTATGTCTTCAGACATCTTATGACATATGAGAAGAATCATATTACCCATGATATCGAATTCTTAGCTACGATGCATGATATTAAGATTTGGAAACATTATTTTCAATGAAGGGTTTATCATTTATTTTTACCAAAAAATATTGAGTTATATATTCCCTCAAAAATATTTTAATTTTTGATAGAGGCATTGGGTAGAGTAATTAGTTTTTTTGATTTTGATATTTCCTATACCCCTATAAATGGGAATGTCATTACAGATTCCTTGAGTAGAAAATTACCAAACTGGGATATGAAGGAATAATTAGAAGTGTGTGATATGATGTCTCTCTTTTCTCATTTTAATTTTTTAGTTGAAGAGAATGAGTTTCAGGTTTATTTGGAGAGAATTTAGTTAATCTCCTCTTTAATTATGATAGTTCTTTAGGTGTAGTGTTTTTATGATGAATTCGATGGAATTAGGGACTCTCTTCATGGTCTGGAGACCATTATTGATTGGTTGTTTTCTTTATAGGGTATCCTATATTTTTAAAACCTATTTTTTGTATCGTTACCTGTGATAAAGGCCATGGTGGTGGACTTCCATGGTTTCTGGTGTGTTGTGTACCCTGGAACCAAAAAGATGTTCTATGATGTGTAGATATGATTCTTGTGTCCATGTATGAGATGATATGTCACCAACTTTATCTCTAATTTTTATACTTTACAAAAGGTACAAGAAAGTAAATAGAGACCTTCAAATTTTCTTTAGCTACATCCAGTACCAACTTGGAAGTGGGATGGTATTTCCATAAAATTTGTAGTTGGGTTTCCATGTACCCATCAAGGGAATAAAATTAAACAGTTTTTGGTCAAAAGTTTGACCAAATCATTTCACTTTATACCCTTTCGATATAGAACAAATTTTGAGGAATTAAGATACCTTTATAAGCAGGATATGATTACATTTCATGGAGTTCCATCTTCTATAGTCTTTGATAGGGGTTTCTATCACACTTCTATATTTTGAAGAGGTCTCTAAGAGGCCGTGGTATCCCAGGTTCATTTGAGCATGAAATATCATCCAGAGATAAATTTCTAGATAATGAGAGCTATATATTTTTTTGAGGACATTCTATGGGCCTGCATTATTGATTTGGTGGTGCTTTTGATGACCATATAAGACCAGTTGAGTTCTCTTATAACAACAGTTATTGGTCTACTATCAGGATGGATCCTTTTGAGGTCTTGTGTGGTGGGACTTCTGTATCTCCACTGTGTTGGTTGGAGATTGGTGAAAGTTTATTGGTAAGTTCGAGTTTGGTCCAAGATATGACCATGAGGATTAATTTTATTTTTTAGAGGATGATGATGAAATAGAGCTAATATAAAACATATTCTGATGGTAGTCAATGACCATTAGATTTTTTAGTTGGTGACCAGGTGTTCTTGAGAGTTTAACCTCAGTTGGGTCACTCACATCTTGGAAAATAAGGAAATATTGCACTGAGGTTTGTGGTTCCTTTTGAGATTTTTAGGATAGTGGGTAAGGTGGCCTACCTTTTGAAAATTACACCATATTTGACTTCGATTCATAGTGTGTTTCATGTTTCATTTATTTAAAAGTATTTTTTTTAACATTATCCTGTTATGTTCTAGGAGGATCTTGATATTGAGTCTAATTTATCCATGAGTGAGCATCCAGTTAGGATTCTTTGTTATGATACAAAGGTACTTCATGGGAAGATGATATATTTAGTATTTGTGCTATGGATGTATGGTTCTGATTCTAATGAGGCATGGGAGCATGAGACATTGGTGAGGGAGTTTTGAGCTCATATATTTGATAAGGAAACTTCATAATAGGATTTTTAGTGGAAAAAAGTTTTTATGGTGGGGATGTTTTAACACCCAATTACCTTATTTCTAGTAAATCTTCACTCTTTTTTTTATTTTTCATTTTTGGGTATGTTTCGAGCCTTTCACAGATGGAGAGATTTTTTTGTAAAATCATCTAAAGTTCGGGGATGTATGTTTGTGAGAGTTAATGGAGTTCAGGTACAAATCTGTCAGCAGGAGCTGCACCATGGTGTAAGTGATGTGGTGTGGAGAGTCCAAGATACATCATGGACTATAAGGATATTGTGTAGGGGTTATTGAGTTCAGATTTGACTATTAATTATTCTTTTAGATACATTATGGATCTATGGATGCTAGTTTTTAGAGCCACTACAAATTTTAGTATTGTTGCGCCATGGACGGATGGTTGCACTTAAAGCCCCAGTTGGTGAATTACAATGCTACTACCTATTTGGGTATATCTATAGCATGGTGTATATAATATTTCTTAGATTTAACCTAGGTTTAGAGGAAATGGTTGAGGTCTATATCATTTTTATTTGGGTACTGCTTATTCAGGGTGGCTGCATCGTGGTTTGAGGTGGCTGTGCTATGATCTAGCTATTTTTGGCCTTTTTGAGCTATATACATGGGGGGAATATGGTGTTGTTTTTGTTTTTACTAACTTAAATTCCCTAAGCCCTATTTTATTTTATTTTTTCCTTCCGCTCGACTCTCATTCAAAATTTTTTCTGTTGAAGGATCCCTATAGGTGTTTTAACTTCTCTGAACTCATTTCCCCTCACATTAAAGCCATAGTGGAAGCGTTTGATTCTTATTGTAAGTAATATATATTTATTTTGGTTTTCCATATTTTAAATTGTTTTCAAAATAGATATTCATGAATTCTGATGTTGATGATGGATCATATTCGTTTTTTGATGGGTTTTTATAGTGTTTCATCTTAATCTTCCATGCCTATGAATCTATATCGATATTCCCATTTTGGGTGTTTGATCGTTTGATCGTTGATTAAATTTTGGTGGTTCCATAATGTTTCTACCACATAATGGAAATATTATTTATTGATTTATTCAAAATGAATTAAAAACTTATTTTATGTGCTTTTAATCAATGTTTATTTTATGTATGATTTTAAAGGCACATGTTTGTGAAATAGAGCCCTGTTTTGGGTGATTTGAGAAGTGAAATTATTTTAGGAAAGATATATAGTGATGGAAATTTTTTGGTAATTTAATTTTACATGAATTGAGAAAAAATAAATTTAAAATAAATATGATTTGAAAAAGGAATGAATTTTATTAAATGCTATGATTTGGTTTTAAAATTAATAAGAATATTAAAAACTAAGGTTGGGAATTTGGAGTTTGATAGATGAATTGATTTGAAATAATTGATTTTACCATGTCTAATTGAGTATTTGAAATGAATCAGAATTATAATGAGTTTTTTGTGGTAATTAGTTTAGGAAAACTGGGATCTGACCCCCAATAACTGAATTTATAATGAAAACACTAACATAAACATAATTAAACATGATTTTCCCTAAAGCGGAGTTGAATTTCGATGGCCTGAGTCATGGGACATGTGCACAAATTGAGTTGAGATCACTGATGAGTAGTGTGAAGATCCTATTTCTAGAAACTAATGTACCAAATGGATTGATACATGGTTCCATGATATATTTTATTTTATTATTACATGAAATTTATTTATGGTACTATTTCATTCATGAATATTGATTTATATAGGTGTTTTATATAAAATATTCATTTAATTCTATTTAGAAATATATTCCATCTCTTATTATTTTTAAACCTTTATTTGTTGACATATATCCCGCCATGCGTTGTTTTATTTAAATTAAATGAATAATTGGTTTAATTGTTATAAAATTTATTGTGGAACACTCAGTGTTACTCTACTAGGATTTATAGCTCACACCTTACCTTAGCCTTTTGGTGTTTATAAATTTTATTATTCCAAGTCTATTAAAATGAAAAGTGACACTTACAGGTGGTGTATGTTCTTGATCATTGGGATTTGGAGTGATGGAGTTGATCAATGGATATGTGATCTAATTTTTGTGTGGGTCTATCTTTGAGATTTATCTTGGCAGATGTAGTGTCTTTTGATGATGTATAATTTGGGTATTGTTTTACCTATTTGTTCCTGGTACATTCTCTATATAGAGTGTTGAGCATACTAGCTTGTATTATTTATATTCAATTATGTTGTGTCACAAATCATTAAAAACTTTTTATTTAATTATTCTAGGTGATTATCACCATCCCATGGGGATCAGGAACACCCTTTGGTCAATGTCATTGCCAGCTCTTGTATCTAGGTACCGGGGTATCTAGGTTGGTTCATGATAACTTATAACTCCCTCATTTACCCTTACTAAGTATCTAATACCACACATTATTATGTTCCCTTTTCCTTAAGAAATAAATAATGGTTTTAAGTATGATATGTCTAAGGAGGGTTCTAGTTGTAAAGATCTTAGTGGGAGAATATGTAGACCTTTTATGAACCAGTTTTTTATGTATCTATGTTTCCAAATACACTAAACCATTATCATCCTGGTATGAATTTTAATAATATGTAATGAATATTCATTTAAGAAGATGTCATATTTATGTATGATGTTATTGGTTCTCCTCAGTTGGAATTAGGGTAATATTTCTATATTTTTGGAAACTAAGATGAGGAAGCTTCAGTGAAAACCCTTCGGACAAGCCTAAGTATATGATAAAATCCGAAGTTCTTGTAAATAAAGAGGTTTGGTTTTTCTAGAAAATACACAAATATACAGTTATTGAAAAATAAATATAGTTGTGGCATAAATTATCTTAGGGGTAATTACTCTGATTGGGATAGATTAGGTATTAACTCGATCATCCCTGGTTCACGATGAGTGGTCCTAAGACTGACCACCATGATAAACACTCTCTGGGGATATATTTGTGTTAATTTCAAATTTTCTTTACTAATTTTTATGAATTATTTGAATATATAGTGACTATGGATGATCTATTTTAATACTAAGTTGTTATAAATTGAAAATAAGGTTTCATGATTTAGACATCCTATGAATGATTTTTAATAATTATATAAGTTCTCACTATGATTGTTATTTCTCACACTATGTTTTCTACTTTTATTTAATGAATAAAACCCATAATAACTATGTTAACACTCAATTTTGTAGATAATGTAATGTTTATACTTCAAATAAACCAAATGTTATGGGAGATACAATACAAAACCTCATTTTTATAATTACATAACTTTCTCAAGACATAAATCATGCTGAGATTTAAAATGATAATAGGAGGGGATAACATTATATTGATTCCTTCATGGGGAAACAAAAACCTTATTTTAGTGGGTATATTGATCCACTAAATTCTAAGAAATGGACTGCAAACATTGGATTGATATACTATATTCTCTATTTCTTAGTCGTGAAAATGTTATTTTTTCATTTTATCATTTGGATGACAAATTAGATCAAAGGTGAACTCTTATAAATAACAGTAGGTGACAAGAAGAAATTGTCTCTATAGAGTGGGATGAGTTTATAAGGTTATATTTCAACAAGTACTTTACTTATATTCTTCACATGAATGTGGATAAGGAATTCCTTGATCTAAATTATAAGGATGATGATTCCATTAACACATATATGGAATATTTTAGAAGATGTGTGAGGTATGCTTCTGGTATTATAAGCCAACCTAAAATTAAAATTTATCAATTCTAAAATGGCTTGAAACTAATTATTTAAAGGGAATTATCCAAAAGAGACTTAAATAGTTATAAATAAACTTTTTAATATTCTATCAAGGTAGAAATTGACAGTGGAACCATGAATCTCATATTTTTTATAACAAAATAAAGTTGCAATTTAATGGAAATTATAATAATAAAAACCATGAATGGAAGAAGGTGATTCTTCATTTACGTCAAAAGCGTGGAAAGAAACATAGAGGAAATTATCTTATGAGGGATTAAAAAGTATTTATGTGTGGAAAGGATGGTCATCGGTAAATTAAATGCCAATGTGATGGGAAGAAGTAACCTAATAATGTGAATGGAGATAAAGTTTATAGAATATCACACCCACTATCTAATTCTTAAAATGAAATGATTATGGGTATTTTGCTTATGAGTTCTTGAATATGAAGGTTAATTATAGATTTTCATACTAAACATGAATTAAATAATACATTAATATGATGATTTAATTAATACATCTCACAAATGTTGTACAAACCCAAGACTAAAATGTTTAGTGTCATGGAAATTGATAACATAAACACCTTATTTTATTTCACTTGTGAACATTCCTTTATAATCATGATCTTATAGACCATTTTATAGATTTATCACATCATATAATCATCCTCCTAACTTTGGGATTTGAAACATAATAAATGCGTGATCATAGATGATTATTAATGTAAAAACATATCATAACATGAAATAAAAGGTAAGGAAGACATAAATATCATAATATATGATCAAAAGACCATATATAATAACTATAAAAAATGTTATAATAACATAAAATCTTAAAAAGATCATCAAGGTAGCATAAAATATATTACCTGGCTTAAAACACATCCAAATATTCATATAACTTTTAAAAAAGTCATAAAAGTTTGGAATAATTTAAAAATAAGGCATAATCTAGAAAACATAAAAATTCATGGAAATGAAATAAATATTGAAAATTTTTCATAACATGATGATAAAATTTGTATTGTGGCACATCCATAAGAATATGAAAATTTGTTTGGGAAAAATCATTATTACCATGCCTATATGAACTATATAGACCCGGTTTTTTCCTTGTAAGACTTTGGAATATTTATACATATATTTCTAGAGCAAGGTGATGAGACGACATGCGATTTGAGAGACCCGAAGTGTCTTGAATAAATTATACAAAAAATATTATGTGTTTTTTGTACTATGAAAATAAAGGAAACAATTTATCTCTTAAACAGTAGCTCGGACCTGTTATCCGAGTACACAGTTGAGTCGAGAACATGTCATTTTCCCTAAATGGTGTATAACTTTTGTCAATGCAGAGCTTCTGTAGAAAAAGTCCATGTGGGGAAAACCATAAATAAAATAATTAAATAAAATTATTTTATTTGAAATGCTATTAGAATAACTTCTGAATGGTGACTCAAATTATAAATTTGAGACCACCATTGAGTTCATAGCGTTGTGTTTTGACTAGGGGTTACCTTAGTTAAGAGGTACCAAGAGATTTAGGTTTCACATCTGCTGATAGTTTCTTATAAATAAGAGTTTTTAGAAATGAGAAAGAGTTAGCTCATTTCTCTCTCAGACAGTGGAGCTCTGGGTTATGGTTATTTGACATCTTAACTTCATTAGACCGCGATGAAAATGGAGGTGCTAGTAGATCAGAGCGCAATAGACATAACGACAGATCCAAATTCGAATTAAGGTTTTTCTTTCAGATTTTAATTCTTCCCGATGGAAGTTTTGGTTTCTATTTTTATTTCTAGTAATTTATGTTGCACTATTTATCTTTTTCAATGAAAAAACTAACAATGAACATTGACTGATTGATATATCAATTTCCCATTATTTGTTGTTATTTTTCAGTCTTCTCATTCTTCATTAGTTAATTTCTCGACACACCGAATCGAAATCCAAACATCAAGTGGACAATAGATATCTGAAGGTTGTGATCCTAGGATTATAGATCCATGACAATTTTTCATTTTGGGTGCTGGAGGAAGCACATCAGTGATTTGAACCTTGGAAATTTTTTCAGATGTTTCCATGAAAAGGTCTTGGTTTGGTTTGATAAAACAATGTAAAAATGTCTTGAGAGAGCCTCTTAGGATAGGGAGTCCAGTGGTGGTGTGGAGACTGATGTAGCCATTCACCAGGATGCTAATTACCTGCTTGTTGACTCAGAATTAGGATGGATCCGCAATGACAACCATCAAGGATACTAGCTATGGTTTGTGATGACGATTTCACGAGCAACGAGGCCTCAATTTAGGATCCATCATGCAATCCCGTTTCTTTAGGTGGGTAGGTAGCAACACCTCCAACTATCGAGTAGCAGATAGCCCTAGTAGAGCAATATGAGAACCTGTACAGGATGACTGTTGGTGGAGCATGGTTACTCAGATACACGATTATTCGGCACACTCTTGGGATGAATTTCATCAACTTTCTCATGGGGAGTCCTACCCCTCATGCTTGGGAACTGTTCAACTTTAGGTGCTCCTGCAATTTCAGTAGAGAGGGATGAGGGTGGGTGAGAATTCGAGTATATAACGCCCCGACCCCAGTTACCCAGATTCAGTTCTTTATTACATAACATTAGTATGATACAAGGAATCATGTCCTAAAATACCGATCGGTTTATTATCTTTGGAAGTACTATATACATTCATAAGTTTTACATTACATCAAGAAATAAAAACATCAACAAAATTTTTTCCCCTTTTGAGAAACCTTATATCCTTATCCGATCCTTGCTAGACAACCATAAAATAATTCTTCACATCCTGGAAAAAATAAAACATAGAAGTGGGTGATCTCAGATGCTCTGTAAGGATAACAATATAGTGGAAACTTTCATAAATAAGCATAAACATTTAAGGCAATGTATAAGATTAAAACAAAAGCCTTTTAAACTTAAACTTTAGTATAATATAGCAAAGATAAAATCAAATAATTCCATTTACTGAATCACATAGATATTCTACTATTCGAATAGTCACATTAATATCAATAGTCACTTTCATAATGATGGAATGCATAATGCCAGACTTCATAACCACATAGTCAAGGCCTTATTCCCAGACTAAAAATAAGATTTTGTCAAGGCCTTGTCCCAAGACACTAGTTTTTCTCATGATACCTACCGATACATCGAGGAGCTATAGTGGTCTCCACCCATCACTTGCTAAGTCCAACACATTCCTCATATGAAAAGTTTTAAACATAACATAAACATTCGTATTAAAAATAGCATACTAAATGTCAATACTTTATACATAAACCATGAATGGGGTAAAAATAACATATCCATAGTCAAATATATCACAAAACCTTCAATAAAATATGGATGATTTTTATCATAATAAATCAACTTCAAAAAAGTTTAAAATCCATCAAAGGATGTTGGCATAGATTAAATGAAAAATATTTGAAATAAAAACCTTTTTCTATTTTGAAATATTTTAAAAGTCACATAATTATAAAAGAAAACATTTATTTTGAAAATATTCTCATAAGATTTTATGGTAAGCTTTGATGATGATATAATAGTGGAAAATAGCCACACCTGCCATATAAGTAAAAAAAAGACATTCTTACCTTAATTTTGTCTCAAAGGTCATAAAGTACCTTGTTTGGAAAATGACAAAAAGATTACTTTATAACCATTTCATAAAAAGTCAAATAAGGGTATAAATTACTTTAACCCATAGTATATTAAATAATAAAAATGTTTTGAAATACATTTTTTTGAAGCAAGGATGTGAATGATAAAGAGGTCCCAATAGATACTTACGTAAAAACAACCTCAGATAAAAAAGAGATTGTGAAACTAACCCTTACCTTGTAATTTTTATTGGTCATGGGTATGTTAAACTCTTGTATAATAGTTAAATAATTGTTATTAGATTATACAATAACTATATACATAAATATAATATCATATATGACCCACTATTATTGATTTGTTAATAATATTTCAATAGTATCATCGTTTCAGGAGTTTGACTAATTCGTTTTCCTTTATATGCTTGGTTATGTAAGACATGTTTGTTATGGATAGGATGTATTTTATTCATATACATAATTATATTATTTTCATAAACATTATTTTTAATCATAAAATGAAAATTATTCTTGAATTATTACGATGGGGGAATGAATCTCATCACATTCGTGGAGACGGTAATCCGTTCGTATGCACGAATGAGAATATCATTATATTGATGGTGAAATCATATGTAATTGGATGGTATATCATATATACAGAATAATTAACATGTTATATTTATTATTTACATCATTTATACTCATTATTATACCCATCCAAATAATTAAGTGTTTGAATAACAAACTACACAACGACGTGGGGACGGTAAGCCGTACGTATGCACATATGGTGAGTTTGTAATTCATATGATGGATAGAATAATGAATATGGTTATACCATTTTTATAATAAAATCAAATTATATATAATATACTTGAGTTATTATTTTATAATATAAACAACAAAGAAAGAGGAAGTGGAAGAAGAAAAAAACTTGAAAAGGAGATGAAATATTTACCTCTTCTTCGGGTTCTTCCTTTTGATTTGATCAAAAGGGATCCTTAGGTTGGATTAATGACCACAGGAATTACTCTAGGATAAAAGGAGGAAATTTGGGAGGATATTTGGGTTGGGGTTGTCCGAGCCAAATGGCTTTGGAGGTGTGTAATTAAGAGAAGGGGAAGTACCCTTTTATAAGAGAGGTGAGTGTCACTTTAGGAAAAGCTTGAAATATTATTTTATAATAAAATAATTTTCAGTTTCTAATGGCTCCAAAATGATTTATTTCTAGGATAATGTCGGGATGGTTCTAAAACATCTAAACCAATAGGTATTAGACAGTTTTAGGTCACCGTGTTAACCTTATCGTTTAGATTTAACTCTTAGTTAAATAGTTTGACATTTACCATGTCTCTTTGTATTTTTATATTATATGGTTAATAGACTTACTATAGCATGCCAAGAGAACCCCAAGTGGTTCATTATTAATATATATAATCTTATCTAAGTCCTTTATTAGAATATTAAATTTTTTAGGAATATTATATCAATTAATAATATAGTATTTGTGTTAAAAAAATCAATTATGTCAATTTTGACACTATTTAGTATTTGATTTTTTTTGAAAGCCCTAAATACTTTATCACTTTGAATAAATTTTATTTAACCAACCCTAAAATTTCATATTAACTTAGAAAATTAGTGTAATTCATCACAAGTATAAATTTACCATTATTTGAATATTTATAAGATCAATTATTTTAGTATTTCATTAATAATGTAATTATTGCATCATTATTGTGTCACAATTAAATTAAATTATTTAATGTATAAAAATTATAAATAAAATACTATTATATAGGAAATCATTTTATATTTCTAATGAATATTTATAGTTGAATTTATATTGTGTATAACCCTATATTAAAAATGGTTTAGTTATTAAACTTTGAATTTAACTCTTTTAAGTCTTCCTTAAATAAAATAATAATAAATTTCATAATCTAATACAAGTGGACGAAAGAGGATCATATTTTATTCCTAAGGTTTTTTTTTCGAATTATACTTCTCCAATAGAATTAGTATATGTGTTAGGGAAATTATAATATCATTTTTACCCTTAGTTACCCTATTTACTTTTAACCGTGGTAAATAAAAGTCAAAAGTTACTATTCACCAAAAAATATTTTCATCTTATTGAACCAAATTTTACTTTCTTATATTAACCGTGTCTCTCAGATTTTTGAAATTAAACTCACAGAAGAAGTAAAATTATGTTTTATGCAAATTTGAAAATACTCCTAGGATGTGGGTAAAAGACGGTAAAAAGTTCAATAAAATTTTTATATATCTAAACTCATTATAAAATGACTCCAATGAATTACAATGAAATTATATAGGTATTATGTATCTATTTTGACCTAAAATAAATTTAAATAAAATAAATAATTATTTAAATAAAAAGTCGTTTCTAAATAATAACTAAGTGTTTTTCACTATTTATCAAAAATTGAAAGTTTTCCGAAAAATACCAGAAATTCACCCTAAGATAATTTTGATATTCCAAATCAAAAAATGAAGTCCATTTTGAAATATAAAATTTATAAAATTTCAAAAAGTGGGTATTAATATTCATAATGGCCAGTTTCATTGGTCTTGGTGTGTTAAAACTCCAAGTTGAGTACAACGCAAGCTACTGCATTATTCAAAGGGAAACATACCGTGGAAGCTTGAGGTGTTACATTCTCCCCTCCTTAAAATAATTTCATCCTTGAAATTTCTTGAATATTATTGCATACAAATATTTGGGTGGTTCTTTATCCTAAGTTCCTTAGGCTCCTACATTTCCTCTTCCATATTATGGTTTCTTCATAGAACTTTTACAAGATGAGCCGTCTCGTTTCTCAGAACTTGTTCTCTGGTATCAAGAATTTTGACAGGATCTTCACAATAAGACAGATGAGGTTAAAGTTCAATTTCCTCATAGGTGAGTACATTCTTTGGGTCAGACATGTATTTTCTCAACAGTGATATGTGGAACACATCTTTAACTTTGGAGAGACTTGGCGACATCACAAAATGATAAGCTACAAATCCAATTCATTCTAGAATTTCAAATGGTTTGATGTATATGGGACTCAATTTACCCTTATTACCGAAATGTATAACAACCTTCCATGGAGATACCTTCAAAAAAACATATTCTACTTCTTGAAATTCCAAATTATTCCTTCATTTATCGGCATAGTAATTTTTCCTACATTGGGATGATTTGATGTGGGTTTGGATAATCTTCACTTTTTCAATTGTTTCCTCAAAAATTTCTAGGCCTACAAGTTTTATTTCACCAACATCATCCCAACAAGTTGGTGTGCAACATCTCTTTCTATATAACGCTTCATATAGTTTCATCTGAATACTTGAAAGGAAGCTATTATTATAGGAAAATTCTACCAGAGGTAAATATTGATCCCACATACCTTGAAAGTCATGTGAGAAAGATCTCAACATGTCTTCTAAGATTTGAATAGTCCCTTCCGATTTTCCATCAGTTTGAGGGTGGTAGGAAGTGCTCAATTGAAGTTCAGTATCGAGGGCCTTTTGAAGAATTTTCTAGAATCTTGATGTAAAACGGGGATCATGATCAGAAAAAATCGATAGAGGTACTCCATGAAGTCTTACAACTTAATTAATATATATTCTTTCCACATGTTCAATTGGTAAATCTTCTCTTATAGTAAGAAAATGTGATGAATTGGTAAGACGATAAACAATGACCCATATTGAATCATTCCTTCTAGGAGTCTTTGGTAGCCCAATGAAAATATCTATCATAATATTATCCCATTTCCACTCAGGTATGGGAAGAGGTTGTATGAATCTTCCAGGTTGTTTCCTTCCAGCTTTCACTTGTTGAAAAACTATACATCTTGACACAAAATCAGCAATCTCCCTCTTCGTGTTGTCCCACCAAAAATGTTCTTTCAAATATCTATACATCTTAGTGATACCAGGGTGTATAGAGAAATTGGATCTATGAGCATCATCCAACAATTCCCTTTTTAGATTATGTATATCGAGAACACAAAGTCTCTTCCCAAATTTCAAAATCCCATCTTCATATATGAATTCACTCAATCTTCCATCATTCACAGCTTTAATATTTTTTTGAAACTCATCATCATCAGTCTAAGAACTCTTTATCCTTTCTAGTAAAGATGGTTTGGAAACCATTTGAAAAATAATTGAACTTTCACCTTCTATGGTTATTCCCATATCCATCTTTACCAGATCCATGAAAATAGGATCATTTTCAACTCTCATCTTTTTCAAAACTCCATGTTACTTTCTGCACAAGGCATCTTCCAACTTATTTACCTTTAGCGGGTGGTAGTGTATAGTGGAATCGTAATCCTTGAGTAGTTCAAGCCATCTCCTTTGACTCATGTTGAGTTATTTTTGTGAGAGATTATACTTCAAACTCTTGTGATCAACATAAATCTCACATTTTTCACCACAGAGATAGTGTCTCCATATTTTCAGTGTAAAGAGTATAACTGCTAACTCAAGATCATGAGTTGGATAGTTTTGTTCATGAATTTTTTACTCACGTGATGCATAGGAAATAACTCTATCATTCTGCATAAGGACACAACCAAGTCCATTCTTTTAAGAATCACTATAAATAACAAACTCATCATTCCTCGATGGTAGAGTCAAGATAGAGGCATCAACTAATCTTCTCTTCAGTTTTTCAAAACATTCTTCACAATATTTTGTCAAAAAATTTTAACCCCTTTATGAGTAAGCTTGGTTAATGGGTTAGCTAATAAGGAAAAATTCTGGACAAAATGCCAATAATAACCTACTAAACCAATAAAACTACGTACATCAGTTATACTCATAGGTGTTGGAAATTCTTGGATTGCCTTGGTCTTTAAAGGATCAACCGAGATTCCATCCTTAGAGAGAATATGGACAAGAAAAGAAATACCTTAAAGCCAGAATTCACACTTTCTAAATTTCCCATATAATTCATTTTTTTAAGAGTCCTTTGGATAATGCACAAGTTATTTCCATGATCTTCCCAGCTTTTTGAGTATACCAAAATATCATCAATAAATACCACTACAAATTCATCAAGATATTCCTTGAAAACTCTATTCATTATATCCATGAAGATAGAGGGTGCATTAGTCAATCCAAAAGGCATTACTGTAAACTCGTAATGCCTATTCTAGGTTCGAAGTTCTATTTTCTGAATGACTTCCTTCTTCACACACAACTGATGATATCTAGATCAAATTTAATTCTTTGAAAAATATTGAGAACCAATAAGTTGGTCGAATAAATAATCCATGCGAGGTAGGGGATACTTGTTATTTATTTTTATTGCATTGATCTCCTTGTATTCAATGCACAACCTCATAGATCCATCTTTCTTATTAACAAAAAGAAAACGGGATCCCCATGGAGAAACACTAGGGTGAATAAATCCCTTGTTACTAAATTGCTCTAGTTGTTTCTTTAATTCACTAATTCCACAGTGTCCATTCTATAAGGGGTCTTCAATATGGGCCTTGAACCAGGAATTAAATCAATGGAAAACGCAATTTATCGTTCTGGAGGATGTCTAGGTAAATCCTCTTGAAACACACCAATATATTCTTGCACAATAGGTACATAATCTATTTTAACATTCCTTTCCTCACTCATAGTTATTTCATTCTCTTCCTCCCCAATAATTGAATTTATTTGAGCTACTAGAGGTGGATCTAGATAAGAATCTGGTGGTGATGTTTCTGCTCTAAAGATAAGGTACTTCTTATCATTATCGAGAATTTTAACCTCCTTCTTCTTAAAATAATTTTTTTCATCATGGTCCGAAATCCAATCCATACCAAGGATTATATCAAATTCAATCAAGAATATGGAAATGAGATCAGTAGATAAAGAAAATTTATATTCCCTAATGGGAACTGATTAACAAAACTTTTTTGCGATGATACTTCCCGTAGGTGTTTTGACTCACAACTCCCTTTTTAAGTCAAATTGAAAAATATGTAATTTTCTTAGAAAACTGGGAAGATATGAAATAATGCGATGATCTAGAATCAAATAAATCATTGTCTAAACTTGAGGAAACCATTAAATTACCTGCCACGATGTCTTTTGGAGCTTCAACCTCAGTAGCAGTGATCATATAAGATTGTCCTCGCTCCCTTGGCCTTTCCTAAGTTAGGTTACCTTGGTTATTAGGAAATTAATTTTCATAATGACCCTTTTATCTATAATTTTATCATTCAACATTGATAGCCTCTTTCTTTCCCTTATAATCATGGTCTTGTTATCCATTTTCACCATACTTGTAATAGACTCCCATTCCCTTTAGGCAAGTACCAGGGTGTTTCTTACAAAAGTTACCGCATGATGGATATTCAAATTTTCCCTTCTTCCCCTTATTTCCATTTCCATAGTGTTCAACAAATCTGTTTTTCTCTTGATTTTATTTAAAGTCTTAAGACTTAGAGAATTACTTTTCTGTCTTGATAGCATATGATACTATATCTTCGTATGATGAGAAGGGTTGCGAGACTAATGATCGATGGAGAAATGGTTTTAACCCATCAAATAATTGATCAATATTACTCCTTGGGTTATGTATATAATCTGTTTCATGCCTTGATAACACTGTAAAGTTAGCCCCATACTTCATGACATTCTTATTATCCTTTTACCTCAGACTCAAAAATTGCCTTTACATATCTGCTCACTGGTCACAAGGAATGTATTTTTCTAAGAAAATATCTTTGAAATCCCTACATTCCATGTTCGATACTTATTCATCTTCCATTGTGTTTTGGATTATTGACCACCATTGATCTGCTTCTCCCGTGAGGTGATAAATTTCCATGACAAATTTTTTCCTTTCACAACTCCCCAAAGCATGAAATATTTTCTATAAGGAAATTATCCATTGCTCATATACTAATGGATTTTTACTCCCATTTAATTTTTGCTGTTGTCACCTCATGAAGCGATCTAACATTTATCCTCCTTGTTTTGGATCAGGGTGCTCCATACGGGTAAGGTTATCATTAATAACGTGAGTGAGTTTTCCCAGTATGGTGATAAGCTGATCAGCAGCAGTTGCTTCACCATCTCCACTATAATTATCTTGAGTAGAAGGGAAATCCATATATGGATTACATGTGTTGATACAGTTTCCATTCCTTCCACTAGGTTACATTTATAGACAATAGAATACACTAGATTAGTTTATGAAGGGCAATAAATAATTCCAAACTTGTAAATTAATTAACATAAAATGAACAGTTTATGGATATAATCCATAATCATAAAACTGCTTTCTTTGAGAAAGTATATACTCATAAACCCTTCATAATGATTTTTAAATAAAATGAGAATTATCCTAAGTATATCCCCTGGGAGTGTCGTAACCAAGAGTGCAGCAAGGCCCTTTGTCTTGCACCTGTTCCCGTTCGAGTCTAGCTCAAAGCGGTGTTTTCAGGTTTTACCCCTAGATACATCTATGCCAGGGCTTCTTCTACCTTCTGATATCCAGACATGGATGTATTGATTGGAAAAATCAAAAACACTCTACAGTACCAAAATTCTGGGAAGTTCTTCTATACTAATCCTCAAAGTCTATCTTAGGGTAATGTGGTATAATCAGAGTTTTTCTAAATTGAGCTTCCATGGTTTGTACTAAACTTCCAATGATACCAGCTGTAATTCCCCGACCCCAGTTACCCAGAGTTGGTGCATTATTACATATCATTAGCATGATACAAGGAATCATTTCCTGAAAGTCCGATCAGTTTAGTAGCCTTGGAAGTGCTAAATACATTCATAATTTTTATATTACATCATTAAATAAAAACATCAACAATATTTTTTCTCCTTTTGAACACACTTATATCCTTATCCTATCCTTACAGGTCAACCAAAAAATATATCTTCACATCCTGGGAAAAATAAAACATAGAAATGGGTGATCTTAGATGCTCAGTAAGGATAACAATATAGTGGAAACTTTCATAAATAAGCACAAACATTTAAGGAAATGTATAAGACTAAAACAAAATCCTTTTAAACTTAAACTTTAGAATAATATGGAAAAGATAAAATCAAATAATTCCATTTTATTAATCACATGGATATTCTACTAGTCAAATGATCACATGCAATATCAATAGCCACTTTCATAATGATGGAATGCATAATGCCAGACTTCATAACCCCATAGTCAAGGCCATATGCCAAGAATACAAATAAGATTTTTTCAAGACCTTGTGAAAATTCACTAGTTTTTCTCATGAGACCTACTGATGCATCGAGGAGCTATAGCAGGATCCACCCATCACTTACTATGTCCAATGCATTCCTCATATAAAAAGGTTTAAATATAACATAAACATTCATATTAAAACTAGCATAAAAAATGTTAATACTTTATCCATAAACCATGAATGGTTTAAAAATAACACATCCATAGTCAAACATATCAAAAAACCTTAAATACAATATAGAATATTTGTATCATAATAAATCAACTTCAAACAAGTTTAAAATCCATCAAAAGATGTTTACATAGATGAAATAAAATCTATTTGAAATAAATACCTATTTCTATTTTGAAATCATTTAAAAGTCACATAATTATAAAATAAAATATTTATTTTGAAAATATTCTTATAAGATTTTAGGGGAAGATTCGATGATGATATAAAAATGAAAAATATCCACACCCACCATATAAGTTAAGAAAAGACATTCTTACCTTAATTTTGTCGAAAAGGTTATAAAGTACCTTGTTTGGAAAATGACGGAAATATTTCTTTCAAACAATTTTATAAAAATTAAAACAAGGGTATAAATGAATTTAACCCATAGTATAGTAAATAGTAAAAATGTTTTGAAATAAATTTTTAAGAAACATGGGTGTGAATGATAAAGAGGTCCCAATAGATACTTACGTAAAAACAACCTCAGATAATAAAGACATTGTGAAATTAACCCTTACCTTGTAATTTTCCTTGGTTTTGGGTACATTAAACTTCTATATAATTTTTAGATCATTTTTATTAAATTATTCAAGAACTTTATACATAAATATGATATCATATATGACTCTCTAATATTACTTTGTTAATAATATTTTAGTAGTATCATCGTTTCAGGTGTTTAACTGATTCATTTTCCTTTATATGCTTGGTTACATAAGCCATGTTTGTTATGGATAGGATGTATTTGAATCATTTACAGAATGATATTATGTTCATAAACATTATTTTTAATCATAAAATGAAAATTATTCTTGAATGATTACGTTTGGGAATGAATCTCATCGCCTTTGGGGAGACGGTAATCCGCTCGTACGGACGAGCGACAATATATTTATATTAATGGTGAAATTGTATTTAATTGGATGGTATATTATATATAAAGTATCATTAACATGTTATATTTATTATTTACATCATTTATACTCATTATTATACCCATCCTAATAATGAATTGTTTGAATAACAAACTACACCACGACGTGGAGCCGGTAAGCCGTACGTACGCACGTATGGTGACTTTGTCATTCTTATGATGGATAGAATAATGAATATGGTTGTACCATTTTTATAATAACATCATAATATATAGGATATACTGGATTTATTATTTTATAATAGAAGTAACAAAGAAAGAGGAAGTGGAATAAGAAAAGAACTTGAAAGAGGTGATGAAATATTTACCTCTTCTTCGGGTTCCTCCGTTTAATTTGATCAAAAGGGATCCTTAGGTTGGATTTATGACCAGATAAAGGACTCTAGGATAAAGGGAGGAAATTTTGGAGGATATTTGGGTAGTTTTGGATGAGAAAAATGTCTTTGGAGGTGTGTAATTAAGAGAATGGGAAGTACCCTTTTATAAGAGAGGTGAGGGTCACTTTAGGAAAAGCTTGAAATATTATTTTATAATAAAATATTTTTCAGTTTATAATGGCTCCAAAATAATTTATTTCGCATCTAAGGTGGTTATGGGTCAATGAAATGCTCAAAAAATAGTTTTTAGATAGGTTTAGGTCACCATATTATCCTTATCATTTAGATTTAACTCTTAGTTAAATAGTTTTACATTTACCATGTCTCTTTGTATTTTTATTTTATATGGTTAATAAACTTACTATAACAATCCAAGAGAACCTAAAGTGGTTAATTATTAATATAAATAACCTTATATAAGTCCTTTTTAGAGCCTTAGATTTTTTGGAATATTATATCAATTAATAATATTGTATTTGTTTTAAAAACTCAATTATGTCAATATTGACACTATTTAGTATTTGTTTTTTTGAAATCCCTAAAAACTTTATCAATTCAAAAAAAATTTATTTAACAAATACTAACATGTAATATTAACCTAGAAAAATATTGGAATTCATAAGAAGTCTAAATTTACATTTATTTGAATATTTATAATATCAATTATTTTAATATTTCATTAATAAGGAAATTATTACATCATCATTGTGTCAAAAATAAATTAAATTATTTAATGTCTAAAAATTATAAATAAAAAACCATTATGTAGGAAATATTTTTATATTTATAATGAATATTTATAGTCGAATTTATATTTTGTGTAACCCTATATTAAATATGGTTTAGTTATTAAACTTTAAATTTAATTCTTTTAAGTCTTTTTAAATAAAAAAATAATAAATATCATAATCTAATCTAAGTGGACCAAAGAGGATAATAATTTATTATTAAGGTTTTTATGGGTCTAATTATACTTATCAAATACAATTAGGACATGTTTTAGGGTAATTATGATATCATTTTTACATTTAATTAGCCTATTTACTTTAAACCGAGGTAAGTAAAAGTCAAACGTTACTGTTCACCAAAAATTATTTTCATCTTATTGAACCACATTTTAGTTACTGATATAAACCATGTCACTTGGATTTTTAAAATTCAACTCACATAAGTGGTAAAATTAAGTTTTATGCAAATTCTCAAACGCTCCTAGGAGGTGAGTAAAAGATGGTAAAAAGTTCAAGAAAATTTTTATATCTAAACTCATTATAAAATGACTCCAATAAATTAAATTGAAATTATATAGGTATTATATATCTATTTTGACATAAAATAAATTTAAATAAAATAAATAATTATTTAAATAAAAAGTCATTTTAAACAATAACTCAGTGTTTTTCACTATTCATCAAAAATTGAATGTTTTCTAAAAAATACCAAAAATTCACCATAAGCTAATTTTGATATTCTGAATCAAAAAATGAAGTCCGTTTTGAAAGATAAAATTTATAAAATTTCAAAAAGTGGGTATTAATTTTCATAATGGCTAGTTTCATTTGTCATGGTGTGTTAAAACTCCATGTTGTGTACAACACAAGCTACTGCATTATTCAAAGGGAAACGTACCGTGAAAGCTTAGGGTGTTACATTCTCCCCTCCTTAAAATTATTTCGTCCTCGAAATTTCTTGAATATTGTTGCACAAAATGATTCTGGTGGTTCTTCATCATAAGTTCCTTGGGTTCCCATGTTGCCTCTCCCATCTTATGGTTTCTCCATAGAACTTTTACCAGACGAGTCATCTGGTTTCTCAGCACTTGTTCCCTGGTATCAAGAATTTTGACAGGCTCTTCACAATAAGACAGATCACATTCCAGTTCAATTTCCTCATATTTTTCAAAATTCCATGATGTTTTCTTCTCAACGCATCTTCCACCTTATTTTCCTTCCCCGAGTGGTAGTGTATAGTGCAATCATAATCCTTGAGTAGTTCAAGGCATCACCTTTTCCTCATGTTGAGTTTTCTATGAGAAAATATACTTCAAGCTCTTGTGATCAGTATAAATCTCACATTTTTTACCATAGAGACAATGTCTCCATATTTTTAGAGAAAATATTATAGATTCTAACTCAAGATCATGAGTGGGATAGTTTTGTTCATGAATTTTTAGCTGCCGTGATGCATATGAAATAACTCTATCATCCTTTATAAGGACAAAACCAAGTCCTTTCATTGAAGAATCACTATAAATAACAAACACATCATTCCCTGATTGTAGATTAAAGATAGAAGTATTAACTAATCTTTTGAGAAATTCTTCAAAACATTCTTCACACTCTTTTGTCCAAAAAAATTAACCCCTTTACGAGTGATCTTGGTTAATGGGTTAGCCAATCGGGCAAAATTCTGGACAAAACACCGATAATAACCTACTAATCTAATAAAACTGCGTTACTCAGTTATACTCGTCGGTGTTGACCATTATTGGATTGCCTTGGTCTTTGAAGGATCAACATAGATTCCATCCTTAGAGAAAATATGTCCAAGAAAAGAAATCTCTTAAATCCAGAATTCACACTTGCTAAATTTCCCATATAATTCATTTCTTCTAAGAGTCCTTAGGATAATGAGCAAGTGATTTTTCTGATCTTCTTATATTTTTGAGTATACCAAAATATCATCAATAAATACCACTAAAAAGTCATAAAGACATTCCTTTAAAACTTTATTCATTAGATCCATGATTGCAGAGGGTGAAATTGTTAATCCAAAAGGCATTACTGTAAACTCGTAATGCCTGTACATGATTTGAAATGATTCTTCAGAATTTCTTCCTTCTTCACACACAACTGATGATATCTAGATCAAAGGTAAATCTTTGAAAAATATTGATCTCCATGAAGTTGGTCGAATAAATCATCAATGCTAGGCAGGGTATACTTATTCTTTATTGTTATAGATTGATCTCCCTCTAGTCAATGCACAACCTCATAGATCCGTCTTTCTTCTTACAAAAAGAACAGGGGCTCCCCATGGAGAAACACTAGGGTGAATAAATCCCTTGTTACTCAATTCCTCTAGTTGTTTATTTAGTTCCACTAATTTCATTGTGTCCATTCTATAAGGGGTCTTCAATATGGGCCTTGAAACAGGAATTAAATCAATGGAAAACTTAATTTATCATTTTGGGGGATGTCCAGGTAAATCCTCTAGAAACACATCAACATATTCTTACACTATAGGTACATCTTCTATTTGAACATTCCTTTACTCACACATAGTTATTTCATTATTTTCCTCCCCAATAATTGAATTTTGCTAAGTTACTAGGGGTAGATCTAGATAAGAATTAGGTGGTGAAGTTTCTACTCAAAAGATGAGGTAATCCTTATCATCATCGAGAATTGTAACCTCCCTTCTTCTTACAATAAATTTATGCATCATGGTTCGAAAGCCAATCCATACCAAGGATTATATCAAATTAAATCATGGGTATGATGATGAGATCAGAAGATAAAGAACATTTATATTCCCAATTGGGAACTGATTCACAAAACTTTGTTGCGATGATACTTCCCTTAGGTGTTTTGACTAAAAACTCCCTTGATAAGTCAAATTGAAAAATATCTAATTTTCTTAGAAAAATGGGAAGATATGAAACAATGCGATGATCCAAAATCAAATAAATCATTGGATAAACTTGAGGAAACCATTAAATTACCTGCCACCACATATTTCAGAGCTTCAACCTCAGTAGTAGTGATCACATAAGCTTGGCCTTACTCTCTTGGACTTTTCTAAGGTAAGTTCCCTTGGATATTAGGAAATTCATTTTCATAATGGACATTTTCTCTACAATTTTAGCATTCAACATTGATAGCTTCTTTCTTTCCCTTACAATCACGAGCTCGGTGGTCTTTTTCGCCACACTTGTAACATACTCCCATTCCATTCAGGAAAGTACCAGGGGTTTTCTTTCAATATTTACCACAGGATGGATATTCAACTTTTCCCTTCTTCCCCTTATTTCCATTTCCGGAGTGTTCAAAATATCTATTTTTCTCTTTCTTTACTTTAAAGTTATAAGACTTAGAGAATTCCGTTTTTGTCTTGATAGCACATGAGACTACATCTTCGTACGATGAGAAGGATTGTGAGACTAATGCTTGACAGAGAAATGGTTTTATCCCATCAAATAATTGATCAGTAATACTCATTGGGTTACATATATAATATGTTTCATTCCTTGCTAACCATATAAAGTTAGCCTCATACTTCGCAACATTCTCATCCTCCTTTTCCCTCAGACTCAGAAATTGTATTTCCATATCCGCTCGATGGTCACGAGGGAAGTTCTTTTTTCTAAGAAAATCTCTTTGAACTCCCTCCATTCCATGTTCGATACTTATTCATATACCTTTTTGTTTTGGATTAATGACCACCATTTATCTGCATCTCCCGAAAGGCGATAAACTTCCATGACAACTTTTTCCCTTTCACTACTCCCCAAAGCATGAAAAACAATTCTCTAAAGAATTTATCCATTGCTCATCTACTAATGGATTTGTACTCCCATTGAATATTGGTGGCTATTTCCTTATGAAGCGGTCTAACATTGATCCTCTGCATTGTGGATCATGGTGCTCTATATGGGTAAGGTTATTTTTCATAACCTGAGTGAGTTGTCCCAGTATGGAGATAAGCTGATCAGCACCGGTTGCTTCAATAGCTCTACTATAATTATCTTAATAAAGAGGGAAATACCTATATGTATTATGTGAATTGATACAGTTTCAGTTCCTCCCACTAGGTTATATTTCTAAACAACAGAATACACTTGATTAGTTTATGAATCACAATACATAATTCCAAACTTGTAAAACAGTAAATATAAATTGAACCGTTTATGGATATAATTCGTAATCATAAATTTTTTTTCTTTTCAGAATTATATACTCATAAAACATCCATAATTTTTTTTAAAGAAAACGACAATTATCCTAAGCATATCCCCTGTGAGTGTCGTGACCAAGAGTGCAGTAAGGCCCATTGTCGTGCACCAGTTCTCGTTCGAGTCCATCTCAAAGCGGTGTTTTCGAGTTTTACCCCTAGGTACATCTGTGCTAGAGCTACCTCTACCTGTTCATATATATACAGGTATGTATTGCTTGGAAAACTCACAAAATCTCTATAGTACCAAAATTATATGAAGTTCTTCTATACTAATCCTCAAAGTATATTTTAGGGTGATGTGCTCTAATCAGAGTTTTTCTAAATCTAGATTCCAAGGTTCGTACTAAACTTCCTTTGATACCAACTATAATGCACTGACCCCAGTTACCTAGAGTCGGTGCATTATTACAAAAAATTGGCATGATGCAAGGAATCATGTCCCAAAAGACCGATCAATTTAGTATCCTTGGAAGTACTAGATACAGTCATAAGTTTTACATTACATCATGAAATAAAAACATCAAAAACATTTTGTACCCTTTTGAACACACTTATATACTTAGCCCATCCTTGTAGGTCAAACATAAAATACTTCTTCACATCCTGGGAAAAATAAAACATAGAAAGGGGTGAGCTTAGAAGCTCCGTAAGGATAACAATATTGCGTAAACATTCATAAATATGCATAAATATTTAAGGCAATGTACAAGGCTAAAAGAAAAGCTTTCTAAACTTAAACTTCAACATAATATAGAAAAGATAAAATAAAATAATTCCATTTACTTAATCACATGGATATTCTAATAGTTGAATAATCACATGCAATATCAATAGCCACTTTCATAATGATGGAATGCATAATGCCAGACTTCATAACCACATAGTTAAGGCCTTGTGCCAAGACTACAAATAAGATTTTATCAAGGCCTTGTTCCAAGACAACAGTTTATCTCATGAGACCTACCAATGCATCGAGGAGGTATAGTTGGCTCCACCCATCACTTACTAAGTCCAATGAATTCCTCATATGAAAATGTTTAAACATAACATAAATATTCATATTAAAACTAGAATACGAGATGTAAATAAATTATCAATAAACCATAAATGGTGTAAAAATAACACATCCATAGTCAAACATATCAAAAAATCATCAATACAATATAGAAGATTTGTATCATAATAAATCAACTTCAAACAAGTTTAAAATCCAGTAAAATATGTTGACATAGGTGAAATGGAAACTATTTGAAACAAATACCTCTTTCTATTTTGAAATCATTTAAAAGTAACATAATATTAAAAGAAAACATTTATTTTAAAAATATTCTTATAAGCTTGTATGGGAAGATTTCACGATGATATAATGGCAGAAAATAGCCACACCTTCCGTATAATTTAAAAAAATACATTCTTACCTTAATTTTGTCAAAAAGGTCATAAAGTACCTTGTTAAAAAAATGACATAAAGATTCCTTTCGAAAAATTTTATAAACATTAAAAAAAGGGTATAAATGAATTTAACCCAGTCTACTAAAGATTAAAAATATTTTGAAATACATTTTTAAGAAACATGGATGTGAATGATAAAGAGGTCCTAGTAGATACTTATGTAAAAACAACCTCAGATAATAATGAGATTGTGAAATTAACTCTTACCTTGTACTTTTACATGGTCGTGGGTAAATTAACCTTATGTATAATAGTTATATCATTGTTATTAAATTATACAAGAACTATATACACAAATATGATATGATATATGTCCCTCTAATATTTCTTTGTTAATAATATTTCAGTAGTATCATCGTTTCGGGTGCTTAACTGATTCGTTTTACTTTATATGATTTGTTATGTAATCCATGTTTGTTATGGATAGGGTGTATTTGATTCATATACAGAATGATATTATGTTAATAAAATTATTTTTAATCATAATATTAAAATTATTCTTGAATGATTACGATGGGGAATGAATCAAATTGTGTTCATGGAGATGGTAATCCGTTCGTACGCACGAGCGACAATGTCATTATATTGATTGTGAAATCATATGTAATGGGATGGTATATCATATATACAGAATAATTAACATTTTATATTTATTATTTACATAATTTATACTCATTATTATACACATCCAAATAATTAAGTGTTTGAATAATAAACTACACCACGACGTGGAGACGGTAAGCCGTACGTAAGCACTTATGGTGACTTTGTCATTCATATGATGGATAGAATAATAAATATAGTTGTAACATTTTTATAAAAACATCATAGTATATAAAATATATAGGAGTAATTATTTTATAATGGAAACAACAAAGAAAGAGGAAGTGGAAGAAGAAAAGAACTTGAAAGAGGTTATGAAATATTTACCTCTTCTTTGGGTTCTTCCTTTTGATTTGATTGAAAGGGATCCTTAGGATGGATTTATGACCAAAGGAAGTCCTCTAGAATAAAGTAAGGAAAGTTGTGAGTATATTTGGGTAGGGTTTTTCTAATCTAAATGGATTTGGAGGTGTGTAATTAAGAGAAGGGGAAGTACCCTTTTATAAGAGAGGTGAGACTCACTTTAGGAAAATATTGAAATATTATTTTATAATAAAATCATTTTCGGTTTATAATGGCTCCAAAATTATTTATTTATAGGATAAGGTGGGGATGGGTCGAAAACCTCTCAAACAATAGGTTTTTGATAGGTTTAGGTCACCATATTAACCATCTTGTTTAGATTTAACTCTTAATTAAATAGTTTTACATTTACCATGTCTCTTTGTATTTTTATATTATATGGTCAATAAACTTATTGTAACAAGCCAAGAGAACCCCAAGTGGTTAATTATTAATATATATAACCTTATATAATTCCCTTGTCCGAACCTTAGATTTTTAGGAATATTATATCAATTAATAATATAGTATTTGTTTTTAAAACCCAATTATCTCTTTTTTGACATTATTTAGTATTTAATTTTTTTTTGAAATCCATTAAAACTTTATCAAATAAAATAAAATTTATTTAACCAACAATAAAATGTCATATTAACCTATAAAATTAGTGGAATTTGTCAAAAGTCTCAATTTTCCTTTATTTGGATATTTATAATATCAATTATTTTAATATTTCCTTAAAAAGGTAATTACTGTATCATCATTATGTCATAAATAAATTAAATTATTTAATGTATAAAAATTATAAATAAACTGCCATTATGTAGGAAATATTTTTATATTATTAATGAATATTTATAGTTTAATTTATATTGTGTGTAAACCTATATTACAAATGGTTTAGTTATTAAACTTTGAATTTTACTCTTTTAAGTCTTCTTTATATAAAATAATAATAAATGTCATAATCTAATCCAAATGAACCAGAGGGGATCATATTATAGTCCTAAGTTTGTTTTTGGTCTAATTATACTTATCCAATAGAATCATGACATGTGTTAGGGTAATTATGATATCATTTTTACCCTTAATTACCCTATTTACTTTTAACCGTGGTAAATAAAAGTCAAAAGTTACTATTCAAAAAAAATTATTTTCATCTTATTGAACCACATTTTACTTACTGATGTTAACCTTTTCTCTCATATTTTTGAAATTCAACTCACAGAAGTGGTAAAATTAAGTTTTATGCAAATTTTCAAATGCTCCTAGGAGGTGGGTAAAAGCGGTAAAAAGTTCAATAAAATTTTTATATATCTGAACTCCTTATAAAATGACAACAATGAATTAGATTGAACATATATTTGTATTATGTATCTATTTTGACCTAAAATAAATTTAAATAAAATAATTAATTATTTAAATAAAAAGTCTGTGTGAAACAATAACTCAATGTTTTTCACTATTCATCAAAAATTGATATTTTTCAGAAAAATACCAAAAATTCACCCTATGTAAATTTCAATACTCTAAATCCAAAAATGAAGTACATTTTGAAAGATAAAATTTATAAAATTTCAAAAAGTGGGTATTACTATTCATAATGACTAGTATCATTGGTCGTGGAGTGTTAAAACTCCAAGTTGCGTACAACACAAGCTACTACATAATTCAAAGGGAAATGTATCGTGGAAGCTTGGGGTGTTACAGAGTATGTTTCAAAACCTTACTCAGTACTCTTTGTACTTGGTCCATGATGGTAACTTCCAAGACCAGAGGTTTGAGCAGGGTCTCCATAGGGAGATTTGTGCCAGTGCAGTACCCTTGTGCTTTCCCACCTATGCTTGGGTGTTGGGGGGAGCATTCGTGATAGATATATTTCTATCAGAGGGAGGCCAGATAACTATTTTGGGCAATAGGATCAATATTTCTAAGATATCTACGGTAGCTAGTATATGTCTGTTGGTAGGGCCTCAATATAGGAGGCCAACCAATGACCAGTATCAGACACAATGGTCAGAGATGACAAAGAGCACCAAGACAACCTAGGGAGGGCTAGTTCTATGCTTATGACAGGTGAGGTCACATGGAATGAGACTACTTGACTGAAAGTGCTAAGGCTCCCAGGCAGTTGGCATATGAATTTCCACGATACAGATAATGTTGGGATCTAGGAGCTCCCAAGCGAGGACGGGGTGGTCCACTGGGAGTTGGTTCTAGAAGAAGGGTAGGAAGAAACACGGTTGGGGGAAGATGTTGCGAGGTCCTTACACCAACACTAGGAACCCATGTTAAGCTCAAGGAGCTGGCAGTCGGGGGCGTGAGAAGATGCATTCAAATAGATGTCAACAATCCTACAGGGCATGAGATGACAATAGGTATGCTCTATGTCTCTTATAAGTGGAAGAACTTGTTAAACACTATGTGAGGTACTCTTTTTTCCCTGATCCTTGTTTTAAGTTTTACTAGGGTGAAACGGGGTGTTGGTTTAACCCTATGTTGGTGTTGTTCGATGTAACTTTGAATGCATGAATAAGTAGAGTCCTTACCCCACTGAGATGTGTTTTGTGAAGTGAGAAAAACTGTGAGGAAAAATTCAGTGCCATTTTAAGTGGATAATATTGAGGTGTGGTGGAAGAGTCCCTATAACTTTTGAATTCATAGAAGAGTTGTTTAGAGGAGTGTCGGAATATGTCCAAGATTTTCTAGTGGAGTTTATCCTTCTTGACGCTTTTCGATCGGGATATCTCTAGTGGGTGTGGAAGAGTGTCTGGTTTGAGGGTTACTCTCTTTCCAAGGGAACATAAGACACACATGATATGCCACGTGACTTAAGTGTATAGATTCTTTCAGTTGGATGAGTTTACTCACCTATCCCATTCATTGGTACCTTGTGTTCTCAACGTGAACCTTGATACAATAGTTATCAAGTACAAGTCGATGTGATGGAGACCCCATGAGTAGAACTATGTCACTCACTATCAGGTGATATATGTACTATTCTTTACTCTGATAATGTGGAGATGCAATCTTCTAAGAGAGCACTTTGTGGTTTTCTTAGACCACCAGTATCTCAAGTGTGTCTTCACCCATAGATACTTGAACCTATGAAAGTGATGCTGGATGGAAATTCTTCCGGATTTCAACTTTGAGATAGTCAATATTCTAGAAAGAGGTAGCGTGGTAGAAAATAGCCTTAGTAGGATGTCCCCGGCACACCATATCTGGGAAGTTTCAGGGAAGTTGGCTTCCCTATAGATGACCTTGGCAGATTAGGAGCGTATAGTTTTCTTTAGTCGATGGTGTCAAATCCTTCACTTCTCGAGCATATAAGAGAGTCTCGGTTGTGCAACACCGACTAAGAAATAATGTGTGATGAGATATTCTTATGTGTTTCATATGATGTATATTTTTAAGGATTGAATCATGAGACCCTGTTACAGGGAAAATAAGTCATTCCAGTCGTGATGTGGGATGTAGTGGTTTGGTCAGGGGGCGAACTGTCCCCTGAGTTTCATCAGGCTATTCAAGACTGTGCAAAGAGATGGAGAGGTTTCCTACTACCCTGCCCTATCCCAATGGATGAAGTGGGAACATGATGTATCCCATGTGTCACAAATAAGGAGATACATGAATATTCTTAAGCACGTCATTGATAAGAGAATACCTTATGAGGACGAACCATTTCTTGGTTTTCATACTATGGTAACACATAAACATGTAGAGTTCCTGGGAGTGGGAGATCCAGGTGCGAGCTTAGTACAACAAGTTTTTTCCCTGGTTTTTCTTTTCAAGGACAAAAATATTGAAGGAGGGAATGATGTAGAGACTCAGTTTTTTCATTTTAAGACTTTATAATATTTCTACATATATTTCTAGAGCCAGGAACTAAGATGTTGTGTCATTCAGAGTCCCGGAGTGTTTGAAATAAATTATACCAATATATTATGTGTTTTTTGTACTATGAATGCGATGTAAATAGTTTATCTCTTAAATGGTAGATCATATTGGAAATATGAGGCCACAGTTGAGTCTGGAGCATGTTGTTTTCCATAGGCGGGGTATAAATTTTTTCGATGCATGCCGTATGTAGAAAAGGTCTCATAGGGAAAAACCATAAAAAAATAATTAAATAAAATTGTTTTATTTGAAATGCTACTTATAATAACTTCTGAATGGGGAATCAAATTAGAAATATAAGGCTTTTGTTGACTTCATATCATGGTGTTTTCCCTAGGTCCAACCTCAGTTGAAAGGGTGTAAGAGATTCAAATTTCACAACCGCTGACAGTTTCCTATAATTAGAAGTTTTGAGAAATGAGCAAGAGTTAGCTCTTTTCTCTCTCAGACGGTGGAGCTCTAGCTGAGGGTGATTCGACGTCCGATCTTAATTGGATCACAATGAAAATGAATGTACTATTAGATCAGAGCGTAGCAGGCACAAAAATATATACAAATTCTAAGTAGGATTTCTCTTTCAGATTATTCTTCTTCATGGTTGATGTTTTAGTTGTTGTTTTGATTTCTAGTCATTTCTACTGCTCTGTTTGTTTTTATAAATGACCAAACTAACAGCAACCATTGACCAATAGATATATCAATTGCCCACACTTTTTCATTCTTCATATTTCTTCACATTCTTCATCGGTCAACTTTTTGACATACTTAATAAACATCACATCATCAACCATAGCACAGATCTGTGAATGTTTTGATCAAAGGATTATGGATCTATGAATATTTTTCATTTTAGGCGTCGAAGGAAGCGCAACAAAGAGTGGAAGTGGAAATTAATTTTTTTTTGTGTTGAAATGTTGACAAATCATCCAGAATAGGCTAGTGTTGTGAATATTAAATACCAAGGAGCCTCGATTGGGTCCTGGATCGTTTATCTAACCATTAGGGTGTTCCCTGTGGTCTGTGGAAGGACCATCGGTGTGGACGCAGCCACAAGAGGTAAGAATATCAGTGACGATTATGGCGCTGCCGCATGGAGGAAGTCATGTCCTGTGGGCCTTAGCGGTTTGATGCCAATGCATATGGGGTGGAATGGGCACAATGGATAGCTATCAACATGTGGGATGGCCCAAGCATTGTGGACCGGCCGGATCGGGCCGGTCCAGCGGGAATGGGCCTTTGGGTCAAGAAAATATTCTAATGCCAGTATCTTTTGAACCAGGCTCCCATTTGACACGCCATCTATGGCCACATGACCCTCTCTTTGAGACAGAACTTTTGAGGCCAATTAGATAACTTTTAGTTTCAGGATTGATGCTTGTTGACCTGAAATATATATTTTTAATAATAATAATATAATTATTATTATTCGGGAAACATGCATCAGACTGTACATCTACATACACCATTTGATTGATTCACCATATGAGGCATTGATACCCTGGTGTTGAGGTGGAATTTTCAAGACTGATTTTTGGTGCTTAAATCAAAATAGTGGTGTGGGCCCCATGAGGCCCGATTTGGTCATTTGTAGTGAAATGTGACTTTTTCACAGGGTGTCTGTGTGTGATGAATGAATAGCCAAGACTGTGTGATTTTCAGATAGTATTAGAGTGGAAAAATCTGTTTGATGTGTTTTGGGATCATGATGTGGGGCCCACGAAGCATCGTTCGTGCGCAATGCTGCGAAATGATGTTTCTTCACACCGGGAGTCTGATTTGAGTGAATGAATAGTCGATACTGAGCATTTTTATACAAGGATTGTGAAAGTGTGATCCATTTGATTATCTAGGTCTATTTGAGGAGGCCTGTTGGTGGAATTTTGTTTTTCTCAATTTGGATCAAACAACGAGCATCATACACTCATCATCCTTCTTGGACAAAGGTGCCATGTACTCTGGGAGTACACTGGCATGCCTAGAGGGAACTATTTCATAGTTTCATACTTGAGTACAACTAGGTACATGACCAGCCAATGAGGTGGGGTCACACATCTTGGGGGCCCCACATGTACCGTGTATTACACTATGAATTTTATACCTCTTGTATCTTCTTCTGTTGGATGTAGATTTTAGCATGAGAGTTTCATATCCTGAGTGTTTTCCCACATAGAATGTGATGGTTACCTCCATAGTGGATTTAGAGATACGATGCAAGATGTTTCTAGTTAGATGCCTATCTGAGGAGATGCTTGATATTCTTGGAGTGATGCCTATTTGAGGCGATGTTTGACAATGACTATGATCAGGCAGAATCACGAAAGCAGTACTGATATTACCCTCCAGCTAGGCAGGCTAATGGATTTCCTAATAGTCTTTCTAAGAGGTACCATCCAGTAGGTATGAACAATTTTTTTCCTTGATGTTTTCTGAGTTTCACCCTCCTGCTGGTTAGGGCATAGGTCCTCCTCCTTTACTAAGTGGAACCCTCTAGCTGGGCTAGATATGGGTCCTCGATAACACTATAGTGGCACCCTTTAGTGAGTATGGGCATGGGTCCTTGAATTTGAGGTGACATATTGACCATACACATCAGTGAAGAGATATGTTTTGACATACATTTGAATTAAAGAGAAAGAGGGACACTTTTTTCACCAAGATGCATCCTTGTGACGCGACCTAAAACCGTTCGCATGAGACACACCTACCAAAGAAGATATTATCAAAGTGTGGTGATTTAGTCCCTTTGACTTGTAGTTCAGAGCTGATGTATGGGATGTTGGGAATCTTTGGTGGTTACTTATGGAAATGTTGGTGACTCTTTTCTTGGGATGAGCTATGAAATGGAGATCCCCTTACTCTCTTAATTGGGATTCTTTGACTAAGCATATATATTTATCCTATTGTAGTACACACTCCTTGGGTTTTGGTTACTCACCTTCCAGGAGAGGAAAATACACCCAGGTTAAGCAATGTGGTTTCCTTGTCTAGCTTCTCGTGGTTAGAAAAGTCTAATCTCCCACTAAATGTAATGAAGACTCGATGATAAGTTCATCTTATCACCATTTATAGATACCTGTGTTTGGATGAGATTTCTTTACTCTCTGGTTGGGTTGAGATGTACTCTCTTTAACTGTACCCTGTTATATGTACTGATCCCCTATTCAGTACATCTATTGATCCTTCCTTAAGACTTCAGGGCATCCTCCTAAGTATTTTTATACCCACCCCTGCTTGGGCTTCGCCATCACTTGGTGTGCCCTTGAAGAAAATAGACAGGTTGATCGTGACTTTAGAGGAACCAGGGATACAAGGTTCCGGGACCACATACGGTGGTCATGAGTTGGGATTTAGGAGCGGAGCTCTCCTAGCTGTTTTACTTTTCCACCTATTTCTGGGTTGTGGCACTTTTTGTTTTGTGCATGTATTTTTACCCTTTTGTATCTTTCAATTTACTTCTCTGTTTAGAGGTTGATGCATATTTTTGGTTTCTTTATAGTAGTGTTGTATCTTGTTTTTTTCCTGTCCCTATGCACTTTTTCATAGAGCAAGAAATGGGTGTGTACCAGTACCTAGGAAAAGTCCTCCCTGATTTTTGTATGCCTTCGGCATTGGTCACTATCCCCTGGACTATAGAGGTGGTCTTGGGGTTGTTGCAGCTCGAGCCCCGACCTGGGTCGAGTCATGAAAAAGTGGTATCAAAGGTTGTTTGACCCTTGGGAAGTTATCTAGACGTTTACCTTTAAAGGTATTAGTTTGGTTTAGGACAATAGTGTCAACATGTCTCGAGAGCAGCTCTCAGGACAGGGAGTCTAATGGTAGTGTGGCAGCTGATGTAGCCATTTACCAGGACCCTGATTACCTGCTTGTCAACTCATCATACTAAGACATTTATTGTAGGGAACATGGTACATGCATCATATAGGATTGAGTCTTAGACTATCCTTATTGAGTAAGCTCCCCATAATTGTTAATATATATATATATAATCATTTGACCATGGTACACCTTGATCAGAATACGGATGCCTTGGCAATGACAGAAATCCAGGATACCAGCTCTTGTTTGTGATGAAGATTCTTTAAGCAATGAAGCATAAATTCAAGATCCATCATGCGATCCCCTTCTTCTAGGTGGGCAGGTAGAGGCTCCACCACATGTTCAGTAGTAGACAACCCCAATAGAGCTGGCTGAGGACGTACATTGGTTGGACGTTCGTAGAGCTTGGTTACTCAGATACATGATGACTCATCACTCTTGTAGGATGAATTTGTTCCACTATTTCATGAGGAGTAATACCCCTACTTCTTGTGATCCATTCAAATTCGGGATCTCCTATAGTTTCAATAGAAAGGGATAATGGTGGATGAGTATGTGACTAGGTTTACAAACCTTCCTCGGTACTCCTTGGATGTGGTCCATGATGGTAACTTCTAAGCCTGGAGGTTTAAGCAGGGCATCCATAGAGAGATATGTTCCAGTGTAGTAACCTTGTGCTTTCCCAACTTTTCTAGGGTGTTGGGAGAGCATTGGTGACATAGAGCTTTATTTTAGGGGGATTCTGTATATCAATTTTTGGCAGTAGGATCAATAGATCTGAGATGTCTACAATAGCTAGAAGATGTCAGTTAGCAGGGCCTCCTTATAGGAAGCCACACAATGACCAATCTCAGAGACAATGTCCCGGGAAAACATAGATAAACAGGACAACCCAGGGAGGGATAGTGCTATGATTGTGATTGGAGAGGTCACTTGGCATGAGGCCACCTCACTGGAAGTCATGAGCTCCCTAGTCAGCTGGTAGATTCAAAACTATGACAAAGATAGTGTCATGATTAGGGAGCTCCTAGGAGAGGACAAGGTGGTGCCTTGGGATGTGGTACTGGAAGAAGAGCATGAAGAAATGTTGTTTGTGGATGATGTTGTGAGGTCCTTCCACCAACACTAGGCATCCCATACCAAGCTCAGGGACCTAGCAGCTAGGGCCATATGTTGCTATATTATATAGATTTCTACAATCCTACAGTGTGTGTGATGATAAGAGTTACAGTCTTTGTCTATTCTATGTAGATAAACTTGTTAGAAACTATGTGAGGTACTCTTTTTACCCTACTTTTTGTTTGATATTTTACTAGGGTGTCGTAGGGCATCAATGTAACCTTGTGTTGGTGTTGTTCAATGTAACTTTGAACGCATGATGAAGAGGGGTCCTTCCCCCACAGAGATGCATTTTGTGACACGAAGAAAACTGAGAGGGGGAGTCAGTGCCACCCAAACAATATAATATCAAGGTGAAGTGGAAGTGTCCATTTAACTTATGTGTTGCGAGCAGAGTTGTGGAGTGGAGTGTCATAATAGTTCTTAGATTTTTCTGTGGATTTTATCCTGCTTGACACTTTTTACTCAAGGTATCACTGGTGGGTTTGGGGAGTGCTTGGATTGGGGGTTACTCTCCTTAAAAGGGAAGTGAAGACATGTGGGGTATGCCATGTGATTTTTGTGTGTAGATTCTTGTGATTGGATGAGTGTACTCACCTTCCTTGTTCATCAGTACCTTGCATGCTCAATGTCAACCATGATACAATAGTTATCGAATACAGGTCGAGGTGATGGGGACCCCATGAACATAACTACATGACTCACTATCGGGTGCTAAAAGTGGTAGTCTTCACCCTAAAAATATGGAGACACTATCCTCTGGGAGAGCACTTTATGGTTTGCTCAGACCACCAGTGTCTTAGGCGCGTCTTCACCCAGAGAGACTTAAACCTGAGACAACGATGATGGTTGGAAATTCTAGCCATATTATGAATTAGGGATAGTCTATAATCTGGAAAAATGCAGCATGGTAGTGGATTCCCTTAATAGGAAGTCCCATTCTCACCAAATGCCAGATGTTTTGGAGCAGTCAACTTCCCTGCTGCTGACCATGGTGGAGCAGGAGGGTACAATTTTCTTCAGTCGATGGTGTTGAATTCTTCACTTCTAGAGCTTATAATAGTGTCTTGGTTGTGAGATATCCACTATGTGTGACTAGATATCATTAGGTGTTTTACCAGATGTATATTTAGAATTAGGGAATCACGAGAACCTATTGCAGGGACAAGCGGTGATTCGAGTCATGACACGGGATGTAGGGGTTTGGCCAGGGAGGAGAACTATCCCCAAAGTTTCATCAGGCCGTTCAGAACCATGCAAAGAGATGGTGAGGTTTCTTACTATCATGCCCAACCCCAATGGCTGGAGTAGGCCCACGATGTCCCCCACATGTTGCAGCAGAGGAGATACATGCATATTCCAACAGACATCATCGACAAGAGGAGACCTAATGAGGACAGAACTTCCCTTTGGTTTGTGTGACGTGGAAACATAGAAAGGTGTATATTTCTAGGCAGTGGGAGAGCCAGGTGTGATCTCGGTACCCTAGGTTGTTTTCCATTGTTTTGATTTTCAAGGATGAAAATCATGAAGAAGTGAATTATGTAGAGACATTTTTTTCCATTTAATAAATTAGAATATTTCTACATATATTTATTGATCCATGTGTTGAGACGATGTGCAATTTTGAGGCCTGAAGTCTCAGAAATAAATTATAAAAAAATATTAATTTCTTATGTACTATGCATGTGAAGGAAACATGTTATCTCTGAAAATATTTCTTGCATTGGAAATACGAGGCCATGGTTGAGTCTGAAGCATACTGTTTACCCTATACGGGGTATGACCTTTGTCCATGTATGCCTTCTGTAGAAAAATTCCCGAAGGGAAAAACCGTAAATAAAATAAATAATAATAATTTTTTATTTTAATCTCTACTTAAAATAACTTTTGGACTGGGACTCAGATTAGAAATTTGAGATCGTCGTTGAGTTCGTAGCTTGGTTTTTTTTCCTAGGGACGACCTCATTTAAGAGGGCATGGGAGATTTATATTTTATGACCATGAAAAGTTTATTATTAATAGAAGTTTTGAGAAATGAGGTAGAGTTAGATCATTTCCCTCTAATATGGTGGAGATCTAACCTATGAAGATTCAATGTCCGAAGTTCATCAGATTGCGATGAAAATGCAGGCAATAGTAAATCAGAGAACAACAGAAACAACAACAGATCCAAATTCGAAGTAAGATTTTTTTCATTAAGATTATGATTCTTCTGATTGAAGTTTTGGTTTTGGTTTTTATTTCTAGTAATTTCTACTACTTTTTTTATCTTTGTATATGACCAAAATAACAATGGCTATCGACCGATTGATATATCGATTTCCTATTCTTTATTTTCCATCATCATTCTTCACATTCTTCATCGGTCAACATTTAGACACACTAAATGAACATCCAATCATAAAGAGGATAATAGATTAGTGAAGGTCATGATCCAAGGATTCCGAATGTAAGATGGATTTCTGTTTTGGGTGCTAGAGGAGGTGTAATGGAGAGTGGAAGTGACAGTTACTTTTTACCTTGTCGAAACATAGACAGATCATCGAGAAGAAGTTTTTGCTGTGAATATCATGTCCTGAGGATTCCAGATATTTTCCGAGATAATTTTTCTGCCCACCGGGGTGTTATCGGGGGTTTGCGGAAGGACCACTGGTGCGACGGTGCCTGTGGCAACCGACTGGTGGCAACAACTGCGGGAGTTCGGAATGGTGGTGGAGGCGACAAAGCCACATCATGGAAGAAGCTTTAGTCAGCGGGCCATGGTAGTTCAATGCTGGTGTGCAAAGGGATCCCCAGGAATGGGGGCCGGCTACAATCTAGTGGATCCAATGAGCCGGCGGGCTGGCCTAGGCGGTGCAGACCAGCCAAACAGCACCGGTCCGGTTGGAATAGACCTTCGGGCTGGGAATTTATTCTAATGCCTGTATCATTTGAACCGGGATTATATTTGACACACCGTCTATGACCACATTCCCCTCTCTTCATGGCATACTTATTGAGGATAGTTGGAGAACTTTTAGTTTCTGGATTGATACTCGGGGATATGAAACATCTGATTTTAATAATAATAAAATAATAATTATTATAATAGAGAAACTTGTATCAGACCGTACATCTACATACAATGTTTGATTGATGCACTATTAGAGGAATTATGACCCTGGAGTTGAGGTGGAATTTTCAAGACTTTTTTTGTGCTTAAATCAGAATAGTGGTGCATGCCCCCCAAGGCTCAATTTGGGCATTTGTGGTGAAATGAAGAATTTTTCCCCGAGTTTCCATTTAAGATGAATGAATAGCCAATCCCATGTGATTTTCTGAGAGAATGGAAATGGATCAATCTGTTTGATGTGTTTCAGGATCATGGCATGGGTCTCATGAAGCACCGTTCATGCGCAATGCTACAAAATGCAGTTTCTTCCCTGGGAGTCTTATTTGGGAAATTGAAAAGTCGATCCTGATCATTTTTCAGCAAGGATCATGATGGTGTGATCCATTTTATTATATAGGGACATTTGAGAAATAATATTGGTGGAAATTATGTTTTCTCTCTTCAGATCAAACAATGAGAATCGTGCTGTCGTCATCCTTTCACTATTAGAAATTTTAGTTTTACCAATAGTTTTAAACCATTGGTAAAGGCTGGAAAAACATTGGTATAAACTATACCAATGGTTGTCCAAACCATTGGGTCTTGAGCCATAGGGATAGACATATCCCAACAGTTCTATGAGAACTGTTGGGATATGTCTGAAAAAATCAGTATATACCAATGGTTTCAGTAAACCGTTGGTATATATGTTTAGCAACGGTTTTAAACTGTGAGTAATAGAATGAAGTGTCTCTATACAAACGGTTATATAAACCATTGGTATAGACTTTTACCAACAGTTCTCCACAAACCATTGGTAAATCTGAGGTAAAATTATCTATTCCAACAGTTTACAAACCGTTGGAATATACTTATACCAACAGTTTACATAAAACCGTTGGTATAAGTTCTGGTTCGGTTGTGAACCATTGGCATATCTTTTTTATACCTACAGCAGCAACCCGACTTGCTGGCCTCCCCCTATGCAGCAACATCAATTCCACCTGCAGGCCCCCTGTGGAGCTGCATAAATTCCATTAGTAGGCCTAAAAAATTCATAGGCAACGGAATATCTTCATAATATATACACATACAACAAGTAACACAATACACCACTAAAAAGTATACTTTCATAATACATACAGAATTTTGTATGAATTCATACTAAATTCATCCAACACATAATTCAAACATAAATCTGAATACCTCCAATTCTGTATTTAATTACCCTCTATACACATACTGAATTAACACATAATTCATAAAGTAATTAAAAAAAGTATACACATACATCAAGTATACCCATACACCATTAACACATAATTCATAAGTTAATTAAATACATAAATAATTCAATTCATAATTAAGGAGGTTGGGGGAGGGCTGTTCAGGGGTTTGGGGTGGCTGTCCAAGGGGGGTAAGGGTGTCTGGGGGTATAGGGGTGTCTGGGGGTGGGAGGGTGGTGGGGGGTTGTCCAGGGTGGTGGTGGGGGTGTCTGGGGTGGTGGGGCTTTCCATGGGGGTGTCAAAGGCGGTGGGGTGGTGTCTAGGGGTTGGGGGGGGGGGGCTTTCTAGGGGCGGGGGTGTCCAAGGGGTGAGGTGGTGTCCAGGGGGTGGGGGGAGGTCTATGGGTTGGGGGCTGTCCAAGGGGGGTGGGTGGTGTCCAGGGGGGTGGGGGGTTGTCCAGGGAGGTGGGGGCTGTCCATGAGGGTGGCATGGCTATCCAGGGGGTCAGGGGGTGTCCAGGGGGGGGGGGCTATCTACGAGAGTGGGGGTTGTCCATGGGGTAGGGGGTGTCCATGGGGGTGGGAGAGGCTTTCCAGGTGGGTACGGGGTGTCCACGGGGTTGGGAGGGGTGTCCACAGGGGGTAGGGGTGTCCAGGGGGTGGGAGAGGCTATCCAGGGGGGAATGGGGTGTCCAGTGGGGTGGACATGACTGTCTATGGGGTATGGGGTGTCCATGGGGTGAGGAGGCTATCCACAAGAGGATGGGTTGTCTAGGGGGTGGGTGGGCTATCCACGGGGGTGGTGGGGCTGTCTAGGGGGGTACGAGGTATCCAAGGGGGATGGGGGGGGGTGTCCAGGGTGGTGGTGGTGGTGGGGGGGGGGGGCTGTCCAAGGTGGTGGTGGTGGTGGGGTGTCCATCAGGGGGGGGGGGGGCTATCCATCGGAGTGTCCAGGGGGGTGGGGTGGTGTCCAGGGGGTGTCGGGCGGGGGTGGGGGGGGGGGCTGTCTATGGGGGAGTCTAGGGGGTGGGGTGGTGTCCATGGGGGGGGGGGGTGGCTAGAGGGTTGGTGTGGTGTCTGGGGTGGGGTGGTGTCCAGGGGGTGGGGTGGTGTCTAGGGGGTTGTGGGGGCTTTCCAGGGGGTGGGGGTGTCCAGGGGGTGGGGGTGTCCAAGGGGGTGGACGAGCTATCCACGAGGGTGACCAGGATGTCCCGGTGGGTAGGGGGTTTCCAGGGGGTGGGCGGGCTATCCACTAGAGTGAAGAATTTTTTCGAGAGTTATCAAATGTTAAAGTTAAAAAAATGAGAGTAACATGTTTTGAATAAATCGGTGAAAGGTTCTTAACATGTAACACAAACAATTATACCACCATTTATCTATAATAATCACATGCATAGTTGTATTTATCATAGAGATACGTAACTGTAAGTGTATATCAAACTTGGTTTTATCCACACTAAAGGATTTTTTTCTTGTGTTTTGTGTGGTATTGAATTATTTCCAAACCATGACATGGATGTAACTATTTTTGTTTAGTAGTGACCAATTTAAATAATTTAGTTCATGTGGAAGTGTGATTTTTTTGTTGTTGTTAGAAAAGTGATAATTCTTTAACATGTTGCAAAGCTTGTTTCAATAGAAAGGATAATTAAAATAAAAAAATATCATTGATTTTCCCCTCCCCCTCTCAGTGTGTAAGATCCTGAACTTATCATGGGTTGTCCAGGGGTTGGGAAGGCTATCCACGGGGGTGGGATGGCTGTCCACGAGGGTAAGCGGGCTATCCAGGGGGTAAGGGGTGTCTAGGGGGGGATGGGCTATCCAGGGTGGTGGGTGGGTTGGCCACAAGGGGGTAGGGGTGTCCAGGGGGGTGGGCGTGCTATCCACGTGGGTGGGGGGATGTCCATGGGGGGAGGGACTATCCAGGGGGGTGGGAGGGCTGTCTACGAGGGTGGTCAGGATGTCTAGGGGTAAGGGGTGTCCAGGGGGGTGGGCGGGCTGTCCACGGGGGGTGGGAAGGGCTGTCCAGGAGTACGAGGTGTCCAGGGGGGTGGGGGCTGTCCATAGGGGGAGGGGGTGTCCATGGTGGTGGGCGGGCTATCCACGGGGGTGGACAGGCTCTCCAGGGATGTATGGGGTGTCTAGGGGGGGTGGGCGGGATGTATATGGGGATGGGCGAGGCTGTTCAGGGGGTATGGGTTTCCATGGGGTGGGGGGGGGGGTGTTGTCCCCAGGGGGAGGGGTTGTCCGGGGGGTGGGCGGGCTGTCCACAGGGGTGGCGTGGCTGTCCAGGGGAGGACAGGGTGTCCAGGGGGTGGGGGGCTTTTTAAGGGAGGGGTGAATCAGTCACAAAAAATCATCAAATCAAGTTTTATTATTTATATATATTAAAAAATAAAGATAATGTGACCTACCTAATCACACATATATTCAGGCACAACAAATCAATAAACATCATGGTTCAGTAATATCTGTCAAAAATGTAACAGATCAATCTGTCCCTCATCACCATCACTATCATCACCATCATCATCACCCTCACCCTCGTCCTCATCATCATCCCCATCATCGTCCCCGCCCTCCTCCTTTCCCTCATACTTAGAATCGGCCTCCTCATCACCCTCCTCCTCCACCTCGTCCTCCTCCTCACCCTCCTCCTCTGCCTCTGCCTCCTCTACACCCTCCTCCTCCTCCGCCTCGGCCTCCTCCTCTCCATCATCTTGAAAAACACTAGAAATTCCACCTGGTCCACCATATATAGAACACATCGATGAGATATATTCATCACAAGTAGGGGTGGCCTCTGGTGGAAGTGTTGGACGTAAAACTTCCAACAGTTTCATAAATGAAGTGTTTTCCCTAGAAGACTGTTCTTCCATGTCTGTGGACCTTTTTTCAGCCTGTTCTTCTTTTTCCTTAACATGATACAACTTGGTGGAACTACAAATCGTACCTTAGGAGGTCCAATACCTCGTTAGAACTATACTCTTCCCAGGTCGGCAGCATACTCTACCATGGTGCTCATCTCCCAACACCTAATGTAAGTTATCATTTGGCCCAAAATTGTCAGGTTCCTGGGCATCAAGGGCCTCCAAAACTTCCTGTTACAAATATAAATAGATTATTAAGTTACAAAATAGATATTAAAATTTTAAATCTATAAATTAAAACTTACAATCTACTGCCGAGTTGGTTCATTAACCACACTTCCATCTTTCTTCTTTCTACTTGAGAAAAACATTTTTTCTCGAGGCACACATCCTTCTATATTCAATTTATTCCTCTATAATGACATTGAGTGTAGGAAACTATAATTAAAAACAGGATACCAAAAAAAAATTAATTTCATAATTAAATTATATAACAACTTTAGCTATCGAATAAATTATATAGGAAGCAAGATAAAGTGCAAGTCGTAAATAAAGATTAGAAATTATCATACCTATTGCCTCTCATGATCTGGCATCGTAGTACGTCCCAATGTGTAGATGTATATCTTAGTATCGATGTTTTTTTATTTCTTCTAGATGAATCATAAATAAAATTCAATAATTAGTATTAACAAAAAAACATGTAAATTTTTATTTAAATACCTCTAATTTGATTAATACTATAAATTGGCTAGTCATCTAATAAGTAATATTTTGTCAATACTGTTCTCATAGAAAATAATCCATGACAGGGACCCCCTCTAACTCTTTTCCCACTCTAGCACGCCATCCAATGTACAAATCATGCTTATAAGCTCTCCAAAGCTTGCCTAAAACCTTTAGACGTGCTGGTCGTGCACAGTCACTATCGGGGAAATTAAACTGTAGTTGACACCAAAATATCAATTCATATAAATACAAAAATTAATATATTTCATTAAATACAAAAGATTTTTTTACCCATATATATGCCCAGGCTTTATCCTTGACTTCATTTTGCAGCTGTCTCCATGAGAGCGGGCTGACTGGAATGATGTCCGAGTATTTGGAAAGCCTCGCCAAAACACTCTGACATTGCTACCCAGAATTTTCAATCATCTGACTATCTTCATTGTACTCCACCATCAACTGTGTGTGGTGGCTCCACACCGCACACATGCGTGTATGCCCCCACCCCCTCCTCCTATTAGTAGATGTATCTGTTATGAATGAAAAATAAATATTTTATCAATACATGTTATAATGAAAATAAATGAAGGTGTAAAAATTTGTTAGGGTTGTAAAAGTATACCTGTGGTAGTATGATCAATGTGTGCCACTGGATCTGCAGAAACTGAAGGAACACCCTGTACAGATGGAGTGGGTCCCAATTTATGCTCTATAGGGAAAGAATCTAGTGGATCTGGAGTTGAAGAAGATGGAATATAAAATCCCAGAGAGAAGGAAGTAGAAGTAAAAGAAGATGGTAGGGATGGCTGGCCGAATGCTTGATGGGTAGTAGGAATCATCATCAGATATGGTATAGACGGGTGGGGAGGCTCAGATGTAAATGATGGAAAAAATGGGAGGCCTAAATATCTCATGTGTCCCTAATGACACACCAATATTAGCATGTGGGATGGATGGTATGTTAGTGGGAGGGGCATGGTCTAATCAGGTATGCTTACCAGACCATCTAGCTCTCGTACCACCCCCCTCGTACGAACACCCAGAGTACTGGGACCACTACTAGGCTGCTCATCAAATACCTGTCACCTAATAGATGGATCCTGTAAAAATGATTAAAAAAATTAATCACATGACATTATATATTATTTAAATATATATATTTGAAATAAAATACTCACTGTAGAAACTAGTGGTGGAATGCCTAGCTCAGTCATGCGACGATTGTTGTCCATAACCTGTTTTCATCGCCTCTCTTCAATTGGATTCATTTCCTGCATTTGAAAACAAATATGGAAATAAATAGAAAAGGATAACTAATGTGTAACCCAAAAAACAAAATAAATGAGAGGGAATAAAGGGATTCGTGGATAATTTAACTAACCATTATTTTAGGTGATCTTGAAAAAATATATAATGAAGTCAATAAATCATACAAGATGTAATAAATAAATTTAATTTTTAGTAGGATGGTTATTTACTAAGTGTCATCACTCTATTAAAATCATGGAAGATTGATTCTACCAGATTCATAAGTGGTAAAGCAGTTGTCAAAATTAAGGAAAAAATTAATTTATTTAGCTCAGGTAGATGATGCAGGTTTCAATACATGTTTTTCAGAAGAATAAAAGCCATCATGTTCATTACTTGGTAAAATGTTAAAGAGATTTCTCAGAGTCATACAAATTTTATACAAATCATAGTTGAAGCATTGAAATGTTCACCAAGTTGGAAATGTTGGTTTCGTAGGTTTGAATACAGTTCAATTCCAAATTAGAAAATGAAATTCAAATAAAATTACAACCAATAAACATTGAAAATTCACATAACGGTCAAGTCGGATACAGAATATTTGTAATCAATATTAAATAAACATGAATAGTACAACCTTAGCAACCCAAGTCGAGGTAAACCAAAAGAATTGAGAACATGAATGGATGATTTTATATATTTCCCACCATAACCTCAGGTTTACAGTAAACTCTTACAATTGATCTATTGGAGTCATCATACGTAATAAATGGATCGATTCCAATGTAAGTAGGGATGGTATCAATTCAATCATAACCATTATCAAAAATATGTCTTGGAATTACTTCAATAATGACACCAAATTCAGGTCAAAGATGGTCTTTGACATAAAAAATTTGTTTCGCCATTAATTCCAATACATACGGTTCATCGGTAGCAAGAGTGCGAGTCATATCAATTACTCAAAATCCACAATCATCAATAAATGTGCCATGCCTCGTCATCAAATCAAACCACTTATATTTCATCGGCGTGACTCGTCCAAGAGAATAATAATCCAATATTATTATTTTTTCAACGACTCCGTAATAACCTAAATTTTCAAATCCCAGTCCACTATCTGATGCACTAGCATAACAGTCTATTGTTAAAGTAACCATAAAACCATTATTTTGTGTTCTAATGTTTTTTTCTCATTCATCGATAATAAATATTTACCAATAGATAACAATTGATTTAAAGTCACGAACCACGATATTAGGACCAAAAGCCAAAGCTCTTATTTCCTCAGAGACAGAGTCTGTAGGAAAACTCAATACCTAAAATATAAATAAATATTAAAATTAATTAATTATTATTTTAATTATTTTAAAAAATAATATTATTACCTTCAATTTTAACCAAGCAGGAAACTCTTTGCTATGCAAAGTCTCCCTCCTTCTCAAAGAAAAATAATGATGCTTTCTATTTATCATCGCTTTGTGATCCCTGTAGATAAAAATAAAAATAGTTTAACAAATATATATAAATATAAAAGATATAAATATACCATTTACTTACAAGATGTAGTCATCGAACAAGTCACAATTGAACAAAACTGTGTGATGTGCCATCTCCCGCTCTTCAAGGCTTAATATCGTCAATGTATATGATCCAGGAATTTTTCCTGTTTGAGGAAGTGATGGAAAACTGGGTTCAATTTGGTCATATTTTTCTTCTTAATTTCTCATTGGTCTTTTCTTTCTTGTAGTAAGATCAAAAAAATACATAGAGTAGAAATCCATAATGTTCTTCTTCATTTCTCATTGTAAATAATCGTCGATGCCCAATAAAACTGAAACTACAACGATGTTTGAGTCTTTTGGATCATTTATTATTCATAAAAACAGGACATGATAGTTTTCCCTTCATGCTCCATCCAGACATCATTGAATAAGTAGGAAAATCATTGATTGCCCATATAAGTGAAGCACACATCTAAAATATGTCTTTCGAACATGCATTATATGTGCGCACACCCACATCCAAAAGAAGTTTCAAATCTTTTATTAAAGGTTGCATGTATATGTCTATATCATTCCTAGGATCAGAAGGTCTAGATATGAGTATACTCATGAAAGTGGAAGGTTTTTTCATACAAAACCATGGGAGAAAATTATAAATGTGTATAAAAATAGGATATGTGTTGTGCGACTTAAGCGTCTGCCCAAACAGATTAAAACTCTCACATGAAAGACCCAACCTCACATTACTTACAGTCGCTGCAAAATCAGGATATACAACATCAAATCTCTACCATGAAAATCCTTCTACAGGGTGAACCAACTCATCGTTATTCTTCTTTCTCTCGGTATCATGCCATCACATTTTTATTGATATTTCGTCAAACATAAAGTGATTATGGAGTATGAGGATAAATGGAAAGTGCCCCCTTACTTTCTATGGAACATAATATTGTTTTACATCAGCTTTCGGCTTCCAGCGGGATGTTCCACATTTTATACAATCATTCTGTTCAGAATTTTCCTCCTAGAATAAACTGCAATCTTTCAGGAAAGCATGAATTTTGTTTCTTGAAAAGCTCAGTTCCACAATTAACTTCCATGCCATATAGTGGTTTGAGATAATATCTGCATCATCTAGACGTAAGTCCTTCAAGAAGGTAAGAATGTAATCGGGGACAGTATTAGAAATCCCATACATAGTTTTCCCATGAAACAATCTGATTAAAAATTATAGCTTTTTCATTTTACCACATTGTCAATATACTGGGGTTGTGGCAACATCATTCAATTTTTTCATCCTGACAACATAATAATTTTCATTAGACATATCATGTGCGCTCATATAGAAATCTTCTTGGGTTGGAATCCTTTCTTTTTTATAATGATGAATAAACAGAAATCGTTCATATAACAAATTATCCAATCCAATCCTATCATTTGGTTCATCAGCAATTTGAGATGTCATTTTCTCCCCATTGTGATACCACACAGAGTAATTTCTGGAAAACCAGATTTGGTTTTGTGGTAGTTGACTTTTTCATGACTTAACTAAGGTCTTCCAACATAATTGTAAAATGGGAAATGTATGTGACAACTATTTGAAGCATTGTGAAATGAAAAATCTAAAAATATCTCCAAATTATTTTGAAAATCGCTTGAGATCCAATTGTTTTTATACATCCAACTTCTATCCATTCTGTAAAAAAATTGTTATAAGTCATTTCATCCAAATAAATTCAACAAGATTGAAGTTTCATAAAAAATATATTTAAGTAAATGAGAATTGTTCACTTTATATGAAACCATAATTGACACACTACTCTATATGAGAATCAAAATATAAAAGACAAAAAAATACTATATTTATATCAAAATATCCTTGATACATGAGTGTACAAGATCATGTACACTTGTGGAGGAGAATTATTCAGGAGTTGACTAAATTTTATATCGATGAAATTTTATATTTTAGTAGATAATTTGAGTGATCACATACATTGCCCAAGGGGGTGGTGGTGTCCAGGGGGTGCAAGGTGTCTAGGGGTGGCAGGGTTGTCTAGGGGGGTCGGAGGTGTCCAGGGGGGGCTGTCTAGGGGGGTCGGGGTGTCCAGGTGGGTGGGCTGTCCACGGGGGTGGGGGGCTGTCCAGGGGGTACGGGGTGTCTAGGGGGGTGGACGGGCTATCCACGGGGGTGGAGAGGCTATCCAGGGGGGTTGGGGTGTCAAGGGGGGTGGGGAATTTTCAGGGGGTGGGGGGGTTGTCCATGGGGGTACAGGGTGTCCAGGGGTGATTAGGGTGTCCAGGGGGTGGGTGGGTCTATCCAGGGGGTACGAGGTGTCCAGGGGGTGGGTGGGCTGTCCATGGGGGTGGCAGGGCTGTCCAGGGGGGTACAGGGTGTCCAGGGGGTGGGCGGTTTGTCCACGGGGGTTGGTCGGGCTGTCCACTGGGGTGGTGGGGCTGTCAATTGGGGCCAGGGGTGTCAAGGGGGGGGGGTGATTTCCAGGCAGTGGGGGGAGTCCGAGGGGATGAGGGTGTCCGGGGGTGGTGGGCGGGTGTCCAGGGGGGTGGGTGGGGTGTCCACGAGGGTAGGGCTGTCGAGGAGGTATAGATTGTCCAGGGGGGGTGGGCGGGCTGTCCACGGGGGTTGCGGGGCTGTCTAGGGGGTTGGGTGTGTCCAGGGGGGTTTTCAAGGGGGTGGGGGGCTGTCCAGGGGGTATGAGGTGTCCAGGGGGTGGGCGGCTATCCAGGGGGTTAGAGGGGATGGAGGGGCTATCTAGGGGGGTACAAGGTGTCCAGGCATGGTGGGTGGGCTGTCCATGGGTGGTGGTCGGGCTGTCCACAGGGGCGATCTAACCTACTGTAAAAAAAAGCTACATTAATATAATATTTAATATCTATATCCATACCTAATACTATTTATAATTTCCATTTATAATCATTTTCTACATGTACATTAGTTAGTTTTCTTATATTTTCCCACACCGAGTGTTTATATTTTTGTCAGTTTTTAGAAGTTTTACAAGAGATGATTTTATATTCATTATTATTTAAAGGTTAATCATTTGAATTTCAATAATTTTATTATAAATTATCACTCATAATTATTTATGAAGTGTAAATTTCCTTTCATAAGTACTTTAGTCTTGATCCTATAAGGTGAAATTGATAGTAAATATTTTTATGTGATTTTCAATATGTGAAAAATATTTTATTAATTAATGAGTTAAATATTAATGTATCATTTTTAGAAAAAAAAATAATCTTTATTTAATCATTTCGATCCTATTATACAATAAATTAAGTTTTCATATTCATCTATGGTATAATTTAATAACATAATTCACGTAGGTTGTTAAACCAACACAATCATGAATATATGATTATTATTGATGATTATGAGATTGAGATGTATTATCATTACAATTTTATAATAATGATATATTTTATTTCTTATTAGTTTGATATATCATAATTATAATGGAAGATGAATAAGGGTAAGGGATATAAAAATGATACATAATTTGGATTAATAATTTTCCTCTTAGTACACCTATTTTAAACGGTTGAGTTTACAATGATCTCTAGTTGGTGTTGACGCTCCTTTCATCACAGAATCTAAAGATTGGAAAAGGGGAATATCTGAGCTCAAAATGGTTCGACCTTTGAAGAAAACATAAAAAATCGACAAAGGGATGAACAAAGAAAACTTTTCCCACAGGCCGCGCAAGTTTCCTCATGGTCGCGCAAATGGACTTGCCCGACGCACCTTGGCGCGCAAGTGACTTGCGCGACCTAATTGATAACCGCCCCGTAACCACCTGGGGTATTCTCCTGCCTATAAATAGACCCTGTGGGCCCCGCACACAAGGGGATCTTTTTCCAGAAACTCATATTGAAGCTCCCGACGCCCAAGTCTCTTCTCAAAACTTCTGGAATACTTCTAAGGTAATTTCTTACCTAGAACGGAAGATCTAAAGAGAGGGAGGAAGGACTAAGTGTTAAAACTCATCAACACTTGCGCGCATGAGTGGCCAACTCTTAAGGGAAGTGGTCACACTTGCGTACCGCCTTACTCATTCGACAAAACTTGCGCGTCCCTTTTCTGGAAGAACCTCAAGAGGATTCTAAAGGCTTTAATAAAGAGTCGCTCAAGTATTTCCATGCTGGTTGACCATCGCACAAGTACACCATGTGTCGCACAGGTATACCTGTGTGACCACACAGTACTTGCGCGTCTTCCAAGACTTGCGCGCCCCTTCCTTTTTGGGTGCCCATCTTGCCCATTTTACCCCTCTTAAGCCATTACTCCTTTCCTATTTAAGATTTAGTCTTTAAGACACTCTTCAAAACCATTTATGGAATGATTTCTTGATTTGACTTCCTTATCTGAAAGGAATTCTATGGAATATCTCTCAAAACCTAGTGATTTAAATATTCTTATGTCACTAAATATCGAGAGTTCATTCATTCAACCTCATCCTTTAAGATGAGAGAATCCTTAACCTGGGTCTCTTTTTCAGGAATAATCCCCAATCATAAGTCCTATAATTTGGGCATCTTTCTTAGGAGTAAGCCCCAAACCTTAATCCTTAACCGGGGCCTCCTTTTTAGGAATAAGTCCCAGTCATAAATTTTGGGCTTCCTTTTCAGGAGTAATCCCCAAGTCCCCTAACCTGGGCCTCCTTTTTAGGAATAAGTCCCAGTCATAAATTTTGGGCTTCCTTTTCAGGAGTAAGCCCCAAGTCCCTTAATTTCTCTTTAACCAGTCCTAATTTACGTTTGATATGGGATTACTTCTTAGGAGTAAAACCCAGTTATCAATCCTCTACTAATTTGGGTTTCCTTTTCAGGAATAAGTCCCTAGTCAGAGTATTCAAATCTCCATGAAGCACATATACCTTTAAGGACCCTGTTCCTGGATTTTCTCCCTAAAGTAAATCCTAACCTTCATTTATTTGGGCAGTCATACATACATAAGCCCCAAACCATTTCTTATGATTGCATCTTTCATAGACCAATTGTCTATTTTATTACAAATACCTCTTGTTTCTCACACCGAGCATGACTCACGTGAGCTTAGAGGGTAAAAGTAATTATGACATCCTACTTTGAGCCATCATTTATAAACATCATACTCCCTTATTCGAACTACGTGGGTTCTGATTCCTTTTCCAAAACAAAGGATACGCAGGTAGCCCATCTACGGGTTTGATCCCAACTCTGAAATAATTGATGTCCTTCTGAATGACAATAAACTTCAAGTGCCCCACTGAGTGGCTTTAAAACCATCATGGTCATCATAATGACCAAGAGACTTTTTATACAAATGTTTTGAAGGATACCATTGACCAAGAATCTCTAAATAGATATAGATGATTCTCTATTGATGAAGAACCTCAAATACATATAAAAGATTCTTTAAAATTCTTACATGTTTAATCATTGATTGTCAAAACTGAAGGAAATCTCATTTTATACTTGGTAATGTAATAAGGATTCATGAACATAACTTAAATCTATAAGGAGAGTCCCGGAATAGAGAATAATTCCCTTAAAAAAGGTGTGATGAGTCCGACCTCCCATCCTCTCGACCAATGCAAATTCCTAAGCCTCATCAATTCACAAGCTAATGAGAGCCTACCTTTGGAAAGTAGGTCCAAATGGATGTGGAATCATTGGATGTTTCCGGTTCTACGAACAAACCCGTTAGAAACCAATCAGAATGTTTGAATCTCCCATCCAGGAGGTCATCCCCGAATTCTGAGGGAAACAAAAAATGGTGAACCCGACATGAATCCTTAACCAAGTTAAAAAGATATTTTACCTATTTGTTAAGACCCTATTTAAAACTCAATAAGAGGGCTAACAAAAACAATCATTGACATGTGTTCTCATCCAAAGGATGAAGTAGCTGAATTTTTCTTGATTACGCCTGTTATATCAAACAAGAACTCTTTTCCAAGATCTTCTGTATTTCCATAATGGATGCTCTCAAAATCTCACCTGTAAATACTGCTACTGCAAATACCACTGCTTCTATTCCTACTGGATCGTCATCCGCTCTGAGGATGACATCACCTACTCAGCGTCTTCAACGCTGGGTATAAAATGTGCTGGTTAAGGAGTACCGTCAACACGGTACCATCCCAACTATGGAGGCTGCCCGACAGGCCCTCCAAGTGAACAACTCACACAGGTCGTCCGGACAACGATGACCAGTGATCAAGAGGCAGGCGGTGCTGACTACCGTCTCCAACCGTTTCGAATCGTTATCCCCAGAACGCAATTTCCATTCGCTCCCTTACTCTGAGGAAGTGAATGAGCAGGTCCCTCAGGGCCTTAATTCAAAAAGACAAGAGTCCTTACCGAGGGAACCCGTCAAAAATCGCCGCCAGACTCGTGCGGCAGTGCGCCCTCAACATGATGAGGGTACCGACTCCAGGCATTCGGCTCAGGTTCCTCGAACCCGAGCAGGCAAGACGAACCGCCAAATATAGAATCCGGTTAACAATGGGAAGGTTTTCATCCCTGCCATCTTCAGAGAAGTCCACCAACCTAACTTGGTGGCGAACAACGAGCAGGCACACACACCTGTCCATTTTAATTCCACTGTCCAGCAGACTCGTCTGGCAGCATCAAGACAATCCCGCCAGGCAATTCCAGTGGAGTACTATAGGTAGGAACATACACCTGCTTATACATCATCAGTTAGTCAGCAGGCTCGCCTGACTACATATGATGGATCTCTTCAACCGCATTTGGAGAAGTGTAATCAGCAGGCACATACAACTGCTAGTACTAATCAAGCCTACCAACAATCTCGCTTGGTAGCACACGGAGAAGTCAGTCGGAAAGATCCAACGATAAACAGGAGGAAGACTCAACTCTCTGCCTCCACACTTGAGTACTGTCAGGATTCAGTGATAGGAAAATGAGGACAGGAGCAGGCACATACACCTACTCCAATCCCGGAATGGACATATATCCCCGTTCCGGCAGCTGAAGTCACCAAGCATATTTTGTCAATGGTGAAAGAGAAGAAGCAAATTCCTGCTCATATTCTGGATGCTTGCCAGGATATCATAACAGCTTCAGCATCATCTCAGGGAAAGACAAATAAATCTATCCCTAGAAGTGGAGTGACACATCAACGATTCACTCCGGAACAGACACACACATTTGTTCCATTCCAAGAGAGTTATGGGGCATACTCCCCCATATCATACGGAAAACCAAGTCAGGCACATACACATGATTTGAGTGGAGATCGTCAGCCTAACCTGACCATCTTTCCTGATCAGGCACATACACCTGCTCAGAGAAACCACTTTCGTCAACAAGTGGTTTCCAAAGCGAGTAAGAAGGAATCTAAGAAAAAGATCCGCCCAGCACAGTCAGGAGATCAAAGGCCAATTTGTAACAAGGCCTTGCTCGATGCTGGAGTTCTTGAAGCCCTCAGACATTTATCTGTTGGAATTCAAGATTCTACTCCCTCAGTTCCCAATAACAGGAACATTAATTCCAAAGGTCTTCAACAGACACTTCCTCATGAAGGATTGCTTCGTGAAAATTCGGTCAATCTTGAAGTTTCGTCTTCAGATGAGAGCCACAGGAACCCTCTGTGTGGTCAGAAGACTAAGGAGCAAGAGATATCATCTTTTACTGTAACCCATTATGGTGGTCCTCCCCATGATGATGAATTTCGCTACGAAAGTCCTCTCCGCAGTAGTGATTCACATTGCCTGGAAAATACTCCAGTGGACAATGTAGTGCCGAGAAATCCCTCTTATCTTGGGGCACTTGAAAATGCGAAACCAGTCATGTCTGATGCTTTATCTCAAGCAAGTGAAATACTTTCTCAATCAGAAGATATCCTAGGGTGTAGGTCATTCTCCGAACCACCCCTAAGTCATGCATCTTCTAGTTTGATCAATGATCTCTCTACCAATCTTGTTGAATCCGATGAAGCAACAAGGAAAAACCAACTCTGATCAAAACAGGTAGAAGAATCTTCATTTAATGATTAAGAGGAAATGCTGAACATGAGGAAAAAACTGGCGAAAAGTGAGGTACCAGTCATGTTTTGGCCTTTGGCTGACTCCCAGTATGACGTTCCAAAGATGTTGATGGAAGATGGAATCCATGATATTCGTCTCAACATATGGAAAACTCTTTTTCAATTGAAGAAGAAAGTATTATATTATGATGAATATGAAAATCATCTTAAGATAATAGATGGGCTACAACGTCAGATTGATTTGACATCTCTATCAGTCTCTCGGTATCCGATGGATGAAAAGCAACAGAGAACCCTTCAACGTTCATGCCTTAGTGCACTAAGAAAATTGCGTCAGTTAATTTCCAATGCTCCATCTGGTGTTCATATCAGAGGATGGGGTGTTCACGGAGCACTACATTTCATAGTGCTTTCCAGTCAGCAAAGCCCGCCGAAAATGGTCTCATGCAATGTTATTGACCATGGCCGGCCATAGTCAATGGTCTTTGTTCGTAATCAAAAGCTTGCTCAAGAACAGGCTTCAACTAGTTCCTCTCAAAATCAATCATATAGAGAACAAGTTGTTGAATTGCTCCTACATCAAGCAGGCGAGAATATTGCACAAGCCTCTCATATGGATCAAACACATCATCAAATGAAAGAAGTTTCGGAAATCATCCAATGATCTGTTAAACCAGGTGATAAAAGTGGATACAAGTTAATGAATCCAACTAATTTCCGAACTAAGATTCGAAAGATCAAGAGAGGTTTTAAGAAGGTCTCAGACATAGTATTTAAAGAGACACCCCAGCTTGTCAGACTGGGGAATCCTTTAACCCAACCCTCAGAATCAACAAATGGGATTCGAGGAGTTGAGTGGAAGCAGCCGGAACATCCCCAGTTTATGAGACTGGGGACTCTTTCAAATCATCAATCCCCTTCTCAAAGAATATCTGTCTTTTCTCGATTGGGGAAGAAGCCCCAAGAGGAACGAAGAGCCAAATTATCAGGAGATTCCATCCAAGTTATAGCTCGTCAAGAAGTTCCTAAAGGATTAAATCAACAAAAGGAAATGTCTCATCAAAGACATGAAAGAAGACAATATCACAGAAATGTTGATAGAAGGGATGTGATGAATTATGCATCAATCAATGTCATCAATGCCATTTTTGCTAATCCACCAGGGGAGACTCACTCAGGGGACTCAGATGAAGAGCGTCTTGCTCAAGAAAATGTACACGCCGATACAAACGAAGAAGGTGTGCATAAACGAAGTCAAAGGATTACTCAGAACCTAGGTAATACACTTACTTCTCTCCAAAAAGTATCCAAAAAAGGGAGGGGAAAGAATCAGGTTACATATCCTTCCTCTGGAGAAGGTCAATCGCTCTCATTAGAGCAAAGGTTTGCACAACAGGAGGAAGAAATGGAAGAATTAAGAAGGTTGAATGCAGAACTACTTCAGAGTAGTATTCTTCTTAAGAATGCTGAAGTCCGACAGCTGAAGGAATTTGTTGCAGCTACTGAGATGGATCAGGAATATCCTCCTTTATCGGTACACCCTCAGAAGTCTAATACTACGGGTCAAACACAACAACGGTTGGCAGTGCTACCATCAGTTGCCGCACCAATCACCACATCTGTCCAAGCTCCATTCATTGCACCTACCCAAGACCAAATTAAACCTGATGTTTCTCAAAAGTTAATAACTACTATTGAGTCATTAACAGCTCGGTTAGAAACTATGGATGGGAAATGGGTGCAAGTTCAACCAGAAAAGAATGTTTATCCTGAATGTGTAGATTCAATTTCTCCTCCATCCAGTTCTGGAAACCCTGTTTTCCCTACTTTCAATGGATCAGGCGACCCTGAACAACATTTGATGCATTACGTGTCTTGTTGTGATCCTATGATGGGAACTCCAGAGCAGCAAGAAGCAGTGAAACTCAGATGCTTCGTGCGAACCTTGCAAGGACCAGCTTTTTTCTAGTATACAAGCTTGAAATCCCGGTCAATTATCGGATGGGAGGATCTTCGCCAAAAATTCATTCTTCAGTTTAGCTCAACTTTTCCAAAAACGACAGTTTTCGATCTTACAAACTTCAAGCAAAGGGAGAATGAAAGAGTCTATGATTTCGTTGCTCGTTGGAAGGGATTAACATATTCCATGAGTTTAGAACTCCCTCAGGAAGAGCTATTGCCAATCTGTGTGGAAAATTTGCGTGATGAATTACGCACGCCATTGATCCCTGTGAAATACACAGGAGGGTTTCGAGACCTTACTTCAATCGCTCAGTAGATTGAAGATTCCCTTATACAGGCTAAGGATAAATCTTGTGTAATTCCATCAGCTCCAGGAAGGAGACTGGGTAAAGCAGAAACTGCTACAGTTATTCTTAAACAAGCGTATGTACCTATTTCTACTTCAAAACCTTCATCTTCTCAAAGGGCTCCGCCTCCTGAACGCCAAAAACAAAGGCCGTTTCGTCCAATTAATCAAAGAGATCAACGACGAAAACAATTTGAGGATTTGAAGAGTAAAATATACTCTTTCCAAAATGAGCAAGTTCCTGGTTACTCCATTTCAGGCCTGGAAAATAATTTGGTTCAATTACCAATGCCCAAGAGGCCAAACAAAGAAGGAGATGAAGACCGTCCCAATTATTTTCCTTTTCATCAAATGTTGGGGCATCCCATCCAGGAGTGTTTTGTCTTCAAAGACCTCCTGCAAAAGATGGTCGACTTGGGACAAGTCAAGTTGAAAGGTTCTTCAACTCAGGTAGCATGTGTTACTGCTACGGTTCCAGAGGAGGAAGGTGAATGGAAAGAAGTCAAAAGCAAAAATGAACAGAAGTATGATGATTGGATGTCATAAAGACAATCAATCGGACTCATGCCATTTTGTGAACACAATTAAAGAAACCAATTGTGTCTTCTGCCATGAATATTGTGGTAAAACCCTCTTCGTTAGAGGGAAATTCCTCAATGAAACGGCTTGATTCATATAAGGAAAAAGAATCAGAAGAAGATGAGTATGTGTCAAAGCCTAAATTGTCTTTGACTCTGGCAGACTTTATGCCATCTACTTCAAAGCCACAGGCACCGCCCCATCAAACGGCACAGTCTAAACAGGCTAGTCAGGCAGAGTCTTTATTAGACGAAGAGTTAATCTTTGGTTATGTTAATATGATTCAATTAACAGATCCGTATTCCAGTCGTAATTTCAATTTTTATGAGCCTAAATTCTCTTTATCAAATAAGGGAATCCGAGGAAGTTCTAGAGGTTCAGGTTACAGGGGAAGACATGGATCTTTCTGAAGCCACTAATCCAATTCTACCCCTGCTAGCACTGTGTATGCAGTAGAAACTCGTGGTAGAGCCCTTCAGTGAGCTCAAAAATAACAAGCAGGTTCTTCTGCTAATAGCCAACTTAGTCTTGGCACAGTTATTTTAGAAGACCGATTGAAGGTTCCATCTTCTTTATCTCAGCAAGTAAATGGATCTAATCAGTCTAATCTTCCAAAACCAAGGATGTTGCCAACTTCTATCCCAATACTAGATGCATCAGCTTCCAAAGCATCGGCTTCCAAGGTACCTTCTAAACCGCACATTCCTATTGGGAAACGCATAACTCTTGATCAAAAGTATGATATATTGAAACACTTGGCCCAAGTACCAGCCAAGTTATCAATATTGGATGCTTTCAATCTGTCAAAAGATCTTTGGGAAGCACTCATCGAAGCTTTCTCAAGTCCTCAGGAATTTGAAGCTAAAATAGTTGCATCTGAAGTCTATCACATAGAGAATAATCCTGCAGAATGCCATGCAGTGATATCTTTTACTGATAAAGATGAAGATGATGTTGTGAATGGGCACATAAAACCTCTGTACTTATCTGGAAAAGTTAATGGTGTAGATATCCGAAGAGTTTTCATTGACAATGGTTCAGGAGTCAACCTCATGCCCATTCGTACACATCGTCGATTGGGCCTTACGGAATCTGACTTATCTCCTTCTACCTTGATGTTACAAGGATATGATAAAAATGAACAAGAACCACTGGGCGAATTTACACTCAGAACTCAGTTTGGAGATCTTATATCCAATTCGTATTTCATGATTGTTGATCAAGACTCAGATTTCAACGTCTTTCTTGGAAGACCCTGGCTACATCAGCATGCGGCTATCCCTTCATCATACCATCAATGTCTCAAATACTGTTTCAATGGTCAAGTTGGAACATTTTATGGTGATAAGGCCCCGTTCAAGACATGTGAGTCTCAATACATTGAGGCAGAATTTTATCACATGAAGGGAAGAGAGAAATCTACAATAAAAGAAATTACCATAGTTAATGCTCCATATGGTTTGGAGAAGATTCCAATAAATCCATTTACACATGTGAGTATAGATTATGTGTTACCTATCAGTCAAATTGACAAAATAGGACCAAATAAAAATACTCTTATGGAAAGATCCATAATGTCAATTACGGAAATCGAGCCAGACAACATGGGGGAAATTGGTTACCTACCAAACAGTGATGAAAACACAAGTAGTGACGTTTTCATTTCATCTGCTGAAATCCAACAGGTCTATACTTTTCCAATCAGGCCAGAATAAGTTATATCAACATTAGAGGTGAATAATGATGTCAATTCTCATTCCATCATCTCCTCTTTATTTCCCAAAGAAGGCCATTTATCATCAATAGGGTCAGAAATGGAAGCTTCTTCTTCAAAATGTGCGAATTTTGACATCTCTTCTGATCATGAAAATTTCGTTTTGTCATCTACTATGCAAGTAGAAATGGAAGAAATAGCACATGATGAAGAGGAAGAGGAAGATCTTAGAGATGCTCCTACAGCATTTGAAGAGGGTATCTCTACCACTGTGGATGAACTCAGAGAAATAAATTTGGGTACAGAAAAAGATCCACGCCCCACTTTAATTAGTGCGGCCATGACCCTTGAAGAGAAAGAGATTTATATTTCTTTTTTAAAGAAAAATAAATATATTTTTGCTTGGAACTATACGGAAATGCCTGGGCTTGATCTTGATGTTTCTACTCATCATTTGGGTTTACCAAAAGAACATCGAGGATTTAAGCAAGCCACGAGAAGAACACACCCAAATTATGCTTCCAAAATTGAAGCTGAAGTGGATAAGATGATCCAAGCTAACTTCGTAAGAGAAGTTCAATATCCCAAGTGGTTGGCTAATGTTGTCCCTGTAAAGAAGAAGAATGGACAAATTAGGTTTTGCATCGATTTCAGAGATCTTAATCGGTATTGCTCTAAAGATGATTTCCCAGTTCTGATTACAGAACTCTTAATTGACGCGAAGAATGGCTATGAAGTACTTTCCTTCATGGATGGATATTCCGGATATAACTAGATCCGAATGTCCCCAGAAGATGAGGAATCGACTGCCTTCAGAGCCCCTCAAGGTGTGTTTTGTTACCGGGTAATTCCCTTTGGTTTAAAGAATGCAGGTGCAACATATCAACGCTCCACGCATCATATCTTCAAACCTTTCTTAGGGAAGTTTGTTGAATGCTATATAGATGATTTGGTATTTAAATCCAAACAACGTTCTAATCACTTGGCTTATTTGGAAGTCATATTCCACAAGCTTCGACAAAATAATTTGAAGATGAACCCCTTAAAATGTGCTTTTGGGGTAACCTCAGGAAAATTCCTCGGCTTTGATGTACGCCACCATGGTATTGAAGTCGATCCTGAGAAGACCAAGTCAATCCTTTGTATGTCACCTCCTCAGAATGTGAAAGAATTAAGAGGACTTCAAGGACACTTAGCCTATATTCGGCGTTTCATCGCCAATTTGGCAGGAAAAAGTTTACCCTTTACCAAATTATTGAAAAAAGGAGTCACTTACTAGTGGACTGAAGAATGTCAAGAAGCGTTTGATGTTCTCAAGAAATACCTCTTGAGTCCAGTAGTAATCATGCCACCTGTTGAAGGAAGACCACTTATCCTCTATTTGACAGCTCTTGAGAGATCATTGGGTGCCTTTCTTACTCAAAAGAATGATGCTGGGAATGAAAATACCCTCTACTATCTCAGTAGAACTATGCTTGAAGCAGAAACCCGGTATTCAAGTATTGAGAAGTGCTACCTGGCATTAATCTTTGCCATTCATAAATTGAGACACTACCTGCAACATCATGAGGTCCAATTGGTATCTCACAATAATCCGCTCAAATTCATCCTTAGTCGTCCAATGCTTACAGGACGTCTAGCAAGGTGGGTAGTTATTTTGCAGCAGTTCGACATTTAGTATGTATTTCAAAAGGCAATAAAGGGCCAAGATCTGGCTGATTTTATGGCTAAACATCCTTCAGTGGAAGACACGTCTTCAGATATTGAACTCCATGATGATGAAGTTTTCTCTATTCAAGAGAGTCCTCAAACATGGGAAATGTATTTTGATGGTGCTTCTAGAAGTCCAATAGGGAAGAAAATGGAAAATCCTAAATTCATTAAAGTTGGTTTTGGAATTGTACTCATTTCTCCAGATAAGGCATTGTTACCTTATTCCATTTTATTGTGGGAAGGTGGTACCAATAATGAAGCCGAATACCAAGCTCTTATCACAGGCTTGGAGTTGGCGCTTCAAGCAGAAGTGAATCACTTAAAGGTGAAAGGTGATTCAGACCTGGTAATCAAACAAGTCAATGGGGATTATGCCATCAGAAAAGAAGAATTAATCCCTTTGTATGATTACGTCAGAGAGTTAATGGCGGAATTCCCTTCAGAACCGACATTTTATTATGTCCCAAGATCACAAAATGCTCAAGCTGATGCACTGGATAATATAGCCACAGCTCTAGCAGATCCAAATCAGGACGAGACAACCATTAGTGTTGCCCACCGTCGTGCAATTTCACCTTATGTTCAAGCCAGAAAAGAGGAAATTAATGAAATTAGTCCCGTTCCTGAACCATATGGTCATACTACAGGATGGATGTCACCTATCAGAGAATTCCTTCAAAATGGTACACTTCCACCTGATAGATCCAAGAAAGAACAAATCCGGCGACGTGTGGTCAAATTTACTCTTTATGATAGCCCAAACCAAGTAGAGAAAATTTTCTACAAATGTGGTTTTGATGGAGTTCTCTTCAGATTCATTGATGGTGAAGAGACAATGGCTGTCACGAAAGAAGTGCATGCAGGAGTTTTTGGTGCCCACCAGTCTGGACATAGATTGTCTGATCAAATTCGAAGGCTTGGATACTTTTGGCCTTCAATGATACAAGATTGTGTTAATTTCACAAATAAGTGTCATTCATGTCAAGTACATGCCAACTTCATCCATCAACCTCCAGAGTTTCTTCATACAGCTAAATACTCGTGGCCATTTTCCACATGGGGAATGGATGTGGTGGGACCTTACCCTTCAGCTACGGCCAAGCAGTTTAAGTACATTCTTACTGCTACTGATTTCTTTTCCAAATGGGCAGAGGTAGTACCTCTCAAAGAAGTCAGTTCTAAATGCATTGTTAGCTTCATAAAGTCTAACATCATTACTAGATTTGGTGTCCCTTATACCATATTGACGGACAACGACACCAACTTCTGTTCTTCTGAGGTGAAGAAATTGTATCAAGAATACAACATTAAATCCAACCATTCATCTCGGTATCATGCGGTGGCCAATGGCCAAATAGAATCCTTTAACAAGACTCTTTAAAATATACTACAAAAGATGGTGGATAAAGATAAGAGGTCACGGCCTGATAAACTCTTTCATGCTTTATGGGCTTATCAGACTACCACCCGCAATGCAACGCGGTCAACTCCATATTCGTTTGTATATGGAACAGAAGCAGTCTTTCCAATTGAAGTTCAATTGCCCTCACTCAGAGTAGCCATTTGTGATCAGTTATCTACAGATGATAAATCCCAAAAGTGATTGAATGAATTGGAATGGTTAGATGAGAAAAGATTGTGCACTTTGCACCACTTGGAAATCTATCAGAATTGAATAGCACGAGCTTTTAACAAAAAAATTCATCTTCGTTCATTCATTCAGGGAGAATTGGTATTAGTTCTCAGAACTCCAATGATACCAGGAAAGAAACCTCCCAATCTTGAGCCAAAATGGGAAGGACCTTATTCAATACATAGGGTCTACTCCAATGGAGCTTATTCATTAATCTCGATGGATGGAGAACTCATTACTACTCCAACTAATTCCATATTTTTGAAGAAATATTTTGTATAAACTACAAAATATTCACAAGATGTCCCTGCAACATGACACTAAACTGTGCAGCACCAGTTCTTCCTTGCTATATGACGTTAAACTATATAGAAATGGTCTAGTATGAACTTAAACTCCTCCTTGGTCCAGTATGACCTTAAACTATTCACAATATGTCCCTGCAACATGACACTAAACTGTGAAGAACCAGTTTATCCTTGCTATATGATGTTAAAATATACAAAAATGGTCCAGTATGACCTTAAACTGCAACTTCTTCCCACACGATGTTAAACTGTGAAAAAGTTCCCTAAAAAGTCCTGTACGACTTTAAACTACACCGTGGTCCTGTATGACATTAAACTTCACCATCTATGGTCCATGTATGTGACCCTAAACTATTTGGAAGTCCCTTACATCCAGAAAGACGTTAAACTACATAATCATCAAAGGCCCTGTATGACCTTAAACACTACTTATGTCCAACATGACATTAAACTGCACCATCCACGGTCTATGCATATGACCTGAAACTATTTTCAATTTTGTCCAACATGACACTAAACTGTATCGTCCCTTTTTCGTCCAACATGACGTTAAACTGTGGAAAAAATCCCCAATGCATCCAACATGACGTTAAAATGGTTCACTCTTTTGTCCTCATTGCATGAAATTAAACTGTACAAAAAGTTCGTGATACGTCCTACATGGCATTAAACTGTACTTTGTCCCTACTACATGACACTAAAACTGTGCAGCACCAATAGTCCTAACTGCAAGAATTTAAACTGCATAGTCCCTTCATGTTGTCCCTGCTACATGACATTAAACTGTGCATCGTTAAGGTTGTTTCTACCTCTTGTTTCTCACAACGAGTATGACTCACGTGAGCTTAGAGCAAACCTCAACCATAACACTCTCTTTGGGCCGCTAACCATGTGTAAGTCCCAACAACATTTTTTAGTTCATTGTCCCCAAGAACAACATGATCATTAATTCATTCTTTAATTGAACTACACAGACTTTAATCCTTGCCTTCCAGGATGGGTATGTAGGAAACCTCCCAAGGTTCAAGCCCAAAACCAATCTCTTCACATCGGTTCACCGCCATCTCATATGATATTGATTTGTGAAACCGCCCCTAGAATCAATATCTTTACATTGGTTCACATTCATCCTTGTTATATGACGTTAAACTATATAAAACTTTTGTCCGGTATGACAATAAACTACAATACTCTTTGATTTCCTCATTTGAGAGGGAACCATTATTTACATTGATTTTTCAATCATGTTTTATTTCAAAAGACTACGTGCATACATGGAAATGCCTAAACTTTTTATCTCGGGTTAAACCATCATTGTACTAAAGTCCCTTTTCACCCTTCACATGTACGAACCAAATTTGTACAAAGGGTAGTTCTAGAACTACGTGGGCTTGATTCCCATCCTTATGGGATACGTAGGAACGTTCGAGTATCCCTCTAATCCAGCCCCAAGTCTTTTGGGCCTAACCCCAAATTTCACTTTCAATCCCTTGGCTGAGAATTACCCATGAAAACACACATGGTGTATTCATTATTATGGTCCGAGCTCTATGACTCTAAACTAAGATCTCTCATAATTTCGTCCTGCATGACGTTAAACTGCATTTCAAGAACTACGTATGACTTGATTCTCATTCTTAGGAGATATGTAGTGAAGTCCAAAATTTCAATTCAGGACCCATCCACAACATGATTATGGTTATCATTGACCTATGTATGTATATATACATTGGAAAATACCCATCTTTATGTGTTATAATCCTAACCTTAAATATTTTCATATCTTCATAACCCTTTTTATTACTTTTAGTCACAAAAATGTCAAACTTCTGAGAATTCTTTTGCCTGACTATGAAGTACGTGCCCATAGGTGGCCTTGCATAAACAGTCCACATAACAGACTTGTTAGCCAAAAGATACTATTTTATTTGACTATGCAGCCAATGCCCTTAGGTGGCCCTGCATAATTCAACCCCCTAACAGGTTTGTTAAATTATGGTAACTTCATTCTTGGGAAGAATGCCTCTTTTGTCCTTATTTTTCTTAAACGACAGTATGTAGGGATCCGCAAAAAATAGCCATCCTTAACATATTTGTCCCATATCCTTTTTCATGATCTGAAAGTATTCAAGTCTATGGTTTATTCTTCTTCCCTACATTTGGGTCAGACCTTCGTAGGAGTAATATTCATCCAGTTCTTCGATAATCTTGTCTAAAAATATCTTCTCCATATTCAAGTACCTCTTTCCATACAGCAAACTCTATACTTTAGAAAGTTTGAATCTCCATAAACTTTCACTGACTTTTAGCACTAGGAAAGTAAATTTCTGAGAATTCTTTTGCCTGACTATGCAGCACGTGCCCATAGGTGGCCTTGCATAAACAGTCTACATAACAGACTTGTTAGCCAAAAGATACTATTTTATTTGACTATGCAGCCAATGCCCTTAGGTGGCCCTGCATAATTCAACCCCCTAACGGGTTTGTTAAATAATGGTAACTTCATTCTTGGAAACTACTTCTTCTAATGACTTTTAGCTCTTTTTCATATCATTCCTCAGATTCAAATATTCTTAAATTATAGCTTACATATTTTCTCTCATACTTGAGTATGGTAATATGTTTTCAGATAAATTGTCAAGGAATGGAATCAATTTTAATCCATTTCAGTCAAAGCTATTTCGACCTTAAACATTAGCCCCTTTATGTCCGGCATGCATGACTTTAAACTGCCCATAAAAGACAAAGGAACTATGAATAAAAGTCAAGTTCCATCTCACTAAGCATACATTCTGTATGATTTAGGTAATATTGAGCCATTATAAGATTCAGAGTTTGTAGGGTTATTTGTAATAATCCTAGGAAAAATCAAACTATGCTTACTAGGTCCATTGGCTTAGGTAAAATCTAAAGCATATAGAAAAAGAGGATGCAGGAACAAAATAAGTGAAGGTGAAAGTGTTTTTCATTGATGCACAAGAGTTAGAAGGATATCCACAGGCTGGAGTCTATTCTCTTTTTCAAGAATTACAAAAGGCTTTCAACTTAACTCTTCATTTGATTTACGACACCCCGAGATTCATCAGCAACCACCTGGAATTCATTCAATCAACTGGATACAATAAGAGACGCAGTGATACCAGCTCTTCTTGGAACAATTGAAAAAGAATGTTCTTGAGTGCGATTTGAGAAAATTTTCTGCTGATCAAATAGTGACTCTGATTCTGTCCAAGATACTTGGAAGATGGATACATGGATTTGAGAATGGAGAATTGGAAGTAAAGATCCATTTGGAGAGAGTACTCTTTTCAGATATTGCTCTAATGCCATGTCTGTCTTCTCTCCACCAACCGATAGCAGAAAATATTTTAGCCCATGGGTTTTCCATTTTCATATCTGCAAGGAAATGGAATGGAAGGAGAACTTGAAAGTTCACACCATTGTTGTGGCTATTAATGCACAACATAACTGAAATAGAGGAGTAGCAGTGCAGCTGCATTTCAAATATATAGTTCTTTGAATTTGGAACATTGACTCCTTGCAGATGACCATGACCACACAGAGGCAGATAGACGCTCTGTGTAAAATTAGGATGATATTTCTTCAAGTACTTTGCCAAATCTGGGAGAGTGCTGTCATAGATGTCGTAGTAATCATGGCCAATGATGTTCATCATGTCATCAATCCGCTTGCTAGCCAGTTCATCAGCCGTTCCAATTCCCTTGTAAATCACTGAATCTGCACAAAAGATAAATAAACTAACTCTTAAATGGGTTTATGTTTTCATAAAATTTGTGAAGAAATTTGAAAAAATGGATAAGGAATTAAGGCACACAAGTCTAAAAATTGGCGTGCAAGTGTTCGTGTGCCGCTCTAGTGTTTGATGCGCAAGTATAAACCACGCAAATATAGATACCTTGACAGTAGAATGCCATCAAGGAAATATTGGAAAACAGAGCAACTTGTGCGGCTAAGATGACCTGCGCGACGAGAGCTCGAGAGGTTTGAAGTCCAGAAATCCAGATGCTTTGTACGGAGGTGAGACCATGTATTTATAGGCCAGGAATCCTATCTGCGCACCGTACCCAGTGCGCTTTAGGCCTGTGTGACGTGCACTTGCGCGCCGCCCTTTACATATTTGAACACTTGTGTGCCATTATTTCCTTTGGATTTATTAGATTTCCTCAGAGTCAAATCCTCATTTTCTCTCCGGATACAACTCTGAGGGGGGACTTTTGTTGACGCTCCTTTCGTCACAAAATCTAATGATTGGAAAAGGGGAATATCTGAGCTCAAAATGGTTCGACCTTTGAAGAAAACATCAAAAATCGACAAAGGGATGAACAAAGAAAACTTTTCCCATAGGCCTCACAAGTTTCCTCATGGTCGCGCAAATGGACTTGCGCTACGCACCTTGGCACACAAGTGACTTGCGCGACCTAATTGATAACCGCCCGGTAACCGCCTGGGGTCTTCTACTGCCTATAAATAGACCCTGTGGGTCCCGCACATGAGGGGATCTTTTTCCAGAAACTCGGATTGAAGCTCCCGATGCCCAAGTCTCTTCTCAAAACTTCCGTAACACTTTTATGGTAATTTCTTACCTAGAACGGAAGATCTAAAGAGAGGGAGGAAGGCCTAAGTGTTGAAACTCATCAACACTTGCGCGCCTGGGTGTTCAACCCTTAAGGGAAGTGGTCACACTTGCGCACCGCCTTACTCCTTCAACAGAACTTGCGCGTCCCTTTTCTGGAAGAACCTCAAGAGGATTCTAAAGGATTTAATAAAGATTCGCTCAAGTATTTCAATGCTGGTTGACCATCGCGCAAGTACACCATGTGTCACGCAGGTATACCTACGCGACCAATACTTGCGCGCCCATGCAGTACTTGTGCGTCTTCCAAGACTTGCACGCCCCTTCCTTTTTGGGTTCCCATCTTGCCCATTTTACCCCTCTTAAGCCATTACGCCTTTCCTATTTAAGATTCAGTCTTCAAGACACTCTTCAAAACCATTTATGGCATGATTTCTTGATTTGAATTCCTTATCTGAAATTAATTTTGTGGAATATCTCTCAAAACCTAGTGATTTAAATATCCTTATGTCACTAAATATGGAGAGTTCATTCATTCAACCTCATCCTTTAAGATGAGAGAATCCTTAACCTGGGTCTCCTTTTCAGGAATAATCCCTAGTCATAAGTCCTCTAATTTGGGCATCCTTATTAAGAGTAAGCCCCAAACCTTAATCCTTAACCTGGGCCTCCTTTTTAGGAATAAGTCCAAGTCATAAATTTTGGGCTTCCTTTTCAGGAGTAAGCCCCAAGTCCCCTAACCTAGGCCTCCTTTTTAGGAATAAGTCCCAATCATAAATTTTGGGCTTCCTTTTCCGGAGTAAGCCCCAAGTCCCTTAATTTCTCTTTAACCAGTCCTAATTTACGTTTGATCTGGGATTCCTTCTTAGGAGTAAAACCCAGTTATCAATCCTCTCCTAATTTGGGTTTCCTTTTCAGGAATAAGTCCCAAGTTAGAGTATTCAAATCTCCATGAAGCACATATACCTTTATGGACCATGTTCCTGGATTTTCTCCCTAAAGTAAATCCTAACCTTCATTTATTTGGGCAGTCATACATACATAATCCCCAAACCATTTATTATGATTGCATCATTCATGTCCCAATTGTCTATTTTATTACCAATACCTCTTGTTTCTCACACCGAGCATGACTCACGTGATCTTAGAGGGTAAAATTAATTATGACATCCTGCTTTGAGCCATCAATCATAAACATCATACTCCCTTATTCGAACTACGTTGGTTCTGATTCCTTTTCCAAAACAAAGGATATGTAGGTAGCCCATCTACGGGTTCGATCCCAACTTTGAAATAATTCATGTCCTTCTGAATGAGAATAAACTTCAAGTGCCCCACTAAGTGGCTTTAAAACCAGCCTGGTCATCATAATGACCAAGAGACTTTTTATACAAATGTTTTGAAGGATACCATTGACCAAGAATCTCTAAATAGATATAGATGATTCTCTATTGATGAAGAACCTCAAATACATATAAAAGATTCTTTAAATTTCTTACATGTTTAATCATTGATTATCAAAACTGAAGGAAAGATCATTTTATACTTGGTAATGTAATAAGGATTCACGAACAGTTGGTAATATCTTTAAAATGATTTCATAATTTTTATACCATAACATTAATTATATAATAAAAATAATATTTATCCTTTAAACTAATTATCTTGACCTGATATGTAAGGTGGTGATGTATTGAAAAATGGAAATCAATATTCCTATGGAGGAAGGAGAATGAGTATTAAAGTTTATCATTTAAAAATATAAAATATCTCATTAATATAAAATTTATATATTAAATTACCTATAACAAACTTCATTGTAAGGTTATGAAGGAAAATGAAAAATGTTGCATTGTGGTGGCGGTAATCCACACCACAAAAGATTCACATTTTCATTTTTATTTATGGAAAATGTATGGGTGGTTAATGATTTTACCATAATTATAATAACATAACAGAAAATTAATTAAATCTATTTTATAATTTTATGATGGTGTAATCAAATTTTTGGGACAATAAATGTAATTAAGGAAATAGGAAAACAAAAAGTGTTTTTGAAACTTATACATAACTTCTTGGATTATCTCCATTGAGAAGCGGATTAAACCATTGATAGATGGTATATTTAGAATAAATAAATCTTCTTAATGTGTTTTGGAGTTTTTAAGAGAGTTTTGGGAAGATTTTCAGCTAAAAAAATACGTTTTTGTGTGAGGATATGTGAGGAGAGGAGTGCCCCTTTTATAAGTGAAATGGATTGACATTTTTTTAAACACCCAAAACATTTCAATAATGGGAAGTCAATCTCAAGGAAAGTATATCCAAAATTAATAAATAACACAATTTAGAGGAGGTGAAGTTAATAAATCTCTAACATTAATGAAGAAACTGGTTTTAAACATTTCAAGACCTTTACATCTATGGTTACTCACTTTTACGTTTTAGTTTTCACTACAATGTCTAGTTGTTACCAATTTAATATATCCATTATTCCAAAAAATAATATTGTCCGTATGAAATAATTTATACCTAATGATTCCAAATTTTAAATCCATTTTCGATTCAATATTTTAAAAGTGATAAAAGTTTATTTTTAAATACTTAATATATAATATATTCAAGTTGGTTTTTAAAAAAATAACTTAAATTATAAAATGTCAAATATGGGTTTATATATTAAAATAATAAATTTTAAAATTATAAATTCACCTAGAAAATATATATTTTATCTTAAAACAGGTTATATAAATTTCCAATTCAGAATCGTAAACTAATAATGTCATATAGTATTGTTATTTGTAAAAATGATATTTTACAATATTCAGCTAAAAATAAAACTTTTTGAAAAATATCAAAATTTTATCTTACTCTAATATATCCATGATAAATCCAAAAATTATTTCAAATTTTTTAAATTAAAATCCCAAAAATTATAAATTTTATTTTTAATTAAAAATATAAAATTTTGTGAAAATATGTTTTTATAGAAATTTTTTGTTATATTAAGTATATTTTTTTAAAAATTACTATTTAATATAGTATTAATGTATCTTGTTATTATTAAATAAAAATAATCATAGTTTGTTGATATAACATTCTAATTTCTAAAAAATAAAATTTTAAGAATGATGTAAATTAATAAAATTGACTTTTGAATAGTATATAAATTCATGATATATTTACACATATTACTTGTTTTTTAGTTTGATTTAATCCTTATTTATAATTACTTGATGCATTATAATATCTGTGTAATACCTAATATTTAGATAGTCTATGTTCATAGGTTTGGGTGGTGGTTCATCTAGTATAGATCTTGTGGTAGTCCCCATGAGCTTGAACTTCTCCCATACATTGTTTTTCTTAAACTGCAATTGCTCATGTTTAACTTGGTCTTGGTCAAGGAAAACTACTAGGGAAGATACCTACATTATAAGTTCAAACAGGTGGGATTACTAAGGAATAATTATTCTTTTAGATTACATTTATTTTAACTTTATTTATTGGGTTTTAATATAATTACTTCAATTTATACTAGATAATTAAATGGCTAAGTTTCAATGATCATATCTAATATTCAAAATAAATCAATATTACTCCCTTTAGTATTTTTTACAATCGAAAATGCTATTAAAAAATATTTATTTAAGTCTAATATATAGTTAAATACCTGTTCAATACTTTAATAAAAATGATCGGTCCCAACATTCTCTTAATCCCAATGATAAAGGAAGTCTCATGTGGTCACATTCACTAATATGGGGTATGATAATGAGGTGGTCAAAGATATTATTACCATCCAATTTTGAACTACTAATGTATTATTTGATTTTTTATTTACCTACTCTTTAATATTTTAAGAACTTTCTACGGGTGTCAAATTAAAACCTCAATAATTAGATTTTGAATTAGTAGTAAAAATTACTAACGGAGTGATGATCATATCTCAAGTCTATGATTATTCATAGATTGAAGTTTCTCGGAATGTACTTCATGTAAATATAGTTATTATTACTACAGTTTTATTTGATGTTATTGTTGGAATGAATTTGATTTCTTTATATAATTCCAATACTAATTTATGAGGAAGGGAAGTAACATTTGACATTCTATTCGAACCTATGATCATTTATTAGTGCGAGGATGAATACAATATTCCAATGGAATTTACATCCATTTTAGGGTTTTTGATTCCAATTCAAAGGGGTAATTTATCTCATATGGATGGGGATAAACTCGATATTAAAGATATTCCTATTATACGAGTGTTTTTTTTTGTATTTTCAATAGAGTTTTCTAGTCTTCCCCCGAATCATGAAGTTGAGTTTTAAATTGAATTCACACCTAGTGAAATACCTATTTCGATGAATCTATACAGAATAGACCTGACTGAGTTGAAGGGATTAAAGAAGAAAATCCAAGAGAATATTATTAAGGGATTCATTTAGCCAAATGAGTAACCATGGTGTGAACCTGTTATTTTTTTAAGAATAAAGATATATTAATATGAATTTGCACTGATTATCAAAAACTTAATTAGATTACAATCAAGAATTAGTATCCTCGAACTCGTATTAATGATTTTTTTGATCAATTACGAGGACCGTAATTTTTTTCCAAGATAGATCATTGATATGGATACTATCAATTGAGGGTCAAAAGTAATGGCATACCCAAGATAACATTCCATATGAGGTGTGAACACTATAAATATATAGATTCACCATTTTATCTTATTAATTCCCTCTTTAAATTGAAGGATTTAATGAATAGAATTTTTAGTGATTACCTTAATTAGTTTGTGGTAGTCTTTATAGAAGATATTCTTATATATATTCCAAGAGAAATGAAGAGAATGAATGAGTACTTAGGAACGTGGGAAGGAAAATGGAAAAGAACGCACGACACGCACTGGGAGGTCTTCTCTCAGATCCGACCGTTACTCCCGGCCCTCTGGCGAAGCCGCCTCCTATAGGGGTGCAGGATCTAGGTCCGTCTTCCTCTGCACAGGTGCATGCGTCTAAGGATGGTGCTGGTGGATCGAGGAGTCCAGGCCTGCGGCCTGCTCCTTCAATCAAAGATGTCCTTTGCTGCTCCCCTCCTCTTCCAGTGAAGATGGATTTCCCTGGTGTGCAGCTAGATCCCATGCGATCAACAGGCCCCAATGGCCCATCACTGTCCTTCCCAGTGTCCACTTTTGAGGCAGCTTCGGCCCAGCTTATGTGGAATATAGTTTCCAGATTTAGTTTAGCAAAACCACCCCTTCCCTTATTCCAGGACTTCGTCAAATCGTGGGCAATGGAGTTTCCAACCACAGTGTCGATTTTGAATCACAATAGCTTTTTCATTATTCTTGCATCGTAAGGTGACTTTTCCAGGACATTGAGCACTTTTCCAAGATCTATGGGTCACTGGTTCTTCCTCTTGTTTCGGTGGTCGAAGGATGTTCACTTGGAGAGGGACTCTTCCAAGGCGGCGGTGTGGATTTCTCTTCTGGGTCTCCCGATTCCATTCCAGAATATTTCTTTCCTTCGCTCCATTGGATACTCGGTGGGATATTTCCTTTGTGTAGGCGATCAGACCCTTTCGTGCGAATACGCAGCGGAGGCAAGGATCTGTGTGGAAATGAACCTTGCCACCCCCTTCCCCGAGAGGATATCCCTTTGCATGGATAGTTTGTTGGAACTTGTACTTTTACAGATGCCTTGGTAGGTGGATGGTGTATCCACTCCACCCACCATGGTAGGTGGCAGCTATAAGGGAAGTCCATGGTGGGTGGGGGGATTGGTGGAAGGTTTGTGGGAGAGGTGTTTCAAGTTTGACACCTCCCACCATGGCTATATAAGGAATCCTTGGGGGGGCTTCCATCAGCAGATTAGAGAGAGCCAAGTGAGAGCTCCATTGTATCCAAAGAGAGCTGGGAGAGCTCCATGTGTGAGAGAGAGAGTTGTAGAGAGGGAGTTTTGTAAATCTTTGTTCATGTTAAAATAAAGGCCAGTTTCTCCCTCCATTCTTCTCTATTATCTCTCATAGTGGTCAGATAACCACAACCAGTTGTATCAGAGGAGGTTTCGGTGAAACGACGGAGGGCGGGGGAAATTTTTCCGGTGTTCAGAAAATTCAAGTTGCCAGGAATCGTGTTTTTAAGGCATATTATGAAAGCCTATTTCAAGACGATTCCAACGGCACAAACGACCTCGAAAACGGAGCTCAAACGTGCTTTCTAGGCCCCGTCAAAGTTTGGTCAAACTTCGGGTGAACAGTAACCCCTTGCCGGAGAAGAAGGTACTATTCCAGCACCGGTGACTTTTCTGTCGGGTTTCCAGTAGCTGCTCTGGCGTGCCACGTCATCGACACATCTTCTCCACGTCATCGGGCGATCTCAACCGTTGATACTGTTTTGATCATAACTTGATCAATCGGTATCTGATTTCAATGATCCAGAAGTCGATTCCACCATTTTCGACCGTTACAGACGCAACGGTGAGCTCCATTTTTCCATATTCTATAACAATTTTTAGCTTAACTGAAATCTAATGGAGGGATCATCCACGGGAGGGATGATCATGTTGACTTCTTTGAACTACTCCACTTGGAAGTCTCGAGTGGAAGATCTTCTAAATTCTTAGGATCTTTTTGACCCCATTAAGAATGAGGGAGTCAACCCTGATGCCACAAAGGAAGCGGAGTGGAAGAAGATAAACAAGAATACGATTGGCCAAATCCACCAATGGATCGATCACAGCGTTTACCACCATGTTGCTCAAGAGACTGGTGCATATGAACTTTGGACAAAGTTGGAAAATACGTACCAGTCAAAGACTGCTCGAAACAAGATCCTCTTATTGAAGCGGTTGATGAATCTTAGACTAAAAAGTGGAAACTCTATAGCTAAACACACCAACGAGTTCCAAAGCCTGGTGAACCAGTTGGTGGCTGCCAGTAAGACTCTAAATTATGAAGATCAGGCGAACCACTTACTCTGCACACTTCCCGATAGCTGGGATACGCTTGTCATCTCACTCAGCAACTCAGCACCTGAAGGAAAGCTTACCATGGCGATGGTAAAGGATGCACTGTTCACCGAGGAAGATTGAAGGAAGGATGCGAGTTGCAACCAGACGCAAGCTCTGGTTCTAGAGAAGTGAGGGAGACAATAAGGAGGAGGTCGTGGGGCAGGAACCAGAGGTCGAAGCAAGAACAGAGGAAGGTCCATAGATGGTAGGAGGCCAACATACAAATGCTACTATTGTGGCATGGAGGGACAAAAGAAGAAGAACTGACGAAATTTGTTACAAGAAAAGGGTCAAAGTAACAACCAGCAAACAAGAAATGAAGACACACATGTGAGCGTCACCAGAGAAGTTGTTCTTTTCTCCAAAGACGAAGAAGAGACATGCTTTCATACATCAGGCCAAGACACAGAATGGGTGGTCGATACTGCAGCATCGTACCACATCATGCCACATCGTGAGTATTTCTTTACTTATCAAGCTGGTGACTTTGGTGCAGTTAAGACGGGGAATACCATTTTGGAAGAGATTGTTGGCATGGGTGATATCCATGTCAAGAAGAATGTTGGATACAAAATCACCCAGAAGGATGTTCGACATGTTCTAAGCCTTCAGCTCAACCTGTTATCAGGTATAGTCTTTGATCGACAAGTCTATGACAACATCTTCATAAACGAAGCATGGAATATGAAAAAAGGTGCCATTATCATCACTCGAGGACACATATGCGGTAATTTGTACAAAACACATGTGAAGATATGTGCAAACAGCCTCAACACGGTGGAAGGAGAGATGCCATCTAATATGTGGCATAGAAGGCTCGGCCACATGAGTGAAAAAGGGTTATCTACCCTAACAAAGAATAAGTACATTAGTATAGACAAGGATGCATCACTTAATCCTTGTAAATACTGCTTGTATGGGAAGTATCATAGAGTTTCATTCAATAATGCTTCATCACGAAGATCAGGGTTGTTGGATCTAGCGCACTCTGATGTATGTGGACCCATGGAGGTGGTTACACTCGGAGGTAACAAATATTTTCTATCCGTTATTGATGATGCATCTCGAAGGGTGTGGGTGTTCTTCTTACGAACAAAGGACCAAGTACTGGAATACTTCAAAATGTTCCACGCCATGGTGGAGCATGAAACTAGAAGGAAGCTAAAGTGTCTTCATTCAGACAACAGAGGAGAGTACACATCCAGGGAATTTGATGCCTATTGCAGGAGTCATGACATCCGGCATGAGAGGACAGTCCCTCGAACCCCACAATACAATGGAGTTACAGAAAGGATGAACAAAACCATCATGGAGAAGGTCAGAAGCATGATGATTTTGGTAAAGCTCCCTAAGCCATTCTGGGGAGAGGCTGTTCAGGTTTCCTGCTACCTCATCAACCGATCACCGTCAGTCCCACTGAATTTTGAGATTCCACAGAAGAGATGGTCTTGTAAACATCCCTCTTACTCTCATTTACGAGTATTTGGATGTTTGGAATTTGTACATGTATCTAAGGAGCTCAGGAAGATGCTAGACGAGAGATACACTCCATGCATCTTCATCCGCTATGGAGATGAGGAGTTCAGATACAAGCTTTGGGACCCGAAGGAGAAGAAGGTGATCAAAAGCAGAGATGTCGTGTTCCATGAGAACCCGATGATCGAGGACATTCAAAATCCTAGAATGACTCGAAGGGAAGGTGTTAAGGAATCAATTCATGATCCAACACCGGTACCAGCACCACCTATCAATGAATAGGAGAAGGTGCAAGAAGACTCATCGACAGCGGACTAAGAGGCAGTGGAAGAGGATATTGAGTAGGGGGAGACTCAATCCTCTCCACAAGATGTTGCAGAACCATCACATGAGCTAGGTGATGTTGTGCCTCCCGAACCTAACATTTCACAGGTTCGAAGATCTTCACGAGGAAGGATTCCGTCAACAAAATATTCGGAGTCAGATTACCTGTTGCTGACTGATGAGGGGGATCCATAAGGGTATCAAGAAGCATATCCACATTCACTATCATTGGATACATGAAGTGGTGGATCAAAAGATGGTGTGACTTGTGAAGATCCACACGAAGGAGATCCTGAGAGATATGTTGGCAAAGATGGTTTCTCGGGAGAAGCAGGACCTTTGTAGATGCTCCAACGGATTGCAGCTGGAGGGGGAGAATTGTTGGAACTTGTACTTTTCCAGCTGCCTTGGTAGGTGGATGGTGCATCCACTCCACCCTCCACGGTAGGTGGAAGCGATAAGGGAATTCCATGGTGGGTGGGGGGGATTGGTGGAAGGTTGGTGGGAGAGGTGTTTTAAGTTTAAAACCTCCCACCATGGCTATATAAGGAAGCCTTGGGGAGCTTCCATCAGTAGATTAGAGAGAGCCAAGTGAGAGCTCTATTGTATCCAAAGAGAGCCGGGAGAGCTCCATGTGAGAGAGAGAGAGAGTTGTAGAGAGGGAGTTTTGTAAATCTTTGTTCATGTTGAAATAAAGGCCAGTTTCTCCCTCTATTCTTCTCTATTATCTCTATTCATGGTCAACGAACCACAACATAGTTTAGTGAACTGGTCCCAATCCTTGTGCTACCTGTCTCCGTCGATCTACTGCTCCCATTGTTTTTAAAAAGGGTCACTCATTTTCCCTTTGCCGCAAACACTGTCAGTCGTGCTCAATTATTGGACAGGGGAACCAACCGCGATCCCATGATCATTCGGCTCCATCCCCTACATCTCCTCCAACCTGCGGTGTTTTGGGGACTCGTCCTTCAGTGGCTTTGGGGACTGATTCCGCTAATGGAATGACAGTCGAGAACCAGTTGTGGTCTCCTGGATCTGATCCTCTGATATCATCTGCTGCTTCTAGATTGGCCTTCTATGATCTGAAGGATCAGTTCTCGGGGGTTCTGGATCCTCCCAGCCCCCTTTCGATTCTGGATTCCTATTTGCTCGATCCGTCTGATAGCCAGCTGAAGAGGGAGGGGCCGTCGTGTCTGCCCTTGGTTCCCTTCCTCCCAGCTCCTAGCCTGGGAGGCCTTGTTCTGGAGCTGCTGCTTGCACTGATCTTCCGAGCTCCTGTGGATTATCACATGTGGAGGTGACTCCCGATGGTCCTATTTCTGATTTTTCACAGGTAGAGCCTGACCCCTTATCTCGTCCGTGGAATTCCCCCCCACCAAATTGAGACAGAAGAAGCTGCAGTTGGTCTTGCTTAATGGCCTGATCTCCCCTGAAGTCCTGTTGAGCCGAAGTGGCATGCGTACCAGATCCCAATCCAAACTAGGTAAGGAATTTCTATCTCTTATATCACATGGAGATCTGTCTAGTCCAAAACCGGATGGAGTTGGAATTAATGTTATCTTCATTCCTTTGGAATGTCCAAGGCCTTGGAGACTCGGTTAAGTCTGACTTCATCGCCAATGAATTCTCTAGCAATTCAGTCTCCCTATCAGCTATTCTTGAACGGAAAAAAACCGTCCAACATTTCAGTTATGGCTCATAGAGTCAAGGCGGCTAACTACCTGCATGCAGACCCTCAGAACACTCACATATGGCTGTTCTAGAATTACTCAATTTTAGTGGACGTGATATCATCTTCAGATCAGTTCCTAACTACAAGAATCTCACACGAATCTCATTATCTATTCTTCTATTTTGTTTATGAAAAGTGTGATGCACATGCTCGGGAGGCCCTTTGGCATGATCTAGGCTCCTTTAACCCGGGTGGCATCCCCTGGTTTGTGGGGGGTGACTTCAACATCATGGCCGATCCATTGGAGAAGAAATGTGAGGTCCCCTTTTGTCACAAGGACAACCAAGAGTTTGTAGGCTTCATGGCGAATAGTAGTCTTATGGACTTGGGGTTTGAGGGAGAATAATTCACATGGTGCAATAATAAAAAAAGGCCAGAATCGAACCTGGTGCCTCTTGGACTGATGTCTTGCAAACTGTCATGTTTTCTCCACTTTTCCTGATACCAAAGTATCTCATCTTGCACGATACATGTCGGACCATTCCCCCCTGATAATTGGCGTGCTGCCCAGATCGGAAGGAATTGGTCCCACTTGGTTTTCCCACCTATGGTTGGCAGAGCCTAGCTTTCAAAATGTGGTCAAGGACTCTTGGTTCAAATCAATGCAGGGTATCCCTTGAGTGAAGCTCCACAACAAGCTTTGACACCTCAGGGGAAATATTTTTTCTTGTGACAAAAGAAAACCATATCGCTTGAAAAATCTGGAGATCACTTTCAAGGAGATCAAAGAAATTCAAGAAAGTTTGGAAATTAATTGGGATGACTCCCTGTTTGAAGACCTTAAAAGTAGAAAAAATTACTTTGTAGAATTGATTCTTCACCCGGAAAGGGTGGCACTCGAGACGTCAAGGGTCAAATGGCTGCGGGAAGGGGACCACAACATGAGATTTTTCCATTCTTGTATTAAAGAGAAACAGTGTACCAAGAGACCCAACCTCCACAGGCAAGATGGCATGTTCTTTAAAGATAGAGGCGAGGTGGGGTAGATGGTTAATGATTTTTTTAGTGAGATTTTGGCTGGACCCAACCCTAAAATGGATGAAGGGTACCTGAGTTATAGTGTTGGTTTCTTGGAAGCAGTCTCTCGGTTGGTTAGAAAGACAATGAATGAGATGCTTGAGGCTATCCCGGAAGAGAGGGAGGTCCGGGATACAGTTTGGTCCCTCAATCTTGAAAATGTGCCCAACCCTGACAACTTCCCTGGATCTTTCTATAGGGGTTGTTGGAACCTGATCAAGAGAGATCTTGTTGAGGTGATCCATGATTTCTTCAAGGGTGGTCATCTTCCCCGAGAGCCTTGTTCCACAAAGTTTGTGTTTTTCTTGAAAGTTAAGGATACCACTTCTCTTTAGCAGTATATTCCAATCTATATGTGCAACTCCCCCTTCAAAGTTTTAGCCTCAATTATAAAACAACGTCTGTCATCCCACCTTCCCACCTGTATTTTTGAAGATCAACATGGCTTCATCGAAGGAATGCCCATACATGGGGCAATTGGGTGGCACAAGAGATGATCAGTGATATCAATCAGAGGGCTTTTGGTTCCAATATTTCCTTAAATCTTAACATGAATAAATCCTATGATAGGATGGAATGAAACTTCATTATCAATGTGCTTTCCAGAATGGGGATTTCCATGTGGGTGACTGACCTTCTTTTTCAGTGCTTCAACTCCTATTGGATCACTACAGCCTTTATGGGGAAGCAATATGGTTTCTTTAAAGCAGTCAGGGGCCTCCTACAAAGTAACCCCCTCTCCCCCACTCTTTTTATCCTATCCCAAGACCTCCTTAGTTGCCACATTAACCAAAACATCAGGATGGGCAACATCCTCCCCTATCAGCCTGGGCACAATGATTTTGGACTTTCCCATTTATGTTTATTGAAGACACTATGATCTTTCTGAATGGCAGTAATAAGTCCATCAGGGGGATCAATGGGGTCCTAGAAAATAACTGAAAAAAGAGTGTAAAAGTGATCAATAGGGATAAAATCAACATCTTTATACCTAAAAAGTGCCCAACTAGAAGAGTGGAGTTCCTAAAAATTATTTTGGAAGTGAAAAGAGGGGTATTTTCAATGTAATACCTGGGTTTCCCGGTCTCTCTTAGGAAAATCTGCATTCGTCATTTTGACAAGATGATCGATAAAATCACAGGGAAAATTATAAATTGGAAGAATAAGTTTCTGTCATTTGGAGGAAGAATAACTCTGATAAATAGTGTGATTTCATCCATACCGATGCATGTCCTCTCCTCTACTAAGGTTCCAAAGGGACACCCCATTGGGCGGCTTCGTGCAGGATGGACAGACCTCTGTCGGATGGTGGGATCAATATTAGGAGTGTCTTTACCACGATGGAGGGCCTCCAAGAAAAACTGGCATGGGAGGTCCTTGAAGGGAGATCATGGTGGGAAAAGTTAATGCAAGACTAGTATGGTAGTAACCTGGACAGGGGAAGAGGTAGGATTTCTACTGCCGAGTGACTGATACAACCTTATTTGGAATCCATTTAAGATCTTTCTCATTTGATTGTGGGTAGAGGCGATATTAATCTTTGGAAACATAACTGGGCTGGGGTCAGACTTGGATTCTTTGTTTTTCCGATCCCTAACATTACTCTTTTCCAAGCCAGCACTTTCCCACGAATCATGCATGCAATTCTGGAAGAGGAACAACAAGATACATATAACAATATTATGCTTAGCTCGGAACCGGACATGTGTGTTTTTTCAGGGTCTTACTGGGGAATCTTTGTAGCCAAAGACTATATCAGAATGATTTCCCTGAACCAAGGAAATGACATCTAGGGAGAAGTTCTAGTGAAGAGAGAGATCCCAAAGAAGTTCAATTTTCATATTTGGAGAATTCAGAATAAAGCACTTCCTACTGAGGATAATATTCAATGCTTGGGAAAGAATCTGGCCTCCATATTCCTATGTTTTAGGGTGGCACAGACTGAAACTATTGATCATCTATTCTATGAAAATTATTGGGGAAATTTAGTGTGGCAAGAGTTTGAAGGCTTAATGGGTAGAAGCTCCATAGGGGAACCATGTTTGTCTTCCTCAATCAGTGGTTTAAGGGAACAAACAACAGTGGTTTGGAAAGGGCTGCTAGGGCTACCCTCTTGACGGAGGGCTTTGGGGGATCTGGAAGGAACACAATGAGGCCCGCCATAAGGGTATCTCAGGATCCCGTGCGAGTCTCATCTTCAAAACCAGGTGCGTGATGGTTGACCTGGTCTGGTTTTGTTATGCATTCTAGGATTCACCTTCCATCAGACCCCTTCTCACTGCAACCTTTGCTCCCAAAAATGACCACTGTAGTAGGCACGAAAGATGGGTATGTTGGTTGCCCCATCATTCCGGCCTCAAAATGAACACAGATGACTCAGGCATCATGGGCATGATGTGAGGCGGGGGGGGGGGGGGGGGATCCGGGACCCAATGGGATCAGTGAATCTTGCTTTTTGTGGCACTCTTGGCAGTGAGGATGCCCTTCAAGAAGAATCATTGTCTTTGTTGACTGGTTTACTCTTATGCTGGAAAAATAATGTCCATCTCGTGGCGGTGGAAACAAACTCACTTATAGTGTACAACGCTCTGTGTGGTATCAGGCCCATCCCATGGGCTATTGTCTACACCATTCGGCGGTGCAAGTGGATTTTGAGCAGCAACACAGAGGTCTGCCATACATGGTGTGGAGGGAACATTGTGGATGACATTTTAGCATCTGAGGCAGCTCAAGGGGTTCATCTATCTTGATTTTCTGATCTTGGGTCCTTCCCTTAGGAGGGTGTCAACCTTGTTTACACGGATTCCCTTGGCCCTCACTACTTCAGACCACCCTGACCCTCTCTATGTTTTTGGCCTTTTTGCGGTCATGCTGTGTTGTGACTCTTTCAAAAATCCAACAAAAAGGTTTGTTTGGCAATGAAGATCATGAAGATCAATTGAGTATTTTGGTAATTTCCTAAGGACTGATAAGTTGTATTAAAAATTTACAAAGTGTGAATTTTAGCTATAGAAATGTTCATTTTAGTGTCATATAATCTCGTGAGACAGTATATCGATGGATCGATAAATGATGGAAGTTGTTAAATGTTGTCTCATACCAACCATTATGACTAAGATCCACAGGTTCCTTAGATTGTCTAGATAATATTGATGCTTTGGGAATAATTTTTCATGGCTATCAAATCCACTCACTAAGTAAACTTTAAAGGGAGTCAGGTTCCTTTGAACATATGAATGTGAAGAAAATTTAAAGATATAAAATGAATGTAGGTCATTGCACCTATACTCACACTACCTTGTAGTAGAGATGGGTTTATGATTTATAGTGATGCATCAATGAAGGTGCTGGGATGTGTTCTTATTATGAATGATATGGTGGTATCTTATGCCTCACACTAATTAAAGGTTCATGAGTAGAATTACCTAAATCATGGTTTAAAATTTGCAATGGTAATATTTTCATTTAATATTTGGATGAATTTTCATTATAAATAAAATCATGAAATACAAAATGATCATAAAAGTTTAAAGTATATATTCCCTTTAAAGGAATTGAGTATGCACTAGCGATTATGGTTAGAGTTGATTAAATATTATGTCTTCTCAATACACTACCACCTTGTAAAATAGAATATGTGGATGATGCTCTGAGATGAAATGATCATGCAAGATTATCTATGATGAGGATAAAAAATAATCCAATATTTCTAGTTTTCAAGTGATGGATATTAAAATATTTAAATAAGGGGATAAATAGTATCTTTATAAAGCAAGTTTTCAAACCTATATATATATGAATATTAAAGTTCAATATAAAAAAGATTAATATATGAAATAGAAGGTTGGAAATATTCTTCAGTTCGACCTTGATCTTGATGGAATGATAAGGTTCAGGAACCAAGTATGTGTCCCATAAACAACAGACTTAATGAATCTATTGGAAGAATTTAATATCTCATAATTCTATATTAATCCTAAAATTATGAAGATATATATAGATATGAAAGAGTATTTATATTGGGAAAACATAAAGGGATATATTAAAGAATATATATCTTAGTTCTTGGTATGTCAAAAAGGTAAGGTTGAGAGAAAAAGTTATAAGGGGATGGTATAATCGTTACCTATACCAGAATGGAAGTGGGAAAATGTCATAATTGATTTCTTTATTGGACTCACCAAAACATCTAATGAGCATAATTTTATTTGGATTTTAGTCGATCACCTTAAAAATTCAGCTCATTTAATTTATATCAGAGAATATTTAAGTTCTGATTAGATTTATAGGACATACATTTTGGAATTTATAAGGTTGCACGGAGTTCCGCATTCTATTATACCTAACCATGATGTGATGTTTACTGAGAAGTTCAGGTGAATTCTTTATAATGATCTGGATACAGAGTTGTGATTTAGTACTTCCTATCATCCTCAGATAGATGGTTATCTAGAGAGAGGTATTCAACCACTGCTGGATATATTGGAACCTTGTTCTTTGGATTTGAAAGGTGGTTGATATTAACACATTCATATTTTTCAAATTCTCTTATATCAATATCTTTCACTCAAGAATATACATATATCCCTGTGAAGTTATTATGGAAAGAATCATAAAACTCAAACATGTTAGAATGAAGTTGGGTAATGAAATCTATTTGTACATGATATTTCTAAGTAAATGGTAAATAAAGTTAGATCCATCCATTAACACATCAAAGTTGCTCAGATTCAATAGAAAAGATATGACTATAATCATTAGTGAGATTTGGAATTTGAAGATAGTGAGAAATAATTCCTATGAATTTCTCTATTCAAGAAGGCAGTGAGATTAAAAAGGAAGGTAAATATAAGACCTAGATATATTATATTTTCAAGATTCTTTATCAGATCAGGATGATTTCTTATCTCTTACTGCTTCCACTGAACGCTTATTATGTTCAGGATGTGTTCCATGTATCTCTCTTGAGGAAGTATATACCTGACCCTTCATATATACTAAACTTAGAAGTTGTAAAACCGGAGAATAATATTTCTTATAAAGAAAAAATGGTAGAAATCCTAGATTTTAGAGATAAAGTGTCACATAACAAGGCTACTCACCTTGGTAAAAGTTCTTTAGAGGAATCAAAAATTCAAATAATCTATAAATAAACCTAAGTATGTGATTAATCATAAATATCCTCATTTTTTAAAATCTAAGTGGCCAAGTTTTGAGGGTAAAATTCATTTTAATGGGGGTAGAATGTAACACTAAAATATTATATATCTATATATATTTATTTATTTGAAATAAAATTTAAGTATTCAATAGCTTTCTTTACTATCAAAACTGAGTTTAAACGAATCACAAGATACTATTAAATTATCATTATTTAATGTGATCATTATAACCTATCCATTAAATTCATGGTATGAATAAGAACAATGAAAATTTGAAAAAATTTTATAAATGGTTTATATAATTCAAATTTATTGATTATTTAATAATAAATAAATACTCAATTCTTAGTAAAGTCATTTTATACTTAAAAAATATGTTTTCTTCAAAATTGACTTTAATTGTATTTTGTTGATGAATATTATAATTAATTTATTATGGTTTTCAAATTTGTATTTTATAAAATGGTTATAGTTTTTTAAATCATTGTATAAAAATAACTTGAGGTGAAATTTTCATATTTGTTTTGAAAAGATTAAATTTTTAGTGAAAATAAAAAAAATAATGATAATATTGAAACTCTTATTTTAGATACATGTATTTAAAACTCACCTTTTATTTTAAATTGAATTTTAAATACATATATTTTTTATTTTGATTAAAAATATTCTACTTAGTGTCATTTTAATTTAAATTTCACTTAATTTTGGTATAATTGTTTTTATACGTATAAATGAAATTTTCAAGAAACCATTTTTTGTCAGGTTTTGCTGGTTTATTTTAAATGCAATTTCTTTCACTTATATAAATTTAATTTTAAAAAATGGATTCTAAATTCTTAAATAGAATTTAATTTTTTTTAATGAGTCCAATTTCTTTTTTTGTCATAATGAATAATAGAAACAATGGAATTTTGTTACCTCATTTAAGGTTAAACCAGGGTTACCGTGGAGGGGGATTAAAAAAAAGATAAGGTTGATATGACCACATGAAACTATATACATTATTATTTTTGAATATATTTAGAAACTATCTCATATACTATTTGAATATGAGTCATTTTTATCCATTTTTATTGAATAAGTTTTTAATTTATTCTAATCTTTTGAAACCTTCAAAGTGTGGCCTCTCCCTCACTTTCAAAATTACACCTCATATCCTCTCTTCCAAACACATTATATGACTATTTTCATTGCCAATACGAACCAAAATAATTCCCTAAAATTCCACCCCACATTCTATATTTCTTGGTTTGATCATAATACTGTCCTTCAAGGCTTAATGTGTAAGCCAAAGGATGGTTCATAAGGAAGAAGTATAATTCATAACTGAGCCCTTTCAATTTTATTTCTTCTTCATCCTTTTATAAAACTATTATATTCATAATAAAATGATTAATATAGTATAATATATATACTAATATTCTGTTAGGATGATTAAACAACCTTTTTCATCCTATTTTTAATCAAATAAGAAATGAAAGTATCACCCATGCGTATGTGTGAACTACCATCTCTTGTGATAAGACTCATTTTACATCGCCGCCTCAAATGGTTTTTATAATGAAGGATTTAATAAACTTATATAATATTTGTGTTGTAAAATTTATTTATTAATAATAGAATGTTTTTTATTTTTCCTTGTTTTTGTAGAAAATGAAAACAACGTTAATGCGGATATATAGACTATCGTCTCCATGAAAAGTGTATTTCATTTTTCTGTCCCTGAATATTACTGACAATAATAAATATGTATATAATAAATATATGTGATATTTATATCATAATTATAATTTTATATATGAATTAATTATGATCAAACACTACTGGAAAAGGGACCTTTCCCAACAGTTGTGTACCAACGGTTCAATGAACAGTTGGCATATCTTGTTTTTCCCAACGGTTTATAGAAACCGTTGGGAAAAACCCCTCAATGCATAGTTTCCCAATGGTTTCATACAACCGTTGGGAAAGATAGGTTTTTCCCAACGGTTCCTAAGAACCGTTGGGAAAAGTGGTGAAAAATCTTGTTTTCCCAACGGTTCTATGGAACCGTTGGGAAATGTTGGTCATTCCCAACGGTTTTTAATAACCGTTGGGAAAAAAAGCCCCAAATACCAAATCGAGCCAGCGGCCTCCCCACATTCCAGAAGCATTCAGTTCGTGTCCTCCTAGAGCGATTCCTTGCAGAAGGACCTCCCAATCCCCACATCTTCCATCAGATCAGCACCTACCAGGTTAGACTCCTATATTTTACCAACGATATAGTTCCAGCTCTTATAAATCATATACTTCTATTCTTGATTTCGTTATTCCCAATTATTAGGGTTTTTGTAAAAATTTATGATTGTTTCATGGTGGTCATGTGCACCACTATAGGTACATTGATTCACTAATTTATTTTGGTATTTCCATAAAATTCGAATACAATTTATTAATGAATCAATGTTGAGTGTTAACATGACATTCATGTTCTTTATTTAAAGTGTAAACAAATACTTATATAGAATTTCCTTGTAAAACCTGATGGTTTAACTCTAGTTAAATGGAATCATAATTTTGTATGTTATTAATATTTAGTAATTGGTGAGGTGAATCATATATGTATATGAAAAATGGATCAAGATCATTTAGTATTGGATAGAATTATTCCCTAGTAATGTGAGACCCTTATGTTGTGGGGTGAGTATGGAGTAGTGAGATATATTGCTTGTTACTTACCTTTTTTCAATTCTATGAGGTAATGATGGAATGCACTAATTTTTTGAGATCTGTCAATGTTTTTATGGTTTTGATAGTGATCCATGATGTGTATCCTAGTATGTAAGATCCTGTTGGGTATTAGACCCTAGATTGGGTGAATTTGTATGCGGTAGGGTTCTTTCTTGCATGGGTTGTAGTGATGTGATGGTAACTTATGAGAGGGGTGGGTCTTACTAATGTGGATTCATTCTATATCATAAGCATGTAAATATAATTTGTATTATGATAACTCAATGTGAATGATGTGTGATCAAATATTGTCTTATCCTAGAGAATTCCTTATGATATATTGATATGGTGGCACGAGTGATGATGCATGTGGTGACATGACCAACATACATGTGTTTCATGGTTAGTGATCAATTAGGCTAGTGATCCTATGATCATTGGGATGTGACTCTCAATGATTCAAGAAGAGTTATTAATATGATAACATGAGGGTGTGTTCCTATTTGGTTTTATCTAGACTCGTAGTATAGTATTGAAGTTGAGTTATTTTTATATATTATCTGTTTTTATGGATGTTGTCTTTTAGTGGTTGTGTGTTTGGGAACCCCCATCCTTCCTAGACCCTGGAACCCCCCCCCACCCTCCTCCCTGGACCCTGGACAGCCCCGCCGAATAGCCCCCCAGACAGCCCCCCGGATAGCCCCCCCCACCCTCCTCCCTGGACCTCGGACAGCTCCCCAGATAGCCCCCCGGACAGCCCCCCCCACCCCCACCCTCTTCCTTGGACCTCGGACAACCCCCAAATAGCCCCGGACAGCCCCCGGACAGCCCCCCGAACAGCCCCCCCACCCTCCTCCCTGGACCCCAGACAGCCCCCCCCAACCCTCCTCCTTGGACCCTGGACAACGCCCCGAACACCCCCCGGACAGCCCCCACCCTCCTCCCTGGACCCCAGACAGCCCCCCTACCCTCTTCCTTGGATCCCGAACAACCCCCCGAACATCGTTCGGCCAGTTTGGACCCCCCCCCCCACACGCATTTATCAAGCGCGCGGAACGCTTAAAGAACACATAATGAGCCCTACCGCGCAGACCGCACGTCCGATTGATGTTCCGTCTACGCGTGCACGTCGCGAATAATAATTGGATTGTTTTCCTGTGATTTCAGGTCAATCCGATGTCGTCCGCTATGAGTTTGACCGTTAGACGCCCGTTTTGGCCCTTTATGATACCATAACGGCGTTCCCCGGTCACCGCGGGCACACGGCACGTCCGATTGACGTGCCGTGTGCTCGACCACATCACAATTCACTCACCCTTTGATGTCGTCCGATTTCAGGCCATTCGGACTTCGTTCGGGCCAGTTTGGACCCCCCACGCGCTTTTATCAAGCGCGCGCAGCGCTAAAAGAACGCATAATGAGTCCTCCCGCACAGACCGCATGTCTGATTGACGTGCCGTCTGCGCGTGCACATCGCAAATAATAATGGGATTGTTGTCCTGTGATTTCAGGTCAATCCGATGTCGTCCGCTATGAGTTTGACTGTTAGACGCCCGTTTTGGCCGTTTTTGACACCAGAACGGCGTTCCCGGTCACCGCGGGCACACGGCACGTCCGATTGACGTGCCGTCTACTCGAACACATCACAATTAACTCACCCTTTAATGTCGTCTGATTTCAAGCCATTCGGACATCGTTCGGCCAGTTTGGACCCCCCCACGCGCGTTTTATCAAGCGCGTGCAACGCTTAAAGAACGCATAATGAGCCCTTCCACGCAGACGGCACATCCGATTGATGTGCCGTCTATGCGTGCATGTCGCGAATAATAATTGTATTCTTGTCCTGTGATTTCAGGTCAATCCGATGTCGTCCGCTATGATTTTGACCGTTAGACGCCCGTTTTGGCCCTTTATGACACCAGAACGGCGTTCCCGGTCACCGTGGGCACACGGCATGTCCGATTGACGTGCCGTCTGCTCGACCACATCACAATTCACTCACCCTTTGATGTCGTCCTATTTCAGGCCATTCGGTCTTCGTTCGGCATGTTTGGACCCCCCCACCCCCACGCGCGTTTATCAAGCGCGCGCAACGCTTAAAGAACGCATAATGAGCCCTACCGCGCAGACCGCACATCCGATTGACGTGCCGTCTGTGCGCGCACGTCGCGAATAATAAATGGATTGTTGTCCTATGATTTCAGGTCAATCCGATGTCGTTCGCTATGATTTTGACCGTTAGACGCCCGTTTTGGCCCTTTATGACACCAGAACGGCGTTCCCGGTCACCGCGGGCACACGGCACGTCCGATTGACGTTCCGTCTGCTCGACCACATCACAATTCACTCACCCTTTGATGTCGTCCGATTTCAGACTATTCGGACTTCGTTCGGCAAGTTTGGACCCCCCACGTGCGTTTATCAAGCGCGTGCAACGCTTAAAGAACGCATAATGAGCCCTCCCATGCAGACCGCATGTCCGATTGATGTGCTGTCTGCGCTGTGAACGTCGCGAATAATAATGGAATTGTTTTCCTGTGAGTTTAGGTCAATCCGATGTCGTCCGCTATGAGTTTGACCGTTAGACGCCCGTTTTGGCCGTTTATGACACCAGAACGGCGTTCCCGGTCACCGCGGGCACACGGCACGTCCGATTGACATGCCCTCTGCTCGACCATATCAAAATTAACTCACCCTTTTATGTCGTCCGATTTCAAGCCATTCGGACATCGTTCGGCCAGTTTGGACCCCCCCCACGCGCGTTTATCAAGCGCGCACAACGCTTAAAGAACGCATAATGAGCCCTTCCATGCAGACCGCACATCCGATTGATGTGTCGTCTGCGCGTGCACGTCGAAAATAATAATTGTATTCTTGTCCTGTGATTTCAGGTCAATCCGATATCGTCCGCTATGATTTTGATCGTTAGACGCCCGTTTTGGCCCTTTATGACACCAGAACGGCGTTCCCGATCACCGCGGGCACACGACATGTCCGATTGACGTACCGTCTGCTCGACCACATCAAAATTCACTCACCCTTTGATGTCGTCCGATTTCAGGCCACTCGGTCTTCGTTCGGCCAGTTTGGAACCCCCACGCGCGTTTATCAAGCGCGCGCAACGCTTAAAGAACGCATAATGAGTCCTCCCGCGCAGACCGCACGTCCGATTGACGTTCCGTCTGCGCGTGCACATCGAAAATAATAATGAGATTGTTGTCATGTGATTTCAGGTCAATCCGATGTCTTCCGCTATGAGTTTGACCGTTAGACGCCCGTTTTGGCCGTTTTTGACACCAGAACGGCGTTCCCGGTCACCGCGGGCTCACGGCACGTCCGATTGACGTGCCGTCTACTCTAACACATCACAATTAACTCACCCTTTTATGTCGTCAGATTTTAGGCTATTCGGACTTCGTTCGGCAAGTTTGGACCCCCCACGTGTGTTTATCAAGTGCGCACAACGCTTAAAGAACGCATAATGAGCCCTCCCATGCAGACCGCATGTCCGATTGTTGTGCTGTCTGCACGTGCACGTCGCTAATAATAATGGGATTGTTGTTCTGTGATTTTAGGTCAATCCGATGTCGTCTACTATGAGTTTGACCGTTAGACACCCGTTTTGGCCGTTTATGACACCAGAACGGAGTTCCCGGTCACCGCGGGCACACGGCACGTCCGATTGACGTGCCCTCTGCTCGACCATATCACAATTAACTCACCCTTCGATGTCGTCCGATTTCAAGCCATTCAGACATCGTTCGGCCAGTTTGGACCCCCCCACGCGCGTTTATCAAGCGCGTGCAACGCTTAAAGAACGCATAATGAGCCCTTCCGCGCAAACCGCACATCCGATTGATGTGCCGTCTATGCGTGCACGTCGCGAATAATAATTGTATTCTTGTCCTGTGATTTCAGGTCAATCCGATGTCGTCCGCTATTATTTTGACCGTTAGACGCCCGTTTTGGCCCTTTATGACACCAGAACGGCGTTCCCGGTCACCGTGGGCACACGGCATGTCTGATTGACGTGCCGTCTGCTCGACCACATCACAATTCACTCACCCTTTGATGTCGTCCGATTTCAGGCCATTCGGTCTTCGTTCGGCCAGTTTGGACCCCCCCACCCCCACGCGCGTTTATCAAGCGCGCGCAACGCTTAAAGAACGCATAATGAGCCCTACCGCGCAGACCGCACATCTGATTGACGTGCCGTCTATGCGTGCACATCTCGAATAATAAATGGATTGTTGTCCTATGATTTTGGGTCAATTCGATGTCGTTCGCTATGATTTTGACCGTTAGACGCCCGTTTTGGCCCTTTATGACACCAGAACGGCGTTCCCGGTCACCGCGGGCACACGGCACGTCCGATTGACGTTCCGTCTGCTCGACCACATCACAATTCACTCACCCTTTGATGTCGTCCGATTTCAGGCTATTCGGACTTCGTTCGGCAAGTTTGGACCCCCCACGTGTGTTTATCAAGCGCGTGCAACGCTTAAAGAACGCATAATGAGCCCTCCCATACAGACCGCACGTCCGATTGATGTGCTGTCTGCGCGTGAACATCGCGAATAATAATGGAATTGTTTTCCTGTGATTTTAGGTCAATCCGATGTCGTCCGCTATGAGTTTGACCGTTAGACGCCCGTTTTGGCCGTTTATGACACCAGAACGGCGTTCCCGGTCACCGCGGGCACACGGCACGTCTGATTGACGTGCCCTCTGCTCAAACATATCACAATTAACTCACCATTTGATGTCGTCCGATTTCAGGCCATTCGGACATCGTTCGGCCAGTTTGGACCCCCCCCACGCGCGTTTATCAAGCGCGCGCAACGCTTAAAGAATGCATAATGAGCCCTTCCATGCAGACCGCACATCCGATTGATGTGTCGTCTGCGCGTGCATGTCGCAAATAATAATTGTATTCTTATCCTGTGATTTCAGGTCAATCCGATGTCGTCCGCTATGATCTTGATCGTTAGACGCCTGTTTTGGCCCTTTATGACACCAGAACGGCGTTCCCGATCACCGCGGGCACACGACATGTCCGATTGACGTGCCGTCTGCTCGACCACATCAAAATTCACTCAGCCTTTGATGTCGTCCGATTTCAGGCCACTCGGTCTTCGTTCGGCCAGTTTGGACCCCCCACGCGCGTTTATCAAGCGCGCGCAACGCTTAAAGAACGCATAATGAGTCCTCCCGCGCAGACCGCACGTCCGATTGACGTTCCGTCTACGCGTGCACATAGAAAATAATAATGAGATTGTTGTCATGTGATTTCAGGTCAATCCGATGTCTTCCGCTATGAGTTTGACCGTTAGACGCCCGTTTTGGCCGTTTTTGACACCAGAACGGCGTTCCCGGTCACCGCGGGCACACGGCACATCCGATTGATGTGCCGTCTACTCTAACACATCAAAATTAACTCACCCTTTTATGTCGTCAGATTTTAGGCTATTCGGACTTCGTTCGGCAAGTTTGGACCCCCCACGTGCGTTTATCAAGCGCGCGCAACGCTTAAAGAACGCATAATGAGCCCTCCCATGAAGACCGCATGTCCGATTGATGTGCTGTCTGCACGTTCACGTCGCTAATAAGAATGGGATTGTTGTTCTGTGATTTTAGGTCAATCCGATGTCGTCTACTATGAGTTTGATCGTTAGACGCCCGTTTTGGCCGTTTATGACACCAGAATGGCGTTCCCGGTCACCGCGGGCACACGGCACGTCCGATTGACGTGCCCTCTGCTCGACCATATCACAATTAACTCACCCTTCGATGTCGTCCGATTTCAAGCCATTCGGACATCGTTCGGCCAGTTTGGACCCCCCCACGCACGTTTATCAAGCGCGTGCAACGCTTAAAGAACGCATAATGAGCCCTTCCGCGAAGACCGCACATCCGATTGATGTGCCGTCTATGCGTGCACGTCGTGAATAATAATTGTATTCTTTTCCTGTGATTTCAGGTCAATCCGATGTCGTCCTCTATGATTTTGACCGTTAGATGCCCGTTTTGGCCCTTTATGACACCAGAACGGCGTTCCCGGTCACCGTGGGCACACGGCATGTCCGATTGACGTGCCGTCTGCTCGACCACATCACAATTCACTCACCCTTTGATTTCGTCCGATTTCAGGCCATTCGGTCTTCGTTCGGCCAGTTTGGACCCCCCCCACCCCCACGCGCGTTTATCAAGCGCGCGCAACGCTTAAAGAACGCATAATGAGCCCTACCGCGCAGACCGCACATCCGATTGATGTGCCGTCTGTGCGTGCACGTCGCGAATAATAAATGGATTGTTGTCCTATGATTTCAGGTCAATCCGATGTCGTTCGCTATGATTTTGACCGTTAGACGCCCGTTTTGGCCCTTTATGACACCAGAACGGCGTTCCCGGTCACCGCGGGCACACGGCACGTCCGATTGACGTTCCGTCTGCTCGACCACATCACAATTCACTCACCCTTTGATGTCGTCCGATTTCAGGCTATTCGGACTTCGTTCGGCAAGTTTGGACCCCCCACGTGCGTTTATCAAGCGCGTGCAACGCTTAAAGAACGCATAATGAGCCCTCCCATGCAGACCGCACGTCCGATTGATGTGCTGTCTGCGCTGTGAACGTCGCGAATAATAATGGAATTGTTTTCCTGTGAGTTTAGGTCAATCCGATGTCGTCCGCTATGAGTTTGACCGTTAGACGCCCGTTTTGGCCGTTTATGACACCAGAACGGCGTTCCCGGTCACCGCGGGCACACGGCACGTCCGATTGACGTGCCCTCTGCTCGACCATATCACAATTAACTCACCCTTTGATGTCGTCCGATTTCAAGCCATTCGGACATCGTTCGGGCCAGTTTGGGACCCCCCACGCGCGTTTATCAAACGCGCGCAACGCTTAAAGAACGCATAATGAGCCCTACCGCGCAGACCGCACATCCGATTGACATGCCGTCTGCGCGCGGCACTTCGCGAATAATAATTGGATTGTCGTCCTGTGATTTCAGGTCAATCCGATGTCGTCCGCTATGATTTTGACCGTTAGACGCCCGTTTTGGCCCTTTATGACACCAGAACAGTGTTCCCGGTCACCGCGGGCACACGGCACGTTCGATTGACGTGCCGTCTTCTCGACCACATCATTATTCACTCACCCTTTGATCTCGTCCGATTTCAGGCCATTCGGACTTCGTTCGGCCAGTTTGGACCCCCCCCACGCGCGTTTATCAAGCGCGCGCAACGCTTAAAGAACGCATAATGAGCCCTCCCGTGCAGACCGCACGTCCAATTGATGTGCCAACTACGCGTGAACGTCGCGAATAATAATGGGATTGTTGTCCTGTGATTTCAGGTCAATACGATGTCGTCCGCTATGAGTTTGACCGTTAGACGCCCGTTTTGGCCGTTTATGACACCAGAACGGCGTTCCCGGTCACCGCGGGAACACGGCACGTCCGATTGATGTGCCGTCTTCTCGACCACATCACAATTCATTCACCCTTTGATGTCGTCCGATTTCAGGCCATTCGGACTTCGTTCGGCTAGTTTGGACCCCCCACGCGCGTTTATCAAGCGCGCGCAACGCTTAAAGAACGCATAATGAGCCCTCCCGTGCAGACCGCACGTCCGATTGATATGCCGTCTACGCGTGCACGTCGAGAATAATAATGGGATTTCTGTCCTGTGATTTCAGGTCAATACGATGTCGTTCGCTATGATTTTGACCGTTAGACGCCCGTTTTGGCCGTTTATGACACTAGAACGGCGTTCCCGGTCACCGCAGGAACACGGCACGTCCGATTGACGTGCCGTCTGCTCGAACACATCACAATTCATTCACCCTTTTATGTCGTCCGATTTCAGGACATTCGGACTTCATTCGGCCAGTTTGGACCCCCCACGCGCGTTTATCAAGCGCGCACAACGCTTAAAGAAGGCATAATGAGTCCTCCCGCGCAGACCGCACGTCTGATTGACGTGCCGTCTGTGCATTCACATCGCGAATAATAATGGGATTGTTGTCCTGTGATTTCAGGTCAATCCGATGTCGTCCGCTAAGTGACTGTATTTTGTTTAAAACGGACACCATTTTAAGTACATACGGAAAACCAACCAAACGGATTCGGTTTCCATTGAAACTTTAGGAGAATGATCCATGGGTCATATGTGACGTGTACGAATCAACCCCGCCTCAATCGGAGACGCGGTGTGGCCGACACCACTCAAAGTGTCCGTCTTCTGTTTCAAAAGGACGTCATTTTAAGTGAAAAGCATCAACTGACATACGAAAAACCGACCAAACGCATTTCGAATCTATTGTTAATTTATCCCTACAATCCATGGGGTCATATGTGACGTATACGAGCCAACCTGGGATGAATCCGAGTCGCGGTGTGACCGGGATCAGTCTAAGTGGCTCTCTTTTGTTTAAAAGGGACATTTTAAGTACATACGGAAAAACGACCAAACGGATTCAGTTTCCATTGAAACTTTAGGAGAACGATCCATGGGTCATATGTGACGTGTACGAATCAACCCCGCCTCAATCGGAGACGCGGTGTGGCCGACACCACTCAAAGTGTATGCCTTTTGTTTCAAAAAGACGTCATTTTAAGTGAAAAGCATCAACTGACATACGAAAAACCGACCAAAGGCATTCGGACTGTGTTGATACTTTAGAACAAGGATCCATCGGTCGTATGTGACGTGTACGAGTCAATCCCACCTCAATCCGAGGAGCGGTGTGGCCGAAACCGCTCTAACTATGTCAATTTTGTTTAAAATGGACAAGATTATAAGTGAAAAGAACAACTGGCATATGGAAAACCAACCAAACGCATTCCAAATCTGTTGATAATTTATCCCAACGATCCATGGGTCATATGTGATGTGTACGAGCCAACCCGGGATGAATCCCAGTCGCGGTGTGGCCGGGATCAGTCTAAGTGGCTCTCTTTTGTTTAAAACGGACACCATGTTAAGTACATACGGAAAATCGACCAAACGGATTCGGTTTCCATTGAAACTTTAGGAGAAAGATCCATGGGTCATATGTGACGTGTAAGAATCAACTCCGCCTCAATCTGAGACGCTGTGTGGCCGGCACCACTCAAAGTGTCTGTCTTTTGTTTCAAAAGAACGTCATTTTAAGTGAAAAGCATCAACTGACATACGGAAAACCGACCAAATGCATTCGGATTGTGTCGATACATTATTAAAATGATCCATGGGTCATATGTGACGTGTACGAGTCTACCCCGCCTTAATATGAGGCACGGTGTGGCCAGAATCACTCTATGTGGCTCTCTTTTGCTTAAAATGGACAACAATTTAAGTACATACGGAAAACCGAACAAACGCATTCGGTTTCCATTGAAACTTTAAGAGAACGATCCATAGGTCATATGTGACATGTATGAGTCAACACTGCCTCAATCTGAGGCGCGGTGTGGCCGGAACCACTCAAAGTGTCTGCCTTTTGTTTCAAAAGTACGTCATTTTAATTGAAAAACATCAACTGACATACGGAAAACCGATCAAATGCATTCGGATTGTGTCAATACATTAGCACAACGATCCAGGGGTCATATGTGATGTGTATGAGTCAACCCCACCTCAATCTGAGGCGCGTTGTGGACGGTAGCACTCCAGGTGTATGCATTATTTTTAAAATGGACATTAGTTTAGGTAAAAATATATGGTATACAAAAAACAGATCAAATTATGAATTGACTTCCAGATTCCACATATAATTATCATCTAAATTTTAAATTGAATTCTAAATGAATTATGTATGTTTATAATTACGTTATCAATTCTAATTTACTTATGGATGTGTATAGTTCTACCATTATATGTTAAACGTGTTTGAATTTGTTCTCTATATGTAAGTGTTAGTTGGTTATTGCAGGTACAATAATTTTATATATGTATGTGTTAGTTTATTGCAGGTACAATAATTGGATTGAAAAATGAGAGGGAACCCACAAAACTAGACCTGGTGGTGGTCAAATTGGAGACCTGGAGCTACTGGCCAAATTGGGGAGCTGCTGGCTGATTTGCCCAGCAGAGGCTATGCCATCGGTTCAAAACCGTTGGCATAGAAACTCTAGGATTAGTTTTACCAACGGTTCATAAAACCGTTGGTAAAAAACCTTTCCCAACGGTTTAGAACCGTTGGGAAAGAGTAGAGTTTGGATTTTACAAACCGTTGGGAAAAAGGTTTCCCAACGGTTTTGAAGAACCGTTGGCATAGGGTAATCTTTCTCCACCCTATGCCAATGGTTCAATGTAAACCGTTGGGAAATGTTTTTCCCAACGGCTTACTTCCCTACGGCTGGAAGAACCGTTGGTATATGTTATACCAACGGTTGTCCAGCCTTTCCCAACACTTCTCAACCGTTGGTAAATGTTTTATTTCCAGTAGTGAAATTACAATCACCCTAACTAGAAAACCAAAACTTTCTAGATGAACAAAAAAATCAACTCCCAAAAATGATGTTTTTAAAAATGAATTATTAATGAATCAGTGTTGATATTTTTTAAGTGGAATATATATGGTATTATAGGTATAAATATGGTCATATTATATAATTATTATAAATTTTAATTTATTATACATGATTATATAGTGCTAATAAAGCAAGTCATTCTAGAAGTAAGAGTTTTTATAATATCTTCTCATTTTTACGAAGATTTCTTGTGATTAAATATATGATGATGAAATTATGTGATATATATCTCCAAAATATTATTTATTTTCTTATACTGCGGTTATTTATGAATAATATATTTCTTTACTTTCAATTTACTCGCTTTATGTTCTCAAGAGATCCGAAAATGTTTTTAAGGAAAAGCGATTATGTTTTTCTTTCAGGTTAGGTATCTTTTTTTCCAAGTCCATATTTTATTTAAAATGATCCAAATAATGTTTTTACTCTAAATATTTAATAAATTAATATTTATAAATATTTTAATTTCTATAATTTTTTTAAAAAGAATATTTTAGTCATATTTTGAACGTGGTACTTTTGAATTTTACCAAAAATGTGAAAGAAATCTCTATTTTAACATACATGACTTCAATATAATTTCCCATCATCATGAATAATAAATGTATTTAATCTTACTTTATAAGTTTACTTGGATATTTTAAAAGAAAATAATTTATTTAATATTTTTTAAAATTTTAAATTTGAAATAATTGATTTCAAAATGAAAATGGTATGTTTAAAAAATATTCCAATGATCTTTTAAATGATTTTTCATCTATGATAACATTATTTGATGTTAATTATGATCCACTAGGGATATAATCCAATGATACCATATTTATTCTTTATTTTTTTTTTTTTCTGATTATAATGATGAAATATTGATAAAACAAGTTTTCTTTTACATAGGTTAATCTATGATGAAATAATAAACGTTTTTATGATCTTATGTCGTACATATAAATTGATTATGATTATGTGACATGTGATTATGTTATATCTATTAAATTAATTGGAAAAATATTAATGTTTTATAAGCTTAAAGGGTACATCAGAGGTTTTCCAAATACCAATAGAGCGTACACATGAGTTTTTCCCAAGCCTGAAGTAGGTAGATAGGTAGTTAGAATAATCTTTACATGTGATGAACATCTTGTTGGGTGTCCTTGACATCATATTTCTATGATTATTATTATTAAACACTTTATTAAACTCTTTTATGGAATGATATAATGAAAATGTTATTATATAATGACTTATATTATTTTATAAATTTATGGTTCATATGTTATCAACTGCCAATATTTATTCTAAGACTCATGATTATGATCTATGATTTTATGTGTATGATTTTCAATTGTTCAACTCATGTTCTCATACCTTTATACTGACGTTATTCTTAAATGATCATAAATATCTCCCTTATTTTCCTTTATTGAGAATATTATATAAAATTTTATTATGTTTTCCCTTCCCCATGATATAAAGAAATGTTTTAAGTATAATGTGTCTAATGAGGGTGGTAGATGTGTAGAACTTAGTAGGAGATGGTGTTGATCTTTTATGAACCAGTTTTTTTGTACCAAATATTCAAAAGACACTAAAACTTTACAGTTTTGGAATGTATTATAATGATATTAAATGAGTATTCCTATTATAATATGTAATATTTTTGTATGAAATGTTTAGTTCACGTTAGAATGAGTTTGTGAAACTCTTTTGGTCAAAATGACAAAATTCCCTTCATCGCATAACATATATATTTTCATTACTGCTTTATAGAAGAAATACCTTCACATTAATTTTTCATGATTTTAGACCCTTAGGATATTTAATGATTCTATATTCCTAAAATTATTTGGGTAGGGTCCTCTTTATATTCATTACTAACCATTTTTGAAGATTTCTTTTACACCACCAATCCTTTACGCAACTTTCTCGGTTCACCAAACTTTTAAGATTTGACGATGCATTTAGCATGTAAATTCATCTTTATTTCAAAGTTTTGGGTAAATTTTTATACTTTACACAAATTTAATTTCATAAAATATCAATACATTCATGAAATCCTTTTCTTTTCTAAATATGAAAAGGTAACTTCAAAACAAAAATTTCTCAAAACGTTTTGCATGTTCGTGTAACTTTTCTTCTTCATGAAGTTATTTCATAAAAAACATTCCTTTAAAATTTTTTGATGAGGCCATAAAAATACATCACATTCATGTAACTTGATGAAACTATTGATAAATTTAATGAATCATTTTTTAATTTCATAAAAATCTTTCCTTTTCTATATTTCTTTGTGAGGGCTGGGAATCACCTTGTTCTCACATCATCAGATTTTTGTGATACTTCTTCATTTTATTTATTTTCCGATTCCAAATTTCTAAAAACACTCAAAAACCTGTAGATACATTAAGTTATGTAAAGACCATGGTATTTATATTCTTTTAACTTCTCCAAAATATTTTCATGATGCGGCCATATCTGGGTACTCCTCTTTCCTAGATATCTTTAACCCATCTACTGATATGATCACGATCACCATTCTAGGATCACATAGTGATGCACACAATACACCACTTTCCCTTTTTCTATAACATAAATATTTAATAAAACTTTTTAAATGGTGAAAAATAAATATAATGTTCTCTATCACACCATTTAAATTCTAACACTACATCCAGGACACCAACACATCGGGGTTGAAAATGGTAGGACTAATAAAAAATATAACATAAAACACATGGAAACACCAATTCTCATTGGTATTCAACACTAACCAATACAAAGGTAATATTAATTCCCTAATATGATGTGAACCTTGAAATAATATAAGGTCATTATTAAATATATTTTATAAGACCAGATGATATCAACATGTTGGCGTATAAATGTTATATGCTGTAACAGATCGTGACCCGCACTCCCAGAATCAATGCTAAAAAAATAAACTTTACATTTTTGGATTTGATACTGATAAATGTAACATAATTATTTCCATACAAAATTTATAACATCAAATGGAAATATTGTACAAATTATATACCAATGGACCTTTTAGGTTTATAGTTTTAGAAAATTAAGATAAACTCTTAAAAGCATGGGTTTATAAACAACTATTTCATAGAGATAAAAATCATATCCCACTATACCCAGATTTTCATATTCCATGTTATTTCTTCAAAGTCTCCCTTGAAATTAATCACATATGAAAACTTTCTAAACAAATTTTTTTTATCACAATTCTTCATATACTTGGAAAATGAGACATAATAACGTGTGAGCTCTAATACTCAGTATGGGTAAGAATGAGATATATCAATCATTGATCATATAAAAGCATAACATAATCACATAGTTATAAGATCATGACCATAAATTAAAAAGTTCAAACCTAATATAAAAAATATAATAAACATGAGTTATGGTATAAAACATTAGAAATTAAAAAGAAATGAATTATAAGAATAATAAATCATTACAAATCATTCATAAGACATATGTTCACATCATAAATTTGCATGTCATCATCATAAGTACAAAAATAATTTCATTTGTCAAGGTTAAATATAAAAACCATTTGATGAGGAAGCAACACCATTTTACTAGTGTATTTCAAGAAAATTGACTTTTTTCCCATAAAATATCAAGCACATCAAATTGTTTCCCATAATTGACCAATAAATTCAATTATTTTCCCACAAAAGATCAAACACATTGACTTGTTTCTCATAACTATCTCATGAGGTATAATACTTTACCCAAGGCATTGGATGGAGATATATGTACCATCCATTATATAATGTAAATGATAAATATGTATTTTAAAAGATTATAAATCATTCCTCATACTATAACACATGAAATGAATGGGTTTCATGAACATTACAAAATATTATAACCCATAGAAATGAAATGGGTTTTATTATAATTTAATCTTTTCATTAGAAACAAAAACCATCTAGAAAAATAATTAAGATGGTATCCTTGTATCATTTACCTAGTAAACCTTATCTCTATTAAAAGGATGTCATCTTATATTAATAATGATTTTTAATGATCCCTTGGAATAATTCTTGAGGAAAACAAACTTTCTATTTTGAAATCACCCCCTTTTTTTAAAAAAAGTTCGACACATATAAATGGAATTTTTTTATTTCAAAATAAACTTTTGAACTTTTCAAGTAAGATTAAAATCATTAAGTAATCATTATGAAAAGAAAATAAACTCATACTTTATAATTTTAAAAAATATTCCTTCCATTTTTCTTTTGAAAAATTCACCAAGTGCCTCATTTGTAAAATGAAAAAAATATTCTTTCAAACAATTTTTTAAAAAGTCAAACATTGGAAATAATATCCTTAATAAATCATTTTAGAAGTGTAATTTTTTTGGAAACATTTTATAGAAAATATGGATATGGATGAAAAATATATCCAATCAAAATAGAAATATGACCGGTTTCTCTTTTAAACATTTCTTTGCTTGGTTCATGTTTCAAAGATAGGAAATAATGGGAGAAAATATGGGAAATATTTAAGAGAGTAAAATTTAAATGAAATTTAATAATAATTAATAAATATATATTAATTTTAATTACCACAATGGGTTATTATATACACCACATTAAAATAAATAGGTCCATAATACCAAATATGTCTCAATAGAGTGTAAATTGAGATGAAACCCCTTGCAATGAGTCTAACTCATCAGGTATGTTATTTGTCTTCCGGAATAATAAAATTAGGTTAATTATTTACTTTATTAATAACCATTTTCAAGTTTATTATTCCTTTTATCTCCCTTATTACCATTTTATTAAAATTACTTAATATGTTTTTTTTGATGTTAGAAGTTTTAATGTTATTTAGAACATAAGTCCAAAATGACTTTAGTAGGTCGAATGCAGTGAAAAAGGAAATTATTTCTTCATATATAGAATAATAATCTTGAAAAAATTGTCATTTTTATACAATAAATATAATTTTAATCCCAAATATTAAATATGGTTATGAAAAATGGATACTGTTATAATCATGGAGACAGTAGGTCAAATGTAAGCATGAGTAACGTTCCCATTTTTCAACGATCATTATGGAAAGAAGGTAAGTATTATTTTATCATTATATAATTATCATGATATTATATATATCATATTAATTATATAAATATACTTGAATATATATATATATATATATTTCATCTATGAAATGCGTTGATGAAAAACAAATCACATTGCTTCGTGTAGGTGGTAGTCCAAACATATACACGAACAACATTATCATTTTTTAGTGAATGGAATTTTGAGAAGTTAAATTATATATTATATTTTTATAATGATAAATATTTCATTAATATCATATATAAACATTAATCACATTTTATAATCATCCTTGAGATACAATGTTGTAAAATGAATTATATCGGTTCATGAGGTGGTAATCTGATGTACACATGAATGATGGTTTAGTTTCCCATTTGATAGAAGAAGAAATATATATGAGTCATGAAATTATCATAATAAAATATAAGTTTGTGTTGGAAATTTTTGTTGTTATTTTATCATAGTTTAGTAAGATTTTAAAGATGTGTAATAATAAATGAAATAGAAACTCTCGATTAAAAACGATACCTCTTATTTGGACAAACTCCTTTTCTAATCTCCTTAAGACCACTAAGGTTGGAGTTCTTCCTAAAACATTAACCATATAATTATGGTATAGATTATAATAAGTTATTTTTGTAGATATTGGAAAAAAGGAGTTTTAAGTGTGAATTAACGAGAATATGTGGTTCCCTTTTATGAGGAATGGGAGGGGCACTCTTCTAATTTCTACAAATATTAAAATTAATATAAATTGATATTTACTTAAAAATAGATAAAACTATTTTTTTAAATATATGATGGGTATTTTTCAAAATATTCTCATAAAGTAATATCTTGACAATATTATGTCACATGCTTACCCATATCCTTGGGTTTTAACCCCTCATTCACCCTTTTTAAACTTATCATGATAATAAAGTTTTTTACTCTTTGAGGGTTAATATAGTTAATGTAAATAAAAAAGACCATAAATGTAAAATAGTTGATATTATAATTAATATAATAATAAATCATCTAAATCCATGTTTTTAGGTATTTTATATTATTTTATAAAATATTATTTATTTTAAAATTTCAATAATGTCAATTTTTAGAATAATTAATGACTTTGAATTTAATAATATCATGATAAGACTTATAATTAGAAATTTTTTTATACACACCTAACATGTTAAGTTCCTCAATAATATTCATGTATTACATTTTTTATCTCAAATTATAATAATTATATTATTTTTAATATCACTTACTGATTTATTTCCATTAATTATATAATTATTGCCTCAGTGATGTACAAGCATTTTATATAACTATTTCTTTCCTAAAAATTAAAAATTAATAACCATGATGAATATAAATATTTTATATTTAAAAATAATATTTATATTCAAATATATCTTTTGAGTAAACGAAAATTTAAAAAATTATATTTATTAAAAACAAGTGTGACATGTTTAATTTTTCTTGAAATAAAATACTATAAATGTCATAATCTCATCCAAATGGGATAAAATTTTATATAACCTAATCATGTATGAATATGGATGAAATGTAATTATCTAATAAAATTAAGGCACTTTTTAGGTAATTTTATAAAATTATCATTTTATTTTTAACTTTGGTTTCCCTATTTACCATTTACCATGGTAACAAAAATTTCTATGGTTTCTATTCACATTGACCAAAAATAAAATGGAAATATTTACTAAATTTTGAAATCATAATTAAAAATATGAAATCCATCCTTAAAAATTGAAAACACTGAAGTAAAAAAATTTTAATTTAAAATTAAATCGAAAAAACCTAATGAATAACTTTTTTAAAAAAACTTCCTTTTATAAAATATAAAATGTTTTTATGTTAAACCTAAGTATAAAATATATTTATAAAAACATAATTATATTATCTTAAATAATAAGTAACTAATTAAATTTTACAAATAATCAAAATTATAATTTAGCATTGTAAATACTTCAAAATAAAAATACAGTTTTCTATAAAAAGGGGCATTTTTCACTATTTATTGAAAAATTAATATTTCTAGAAAATTATAAAAAATTCATTTTAAGATAATTTTTACCTGATATATTTAAAAATAAATTTTTTTTAAAATATATTATCTATAACTTATAGAAATCAATTATAATACTTATTTATAAAAAGGAAGAAAACTCATTTTTGAAGAAAACATATTTTCTGAAGAATAAAATGATTTCTCTCAAAATTGTGTGATTTTTTCTAAGAATTATTTAATAAAATTTTATTTATTTGGAACATTATATTTAATTCATAAATTATTTAATCCTATTCATACCCTTATATTTAAAATATAATTCATAATAATCACATTTAAATTATAATATTTTGTGGTTTGTTTAGGATCGATGTTGTGTATATTATATGCTATAGATTTATTTTTCAAATATAAGGGTAATACATATTATATTTATTGTACGAGGATAATGAGAAATTGATACTTTTCTCCTAAATTTCTCACTTATTTATCCCTAATAGAAGAGGTTATGATAAAATACCCTCCAATAGAAAGTTGACATGTTATATGTATCATTAAATATTTCTATCCGTGGAATTTTATATTGGAACTTTGGCTTGATTTTATTATTACTGTATATAATGATACATGTACTTTAATATATTGATGAAAATAATTAAAGAATATGTTCTGAGTGAGGTTGTTATATGTTGGTTGCATTAAAAATGACATGACATTATTGAGTAGGTGAAGAAATGATTTTGGCCTTTTGAATTAATAAAAGTAGATATGTTATCCCATTTGATTGGAATGGAAATTTTTGATTAATTCCATAGAAAGGTGGTTTTATTGACGAGTTATTTTCAAAAAAGTTGAAGAAAGATATATCAAGCACATAGGTTGATGATACAAGTATTCAACCTTCTTGATGATGTATCAAGAGAAAGGGATTATATTACACTATGATTATTCATAGGAGGTTGTTGTCCTTGCGACATTAACATATTTATCTAGTGGCTCCTTGAAAAGTTTCTATTTTCTAATCATTTAATTTGGACCATTTATCTTAATTCCACAAAAACATAGGCCTAGTAGTCACACAGAGTGTATCTAAACCCTTAGTTAAATTATATATTAATTTAATATTAGAATAAATATTATTCTTAGGTTCTATGGAATAATAATTATTCACGTTATATTGACAAAATAAATAATTATTGAAAAAATAATAAAGGGATATTTATTTATGTAACAACTCGTAATTTTACTTTGTATTTTCCCTTTCAAATAAATATTTCATTGAATTAATTGTTTCATAAGGAACACATAACCAAAATAAACCACAATATAATTAATTAAGATAAAATTGTAAGTATTAAATATAAATTTTATAATATACCTTTTGAATTTTTGTGTTTAAATATTTGTAACCAAATTATGAAATCTATATAAAAAGAAAAATAGATTTATTTTTTAATTTTAATGCATTTATAAAATTCAATTAGTGTATTTGAATAACTAGTAAGGTCATTTTATACTTAAAAATGTATTTGTATGAAATGTAATTTTAATATGATATGATAAATATGTTATGGTAAAATTATGGTAAAAAATACCATCAACATGAATAACATATTTTAACACCAATTTAATCAGTAAGTGACTGGAAATAAGAATAAGAATAGTTATTATTTAAATAGTACCTAATCTGTAAAAATAATTTTTCATTATATTTTATACTACTATTTAAGATTTAACTTCCTAAATCCCATAATTTTTATTTGAAAAAATGATTTTTTGGACTTAGAAAGATAATATTATATTAATATGAAATTTTGAGTTTTTTTGGTAAGATTGGATTTGAGGTGAAAAATATAGAATATAATTTTTAATAATACCGTAACTTTTATGAAATTATAATGATATAAACATGACTTAAATATTTATGAAATCTTTATGTTTACCAAATATGTATTTAATAACTAAAATAATACACTTTAAAATAATAATTTTAATTTATAAATCTATGTCTTACATTTTTGTATGAAAGTTATCTTTATTTAATTTTTTTATGTTCTATACACTTATTGTTTTAAAATTACTTTATATCACTTTTAAAAGATTTTTTATTACAATTTTTTTTTCATATTTTTAATCATTATATCAAAATTAGTTAATAATTTCAATTTCATTTTATTAATAAAAATAAGTTATTGAGGTTAAAAAATGTGTTAATGAGGAAAAAGTAAATAATGGTAAAAAGTTAAATTAAGTGGAAAAGGAATAAAATGTTATAAAACTTATCCCTTATTTGTGTGGATGAGAGGTGGACCAAACAACACTCATACACTCTCCATTATTTTTCAATTTTGTATCCAATTTCCTTTGAATTTGACATGCATTTATTATAAAGTTATGAGTATTTATAGAAACAATACCCCTCCAACCTATAAAAGTATCCCTTAACCACCCCACTTATCTACACACCAAAATAATTTAACTCAGAAAATATACGCCCAAATATCTACCAAAATCTCTCTCCCCAATTATAGAGGCTTTTGTCCCACCAAAATACAATTATAAGAATAACCAAGGTGTTTCCCCATGAAGTAAGGTAAAAACTCATACTCATCCATTTTTCATTTTTATTCCTTTATTTCTTCTTATACATCCTCAAAATATATTCTAACCATGATTAAATAATTTAAAAAGTATAATAAATATTCTGAAATTTTGTTGTTATGATTGAATAACTATTTTTTTAACTTCCACCCATTCTTTCAAAAATGAAAACTTTATTCGTGTTACACACGAACTACCACCTTCATGAGCTATATATTTTATTTTTCATCACCATGTTACACGGATGGTTATAAAATATATTTGATGAATATATATTATATTTAGGACCAAAATATTTCATGAGTATGGTTCTGAATGGATGACAAAAAATTAATAGTAAATTAATATATTAATATTAGTAAATTATATAAAACAACCACTTCATAGAACCCATTCTCATGAACCATGCCCATAGATTACATAAAATAAAATCAGGGATTCATAAATCATTTTAAAAAATTATTTCAATATATTTTATAATTATAAAATGTTTAACGTGGTATAAAATAATGGGGATTAGTGTTTTCATTATAACTAAACAATTAAAATTACTAACATATAATGATAAAAATAAACATTAATTAACTAATGAATATATACTGATTTATTATTTTTAGATAGTTTAAAATTTAATAGATATGAATAAGGTTTTGAAATAAGTTATTATGATGTTTATTTTTATTATACAAGAGGTTAAAGAGATTTCAAGGAAGTTGGAAGTAAATGATAAGAGTTTTTTGTCCCATCTCATTTTTAATTAAATAATGATATAACTAAATTAACATTCAAGGAAATTATATGATATTTAAAGCTAAAAAACCTTTATTTTTTATATTATTGATTTTTATATTATTAATATGTCTTTTCATTTCATTTCTATTTCGATACATAATTTACTCAACGCGATGTTTGTAAGAGAAAACAACCTTACCTATTTCTTTTGGTCGAGAACCATTTTCCACCTTGTCTATTTTTTTATTTTATTTTATGGATATAATTACATCTAATTATATGATTTATTAAGGCATTCTTTAATGATATTGAATTTTTATACAAAAAAATATTTTTTAACAATTTTGGCATGGTTATTTTTCCCTTTCCTTCTTTAGTTTTTTTATTAAACTTACCCTCTATGTTTTCACATATTTAAAAATAAATTTCTATTCCTTTTCTATTAAAGTTTTACTCAAAATGCGTAAAAAACATTATTTACGGTTTATTATTTTTTCTACAAGAAATGTTTTATGATATTATAATTTTTTTAATATATATTATTATCACTTAATGTTTATTACACTTCAATGAGGATTATTATCTAATGATATCATCGCCTTTATTTCTCTAGATGTATTATGAATATATTTTTATAGATGTTTTCATGAAACACATTTCTTTTAATGGGTTAATAATTCTATGATGATTTTTGAACATTTTAAAGTATTTTGTCACACATATGTATTATTTAACACTATGTTATAGGTGAACCCTATGTAGCCCTCCAACGGATTCAATGAAGCATTGAATTCCATGATATTACATGTTTTTAGAAATGGGAAGTGAACCCAACCCCTTATGGTGTTTTCCACTGTGTTTTATATGAATTGGGAGTTAACCCAATCCCTTACAAGAATATATTCAGTATGCAATGATATTCATTAAAATAATCCTTGATATAAGAAATTATTTTTATATTCTTATATTTGTTCCATAATTATATCACACACTTGTATTCCACATTCTTATATCTATGTTATGTTTTTCACAACTCATGAATATTGAATAATGTCATCACACTCTTATTACTCTTGCATTATTTTATTCTCAAAACCTTATTTTGTGAATCATGTTTAATGATATATTATTTCTTGGGTATGATTATCCTATGTGATTCCATGCACCTTGATTATGTTCATATACTCTTATTTTCATCTTATTATCAATTACATTCATTTATATTTGAGACTTATCTTTATCATTACTGAGCATCTGAACTCACCCTTTATTAAGAAAATGACGTATCATGTGAGAGAATAATTTATTATATATTTTTAAAATTTTCAAAAATAAGGTATTTATATATTTAGTCCCCAAAGACACTAAAACCTTTGGCTATAGACTGTGATATATTATGTGACATAATGAAAAATCATGTGAAATAAATTATTATATATGGATATTTAGATTGAGTCTCCTCAATTAGTATCAGATTAGGGTTTATTTATTTATGAGGATTAATACTATAGAAAATTATTTAAAACCCTAAAGGATTGTCAGAAAAATAAGAAAACATTGGAATTTTTTGGTGAAGTATAAAGCGTATAGTTTCCTAGAAATAACATCCCTATCTGAATACTATTAGTTTGATATAATCTATAACATAGATACACCTAGGGGAAATTACTCTTGAATTGGTTGGTTGAGTATTAAATCAATCTTCACTTAGTGTATAACAAGTGGGTGTAACTACACACCTGGTTTGAAACTCCTGGGGGATATGCTTTAGTTGATTCACATGATTTATATAAACTATTATAAACTATTTGAGCACATTTTTATCATATAGTTCAAGCACATAGTAAGAGATGAACCATTAATAGACTAGATTTAAACTTATAAATTTAAAATATAGGGTATATATGTTATTTATTATTTATTCCTTTTAAGTTAATATTTTTCCTATTTATTAACTTATCTAATTAATTATTCTCATCCTTAACTTTCCTCTATTTTAGTAAATGGATAGAAATAGGTGGAACCAAGTTAATAATGGGTGTTATGTACAATTAAATTACTATCCTAAGGGGAAACCAAATAGTAAGAGAGTTAGAGCACAAAATATCATAACAATGGTCCCCCAACTAACTCAATCAATAAATAACAATGTGAACCATGTTGAGATCCCAAATTATTCAAATATAAATATTCTAGTGATTAGTTCATATAGAAACATCCACTATAATTAAGAAGATTATTCCAACCTACTAATTTTTAAAAAATGGATCAATGCTATTGGGAAAATAACCTCCATTATCCAATGACCAACCCTTGAGAATTTTGTCTTAGCAGTGTATTATTTAGAGGATGAGGCTGACCAATGACAGAACATCATTAAGAATATGGTGAAAAATGAAAAATTTGACTATATGGGATGGTTAGTTTTCAATAAAATATGCTTCACCAAATATTTTACCTAAACTCTTCATAATAAGATAGAGTGATAATTCCTAGAGCTTAAATATAAGGAGGTTGCATCCATCGAAACATAAGAGGATAAATTTATAAAATTCATAAGGTATGCATCTAGTTTAATTATTGAAAATTAAAGGAAGATTGATTGATCCTTTGGTGGAATAAAACAAATTCATAAAAATGAATTACCCATAATATACTTCAGTAGCTATGAGAAATTTTTTTTATTTTCACTTAAGGTGAAAATGGGAATAAGAGTCTCTATAATATCCCATGGATTTGGAGATAACAAAAGAGAAATAGATATTCATAGAAACTAAAATGATTAATCACATAGAGTGAAGACTAATAAACTATCTATGTATGAAAAAAATAAGAATAATCATCTTAGAAATAACTTAAAATGGTCCCAAAAGTGTTTCTTATATGGGAAGGTTGGCCATTAATATTATGATTATCGAGGAGGGAGGAAGAGTCTAATCAATATGATTGAGGATAAGAAGTCTCCAAATAATGAAACACCCAAAATCCAATTATTTAAATGGAATGAGTTTTAGAATTATTTATATCAAGGCCTCAATCCAAGGGTTAATGGGGAAAATATTCCTAACCAACCTCTTAGACCAAGGGAACATATATGACAATATGAAATCATTATTTCTGAAATGAACCATGAAAATGAAGTAATTAAAGGTAAATTTTTTATAAATTTCATAATTGTGAGTGTTATTTTATTCTAGTTATCTTTATTAATTTATATCATGAAAAGTTTATAATAATATTTATTCTAGAACTCAAACCATAAATATGGAAATTTTAGTGAAAGCACCTGATGATGTGAAATTTCATCTAAAGTATACAAATCTTATTCGAGGAAGATTTCTGGAAATATACCTCCTACAGATTTTTTTATTGTTACCTTAGTATAATTCAGTGTGATATTGAGAATGAATTGCATGTCTCTATATAGAGATCATATAAAATTTTGGTACAAGGAGATATTATTTCATATCCCAGATCATATCTCTATGATATATCAGTACAATGATGATTATGAACTCCCTTTGGAAGAAAATTCTATTTTTTAAAAAGATGGGAAAAAATCCTCTTTTTATTATGAAATCAAAGACCTATTTCTTTTTGGGTAGATGAAGACAAATTATGTAGCCTGTATTCCCAAGTCCATGTGGCCCATACCCATGGCATAAAGGCCTAGTGCAGTGGCATACTTTCATCATCCAACCTGCATCACTAGGCTTGTGTCATACCAGTGTCACCGCCTGTGATATAAATCCCCTAAGGGGCTATTTAGGATTAGATCCCTAGTCATTTTTATTAAGTATTATGGGTTTACCACTCAAGAGCCACCTCAAATGTAGTGAATTATATAAAATGGATCTTAATTACCAATAAAGATGGAATCTTAGATCAAACTTTTAGGGATGAACTCCAAATTAAAGAAAATCCTATTTTATGTGAGTATAGTGATGTATTTACTAATGAATTTTTTGGACTCCCCTTAAAACATTAGGTTGAGTTTTCAATTGATCTCATGCCTATTTTTGTGCAAATATTGAAGTGTCCTTATAGAATTACCCGAGTTGATTTGGAATAATTAAATAAGAAACTTCATAATAATTTGGGCATGGTATTAATACAACCTAGTTCTTGAAAATGGAGTGTATCAGTACTCTTTATCAATAATATGGATGAATCAATGCATCTATGCATTGATTATCGTGAAAAAAATAAAATTGCAATCAAGAAAAAGTATCCTCTACCTATTTTTTGGTTAAATTAGAGGAGCTAAATACCTCTTAAAGGTGAATAATCAATCTAGATATCATAAAATATGGGTAAATAGAGGGGATATATCCAATTAAACTTTCCACACAATGTATGTCCACTATGGATTCATTGTAATTCCTTTTGTATATATAAATTTCTTTGGAATATAATTTTTTAAAATGAATATATTCTTTATATATTACCTAGATAAATTCATGGTAGTAAGCATTGATGATATTCTAATATATTATAATATAATGGGGGAATACAATGGTCATTTTATGATTTCATTGGTGACCTTATAGATGGATAAAATCTATGACAAGTTTAGAAAGTGTGAGTTTTTCCTTGAAAAAGTATCCTTTATAGGTCATGTCATAACAATAGAAGGTATATATGTATATAATCAAAAATAGAGAAAATCAAAGAATGGATTGTACTTACCATTGTAATAGATATCTATGGTTTTATTGGTATATTTTGATACTACAAAAAAATTATGAGAAATTGCTCATGATTTTCAAATCCAAAAACTAACTTAACATATAAGGGAATGAAGTTCCTCAAGACATAATAATATGAAGATAGATTTAAAGATATTAAGAAAAAGTTATTCACAACATCTATACTCTCATTACTCTATAGTGGAGAAGGGGTTTTCATATAAATTTTTTCTTTAAATAAGGGATTAGGATGTTTCCTGATTCAACATGAAAATGTAATTTCTGTCATGTCAAATAAATCAATGAACCATAAAAAAATTTCTGAACACTTGATCTGGATATGGAAATATCTACCCTTTTTTAAATATTTTGCAGTATTACCTCTCTGGTAAAAAGTGTGATATATATATATATACAAATCATAAACGCTTAAATTATATATTCCATAGAAATAGATGAACATGCAGAAAATAAGATGGTCTGAGCTAATAAAAGAATATTATTGCCCAATACATGAATATATAGGAAAAGAAAACATGATGGTATATTCCCTCAAAAGAAAGGATTATTCTACCTTATCCTTAATCAGGATTTAAGAGACCCAATATTCATTGATACATGAAGTACGGATATGAAAATCACTCTGTATGGGATAAAGTCTGACCTTTACTAAACTAATTATATACTATATATTTATGTAAAGATCAAGGAGGCTTAAATAGATGATATGGAGTTAACAAATATTATAATATGTATTATGGAGTTAAAATTTGATAGTGATAGAGTCATAAGATTCAGAAAATGAATATGGGTCCTTTTAAAACTAGAATTGAAGAAGGAGTTTTTTGATTATAGACATATATCATAATTCTATATACATCCTAGAATCACAAAGATTTATATAGGTGTAAACTAAAACATCTAATGGGAAAACATGAAAATATATATTATGAAGTATGTATCTTGATGATTGGTATTTAATAAAGTTAATATGGGGTGGAATAAGTTTATAGGAATGATAAAACCATTACCTATACCATTATGGAAATTGGAAAACATCACCATGTATATTTTTAGTAGTCTTACTAAGAATTATAGATATTATAAGTCCATCCAGGTAGTAGTGAATTGACTTATAAAGTCAACACACTTTAATTATATCTGAGAGGATTTATCACTCGATCAACATTCCAAGTTATACATAAAGGAAGTTTTAAAGTTATATAAAGTACCAATTTCAATTGTATATATTTTATATCCTCATTTACCAAAAGAATTGTTGAGGATTCATCAAAAATAATTGGATACAAATATGAACTTTAGCATAACTTATCATCTTTAAAGTTATGGTCAATGTAAAAGGACAATTGAAACTCTAAAGGATGTAAAGACCTGAGATTTTAAAATAGGAATATCATGTTTAGTAGCATATAAGAAATGAAATAACAATATTATAAGAGAATGTAAATCTTCAACACTTTATGATATATTTATTTATAAACAAATAAAATCTTTTTTATAGCATGCGATGAACACAACACAAGGTTAAAACAAAATACAATACTCTATTAAGATATTACTATTTAAAACATGTCCACTATAAACTAGATCTTAATTTTGAGGGTTTTAATAGGACTAACTAATTTATGAAAATACATGTTTTACACATGTTTGTTTTTTATATATTAATTGTAAATAAAAATAAAAATCCATTTAAAGAAAAAGAAATATTTTACTAAATTGTTTTCTCTAAGAGATGATTTAGTTGCACTTTGAGTGCATAATTTAAAATTAATTTTCAAAATTTTTTGAAAATTTATTTGAGAAAATTAACTTCAATTTTGAAATCATCTTATTATTTGTCTTAGGGTGGTTTTTTGGTATTTTTTGGAAATGTTTTTTTGATGAATAGTAAAAAATACTGATTTTTATTGAAAACTGCCTTTTATTTTAAATAATTTATAAGTTTTAAATATATTTTAGTTTTTTTATAAATTAAAATCAGCACTATTATGTTATAATTTAAACAAATTAGGTTATTAGAATTAATTTAATATTGAAATTTTATATTAAAATATTTTATACTTATTATAAATCTCTCTTTGGAAACCCTTCTTTTTCTTCACTTATAAAGGTATTATTTTAAATTTTATTGTTCCTCTTTTTGGAATCGTTTTTTTAGAAAATTGTTCCATATTAAGAATAATTATAATTAATATTATCTAATAAGGTCAAATTAATTTTTGACCATTTTTAATAGTAAAATAAATATAAATTAATTATTGTGGTTATGGAAAAAAATTTTGAATCATAAATTTGATATAGTATTGATTTTGGTTAAAAATCTTATATCCCTTGGTTTGATCATAAATAAAAACTTTGAAGGAGTTTGGTGAAAGCCTATATATGTTGTCCGAAGAAGTGGTACCAATCTTAAAAAAGCGTTTTTATTTTCTTTCTTATTTAACCTCATTTAAATATTATTAAAACATGATTATATAATAAATTCAGTATATTACACAAAATTATATATTATTATGTTAAGTTAATTTCCTATATAAATCTCTTATACCATAAAATGGTAAATGAAACCGTCAATCGTGTGTATGGTGAATTATCGTTACATGATCTGATGTAAATCATTTTCCATAACCACCTTTCAAGGATAAATATAATATTGGATTTAACACATTTAAATATAATTATGATATTACAATACTTATTTAATTTTAATATTACATATTAAATTCTATTCCATTTAAAATATGATAACATCGCTCATGTGTGCAGAAGACTACCACATCTGGATGTGATGTGATTTGTTTTTCACTTACGATTTACATGGAAGGAAATTAGGATAAATTTAGTGAATATGTGTGATTTATATTAAATTATATTGATTATTTAAAAATTAATATATAATCCCATTTCATACCCTTTTACCCATTAAGGAAATGATAGTGTCACTCGTGCGTACGTTCGACCCACCATATCCACAAAGCTATGTGATCCATTTTCCATGTTCTAATTTCAATAATCATTAAAAAAATATATCTAATGAAAAATATTATATTTATAACAATAATATAATTATTTATATTATGTATCTATATAATATAAATAGTAATCACAACATTCCTGACAAAACACACGTGAGAAAACAAGGCAATTAACACCCAAAACAACAAAAATAATGAAATGTTATTTACAATAGATGGTAAAATGTGAAAAGGGGATAATATATGATATTATTAATATGAATATTGTTTTGGTATAAATTAATTACACTATTAAAACCATTATACATAAGGATAAATCATGTCGAAATAAAAGGAAACATTAGGTAAGGGACTTTATCTCAATTTCTCTTCATTGAGGTATATTATAATGTTATGAATGTAATTTATTTATATAGTGTATATAATTCCCATTTTACATGTAATATAATGAACCCTTCAAACATCATTAAATTAATTTTCAATTTCAAATATTTCATCCAATGGGATTTTACTTGAATGTTTCTTAGTGGTAACATGTTTCATAACTCAATTCCTTTTCATCAGCTTATATAAATTCTCTATTGTCTTTGATATTATGTGATTATGTGTGTAATATATTCTAATTATTTTATTTTTTATTTCTACTAGTTTTATGTGGAGTTAAATTTGGTATAAATAATAAATCAATTGATTAATCCTTATTTTAATGGTATGATCACTGTATGGGGTTTAATCCTAATTTCTACTCCATTGGGACTTATTCAAAATTAGGCAGCTATTTATTCTTCTATGGTGTATATACTACCCATTTGGGATCATTTTTTTATTTTAAGTTAAATTTATCTTAAATATAAATTTTCATTATATCATGGATATGATTATTACCTAAACCGTATACCAATTTTACATTTGGTGTTTAATTTGGATATTTTTTGATTAAAGGGGGAAATATTGACAAATCCATATTATTTATTCAATAAAAATATTTTTTGATAAGAAATATTGTTCATTAATTAAATTGGTCATTTGATATATGAGTAATACACTGGACATGTTGATATAGATGGGGCCTGATTATAGATAGACCATCGATGAATCAGTAGTCTCATGAGAAAAACCTCTAGATTAGCCTTGATTAAATGGGTTTCTGGTGTATACCTACACATCAATTTTAATCCATATTTTGAAAGGTAATTATTTTATATGTATCATGATTCATGATATCATTATGTCTAATAATTATTCTTTTCCTTTTTTAAAAATTCAGCTATTATCATCCTTGATATTTTGGCAATGATATTATTTCTTGATGAATTTCATTCTCAGTTTATGATTAAATGGATTGGTTTTCATTTATTTACCTTTAAATATGGATTATAAATTATCTTACCATTATAGTTAAGTAATTGATTAAATGGAATGCATGTTTAGATTTTTACCTTTACATATTAATTATTCCTTATTTAATAATGATTATAAAATTATTTAAATGGAATTTGTGGTCAGTTATTTACCTTTCCTTGCTGAGTATGATTCTTTATTCTTAATAAATTCCTCTATAATTAACCCTTACTAATAATTTTATCTTACCCATATTTGTTTCCTTTATGAGGAATCTAGGAAATGTACTAAGAATCATATGCAAGTATTTTCTAATAGGAATAATGATAATATAAATAAAGGTTTAATTTGTGTCTTCAAATGTAATATAGAATCATGTATATATCTAGTTTGCCAAGGATACTAAACTATTCGGTATTTTAGGATATTATTCATTTCATATTATCAAATGCAAGAAATCAAAATCCAACTCTGATTTACTTGGGTTAAGATCATTATAGTTGGTATCAGAGGTAGTTTAGTAGAAACCGTTGGAACTATATTAAAAATAAAATAGATTTAGGAACATTATCCTATGATAAAATTCAAGGAAAATTAAATAATAACACCATAAATATTTGGTAAGTTAGAGATTATGTAGATTTTCTTGGAAATAATACATCATCAGGATACGAAGTAGAAATGAATTCGGAATAGATGTACCTAGGGGTAATAACTATAGAAAAGGCATGTTGGTCTTGACTCAAAAAATAACTAGTACACAAAAACATGCCTTACTACACACCTAGTTTAATAATCATGGGGGATATGATTTATAGAATTCACATTTTCTTTACAAAATATTATGAAGGATTTGAATAGATGATGATAATAAAATATACAGATTAAACCTAAGGTGCCTTAAATTGAAAAGTTGTCATGATTTGGACATATCATAAAAGATTATATGGTTTTACCACTACAAATATTGTTTCTCACAATATGATTTTTTGTTTCAATATGTGGTTGGAAGATGAATGAATCATGTTAACATTGAAAATGGAGGAAAATATGGTGACTATGAATATCCAAATGGGAGGATGATAGGATTGGAAGATATTGTGATTATTCTTAACCAGCTATCCCAAAATATGTTTATCTACCTATACCATAACAAAATCTTAGAACCAATAAATAAGAGAAGGTTGATGTTTGATAATATACTGAGTGGTGGAGAAAATGGAGTAAATAGGGCTCTAGTTACATCATGGTAGAAATGTGTAAAGTGACATAAGAGAAGTTGTCACAAATGAATGAGAAAATGTTTTTTGTGTGGAAAATAATGGAATAAAGAAATTAATTGTCAACAAAAAGTAATGATTATAATGTAGTAAAATAAACATAATCCTTAGGATCTATTTATTTTTCATTTCCTTAAATGTGGGGATCCTTGGAATTATCCCAGTCAATGCCCTCTTCTAATGGTTAACCCCTAGATCAAGGAAGGACTTATGTTTAAATTAAATAGATAAAGTATTTATGTTTTTGTATTCAAGAATTAATTTTTATAAGTATTTATACCAGTGTTATTTTGGTTATAATGATCATGAAATATTTAAAAATTATGTTAAATTTTTCAAATCATATACGTTCAAATTAACTTAGGATTTATCTGTGCCATCTTGAGTTTATAAGTATAAGATTGATCATAAGTTCAAAGTCTTAAACACCCCTTTATTAGGTTTTATGTCATGGGACTCCAATAAGATCAAGGATATTTTTGGAGACATTTATGGAAATAAAACCCATTTGTTTAGTATATGTTTTAGTATAAATTTAATTTAATGAATAATTCCTTTAATTTTTATGGGAATAAGTTTAAAGGTACCAATAACCTTTATGGGTTATCTTATATTTGATTCTAAGGTAAATATGAGTTATTAAACTTTGGGAATATTATAGGAATTATATTTATATTGTTTTAGAAAAAGCAAAACTTTCATTCTCAGTGATAACCCATCATATCTGGTAGGGCCTTAGGGCTTGAACCCGAAACTAAAGGGAGACAAGGGTGCTTCACCTACCATTGGAATACATGATATTATAGTTAATATATCATTATTTTTAGTTAAATAATTTTCTAGATAAATATAATTGTTAAACCAATTGTGTTATTGTTGAGGTTTATATATTAATGTATCATATTGGATAATTAGTCGAACCATATTAGTTTTTGAAAATATTTAGAGATAGATGGATGAACTTGTCACAATTTTATGGATTTTATGATCCGTTGAAAGTCAATTTTATTTCTTCAAGTATAAAAAATTATTTTTTTTATTTTAATTTATTGGAGTAATATATAAAGTGAAAATTGATCAAATAATAACCAAATGATGAAATTTTCTTATGAAATTGAATGATATCAACTAATTATATTTCTTTATAATCATAAATTTGTTAAAAAATCAATCAAATTTAGGAAAAGGATCTTGAAAATAAAATATTATCCAATTACACTAAAATTAAATGAATCAAATGGCATTTTAAATGATTAAATGATGTGTAGTTTTGAGTTTCTTTAGTTTCTATTGATCATTATCTTTATTATGACCAATGACCACTATCACTATCTATAATTATTTATACTTTTCTTATATGTCCATATCTTCACTTCCCACCTTTGTTATCATACTTGGAAACCTAGTTATATGTTATTCAAGACAATCATATTATATCCCTTTCTCTATTATCAAGATGAAGTATTATTAACACTTTTATGATGTGTATTTTTAACAAAGTAATTTTTATATATCAAACCATTTATTTACAAGTGCAAGTTAAAATTACAAGGACATACTTTATTAAAGGCAAGGATAATGTAACACCCTGATATTTTAAAAGAGGAATTTCATGTTCAATATAATATATAAAAAACAAAACCAGTATTATAATAGAATTTAATAACCTAATACTTTATGATATATTTATTTTTAAATAAATTCAATCTCATTGATATCATGTGATGCACAGAAAACTGTGTTTAAATGAAACCCAATTCTCTATTAAAATATTAAAATTCAAAATGAAAACATTATAAAATAGCTGTTAAGTTATAGGGTAAGAATAGTAAAAAAAAATTGATATAAATATATTTTTTAAAAATGTTCACTGGTTACCTATTTATTATAAACAAAAATAAAAATCATTTGAAAGGAAAAGAAACATTTTCTGAAAAATAATATTTTCTGAAAGATTTTTTAGTCACGCTTAGAGTGCATAATTTAAAACTAATTTTACCAAATTTAGAAAATTTATTTGATAAAAATAACTTCATTTTTAAAGTTATCGTATCAAAATTATCTTACGGTGATGTGTTTGGTTTTTTTTAAAAAGTATCATTTTTCGATGAATATTGAAAAAATTCAAATATTTATTCAAATATATTTTTCATTTAAATAAATTACAAGGTTAAATTATATATAATAAATTGGTTTTAAATTAAAAATGGTCAAAATATATTAAACTTTTACTAATTAAGTCATTTTGATCAATTTTAAATTGAATAAAGAAACTAAAACCTTTTATAATTATGAGAATTTTCTCTTTGGAAACTTAGTTTTTCATCACGTTTGCAGTTATATTGTAAATTAAATTATCACACTTTGATGAATTAAATTTAGGAAAGTGGATTAAATATTTGGAATGAGAATAATTTATATTATCTAATAATTTCGACTTCATTTTTTTCCATTAGGAATAGTAAAAGATGTAAAAATTAATGAGCATGGTTAATGTAAAAACATGTTTATTGGGGGGGGGGGGGGGGTTAAACTAGGAATATAAGGGTTAAAAATGACATAGAACGTATCCAAAACCCATTTTATGGAATTAAGGTGAACATAGTAGCTATATGATTTTTTAATGTCCCATTTTGAGTTTTTTTCATTTTAAAAACTTGACTGTATTTTATTATTTTCCAAATTTCTATCTTTGTCCTCTCCCCCACATATAAAAGGCCACAAGTCTCCCCACATTTTCACACTGCCAAAGCCATTTTATTAATCCAATAAAAAATAAAATTAATTACTTAATCCATTACCAATATCCTATATCCCTTTTTTTATCAAAAAGAAAACCTAGGAAGGCTTTTGGTTCAAACCAAAAAAAGTTGTTCCATAAAGATGTAACATTCTTGAACGAGTGTTTTTACTTTTTTTCTTATTACACCTCATTAAAATATTATTAAAACATTATTATATAATATTATTAATATATTAAATACAATTATATTTTATTATGTTAAGTTCATGACCTATATACATCTCTTATTCCATCTAATGGGAATCAAATCTGTCGATCCTATGTATGACAAACTACCTCCTCACGAACCGATGTATTTAATTTTCCATCACCACTTATCTAGGTTTGATATAATTATAAATTTTTCACATTAATATTATTTCAATAATTTTATTATGCTTATTTAATTTTAATATCACATAAAACTTCTTTTATTCCTTTCAATTTAAATTATGATAATGTCTCCCATGTGTATGGTAGACTACCGCCTCACGAAGCGATATGATTTATTTTCTAACTAAGATTTATATAAAAGTTGATAAGGATACATTTAGTGAATATATATGATATATATGAAATTATATTTATTTTATAATATTAATATATCACATAATTTATTACCCTTCACCCATTAAGTAAAAGATAATGTTTCTCATGCTTACATACGACCTTCCCTCTCCACAAATCAATGTGATCGATTCTCTGTTTTCTAATTTTAAATAATGATTATAAAAATTTTTCTAATGAAAAAATGATATTTATAACATCAATATCATTCTGGATATTATATAACTATATAATATGCACAATAGCTTACACTTTGAAGAAAAAACATGCTTGAGAAAACAATACAATTAACACAAAAAACAATAAAAATAATGAAATATTATTAAAAAAGGTGGTAAAATGTGATATGGGGATCATAAATGATGTTAAAAATTTTAATATGGTTTTCGTATAAATTAATAACATTATTTAAAACCATTATACATGCAGTTAAATCATGTTAGACCAAAAGGAAGTTTTAGGTAAGGTACTTCATCTCAATTTCTCTTCATTAACTTCTAGAAACTAGCTATAGTACAATAGATATATACCCACGGTTTAGAGAAAATATGGGTATAGACAATCTATACCCATGTCTTTTTTAAAATTGTGGGTATAATCTCTAACATACCCTACCTCACTCAGGTTCCTCCCCCCTCCTCATTTGAGCCCTAGTTCCCCTCCCCTCTTCGTCTTGGCATCCCTCCCTCCACTCCTTAGGTAAGAATACCTCCCTACTCTTCTCGGATTTCCGTCTCACCTACCCTCCTCAGTTTGGTGTCCACCTCCCCTCCTCAGTTTGGAATCCTTCCTCCCCTCCTTAGTGACTTTGGTGTCCCCACCTCTCCTAATCAGTTGACATTGCACCCATAAAAAAGTTAATGTTTATTTCCCTTTTTTTATTTCTTCTTTTTTATTATCTAGTGTCCAAGTGTTATTTCTCTCAAAATTCCCCAAGTAAATTTTTGGCATGTCATGATTATGCCATTTTTGCAAAAATATTGATTTTTTAAGGTGAAAAATGGATTCCAGGGCATTTTTTTCATTTGATGTGATTAATTTGGGTTTCTTTGTGAAATGAAATATTTTTTTATCAATATATGGTATTTTCTGGTAATGAAAATTAAACCCTCATGAAGGGTAATTAAAGGTGTGTTATTTATAACACGTGAAGCATAAGGGGTGTTTTAGTATTAAACTTGTCTAGTTGGAAACATTATAAAATATAAATGGATTATTATAATTGATTTTTTAATGTTAATTAGTTTCATAATCATGATACAATAGAGTTTTCAAAAAATTTATGTCATCATTAATGTTTTTAAATTTTTTTTGGTTATTTAAAAAAGTATATTTTTTGGTATTATAGAGATTTATCTTATTAGTGGGTTGTTTTAAATTGTTACAAAATGTATTTTTTTAATTAATCAGTGTTACTATTTTTTGAATTTTTTTCATGGTTTTTCCCTCTTTGATGGATAAATTCTTGGTATATATCACTTATTTTATTTTTGAACTCATTGAATAAGTGGTTCGATAGTTTTAAAAAGTGGAATTTTTTGAAATCATTTTGATTGTTTCGGAGAGTTGTATGACTTAGGGGAATGACCCTATTGGGATGATTTCTCATGTTGATTTAATATAGGCCTAACAAAATGGTCTACTATTAAGTTGAATTATTTTTATTTGGGGGTCATTCCACCATATAGTTTTATCACTTACCTAGAACTGAATACAGTTCCATGTACTTTCTTATCTTCTTTGTCTAGTATCATGGATATTTCTATAGAGGTGATATCTAGTGAGCATGTGTATTGACCATAGAATTCATGTGTTTTGATCCATCATCGTATTCATAATTGTGAGATTGGTGAGGGATGGTTTTGAAATATACTTAAATGTGTGCTGGAGTTTTTGGAATCACTTCAATGAGTATGCCGACATTTTTTCTTATGGTATAGATATTTATTTTTTGGGGTAGATAATAGAGTATTTTATATTGGTCACTTACATCATGAATTCTATTTAATTTGGCTTCCAATTACTGTTATCTAATTTACTATACACTATACTTTTAATTTTTATTTGAATTTGGGTATCATTTTAATTATGGTTTATGTTCTTGATTGGAACACAACATTTTCCCCCAAAATAGAATGGATAGAAGCTGTATGTATCATACCAATTATATTTTAATTGAGTTTCAAGATAATTTTGAAACTTTTTAGTTTTTTCATTTAAAATTGCTTTAGATGGAGTTCATATACATTTTCTATGTTATAATTATGTTGGAAGACCATTCTTAATTTGGGAAGAAGTTATCTAACATATAATGAATGCTATATTTGAAACAAACTATTAAGTTTGGTAACATAATAGAGTGTTGAGACAATATTCTTCTATTCATTAACAAAAATAAATAAGTGGTATGGAGAATTTTATGTTTGATCGGTTTCCATTTGTGCATCATCATAATAGATATTGTATGCCAGTGAAAAATGGAAATGATTTCAATACACATGAGGAAAAGACTAAATATGATGATATTTAGAGAGTCAAAAATTTAATGAACGATTCCATAACTCCCGTGTATCAAGAATGTTCTAAAATGTCAATGTTGTAAATTTTAATATAGTTATATCATGGAAAAACCATGTATGAAATTTCTAATAACATCATTGATTATAATATTAATTTTTTGAAGGACTTTATTCCTCATGGTGTAGATATCCCCTCAAATAATTATATGGAATGAAATTTAATTTAAAATCTTATATTTTCAACTAATTAAATTTATTCTTGTATGAAAATATTGAATTTTTTTTGAAAAAAAAACTGATCTTCATGATAATAAAAACATCTTTACAGAGGGAAAATGTTTATGGATCAGTATCTTGTGTTTCACAAAACGTCAAGTGGTACTTTCTATTGATTTACAAGATTCAAAATCTATTAATGTCTATAGAAATATAATCCAATATGTGATAAAATGAAGGTGGGAGAATTAAAGGTAATCATGTCTAGGTTTATCTTGTATATGGATTAACATGATTGTGATTTTATTCAAAACATTATAATCTTTCAGTTGAGGTGCATAATTTTATGTTGGGTTTATCCTATGATAGTTTTAATCCATTTGGTCAGTTGTTTACTGCTCATAGCATGTTGCCATATTTATTCATGTTTATAATCTTTCTTTGAGGATGTGTATGCAAAAACATTTCACTTTCTTGATTATACTAATTTACAGACCTTTTTATCTTGGAAATAATATATACATCTAATTTAAACCATAAATAAGAGTGTTGGTGTAGATTTGGGATATCAGAGTGCACACATTAAAAGATTCTTCAAAAACTACATTTTAGATGTGTGCATCCATTCTATGGAAAATAAATGATTTACTTGATTATGAAATGATGTATGGCTGGAGAAAAATGGGAAAACTATCATTTCTTATTTTTATGAAGAATACAAGATCAAGAGGGCTTAAATTTGATCATGGTTTCAGTTTCATGGGACATTGATGATTCTTGGAAATGGATCATCAATACGGGAATAATCGCCATAGGTTTGATAACACTATTGGCACTGAACAAACACATAAATGTATTCATGGAATTTATGTTCCTAATGAATTGAAATATTTCAATTTTTTCATTAGGGAAAGGTCATATGAAATATAAAAAGAATAAATATGTTAGCACTAAAGACACCTAAAATTAAAAAAAATATTATTATCTTTTTTGAGTTTACATATTGGTCTACCAATTTTTTAAATCATTGTTTAGAGATAATTCACATTGAGAAATATAAATGTGAAATGTTTCTTACATTTTTTCTAAATATCTATGGTAAAACTATAGATGCCTTTTGACCTCTTCAGGACTAGTTGGATTGGGTTATTCGGCCATGACTGTAACCTGTGTGTATCAGTGAAAACAAATGGAAAATTCCTTGTGCTTCTTATGTGATGAAACCTTTATAGGAAAATCATTTTATGGAAGAATTAAATAATATCAAGGACCCTGATGGTTATTCCAGCAATATGTTTGAATGAGTCAACAGAAGGAATTTGAAATTAAAATTCCTAAAAACTCATGATTATCACATCCTTCTTCATGAATTTATTCCAATTGTAATCTGAAAGTTTCTATCCAATTATGTAAGGGTGACAGTGATTCACTTGTTCCATTTTTTATAGTCCTTTGTGCTAAAATATTATCGAAGAAATTATAGATAAAAATTTAGAAAAAGGGGCTATTAATTTCACGTGAGTTGGAATTTTTTTCCTCCATCATTTTTCACATGTATGCTGAATTTAGCAGTTAATATACCATCTAAAACATTTATTGGTGGACTAATTTCTTTTTTCTGGATGTATCCTCCAGAATTAAATATGTGCACAGTGAAGTCTTATTTTCAAAATAAGAATCACCCTAGAAGTTCCATTATGTCAGGTTATCAGGATCAAGAATATATGGATTTTTGTTTAATGTATTTTTTTGATGTGAGAAGAAGACATAACTGGCCAATGATAAATGAATATGAGAAGTTTGAAGAAATTTAGCCCTTGTTTCCATCACTTCCCCAAATAAGAAAAATTCTTAGGTCATTACATTGGATGTATTGATCCTTGAAAAGTGGGATATGGCACACCACAAAGTCTTGTTTAACTGTGGTTTGGATGATGGCTATATCAAGTAAGTAATTTGAATATTTATCTTATATCCCATACTATACCATGTTACATATACCTTAAGCTTTCATTATCATTTTTAGATAACATAAACAAATTATAAGTAGAGTTTATATATCTTTTAGTTTGATAAGAAGAGAGGTTCTCATAGCCTAGTGTTTCCTAGTTTGTTGAAATTAATTGTATGTCCATTACTTCAGCGAACTTAAAATATAGATATTCATTTAAATATATTATTCATATATATTTTAGGTATTCAGTTTACCTCTTGACTCCTTCTCTAAATAATTAAGATCATTTCACTTTGGCCCCAATTATTTGGTACACGAATGAAAATATTTAATTAATAATATGTATAAATTTGTTAAAAATGACCGAGTGTTGAAAATTGGAACACGAAATGATGGATTTTTTTTAACAACTACAACAAACTATTATTCTTGTGCATCTGATTTTCATCCCTAATATGAAAATGTGTATTATTATGGACTTGTTGAGAAAATATTGTTATTGGATCACTACTCTCATGGTCGAGTCACAATGATGAAATGTAAGTGGTTTGATTCAATGAAACAATATGGTACATTTTTTGATGATTTTGGATTCAGAGTTATTGAAATGAGTTAATTTATAGCTACTAATAAGTTATACATTTTGGAGTTAATAGAAAAACTGGGGTTTTATTTGAAAGATAATATGAGAGCTAGTTACTGTTTGATTAATAAGGTAATCACAAGAAATATTTTTCAGGATGCTAGGGATGAAATTTATACCCTTGAAGACCTTGTTGGTGTTGAAAAAAATATTTCATTTGATGACTCAAATTGTACTATTGTGAGTGTTTATGTTGAACCTGAAGTAGTGGTGGGTAATATATATAAGCAACCATATATGTTCACTGTTCATTCAGTTTACCTTGACATGGGTTTCTCAGGTTGGTATTACTATAATTACATTAATTTAGTTTTAGTTTGGATTGATATTTATGTTTTAGTATTGTTTGGTTTCATTTCATTTAATTTAATTTTTTTTAATTTAGAAAACAAGTTTAAAAAAGTTTAAAAAAAATTTAAACTTAATTTTAAATTATCATTACAAAAACATGTAATGAAATTGATTATGTCTTATTTGTCTTCTAAGTTGAATGAATGATTTTTAAAAACTATTTATAAAAAATGTACATTTCATTCTTATACAGATTACGAAAATACTGATGAATTTTTAAGGAAGTGATTATTTGAGATGATCGATATATGCACGAGCATGGGTTGCCTTCTCTTCTTCCCATAGTAAGTATTATAATTTTAATATTTTTCTTCTGCGTTACATATAATGTAATTTTCATATTCTTTATAACATTTTTTTGGGATATAATGCCACAATAGAGTTGACTCATCCTCATCTTACCACTATAGGTTCAGGTGGGGATGCTCCTAGATCTAGACAGAGCACTCATCGTACACATTCCAACCCTGAGCCACCAATGAACACCCCATATACCACACTTTTCCATCATCTGATTGAGTATTTATGGATCTTACTACCCATGCCTCCATCATTATAACATTTATACTCTTCTTCCCTTATCATTTCTATGTTTCCTCTATGGATGTTTTCAGCTTTACCATTTCCATATCTTTTGATGTATCCCTAACCCTACTACCCATATCCTACCATTTATATGCCCCCTCCATTTCCTACTACCCATCAAGGATTTTATGATTCTATTCCTTTCACTTAGACTTCAGTGCATGAAGATCACCCAGATCATGCATTGTAATAGACACATCATTTATAGGCTTCTGATCTAGGACATTACACAGATCCATCAGAGCCTATTGAGTACCCTATGTCATGTATGTTTTATTATAAGGGTGTCAAATTATATCACATCATTTTTTTCCTGTTTTATCATTATTTAATTATTATTTTCCCCCTTTTATCTTATTTAGTGGTATCTTCTAGTAGGAGACATGGGCACACCCGTATGCGGGAATCCTGGAATCCCCAAACACAAATAATGGTGGGTTACATTGAAACAATCAGATGATAGGTTAAAACTCCAAACACTATAGAAGTTAATTGTCTACTTTATCCAAATACCAAAATATCATTTCGGGGGAACCATTCTCATGGAGGCATATTGGTAATGAAATATATGAAAAATCCTGGGTGGAGATATGGGTAAGAAAAATTGTTAAATTTTTATATATATTATTTTTGTATTTATATGAATTTCCATGTTCATTATTTCCTCCATTTATGTTTCCTAATGGTGAATATATAATGGTTATAGAGTTTCTTGATTTTGTAGAGTTCTGGTGATTATATAAGAATGAGTTATATGTTGGTTGGAGGAACTGAGTTGATTCTAATTTAGAGGGTGTATCCATATTCATTGACTATCCAACATCACAATATGAAAAAATGATTGCACATTGGTAGAGTGATGAGTTTAAGGTATTCCGAATATTTAATTGTATGCATATAAAATTTAATGCTTATTAATTTTATTTACTTTTTTTGGATTCCTCAGGAAAAAAACAAAGATTCAAAGAAGTATATGCACACATTGGGGAACACTATGATGACCTAGAATGATAAGAAAAAGGTAATTTAACATGAATAAAAATAATACCTAAATTTATACTATTACTTATTTAGATTTTCATGCTGAAATTTAAGTTTTATTAGCATTAATCCCTTTAATATAACACTGAAAATAAACCTTTCAAATGGAATAATCGCATAATCAATAATCGACCTATTGATCAAATTGCATAATACAGAAATGACCAATTGGTCTAATGGCCAATTGGCCTAACGGCCTAACAGACTAAGGGAAAATTGGCCTAACGACCTAATGGACAGTTGACCTGAAAACTTAATGTCCAATTGTCCAATTAGACAAACTACCTAATGTCTAGTTGACCAATTGACCAAATGGACTAACAACTAATTGATAAATTGGCATAATGGCCTAAAAAACAATTAGACAATTGGATTAATGGTATAATGACAAATTGGACTAATATACCATTTTCCAATTAGCCTAATATCCTAATGGACAAATGAGAAATTGTACTAATGGCCAGATGACCAATTGTCCTAATGGCCTAATTGCATAATGGCCAATTGGTCTAATGGAATAATGGAAAATTGACCTAATGGACAATTGGCCTAACGACATAATAGCCAATTGGCCTAATGTTCTAATGGTAAATTGGCCTAATGTATTAATGACCAACTTTCCTAATAGATTAATGGACTAATTGTGAATTAGCTTAATGGTCTAATGAACAATTGGCCTAAAGGCATAACGACCAATTCAAAAAAAGGCCTAAGGACCTAATGACTAATTGGAAATTTGGCTAAATGGCCTAATGGTCTAGTCGAAAAATTGACCAATTGAACTATTGGACCAATTGACCTAACATACTAATGTAAAATTGGCCTAAAAACTTAGTGGGAAATTATCCTAATGGAATAATGGCCAATTGGCCTAACTACCTGATGGCCAATTGACTAATTTTCCAAACCGCATAATTTATAATTGGCCTAATGGCCTAATAACCAATTTTCCAATTCGCCTAATGACCAATTAGACAAGTATCCTAATGGCCTAATGAACAATTGTCCTAACAGACTAATGGAGAATTGGCCTAAAAACCTAATGGCCTGAAGGTCAATTGGCTTAACGGACTAATGGTCTAATGAAAAATTGAACAAACAGCCTAATGACCAATTGGTATAAAGGCCTAATTGGAAATTAGCCTAAAGGCCTAACAACCAATTGGCCAATTGGCCAATTGGCCTTATGGTGTAATGGTGTAATGGACTAGGGGACCAATTTCATAATGTCCTAACAACCAATTGGCCGTATGGCCTAATAGACTAAAAACCAATTATCTTAATGTCATAATAGACAGTTTTCCTAACAGACTTATGACTTAAAATTTCATTGACCTAATGGACTAAGGACCAATTTTTCAAAAAGACTAATGGCCAATTGGGATAAATTACTAATGTAAAATTGGATGATTTTCCTAACGGACTAATGACATAATGGTCTAATGGATTAATGACCCAATTGTCCTAACGGCCTAATGGACCATTGGACCAATGGCCTAATAGATAATTATCCAATTTTACAAATGTTCTAATGGACAATTGGAAAATTAGACTAAGTCCCTAATGGAAAATTGTCAAAGTGGACTAATGGAATGATGACAAATTGGACAATTGGAATAATGGCCTACTGGCCAATTGGCCTAATGACCTAATGGCATAATAGACAATTGGCCTAACGGCCTGATGGCCTAACGACCAATTGGAGAATTAGACTAATGAAAAAATTACCAATTATCCTAATAACCTAAAAACCAATTGGATTAAAGGATTAATGGCCAATTGGCCAAAGAACCAAATAGCTTAGTGACCAATTGGCCTGACGACCTAATGATGATTTAGCCTAACTGCCCAATGGGCAATTGGAATAATGGATTAATGGCCAATTGGTCTAACATTCTAACAACTAATTGAAATAAAGAAGTAATGGCCAATTATACTAATTAACAATTGGTCTAACAAACAATTTTTCTAATGACCTAATGGCTAATTAGACTAACAAACTAATTTCCAAATGATCTAATGGCTAATTGGATTAACATCAAAATTAGCAATTGGTCTAACTATCCAACGACCAATTAGCCTAATGTCCAATTATAATAATGACTTAATTTCCGGACAATATAATGACCAATTTTTCTAATGAAATAATGGTCCTACGACCAATTGGCCTAATGGACTAATGGCTTAACAGCCCAACAACCAAATGGCCTAAAGGATGAATGTTCAAATGGCCTAAAGACCTAATTTCCAATTATATTAATGGCCTAATGGACTCACAACCAATTATCCAAATGGACTAACTACTAATTGGCCTAATGGGCTATTGTAAAATTAGCCTAAGGACCAAATGGCCTAATGGAAAATTGGCCTAACACCAATTTTCCTAATGGTCTAACAACAATTTTTCCTAATGGACTAAAGGCCAATTGGCTATTTGGAACTATGGCCTAATCGCCAATTTACCAATTTGCATAATGTCTGAATGGCTAATTGGCCTAATGACCTAATGTAAAATTGGAACAAAGCCTTAATGGCTATTTGGACTAATAGACTAATAGAAAAGTGGAAAATTAGCCTAATGACCATTAGGAAGTTATCCAATTGACATTCCTTTAAACTTATAAATAAAGTATTTATATTTAATGATTATGATTTTTCATAAATACATAATTTGAATTATTCGAACTAGGGGCCTTATATTGATGTTATTGAAACCACATCAAAATATTTTTGACAATTGATTTCATCAACGATTAAATATTGTTATCTATATTAAATTTAGATTATATAAATAGTTTTTATAATAAAATGAAATATAAATTCTATATATTTAATTAAAATATCACATATATAAAAAGGATATTACATATAATGAATAATACAGAGTTAATAATGAAATGAATATAAATTATTCATATTAAAATTTTATGGAATGTTCATAAGGATTACTTAAAATTATATAGTGTTTAAGATTAGTTTTTATTTATGATTTTTCATCAATATTTATCACATGTTTAAATTTATGAATTTTACAGTCACTTAAATGTTATTCCCTTTTATTATTATTTAAGATTATAATATTCTTATATTGTAAATATTTGTATAATAATAAATTTTTTTTGAAAAAATATATATTTGGAATCGAAGGTTTTGTGGATTGACCAAAATTATTTTTCTCAAGTAAAAAAGAAAAAGGATGGAAGTGCAGTAAATTCACAAACATAATAAAATATTATAATTTTTTCTTTATATTTTAAAAATTTATATGGAATTCATCATTACAAATCTTGTTTATATTTTCAATTGGATTACCTTGAAGGACATGATTATAAATAAGATGAAAACAATGGTCCAAATGATCATTTGATTTAGGTATTAGGTGAGGGGAAGCAGTGGAGAGTCTAATGTAGACCTGAAAAAACATCATCCCCTATAGGTATTGGTCCTCATTAAGCTCCTCTAAAACTTGTCAGATCACCGAGCCGCAAACCGCTTGCGCAAAAATGGTTTAGGCTAAAAAAATATCTTTATAGTTGTGTGAAAGAAAAAAAAATCATTGATCACTTCATGAAATCTATGTTAGTTATAATTAAATCACTACCATTGATGGATACTACTACTTTTGATTCATATATAAAGTTAATACACTATTTAAATGATTCTTCGAGTTATTTCAATGAGGTTCCTAGTGGAAGTCGAGCTGATGGTATTAGTGAATATGACAATGACAATAATGCTATAGATGATGCTGTTGGTGATGAGAATCTTGTTAATGGGGATAAGGATGAGGTTATTGGTTATGGGGGAAATATTAATCTAATATATTTTTGTCCTACCAGTAAATAGTCATGTAGATGTTGTTTAATGACTTGAATTGATTAGTTTATAGATTTATATGTATGTTATACTGTTGTAAATGGTTTGGTTGAATGTTAAATATATAATATTTGTATTTCATTGAATGTGCGTTGTATGTTTTATTTTATTTATAGATTGAGGGGCTAGAAGAGAATACATTTATTACAAATGGGGGAATCTACATATACCCATTGTTTGGAGAAATGTGGGCATATGTTTTGATTTGAAAAAATTTATACCCAAAGTTTGTCTTAAACCATAGGAATGATAAAATTATCTAAGGCTATGCCCATGGTTTCCATAAAAACCCTGGTAATAGATCTATACCGACAATTCCAACTTCCAAAATAACTAAAACCCTGGGTATAGCCTATACCCATGGTTTTAGGGGCTATAACCATGGTTCTAAATGGTGGGTATTTGGTAGTTTTCTTGTAGTGACTGAGGCATATTGTAATGTCATGAAATTAATTTATTTATATGGTATATATACATCCCCTTTTACATTTAATACCATGGATTCTTCACGACTCATGGTATTTCATCATTTAGTTTGAAATATTTCTTCCATGGGGATTTGACATGAAATTTATAAAGTGGTAAATTGTTTCATAACTCAATTTCATTTCATTGGGTTATATTACTTCTCCATTGTATTTTATATTCTATGATTAAGTGTGAAATTTATTTTTATTACTCAATATTTTATTTAAACTTTTTTATGTCGATTTAAATTTGATAATCCTAATAAATACATTTATTTATCCTCACTTAAATGGTAAGATTGTTTTAAGGGATTTCATCCCATTTTACACTTCATTGGGACTTATTGAAAATTAAGAACCTATTTATTTTTATATTATGGATATGACTATTGTTTAAATTTTATGCCAATTTTATATAAAGTGTTTACTTTGAATTTATTTTTATTAATTATGTAAATATTGTTAAATCTATATCCTTTACTCAATATAGATATTTGTTGAGAAGGAATATTTTTAATGAATTAAATAAATCTTTCAAGGAATGTCCAGGACATGCAGATATGGGTGGAGATCGGGTATAGATAGCCCCTCGATGCATCGATATTCTCATGAGACAAATCAATTAGTTAACCATAGTTAAATGGGTATCTGGTGTATACCTAACCATTATTGTTAAATTTTATTATAAACGGTATTGATGGTGTAGGTATCACGATTACTAAGATCACGATGTTCAATAATTAATCATTTCCTTCGTTAAGAATTTAGTTATTATTAACCATGAGATTTTCACAGTGAAATTATCTTTGGATGCATTTCATTCTCAGTTTATTGATTAAATGACATGTGTTTTTATTTATTTAACTTTATATATTTACTATGAATTGTATTATCAAGATATTCCATATATTGATTAAGTGTAATGTGTGATAAGATTTTTACCTTTCTATATTGATTATGCATTATCTAACCATGATACTGAAATTAGTTATATGGAATGTGTTTTCAATTATTTACCTAGAAATAATAATTAGGATTATTGATTCATGATAACTCCCCCTTTAATTAATCCTTACTCAACATTTTAGAACCCCTTATTTTTTCCTTTTATAGGAATCTAGATAGTTCACTAAGAATGATATGTAGGATTTTCTAGAGGGGACAAAGATATTCTAAAAAATATATGTTTTAATTTGTATTTTCAAATGAAATATAGGAATCTTCTATGTATCTAATATAACACAACTAATAAAATATTTATTCATTTTGGATTTGATTCCTTGTATCTTTTATCAATGTAATAATTCAGGCATCGAATCTGGGTTACTGGGGATGGAGTCATTACAGAGGAAATGTTGAGATATTTATCAATGATATTCTCAGGAAGTTGGGATAAACACCTTCCTCTGGCTTAATTCTCATCTAATAACTAAATCCACTATAACATCTAAATTTCACTATATGATGTAATATAAGGGAAGATATATAGAACTAAAACATCTAAGGAAGAATTCAGAGAAGGAAAACTACCATGACATCATCTTTTCCATGAGATGATGTAAAAGGTTTAATCCATTTAGAAATATATGATCATAGTAACAAGTTTATATAAGAACTATATTGATATATATAAATAATATTTGGGGATATTTGGAAATAATGAAAATCTGAGAACAAGATTCATTAGTGTAGTCAAGATTTGAGATTGTATTGGGGATAAAACATATCAATTAGTGCTTCCGACATACCTCTCTTAGGTATATGATGTGTTCAATGTATCTCTTTTGGGAAAGTATATACCGAATCCCTCATATGTGCTAAACTTGAAAGGTGTATAGTTGGAACATGAACTCTCTTCTGAGGGAAATCTGGTTGAAATTTTAGATCAAAGAGATAAGGTGTTATCAAAAAGGGCCACTTAGATAGTTAAACAAATATATGTAAATCATAAGTTTGAGGAAGCTATATGGGAACCTAAGGATGTGATGAGACAAAATTACCCTCACTTGTTTCCATGAGAGTTATAAAATTCCAAAGAGACAATTATTTTAAGGATGAATAATATAACATCACATAATTTTACGTATTATATTTCCCTATTAAATAAAATTTTCATTGAATAATTTATTTCATATGAAACAAAAAATCAAAATAAAACATGATAAAATTTATTAAGAAAAAATTATATGAATTAAATATAAATTTTATAATATAGTTATTGAATTTGTGGGAAAAAATAAATGTTACCACAATATAAAATCAATGTATATAGCAAAATAAAGGTAATTATTAATATTTATTCATTGATTAAATTCAATTAGTGCATCTATAAAAATAATAAGATCATTTTATACTTAAAAATGTTTTTTTCTACTAATTAAATTTTTATATTCTTTGAATTTTTATTTTGATAAACTGAATATTTTATTGTAAAATGATTGTAAAAGATATATTTAATAAGAGTAATAGATTAACACCAATTTGATTAGTAATTGATATTAAATAATTATAATAGTTAATAATTATTAAAAAATATTTATTTTCTATTAAAAAAAAATTCATTATATTTCTTGTTATCATTCAAAATTTAAATTCCAAAATTTCTGAATTTTAATTTGAAAAAATTAATTAATTTTTTTATTTTTTAAGGAAATATTGACTTTTAGGTGAATAGTAAAAAATACAGTGTTTAAAAATTATGTAACTTTTATGACATTATAAAGATAAAAATGTGACTAAAAATTTTATGAAATATTTTTATTGATATAATATGGATTTAGTATGACAAAAATACATTTAAAAATATAAAGATTCACTTAGAATCCTATTTCTGACATTTTGGAATGAAAATTATTTTTTCCAAAACTACTTTTATGAATTATACACATACTATTTTAGAATTAATTTATAAAAATTTTAGAAATTTAATAAAATTAAAAGGTTTTCATATTTTGAATCAAAATTTCTAAATTTTGAAATAAGTGTAATTTCATTTTGATTCATAAAATAAGTCACTCAGGTTAAAAAATGAGTTAGCAAGGTAAACATAAAGTTTGGAAAAAAATTACATTATGTGAAAAAATTACAAAAAGTTCACAAAACTTATCCCTTATCTATGTATATGAGTGGTGGATCGATCAATACTTATCCCCTATTCATTATTTTCCACTTTTGTGGCCAATTTTTTTGAAGTGACATACTTTTAATATAGAGTTATGTGTATTTACAAAAGTGTAACCCTCTTGCTTATAAAAGTATCCCTTAATTACCCCAATTAACACACAAGAAAATACTTTTATATTGAAAAATTTATACCCAAATATATTCCAAAATACCTCTCCCAATTTCTATAGGTGATAATATCACCAAAATACCCTTATCAGAAATACCAAGGAATTGTGACGAGGTGTAAGATTAAAACTCATTAGGATTACTTTCTCATTTCTATTATTTTAATTATTATTTTAGATTATAAAATTTATTACAACCATGATAAAATACTTAAATATGTATTTTATTTATGTTATAATGTTATTTTAATGATGTAATACCCATTTTCTACCTTCTTAAAATTATTTAGAAAATGAAAACGTCACTCTTGCTACATGGAGGCTATGAGCTCAATGGGTGATATATTTCATTTTTCACAACCAAATTACACAAAAAGATATAAAACATATCTTATGAATATATATTATATTAAATAGTAATTTATTTCAAGAATTTAGTTCTTAAATAATGAAACAAAATTAATGATCATTATAAAGTAATATGTTAATATTAGTAGATTACAAAAAGCAAGATCATCATAGATGGCGTTCTAATTAAACATGCCCATAGATTCAATCAAATAAACATGGTTATGGATAAATAATTGAAACACAATTAATTAATTATATTTTATAATTTGGGAAATTATGGACATGGCATGAAGTAATGGTGTTCAACATCGCCATTATGAAACATTTACGGAATAATCGAATTACTGACATCTGATGATGAAAATTTTTTAACTAGGTAATGAATGTATAATGAATTATTTTAATTAAATTTTAGAAAAGGTAATATATAAGAATAAGGTTATAAAATAATTTTTTTATTTTTTTATTTTTATTATATAGGAGGATAAAAATCTTTCATAGAATTTTGGAATAAAATGTAACATTTTTCTATCCTATCTTGTTTTGAATTCGATATTGATATGAAAAACTTAAAATATGGGTAAATTACGTGACCTTTAACTCTAACATAACTATTATTTTATTCTACTTTGGTTTTTTATAAGTATTTTATGCCTTCTTACAATTTCATTTCCCCTTTGGTTCAACAATTCCCTTTAAGTGAAGCTCGTAAGAGAAAATGAACTAACATCTTGTTTTTACCCCAGAGACTTTTTCCTCATTTTCAATATTATTTATTTTATTACAAGTACACTTTTATGTATAATTATATTATTTATTAAGGAATTTATAAATGAAACTGACGTTATTTTAAAAAGTAATATTGTCTTAACGTTTTTGGCGTGATCATTTTCCACCATCTATGACATTTTTTTAGAAAATTTGAAAGATTTATTCTTAAAACTTTTTCACACTAATGAGTTTTACTATTTCCTTTGTATGTTTTCTTTATGAAAATTCTACTGTATAAATTCTTATTTTTATAAATAAAATTATCTTCCATTTTTTTGAAATTATTTTCTCAATATTTAAAAATAATAATTGAGTATTTACTCTTATTTCTCCAAGATAATTTTAATGAAGTCATAAACATATTTTTTAATCTATATAAAAATATATTACTATTTATTATGCTTCAATGATAAATATGATATAATTATACCATCAAATTTATTTCACTGGATTACTTATGATTATGTTTTATGAATTTTTTAATGAATCCCATTTATTTTCTTGAGTTAATAAATATATGGTGAATCATGAATGTTTTCACCTTCTTATGGAAAATAATATGTATGATTTACCATTATGGGATGGGTGTGACCGCTATATCCCTCCAATACACTGGTTAAATCTATATGTCTCATGAGATTATATTTTTATCGAAATGTGGAGTGAAAGTAATCCCTTATGAGATGTTTTTGACAATGTTTTCTTGGAATGAGGACTATAACTAGTAATTTATTTGACTCTATCCAATATATGATGATGTTCTTGGAAATAATACTTTATATCAAAAATTATTTTAATATTCTTTTTTTTTGTGAAAAATTTTATTCTACACTTCTATTTCACATTATTATTCATTTTTATGTTTTTTGTAGTTCATGACCATCAACTCATGTTATCAGACACTTTTTACTTATTACTTATGTTATGTTAAAAGATCTATTCCCAGAATCTTTCTTTATTAAATATGATTTATCTCGTATTATTTTATTATGTGATTTCATGCACATTGATTATGTTCTCGCACTATTATGCTCATCTTATACCCACTTATGATCATCGATTGATGACTCTTATGTTTACCCTTACTGAACATCTGAGCTCAACCTTTATTATGTTTCATTTTCCTTGGTCATTAAGGAGAGTATTATGTTTGATGGTTCAAATATGTTACATGTGAGAATAATATCTATGGGAGTTATTTAAAATGTTTTAAAATATTTTTTTTATATATCTATTCCATAAAGACACTAAATCTTTAGTTTTTGGGGTGTAGTTTCTATGAGATGTAATGAATAGTCTTGTGAAATAAAGTATTATATAGATGTTTAGATCAGGTTTTTTAATTTACTTATATAAATATTTATCATTATATGTTTTATAAATGTCCAGGAATAACTGGATTAGTTAAAGGTCTTTAAGAAATGATACTTAAATATCTACAAGTTTAGAACATATCAAGGAAATAATTATAAAAATAATATTACTATTCAACATGAGGCTTTACTTATAATTAAGATATTGGTTAAGGGACTATGTGTAATGAAAAATACTAAATCCCATGTATATAACCAGATGTATTTCATTTTTATGATTAAATATTTTATGTGACCAAAATTTCTCTCTAGAGAATTATCTTAATACCTAGAGAGAACTTCTAAAGAATGTTCTCAAGAACAGAGAGGATCGATCCTACTCCTCCATCTTAATATCATGAGAACTAGATATAATCCTCAAAGTCTAGAAAGTATTATTATATCAATCAATTAAAAATTAAACAATCAGTTTAGTTCATTAATTTTATCACATAGATATATATATTGATAATGCTCTGAGGTTTGTGGAGCATGTGTGGATACTTTTGGAGAGATTATACCCCTACATTATTCATCATAATGACTAAATGAAAATAAAGGTCAATAAATTTGGAAAAAGTTAAATATTTCACTGAAATTTAATTATTATACATATAATGTAATTATAAATTATATGTAAAATATTTCCCCATTGAATATTCTTGGGGTTGTGTTCATCAAAATCTTAGGATTAAACTGAAGAAACTTAAGAAAATCCATTATTGGGCATGGGATCAACCCACTAGTTTCCAGTGCTTGAAATCAAAAACTTATGGCATGTATTTCAAAAAGTAGTTTTAAGGATTTATTTACTGATTATATATTTCATTATATGTTATTTCAGTTGTTCATCATCGTTTATCATTGTATGTGAACACACACACACACACAAACACTCAAAATATTGAATGTATATATATAAACATTAGTTATATATATATATATTTGTATATTTGTTCTTATATATATATACCTGGACAGATGTGGGCATATATACACATGTGTCTGTTTAATATGTTTTTTATATATATGTGTGTTTATCAATATATTTATATTGATATATATATATATATATTCATGCACACACACACAAAGAAACATAATTATATATCTACACACAAATATTTAATTTGTTGATATATTAAAGAATTTATATTATATAAAATTGTATATATATATATAGTAATTTTAATTATATATATATAGAAATGCATTGGAAAATGTATACTTTATATGTAGTCTTTTTTATACTTTACATAAGTATGTATTATAATTTATAAGTATATTCTTTTAATTTTATTACTTTATACATTAAAATTTATACTTCCTATATGAATATATGTATATACATATGGACACACACAAACATATATATATATATATGTGTGTGTGTGTGTGTGTGTGTATAAGTTTATGTGTTTAATGTCTTTATATATATATATATACATATGTGTGTATATTTGTAGGCACACACACACAATCATTCTGTTTACATAGAAATATTTAATTTATTGACATATATATATTATATAAATTTTTATATATGGTAATTTTATTATATAAATAATGTGAATGTTGTATTTATTATTATGTATACATTTTTAAAAATTATAAATTGCCTATATACCTTCATGCATTAATTATTTAGTGAAATATAATTATTTTTGAAACAAATAGGAAGAATATTAATAAAAAATGGATGGATTCTAATCATATGAAAAAAGAGAATGAGTAAAATGTAAAAATGTTTATTAAATATACAATATTGCATGAAAATGAGCCTTCCAAAATTATTTGTCCATGTTTAAATTGTTGGTTTTCAAGAATAATTTATCTATATGAGTTCGAATAACACTTGATCAATTGTAAAATAGATCAAAATTAAAAAATATGGACAAAACATGGGGATGAATTAAATATAACTACTATCCAGGAAAACAAAATGGTTTATAGATCTTCTTATATCTATACAACTATATAATTTAGTATAGATATTTTTGAGAAAATGACAATAAAAGTTTAAAAATACCTTCATGGTTTTCCAAATTTGTTTGAGATGTTAATTCACAATGTAAATATTCCCCTATTTGTAGGTCATAATAAATATTCAAAATTATCATCCATATTGAAACTATATAATTTGAAATCTGATAATAGATCGAGTGACACTAGATTCATAGAACTACTATCTCTCTTGAGTGACTTATTATCAAAATATAATGAGCTTCCTTGAGAAAAATACGACACTAAATGAATTTTATATTCAAGGACATGAACTATGAAAGAATAAATAATTTCCCAAATGACTGCATATTTTTTTGAAAAGGACTATGAATCAATTAAAAAAACCTATTTATATTGCAAATTCATACAATAAGGATATATCAAGTCCTTTGAAATTTCCGTGGTACTCTCTAATAATTTTAAAGCTAAAAAATCTATACGAGAGTGAAAATTATACAAGTCAATTGACACGAAATATAGATAAAATAATTAGAGATGGAAATTTTATCACTATGTAGATTCTTCTTATGGAAGAAATTTGATCTTGAGTATCCTAAATTTGTAAAATGGTTGAGATAAATATATCTTTTATTTATTACAGATGGAATGGATCCATTTTTTTTGAAAAAAAGTTGTAGTACATTACCTATCATGTTGGTAAATTATATCTTACCACTATGTTTATATATGAAATTCAAGTACTGTGGAGAGTCTTAGCTTTTTTTTATGACCAAAATAACCTTGTAATGATTTTTATGTTTTTTGGATCCTTTGATTGAAGATATGAAATTGATATGGGATACATGTGTTATGATGTACGATGCTCATATAAATAAAGGGTTTATGTTGAGATCCATCTTGTTTGGGATGATAAATGAATTTACTTATTATAGAAATTTATTAGGATACAATTTTAAAGGATTTATCATATTTTCCATTTGTAAAGAAGAAATATAATAAGTTAGGTTTGAATATTATATAAAGGTAGTGTTCCTTAGGTTTCATAAATATTTACCCTACATACATAAATACCTATCATAGGTAACAATATTCAATGTAATGCTGGAATAAAACATGAAACCTTTTATATTAACAAGTGGTAAGTTTATTGATAATGTAAGCGATATTATCACCATTTTAGAAAATTATTTTACAAAAAACCTTCAAAATATATTTTAGAAAAATAAATTAGTTTTCTTAAAATTATTTTTTGGATTTTTTTTCATGTGAAATATTTTCATGATGTAATGCATATATAAAAATAATGTATTTCATTGTGTCATTGTTATGTTAATAAAAGAATCATCTGAAATAAAATATGGCATCAAGTCTAGGTTAATGACGATTAAAATGGGGGTAGTGGAAGTATTGTGACCTTTAAAGGAAAAAAAGTTATTTTATTTTTATAAATACTCACAATATTTTTTGTTAAATAGAATTTATGTTTTGTAACTTTGTAAATGGTGTAACAATTTATAAGTGCTATTCGTCAAATATTTAGAATTTCATATCTATGATTGACTTGAAGTTTAAGGTCTTTAAATTTTAATATTTTCATGTTTTGATGCAAGATTTAATGCCTATAACTATATATTTTACTCTACCAAAAAATATTTGATGCAAAAAAATCAAGGTTTTACTCTTTATCAAATATGAATCTAGAAAAGGCGTAGACCTAGAAAAGAATCCATTTATAAAATCGAAATTTCTATCACATTAGGTGAATTGTAGATAAATTTATTATTATAAATATTTCACATAATGGTTCACTTGGTTAGATAGATATTACTATTTTATGTTTTGCATTATATGTGAATGTGACCCACTAAGTAATATATAAATATTCTAAATGAGTATGTGAAAAATTAATTTTTCCCTGAAGGAAGTATTATCGAGTAGTATATTTGTGAAGAATCCATTAAATTAGGTACTGAATACCTATTTGATGGGGAAAATGTTAAACTCCTAAAATATCATAATAAAAAAAAACTTTTTGGGTGAATTAGTTTCAGGAAGAGATATTTACCTAATTACCTTGACATTTTAAGGTCATTCTCACATTTTTATTTTACATAATAATAAATTTTTTTTTCTATATTTCGAAATTCACAAATAAATTATTAGGAATTTAAATCCATAAAAGGATAACAGATAGATATAAAATACACATAATCAATATTTTATAAGATAATTTCAAGAACATAAATAAGGAATTATCTAAAAAATATGAATTCAAATTATGGAAGAATTTGAAAGAAATATAAAGGACTATGTGTACATGTTTTATCTTATAATTGTTATGAATTAAAAATTATACATTATATATAGAAAAACCAAATAAATGTTTTTTGAAGAAAAATTGGAGTTACACTCATGGATAAAGTGATATATTTTTTGGTACCAAGAAAAAAAATCCAATTTATACAAATATGTCATGCTTTGGAATCATTGAAAAAATATGGTAGTGGTATTATATGCTATTCTTGGTGTTTATTTTTTTGATGAAAAGAGGTAGATATTAGAAGTTAATTGAAATTAATAAATTGGTATTCATGGAGGAAAATTTAATTAAGGATACAATGAAGATCTATTTATAACATAATCACAAGTAGTATAATTATTGTTTTCACCTGACCCTGAAAACACAAAATGAAAAGTTTTTTATTAGTGACTAAAATAATAGAAGGATCAAAAGAAACATTAAATGAGGACAATCTATTTATTGGGTAGTTACAATAATTTTATGGTGTTCCCAATGTATATGGTGTCTTTTATTCCATAGGGAACAATATAGAGGGGATTTGGATTCCTGATAGAGGGGATACATCCTTTCATCATTTAAATTAAAGAAAGAGTGTAATGAACTTGTTTAACACATTTGATTAGTATTTTCATATGGAATGCGTTTTCCCTATATATTATATATTCCAAACTATGTTTTCATATATTTTCTATAACTAGTCATGTAGATAATGGATTTTAAACCAACAAACTTTACCAATCTCAAGTTATAACATAACAATGATTCTGAAAATGAGGAATAGTTAGAAGGTGAGTATGAGAGGCAAGGTTAAAAATAGAGTGAAAGTGATTAAAAAATTGAATATGAGAAATAACATAGTGGTAAAATATAATTATCAATACTAAGATTCACAAGAATAACTCAATTAGGGACATTACACTACCTCAATCACTCCTCATCGTACACAAGTGTTTGATGACTAGTGGCGAGGGTCTGAAAAGTAACAGGGAGATTATGATTTCAAATGTAAATATTGAGGGACATGCTCAGACCTACCAAAAATTACACTTGAATCGTCCATATAATGAACATAAAAAAACTTCTAGACATAAAAATGGATCCTAGATGGATATCATAGTCTAGAATATTAACACAAAACAATTAAATGATGCATCAAAAACCAATAGAGTAAAAAATAAAAATGGATAAAAATATATAATGAGCATAATTATATAAATTTAATAGTGAATCCCTTGCTAAAACATATGTGAAACAAGAACTGGGATGTAACTAAACTATCATCTTACCTAACACTAATAATTATCCTACAAAATCCTTATCCCCTACAACATGTGAGACTCGAACCATGTGTCCAACTCTAGGAGATATCTTTTCCTGAGATAAAATAGGCAGATCTTCCGATATAAATCAAAACCCATATAATGTAAATTGGTATGGGGTGTTAAAAAATATATTAGTATTCTCTAATGCCTTAACATGTTGAATATTTTTGCGATCAAGTGGTTATGCTTGAAATATATATAAGGTTAATGTTTGTGTTTATAGAACACACTTACTCAAAAACTTAGCGCAAAATGTACACACTAGAATATGAATTAAGATATCATGTTTTAACCGGGGTATCATGAAACCTGACCATAAATACTTTATATAATGATAGTATTGGAGTTATCTCATTATATATATGTCCATCGAAACTCAAGACTTAGAGTAGGTTGTCATACCATACCCCAACATATACCTGGATAATCATGGTAGGGTCTCTTACCACACCTCAACCATACACTGTAACGTCCCGGTTCTGGGTGCCACACAACGGGTGCCCCGAACCCGGTTCGCCACATGACCTCAAGCTCATTTCCCCAAATGCAAGAGGCTGCCGACTAGCAGCGAGGGCCCCGGTCTGATAGTGGGGAAACTGTGCCCTCATTTGTCAAAGTGAAGAGCAGTGGAATAAAATTAAACATACAGAAAAAGCGGAAGTAGAAAACCATACACAACTGAAATGGACAACTGAAGCGGAAATAACAAATCAGATATATAGATATGATGCAACATGTCTCAAATTCTAAGAAAGCATCCAGAACATGTTACATAGAAGTAAAATACAATACAGATTACAAGTACTGAAAATCAAAACAGAACAGCCAGCGACATTGCTAGCCTAAGCCCGGTCCCATGCTCTCCTACACCTCAGCAGCAATCAAGTACCTGTATAGGGACCCTTTCCCTTATCTACACCTGCAGAAACATAATCTGTTTGGGCCAAAATGCATGACCCAAATAGGGTGTGAGAAATAAATTCTCAGTAGGCACCCACCAAAGGCCCGTGCTCAACTCTGTGTAAACATGCAATAAAAGTGTGCCAAAGTAAATGCAATAAACTAAGAAGTACTCAAAAGTAACCAAGTTACCAGTTATATTTCCATTTTAGTATCCTATTTATCATTTAATTTAACATACCACCACAGTGAATATTCTAAGTAAACAGCCAAATGTCCACAGACACGTAAACCCCTACCTTCAGGTAAAGAGTATCCAAACACAAGAATCTACCCATAGGAATATGGATATTTCCCACAGGCGTAAGTGGTGTCTCCCACAGGCAAATAATCAACTACCCACAGGCACAGAAGAAGTTTCCCATAGGCTAAGTAGTACAATGCCCAAAATCTAATCACAACACTGCCCTCAAGCTAAAAAGGTAACCGGGACATTCCCTACATGTAAATAAACATTCACAAGAAATTCCTCTCAAGGCAATTCTGCAATCATTACTTTAGAGGCATACCCTCAGGTATCCTGGCCAAATGACTAAACAGAGGAACACGCCCCTGGGGTGGTCCCAGATCCAAGAACTGATCCCAAACAACAATTTTAAAATTTTATTTAATTACCTAGACAGTTATAGGTAGTTAAAAATAGCCATGACCTCATCCACACGACACCCCAATATGGGTTCGTGGCACCAAAATACACAAAACACACAACAGTTGGAAAAGTAAACACCAAGCCACCTACATTAAACACCAACAAGCGGTACACATGACCGTAGATCCCAGAAATGCCCAAATATGACGTATATCTGAGGTAAAAGATAAACTGTTCAAACCCAAATAACTCTCGTTAAGAGAAGAATTGGTAAGAAGTACCCAAGGAGATGAAAGCCCTTACTCGTGCGGTTTCAATGAGATCATCCGAGGTGGAAACGGATTCCCTACGTGCGCTCGGTGGATCTTCAAAGGTTCGGCCTTCCCCTCCCACTCCTTCCTCTGGTTCTAAGCCTTCCCTGTGAACAGGGGAGGATACTACCCATTTTAAGCGAAAGAAACAAAGTACATGATGTGTACCTCTGAGTACATGGCTTGTACTTCCCCTTTTTAAACTGTTCCCCTAGTGGCCTCCTGCCAGCATGGCACCGTTCACCTCCTGACATAACTACACGGCGTGTCTTCACGAGTACACGGCATGTTCTGTTGCAGAGCTGGCCACCGCCTTACTATTTACCTGTCGACAGACTACACGGCGAGTATGGGACCAATACATGGTGTATAGTTGGTTCCTACACCCTTCATCGCCGACATGGCCACATGCCCTGTATACTCATCCCACACGACCAAAAGTACATGGCGTGTGGAAAAAGTACACGGCGTGTACTTCCAAAATTTAGGATTTTTCCCCATTTTCCATATTTTATCAAAAACACTTAAGGAAAAGAGAAAAGAAGAAACCCGCACCTCAATATAAGAACCGGGTTCTTAAAAACTTCCCCCCTTAAAGAAATTCATCCCCGAATTTCCCTTCCAAGGGTGGGGAAGATATAGCTGAGAATAACTTTGGCCACTGAGCACCTACGTCGGTCTCCCGCTCCTAGGTTTCGTCATGCACTCAGCTATGCTGCCACATCACCCGTATGAGAGGAACTGGCCGTCCTTAGAGAACCTTCATGCTCCTATCAACGATATGAATCAGATGCTCCTGAAAGGACACATCCAGTTGAATCTCAACCTCCTCTAGCTGAAATACATGAGATGGGTCTGAATGATAGCGGCGAAACTGAGATACATGGAAGGCGTCGTGCATGGCCCGGTACCTCTAAGGTAACTGCAACCGATAAGCTACCGGCCCGACTCTCTCCAAAACCTCAAATGGCCCCACATACCTCGGTGAAAGTTTACCGTGTCTCATGATCTGCTTGTGTCCCAGCCTCGGCGAAACACGCAAGAAAACCTGATCCCCGACCACAAACTCCAAAGGTTGTCTGCGACAATCAACATAAGATTTATGATGAGGCTGCGCGATAGCCATCCACTTATGAATCAACTGGACCTGCTCAGAAGTCTCCTGCATGATATGTGGTCCCATTAAAGTTGCCTCACTTGCCTCTAACCAGCACAAGGGTTATCAGTAAGGCCTACCTTATAAAGGCTCGTAAAGTGCCATCTCAATAGTTTGCTAAAAACTGTTATTGTAGAAAAACTCGACTAGGGGTATGTGATTATCCCAATAGCCCCCAAATACTAGGACGCATGGTCGCATCATGTCCTCAAGCACCTGTATCGTACGCTCTGACTGGCCATCAATCTGGGGGTGGTAAGCTGTGCTCAGAAGCACCTGTGTTCCCTGTGACCTCTGAAAACTCTGCCAGAAAAGAGATGTAAAACGGGTGTCCCTATCTGAAATGTTGGAACGAGGAACCCAATGAAGATGTAAGATCTCTCAGATATAAAACTTTATAAGCTAGTTAACACCGAAGGTCTCCTTGATCGGCAAAAAGAGAGATACCTTAGTGAGTCTGTCCACAACAACCCACATGACATCATTGCCTCGAGGTGTCCTTGGAAAACCAGTTACGAAATCCATCGTGACATCATCCCATTTCCACTCCGGGATGGGTAACTGCTGTAGCAGTCTAGCTGGTCTCTGATGGTCTGCCTTCACCTACTGACAGGTGGAACACCTCGTTACAAAACCAGCTACATCACTCTTGATACCCAGCCACCAGTACTGACGTCTCATGTCACGGTATATCTTGGTAACCCCGGGATGAACTTCCCAAGCTGAATCATTAAACTCCCACCTCTTCTCCTCACATATATCCCTTAGAACCCATACTCATCCATGGAAACGCAGAACCTCATCATCGCCTACCATCCACCCAGGAGGAGAGTCCTCACTTGCCACGAACTCTCGTAGAACTAGGCCTTCTGAATCAGATAGCTGTCTCATCTTCACTCTATCAAGGAGGGTAGAAGTAACAGCTAAAGATGAAAGATAAGACTGCCCTTGACTATCATGAACCTCCAAATGAATCTCAGAGAACAATGCCATAAGCTTCCACTCACCACTAGACTCCTTCACAGCCTGTATCTGAGTCTTCCTGCTCAGTGCATCAGCTACTACATTACCTTTACCAGGTGTATAGGCCTGCTCAAAATCAAAGGACTGGAGGTATTCGACCCACCTTCACTGTCTCAGATTCAAGTCATGCTGAGTAAAGATATACATGAGAATTTATTTTTCAATTAAAACCACAAAACGTTCTCCTAATAGATACTGTCTCGAACATCGTAACACATGAACAACTGCATCCAACTCAAGATCATGCATCGGGTAATTCCTCTCATGTGGACTCAAATGCCGAGACCCGTACGCAACTACTCGTTCACCCTGCATCAACACTACTCTCAGCCAAATACCTGATGCATCATAGTAAACTGTATAGCTCTCCCCCTGCTCTAGGAGTATCAGGATCAGTGTTGATGTCAAACTTCCCTTCAGATCTAAAAAGGCTGTCTCACAAGATTCTGTCCAAAAGAACTTCACACCCTTCTTAGTCAAACCCGTCAACAACACTGATAAGTGGGAGAAGTCCTTGATGAAACGTTTTTAGTAACCAGCCAGCCCTAAGAAACTCCATATCTCAAACACGTTCTTAGGATGCTCCCAGGAAACTACTGCTCTCACTTTTTCTGGGTCCACGACAACTCTTTCCTCTGAGATGATATGACCCTGGAAGTAGATCTAGTCCATCCAAAAGTGGCACTTAGAGAGTTTGTCATATAGCCGATGCTCTCTCAGTGTACTCAATACGATCTCAAGATTGGTTGAATGGTCATGTCGAGTGTGAGAGTACACCAAGATGTCATCCAAAAATACTACCACAAAAGAATCCAGATACGAATGGAACACACGTTTCGTCAGAGCCATGAAAACCGCTTGCACATTCTTGAGTCTGAACGGCATAACCGTATACTCGTATAGACCATGCCGACTCCTGAATGTCATGAGTGGAATATCAGATGGTCTAACGCGCAGCTGATGATATCTTGATCTCATTTAAATCTTCGAGAACACTCGTGCTCCACGGAGTTGATAAAAAAGATCATCGATCCTCATCAAGGGAATCAGTTCTTAACCATCAACTGGTTTAGCTTCCAATAATCCACACAGAGTCTGAGATTACCATCGATGTTCTTCACAAAAAGGACCGGAGAACCCCAAGGAGAAGTATTGGGTCAGATGAAACCCTTTTCCTGTAACTCCTCTAACTACCTCTTGAGCTCCTGAAACTCAGGCGTAGCCATCCTATAAGGAGAAATGGACACTGTTGCTGGTTCTAGAACAAGCTCGATAGAGAAATCCACCTCACGCTTCGGAGGTAGACCTGAAAATTCATCCGGTAAAACATCCTAGAAATGATCAACCACTGGAGGGAAATACGCCTGACAAGTCCCCTGATCATCCAGATAGAAGCTCGCAATCTGGGCTGTGACTCCACCTTTCCCACGATGCTCTGGTCCAGCTCAACTCGCCTGAACATTACATTCGCCCTTGTATAGAAACTCTCCATCCTCTGGGGACGTGAAACACACCGTGTGATGATAAAAGTCCACAAAGGATTGAAAGGGAACCAACCAGTCCATCCTGAGAATGATGTCATAAGCTTTTATATCTAAGACATAAAGGTCCCAAAGGAAGTGACACCCACAAACCTCAAGGGGGTACTCCTTGCACTGACACACACAAGCCTTTATAGTCCCCAAATGAGTGTCTAGCATCATGATATCAGAAGAAGTAGAAACACAGAGCCCAATGTTCTCCACTATGGGTACAGATATGAAACTATGCATAGACCCCGTATCGAAAATTACTAAAGATAAAATAGAAGCTACTAGAATAGTACCTCTGACTGTAGAAGGGTTGGGATCCTGCTCCTTCTGGGTCTGTTGCACTGCATATGCCTGCCTAGTGCCGCGGCCCTACGACACAGCCTGGCTACCCTGAGCAGTCCCGACCTACTTTCTCTGAGATCCTGGTGTCTGGCTACCATGGCCACGACCACCATCTCTGGCTACACGCTCTGACGTATTCCAGTTCCCTGACAAGTAAGAATCCACTGGTCCTTCTCCCGCATGCGGAGTCTCCACAAAACCCCTATCACTAGCCACTGGTGGAAACACCCTGCAAAAGCGCTACCGATGACCCATCCTGCCACAAGCTCAGCCCCCCACTGGGTCTCATTGACACTGAGGTCGCTTGTGCCCCTCCCTACCACATTGGTAGCACATGACTTGTCCACCTGAAGCATTCTTCTGACTGGTACTGCCACCCTGAGAGTAGTCCATATGTCTATTCCTCTTGCCAGCAGAAATAGTACCAGTAACTGGTGCCGAACCGCCCTGGCCCACACCACTAGATTCTTGCAGGTTCCTCTCTGTAATCAGCGCCTGATTCACAATAGAGTGTACTGAAGGAAACCTGAAAACATTCACCAGCGCTCTGATTTCATAACGAAGACCATCCTCAAAACGTCTGGCTTTGAACATCTCATCACCCACCAGCACGGGTGAAAAGCACTGAAGCTCTATGAAACAAGTAGAATAGTCCATCACCGACATAGCGCCCGGGTGCAGATTCATGAACTCTCGAGCTTTATCTTCCCTCAGAGTCTCTAGGAAAAATAAGTCATAGAAGACTACCTTAAAATCCTCCCACGCCATGTCTCTGTGATGCTCTGGCCGGGTGTTCAAATCCCACCACCTCTTGGCAGAATCTTGAAGCATATAAGTCGCGAGCTTGACCCTCCGCCCTGGAGGCGTATCAAGATGATCGAAAATAGTCTGCATCAACCCCATCCAAGACTTCACAACCTGTTGTCCGCCATCCCCTGAAAACTTAGGCGGATGCTGCTGCTGAAATATATGTGTCAGCTCAGCCATAGATGTAGCAGCCTGTGGTGCTCCCTGAAAGGTCTGCATGAACCGCATAAAGCCTTCACGGAATTGCGCGTCCGCGCCTGTGTCCGGTACAACAGATGGCGTCGTATCTGGCTCTGCTGGAGGATCCACTGGTATCCCATGGCCTACCATCTCCGGAGTATAATCATCGCTGCTCTCCTGGCGAACAATGGGTGTTCTTCTATGTGGCATGACACTACAAGGACAAAAACATGCCTTAGATCAATATTTATTAATGACTAAAAGAAAATAAACCCAAAAGGGAATAGGAGGAAGAAGCAATTCAAAATTTTCAAAACAAGAATACACGGCGTGTATACTGACTACACGACGTGCACTTGACTTCCCTTCCCCTGCCCGGGTCCTTCTGCATGGCTAAGCCACACGACTCCCATTGAACAAAAACTACATGGCGTGTATAACATCTACACGGTGTGCATGGTGAAATTTTCTAAATGCCCGTGTCTTCTGTGACACGGCCGACTACTCGGATTGACACTACACGACGTTTTACACTCGCACACAGCGTGTCAACAACCCCGTTTCCTAGTCACACGACTAACTCCACACGGTCCGTCCCCAGACAAGACTACACTGCATGTTCCCAAAGGTACACAGCATGTTCTAGATGAGCTTCGTCGACCCGTGTTGTTAGTTAAACAGCCGGATACACGGATCAACCTACACGGCGTGTTCTATATACACACTGCGTGTATACTAAAGGATTTTCCTGACCCGTGTTGTTAGTTACATGGACGGGTCCCAAGGTCACACTACATAGTGTGTCCATCATTGACACTGCGTGTTCAAGAAAAGAGTTCACCGGCCCGTGTTGTTAGTTACACGGTCAGACTTCGGCTCAACACTACACAGCATGTATATCAGGTACACGACGTGTTTTACCCAAGCCTTTCCCTACCCGTGTCACCGCCCACATGGTTTGTGACACGGGAAGCGACTACACGGCGTGTATAGAAGCTACATGGAGTGTTCGCTCAAAGCTCTTCCCTTCCCCGTGTCGCTGCCAACACGGTTTGTGAAATGGGAAGAGACTACACGGCGTGTACTCTGGGTACACGACATGTACTAAAAAAATTCATTTTTCTTCCGGAACAGAAGGCCATACACGGCGTGTTTAAATTACTACATGACATGTATACTGGGTTTCCGGACAGTATGCTTCCGAAACTTCTCTGGAACCTAGAAAATACTGGAAAACAACACCTAAGTGTCAAATTCCGACCCGTGAGGGCCCATACTCCCCATGAATCAAAGTTTGACATCTTATCTGTGTTATAACCAAATAAAGAGCTAATGATCCACCAAATTCCAGTAAATGGGGGACCATACTCCACAAAGACCAAAGTTTGGAATTCATTATATAGACAAGCTCAAATAAAATTACCCTATCAAACAGTAGGTATTTATCAATCAGCTATCACAACAACATTCTTTTCTAGCACAACAACTATCACATCAACATGAAATTTCTAATGCACATACATGGCATAGAACTTTGCATGGCTTGTGATTTCTAGCATGTTCGTAAATGATGCATGAGATGGAATACCCTCACCTCATTGGGTTGCAAATAAATAGAACCCATTAATAAAATATAACAACACAATAGAAGTGTGTCACCCCATGATGCAAATCTTATCAACTGTAAATTGCAAAATCAGTAAAATTGCAATACGAGGTAGACTGGATTTTCCCTGTACATGGGTTAGCTACTCCCGGGAATAGCTTATTCCCAACCACCGGTCTGTCCTATCCCTGAATAAGGCTCTAAATAGTAAGTCAAAGAATGGAACCCCTCTGATACCACTTTGTAATGTCCCAGTTCTGGGTGCCACACAACGGGTGCCCCGAACCCGGTTCGCCACATGACCTCAAGAGCATTTCCCCAAACGCCAGAGGCTGCCGACTAGCAGTGAGAGCCCAGGTATGATAGTGGGGAAACTATGCCCTCATTTTTCAAAGTGAAGCGCAGTGGAATAAAATTAAACATACAACAAAAGCGGAAGCAGAAAACCATACACAACTGAAATGGACAACTGCAGTGGAAATAACCAATCAGATATATAGATATGATGCAACATGTCTCAAATTCTATGAAAGCAGCCAAAACATGTTACATAGTAGTAAAATACAATACAGAGTACAAGTACTGAAAATCAAAACAGAACAGCCAGCGACATCGTGAGCCTAAGCCCGGTCCCATGCTCTCCTACACCTCAGCAACAATCAAGTACCTGTATAGGGACCCTTTCCCTTATCTACACCTGCAGAAACGTAATCTGTTTGGGTGAAAAGCATGACCTAAACAGGGTGTGAGAAATAAATTCCCAGTATGCACCCACCAAAGTCCTGTTCTCAAATGAGTGTAAACATGCAACAACAGTGTACAAAAGTAAATGCAATAAACTAAGCAGTACTCAAAAGTAACTAACTTAACAGTTATATTGCAATTTTATTATCCAATTAATCATTTAATTTAACATATCACCATAGTTAATTTTCTAAGTAAACAACAAAATCTCCACATACACGTAAACCCCTACACCCAGGTAAAGAGTATCCAAACACAAGAATCTACCCCCAAGCATACGGATATTTCCCACAGGCGTAAGTAGTATCTCCCACAGGCACAGAATCAACTCCCCACAGGCACGGAAGAAGTTTCTCACAGGCTAAGTAGTAGAATTCCCACAGGCTAATCACAACACTGAGCTCATGCTAAACAAGTAACCGGTCCATGCCCAACATGTAAATAAACATTCACAAGCAATTCCTCTCAAGGAAATTCTGCAATGATTACTTTAGAGTTATACCCTTGGGTATCCTAGCCAAACGGCTGAATAGAGGAACAGACCCCTCGGAAGGTCCCGGATCCAAGCACTGATCCCAAACAACAATTTTACAATTTTATTTAATTACCTAGACAGTTCTAGGTAGTTAAAAATAGCCATGACCTCAGCCACACGACACCACAACATGGGTTCGTGGCACCAAAATACACAAAACACACAACAGTTGGAAAAGTTAACACCAAGCCACCAACCTTAAACACCAAAGAGTGGTATACACGATCGTTGATCCCAGAAATGCCCAAATATGATGTAGATCTGAGGTAAAAGATAAAAAATTCAAACACAAATAACTCCTGTTAGGAGAATAATTGGTAAGAAGTTCCCAAGGAGATGGAAGCCCTTACCCGTGCGGTTCCAACGAGATCTTCCAAGGTGGAAACGGATTCCCCATGTGTGCTCGGTGGATATTAAAATGTTCGGCCGTCCCCTCCCACTCCTTCCTCCGGTTCTAAGCCTTCCTTGTGAACCAGGTAGGCTACTACCCATTTTAAGCAAAAAAAAAAGTACACGGTGTGTACTTCCGAGTACACGGCGTGCAATTTCCCTTTTAAATTGTTCCCCTGATGGCTTCTTGCTAGCACGACACTGTTCACCTACCGTCATGACTACACGACATGTCTTGATGAGTACACGGAGTGTTCTATCGCACAGATGGCCACCGCCTTACAATTTTCCTACCGATTGACTACACGACATGTAAGGGACCACTATACGGCGTGTAGTCAGTTCCTATACCCTTCATCACTGACATGGCCACACGCCCTGTGTACTCATCCTACATGGACAAAAGCACACGGCGTGTGGAGAATGTTCATGGCGTGTACTTACAAAATTTAGGATTTTCCCCCATTTCCATATTTTCTCAAAAACACTTAAGGAAAAGAGAAAAGAAGAAACCCATACCTCAAAATAAGAACCGGGTTCTTACATACACAATGGTGACAGATAAGGTGGATTACCAAGCCTCAATCACTACCCTCTCTCTTAGGATAGGTTCATATATCTAAGATGTACATGGTCCAATACCCTATCTTATAGAAAATTCTTTTAACATACTTTGACTTGGGGTGAGAAAATATGTTAAGTCTCTAGGAACATTATATTGACAACTGTACTCTCTATTAGTGTGTGTTACACACCATGTCACATGTCAAAATATATTGGATCAATCAATTTTTACTCAAGGTAGTCATGAAAATATCTTCTTACTCAAGGTGATGCCAAAAATCAATTCATATCATCAACATATCACATTAACCACAACATTCCCAATCAAGGTAGTGTCCTACCATCATCTTCTTACTCAATGTGAGAAAATCCACCACTTCACTTCATCAATCATATCACACTAACCAGTACCATATCAATCAAGGTGGGGTCCTCTTAGCACCTTCTTACTCAAGGTGAGGCCATACATCTCATTTTTTCTTCAATCACATCACACTGACCTATACCTTCTCACATAAGGTAGGTTCATTACTACACCTTCTCTTTCAAGGTGAGGCCAAGAATCCATCGTATACATCACATCATATCACACATTATTGAAACATGTGGTAATAAAAACACACAATCAAGAATATGAATAACCAAACACTAATTTAACAGAGTATCCCAAACATATATATTCATTACATGGATATATCTTGGATTCCTTCTTACCAACCACTCAAGGGTTGTTACATTAACCATATTTAGTCACCCAACACCATTATAGGTAAAATAAATCATCAAAAAACACCTTATTCTAGAACACTATGCCACCTAAGTGTTTGAAAAATTCAAATAAACCACTTTAGGCCCACTTAACTATTAGGAATAACCCATCCAAACCTAATGAAACCAGACAATTTTCCACCAAACCAAGCTCATTTTACCCATATTAGACCCTATAAGGTCCATTTATATCAATTAAAACCAACCTAGGAATTTTGATTCATAAATTTATTCACCATTGAACCCACTCATGAAATCCAGCACAATCATGATACAAAATAAATATAAGGAAATTAAAATTATAAAGTACACACTAAAGAAACCATGAATTAGAAAATATGGAATTCTCTACAAGAGGTCTAACAAACCAAAAAAATCCCAAACTATGCCAAAACAATTATGAGAAACCAATTTATAGACAATTTAAAAATGGAATCACATGTTTTTTTACCCACACTATCCCATCATGCAAAACCCAATGGGATTGTTATTTGGATAACACTATATTTATTTGTAAATTGAATTTTAAAAACATCAATTGAAATCATTCAATTTAGTAATGAATTTTCCAAAAATCCACTTCTATAATTCATATTTTGAAAATGAAAAATCATTTTTCTCTGAAAACCAACTTACACCAAACAATCCATAAAGAGGGACAGTAATAGTCATTCAACCAAGGATCTAATTTTTTTAGGAAGTGACTTGTTCCTGTTTGACTATTAGGCCGACACAAGACCATAATAATCTATGGGGTGTGATAAATAAGTCATTAAATATGATAATAATAATCATATTGATAAAATACCAAAATAAACTCACCAAATGGGCAAGAGAAACAAGAATGTCAAGGCCAAGTACCTAAACCAATGATCTATAAGTAGATAAAAAGGTCCTAACAAACTCCTCTGAGTTCACATGAGCCTATCTCATCAAAAAATACCATCAATTCATTAAAAATCCATTTTAGTAAAAAAAATGTCATAATCTATGAAAAACTCACTAAAAAGCATCATTATATCAAGACCACCAGTAATGGGGTATGGTCCACTCCTAACACGCACCAGAACTAAATGGACAAAAAAGTCCCAATATATTTTCCGAAATTACATATCAAATAACCCTAATATCACCAAAAACATTAAATAAATATGTGGGAAAAAATGCCTTTAAAAAAATTTCCGTTGATTGGATGAACCTCCCCTCTTAAGATATCCTCTAAAAACCAAACACCATACCCCCAGGAAGCGGGTTGATTCCCATAGCACCTTGAAATTATAAAATATGATTAGCTTTATGTAAGTTAATGTGTTTGATATCTTTCTCCACATGAAACACTAAAGGTAAACAAAATCACAATATATTAAGATAAAATATAAATATTTAAGTATAATTATTGAAAATAATAGCTGATGAGTGAATAATAATGAATATGTGTAATCAAATTAAAAATTATATGGATATATAAAATAAAGTATACTTTTAATATGAATTAAATCCAATTAGTTTACCTAAAATGAATAATAAGATTATTTATTTTTTGAAGTCGTATTTTTTTAAACAATTGTCTTTTATGTGATAAAAATTTCTATTTTAGAAAAAATATCATTATGGAGAAATTAATTTTGATATTAATAATTTTTTGACACAAATTTATTTGGTAGATGATGTTAATAAGAATAATAAGAGTTCATATTTAAAAATACCATTCTAGAAATATTTTTTAATTATATTTTTTAATTTTTTTTTTCAGTAACTATGTTTATAAATTTTATAATTTAAAATTAATAAAAATTAACTCCATTTTGAACTCCCCTTATAAAAAATTAAAAATTATTAAATTTTGATGTTTTTGTTTGAAAATTTTGGTTTCTTGTCGAAAAATATGGTTCTCATAAAACTTATAATTTGTATGACTTTTCATTTATATAATAATGACCTAAAAATATATAAAAACTTTTAAGTAAGGAAAAATTATTTTTTTAGAACAATATTATTCATTTGAAAATATTGTTTTAAATTAAAAAACCCATAAAAAATATTTTCTGTAACTAATTGAAATGTTACTTTAATATAAAAAATGTTTTAAGTAATTTCATTGAATCAATTATTTTTAAGGGAGATTCATATTTTGGATTTCCCTATAAGAATAATATTATTAATTTTCATTATAATTAATCCATCCTTTTCATTAAATAGGGGGTTCCAAAACTGACCAGACCTGATGGTGTCGTGTTGGGTCAGTTTGGTTTAAATGCAAATAGACCCAAATTATTGTTTATTAGCTGGACACATGCACAATTTGAGTCTATTCTTTAGTTAGATAAATAGTAACACAACCTGACTCGATGAAACCTCCAAACATGTTAAAAAAAATCAATCCTTTGGTCTCTCACCCCACCTACCCAAAACCACCTCCTCACTCTCGTCGCCCATCGAATTTCCCTCCAAAGTGTTCAGGATAAAGTTATAGTCACCTGTTTTTTATCCTCTATAACCCACCGTATAATCCTTACTCCAGAACTCCATCCATACCCTCTTGAACCATTGTTCATTAACCAAACCAGCCGGCCACTCCTATAATTAAGCACCTCCCCTGACCGTCTCTTTTTAGAGATTAAGAGAAACCCCAATGGAATGATTCTCCTTATCCTAGTATCGTGTGTGCACTGGTGTCTACTTACATAGATCTTTTTTATACCTCATTTTATTATTCCTATCTCCCCCATTGATGTTTTTTATTTTCATTACCACCTATATCTCATGTGTTCATCACTCCATAACTAATGATTATACTAGGGTTGTGATGTATTTAGAGACTCTCTAGTGGGTGGGAGTGCTTTATAGATAGACTAGCCATCCATTCATGGAAAGTTGTTCAAAAAGTGGTTATAATCCTCTAACTGCTATGATAAATCAAAGTTAGTTGGGGTATAATCCAACTAAGCATTTAATTAAAAAAATAGGAGGGGGTGGAAGTAGAAAAAAACTCAAATAAACTAAGGATAATCAATCTCTTAAAAGGTAACAATTCTTAAAGATCCTTCTAGAGTTTCTCCACACTTAACTATTTTTATAAGAAAAAAATTTGGAAAAGTTTTATATAATTAGTTTGGTAAATATTGTAATTGTATGTTTGGACAACATGGAACTTGTAATTTGAATAATAAGTTGATATGGTGCAACACAATTTCTTGAAAAAACCCTGAGAAATGATAAAGAACTCTTTGTTAAAGAATGAAGTGTGAAGATAAGGATGATGGGATGGTTAAAATTTCAAAAGATCATTTTAACCAAGAAGAGTTCAAAATTGATCTTGCTAAAATTATAAAAATTGAGGATTTATAATTTAAAAATTTTGAGAATCAGGCTTTGGATAATTTATTGAATTTGACCAGCCTCAATTTCATGTTCTATCTGGAAGAATAGTTTCTATAGATTACATGAAATTATATTAGAATGAGAAAGTAAAATTAAAGTATATATTTGATATGTTATATCATATGGTATGTAATAATTTTGACACATGACTTAAATTCATAATTTAAATTATATGTGTGTGAATTCAAATTTTATTAGTGATACTAGGATCTATAATTAAAAAAAAACAATGGGGTTTTGTCTTATTGCAGATCGTAATGGCGAAACAATTGTCTGATTATTAGAACAGACAGTTAAATAATGAGTGATTGAAAGGATTAATACTTTTATCATGGAAAATGCTAGTTATAATTATACAATGATCAATTATTTGATGATGGGGGTTAATGATTGTAATGGGTCTACTATTAATAGAGAGTATATGCATTTTAGATGTTGAGAAAAAATATTAAACCTTATTGTTAGTGATGGGATAAAAAAATATCGACATAAATTTCTAAAATCAGAGTTTCTTTTAGGTTTGATGTTCCAAAAAGGTTGAATTCCTATATCTTTATGTTTGATATTATTGAGAAGTGTGAGAAATTATTTATTTCCCTTGAAGTGGATTAATGTTTTATGGGAGGTTTTATCTATGAAGGTGGGCCTCCTATGTTATATGATTAGAAGTGTGGTTGTGTATTTTCCAAGCTTATTAAAAATATTTTATGATAGTATGGTTGTATTTTCTTATTCGATGTATGTGACATGTAACAATTTATTTTATACTATCTGTGGAATATATAGAAAAATAAATAAATTGATGAAGAGTAAGGATATTATTGTGAGAGAAATGGATATTACAAAAGAGAGGAAGTTGGGAAAGTATTGGTGTATTAGTTACAATTATAATTAACTCTTACTTGTGCCAGTTTTTCTGGATCCATGATATAAATTATATTATTTTCAGGATAGTTTTGAAATGATTTTTGAAGAGAAATATATTGATGAATTTATCAGTATATTAGTAGAGGTTATGAATAATCTATCTGAATTTTACAAATTAAAACATCCTATCCCTATTGATCAATATGAGTCAATTTATCATCAATATTCAAATATTCAGGATTATAATAGAATTAGTGAGGATGATGGGAAATGTAAAGATGAAAATTGGTCAAAGAAAAGGAAAACACAATTGAAAAATTAAACAAATTCTTTAGAAATATATCTAGAGGTTGATTATTTTGAGGATGATTTTGAAGGATTTGATATTTTGAGATGGCTAAAATGAAATAAAATGATGTATAATGTTCTCTCATGTATTTATAGAGATATTCTCGTTTTTCCATTAAGTAATGTTCCTTTAGAGGCAAGATTTGGTATCATAGGAATATTCCTTGATCCATTTCATAATTTTTTGAATCTCTTTAACATTGAGGCATTAATTTGTTCCCAAAATTGGATTCAAAATCCTAAATTAATTTACATTAAAAATCAACTAGATGAATTATAATTGACTGAATAAGGGAACATTAAAAATATTTTGTTTTTTTTGTTTGACATAAATCAATTATAAAACATTTTTTTTAAAATAACATTTTTGAATGGATCTCTAGTTGTGTTTTTAAGATATATCATCATCCACATCTCATTATCAAAGTTTCACTATATAAAATGGAATAAATGATCACTCTTCATGAATTTATAAACTACTTATTTTTTTATAAATTATTTAGAGAGTACATTTAATTTTTGTTTGGGAATAAAAAAATTTCTTTATTTTTGTTTGTTTTATCGTTTAATTTATACTAAAATGTTCTTATTTTTATTTATTTTAAACATAGTTAAAGTGATACAACCAAACATTTAGTGATAAAGTAATTATTTTCTCTTTTTTCTACATTCATAGACAGTCACAGTTTGAAAAGGTAGCCAAAATGTCCATTCCAAGGTAATTATTTACCATAATTTTTTTTATTTACAACCACAATAAATATAAAATAATTTCTAGAATAGTTTAAACATGTTATCATATGACACAAATAGCCATACAATCAGGAAAACACCACTAAGAAAATATTATTTAATTTTTCTAAATTTTAGTCGTAAATCTCCCTGATTTTTGAAACACCCTCATTGAAATTTTTTTTTACTTTTTTTATTTATCCTTTAAATTTATTTTTAGGATGATTCATTCTTTAATTTCCATTTTATTAATTTTTTTTAATGTTTCTCCATCATCACCATGAAAATTAATTCCAATTAAATAGATCCTTATTCTTATTATACATTATTTAAGTTTCTTTGAGGACTTATTTTTTTTTTAATGAGAACACTTTTTTATAAATTAAAATATTATATTTTCTAATTTAGTTGAAATTTAAATTTATTTATTAATGTGACCACTTAATTTTTAAAATATTTAATCATCATTCCCATTTAATTAATGAAAACATTTATACATCCATTTATATTATCTTGTGCATGAGCTTGATTTATTTTAAACCATTCAAATAGAATTTCATGAGAAAGGAAATTCATTACAACTCACTTTTGGTTTAATTGTACGTGTATAACTCACTGGAAGTTTCTTAAGAGATAACTATAGGTGTTTATGGGTGTGTTAAACAGAGTTCCAAGTTAGTGCATAGTACTAGGGAAGGGTATATTCAATAATACTATTCAAACATTGTTTAGTGTGAGGTTTGAATGTATAAAACTTTTTTATATCTCACAAAATTTATTATATTTTTTTTTGAATTTTTAGGCTTAAATAAGTTCTCTTTTCCTCTCAAAGGTGTATTGGATAGTTGGACTACTTATTCAAGAACAGATATATACATCGTTATAGGATGGACATAAAATTACAATTTATTCTAAAAAATTACAAAATCTCTTAAATAGTCTTGGCCCCTTAAAGGTGTTTCAAATTTATTTATCAAATCTAGGTAGAATGATTCCTAAATATTTTAGGTGTTTCACCATTATTAAGGTCATTGAAAATTATTCCATGTTGTGTTGTTGATTTTTAATGAATAAAATTTCATTTTGAAATTATTTTACATATTTTTCCTTATAAAGTATGGAGTTGCTTTATTTTACTATTTTATGATTCAATTATGTGATAGGCATATAGCATAAATATTTTTATTTTCCATATATTTATTGCATTTTAATATGATAAATGATAAATGTTTTAAACTTATCCAAGCAAATATTTGGAACCCAAACATGAAAATATTCTAGGTCTTGTGGATTTTTTTTGAGAAAGCATAGAACCATATAGATAATTATTTGATTATTAAAATTACCATTGGCCACATTTATAAGGTTATATCTATTCAATTAAACTTTTTGTAAGCTTTTTATAGCACATATCACTCACTTATGATGGGATATTTTAATAAGGGATATTTGTGTTGTCACATATTTCGAATAGACTATTTTTAAATGTTAAAAGATACTTTTAGAAGCTCTTTCAGGTCATGTTTTTAGGCTATTTGAATAAGGGTTAATTGTTTTGTTTTTTTTAATATTTTTAAATTAGTTCTTTTGTGTAATTTCTTCAATTTTTTTAGTTCATAAGTGCTTTAATATCACTTATATAATTAGATTTATTCTATAATTTATGTTCCAAGTGGTTACAGTTTTATTTTGAAAGTAGTGCATATATTAGATAGAAAATGTTAGGGGTATTAAAGAAAAAAAATAGATACCTATCTAAGTCCTTATTTATGGACCATAGATTAGTAATGCATTAATAAAGTCATTAATCCAAGATAACCAAGATTGAACTGTAATTGATTGGGTTGAGTCGGGTCATTTGGCCACACATTATGTAACCCAACCCCCTACAGATCAAGTTATGTCAGGTTGTATGCTCATGAAACATTTGATCTGACCTAACCCAATATCTTTTGAATTGGATAGGTATAAAACTACCATCAACCCAATCCAAAACATCCCACTTACCCCAAAATCATTAAATTTTTTATCCAATATAATTTTATCTTTCATATAAATTTAAATTTAAAAAATATATATTCTATAAAAAGAATTTTTACTTGATTTTGTTTATTTATTTCATAATATAATTTAGAAAAAGATATAAATATTAGTTGATAAAATTATATTAAAATTATAATTTATATGAGTAAAATTATGTAAAAATAATAATTTTAATATTTTTTCATTAAAATTAATTACTAAGGTTAAAAATTTACTACTAAAGTAAAATTTAATTTAGGAAAAGTATAGAAAGTTAAAAATATAAAGACCTAAAAAACTCAAAGTGATATAGAGAAGGATTTTATAAGGTGAGTTTCAATTTAAAATCCTTTACTCTTCTATTTTTCTATTATATCCTTTTACACTAAAATGTAACACTTACATTACATAAACTTTTAGGCTTTCTCCCAAAACTACAATCCCTTCACTTATAAAAGGATAACATCTTTACCACTTCAAAACTCGCTTTTATTTTTAATTTCAACTTGAAAATATGCCAATTTTTTCCTGCTAAAACCCTATATAATCTTGAAAATATTCTTGTCAACATTATTTATCATAAGGTCTTCACATCCAAGTATACTTCCAAGGAAAATTCAAAACTGAGATGTGAGTGGTATCAACTACATATCCTTTTCATATTAATAATATTAATTCAATTTTTTATAAATTATATAATATATTGATATTATTATAATATAAATACTAAAATTTTACTATATTACGTGTATTTTCATTATTTTTTATATACCCCATCCATTAAGAAAAACTAAACCATCGTTTGTGTGTTGTGTTGAATTCCACCTCCCTAACCTAACATGTTTCATTTTACTTCATTGCCTTATCAGGATGGACCTTAAAATGATATTAAAAATAAATATTTTTTTATTAGACCATTATGTTTTGGTTATAAAAATATTAATAAACTATTAATTATATGATCAATAAAGGATCATTGTTAATTTAATCATTTTAAATAATCATACTAAGAGGTTAATATTTTAATAAAATCAACCAAAGGATTCATATCCACTAACTATTTTTATAATTAATATAACTTATGATATATTAAACTAATTAGAAATAAATAATCTCATTATTATTTTGGTATAATGATGATACAACAAAACCACGTCATAATCATTCACTAAATTAGGGTATGCTCATGTTTTGGTCAGTTTGACCACCTAATTAAAAGAAACTTTAAATTTATATCATAAATAAATATGGGAGCATAAATTATTATATAATATTAAATAAATTTTTAAATAGTTTTTTTTCTGTATATGTTATATAAATATTTAACTCATTAATTAAGAGAATATACACCGATCGTCAAGAATCACCAAAACATGACCATCACTAATTGTATCTTCATGGTTTATAACCAAGACTACCATGAAATGAGTAATACCCATTATAACTATCATATAAAATTTTCTCCATTACCATTAATTATTTTTGAGATATGATCATTGTAACAAGAAAGAATAACAACACTATTTTTTTGAAATAAGTTCAACCGATAAATGTTACACACATCAATTGTTGAAAATAGGTAAAAACTATCTAATATATACATTTATACATATATATAATTATTATAAATGGGAATTATAAGTGGTTTTTTATGAATTAAGTTATTGGGTATGTATTTAACAAACATAGTTTAATTATTCAGGACTTTTAGGTGCAAGTGAATAATGGATCAGGACAAGGTAAGGATTTTCATATAAAATTACCCTATTTAAGGCATGTTTGGTATTATGCACCTAATTTTGTTTATGTGATGTATATACTACATATTTTATATAATCTATCATGTATTATATTTTAATCATGGTATTTTATGTTCAATTAAAACCCATCTATTTCAAGGGGTTTTAATTCGAAAGTTTCAAAAGTTGTAAGGGTTGGATCTAAAATTCTTCTCTTTGAGATATGTTTGGTAACATGAACCTAATTTTATTTTTGTTGTGTATATAATAAATATTTTATATATTATATCATGAATTATATTTTAATATTATTATTTTATGTTCAATTATAATCCATATCTTTGAAGTGGTTTTAATTGAAGTGTTACTCAAGCCATAAGGGTATTCTTGGTCTCAATTATGCTTCTTTAAGACATGTACCATGTTATGAACTGTGTTAAATTTGTATGATGTTCTATTTATTTAATATTCCATGAATTTTATATAATTTATATTCTTGTATTTCATTTGGTTTATTATCCAAAAAGTTTTTTCCTTATTTAAGAGGCTATTGATTTAGTTGTTTCCCTTACAATAAGGATTTTTGGTATCTCAATTTTCTTTCATTGAGTTATGATTTGACTTTTAAATTATTTAATATAAGTTTTTTAAATTATATAGTTTTATTTTATTATGTGGTTTTTTATCATTGTTTTCTCAGGATATACATTTCTACCACATAAACCCTTTGAAAAATATTTCTCACTTCTTAGGATTTGTTATCATAAAACCATCAACATTATTTATTATAATTTATTATGATCATGTAATTTGAGTATTTAATTAACCGTATACTCATTTTTATATATGTTATGAGCATCATATTTTACGTAATTCATATTTTATGATTTTCATGTAGAGGGAATGATATTCTATTAACATAGGGAAAAGTGATGGCATATTGTAAATTGGTATTCCAATATAGATGATTATTTTAAAGTTGAATTTTTAATTATTGATCATATAACTTCTTAATCAAGACATGTTATGATCATGTTATGACATTATTGACAAGGTATTGTTTTCATTCTTGACAATTATTGACAGCTAACATAGTTTGATCATGTATTGATATTATGTATTCTTCATTTTAGAGATAACAATACTTTTATTTAGGAAAAGAATCTATAGATAATGGTATAAAATGTATCATTGAATATTATAGTTAATGAATTATACTTAATTAGGTGATGGGTGGGGCCTAAAATTATATTGATCTGTGATGCATTACTAGGTATCTTGAGACAAAATATGTTTGGTTATTTTTTGTACTCCTTCCTAATTTAGCAAGATGTATTTATCATTTTCTTAACAAAAAGTGTTTTGGGAAAAATCTTTGACATGGGGTTTTTGAGGATTGATATAATGTATTTCATTTATCTTAGATTAGTATTATCAATATCTATTTTTTAATTTATTTTCATAGTGATTTCATGTTTATAGATTCAAGTTGAATATGGATTAATGTTTTCTTCTTCTTTTTTTCCATAATATTTATTCCATGGTTATATGATGATTTATTAATTTATATGTTTCCTTTTATATTAATTTAAGATCACACATTCTTATGTTTCCATTTTCCAAGGTTATAGAGGAATCCTAACATGATTATAAGGATAAAATGTGTACTGAATTTGGGGGAGACGTCTAAGACTTTTCATGAAATTTTTAGTATCATATATAATGTAAAATTTTTCCATTTGATTAATATAACATGATTTTTATGTTTTTTCCTAATTCTCTAAAGCTCTAAACCTAAAAACATTTCTAATATCTAAGATATTTAATAATCATTATTGATTTTGTAACTATGGATGGTCATTTCTAGTATTTTACAACTAGTATCAAAGGAATTGTGTAATTTGTTTTTCTATCATCACCAGATGTAACACCCCAATATTGTTTTGATGTATTTCTCTTCAAATAAATTTTGTTTTTTAGATAGATTGTGATACACACAAACCTGAGTATAAATTAACTATAATGTAGTATACAATTATACCACTGGCATTAAATTTGTTGAATGAATGTAAATAAATATATTTTTGAAAATTATGTATAAAGGTTTTATATAAAGAAAATATATTGATAATAAAGTATTAAATTTTTCGTAAATTCATTATGTACTTTAGAAAATCATTTTCCTCAAAATTGCTTTTATTTATTTTTGGTGAGAAAATAATATAATTAATTTATGAAATTTTTTGAAAATTTATCTGAAAAAATTAAATTATGTTTTGAAATTATCACTTCAACAATATCTTAGAGCGTTTTTTAAAATTTTATGAATAAATTAACTTTTTTGATGAATTGTAAAAAACATAGATTTTTTATTAAGAATTCAATATAACTTAGAGAATTTAAATGTTTCTATTTTTTAAAATGGTTTATAAGTAAAATTAGTACAATTTTATTATGAATAATCTAATTTATGTCATTTGGATGAATTTTATGTTGAATTTTTATATAAATATATTTTATACTTACAATTTTTTTAGAAAACCAATTTTCGTTGCATTTTATGAGTTTAATTTTAAATTAAATTATTCTACTTCTATGAATTGAATTTGATAAAATGGATTCCATATTTTTAATCATAATAATCAATACCATGTAATAATCCAATTTTAATTTTCTTTTTAATGAATGGTAAAAACATTATTTTTTTTTACCACGGTTAAGTTTAAAATGGGTTTACCAGGGGGTTAAACTAAGATATTAGGATATATTTTCCAATTAAACACATATATATACTATTTTGTAGCAATATTTTAACCTTATCCTATTTCAAATAGTAATATCTGGCTATTTGGAATCATGTTTTAGGGGTATTCCTTTTTTATATTTTAATTATTTTGGAAATTCCAAGTGTGTCCTCAACCCCACTTATAAAAAGACACATCTCATTTATATTATTTACTCCACTTTGAAGTATATAGTTGGACCAAACCTTCACCAATTATATTTTTAAATTCCCTAGACATTAATTATTGGTTTTGGTGTTATTAAAATATCATTCCAAGGGTCCTTAATACTGAATATGAAGAATGCCTACTGAAGAAGAGTTAGTTGTCTTACCCGACCCCCTTCAGTTTATTTATTTTTACTGCTCCTCCAAATCAATTGTATTTATCATAAAATAAGAAGAGAAGTATCCTAAATATACTAAAATTCTATTAAGATTATTAAACAACCAGTATCCACTATCTATTTCATAAAATCGGACATGAAAGTAATTATAACATCCCGCCAATGGAGTATCTAAAATGGTTTTCAATCCCATGGGTCACATAGCCTAAAGAACATCTCCCCATATTTCAAAGGCTATCAACTATAGTCGAGGGTCCAAGGTGATACGGTGGGGAGAATATACCCTCTTATTCACTGAGTAGCACAATGATATCAATAAATAAGTAGAAATAGCCTAAGCGTAATATAACTAACAACACATCAGAAACAAGTGAGTTAAAAAAATAGAAAATAAACATCTAAGTGGTAGAAAAAACAATCAATATCCATTGGATGATTCATTTATTAAATTATGTCATGTCATGTTGATATAAAAAAATGGGGATACATGAGATACATGATATAATACAAAAACAAAATGGTATAAAAAATGTTCCAAAGACATAAAAACATCTCCACTCACATCATGATCCGAAGCTCGGTAATCTTCTCCCATTCCCCCATACTGTAAGTAAAACGTACCAGGAATCCATGGTATGGATATTTCCCTTATCAATACCTACAAGAAGAAGGTCTTCTTGGGTAGAAATAGTGACCTAGATAGGGTGTGAGATAATTCTTAGTAGGACAACACTAATGGTATTTAGAAATAATCCATTCAGTTTGTATAGTACAGTGTCATGCTAGTATAATAAATAACAAACAATTCTGTAAAAAAATTTGAGTCAACTCAGGTTCCCATAGGACACCTAGCAGACTCCACATGCTTTATCATAGTTCAAGATAAGTCTTATCATGGTCTAATTCATATAAGTATTCATATATAATATATATACATGTATATAGACTATATATATAAGGACATATATATGTATATAAATGGATACATGGTGCTATATGGAATCAAGGCATAACTCAGGCATCCATGCATATTCTAATGAGCCATATATTCCATCAAGGGTACTATCCCAAAATATACTACAAATGTGAGATGTCTTGCTGATCACACGATATAGTGGGGTGAGTCTTGATTCCCAACACTAGATACAAGGGAACATGAAACTCCACTCCCATCATCTAGGTAAAAGTAAATCATGTAAGATGCCATGCCTATCACCCAACATAAGGGAGAGTAAAATTTCATGATCCAAAAGTCCCATAACCATTGCCCGCTGACCAATATCCATGTTCAAATCAATATAATCATGAGGCATTACCCCGTAATAATTTATATTATTTTATTCCCATCCAACCATGGTTAATAAAAATTATGCAAATTCATTATCAAATTATGACACATGACATGGTCATTACACCCTCTTCTATTTTATTAAATTAAACAATTTAATTTATACAGTATGGGAATTCCTATTTTGTGGTCAATCCAAAACACTTAGGATTTTTTTCAATTAAAAATTTATAATAAATTTAGAATTTAATTTAACACACCCAATGGGGTGGTAACCAAATATGTTGGCATCCTATAACAAATTAACATGGTTCTGCGATATTATCTCGACATGGTTCAAATAATTTAGAAAAGTAATTTTAATTTTAAGGAATTCCACAGAAATGTTGGGCATTCAAAAAAATGAAAAGATACTATAAAACCCCAAAATATTTAAGTAGTATTAGTAGAACACCTACCTCAGGACCTTGGATGGATCCTTATTCAATATCGATTTTAGGATTAAATTATAAGGAAATATATTAGAACAATAGGAAAATTAACTAAAAATAGGGTATATGAGATCGCACCAAAATAACACATAATATGTAAAGAGAAACTAAGAAAGGACGGAATAAAATTATATCTCTTATTGTTATCTACCCAAAACATTATATATTAAATGAAAAAGAGTACATATATAGGATTATCATATCCATAATAGGGAGGATAAAAGAGCTCTATGGCATGCCATCCACTAGAAACAAGGGAGGGGAGAAAAGCATGTACTTAAGGTAATGTGGGTAAAATTGGTAAATTTTCTCCATTTTTAAAAGGAACATGGTTTGGACGCACTATTGGCTATACTTTATGCCAACTGTGTGCATGAATCTACCCCAGGGAACAACCCACATGAGTTAGGCTCATAGTTTGACTAGGTGTGTGAAACCTATGAAATTTTTTTCTATCACTTATCTAAGACAATTCTCAATACCATGTGGTCTGAGTCACATGGTTTAGTCTAACTGTGAAACCCTATGAAGTAATCTAAAACACCCCACATTATATGGAAAATCTATATGTGATTAGGGGAACAGTTTGGAAAAACCATGCGCCCGGCACGGTTCCTCCAAAACATAGACCTCCAATCTCTAAAGTGGCCCCAAATTCTCTTGTGACCTTCTTTAGTCCATAAAAAACATTACACAGGGTAAAAAAAGAAATTTTAATTATAAAATAAATGATCAATTCTATTGAAAAATTCCAGGTCATGAAAACTTCCCCTTCTTAAAGCAACTTGTCCCCTAGTTCACTATCTATGGGTAGTAGGGGGTCATAGGGAAAAATATCTATCCACTGAACACATAAGTCATGTTTCTACTCCCTGGTCTTATTTTATACTCTATCCTGCTAATATAGAACCCGTAATAATGGAAATGAACTATCTCAGGGTGTTTTCATTCTCCAATCCATTGATATGCACTGGTTAATCTTTGAAATAATAACCCCACACCTAAATCTCCACCAACAAAAAAAATGTGAAAATTATAGATAATACTAGATAATCTAAGAAACATTAAAAATATTATTGATAGACCAATACCTCTAAGGAAGTGCTATCTAGTAAGCCACTAATCCGATTCTCTCTACAACCTCAATGGTTCTGAACAATCGAGGTGTAAGCTTACCATATATATGAATATGTCGTTTTCCTAGACTGGGTGATAAATGCAAGAAAACCTGATCTCTGAACTCAAACTCAATAGGTCATTAGTGGTAGTTTTCATATTATTACAGCCTAGACTGAGCTATCAAGATGCTCTTTCAGATTATTTGAACTAGCTCTGATGTCTTACAGACTAGATTCTTGCCATGTAAATCTACCTCCCCTAACTCTAATGATCATAGAGGTGATCGACCTGACCTACCATATAATAACTCTTAAGGATATATATAGATTAAATCCATAAATCAGTTATTATTGGTGAACTCAACTAAGGGTATGCAATTTTATCAAGAACCCCCAAAGTTAAGGACACATGTGAAGATCACGTTCACTAACACTCGAATCATGGGCTCTGTTAGTTTTTCTATCTAAGGGTGATAGTTAATTCTCAGAAGTACCTGTTTAACCCTAACCTTTTGTAATCCTTGACAGAACTGTGATTTAAAATGGGCATCCCTATCAGTCATGATAGAACATGGATCTCTATGAAGGTATATATACGACCACCCTAATGTATAACCTCACTGTATTATATAATGAGATGTTCTCTCAAACTTTTAATAAGTGGATTAAATTCATCAACTGATCAACAACTAGCTAAAATATATCATTTCCTTAAGGAAATCATGGAAAACATATCATAAAGTCCATGGTGACATCATCCCACTTCCACTCAAGAATGGATAACAACTGTAAAATCCTTGTTGGTTGCTGGTGATCTACCTTTACCTACTAATAGGTGGAATACTACATAACAAATTTTCCTCTCTCCCATTTCATATCGGGCCACTTATATTGGTGAAATAAGTCTCGATTCATATTAATAACACTGATATGCACTTCCCAAGTTGAGGCATGATACTGCCACACCACCTCATCTCATTTGTTTGATGGAACATAGACATTATCATGTATGTGTATGGTATCGTCCTCATAAATAGTATATCCTGGTGATGAATCCTCAAATAAGATATATTCCTTCAAGACTAGGACCTCAGGATAAAAATCTACCTCATATTTACCCACTAAAAAAGGGTAGAGGTCATTGATAAATTTGTGAGGACCATCTAACCATGATACTCTTGAACCTAAACATACATCTTTGAAAACAAGGACTTATGCTACCACTCTCCACTAGCCTCCTGAATTTCTAATTTCTGAGTCTACCAACTTAGCCCATAGTCTACTACAATGCCTTTTCTTGGTGTACAAGTAATCTCAAAATCAAATGACTACAAATATTTAACCCATATGCACTACCTTATATTGAGATCATGCTACGTAAAGATATACATGAGGTTTTTTTGGTCCACGTACAACAAAAAATGTTACCCAAGAAAATAATTTTTCCAAAAAATCTAATCGTGCAAAGCTACTTCTAAATCGAGGTCATGCATCAGGTAATTATGCATATGAGTCCTCAGATGTCGAGACCCACACACTATGACTCACTCATCATGCAACATAACTGCTTCTAGAATGATAAATGAGGCATACCAATAAACTCTTTAGCTTCTAACTGACTTTGAAATAATCTGGATCAATGATGTATTCAACCAATATTTTAGCTACTTAATGGCTCTTTTACAATATTTGAACATTCAAATTTCATACCCTTGTTAGTCGTGACCATAATATTCACTTTTTGGCATGGAATTTCCTTGATGATGCATGTGTAATACCTAAATAAACCAAAGAAACTTCTTACATCAAAGATGTTCTTCTTATTTTCCTAGGAAACTAAAACTCTCACCTTTTTAGGTTTACTTATAATCCTACCTCTTAGATATTGTGAGCTAGGAATTGAACCCTGTTAATCCAAAAGTGGATTTTAGTGAGATTTACATGAATCTGCTGTACTCTAAGATTATTCATCACAATATCTAGATGTTGTTCGTGATCAAGTCAAGAAAGATAATGTGCCACAATTTTTTTCACAAATACTACCACAAAATAGTCTTGTTATGGGTGAAAAAACGATTCACTAGAGCAATGAAAACTGGAAGGGCATAACTAAGATCGAACACCATAACTAGAAAATATTAAATATCATACATGATTCAAAAGATGTGAGAGATATTTATAATGTCTTGACATTCACATATTGTTAGCCTAACCTCAAATAAATATTTGAAAATAGCCTTCCTCCTTGTATCTGATCAAATAGGTCTTTTATTTGAGGTAGTGGATACCGATTATTTATTGTGATTTTGTTTAGGAATCTATAATCCATGAATATCCTGAGAGTACCATCCACCTTCTTGGAAAAAAAGAATGGTGAAACCCATAGAGAGGTACCGGGTTTGATAAATCCTTTATCTTCAAGATCCTCCAACTTCTTCATGAGCTCCAGAATCTCCATAGGTGCCATCCAATTAGGGGGACTAGATACAAGTTCCACTCCAAGATGTAACTCAATGGTGAATTATAGCTTTCTAACTAGTGGTATACCAGAAAATAAATCAGGGAAAACATTATGTAAATGATCCACTACAGGATGGAAACCAACAGGTTATATCCCCTAATCAACCAAGAAGAGATTAGTGATATGGGCTGTCAATCTTCCTTGCCCATGATGCTGAGGTCTAGATCAAGATTCATGAAGCCCATTCTCCCTTATGAATATATCTATCAACCAATAGTTATTTAAACATCACCCTTAGAGGACTAAAATAGATATGAGATTGATAGGAAACTACAAAATCGATCAAGATAATTAAATAAAACCCTATCATATCAAGGGTGAAAATATTCCACATGAATAGATAACTGCCTATCTCATGGAGAAATTATTTATATTGGAAAAAATATCTAATCGTATACCCAAGGAGGTGTGGAGTGTCATCACACCACACAAGTACTCTATCTCAAGGCCCAAACTCTCCATAATTTCAATATATATAATAGAGTGTGATGAAACTATGTAAAATAAAGTATAAACTAGACTAGAGGCTCTTAATACCTTCAATAGTAGAAGATCTGGTGCTCTCCTCCTATTGAACTAGTTACATTGTAAGTAAGTATACCATACCATGGATTTGAGATATAACTTGAATACCCTGAGTAGGATCAATCTACTGGTGATGTGAATTATGTGTCTGATTCCCTTTGCCTCGACCACCACCTTAGCATGAGTAGATGGTGGTATTTGAGCAGAATGTCAAGCGAGGTTCTTTAAGACCCACTATAGAATGTGTAGTCAATGTATATCCTCTCTCACTAGTTGCTATAAAAAAGTCTTACTAAAGCTCTAGATGTGGCTCATTATTCCGCAACACCTGCATTCTACTGGGTCTCACATGCACTGGGGTTTTTTATGTCCTGGTTTCCCACACTGATAACATATAAGAAAACTGTCATCATGATATCTCTGAATACCACTACCCCTATGATAAACCTAAAAGTGATGATTCCTTCCACTAAAAGAATCACTTCAAGGCATGTGTGCTGAACCACCCAAGCTCACATCATTATCTTCTTTCAGATTCTGCTCAGTAATGAGGGCTTGGTTAACTATATTAGAAATAGTTGTCAACTAGATGAAATTAAACTATGATCAGATGGTGTATACTTGACCATACTCAAATATCTTAGTAATCTTAAACTCAACAACCACTAGAGATAGTTTCAATTACTGATACTTGGTAAAGCAGGTGGAATACTCCATTATAGAAATAGATCCCTACTTTATGTCTATAAAATCTCTAGACCAGTTATCTCTCAATGTTTTTGAAAAAAAGTACCAATATAAAACCTTTTCGAAGGCCCTCCAGTCTATATCTCTATGTTGTTATACTTGGTTAATGAAATCCCACCATAGCTTAGCATAACCACATAACATATAACCGATGATTTTGTGCCTCTTCTTCAGATGAATTTCTAGATTCTTGAATATTGATAACATGACCTTCATCCATGACTTTATATCCCAAGACCCAACATCCCCTGAGAAGGTGAGAGGATACTATTTCTATAGTTCCCATGTCAAATATGAAATTATTGGGCTTTTTGAGAAAATATTTTCATAGACTGTATAATATGAAGTAAACCCTTGTGAAAATAGGAATCATTTACCAAGTTAGGGATAATAGGTGGTTCCTCTTGTGGAAGTACTTGATGAAATTATCACGGCTCAGGTCCCAACACCTTTGGAGCATGGTCGTCACCACCCTACTGAAATATGATTTGAGGCTATTATGGTGGAATTATTATACAATTCCAAATTAATTCCTTATAAAACAATTTAAAAGAAATATGATCATGGTTATATAATGGTATAGGTAAATAAACATCCTTTAAAAAGGATACACCTCTCTTCCTGCTCCAAAATCAAGTCCAAGGTGATAAAGAAAGACCATAAAAATCCATAAGTATCATAATAGACAATCTGAACTACCCACTACTAAGGGCAACTTTGATTCTAGGTCTCATTTCACACGTCTTAGGTCCATGTATTTGTACTTTTAATTATATGTTATAGGATAAAACACCCTTAAATTTTCAATTTGAATCACCATTTAACTATATCTTTTTTATTTAAAAAGGTTTAATTTCATTTAGTAAGTACTATTTTATATAGATACATATCATAGACTATTAAAATGTATCACTATTAAAAATTTATAAAATTCTTACTCTCATAAATTTCAATTGGAATATCATGTATATGTGACCTGGCCTTTACATCTGGTATTAGGATGTATCGTGTCATCTAAATAGTTTGATTGGAAAAATTACCTTTCTAAATTTCTAGAAGTACATTCCTCATAAATTGTAATCTAATTTAAGAAATCCACCAAACAAATGCTTCAGCCCATAACACCAACAGTTTATAGATAAAACAGGGATAAAAGGTCAATTAAGGTTCTATAATCAATATATGTGGGAAAATTCCATTTCAATTTGTGTAGAAAATTTGATTTATCTAATTATTTTAACCCTAAAATAATCATTAGCACATTCCCAAATATATAATCTAGGCACAAACTATATGTAATAGGAAATACATGCATTAAGTAAATGTGTCATTAAAAAATGCATGGCATATAATTTCTTAATTTCCTATAATGATTCATGAATAACTAACTCATTTCCTTAAATGGAAAAGAAAAAAAGAAAATTTATAATAATTATAATGTAAATAATAGTAACATCACAAAACATGTGCATCACCCAAGAGAGAATTAAATTAAACCGTTTTAGGGACAAATAAAAACAACAATATCCTATCCCAGGTAATTTGGTTTTTCATTATGTGTAGATTAGCTACCCCTAGTAATATGACCATTACCATACTATGACATGTTTCTAGTATCTTTTCTAATGCCCAAAGAGTAATATAAATGAAAAAATATTCTACAATACCACATTGTAAATTCCTAACCAGTGAGCCACTAAAACAGTGCCTAATCCGGTGGGTCACATTTCCTCAAGCCCACCTCCCTATACTATAGAGGATATCTAATTGTAGTAATCATCCAAGTTTGTATGGTGGGGAGACTATAACCTATTTTTGTTAGTTAATTGTAGTGTTAAAAATAAATAATCATAAATAACAGAATCATCATATAACAAACATCAAAACAAAAACAAGTGAAATAACCAATAGTAGAAAATTAAAATCCAAACTACAGTAATAATAACAAAAATCCATAGGCTGATTAATATAAAATATTATGTCATTTCATTATGATATACTAAAATGGGGATACATGGGATACAAGATGACATTCATATATAACATTCTATAAAAAAAAGGAAAATAAAAAATAAAAAATGACCTCTCAACTAGAATTGTTAGCATATTCTTATAATTTTACTTCGATGATCCCAAGTATTAAGTAAAAAATTCCAAGAATACATGATTGTGTGATTACCCTTATCTATACTTATAATTTTAAGGTATGACTGAGTGAGAACGACATCCCAGATATGGTGTGATATAATATTAGTAGGCCACCACCAAAGGTGCATAGAATAATCCAGTTAGTATGTATAGCGTAATAATGTCCAAATATAATGGATAATAAATAGTTCTAGAGAATAAATACTAGTCAACTCAGGTTCCACTAGGAAGCCTGACATACACTACCTACTTCAAAAAATTCCATCATAAGTCTGATCACGGACTACTATATATAATTAATCATATATATTCTGAATATATATATAAACTATATATGTAAGGATATATATAGGAATATACGTGGATACTAGGTTCTAGTTAGACCTGAGGTGTAACTCAAGAGTCCATGCATAGTCTAATGAGCCATAGGCTCCAAAAGGGTTACTAACCATGAATATCATGGGAACTCAAGATGCGATGCTCGTTAGTAGAGATAGTGGGTTGCATCATTATTCCCAACACCTGATGAAAGGGATCATGAAACATAATTCCTGTTATATAAGTAAAAGTAAACAGCGTGGGACCCCATTCCCATCACCAAACATAAGGGAGTGTGAAACTTCAATCTCATCAAGTACCTTATCCTTAATCCACCAACCAATATCCATGGTATAATAAATATAATAATGAGGCATTACCCCTCATGTATTTATATTAATTTATTCCAATTGAACCATGGATAACAAAAATTATGAAAATTCAATATCAAATTATAACATGTGATGTGGCCTTTCCAGTGGATTTAATTTAATTAAATTAAACCATGTAATTTATGAATCAAGTAAAATATAATTTAAGGTCAAGACAATGCACTTAAAATATGGTTGGTAAATTAAACATTTATAATAAATAGACAATTTAATTTTACACACTAAAAGGCTTGGTAAATAAAATGGCGGGCATTCTCTAATAAATTAACATGGGTCTACAGGGGTATCTCGACATGTCTTAAACAATTTAAAGAGGTTATTTTCATTTTAAGGCATGCATGGAAATATATAACATGTGTAACTATGAATTTGTTTTTATAAAACCCCTAAAACTTTCGGGAAAATTACTAGACCACCTACTTTAGGCTCATGGATGACTCCTAGTTTGATATCAGCTTTAGGTTTTAATTAGAACATATGAAATTTGAATAATAGAAAAATAAATTAGAAAGAAGGCATATGATCTCACTCGAAAATAGAAAAAAACTGAAGGAGAACTTAAGGATAAAAGTAACAGGATTAAATATCTTACCATTATCTATCCAATGCATCTAACGATGATGGAAATGATGTCTAGACATAGGAGTTATCAAAATCCATAATAAGAAGGTGAGGATAACTCCCAAGTGTGTGGTCCACTGGAATCTAGAGGGGGAGAAAAAGAAAAAGTGATCCTTAAGGGAAATAGGGTATTTTTTTTTAAATTTCCTAATTTTTTAATATGATCATGGTTTTTATGCATTGTTGGCCAAATCGTGTGTGGAGACCCGAATCTTGACGTACATTGATATTAAATTACTTTTGCAGAATATATAATATATAACAAAAATAGACACACAAGGACCATAATAGTTTAGTGTCTTTGGAAACATGGAACATAATCTTCTAATTGTGGTGAAAGATCTTCAACATCTCCCATAAAGATCTTCCACTTTTTGTTTCCTTTCCTAAAACCTTTCTTTTAATCCCGGGGGAAAATAAAACATAAAAAGGGTGAGATAAAATTCTCAGTAAAGGTAAGCATGGATAAAATAAAACATACCATATACATTTGAACTTAAAAACATGAACATAATGTTTGAACATCAAAATATTGAGCAACGACTTAAAACATGGAAGTACATAAGACATAGATCATAATGGAACAAAAATCATGATAACATAGCATGGGAATAAAACATGTAATTGTGGCATCCATTAAGCACATGTAATGATTTCCATAGTAGCCAAGACATTGCTTCCAAGACCATCTTAGTGGACAAATTCCCTTTCTAAATCGAGTTTACTCCTCATTACAGTCCTGTAATACTGAACCAGATTAACATACCGTTCTAGCCATGTCTATCTCATGAGATATAAATCTTTACCCAATGAATTAGAGGGAGATATAGGTCCCACCCGTCTCATAATGAAATCATTCTTACTTGTGCCACAAAATAAACATATAACATTCATCATAACCCAAAGAATAAAATGGGTTTGATAAACATCATCCCTTCATTTCATAATACATATAAAACAAATGGACATTTCATCCTAAGAAAACTGAAACCATGTAAATCATAGGGACATGATACTCGAAACATACACATGTGAAATAATGTCTTCTTAGATGAAAATGGTTTTGATAAAACACTTGAAATTAATTATTGAGGAAAATATCCTTTTTTTTCTTCAAAACCATTTTCTTTTCACAAAATGTCATGCAATTTTTAAAGAAAAGGGTTTTGTTGAAAAATTCAGGAAATATTTTGGAGGAAGCTTCATGAAAATAAGGATTTATAAAACCATAAAAATCCTTTCATTCCGTACACGTTAAAAAGAACATTCTTCTCGTACTTTTGTTGGAAAATTCAAAAAGTACCTTGTAGGGTAAATAAAAGAAAGATTCCTTCCAAACTATGGGGTAAAAGTCAAAATGGGTCAAAAGGATTTTAAACATACATGAATAAAACTTTATAAAACATGGACATGGATGATAGAAATAACCCCAGAAAATACTTATGAATAAGCAATCTCAGATAAAAATGAGATTTGCACAATTATCCCTTACCTTAGGTCCGATATGCTTCGTACGTATCCGAACCTCCTCTTCTTTGAAGCGCCTCTTTGAGACCTCCTCTTAGGGCACTACAATTGGTCTTTTAAGAATACCAGGACCTATAGGATGTTTCTGGGGAAGTGGAGAAGATAAATTGGTAGGGGTTAGCCAAGCTTGAAGGCTCAAAGTGGTGTGAGGAAGAGAGGGAGGAGGTGCCCTTTTATAAGGGAGGAGAGGGGCACCTTTGGAATAACTTTAAATATTATTTTATTATAAAGTCATTTTCGGTTTCTAATAGCTCCAAATTGATTTATTTCGAAGCTAAGGTGGGGATGGGTCGAAATACTCTCATCCAATATAATTTATACAAGTTTAGGTCATTATATTAACCTCAACTTTTAGTTTTAACTCTTAGTTAATTAGATTGACATTTACCATGTCACTTGGTATTTTTATATTATATAGTTAATAAAATTACCATATACATCCAAAAGACCCCCAAGTGGTCCATTAATGATACACATATCATGATATAAGTATCTTGGCTGAACCTTAGATTTTTAGGAATATAATAACAATTAATAATATAATATTTTTTTAAAAACTATTTTATGTCAATTTTGACACTATTTGGTAATTTATTTTTGTGAAAATCATAACAGAATTATTAGTTTGAAAATAGTTAATTAAATCAATTATAACATGTCATATTAACATAAAAAATTATTATAATTCATAACAAGTCTCAAATTACATTTATTTGTGTATTTATAACATCAATTAGGTCAATATTTCATTAATAAGATAATTACTGCATCATCATTGTGTTATAAATAAATTAAATTATTTTAAGTCTAAAAATTACAAATAAAATACCATTATGTAATAAATCTTTTTATATTTCTAATGAATATTTATAGTCGAATTTATATTATGTATAACCCTATATTAAAAATGATTTAGTTATTAAACTTTGATTTTAACTATTTTAACCCTTCTTTAAATAAATTAATAATAAATGTCCTAATCTAATCCAAGTGGACCTAAATGGTCATATCTTCTTCCTAAGGTTGTTTTTAGTCGAATTAAACTTATACAATAGAATTAGGACATGTGTTAGGGTAATAATAATATCATTTTTACCCTTAATTACCCTATTTACTTTTAACTGTGGTAAAAAAAGAGTAAAAAGTTACTATTCACCAAAAATTATTTTCATCTCATTGAACCACATTTTAGTCCTTGATATTAACCGTGCCTCTTGGATTTTCGAAATTCCACTCACAGAAGCGGTGAAATTAAGTTTTATGAAAAATTCAGTTTTTAACTACCACTTATTGGTTTCACTATTCATCAAAAAAATGAAAGTTTCAGAAAAATACCAAAAATTAGGCCTAAGCTATATTTGATATTATGAATTCAAAAATTATATATATTTTACCAAATTAAAAAAATATCATTTGCATTAATTAATTTAAAAATTAATTCCCGTCGAAAAAAATAGCGTGTTCTTAAGAGATAATAACTATCAAAAGATTGACACTTGTTTATGTCTGGTTTAAATGTGAAATTACATCCAATGACCAAAATTGTATTAAATTATAAAATATATTATAAATATACTTTAAAACCACACAAATTAATAATTTATCTCTATTAATTATTTCAATTAAAAAAGTTGTTTTTAATTAAAATTTAGTAATTTTCACTATTCATCAGAATATGAAAGTTATCCGAAAAGTACCAAAATTTCACCCTAAGCTAATTTCGATATTACAAATCCAAAAATGAAGTCCATTTTGAAAGATAAAATTTATAAAATTTCAAAAAGTGGGTATTACTATTCATAACGGCTAGTTCATAATAATATTATAATAATATCTCGTTTAGTGAAACTCGGTATTGTGTACTACACACGCTATCGAGGAAGGCCGCGATTGCATGTAATGCAAAGAAAGTTAGGGATGCGTGTTGTGCAAGCTCATTTTGGTTTAGCATACAAAAAAATACATTAATAAAATTAAAAAAGAATATTTTTCATAAAATATCGGGGTGTTACATTCTACCCCCCTTAAAATGAATTTCGCCGACGAAATTCATCAGGGTTATAAATGGTTTACTACTCAAAAGTTTCTTTAAAAGAAACCCACATTGTAAAAAGGAATACCAAAACTTGGCTTTAAAAACTAAAGTATGAAATGTAACGGTTACCAAAATTAACTCATCACTGGGTTTCCACGTAGGAGAACATAGGTGAAAATATGGATATGGAAGTAAAATCTAACCATCAAGTTTTGATGGAGAGTTGCAGAGAACATGGCTAAGAAAAATACAACAATCATAAAGCCATAAATTTGTGAAGATCTAAGGTACCATCTGATTCATCATATATAAGAGCACTAAGACACCATTTTTGGTTTTCAAGATCATTTCCGTAAAGTTGATGAAATTGGAATTAGAAGAAATACTTTCGTGATTTTGGTATAGTCTCATCGTTGGTCGTTCTTTGGAAAATTTCCACTTCATCTCTTAAATAAATAAAGTTGAATTTGTCATTCGTGATGTGTTAGAAGATCATGTGATATAATGATGGGTCATTCCATCTGTCTCAAACAAAAGGTTAGAAAAGTTATAAAAAAATACATAAGTCCATCTATAGTGAGATTAATAATACATGGTTCCTAAAATGGACTTATACATCATATATCATACTGCTTAATATAATAAAACTAGTTTCTACTAAATAGAGACTTCCTGTAGGCCAGTGGTAGGCGATAAAGGCCAGTCGCACTTCGGTTGTGGGTTCGATTCCCACAGCCTTGTCCGACGCGATGGGCTGTCGCCCATCCTGCAGGTTGTCCTTTTTCTAAAACTACATTACTATAAAATCCCATCAAAAATATAAAAAAAACTTCTATCCTTAAACAATACTAACTTATGTCCAACATAATCCATTCCAATATTTAGGCTTTCCCAATATACTACTGTCCAATCTCATATTATAGTGAAAACGATTACCAAAGAGTTCATATAACAAGCATGTTAATACCATCATTGATCCCCATATATCATGAGATATGTCTTTTTGGTCACATTCCAAACATTCGAAGTGCTTAATCATGTATTCTCTTGAATAATTGATACCCATTGAATCTTAGTGAAAACATGAGTTCTGTCAAAAGTTAACTCTTTTCACATACCAAAACCTCAAACCATGATATAACTATTTCCTTATATATGTCATGAGCTCATGAATACTGTCAAACATTTCATTTTTTCCTTATCCCTTCATTATGTGCATATCATCTTTTTTCCAAAAATATATCAATCACTTTCCATGGTTACCAGTACCATAAAATTATTGAAAACCACAATATACCAATACATAAATATTCCAATATTCCACGATACTATATACAACATTATTTTTGAATCCCATTACATAAACACATAATCATTCCACCACATCGCTGTCATATTCAACATCGCCAATAGTGATCGCATGCGACTTTCATTTGTTCTTTTCCTTAAGTGGTTGCTCATGTCGATCATTACTAACCCTTGGATTAGGGAATTTATTAGCATAATTCCCCATTTCCTTGCACTTGAAGCATTGAAGTGTTGGTGGTGCGTTCTCTGCAGTCTTTTCTTTATTCACCTCATTAGAAACCCTTTTTCCATTACTTCGACACTTAGCTGCTTGATGACCTTATTTTCCACAATTAAAACATTTTATAGTCCCTTTAAGACAATCTCCACCATGCTTCTTTCTACACTTTGAGCATAAGGAAACATTCATCTTCATTTCACCATTATTCTGAGATTTCTCCTTTATCTCCATCTTTTGTTTCTTGTCAAAACTATGAGATGGATAAGTAACACCAACTTCCATTTCTACCTTGATAGCACAACGCACAATTTCTTCATAGCTACTGAAGTATCTTATAGCTAATTCCCTTCGAAGATTTGGTTTTAATCCACTGAAGAATCGATCAACTTTACTTTCAGGTTGGATGATAAAGCCATATGCATACCTTGAAAGCCTTGTAAAATTCGATTCGTATACACCAATAGATTCATCATCCTTTTGCTTTAGTTCAAGAAACTCCTTCTCCATCTTTGTTCGAATAATACGAGGGATGTACTTATTGAAAAATAAGTTCTTGAACTCATCCCATTCCATGGACTCAATTTCATCTCTTGGCCTCATATTCTTGATAAGATTCCACCATTGATCAGCTTCACCTTCCAAACGATATACTGAAAAGATTAATTTATCATGTTCAGAACATTGAAGAACTGAAAATTTCTTTTCAGTGGTACTGATCCATTATTCAGTAACAAGTTGATCAGAATACCCACTAAAAGAAGGTGGACGTTGCCTCATGAAGGGCTCAATAAAATATTGTTCCCTTCTCTTCTCATTTGGAAGTCCAGAATGATTCATATCTTGTGTAAGTATAGCAATAATATTTTGCACTCCATCTCCCATAACATTTTTTTATTCAGGAGGAAAATCATTGCATTGTCTATTGCATTGATCAACATGGTTCCTTTGGGTTCCATCCATCGTCTAAAACCCAAAAAGATTAGTGTGAGAGGCAAAAATCATGCTAGGGAAAACAACATAATAAAGGGGGAGTACCTTCAATATCTAACATCTTAGGTTTAATTCTAAGATCGTTACCATAATTCTAGGACTATAAGCTATACTTATACTTAACCTTGGGGACATCCCTAGACATACCTTAGAAATATCTCTAGGGATCTCACTAAAGTTCTCGCATCCTAGTTTCCAAAGGTTGACTAAACCATTCCTCTGTTACCAACTGTAGAGACCCGAAGCTTGACGTACATAGATATTACATTACTTATGCGGAATACATAATACATAACAAAAACAGACACACAGGACCGTAATAGTTTAGTGTCTTTGGAAAATTGGAACGTAATCTTCTAATCGTGGTGAAAGATCTTCAACATATCCCATAAAGATCTTCCACTTTTTATTTCCTTACCTAAAACCTTTCTTTTAATCCTGGGGGGAAATAAAACATAAAAAGGGTGAGCTCAAATGCTCAGTAAGGGTAAGAATGGATAAAATAAAACATACCATATACATTTGAACTTAAAAACATGAACATAATGTTTAAACATAAAAATATTGATCAACGACTTAAAACATGGAAGTACATAAGGCATAGATCATAATGGAACACAAATCATGATAACATAGCATGGGAATAAAACATGTAATTGTGGAATCCATTAAGCATATGTAATGATTTCCATAGTAGCCAAGGCATTTCTGCCAAGACCATCTTAGTGGACAAAGTCCCTTAATCGAGTTCACTCCTCGTTCCTGTCCTGTAATATTGAACCGGATTAACATACCGTTCCATCCATATCTATCTCATGAGATATAAGTCTTTACCCAATGCATTGGTGGGAGATATAGGTCCCACCCATCTCATAATGAAATCATTCTTACTTGTGCCGCAAAATAAACTTATAACATTCCTCATAACCCAAAGAATAAAATGGGTTTCATAAACATCATCCCATCATTTCATAATACATATAAAACAAATGGACATTTCATCATAAGAAAAGTGAAAACATGTAAATCATAGAGACATGATAATTGAAACATACACATGTGAAATAATTTCATCTTAGATGAAAATGGTTTTGATAAAACACTTGAAAATAATTCTTGAGGAAAATATCCTTTTTTTTCTTCAAAACCATTTCCTTTTCACAAAATGTCGTGCAATTTTAAAAGAAAAGGGTTTTGTTGAAAATAGTCATGAAATACTTTGGAGGAAGCTTCATGAAAATAAGACTTTATAAAACCGTAAAAATCCTTTCATGCATTATACGTTAAAAAAGCATTCTTCCCCTTGTTTTGTCAGAAAAGTCAAAAAGTACCTTGTAGGGTAAATAAAAGAAAGATTACTTCCATACCATGGGGTAAAAGTCAAAATGGGTAAAAAGTACTTTAAACATACATGAATACACATTTATAAAACATGGAAATGGATGATAGCAATAAAACCAGTAAATACTTACGAATAAGCAATCTCGGATAAAAATGAGATTTGCAAAATTATCCCTTACCTTAGGTCTGATATGCATCGTACGTATCCGAACCTCCTCTTCTTTGAAGCGCCTCTATGATACCTCCTCTTAGGGAACTAAAATTGGTCTTTGAAGAAGAAAAGAATCTCTAGGATGTTTCTAGGAAAGTGGAGAAGAGAACTTGGTAGGGGTTGGCCAAGCCTTAAGGCTCAAAGTAGTGTGAGGAATAGAGGGAGGAGGTGCCCTTTTATAAGGGAGGAGAGGGGGCACCTTTGGAATAACAAAAAATATTATTTTATTATAAAGTCATATTCGGTTTTTAATAGCTCAAAATTGATTTATTTAGAATCTAAGGTTGGGATGGGTCTAAATCCTCTCATCCAAGAGAATTTAGACAAGTTTAGGTCATTATATTAACCTTAACTTTTAGTTTTAACTCTTAGTTAATTAGATTGACATTTACCATGTCACTTGGTGTTTTTATATTATATAGTTAATAAACATACCATATACATACTAGAGACCCCAAAGTGGTCCATTAATGATACACCTATCATGATATAAGTATCTTGGATGAACCTTATATTTTTAGGAATATAATAACAATTAATAATATAATATTTGTTTTAAAAACTATTTTATGTCTATTTTGACACTATTTGGTAATTGACTTTTGTGAAAATCATAACAGAATGATTAGTTCGAACAGAGTTAATTAAATCAATACTAACATGTCATATTAACATATAAAATTATTTTAATTCATAAAAAGTCTCAAATTACATTTATTTGGGTATTTATAACATCAATTATGTCAATATTTCATTAATAAGATAATTACTACATCATCATTGTGTTATAAATAAATTAAATTATTTTAAGTATAAAAATTAAAAATAAAATACCCTTATGTAGGAAATCTTTTTATATTTCTAATGAATATTTATAGTAGAATTTATCTTATGTATAACCCTATATTAAAAATGATTTAATTATTAAAATTTGATTTTAACTATTTTAACCCTTCTTTAAATAAATTAATAATAAATGTCCTAATCTAATCCAAGGGGGCCTAAATGGTCATATTTTATTCCTAAGGTTGTTTTTTGATGAATTAAACTTATCCAATAGAATTAGGACATGTGTTAGGGAAATAATAATATAATTTTTACCCTTAATTATCTTATTTACTTTTAACCGTTGTAAAAAAAGTAAAAAGTTACTATTCACCAAAAATTATTTTCATCTCATTGAAACAAATTTTAGTCCTTGATATTAACAATTTCTCTCTGATTTTCGAAATTACACTCACAGAAGTGGTAAAATTAAGTTTTATGAAAAATTCAGTTTTTTAACTACCAATTAGTGGTTTCACAATTCATTAAAAAAATGAAAGTTTCCAGAAAAATGCCAAAAATTAGGCCTAAGATATATGTGATATTATGAATTAAAAAATGATGTCTATTTTACCAAATTCAAAACATATCAGTTGCATTAATTAATTTAAAAATTAATTCCCGTCGTCAAAACAAATTGCGTGTTCTTAAGAGATAATAACTATCAAAAGATTGACACCTGTTTATGTCTGGTTTAAATGTGAAATTACATCCAATGACCAACATTGAATTAAATTGTAAAAATATATTCTAAATATACTTTAAAACCACACACATTAATAATTTATCACTATTAATTATTTCAATTAAAAAAGTTGTTTTTAATTAAAATTTAGTAATATTCACTATTCATCAGAATATGAAAGTTATCCGAAAAGTACGAAAATTTCACCCTAAGCTAATTTCGATATTCAGAATCCAAAAATGAAGTCCATTTTGAAAGATAAAATTTCTAAAATTTCAAAAAGTGGGTATTACTATTCATAATAGCTAATTCATAATAATATTATAATAATATCTCGTTTAGTGAAACTCGGTATTGCATACTACACACGCTATCGAGGAAGGTCGTGATTGCGTGTAACGCAAGGCAAGCCAGGGATGCGTGTTGTGTAAGATCCTTTTGGTGTAGAATACATCAAAATACATTAATGAAATTAAAAAGAAAACTTTTCATAAAATCTCGGGGTGTTACATTGTGTTCTAACAGTGCACATGGCTCTATCTAAAGGCACACCCCACAAATGTTAGGCACACAATTTGACTAACTATGCACAACCCTTGAGAAATGAATATTTCAATTGTATTAGACAAGTAAAATGATCATTTTCCCTATATTTCATGGTTTATTCTAACATTGTTCCCCTCTACTGTGATATGGAACACCCCATACAGTTTGTTCAAACGGTGTGGGATAAGGGCATGGTTTTGAAAAACCGTTCGCCTGGGAGGTTTCCTCTGAAACTCAGAGATCCAAGCTCCAAAAAAGACACAAATTATCTATATAACTTACTTATGACATATATAACATTTAATAGGATATAAATACGAGTTTATAAAAATACGTATCTATAACGTCATAAAAAGTTGCGTCGTTATAGTATCACTTATACGTATGGAAGACCACCTCCAGGTAGTGATACAATTCTTTTTCCATCACTATCCTTCATGGATGGTTATTATTATGGGTTTAATGTTTATATATTTGATATTTATGAATTAATTATTCTTTTTTAATGGTAATATCATATCTTACTTCTAACCTTTCAATCCATTGAAACTTTATAATGTCTCTCATGCGTACATGTGCATAACCTTCACCACGAAGTGATGTGTTTCATTTTTCTATTCTACTTTAATTGGAGGTTAATACGTATATAGTTAAGAAATATATAATATATATATTATAAAATAACTATTTAATAAAGGTGAATTATTATTTAAGTTACTTTTCTCCCATCCTTTAAAAATTAAAAATAATATTCATGCATACGTACAACCTTCTGTCACTATGAACAGTATAATTAAATTTTCTATCTTAACATTTTATGGATGAATATATATATATATATATAATTAATATATATGAAATTTAAATAATTATTAAAATTATGTATATGAGGGAACCATGATCATGTATATGCATCAGAACTACCATAACTGAAATTCTCTGGAAAAATGAGACAGTTTAGATGTAGAAATGAAAATTTTAATAAGGAATTATTAATAAATGGATTTTGAAATACTATAAGTGGATAATATATTATATTATAATTATTTGAATTATTATGTTATATAACTAAAATAAATTTGAATTTATTATATAAGAAAATATATTTCTTTCAATGGAAGTCAAACCTGAGGTAAGGGTTTTATTTTATAATCTCATTATTTACCATGATTTTTTATGATTTAGTTTATGAGGATAAAATTAATGATCTACACTCAATAATATAATGAATTTTATTACCCTATATATTTATTTAGATTACGTTTTTTTACATTTATTTTACTCTCTTTAAGAACCTATGAGACCAAAAGAATTTTATAAGGGAAACTGACTATGTTTTACCCTTTAGTAGAAAATGATTTCTCATCTTTATCCTTTTTTCTAAAAAAATTTGTAGAAATGTTTTTAATATTACCATATTATTATATATATAAATTTTTACCCATGATTTAATTTTACTAAAATGATTTAAAAGTAATATTATTATCATTTTATGAATGAGGTACATTTTACTTTTTATGAAAACATGAAAGGAATATTTGTTTTTATATACACAACATGAAAAAAAATTTCCCATCACCATGACCGCTAATTGGTTTTTAGATTTCTTTACAAATTTTCAAGTTTCATTTCAATGATTCTATTTTTAAAATATTTGGTAAATTTTTAGATTTTAAATAATTGATTTTAAAGTGAAGAGGGTATTTTCTTTAATAAATGTTCTAGAAATATTTTAAAGTAATTTCTCATCCCTGATAACATCATTTTATGTTATTTATTATTTAGTGGGAATATTATATAATGATACCATACTCTCTCACTATTTTTATTGATTATTATTCTGATTACTTGAGGACGATTCAATGAAAACCATTTATTTCCCTCAGGTTAATTATGTTATGGTGTATCCTTTGTGAAACCCATTTCCTTTCTATGGAGTATTCTATGAGGAATGATTAAATGTTTATGAATCCTATTTCCTTTACATGTGTTATGATATAATAATGTGATGGAAGTTTTATTATATTTTAGAATGAATATTTATGTTTTTTATTTTGTTATGGGTGAGAATGAAATTATATAGACCTTTAATTCATTGGGTAAAGATGGATATCTCGTGAGATAATAAGGGATTGAATGGGGGAGTGAACCTAGTTCAGTAAGGGAATCTATCAAGTATATTATTATTAATATTAAAACATGACAATGTATATGATGGAATGGGGTGTGAACCCAATCCACTATGATAGTATTGGAAGTTATCTTTGAATATGGAAATGATTTTCCATACTTATGTGTAAACCAAAAGACTATATCTTATGCTAATGATATCCTATCAGGGCTCATGATCGTTGATTACATTATAATTCATGATTTATGAATTTCAAATATTTTTTCCATTATTTAATATTATAATCTATGATATACTAGGAATGGGTTTTAAATTTTAATATCATATTATCTAATTATTATACTCATATTACCCTTATTTAGTATCTACAATAACTGTTTCTTATGTTTCATTTCCCTAGATTATGAAGATAGATCTAAAGTAAAATATGTATAATAAGGGTTATATTTATGAAAAACATAGTGGGAGATTATGTATATATCTTATGAACTAGTTTTTTTATATATCCCATTTTCCAAAGATACTAAAACTTTAAGATTTTGGTTTGGATTATAAATCTATAGAAGGAATATTCATCTATTATGAGGTAATATCCATGTGTAAAATATATGATTCACTATAGTTATTATCAAATTGAGTTCTAGTTACCATTAGAAACTAATATGAGAAAACAAAAGTGAAAACCCTTGGAATAATCCTTTGTATTGGAGAACATCCTAAGTTATGATATAAAAAATCTGTGGTTTTCATAGAAAAACATCCCTGTCTGGTTATTTTATGTGGACGTGGTATATTAATAGAATTATCTAGGGGTAATGACCATGAAAATAGTTGGTTGAGTATATATTGACTATCATTATAGTTCATTGTGAGTGTAAGCTTATTGTGAACCCAGTTCGACACTTCCAATGGATATTCTTTGGTTAAATCACATTTTACATATGAGCCATTATGATGGATTTGAATATATGATTACCATGAATGAACTAGGATAAAACTAAAGTTTTATATATTGAAACTAAAGTGTCATGATTTTGAAATACTGAAAATTATTTTTTAGGATTATGCAGTTTCACACTATGAGTATTGTTTTTCACACAATAATATATGTTTTTTTAGTGGATAGAACTTAAAGAAACTGTGTTTGTGTTGAATGTGATGGAAAATAAAATTATTTTTATCCAGGACAACAAAAATTATGGTATTTTGAATAAAAAATATTGTTTTTATGTTTACACAACTTTACCATGATATAAATCATGTTGATCTTCTAAAGGAGAAAAAAAGGGACACCATTATGTTGATTCCTTTAAGAGGAAACATCGACCTTCTTTTAGTTGGTGCACTAATCCACTAGTTGCTGAGAAATGAATCTGCACCATTGAAAATATATTTTACATTATCCAGTGTTTAGAACATGAAAAGTTATTCTAGCCATTTATCATTTGGAAGGAGAATTAGATTAATGGTGATCTATTATCAAGAACATGAGGCAATGTGAAGAAACCAAATGCATGTAGTGGGATGAATTTAGGAGACTATTGTTCAATAAGTAATTTCCTTAAATTATTTAAAAAAAATAGAGAAGGTATTCCTTGAGATAATATTTAAGTTTGATGAATTTTTTATTACATATGAGAAAAATTTTACACGACTTTTGAGGTACGTTTCTAGTGTTATCATCCAACCTGAAAGTAAGGTTGATTGGTTATTTTATTGATTAAATCCAAGTATATAAAGGGAGTTATCCATAAGTGACTTTAGCAGCTATGAATAAGTAGTTTGATGTGCTATGTGTGTGGATATAGATATTAGATTAACCCATATACCTCATAGTTTTTATAGGAATTTAGAAATGTAATTCTAAGGAAATTATAAAAACCATAGAGAAAAGAAGAGGATATTTCCACTATGCTTGAAGTGTGGAAAGAAATATAGTGGAAATTGACTTAAGATAATTAGTAAATATTTAAGATGTGTAAGGGAAGGTATTTGGATAATCGAATTCCCAAGTGACTAAAAGAATAAGTTAGATAATCATCAAGAAAAAACATCATAGAATGAGACACCCACACTCTATTATTTCAAATGCAAGGTGTATTGGAATTATACTAACCATTGATCAAATATAAAGTCTAATGAAGATGATCTTCATTAGAAACCTATTAAGAGTAGAGATAAAGGTAAATATCATGTGATCACATTTCCCAATGTGGGGTAAGATAAAAAAGTGGTGAAATGTAAAATTACCATCCTCTCTAAAAAAACTAATGGCATATTCAATGTTGGATTTACCAACTATTTTATATCTGAATAATTTGACAAGGGAATAAAAATATAACAAAAATTATTATATGTTTAATTAGTAGTGAATAAACCTAATGTTATGATGATCACATCTCAAGTCTATGATTCTTCTCTGATTGAATTTTGTAGGAAAGTTCTTAAAAACCATGTTATTATTAAGATTGTTAAATTTGATGTTATCTTAGGAATGGATTAACCTTATTTATATAAATGTCACATAAAATATCAAGGGAAATAAAATTTTATATTTTGAACTAACCCATGGTCATCTATCCATGTGATGATAAATATTAAATTCAAATAGAAATTACATCCATTATATAGCTCTTGATCCCATAAACGAGATTTTTATAACAGATGGTTTAGGAGAAACTAAACTTAAAAGATATTCTTATTTTATGAGTGTTTGTTTATATTTTTCTAGAAGTGTTTTTTTATTTCACTATATTGTGAAGTTGTTTTCTCAATAGAAATCATACCTAGCGCTACCCCTATTTCAAGGACTCCATATAGAGTTACCCCTATTGAGTCACATGAATTGAAAAAGAAAATCAAGGATAATTTTGATCAGGGATTCATTTGTACAAGTGAATTACCTTGGTGTTCATAGTTATTTTTCCAAAAACATAGACGGATCGATGTGTCACAACATTGATTATTGGGAACTTAACAAGATCACTATCAATAATTAGTATTCTTTTTACTCTATTGATGAATTATTCGATCAACGATGCAGATCTCAATACTTTTCCATAATTTAAATTCATTATGGATATCCTAAATTGAGGGTAAAGAAGGAGGATATACCCGAGACTAAATTTCATACAAGGTATAGACACTATGAATGTTCATTTTTGAAATTTAGTCATTCAAATGTCCCTACTATCTTTATAGATTTAATGAATAGTGTCTTCTGAGATTACTATGACCAGTTTCTGGTGGTCTTTATAGGAAGTTTTCCTATATATTAATAGATAAGGGAAGAGCATGAATATAATTAAAGTATTTTACTAGTGAACATAATTAATTGTAATTTGTTCAAAAAATTTATAAATTAATTGTTTTTGTATTTTTTTTCATTTTTGGGTTATATAATCTTGAGTGGGGATATAATCCTAGACCCATCAAGGATATAATTTATTTAATATTGTTCCAAACCAAATATGGTGACTTATATCTATAGTTTTCTTCGTTTTCTGGATATTTTGAAGACATTATAGATAATTTCTCACAAATATCTAATCCACTCACCAAGTTATCTTAAAAGGGAGACAAGTTCATTTAGACAAATGAATGTGAGGAAAATTTCAAGTAACCTAAGATAAGGTTTGTTAGCATACCTATGTTTACACTAACCTATAGTATAGAATGGTTTTTATTTTCAGTGATGAATTAAAGTAGGATTTGTAATGTGTCCTCCTGAAGAATGATATTCCAATTACTTACGGCTCATGAAAATTGACGATTTATGAGTAAAATTACCCAACTCATGATTTCGACTTAGCTGTGGTAGTTTTTCCATTAAAGATATAGAGGAATTATCATTATCGATAATAGTGTGATATATATGTTGAATATAAATATTTTAATTATATATTCACTTAAAAAGAGTTGAATATGTTCCAAATAAGATAGTTAGATTTGATTGAAGATTATGACTACTCAATACATTACCACCCTGGGAGATGGAATGAGGTGGATAATGAATGGAGTCAAAAGGATAATTCTAGATTATCAATTTTAATTATAAAAAGAGATAAAATATTTATTTATTTTCAAAGGAGGGATTTGGGAATATAAAAGTTAAGTGGGAAATATTATATTTTTTAAAAGAGTGGTCAACTAAATATCCAAGTGTTGATTAGAGGGGTGAAAAAAAGATGTATAGAATCAAAATAAGGTAAGAAATATTCTTATTTTAATCCTAGATTCAGATGGAATAATAATTTTTATGAAACATGTGTGTGCTTCGTCCATACCATATTTGAAGAAGTATCTTTTGGATGAATCTCATTGTTCATTATTTTTCCTTCATCCTAGAAGTATGAATACGTATAAATAACAGAAAGAGTATATATAGTGGAAACGAAAGAAAAGTGTTACTGTAGATTATGTATCTTATTGATTGGTATATCATCAAGTTAAGGTTAATAGATATAAATTTGATGGTTTTTTACGATCATTACCCATATGAGAATGGAAATTGGAAAACATTACCATAGTTTTTTTTAATCAGACACCCTAAATAGTCTAAAGGATATAATGATATTTGGGTTGAAGTAGATCTCCTTATTAACTCAATATAATTAATTTTTATTAGAAAATATATCAATATTGATCATCTCTATAGAATATACTTAATGGAAGAGGTAATGTTACATGGGGGTACCACATTCTATAGTATCAGATTGGGAGTCAAGGTTTGCATTGAAGTTCTAACTAAGTCCTCAATAAGATATTTATTCGTAGTTGTATCTCAATAATCTATATCATGCTAAAAAATATGGTCAATCTTATAAAACTATTCAAACCATATAGGTTTTTCTGAGATCATATTCTATGGATTTACAAGGTGGTTGATATCAACACTTTCCTCTAGTAGAGTTTTATTACAACAATAGCTTTCACTCGAGGATTCATATGGATCCATATGAATACATCAATGTAAATAAATGTGAAACTATAGATTTTTAGGAAGAATTTTGATAAATAAATCTAGTGGGTCCCAAGGAAGATAAAGGAATGCAAGATAATGTTAATGTTATTCATTATCAAATGGGGTCATCTTAGAGTCCACATAAGATATTTTCTGAAAATCATTGGATAAATATGAAATTTCAAGTTATTTAGAAGTTATTTCTATGAATTTCTTCATCAAAGATGATAATTTAATTTAGAAATAATAGAAATTTTAGCTCTATGTATATTAATCCCTTTGAGATTCTTAATTCTGTGTGGATGATATTTTATCACTTGGCACTTCTATCGAACGCTTTCCAAGTTCATGATGTGTTCCATGTATCTATCTTTAGGAATTATATAACTAATAATTTATGTGTAATAAACTTATAGGGTATACCAATAGATCATGATCTTTACTATGAATTACAACCAATATAAATCTTCGATCATAGATATAATGTACTACAAAACAAGACAACTAACCTAGTTAAAGTTCTCTAGAGGAAGAATAAATTTTAAGAATATAATTGAAAACATAAGTATGTGACGAAATAAAAATATCCGCATCTTTTATATCATAGTTATATAATTTTTTCGGTAAATTTCATTTTATGTGTGTTAGAACATAATACGTAAATATTCTAGGATGTATTTCTCTTGAAATAAATTTAATTTCCTTGATAGTTTTTGACACACAAAACGATAACAATTAAATTGTAAGAATTCATAGTCTTAAAAACATATTTAAAAATATTTATAATTTTTTTTAAAAATAAAATATATTGATAAAAAACTATTTATTTTTTGTAAAAGTGATTATATGCTTTAAAAATTCATTTTTCGAAAAAATGATTTTAAATAATTTTTAGTTTGAAAATAATATAATTATTTTATTAAAATTTAAGAAAATTTATATTCAAAAAAAGAAATAATTTTTTTTATATCATGATGTCAAAATTATCTTAGAGTTTATTTTTGAGAATTTTATGAAGAGATTATTTTTTGATGAGTAGTGATCATAATGATTTTTATTGAATTCCGCCTTTTCATTTAAAGAAATTTAAACATTATATTTTACATTAAAGTGGTTTTTAAAAATAAAATCAGTTTAATTATATTATGAATAATATAATTAATTTTATTGGAATCAATTTTATGTTTAATTTAATTTTAAAAAATTTTATACTTAAGAATGTTTTTATAAAACTGTGTTTAGAAGCTTTTTGCAGTTTTACTTTAAAATGAATTCTTCCACATATATGAATTAAATTTATTAAAATTTATTACACATTTTAATGAGTATAAATAATATTATTTAATAATTTAAACTTAATATTTGGTCATAATGATTGGTAAACATAAAAAAATTGTTTCTATGTTTAAGGTTAAAATTGTTTTATATGGGGGATAAACCAATATATAAGTATAAATTTTCCAGTTAAACTTGTATAAGTCTTATTTTATGGATTTATTTATGCATAATCCTATTAAAATTTCTATTCCAAATCCATTTTTATTTATTTTTCTTGGGTATGGATTTATTATATTTTGATGTTTTAAGAAATTCAAGGTTTATCCTCTCCCCTACATATAAAATAAGACCCCACCTTTCTCTTATTTAAATTACTTGGATCCAAATATATCAACCAAACTAAATAATTTATCTTATAAACTTCCCTAGTCAATAATTAGGTGTTTTTCCTCTTAAAATACCATTCCAAGGGTCCTTAACAATGGTTCTAATAGGGGATTTCCATATAAGAGATAATTGTCTTACCCGACCTCTTTGAATTTATTTCTTATTAGACATCCTCTAAATATATTTTATTTATCATAAATCAATTAATTATGTATAATAAATATAAAAAATTTTTATTACGATTATGGAACCACCAATATACACCCTCTGTTCCATTAAATGGGATGTGAAAGTATCCCTCATCCATTGGTGTAGACAACTGCATTCATATAGCAATACAATTAAGTTTCCATATCCATATTTACAAGATTATTATTATGATGAGTTTAATATTTATATATGATATTTATGAAATAATTATTCTTCTTTAATAATAATATCATATGGACCTTATTACATTCCAATCTATAAGATAATGATAACTTTACGTATACTTAAGTGTGGACTACCGCCTCTACAAAGTGATATGATACATTTTTTTATTCTAATTTAAATGGATGGTAATTAGGTTAAATTTAATTATTATATATTATATATTATATAATAATTATTATATACATTTTATTTATGATTTACCTCTTTTTCATTCTATCCGTTGGAAAGAGAAAACAACGTTCTTACGTACGTACGACTTTCCGTTCTCAATGAATGACGTAAATGATTTTTCTATATCAACATTTTATAAATGTCTCTCTATCTCTATATAATGAATATATATGATATTTTATAATTATTAAAATTTTGTATAATATGGAAACATTATCATGGTACAAGTACCAAAAGTACCAAAACCAAATTCTCATGAAAAAGCGAGGCAGTTAAAACCCAAAAATGATGATTTTAATAAGGAATTATTAAGAAATGGGTGTTAAAAAGTCATAAGTTGATCATATATGATATTATAAATATTAATATGACTCTTTATGTAATTTACCTAAATTTATATTTATTATACCTTCGTTTATAGTGATATCGTATCAAGTTGAACTTGAGGTAAGAGTTTTATGTCACAATCTCATTGTTTAGAAGGATTGTTCATGATCAAGTTTATGAAGATGAAATTTCATGATTTTTCTCCTGATAATGTAATTAATTTTGTTATCCTATATTTTTTTCAATAGATTACATATTATAATTTCATTTCTCTCTCTTTACGAGATCAAGAGAATGAAATAATATTTTAAAGTAAAAATGACTAATTTTTACTCTTCGGCTAAAATTTTTTTTTCTTCAACATAAATATTTTCTAAAAATGTTTTTAATATTATCAATTGACTTTTTAATGTCATTTTTACCCATTATTTGTCTTTTGAAAATTGGTTTAAAAATAATATTCTTATCATTTTATAAATGAGATACTTTTTACTTTTTATAAAAAATTTGAAACGAATATTCATTTTTGTGTGCATGAAATGAATAGAATTTCCTACTATCATTAAAAATAAATTACTTAATGTTTTATATAAATTTTTCCAACTTTTGTTTCAAATAAAATATTTTATTTGATATGTAATTGTTTTTTTTATATTTTAATGAAAATATTTTAAATTTAAAAGAATATTTTTGTCATGAAATGTTATAGTAATCTTTTTTTAAGGAATATTTCACCTATGATAACATATTTTTATGTTAATAATTATTTAAAACAGTTATGATCCAATGAAACCATATAATTTTATTCTTTCTATTTACAATGGTGATGAATATTTGAGTATGATTCTTTGAAGCCCATTTTTTACCTCATGTTAATTATGTTTTGATGAAACCTTTATGAAACCCATTTCTTTTCCATGGATGATTCTATGATGATTGATGAATTTTTTGTGAAAATATTTTCTTTTTTATTGGAAATTAAGTGATGATATGATGAATTTTTGATTCTCTTATGGAATACATATGCCTGTTTTTTATTATGTGATGTGTGGAACTGGAATTATATTTCCCTTCAAAAGATTGGGTAAATATGGATATATAATATGATAATAAGAACTAGAATTTGTAGTAATCCTAATTTTATAAGGGAATCCATATGTCACGATAGTCTTAGGAGTGAAAAATTACTAAGGATATGATGTAATGTTGGTTGAACCCAATCCATAATGATAGTTTCAGCAGTGAGTTTTGAATAAAAGAATTATTTTACAGGATTATGTGTATGCCAAAAAATTATGTATCTTTCCAATAATATGGTCTCACAGATGTTGTTATTTTATTGCTTTATGATTCATTCCTTATAAATATAAAACATTATGATATGATTCAATATTATGATCTATGATTTGTTATGAATGGTTTTAAAATGTTAAGATCATATTCTCATAACCTTATTCTCATGTTTTGATTTAGTGATCATTGATATATACCATTTTTACTCTTATTGAGAATATGATCATACCCTTTCTTTTGTTTCCTTTCCTTAAGTAATGAATAAATGTCTTAAGTATGATATATATAAGAAGGGTGACAGTGATGAAGATCTCAGTAAGGTATGATGTAAATCTATTATGAACAATTAGTTTATGTATCAAACTTATGAATGACACTAAACCTATAACATCCTATAATGGAACATAATTTTATATACTGAATATTAATCTATTAATATGTAATATAAATGTATAAAACTTATGGGTTAATATACCGGATCTGGGAGTGTGGGTCTTGATCTTCATTTTTGGTATTAATGGGAAGGTTCAAATAACATTGGAGATTTGGATTATTTTTTAAGATAATTTGTGGGTTAGAAAGTTGGGATTGATCATAAGATCAAAGGTACATATAACCTATTGGGATAAGTATATGATCTATTTTCGTGGTAGTAATGCATATTTTATTTGGGTATTGGTTCTTTAAAACATCATTGAAAACCCTAAGAAAAAGTCTATATGATGGATAAAATCCATTTTTTTGTAAAATTATAGATTGTATAGTTTTTACTAGAAATAAATATCTATATAGATACTGGAAAATATATGTGGGTATGGAACATATGTAACTAAAGTTAATCAACCTAGAAATGGTATGTTGATAATTGAATCGATAATTTCTCTGATGCATCATGAGTGGGCCGAACATTGTTCATATGTCAAGACACTCTCGGGGGGAGATTGTTTGGTTAATAAAATTCTATTTATGAAGCACTTTGGATGATTTAATAATTATTTTTACTAATTAGGTTATAGAAACTAATAAAAAAATGACCATAGATAAGCAAGGATTGATCAAACAGGAGTCATAGATTTATCCAATTTTTCCATATGTAAATAAAATCTTCCAAAAGGGAATAATTTTTTTTACATTTATGTTTTAATTTACATATTTTAAATATTATCATAACCATTTTGGTGTTAGTAATTAGTTGAGATAGGATCAAAAAATGGAAGTTGAGAGAGGTATGTATCTATAAATCACTGTGTCTTATAATTGAATATTGTAGCATACTTAAATGGTTAATAATTTTATTACATTCCAATCATGATGTAGAAAGTGATTTTCCAAGTATTACCAATTATAGTGATATTTATATCATAATATATATTAATTATTTATACTATTAGATATTTTAATTAGTGAATTGATATTTATTTATAACATTTTGGTATATTCTAAATGTTATTTAGGATTATGTGAAACATCTAAGGATCATTCTTAAGAAGTTTTCCAATAATGGATTGAAATCATATATTTAAGGGTATAAATAACCCTGAGAAATTATTTTATATAAAGGTTATATTTTTTAAGATAAGTACTATAGAACACATGATTGAGGTATTGATAACTCTTAAAGTTATTATACACATGATGTTGATATAATAAATGGTGTTTTGTTTTGAATAATTAAATAATAAATAATTGGTAAACTTTGGAGTGATAGTAGATTAATGATATTTTTGGAGAATTTTATCTCATTTTTTGGAATATAATATAGAGTGACTAGTGTGTGGAATTATAAAGTAGTGTTTAATACCATTTGAGTGTTAAATATGAGGTTAATTTTTAGAGGAATATATAATTTTATTATAGTTTAATATATTAAAGATTTATATAGGCTTTGTGAAAGGTATGTGATTGAGAGTATATGATTATGTTATGTACATATTTGGTTATATTTTTGTTGGAATGACTAATGTTGGTTGAGAAAGTATAAGTTTTATTTTGATAGCATAAATTTCAATGAATATTCGGTTAATAATTTTTTTAGAATATTCCTAGAAATTTGGGATCTTTATTTTCAGGATAAAGTTAATAATTATGAGAGAACCCAACTAAATGTAACCTCATATAATCCAAGAATGATATAGTTTAACATAAGAGTCATATAGATTAATATAAGTCTAATAAAATTTGTGTTGTAATATATATAGGGTAATATTATAGTATTACAAAATCATACATCTCTATGATAAATCTTAATGCAGATATTTATGATAACTCACATATAATCCTAAAAAATTTTGTTAAATATTTTTGTTTTAGTAATTGTTTTAACTTGAAGGAACCATGGGTGTGAAGGACTATGTGAAGAAAACCTCAAATAATAACCCAATATAATGGGAGTTGGAGTGAGAAAACATGTGATTTTGAAAAATGGAATATCATGAAATATGATTAAAAATTTGAAAATATTTTAAGTACCAAACACATAATGTAAAATAAATATAGACTATCAAAAATGATCAAGTGATTAAGGTAAAAGAAATAAATTTTATAGCTGTTAAAATTTTGGAGGAAACATGGGGGAAATTTCCCTAAAGTGATTAGTAAATGTGATAAGTGTGGAGTCTAAGGTCATCACGTTTATGGTAAAGGTATAAAATTCTACTGGTTCAATTGTAATATAGTTGGGCATTATGAAACTAAATGTCCCAATCCAAGTGTATAAGAGAGTGATAGTCACCAGAAACCATTCAAACATGGATAATCCTATACAAAAACTCCTAATGAATATGATAGTCAGTTTTCACCCTATATTTTCATGTATCCTATGTCAATTAATACTCAACAACTACTAGATATTGATTTATAAATAAAATAACATAGTTGTATGGTTATGATTTAAATAATTTTTTGTTTTTTAGTGAAGTTATTTCCTTGGGATCTACTTCTTATTAGAATTATACAAGAAATTTTGAATGGGTTATATATATTTGTAAAGTGATCATATTTATTTTTCATATAGATAAATCTCAATAACCATCATAAATAAACCCTTAATCATCTAGAAGTGTATGGTTAATTATGATGTCCCTATAGAAATTAATCTAATACTATGAGTCTAATTGAAGATAAATTATTTATTTAAATGGGGGAGAATATAAAACCCTAAAATTTTAAGATATTTTTGCCTTTAAATGAGTCAATGTGTTCGATAGCTTGCTCTATTAGCAACACATAACTTAAAAGAACCCATGATATATTTAGATGAAATATAAATATTTAATTATAATCATTAAAAATACATACTGATGAATTAAAGAGAATGAATAGGATTAAAATGTTTATGAAATATATATATCTATATAGAAAATAAATACATCTTTTAAAATGAAATAAATCCAAATAGTTTGATTAAAATGACTAAAAATATCATTTCCTGTTTAAAATAATATATATTTAATTTTTTTTATTTGATGCACATTTCTATTTTTGGAAACATACTATTAATGATAATGTATGTTTTATTTTAATAATTTTTTAACTCCAATTTAATTGGTTGAAGACAAAAATAATAATAATAACAGTTAATATTTAAACATTTTATTTTCCAATTAAAATAATTTTTTAATTATAATTTATGATTTTATTCAAAAACAAAATTTATAAATATTGGAGTTTTAAATTAATAAAAATGAACTCAATTTTTAAATCCTCTTATAAAAATTTAAATAATAAGATATTTTAGATATTTTTAAATAGGATAGTTTTTAATTGAAAAATACTATTTTTACGAAACTTGTAATTTGTATAACTTTACTGTTATAAAATAATGTCCTATTGATTTATAAAATATTTAAATTAATAAAATATTATTATTATTTAAAACATTATTCATTTCAAAATATTTTTTGAACTTATAAAATACATGTAAAGCATTTTTATAACTAATTGAAATGTTACTTCAATATAAAAATTATTTTTGGTATTGTCATTGAATCAAGTATTTTTCAAGGGATATTTAGTTTTGTCTCGTATTGAAAGACTAATATTATTTATTTTCTTATAATAAGTCAATAAATATAATTAAAATTAATTTTCATGATATTTTTTTCTTTTATATATATGTAAAGTTTAAAATTTTAATTACTCTAAACACCATTTTTACACGACTAAGTGTATTTATTTTAAAATTAACTATTTACAACATTAGAAATATTAATTGGTAAAATAATTTTGAAATTTAAAATTATATGTATCAAATTAGTTAAAAATTTCAATATTAATATTTTTTTATTAAAATTAATTACAAAAGTTAAAAATTAAACACAAAGGTAAAATTAAATTAAGGTAAAAGATAAATAGTTAAAAAGATCATTAAAACAAAAAAGTTTTATAATAAAGTATTATTTTACATGATTTTTGATCGCAAACCAATTTCATCTCCCATTTTGTCCATTTTTTCCCTATAAAACTTGAATACAAACATTATATTTTTTAAAATGTATGGGTTACTCCCAAAACGAGACTTCTTTTCACTTATAAAAGGGGAATACCATCCCCACTTCAAGACTCACTTATCTTTGTATTTACACCTTGAAACACTGACATTTTTTCATCCTATAACACTCTTTCAATTTAAAATTATTCTTTTCACTAATAATTAGATTAAGACCTTTATTTATAAGGATAATTCAAAGGAATGTTCAAGTCCCCAACAATATTTTTATCAACTACTTACCGTTTTCTCTTAATTATCCTCATTATAATTTATTCTAAACTTACTAATATAATGGTATTATTATGATTTTTATAGTAATATATTACTATATTAATGGTTCTCATTATTTATTATTCATATTACAATGACCCAAGATTTCTATACATGGATATCAAATCTTTTTATATGAATATTCATGACATTACAAAAACACATGCCTAAGGACTATAATAGTTTTGTCCATTTGAAAACATAGAAAAAATTCTTCTAATTTGTTTAAATATATCCAATATACCCCATAAAGTTCTTCACCTTTAGTAATTATACTTAAAACCGTTCTCTTTTACTCGAGGAATAAAATCATAATAAAGGGTGAGCTTGGATGCTTAGTAAGGGTAAACAAGGGAGATATATAAGTGTAAAAATGAACATAAGTATATGAGAATGAGATCATAACAGTAGAAGATGATATGATACATATAAAAGATCATAAATATAGATAAGCTCATTAATATTTTAAATTCATAATATATTAATTATAAGGGAATAAAGATCACATGACATGAATATATAACACAGGAACATGACATGGAATAGTGGTAGACTTATAAATATGTAATATCATTCATTATAAGTCAAGAAGAATTTCTAAAACTTAACAGGAGAGTTCATGGGGACTACAACCACTGGGAGGGACAAACCACAATTCTCAGTTTCATTCCATTCCTTATAGGGGATCAGGTTTCCCCACATTCCTATAGTGTATTGAGTTTCCCATCTTCCTATAGTGAATCTAATTTCCTTATCTTCTATAGTGAATCAATCCCATTGAATTGTTTCCATCATTATCTCAGGAGATATAAATATTTAACCAATGCATTTTATGGAGATATAGGTCCCACCTATAAAATAACTAAAACCATACTCATGTGTTCCATAAGAACTAAATCATTCATCATATTAGAACCCATGGAATGAAATGAGTATCATAATCATCATTTAATTATAACATAACTCATGGGAAAGAAATTAGTTTCATAAATACCAGTACATTATAAACATTAACCATTATTATAAATAATATGGGTGGTATAATTTAATCACATCCCTCATAAAAAATATGTAACATCAAATAATGTTATTTTGGATGGAAAATAAGTTTGAGGGACCACTTGAAAATAATTCTTGGGGAAAATATCCTTTTTACATTGAAAATGGTTTCTTATGTTAAAATGATTCCCAATTTTAAAATATAACATTTTATCTAAAAATAACCCTAGAATACTGTAAAAGGAACTTCAAATCATTATGTAATCATGAATACACAAAATTCTGTTCACGCTATATCTGTAAAAAAACATTCATTCCGTACTTTTTGTAGAAAATTCCCAAAATATATCATTTGGAAAAAGGAAAAAATATTTACTTTCATAACATCTATAAAAAAGTCAAATATGGGTAAAATTATTATAAAAATAAAAATTATAATATTTAAATGATTATTAGAGAACATTTTTAGAAAACATGGACATGTAAGATAAATATTCCTTAATAGGGAATTAAAATAAAACAATCCCAAATATTAATGAGATTGTGAAATAAAGAATCATCAATTTATAATTAGTAGAATTATATGCCTCATGAAATGAAGGAAATTACATGTATATTAAAATAACATAATATTATGGATTATACTCATAAAATAAATTCATGGGAAGTATATACACCATGTATTAGAAACAAGTATTTTATAAGGCATGTGTCCCATAGAAATAAAAGTGTAACATAAATGCCTTATTACTAGAGTAGTTTTTGATAGTGATCCCCATGAAATAACACAATCAATTGAAATAATTAAATTAATTAAATAAATTATATTCGTAATATAAAATATCATAGGGAAATATATACCCCATACTATTATAATAAGTGGTTTTTTCCATATATATCTCACAGAAATAATGTGATTCAAGAAATCCCTTAACTTAATTATTAACTCTCACTGTACTCTTATAAAATTCATGTATAATAAATAAAATTTTATTTTATATATATTAAAGAACCAAATTAATATATATAAAAAATATATATTTTTACTTTTAACTTTATATTACCCTCCGATTAACAATTCCAAGTTTGAGTTATGTTTTGGGTAATAACGACTTTATTTCCCGTATATGTTTTGACTTATTATTCCTAGTACTCATAATTATATCATTATTTAATTATCTAAAGAATGATAATAATGATATAAATATCATATATGTTCATTATAAATTAATTTATGGTTATCTATAAAAGATAAAAATAGAAAATTAAATCCACCATTCATAGAGACAGTAGATTGTACATACGCATGCACTCTGCTTCCATTTCATATCATATTGAATAAAAGAAAGTAGTTGAAATATATGTCTGTATATTGTTTCATTATATTAGAATTATTATTTCATATATGTAAAATTATTTTACTACACCCATCCTTAATAAATTCAATGTAATGTCTGAAAGAATCAGATTGCTTTGAGGAGGCGGTAGTCCAACCGACCACAAACGAAGTTATTATATTTCCAAAAAATAGAAAGCACGAATTTATGTGTTATATAATAATTATAAAAGCATTAATAAATCATAAAAATAAAATATATCATATAAAAATTAAAATTATATCATTATTTAAAACCTTTCCTAGTGGAAATTGACGAAAGAGCGATATCAGTTCACGAGCCGGTAGTCAGCCGTATATGTGAATGATGATTGCGTATCCCATTTTATGGAAGTATGTGTGAGTTTAGGTTTTAAAATTAATATAAAAACATATCATTATATTATGGATACTTTTTTAATTATATAAATAAGAAATAAAAATAAATTTTCGCGTTTAATGAAGAAATAAAACTATAACATTCATTGATGAACGTTACATATTCTTTGGGTATCTCCTTTTTATTTTCTCCAAAGGGATCCTTTGATTGGGGTTAGGACCAAAGTAAGGAATCTAAGAAGAATTGAGGTATGTTTTTAGATATTTGGATAGATGTTTGATGAACCAAATAAGTTATGAAGTGTGAATAAAATATGAGAAGATGTTCCCTTTTATAAGACAGGGGAGGGACATTCTTAGAAATTATTAAAATAATAAATTAATATAAATTAATTTAATAAAACAATTGAACAAAAACTTATTAATTTTTAATATAGGATGATTTTTAGGTCAAAATTTATTCATAAAATAAAAATTATATAAGTTTTGACTATTTTTCTAATCATTATCTATTAGCTTTAACCATTATTTACCATTTTTAATTCTTACCATGATATCATGTAATCTATACTTTTAGAGTTAATATAATTAATATAAATTACAAAAGAACAATCAATGTTTCATTTATTAAAATTTAGTAATTATCCAAATTATTTATCTAAATTTCATATTTTTATGAATTTTATATCTTTTAATAAAATATGATTTATTTTAAAATATCATAAACTTTAATTTTGACACTATTCATTACTTGACTTTTTAAAAATATAATAACAACATTATACCTTTGATTTTTTTTAAATGAAAAATAACATGTCAAATTAACCCAAAAAATTAGTGTATGACCTTAGTTATATCATGTTATATTTATTTTAATATTTTTAATATCATTTATTTTATTATTACATTAATTACACAATTATTACATCATCATGGTGTCACCATTTAAGGTAATTATTTTGTCACTAGAAATTATAAATAAAATTTCATAATGTATATAAACATTTTATAGTTATAAATAGTATTTATAACTGAAAATGACCCTTATATAAACCCATATTAAAAATATTTCTCCTTTTAAAAACAAAAAGTATTAAAAAATTCATTTTCCTTTGAATATAATATTATAATGGTTATATTCTTATAAAAAAGTAAAAAAATGGTCACATAACTTATCTTTTAATTATTTGGGTTGAAAATTATTCATACAACAAAATTAGTAAAAGTTTTAGGGTAATTTTATAACATTTATAATTATATTTTTATGCTTAATTACCCGATTTACCCTTAACCGTGGTAATAAAAATTATCAGAGTTTCTATTTATATTTTTTCAAAAAGAGTACATATTTACTAAATTTATATCTAATTATTCCAAATATTTATTCCTTTTTTAGAAATTCAAAACTCAAAATTTTCTGAAATTAAATATAAATTTATCCGATTGACGGATTCGAGAAAACAAATTTTTAAACTGAAAATGCCTCAAAGATTGAAACATTTCTATATAAAACTTTATTGTTAAATTTATTCCAATGACCTTAAATAAATTAATTAATAATTTTTGTATCTAATTATAATTTAAAACGAGTCTAAAATATAATCTATCAATATAAATAATTATAAAAAAACAAATTTAAATTTAAATACAATATTTTTTTCATTATTAATCATAAAATAAATCTTATCAAAAAAATACCAAAAAATAAACCAATGTAAGTTATTACTATATTCATTAAAATAAGAAGTATATTTATTGAAATATAATTTATAAAAGTATCGAAAACTAAATTTTAAATAAGCGCATCATCAAGTATCGGTAAACCTGCTTTTTTTAGAAACATTCTTCTTTAATATTTAAAAATGGTTTTTCTCTTATATCATTTCTTGAAAACACATTAGATGAATGTTAAATATTATATTTAAAATATTATATAAATAATTAACTATCATAATTCCACAATAGGATTTGTTTATTTATTATTATAAAACACACTTAAGTACATTTAAATAAATTTGCAGAAAACATTTCCTTTTATTTGAAAAAATGGTTTTACATTATGATGTCATGAGAGAGGAAGACATAAAATTTTCATTGGAAATAACCCCTTATTATTTTAAAAATAACTTTAAATCATTTTTCTGTAATGATAAAGGAAAATTATATTCATGTCATATAAGCTAAAATAATATCACTTCCGTATTTTTTTAGAAAAGTCAAAAAGTACCTCATTTGGAAAACAAAAAAAAAGATTACATTCAAACCATGTAGTAAAAAGTAAAAATGTGTAAATTTTTTTTAAAAATACATATGAGAATATGAAAAATGAATTTTGAGAACATTTTTAGAAAACATGGACATGTAAGATAAATATTCCCCAATAGAGACTAAAAAACGATCCCAAATATTAATGAAATTGTGAAAGAAAGATTCATCACATTATAATTAGTAGAATCGTATGCCCCATGAATGAAATAAAATTTTATGAATATTAAAATACTATAATATTATGGATAAGACTCATAAAATACCTTCATTGGAAATATATACACCGCATAGAAGAAACAAATTTTTTATAAGGCATGTGTCCCACAGAAATAAAAGTGAGACATAAATCTCTTACTTCTAGAGTAAATTTTGAATCATAATCCCCATGAAGGAATAAAATATATTAACACATTTAATTTCTTAAAATAAAGTAAATTTGCGAAATAACATGTCATAGGAAAATATATGCACCACACAAATAAAATAAGTGGTGATTATTGCATATATCTTATAGAAATAAAGTGAGATGATAAATCACACACCTTATGTCTTAACTCTCATTGTACTCATGAAAACCTCATATATAATTAATATATGTTTTTTATAAATATATTTCAGAACCATATTCATATATGTAATTACATATATGATTTACTTATGACTTTATATTACCCTCTTATAAACAATTGCAAGTTTATGTTTTGTTTTGTGTAATAACTTCTTTGTTTCTCGTACGAATTTTGAATTTTTATTCTTGGTTATCATACTTAGATAATGATTTAATTATCTCCATATTAACAAAAATGATATATATGTCATATATATTCATTATATAAGTATTTATAGTCAGATATAAATGATATAGATATAAAATTAAATACACCATTCATGAAAACAGTAGGCTATATGTTTGCATGAACACTACTTCCATTTTAATGCCGTATTGAATGAAATAAAGCATATAAAATATATGTATATATATGATATTATTCTAGTAGAATTATTATTTCATATATATAATATAATTTCAATAAACAAATCCTTAACATATTCAATATAAAGTGTGAACGAATCACATCACTTTGAGTAGGCGAGAGTCCACAGATCCACAAACGAAGTTATCATATTTTCACAAAATAGAAAGCATGTTGGTTTATATAATATAATAATTAAAAAGTATAAAAAATAAGAAATATCAAATATATAACATAAAAATTGAAATTCCATCATTATTTCCAATATTGAAATGTGGGAAAAGAAGAATGAGGGACATCGGTTCACGAGGCGGTAGTCCACTGTACACATGAATGATGATTTGAGAATTTAATTTGATGGAAGTGTGTGTGAGTTTATATTATAACTTTAATATAAGAAAAATAATTATTTTTAGGATATTTTCTTTATATAAACATGAAATAAAAATAATTGAATGGGTTTAAAGAATAAATAAAACAACAACGTCCATTGATGAACGTTGCCACTTCTTTGGGTACCTCATTTGGATATGCACAAATGGACTTATTTGATTGGATTTCTGACCAAATTAATGATTATTGGACTAAGGTAGGGATGTTTGTAGGATATTTGGATATAATTTTTTTTGAAACAAATAGGTTTTGAAGTGTGAATAAATGTTGAGAATATGTTTCCTTATATAATAGAGGAGAGCACACTCATGGAAATCTTCAAATTATTAAATTGATATAAATTAATTTTATAATAAAAATGCAGCCAAACTTATTAATATTAAATATATGATGATTTTGGGTCTAAATATATTTATAAAAAAATGAGATAAGTTTTTTTGTTTATTTTATTAATCCTTGTCTGTTAGCTTTAACCGTTATTTAACCTTTCTAATTCTTACCACGATATCATGTAATTTATACATTAATAGTTAATATAATTATGATAAAATTAAAAAAGACCAATAAATTGGTAATTTGTGAAGTTTTATGAATTATACCCATCTTTTATCAAAATTTTATATTTCTATATCATTTATATCATATAATAACATATTATTTATTTTAAAATTTCATTAATGTTAGTTTTGACAGAATTCATTACGTGACATTTAAAAATATCATAACAACATTATGTATTTGAAAAAAATATTTCAATGAATCAATAACATGTCAAATCCAACCATAAAATTCGTGGATGTAATTAATTATATAAAATTATATTTATTTTAATAATTTTAATATAATTTATTTGATTCTTCCATCAATTAAGCAATTACTTCATCATCATTGTGTTACCATTTAAGGTAATTATTTTATAACTAGAAATTATAAATAATCTATCATGACGTATATCAACATTTTATATTCCTAAGTAATATTTATAGTAGAAAAAATCCATTATATTACCCCATATTAAAAATATCTCTCTTATTAAAAACTAAAGTATAACCAAATTTACTTTCATTTGAATATAATAGTATAAAGGTTATTCTCTCATGAAAAGTCCCATAAATGGTCTTATAATACATCATTTAATGATTATGGATGAAAATTATTCATCAAATAAAATTATGTCATTTCTAAGGATAATTTTATAAAATTTAAAAAATGAATTTTACCCTTAATTACTCAATTTACCATTTACCGTGGTAATAAAAACTATCAAAGTTCCTATCCCTATTTTTTACAAAAATAAATGGGTCATATTTTCTAAATTTGGACCATCTCCTTCCAAATATGGAATTCATTTTTTCAAAATTTAAAACATATAATGTGTATATAATATTGAAAAATTAGTCCCTTTGACGTATTGAGAAAATGAGTTTTTAAAGGAAAAACATTCAAAAGATGGAAATGTTTTTATATACAAGTTCAATGTGAAATTTATTTCAAATAAATTAAATAGATTAAAATATAAAATATTTATATATTTCTACTCTAAAACTATTATAAAATATATTATAATAATATAAATAAATCAGACGAAAATATAGTTTTCAATTAAATTACATTATTTTTTATCATTATTCATCAAAAAATGAATCTTATAAAAAAATAGAAAAAAGTAAATTTTTGTCCTTATATTTAAAATAATCAGATTATTATTTAAAATATAATTTATTAAACTATCAAAAACTAGATTTAAAACAACCACACCATCAAAATGTTGTAAAACTGCTTTTTTAGAAAAATACATCTTTTATATTTAAAAATTGATTTTTTTATTATCTCTTGTCTTGGAAAAAGATAAGATGAATATTAAATATTATATTTAGTATAATATATATATATATATATTTAATTATTATAATTATATAATTTCAAATTCTTTATTTATTGGTATAAAAGTCACTTTTACACGTTTAAATAAACTTTCTGAAAAACATTACCATTAATTTTAAAAAATGTTTTACATTAATTAATAACTAATAGGTAAAATAATTATGTTTATGTAATTACACTAATTTCTAATGTAATAACCTTATATTTGATATCATATATGACACGCTACACCAAGCTCAAAAGGGAATTTTAAAATAATTTTTAATTTTTTTTGATTAGAATGTGAAAAAATGGATTCCTTATTTTTAATTAGAATAATGAATAATTTATAATTTTACCAAAATTTTTTTTTACCGAAAATATTAGTGAAAGTGCTTAAAATACCTCCAATATTAGATCTAAATTGGACCATTATTGGATCCACTTTCAACATGAAAAACATGCATGGGATTCCTCTGTCAAAATATTCCAAGAGTGTCACTCCTCCAATATAAAATAGCGCATCTCCTCCCACTTTCTCACACCTCTCAACCAAATTTGGATTGACCAAGATCTGAAAAAATAGCTCCTCAAAATATTTCCCCTCATCCTAGAAGCCTTTCCTTTGGCAGTAATCAATACTTGTAAGGCTTTTGATACAAACCAAAAGTTGTTACCCGAATAAGATGTAACATCTTTCCTTAAAATTTTATGTTTTATTTCAATTCTACACTCCATAAACCCTCAGTATTACATTATTGTATAAAGAAACCCTAATAATAAATATACTAGGATGTTTTTATTATAAGATTTATACCTAAGCATACACACACATCTATCTAATGGGTAATAAAAAAACTCTTTCTATGTTTGAGGAACTACTGAGTCACGAAATGATGATTGCTCATTTTTCATTGCCACCACTTATAGAGGAAATTATGACGGAAAATATATTTATATATTTTATATATCATATAATATTATTTATTTTAGTATTTGAAATTATTATACAACACATATCCTTATATTTTCCATTTCGTGTAAAAATGAAAACGTAGTTAGTGGAAGTGTGGACTACCGCCTCCTCCAAGTGATGTGATTCATTCACATGATACATAGAATGTATTAAGGATTGTTTTAATTAAAAATATATTTTATAAATAATCTATATATGATATTCATGACAAAATTAATTTCTTGAACTAATATATATATATATATATATATATATATCATTTTCTTTATTACCCATTCACACAAAAAGTGATAACATCGTTCGTGGATGTGTGGATCACCGCCTCCACAACACGATTCAATTCCTCTTGATTAAAAATAATAATATATGTATGTATATATGATAAATGAATTTTTTTTTATGATAAAATTATAATTTTGGAAAAATAGAGTATTACTTACGTCCATTACAAAATGATCATTGAAAATTGGAAACATTACTCATTCGTACTTACGACATTCCGTCTCCATGAGTGTAACATTGGTTTATTTTTCATTACCATATTTAATGATTAATTTTAAAAATTTAATATATTTATAATTATATTAATTATTTCATGATTATTATTCTATAGATGTTATACAACTACCCCTCTGATCACAGTTGACCTACCAAGTTATTTTTGACATATAAACCAAATTTGTTCAAAACACCCGATGCAAACTTAATTGATTAATTAGTTATATAAAACAAGGTAAAAAGTAAAATAAAATTAATGATAAACATGAAAAATTTTCTCAATAAATTATAAAATTAACTTAATTTTATTATACAAGAATTTAAAGGAAGTTTACTCAAAAGGAAAGGCATGGTAAGGGATTTCATCTCAATTTATATTCCATTGAGACTAAGTTGTATTATGAAACTAGATTCTTTTATATGGAATATATACTACCCTTTTACATGATATATCATGAGTCTATTTACTCTCAGGATATTATAACTTTCATTTAATCTTATTCCTTCATGAGGATTATGATTTAAAATATTTTAATGTGGTATGGGAGACCATGGAATGTTTAAAGATTATATTACTCAAGTATAATCTTACTAATAATTCATTTCCATTCAAGAAAATTATATTACCATTGTTAAATAAAAATTTAATTTTATGATCATTTGATTAATCATAACTTTTTTAAGGTATTAATATATTTTTTCTCGTCATTGGTACTCAAAGTATTTTAGAAAATCTTTTTTAGAAAACTAGGAATCATTTATTTCTTTAGTTTGGGAACCTATATTATTCTAAAAAAATGTATCATTAAAATGTTATTATAAATGTTTATAAAATTATTTTGGTAATTTTTTTTTACCCTTTTCTCTTTTACCAATTTTTACAAAGGAATGTTCTAATCACTTTCCGAACAAGGCATTTTTCTAACCTTATACTGTATAAAAGTAATGTTCTTTTACCTCGTAAGAATTGTACATATTTTTCCATCATCAGTTATTTCAATATTAATTTTGAGAATTAAAAGTTTAATAATTAAATAAAATGTTTAAAAAAGTGATTTTAAATGATTTTTTAAATATAAAAGGATATTTTCCTCAAGAACATTTTTCTAAAAAGATTTTTTATAGTATTTTTATTAATTAACAACAACAAACCTTTATTTTACATTACTTTGGATATTTTAAATTGATACCATCATATTTCCTCGGAGTAATGGTTTATGATTGATTTTTACAAGGGTAGTATTAACATTCACTTACTTGATTTATTTTAATCCCCTTGAAATATTCAGTTTCTAATTGTCATTTGACATTGTATTTCCACTAAATATCCACATCATTTATTATTGATATGATTACTTCTTGAACCATATACCATTTTACATAAAATTTTTACTTCTAAATTTAGTTGATTATTTGGGTAAATATTGACAAACCCATATCATTAATTGAATATAGATATTTTATATGGAACTTTTTTTATTTATATGATTTGGAAACTCACTCTTTGGGTTAGGGACTAGTTAATCTAAGGCATACGAGTTAGAGACTAGTCAACTCAAACTATAAAAGTTTGGGACTAGTTAATGAAATCCCCTCGATGCATCAATAATCTCATGACATTAAATTAGTTTGTGAAAAACCCTTTGATCTTGTTTTAAAGCAGTATAGATATGTTTCTACCCAAAGTTTAAACAATCTTGTGAAATGTATTGATAGTATAGGTTCTCATGTTCTTCAAACATGACCTCCAATTAGAAATAATTTCCCTAATTTAGTTTTAGTTTTTCTTCATCAATTAGATTTTTTGTTAATATATCTATGGATTCATTTCATTTTTAGTTAATTTATTAAAAGACACATGTTTTGGTTTCTTACATTTTCATATTTATATATCCTTTTCTAGTCATTTTAATGACATGTGTTTCCATTTATTATCTTTCCATATTATCTATGCACTTAGTTCTCAGTTTTTTTCATTACATGGTATGTGTGTTCATTTATTTACCGCTCCATAGTTATTATTCAAATTATTTCTTCCTCTATAATTTATTCTTACTGATCATTTTAGCTCACCCTTATTATGTTTATTTGCATAGGAATCTATGTAGCATATTATGAAAGATATAGAGGGATATACTAGATGGATTAGAGTTATCCTCGAAGTTATTTATTTAGAAAGAAGAAAAAAATTATGTTTTAATTAGTGTATTCATTTGTAACAAAAGACTCAGATATGTATCTAGTTTATCAAGACTACTAAACTCTTAGTCCTTTGAGATTTCATTCCATGTAATTGTGATAATTTGATTAATATCAGACACTGAATCTGGGATCTCTGAGATCACATCTCTACATTTGGTATCAAAAGAAGTTTATTATCCACATTGGGAACTTGATTTGGGAAAACATAGATTAGAGAACATAACGATATGGTAAAATTTGAGGGTATGTATAGAAGAACATCCTATAATTTTATTATGGTAGATATTATGTGGGTATTCCTCGAAATACATCCCATTCTAGATATTACAAGTGGATGTGGTTCTGGAACAAATATATCTTGGAGTAATAACTCCAATAAGGTATTCCAAGTTTGACTCTTGGTAATCTGGTACATGATAATGAGCCTTACTGTACACCTATTTTGACACTCCCTATGGATACGCTTAGGAAAATTCACATTTTATTTACAAACCAACATGAAGAATTAAAATGGAAAATTACAATTAATAACATAGGTTAAAACTAAGGTGTTTTAGAATAAAGATAAGGTGTTATGATTTTAAAATCCTAGAAATGATATTATGGATAAACATTAGACCATAGAATGACCTATTTTAAAATAAGAAGTATAAATTATTTATGTATTGAGGTTTTTCTGAAAACCATAATGAAAAGGGTATTTTTTGATTGACTTTATTTGAAGGATGTCCATCGTATTTATTTTGAAACTTATATTAACATGGTTTTATAAAAGGAAAACCTTTAAGTCAGGTAAAAATCAATGAAATCCAAAAAGGCTATTGGACTTGTACCCATGACCGAAGGATGATTAGGGTTTCACACTAAAAACATACCTACAAAATGTCCTGGTAAATTTTTTATTTTTTAGTTAAATAATTAGATGAATAAATATTAATGATGAACCAGTAATATCACTTTTGAGGATTAGAGATTAATCTTTCAACAAAATTGGTTTTGGAAGATAGTTAGAGAAAAATAGTTATAATTTTTGACTTTTTATAGGCCTAACAATCCCTTGAATGTTTTTTTAGTTCTTCAGGCATAAAAAAAGTCACTATTGTTAATTAATTTCTTGGAGTAATGGGATGAATTAGAATTTGATCGAAGTAAAACCAAAATTTAAGATTGTTAATATATAATTGAAACCTATAAAGTAATAATATTTCCTTATATTCTTGGTCAGTAAAATAATTACACAATATTAGGAAAATGACTTTGAAATAAAATAATGTCCTAATACCTTAATTTATGTTGAACATATGGTCTCAAAAATCACTATAAATTTATGGAATTGATTCCCAAAACTTTTTATTGATCATTATATTGTTTGTGATTGATGAGATCAATCACTCCCTATAAAATGTATTATTTTCCTCAAAGTATGTATTTTCACTTTCCACTAATGTTCCTCTAATTGGAGACCTAGTTACATGGTAGTCTATATGACATTTTCACTCCCCATTCTATCTTTTCTAGAGGATGTTTTATGAAAAATATTTACAATATGGGATTTAAAAAATGGAAATCTAAAAAAATATATCACCAAGATTGAGTTTAAATTATGAGGACACAATTTAATTAAGGTGGGGATAATGTAACACCCCCAAATTCTAAAGTAATAACCTTCTATTCGATAGCGTGCATGACATACGATACCAAGGACATAAGGGAATATTATATACAAATAATTTTTAATATATTTACTCTTTAAAATATATTCTATATATTTCAATGAATACAAGACCGAGTTTTATTTCATTACATGAAATAGCGAACTTCATCGATAGTTTGCGCTACACGCAAGAGTAACCTTCCACGATAGCTTGTGTTACACGCAAGACTAAGTTTCACCTTACAACCATAGCTTGTGGCGGACCCCATGACTAAAGGCCTATCTCAGCAGAAGCATGAATATCATGTGAGAGCTAGCAGGTTAAAGGTTGTTAGCAGTTGGCTCCAGTACAAGTGGGAGTCTATTGGAGTTGGTGGTCTAGAACCAACTACTTTGTACTTTATTCATTAAATAAAAGCCTTATCACATCTTGATTGTTCTTCTGCGTGACATGTCATGTGATAATGTCCTAAGGACAGTTGTTGCATTAAAGGTTCATAGCGGATCCCTGCTATGATGAGAACCCGGAAGTGCCATAACACTATTCTTGAATGTATGTTCTATGGCCGGATGATATTATTTGAGGGACACAAATAATACAGGTCAATAGGGGTGAGGACTCATAAAACTTTGAGGAACCTTCTCATGGTGTGCTCCCTTGGTAATATTCAGGAGGATATTATGAGAACGAGACCCACCAGTAGGAAATCCACTTTTCATAGTGTCATTGGATGTTCCTATCTACGGACGTGGGTATTGATCCTTAGACTTTAAGATTATTATTAATGGGTATTACAGCTTGCAAACTTAGATGTATTCACAAAAACTATGACGACACACTGTTCACAGCGAGGTAGGATACGTTGGGTGCGTCACGAGTAATACTGCATTAATAGATAATGCGAGAAAGGATTTGTCCCTTCCGTTCCATAACGGAAGTAGATATCTCAGTCCCTTTGATGGAATTGATATAGCCTAAATAAATCCATGGCCATGGTAAGGTATGGGCAATTTCAATTCAAGGAAGTCAAAGAAAGAATAATCAAGCACGTGGGTTGATGGCACTAGCATGCAACTCGCTTAATTGGAGATATCGTGACAAAGAGATTATATTACACGGTAAGCGTTCATAGGAGGTAACACGTCATTGCAGCATTAACTTATTTCTCTATGTCTGCCTTGGCGTGTTTCTAGACGCTAACCTCGGACTTTAGGTAGGCTCAGCCTAATTCCACTGAGAAAGAGGCCTAGAGGCACTACTGGAAATTCAGGCTATAGCCACGGTTTAGAACCGTGGCTATAGGCCCTCAAACCGTGGCTATAGGTAACAGCCACATTTTGAGGAACCGTGGCTAAGTTTGGCGTGGCTATAGGCCTAGACGTATAGCCACGGTTCCAAACCGTGGCTTTAAATCTATATCCATGGTTTCAACTGTGGATTTAGGTATATAGCCACGGTTCAAACCGTGTTTATAGATTTAAAGCCACGGTTTCAACCGTGGCTACACTAAAGGCCGGACAGAATATATTGCCACAGTTTTAAACCGTGGCATTATGTCTATAGCCACGGTTAAAAACCGTGTCAATAAACCAATAGCCACGGTTTAAAACCGTGGCTATTGGGTGTCCAAATCCATAAAAAAATTCCCCTGGACACACCCTGGACACCCCCCCTGCCACCCCCTTCCAGTCCCCCCTGCCACCCCCCTGCCAGTCCCACCCTGCCAGTCCCCCCTGCCCCCTACTTGTCCCCCTGCCAGCACCCCCCTGCTTGTTCCCCTGCTAGCCCCCCTGCCCCTGCCATCCCCCCTTGCCCCCTGATTGTCCCCCTGCCAGCCCCCCCCCCTCTGCCCCCTGCCAGCCCCCCCCTTTTCCCCCTGGTTGTCCCCCTGCCAGCCCCCCCTTTTCCCCCTGCTTGTCCCCCTGCCAGCCCCCCCTGCCCCATGCTTGTCCCCCTACCAGCCCCCCTGCCCCTACTTGTCCCCCTGCCAGCCCCCCCTGCCCCCTGCTAGTCCCCCCCTGCCACCCCCTGCCAGTCCCCCACTACCACCCCCATGCCAGTCCCCACTACCAGTCCCCCCTGCCCCCTGCTTGTCCCCCTGCCAGCACCCCCTGCTTGTTCCCCTGCCAGCCCCCCTGCCCCCTGCCAGCCCCCCCTTGCCCCCTTCTTGTCCCCCTGCCAGCCCCCCCTGCCCCCTGCCAGCCCCACCCCCCCTTGCCCCCTGCTTGTCCCCCTGCCAGCCCCCTGCCCCCTGCTCGTCCCCCGGCCAGCCCCCCTGCTTGTCACCCTGCCAACCCCCCCTGTCCCTGCTAGTCCCCCCTGCCCCCTACCAGTCCCCCCTGCCTGGACACCCCTCCCCCCCTGCCTGGACACCCTCCCCCTGCTTGTCCCCCCCTTGCCACCCCCTGCCAGTCCCCCTGCCCCCTGACACCCCCCTGCTAGTCCCCCCTGCCCCTGCTAGTCCCCCCTGCCCCTGCTAGTCCCCCCTACTTGTCCCCCTTCCAGCCCCCCTGCCCCCTGCTTGTCCCCATGCCATCCCCCCCGGCCACCCCCTGCTTGTCCCCCTGCCCCTGCCAGCCCCCCCTGCCCCCTGCTTGCCCCCCTGCCAGCCCCCCCAGCCCCCTGCTTGTCCCCCTGCCAGCCCCCCATACCCCCTGCTTGTCCCCCTGCCAGCCCCCCTGCCCCCTGCTTGTCCCCCTACCAGCCCCCCCTGCTTGTCCCCCTGCCAGCCCCCCCTGCCCCCTGCTTGTCCCCCTACCAGCCCCCTCCCCTTCCCCCTGCCCCCTGCCCCCTGCAACCCCCCAGACCACCTACACCAGCCCCCCCTTGCAGCCCATCTGCACCAGGATCCAAAAGTTCATATTCTCATTTATGCACTTGTGGAACTATCACCAAGAAGGGTCTTCACTTCTTCCTTGAAGGAAGGACGTCATCTCCACTATAAAACAAGAAATGATATGAGTTCAAGGAGAGATAGGTATGGAAAGAGCTCTGATAAAGCAAAGCAGCAATGGAGATCAAGGTTTTCACCAGAGGAAACCTATAGAAATATCTTAGAGGATGAGAAATACAAATGATCAAAATTTTGAAGGTACTTGGGTCATAGGGGTTATCACTACCCTTACACTACAGTACCTCAAAATGGAACAACCAATCTGGTGAGGCCACAAATACACATGAAACAAAACACACCCCTGCACCCCCCATGCCCCCCTTAGTCCCCCATGCCCCCCTTTACCCCACTGGATAGCCCCAATTCCCCAACTGGATAGCCCCACTGGACACCCCCTGCACCCCCTGGACAGCCCTCCCCACCCTGCCGGGCACCCCTCCCCCCTGCTTGGACAGCCCCTCCCCCTACTGGACACCCCTCCCCCTGCTGGACACCCTTGACCCCTGCCCCCTGCCCCCTGCACCCCACTGGACAACCCCCATGCCCCAACTGGACACCCCTGGACACCACCCACTGGACACCCCATGGACACCACCACCTGGACCCCCACTGGACACCCTTAGACACCACACCTGGACACCACCTGGACCCCCTAAACCCTGGGACACCCCCTGGACACCACCCCTGGACCCCCTCCCCCTGCTGGACAACCCCCCCTGTTGGCCAAATGAAATTTCCTCATTATTGTCATAACAGAATAGAGTTGTAGCATAGGGTGTAAGGTTACCTTCAGTGAAAACCTACTCATTAAGTGTCCATAATGGACCAGCTAGTGATGGATGTATCGGAACTGGATAAAAGAGAGAGCTTATCCTTGTCAGGCTTATGGTGAGCTGGGAATTAGTTTTTGGGCAATGTGGATGTAAACAAAACAGTAGGGACGGTTCAAGAACTTTTCTAAATTTTGTGTGCTTTGAGGACATGAAACCCGACTTGCAAGCTTATCACTTGCACCTTCCTTAATGAGGGTCAGATCTCTTTTTGTTAAATGGTTTATGCTTTCTACTGTTACATTAGTCGAAGAACTCATTGGAAACACATGAATGAGATTTCAAGAGTTATATTAGATCCCCCTACTGGACACCCCTCCCCCTGCTGGACACCCCTGCCCCCTGACCCTGGACACCCCAGGACAGACCCCACCCCAGGACAGACCCCCCCCAGACCTGGGACACCCCTGGACCACCCCCCTGAACACCCCTCCCCCATGCTGGACACCCCTCCCCCTTCTGGACACCCCTCCCCCTGCTGGACACCCCTGCCCCCTGCCCCCTGCCCCCTGACCCTGGACACCCCAGGACAGACCCCACCCCCCCCAGACCCTGGACACCCCTGGACCACCCCCTGGACACCCCTCCCCCATGCTGGACACCCCTCCCCCTACCTGGACAGCCCCTCCCCCTGCTGGACACCCCTCCCCCTCATGGACACCCCTGCCCCCTTGCCCCTGGACACCCCATGACAGACCCCCCCAGACCCTCGACACCCCTTGTTAGGTCCACTAGGCTGAATACCCTGAGAGGGGGGGTGAATCAGGGTATGACTAATTAAAAATTAAAGCCCGTTCTGATCTTGTTTCGCTGTTAAGCAAAACACTCTTCTCTCTCTTTCCTGCTGCACAATATAAACAGAAAGTAAAGCAAGCACAGGACACAACAATTTTACTTGGTTCACCGCTAAGGGCTACGTCCAAGGAGCATACGCCGACAGGTTGCCGGTCGTACCAAGTCCACTAAACTTCACTAGCTGTGGATTACAATGTTCGGGCTAGATCACTTCTATGCCCAGGCTCACTGCCTACACAAGGTTTAGGGTCAGCTCACTGCTTTCCCAAGGGTCACTCCCTGTTTCTCTCTCTCTGGCTCACTGCCGGTGGAGAGGATCACCTTCTTCCTCTTCCTAAGCTCACTGCTCTTGGAAGGGATTCACTCACAGTTTATAGACCTGTAGGTCTCTTCATTTCCATGAAGGAATGCATCTTTCTCTGTATGTATATGCTCTTTTGAAGTTCAACTTTCACCCGTAGATGAATCTCACTTTGCACCGGATGTACCGGGCAACCTCAATTTTTACGCGCAACCCTTACGGTGCCTTGCGCGCAATTTCTATGCTTTGCGCGAAATTCCTTTTTCGCGCAACTTCCAAATTTTACGCGCAGCCTGGAAACTGTCTTGCGCGCAATTCACTGCCTCTGCGCGAAATCCACTTTTCGCGCAACCTTCCTTTTACGCGCCAACTCAAACTTTCTGCGCAGCCTTTGCTTTTCGCGCAATCCGACTTTACGCGCAAACTTTAAGTTTACGCGCAACACCCTTTCAAACTTCAATTTCGCGCACCAGAGCTCGGGTATTTTCTATGTCTTGAACTCTACTGAATGGAGGAGGGTCACTTCATATTTATAGGCAACATCGACCCCGCGCGAAAAACCCTCCTTGAGCGCGTAATCCGCTTTGATCTTCCACGCACAAACATTTTCCGCGCACTGCTCCATAATTTCGCGCACCTCATGCCTTTGCCATTTTACGAGCTTCAGACCTTGTAACACCTCTTGCGCGAAATACTTCATCCGCTATTTCGCGCGCCACTTCAATTTTCCGCGCATGCCTCCAAAATTGCGCGCGCCTCATGCCTTTACCGTTTTTCAAGCTTTCGGCCTTGAAACATCTTTTGCGCGAAATACAATTTCGCGCAACCCGCTGTTTTGCGCGCCACACTTCAAGATTTCGCGCAACCCTCTATTTTTGCGCGCCACGCTTGATTTTTCCGCACACCTCCTTCATTTCTCTCTCCTCAACCTTTGCCAACAACATATCACTCCATTTTCCATTGGCGATTTTCAGGCCCAAAAATTTGGCAAACACTGGAAAACAGCGCCACCTTGTACTGCTCTTTTGTACCGCCTCCAGATCGTCCTTTCCTTTGTCAAAGTTCATTGTCAACATGGAATGTCAACAACTTCTCGGGAACTCGACAATTCTCCATGGAAACCTGCTTTGTCAACAAACACAATCAACCCAAAAATGCTACAATGCTACCTTGAGGGATTTTTGCCCAACAATCTCCCCCTTTGGGTTTGTTGACAACTCTTCATAATTGTGCTCAGGATGATTTTCTGCACTTTGATACCTCACTGAGTCTTCTTCCAGCTGCTACCACCATTCGCCTCTTGCGATTATGATAGAGTTCAAGGATTCACTTAACACGTACTCTAAGCCCACATGAGCAATGCTCGGCGTGAGAAACAAGAGTAGTATGAAAAGTTCATCAATGAATCACTTCATGTCATACCCCAATTGTCGATTCCACCCTGATACCAATTCTTAAAATAAAACCAGTTGTTGAACCACACTGATACCAATTGGTGAATTCTTAAGTTGATACCAATTGTTGATAGCTGGACACTGTCTCACACCATTCCAACACCACTGTTCTGCTTTTATCACGATCCTCAGCTGTCGTGATTTCTATGATTTGATCGATCACGTCTAGCATCGTCAGATTTACAAATCTCTCCCCCTTTCTAATTGCTCCCCCTTTCTGGCTGCTCCACCTGTCAGCTTCTCCCCGTATCAATTATGATTTATCAAATCTCCGCACTATTTTCTCCCTTGAACAAACACTTTTCTCCCCCTTTGTCAAGCACTTTTCAAGCACTTTTCTCCCCCTTTGTCAACGAACCCAAAGGTCACGCCTTTGTAGTCTGTAACATAGTAGAGAACACATATCAGCACATTAGGGAAAAACACACCATACCTCGGGGAGAGGGGGGAGGGAGTGGTCCCACATCCACTCTATTTCAAGTGTGGGAAATCGACTGAACTCCCAGAGCCAGTCGATGCCTCTCAAAAGCTTCCTTGGGTAAGGCCTTTGTCAGAATGTCTGCAACCTGTAGTTCTGTAGGCACGTACTCCAACTTTACAATTCCCTGCTCAACCTTCTCCTTGATAAAATGATACTTAATCTCAATGTGCTTTGTCCTTGAATGATGGACGGGATTTTTGCTAAGATTTATAGCACTTGAGTTGTCACACTGGATTCCGATCGGAGACTTCACTTCAACTCCCATATCTTCAAGCTGCTGCTTCATCCACAATAACTGTGTGCATGCTTGAGTGGCCGCAATATACTCAGCTTCTGCGGTGCTCAATGAAATGCAATCTTGTTTCTTGCTTAGCCAAGAAATACACAATCCACCAAGATAGAATGCACCACCTGATGTTGATTTTCTATCATCGGCTGAACCGGCCCAGTCTGCATCAGTGTACCCCAATAACTCTGTCTGAGATTTGTCATTGTATGTCAAGCCGAAGTCCACCGTGCCCTTAATATACCGAAGTATTCTTTTCACTGCGAGCATGTGACTTTCCTTGGGATTACTTTGATATCTCGCTGCTTGGCATGTGGCGAAAACAATATCAGGCCTTGTTGCGGTTAAGTACAACAGACTTCCAATGATTTGCCTGTATTCTGTGATATTAACTGTCTTGCCATCCTCATCTTTTGATAATTTCATCCGGGTAGCCACCGGAGTCTTCATCTCCTTGGAATTTTCCATTCCAAACCTTCTCAGGACCTCCTTGGCATATTTAGATTGAGAAATGAATGTTCCATTCCTTCCTTGTGTGACCTGTAGACCAAGGAAAAACGTTAGCTCTCCAATCATTGACATTTCAAACTCATTTTTCATGAATTCAGAAAACTGTCTGCACTGAGCTTCATCTGATCCACCAAATATTATGTCATCGACATAAACCAACACCATCATCCTTTGATTACTGTCATTACTGAAATAGAGATTGTAATCAACTCCTCCACGCTGAAAACCAAGCTTCTTCAAGTACTGATCAAGCCTTGAGTACCATGCCCTTGGTGCTTGTTTCAGCCCATACAATGCCTTCTTCAGCCTGCAAACTTTGTTCTCATCCTCATGAATGAGAAAACCATCTGGCTGCTCAATATACACCTCCTCTTCCAGAACCCCATTCAAGAATGCAGATTTGACATCCATCTGGAACACTTTGAACTTCCTTTGCACTGCGATGGCTAGGAATAATCTTATTGTCTCCAGCCTTGCAACCGGTGCAAATGTCTCATCAACATCAATTCCCTCGATTTGGGAGTACCCCTTGCACACTAGTCGTGCTTTGTTCCGAATCACTGTGCCATCTTCATTCATCTTGTTGCGATAGACCCATTTGGTCCCAATGACATTCTTGTCCGCTGGCCTCGAAACAATCTCCCATGTCTGGTTCTTCTCAATCTGATCAAGCTCTTCGTTCATGGCCTGAACCCAGTTTTCATCTTCAGCTGCATCAGAAAAACATTTCGGCTCCACTTGAGACAAAAACGATGCTTGCTGTGATGATTTCATTCTTCGAGTCTGAACTGGAGCTGTTTGATCACCAATGATATTCTGCCTATCAATCTCAGCTCGACTCTTTGTCTTCCTCGCAGACACCGACTTGACACTTTCCTCTTCATCATCAGTATCTTCTTCTGAGTCAGCTTCTGCCACTTCTGCTCCCCCTGGGTTGCTTACCTCATCATCACTTTCATCCAGGAACTGTTCACTGGGTCGTTGAGCAGTCTGTTCATTTTCGACTATAGTGACATCATTACTCTCAACAATTTTTCCAGCCTCTTGTTGAAGCACTTATATGCTTTGCTTTTCCCTGAATAGCCAAGGAATATCCCTTCATCTCCTCGTGCCTCGAACTTCCTATGATGTTCTTTGTTGAGAATGAAACACTTACTTCCAAAGATTCGAAAGTATTTCAACGTTGGCTTCTTTCCGTACCACAGTTCATACGGAGTCTTCCCTTGCTTCGGACATAACAGGGACCTGTTTGAAACATAGACCGATGTCAAAACTGCTTCCTTCCAAAATTTCTCTGGTAGGTCCTTATCAATAAGCATTGTTCTGGCCATGTTGTTAATGATCCGATTCCTCCTTTCTACCACTCCATTCTGTTGGGGAGTTCTTACTGATGAAACTTGATGCCTTATCCCATGTTTCTCGAGATAGTTTTCAACCTGACTGTTTGTAAATTCTGTACCGTTATCAGTACGAAACTTCAGAATTTTCTGCCCAAGCATCTTTTCTGATTCCCTCCTGTACTGCTTTATGCAACTGAACACCTCTGTCTTATGGGTAATGATGAATACCCAGGCCATTCTGCTGTAGTCATCAATGAAAAGAACATAGTACCTTTGCCCATCTATAGCTCGTGGTGAGATAGGTCCACATACATCAGCATGCACCAATTCGAGCACTCGAGTTGCTTTTTGTTCCTTTGGCCTGTATGTCTTCCTGATGATCTTCCCTTGTTGACAAGAATCACACGTATGAGTGCGATCACGTGATAGTTTGGGAAGGTCTCTAGCAGCATCACACTTTACCAGATCTTCCATAGATGGTTGACATAGATGACCAAGTCGCTTATGCCACAGCTGATTTTCTTCTTCTCTGGATAAAAGGCATGAATCTTCTTCCCCACCTACCAGGTAAAGATTCCCCTTTGTTCGTTTTCCCTGAAGAATGACTATTCCATCTTTTCCTTTAACAAAACCCATCTTCTTGGTAAAAAGTATAGAGTGCCCAGAGTCACATAGTTGACTGACGCTAAGCAAATTATGACTGAGACCCTCTACCACCAAGACATCAGCATGTCTCATTTCTTTGCCCCCAAACTTGGCTTTTCCGGAGCCAACAATCTTCAGGCCTTCATCATTTCCAAACTTGACAACTCCTTCTTTGTCATATTTTATGCCTGTAACCAGATCCTTATTACCCGTCATGTGGGATGTGCAACCACTGTCAAGGATCCAAACACCAGAACGATCTGATGCTTTAAGGGCAATTTCAGCAACTACGGCCTTCTCAGTTTTCTTCTTCCTAGTCCATACTTTTTCTTTCATACTCGGCATGGATTGAGGCTTCTGTTCTTTCTCAGAGTATGATGGACCAGCTTCATCTTGCAAAACTGCAAATCTGTTCTGAACTTTTAACTCACTTGTCGGTTTACTGATCTGCTGCTTGCGATCATTTTGATTCTGCTTTGACACATTTTTCTGAATGGCCGGAGTGCAGTACCTAGCCATGTGTCCAAATCCTCCGCACCAAAAACAGTGTCCTTCAAAAAATGTTCTGGGAAACCGTTCTCTGTTTGGCTGCCATCTCTGTTCTTGTTCCCTTCGATATCTTTTGGCTATGGAACACACATACTGTGAATGTCCCATCTTTCCACAACAGTAACACCTGATATAAGGTGAATTCCTTCGTGTTACTTCAGCACTACGAGTTTCCCCTTTGGATCTCTGAGTATTCCGATTCTGCTTTGTGCTCAAATCCACTTTCAATCTCGGAACAAGTGCTTGCGGTCTAACTTCAACTGCCGTAGATTTTTGTTTCTGATTAAGCCATGAATCAGCCTTAACATCTGAGTTCAATTGCTGCTTCTTTCCTGCTGAACTACTAGGCTCTTCTTTCTTCTTTTCCGTCTTCGTAACGACCTGATTTCCCAAGAATGTGTTGGGATTCAAAGGTTTTTCCTGGTCTTTTACTTTTCTCCGCAGACCGACAACTTCCTCTTCAAGCTCTTCAATACGCTTGACGTGATCTTTCACTTTTCTACTCAAGCAGTCGATCTCCCTTTTCTGCTCTTCAATCTTGAGCTTATGCTCATCAACCTTTTCTGTGCGCTCTGGCCTGGAAGACTTAAGATTTTTAATTTCTTTCTCAAGCTCAGACTTCTCTTCTTCTTGTTGTTGCATGTAGAGTTTGGCATCACGTACTATCTTATTGGCTTTCTTTGTTTTTGCTCGCCAAACATCTATCTCTTCAAGAGCTGCTTCTAATTCAGCTTCCATGTCAACTCTCCCTTCAATATCTTCTTCTTCTTCATCAGTTTCAGTTTCTTTCTTTTCTAGAGTGCTACTAGCAACAGCCACCATCGCATTTTGACCACGATCTCTACAGTTTTCTATCTCTTCAACTTCTTCACCCTCAGACTCAGCTGAACTATCAATTTCTTGGGAAAGAAGATTCTTCTTTTTAAAGAAATTTCTCTTGAACTTCTTCTTCCCTTTCACATAGGCTGAAGATTTTTTCATGGGAATCTCAACTTCATCTTCATCGCTTTCTTCTTGAAACTTTTTGGGGCATCTTGCAGCAAGATGACCAACCTTTCCGCATCGGAAGCATGCTAGTGGAAGTTTCCCTTTAAACTTTCCTTTTCCTCTTTGCAGATTTGAAGAAAGGAACGACATCACCTCATCTGACTCTTCTTCCTCCTTAGAATCTTCAATAGTGAGCCTCTTCATGGCCTTAAATGCCACCTCTTTGGATTTCCCCTTTTCCACAGCATCGTTGTCATCATTTCTCATTTCATATGCAACAAGAGTGCTGTGTAGGTTATCCAATGTTAGCTCTTTCGGATCTTTATCTTCCAACACAGAAACTTTCGGATTGAACCGAGGTGGAAGCTTTCTCAAGATGCGCTTTACGATTTTAATGTCTTCGATAATTTCTCCAAGACCCCGCATGTCTTCTACCACAGCATTTACCCTGTCAAAGAATGCATCAACAGACTCATTCGGGTTCATTTTGAGATCTTCATACTTGTTCCACAACACTTGCAGCTTTGCCTCTCTGACTTTTGTATCCCCTTCATAAATATTCAAAAGTTTTTCCCACATGGCATGTGACGTTTTGCATGACATCACCTTTGTATAAATGGGATTAGAGAGTGCTCCCCCTAAGGCATTTATTGCTTTGGAATCAGCATCCAACTCTTTGTGCTCAGCTTCTGATAATGCACCACTAGTAATATCAGCTGTGATACCATGCATAGCTGCTGAAAACACATCCATTCCCAAAGATCGGAAATAGTGTTGCATTCGATTCTTCCATATCTGAAAATTACATCCGTCGAAGATCGGAATCCCTCTATGATTAGTGACCTCCATTGAGAGAAGACCAACTGTTAACCTTTCGCTCTGATACCACTTGTTAGGTCCACTAGGCTGAATACCCTGAGAGGGGGGGTGAATCAGGGTATGACTAATTAAAAATTAAAGCCCGTTCTGATCTTGTTTCGCTGTTAAGCAAAACACTCTTCTCTCTCTTTCCTGCTGCACAATATAAACAGAAAGTAAAGCAAGCACAGGACACAACAATTTTACTTGGTTCACCGCTAAGGGCTACGTCCAAGGAGCATACGCCGACAGGTTGCCGGTCGTACCAAGTCCACTAAACTTCACTAGCTGTGGATTACAATGTTCGGGCTAGATCACTTCTATGCCCAGGCTCACTGCCTACACAAGGTTTAGGGTCAGCTCACTGCTTTCCCAAGGGTCACTCCCTGTTTCTCTCTCTCTGGCTCACTGCCGGTGGAGAGGATCACCTTCTTCCTCTTCCTAAGCTCACTGCTCTTGGAAGGGATTCACTCACAGTTTATAGACCTGTAGGTCTCTTCATTTCCATGAAGGAATGCATCTTTCTCTGTATGTAGATGCTCTTTTGAAGTTCAACTTTCACCCGTAGATGAATCTCACTTTGCACCGGATGTACCGGGCAACCTCAATTTTTACGCGCAACCCTTACGGTGCCTTGCGCGCAATTTCTATGCTTTGCGCGAAATTCCTTTTTCGCGCAACTTCCAAATTTTACGCGCAGCCTGGAAACTGTCTTGCGCGCAATTCACTGCCTCTGCGCGAAATCCACTTTTCGCGCAACCTTCCTTTTACGCGCCAACTCAAACTTTCTGCGCAGCCTTTGCTTTTCGCGCAATCCGACTTTACGCGCAAACTTTAAGTTTACGCGCAACACCCTTTCAAACTTCAATTTCGCGCACCAGAGCTCGGGTATTTTCTATGTCTTGAACTCTACTGAATGGAGGAGGGTCACTTCATATTTATAGGCAACATCGACCCCGCGCGAAAAACCCTCCTTGAGCGCGTAATCCGCTTTGATCTTCCACGCACAAACATTTTCCGCGCACTGCTCCATAATTTCGCGCACCTCATGCCTTTGCCATTTTACGAGCTTCAGACCTTGTAACACCTCTTGCGCGAAATACTTCATCCGCTATTTCGCGCGCCACTTCAATTTTCCGCGCATGCCTCCAAAATTGCGCGCGCCTCATGCCTTTACCGTTTTTCAAGCTTTCGGCCTTGAAACATCTTTTGCGCGAAATACAATTTCGCGCAACCCGCTGTTTTGCGCGCCACACTTCAAGATTTCGCGCAACCCTCTATTTTTGCGCGCCACGCTTGATTTTTCCGCACACCTCCTTCATTTCTCTCTCCTCAACCTTTGCCAACAACATATCACTCCATTTTCCATTGGCGATTTTCAGGCCCAAAAATTTGGCAAACACTGGAAAACGGCGCCACCTTGTACTGCTCTTTTGTACCGCCTCCAGATCGTCCTTTCCTTTGTCAAAGTTCATTGTCAACATGGAATGTCAACAACTTCTCGGGAACTCGACAATTCTCCATGGAAACCTGCTTTGTCAACAAACACAATCAACCCAAAAATGCTACAATGCTACCTTGAGGGATTTTTGCCCAACACCCCTGGACCACCCCCTAGACACCCCTCCCCCATGATGGACACCCCTCCCCCTTCCTGGACATCCCCTCCCCCTAATGGACACCCCTGCCCCCTGCCCCCTGACCCTGGACACCCCAGGACAGACCCCCCCCCTAGGAAAGACCCCCCCAGACCCTGGACACCCCTGCCAGTCCTGCCCCCCCAGACTCTGGACACCCCAGGAAAGACCCCCCCAGACCCAGGATTATGGACATGTGATTGGGTCTCATTCTACTTTCCCATTGTGGAGTCACCTATAGTTAAAACCAGGCTACTGTTCATAAAAGAGGCATTGTTTTTTAGAAATATGGGATGGGATAGTAGTGGTCAGGTTGCATTAGTGTAGAGAAGCATAATTCTTAGAGAAAAAATCAGAGGAAGATTCATTTTGATCATAACGCAGTTTTTTAGACAGAATGGAATAGTTATTAGTAGCATTAAGAAAGAGGAGGAGAAGTACCTGGAATAACAGGATCTAGAGCAGATTGTTGTTCGATAGAGTTCCGAGAGAGATTCTACTTCTGCTCTGGGGGAACATTAAAAACCTACATATGTTAGGGTATGAGAACCGAAACTGAATTGTCATATAAAACAGGTGCTGGAATCTTTTTCATGCCTGCTCGAGCTTCTAGGTCTATGGAGGCAGGTTTCACCATGGATCTAGAAGACTAGGGGGTTTCCTGATTTTCCTTTTGCATACCTAATTTAGGTGTGGAAGTAATATGGGTCTGCTTGGAGCGTAAGTATGGAGTGTCAGCAACATCATTTTATTTATTGCAAACATCATTATTGTGGATTGAAGTACTAGGAGTACAGGTTAGTTTCTTCAGTTCATTAGTAGAAAAATTCCCTCCATCCAAGATTGGGTGCTAGAGATTATGCTTTTCTAGGTCATGTTGATAGCTAGAAATCTTTTCCTGCTCGGTTGATACTCTAATAGTGTCTAGTAAAATGTTTGTAATTTCAATTGAGAGTTTTTGATCATTAATAGAGTTTTCTTCTTCCTCCAATTCATCCACCCATTTGGTTCCTGAACAATCTCTTATGTGAGTCAAAGTGTGAGTTTTTTTGACCCAAACTTCATATTTCGTTTTGGATATTTCAGGCATGTCTATCATAGGGGATTTGTCCTTTTTAGGTATCCTCATTTCCTTCCATTCATTCTCAGATGGTTGTATTACCTGCTTCCTAATCACCCTACAGTTGAAGATAGTATGCCCTATGATTTTATAGTGATCCCAAAATGGGGGTTTTCGCTCATATTCCACTATATCTTCAGTATTGTATTCATTGGAATTGAAGTTAATTGAGCTGGGAAGTTTTGAGTCAAGGTTTATTTCAAACATTACTCTGTCGAATAGATCCAAGTCAGCATGTAAGGTCCTTTGATCAATTTTAAGAGCGGTTACTATGCATGAGACAATATCATTCAGTATTTTTGGGTGCCAAAAAACCAGTTAAGTCCATGCTGGACAACCCTCTCCCCTGCTGGACAGCCCTCCCCCTACTGGACAGCCCTCCCCCCTGCTGGACTGCCCCGCCCCCTGCTGGACAGCCCACCCCCTTAAGTGAGTTGGAACAGGAATTTAGATGAGGGCTTCAAATGTTAAGGGGTCTGGTTTAATTGGTTAGAATTGGGTGAGGTTTGGAATGGTTTTAAAGTGGGATGCCTGGTGGAAAATGTGGGGTTGGTGGCTTAGAAGTTGAGAGGTGGGTAGGACTGATTGGTGGTCAAGTTGTGGATGGGTTGCCTAGGTGGATTGAAAAATGGTGGGGGACTGGAAAGGAGTTCATAGTGGATAATTGAAGTGGGAGCTTGGAATTGTAAAAGGTCTTGAGTTTGGAATTTTTAGTGAAAGTGGAAATGGCCCTGGAATAACTGGTTTGATTTTTGTGGGTTGGCCATGGGATTTTTATAGTGCATCAAAAAAGAGTCACTAGCAGGGCTTGGTTTGGTGTGAAATTCAGTCAAACGGTTGTGGGAACCATCATGGAAGAAACTACCAAATACAGACCAGAGCTAGTCTCCTATACAGTGAAGACCCTTCATGGAAACTCTTCAAGAAAACCAGGTCTCCAGTTGCATCTTTGTCCATAAAAAAAAAGCCCTGTTTGCATAGGCCCAAACAGACCTCCCTTTGCCAGCTTGTGGGGGAAATGTGGGAACTCCAGCATGAAATAGGCCTTCAGAATAGAACATCCTCTTTGGAATTGCATCAAACAGATTGTTTGCAGCCTTTAAAATTCAACTTGGAAGTGATCATCCTCATCCTGGAGCAAGGCCAAATCACGGCGTGCCCGCGGCGTGACCGCGGCGTGACCGCAGCGTGTTGGCCCGATCCAGCGACATCCGCAGGGCAGCATCTTCTGGCTAGGAGCGAAGGGAGTGGGAGGAGGCTGGAATGCGGGTGGAAGGGGGATGGTTGCAGGTGGAAGGGGGATAGTGCGGGCTGATTCGAAGGTGGGGGGGGGGGGGGGGGCGTTGCGGGCTGGAATGCTGGTGGCAGCGGGCTAGAATGAAGGTGGAAGGGGGATGGTGTGGGATGGATGTGGCTAGATCAGGGAAAAATCATGGCATGACCGCGGCGTGACCGCGGCATTTTGACCTGATCCAGCAACATCCGCAGGGAAGCATCTTCCGGCCAGGAGCGAAGGGAGTGGGAGGAGGCTGGAATGCGGCTGGAAGGGGGCTGGTTGCAGGTGTTGGAGGGATGGTGTGGGCAGATTCGAAGGTGGTGGGGGTGGGGGGGGCTGTTGCGGGCTGGAATGCTGGTGGCAGCGGGCTGAAATGAAGGTGGAAGGGGGCTGGTGTGGGATGGATGTGGCTGGAGCAGGGAAAAATCACGGCGTGACCGCGGCGTGACCGCAACGTGTTGGCCCGATCCAGTGACATCCGCAGGGCAGCATCTTCCGGCCAGGAGCGAAGGGAGTGGGAGGAGGCTAGAATGCGGGTGGAAGGGGGCTGGTTGCAGGTGTTGGGGGGATGGTGCGGGCTGATTCGAAGGTGGTGGGGGGGGGGGGCTGTTGCGGGATGGAATGCTGGTGGAAGCGGGCTGAAATGAAGGTGGAAGGGGGCTGGTGTGGGCTGGATGTGGCTGGAGCAGGGCAAAATCACGGCGTGATCGCGGCGTGACCGCGGCGTGACTACGGCGTGACTACGTCGTGACCGCGGCGTGACCGCAGATTGACCGCGGCGTGACCACCGCATGACCGCGGAGTGACCGCGGTGTGACCGCAGCGTGTTGGCCCAATCCAGCGACATCTGCGGGGCAACATCTTCAGACCAGGAGCGAAGGGAGCGGGAGGAGGCTGGAATGTTGGTTGAAAGGGGATGGTTGCATGTGTTGGGGGGATGGTGCAGGCTGATTCGAAGGCGGCAGGGTGGGTGTTGCGGGCCGGGGGGATGTTCAGACATAAATACACCGACCGAGATGCTCGGATAAACCAAGACTCCATTGCTCGGATAGAGGCGATCTAGCAATACTTCCGCATGTAGTAACTATCAGAAGGTTATAATCATATATGAAATGGTTCAAGATAACCAGACACATTATGAGAATTTTAATGTAAAACAACCAAATGAAGGGGTCGTGCAATGACACAAATGGGTAGAGTGAGAATATCGAATTGATCATCGGATGGAGTACACTGCAATCAGAGGAAATAATATGCGCTGTGAGAATACAATATGCAATGGAGGATCATCGGATGGTCCAATAAAATTGTACGCTATGTAGACACCCTATGATCAGACGATTCAGGTATAACATACCCGATAGTAGAAAAGTTGAAAGACTATGATATGAATCTACATACACAAGAGTTGGAGCACCAAAAAAAATGCAACTAATGATGATCATGTGATAATAATACAATCGATCTGAGTAATAAATACAATAAAGCAGCTAATAATCATATAACTCCCTTGAAAGTATAGAGAATAGTTGATGTTCAATGTATAAATAATGATATGTTAGATTTGGATGCATGGAGAAATTAAATTGCATAAGATAAAATTACATTTTTCATTAAGAGAATATTTTGAAAAGCACATTTACAATTTTGTAATTTGAATAAAGAATTCAGAGTACATAAAACAAAAAGCATGATGGAATAAGTTATTACATACCGTTAGGTACAATGATGACATTGATATAGTACCTGAGTCAGTTGTTTGGGATCTTTCACCAGAAAAAGCACCCTATAAGCAGATAAACGGTAATGTCAAATTGAATGACTAATCATATATTGAACATAGGTGGCTGAAAGAATAAAAATGGAATAAACCATACCCAAATCTTGAACTCATTGTCTTCGATGGTGGTGGATAGAACCGGTCTTATCATAAGAAACCACCTATAAGAAAATAGTGGGAAAAGAAATGAGAAATAACAACTTCTTATATATATGTGATCAGTGTGTCAACTATAGACAGAGAAAAGGACACATTTTACACGATTTAGGTAATTATAAAATTTTCCAAAGATTAAATCATCTTAAAAAATGAAGAAAAATGGATTCTTGAAGCTACTAGATTGAACAACCTTCAATTACAGGACATACCTGACTATAGAGACTTTGAGAGAGCTTCCCAAGCAGGATTTTCAGCATGAAAAAATTATAGGGACCATCCTCAATCAGGATCATTCCTAAAACCGATGAAGAGTGTAGCCCTTAACTTCTGCAATACCATAAACTACTTAATAACTAGACAATTCATAACTAAATATTAGAATAATACATGAAAGATTGAAGAAAGGGACAGAAAAAAAAGGCATAAACACTTACATAAAACTGTATGGTTCCAAGTGTAGAAGTAAAGAAAATAGATGACACGAGAACTCATCCAGCCATTCAGAAATTTGGATCATTGGCATGAATGATAAACCATCATTATCATCTTCTGGGCAGCTATCTGTAACAATGCTCAAATGAAACAGAAGTTTTCTTCTCCATGTAAAAGCACATATATCGTATTTTTTATGAAAGCTAGTTCTTACATTGGAAAATATGGAACCAATAAATTTCATGGTTGAAAATGTTTTAGGAGGATCATTGGCATCCATACTAAGCAAGGAATTGGATAATGAAATTGTCAAGAGATCAATGTATGCATCAGCAACAATAGAATCATCTAACTTTGCATAAGAATTAGACAAGGAAGAGAAGAAATATGATATCCCAAAAAAGGCCACTCATGTTACATGAGTTTTCAACTAGTGATTGGTTATAATATATGAGAAGCTACATGGCTACGATTTCCAATGTATGGTTTTAAAATAACATGCAAAACTCATTCAACTCTTAGATAATTGAATATGGAAGAAGTATTAGTTGGTGCTTATACATGGAAGTGACAGATTATTTATATATTAACTCTAAATGTGTGAGTATATTATAGAGGAGATCCAAACCTAGAAATATTGATTTAAATATTGACATCTCTAAAGATTTTGACACTCTTAGATAGGATTTCACTTTTTAAGTACTTGACAGTTTTGGTTTCTCAACCATATTTATTAAGATTATTCAATAACTTATCTACAAATCAAGACTCTCTTTCATTATTAATGGGTCCCACAAAAGATACTTCGGTCATACCTAATGGGTGATATAGGGGGATCCTCCCTCAACTTTTTTTATTTGGAATAATCAACCCATACTCAAACCGATGATACATAGACTGCTCATCACCTCCCAAGGTTAGAGAAAATTTCTGCAACTCCATGAACTAGGAAGAATATTATATAATTCATATACTTACATAGATAAAAACTTGCCTCAGCGTCAGAAGAGAGGAGTCGGGGAGGAGGCGTCGGGGAGGAGGCGTCCGGGAGGAGGGTCGCGGTGAGGAGGAGGGTCGCGGCGAGGAGCCGTCGGAAGAGCTGAGTCGAGGAGGAGGGTCTTTGCGAGGAGACGTCGGGGGGGGAGGGTCGCGTCGGGAAGGAGGGTCACGGCGAGGAGCCGTCGGGGAGGAGGGCATGGCAAGGAGGGCGTAGCGAGGAGGCATCTGGGAGGAGGGTGCGACGAGGAGTCGTCGGGAAGGAGGAGGGCGCGACGAGGAGGTGTTGGGGAGGAGGAGGGCGCAGCGAGAGGGCAGAGGAGGCACCTGATGATAATTGGGAGAGAAAAAAAATGGGTTATGATTTAGCCACGGAGAGGGATATGAATCGTGGCGGTAGAGATATCATGAACCCTGGAAAAATATCCCCAATCCACATTGCGGGGAGACATAAAGGAATGTTTGGTCTCTCTACTCAAAATCCAATGGCCTTTTCTATAGATATATATTATATTTCAACTTATTCTGGGATGTCTTCATGAACTCATGGATGAACTTGTACTTCTCTATCATTTCCTAGACAATATATGGCCCAACAAGAGATTTATTTACAGTCTATTTGGGGAACAATGGTGGCCTGAAGGTACTTTCATAGATGGCCTCAAGATGATAAATAGTGAGAGTAGAATGGAAGCTATTATTTAAAAAAAAGTCTATCAGGGGAATGAAATTTTCATAGCTGTAGATGAAGTCTACTACACAAGCCCTTAGCATATAATCAAGTACCTCTATAGTGAGCTCGGTGTTCCCATTTGTCTAGGGTTGGAAGGTTGTACTCATATTTATCTAGCTCATAGTTATCACATATAGGCCCCTCCAAAGCCATAATGTGAACCATATATCAGGGTTTGATAGAATATACGAGGTTAACCCATAATGGAAAACAATCTACTATTTTACGACTTTCCCAAACTCTCCTATAGACATTACTCCAGGATATAAAGGAATTTCACGATATCCAGAAGTTGGTCAATTATAAAATAGATGGGGTCATGGGCTCTTGATGTACATTAACACCATGTACTAATGTAAATGGAAATTCAATTCCATTTCCACTCTAGGATCACTAGGGGTTGTTAAAAATCAACTCGAACCTGGATCATAGTCTTCACCTACTGACATGTGAAGCATCAAGAGATGAAATCAGCCTTGTTTTGTGTCATAATAGCCCACAAAAATTTCCAATGAAGTATTATGTACATATTCCACACCTAAGGATGTATAGAAAATGGGTTGTGTGAAACTCTATAATCACATACTCTAACATCATTACTAGGACCACAATCCATCCCTATAAAATTAAGATACCATTCCCTTATTCAAAAAATATTTTGGGTGAATCTGCAAAGGATATCTAGTCACATAATAACTCATAGTAGGTGTAACCTAAAATGGAATATCTCACATGATGGATAATTAAAGGAGTCATCACCCTCAACTGAATAAAATATTCACCCACAATCCCAACAAGTGTTCATGTCATGGTAGAAAATCGCTCAAATTCCTCCTAAGTAAAATGAGCATGGGACTTCCTTCTAAGGGAATCTAATACAATTTTTTAAATTCAATGAGTATGTAATATCTCAAATTCATTGATCTATAAGAATTACAACATGAAACAGTTCCTCATGTTCATGTCCCTATATGTGAATACATCCCCGGACTCTGATGGTCTAATTAAATATCAATTTGATCACGCATAAGACAATTCTTCCAAATCGTCTAAGTTAGGACTAATAATACTAGATCTAGATCACAATTCATGTTTTTCTACTCATGGGGTACTAATTTCCTTGACCCATATGTAATAAAATTATATATCTGCATCAACATCCAACCAATCACTTTTCTAAAGTCCGAACCATAAACTAAGTACTCCATGATCTCCTTAGATAGTCTAAAAATATGATCACTCATTAAGCTGAACTTCAATCCCTTGATGGATCTTTGGTACTGTTTAGTCTAGGAAAACTTCTTCCTATTCCACACATGGGAGGTCAAATGAATTACAATCCTTGCGATGTGTGCCAAAAATAACTTATAGTAACCTAGAAATCCATGAATACTATGTACCTTTTACATAATCTTGGCGGTGCTAAGAGGGCTCGACCAGGAGGGGTCCGGTCACCGGAGGTGGACTGGCCAACAAGGAGGTGCGCCGGAGGCATGCGCGCAGGGAGGGGAGGCCACGGCTGGCGAGGGAGCACAAGGGAGGGGAGTTCGTCCGCCATGGGGAATCTCCGGAGAGGTGCTGCTGGTGAGGGTAGCGTCGGGAAGGAGGGTCACAGCGAGGAGGGCGCGGCGAGGAGGCGTCGGGGAGGAGGAGGGCGCGGCGTGGAGGCATCGTGAAGGAGGAGGGCGTGACAAGGAGGAGGGCTCAGGGAGGAGGAAACGCGAGGCATGGAGGAAGCCCGAGGGATTGGGGGAAAAAAACGGAATCGTGCGATTTAGCCACGGATTGGAAAAAAATACGTGGCAGTATGAAACCTATAGCCACAGACCTATAAAATCGTGGCTATAGGTTCGTGGATATAGCCCAAATTTGTAGTAGTGTTTCCTAAAAGGACATACCCTTCCAACTTCTTGAATAGATTCAAAAAAGAATCTATATATAGACACAAGTTACAATAATATCTAGAGTTGAGGACCCACTCATGATTGAGTTTATGGATGGATATATTCCGGAATTCAATAGCATAATATCTTGAGTCAACCATAAAAGGCTGGTCAGTTGGTTTTTTGTGTTCTAACTCTCACATGAGTTTCCTACAATTGGGATTAATGTGCATGAGTTTAACATAGTGAAAACATGTGACTTTTCTATCCAAGGAACTAGTTTTGGATTTGGGTTCTTTATTACTCTTACTTTTGTATCTATTGAACTGTTTCTTTTTTACATTAAGTTTTAGGTCTTCCCCTTGTGAAAAACACTCAACCACTCCTTTTATCTTACGTTTAGAATTCAAATCCTTAGACCAAATAGATTATTTAACATCTTCTTAGTATTCTAAAATGGTCTGAACATTTCATTAACAGTCGTAAAGGGTTTCTTGGGCCCATATAGGGATTCAATTCAACCTTGTTGTCTGAGAAAGGCTCTCATTTTAATTCTTCATATATTGGAATCTTTGTCTCCATTGAATTTCTCAATTTCATTTTAATTCTTCATATATTGGTACATATTCATAACTAGAAAGAGATGGAACAACTTTCTCCCCCGGGCTCCTTAGATGGTCGTGGTCAGATCAGAATGCATTTTCATATGACAACCTAGGTCCTGTGAATCCTGCATCCTTTATAGGAAATCATGTAGATCCAAACTCATCTACCAAAATCAACATTCTACTAATACCCACATTCCTAGTATTTATCCCTTGGGATGCAACCATTCCAATCCATTTAGAAGAAAACCATCAGCAGACCTGACTTAGGTGTCCAAGTTACTTGTAGATAGAGCAGAAATCATACCAAGATTTGTAATGGACCACATAGAAACATCTATAATCCTCTTCAATGAAAATACACACTAATTCTACCAGTGGCTTCAAAACATTAACCTCAGCGGATATGAAACAGAAGGGGAAAACATGTAAATCTTACCTAAATCAAAGAAATCGAAGGTGCAAATGAGGCATAAAAAAATGAAGATAACCATCACACGGGAGAGAAAACAATAGAGGGCGATGGGGGTGTCGACCTCGAGGGCGTCGATGAGGAGGGCGCGGCGAGGAAGGCGCCGGCGAGGAGGGCGCCGGCGAGGAGGACGCGGGGAGGATGACGCGGCGAGGAGGGTCACGGCGAGGAAGGTGCCGGCGGGGAGGAGGGCGCGGGGAGGATGACGCGGCGAGGAGGGTCGCGACGAGGAGGGCGTCAGTGAGGAGAGCGTCGGTGAGGAGAGCGTGGTGAGGAGGGCGTCGGCGAGGAGGATGGCGCGGCGTTGATGCGTCGTGGAGGAGGAGGCCGCGGCGAGGATGAGGCCGCAGGGAGGAGAAATGGCGAGGGTGAGGAGATTGAGCCCGATGCTTGGGGGCGAGGGCGAGGATGGAGCCCGACGGAATGGGGGAGAAAAAAACTGGGCGAGGGGATATAGCCACGGGTAGGAAAAAAACCGTAGCTGTATAAAACCTATAGCCACAGTTCTATAAAACCGTGGCAATAGGTCTGTGGCTATAGCCTAGATTTCCAGTAGTGAGGGTTACACACTAAGTGTGTCCATGTATCTCATTTAAATTTTAATTTAACAAGTTAAATAAATATTATTCCCGATGTGGTTTAATAATTATTTAAGGATGTCTGATCACATTTATTTTGACACTAGTTATTCAAGAGAATATATTGTGGATGAAATAATATATTTATTAGCGAGTAATGCAGTTAAATTTATTTAAGAAATAAATAGTCATTACTCAAGGTCTAATAAATGTGGTGGAGAAAAATGGAAAATAAAAGTACACGCCGTGAATTAATTATTAAACGCCGTGTAGTTTTTCCAGTTTTGATTTTGAGGATTTAATATTGTTTTATTAAATGATATTTATTATAATCAGCGTGGGCGCATGTCAAGGAATTAATAATTCGACATGGGGGGGGGGGGTTCAATAAGAGTTAATGAAATAAATAAAACGCATAACGCATTTATTTATTATCATAACTCTATTAACCTCAAACATGATTATAAATATCCTCACAACCCCAACATTTTGGAGAGACATTGGTTGTGCACAACGGATTTGGAAATACTCTCAATCCAAGAGAGAATTCCCTTTCCACCAAGAACACCCTCAAGTTACGAGACCAAGATCCTCCACCGGATCAAGGCGGTCAAAGGTGGATATCGCAAGCGAAGGTTCTTCCACGCTAGTACTCAGAGGTCCCTTCGGTGACGTCCATAGATACGTGACACACGTGTGGATCACCTCTAGAGGAATCCTACACTTGGATTCTACAACGCAACGATGAATCACCGAATCGTGACCGAACACATCAACGAAGAAAGAATTCCAACGAGGTAATTCTTATGCATTAATTAAATTAATTATAATCAACATATGATGATCCTCCTCAAGGGTTCCAAGACTCTTCCTTTTTATTTTCTTTCTTCGTTCTATTCCGAAGATTCAGCGTTTTATATCGTGACGGATCTCGGATTGAATGTTGTTTAACGAAAAATAAAGTTGGGCAAACCCACAAACGCGCTTTCGCTATGCCCGGAACCTTCAAGTGGTATCAGAGGGGTTATATCATTGGTTATAATTATTTAGTTTTTTCGTTGGTGATTTATGCATTTAATAATTTAGTTATTTCAATTCATGTTTAATCGTTCTGGAAATCTGAATCTCGAGATCTGTTCTTCCTCCCTTGTTTCACGTTCACCTCATAGAAACGGATTTTTCTTTTAATTTTGATTAAAATAAAATAGAGGAACTCATCTGGAGGAGCCAAAAGTTTTTGGCCGTATAACACCAGAATGCATGGCGTGTATTCGGAAGTACACGCCGTGCAGTCTAGGGTCAATGCATTGACTGATCCGCCAAATCAGGCCATGTATTGGATTCTTTCTAAGAATTTAAGACACCCTATGTTGACCAAAAAGAGGTGGCACACGGTTTCTGGAATACACGCCGTGTGGTCCAATGAACACGGCGTGTAGTCCCTTCGGGTTAGGGTTGGGTCATGTACTCCGTACACGGCCTGCCCGGCTGGAAACCGTGTAACATGGAAACTACACGGCGTGTGTCCCACTGTACATGCCGTGTACTCTGAAAATTTCCGAAGTACATTAACACGCCTTATCCCCGGGCGTGTACTTCGGATGGACGGTGAAGAAAAGTACACGTCATGTAGTCGTAACTACACGCCTTGTACTCACCCAAATTACACAGATTTATTAAAATTTATTATTATATTATACAAACCCTTGAGACGTGTACCATGGTACAGGCGTAAAGCTGAGGCACAACACGTGATAGGTGTTTTATATATATGTGTTTAATTTAACATCTGCGTACTAAATGGGAATTCACAGGGTTGCCTCCAAGGTACAAGTTACGTACAAGGATAATTTTAAATGAATTTATTTGTTAAAAATTATGATGGATGAGAATCTCAAGGAAATTTAAAAAAGGGATTTAAGATAAAAGGATTTATTAATTAACGATAATTAATTGATTCGAGCGTGATTTATCTTAAACAAGAACGATTAAAGAATTGAATGCTAGTTTTATTTATGCGTAAATATCGTTGCATGTATGGATGATCATGAGCTAGACCGAGACCTTTGTATGTGAATGGTTTCTTTTAATTTATTTATTTAAATTAATTTGTTGGTCTGTGAGCCATCTCCTCATTAATATGTAGGGCCTGCATTCCCAATGATTCTTTTATGTAAAAACCCCTTTTACCCCTCACCTGCCTGTGAGATAAATGCATATGTAATGGATGGAGCTCCCAAGAAAGTGGATGCAGCTGAAGTCAGGAGCCAAGGTGAAACCAATCCAAGGAGATACAAAGGTGGATAGGTGGAAAGCTGTAAACACGAACCCGAAAGGTTCAAGGTGTTTCTCCCCAAGGTCTTGGGTTAGTTTATCAACCTCTAGATAAACTAACAAATAGAAAAGCTCATGATCATACCATTTATTTTATTCTTGTCAGTTTCATGGTTTATTTATTGTGGGTGTGTTGTCACGATCACACAATTAATGAATAAAACGAGCATGCAAGATGGAACTAAAACTGTCTTATACGTAAATATTATCCTAGACATGTTTAATCACTTAAGTATATCCCACTTAATATTAGAAAGCATGTAATCAAGGATAATAAAATGACAATTTACGTATAAGGATAAAATCCCTCAAAACAAATATTAAGTTGTCATAGCCTTCCATAATCTTGGTTAGAATCGAACCATAGTTCAAAGTGCTTGAACAACCCTAGTTGGGGTGCTTTCAATTGTCGGGGAATTCAAATTCAGGGTTTTAGGTTGACTTGACTTGGTTCGCATCAAGGGTTGACTACCACAGTAGGACTTGGTGTGACCAAGAGGTAAAGGTTGAGGAAATCCAAAAGGATTTCAGGATTGGGGAGTCCACTCAGCGGATCAAGGAGCTGCGAGTTAATGCAGTTGGCATTTGGAATGCCTACCTAAAACCCTTCAAGTTTCTTGACCAGCCCTATTTGGGGTAATGTGAAGGACAATATGGATCCTTTCCACTAGAATATTCACGCAACATAATATTCCGAAGTCAATGGTGAGGGCTATTGGATTTCAATAAAATAGTGGGAGACTAATAATTATTAATTTATTTATTTGTCTCAAATTTTGTAATAAAGTAATAAATCTTTGCTCATCTTAATTTGTAGAAACGACAAGAAAATGAATTCAAACATATCATTGCACAGCATACTCGAAAAAGAAAACCTTCTCACCCGCACCAATTTCCAAGAGTGGAAGAGGCGTTTACGCGTCGTCCTTCACCACGAAAGAAAATTATATGTGCTGGAAGAGCCTATTCCAGTTGCGCCTGGGAAAGAGGCTAGTGATGAGGAATTATCTCTCTATATGAAACACATGGATGATGCCACAGATGTCCAGTGTTTCATGCTATCGGCCATGTATAATGAGCTCTTGAAGAAACATGAAAACATGGACGCGTATATCATGATGTATCACCTTAAAGATGTCTACCAAGAGAAGGCGAGACAGGAGAGGTATGAGATCTCCAATGCTTTGTTTACCATGAAGCTTGGAGAGTCTGCGCCAGCTAGGACTCATGTAGTCAAGATTATTGGCTACATTGAACGCCTGGACATCTTAGGGATTAAATTCCCAGATGAGTTGCGTACAGATCTCATCCTATCATCACTGCCCAAGACCTTCTCTAGCTTCATTTTCAACTATAACATGAGCGGTAATGAGAAGAGTCTATCGGAGCTTCTGACCTTGATTATCCAGGTAGATAAAGACATGGGGCATGACAAAACTGCGGTCCTTATGGTGAAAAAGAAAAGGAAGCACAAGGAAAAGGGGCCAAAGACTTATAAACGGTCTGAAGCCCCCGAGAACTGTCCCCCCAAGAAGGGGAAGATCCAGAGGCAGGGAAAGGAATGGCTGACAGTGTGTTTTGCATGTGGCAAGCAGGGCCATTGGAAGAGGAACTGCACCCAGAAGCGTGGGGATGCTAAAGGTGCGTTTGTTATCGAGTGAAATCTTTGTATTTATACACATTGGGTATTAGATGTAGCTTGTGGGGATCACATCTGTATTCAAATGCAGGAACCAAGTAGATTTAGAAAGATCGCCAGAGGAGAGGTGGATCTTCGAGCTGCCAATGGCGCAAGGTTGGCTGCGTTGGCTATTGGCCACTACCACCTCTCATTGCCGACTGGGATGATTTTGATTTTATATAACTGTTATTATGTGCCTAGTGTTACCAAGAACATAATTTCTGTATCTTGTTTGGATATGGATGGATTTGTTTTCAAATTTGGAAATAAGGGTTGTCTATTTTATAAGAACAACGTATGTTATGGTATGGAACATTTAAATATTGGTTTGTATGTATTGAATTTCGAAAACCAAGTGTTGGCAATTGATAATGAAACAAACTCACATGAATCATACATCACCCAGTTATGGCATCACCGCCTTGGTCATGTGAATGAGAAGCGTTTGACAAAACTCTGCCAAGATGGATATTTAGACTCTAATGAGCTAAAACCACTTGATAGATGTCATTCTTGTTTTCAAGGAAAAATGAACAAGCCGCCTTTTGGTGGACAAGGCGAAAGCGCCATATAGCTTCTAGGATTGGTACACACAGATGTGTGTGGACCATTTCTAGTAGAAGCTAGAGGTGGATATTCTTACTTTATTACTTTTACTGATGATTTGAGTAGATATGGCTATGTCTACTTAATGAGGTATAAGTCAGAGTCCTTAGAGAAATTTAAGGAATTCAAGAATGAAGTAGAGAATCATCTTAGTAAGAAGATAAAGAAGCTTCGATCAGATCGAGGTGGAGAATATCTGAACCAAGAGTTTATCGATCTTCTATGGGAGTCTGGGATTCTATCTCAGCTCACTCCTCCTTATACACCACAGTGGAATGGTGTTAGTGAAAGGAGGAATCGCACCTTGTTGGACATGGTGAGGTCAATAATGAGTCATGCAGATCTTCCATTATCCTTTTGGGGATATGCATTACAAACTACAACATACATATTAAACTGAGTACCAACTAAGGCGGCAAATGGAATTCCATCCGAGTTATGGAATGGAAGGAAACCCACTTTGTTGCACACACGTGTATGGGGATGCGAGGCATTTGTTAAGGCCTTCTCAGGGAACAAACTAGCAACCCGGGGCACAAAGTGTATCTTTATAGGATATCCCAAGGAAACGAAAGGATATTACCTATATAACCCCCAAGACAAGAAAGTGACTATGAGCAGACAAGCCGTCTTTCTTGAGAGGGAGCACATCCTTAAGAAGGATAGTGGGAGAAATATTGACTTCGACGAAGTTGATGCTCAAGATACACAGGAGTTGGTACAGGAACAAGTTCCACAGGTCCCCATGGAAGAGGTTCCAGAAACACAAGTACTGTGTAGGGGATCAAGAGAGGTAAGGGAACAAGAGAGATTTGGTTTCCTAGTCACCAAGAATGGTGAATCATTATTGTTGGACAATGATGAACCTCTCTTCTACAAGGAATTAGTAGAAAGCTCAGAAGCTGCAAGATGGCTAGAAGCTATGAATTCTGTGATGGATTCCATGTATCACAATCAAGTTTGGGTTCTGGTCGATGAGCTAGTTGATGTAAAGCCTGTTGGATGCAAATGGGTATTCAAAAGAAAGCTGGACATGGAAGGTCAAGTTAGCACCTATAAAGCAAGGCTAGTGGCTAAAGGATTTAGACAGCATCAAGGAATTGACTATGATGAAACCTTCTCGCCAGTTTCCATGTTTAAATCCATAAGAATCATACTTTCCATAGAAGCTTACCATGACTACGAGATTTGGAAGATGGATGTCAAAACAAAATTCCTTAACGGGAAACTTCAGGAAGATGTCTATATGACACAAATAGAAGGGTTTGTGACACCAGGTGAAGCCAAACGGGTTTGCAAGTTGCAGAAATCCATTTATGGATTGAAGTAAGCATCCAGGTCATGGAAAATTCGATTTGATGAAGCCATAAAGGAATTTGGTTTCATTAAGAATGAATGTGAGCCATGTGTTTATAAGCGGTTTAAGGGGAATGTGGTCGTCATCCTAGTGGTATATGTTGATGACATATTTCTTATTGGAAACGACGTACCAGCCTTACAGTCAGTTAAGGACTGGTTGAACAAGTGTTTCTCCATGAAGGACTTAGGAGAAGCAGCCTACATTCTAGGGATCGAGATCATTCGTGACAGATCCAAGAAGCTGCTTGGACTAAGTCAGGGTAAATACATTTTCCAGATACTAAAGAGAATTAGTATGGAAAAATCCAAGAAGGTATTGGTTCGAGTGTCACATGACTTACATCTTTCTAAGAAAATGTGTCCCCAGACATAACAGGAGAAAGATAAGATGAGCAAGATCCCATACACTTCGGCTATAGGATCCATCATGTATGCCATGTCATGTACCAGGCTTGATGTTGCCTATGCACTGAGCATCATAGGCAGTTATCAAGCAGATCCAGGAGAACAACATTGGACTGCTGTTAGGACTATCCTTAAGTATCTGAGAAGAACTAAGGATATGTTCCTGGTGTATGGAGGAGACAAGGAGCTTGTCATCAGAGGGTATGTTGATGCTGGTTTTCAAACAGATCAGAATGATCTGAAGTCGGAATCTGGATATATTTTCTGTCTCAATGGAGGAGCTATGAGCTGGAAGAGTTCAAAGCAGCCAGTTGTCGCCGATTCTATAGTGGAGTCTGAGTATATAGAGGCTTATGATGCAGCTAAAGAAGCCGTTTGGATTCGGAACATTGTCCAGGAGCTTGATGTGGTGCATAGCAGTAAAGATCCCATTACATTGCATTGTGATAATACTGCAGCGGTGGCTCTTGCAAAAGAACCAAGGTCACATCAATGGACAAAGCACATACTCCGGAAGTATCACCTCTTGAGGGATTTCTATCAAATGGGTGAAGTTGCAGTGAGCAGAGTGTCCACAGAAGAGAACGTGGCAGACCCCATGACTAAAGGCTTATCTCAGCAGAAGCATGAATATCATGTGAGAGCTAGCGGGTTAAAGGTTGTTAGCAGTTGGCTCTAGTACAAGTGGGAGTCTGTTGGAGTTGGTGGTCTAGAACCAACTACTTTGTACTTTATTCATTAAATAAAAGCCTTATCACATCTTGATTGTTCTTCTGCGTGACATGTCATGTGATAATGTCCTAAGGACAGTTGTTTCATTAAAGGTTCGTAGAAGATCCCTGCTATGATGAGAACCCAGAAGTGCCATAACACTGTTCTTGAATGTATGTTCTATGGACGGATGATATTATTTGAGGGACACAAATAATACAGGTCATTAGGGGTGAGGAATCAAAAAACTTTGAGGCACCTTCTCATGGTGTGCGCCCTTGGTAATATCCAGGAGGATATTATGAGAATGAGACCTGCCAGTAGGAAATCCACTTTTCATAGTGTCATTGGATGTTCCCATATATGGACGTGTGTATTGATCCTTAGACTTTAAGATTACTATTAATGGGTATTACAACTCGCTCACTTAGTTGTATTGACGAAAACTGTGTCGACACACTATTCGCAGCGAGGTAGGATACGTTGGGTGCGTCACGAGTAATACCACATTAATAGATAATGCGAGAAAGGATTTGTCCCTTCCGTTCCATAACGGAAGTAGATATCTCAGGCCCTTTGATGGAATTGATATAGCCTAAATAAATCCATGGCCATGGTAAGGTATGGGCATGTTCAATTCCAGGAAGTAAAAGAAAGAATAATCAAGCACATGGGTTGATGGCCCTAGAATGCAACCCGCTTGATTGGAGATATCGTGACAAAGAGATTATATTACACGGTAAGCGTTCGCAGGAGGTAACACGTCATTGCGTTGTTAACTTCTTTCTATATGGGTTCCTTGGCTTGTTTCTAGACGCTAACCTTGGACTTTAGGCAGGCTCAGCCTAATGCCACTGAGAAAGAGGCCTAGAGGGTCACACACTAAGTGTGTCCATGTATCTCAGTTAAATATAAATTTAATAAGTTAAATAAATATTATTCCCGAATGTGGTTTAATAATTATTTAAGGATGTCTGATCGAATTTATTTTGACACTAGTTATTCGAGAGAATATATTGTGGATGAAATAATATATTTATTAGCGAGTAATGCAGTTAAATTTATTTATGAAATAAATAGTTATTACTCAAGTTCTAATAAATGTGGTGGAGAAAAATGGAAAATAAAAGTACATATCGTGTATTAATTATTACACGCCTTGTAGTTTTTCCAGTTGGGATTTTGAGGATTTAATATTGTTTTATTAAATGATATTTATTATAATCAGCGTGGGTGCATGTCAAGGAATTAATAATTTGACATGGGGGATTTTCAATAAGAGTTAATGAAATAAATAAAACGCGTAACACGTTTATTTATTGTCATAACTCTGTTAACCTCAAACATGATTATAAATGTCCTCACAACCCCAACATTTTGGAGAGCCATTGGTTGTGCACAACGGATTTGGAAATACTCTCAAGCCAAGAGAGAATTCCCTTTCCACCAAGAACACCCTCAAGTTACGAGAGCAAGATCCTCCACCGGATCAAGGCGGTCAAAGACGGATATCGCAAGCGAAGGTTCTTTCGCGCTAGCACTCGGAGATCCCTTCGGCGACGTCCATAGATATGTGACACACGTGTGGATAACCTCTAGAGGAATCCTACACTTGGATTCTACAATGCAACGACGAATCATCGAATCATGACCGAACACATCAACGAAGAATGAATTCCAACGAGGTAATTCTTATGCATTAATTAAATTAATTATAATCAACATATGATGATCCTACTCAAGGGTTCCAGGACTCTTCCTTTTTCTTTTCATTCTTCGTTCTATTCCAAAGATTCGGCATTTTATATCGTGACGGATCTCAGATTGAACGTTGTTTAACGAAAAATAAAGTTGGGCAAACCCACCAATGCGCTTCCGATGTGCCCAGAACCTTCAAAATGGACATACTATTTTTGTGTACGGTGAAATACAACCTAACAAAAAGATAATTTTTCATTTTTTCCTTTACCACCTCTCATGGTTCCCAATATGATGGAAAATATACTTATCTATATATATATATTATATGATATTTTTTATTTATTTAAGGTAATTTAATTATTTTAAAACACAATTATTTATACTTTTTTTTGTGTAAAAATGATAACATTATTTGTGGAAGGATAGACTACCTACTGCTCAAAGTGATGTGATTCATTCAAATGATACATGAAATATTTAAAGGATTGTTTTAATTAAAAATATTATAAATGAAAAAACATATATATGATATTAATTACATAATTAATTTATATAAATATTATATATATATATATATATATATCATTTTCTTTATTACCCTTTTACACATAAAGTGATAACATCTTTCCTGGACGTGTGGATTACCGCCTCCTTGACAGGATTTGATTCCTTTCAAAACACAAGAGTTGTATATAAAAGTATATATGATTGTATAATATGGTATATATGATATTATTATAATTTTATAAATATATATAATTAATAATCTTCTTTCCAAAATGATCATTAAAAAATTAGAATGATACTCATGCGTACATATGACCTACCGTCTCCATTAGTGTTACATTAGTTCATTTTTCATAAACATATTTAATAATTGGTTTTAAAAGAATAACATGTGTATAAATATAATAATTATGTCATTATTATTATTCTATAGATATTATATAATGAACCCTTTAACTATAGTATACCCAGTAATTTATCTTTTACATATAAAACATATTTGGTCAAGACACCCAACATAAACATAACTGATTAAGTATTTGTATATGAAATGGTAATAAGTGAAATAAAAGAAATGATAAAAATTAAAAAGGTTATCAAGAAAGTAGATAATTAGCATAAGGTTATTATGTAGTAATTTAAATGATGTTCACCTGAAAGGAAATAAAAGTTAAGAGATTTCTACTAAATTAACATTCAATTGAGACTTATTTGTTGTTATACACCCAATTTATTTTATAGTGTATATAATTCCATTTTAAATGATATATACCTAATATCATCACTCTTATGATTCTACAAATTTAATTTAATTTTATTCCTTTATGAGGCATATGATTTAAAATGTTTCAAAGTGGTAAGGGACACTTTGGAATATTTAAGGATTATATTCCTCCTAGATAATTTTACTGATCATTCATTTAAATTCAAGGAAATTATATGAAAATTGTTTAATAACCCTTTCATTTTACTCTCCTAAGGTTAATCATGAACATTTCATGTATTAGTACCATTTTACACTCATTTATATTCATGATTTTCTAGAAAATATTTTTATAAAAACACAACTTCATTTCTCTCTTTAGTAGAATAACCTTTTTTATTATAAAAACAATGTTTTATTAAAAAATTTTCAATTTATTTTATGTTATTTTTGTAATTAAATTTTACCATTTTTATCCTTTACCAATTTTTTTCAAAGTAATATTCTTATCTCTTTCTGAATAAGGCATTTTTCTAACCTTTTACCATGTAATAGAAATGTTCTTTTACCCCGCACAACTTGTGTGAATTTACATGCCGTCATTTCATTAAAGCATACTTTAAATGTTTAAAGGTGTACTTTTTAGAGAAAATTATTTCAAAAAATATTTTCAATAAAACATTTTTCAAAAGGTTTTTCAAACCTAAATGATATTTTCCTCAAGAATGTTTTTTTAAAAATCTTTTTATAGTATTTCTATTCATCAACAAAAAAAACGCTTTATATTATGTTACTTAGGATATGTTGTATTGATACCATATTATTTCATCCTCAATGTGTTTTACGATTTATTTGGCCAAAGATAGTATTCATATTCACTTATTTGATTTATTTTGATCCCCTTGAAATATTCAATTTCCTATGAACATTAGAAGTTGAATTTCCCATAAATATCCATATTATTTTTCCTGCATATAATTATTTCATGAACCATACACCATTTTTCATATCATGTTTAATTTGAATGTTAATTGATTATTTTGGGGAAATATTGATAAAACCATATATTTTATTCAATGCATATATTTTATATGGAACTTTTTTAGTTTAAAAGATCTGGACATGCACTATATGGGGTTGGGAATAACTAATATTAGACCTACAGGTTATTGACCGATTAATACAAGATCTATGGGTTGGGGACCGGTTAATGAAATCCTCTTAGTGGATCATTGGTCTCATGAGGTGAAATTAGTTTTCAACAAACACTTCGAGTGTATTTCTAAGGAGTATAAATGGGTTTCTACCAATAGTTTAAACCATCTTGTGAAAGGAATTGACGATACAGGATTTCATGTTCCTAAGACATGAAGACCATTAAAAATTATTTCCCTAATTTAGTTTCAGTTATTATTCATCCTTGAAATTTGGGATCGACATATCTATGGATATATTTCACTTTTTTTCATTTACTAAATGACACATGTTTTCATTTTTTTACCTTTCTATATTTATTTTTTCCTTGTCTAGTTAGTTGAATGGTATGTGTTTCAAATTATTACCTTTCCATATTATTTATGCACATCCTTTTCAGTTTTTTCATTACATGTTATGTTTTCTTAGTTATTTACCATGCCATATTTATTATTCACAATATTTATTTTTCTATACTTTAACTTTACTAAGAATTTAAGTTCACACTTATTATTTTTCATCCCCAAGAATACAAGAAGTATACTATGAAATATATATAAGGATATACTAGATGGATTAGAGTTATCCTCAAAGTTATTTATTTAGTAATAAGAAATAAATTATCTTTTAATTAGTGTATTTATTTTCAATATAAGACTCATTTATGTATCTAGTTTACCAAGACTACTAAAATATTACTCCTTCAGGATTAAATTCTTTGTAATCATGCTAAAGTAATTGATAGAAGAAACCAACTGTTACATTTTTGGGGTCAGGTCGCTATAGTGTAAACCATAATTTTATAATTTATTTAATCCTATTCATACCTGACATTCTAATAGATAGGTTTTAATTATATCTTTCAAATAAATATAATAAAATGATGTTTTTTAGAAATTCAATGTTGCTTGTAAAGTAAGATAATACAGTGTTGTATGTAGTGTAAGCTTAACTTGGTGTAGCGTATAACAGAAGATATAAAATAAATTTAATTTTTTTTTTCAGAAAAAGAGAATGTTCTTAACAACTAATTTTGTGACACATATACCCCATCCATTAATAAAAACCAAACTATTGTTCATGCATTGTGAGACTATAGCCTCCAAATTGTAACGCGTTTCATTTTCCTACAATGACATACAATTTTGGAGTAAGGGATGAGATTGAAGAATAAATTTTATATTTATGATATCATTATGGTTGTTTTATGAAACTTTTGCGACCTTATTAATGATTTGATCAACAAACAATCATCGTTAATTTAATCTTATAATAAAAAATTTTAAGGTTTTCATATCCATTTATTTTTCTTTTAATTTCTTAATACTGTTATATATCAAACTAATAAATAGTAAATAATATCATTATGCTTTTTTATAATGATATTATAGAAAAACCATCTCATAATCATTCATTAAATCTGTGTATGTTCATGTTTGGGTTGGTTTGACCACCTAATTGAAAAATACTATGAACTTTTATAATGAATGACTCTGGGAGAATAAAAATAGGTATAATATGATATTAATTTGTAATTAATATTTTTTATTATTAAGATGTTATACCAATATTTAGTTCAATAATTGTGAAAACACACTTCGATTTTAATGAATCATTGAATCATGACCATCACCAATTTCATATTCATGGTTCGTAACCAAGACTACCATGGAATGAATTATACCCTTTCTAAATAACATGGATAATATATTCCAGCATATTTAAATATATTTTAATTATTAACTTTGTAAGAAGAAAGAATACCAACATCGTTTTTATGAAACTATCACTACATAAAAAATAGTATTAAGCGGCAGTTTAGACCGCAAATAGATTGCTTTATGGCGGTTTTTCAAAACCGACAAGAAAATAGGAAAAAAAAGCATTTAACAGATTTTTTTCAAAAAAATCATAATAATATTAAATGATAGCTTTGAAAATAAATATAAAATATTTAATGATTTTTTAATTTTTTTAATTTTTTTTAAAAAAATTTATTTTTTATTTTTTTAATATTTTAATATTAGTTAATTTTTATTTAATTATTTTTTATTTATCATTTAATTATTTAATTATTATTATTTTTTAAATAATTATTTATTAATTTCAAACTTAATATTCATTTACTAATTTATTTATCATATCACGCATGCATATGCCATACATGTTGTGCATAAATTTGGCTTATATATGTATTGAGTGTGATTTGAACCTCCTACCTCTTGGTTATTACACAAAAAATTTACAACTCTAGAAATATCTTTTTATGGCGAGTAAAGAGAATTTAGTATACTTATATACATATGTAAAAAAGCATATAAATATATATATATAATAATATTATATAATTATAATAAATAATAGTAAATAATTATAATATATAATAGTAATAAACAATAAATAAAAAATAAAATATCATAGAAAACAAATAATACATAATAAATAAATAAATAATAAATTAGTAAATAAGTGTGAAATTAAATAAATAAATAAATAAATAAACAAATATTAATAAATAATAAATTAATAACTAACAAATTAATAATAAATAATAAATCAATATATAATATGTTGATTATAAATTAGTTTTTAATTAATAATTAACGAATGATAAATAAAAAAAATAATATATGAATATATAAGAAATAGGAAATAAGTAATAAGAAATAAGAAATAAGAAATAAGAAATAAGAAATAAGAAATAAGAAATAAGAAATAAGAAATAAAAAATAAAAAATAATTATGAGTAAATATTAAATAATAAATAGTAAATAAATATATATAATAACATATTAATGTATATAAACACACAAATATATATTTTATAAAAATATATAAGTTTAAATAATTTTATGTTAATTTATATAGACACAAGCACAATGGCACACACACACTCACTACAACCAACAGAATGAATATAAATATAAATTCTAACGCCATATATAAATATACATAAATGTTTATAAATATAGATGAATTGATATAAATTGATATATATATATATATATACTAATATGTATAAAAGCATATAAATATCTATGCATAGATGCAATTATATATAAATTTTAAATAAATACTGATAAATGAATATAAATTATAAATATATATACATATATTTAATGGAATACATAAATATATATATAATAGATAATAAATTACAAAAATAGGAAAAACAACAAGAACTACAACACCATAAAATCAATTTGAATTTAACTTAATGGTATAATATCATAAATGGACAAAAAAGAATATGAAGACACTCTTAACTATAGTGTAAATCACATCAAATTCTCATAAATCATGGCATCTGAACAAAAAGCTTGGCTTTGGAGGTCTTTTGGGCCTTTTTGACCTTAAAAAAATAGTGGCTGAGGTGTCTGCGTACAACACGGTTTAGTTATCTTTGCAAGGTTTAGTTTGATATATTTTAGAGACCAAATGAATACCCAAACCAAAAGTTATGACAGTTTATGTTTTAATCATGGTATTTTAAGTTCAATTATAATCCTTATCTTTTAAGGTGTTTTTATTTGATAGTTTAAAAAGCCGCAAGGGTTTCACCTCAAATTAAACTCTTTAAAACATTATTGGAATTATGAACCTAATTTAATTTTTATGGTGTATATACTGCATAGTTGTGAAATTATATCATGAATTATATCTTTATCATAGTATTTTAAGTTCAATTACAATCCCTCTCTTTTTAGAGGTTTTGATTAAATTGTTACATAATTCATATGGGTTTTATTGGAATAAGGCCTTGATAGTAGGTTTTTAATGTTTGGAATTATGAATTCCATCGGAATGAGACTAGTTTTATTGATATCCATATTTTCATTTATTTCCATGGATTTAGAATGCTCATAGTTTCATGTTGATAATAGCTTCATGTTTTTTAAATATTCCTACCATAATATTTATGCTATGGTTATTACATAATTACTTCAGATATATGTTTTCCTTACTGAGAATTTGATCTCACCACTTCTTATTTTTCATTTCCCTAGGTTATGGAGGAAAATATCACCCATATGATTTTTATAAGGATAACTAGTGTGGAATATTTTATAGGAGACATTAAATACTTATTATGTATCAACTATTTTCATATATAGTGAGATTTGTTACATTTGATACCATTAAAAAGAGATTTATCTATTTACGTTTTTTCCTAATTCTATAAATCTCTAAACCAATAAATACCTTTAATATGTAAGTGATTCAATAATAATTTTTTATTTCGTTATCATCGATGGTTATGTCCCATATTTTATTACTAGTATCAAATAAAGTATATAAATTTTGTGTTTATGAGTACTAGATCTTGGAGTGTGGGTCTGGGGAATCATAATTATATTGAACTATTCTTTACATACATTGAAATTTCTTCAAAGTTGAAGAATATTCAATAAAAAATATAACAAATCCATAAAATTAATTTATAGGTATAATGTCTTTAGAAAACCAGGAGACATAAAAAACTGGTTCATAAGACATCTTCATTGTCTCCCACTTATTTCATCAAAATTAGATCCATTTTTGACATATCTTACTTAATACTATTCTCCACGACATGGGGAAAAGAAAAATATTAAAGGGTGATATCAGATTCTTAGTAAGGGTAAACTAGGGAAATATCAATCATATTATAAGACATTAGAACATAACATTTGAAAATATTATCTTACATATAGAAGATCCTGATATCATACCATTGGAAAAATCATAAATGTTCATAAGAATCAATTAACATAATACTAAAAGTTATAACATAAGAAAAGAAGTTTTTTGGAAATCACATAAGCATAGAAAATTATTTCATATTAGTCAAGGATCATTTCAAAGACCATCATATCAGACAAAGTCCATTACTTAACTGAGTTAACTCTTTATTCTAACCCTAAATTACTGAACTGAGATCATTTCCCATTCCAGCGATGTCTATATCATGAGATATAAATCATTAACCAATTCATTGCAGGGAGATTTAGGCCCCACGCATCTTATAATGAAATCATTCTTATGTGTTCCACAAAAACATAAATCAATAATAATAAAATAACCAAAGAAAAAAATGGGGTTTTAAACATCATTCCATCATAATTTGTATATAAAAATGGATTTTATAAATTTCATTCCATGATAAACACAATCCAACCATAGTTATGATAGCTATAAAAACATACCCCTATAAAATAATTTCATCTTAGATGAAAAATAATATTGATTAAACACTTGATAACAATTATTGAGGAAAATATCCTTCTTAAAAAATGTTTTCTTTTCCAAAAAAATCACACAATTTTAATAGAAAAAAATTATTTGGAAATAAAATTTAAATCGAGTAGAGGATGATTCGTGGAATGAAGGCATTGTGAAAATATAAAAATTATCTCATATCGTATAAGTTAAAAAAAAATTCACCTCATTTTTTTGTTGGAGAAGGTAAAAAGTACCTCATATTGAATAATAAAAAAAGATACCATTTGATAAAATTTCACCAAAGGTTAAAATTTAATTTAAAAAGTTGTATAATAATATAAATATTATTTCATACTTATGAAAAATGGACATGGATGATAAATATACCCCAGTAAATACTTACGTATAAACAATATCGGATAATAATGAGATTGCGAAATCATCCCTTACCTTTGGTATGATATCCTTCACATGTAACCAAACCTCCAGTATAATGCTTTAAATAATATCAATGACTTTTTATAGAAACATATTAATTATTATGATATCATATATGATCATATTATCATTTAGTAGTTAGTAACATTTCATTATAACTCATTATTGGGATATTAACTACTTTATGTTCTTATGCATGGTTTGTCGAATAAGTTCTGGTTATCCTTATTAGGTCATAATTTTTTCATTAAAAAATAATATTAACATAATATATACCATATTTATTGATTATTTAGAATTATATAATCATTCTTTAATGAAGATCATATATAATTAATCACATCGCATTGTAGAGATGAAAGGCTGTACATATGTAGGATTGATGATATCATTCCCATACTTTTTTAAATAGAATTAAATTTTATGGTGTATAATATTTCAGAATTAATATAATGTTATAATAATCATATGTAGTTTTTATTTCCATTATTATACCAATCCATGTAAGGTGGTGGTAAAAAATAGATTACACCACGACGTGGAGACGGTAAGCTGTACGTACGCACGCGTGGTGACTTCATTTTTTTTGGATGGATAGAAGGTGGAATAAGTTTGTTTCATAATTATAATAACATATAAGTATATAAGTGAATTTTTAGATATTAATTTATAATGAAACAACTCATTAAGAGTATGTTGAAGAAGAAATAAGTTTGCAATACTCTGTAGAGGAGATTACCTCTTCTTTGACGTGCTTCCTCTCAATCTCATATTAGAGCTCCAAAGTTTCTCTTTAAAGAAGACAAAACCACTAGAATATTACTGGGGAAGTTTATAAAGGAAAAATGTAGTGAACATTCGATTTTAAAGGAATAAATTGAAGTGAAGAGGTGAGCGAGGAGGTGCCCTTTTAAATTTGAGGTGAGGGGCACTTTTGAGTTGTCCAAATATATTAGTTTATAATAAAATAAAACCCCATAAAAAAAACTCCAAAATTTTACAACTTCATAGATGATATGATATTGAGTATTAATATCATCAACCAAAAAAATTTAGACATTTTTTTATCTTCATTTAAACAATATCATTTTAATTAACACTTAGTTATTCTATTTAATTTTAATTATGATTACAAATATTTCAATATTAAAAGGGTGAAATATTTACTTATTTGATTTCAATTAGTCCATAAATAAGTATATTAGAAAATTTTATACTATATAATAATTATTCTATATTTTTAAAAATGTTTTATTATTTTTATATAATTTAATAAAACATTATTTTGATAAAAAATAAATATTGTCAATTTTAACATGATTCAATCCATTGATTTTTTAAAATATTAATATAAAAAGATAACTTAGAAGAAAATATTTTATTATATTAATAATAGGCCAATGTAATATATAAAATTCACAGTACATATTAATTAACAAAATCATATTTATTTTAACAATTTTAATAACATTTATTTGGTATCTCCATTAATAAAATAATTACTACATATATTTTGTGTATTTATTTAATATAATTGTTTTTTAATAAAAATTAAAACTAAAATATTATGATGAAAATAAATCTAATATATATCAAAATAATAATTGTAATTGAATTTATAATTTGGAAAATCCAACATTTAAAATGTAATAATTTTTAAATTATAATGGTGACAACTTTAACATCACTTTAAATAAAATAATATAAGGGTCATAATCACTTATATAAGGCTCAAAATGGTCAATAAGTCAACCCTTGGATGATTAGGGTTGATATATACTCTGAAAATAATATTTTTCAAGTTTTTGGGTCTTTTATTATGTATTATTATTATTTTAGTAAAAACTATATAATTTATTTTTCATCAATTAAATAATTTCTGCATCATTAATGTATAATCTTTTAAGGTTATTTTTTCTTTAATAAAAATCTAAAACAAATTTCCATGATAAATAAAAATATTTTTTGTTAAAAATTAGTATTTATATTGGATATTAAATTTAGAATAACATTATTTTAAAAATTATTTAGTTATTAAAATTTGATAGAGACATATTTAATTTTTCTTTAAATAAAATTAATTAAATGTCTTACTCTCAACCTAGTGGCTTCAAAAGGACACCATTTCAATCACATAATGATTTAGGTTGAATTATAATCCTGAAAAGATATTAATAAAAGTTTTATGGTAATTTTATAGTAGTATTCTTACCCTCAATTACCCAGTTAACCATTTTTACTGAATTAAAAAAAATTACCAAAGTTAATATTTGTAATACCCAAAAATAAAATAAATCTATTTACAAAATTTGGATAAACTGATTAAAAATATGGAATTAATTTTCCGAAAGATAAAACACAAATTTTTTAGTAATTAATTTAATGTTAATCCCACTGTTGGAAAGGAAGAACATGTTTTAAAAAAAACGTTGAGAAAGATTGAAATATTTTTATATGTGAATTCAATATAAAACTAATGATAATAAAATAAATTATATTTAATGATAAAAATATAGTCTAATTATACTTTAAAACCATTCAATATTTACCATATAAATTATTTCGATGAAATAAGTTGTTTTCAATTAAAATTTATTGTATTTTTACTATTCTTCAAAATTTGAAATTTATCAGAAAAAAATTTAAAATCCATCCAATGTAAATTTTGATATCCCGCTTCTTAGGAATATGTTTATGTTTTCATGTAAAAATTATTAATGTATGAAAATCTTAATTTAAAAGGGATTTTCCATTAAACGGAGGAAAATTACCATTTTAAAAAATATATGTTTTTATACATAAAATATGGTTTATTGATAATCTAGGACAAAATTCTTTATTGGATAAATATCAAAAATATTTCATTAAGTATAAAAAATATACATTTCATTAATTTCATTTACTAATAGTAATTAACATATAAAATATAAAAATATATAATTGATTTATATTTTTTATATATTTTCAGAAGATTGTTATATTAATTATCATTAATCTAACAGCTAGATTATAATGGTCATTTTATATTGTGGGAATGTCGTGGTTAATTTAAACCCACGATTGTGTATAATTAATGATATTGGATAATTAAAATTATTTAGAGAAAATATTTCATAAAAAATCTTGGTGTTACATTCTTCCACCCTTAAATTGATTTTCCCTCAAAATTCATCACTTGGATACAAAAATATGGGGTTATATATCCCTTATAATATCATTGAGTTCCCAAATAGCTTCCTCAGAATGGTGGTTACAAAACAAAACTTTAACCAAGTGAGTGGTCTTGTTTCACAATACTTGTTCTCTATAATCCATACTCTCTGTCAATTGTTCTTCATAAGAAAGATCTTTCCCTCTTGTTACGACTTCTGATTTTAGTACTTTTGAAGGATCATATATGTACTTTATTTAGATAGATACAAAGAAAACATCATTAACTTGAGAGAGATTTTTTGGAAGCACCAATCGGTAATCTACATTCCTAACATGATCTGGAATTTGAAAAGGACTTATATACCTACAGCCCAAGTTGTCTTTCTTTCCAAATCTCATTACTCTCTTCCAAAGAGATATTCATAGAAGCACCTTGTTTCCCACTTCAAACTCTAGGTCTTTTATTCAATTGTTAAAATAACTTTTTGTCGAATCTCAGTTGGTCTTATGTGTTGTTGAATAGTTTTGACCTTTTCTGCCATTTCATTAACAAGATCAGGTCCTAATAGATTTCTTTGCCCAACTTCACCCATTAAAGTTGTATTTTTCACTTATTTCGATATATAGAATTATAAAGATCCATCCGAATACTAGAGTGAAAGATATTATTATAAGAAAATCCCACTAAAGTTATTTGTTAATCCCAACTACCTTTAAAATACATAGATAAAGCTGTCAACATGCCTTCCCTAGTTTAAATCATCCTCTTATACTGACCATTTGTATGAGGTTGATAAGTAGTGCTGAAACGTAACTCTTTATCCACAGCCTACTTACGACTTCTATTGAACTTTGAGGTATACATTGGATCCCGATCAGATATAATGGAATGTGTTACTACATGAAATCCTACAATTCCCCTTACATATATAATAGTTATATGATCAAGAGAGAAATCATCACTAATATAAATGAAGTGTCCTAACATCGTAAGGCGATAAACAATAAACCATATAGAATTATGGCCTTTAAATGTTTTGGGAAGTCCAACGACAAATTCCATAGCGATGTTTTCGCATTTTCATTCTGTTATGGGTAATGATTGAAGTATCCCCTAAGACTTCTATCTCTCAGCATTAGCATTATGACAAACCAAGCACCAAAAGACATATTCAAGAACATCTCTTTTCATGTCATCCCACCAGAAATACTATTTTAGGACCCTACACATCTTTATTCTTCCTAGGTGAATAGAAAATAAAGAACTATGAGGCTCATCCAATAACTCCTTATTTAATTATGGTATGTGTGGAATACAGACCCGATTCCTGAACCTTATTATTCCATCACAATCAAGGTTGAATTCCAGAATATTTATCACCTTATTTTATAGCTCTACATTTTCCTTATGTGGATCCTTAATATTTAAGTGTATATATTTGTGAACATTAATTTGAGAAATACATGATTTCTCTCATTCCTATAAAATTTCAAGATCTATCCTTTTAAATTATATAAATATTGGATCTTTTTTTATCCTTACGATGGATATGGTAGCATGGTAATTTTGACAAAAAGATTCTTCCACCTTGTTCTCTTTCCCTGGGTGGTAATTTATTGATATGTCATTATAATTAATCAACTACAACCACCTTATTTGGAACATATTTTACACATTTATAATGAAAATATACTTCAAACTATTATGATGGGTATAAATGTGACACCTTTAACCATAAAGATAATGCCTCTATATCATTAAAGAAAATATTACCATAGATAAATCCAAATAACAAGTTAGGTAATTTTGCTCACAGATTTTCAATTGTTGTGAGGCTTAAGATATCACCATATCATTTTTCATGAGAAAATATCCCAACCCCTTCTTGGCTTCATCACTATAGATGACAAAACTTTCTCCACAATAAGGCAGTGTAAGAACAGGTGCATCGACTAACCTTATTTTGAGATCTTTGAAATTCTCTTCGCATTCCTCTGCCCACATGAACTTAACTCTTTTATGAGTCATCTTGGTGAGTGGATTATATAATCATGAAAAAATTTCTCAAAACATCGATAATATCCATCCAAACCAAGAGAACTTCATATCTCAGTTTTTTTTTCTCGACCAACTTTTAATAACTTCTGTTTTTGCTGGATCTATATATATCCCCTCTCTTGAGATTATGTGACAAAAAATGAAACTTTCTGATGCCAAAATTTACACTTTGAATTTTTTTTGATAAAGCTAATCATTTCTTAGGGTGTTCAGTACAATTATCAAGTGATCTTCATGCTCTTCATTTCACTTCAAATAGACAATAATATCATCTATAATGACTACCAAAAATTGATCAAGATAGTCTCTAAAGACTCTATTCATCATATCCATAAATATAGAAGGGGTATTAGTAAGATTAAAATTAATCACTATAAATTTATAGTGTCCATACCTTTTATGGAATTCCATCTTTGGTATATCCTCTTTCTTGACCCTTAATTGAAGAAATCCCAAACGAATATAAATATTGGAAAATTATTGAGCTCCATATAGTCGGTTGAATAATTCGTCAATGTAGGGAAGAGGATATTGGTTCTTGATAATGATCAGGTTATTTTTTTTGATAATCAATGAAAAATATCATTGATCTATATTTGATCTTTATAGAAGAAGAGGTGCACCCCCAAGGTGAGGCACTATGTAATATACATCCCTTTTCAAGATTCTCTTGGAGTTTCTTCTTAAAATCCTTAAACTCAATTTGGTCCATTCTATAAGGTGTATTTGAAATAGGTGTAACAATCAGTATGAGTTCTATTGAGAAATCAACTTCATGACTTAGTGGAAGACCAAGAAATTCTTCAGAAACAAAAATCATCAAACTCCTCTACAATGTGTGTATTCTAAATTACGAGTTGTTCCCCAACCATTTGAGATAGATAACCTTAATTTATAGGGATCAAGACCCATAATATGGATGAAATTTCTACTAGAAGTTTATATTCATCCTTTCATCCATAGATAATCATAAATTGATCCAGAATATAAAATGTGACTTCCCTTTCTTGGAAATTGATATGACCTCCATATTGAGAACGTAAATGCAGACCAAGAATCATATCAAATTCCACTATAGGAAGGATCACAAGATCAGTAGGAAGAAATTTCCCAAAAACATCAACAGGAGAAGAATTATAAACTTTTTATGCAACCATTTTTCCCTTAGGATTTGTCACACCTATCTCAATATCAAATTATTGAGGTAATGTAATGATACCTGTAGAAAATTTTTCAGAAATAAAATATTGGGTGTATACAGAATCAAAGAAAGGCATTTTTTCTTTATAGTGGATGGAAACTCTACCTTTCCCACATTATTATCATACTCCACATTTCCTATAGTTATCAAATATGACTTTACCTTATCCTCAACCTTAAGAGTTTGCTGATATCGATCATACTCAATGACCCAGAGATTAGGGAATTGATTGGTATAATTCCCCATTTCCTTACACTTGTAACATTGAAGTGTAGGCGGTGTATTCTATGTAGCATTTTACTTATTCAAATCATTAGACATATTTTTCCCATAACATAAGCATTAAAATTCCTCATGAATTTTTTTTCCACAATTAAAACATTTACTAGTCCCTCTAAGACAATTACCTCCATCTTTCTTTCCACACTTTGAGCGTAAGGGAAAACTCATTTTCTTTTTAGTGTGATCTTTATATTTTCATTTTAATTCCATTTTTCTCTTCTTGTAAAACCCATAAGACTGATGGGTTATTCATATCTCTATATCGACCTTGATATCACATTGAACAATTTATTCAAAGCTGTTGAAGTCCCTTTTGGAAAATTCTTTTCAGAGACTTGGTTTTAAGCCACAAAGAAATTGTCACGACTGGAACCTTCATGAATAGAAATCCCTATTGATCTAATTAAATTTTTATTTATGTAAAATGCTTATATAAAATGTCAACTTATTTGGTTTTATGTTTTTGTATTTTAAAATACTATTATGAATTTTGACCGTTACTAATATAGCTATTGAACAGTGATCACATGATTAGTATAAATATAGGGCTTTAACAAATCCAATTTACTTAGATAATGGAAGCGATGGCCTCATCCTGTAGATATTCCCCATACGAAGCCCATTTTTCAGTCCTTGAAAAGGAGGTTGAGTCTTTGGGCTTCTCTCTTGACCTAGCTCAAGCCAAGCTTGAACATGTTAAGCTTGAGCAGAACAGCCTACGGGAGAAGTGGAAGTTGATTGAGATTACAACCTGAGCGATGTTATTGGATCCACCCCAAGAGTCTACCACCATCACTCACCTCACACTTTGGTCTTATGAGGGTGTTTGAAGGGGATATTTAATGTGTCCCTAGTAATATGGTTATGTACATTATTTTTGTATATGATAATGAATATACTTTCATTTTATTATTGTTACCCTATAAATAGTTTTTACAGCACAAATAATATTTTTAGTTAATGTTCAACTAAAAATCTATTTAATAAGGCCCTAGTACTATGGTTATGTACATTATTTTTTTATATAATAATGAATATACTTTCATTTTATTATTGTTAACTTGTAAATAGTTTATAAATCACAAATAATATTTTTAGTTAATGTTCAACTTATATACAAGACTAAGTATAATAAAAACATACCTATGTTTTGGTAAGTATTGATTAATTGGTTTATCAAGAAAATACATCCATGTCTTGATACGAGTAGGTAGAGGTGGCTCTGGCACATATTTATCCTAGGGGTAAAACCCAAAAACACCGCTTAGATCTAGACTCGAACGAGAACTAGTGCACGAAAATGGGCCTTACTGCACTCTTGGTTACGACACTCCCAGGGGATATGCTTTGGTAAATTCACAAGATTAGCGTGAACCATTATCAATGGACTAAAAAAATTCCCTAAGAATATATGTTAAAAAGTATATAATGAATAACATAGACTGAAGCCAATAGATTTATATTTTATGGAAATAATAGTTTTTTATAAGTCATCAATTTTTCCCTTGTATTAACCTTTATGTGTTACCCCTAAGTTTCCTTTTATTCAAGCCAATGGCCGGTAATATGAGGACTCATGCTAATAACCGATGTGAAGAACAATGCGAGGACTGTAATAATGAGATGCCCAATCCAATGGGAGCCGGAATCACGAACTTTGTCACTCTTCTATATCAGATAACCCACGCTTTGAATATAAACATGGGTCAAGAGGAACTTTCAACCCCCATAAGAAATAAAAAGTCTCTATCGAGAGCTTCATGAGACAAAGGCCTCCTACATTTAATGGATCATCTGATCCCTCAATCGATGATCAATATATCAACTGCATTGAAATGATCTTCTCCATCCTTCAATGTTCTGAATAAGAGAAGGTTCTCCTGGCTGCTTAACATATGGAGGGTGAAGCAGATTAATGGTGCACGTTGATAAAAAATACGAAGCCTGAGGAAGAGATTGAGGTGTTGGAATGGAAGGATTTCCAAGAGATGTTTTTGGATATATATTTTCTGCACAGTTTCCGACGTAAGATGGAAAGATATTTCCTTTCCCTAAAGTAGAAAGGAAAATAATCTGTTGGAGCTTATGGGGTAAATTTCACAAGGCTTGCATGATACGCTTCTGACTTTGTCGTTACCCCCAAATGCAAGGTTAACTGCTTCTTTGGTGGGATGAAACCTAGCCTATGGAAAGTGCTGGCAATCTGTGATTTCGACCGCAATGAGGAAATTTTCTGATGTGCCCTCAAGGGAAAAATGGAGATTGAAGAATCTTAGGGGTATCATGGGGATACGAAGCGTAAGGTGGAATTCAATGTTGGCGGTCTGATGGATAAATCCAACGGTGTAAAGAAGATCCATCACCCCACATGCCAAAGGTGCAAAAATAATCACCCCAAAAATTTCCTAAAGGGGATGAGGAAATGCTTTAGGTGTGGAAGAGAAGGGTACCTGGATATTAACTATGGGAAATAAAGACCCACAACTGCGACAAAGAAAAGGAATTCTACGTTCGAACATCAATGCTTGGTTCATTGCTACAACTGCAAAGAACCAGGGAATCTTGCAAATCAGTGCCCTAATCCAAGGGTTTTCAGAGGGAACCAACCACCTCTATGGAAGAAAGGTTGAGCTTTAGCCATCACTACTGCCGAAGTGAACCCTAACAACGTAGTGGTGACAGGTACGCTAGTTATTCATTCAAGAAAAGAGAACGTACTTTTTGATTCAGGTTCTACGCATTCTTTTATATCTATAAAGTTTAATAGAACAGTTCCATAACCACCACAAATCATGTAAGTGAAGATTTCAGTGAGTATGAAAAATGGGGAAATCATTGCATCCCATGAATATAACTCATCCCCTGTAATAATCTATGTATTTAAATTCTCAGTGAACCTCGTCATACTCCCACTAGTAGAATTTGATGCAATTATAGGAATGGATTAGATTTCCTTATCTAGAGCCAACATAACTTTCCGTGAGAGGGAAATCACTCTCCATGTGGAGAATAGACCCCCGATTATTTACAAGTGCAAGGAGGAAGATGAATCTTTTTTAGAACTATGATCTCAAGCATGGATATTACTACCCTATTGGAACACATATCTGGATCAGATGATTTATTCTAAGGTGGCAACCATCCTAGAAGACATGCCTATTATGATGGTATTCGCTGAAGTGTTTCCCAAGGAATTTACTGGTCTTCCTCGTAGAAGAGATATTTAATTCTCAATTGATCTTATACCTGGGGCATTGCCAATATCCATGTCTCTATATAGAATAGATTTTGGGGAGCTTGAGGAGCTGAAGAAACAACTACAGGAGAATCTAAATGAAGGGTTTATACGCCCAAGTGCTTTACCATGGGGTGCACCAGTCCTCATCGTCAAAAAGAAGTATGGTTCAATGCATTTTTTCATCGATTATTACAAGCTCAAAAAAATCACGACAAAGAACAAGTATCCTCTCCCACAAATTGATGACTTGTTCGATCGACTGAATAGAGCACAATAATTCTCCATGTTGGATTTGCAGTCGTGATATTATCAAGTATGGGTGAAGAAGAAAGATATCCCCAAGACTTCTTTTCGTACAAGATATAGGAACTATGAATTCATAGTAATGCATTTAAGACTCAATAATTCTCCAACGATCTTCATGAAAATGATGAATAGAGTCTTTAAATATTACCTCGAAAATTTGTGGTAGTCTTTATAGATGATATTATGATAACTCCAAAACCATATAGGATCCTGAAAAGCATCTAGGAAATGTACTAGAGACCTTGCGGAAGGAGAAGCTCTATGAAAAGTACAAAAAGTTTGAGTTCTAGTTGAAGGAGGTCTCATTCTTGGGCTATATCATCACAGGAAATGTGATATCTATGGATCCCTCCAAAACATATGCAATTGAGGGATGGTCGAGGCCAGCATCGGTAAAGGATATCCGTAGCTTCTTGAGGTTAGCTGGATATTATCGGCGATTTTGGAGAAATTTCTCATGATTGTCCAACCCTATTACCAAGCTAACTGGGAAGGGAGTAAAGTTTTCTTGGAGTGATGAATGTGAAGAAATCTTCAATGAGTTGAAAAAGAGGATTATCACTACACCTGTGCTCATGTTACCCACAAGTGGATAACTTTTTTTGGTATTCAGTGATGCTTCGAAGAAAGACCTGGGATGTGTGTTGATTCAAAATGACAAATTCATTGCATATGCTTCAAGGAAATTGAAAGTTCATGAAAAAAAAATCCAACACATGACCTCGAGTTGGCTATAGTGATCTTCGCTTTGAAAATTTGGTGGCATTATACCTTTGGGGAGAAGTGTAAAATATATACAGACCACAAAAGCCTCAAGTATATATTCACACAGAAAGAGTTGAACATGCGCCAATGAAGATGGTTAGAGATGATCAAAGGCTATGAGTTCTCAATCCATTAACACCCTGGGAAGGCGAACAAGGTGGAGGATACCCTAATTAGAAAGGACCCAATGATACTATTTTTAATGAGAATTGAAAAGGATCCAATCTTTTTAGATTTGATGAAGATGGACATGTGAATCATAAAGAAGGGAACATCATCAATACTTTAACAAATTATTTCTCAACCATCACTTTTGTAAAGGTTAAATGATGATCAAAAGGATGATGTAGTAATTAAAGAAATATTTGAAGCTATCAGAAAAGGGGAATCCTAAGAGTTTAATGTTAATGAATAAGGAATTGTGAGATTTGGGAAAAGACTATTTGTTCCATCATGTCCGGAGCTGAAGAAGGAACTTTTGGATGATGCACAGAGTTCGAATTTCTCTATTCACCCAAAAAACACAAGGATGTATTGAGATCTCCAAGAGAATTATTGGTGGGTTAATATGATGAAGGAGATCGCTGAATATACATCAAAGTGCCTCGTGTGTTAGAAAGTTAATACAGAGTGGCAAAAGTTTAAGGGGATGATGCAAACATTGCCCATACTAGAATGGAAATGAGAGATCATCACCATGTACATTGTCACCGGAATTCTGGATAAATTCGAAGGAAACAATGAAATGTAGGTTGTTATGGATCATCTTACATAGTCTGCACACTTAATTGCAATTCGGGAGGATTTCTAATTGAATCAACTGGCACAGATATATATCACGGAAGTGGTAAGGCTGCATGGAGTACCACTATATATTGTGTCCGATCGAGATCCAAGATTCACCTATATGTTTTGGAAGAGTCTTTAACATGACCTGAATATTTAACTGAACTTTAATACGACCTATCATCCTCAAACTGCTGGCCAATACAAATGGACTATCCAAACACTTTAGGACATTTTGAGAGCATTCTCAATGGACATTAAAGGAGGATGTGATCAACATCTTCCTCTGGTTGAGTTCTCTTATAATAACAGTTTCCACTCGATCATACAAATGGCACTATATGAATCCATTTATGTTAAAAGGTGCAGAACAATGGTGTGTTGGGATGTGTTCAGTGAGCGCAAGCTGGTTGGACCAGAAATGGTCGAAGAAATGGTGGAGAAGGTGAAACCATTCGTCAGCATATTAAGGAAGCCCAGAGTTGACCGAAGAGTTATGCAGATAACCATCGATGATGACTTGAGTTTAAATTTGGAGACATGGTATTTCTATGCATATCTTCTTCAAATAAGTTCATGAGGTTTGTAACAAAAGGTAAGTTAAGTACAAGGTACATCAGCCCCTTTGAGATTCTTGATCGTGTCGGGGTCGTGGCCTATCGACTGGAACTTCCGCCTACCATTTCCAAAGTACATGATGTATTTCATGTATCCATCTTAAGGAAGTACATACTAGACCCTTCAAATGTACTCTCATCAGAGGTGGTATAGTTATAGGATGATTTCTCTTATGAGGAGAAACCAGTGAAGATCTTAGATCGTAGAGAAAAAGTTCTACGAATTAAGACAATTCCCCTCGTCAAGGTGTTTTGGTGAATCCAAAAGTTTTAAAAAGTGACGTGGGAATTAGAGGAAATGATGAAGCAGGGTTACCCAAATCTTTTTTAGTTTGGGAAAAGGAAATTTTGAGGGTGAAATTTCTTAAGGGGGAAGATTGTAATGACCCAAACATTCATTAATGGAAATCCCTCTTGATTTCATTAAATGTCTCTTTATGTAAAATGTTTATATAAAATGTAGAATTTTTGGTTTTATGTTTTTTTATTTTAAAATACTATTAGGAATTGTGACCATTGTAAATATATCCATTCAACAGTGATCACATGATTAGTATAAGTATAGGGCTTTAACAAATCCAATTTACTCAGACAAAGGAATCGACAACCTCATCCACTAGACGTGCCCCATACAAAGCCCATTTGTTAGAGCTCAGAAAGGCGGTTTCATATTTGGGATTTTCTCTTGACCAAGCTCAATTTGATCTTGAACGCATTAATCTTGAGCGGAACCGCCTACAGGAGAAGAGGAAGTTAATAGAGATTACCACCCGGGCGATGTTATCTGATCCACCCCAAGAGTCTGTCACCATCGCACACCTCACCCTTCGGTCTTATGTAGGTGTTTTAAGGGTTTATTTAACAATACCATAGTACTATGGATATCTACATTATTTTTGTATATAACAATGAATATAATTTCATTTTATTATTGTTACCTTGTAAATAGTTTTTAAAGCACAAATAGTATTTTTAGTTATTGTTGAACTAAGAAATCTATTTTGATGAATTAATGGATTTTTGAATTAAATAATATTTTAATAAAATATTATTATTATTATTAAATTAATTTTTATTAAATATAAAAGATTGTATAATTTTACGAATGAAATTGTAATTTTTATTAATGTTTGAAAGCCAGTTATATCAAAACCCATGAATTTTCGATAGATATTGGTTTTTATTTTAAAAGTGAAATTAACATATTTAAAACATTATTTAGATAAAATGAATATTATTTCTGTAATCAGGATTTCCAAATTATCCAATGGTTAATTTTCATAATTTTCTGAGACAGTCAATTTGTTTGGTAAAAATTAAATACCGTTTAAATATATGATGTGTTTTATGACATCATAATAACCCAATAGTGATGTAATACAACACTATAAACTTTATTTTAGGCCAATATATGTTTTAACATTAAAATAATGTGATTTTGGTTTTGATTGATTTATTTTACAATGCTTTAGTGGACCCTTCAAAACTTATTAAACATTTTGTGTTTTTAAATTGTTTTACTTGGGAGTGTGACTCACCTCCTCATAGGAAACCCAATTATTTTAAGAATTTAGGACTTTAGCCTTATAAAATATTGTTTTAGACTTCACGTTTCCGAAAACCATGGGAAAAAACAATGGTATGGCTTGTGGTTTGGATTAGTTTAATGTGCGGTGTCCCAAACCTAAATAATAAATAATTCACTATCCTTTCTTATATAAACCCACCCAAGCTCCCACTTCCTCCTCACTAAAAGACTTTGGAGTTCATCCAACCTCTACCCTCCTCTCTCTATAATCCTCCCAAGGTTCCCCAAGCTCCCAAGAATCCTCTCTCAAGCCTCTCTGAGGCCTTTGGAAGCACACTTCCAAGTAAGGGGATTCCTTCTTTTCTCATTTTTGTCCAATATTTTATAAATTGTTTTTCCACTTTAATTTGAATTATAAATGTTTGGGTATGGTTTAGAACCTAATCCATACTGACATATTTATTTTTTAGTGATTGGAGACCCCTTTCTCTCTCATTAAATTCCTTCCATATACACCCATTACTATGCTGAAATTCCGAAAGGAATTTCTTTCTCCTCATTTACATTTAAGAAATAATTTTATATCTTGAATCTAAATTCCATTAAATTTGTTGGGACATGTATCCATATGATAACCTTACTGTCCATGTCATTTAAATATGATGATACACCCTTTTCTCTCTCATCAACCATTTTTATGAGTTCTTATGTCAAGCAGTTATGTTGCCGAAATTGCACCGCGCTTTTCCAAGCCAAACTCATTGGGTTGTGAATACCATGACGATTACTACATCAAGGGTATTCAAATTTATGCACATTTATTTTTGTTTAAAGAGTTTCATATATGTATTCTACATTCTTTCACTGTAGAATAAATTATTATGTTGAATAATTCAATGTTTTATGATCCATGTGGAACACTTTTTCATGAAATGAAATGTTTAAGAAGGGTGGGCCCTGATAGCGCTTCAATTCATAGGGTAATGGATTGTATCATGATATTTCATGTCCAATGGGTGTTTAATCATTATAATTCAAGTGCAATGAGGGTTTACTCTTGATTTAGGTACAATGAGAGTTTACTCATGCTCCATGTGCAATGATCCTTAGCTCATGATAATTCCATGTTAAGTGTTGTTGCTACATTTCCATGTTATAATTATCATGATTTATCATGCCTTTATGTTTATGCTTCTCTTGTGTTCTATTTATATGCCTATTTTCTGACATTTATTATATTTCTCATGTTATTCCATTATTATTCCCTAACTAGGCTTTATAGATCATGTTTTTCTCATGCTTGTCCTCTGGTTATCCTATGAAATGCTAAGTATGAGGGAATGTAGTATTCATGTAAAGGAATCATTCAATAAAGATGTTGTATTTCATGTTTAAAGTTGTTATGTAATGATCCTAATCCCAAAATACACTGTACCTCTCGATCTTATATGTAGTATCAAGTGAAGTTTATGTAATATATTATTTTTAATTGTGTAATAAAAGATCAGGGCTGTCATAGAAATCAATAAATTTTACTCTCAGCTTGGATAATAATTCTAGAAGCACACCTCACATGTTTTGTACAATTCTCATTGTTGGTACAAACAATTTCATCATTTTTTTTCTTAATTTCAAAGAACTCCTTATTCATTTTTGTTTGAAGAATACGAGGAAAGTACTTGTTGAAAAATAAGTTATTGAACTCATCCGATTCCACGGATTAAATTTCATCTCTTTGCCTCTTAGTCATGATATGTTTCCACAACTAATAAAATTCAGTTATCAAACGACAGACAACCAACATTAATTTATCATGTTTTGAACATTAAAGAATTGAAAATATATTTTCTGTGGTATTGATCCATCGTTCAGCCAATAATGGATCAAAAGACCCATTGAAAGATAGTGGACACGACCTCATGAAGAAATTGAAATAATGTTTTTACCTCCTTTTTCTATTTGTATGTACTATATGATTCATAGCTTGAGAAAGTTGTGTGAGCATAGCTACAAGATATTTCATTCCAGCTCCCATAACATTTGGTTGATCAGGAGTAAAATCATTTTGTTGTAGGTTGCATTCAACCATAATAGGGTTCCTTTGGGTTATAGTCATTGACTAAAACCAAGAAGAATAGTGTGAGAAACACTAATCGTAATGGGAAAACCACATAATCAAGAATAAAATTTCAGTTCAGGAAACTTTTGTTTTTATACATGGTTATTCGTTATCATTTATAAAACACTAGGATTATAACCTATACTTTGTCATATCCTTAGGGTTATTCCTAAGGTTTTTTCATCCTAGTTTTCAAAGGATAACTATACCTTTCATCTGACACCAACTATAACGACACATACTTTACATACATTTATATTACTTCAAAGTTGAATAATATTCATTACAAAATATAACAAAGCAACAAAAGGACTATATAGGTATAGTTTCTTTAGAAACTAAGGAACCTAAACAACTAGTTTATAATACATCTTCATTGTCTCCCACTTATTTTATCATAACTAGAACCTTTTTGACACATCTTACTTAATACCCTTCTTCATGAACCAGGTAAAAGAAACATTTTAAAGGATGATCTTAGATGCTCTGTAAGGGTAAAAAAGGTAAATATCAATCATATCATAAACATATGACATAAGAACATAACATTTGAAAATATTATCCTGAATATGGAAGATCCTGATATCATTCCATGGGATAAATGAAACATGTTCATAAGAATCCATGAATATAATACCAAAAGATATAAAATAAGAAATGATGTTTTTTGGAATACACATAAGAAAAGAAACTCATTTCATATTAGTCAAGGATCATTTTCAAGACCATCATATTAGACAATGTCCATTACTAAACCATGTTCACTCCTCATTCTAGCCCTATATTACTGAACAAATATCATTTCCCATTCCAGCCATGTATATGTCATGAGATATAAATATTTACCAAATACATTGGAGGGAGATATAGGTCCCACCAATATCATAATGAAATCATTATTATTAGTACTAGAAAAAACATAAATCATTAATCATAGCATATCCCAAGGAATAAAATGGGTTTCTTAAACATCATTCAATCATAATCCATATAAAACAATTGAATTCATAAGTATAATTAAATGAGAAATACAATAAAACTAGAGTAATAATATATATAGAAATAGAACCCTGTCAAATAATTTCATCTTAGATGGAAAATAATTTTGATAAAACACATGATATTAATCATTGAAGAAAATATCCTTTCTTCAACAAAAACATTTTCATTTCTAAAAATTTCCAAAAAATTTTAAAGAAAAAAATTTATTTTAAAATAAACTTGAAATCTTGTAGAATAAGCTTCATAAAAAAATTCATTATGAAAATGTAAAAATTCACTCATATTTTATATGTTAAGAAACATTCTCCTCATAATTTTTCTGGAATAGCCAAAAAGCACTTCATTTCGAATAATGAAAAAAGATACCGTTTAATAAAAATTCACCAAAGTTTAAAATTGACTTTAAAAATTTGTAGAATAATTTAAATAATATTAAATACTTAGGAAACATGTATGTGGATTATAAATATACCCTAGTAAATACTTAGGTATAAACAATCTCAGATAATAATGATATTGTGAAATTATTCCTTACCTTAAATCCGATATCATTTGTATGTAATCGAACCTCCTTCATATTGATTTAGATAATATCACTGAATTATTCCTGAATTATATTCACTTTTATGATATCATATATGATCATACTATGTTCTTTTTGTTAGTAACATTTCATTGTTACCCGTTATTCAGATATTAACTACTCTATGTTCTTATGAATGTTTTGTCATATAAGTTATTGTTCTCCTTCTTCGGTCATAGTTATATCATTAAAAAAATGATATTAACATAATATGTACCTTTTTTATCCATTATGTACATTTATATAATTATGATTTAATTAATATATTGTATAATGAATCACATCGCATCGTGGAGATGGTAAACCATACGTACGTATGTGTGGTGATTTTATTTTTCATAGGATGGATAGAAGGTGTAATATGGTTGTTTCATAATTATAATAACATATCAGTATATAAGTGATTATGGAGTTATTAATTTATAATTAAACAACTCATGATGGTAAAGAAGAAGAAGAAATAAGTTTGATATAATTGGTAGAGGAGATTACCTCTTCTTCGACGTGATTCCTCTAAATCTCCTCATAGAGCTATAGAGATGGTATTTTAAGAAGACCAGAACCTCTAAAATCTTACAAGGAAAGTTTATATGGGAAATGGTCAGGGGATGGATGAAATTGAACTCTCAAACTAATGTGAAGATGTGAGGGAGGAGGTTCCCTTTTATAACTGAGGGGAGGGGAACTTTTGGGATCCCCAAAAATATTAATTTATAATAAAAAAACGCCAACCAAAGACCTCAATAATTTCCCAATTTCTGAGATGAGATGATATAGGGTAGTGATATCATCAACCATTAATTTTTATACAAGTTTTTATCTCAACTTAAATATTATCATATTAATTAACACTTACTTATTCTATTTAGTTTTAATTAAGATAAAAAACATTTCAATATTAAAAGGGTGAAATATTTACTTATTTTAATTCAATTAGAACATAAATAACTTCCATAGAATATTTTAGACCATTAAATAATTATTATAATTTTTTAAAAATGTTTATTATTTTTAAATAATTTAATAAAACATTATTTTGATAAACAATCAATAGTGTCAACTTTGACACTATTAAATTCATTGATTTTTAAAAATATAAATATAAAAAGTTAACTTCTAAGAAACTATTTTATTATATAAAAAATTGGAAAAATTAATATATAAAAACAATTAAACATATTAATTAACCCAAATTATATTTATTTTAATATTTTTAATTACATTTATTTGATATCTCCATTAATAAGATAATTATTACATAAGTTTTGTGTAATGATTTAATATACATAATTTTTGAATAAAATTTAAAAATAAATTACTAAAATGAAGATAAATATATTATATTTCATAATAACACTTCCATAAGAATTTATAATCTAGAAAACCAAACATTTAAAATGTTATACTTATTAAATTATGAAGGTAAAAACTTTAACATCACTTTAAATAAAATAACATAAGTTTCATAATCCCTTATATAAGGTTCCAAATGGTCAATAAGTTTACACTTGGATGATTAGGTCGATATATACTTGGAAAACAAGATTTTATCATGTGTCCAGGTCTTTTAATTGGTGTTATTATTTTAATAAAAAATATATTATAGATATTTCATCAATTAAATAATTTCTGCATCATTAATGAATAAGCTATTGAGGTTATATTTATTTCCTAAAAACTAAAAATAAATTATCATGATAGAGAGAAATGTTTTATGTTACAAAATAGTATTTATAATTGAAATTATCATTTGTATAACCTTATGTTAAAAATTATATATTTATTAAAATTTTAGTGGGACATATTTTACTTTTATTTAAATAAAATAAATAAAATATCCCATTCTTAGTCAAGTGGATTCTAAAATAAACCATTTCAACCGAAGCATGATTTAGGTCTAAAAAAACTCATCCAATGATATTAAAAAAACTGTTTTGATAATTTTATAATAGTATTGTTACACTCAATTACCCAACTTACCCTTTTACTAAATTAATATAAATTACTAAAGTTACTATTCATAATGACAAAAAAATATTTACATAATTCAGAACTACTGGTTCCAAATATGGAATCCATTTTTCTAAATTAAAAACAAATAATTTTAAGTAATTAAATTAAAATTAATCCTGTTGTCGGAAAGAGAGAAGGAGTTTTAAAAGTTAAAACATTGTGAAATATTGAAAAATTTTTATTTCTGAATTAAATTTAGATTTAATGATAATGATATAAATTATATTTAATAATAAAAATATATTCTAATTATAATTTAAAACTATTCAATATTTACCATATAAATTATTTCAAAGAAAATATTTGTTTTCAATAAAAATTTAGTGTATTTTTACTATTCATCAAAGTTTGAAATTTATGAGGACAATATTCAAAATTCATCCATGGTTAATTTTGATATCCTGCTTCCAAATAAAATGTTTATTTTTTAGTATAAGAATTATTAATATGACAAAATTTTATTTTAAAACAGGTCCACCATTAAAATGCGAAAAATTATAATTTTGAAAAGTATAGGTTTTATAAATTATATAGGGTTTATTCATATCCTATTAAAAGAATATATATTTTCTTAATATAAAAAATATTTTATTAAATATATAAAATTTATATTTCATTAATTTCATTTACTAATAGAATTTCACATAATGAATATACAAATATATAATTGATTATTATTTCTGTATACATTTTCATAAGTTAGTTATACGTATTCCCACTAACCTAACAACTAAGTTATAATGGTAATTTTATATTTAGGGAATCTCGAGGTTATTTTAAACTCATGATTGCTTGAAATGGAATCTATTGAATAATTAAAATTATTTAGAGAATTTATTTCCTAAAAATATCCAGGTGTTACAATAATTTCACCATGCTCAGGTGGAATCATCTCCTCAAAGCCGTAGAAAGGTGATCTATAATCAGATGAGGAAAATAGAAAGAATAGGAAGGAGAAGGGAAGAGATATTACCTCAAATACCTATGATGAAACCCTCTAAAACATCCTTAATAAAAGTGAGATATAGTGGAAATATTGTGAGAGAAAAACTAGGATCTCTTGGTTCTTCCATTTGAATAAAGAAAAAGGAGCCATAGAGGGTTTGAAATGGTACCCCTAGAGTATTTAATGTAATATCCAATTTTTTTTTAAAACGGTGCTGAAACATGTTCACAAAACGACCATGATGGTCAATATTTTATTCTCCCATACTAAGAACCTATTTTTGTGCGGCCCTTTGAATACTAGATAAACACCCCACCAAGTTGTATAGAATTTGGAACCCAATAGATCATCATCACAGTGTGGCCTTATTGATTGTATTTTATTAGATCACCCCACATAGGCCTCACAACATGACTCCCCACTGCCAATCCATGTGCCTTCCCAACTCTAGGCTATCACAACATAGAACCCTCCAACATACTACGACCATACATAGGGGTAAAACTTTAAACACAATGATGGTGATTCATTTTCATTTATGAAAAATAAAATCATCATATTGGGACACACCTCTTCCATGCCATGGACTTCTTCCCTCATCCTAGCATCATAAAAACCATCATTCCATGGAACACTCCCTAAATCATGACCATAACTAAGGATAAAACCTTACGTATGTGATTTTACCAATTTTGATAAACCCAAGATCATTCCATGATGCGCCACCACCATACCATGAATTCCTAGATCATCCAAGTCATCAGTTCATGAATCCCTATAACATGAATTTTAAATATTACTATAAAATAATATCATCTTCATCACCCAAAAACTCGGTTTGGGTTCTCTTCCACTAATCTACCACTCTCAAAAAATCCCATAAATTTTTTAAAACATGATTAAAAGTATAATTCCTTACTCCAAAAAACAAGTTCATTTTTTCCCGGAATATAATGAGCTATAAATATATAGTTTCTTATAAAAACCTCACCATAGTGCTTATTATTCTTGAGAATAAATGATCGTTCATTGACTATAATTCTTGAACTACCTAAAATTTTAATTCAGTACTAACATGTCATGTCTTATTTATGAATTAAAAAATGATTAAAATCATCAACTCTAACCACCAACATGTATAATTAATTGAATGATAAGTTACCCTCTAACCGAGCTTCCCATGACTCAATCCTCAATAAGAATCACATATTTAGAATCATTTCTCTCTGAGATACCAAAGAAAATTTTAAATGAATTTTTTCTTCACGACATCTTATCCTATGTAATATCACCATTAGATGCTTCAACAACCCACCATATTTGATAAAATTCTTCATGACCCCTACCAACACATCTTTACAGCTCCCAATCATAATTCATTAATTCCAAGAGGCATCAAACAATCATCAAAACACCCAAACTGATTTCTAAAACCAACTGTCTATGTATTTTCATATTTATATCCTCCACTAACAAAATTCACCATCATCCTCCACCAATGAGTACCATCATGTATTTGATCAGGATCATTATAAGATTCCACCACATCAAAAACCCTAAAAAACAAAATGGTCATTCATTCATGAATGATTTGACTCTACCCACTATAGGATTATTCATAATATCTTGTCCCTAAATAAAAATACCTAATCTATACCACCCAAATCATATCAATTAAAAAAATCTAAATTTTGGACATAACTCCTATACTCACAATTGAGTGACAATATAAAACATCAAATTCCTCCCATTACTGGTTTACTAAGAACTACATCCTCAATATTAATAAAATTAACAAAACATAGAGACAATGATCATCCTCACCCATCAATCCCAAGACATGAAATTTACAAATACTAATTCATCATTTTCATATGGTGGTCCTCCCCATAAGACTATACTTATAAATTCTGAATATGATTAATGATAATCCCCATAATAAGAATTACCTATCAAAACCCAACTCAGCCAATCGAAACTATGGAACCATAAAAAATCACATTTTTTTCTTGTTACGAACAACAAATATTCGTCCTATGAGCCTAGAGAATAAAAATCTCTCGAAAGAACCTTGACATAACTATTGAATGTATATTTCAAACACTTGGGTCATCATTGTATATCACTAAAAATAAAGTCACCCAGTTCTACATAGGAAGCATTTTATTTTTACCAACATCAGAATAAACATGTCCAAATCCACCAATATCACTTGGCACATTCAATACAGCACAACACATAACTTGAGCATACAATAAAAATAATAAAATTCCCTTCCAGAAAAAATTTTCTTGATTTTTCGAAAAACCTTTTGTAATCCTAGGGGTTTTGACCAAAAACAAAATCTCAAAATAAATCTCCATCTTAGCTAATCTATTCCCTTATAAAAACTAATCTTGTTTTAAAAAGTAATTTTTAAATCCATTTTATATTAGAATGGTGTATAATGATCAATTTGTATTATGTTAGGATGAATGTTAGAAAATCAGACTGCACACTAGACCATGACTACCATGATTTCACTCTAGTAATGCAGACCATGTGATACTAATAGAGAAATATAAATGTTAATAATTTGGTATGGTTACTATAGAATCTTATACTTTTGAGTTTTTGGTATTTTATCACCCTGGACTTCCAACCACATGACACTATATCATGGTATAATTACTGTGTTGTTTGTGGTATAGTTGAATTGTGTAATTTTTTAGCTGATTTGAACTAGGAATTTTGTGTGTCTAAAACACTTAAATTTCCATTTAATTCTAATCCTGATCATATTGAAATTTTTTCCTATCCATGGATGTATGGATCATTTCCTCAACCAAGTAAATTTTTAGGTCCTATATTTATCCTCTTCTTATAATTTATTCTTTTTTTTTCTTCATCTACAAACCATTCTATCACTACGACTCAAAATACATATTTATTTAATAAACTATTATAATGTTTTTGAGAAAAAAATAAAATATATTTTAAGTTTATTAAATTAATAATGGACCCCAAGGAGGATACATGTCAAATATAACCTCCCATAGGTACAAATATTATGCCTTAATCATACCTATATCACGATGCATGAATAACTTACAGGATCTCGATCAATACAAATAAATCATATTTAGTGTCATCCATCCCACATTGGTATTCCCATTACAACAACACACTCATACAAGAGAGGATAGTCCCAGCACTGGATGACCCCTAGGAACTTGGGTTTTAACCAAAGGCATGATTTCTAGGAATGTTACTGGTATATCTCTCGAGTCTTGAAAACTTATCTCCACATCTAGCTGGTACCTTCCATCAAAAAATATGATTTGATTCCATTTTTTATGTCCCCAATCTAAATTTCTTGAATAGTACATCAGTGAGGATTCTATATGATCTAAATCATGACTCCTTATATTCTATATGGTTCCAACTACTTTTGATGTATTTGACAATGTTGTTGTGACGATTCCCTAAAATCTATAGCCTGTGGTTTGTCCCTAAACTTACCAAAAATTTAGCATGACTCATTTGTTTAATGAATATTTCCAAAACTTTTAAACCTAAATTATGAGCCATGTGGCCCTCACTATCTATAATAATATGTAGTAAAATACTATGTGATGTATCATAATATTAAAAATTATCAACATAGGATAAAATATATTACAAGAATAATTAAACAAATACAATAGTGACATACTAACAATCATATTTACTAAATAATGACTAGAAATTAACTGTAATATCCCCAGACCCAACTCACAATTTCACCCTACTAAATAATCAAAATCCACAACCTACTTGAACAAACTCATGCGTCTAAATCTAAGCTATAATTTTTTCTAAGTGAAAACAAGAATACATAACCATATGCATCAAAACTGTGCCATGCACATGGGTCTGGGGTGAGTCCAATCACCCAGTAGGAATTCCAAATGCCTTCACATATTGAATTTTGTTGTGATCAAGTGGATGTTAGTACAATACTTTTACAGGGTGCAATTCTTGATCATATAATACACAATCTTGGGAACATAACATACAATGCACACACAAGTGTACATGTCTTGTCATTTTTTGTTATCCATTCCACCCTAAGACCTAACCATACATTCTTATACCAATGAAAATTGAAGAGTTATCTGATGCTACAGATATTGAACCATAAAAAATGGTTATTGTATAATGTCATTTAATTCCTTAACCCGTATTCCAAGAACTAAGAAATATTTCTTACCATACCTCATCCCATACTCAAAGGTGTATGGTTGGGAATTTCACCGAGTCCCAAAAACTACCCTCTTTCTTATGGTAGGGTGCAATAACTCAAACCCATCTGGAAACATACCTTTTCACTCGTAGAGGTCCTCTATAACCTTATCACTTAAAGTGAGGACATATATAATGTCCATATACATATCAAATTGATATCTCCCCTAAAATTCATAGTGGATAAGACACCACATCACATGTCCACACATCTCAGAAAAATACCTTATGAATTAAGGTTGTCCTTGCTACACTTTCCACTCAAGGTGAGGCGCAAAATTATATCACACCATAAACTATAACATACTAAATGCTACCTTCTAACTCAATCATGTGTCCTTCTAGAACATAACATAATGTAATAATCACAACTCACAAAACACTAACTTCTCACTCCAGGAAGGTCCTTCTAACACTTTCTCACTCAACATTATGCAATCTGTCACATCGATTAATGAATTTAATCACACTAACCAATATCGTCTCACTCAATTAATGGTCCCTCAGGTGCCTTCTCACTCTAGTTTTGGCCAATAATCCATCGAACACATCAAACATAAATGAAACATGTATAAATACTATAACTTAATCAAGCATATCAATGGTCAAACACTACTACAATGAAGCATACAAAGCACACACACACACAATATATATATATATATATTTATATATAATAGGTAATACCCTTGAATTCTCTATTTACAACCACTATAGGGTTTTCAAATTAACGATATTCTTTCACCTAATCCATTTAATGGTTAAGAAAATCACCACCCAAGTCCATTTACTAGACCACTTGGTCACCCAATACATGAATAATCTCAAATATATCTCTTAAAAAATAATTTAAATATTAGAATAACCCCTACACATCTCATATAAATAGAAATGGTTATATAAAACCTAACATATTTTACCCATATCGACCTTATAAGGGTCATTTACATAGATTCAATAAATCCTTGGCACCTTGATACTAATAGGAGAACACTATCATGCCTAATGAAAAAAAATCATGCATCGTCTTGAAAAAAGAACCATATATATGGAAATTAGAATTAATAAACACATAAAAAATAAATCATTATATAGAAAACATGAAATTACCCAAATGAGGTCAAAGAGATTGAAAAAATCTCAAACTAAGACCTTACACCTTTTTAGAGAAACCATGTGAAATCCTATTTATAAAATATTTAAAAAAGTCATAACCTACCATATTTAATCACAATAATTCATTTTCTAAAACTTCCACATGATCTTTCCTTATAAAACCCCAAATATTCTTTGAAATACCATTTCAAAACTAATACTTGATAAAATTTCATTTAAAATAACATTTTCCCTCAAAACCCCCTTTTAAATTCTCATAATAAGAAAAAATCATTTTCTTGATAAAATAACTCACACCACAAAACAATAAATAAATAGGATGACAGACACTTGGTTAACCAAAGAACCACTATAAAATCATTTAGAAATCTATGTGACCATTTTTTACTATTATGGTGATGTGACCCCATACTAATCTATGGGTTAAGATTACGAAAGGCATAAAATATTTAGAAATAATCATAGTAATAACATATTAATAGAAAACAATAAAATGTGAAATATATAAGGAATTTCAAGGAAAAATGATTCATATTGTAACATTCCAACATTTTCAAAAATAAATTTAACTGAATGAATTTAATTTTATCAATATATTGTTCTACATGAAACACCATGTTCTAAAGAACAACAATATAATGTTTATATTACTATTTAACATGGACATTATGATTTATTCATTAAACTTGGTGAAATTAATAGTAATGAACAAATTTTAAACATTATGTATAATGTTTTTATATATTTAAATCATATAGAGAAAAAATTACTCATATATGTTTGGTAAAGTCTTAATACGTTTTGAAAAATAATATTTTCTCAAAAAATATTTTATTTCTCTTTGTAGTGAAAAATAATGAAAGATATTTTTGAAACATTTAGAAACTTTATTTAAAAATACGATATTAATTTTTTAATTATCATTTAGAAATTATCTGAGGGTAAATTTTTCATATTTTTTTTGAAAAGATTAATTTTTTGATGAATAGTGAAAAGTACTGTTTTTTTAAAACTAAATTTTCATTTAAAGGATTTTATTATTATATTTTGTTTTAAAATAGTATTTAAATTAAAATTAGTTTACTTATAATATAATTAAACCACTATAGGTCATTTAAATTAATTTTATATTTAAGTTTATCTATAAAAAATTTTAAAATTTGAAAATTTTCTCTTCAAAAAACTGCTTTTCGTAGCATTTGCAGTTTTGATTTTTAAAATAAATTCAGAACAATTTTTGTATTTAATTTATAAAAATTAATTCCATTTTTGTAAAAATAATAATTAATATTATCTCATATGTTAAAATTAATTTTTGAGATTAATAATTAGTGAAAATAGTAAAAATTAATTACCTTAGTTAATGTTAAAATAGGTTTACCTAGGGGTAAAACAAAGAATATAAGGGTTAAAATGACCTTTAAACTTTTATAGAATCCATATTTTGGAACTATTTTGACTCTATAACCTATTATTATTGATAATTATCGATTTTGGATCCTTGTTTAAATTGAAAAAACGTGGGTTAAACTATTTCTTTTCAAAAATTATAGGTGTGCTACCCATCTCAATTATAAAAGGCCACCCACTCTCCTCTTATCTTCAAACCTCAAAAACCATATGATTTAGAAAATACCTACCCAAATTTCTTACATTATTATCTCCCCAATAATATAATCCATTGTTTTTTCATAATTCTAACCTAGGAGGAATTTTAGGGAAATCCAAAATAAGTTTTCCAATGTAGAAGTAACATCTTTAATCTAGAATTTTATTTTATCTCATTCTAAAAATCTATTCATTATTACTAAAACATGATTATATATTAATAACGGTATATTAAATATATATAAATGTTTTATTTTATGATTATAACATAATAAAATCTCCTCCTCCCTCAAATTGGAAATGAAACCGCTGACTGTGTGTACGGCAGGCTAACGCCTCACTAACCGACGTAATTCCTTTTCCATCACCACTTATTAAGGATGGATATAATGTTGTATATAATGATTATATATGATATTTATGATATAACTATACTTATTTAAATATTATATCACATATAAATTCTTACTTTCCAATCTGTAGGGAATTTTTAACGTTGCTCATCTATACAACAAACTACCGCCTCACGAAGCAATGTGATTCATTTTTCACTTACACTTTACATGGAAGGAAATAAAGAATAATTTTATGTTGATATATGATATTAATTATATATTAAAAATTATTTTAATTAAATATAGCTTTTAATTTCTAACTATATCATCCTTTGAAGAAATTATAATGTCATTTGTGTGTACGGCAGACAACCGCCTTACGAAGCAATGTGATTCATTTTTCACTAATTTTTTACACGGAAGGTAATAAAGGACAAATTTAATGAATAAATATGATATATATGAATTAATAATGACTCCATAAATTTTATATATTATTTAACTTCCTTTATTTTTATCTATTCATGGAAATGGGAACAACATTCATGTGTATGTTTGACTTACTGTCTCCTGAAATAGTGTAACCCGTTTTTTATATATACAATTAATTGATTACTGTAAATAAATATATAATAAATATATTTCAAATTTATATGATTTTTACCATTTTTATATTATTTAACCATGATCAATGTAAAAGTATCAAAAATACCAATCCAGAACATACCTGAAAATTGAAGATATTTTTACCCAAAATGTAATTTTAGCAACGAATTATTGATAAATGGGTAATAAAAATTAAGAAGTAAAAAATATATGTTATTTTAAATTTTATTATGGTTATTTAATATATTTATAATAAAAAAATATTCATTATAGAATAGGTTCGAATGTGTATGACAAAAATTGAGACTTAAGGTAAGGGATTTCTATCTCCCTATTATTTTATGTGAGACAAATTCCATATTACCATTTGTTTATATTATGTGATGTATATACAACCCATTAAATTATTTTATAATGACTATTATGAAAATTATTGGTAATGAAATACCCATTTTTGGATAAAAATTTTACAAGGTTTACAGATTCAAAGCTACTAATGTGTTATTTTATTTTTGTCTCAATCTGTCTTCTTTGAGACATATGTCATGTTATGAACCTAGATTCTTTCATGAGGTGTATATACAACCCATTTGACATGTAATATAATTAATTTAGTTTTTTATCAGTGCTTTTTCTATTTTATGAAATTTTATTCATTATTGGGGTTTATGATTCAAAGTTACCAAAGGGGTAATAATTTGATGATACAATCTCATCGATTGTTGGGATTGTTTATTTTTATTTTTCCGATGATGAAATATTATGATGTATCTATCAAAGGAAATATTTAATTTGTTTATACTATATTTATTTTTTGAATATAAATGTTTTCAATTAATTTTACTATCTTTATTTACTTATGGTTCTAAAACAATGTTTTTAATTAAAACTGACTTTATTTCTTTATTCGATCAAAATATATTTTTTATTCCAAATACATGTTGTCTAAAAATGGTTTATAAAATGTTTTAATTTTTATATATGATTTTTTAAACTAATTTTCATCCATTTTTGAAATTTTATAAACTGTATATGCATTTCTTTATTAAAACATGGCCCTTTTGTATTTTTCAAAAAATGTGAAATGAAACGTTGTTTTATATTGTATTAAATGAAATGTATTTTCCAACATCATTACCAATAATTGTTTTAAATATTAATCCATAATTTTACATGGGTATTTTTAAGGAACAAAATTATCAAAATATATAATGATTTTTTTAATTTTCTATAGGTATGTTTCAAAGAAAGGTTATTTTTTTCAAGAAATGATTGAAGTGATTTTTAAAGATTCCCTGATATTTTTCTAGGGACATTTCAAAATAAATTTATTTTAACAATATTTTATCAATATATAATTTTATAAAAGGTTATTTTCAATGAATTATTATTTTCTTCAAGAAATGTTTTAAATGATTTATAATGCTTCCATAGTATGTTTCTAAGGTTATTTTCAAATAAAAGGAATTTTTAAATATTTTATGTTGTATTTTTTATAATTTGGAAATGATATATTCCCAAAGAAGTGTTTTAAATGATATATAAAGCTTACATTGTATGTTTCCGAGTTTGTTTTAATGGAAAATTATTTTTGGAATTTTTTTATGTTTTAAAAAGTTATTTTTAATGTTTAAAGGATATTTTACTCTAGGAAGGTTTCAAGTGGTCTTTAAAAATAATTTTACATCTATGATGAAATCCTTCAATGTTAATTATGGTTTATTAGTGATATAATCCAAGTATACCATTATTATTATTTATTTTAATTGTTTATTTTTATAATGAGAAGATGTTTATGAAACCTGTTTCTCTTCCATGGTTTATAAAATGATAAAATGATTATAAAACCTAATTATCATTCCATCAGTCAAGATATGATGCTATGATGAAATGATTATGAAATTTTTTCTTTTACATAGGTTATTCCATGATAAAAGTTTTATGAAACCAATTTCATATTATGTGTTTTTATATGAAGAATGTGTTATGATATTATGTCACATGTATGTATTATTTTAATTATTTGATATGTGAGAACAATATATTTCTCAAATTCATTGGGTGAAGATTTAAATATCATTAAATTAAAAAGAATGGAATGGGGATTGAACGTAGATTAGTAATGTATTTTTTCTACTATGATCATCATGGGAGTGAACCTTGACTATTATGATAGTTTGGGAAGTGAATGCAATCCACTATGGAATCCTTGGAATTGAGCCTTGAGTATGATATAAATGATTTTATAACCTTATGTGTATACCAAAATTCCATGTTTTATATCAATGTTATGATCTCATAGTTCTTGTTCTTTGATTTTTTTATGATCAATGTCTTATGCCCTTCCAACCATTATTCTACGGATCAAGATTTTTATATTTAACTTTAAGGGTTTTTTATAAAATGTTATTCTCATATTCTCACATTCTTATTCTCACATCATGTTTATATATTTCCCTATTTTACCCTTATTAATAATCTGATCTCACACTTTCCTGTGTTTCTTTTCCCAAGATTATGATGATAGGTATTACATGTGATATGACTAAGAAGGGTGCTAGTGATAAGGAAATAATTTGGACATAATTTAGAGCTCTTATGAACCAATTTTTCATGCTTCCATGTTTCCAAATCACCTATACCTTTGTGGTCCTCTGGAATGTGTTTTTGTAATGTAGTGAATATTCATCTAAAAAGATGTAATATCTATGCACTAAAATCTTGGGTCTCTATACAAATGGGGATCCAAAAACAGATCCCACTCACATACCAACCTCATTAGCATCTACGAAAAACTATATCATCAGTAAAAATAATCCATTAGTCCATTAAAAATTTTAAATATAAAAAACACCATGAAATTATAAATACCAAACTCACCGGGCAACAACAAAATGTTGAAACCATGAGGGAAAGTAAAATCTTGGACCTAAACTGTACAAAATTCCCAATTCATTTAAATTAATTGACCTATTATTAAAATTAATTTCATTAAAAACCCAAAATATATCCATTCATAAATATATATCATGGAAAATAACTAAAGTTGGTATGAACATCCTCTAATATTTCCTCCCCTATAAACGTCACTCCAATTCCCCAAGAAGTGTGATTATTACACCATATCTAGTGTAATTGTATCCCGAAAACCCTAGTAGGGTGAACTAAAATATGAGTGAATAAAATATAGAGGAAAATAATTATAAGGTATGGGATATTAACTCAAATAGAGAGAGTGAAAACCTCCTTAACAACCTTGATTAAAGTAGGGCAAAGAGGGAAGAATGGGAGAGATAAAGAAACCTCTCCCTTTTTTACATCTGATTAAATCTGGTGGATCCCAAGTGGGTTTCAAATAGAACCCTTGAATAATTACCAAAAGGACCCTAACAAAAAAACTTATTTTCTTAGTCACTACTTGAACATCATTGTCACACCGAGATGATCCCACACCAGGGCCACATTATAGTGTGGAACACAGGGTGTAACACATTTTTAAATGGAGTAAAGACTAATACTGAGTAGGTTGTTACCATGTAATGTTTGTAGTGGTCACATAATGAAATTATACCCTATATAGGCCTCATAGAAAAACTCTTCATTGCTAATATGTGAGATATCCTAGTTCTAATACCCCACACTAATCCAACCACTTCCATTATATGACTATATTTAAGGGTAAACCATTATTCTTAGTGATAGTGATTATTGTGTAAGGGACTTATCCATTTTCAAAAAATATTGGTATCACTCAATGGTTCCCCTCTACTATTCTATGACTTGAAAACCTCATCCAGTCATCATACTAACCATCACACCGTGACACCCTCACCATACTTTGTACATTTATAAGGATACATCCTTATAATTTGACTAATTTCAATAAATGTGGACTTAGACTGTGGCACCCCACTTTGACATCAGCACCTCCTAGGTTTTACGCCTCAACATGTTTTGACCTCCTAGATCATAGTGTGGTGACCAACCTATAATATAATCTCATCACTAACATTCAAGAACTCACCTTTGGAAGACAAGATAAATGACACAAAATATTCTTAGTAAAGGTAACTAAGGTGAGAAGTTGAGGTTAGAATTTTGATGTTGGATGAAATGAACTTCGTTAACCTATTTACCCAAAAAATATATCTCTTTACATAGATTGGGGACAATACTCGAATACATTTACCAATTAATATAAATAAGTTTCACTATTTTATACCCCTATTGAAGTGAATAATTTTGAAATAAAATGTCGTGACATTATTACATAATTTATATATTATACTATTAAATGGAATAATTAAATGGTTATTTACCCATCATTATATCTTATAGAGTATATTTATTTTGAAATATTGTTGGGTATAACTTGTATTATTTTTTTTCCAAAAATATTCAGATGGAATTTTAAATGAATGTTTTAAAAAATGAATATTAAAAATTTATAGGGTAACATGAAACCCCATCCACTGGATTTATAATAAAATATAACTTACCATGTAAATATGGATTTTATCATTTCCCCTTGAGATAAAAAGTTATTGAATATAAATTATAATTGATTTCATTTTATTAGAAAAAATTTATAAAGTGGTTTTCCTAAAAGTTTTTACTTTATGGTGTTAAAAAATAAACAACATGTACAAAAACCATCATATGCGAACCATTAAAAAATGATAGGGAATGGTTAACTTGAAAAAATATTAAATTAATTTTAAAACATTATCATAACCATGATGTGATATAAAATTCTAAAATAATTATTTTTTTGTGTTTGTATATAAATTTTTAATTTATAAGCTCGACCAAAATCCATTCAATGTCTTATAGCAGGGATGGAATATCATGTATATAAAAAGGAGGAAATAGTATATAAAAAAACATATAAACTTCAAAAATCACGTGTCAGTATGAAATTATATAAATTTACTATAATTTAGTATATAATATCTTAAAAATTACTTCTTGGATTAATATATTTCTATCCATTTTAAACAAAATATATTTCATATACCATAGCCAAAGAAAATCAAATATTTGTGACTTTAAAGAATTCAGAATGGTTTATCCATGATACTAGTTCAGTTTTTAGAGTCACTCTATGATAATAGTTTATGAATGTAAAAACACATGTGCATGAAGAAAAGGAAATTAAAGTCATGTTGAAAAAAATTGTATCTTTAATATAATGAGTAAATATTGGAAATGATGTATTGAAGTATATCATTCAAATGGATCTACAAGAATAATCAACAAAATAATAACCACACCATTAGAGTTATATATAACTATTTTTGAGGCTAGTAAATCCCCTCAAACTCCTGTACCATCTGAGGTATTCATTTTTTTGAAAAGAAAATTATATAAATTGTCAAATAATTAATTTATGATAATTTTTTTATTGAAATATTATATGGATAAGTTGTTGGTTTTTATATATATTATCACCTACTAAATGCATTTTTTAATAGTTTCCCCATACATTATCTATCGAGATATCCTAGAAATGTATCTCTGTTTACTCAAGGTATTTTTGTACAAAGATTTTCTCATTATCAAGATCATTCATGATTTCCATAGGCTTGATACTATTTTACATTATCTACTTAGTATACTCATAATAGTGTGTCAATCATGAATGATTAACATGGTTCACTTTGTGATTAAAAGATAGAGGTCAATATATGAGAAAACCATGTTTGAAAGAGGAGTCCTGTGTATTTAGAAAACTAATCATGATATAAAAGTGAAACACTCAATGTAGTGTTCCCCACTCATCCCACATTATCTAATGCAACTACCCCAACTCTTCTATTTTATTTATTTCCACATATCAATTGTATGTATCAAATGGTTCCTTGTCCATTATTTTTACTTTTTACATTATTTTTGAATAAATCATTCTATAAGGAAATATAAGGAAAGTTTCATTTTTGGTAATATAGTGGACTCTCATACACAAATTACAGTGGAATACCATAGGTATCTTCCATAAAAAATATTTCCTCCCCTGAAACTAATTAAACAAACTCCTAACAATTTGTTTTAATGAAATAATGAAAACATCATAAGAGTAGGGTAGTTAGGAATGATAGGTTTATAATGTGTCTACCAATGAGGTTGTTTATGGATTCTAGGTGGTTATAAAAGTGTTAAATGTAAGATTAATCTTAAAAAAGGTTTACACTTCAAAAATGATTTACAATATTATTCCATAGTAATTTTTAACAAAACTATACTACCCCTGGTTTATGGTATGTAACCCTTACTTGATACTTTTCATGGTTTTAAAGTTAAGAGTGTGGAATGGGAGAGTCGGGAGAACATGGAGTGATGTTTTGAGGAAAAGGGGAATTCACATGGGCAACACACGATTTGTATAAACCGTGCGGCCAGACCATGCGTAGCTGGTCTTGGAGGTAGTGGATTCCGCACGGGCGACACACGTTTCGTCTAACCATGCGGCCAAACCTTGAGAGAAGGGTGGTAGAGGCAGTAACTAATGCATGGTTAGCACACAGTTTTTCAAACTGTGGAAAATAACCATGCAACCACTTAATTGAGATCCTTAAATTGTGGATCTCTCACGTTTTCTCCTTTAAGTGCCTCGCATAAGCTCCTAAGTGGCCCTAACTAGGGATTTTGGTTCTTCTAAGGTCAAGGAGGGTTCTCCCATCATTTTGGATGCGATTAAAAGGCTTCTCTTGGCGAATCGAAGCTGGATTCTTGAGTTATGTGATCATTCGTGTTTGGTTTCTTAGATCTACTTAGATCTACTTCACATCTTCACTCGGTTTCATAGCTCTATGCCCGTTATGGGTAGATCTTAGTGTGTGGATGCCAAATATGATGAGATTTGGCCTTGGTTGTGTTACGATAAGAGATCTAAGGAGGATCCTTGGTGAATCGACCTTGTTTTCTTGTTCCTTCTCTGTTTGTTAGGGTTTTCGTCAAAACCATTGAGGTAGGAGGCTTCACTCTTGACTCCTCTTGTTATAATTGATTGGATTAGTTTCAAATTGGTTTATTGAATGAAATTTATTGTTCAAATCATGGTGTAAATCTTCTTTAGTGATGATTTATGGTTTTGATGAAATTGTGAAATCTTGGTGAATTGTTGTGCAAATTGATTTGGATTCTTGAATTTAAAATGTTGATTTTAAATTATGGATTTTCTGGAATGGTAATTGGTTTTATGAAATATGGGTTTTCAATAAAAATTGGTGTTTTATTGAAATGGTTTGGTATTGAAATGGCTTGATGAATTTGGTTCATTCTTTGGTTTTTAATAAAAGTACGGTTTTATTGAAATGGTTTGAATTGGTTGAGCGCACTTGGTTTTGATGTAAATGGTTTTCAATAAAAGGTGTTTTATTTAAAGGATAGTTTTGGAATGGTTGTTTTGAATGTGTGGTGTGTGTTCATGTTGCATATAAGAGGCTTGGATGAAATAGGACCTTGTGCCCAGTGCCAAACGTTTAATGGCACATGAGACTTTTAAGTACGAGGCTTGGATTAAATATGACCTTATGCTCGGTTCCAAAGGTGTAATGGCACATGGGAAAATAATTACCTTGTGATGAATTGGTAGATCGACGAAAAACCACTAATGAGTATGGAACTGTCATAACGAAGCATGCATTGTTGATTTCGCAGGTTTGTGAAATGGATAGATATGCCAAAAGAGATTTTGTGAAATGGTTCTAAAGCTGGATTGGTTATTGTTTTGGAAATAAAACTTGTTGGAAAACTTGATTCAATTGATTTTAGATGCTTTTGGTTACCAATGTTTTTGGAAACTTTTTTATATTTAGTTATAAACTGCTTTTGAGAAAATGTTTTATATAAAATGTTTTATATAATTGTTTCTAACTCTTCTATCCTAGTGGCATGAGTAGGAACGTCATCAAGGAATACCTACAAAGTTTTATACTCACCTCTGCTTTGGCATGTTGGTGCTTTTATAGATTTCATATTCCGGGACACAGGTAAAGGTAAGGCATCACATTACTAGTGGTTCATGGTGATGCTTGGAAGATGTGGTGGTTCTTGGGGCATGGAGCTCGGTGTGGAGTCGTGGAGTGTATCTTGGATTGTTTTGGGTCTTTTGTTTAGTCTTCCACTTGGTTCTTTGATTTTGTGTTGGTTGTGTAGTGATTTTTAGAACATTGTATTTCTCTTTTGGTAATGCATGAGTTGGTAGTTTCTTATGTTCATGCATCATATAGTGATTTGGTTATGGTTGGTTTTTTGGTTTATTTATTGAAGGGTAAATCATCCCTCAACTTATATTTGAAACCCTTGTGCATTTATTTCCAGCCTTTGGAATCTTGGGGATGTCGCTTAAGTCCTAGTAATGACTCGTTGTACTCTCCAGACAATGAGAATTAGACGGTCATTACAAATGGTATCAGTTTGTTCGGTCCATGGGGTATAAATTCCATCAGCTGGTTCCTTTCTTTGTGGAACAAGTAGTCATCAATTTTTGTTGGTCTTGGAGTTGAAATTTATTCTTTTCTATTACTTGTGTTGAAATATTAGACAGGAGTAGGATTGTCAAAACTTGAAATGTATATCATAAAAGGACGTAGCTTACCCGTTTATGCTGAACTTCAAGTCACTAGGGTGTTGGGTATATAAGTGTTTTGAATACACTTCTAGATTGTTGGAAATCTCATTGTCATGGGTTTAGCCAATGAGAGGAGCATGACATGCATTGTAGAGGAATAAATTTCCACTAGGATTGCATATCTCATTATGAGTAATGAGTAAGGATTTTGTGCATGGTTCCAATTTTTGAAAAATGTATAAATTGTTTTCAAGTTAATGGTTTTGAAAACATGGTAGTTGGTGTATTTTGAAAATGGGTTGATTTTCAAAAAGCATGCTAAATGTTTTCAAAAATGGTTGAAAATGGAAATAGGTTTTTTTTGGAAAAACCATGTTGTGATAGATGATGTGATAGAAGTTGAATTCTAAGCCATCAGTTGCTAGAGAGTGAGATTGATGGAGTTTGTTGTTGGTTTAGAACATGGCACCCGATAGGCGTCGTCAGAACCAACCAGAAGAAGCTGGGGAGAATGTAGTTTCACCTGAACCACATTTGAACCAAGAGATGATTCAGAGTATTATGTAAGATTTTAAAGCTATGGATACGGGGAACCAGAGGAATGAACTGAGGCATGTGGATCATACCATCCAGTTCATGAAGCAGAATCCACCGAACTTTTGGGGTGATGATGAAACCGAAAAGGCAGAGGTGTGGCTAAGTAGAACGAATTGTATCTTTGATTTCATCAGCACACCATCAGAGCTCAAAGTAAAGTTGGCGATGTATATGCTTGTGGATCTTGCACGTCAGTGGTGGGATTTAGCGGGGCATGCTAAATTGGATAAAGGCCTAACATGGGAGAATTTTTAAGCATTTTTCAACAAACAATTCTATCCTCACACGTTCCAGATCCATAAAATGACAGACTTATTTGGATTGAAGTTGGAGAGTCTCTCTGTTATAGAGTATGCGGCTAAATTCATGAATTTAGTTCATTTTTCACCATATGTTGTGGCAAGTGTGTCGTTGAAGGCACACATATTCGAATCGGGGCTAAGGCAATATATTCGATCAAAGATTGTGGTGCTCTTTATTATGGATTATATAGAGATGGTGAACAGAGCGACTGTTGCTGAACGTGATATCTCGGGATCGATAAGAAGATGAATGTTGATTCCTATTGGAAATAGTGGGAACTCAACTGTTGGGAACAAGAGGAAAAGGGACACCTATCTCCACGGTGCAAGTTAAAATGAGAACCAGACGGCGAGACCAGTGAACCTTCCTCTATGACCCCAGTGCAAAGAAGGTTGTTTTCAATATGGTTCGCCTGACCACATAAAGCGAGAGTATACGACACAACCTAGAGTATGTCATAATTGCGACAAGATGGGCCATCTTCAGCAATACTGTCGCAGTTCTCCTAGTTCGGGTGGTCAGGACACTTCTCAGGCGTCTCAAGCATCATTTGCTTCAACAGGATGAGGACATCAGAATCAGTCTCGTCAGCATAACAGAGCCAGCCACAATGATTCTTGAAATACCATGAATCCTCATCTAGGCCAATCTCAGCAAGGCAATAATGAGAATAGTGCAGTGACGAAGCAATTGTATGGAGCTGAGTAGAGTATAGTATATGATCAGGCTGGACCATCTATGGTGAGAGGTACGATTATTTTGAATTCTACCCTTGTGAAAGTTCTCTTCCATACTGGTGCATCACATTCCTTCATTGATTCTTGTGCTTTTGACTTTCTATGTTTAAAACTAGAAATGATGCCTCCGGTTTTGAAATTGAAAACTCCTCTTGGTGAAAGAGAACATCAAGCCTTTGTGTGTAGAGCATGTGCTATAACTGTTGATGGATTTGTGTTAGAATGAGACTTCTCGATGTTGTACATGGATTTGTATGATGTAATCCAGGGTATGGATTGGTTGACAATGTTTAAGGCCCACATCGACTGTTATAGGAGAACAATTAGTTTCATGACTAAGGATGGCATCAACCATCTCTTCAGAGGAGAGAGGATGGTAAAGAAGGTGAAAGGAGTTTGTTGGCACCAATGGTGGGAACGATCTCTCACCAACTGGCAATGTTGACTTTTTCATCAATGGAAGAGATTGAGGAAAATAGTTTTCCAGCCGTTGTGGATCAATTTCTAGATGTCTTTCCCAATAAATTCTCAGGGGTACCACCTCTAAGGGAAGTGGAGTTTATGATTGATCTTCTTCCGGGGACCGGTCCTATTTCCCTTCTGTCTTATAGGATGGAACCAATAGAGTTACTAGAATTGAAAGTGAAGTTAGAGGAGCTGGAAAGCAAGGGTTTCATTCGACCATGTACTTCTCCATGGGCAGCACCAATATTGTTTGTGAAGAAGGCAGATGGAACTCTTCGGCCGTGTGTTTATTATCGTAAGCTTAACCAAGTTACCATAAAGAATAGATATCCACTTCCAAGAATTGATGATCTGTTTGTTCAATTAAGGGGAGCTCCGTGGTTCTACAAGATTGACTTGTAATCAGAATATTACCAATTGTGAGTTTGGAAGGAGGATATTCCAAAGACGACTTTCAGAAGCAGATATGGACACTACGAATTTGTAGTCTTGCCTTTCGGTCTAACGAATACACCAACGGTCTTCATGGCATTGAGGAATCAGATATTTCAACGATATGTGGATTATTTTTTTGTGGTGTTTGTCGATGATATCTTGGTGCATTCAAAGACAAGGTCTGATCACGGGGTGCACCTGGAAACAGTGTTACAAATCTTGAGATATCATCGTTTGAATGACAAATTATCAAAGTGTGATTTTTGGATACAGGAAGTAAGTTTCCTTGGACATGTAATTTATGAGAAATTCATTTGTGTTGATCATGAAAAGATAAATTCCATTATCTCTTGGAAACCACTAAATAATGTGTTCAAAATACGAAGTTTTCTTGGTCTAGATAGTTACTACCGATACTTTGTGCATGATTTCTCATAACTAGCATCACCAATGACAGCTCTGACAAAGGAGAATGCTCCATTCCAATGGATAGAAGAATGTCAGAAGTCTTTCCAGGAACTGAAGGTTCGACTTACATCGGAACCCATCTTGATCTTGCCTGAATCTGGACAAGGATTTGTGGTGTATTGTGATTCTTTGAGATCAGGGTTGGGTTGTGTTCTCTTGCAAGGAGACCATGTGGTTGCTTATGGTTCTAGGCAGTTGGGGGTTCATGAGAAAAATTACCCAACACATGATTTGGAGATGGCTGCAGTCATCCATGATTTAAAAACATGGAGACATTATCTCTTTGGTGAGAAATTTATTTTGTTTACTGATCAAAAAATCTTGAAAGACATTTTATCATAGAGATATTTGAATCTGAGAAAAAAGACGTTGTTAGAGTATCTCCAAATGTTTGACTATGACTTGATGTACACACCCAGAAAAGGGAATTCAGTGGCAGATGCATTGAGTAGAAAGTCATATGATTAGTTAGCGAATGAAGCTTCGGATGAATGGCAGCTGATGTCAGTCTTATCCAACGTGCATGTGGAATGTGATGATCAAGGTAATGTTTCTGTTTTTTTTCAGCTACACTTGTTACTTATTTAGTAAAGATGATCAAAGAAGCACTAACATCTGATGCAGAATGTCTAGTTGTATATTCAAAACTCAATGGTGGGGAGACCATTGATGGATAGGAACTTGATGGGGGTTCAATTTTGTGTTTCATTGATCATATGGTTGTACCTATGGGTTGTCAGGAACAACTCCTTCATGCTTACCACTATCCAAGATGTACTGTACATCCAGATACACATATGATGTATAAGGCATTCAAGGAGCAGTTTTGGTGGAGCGGCATGAAAAGGAAAGTGGCCGAGTTCATCTCGCGGTGCTTAACTTGTCAGCAGGTTAAAGAAGAGCATCAGAGACCAGCTAGTATGTTACAATATTTACCTATCCCAATGTGGAAATGGGATCATATAACAATGGATTTTGTTACAGGTCTCCCAAGAACGTTTCGGAAACACGATACCATTTGGGTGATAGTGGATCATCTTACCAAGTCGGCCCATTTCATCCCTATTCGTGAAACTCATATGGTGGAAGATCTTTCAAAGATCTATATCCGAGATGTGGTAAAGAGGAATGGTGTACCAGTGTCTATAGTCTCAGATAGAGATCTGAGGTTCACATATCGTTTCTAGAAATCATTACATTAAGCCCTTGGGAATCAGTTGACTATGAGCACAATGTATCATCCCCAGAAAAATAGAAAATCCAAACAAATGATACAAACATTGGAAGACATGTTGTGGGTTTGTGTAATGGATTTTGGTGGCTCATGGGAGGATCATATACCCTTAGTGGAGTTCTCAAACAATAACAGCTATCAATCCTTGATACATATGGCTCCATTTGAAGCATTGTATGGGCGTCCTTTTCATTCTCCACTATGTTGGGTGGAAATTTGTGAACCTTCACTAGTCAGACAAAGCCTTGTCGAAGAAAAAAAATGAAGAATATTCAGTTGATTAGAAAGAGGATGGAGACAGCTCAAAGTTGTTAGAAATATTATGAAGATCACCTTCGAAGACCGTTGTCGTTCGTTGTGGGTGATCATGTATTCTTGAGTATATATCCAAGGCTTGGACATAATCATTTCTAGAAGCAGGGTAAGTTATCTCCTAGATACATTGGCCCTTTTGAGATACTGGAATGGGTTGGAGAGGTGGCATATTGATTGGTTTACCACCACAGTTCAGTTTGGTGCATAATGTGTTCCATGTATCTCAGTTGAAAAGTATCAGCCTGATCCTAACCATGTGATCAGATGGGATCATGTTGACCTACAACATGATGCTTCGTTGATACATATCCCTGTATGGATTGTGGATAGGCAAGAGAAAGTCTTTTGTGGAAAAAGCATCGGTCTAGTGAGGGTTTTATGGCAGCATGGTCAGATTCAGGAAGAGACTTGAGAACGTGAAAAGGAAATGAAAGAGCAGTGGTCGGAACTCTATCAGCTAGGTAAAGGTTTTCTACTTTACTAGTATGGAAATACCAAAGGTGGGGAGAATGTAGTACCCCCGGTTTCTAGTATGTAACAATTACTTGATACTTTTCATGGTTTTAATGTTAAGTGTGTGGAATGGGAGAGTGGGAAGAACTTTGAGTGATGTTTTGAGGAAAAGGGGAAGTCGCACGGGCGGTGCACGGTTTTTCTAAACCGTGTGGCCAAACCATGCATAGCTAGTCTTGGAGGTAGTGGCTTCTACATGGGTGATGCATAGTTTGTCTATCCGTGCGGCCAAACAGTGCGAGAAGGGTGGTCGAGGCAGTAGCTGACGCACGGTTTTTACCTCTAAGTGCCTCTTTTAAGCTCTTAAGCGGCTTTAACTCAGTATTTTGGTTCTTATAAAGTCAAAGAGGGTTCTCCCATTGTTCCAGAGGTTATTTGAAGGCTTCTCTTGGAGAATCAAAGCCAGATTTTTGAGGTATGTGATCATTCATGTTTGGTTTCTTAGATCTACATAAATCTACTTCTCATCTTCTCTCGGTTTCTTAGATCTACACCTGTAATTTGTAGATATAAGTGTGTGGATTCCAAATATGATGAGATTTGGTGTTGGTTGTGTTAGGAGAAGAGATCTAAAGAGTATCCTTGGTGAATCGACCCGGTTTTCATGTGCTTTCTCCGTTTGTTAGGGTTTTCGTCAAAACCTTTGAGGTTGGAGGATTCACTCTCTAATCCTCTTGTTATAATTGACTGGCATAGTTTCAAATTTGGTTATTTAATGAAATTTATTGTGCAATTCATGGAGTAAATCTTCTTTAGTGATGATTTATGGTTTTGATGAAATTGTAAAATCTTGGTGAATTGTTGTGAAAAGTGATTTGGCTTCTTAAATTTAAAATATTGATTTTAAATTATGGATTTACTGGAATGGTAAATAGTTTTATGAAATTTCGGTTTTCAAAAAAATGGATGTTTTATTGAAATGGTTTGGTATTGAAACAAATTGATGAAATTGGTTCATTCTTTGGTTTTCAATAAAAGTATGATTTTATTGAAATGGTTTGAATTGGTTGAACACACTTGGTTATGATGGAAATGGTTTACAATAAAAGTTGTTTTATTGAAAGGATACTTTTGACATGGTTGTTTTGAATGTGTGGTGTGTGTTCATGTTTCATATATGAGGCTTGGTTGAAATAGGACCTTGTGCTCAGTGCCAAACGTTTATTGGCACATGAGACTTTTAAGTACGAGTCTTGGTTGAAATATGACCTTGTGCTCGATGCCAAAGGTGTAATGGAACATGGGAAAATAGTTACCTTGTGATGACTTGGTAGATCGATGAGAAACTGCTCATGTGTATGGAAATTCCATAACGAAGCATGCATGGTTGATTTTACTAGTTTGTGAAATGGTTGGATATGCCAAAAAGAGATTTTGTGAAATGGTTCTAAAGCTGGATTGGTTATTTTTCTGGAAAAATAACTTTTTGGAAAACTGGTTTCAATTGCTTTTGGATGCTTTTGGTTACCAATGGTTTTGGAAACTTGTTTATATTTAGTTATAAACTGCTTTTGAGAAAAAATTTTATATAAAATTTTTTATATAATTTTTGCCGACTCTTCTATCCTAGGGGCACGAGTAGGGAAGTCATTTGGGGAAACCTACCGAGTTTTGTACCCACCTCTACTTTGGCATGTTGGTGATTTTTCAGATGTCGTATTCCAGGACACACGTAAAGGTAATGCATCAAATTACTAGTGGATCATGGTGATTCTTGGAATATGTGGTGGTGCTTGGTGTATGGAGCTCGCTGTGGAGCCGTGGAGTGTGTCTTGGATTGCTTTGGGCCTTTTTTTAGTCTTCTTCTTGGTACTCTAATTTTGTGTTGGTTTTGTAGTGATTTGTAGAATAGTGTAGTTCTCTTTTTGTAATGCATGAGTTGGTTGTTTCTTTTGTTCACGCATCATATAGTGATTTGATTATGGTTGGTTTTTGGGTTTATTTATTAAAGGGTAAATCGTCCCCCAACTTATATTTGAAACCCTTCAGCATTTATTTCGAGCCTTTGGCATCTTGGGGATGTCGCATAAGGCCTAGTAATGACTCATTGTACTCTCAATCCAATGAGATTTTGTGGGTCACTACAAAAACTCATGAGATAGTATTTAAAAGAGAAAAATATCAAGTAATAGATCTCATATCATGACTTGTGAAACTATAGAAAAATAGAAATGAAAGAAAATAATAAAAATACTTAAAATGTATCATTATTATATTTAAACATTAGAAAATAGTCGCGCACATGAGTTTCATATTTGATCAAACTTTATTAAAAGATCACATTTGAAATTTGGGAGAAAAATCCATTCAAAAATAATTTAAATCATAGATTACAAAACCAAGTATTTTTTTCAAAAGATTTCAAGACCATTAAATTCTAACAAGGTATCCAGTTTAGCTAAATACATCCTAGAAAAACTCTAAAAATATAAAAACAATCCAACAAAAATTTCCTACAACATATTTTATAATACCCCGAAACTTAGGTTTTAATATACACAATTAATTTCAATGAAAATTACAACAATATAAACAGTATATAAGTAAGGTAGTAAAAAAACCAAGGGGATATATAAACACAACCTTGTGGTTTTTTTCTTTGGGAATTAGTTATTATATTTCCCTATGTGTTTATACGACCTAAAAGAAAAACTAATAACATAATTATTTATTAAAAATAATATATATAAATAAAATTCGGGGGAAATAAAAAATTTGTTTGAATCCCTAAGAGGGTATTGTGTTTTTTCTTCCCCTATCTTGATAGTACTGGATATTATCCAAAATCAATTGGTGGTTAGGTTTATTTAATTGATCCTACCATATTACATTCTTTCAATCATGAATCCCTTGAAATAATTTATAGATTCCCATTGATAAATGTAATGTATTCTATACTCTTTAATAATATGTTGTAACATTCATGGTGAGGATATGAGTAATCATGAGTCCCCCACAACATTTTATAAACAAGACACATCTTCTTTAGCCTCTTCCTTCAATGCTTTCTCCATAGTCACTCCTTCAAAATTTTGGAATGAGGGGGATTCAGTGAATATTTCAAATTGAATAAATTTAAAATTAGTTTCATTTATATCTAAATTTTCTTCCCCAGTATTGTCGAATTTTTCTTATGTCTCTCTAATAAAATCTAGTGGGCACACTTCCTCCAATTCAACCTAAAAATTCATTATGGATAGTGTTTTAAAAATATATTAAGAAGGAAAAATAGAGGAAAATAATGAGAAATGAGATAAACCTAGTATTGTGTTTCTCTTTGAAAGTGAAACAAAAGTGGTGTGCTATCTTTCATGAGCCTCAAATCACTAACAATTTCTAGTTCTCCTAGAGTAGCCAGTGACTGAAAAAGGTTGTATCCTAAAGATATTTGGTCATTAATCTATGTAGGTTCTATTTTATTGTGTATTTTTATATTTAAAAGAATATAATTTTTTAAATATTTTGGTTGGTGTGATGTGGAATGAAAATAATGAAAAATTTAATGCATGCATGCTAAAATAACAGAAGTTATCAATAGAGGGATTGATATATGTTTAGAAACCTGGAACCCTTTATTTCTAATAGCTCACTATATTAAATTAACTCAATGGATAAATCAATATCACTCTAGATCCACATAACTATTCTTATTTTTATTAAAAATTAGTTCACCTTAGATATCTCATTGAAACACCTGATTCCTCTTCATCTATAGTGAAGAATTAATTTCAAACCACAATCACCGTAACCCAAAACCACAACACCAAACTCCATCATATGTTGTTCTTTAGTCAACTCCCCCATTCCCATCATACATTGGTGAAGATATTTGAATGGAGGTGGAAAGTGTTTTTTATAATATTAAACGAGGGTGCAGTTATGGGTATATGAAAAATGATCGCTAAAATAAACTCATAACACCCCACAGTCTCACTTTGAAATGAATTAAAAACATAAAAAATAAGAATGAAGATTGGGACGCCATTTCCTATAGTAAGATCAATTCCTTGGGTTAGTTCTCTATTGTTATGGATTTTTTAGATAACCATGACAAGATAAAAATGAGGAAAAAGAAACACAAGCACTAAATTAAGACTAATTGAATGAATATTTTATGAAATGAACTAAGTACTAACCTTAAATCTAGAATTCATTTTATAGATGACCTTACATTTAATTTAAAATATATAAATAAAACTATATTATTTATTATCCCATGCTATAATGGAATCCATGTTGGTTGGTACACTTTTAAAGAGTTATAGGGTTCATTTCCCATATCATGACCTAGCCCACTAGGGCCCGCCAGGCCAACAGAAGGCTAGGCATGACGACCCTTAGCCCACCTTCAATAGGTTAGGGGATGAGAATAAGCACTGATAACGAATGAATTAAATGGTAGTCCTTTTCTTAATATTCCTATATGCACACACCCAACTATCTCCATAAAAAAGTACAAATGAATACAATAAACATTGAAATATCTATAGTATAACCTTCCATGTAATAAAATCTAGCAAAAACATTAGAGTATTAAATAACAATCAAAAGAATAAGTGGAAAATACATTCCAAACTAGAAATAAAATCCCAACCAGAAAACAACTATAATAAAAGAAAATTGAGATATCCCGACTCCTTATATCCAATTCTGACCACCATACGTGTCCCATACACCCATGTATCACTATTCTCCATTAATGTCAGTTCCAAACAGCATGTCATCTGTATAAGACAATAAATGTTTAATAAAAGAACATATATGGGTGACTATATATATACCTAGTATGAAACCCCAAAAACCAGAATGGGGGCTATAGAGAGATACTATAAAAGTTATCTCAACTCAAAGAAAAAGGGAAACAAAACCCAGTGTATATATATATTGTCATAAATAAACCTAGATGATAAATAGATGGAAATCTATCTCTAAAACCCAGTAATGGAAGATGTGTCTATATTTATCTCTGAAGGTGCATCTATAATTCCCAAAAACTCACAAGTATTTTTGGGAAATCTATATGGAGGACCCACAACCTGAAATTACTCCATAACTTGAGGGAAAAAATCTCCAATATAGGACCTTCTCTATAGTACGATAGAGTTTTCTACTCAATTGATAGAGGACCCAAACCCTGGTGAGATGGTGGGGGGGGGGGTCAACTTAATAAATAGATGACCTATGACTTGTTGTGATAGGGGGTACCACTTGGATTATGGATGATGCATGACCTGGTGTGATACAAGGTACCACTCTGATATTATAGGACCTGAACCCTAGTGCATATGAAGGGGTTAACTCATTAAATGGAGGACCCGAACTCTATTATAACAATGGGGTTCCACTTGATTGTCATACAAATATATGGAACCCATGACCAAGTGTGATTGGGGGCTTCCAACCTTGGCATATCTCTCATGATCCCATCCAAACACTAATGTTGGTCGAAAATTTATTGAAGAAGTGTAATGCTTGAAACACCTCATGTGATATCTTGAATTCCAATACAAAGGCTACAAATAATTTCTAAAAATAAAATTTTCCATGATAGTCTACTCATGGGAAAACTCTGATTCCAAAAGAAGGTGATACGCTAGACGAAAACTCTTGAGAAATGTACAGAACATGTATCTAGGGCCACATGATGTGTGAAAATTCCTAGATAGATAGAAGTGTCCGTAGATACCCATGGCTTGTCTATCAATGTAGACCTAAATGGTGATTAGTGGCATTACATATCATTTCACTTATTCTTGGGGCCTTCCCATTGGCTTTTAATTGTTGTCGTTTCCATTAGGTATTGACTGTGTACTCCTGATGATGACTTTGTTCCTGACCGTGCATGTGTGCCTACTCATGCTTGTTTAAATAACCACTCCCATGCTTTCATACTCCCAGATTACAAGAAAATATTCCATCATTGGGTCACATAGAATTTAGTGTTTTTGACATGGCCTATTATTCATATCTTCCCTGAAACCCTTGTTGCTATATCTAGGGGACAACACAATGTGTGTTCTTGGACGACACGACATGTAGTAGGGTTTTTTTACAGAAACATTGGAAAACTAAAAATAGATATTTCATACCATGCCACTACCATCACTACTTTGGAGACCCATCCCTAGTGGTTCTACTTGTAACCAAAAATCCATCATGAGATATCCTGAAATATCTATTTTGTGTTGCTTTTTGGGAACCAACAAGAATCTGGGGGTTCTAACATCCTTGAAACCACCCTAGAAAAGTCAAACCTTGACCCCTAGGGCCAATGATGAATAAAAAAATTAATTTTTGTGGTGGAAGAAAATGAAAAATTTTAATTTATTTTACAAAAATAGATATCAACCAATGATCATAAAATTGGGGTTTCTAGAGGTGATAGATTGGTAAAACACTGATTTATTGGACCGGTAATATCAATGAAATACAAAACGGATCATGAGAATATTGTATATTACCAGAAATCAATGTAGATAAATTATTTTGTGATTGATTGAATAAAATGGTTGGAAATCAAATAAAAATGTTCCCTACCTTGATATAGGTTTTATCATTGGTGTAGAAAGCCTTTTCTAGGGATGTAGAAGATGCGTTGTATTTGTTGACTTTCAATCCACCTAGATCGGATCAAATATATTTCTCCCATCCGGATTCGATAATGAAGAATACCAATACTTCTCCTCTAAAATCCTCTAAAGGTTACACTGATATCCCTAGAAATTGTTTACAATGGTTTATTTATAGAGGTTAAGATTTAGGTCATTTAAATAAAAATAAATTATAGAATAATTTATTTTATTAAACACGCCCTCCAATGGTCACCGCCATCAGAACATCTGATGTCGACCAATATTAGGTCAAACCTAGGGTAAAACCCATGTTTTGAAATCAACTATGGTTTTTGATTTTCCATATGAGACCTCAAACAATTGGAAAAAACATTTGTACTAAAATTATGTTTTTGCATTTATTAAAACATATTAATATTTTAATATATTAATTCCAGGGTCTTGAGATACCCAAGCACCACACCAACTATGAGAATAAAACTATATATATATATATATATATATATTCATAGTAAAATACCAATAAAATAATATTCATTACATTTTCCCATCCTTCAAGTATTTTCATACTAAAAATCAAAATATACCACATAATATGGGGGTATTGATTCCATACCTGATTATCATGATCCTAGGAGCTCTTCTATCTGCTCCTATGATACCAAAACACAAGAGATAAGGGAATCATCTATCCCCATAGGGTATTCAACTTTTGATCATTTATCTCCACTAGGTAGTCAGTGGAGGTGGATCCATTCTCGATGTCAAGATCAACTCAATAAATAACGCTTGTATATTCCTACATGTATCTCCTCAACTATGACTCATGGAAGACATCATAAACTCAATCCAACTACGGGGGAAATTATATGTGATAAGTAACCTCACCGAAACTCTATAGTATCTTGAATGGTCTAATAAACCTTAGAGAAAACATTACTACCTAACCAAACCTTTGAAATTCTTATCATTAAGAGAATCCTTAGAAAACATGGTCTCCTTACTTGAACTCCAAGGGCTTATGATTCCAATCTTCTTATTATTTGTCTTATTTAGGATATACTAATTTTCTCCATGACCACCTAAACCTTCTACGCCATCTCCTACAAAATATCTAGTCTAACAATATATGTCTCTCAAATATCTATTTAGCACACGGTTGATCTACATGGCCTACCATTCATGGTCTCAAAAGGTTCCATGAAGATTTTTTATTGATAACTATTATTATAATAAATATTTAAGAATTAAAATTACTCCCCTCATATCCTGTTTAAGTCTATCATTTCTCCCCGCAATATATTATCCATCACCTAGATAGTCTGCTTTGTCTGCCTTTCCATTTGGGGTGAAATGTTGTACTCATACTCAAATGGGCCTGAAAAGTCTTTGGAAAGACTCTCCATAACCATTATGTGGACCAATAATCATAGTTCTAGAAAATCATCAAGGGAACCTTACAAATTCGGATGATCTCCCACACTTAAAACTACCACAAAATCTCCACTAAACTATGAGCCCTAGTATAAAGTAAGTGTGTCAACTTAGTATGTTAGTAAAAAATCATCCTGATAGCATTGTGACCTCTCAATATCCATAGAGTACCCTTATAAAATTCCTTGGTTATATTTTAACATTTTTAATTTGGGATCTCAAGTGGCCATGTAAAATCTACTGGAACCTGGTGTTCATCTTTCACTTACTGATATGTGGTACACCAAAATACAAACTCGAGTATAGTCCACCTCATGTTAGTCCACAAAAACTGAAGCTGAATGTCCTTGCATGACTTTTCCACAACGATATGTACAACCAAAGGGGAAGTGTGAAACTCCCCCATCACCTCCTCATTAAATGTGACTAGAACCACCGCCGTTCCTTGGCAATGGATGATGTGATCACCTCCTTTATAGAATCCATCTGGTCTATCTGCTATGTATATCAGGTCATGCATAATATCATAGTCAATGTATCCTAATTTATACTATCTTACATACTTAAGGTTATTAGGAGTCATTTAAATATAATTAAGAAAAATTTCACCCCTCATTTCCAACAGGTTCAGCTACAATGAAGCCAACATCTGAGACACCTCCTTTGCCAAGTGAGAACGGGCCACCCTAATAAGGGAATAAACCACAAAATTACCCTTTCTAGAATTATATACTATATTGAAATCATAAACCAATATAAAATTACAAAAATTACTCTATTTCAAGATATTATATTTCTATGTGAATATAAACATGATTTTCTAGTGGTTTGGTTAAATAATAAAATGTTCTTGCATAAGATAGTGAATACTCATATTTTTAGGGAAGACTACCACTACCAAATCTATGTCATTGTTCAATTAGTTCTGCTAATGGGATCTCAACTTTATTTACACACATGTGATCACTTCTTAGCTCCACAAAAACTCACAATAGAGACCAAATCCATATGAATTGAAAAACACTATGTACTCCATGCCCTCCTTCGGGTTTCTCAACACATGGGAACTGGTCAGCCTAAGCCTCATATCCTCAAAATGTGTCTAACACTGCTTAGTCTAGATAAATGTATGGTCTTTACACTTTAGTGTGGTTAGACTAGTTGCAATCTTATATATGTCCACCAAAAACTTTCTATAGTCCCCACCAGGCCAAGGAAACTCCTCACCCATGACTCTCTCTTGGATGGATCCCATGAAATCACAACATATATATTTTTTGGATCTATAGCTAAATGATTCTAAAAAAAACCTTACTAAAAACCTGAAGCTCATGAATCCCAAACTAGAACATCAAGAGCTCTCTATATTTATATTCCACCTTGAGTAAGTCTAGGACAATTCTTAAGTTATTTTATGCTTACCCTCTAACGAATAGTAAGTGAGTTTGTTATTAATAAAGAAAACCAAAAATTGGTCTAATTATGGATAGAAGATATGAATTGTAAGATCTATAAACATTGAAAGGGAATTCAATAAATCAAAAGTAATCATCAAGAAATCATAGTGTTCATAGTGGATTCAAAACTCCATCTTTGGAATATCATCCTCATGAACCCTCAACTGGTGGTAGCCATACGAGATATCTATCTTCAATAACAAACTATCACCTCTCAACTAGTCAAAAAGGTCATCAATACTCAACAAGGGATACTTTTTATTTATAATTATATGGTTCATTTGAGGATAATAAACACATATCCTAAATCCTTGATCAACTATTTTCACAAACAACACTCGAGCTTCCGAAAGGGACACACTATATTGATGAAACCCTACACTTCCAGGTCCTCTAACTAAAACCTCAGCTCTTAGAGGCCCATAGGCACTATCTTATATTCCAAAGAAGATATAAGTGCAGTCCTTATGTGAAAGTAAATTCCTAAGTCTATCTACAACCTTGGAGGGAAAACCAAAATAACTTTGTGGAAGATGTCCAAGAAGTCCTCCACCACCAAAGGAATCCAAATTCATAAAGAGTCCACTGCTCTGAGGACATAGCTCACCATTTGACGGGTGATGGGTTGAAAATTCATGCCCGATAGACCCACTCCCTCATTCAATATATATATATATATATATATCCCATAAAGAAAAATATCATCCCATCAGTTTGAAGAAATCTAACTTACTTTTCCTGACTGAGAGGTACTACAAGAATCTCTCTCCACCGTGTCCCATATCTCATTGTTGGATAATATGAGACGTCGTAGAATCACTGCCTGTTGGATCCTTTACTCATTGCTGCTGGGATAAAGTCTCAACTAGAAGCTCCATATCTCACACAAGAGAAAAGAAGATAAAGTAATGACTCAAAAATATGTCTAATAATACCGAGGAATGAGTATAAAATACACATATCATACCTTTAATAATATCATGTGTAGAATTTTCATTTCCCTCCATGGCAGTTTATAACTCGCAGTCTTGACTTCTAGCTCTCTAAGCCTGGTGTGGGCGACCTGGTAGTGGTGGTGTTAGTATCTATTAGTGTCTTCTTCCACTAGTAGCTCTTCTCTTTAGAGATCCACCTGTTACTCTTCTAGAAACACCTCCATAAGGTCCTCCATATTTAAACCTGGTACATCATTGATCATAACACTACCTAGATCATGATGGTCCATCCAACATCTATCTTCCATCCTCAACATATTAGTTCATGCAATCAACATCCATGTTACCATGCCTATTAGAATCATATAACCACCCCTCTCTTGTGTGATTGTGTCCTATATGATAACCCTACACTGCAAATCTATGTACCTCAGTCCTACCATGGGGTGGTCTCTTATGAAAATACCCTAATAACTGATGTCTTCTGGATAATATAGATAAAATTTCCCTATGTTGACCCCACAGACTTCAACTTCTTAGGGTATATTCAATAATAATATCTCTTTTACTATATATTTCAATAGTAATCTAGCATAATTAGTTATGCCTAGTGAGACTAAGCTAGCAAGGATGTCTCTGTGGAGACCCTATTCGAATTTATGAACCCTAGAGAAACCATATTTATCCATGTTAATAGATTGACACATGAGGTTAGTGAACCTCATAGAAAACTTAATCACTTTTATATCTCCCCTGTTTTAGATTAATAAGGTCTTAAATCCACATGGATCACAACAATGAAGGGTATTAATCATTAGAAAATAGCTAATGTAAATCGGACCATGGGAGAATCATCTCCTCATTTGTCAACATCTTCATACTCCACCAGCACCCTACTACTCTATGGAAAATACTAGATTATAGTGAAACCATCTGATCATTTGATATCTGGAAAAGTATAAAGACTCATATCACCAACTAAATCCATGTTTTCACTACCTATAGATTTATCTCACGATAGAACCTCATCGAGATTGGGCCTTGGAACTCACATAACGTGCTTTTAATATGTGAATCATCATATTTCCTTACTAAAACAAACTACTACTCAATAAGATGGGGTACTACTCCCTACCTTCCTAGGGGAAATACATCATGAGATTTACACTGAACTGAGGCCTCATGTAACGCCCTACCCCTTGTTTCTAAAAGTCGGTGAATTATTTTAATACATTGGCATGATTACAAGGAATCAAGTCCCGAAGTACCGATATATATAGCAGTCTTGGAAAATATATTACATACATGAAGTTCAACATTTCAACTTGAAAAGAAAAACAACAGTAATTTATTCCATTATAAATGTCCAAGCCTCCTAGATTATGTCTGGAAGTCACCCATAACTAACTTCTTCATATCATGGGAAAATAAAACATAAGAAAGGGGTGAGCTCAGATGCTCAGTAAGGGTAGCGTAGGATATAAACATTTAAGGCAAGATGTGTAATAAAAACAACATCCTTTCAAAAATAAACTTGAACATAATATTGAAAAATTAAATCAAACATTACCATATAAACATGCACATAGATATTCTACTAGTTGAATAATCACATGTAATAACTAATTTCATAATGAGGGAATGTATAATACCATACTTTATTTTCTATTTGAAGGCATCGTGCCAGGACCTAGGGTAAAACTGTAACTAGAACCCAACCCAGAGAAACTCTGTAACCGGACACCAACCTGAAGAGCCTCTGTAACTGGAATCCAACCCCGAGAGCCTCTGTAACCGGACACAAACCCAGAGAGACTCTGTAACCGGACTCCAACCTGGAGAGCCTTTATAACCAGACTTCAACCCGGAGGGTCTGCTATAACCAGACCCCAACTCGGAGGGCTTACTTTTACTGGTTCCCAACCCAGAACACACTAGTACAATATATTTATCGTAAGAAAAGGTTAAAATATAACATAAACATTCGTATTAAAAATAGCATAAAAATGTCAATACTTTAACCATAAACCATGAGTGGAATAAAAATAACTCATCCATAGTCATACATATCACAAAACCTTAAATACAAATTGGAATATTTGTATCATAATTAATTAACCTCGTTTAAGAATAATATCTTATAAAGGATGTTGACATAGTTAAAAATGATCAGTAAAAATCTTGTAAATAAATATCCATTTTTCATGAAATCATTTAAAAGTCATATAAAGTAATTCATTTAGAATATAGTTTTTTCTCAATGTTTCCCATTCCAATTTGAAACTATTGGAAGTAATTATGATTTTAAAACATTCATGTCCATATAAATAAATCCTTAAAACTATTTTGAAAACAAGGACATTAATGTGAAACGTTTAGAAGAATAAATATTTAAAACATTTAAATTGATGTTTTAGTAAAAATTACCTTAAAAATAATCCCTCTGAAATTTTTTTTATGAAACATGGTCATGGATAATAAATATTCCCCAGCATATACTGACGTAAAAACAACACCGGATAATAAAGAGATTGTGAAATTAACCCTTACCGATTTGGTAACTCATGAAACCTACACCCCATGTAATAAGGATTATTCAATGAAGTTGTAAATAAACATTGATTAAATTATATTACACAAGAAATACAATCATGGATAGTACATACACCACACAAAAGGAAATAGTGACCATACAACATGAATCTCACAGGAATAAGAAGTGAGATAAAATCCCTTTACCACATTGTAATCAATCGAGTCGTATGAAAAAAAGTTAATAACCACCAAATAATTCATATAATACCATTAATATAAAGATAATAATGATAATATATATCAAATGGAAGTACACAATACACTACATGCAATAAATAAGTGGCGAACAATGGAAATCTCACGGAATTAAAAGTGAGATAAGAAACCCCTTACCTTGTACTTTCCATTGGTCGAGGGTATGTTTAACCTCTTGTATAAAGACCATAGTATGTTATTAAATTATACCAAAACCATATTAATATTTATGATATCATACATTATTCATTTACAACTTTATACTACCCATTTAATAATAATTTCCATGTTAAATTATCATTTCTGGTAATAATCGCATTCTTTATCGTACGTATTTTAACTTGTTATTCTTGATCGTATTATTTAGATCATGATTTAAAAACATCAAGAATATAAACTTTGATTTATATATCATATATATTTAGAATATAATTATTTATAATAGATATATATATTAAATGGAAAACACCATTTATGGAGAGGGTAGGCCGTACGTACGTATAAACGTTGTTTCTGTTTTCATATCGTATTGAACGGAAGTAAGTGAATAAGATATATGTAATTATATAAATAAATATATACATCTATAAATATATATATATCTACAATATCATTATTATTTCATATAATACATAATTTTTAGTAATATATATTTTTATAATCGTCGATGAATGGTGAACATGGAAATGAATCTCATCACGTCGTGGAGACGGAAATCCGTACGTACGCACGAGCGACAATATCATTTTCATAAAGTTGTAGAATTGAATGGTATATTTATTTCATAGAGGAATTATCATGTTATTTTCATTATTTATATACATATTACTCATCATTATATCCATTCAAAAAACATAGTGTTGAATACAAATTACACCACGATGTGGAGACGCTAAGCCGTACATACACACGCATGGTGACATTATCATTAATAGGATGGATAGAATAATGAATATGGTTGTGCCATATTCATAATGACATTATAGTATATATACGTTACTGTAGTTATTATTTTGTTATGGTAATAACAAAGAAATAGTAAGTCGAAGAAGAAAAGAAATTGAACGAGGGTGGTGATATCATTACCTCTTCTTCGGGTTATTCCTTTTGATTTGATCTAAAGGGATCCATAGGTTATATTTATGACAAAAGGAATGCCTATATTATAAAGGTAGGATATTTGGGAGCATATTTGGGTAGGGGTTGGCTGAGACAAATAGCTGTTGAGGTGTGAATTTGAGAGATGGGGAAGTGCCCTTTTATAAGAGGGGTGAGGGTCACCTTTGGAAAATATTGAAATATCATTTTATAATAAAATAATTTTCGGATTATAATGGATAAAAAAGGAATTATTTAAAGTATAAGGTGGTTATGGGTATAAAACCACTCAAAAAATAGGTTTTAGACTGGTTTGGGTCACTATATTAACCTTATCTTTTAGATTTAACTCTTAGTTAAATAGTTGACATTTACCATGTCTCTTTGTATTTTTATATTATGTGGTTAATAAACGCACTATAAATATACAAGAGAACCCCAAGTGGTTAATTAATGACATATATAATAGTATTTAATCCATTTGGATGAACCATATATTTTTATGAATATAACACCAATTAATAATATAATATTTGTTTTAAAAACTCTTTTATGTCAACTTTGACCTTATTTAATAATGGATTTTCCTTAAAGTCCTGAAAACTTAATTAATTAGAAATAAATAAATTAAAAAAACCCTAACATATCATTTTCAACTATAAAATTTGTTTATGTCATCAAAATATTCAAATTATATTTATTTTAGTATTTATAATATCATTTATTTGATTGTTTCATTAATAAGAAAAATACTGCATCATTATTATGTCATATATAAATATATTTATTTTATGTATAAAAATTATAAATAAAATATCATGATGTATTAAATCTTTTTAGGTTTTTAATGACTATTTATAGTCGAATAGATCAATTATATTACCTCATATAAAATTTTGTTTCTAAAAGATATTTGCTTTTGTTATTTTTGTGTTTACTTTAGATTATTTAACATAAAATGTTATTATCACTCCCAAGTGGCTCCATGGGATCCCCAAATGAACCCAAGGATGGAAATGGTCAGAAATGTATCATGAAATTGGGTTAGGACACGTGTTAGGGTAATTTAATATTATTATAATATTATTTTTTAACCTTATTTACTAGATTTACCTCTCTAACTACGGTAAATAAAATATTTTCTGGAGTAAATATTCCTAATATTTAAAAATAAAAGTTACCTATTTAAACAATTTGGACCTCTTGATTCTAAATATGGAATCCATTTTTTTAAATTCAAAACACAGAAGTGGCAGAAATTAATTTAAAATTAATTCCTGTTGTCAAAACAAAAAACGTGTTTTTATGAAATAATAACAATCAAAAGATTGACATTTGTTTATTTCAAATTTAAATGTGAAATTACTTATAATGACATAAATTGTATTAAATTATAAAAATATAATCTAATTATACTTATAAAACATTAAAATTCATAATTTATCACTATTAAATATTTCGATTAATAAAGTTGTATTTAATTAAAATTTAGTAATTATCACTGTTCATAAAATTATAAAATTTATTAGAAAAGTACTAAATATTTATCCAAACAAAATTTTTATGTCCCTGATTCTAAATAATAATTTAATTTCATTAAATTCAATATATAACATTGTCAAATATTGTGTTTAATAAGGGTATTCTATTAAAAGGCGGTAAAATTTCATTTATTGTGAAATATTTATTTTATCCGAAAAAAATGAATTCGTTCTTATATTATGTCTAAGAAATACATAATATGGATGTAAAAATTATATATAGTATATAAGACTCAAAACACAGTTAATACTATACATAACCTCTTTTTGAATAATTAGTTTAGTACGTTGTGGTGCGCTCAAACTCGTTGTTGCCTATTGTGCAAGTAATTTAATTACGTTAATGAGATAACATACTATAAAATCCTGGGGTGTTACACCTCATTACTTAATAATCATAATAACTATCTTGTACTAGTAATGTAGCCTGCTATCTCCATGGAATTATCCTTAAAGTGATCAAGATGTACCACGATTAGGTGAGAATTTAAATACAGGGAATTGGATCAAGAAGAAGAGTCCAAGAAAAAAATATTATAAGATCCGTGTACCATTGTTCTCGGTAACTAATGTTTTGTTATGAAGAGTCGAAAAGAAGGTAGTTAGAGTACTAATGAGTGGATAAATTTGCTTCCACACTGAAACTAGGTTCCCTAAATATAAATCCACACCTGAGACACAACAAAACAATTCAAATAAGTCCCAATAAATCCTGAAAAAGGTGTAAGCTCCAAAAATCATCCCAAGGAATGAATTGTTCTAATACCAATATGTCACGAAAAAAACCATCTGGGATCAAGTAGTCAGTGTAAGACTATGTGTGACAACCCCTATCCCAACATCAATAGGATTGGGGATAGAGATAAGCTCAGAAAAATAATTAATGAAATGGGAGCACTTTTCTCAATGTTTCTATACACACAGACCCATCCATCTCCTTGAAAAAGTGAAGATGAATATAATAATGGTTTTAATATCAAAACTAAAATAATGTATTAAATAAAATATAAGGGAAAATCAGATAAAAAAATTAATCCAAAGACTAAAGGGGATAAATACATACCCAACCAGAAATAAAGTCCCAACCTGAAAAAATTAAAATAGAGAGAATCTGAGAGTGCCTGGATCCTGATCTCCAAGTATGACCACCGTACATGACCAATGTACCCAAGTATCTCTTTGCACCATCGATGTAACCACTGAACTACCTGTCATCTATATAAGACATGACACATGCAGGAAAAGGCCATGTAGGGGTGAGTTTATTTATACATTGTAGGAGTCCCTAAAAACCATAAAGGGAGTTATATAGGGAAACTATAAAAGTCATATCAACCCAATGAAGTATGGAGAAAACCAATTATATATATATATTTATATATTCTCAAAAATAATCCTAGATAAGAGAGAAAGGGGTTCTCTATCTCTAAATACCATAGAGGAAAACTAGCCTTCCTACAACTCCAATGGTCAATATCTGATTCCTAACATCTCACATGCCTATATGAGAAATCCATTTGGAGGACCCATACCTTTCAACATCTCTATATAACAGTGCAAAAAATCTCCAATGGAGTACCCACAAACTAGTACAGTAGTGGGTTCCACTCAATAGATAGTGGACCCCCACCCTGGTGTGATAGTGTGGGGAAAATCAGAAGATAGAAGACCTACACCTTGGTGTAACATGGTGTACCACTTAGAAGACGGTGGACCCGAACCCTGATGCGATAGTTGGGTACCACTCTGAAGGTGGAGGGTCTAAACCATAGTGCATCATGGGGTTCCAATAGTTTCATGGAAGACCCATTCCATTGTATATCAGGTTGTGACACTCAGTAGTTAGTGGAATATGGGGGACCTATGCCCTAATGTGACAGGTGGTTTCCAACACTGAAAACTCTCTTATTATCCCACCCGATCACTTCTATTAATCATTCATCACCTGAAGAAGCGTCAAAGTCATAACACCTCACAACATATCTTAAAAGCCTCTACTAAGGATGCCATTATGTTATATATGGGAAACTACTGTTTATTGGATACTCACCGGACAATATTCATGTCTTGAAGAGGGAGATACACAAGGTGGAAACTTCTAAGAAAATTACACCACATGTACTTGGGGGCACACAATGTGTGACCTCCCCTAGTCACCTATCCATGTCCCGAGATACACATTTATTTTTTGGACATGTTGTAATATATGTATTTTGATGGTATTACACAACATGTATTTATCTCTCTAGGCCTTCCCGTGTGCTCTTGGTCATGCGTGTGTACTTCGAGCCATGCCTGTGTACTCTTAGCTCTGCTTAAGTGACCGACCATGCCCGTGCCTATGTAATATTTGAGTACACATTGAGTGGACAAAAAAGGTTCACATGGTGTGTGATGGGGTCCACATTTCCTATAATCCTCATCGTCCCTAAAACCTTAGCCTCCACTTCCAGTGGACTACACGATATGTGTTCTTAGAATGCAGACTGTATAGTCATGTTTTCAATAGAAAATAAAGGGAGATCTAAATGCTTCGCCACACCCCCACGACCACTTATTCCAGCTTGATTCAAATATGGGGTTGAATATTGGGTACCATATATGTTGGATCTATCACTAGTGGAAGAATTCTAGCCACCATAACTCCACATGACTCCATCAGTCACACCATTCCACTTCCATCACTGCTCAGGATATCGATCCAAGAATTCATCACCCACAACCCAAAATCAATCACAATTAATACAAAAATATACACTTTATACATTACTCTTGGAACCAAGATAAAATCAAGTGTTTGATCATCCTTGAACCCACCCCAAAAATGTCGAACCGTGACCCCAAGGGCCAATGATGAGGAATACAAAGAATAGTGGGCGTGGAAGCACCTGAAAAAAGTGAATCCATCATCAGAAATTTGATATCAGAAAATGAAAAAAAATGGTATCTAGAGGTTATGGCTAGGTGAATTAATGATTTATCATACAAATAATATTAAAGAAAAATAGGCGGACTTTGGTGAAGATCAACAAACACTGGAAATCAAAGAAGACAAACTAATCCATGATTGATTAAATTAACTAGCATGAAATAAAACAAAAAACATGCCCTAACATAATATAGGATCAACTGTTAGTGAATAACATATTCAAAAAAATGTATATGTTATTTTTTTTTCACTTCCTTTCCATCTACCATGATTTAATTTTCTATTGTTCTTATATCGTGATCCATAAATGTAGAACACCTATTTTCTTCAATCCAAATACACCTAGGGTAATACAGCTAACCATGATGATTTTTTATAATGGGTTATTTATAAAGGTTTATATTTATTCCATTTAATAATAAATAAATAAAATAAATTATTTATATTATTAAATGAACCTACTGTAATTCCTAGAGTCTTTTGAGCGGGTCGAAAATCCTCAATATATTTTTGAGTTCTTGGTTGAAAAAACTATTTTATTCATCTTTAGATCCTAATTCTGAGAGTTTTATTGATCCAAGGCCTTGTTTTTATATAGGGTTTAAGGCTTGGGAATTTCTTTTGGGTTTTAGGTGAGTTTGGGGTGCATCATACCCTATAAAATCCATTTTGGGATTGGGTAGATATAGGTACATGGGTTGGACAGAGTGTATGACACACCATGAGTAACCATGCAGACTACTCACAACACTGGACATAATTTAAAAAAATGTGTACGTGCAGGAACATGACCATGAGACCTGTCTAAAATTTATAATAGAGGGGGTTAAAATGGTTTGGAAAATTGTGCATCTATCCCATGAAATTTTAGTTCTTAGTGAGTGAGCACCACATTGTTACCACACAGTTATCCAAAATGTTGATCCAAACTATGAATCCCTTTAAATGGAATGAAATTACAAAAATAACCATCATTTCTATATTGGGTTTTCCTCCTTGATTCCTCACATTTACAGTACAAACTATAGGGATCTTAGTTATTTATCTCCCACCTAGGATATCACTAAACTCTTTCATCCAGATTCGGATCGATGATTTATTGGTGGCTACAGATTCATCTTGGAAAGACATTCAATATTCCATCTTCCTATTTCTATTTGTCTCATGAAAAGGAATGATAAATCCATGCAATAAATATTAACCTAATTTTAGGGAGTTCATCTAAAACACTATTTTCTCTCAATTCGTATTGAGTTAGAGGCTGATATCAGATGATAGAGTGTTTAAAAGTATAAGGTAGGTGGTTCCAGGACTTCTCCTTGATTTTGATAGTCATTTAGATTTGAGTTCATATACACCATGTGGGTTGTCAGAGTGAGACAATAATTAAAAAAATTCTTGATTATTAAATTATTCTAATGATGATATGAGATACCTATGTGAATTCTATTTCTTGAATAAATTTTTTTAAGATGGGTAAGTGTCCGAGACCAACTTGGGTTGTTTAGGCCGGGGTACAGTTTGAGTTAAATTGATTTATTTGAAATTTTTATATTGATAGATTGAGTTATATGGGAACAAAATGATCATGACCAGAGGATTGACGTGATTTGGATCACCTGGACAGAGGTGACATGGTTTTTCAAGATGGGATTTCATTGAGAATCAATGGGTGATGCTGAAAACTAAATTAAGGTCACATGGTCATCCTGTTGAGGCAATGAAGTTATCATGTTGAGGGAATGGCTACCAAGACTTTCTTTGGTGTTAAACATTACGATTTTTGTGACATAATCCTAGGGTCATGAGGTGATGGATGATGTGGTTTTGAATTTTGGTAATTGAAGCTCACCACTATTGGCCAACATTCAATTGTAGTCGTGTGGCCATAGATAGGACTTAGTCAAAGTGGTGTTTCCCACTCATTGTGGGTGGATACCCCTACTGATTATGTGGATTATGTGATAGTGTTGACCATATTATATGATAGGGGTTCTCACTATAAGAATCAACATGGATGGTAATGGAAATTAAATTCATGGTGTTGATACCATCAGTGTGGGGATTAGGCTCAATGATACACTTGAGGCCATTGAGATTGGATATTAGGAGGATTGATATCACCATTCCTTGGGTCATTGGTTATTGGGATAATAGTGATCATTATTTTGAGTAAAGATATCACTATTCCTTGGGAGATTAGGCTTCATGCCAACATTGATTTTTCTTATCTGAGTTCTAGGAGACCGAGGACTTGATTGGGAATGATGCTTGGACACCAGGTACATACTGAGTGTATGAGGATTCAGTGACATGATTTTGAGGAATGTACTCAAACTCATACAAGTGATGGATAGAGAATGTGATCAATTTATTTTGGCTATTGAGCACAAGGTAAATGGGTTATTTATTAAGTGGGTATGTGGTGTCTTTTATTTATATTTAGCATACACATACATAATTATTGATGTAAGATCGGAAGACATTGATGATTTCATACTATGGTAATTATCATACCCTACACTAGCACCTTAGTATGTTTGTATACTTGTTGTGTCTATGATATGGTACATGATCAGGATTAGGATCTCAATCTTAGTGGTTGAGTTTGGCTACTTATCATGGGATGGATGTAAATGTACCTTTATGGTTTCTCTAGATTAGACAAAGTTCATTTTTAGATTTTATCATTCTTTATATATTTATATTATAATGGTCTACCACAGGTGACCCTGTAATCTTATTGATTTTTATGACTCAATATTTTATGTGTTTTCTACAAATGGTATGTTTTGGAATCATTTGTCTTCAACTTGATTATGCTTCCATTGAGTTTATTGTGTTGGTTCCAATGATTTATAATTTTCATTCACTTATACATTTCATTATACCTGTATTATCATCACCAATTGAGGGAATTGTCTCCCAAATATCACATCTTAGAACCTTAATTCTAGTTGACATCCTTCTTCATGCAGGGAGTTATTCCTAAGGCTAGTGCCCAACCGGCCCGATGAACTATTCATGTACAAAACTGGGTTGAGGTGCTACACCCGCTAAAGGTAAACTACATGGGAATGTCTAATGCTGGCTTGTCATTGGTCACTCTTAGGTTAAACCTCACATTCTAGAATCAACTATCGTCTGATATTTCTTATCCAAGGTCTAGAACAATTGGAAAACCAATTATAAAGAATTGATGTGAGAATGTGCATTAAAATATGTTCATTTTAGGATCTCGAGACACCAAAACCCCACCGATAATCCAAGGATAAATCAAGATATATACCAAGAAATATTAAATTAAAAAATCAAATAAAATAAGAGCCATTATGGCCCTGGATCCAATTCCATTATTTCATCTGTATCTTCCTCCACATGTCATTCAAATTATGGATTTTTTTGATTTAGTTAGGTAATGAGGTATGTGTAATATTTGATAACCCCTTTAATATGCATGAATTCCATGTAACTTCCTAATTTATTAATGTTTGAGAGTAATTCATCCTTCTCTTGCCTTGAGAATGGAAATAACGAAATATCATGGGTCTGTCAACATATCTCCACATTAGTTTGTGAGAGTGAAATGTGGAGGGATTGAAATATTGGTCATGGGATCAAGACTATTTTGGAGTGTGTAATTAGTGCTATGGTGGAATTTGGGGTAGTTTTGTTTGGATAAGTTATGAAATAATTATCGCTTGCGACTATAATAGAGGAAAATGTATATTGATATTACATCATCAAGGAGGAATAATTTCATAAAAAAGAATCAAAATGTTAATTATTTTGTGTCATAGACACATCCTGTATTTTTAATTAAATGATCTGTATGTGTATTCACATTGTTTACTAGAAAAATACATTGATCTGCCGATTATTTGTAGGTGAATGTTTTGATGATACATTAGAGGATAGAATATTCTACGTCTTTAGCATGAGATTACATTATTGAGATGAGTCCTTAACAAGGTCCATCTGAGGATATTGTTTGTGTGAGTATGATATGTGAGGGGATTTCATGACATAACATTGATGCTATGATGACTCATAATGTTTTTCCATGAATTTATATCAAATAGTGGCTGTATTATAGGCTCCACTATCTGGAGGAAGGGTCCTATATTACTCAATATATTCCTCCCAAACCCATATGATCTCCAATTTCTTCTAAGAGTAACTTGGATTTCTTCACTTATAAAACATAAAAAAAATATAAAGTGTGTTGATGAAATTAAGATAAATAATATTAATTTAATCATCAATTTTTTAATTTTATTTGGTTTTCAAATTAAAGTGAAAATTATTCCAAATTATTGAAAATGAATTAAATGTCATTGTATTATTACAATATATGGGTTGTCATCAATTAATTATAGACTAATTTTTTTAAAATTTCATATTAAATTATTATATACATGAGATAATTTATTTATACCTAGATAAAATCCATGTTTCTTAGAAGAAGTTTTGATTTGTCCCTGTGGATGGGATTTATGATTCTTTTATTCATCTTATTATTCCTCCATGTTTCCCAATCTTTGATTTTTCATAAATATTATCCACTTGGGAAAATTTTTTTGTTAATTTCTAAAATATTAATGGACTAGGAATGTACTACATATAAATATATCTGTGGGCACCGCATGAATGCATGAAATTACACATGTCAATGGTTTTGAATTTATAATTTCAGGTGAAATACCGAAGGTGTTTCAGAGTGTATTTTCTAGATAATATTTATTCATTGTACTTATTGAGACTATGTCAAAATAAATTATAACTAGTAAAAAATGATTTAATGTGTGTTACATGGTAAATGTATGATTGGTTTATTGTGATTTAGGAATCATGTAAAGATTGTCGTTGTATAAAATTTATTATTAATAATTTCATAGATAACTATGTATTATATTTGAATAATTATTTTCTAAAAATATCACATAAATATAGTTCTCCTTTTACAGTGAAATGGATGGGTAGGTTTATCAAATATGATAGTAAAAACCATATTTCACTAAAAGTACTTTTAATTCATGAACTTATAAATAATAGTGCATTTGATATCTATAAAATAATTTATTTTATTAATATTATAGATACATTCAAAAAATCATTTCCAATTTTAAATTATGAGAAATTTATTTATAAATTTTAAATGAGAAAACTAAAAATTCTCTTATGATTTTTTGATTAGGAGTTGAGAATTCTACAATATTTCCCATTTATGATGTTTCTTTCCCACTAGCTTTTCTATATAATGGTTTTAATGAGGCGACCTAAAATTGGATTTGGACTAAATTAATCTGGATTCATTTATTTTTAACCACAAGCGTTTTAAGTGAATGTTATATGTCATTTATTGGAATTTTTATATCAAAGAAAAGTATTATTAATTTATATTTATTATATGAATTTAATAATAATTAAATAAATAAAAATTCTTATTCCAAAAAAACTTTTAATATGTCAAATATTTCATATGAAAAACTCTTAATTTTCTCCAACCCTTGATTTTCCAACTTTTTATGTTGACCGGGAAGATAGGTATTGATTTTGAATATTGGTTATAATCTCATGTAACCTTTATATATGTACATATATATTTCCATGTGTTAATATAAAATTAAACTTTTTAACCTCTATAATTTCTTTCTAAATCTTATCCACTTATTTTAATTTTTTATATTCATCCACAGTGATACATAATAATATTTCAATCTATGTTTCTTTAAAAATATACTTTTTCTTTGACTGATCACACAATTAGGGTTTTGATGTTTATCATAGTTCCAATATTTATTCAATATCAATGTAAACATAACAAAGTTTTTATATAGACAAACATTGATTTTAATTTGGGAGAAAAATCAGATGTATTCCTTAATTATAAAAAATTAAAGCACAATGACTGATCATTCTCTCATTGCTGATTCTCATTTCTAATCCTATAAACCTCTACAATGGAGATTTATACCTTTACTAGTTCCTCTTCCTATTTCTAACTATTGACTACACTCTAGGTTCCTGTTGTTAATGTGTTATGATGTTTGATATAAATTTTAACAATAAAAATATGATATAGGTGAAAATAAACAAATATATACTGAAAATAATTTTCAAGGATAGAAAAACATGTTATATATTATTTCTATTTTGTGAGAATATCCAAAATTTAAGCTAAAATAACTTTTTTTATCAATAATTTGGATTTTTTGTAACTATAATGATTTTGTTATTATTGATGGTACAAAAATGAATTTAGTATTTGAAAAGTGAATTAGTACACCTAAATAATTGATTAGACATGATTATTTAAATAATTTATTATACTATAAAATGTAATTGAAATATTTAAATTTGTTATTCCAGTGGAATATTTTTAATGGTATTTTCAAGTGGACGAAAATAAAAAAACAATATTTTATTCAATAGAAAAAATATATTGAAAATTTTTATCTAAAAAATGAATAAAGAACACACAAAAACACACATGTCATTACCCCCAAGAATAAATTAATATGTTCTAAAAAATACATGGATGGCAATTCAAATATTTTAAATAAAAGGAAATCTTGGTAAAATTTTCTTAGATACGTGGGAATAATACTAAAATATGGGTATACACTCATAACCACACCAATGAGAATGAATAATTATATGTGGTGTACCCATTCCATCACATCTGGCCATCTTCCAAAACCGATATCAGTGTATTGAAACTCTGCACACCATTCTCACAGTTTCACACTGTATGTGCCTTCCACAAAACCGAATTCCTAGGGATATTTATATAGTGACCTTGGTTTTTTCATTCATTCATTTATAATAATAATAATAATATATTTATAAAGTTTTCATGTGATCTGAGGAGATGGGATTTTTATTAACTTTATAGTTTTTAAAATGAAATTTTGAATAATATAAAAGTTTTAGAACATGTTTTTTACCTTTGAGTGGTAATTTATTTATTTTATGTGATTTTTGGTTTTACATATAGATGTTCCCTAATAATTCAATTTTATTATTTTTTAATTAAATAATTTTAATTATTATTTTTATATATGATATGTGTGTCCTGAGTTATATTTTAAGGGTTTTGATGACATTGAAATATTAATTAGTTTTTTTGATTAATAAATTCCTTGAAACTAAAATCAAAATTTTGAGGAATTAAATGGAATATGAAAAGGGTGGATTTAATTAGGAATTTATAGAGTATAATAGAGAGTTTTCATTGAAGAATCGATGAAGGGAAATTATGAAATGGAATTACAGAGATACCAAATATATTTTTGATTATTTGGAATTGACTTAACCACTCAAGATATTGCTCCACATTCTCTATATCTTTCCATTCACTCTATATTGTAATAGAAGGGAGATTAGTTTATTTTGGAATATTGTGGTGTGGTGGATGGTTTAGGTAGATGATAAAAATTATTGGTATTAGATTAGCGATCAATGGCAACTATCATAGGAATTCAAAGCTAGAGTTCATTATGGAATAATGTTAGTAATTATATAATATCAACTCTATAATAGATTATCTATGGAATTGGTATTCATTTTTCATTCATGGATACTGAAATTAAGATAAAAAATTAGAAATTATTATAATATAGGATATGGATTTTATTGTTTAATTATTAAATATTCATTCTTTTTGAATTTATAATATTATAAATTGTGGGATATGGAAGTCCACTAAATACTAATAAACTCTATGTTTTTATAATTTTAGATAAAATTATAAACCCAATATGTTTAATTTCTTTCCAAAAAATGGTTTATAATTCATGGGTTAATTATTATGACGTTTTTTATGATGGACATTATTATTGTAGTTGATTTTTTTTATTATCATGTGATATTTTATGAAGTCACAAATTTGAAATATAGATACCAAAATGGTCAAAATTCATTGAAAATACCTATAGGATGAGAGGATAAAAATTTATAATCTTTTTATTGGGTAATGGAAATGTAGTATAAGGTCTATTCCACTTGATGAAATGAAGTGTTTAAGTGATGGAAAGGGAGAGGGTGATGGAGATGAAAATATTTACATGGGATGTTCCAATTTGGAATCAGATTATTCTATATTATGGAAATGTAAGAGTTATTTAACTATGATATAAAGGGTGGTGTAAACTTTTATAATGTTCGACCAAATTAGCATAGGGGTCAGGACAAATATTCCCGTATTTCATTTACCTTTTAGTATTCTTATGGATTTCCTTCATCTTATGTGTGATACTTAAGGAATCTCTTAGAGAAAGTGCACATTTAGTTATGATGATAGGCTCTAATCCCAAGTATCCTCTGAAAGATGTCAAGTCAGATGAAGTATATTAAGTGTAATTATTTTATTCATGTGTATATTGTATCCTCTAGGATTATTCCAGAATAAGGTTAGATAATCATACATTACATGTAATTTTCAACATATTTTTATAGTGTGATTCTCTTCACTATTTATGGATATTGATGAGGTATTTTGGGTAGTTTGATTATCTTATATCCATAAAGGTGGTGATAGGGTTCAGGAAAGGTGTTTAGAGTTGACATAGGGTCAGTAATCCCCTGATGACATGTGTGCTTCTAGGAATGGGTCCAAAATAGGAACTATAGGGGTTGCACTGCCCTGCGTGTAAAGGAAAAAACATCTATTTATGACATTGGGTTTGGTTTCCCCATGTGTCATGGTATAGTTTTCCAATATGAAAGATGGAATTTAGGTACTCCCCCATGTATCAAGGAATACATCCGCCATACATGGAGTTATTAATCCCTCAATTGATATAAATTTCTTTTGGTTAGGTCATGGTCCTCTAGATGGGTCACTACTCTATTAATCAATACAACTTTTCCTTGATTAGGTGAAGGTCCCCAAATAAAGATTCAAAGAAGTGGTGAATAATTTATGACAACTATATTGTTTGGTTATTATAATATACTATTTATATTGGGTTTTTTATGGCCTGAAATCTTTATAGAATTGAACTATTATTTTGGGACATGACTAATTCTTCAAATGACTCAATCGTTAAAGAATATTTCGGTCCCCTATTTCATTTTCACGGTATCTTGGGTCTTAATCAAACTTATGATTTAATTTATCCTTATTTTTATGGTTTAATATAATATATATTTATACTCACCCCTTTGTAGTCATTTCAACCATTAATATTATATTCCATGAAGATGAAAGTTTGTTCAATGGCGATTTCAATGGATGCGGAGTTAGTTTATTTAGATCTTAGTGGTTCACGATGGTGAATATTACTATTGATGTTAATTTTAGAGTTGTTTCCACTTTGAGTTCCCCCATTAAAATTGTTCGATTCCAAAATTTACTTAAGGGTTTTATATATTTCTATTTTCCTCCAGATTCATATAATTTATCTGGTATCAGTTTTTGTGCATACATGATACTCAATTGTTCGATAATATATATATCATTATTTTTTATCTAATATGGAGGAACGTTTCTATGTGATTTTTTATTAGTGTAATTAATTATATGTTTTTGATATGACTCAATGGTTCTAGTCAACTACCCCTAATCTATAAGAGGGGGACATGGTGTGTGACATTTGACTAAACTATAGGCCCATGTGAGGTCCCAGAAGCTCAGGTTTTGTTAGGGTGATATGGCTGTAAACCCATCTCCGTGTTAATGTTTATAATTTGTATTAATATGGGGTATATTTTGAGAAAATACAATACAAATATGTGAATTGGTATTGAGTTTGGTTTTCGAACTATGGAACCCAACATAGGAATGGGTAACTAATGTATCCTCACTCATGGTCTCTGATATTTTTTAGTTCACTCAAAACTATATAGAATCATTGACAGGGAATAAAAAATATAGTAATGCATCATGTATCAAATAATGTGTGGTTTATCAGTGTTGTTCTCAAGTATTATCACCCATATATTATTTAATGACCATGAATTCATCTTATCAAATCATGGAAAACACCATATAGACATCCAGCTAGGATTATAAGGTTGGATCCTAATTTAAAAAATGATTGAATTGGGATTTTCAACAGTTTATTTGATTAAAAAGTCTTCTATGAATGTGATTGATCAATTGGTATCTCTAATTGAAGAGTATAGGTAAAAACCTAAACATTTTTGCGTATACAGAAGATCTTACATCTTTTGTAAAAGGGTAAAATCCTCCACCATCCAAGATAAGGGTGATTATAATTAAGCTGGAGAAGATGAACCATATGTCTTGTGAGTTGTATGATTTTTATTTATAAAGTTTACCTAGATTCATATTTGTTTTCAACACACTAGCTACTTAGTAATAGAGGGAGGAAGTTACTTGCACGTTCCTCTTCCTTCAAACACTCACAAATCAAATGACACTAATAGCATATAGTGTCATTCTTGGTGTGTAAAGTCATTGAATGTATTTTATTAATCTCCCATGGTTAGAGTTTTATAACCTAATAATAGAGGAGTACTTCCTAGAGATGTGAATGATTATATAAAAAAGGACCTATTAGACCTTTATTATTATAACATGATTTAAATCGAATAAGTGATGATGTCCCTAAAAATCATAAGATATTCACACAACATGGTTTAAAATAGATTTTTGTTAGATCATATGCTTGATTATAGACTCTAGAAATATATTAGAGTTGGGGTTGTTTATTTATGTATTCCCTTTATTCTACAGTTATAGATAAATCCCTTTTAATCAAGGGTTTCTTAAGAGAGATGCAACCAAGGATATGGGCAGGGTCCTATTTTCTTAATGATGGTTCATAATTAGTATCATGTTAATGAAAAGTTTTATTATTTTATCTATGTATTCACAAGAATACTTTAACCCAGTCTTAAGGATTAGATATCTAGAGAGAAATGTTGATAGTCTTACCAACAAGGAGACTAACTATTTTATGATTATAGTGGTCGATGTCACATATAACTATACCATATGACTAGATGTGCTGCTAAGGGGGGTTAATATGGTATAATGGATAAAATTACATGTCACTGATATTTTAATGATACGGGGACTCCTTTAAATGATTAGTGTGATTCGCCTATGTCTACTTTTTATAGAGGAGTATATGGAAAATAAAAAAGAGAAAAAGGTGGAATATGCCTCAAACCACTTCCAAAATTGATACTTTTAGGTTTTCCATTCTAGGACAAGGTAGTATAGGACTGAGACATAGATATATTCATGATATCATGGATTTCAATCAGAAAAATTTTGGTGTGGTTGAATATATTATGGATGAATTCTATACTCCAACACTCTTATTTATCAACACCAATGAGTGATATTATTTAATATTTTAATTACTATTTTGAGTATTATAAATCCATGTGGATATCCTACCTAGATACCTTTATCTAAATACTCATAGTAGAGTCATTAAAAATATCAATCACATCTTCTGACAATGCGAGTTTGGTCTTAGAGGATATATGGTTTTTAGGACATCATCATGGATAGAATTAAGCCCTATGATGTCATCCTAAGTTTTCACTAGTTATATTTAGTCAATTATTATATAGAATGATATATTCAAAGAGTTGGGTGATATTTATATAATGGATCAAGGTTCTCTTTTTTGGACTAGTGAGATCAGTAGTTTGAATATTCATGGACTACCCATAGGAAGTTGTACTAGATTTCTTACTAATTAGAGATAATTGATTTTTGTGCGATTAATGCTTCTGAGAATTACATTTTTGATTTTTTGGAGGAGTAAATTTATGTTTTTAGGTTATTTTCTAGGATTTACCATTAGTTTTCTATTTACATAAAAATGAATTTATATTTTGATACTACACCAATATTGTTAGAAATATAACTAAAGGATGATGATAAGATCAAGGAGTTAAAGGTACAGTTAGCTGTCCATTTAGATTTGGGTTTTATTTGGCCAAGTGAATCCCCAAAGAAAACTCTCAATTTTTCCAATAAGATGGATGGGAGCCCAAATAATTATATTGACTATCAATCTGTGAACCAACTGATAGTCAAACAAAAGTTCCCTTCACTGAGTATTGATGACCTCTAACCTTGATGAGAGGAGAACATTGGTTCTAGGAGACCAAACATAGGTTTGAATAACTCCAGCTTCTATATTGAGTTAATTAGACCCTAAAGAAGCTGTTTTGATTCCATTATGGGTAATATGAGTTTCTAGTATTGTTTTTTGGTGTGAAAATTCCCTATAAATACATTGTATCCATTATTCAACCAGTTCATGGAATTATTCCTCAGTGACATCATCACATATTTTTCATCAATGGTTGTAAAAACCAATAATCTATATATTATCCAAGAATTTATAGAAAATAAATGTCTTTATATGATAAAAACTCAATCTAAAAATGTTTTTTTCAAGAATTAAATTTTCTGATTCTTATTATCCCATTGTGAGGAGTATATGTTTACCCTATAAAGATTCTATTTTTGATAGCTTATAAGCCACCAAAGAATGTGTCAGAGTGTTGAAAATTTATTATTTTAGAAATATATTGATATAAATTTATGCCAAAATTCTCTAGTATTATATCTCTAACAAATTTCCTTACTCAAAAGGGGATTTTAACCAATGTCAAAGAGATTTTTTGAAGATAAAATGGATATTGACATGTTATCTAGTCATTCAGTGTTTTATTTACCATTATTAGAAATTTAATACAAGGTAATGTACAATGCCACATGAATTGGGCTTTTATTTTCATAGATACTTAGGCACACAATTTATTTTTATAGTCATAGGAAGCTAAGACCTCAAGAGTGGTACTATTAAACCCATGAATTATAGCATAAAAAATAATGTTCTCCATTATGAACTTGATGTGATGCCTTCTAAATGAGTGATTTATGATTTACATATATAAAAATAATGTTATATATATTTTATACAAGAAAGATGGATATCAGAGAGAGATGTGATGTCTAGATTTCTCAAAGGATTATGAATTCAAGAGAGTCTATAATCTAGGCAATGGAGATTTGTTTGAAAATTCACTAGAAGAAAATCTCATTATCAGCTTGTTTACGAAGAATCAAAGAACCTCTCCAAGATGTTATTGTTTTTAGTAGAATAGGGAGCCATTTCTTAGCCTCAATAAATGGTAGTTATCCCCAAAACACTTCACTACATGAGGGATACACAACTTTGGGAGTTAGATTATATAGTCTTAGGTTACCAAATACTTTCATGTGATACACCTAATAGATTATATGAATATGGAAATCACATTAACCTTCTCATGGATAGGAAAATGGGGTGATTTTCTTGGGATGAAGTGGTTTTGAGGGAGTTTCGTACATACCCCTTAGAGGTATATCTCATTGTAGTGAATATTTATAGGGATCTAGGACTTGAATACTGGAAGCGAGTCATGAAGATGAGTGTGGTAGTATTTGTTTCTTGATACCTCACATTCCTAAGGCTAAAGGATGACCACCATATTTCAACTGGACTATGAGAACTTTTTGAGGTAATAAACTACAAGTGGGATAGTATATTGATGAAATTCATGATAAAACATAAACATTATGTCAATGATCATGATGTTTTCTGTGTGATCATTGACCATCTTACAAAGCCTTCTCACTTCCTCTATAGTTAAGATTAGAGTTTAGAGGAGTATATGAGAGGTATATATATGAATGAGAGTATATAGTTTAATAGTATTCCTTTTATGATTATTTATAACTATGATGTTTAATTCATGTCCTAATTTTGTATAGGCTTGTATGGAGAATTAAGTACCCTATTACAGTTGAGCCCAAAAATCCATCTCTAGATAGTTGGATAGAACAAGGGGAAAATTTATGTGCCTTAGGACATGTTGAGAACCGATGTGCTTGATTTTAATGGGATTTGAAATGATCACCTACCATTATAAAAATATCTACTTATACCCTATCAATATGGATCCTTTTGAGTATCTATAAGAAACCCTATATTTCTCACCTTTATTTGATAGAGATTAGTGAGTCGTTAGTTGTGGGTTCTAATCAGGGTTTTTTAATAAAAGAAAAGGTTTAGGGGATCTATTAGTGGATGAGGATAAATCATAGCCTTAATAGGTGCCACATTTATAGATTATGGAGGAGTTTTATAAATCAAAGTTGGAGACCAAGAATTCATTTACATCTCACCATTTGAGGCTATTTAGTTTGGTGTGTATCGTCTCCCAAAGGCTTATTTAACCTTTCCCAATACCTTTTTTGGTAGGAAGGGTTTCTTATCTCCTAGAGTTACCCCAAAAAATTTAATGAGTGAACAATTTCTTCCACATGTTTTAACTTAGGAGGTACATGAATAACCCATTTTACCTTATCAAATTGGGTGAGATAAACATCAAGGATTAAACTACAGTTATAGATTACACAGTGGTTATCAAAGTTCAATGAGAGATGACACTTTGGATGTGTGTGATATTTTTGGTGTGGCTCTTGTGGTGTTATGTTAATATTTAGGATGGATAATGGGAGTGTGATAAATAGTTGTGAGATCAATACCCTTTATTAATTAAATAGGTTCTGATATTCAAAATGAAAATACTTAATGTTGGTGTGGATGTATCACCCTAAATGTTTCCATTAGACAATTTAAATTATTAATGTTAGTCTACTACATGGTCAAAGGATAAGGGTAATATGTTTGTTATACATTTATTGAATTTCAATTTTATATGTGGTATTGGATTTGGGATGTGATTTTTATCTTTGGAAAGGAATTTTTTATTTCTTTAGATAACTGGTTTTACCCATCAATGTCATTTGGAAGTTAATTTAATATTTTAATTAATCCAATTTAGTTTATATAACTTTCTTACATTATTCATGTTGAACAATATATATTTTAACGGTATAAATGAAATTTAAATATTAAAGGAAAAAATGGATCTGTATCTTTCAATAAGGTTAGACTATAAATTTAGTGAAATTAAAGAGAATTTGAAAATAGGGGATTTATTTAAAAATTGATTAAGGATAGAAAGGTTTATTGATAATATAATTAATGAGGAGAAATTATGGGATAGAATTATTAATAGTAAAATTATTTTGTTAGTTATTTGTAATTGTCTTCAATTCAAATAATGTTCCCTCCATTCTCTTTATTACTCAATTCACTCAATTCAATCAATGAAGGGTGATTCTTGGGTGTTGTCATGTTGTGGTGTGGTGGAATATTCTAATAAATGAGAATAATGAATAGGATTAAATGATTAAATGGTTGGGATCATCCTGAGAAATTAAGACTAGAAATCATTATGGAATTAAGGTATCTGATTTTAGACTTTTATTTCCTTCTTGGATTATTTTTACAATTAGTGTTCTTTTCACTACTACAAAAACGGGCAATAACAGCGCTAAAATCGGGATTTAACAGCGCTAGAAAAGCGCTGTAAAGCTCAGCACTGATGGGGGGGGGGGGGGGTCCTTTAACAGCGCTAAAAAGCGCTGTTAAAGGAAACCTTTAACAACGCTAAAAAGTGCTGTTATATGTTGCCTTTAACAGCACTTTTTTAGAGCTGTTAAATATCTCCTTTAACAGCGCTTTTTTAGCGCTGTTAAATGTCGCCTTTAACAGCGCTAAAAAAGCGCTGTTAAATCCCTGCCTGCTGCTAATAAAAAACCTGCACTAGTATAACCAACCGAGCAGACCTGCACAAAAACCAGTATATCAACCACAGACCTGCACAAAAACCAGTATATCAACCACAAGCATGTCATCAACCGATCACAACCCAACCAAACAGTGTTCTTACCATGAGTTAGATACCATCTACCCAGAAACCAAAACTACCTAATTACATAGTATCACAAAATATTCCTACACAACTCAGAAGATAAATACTAGAACATTCCACTATGCATTGTTTCTCCTTGGATTGCCACTTGGTTTTGATAAATCGTGCAGAGCCCGTGCTCCTTGAATCATTCTGCAATACATAAAAAGGATATCCTAACTCTCCCAACCATCACCCTTAGTAATTATGTATATTAATACAAAAAAGGTAACATATCATAAATTGGGGGACTGTAATGAGACATCAAGATTAACATTCTATATATAGGATCGATGTCTGGTAGGATTGGTTGCGTTGATACATGACTCTACCTGGACCTCAAAAATAGATATATGATCTCACTCCAGGACTTTCAGAGAGACTCCAACTATGTCTAGGACGTCCTACTGAAGCGATCATACTACCGTAAGTCAGAAAAGATACCAAAACCATCCTAGGAAGGATCATGGGAGCCAACCCTAATGAAATATGTCCTTGATATAGTGTTCAAAGAGATCAATCATGGTACATAAAATTATGTGTCATTTAAAGGGTCACATGCCTTGTCGCTTTACCCTGGGTAATTCCAATGTTCAGCTGCCTGTGTGAATATACATGTCATATCAATAGGAAATTACATGGAATGTTAAAAAACATATACGTGTTACCCTTTGATCTTGTGTCCTCTTATGCACCCTTGCCCTATGTTAGTACATGACGTCGATCTCGTGTGATTCTTCCTGTGTATCTGTACAAGGGATAAACTGCGTAGCTGGCTCATTAAAGACGTGTAGTGGGATATATTCCATGTAGGAAAGCCATGTAATCCCCCCCATGTTTGTGTATCTCAAAAATTCATGCCAAGTCTTGGGGGAGGGTCTACACTACATGTGAGGTGGATATCTCAGTTGTTGATTTCACTTAAAAATAAGTCCATTTTGAACAAAACAGAGGCACTTTGAGTGGTGTCGACCACACCGGGCCTCGGATTGAGTCAGGGTTGACTCATACACATCAAATTTGACCCATGGATCATTGTCCTTAAGTTTCAATAGAATCCGAATGCGTTTGGTCAGTTTCCCGTATGTTAGTTGTTGATTTCTCACTTAAAATTAAGTTCATTTTTAACAAAAACAGAGGCACTTTCAGTGGTTTCGGCCACACCGGGCCTCGGATTGAGGCTGGGTAGACTTGTACATGTCACATTTGACCCATGTATCGTTGTTCTAAAGTTTCAACAGAATCCGAATGCGTTTGGTTGGTTTGTCGTATGTTAGTTGTTGATTTCACTTAAAATTAAGTCCATTTTTAAGAAAAACAGAGGCACTTTGAGTGGTGTCGGCCACACCGGGCCTCGGATTGAGGCGGGGTTGACTCGTACACGTCACATTTGACTCATGGATCGTTGTCCTTATGTTTCAATAGAAACCGGATGTGTTTGGTCGGTTTGGTGTATGTATGTACAATATTGTCCATTTTAAACAAAATACATACACTTGGAGTGATACCAGCCACACCGCGTCTCGGATTGAAGCATGTTTGACTCGTACACGTCACATATGACCCATGGATCATTGTACTAAAGTGTTAACACAATCCTAAGGCGTTTGGTCGGTTTCCCGTATGTCAGTTGTTGATTTCACTTAAAAATAAATCCATTTTGAACAAAATAGAGGCACTTTGAGTGGTGTCGGCCACACCGGGCCTCAGATTGAGTCGAGGTTGACTCGTACACGTCAAATTTGACCCATGGATCATTTCCCTTAAGTTTCAACAGAATCCAAATGCGTTTGGTCGGTTTTCCGCATGTCAGTTGTTGATTTCACTTAAAAATAAGTCCATTTTGAACAAAAGAGAGGCACTATGAGTGGTGTCGGCCACACCGGGCCTCGGATTGATGCGGTGTTGAATCGTACACGTCACACATGAGTCATTTATCGTTGTGAAAAAGTATCAACGCAATCAGAAGCCGTTAGATCGGTTTGGCGTATGTACATAAAATATTGTCCATTTTAAACTAAATACATACACTTGGAGTGATACCGGTCACACCGCGCCTCTGATTGAGGTGGGGTTGACTCGTACACGTCACATTTGACCCATGGATCATTTTCCTTAAGTTTCAATAGAATCCCAATGCGTTTGGTCAGTTTGTCGTATGTCAGTTGTTGATTTCACTTAAAATTAAGTCCATTTTTAACAAAACAGTGACACTGTGAGTGGTGTCGGCCACACCGGGCCTCAGATTGATGCGGTGTTGAATCGTACACGTCACACATGAGTCATTGATTGTTGTGAAAAAGTATCAACGCAATCAGAAGCCGTTAGATCGGTTTGGCGTATGTACGTAAAATATTGTCCATTTTAAACTATATACATACACTTGGAGTGATACCGGTCACACCGCGCCTCTGATTGAGGCGGGGTTGAATCTTACATGTCACATTTGACCCATGGATAGTTTTCCTTAAGTTTCAATAGAATCCCAATGTGTTTGGTCAGTTTTCCGTATGTCAGTTGTTGATTTCACTTAAAATTAAGTCCATTTTTAACAAAACAGTGACACTGTGAGTGGTGTCGGCCACACCGGGCCTCGGATTGATGCGGTGTTGAATCTTACACGTCACACATGAGTAATTGATCATTGTGAAAAAGTATCAATGCAATCAGAATCCGTTAGATCAGTTTGGCGTATGTACGTAAAATATTGTCCATTTTAAACTAAATACATACACTTGGAGTGATACCGGTCACACCGCGTCTTGGATTGAGGCGGGGTTGAGTCGTACACGTCACATATAACCCATGAATCGTTGTCCTAAAGTGTCAACACAATCCAAAGGCGTTTGGTCGGTTTCCCGTATGTCAGTTGTTGATTTCTCACTTAAAAATAAGTCCATTTTGAACAAAACAGAGGCACTTGGAGTTGTGTCAGCCACAACAGGCCTCAGATTGAGGCGGGGTTGACTCGTACACATCACATTTGAAGGTGAGTATGCATACACAATATTTGACCTTCTTAGAGAAGGGTTTCTAGAAGAGTATAAAAGACATGAAGCAATGAAGATCATTAGAGTGTTGGAGCAAATGTGGTTGCTACAAACAATGTGGAAATCGGCTTGTGCAAAGCGACCTAAGTTACAACTTGCAGGTATTGTACTCTATTTTTTTCTGGAAGGTATCGGTTTAAATGAATTTTGGAATGACCATTGCTAGCCATTGTCTTTTAGGTTTTTTTGACAGCCGAGGGGAAAGGGTGGGGTCTGCAGACATTGGAGGATATGTCGAAGGGTGATTTTGTGTGTGAATATGTTGGAGAAATGTTAACTCCCGCAGTTCTGAAAAGAGTCACTTTTTAAAAGAAAGTCACGAGTTTAGATACATCTCAAGATGGTCAGTTTAAAGACATTTTTAGGGACACTACTAAAGACATGCTTAGATATGCACACATCCCCCACTTTTAGATCGTTGTCTACTACAATGATCTTCCAAACAAGATTTTCATTAGAACGCTCATGATACATAGAGAAATTCACTGGCCACCTTCAAGAATGATCTGAAGCACAAACCATGACAACATTATGTTTTTCCTTGAAAATTCTCTTGGCGAACTGGAATGGCTACTCACTCTTGTGATTTTGCGTCTCTACTTGTCACTTCATGTGTGCAGCTACTGCCATTCCAGTTCGCCAAGAGAATTTTCAAGGAAAAACATAATACTGTCATTGTTTGGGCTTCAGATCATTTTCAAAGTTGGGCAGTGAATTTCTCTATGTATCATGAGCGTTCTAATTGATATCTTGGTTGAAAGATCATTGTAGTAGACAACGATCTAAAAGTGGGGGATGTGTGCATATCTGAGCATGTCTTTAGTAGTGTCCCTCAAAATGTCTTTAAACTGACCATCTTGAGATGTATCTAAACTCGTGACTTTCTTTTAAAAATTGACTCTTTTCAGAACTGCGGGAGTTAACATTTCTCCAACATATTCACACACAAAATCACCCTTCGAAATATCCTCCAATGTCTGCAGACCCCACCCTTTCCCCTCGGCTGTCAAAAAAACCTAAAAGACAATGGCTAGCAATGATCATTCCAAAATGCATTTAAACTGATACCTTCCAGAAAAAAATAGAGTACAATACCTTCAAGTTGTAACTTAGGTCGCTTTGCACAAGCCGATTTCCACATTGTTTGTAGCAACCATATTTGCTCCAACACTCTAATGATCTTCATTGCTTCATGTCTTTTATAATCTTCCAGAAACTCTTCTCTAAGAAGGTCAAATATCGTGTATGCATACGCACCTTCAAATGTGATGTGTACGATTCAACCTCACCTCAATCTGAGGCCTGTTGTGGCTGACACAACTCTAAGTGCCTCTGTTTTGTTCAAAATGGACTTATTTTTAAGTGAGAAATCAACAACTGACATACGGGAAACCGACCAAACGCCTTCGTATTGTGCTGACATTTTAGGACAACGATTCATGGGTCATATGTGATGTGTACGAGTCAACCCCGCCTCAATCTGAGACGCGGTGTGACCGGTATCACTCCAAGTGTATGTAATTTGTTTAAAAGGGACAATATTTTACGTACACATGCCAAACCAATCTAACGGCTTATGATTGTGTTGATACTTTTACACAACGATCCATGACTCATGTGTGACGTGTACGAGTCAACCCCACATCAATACGAGGCCCGATGTGGCCGACACCACTCACAGTGTCTATGTTTTGTTAAAAATGGACTTAATTTTAAGTGAAATCAAGAACTGACATACGTCAAACCGACCAAATGCATTCGGATTCTGCTGAAACTTAAGGACAACCAAGATATGCATTAGAACGCTCATGATACATAGATTAATTCACTGCCCACCTTCGAGAATGATCTGAATCCCAAACCATGACAGCATTATGTTTTTCCTTGAAAATTCTCTTAGCGAAGTGGAATGGCAATAGCTGCACACATGAAGTGACAAGTAGAGACGCAAAATCACAAGAGTGAGTTGCCATTCCAGTTCGCCAAGAGAATTTTCAAGGAAAAACATAATGCTGTCATGGTTTGTGCTTCAGATCATTCTCGAAGGTGGCCAGTGAATTGCTCTATGTATCATCAGCGTTCTAATGCATATCTTGTTTGGAAGATCATTGTAGTAGACAACGATCTAAAAGTGGGGGATGTGTGCATATCTGAGAATGTCTTTAGTAGTGTCCCTAAAAATGTCTTTAAACTGACCATCTCAAGATGTATCTAAATTTGTGACTTTCTTTTAAATAGTGACTCTTTTCCGAACTGCGTGATATGAAGGTATTTTGGAGATTTTACTGGTTCATGCATGATATGAAGGTATTTTGGAGATTTTACTGGTTTTTTTGTCCAAAGGCCAAAGAAATGTGGTCCATCATTCTTGCATGTTACTCTTACACGTCACCAAGGACCCATGGATCCTTCTCTTAAAGGATGAAGGCAATCCGGATGCGTCTGGTCAGATTTACGTAGGTCAGTTGTTGTTTCCAATTAAAGTGGTGTCCATTTTAAACAAGAGAGCGACCCTTTGGGTGGTAGCGGTCACACCGTGCCTCGGATTGAGGCGGGGTTGACTCGTACACGTTACCAAGGACCCGTGGATCCTTCTCCTAAAGGATGAAGGAAATCCGGATGCATCTGGTCAGATTTACGTAGGTCAGTTGTTGTTTCCAATTAAAGTGGTGTCCATTTTAAACAATAGAGTGACTCTTTGGGTGGTAGCGGTCACACCGTGCCTCGGATTGAGGCAGGGTTGACTCGTACACGTCACCAAGGACCTGTGGATCGTTCTCCTAAAGAATGAAGGCAATCCGGATGCGTCCGGTCGGATTTCCGTAGGTCAGTTGTTGTTTCCAATTAAAGTGGTGTCCATTTTAAACAAGAGAGCGACCCTTTGGGTGGTAGCGGTCACACCGTGCCTCGGATTGAGGTGAAGTTGACTCGTACATGTCACTAAGGACCTGTGGATCGTTATCCTAAAGGATGAAGGCAATCTAGATGCGTCTGGTCGGATTTCTGTAGGTCAGTTGTTGTTTTCAAATAAAGTGGTGTCCATTTTAAACAAGAGAGCGACCCTTTGGGTGGTAGCGGTCACACCGTGCCTCGGATTGAGGCGGAGTTGACTCGTACACGTCACCAAGGACCCGTGGATCGTTCTCCTAAATGATGAAGGCAATCCAGATGCGTCTGGTCGGATTTCCGTAGGTCAGTTGTTGTTTTCAATTAAAGTGGTGTCCATTTTAAACAAGAGAGTGACCATTTTAGTGGTTCAACATTCTTGCATGTTGCTGGTGCATATCATCTGTTAAAATGGAAAAATGACTCATTGGAGAAAGAATGTTTTATTTAATAACAATTACAATTTTGCTACGAACATTTACATACAACAATATTTCATCTTCTGATCCCATTAACCCCTCTCAAAAATGACCACCAATTGTACATGTCCCCAAGTCAGATCTTCATTGTATTTGTGTAAAATATGTCATCAGGTATGCGACCCACTCGTTTCTGAACACATCTATATCGTCTTGTGAGTATGAGGCTTTTCGGCAGTCATAGTAGTACTGCAAAATAAAAAAATAAAGAATTGATAAATAACTTAAACGAACTAGTAATTGTTTTTGAAAATACCTCTTTAGGGATTCTAGTTTGCTGATGAAAAACGATCTCTTTCATAAATTTACAAACATAATAACCGCAATCATTATCGTTTTTTTGTTTTGGACACTGCAAAAAAATTGATCATTAGGAGAATAAATAACTTGTGTTGAGATGTGTTTGGATAGTGAAATTTTATTATATATACCCTGATATTTGTCCAGACGTAGTACTTTCTCGCCTCCCTATGCTTAATCCCTGTCCTCATTCCTTTTTTTAGACGATATTGACACACAACACTATCATAACAGAATCCTTAGTAAAAGATAATAGAAATTATATTACTTGATGTTTATACCTAAAACGTAAGATGTAGTGTCTTACAGATTCACAAACTCCATCATGTATTGTCGGTTTGATGGATATCCTAGCTTTGAATCCAGAAAATAAATCTTCTGAGTATCCAAGTTCACCGCAATTAGCAACCAATGTTGCCTAAAAACACAAAAAGGAATAAGTAATAAAAAAAGTGAAAATATAATTGATATGCTTCAATCGTAGAGTATTACCCCTGCATGGTTGGTATTAGGAAAAGTCTGTCATCTGTAATTGCGTTCAAATGTTTTCAGCAAGTCGTTCACTATTGCATCCCTTTTTGATGACTCTATTTTTGTTTGGTGTGTTGATGTGATATGAGGACTAACCAGTCCAAATCTTGGCTCATGGGAAAATCCCTTCAACTGTTTTTCATAAATGCGTCTGTCAACAATATAAAATGCATTTAGTCATAATTTTCACATTAGATCAGCTTTTAGAAAATAAATTCATGGAAACATACCTCATATATACATTTAAAACAGTGACGCCTAACCAACCGTTTTCAAGGATTTCATTTACATTTTCAGCAGCAACGAAATCTTGACTTTCCTCTCCATATATATTATCTTCGAAAATCACTATATGACTATTACCATCTTTTAGCTTCGTATCCACTTGAGTCTTCAATGCTAGTAAATGTGGAAATAGAACAGGTGGTGTTATTGTGCTTTCAGTAGCTCTTTGGGATCGATTGGTCGATCCTTTAGATGGTTTCGAGCCGATGTTAGTCACCCCATTTCCTTTCTCCGTCTATAACAACAATCATTGATTCAGACACTCTTTTCATTAATTGTTAAGGGTTTAGCTTGAAAATAAAAGGAAATAAATACCTCTTTGTCTGCAAGTACTCTTACAAGTTGTGCCGGCCATGCAATGAATGTCCCAATAGTCTTTTCGACCATATGAATATCATCGTCATCAAGTGGAATAGGTAGCATTGCATTTGGCTCATGAGCTACAGTAATCGTCACATTCAGATGATTTTTTGAAAGTGGTCTATTATGCAGTGTGGCATCTGGGATATTGAACACTGTAGCCCTCGCTACAAGGTGATAGGTGAGTGTTGACAGATATAAATCACAATCATTATCACCCTGTAGAAGATCAGTATAGATAAATTATCAGTGTTTGTCTGATTCATATTTCATGGGAACCGTTATTAGAATATTGATTACCACGACTAAGACATTTTTTTTAGGGGAATGGCTCGCCCCAAAGCTGGTGGGGGGTGGGGCAGGATGTTCATGCGGTGGTTGTTCTTGAGTTGTGTCCTCCCTTTGCTTCCCACCCATAAAAGTTGCTAGCAACTCTCCCTGCCATTGCAATTGTTCTTCAAGGGTTTCTATTTTTTCGCTCATTTGTTCCAATTTTTTTCTCTGTATCATCCATTTTTTTCTTCTTCTCAAAATATACTCGGGGTGTCACCCCAAACCCTGCACCTCTGACACGACCGTATTTTTCTGGCTGCTTCAAAGCCGTCGATAATAGGTCTGTATCAGCTACAGGAGTAGCTAATTCCTGTGACTGTCAGATATAGGAAAAAACTAATTATTTTTATGTAATAGCAATTTTAAACAAATCTTTTTATCATCGTGTCATACTTACACATATTTCCCACACTTTTTGTGTGTTCTCATCTATTAACTTCCCTTCTTTGTTCACACGTGCCTCCTTCCATAGCACATGACGTGGTATAGAAGTGCATTTGGTTTTAGATTCATCAATCTACATATAAACATAGAAAGATAATTATGATGTTGTTTATTGTCACCTAACAATATTACTATAAATTTACAATACATACCATTTTCTTTTCTAATGAAGCGTACCCTATCCTTGCTTTACGATAGGGGTATGTTGGATTTGATGCACGTTCCTTATTTTCAGTACAGAGTTTCTGTTTCATAAATGAAATATTGACAATCAAAGTGATGAATACAGGTATCCTCAAACAGCGTATTATCACTCACAATGTACCTGAAACTTCTCATCCCCACGATGGCCAATAAATGCGTCCCATGCTTCTTGGGATATCAGGTGCGCATAAACAATCGGTCGGTGCGGGTTTATTTTACCTTTAGAATCTTTCAAGTGATATCTTGTTAAAATAGTACGAAAACCTCGATGAATCTTTCCTGCAAGACTTAGTACATAATCCTTGTGTGAGTCGTCTACTATAAATGTACTCTGCAAGAGATTGAGAAGAGTAAGACACTGTTTCGTCATTTTATTTTCTAGTTAATTAAAGAAATAAATTCATAATGTTACCGTAATTTCTTCCCAGATCACAGCCTTCAACCCGGACACAGCATGGTGCCATGAATCTATGTCAATCGGCACGCGTTGCCGAGTGAAAACTCCAATGTAACTGCTAAACATAGCCTTCTTGGGATTCACATGTTGGCCTCGTGCATTCCATCCGACTTCAAATTTGATGCCTTTGCTTTTCGCCTTAAGAATTTTGGCTAACACTGTCAAACTACGACGCACCTGTGATTTCTGCGACGTCGGTCCTTCATTCCCGACCATTTCATCGATATCAACATCATCTATATGTTCATCTACTATGATATCAATGGCATGTGTTGATGGTTTTTGGACCTCAACACTAAGACAAGGATCCGCAACAGCAAGAGTAGCAGTAGGAGCAGTAGGAGCACCAGGAGCCGCAGCAGTAAGAGCAGCAGCAGGAGCAGTAGGAGCACCAGGAGCCACAGCAGGAGGAGGAGTAGGAGCCACAGCAGTAGGAGCAGTAGGAGCCGCATCAGGAGCAACAGTAGCAGTAACATGAGCTGCAGGAGCAGCAGCAGCCGCAGCAGCAGCTGCTTGAGAGACTTGTTTTGTCTCAAGGTTAGGAGCACCAGAATGTGAAGAAGTCATTATCTGCAAAAGTGGTTGAACAGTTCATTCAAATTACATAAATTCTATAATGATAAGATAATAACATGAGATAACAAGATCTATATTACAAACAAAATATAACCTGTTTACTGAACTCTCTTTCTTTTTTTCAAAGGTTGAAGAGATTTGACACCTCTATCGACAATCCAAATCCCTTCATTGTGGTCTCTTCTAACATACAAAACATCATCTGCATTGGGACCGATCCGAATTGATTGTGACGTACCACTAAAAGGATCGTCCTGAACTGAATTTTCATCGGAACCCTCAATAGTTTTGGACGATAACAGAACAATCGACCACTTTCGGTTTGCGGGCTCTGGAACATAAAAAACTTGTACCGCTTGTGATGCCATTATAAACTGTTCGTCTTTGTACCCTTCTTTACTAAAATCAACTTTCACAAATCCCCATTCATCTATTTTAACACCACTATTGTTATCAATCCATTTGCATTGAAAAATCGGCAATTGAAATGTCGTATAATCCAACTCCCATATTAGTTTGATAATGCCAAAGTATGACATATTTGCATAAATTGGATTTCTATCCTTACTACCAGAAACATGCATCGCTTCAGCCACTAGTGTAACTCCACTATTTTGCATGGTTCTCTCTTCATCATGTTCATCCGTATAGAATGTATAACCATTAATTACATACCCACTGTAAGATAATACATACACACTTGGTCCAGCGGCTAGCCATCGAAGTCGTTCTGAAATTGAATTCGGATTTTCATCCAACTGCTTAAAAATATGGTCCTGAAACCATCATATAAACTGGTGAATATGTGTATCTGCTAACCATTTTTCAGCCCTCGATGGATTCAACTGCCTAAGAATTTCTTTGTGAGTTTCAATATATGGAGCAACCTCCCAACTGTTATGCAAAACATAAAGATGAGCCTGCTCCCGATCTGTAATACTGATTGTTACAACTTATGTTCCAGAAATTCCCCCACCCGCAATGCGTCCTGTGTGACGAGATTTCGGGAGACCAATGCTTTCCACATCAGATAGTTATTCAATACAAAATTCAATGGCTTCCTCAACAATATATCGCTCCACTATACAACCCTCTGGACGACTTCGATTTTTGACATATCCTTTCAAAATCTTCATATATCGTTCAACAGGATACATCCATCTATAGTGCACAGGACCACAAAGTCGAATCTCTCTCACCAAGTGAATTATCAAATGAACCATCATATCAAAGAATGTTGGCGGGAAGAACATTTATAATTCACATAATATGATGACAATTTCTTTTTCCATAGCTTGCAATTTCCCCGGGTCTAAAACTTTGCTACATATAGCTTTGAAAAAGAAACAAAGTTTGGTTAACGTATGACGAACATTCTTGGGTAAAATGCAATGTAAAGCTATAGGAATTAGATCTTGCATCAAAACATGGCAATCATGTGATTTCAAACCTTTTAAATTCAAATCATTCATTGACACAATGTTCTTGATATTTGATGAGTACCCCTCTGGAACCATTACATCATTAAAGAGGTTGAAAAACTGATATCTCTCTGCCCTAGAAAGAGTATAAGCAGCAGGAGGAAGAAACATTCGATTTTCACCTTTCACGGGAGCCAACACTTCTCGTATTCCCATGTCAACCATGTCCAACCTTGCCTTAATTCCATCTTTTGTTTTTCCAGGGGCATTTAGCAACGTTCCAATAACACTATCACATACATTTTTTTCCACATGAATCACATCAATAAAATGTCTGACGTACAAACAATTCCAGTATGGAAATTCAAAAAAAAACTGATCTCTTTTTCCAACCGATTTTCGTAAGGTTTTTCGAAAATGGTTTACCAAAAACAGTGTTCATATATTTTACTTTCTCAAACAGCTGATCACCTGTTAGTGGAGACGGTGTTGTGCTTTTTTCTGAACTTCCATTTAATGATGTCGTCCAAGATCGGTACTTATGCCGACAAGGTAGAAATCTATGATGTCCTAGAAACACAGATTTCGATGAATGTTTCAACCTAATTGATTCTGTATCTTCTTCGCACACGGGAAACGCTTGAGTTCCTTTAATGCTATAGCCTGACAAATTTCCATAAGCAGGGAAATCATTTATTGTCCCATACAACATCACTCTCAACGTGAAGTATTCACTTTTATAAGCATCATACAACATTAAACCTGAGTCCTACAATAACTTCAAATCCTCGATCAAAGGAGTCAGATAAACATCAATATCGTTACCTGGTTGTGTTGGTCCTGATATAAGCATAGATAACATGATGAATTTTCGCTTCATGCATAACTAGGGTGGCAAGTTATAATTTAGCAACATAACAGGCCATGTACTATGAGTGCTGGTTTGAAAACCAAAAGGATTCACTCCATCTGTAGATAACGCAAGACGAAGGTTTCTCGGCTCTTTTCCAAATTCAGGATACTCATGATCAATTTTCTTCCATTGAGGAGAGTCGGCCGGATGACGTAATAACCCATCTTTATTTCTTTTATCTGCATGCCACGACAATTGTCTTGCAGTTTCTTCACTTCCATATAAACGCCTAAACCTTGGAATGATTGGAATGTACCATACAACTTTCGTAGGATTGGATTTATCTTTCTTGTATCGAGAAGCACCACACTTTGGGCATTCTGTAAGTGATTTGTTATCCTTTCGAAACAATATACAGTCTTTCGGGCAGGCATGTATTCTTTCAGAAATCATTCCCATCGAGCGTAGCATTCGTCTAGCTTCATATGTCCGTCTTGGGAGCTCATTATCTTCCGGGAGCATGTCATTCAAGAGAGCAAGTAGTTCCGTAAATCTGACATCACTCCATCCATTGCCTGCTTTCAATTTATACAACTTCAGTACTGCTGACAATGTTGTATACTTAGTGCAAGCAGCATACAATGGCGTCTTTGCACAACTCTTTAACTTCTCAAACAATTTTGGGCAATCACGGGGTTCATCTTGAATTGTCTTTGTCATTTCCTCAATACGATCTTCATCATCATTGACATCTGTAATCACATCCTCCATACGGTCTTCTTCATTATCTATATTTGTATTCATATCTGACGATCCATAAAACGCAGTTTTATCCCAGCCAGTAGCTACATTCTCTTTTTCTCCGTGTTTATTCCAACATTTATAACTCCGATCTATTCCGTGACATATCAAATGTTCTTCCAACTCCTCTGGAGTAAGTAGTCTAGAATAACAACAACGTAAACACGGACAAAGGATTTGAGAAGGATCCTTTGTGTTATCCGTTGCAAACTTGATGAACTCTTTCACTCCGTTCTCGTACTCTATTGTTAAACGATTAGAATCCATCCAATCTTTATTCATCTTCATCCTATTTGAATCTCAAATATTAGTATTTATGGTTCAAGTACACAAAATAAGACTTCCAAATACAGTAGAAGGGAACCACTTCCTTGGAAGGAGATCAAGTAGTCTAACCTACAATCAAGATTCATAACAAAGAATATTAGATTCACTAAAAAAATGATTATCTATCACTCTATAAGGAGGATATAACAGGAGATAGAGGATTTCCAATCGATGAGAGATACCTTTATCAGAGCACCGAATAGGGGAACCTAAAGGAGACTTGTAATAGGGGATCCTCTCATTATTTTATCTCTTATCTCTTGGTAAATGGTTTCTGTTTTGTGTTAGAGTACTTTTGTGGGATCATGTTGGTCAACACACCATTCGGGGTGTGATTAGAAGGCATCTGTCTTCGTAAGGGATGTTCCCTCATGGTTTGTGAGTATTGTTTCATTTTGGATTTATACATGCTTGATATGATATGTATTGAATAGATAGTGATGATGTAATTTTTGGTATTTAATCAATATCACATTGATTGTTACTGTAGATGAGTGACCGTCATGCCTCATAAGGGTAGAGCCCATGTATTTTATGGAGAATGGGATATCTTGGTAGACCATGTAGGACCAGTTCTTCTATAACTAGGTGAGAACATAGACCAGTTTACGAATATTTTTCTTGATGATAATGGATTGAAACAAGAAATATTTCCCCCAGTAGTAGACTGGTTCTAGGATGTGTTTCATGAGAATTGATCAGGGCTACCACCTAAAAGAGACTTTGAGTTCATGATTGAGCTGATGCGTGGAGTTGAGCCATTTTATATAACGCCTTTCAGAATGAAACAAGAATAGATTCAGGAACATAAAACTCAATGAGAGGAGTTAGATTATGAAGGGTTCATCTGCTCGAGTATGTCACCTTGGGGATCTCATGTTTTATTTTCCAAGAAGGATGACAGAACATTGCATATGTGTTTCTATTAATAGAATATGAATCAGATGAAAATTAAAAATAGATATCCACTTATTTGTATTTTTGATCTATTTGACCAGCTGAGGGGTTCCATATTGTTCTCTAAGATTGATCTAAGGTTTGTTTATCATCATTTGAGGTTGAGAAATTCTGATATACTATAAACTAATTTTGAAATCATGTATAGTTTTTATTAATTATTCATAATAAAATTTGTGTTGATGAATTCCCCATGGCATTTATTCTCTTGATGAGTTGAATATTTCACTTGTACCTAGACCAGATTGTAGTTGTTTTATGGATGACATATTGGTGTAATACAAAAATAATGATGATCATTCCCAACATCTGGACATCATCATGAGTACACTTAGAGAGAATCAGCTATACAAAATCTCTCTATATGAAAACATATACATCTTCTTCGTAGATTGTTACCTTAAGGCGGCGGCTGAGGGCGTTGCGGGTTGCGGAAGGCGGCCGCGGATGGCGACCGAGGGCGGCCGAGTGAGGCGGAGGGTGTCGGAGGTGGCAGAGAGCGGCCGAGGGCGGCGTAGGGCGGCGGAGGGCGGCCGAGGGCGACAGAGAACGGCGGCCGAGGGCGTTGCGGGAAGCCGAGGGCGGCAAGCGGTGGAGGTCGGCCGAGGGTGTTGCTGGCGGCGGAGGACGGTGAGTGTACCGAGGGCGGCAAGCTCCAGCGAAGCGAACACAACAGCGGTATTCGGGAGAAGAGTAGCAGGGTTACGGTTCCGCGAGGGCTTTAGCTGCGATAAAACGAGGGCACTGTGCGACCGACTTTATAAAAAAGTCAACTAAGGTTTTATCAGCGCTAAAAAAGGCTACCTTTATCAGCGCTAAAATTATAGCGCTGATAAAATCTAGCTTTATCAGCGCTTTTCTAGCGCTGATAATATTATGATTTATCAGCGCTAGAAAAGCGCTGATAAAGATTCCCCGTATCAGCGCTACAATTATAGCGTTGATACGGGGTCTCTTTATCAGCGCTTTTTTAGCGCTGATAAAGATAATTTTTATCAGCACTTTTTGAGTGCTGATAAAGGATACCCTATATCAGCGCTGAAATTTGAGCGCTGATAGAGGTGTTCTGTATCAGCGCTTTTTTAGCGCTTATATAGGCGAACCTTTATCAGCGCTTTTTGAGCACTGATAAAGACCAACTGTATCAGCGCTTTTCTAGAGCTGATAAATATTACTATTATCAGCGCTAAGAAAGCGCTGATAAACATTCGCTTTTTCAGCGCTGCAATTTTAGCGCTGATATAGGGTATCCTTTATCAGCGGTTTTGCTTAGCGCTGTTATAAGGGCGCTCTTCCCTTGCCCGTTTTTGTAGTAGTGTTTATTTTTCAAGGATTATAGAAAAGAGTAATATTGTGTAGAAATCAAAACCAAGAAGGATAAGGGTGTTTACTATTGAATTTTTTAATATTTATGATTTGTTTTTTAATAGAATTAAAATGGTCGAATATGACTGTTAATTAAATATTTACCAATTTTCTATTTATATAATTGTTATATCTAAATTATAAAGCTTTGATATGTGATTTAATTATTCAATGATAGTTTATTATTCATATGTTAATTATTTATATATTTATTATGATGAATATTATTATTGAAAAATGAAATTTTAACGATTATTTGATAATTTATAATGTTGAAAATTTAAAATCAAGAGCATTGAATAAGAAAAATTCTAGGAAAATACCATAAATGAAAAGGAAAAAAATTATGAACTTTGGAAAAGAGGTTATTAAACATTATATAATTTACATTTGGAGTTACCATGAGTGATATGGGGTCAAAGAATAAGTGAGATACATTTTTCATTCCAATTTGGCATAAGGACATTAAATATTATGGAAATAGAGGACATAAAATGGTTTGTTGCACAAGGTGGGAAATAATTTTACAAGGAAATGATACTTTTAATGGGTTTCATGCTAATTATTTCACAAGGTTATACAAATTTGTGTGTTTTTATAGTTTTACCCAGGTTTAGGTGTTATATTTAGTAAAATTGTTATAGGACATGTGTATGATTTTATAATGATAGGATTTAATATTGGGTTGGTTCTAGAACATAATTATTATTGATGGTTGGGGGTGAATTTTTTAAATATATGAGGAGTCACGAGAAAAAAATAGTTTGTATCATATTTGAACTTATTTTGTTATATGAATCACATGTTGAATAAGTTTTTAGGGTTTAGTGTATATCATGTCATCTTTCCCAAGTGATGGAATCAAACAAGAAAATACTAAATTCTATAAATTTTCCTCCATAGAATAACATGGCGTGATGTTTTTTCTATCAAAGTCTATTTTTGAATATCTTTTAATATTTTTAGTGTCTTATATTTATAAAATAGATTAATGGGTTCTAGAGAGGAATTTTTAGCACACATGAGGTTGAAACTCCCTTGATAGATTATTTAATTTAGGGCGCATGCCGACCATATGAATCTTAAAGCTAGTACTTTCCTATGTGTCAGGGTGTCATATAATATATAAGACATGGGGTTTGATACACCATTGTGTATCAGTGTGTAGGTCACCCATAAGAAAAATTTATTTTAAGGTCCCCTTCTATATGTTGGGGCATGTATCCTTTATCCATGGAGTTTGTAATCCCTTAATCGATATACATTTCCATTTATGAGTTATGTGTCATCCATAAGGGCTATTAATCTTTAAATCTATATTTTATTCCCTCAATTAAGGGTGATTCCACTGCTATGAATTTTAATAGGTTTCGTGGAAGTTATTGGAACAATATAGCTTTAGACATATGATATTTTGTGTCTTGGGGTTTCTATGGTGTAAAATATTTTTATAGATAAGTTGTATTGTTAGGACTTCACTACTTATTTTATTCTCTAAATACTTAAGTAATATATGGGTTTCTTGTAATTTAACTACTATATATGATCTTATTCTAACATTTACATTATTTTATCATTTTTAGGGTTTCATAATAGGTATTTCAATATTTATCCCTATGTATGAATTTTTACTCCTTGTGTTTTTTTATTCATATGATTTATTATACATGTGGAATTATGAAGGATATGGATTTGGTGGAGTTCAACTTTAGAGGTTCTATGTTATTATAGTTGTGGATGGTGATCATTTTTAGAGTTGGTGGGACGTAGAATATCCCCTCCATTTGTTCTAGGTCAGTTTTTTTACTATTTAATTATGGTTTGTGTGTTTTTATTCACTTTTCGACCATGAATTTATCATATTATTATCATTATTATATTTTTTCACGTTATATACTCTATAGGTCGATATTACATCTATTATTTAATTATTTTTATTCTATTTTTGATAATTGTGTCAGTGTGTAGTTTTATTTGGTTATGGACTCCCATAGATGTGATATACATTCTTTGTTCTAGTCAACATCCATTGACCTTTTTTAGGATGGATTGGGTTAACACAGTCAGCTAAAATAAATCACAAGTTACGTGTTGGTAGGGTTTTCAGTTTCAATATTTCCTATAAATAAGACCCATTCCTTTAAATTTCATACAAGACAATATCATGGGATTAAAAATGCACACAACCCTATTTTGAGCACCATAGTACTGAAATAATTCCTACATATTATTTTTAAATCAACAAATTCGTTATGGTGATGAAAAAGGGGTTTATGAATCATTTAAGTGGTTTATACATTGAACCTTTGTGAAAGAAAAAATCACTTAATTCTTAATATATATTAGGGTTCTTCTTGGGGACCTTGAGGCACTACATTATCCGTGAGTGATTTATGATCTATATGAATTACAAGAGTCTTAAGTGAAATTTGTTCCTTTAACATGTCAAGTAGAGATAAAGGCGGTGGTTAGAGTTCCTAAATAATTATGAATTAAAGATATTATATACTCTTAGGAGGTTATACTTATTGGTTGATACCCTTTTCAAGAAATATAATTCTAAACTCGTTAAGGAGGAATTTGATAAACTAACAATTATTTTTATTGGTTTTAGTGGAAAATGGTGACATTTATTTCCTTCGATCAATGGTAGTTGTCCCCATATTACTTCACTAAGTGAGGGAGGCCTGTCATGGGGTCATAGATTATGAGGTATTTCATGGATATCTATTCTGAGGTGACATATTGAACAAATTCACTAATAGTGGGGAGCATGTAACCGTCTTCTATGAGAATCCAAATGTTCCAGTTGCACTCTATGAGGAGGTGTTTAGGGAGTTCAAACATAACCCTACGAGGTAAATCTTAGTGTTATGAAGATATAATACGATATCATACATCATTATTGATGGATATACATAAATAATCATGTTTTTTTATTTTTAATAAATGAATAGTCTTAAAATGGGTGAACGAAGGACATCAGGTTCAATATTTACTAAGGAATACTCTTGAGGTCCTAGTGTGTATGTGGGATTATATATCAATGGAATTAATTATAGAATGTCCAAATTATGTTAATGGCCATGATTATGTCTGGGAAATATTTGATCGATTTAACAAATGGACTCACATTTTCTATATTCGAAATCATAGTTTAGTGGAATGTTTTGGATGTCTATATGTGAATAAGGTGACACAATTACATAGTGTATATTTTATGGTTATTTTCAACTGATATGATCGATTCATGAAATAATTTTGAAGATACGTTCAATAAGCCTTTATAACCTAGTTACAAATGATCACAACATTTCATCCCTATATAGATGGACATACTGAGAGAGCAATTTATGTTGTTGAAGACTTGATGAGAACCTATGAGTTTGATTTTGGTAAGAGTTGGGATGATAACTATAAAATAGTGTATTTTTCAAATAATAACAACTTTTATTCCCCAATAAACATTGATCATTTTATTTGATATAGGTTATTCATTCTTCATTTCTGCATTTTATATTGGTGTAACTAATGATGGGGAAGGTATATGTAATCAAGGAGTGGATTAGGATGGATCATGGATATTATATGTCCAATTTTTAAAGATGGGAGACGCTTTTTTAGTTCAATTATATGGGGATTTTTTTCCTAAATTCCTCTCCATGATAAGGTTTTAGGAGTAATAGTTGGGGGAATGATTCTCTCTGAGAGTTTCGTGGAACAATTATTTGTCATGCATAGGGTATGTGAGATTGTTTATCACACAATGTTACCTAAATAGTTAGAAATTGTGTATAATGACTTCCATGTGATAAAATTGAATATGCATGTACACGAACCGTATAAATCATTTATAGAGTGATATGGGCATTGAGTATGAAACCAACTTGTATAGTACCTAGGGGTGATTAAGGATCAATGAGAGAAGAAACTTCATGGGTGGGTGATATTGTTGTGCGAATCTTATGGAAGAATGGGAGTCATTATGATATCTCTTCGGAATGTGAGAATAATATGTGATCTCAATTCAATCTCTTCTTTGAGTTGGTTCTATTTTTTTAGAAACATTACTTGAGTTTAGGGAGGATGTAGCACTCCATATTATTTCATTACGTCCTGTAAATTCTTTTTATAATGTGGTTATTTATGGTTATGAGTGAAGAAAAAATTACATTGGGGTATTCCGAACTCATATTTTTTCAATTGAAGATTATTATGATATTTAAATTTATAAAGAACATAATGACCAATAGAATTGAATCTTTAATTAAATGACATGAGAATACTGGAACAAAAAAATAGGATCATAACATAATTATTTATAATTAATTTAAGTAATCAATTAATTACCTTGAGATGAATTCCTTCATCATTAATGAATTTGAATATATATATATATACCATATTATCTCTGTGTTATATGATTCAAGTAAACATTACCCAAAAAAACAATCGACACATGCACCACTAACCACTCAGTGACACTATAGGAATCTCCAGGTGATTTCATAGTAGATCAAAACTCATGCATCATTCATCCTTGATATCCACATGAATCGATTATAAGAATAAATCTCCTTGATCTCTCAAGAATCAATAGGGTTGGTGAAGGAGGATATATCTCTCAATCTTGAGAGCATTATTGGAGAGCATATCACTAGGGATTTTGAGAAATTATCCAGAGTTGTGGTGTACACACAACATAATGGCCAACATTCAAGTTAGAAATTATATAATTGGGTTTACATGCAGGTAGGGTTTGAAAATTAAAATTAGACAAGAACCCATATAATTTCCTTAATCCCCATAGAATCCAATGTTAATAATAATAATAATATTATTATTATATCTTGATACATAATGATAATTTAAATAATTAAAGGTTTTTTATTTAATAATTTTTTTAAAATTTATTATAATATTATTTAATATATATTATTTATCATCAAAACATTAAACTTAATATATCCTTCATCCACAATATTTAACAGGCATTAAATAATAAATATTTATTTGATAAATAAATATCAGTATATTATTTTCTAATAAATAAAAAAATATAATTTTTACTGATTAGTAAATAAATATATATTAAATATTTTTCTAAAAAATATTATCATGAAAAAAAACTGACAGAATATATGTGATCTATAAAATCATATATAATTATTAAACCACATATTGGAATAATATTTATTCGACATGTTAAATGAAAAATAAGAAATAATAGTTAACATTGTTTCTAGATACATATAGTGTGTGAACCACTAGGATACTTTCTTAGAGGCCTTTGGTGAAGCCACACAATTTAATAGGTTATCCTCAGGCAACATGAAAAGGAACCCCCTGAGAAAGAAGTTAATATAAAAATGACATAAAACCTTATAAAAACACTTATTATGTAATATAATCAATTTATCATAAAATCACTTATCAAGAAGGATGCATGATGGTGTCATCAACCAACGTGATTGATGTCTCTTTATTTGAATATGTATAAATTATCCTTATCCTAGAACACATTGTACATGGATTTATTTAGGTTATTTCATTCCCATCAAAGGGATTGAGAAATTAAAATATATAAAAGAATATAAGGGAAAAAATCCTTTCTCACATTACTCGTTAATACAATATTACCCATGATACCCCAATGTATATAACCACACTACGAACATATGTCCTCCTATTTTTCATTAATACATTATAGTACACAAATAATAAAACAGATTATTATTAACATTAATGTATATGGATCAATACACATGTCCATTGATAGGAACATACAATGAAACATCTTAATATAGATTTCCTACTCGCAGGCCATGTTCTCATTATCTATTGCATTGAAAATTACTAAGGGTGTACAACATGAGAAAGTTCCTCAAAGTAATATGAGTCTCCTCCCATGATAGTCAATATTATATAGGTCCAATAAAATTATATCATTAGGCTATATAAAACTTATTTAATAATAGGGTCATGGAACTTCTGGGTTCAAATTATAGCGGGGAACAATTATAACCATTCAATGTGACATTTACACCTAGGACAGTATAACAAGCTATGTAGCCCATAAGAAAAATAATGATGTGATAGTAATTTTAAAAATATTACGATCAATTAATAAATTGAAACATAAAGTAAACATATTTTTTTTCCTAGATAATAATCTCCAAAAGACTATCATTTTTAGTAGTTCCAATAGCTAACAAGATTCAGTCTGATATCTCCCAAATGATGCCCATATTTCTGCTGAGTTATTTCATTAGTAAAGATTTTTTCAACATTTAATTTATTTAAAACATTATTAACTTTATCTTCAACCCTATAAAAACATACATCAATAGGTTATACTTCCAGATTATGGGACTTATCTGTTTGTGTCACATTTGATCCTTTATGAGAGGAACCACTAAAATATTATCACAATATAATGTGATAGGTTATTTACTTGAAAATACCACATCTTGATCTGAGACAATATTTTGAATCTAAATATATTGTTTAGATACATTAGAATACACTTTATATTCAATATACATAATATAATTTCGTAAAATGGATAATTTGAGCTCAAATCACATCTCTTTCATTGAGAAAAATGACATAACCTAAAAACATAACATCATTCGGTTCAATTTTTAATCTTGCATCAGTATAACCCAAGATTACTTGTTCATTTTCTCCTCCATAAAAGAGGAACATATCTTTAGTTATTCTCAGATACTTATAGATAACCTTAACAACATACCAAGTATGTTCACTTAGATCACCTTAATATTTAACAACCATGCTCAAGGAATAGGAAACATCAATCATAATATATAACAAGGAATATAGGAATGATCCTATCACAAACGCATATGAGATGAAACTAATTGTGTCTTTCTCCTATTGTGTATGAGAAAAAAGTTTCTTATAAATATTTATACCATGTGAAATTGTAATAAATATTCTCTTGGATTATTATATACTGAATAAATCTATTATATGTTCAATATATATACCGTAACATAGCCTATTTTACCTCTTTAATCGATAAAAAAGGATCTTGTTGCACAGAATAAATACCGCTTCACCTATGTCCTTTATAGGGAAGCAATTGGTTAAAAAATTATTAATTGAATGTAAGAGAATCACTTCTTTTTCAATAAGTAATATATCATAAAAATATTCTATTAGAATAACGAATTCACTCCCACTAAACCACTTTTAAACACATGGATCAGATTCATTCTTATAGAGACCAAATTTCATTATATATTTTTTAAATTGAATGTTCCTTGAAATAGACGATTTCATTAATCCATAAGTGTATCTATAAAACATTCATATCATTTTTTATTTATTGGGGGAACAAAACCTTTTGGTTTCATCATATAGACATCTTCATGATGGTTCCTTGTGAGTAAAGAAATTTTTACACCATCTTACAAATTTCAAACTCATGGTAATATTCTACAGTTAGTAAAATTATGATGGATTTAAACATGGAAACTAGGGAAAATGTTTCATTATAATCATTTTATAGATTCATCATGAATACTATATTCACCAGCCATTTTTAAATGGTACTTACTTTACCTTATATTTCTATTATTATATTGAATACCCATTTACACCCAATTGGCTTCAAATCAACACACAGATTGACCAAAAACCCAATTTTTTTTAATACATGGAATCCATCTCATAATTCATAGATTCTTTCTATATTAAAAATTCCGGGCTATCTAATTTTTCATTATAGGAGAGATTTTGTTTTTTATTGACCAATAATAAGTCACCATCTTCGATTTTAAGAAAACCATATGTTCTGGGTTTTCTTACCTCTATGGTGTTCTTACATTATACTTATGTTCTAGAAACAATTTTATCCCTGTGGAATTTTTTATTATGTTCAATTATCAATTCTTTTATGTTTACCAACAACTTCATAAAAGTTAACCTTACTACTACTATCCTTATTGAGGATGTTCTCCTGTTTGGTAAAGGTAGCTTGTTTTGTGAAAATAACATTCTTGTATGAGGGGTTGTATATATAGTAAAATATTATTTCTTTTATATCCCTTATATAGATACACATCATACCTTGGTGATCTATTTTTTTCGGATATTCCCTTAGAAAATGTCTCACATACATATACATGAGTCTGTCATAATGCAAATTTATTTTTATATATTGACTCAAATGGTATTCCACATTCCTACCTATTTTGTACTAAAGTTTGAAAGATAAATGTAGCTTGTAATTCATATCTCCAAAAGGATAAGGGAATATAATAATGATCCATCATATACCTTACTATATTAAGAAATTCCCAGCTTCTCCCTTCACTAACACCATTCCAATTCTATGCATATGGTGGGATACATTTTGATAGAATCATAAAATCCTCTAGAAAGTTGATAAACTAAAGGTTAATATATTAAACACCTCAATCAAACTATATATTCTTTATCTTCCAACCAGGTTTATTATCTTCTTTATTTTTATTTCATTGAATTTGTTAGTGGTGTCAGACTTATACCTCATCAAATAGATATAACCATATCTAATAAATTCACCTATGAATGCTAATAATTAAACATATCCACCTATAGATTCTATTGAAAAAGGTTTGTACGCATTTTTTGTACCAATACTTGAAGTTCTTTGGCTCTTTCAACCTATTCAAAAAATGGTTCTTTGGTCATTTTTCACTATAAACAAGAATTAAATCCTTAAATAGGTATTAAATTCAAGGATTATAGATAAATATCATTATATATATTTGATATACTCTTCTCATTTATGTGACCAAGATGGTGATGCGTCATTTTGGTGTTGTATGAGTCATATGAACATGATTTGTTTTCAATTTCTAGTACTTATTTCTATAATTTAATTAGGAAATACATTTATTTAGTTGTTCTATACCCTAATTGTTTTTCTTTTCTAAGAGTGTAATTATTTATTTCCAAATTTGAAAATAAAACCATCAATGTTAATAAAACAAATAGATATAATGTTATCAATACCACCTGGCACAAATTAAGAGTTCATTAAAAGAAAAACCATTCTGGTTGAAAACAAAATGTCATAGTCTCATAAATACAAATCATAAATTCAATCTCTATTGGATAGTCAAAGATATACTTATCCTCTAGAAATGTTACGAATTGTACTTGTTTCTTTATTTTAGAAAAATTTGTGAGCACCACAAGTTGTATCTAATACCCAATGTTTAGATATAGAATGATTAAACATGATAATAACCACACTATAAGGTTTCCTGTAATAACATGGGATTTTATCAAGAATTATATTTTCTACAACGTATATGACACACAACACCAAACCTAGAATGAACCATGAAATATTATTATTTAAATATAGATGTTAAAATATATTCATTAAATAAGGGGGAATGAATTGAATTAACTAATTTGTGAAAAATATATTGATGTACTACCCATGATGAATTTATTGAAAAATTATTACTAAATAATCTCTCGATTTTTAGGAAATTTATTTTTTTCTTCCAAAATATATTTTCATTAAATATATTTTTTATTGATTTTTGTGAGAAAATATTATAATTAATTAATGTAAATTTTATAAAAATTATTTGATAAAAATATATAATTATTTAAATTAGTATTAAAAAATTCTATTATAATGTATTTTTGTATTTTTCTTAAAATATTGATTTTCTAGTAAATATTGAAAATACAGATTTTTACCGAAAACTGTAATTTTGTTCGAGGAATTTAAAAGGTTCCATTTTTTTAAATTATTTCAAAGTAACATGGTTATATTTTATTATTATAATGTACAATTATGTTTATTAGAATCTAATTTATCATTCAATTTGGTTTTAAAATTATTAATCTAAAAAGTTTTGTTTAGAAAATAACTTTTATTAAATTTTGAATTTCAACTTTAAATTAAAATTTTCTACTTCTATGAATTGAATTTGTAAAAATGGATTCTATATTTTGAATCATGAGGTCAAAACATGGTAAATAATGAAATTAAAATTTTTTCATTATTAATGGTAACCATAATGAATAATTATCAAGATGGTAAGGGTACATAGCGTAATTAGGGTTAAAAATAGTATGATATGGACTTGAAAATTACCTTAAAACATGGAATTAACCTATTATATTTTTGAATTTGGCTATATCCATATAAATTTAAAAAATATGGAAACATTGGGGAATGTGATTTTTATTTCGATGATTATAATGATTAAGTAATAGATAAAGTTAAAAGGGTAAATTTATAGCTTTTAATTTCTATAATATTTTTTTGAATATGATAAAGACAAATTATGTTAAATTATAAATACACATTTGCATGATAAATTTTTTTATCATGGTATTTGTTTATTTTAAAAGATTAAATAGTTACTTTAAGTGTTAATTAAATGATGACATTTTATGTATTCAATTAAAATATAAATAAAAAATGGATTTTATATTTTTAATTTTCTTTAATTTTAATGAAGTATTGTGTTCCAATAATTTTTTAGATAAAAATAACATATTTGAGAGTGAGAAGAGGATTATATTATATTTATATTATTTTAAAGTTTTTTTCAAAGTCATATTTAAATAATAGTTCCAAAAAGGTCATTAATGTTATTTTATAATAAAAAATATTTTATTAAATGATTTAAAATTACCATGTATCCTTTCTTCGGCCAAGTGATGTGGATACAGTCTAAATTATCATTCATGGTCTATTTATAGTCCAATTATAATTTTTTATTAACTAATAATCATTCTCTTATTATCTTTTAATTATACCAATTTAGGGGAAATTGGGCATGAAAATTGATTTATGTTAATTTAATTCTTTTAGAAATTCCAAGAATTCCCCTCCCATCATTATAAAGGGAACCCATAATACTACTATCTATACACTTCAATATAAATTTGGTTTATACAATCCTTACCTATATCCCTTCTTAAAATCTTTACCCATATTTAGAGTTCCTATTTTGTTCAAAATACCAACCTTAGAATGGTTTTAAGTGTAAATAAAAAGTTGTTGTTCGAAGAATTTGTATAGTCCTTAATAATACATCTTCATTTTATTTCTTAATATAACTCAATAAAATATTCTTCAACCATGTTGAAATTATAACACTTAAATTTTCTATATAATGAGATGTTTTTATGTTAATGTAATACCCTATATTCTTATCCTCGTCCATCAAATGGGAAACGAAACCATCATTCGTGTGTACGATGGACTAAGGCCTTGCAAATCGATGTAATTTTTTTTCAATAACTGTATTTCATGGATGTATATAATGATGAATATAATGTAAATATATGATATTTATGACATAATTATCATTCTAGAAAGTTATTATATGGCCTATTTTCATAAATGTCTATCTATTGAATAATGATAATGTCATTTGTGCGTACATGTGGATTACCAACTCCCTAAAGTTCTGTGATTTGGTTTTCATCATGAAAATATATGGATTTTATATATAAGTATATTATAAAAATAAAATTGTTATTTATAAAATAAATTTTATTCTAAAAATATAAAAAATTATTTACATTGTTTCCATTATGATCATTTAAAAATTGAAACGTTACTCATGCGTACGTATAACCAACCAGTTACATGATTGTAACATAGTTTATTCTTCACAAAAATCATTCAGGGTTTATTTTAGATGCATAGTTGATATAAAAAAATGATAATTCCTTCATGATTATTATTCTATAGATGATTTAATAATGACCACTTTGACCATAGTTAACTTACCAATGTCATTTTGGACACTTAATAAAAATATCATCAAAACACCCATCATAGACTTAACTAAAAACTAATTAAATATGTTACTAAAATAAATTCAATAAATAGTATAAGGATAAGTTATTAAATTTTTAATAGGTTATTAATGAATCAAATAATTTATATAGGTTTATTATATAGGAGAGAAAGGAAATTCAATGTAAGTCCGTACTTGGGGTAAGGATTTATCATCTCAAGTTTTCTTCATTAGGACATATGTTATGATATGTACCTATCATATTTTATGATGTATTTAAAAGTGACCTTTATCATGTTATATTAAGAACATAATTATGTTTAACACACTTAATGATTCATTTGATGTTATTCAATCACGAGACTTACGATTCAAAAGTTACAAACGTAGAACAGGTGTTTTGTTATAATCTCATTATTTATGTGTATTTGTAATAATTTAGTTTTTTTGATGAAATATTATGGTATTACTATGAAAAAAATCATGATTATTATTATATGATAGATAGTTTTTGAAATTAAATTGTTCCCTTCATTTTCCACACTAAAGAACAATAGAAGTCTAAATAATGTTTTTAATGAAGACCAACTTTATTCCTCTCTTCAGTTGAAAAATAATTTCAATTCCATGTTCATGCTTTCTAAAAATTATTTAAAGTATGTATTAAAAATTATAAATGATTTTTTAAATTCTTTTAATCTATTTTCGAATTTTTATAAATGGGTTTATAAATGGATCTTTTTGGTGTTTTCAGAATGTGGTACATTAGACTTTTTTTTACAAAAGTATGAAAGGAATATTTTATACTAACTTATAGGGAATTAAAAAAATTCCAACCATCAAGAAAAAAATATTATTTTAATTTTAAACATAAAATTTTAAATTTTCTATTAAAATAATTTTTTCCTTAATATTTGATTTTTTTTTTGATTTTACGTAAGGGATCTATGAGAACAAACCTTTTACCTCAGGCCATGGCCATTCTCTTTCTAACACACCTTATATATCCATTTAATGTTATAGATTTCTGATAAATTCTATATATATATATGTCTTACACATATACTTATATCATTTTCCCTTCCTTTTATGTCGTAATACATACCAAAATTTCCTTTCTCAAACTTCTACATTAAAATCAAACCCAATTAAGGGGAACCTTTCTACCCCTTAATCTTTTTATATAATACTCATTTAAAGTTTTTATTTCCCAAATGAAACCATTATTAAGAGAGTTAGAATTATGTAGTCAGATATGAATGTACATAATATTTAATTCCTTTTTATCTTCGTAATATTTTTGAAATATCCTTTTATTATGATAATAGGAAAGATTATTCAAACCATTTAATTCCATAGAAATTCTTATGATTATTTTTTATGATTTATTTCATTTTCTAAAACAAATTATCGTGAACTTGTTATGATTGGTGAACCCATATAGCACTCCAATTCATTGGGTAAAGATTGTATCTCATGAGAAGTTATTAACGGGATTATGAAGCAATCCTAATCCATGATGGGACTTTATCCACCATACAATGTTGTCTTGGTAGTTAGCCTTTATTATATATTATTTCATTTCTTATGTTACTATTAAATTTTCTATGTTTCCGTGATCATATTATTCCATGTTCTTTATGATATTCACCTATGTGGTTACCCAAAATACTTCTCTTTTATGATATAATATTATACCATTTACTCACATGTTATATTTATTTATCATGTTTATTCTATTATTGAGAATATAAGCTCAACCTTTATTATGTTTCCTTTACCCATGATACGAATAAAAATTTTAAGCATGTTATTTTTAAGAAGGTTACTAGATGAGAAGAAATTTTTGGAGATGATGTAAAATTTATTAATCAGTTGTTTATGAATTAAAGTTCTTGTGTACATGTTTTTTCAAATATGATAAAACACTAAACCTAAAATTTAATTAAATATTTAAGTGATCCATTAATTTATTTTAATTTTTTAGGTTTTTAATGGTTTAAATTGGGACTTTTATATTATTATTAAATCCAAAAATATAAAGATTTTGTATTTAAAACAAGATCTCGGAGCATAGATTTTAGGATTTTTTCAGTTTATAACAAAGTTCTGTTTAGATAACATTAGAAATTAGGATGTTTCCATGAATTATTAGCTAAATAATTTTGGATACCATTTTGGTTTTAAAATATTAGGTTAGATTATAAGTTTAAAGTCTTAGACACCCCTTTTTAGGTTTTAAGTGATAAATGTTTAAGGTTATTAATGATATTTTGGGAGATGTTTTATTGGGATAAGGAATAGGTAACCATTGGTTTTCCTAATAAGGATTGTTTTATAATATTGCTATTATATTTCATGAATGTACTATGAAAGTTATGATATAACCCTTGAGTTTATAAAATTATTTAATATTGATGATTTTAAGGTTTTTTTTGAAGATTTTCATGATATTTTGGTAATGTTATAGGAATTATATTTATGTTTTTTTCGAAAAACAAATATCCAATAAGCCGAGTGATGAATTTTCACATCACGCAGGTCAGGTCGGCTTGAACCCACAACCAAAGGGTGATAAGGGTGAAATTTCTACCATTGTCCTACAGGATGTATTTTTTCGTACAACATTTGTTTTAAAACTAAATTATTTTATATTTAATGATTAAGTTTATTTTTGGAGAATATGTTATTTTTTCATTTAGATAAACATTCTAATGAAACATAATTTCTTTTCTATGTTAGAAATTTTATTTCAGAATAATCTCACTATTTTAGGAAGATTATATGATTAAATTAAACAAAATATAATGGGATTTTATTTCAGGAATAACAGTAAAATTATATTTTGGAAGTATGTATGATTTTAATTTATATTTATGGTAATACAAGTTATTTATGGAATTGATTAGATTATTTTGGAGATTATATGATTATGGTATATGCATTTATGGGTATATGAATTTATGAGTGACTATTGTTGATTGAAGATATATGTTGATTTAATTTTGGAATAATATGTTATAAAATACATCTAATTTTTTGGTGTTTGAACTTGGTTGGGAATATTTTGAAGTATTTTAATGTCTGTTATTTATCAAATGAACGAATATTGAACTTTGGGTGTTATTATTGAGGCTTTTGTGATTAATTTTCTATTTCTTCATATGAAGGTGTTTTATTTTGGGGAATTATCTTATATTGTACAAAAAATTTTTGGTTTTGGTCAAAGTTGAATTATAGGAGGAATATATTATTATTATTTTTGGGATTATGTGATGCTTTATAAGTAGATTTTATTATTTTAGGCTTGAAAAATTTATCTTGAATACTCATATTTAGGAGTAATAAATGAAATTACTTTGAAAAATCATTAATGTTTGAAATTATAATTATCAATTAAATAAATATTTTTTAATTTTGTCACTATATATGTAATCATAACTATTTAACTCATATAAAATGATATGGACAAATTTGTTTTAACTTATTAGCTTCATTTTTGTTGAATCGATGGAATTATTTTCACACCTTATTGATTTATAATCATTAACGTTTTCTTAATCATGAAATTTCTTTTGATCAATGATCTCTTTCACTCTAAATCAGTTTTTAGACAGTACAATTTTTTTATATGTCCATATATTCACTTATAACTAATAATTTTCTATTTTTATACCTAGTTATATATTATTCTAGATGAACTTTGTATTTATTTTTCCCTTTTTTAAAGAGTTTTTTACTAACCCTTTTCATGATTTGGGATTCTAAAAATATTATGTTCATATGTTTAATCATTGATTATCTAGATTAATTTAAAATTGAGAGGGAACAATTTATTAAATTTGGGCGGGGGGGGGGGGAGGTGTAATGCCCCTTTAATGTAAAAATAAAACTAAGTTCGATTGCGTATAAGACACACAACGTAAACCCTAAATGAACCACACGGTATTATTATTTAAATATGACTATTATAACCTAGACATTAAATTAGTGGGTATGAATAGAATCAACTAACTTATGAAATATATTTTAGGGTACCTATCAATATTAATATATTGATAAATTATTCGTAAATAATCACTCAATTTTTATTAAAGTAATTTTATTCTTTAAAAATACATCTTCTTCAAAAATAGATTTTATTAGTTTTTTGTGAGAAAATATTATTAGTAATGTTTGTAACTATTAGAAGTTTTATTTTATAAAAAGGATACATTTTCTGAAATTAGTATTTCAAAGTTAGATTAAAGGGAATTCTCTAGATATATTTAGAAACATGAAATTTTAAGTAAAGAGAGAAAAATACTAATTTTTATTGAAACATGTATTTTTTTGTTTCAATCATATAAAATATTACATTTTGTTTCAAATTAATTTCAGCTATATTTAATTAGAAATAAATCAAATTATTTTTATTTAAATTTATTTTATTTTTTCATTTTTTTATAAAACATTTATACTTAAAAAACTATTTTTAATGAGTTTTTATTTTTAACAATAAATTCATTTTGGCCACTTATGTGAAATTATTTTGGAATATAGTTTTCATATTTTTAATTCATAGTTCCAAAATTTTAAAATATGGTCCTTTTATTTTTAGTCATTATGTATAGTAATAATAGTAAACAATTATCACCATGGTAAGGGTAAAACTTGTAATTAATGTTAAAAATAATATGATAAGGACATGAAAGTGACCCTAATACTTTACTTTATCCTATAATAGGAGTATATTTTGGAAATGTATATCCAATTTAATAAAATATATAAAATTTTTGGCAGAGGGATCTTATTTTGACATTTATTATAATTGAGTGAAAGATAATGTAAAAAATTTCATTTTTTATTTTAGTTATTATTATATTTTTTATGCGGATAAATACAAAATATGTTAGATTATAAATAACTATTTGAAATATAAATGATTTTTTATAATTTAAATTTATTTTTAATTTTTATGGATAAAATAATTACCTTAAATGGTTACCAAATGATGACACAATATTTATTTAATAAATTTTAAAGTAAAATAAATTATTTTAAAATTGTTAAAAGTTATATAATTTAAATGAATTATCATCTAAAAATAATATTTTATATAAATATAACATATTATATAGTTTTTAATGGATTTTATTCAAATTCAGTTGTTGTCTTGTTATTTTCAAAGTTTAATTAAATGGATATTACAAAAATGACATTAATGTAATTTTATAATAAAAAATATTATATTAAATGATGTAAAAATGAAAAAAACTTTATTCAGCTAAGTGATTACTATATAGTTGGGAATATAATTCATGGTCTATTTATGGTCTGATATTCCTTTTATAGTGACTACCTAGACACATAAAGAGTAAACAGCTTTTTTATCACCATAATCATCAAAAGGTTTAACATATGGTTAAAACAAAATGATAACGGTGAAAACATAACATAAACATGTACAATTCTTATTAATTGTGATTAATTTTATTCATAGACATATTATATTATAATTATATAAATTTGGGTTTATTTTAACTTGAAATTTTATAAATGTTAATTTAATACATGAAGAAATCCCAGAATGACCCTACCCTCATTAATAGACACCCTATCACATCTTTTTTAAAATCATCAAGATCAAATTATTTAAGCCAAAACCTTCCAAAATCCATTAATAAAATCCTTTAATATATTCTATAGGTCTTATTTTTTTCATAACAAAAACCTTAAAGGGCTTAATGTGTAAAGTAGAGGAGGTTGTCTGATTAAGAGGTATTGTTCTTAACCAATAATTTTAATTTGATTTCTTATTATAACTCCCTAAAATATTATTAAATCATTCATAAATAATAATAAAATTATATTCCTTATAATTATATGTTTTTATGTTAATTACATATTGTATATCCATCTCAACTTCCGTGAAATAGGAAATAAAACCATAATTCGTGTGTGTAGTAGACTACTGTCTCACGAACTGATTTAATTTGTTTTCAATAACCATTTATCATGGATGATTATGATGAAAAATTTAAAGTTTATATATCATTTTCATAACAAAATATAATGACATATATGTATAAATTCACATATTTTCATACCTTTCCATACATTGAAAAATAATAAGGTCAATGATGCGAATGTGCTAATTACCACATCTCTAAAGAGATGTGATTCATTTTACATCACTGCATAAAATGGATAGTAAATATAGGTATGTTCAAAAAATTAATATGTTACTTATAAAATAATTATAAGTATGAAAATATAAAACAATGCTTACCTTAATTCCATCAATATCATTGAAAAATCTAAATGTTACTCATGTGTACGTACGACTTACCGTCTCCATGTCTATAACATAGTTTATTTTTCACACCATCATTCATGGTTTTTTAAATGTTTAATTAATGTATAAAAAATATAATTATCTCATTATTATTATTCTATATATATTGTAATAATGACCACTTTGACCATATATAATTTATCGAAGTCATTTTTGACATTTGTGTTGAATATCAACAAAATAACCAATGTAGACATAAATGAATATTCAATAAAATATGTCATTATAATAAATGAAATAAAAGTTTGTAAGGATAATTTAGTAAAAATTAAAATATAAATTAATAAATCGAACAACTGAAATATGTCTATTATAAATGAGACAAATGACATATATTGAATGTCTCGATTCAAGGTTTGCATTTTTTTCGTCTCTAATTTTCTTCTTTGGGACATATGTTAAGATATGAATCTATATTATTTTTGATCTATTTATACAGACCATTTTTCAGGTTATATCATGAATAGAATTATTTTTATAGAACTTAAAGTTTAATTATACGTAATTCTTTAATTGGGATTACGATTCAAGGGTTACCAAAGTAGTATGAATTTTTTTGTTACGACCTCATTGTTTGTTGGGATTGTTTATGATTAAGTTATAATAATTAAATATTTTGGTATACATCTAAATAAACTCATGAGGATTCATATCCTCTATTTATTTTTATAAACTAAATGTATTTATTTCATTTTAATATCTTTAAGATTCAAGAAATTGGAAGAATATTTTAAAGGAAAACAAATTTTATTTCTCTCTTTAGTTGAGAAATAGTTTCTCTTCCATGTACATATTTTCAAAAAATAATATCAATATTTTTTTCAAAATCATTAAATGATTTTTTAAATTCATTTCTGACCATAATGTTTTTATAAAATGGTTTAAAAATAAATTTTCTTGTTGTTTTTTGAATGAGGTACTTTATAATTTTTACAAAAGTATTAAAGTAATATTTTATTTTAAATTATATGGAATTAAATTAATTATCCGATATCATGACAACCCAATGATTTTAAAATTACTTTTAAATTTTAATGTTTTTTCCAATAAACCTTTTTTTGTAATATTTTTTTAATTTTTAATTTTAATTAAGGGATCTCTTTGAAGCACCCTTTTTTATTTAGGTTATGATCATTATCTCTTTTACTAAACTTATCTCTACCTTCGATGTAATGGATTGATTATAAATTATATATATATATATGTACCTTACATATATGCATATCTCATTATCCCTTCCTTTTGTGGGGAAATATAGACCAAAATTTTATTTTTCAAACTCATTTTTTAAAATCAAACACCATTAAAGGGAACTTTTCACAAAATTAACCATTTTTATAGCACTAATTTAATGTTTTTATTCCCAAAATGAATATTATATTTTTAGAATACTACTATATACTCATATACAAACATCTATAATAGTTACTTTATTTTTCTCTTTGGAATCTTTATGAAATTTCATTTTATTATGATATAAGGAAAGATTATGAAAAAAAACTTATTTCTATGAGTAATTTTTATGATTATCATTTATTATTGATTTTGGTTTTGAAAAAAAAAATTATGAATATGCTATGATGTGTGTGACTAGATAATGATATATTATAATGGGTAAGGCCTCTGTATCACGAGATGTTGTGTATGAGATTAGGGACTAAACCAAATCCATGAGGGGATTCTTCCCACCATGTGATGTTGTCTTGACAGTTGAACTTGAACAATTATTATATTATTCATTGTTTTTATTCCACATTTTATATTTCCTATAGAATTATAGAGTAAACCGAATCCATGATGGGACTTTCTCCACAATGTGATTTTGTCTTGAAAGTTGGCCTTGAACTATTATTATGTTATATTTTGTGTTTATTACATATTTCATATGTTTCTGTGATATTATGATACTGTATTCCTTATGATATGATCTCATGTGATTATTAATTATTCTTCTCATTAATGATATAATTTCATTACATTGAGTCATAGTTTATGCTTACTTATCATGATTATTCCTTTACTAAGCATATAATATCACCCTTTATTATATTTCCTTTCCCTGGATCAGGAAGAATGGTTTTAATAGTGTTACAACTAAGATGGTTAAAATATGAGAAGAAATTTTGGGAGATGCTGTAGAGTTTTTTGAACTATTTATTTTTAATTTCATATTTTTATATAAGAGTTTATCCTAAATCTATAAAACTATATACTTTTAAGGACTTCTAGTATTTAAGTAATCTATTAAATATTTATGATGTAATTTGTTACGAAGGGTTAAAATTGGTTCAAGTTTATTAGTATCAAATATAGAAATATATATATTATATTTTTTTGCATGATAGGTAGCTGTTCAGGTTCTAGGGTATCTTATTCCCCTTGCTTTTGGGTTATTTTCCTCATCCTGTAGGCTGGATTCCACACAGACAAAACATTTCTTCATTTTCTTTCAAATACCTTTAAATATTTTTCTTCGTGAAAGAAGGGTGTGGTGTACCTTTATACTCAGAGAGAGTCTTGGGTCCCTTTCCCTTGTTCCTCCTTTTCTTATAAACTATAGGTTTATCTTACCCGATGTACTTGTTGACTTGATGAATTAGATTAAGAAGTTATGAATGTGTCTTCTAATTATTTCTCATATTTTAATTCACATTAAAAATAGAAAAATATTTTAGAATTGAGGAAAGGATGAGATCTAGAAATAGATCATCAGGGAATTTAATTCACAATATGCATCACAGTTTTATATACCCAATCATTTTTTTACATAAGGCACAAAATGTCCCAAATATCCAACCCTTTACATGAACAATGCATTGGATATCTCATATCTCTCTTGTATCACCTTATCTGGATCGATATCTTGAACATGTGACATCATGCTATTTTCATCAATATCATATTGTTTCTTTAGAATCTCATTGGAGTTGGAAGGTAGCATAATACATTGGAAATTTGTGGCATCATCAAATTTTTTTCTAAAATAAATAGAATTGTTACACACTAGCGTTTTATCCTTTCAATTTAGTAATGATTTTTTTCCATCACCTATATTTTCCTTTCATTGTATATAATATCAAAAAATTACCCTCTCCATTATATTAAATTTTTATTAGTGAGAATGTTATCATTCTGAATTATGGATTATAGTGATATGGTTTAAGTCATAGATGTTGTTTCTATAGTTAAGAAGAGAATAATTTTTATACTTCATCTGATAAAAATAGATAGTAAATATTAAATTTATTAATCTCCAATTATTATATTGAATCATTATAACCCTCAAAATTATTTTTAAAATATCATGTTGGTAGTATATTTTTGTTAAAATGGTCCATTTGGAACTTCTCATAACCCATACAGAGGACTGTTAATCTATTCATAGTTATTTAAGTAGGAATAATATTAAAACTTCATTAGATTTCAGATCCTCAATCTATCGCATGGACACTCCAATACTAAAATAATAAAATCATATTTCCTAAAAACCTTTCTTACTAGTTTAAATAACACTCATGAATGTGATAAAAATTTAACAAAAAATAGGTTATGTCAACCAAAAAATAAAGACAACAATTCCAAGACAATTTAAATCACCCCATTGCGGGTTGGTCAAGCACAATGAAATATAATTCAATTCAAATATAATTAGTGGGAGTTTATAAAATCTTCATATATGTATTTGAGGTATTTTAATCTTTTGTGTGTAAATAACACATTTTTATCTTTATTAAATGGGTTTTAATATTATTTCGATTTACCTAAGTGAATAACAAGGTTTTAGATAACGCTAATATATAATCCAATTTATGTTATTTCTATGTTACATAATTATTAATTATTTATATCATATGTTTTCAGCATAACATCCATATTGATACTAACCACATAACCTAACATAAAAATATAATAAGTATGATATGATCATGGTATTTTTATAAAGGATAGATTATCTAGTGGATGATAAACTAATCATCAATCTTGAGGAAAAGTACCTTAAACCATTACTTTTTCACTGTTTCTACTTTCCACTAATCTGGACATGCATCTCTTGTATTGGTTCAACCTCAAATTCAAACATGAACCACCTTCAATCCCATGGGAGATCAATCCATTACGAAAGTTTTTACTAACACATAGGTGATGGATCTAAAGGATTAGGTAATGGTGTTTACATAAAAGGAGAATATAGGCATGAAATACCTTATGTAATAAGAGGATGGATTCCACACATGACATTAATTTTATTTAGTAATTATATTAAATTAATACTAAACCAATCATTTACAAATCTCTCTTCTATGCTCATGATCATCCATGCACATGCTACAAATCGTGAATTTAATAAATATCATTCATTACCAATCATTATTATTGATGATAAATAATTAATGAATTAATTAATTATCTTATTTAATGAATCAATTATTTTTTCCTAATTCTTAACAAATCCATTTTTAAAATTTTCATTTATCATAATATTAAACAGATTAATTAAATTTATTTAAATATGACCTTGTAAAAAATATGCACCTTGGAGGCAACATAATGTGTACCAGTCTGAACGTACCATATTGAATTATATTCACACACTATTTACAAATATTATATGTAATATACACATATTATCATATAATTTCTTCTCATGTATTAGGTTATTGAATAACACACAAAAAAAGTTATTTACCTAACACATTGCGTTTTAATCCACATAGATTAATCACTAAATTACAACTTATACACAATATTTTTTTTGAATATTTCATAGAAAATCATTATACATTTAATATGTATAAAACACATCACATGATTTGTGTGATTCAACTTCATGAAATAGAAAACACATGTTAACAATATTTAAAAAATGTAATAAAATAATATTAAATTTTTAACAGATAGATAATATGCACATGTGTACTATCCAAATACACATCAGGCATAAATATTGTTTCTATCTAAGATAGAAAATTTGAGACCTGGTGTCTTTCCACGCAATGTAAATTAATTGATCATATGGTGTTTATGTGGGATACATGTCATGTGGTCTCTGATTTATAGTATTACAATTAAAAAATTTGGTGTGAAACCACATGTATTATTTTTACTATGAGACTACACCTCATTTATGCAAATTACACAGCATGTTGTAAAAAAACCTTGCGCGTGGATAGTATGGAAAACAAATGGTGTACTAAAAATGTGTCATGTGAAATAAATGAAATATATTCAAACTAATTCATGAGTTGTCTTGGTGCATTGAATATGGGTACACGACATGTACCTATAGGCTACATACCTAGTACTATTTTTGTATCCGTCCAAAAATCGTAGCACCCCTAGATGATATACATATGAAACATGAACCACTGAGTGATACCATATGATTCTCTTTGTTCTAGAATGATAGATCCTAATTCTTTAGTAGCCCATCGATGATTTCCATGAGAATCTCATCCAAGATGAATTCTCCTTGATCTCCCTAGAATTGAGTGGAGTGGTGGAGTAGGATCACTCTCCAATCGCGAGACTATTCTTAGAGAGGGTATCTCTAGTGACTGAGAGAAATTATCCCATGTAATTACACAAACACGACATAATTACTATCATCAATGTTGTAAATAATTAAACAGGTTTTAAATAGTAATAGGTTTAGAAAATAAAAATTTCACATGTGACATTATTTCCTTAATCCAGAAATAACCCCATGGATATAATAATAATAATAACCATGATGATGATAATAATAATATTAATAATGTATATTGACTTGTGAAAAACTAGTGAATTAATTAAAAATGATTTAAAAAAATTGTTTATAATTTACTTAAATAATACTAAATATATATTACGTCTCACCAAACCTTTTAACTGAATACCCTATTCCACCATAATATTTATCAGGCCAGGAGTAATATCTATAATCTTGAAATAATAAATAAATATTTATTAAATATTATTGTAAAAAAATATTCTCTTAAACAACTAGTGACCAAATATGTTTGATCAATGTAAACATGAATAACTATCAAACCTTATTAGGGAATAATATATATTGAACATTTTAAAAATTAATTATATTTAATATTTAACTAATGTTCTGGATACACATCATGAGTGACCCTGTAGGCCACATTCTTAGTGGAATTTGGGGGATGTGCCTAAAGTATAAGTTTATCATCTAGAAATATACCAAGGCTCCCATATAGAGTGAAGTTAAGGTCAAAATGATGTATAACCTCATATAAATTTTTACTATTTAGTATATTCCATTTATCATTATATTTATAATCAAGCTTACTGCATGATGGTTTCATCAACATATGTGGTCAATGTTTCTTTATTTTAATTTATATAAATGATCCTGCCAATACAATACCATGGTGATGAATTTATTATGGATATTTTATTATGATAAAAGCGAATAAGATATAAAAATACATTAAATAATAAAGGGGAAAATTCATTTCTTTTATTATTTATTAGTTCAATATTATTCATGACACACCCAACATATCATACACCATCATTAAAATATGTTATCATGATTATTTTCAAAAAATAAAATTAAAAGACTAATCATTTCCCTTAGTAATAATATTAATGTATAAGGATAAAAACATCCACAAATAGGAACATAAAATGATACATTTAAATACGGATTTCTAACCAGCACTTTATGTTGTCATAATATGATAAAATAGAAATTTAAAGGGGCATATATCATTAGAAGGGGCCTAAATTTTTTTGTAGTCTTCACCCATGATATATTGTATTAATTTTATCCCTTAAAATGATATCATTTATAAATTGAACAAATATTTAAGAAAATTGTCCTGAAAATTTTGGGTTCTCATCATTACAGGGAACTACGAAGACCTTTCAATAAATTAGATACTCTTAAGAAATTATGATATACTATTTAATTCAAGAGGAAAATCATGATATCTTTATTAAAATTCAAGACAATGAATATATATAATCATAACTTACATAGACATTTGTTCTAGGGAACCAACTCTAATAGTTGTTTGGATAAAATAGAATGGTAAAATGGTAATTTATTTTTCTTGAAATATTTTTTTTTATTCTCTATTGGATTTTTGATGTGATGTTTACGATTGAGTGTAAATTTATTTATTCTCTAAAGAGGCTGTTTTGACCCATAGATGTCAGGTGGGGATGAAATTTAATATATATATTTTACTTTAGTAATCCATTTTAATTATGAATTATTTTTATAAATTATTATGATGGAATAAGTGACATTTTATTGGTGTCAACGATATGAAAATATTAAATTATAATTATAATCTATATATTTCGATGTTTTATTATGGTTGATATTTCATGTTAGATGAATTAAAGGGGATATGAAACATATAGATATAATTTAGAATACATGGAGGGGATATGGGAGGTTTGATTGGAGAATTAGTGGGAATAAATTATAGAAAAGAATTATGAATATAGAAATAATATGGTCTATTATTTGGAACTGAATTCATGGTTCATAATGTTTCCCCCATTCTCCACATTATTCAATTCACTCAACTATCTCAATGATGGTATCATCTTTGGTGTTTTCTTTCTATGGTGTTTTAGTATATCTGAATATTGGTGGATGAATAATGTAATTAGATGATTATTCAACGGTGATCATTGAAGAATATTATGACTAAAAATCATCAGAAAATTGAGGTATATGATTCTAGAATTTCTCTTCCTTCTATTATTATTTATGGAATTTATATTTGTTCTCTATCCATGGATAATGAAATAAAAATAATAATAAGTAGAAATCGTAATAATGAAGGATAAGGATTTTTGTTATTAAATGAACAAAAATTCATGCTTTTGGAGTTTTGGAGAATGAAAATCAAAGAATATGGTTGACAATTTAATATTGAAAAATTCTATATTTATATAATTTTTAGATAAAAATTATAAATCATAAATATATTATTTCATTTTTCAATGAAAATTATTGGTTCATATTTTAATTATTTATATGTTTTTATAATGGAGAATATAATTTAAATTGGAATCATTTATGATTATGTTATATTTATAAATTTCCAAAAATTAAAATCTGGGGTATGGAATAGAAGTAATTAAATTAATATGTCTTAATGGAAAGAGGAAAATATTTTATAAACATTGGCATGGGTTCCATTTAACTTGCTAGAATGAAATATTTAAGTGATGATGGGGGATAATGGTGAGAAATGGAAAAGTGGAACAATATCCATGACAATTTATCTTAGATAAAAGTTATATTTTGGAAATAGATGAATTTGGTAAGTAAGTTACACTGGGTGATGTATAATTTTACAAGGAAATACTTCTTCGAACATCTTTGATAGAAACTTTTACATGGTTTCATGCCCCATTACATTTTCTTAATGTTTTATATTTTATATTTTTTATATTTATTGAAAAACATAGATGAAGTTCAGATGATTTTAAGATGATTATGACTAATCATATATAGCTTCTAGAATATATTCATTGGAAAAAATTAGGTATAAATTTAATTAATGTAAGATGAAATAACGATGGAATATAGTTGATATCCCATTGGAACATGTTCTTTTAGATGAATCAAATTTCATTTCATATTTTTCTTTGAGTATATATTATATCATTTTTCTTGAGTTGTGGAGTTAAAATAGAAAATATGCAATTATATGACTTTAATTACATAGTATATAATAGTGTGATTCAATTTTATATAATTTTTTAATATAAATTGTTAATAATTTGAGTGTCTTAGTTATATATAATTTATGAAAAAGTTTTAAAAAGGACTTTGGAGTAGAAATGTGGCTGACACTCCCCTAACACTATACTTAATTTAGGGAGAGGTTCCCCTGTATGTATGATGGAGTCAATTTGTCTAATGTATCTATGTTTGGTCATATATTTTAGATATGTCATTGATTTCTCAATATTTTGTGGGGTTTTGGGTCCCCCCATATTATAGATGATATTTAAGGTACTCCCCCATGTTTCAAAGGCATGGGTCTTCTATCCAAGTATTTGGTAATCCGTTGAATGATATAAATTTCCAATGATGAGATATGACCCCTATGTAGGGGTTAAGACTCCATCTCCATCAATACACATGTACCTTGATGTGGATTGGCTCTCCCAATATGGATTCTAATATGTTTCTTGGTATTTATGGGAACCAATTAGTTTAGTATTTATTATTATCTAGGTATTGAGTTTCATTCAATTTGAAATATTTATAATTTCGAAAAGTGATTTTAATACTTCATTACTTCTTTGAATGTCTCAATAATTAATGTATATCTAGTGTTGCACATAATTTTTTCTCAATCTGTGGTCTTTAGGTAACTTTTCATTTCGTTTGTCCCTTATTTTTGGGGTTTCATACTATTTATTTTTATATTCAACCCTACATGGAAACTTTTTACATGTGTTGTGTTATATAAAAATGAAATTTAAATTGGTTGTGATTACATAGGATATAGAATTGATTGAGAAAGATTTTAGTGGTTCTGGATGTTAATGGACGCTAACAATGATTATGTTTAGAGTTGGTGTGATGTGGATTTTCCCCTTTCTAGTTGTTCTAGGTTGTCATTTACATGTGATTTTGGGCTTCTTTGTTTACTCTCACTTCTAGAGAATTCATTTATTCTATTATTATGGGTATAGATTTTTATCACATTCATGATATTTTATATAGTGTTTTGTCTCTAGTATTTCCTTTATTTTTCTTCATTCTCGAGAGGTGTGTATATGTATAGGTTTATTAAGATAAGGACTCCCATATATGTGATATACCTTCTTATTTCTAGTCACCATTACCTCTACATTATTATGATGGTTTTTTCCAGACATGTATAAACCAAATGCCCAAGAGTGGTCTCGATAGATTGGGAGTTTTCAATTTTTTCAACAAATGGGACGTCATTCTTTTGAATTCTAAAAAAGAGGATATCCTAAGATCATGTGTTCATGAAGCCCTAGTTTTAACACCATAGTTGTAAAAGAACACCCACATGTGATTATAAATTGAAAACATAAGGTAATGTAATAAAAAACATGGCTACATGAGCCATCTAGTTGTTTCATACACAGATCCTTTGTGAAACTCCACGTCATCAATGTATTAATAGATATTAGTGTGAAGGACCATTATAAAAAGTATATATATGAAATAATTTACAATGTTCCTCAATATTAGGTCCCTATAACCCCATATAAACTTGATTGGCCCTATGGGGGAACTTTTTTCTCATGGTTCTCCTAAGACACCTACCTGGTCGAAGTATCCTTATTTCACCCTAGTGGCCCCCTGACCCTTGTGGCATCATGAAAAAAAGTTTTAGCTTTAAAAAATACTTTTTTACTATACCATATGTCTCTTTGGTCTTACCAATATGAATTTGTAATATTAGACGCTCTTATATACTTTATAATCATGATTTCCTTTAATAATGGGAATCTTTCATCCAGTATAAGATCTTTATTTTTATGTTTCAGTAATAACCATGGTTCATTAGAGTCCTATCATTAAATTATTCATTTGATAATGAGTATCCCCCATCTTAAGGAAACAATAGGAATATCTCATCCAAAGCTGAATATCATGGTTGTTCTCTATTAGTACCCACACCCCTTTTGTCTAATCATTGAGATATAGACACAAATCGGCTACCAATACAATTTAATATTCTTACTTTTAGTAATATCATATATTGGTGGAAACCATAAAATTATTCTCATACATACGTCTCACACCAAACCATTTATATGAACCTTATGTTTAATGGGCCTAGTTGTATGATCGTAAATTATATGAAGCAATGGTCTTTAAAGCATGATATTAAATGTCACATCATATTTCCTAGATGTCTAAACTTAATAATGTCCTAAAAATATAATATATATGACTTTAAAAGGAACCCTATTGATCCATATACCTTGACCTTAAATGATATAAAATGGATTGAAAATTTTCATCAAACTATATGGATTTTTATTCCCATCACATGGAAACACAAAAATCTAATTTTATGAAAACAAAATCCCACCACGATAACACCTCCCACCTCCCCTAATCTCATAAAACATTAATGATGGATCTAAATTCTAGAGTTCCTTCTTATATTGATTTAAAATATAGTATAATTAATAATTATTATTAAATTTGACACAAATACAATTCCATTTTGTATAGTTCTTCATACAAATTAGTTTCCATAAAGCAGTTTCACAAAAGGGTAAGAAATATTGTAACTGGAAATGATTTTATAAACATTATTTAAATGTATAATGGAGTCTTATAATAAACAATAATACTCTTCATTGGATTATTCAACATAAAAAATTCTCTATTTTTATATTAGTGTCTTGATAAAACAAACCAAATTAGTATTCAAAGGTAACTACAAGAAACCAAAATAATGGACTTGATGTGAAGTTTTTTACTTATAAATGATAATTATTTACCATGAACTTGAATTTTTGATATTTAATTTAATTTTTTTATTTCACCACATAATATAGAAGGTAAATTTAGTTAATGTACCCCCAATAAACTAATATTCTTAGAAAGCATAAGGGAACTAAGATATAGGCCTTGGTTTCTAGGAACTGCTAATATGAAGCTCCATGAACTTATGATTTCACTAATATTGGAACAATTTATTCACTCATAGGAAATGAAAAAAACTATCCCCTACTTGGTGTTTATAAATTTTAATACTGAATATGGTAGTGTAGGAATATCTCTGTTATGACATAATTTCTATTTTTAAAAAAGCCCATGTGAATTTAGAAGGTTTGTGGTCTTGAAGCCTGGCACCATGTTTACATGTTGGAAGGGGTTGGAGTTCCCCAAATCAATATCAAAATATTTTGGATGTATTTTTTTATGATGATATAATTACTAAATTCCCTACTTATAGTAAGATGATAATGATATTTCTTTATTATTTTTCTCTACCCCAAAGTTTCTGTTGAAGGATTATAACAATAATAGACATCGTCACAAATATATGACCCACAAATCTAAATATTTTCTTGAGGATGATATGGCCTAGATCATTTAGTATTTGGAAACTAGAAGGATGAATTGGTGAAATAAACCATTTTGGTATTACAAAAGGATTGAACTCCTAACACTACTACCATCCCAATATTTTATTATTATATGATAAGTGTTCAATATATCCCTTATAATTCTCCAAAAATGAATTCCTTCTATAAAAAACATAATCAATATCACTCTTCATAGTTGTGAGTAGTGGAAACAAAATAAGGATAATATAAAATTATATTTAAGGCTAAACATAGGCATTAATCAAATATCATTAGTGGTATAATATCATCATAAGGGTATGTGAACAAAATAAAAGTTCATGTGTATAACATAAGAGAATTCATACCTATAAAAAATTTGATGATAATCCATGATTCATGGAATAAAGAATTAATATTATAAAATATTCAAAATATTCAAAAATAGAAATCTATTTTAAATTAATCTTGTTTAAAGGAACCATTATAAAATCATTGTAATCATAGAGAAACCGTGTTGGTATCTAGAGACATTATAGTTTCATCATAGACTCATGTAAGATGGATAATTCCAACATTATATTAGGAGTGACTATTATCTGATAACTTGTTCAATTAATCAAAGTAATTAATTCTACCCACTTTATTATTAGAGTAACTTAAAATAGATAACCTCATTACATAAACCAATGAATTAGATGGATTTAATGTTCCCACCACCCACTTAATTAACATAGTCACATATTAGTTTGGGTTCACTCCCCATTATCACATTCATCCACATTAAAAAAAACATTATTTTTTTAAATAAAAAATTTAAAAACATTCACATTAAATCATAAAAACCCTAAAATTGGAATTTCATCCAATAATCATATCCACATTCATTTTACTAATAAAAATGATATTAAATAACCTTTTATTTTTAAAAACATTAAAAACTAAAAATTATAGAAAAATTAGAAAAGTATAATATGTAAAAAAATAAGGAAATATATAGAGTAATATTGATAGTGAATAAATTAATTGAATATGAGAATATATATTCATTTTTATATGTAAAAAAACTCTTTTTAACTTTGGTTAAAAGGTAAAATTGTTATCTATTCACAAAAAAATTAAAATATTTATTTTAAAAACTTTTTAAATTTTTAAAGGATTGATAAAAATTTATATTGAAAATATTTGATGTAAAATTGAGAAAATTCATGAAATATATTAATGAATATGGATATGGAGGAAAAATATTTTAGTACAAGACCTCAAAACCATTAAATAAACATATTTATAGAAAAACCATTATGACCTATTAAAACCAATAAAATATTTGGAAGAAATAAAAATAATAGGATCATAAAATAAAAATATTATGAATAGTACCATGATATTAAATTTCATGTAGGTAGTACAAAAGGCATATAAATTAGAATAGGTAGATTAATCAAAACATCACCTAAATAAGAATGTTTGGGAGGATAAATCCTTAAAAGTTTAGTAATGATTGAATAAAACATCATTTAAATTAAGTAACTTAATATGATCCTACAATGCTATGATATACATGAAAGAATATATAAAAGAAATTAATTTTTTAATCAAACTTTATAAAATAATCCCCAGAGGATGATAAAAAAATTCCACTTGGGAATTGAATATTGAGGTTGAGAACCCCTATAAAGATCATAACAATTAAAGAGGGATTAAATAATTGAAGTGATTATGTGAAGTAAATTTATATACAATTAAAAAAAGTTTAAATACTATATAATATTTTATAGTTCATTCCACAAATTATTTTGTAATAACATAGTCAATAAATAAGTGATATAACCCAATAAAAGGAAGTTGAGTAATGAAACCCCTTACCTCGAGTCCCGACTTGTCACATACATTATTTATCATCATGAATAATAAAATAATATAAATTATTTACATGATTAAAAAAACTTTTAAATTTTATTCCCTCATAAATAAACCTTTTATTTTATTAATTTCCACTTATTATATAATTAAAACTTTAATAAATTTCATATTAGATCTTCTGAGCGTATTTATTTCATAATTCCAAAACGAAATTTATAGTATAACCATGGTCAAATGTGTAATGGTTCGATAATTTAAATTATATTAATTAGAAAATAATAAATATTTTTATAAATTAAATACATTTTTATAACCATCCTTATAATGTGGTCATGAAAAATGACGTACATCATTTCATGGAGGTAGTAGTCCGCACAAAGATATGAGAGATGGTTTAATTTTAATTAACGAAAAATAAAGGAATTTAGTAAAACGTTAAATTTATATAATAATTAAAATATAATAAATATAAAATATATTCATTATATCTTTCCTCATGACAATCCATGTGAGACAGTGTTGGAAAATGAAAGAGATCCGGTCATGGAGATGGTAATACGTGCGTACGCACGATTAACATTTTTGATTTCCATTGAGTTAAAGGGTAATAAATTAGATTATATATCATCATTATAGAATTATATTTATATCATAAATATCATATATATACATTAAACGCATCACTATATCCATCCATGAAATATTTTTATGGAAAATGAAAAATATCGCTACATCGTGGTGGTAGCCCACATGTACCAACAAACGATGTTTTGGTTTCACACAGGATCAAAAAGGATATGAATAAGAGGGTTTTCACCAATTTAAAAAAATTAGTATATTAAATATACTTATGATTTTATATTATCATTATCATAGAAAGTTTTAAGGATTTTTAAGAAGAAATACACATGAAAACACTTGGTTAATTATTATTGTTTTTCATTGAGATACTTTCTTTTGCTTAAAAATTATGCCTTTTAGGTTGGTATTTTATTGAGAAAAAAACCATTAGTAAGTGGGGAAGATAGTTTTAAAGGTATTTTTTAATATATTGGTTTTACTAATTGTTTAAAGAGGCGTGAGTAAGAGAGGCAAGGTGGTGCCTTTTTATAATTGAGTATGTGGAATCTTGTAAATACAAGAATCATTAGTATATAATATGTGTATAACTAATGTAAAATATATAAAAAGTGACATATAAAATATTATAAATAGAATTAGGTCTAAATAAACTCATCAAATAAATTCTATACAAGTTTAGGTGGCATTTTTTACTTTATCTTTTTGTTTAACCACATCATTAACCCTTTTAACCGTAACCATTATAATCATCTCTAAGGATCATGAAAGCAATTTTAAAACTTTTATATGGAAAATAAATGCAATATTAATGATACCATAAAAATTATTTACATCCAATTGAGTTATTATATAATTTTATTCTTTTATAATAGTTAAAATATAATTTTTAAACCTTAAATACCATTTAATGTCATTTTTCAAAATATTGACAAAATGATAATTTGAAGACATAAAGATTACAGTATAATTATAATCTAAAATATTTAAACAACACTTAAAAATTATAATTACACATGAAATTAGTATTATATTATAATTCATCAAAATATATTACTTTTAATGTTTTTTAAACGTTTTACCTGAATTTTCAACTACTTGCACAAGGTGTAAGCTCTATGTCGACATTGCAAAAGGGTTTTAATATATTATACATTCCATAAAGATTAAAAATCAATTAATTTAATAATTATAATTTATTATTATTTTAAAAAACTATTTTTAACCATTCATATATTATTTTTATCCATATGGAAACATATTAGACATAACAAAACAAATAAAATGACATTCTATAATTATATTTTATTTATAATAATATAAAGATTAAAATCACGGTAAAGTGGAAATAAATTTCTAAATTTCTATATTTATAATTATTTTAGATGAAATATACACATAAAATGATATTAAGGAAATTTTTTGTCGGATTTTGTAACCTTATCAATAAATTTAGTCTCTCTTTAACCCATTTTATCCTTAACTATGGTGATAAAATTTTACCATGGTAACTATTATTTATTAAAAAAATAATAGGATAATTTTTAAATAATTTCAACATACTATTTCCAATTATAAAATCCATTTTCAAGAATAAAATTTTGGACGAATCAAAAAATAAGTGTAAAATAATTATTTTAAACGCAACAAAAAATTGTTTCTAAAAAAATAACTTTAATAAGCATAAAAATGATTTTACCACAAACTCAATTGAAATATTTTTACTATATAAATATAGTAAATATGTTTAATAAAATAAAATTTATTCTACATTAAAATACAAGTGACTATGATAATTTTAATTTATTTTATTTCAATAAAATAAATAATAGTTTCTAAAAAATTTGTATTTTTCTATATTTACTTAAACATAACTTTTTTCTGAAAAATATCAAAACATTTAACCTAATATAATTTTGAGAAGATTATTTCAAAAGGTATATTTATTTTATTAGATAAAATTTAAAAACCTATAGAAGTTAATTATAACAGACACACACACGAATAAAAATAAAAAATATTTGTGAAGAAAATGTATATTTAAACCAAAAAATGAGTTTATTTTCATCCCTGACATAGTAAACATAATGAAATAACTGTTAATTCATTTCAATGGAAATATAATATACAAATTTTATTAAAATAATTCATCAAGAATTACTAATTTAATATATTAAGATAATAATATGTTGCACACATATTAAATATATCTTTTCCCTTAAAATGAGTTTATCTTCATTTTTAACTAGTTGATGATCAATGTATGAATAATTATTGGTTTAATTATGGAAAATTTTTATGAATAAATTTCATTACGTGTATACTCATACCCTCTCCCCAAATAAATGGATAGGTTATAATGGTCAGTTTGAAATAATTTTCTAATATTATATCATAGTTTGTTTTTATGATTCTTATTGTTTGTGACACATGCGATCGAACATAGTTTTTTTAATGAAATATAAAATAAAATCTTAAGGTTTCATGTTCACAGTAGCTCATAAGGTGAACATTAAATAGGAACCAATATCCATCATCAAATTATAATGCCTGAGTAATTTTTCCTTTCATGATGTATGATTGTGTATACTTTACTAAGAAATTCCATACATGTAAGGTGTATGACAAATTTATTCATTTACCCTTGTAATTTGTACTTGATTAAAAATATCTTGTCTTATTTTTATGGTGGATATATTTCATGTGTCCTTTATCTCTAGTGCATCTATCTCTTGAAATTCATCATCACTTACACTGATTTTGTTTTCGAAATGGATGATTCTATTTCACTAAAGAAGATAAAAAATGGTGGAAATAAACATTTTAATTCTAAAATTGTGATAAATTTCGGATTTAACACACCATTTTCATAAATAATAAAATAAACATCTGCACATCTAGGATAACGAAGTTATATTTAATGTATTTTTTTTTCTAATAATTCACCCCTCCATACTGCATCTATAAAGGGATTGATATATACCTTCAACATGATTTTATGTAACATCCTACGCAAGATGGTAGATTAGAATAAGAAATTAGGGGATTATCTTTTTTTCAATATTTTACTAGCTTACTACACTACCACATGTACTTATATACAAAAAACAAGATATTCTCTTGTATACCAGAAAAAATCCATCTTTCATATCAAGGTTCTGTTGTCTTTAATTCTTTTTATCAATTTTTGATAAATTTATAAAATTCTTATAGTGATAAGTTCAGTCAAACAATTTTGAAGAACTTGATGAGAGGAGATTGTAAGATTTTCATCAGCATCTCATGGAATTATAATTCAATTATAATGTTTAACTTCTCCCACTAATACATGTAAAATTGTTTATGGTATTGAGGAAACCAGTTATAATAGGAAATAAACCTTTAAAACTAGAAACAAAATGGGTAGGGACAAACATGACACCTCAGGTCTATTACAACTATTATTACTCCATTTTTACCTTATATAGAGAGTGTATCTTGCCTTTAACCAATGAAAGGTTTCTAAAGAATAAATTTTATAAAACTTTTACATCAAATATATGGGTCCCTATCAAATTACACTAAAATGGACACAATGTCATCAAAAAATGATCTAAATATATGCGGTGAATGTTTTTCACTAGAAACATTAAACTATATGGTTTGGAGTCTATATTTGTTGATTATAAACTACTTTGAGTTCCATATCCCACACAAGGATAATATAATTTTAGAAGTCTATTATTAATGACCTTGAACTAACATTCCTTATGTTAGTTCTCAATAAATTTAAGACCTCTATTTATTTGGATATTTGATGATTGAAATGAATATTCCACCGAACTATGTGTGTCTTGATTTCTGTTATCCTAATATTTATAGTGTTTTATCGATATTATGTATTCGTTCTAGGAATAAAATACATTTTTCATTCTATTCTTGAATTTGAATATTACTAGTTGTTGGAACCAGAAGTCCACATTAGGTTATTTACACTATCCCCCAAAAAATAATCAACGCAATAATTCTTCAATATTATATCCCTCTCCAATTTAGTAGTTCCCTTTTCATCACATCCTTCATAACATACCATTATAATTCTTGAGTCTATTAAATAATGATTAGTTTCCTTCTTTCAAAATTATATTTATAAAAAAACATTAATGTATTGAATAACATGTAACATGATATATTTTACTCCATTGTATTATCTTAGAAATAAATACTTCCAAAAATAATTGAACACCCATTTCCATAATACATCTCATACTATGAAAAATTATCAACATATTCAATTTTTGAGAGCGTTACCCTCATCAAAAAGAGCTTGTTCTTTATCAAGAATTACAATATAATGAGAAATATTATTAAAGGGTCAATTTATGGGGCCTCGTGAAACATTCCATTGATCCCATTACCACAATATTTTATAATAAGATATCTAATCATTAAAATTCAATAATAAATTTCTTTATGAAATTATAGATGCTATAGTAATCAATCTTGTAGTATCCCATGGTTTAAATAAAATGATAAAGATTGTACAACATCCCACCGAAATCATTAATATGGATTTTGGTGATAAATTTGGAATGTAATTCTATACTGAGTTTTTTATTCCTTGATAGATAGTAACTTATTATAATATAAATTTGAATATGAACCTATTATACGAATGATGATGTTATTATAAACTTTCTCACCTAAAGTAAGATAGACATTAATCATACACTTTGAAGTAGTTGATGATTTTCCTACTTGAGTTATGGAAATAATTTCTTCTCCCGAACATGAATCTTGTAATGATTGAGTTATATTTTTGTTTCTTTATCCCATGGTCATACTTTGTGGTATATATTATTTCAATGATAGTGATACATGTCAAATAACAATTATAAAATTTAATAAAGAATTTCATAACTACTTATAATCCCCTACCACCGTTTCAACCCCTTCCCCTTATATTTTAGCATTTGATAGATCATTTATGAAATTTCATAATGTAGGTTTCTCTTAGGATACTTATAGAACAACCATAGATAATTTTGTATGGTGTCCTATGATAAAAGACCCTGTATAGTGGGGAATTCAAATTTAAACCGTGTCGAGCTTATGATATCCCAATCTGGTAATATCATAACAATATCTTTTTTTAGAAAAGGATTAATAGGGTAAGTATACATATAATAACATATAATGTGGAGTGATAAATAAATGAAAAAAATTCTAAAAAACACACATATTGTTCTAAATTAGTAGATAATTATTAGAAATATACTATCATTGTAGGATAACACTTATTGGTTTTCAACATGATCTTTTTCATCATCTCTTCAATCATAAAATAATATATAAGACTTTTTATTGAATGATTAAAATAATTATATAAAAGATTTAATTTTGGATTTGAATATCTATATAGAATATTTACTTCTTGGTTAATGTGTGCATCATGTGCTATTATTTATGATACACTTTCCCTAAATGTAATAGAATGGATCTATGAATCAAGTATTTTTTGCTTGAACATTGGGGTATCTTTTATGATTATTGATAAATTAACCAAATAAAAAACCATATTGTAACCCTTATAATATTCCACTCATGGTTCCATAAATATTCTCTAATTTTCAGGCATCCTATTCTAATACTATTAAGGGAAGAAATTTCATGAAGTTATGACTCGTCATCTTTTACAAAGAGATCTGAGGGAACCCTTTTTGAGAAGTTAGGAAATGAAATCATTACGAATATAAAATCAATATACATATTATAATATTATTATTTAATTCTAAGACTAACCCATTATTACTTATATGATTGTGTGTCACCAATATGTTATTCCACATCATATATCTATAATAATGTGGATGAGTATTCAGATTTGATTAAGGGTCAAGGTAACTAAAGATAGGATACATACCTCAAGTATTTCACATATCCACATCTATAATTAAATATATTTCGTTGAAGGATGGTATTCCAATGGGACCCCTGATTTCTTCTCACCTCCAATTAGAGTACTCAATGTAGTATTTTGGGTTGATTCAACAAGTTTTCTCACAGATCTATTTACCTACACAAAGGAAAATCGCATAAATGTAGGTAATAATGCAAAATAAAAAAGGAAATTTTATAAAACCCTTTCTATAAATTCATAAGCTTAATAATATCTTCCCATTCATCACTAACTATTTGGTTGACTACCACTCTATCCACACTAAAACCCAACATTATTCTCACATTTATGATGAAATGATCTTTATTTTTGGTTATGACCACTTGACAGTATAAATAACTTATATTGATGTATAATTTGGATAAATTATTCGAATAGTAAATATATATAATATATTTTATATGTTCATGTTAGAATATAAAAATTCTAGATTAGAAGAAATTACAATGGTCCTTTAGCCTACTCACCACTAAAAAACTATCCCATAAGTGGAATGACACATGCTATAAATAATTTAGAGACATCTATGGTTACCCTGATCTATCATAGGAGGAGAAAATAAATCCTTAAAATTAATATTACTATATAAACTTTCTATATATAAAAAATAACCACCTCGCCTCCTTTGGTTGGATCATCTTAGAATTCGTTCTATGTGTAATGGTCATTCAATCTTAAGTAGGAAGGAGGGACATTGGTGTTGCTATATTTTTTGGGTTTACAAATATGCTATAAGTTATTTATTTAAATACTTTTTAATGAATCCATTACCCTTTTCTATTGATAAATAGACACTATCCCAAGATATCTAATATGTTAGCATCATAGTAGGATAAGAAGAAACATAGCTTCAACATACATAAGAAAATCCCTATATTGGAATATATTGATAGAAGTGTAAACATATCTTGGGTGTCCTCATAAATCATTACTAACAATAGTTTTTAGATGATCGTCATATGTTTCCCTATCTTTCCCTCTATATACGGTGTTGGTGTTTTCCTATAAAAGAATTGAAATTGATGGGTAAACTGATATGGTTCATATAATTTATATATTATGTCACAATAAATGACTTCCATGGAAACCAATTCCCTTAATCCAAAATTATATGATTACTCTTTGTATTCCTCTAAAATATTATCTATAATGATCCTGATTAGGTCCTAACTATATGGAAAGAATTTGAATTCATAGGATTTACCAAAAACATTGACAACATCAGTTCCATTCAATAAGAGCACTCAAAATCTAGAATTTTGTGGATATATGAACTAAACATACACTGATGGTTCTTGAGAGAGTTCCATAACACATAATTTATTATATGTGCATAAATCCATCACCAAAACACTTAAAATTTTCCAAATATAAGGAACGTTTATTTATATTGGTATTGTTGAAATAGTGATTGATAAATTTTTGTTAACACTGACATGATCAAAAAAATGGTCTTTCCTCCACCAGATGTTCCACCATCATTAATATTATTAGCCTCACCCTAGTTTGTGAATCAACGATTGAATACATGTATCCACTCATCCAGATGTCTAAAAAACTAGTGGTAAATAATTGGGGGATACATTAATAATTACCTCTCAATGAAACTTCATTTATTAACACAATTTTAAATAGGAAAAATTTGTACCTTGGGATCCAATTTTTCTCATTGTGTGAAATCCTCTAAGATGCCGAACATTCTTTCCAATTTCATTATCTTGAGGGATTATATTATTATGTTTATCAAAGTGTATGTTAGTCCTTGGATAGGGCTCTATCCATGTAGCATTCAAGGATTATGTCTATAATTCCAATTCTAACTATAGTGTTTTTTTTGTGTTACAATGGGTAGTTTTTGGTGGTAGAAACTCATTGTACAGATCGTGAAGGATAAATCACCACATATATCATATACATCACATAAAGTAGACAATAAATTTATATGTATTAAAAGGGATATTTTTTTTCTGAGAGATCCAATGATAGAGGAGGTCATAGATAAATCTTTCCCCTCTATACGCAAACATTGGGGAGTTCCAAATAAATTAAAATATTAGATCTAATATGAATTTTTTATCAAATTATTTTGAAATTAACCTCAATATGTAGGCCCACATATATTTGACCATGAATTCCCCCATAATTCATATGTCATACCTCATATTTCCCACTAAATCTTGTTAAGAGTTGATAAATAATAAATTAAGTAATCACTATGTGTCAGGGGATATGAGGAATGTTTTCTAACATCCATTTATTATTTTCTTGAATTCCTAAACCACTATTTTGACCATAATTTTAATTTGTTTTTTAAGGATTTTTAGGGGATAATTTTGGTTTTCTTGAAATTTTTTGGGTTGTGCATAGTTGGCACATGGTTTTCTTAAATCGTGTACCCTCTTAATAGGAATAGTGAAAACCAAATTAGGGGGGGTCACAGCAAGCACACAGTTTAAAAAACTATGCACACACCTAGAAAAATCCATGTAACCATAATTAAATGGGTTCATAGTAATGGTGAACAATTTTTCTAACAATGTGGCCCTTCCTAGGAAATCGTGCGTAAAAGATTTAATTAATCTGAAAACTTTTTTTATAATCCCAAAACCCTATTTTTAGGGGCCTAGTGGGCTTGTACAACCCCATAGTGGTTTATTCTTCCATGGATTCTACCAATAGGTTATTTTGGCTCCTATAAACTCTTCTAGAAGTTGATCAAAGGTACAAGAATGACGTTCTATCTCTTCCAAAGTCGGTTTCCTCTTTCCAGTCTCTTTATTCTACTCTCTCCTCTCTCCCACATAGGGTTTTTTATATATCTGTGTTGTTGGAGTATCCAATCCTTCCTATTTTGGATCTTAAATATAGGTTTGATTCTTATATTCTCACTGATGAGGATCTTTTTTAGAGTTTTACAATTTGGGCGTTGCATTTCAAGATCCCATGATCCCGAGGCAGGTGGTTCCTTTTATGACGACCAATTTGACTAATCCTAAATTTCTTAATTTAAATTAAATTATTTTAATTAAATCCAATTTTTTTTGTTTAAATGTAATTTATTCCAATTGGTTTATTTCAAAACCCGACTCTTGAGGATTGGGGATTTGGAATTGATTTTGAATGAAATCGGGAACCACCCCATATTCGATTGAATTGGGACGTGTTATGAAATTGGATGGAAAATTATGAAAAATAAATAATGTTATTTAATTTTGGAATTGAACGTAATGGCTCAGACCCTCCTGGTCCATTAATTTTGCAAATTCTAAGGGTTGGGGTGTCCTAGAAACCATCAGTGAGTCATTAGGATGTGGCGTTAGTGGCAACATGTCACCGTGGTGTCACCTATCAGTGCCACCGATTGGTCTCACCGATTAGTTCTAGCCATATGTCTCACAGACCAGTTTCACTGAACAACTTCATAGAATAGCTCCACAGCTCAGCTTCACCGATCATCACCACTAATCATCTTGACTGATCATCTTCACAGATCAGCTTTACAGATCAGCTTCACCGATCAACTTCCCTGATCAGCATCATGTGATCATCTTCATGGATCAGCTCCACTGGTTTCACAGATCGGTCTCACTGATTGGTTTCACCCATCAGTATCACTGATCGGTTTTACCCATCGGTCTCACTAATCAGTGTCTGACCAATCCGTATCACCGATCGGTTTCACCCATTGGTCTCACCGATTGGTTTCACCCATTAGTTTCAATGATCGTTTTCACACATGGATTTCACCCATATGTTCCACCCATCCGTTTCACCGATCAGTTTCACCCATCAGTTTCACTGATTAGTTTCACCCATCGCTTTCACTAATCATTTTTACCCATCGATTTCACCAATCAGTTTCACCCATCCGTTTCACCAATCGGTTTCACCCATCAGTTTCACCGATCGGTTTCACCCATCGGTTTCTCCCATCGTTTTCACACATCAATTTCACCCATCAGTTTCACCCATCGATTTCACCCATCGGTTTCACCCATCAATTTCACGCATCAATTTCACGCATCAGTTTCACTGATCTATTTCACCAAATTGGTTTCACCCATCAGTTTCACCAATCAGTTTCACACATCGGTTTCACCGATCAGTTTCACCCGTCGGTTTCACAGATCAGTTTCACTGATCTCTTTCATGGGATCAGCTTCACCTGATTAACTTCACCAGACCAACTTCACCTGACCAGCTGCATCGATTGGTTTTACCGATCCGTCTCAACAATCAGTCATAGAGGTGTGTTGGGGTTTCCTTCCCTAGTTTTTCCCGTAACACCACTTTTATGTCTTTTAACATTTTTAAAGTGGTTCAAGGCCATTTTTAGCACCATAAACAATATTTTAAACCCCATATAATTGGGGAGAACCTTAAAAGACTTGTTTTATACTCTTTTGATGAAATCCTTTAATGCACAATTGTTATGGCCACCCATCCAATGAGAATTATTAAATAACAATTAATTTAATCATGTGTAACCATCCAACCACGTGGTTATACCACGTTCTACCTTTAAATCCATTAATAATTTATATCCCATAATTCTAGGATCTTGCATTTTTATCACATGGAAATTTCTTCTTTCTTCTTCTTGGCTGATCTCTTTCTTTTACCTGCTGCATTTGGAGTCCCCCCATCCTGAGGATAGTAGTGTGCCCATGCTGGAGCCCTTCCTGCTCACTCTTGGAGTTCCCAGAGTTCATCTCATGCAAGTCACACGTCCTAGTTATTGGAACAATGAGAAAAAATTCAATTGTTGATAATAAAAGTCGGGTTCTTACTTCATCTTTATGTAGTGTGTATGATGTGGGGTGGGTTTGATAATGTTTCCTTTGGGAATGGATGAAAAAAAACCTTAATAAAGATGATAAATGAATTTTTATGGAATGAAGGGCTGTATTTGATGATACTGTTTTAATCCTTTAACCTATCTTATATGTTGTGAATTTTATGGGCTTATGTCCACTGAAAATCATGGTCGATGGTGGTCTTTCCATGCACACTAATGGACCCCTATATTTTGTGATGATTGAATGTATCTAACATGAAAAATAGTTAATCATGTAAACTTGGTTGATTAAATGGATACCCAATGAACAATAATCCTTGTGTGATCTCCCCGGTTAAACAAACAGAAAGAAGGAACTCAATGAATGGTGTGGTTAAATTCTAAAAATCCCTTGCTCTGCTATGATGATGTGTATGGTAGTTCTTCTTGATGCTTCTGAGGTGTTGTGGATAGGAATGGGATCCCTTGTTATGGTGAAGTTTTTGGTTTTTGGATCAAAGGACATGTGGGCCATATTCTGGGGCTTGGTTTGGTTCCATTACTTCTAGGGATCTCACAGAACCCTTTTGTTGTTGTGACTTTTGAAGATAACCTGGTGTGAATGCTTATTTTTGGTGCTTGGTTGTTTTTCCTTACCTGGCTTTTGGCTATGCCTATTAGTTTCTTGGTAGTGAAGAATTAATTAAATTGAACCACTGGAATGTGATAGTAAGAATGGGATCAAAAGGGGATTTTTTTCCGGGAATAGGATGTGTCTTGGTTGTGGTCAATTTTCTTTTTATGAATGAAGAGTATTGAGGGTGTTTGTTTGTGGGATGGTTTTGGAACCCCGAGGTTGAGAGGAGTGTGTGTTTACCTATATGTTTATTTTTTTCTCATGTTTCTTATTCATTCCCCACCCAAGTTGATCACTTTGTGCTGAACACCCCCATTTCATGGGGGATGGAATTTTCCCCACAACTCCTATGAGTGGATGGTTATTAGATCCTTTTATACTCCATTCCTTGAGTAGGCCAAGACTCTTTGGGCAGGCTATGATGACCTGAGGTCTATTATAGATCAAGATGATTTGGGTAGGGTACATTGTGGTGGTTAGCCTAGGTGTGTGCGGGAAGGTTGTTTCCCAAGTGTCTTTGGGATGAGGCCCAGGTGTCTTCAGACGTAGCAGTAGTTGTTTGGTCCTAGTTGTATGTTTTCCTGGTTAAATGTGGTTGTTATGGCCTAGGTGTTTGTGTGCAGGATGTGTGGTTGTGGAATCCCAGGTGTGTGAAAGGGTGGTATGGCAATGGAAATGTGGTGAGAATGGTAGGAGAGGCCTAATGCGTAGGATGTCTTCAATAACCAGTGGGAAAGTGGTGCTGGGTACCCAAAATATCGATGTGCTATTACTATTAATTTACTAGATTTTTTGTTATTTGTGGAGTGTCATTGGTGAGGTTGGGTGGATAGTTTCCTTGGAAGGTGCTTTGGTTCCCTCCTTTTTCTCATAGGGCATTAGAATTCCTCCCCATTTGTGCATGAAATCTTTTGGTTTTCCCTACTCAGTAAACCTATATTCCTACCCTACGTATATAAAACTTCTTTCTGGTTTTTAAGAGGACTTTGAGTATCGTGCTAGACTCTATTAGATTGGATTATGGAACTATTGAAGTCATTGGTTTTATTTTCTTTTGGTACTTCCCATTGGAGTTTTTTATATTTTTGGAGCACTTATTTTTAGAACACCTATATGGGAATGGATGGTTTTGGATTTATTTTTTTACTTCCACTTTTGGTGTTTTTGGGATTTACTATCTTATCTCCGGATCCTAGTAAATAAAAAAGGTAATGCCTTCCATTTTACATGTGATTATATACCCTTGGTTCTATTCCCCACTCCAGGGCCTATTGAAGGCGGGTCTCAGGGGTCATTATCTGTTCTTCAACTTGATGAAGGATGGGTTTGGAAATCTACTATCCCTTCCCTCATCTTGGTAAAGGCGAGTTGTGACATTGAAATCATGAAATTGATATGTATTTTGTTTTTCAATTTGTTATTTAAGACAAATGTCTTAATTTTTTAAGATAAAACCCCATTTGTTTTATCCTAGAAATGGAATATTTTGAATAAAAAACCCTCATTGGTTTTTAAATAGATATTGGCATATTAAAATGGTGAATGGGTAGAATTTTATTTTTAACGGTTTTGAAATAAATATCCCATTATTTATTTTTATTATAGCACATGAAAGAATATGTAGTTTTTTAGTTATTTGGAAAAAATATTCTAGGTTCTAATTTCCCTAGAGAAGTATTGTTTCATTACAAATTTAACATAAATTGTTTTGACCATTTTATTCTTCAGTAGGATGTCATTGAGTCCTCCTTGACTAGTTCCAAAGGGATACATATAAAAATTTATGTTATCATTATATAAATTTATCAAAACCCCACAACCCTGAACTATCAAACGTTTTGAAAGATGAAAATGTTACTTGTTGTTTATATTTTAAATATAATGGATTTTTTATAAACTCTTTTACAAATTCCTTATTATTTTATCTAAAATATTTTTTATAAAATGATTATTAATCTATTTTTAATGTGTTTACATCCTTTTAAATGTAAAACATGATTTTCTTAAATATTATTTTTAACAACCATAATTGTTTATTTAAGAATTCAATGATTTACTTGGTATTTTAAATGATGTCATCTTTTTTGGAAACATTAGTGAGAGCCTACTAGGATTTTATTTCACACCCCACCCATGCCTTTGGGGGTTTGTAAAATATCTCCTTCCACATTCAAGGAAGGGTAAATATCCACATAGAGTTGGTTCTAGTTTCTAATTCTTGGGATTAGATAGCGGTGTCAATTTTGACTTTGGTTGTTTTCTTATTTTCTCATACATTTTGGTTGTAATTTAGGTTTTCATAACTATTTTACTTTTGTCATGTTTCTCCCTATAGAGTTTTCCTTGTATGAATAATGACTTGTTTATATTTCTTCAATTGTGTTTTTGGAAAATTATTTCCCACATTCATCTTGTATGATTTTCAGTATTTTTCTCCAACCCATGGGGATTTTGAATTCCACTTGGTCTATGCTAGGACTGGAACAGTTATCAGGTTAATAGGGTACCTGGGCTGGTTAATGAAATTGTGGTGTTAGAGGTACATGTCTTGCAAATTTCCTTGATGTTATTATGTCATCATTTAATATTTTTTGGACTTATGTGGTAGTTTGATTGGGTGCCCAGTCATCTCTCACTAGAATGAGCTAAAAGTCACCAATGGTGGTTTTGGGAAATAAATATTGAGGATTAGTTCTGATTTTTACCTTGTTTTTATTTTGGAGGGGATGAAATCCTATTATTATCCATGCTTTGGGATAGGAACCACCACCATTTCCCATTTTGGTTCTAGTTATGGAACCTTATGGGGATGTTCTAAGGAATCATGACCAAGAGTTAGCTCTCTAGAACCCTCAATTGTTAAAAAGATCCAATTATCCTCAAGTGGTTTAGAAATGGTTGAAAAATACTGAGCGTTTTCTTGAGTTTCAGGAGACACCAGATGAAATCAAGGTTTAGTGTGCCACATTTATGCTAAAATGAGCGAGAAAGATATGGTAGAACATGATAGTGACAAATAAAGAAAATTATGTATATAAGTGTAAAGACAAAAAATATTTTTCACTAATAGTTATATCTAGATTCCATGGTTTTGGCCAAGGAAATTGAGTTGTTCAAACTTGAGAAGGCTGACAGGATCATGACTATGTATGAGAACTATTTTTCTGAGATTGTGTTATTGTCACTTTAGATAATATTGAATGAGAATATTAATACTCGATGGTCCATAATAGTACTTCAATCTAATAATAATTATCATGTTTTCTTGCTGAATATTTCCTCTTATATTGATGTACTCAATAAAGATTTTATTTTCAAAATGGAACTTGAAATCATGTCAGAGTAAATAGTTTTTAGTTTTCTCACAGGGGTGGTTATGCAAAGTTTTCTAAATGGAATAGAATTTCTGAATATTCTAGTGGCATCTCATGAAAACAATGTTCTTCTAGGATGCCTATAGTTCCTGGTAGAGTCCCTTTGATTTGTTACATCTATGGTAATTTAGGGAACTAAAAAATGGTTTTCCCTGAGGAACCTAAGGTATGTGGTTCTTACAGATGCTTAAGTCACTTATATATGTTCTTACAAATATATTCCACTTCTCCTAATGGCATGGGATCATAAAACCTTCTAAAACTATGAGGAAATAATATTATTCAATTTAAAATGGGTTCCATCCATAGGCTTATAGAAATAATATTATTCACGTAGAGTAAGAGTCCCTAGAGGAAGTAGATACGGGTTGAATGATTGTGATATATACCATCTCTATAGATTTTTCATTAGTGACTGATTTATTTTATACGGGTGCATTTGATTCGTTTATTTCAACTTTTATTGTAAATCTGCTAAATCTTCATACATAACTATTATCTTAGATGATGGATATTACTACATCCTTTTTAACAAATAGAGAACCACATCTCTATATCCCCACTTGTGTTATCTATCAAATGGATATCTATCATGAATGGAGTATTTAGGTTCTCGACATGAAACCTCTTGATGTCTCATTTGGGATGGATTAACGCATTGTAAAAAAAAATCCTAGATTAGTTTTTATCTTCAATGGGTCTCCTTCACTGCACCTGATGGTGTGTGCTGTTTCGTTCAAGGAGAATGAGACTTGAGGTTTAGTAGATCCCTGACTTCTTATCCAAAGTTGGGGAAAGTAATATCCCTCTTTTATTTTTAAATGTAGTGGGATTATATGAATCATGATTTCAATCCTTTCTCCATTATGTTTCCCCATGTGTTTCATTATAAATTCCTTCATTTCCTACTGATAATAGAGATATATTTTTCTATCGAATTGGTTCTTGGTATTCAATATGTGTGTATTCATTATTACAGCATGAAAATAATTTAAAAGAAATATTTGAAGACTTTGTTGGAAGATATTCTTTAGAAAGGATTTATACGCCCGTTTGTGTCACCTTGGGAGGCACCATTTCTCTTTTCTATGAATGTTGATGGTTCACTTCACCTTTAAGTTTATTAGTGAAAACTCAAACAAGTTACGATAAAGAACAAGTATATGCTTCTATGGATTGATGTTCTATTTGATCAATTGAAAGGGGAAAAGCGGTACTCAAATATTTATCTTTGATATGGTCACCATCAACTGAGAATAAAAGAATCTTACTTTTAAAAAACTTCCTTTTATAGTAGGCATGAAACTTTTTAGTACCTTTTCATTCCTTTTGGAGAAACCAATTTTCTTATAGTATTTTTAGATTTAATGAACATGATTTTCCATGAGGTCTTTGATACTTTCGTGGTAGTATTGTGGATGACATCCTTGTTTACTCTATCTTTGAGTAGGATCATGTGCGTCATCTAAGATTAGTTATAAAACTATAGATAAATCCTGAAAATTATTCCAAGTTATCGAAATGTGATTTATAGATTCTAGAAGTAGAGTTCTTGGAACATTTTGTGTTAGAACATTGTATTTTAGTTGATTCTAAAAAGGTGAGGGCTGTAATGACATGGGAATAACCTTGAAATATTTTCAATATTTGAAGCTTCATGGGTATATCTGGGTATTATCACTAGTTTATAAAGGAATTTTCAATGTTGGATTATACAATGATTGTTCTAAATCAAAAGATAGTGAAGTTTTATTGGGAGGAAAATTGTAAATGTTATTTTTATTAGATGAAACATATTTTGACTACTACACATGGGTTGACTCTTCTAGAGGCTAGGAAGGGCTACATGGTCTTCTGTGATTCATTGGGTTCATATTTGAGATTGGTTATTATATAGAGTGATTATGTTGTTACCTATGTCTCTCATCAACATATGCCACATGAGGAGAATTATCTAACCCATTACCTAGAATATTTTTCTACGATGCAATCTTTTAAGAGATAGTGGAATTATGTTTTTGGAAAAAAGGATTATCATGTATTGAGACCGCAAGATCTTTAATTATATATTCTCTCAAAAAAGATTTTAATCACCACTGAAGGCGTAGAGTGTAATTCCAGCAATCATTATAATTTGACATGCCTATACTTCACGGAGAGGGAATGTTGTAGTGGATGATTTGAGTAAGAATATCCCAACCCAGGCCATGAAGGAATCTTCTGGAGGATGGAACCTGATGGATCCTTTTTCATGGTTGCATATAGGAGTCTAGGAATCAGGGGTAGATGATTCCTTAGACAATGTTTTGTTGGAATACACTCTAATTGAGATGATTCTTTAGGAGTAGAAGCTTGATCATGAGTTTCATAGAATTAGATACTTTCTTTATAGTGGGGATACCATGCTTGATTGGTCATTATCCATTGAATAAATTCTACACTATCAGAATTTATTTGTTGCTATGCTAGTGGTAAAAAGAATTATTATGGGGTATTTCAATAATTCCCATTAGTCTATTCACCAAAAATCCATGATGATGTTCTATAATATGTGACATAGATTTTTCTGCCCAAGTATGAGAAGTGGAATTGAAAAGTTTGTCTCTCATTTTTATTGATATGATTAGGTAAATGATGACCACCATAGACCTTAAAGTTCACTGTATCCTCTTTTAGTGCAGACATGGATGTGCAATGAGATTTCTATGGAAAATGTGTTTGGGTTTACACTTTCCTAGATAAAAACGAACTTTATATGGATTATGACTGATAGGATGACTAAATCATCTGACTTTATACCCATTAATGATTCATCCAAAGTTAAGGAGTTGGTAAATCTCTATGTGAAAGTGGTTGTTCATTTTTCAAAGAGTTCAATATGCTATAGTCACAGATTGGGATTATTGGTTCACTTCTCACTTTCTGATAGGTGTTCTAGTGGCATTGAAATATCATGTCCATTTGAGAATGACATACCATCTATATTTGGATGGCCAGACCAAAAGAGATATTTAGATTATTGAGGATGCGATTCGCGTAGAGACCTGAAGCTTGACGTACATGGAAATTACTTTACTTTTGCAGAATACTTAATACATAAAAAAAATCCACACAAGGACGGTAATAGTTTAGTGTCTTTGGAAACTAGGAAAGTAATCTTCTAATAGTGGGGAAAGATCTTCAACATCTCCCATAAAGATCTTCCCCTTTTGTTTTCTTACCTAAAACCTTTCTTTATATACTGGGGAAAAGAAAACATATAAAGGGTGAGATCAAATGCTCAGTAAGGGTAAGCATGGATAACATAAAACAAATCATATACATTTGAACTTAAAAATATGAACATAATGTTTAAACAATAAAATCTTTAGAAATGACATAAAACATGGAAGAATATAAGGCATAGATCATAAAGAAACATTAATCATGATAAAATAGCATGGGAATAAAACATGTGATTGTGGAAAACCATTATGCACATGATACGATTTCCATAGTAGCCAAGACATTACTTCCATGACCATCTTAGTGGACAAAGTTCCTTTCTAAATCGAGTTCACTCCTCGTTTCAGTCCTATAACATCGAACCAGATTAACTTACCGTTCTAGCCATGTCTATATCATGAGATATAAATCTTTACCCAATGAATTGGAGGGAGATATAGGTCCCACCCATCTCATAATGAAATCATTCTTACTTGTGCCACAAAATAAACATACATCATTCATAATAACCTAATAAATAAAATGGGTTTCATAAACATCATCCCATCATCACATAATCCATATAAAAGAAATGGATATCATTTCATAATAAGAAAATTGAAACCATGTAAATAATAGAGACATGATACTTGAAACATACATATATGAAATAATGTCATCTTATATGTAAAATGGTTTTGATAAAACACTTGAAATGAATTCTTGAGGAAAATATCCTTTCTTCTTCAAAATCATTCTCTTTTCAAAAAATGTTATGAAATTTTAAAAGAAAATAATTTTGTTGAAAAGAGTCATGAAATAATTTGGAGGAAGCTTCATGAATATAAGGTTTATAAAACCATTAATATTCTTTCATGCCGTATAAGTTAAAAAAACATTCTTCTCGTACTTTTTCCGGAAAAGTCAAAAAGTACCTCATAACATAAAAAAAAGAAATATTCCTTACATACCATGTAGTGAAAGAAAGAATGGGTAAAAAGGACATTAAACATACATAAAAACACTTTTAGAAAACATGGAATTGGATGATAACAATAACCCTAGTAAATACTTACGAATAAGCAATCTCGGATAAAAATGAGATTTGCAAAATTATCCCTTACCTAAATTCCGATATGCTTCGTACGTATCCGAACCTCCTGTATAATGATTTAAATAATATCATTAAATTATTAAAGAATCATATTAATTGTTATGATATCATATATGTTTCACTTAGGACTTTACATTACCTGTTCTTTTGTAAATTCCATGTTAAAGCATCGTTTTGGGTAAAATCATTTCATTTATCGTATGTGTTTCGTCTTGTCGTTCTTGATATTATTACTTATCTCCTTATTTAAATAATTCCAGAATGTAAAACATTATTTATATATAATATATATTCATCATATACATATATATTATTGATTGATAAAAGGAATGAAATACACCGTTCATGGAGACGGTAGGTCGTACGTATGCATGAACGCTGTTTTCATTTCCTTATTGAATTGAATGAAACTAACTAGATGACATAAATATATATATACATAAATCAAGTAGCATTATTATGTCATATATTTCATTATTATTCATTATATATACTTTATAATCATTCTTGAATGGTTAATTATGGAAAATGATTCTCATCGCGTTCGTGGAGATGGTAGTCCGTTCGTACGCACGAGCGATGATATCATTCCCATGATCGTGGAATTGTATTAAAGTGTATGTATACAATTATAGAATAAATATCAATTTACAATAATCATATATATTCATTACTATAACCATTATACCCATCCAAGTAAGGTGGTTGTGGAAAATAGATTACACCACGACGTGGAGATAGTATTCCGTACGTACGCACGCACGATGATTTCATTTTCCGTAGGATGGATAGATGGTGAAATATGGTTGTTTAATACTTATAATAACATATCAGTATATGAGTGACACTGATTATATTACTTCATAATGAAACAACTAAAGAAGAATAAGTGTAAGAATAAATAATGTTGAAAGAATCGGTAATGGACTTTACCTCTTCTTTGAAGCGCCTCTTTGAGACCTGCTCTTAGGGCCCAAAAATTGGACTTTAAAGAAGAAAAAAACCTCTAGGATGTTTCTACGGAAGTGGAGAAGTGAATTTTTCAGGGGGTTTCCGAGATTTAAGGCTCAAACTGGTGTGAGGAAGAGAGGGAGGAGGTGGCCTTTTATAAGGGAGGAGAGGGCACCTTTGGAAAAACTAAAAATATTATTTTATTATAAAGTCATATTCGGTTTTTAATAGCTCCAAATTGATTTATTTCTAAGATAAGGTGGGGATGGGTCTAAAGCCTCTCATCTAATAGAATTTTGACTAGTGTAGTTCATTATATTAACCTTATCGTTTTCTTTTAACTCTTAGTTAATTAGATTGACATTTACCATGTCACTTTGTATTTTTATATTATATAATTAATAAATATACCATATACAACCAAGCGACCCCAAAGTGATCCATTAATGATACACCTATCATTATATAAGTATCTTGGACGAACCTTAGATTTTTAGGAATATAATAACAATTAGTAATATAATATTGTGTTTAAAAACTTTTTATGTCAATTTTGACACTATTTGGTAATTTATTTTTGTGAAAATAATAACAGAATGATTAGTTCTAAAAAAGTTAATTAAATCAATAAAAACATGTCATATTAACATATTAAATTATTGGAATTCATAAAAAGTCTCAAATTACATTTATTTGGATATTTATAACATCAATTATGTCAATATTTCATTAATAAGATAATTACTACATCATCATTGTTTCATAAATAAATTAACTGATTTTAAGTCTAAAAATTACAAATAAAATACTATTATGTAGGAAATAATTTTATATTTTTAATGAATATTTATAGTGGAATTTATCTTATTTATAACCCTATATTACAAATGATTTAGTTATTAAACTTTGAATTTAACTATTTTAATCCTTCTTTAAATAAATTAATAATAAATGTCCTAATCTAATCAAAGTGGGACTAAATGGTCATATGTTATTCCTAAGGTTGTTTTTGGCCGAATTAAACTTTTCTAATAGAATTAGGAAATGTGTTAGGGTAATAATAATATCATTTTTACCCTTAATTTCCCTATTTACTTTTAACCATGGTAAAAAAGTAAAAAGATACTATTCAACAAAAATTATTTTCATCTCATTGAACCAAATTTTAGTCCTTGATATAAACCGTGTATCACTAATTTTTGAAATTCCACTCACAGAAGCGGTAAAATGAATTTTTATGAAAAATTCAGTTTTTTAACTACCACTTAGTGGTGTCACTATTAATCAAAAAATGAAAGTTTCCAGAAAAATACCAAAAATTAGGCCTAAGCTATATTTGATATTATGAATTAAAAAATGATGTCTATTTTACCAAATTCAAAACATATCAGTTGCATTAATTAATTTAAAAATTAACTCCCATCATCAAAACAAATAGCGTGTTCTTAAGAGATAATAACTATCAAATGATTGACACTTGTTTATGTCTGGTTTAAATGTGAAATTACATCCAATGACCAAAATTGTATTAAATAGTAGAAATATATTCAACATATACTTTTAAACCACCCAAATTAATAATTTATCACTATTAATCATTTCGATTAAAAAAGTTTTTTTTAATTAAAATTTAGTAATTTTAACTATTCATCAGAATATGAAAGTTATCCGAAAATTACCAAAATTTCACCCTAAAATAATTTTGATATTCTGAATCCAAAAACTAAGTCCATTTTGAAAAATAAAAATTTAAAAATTTCAAAAAGTGGGTGTTACTATTCATAACGGCTGGTTTTAATAATATTTTAATAGCATATCGTTGTTTAGTAAAACCCGGTATTGCGTACAACACACGCTATCGAGGAAGGTTGCGATTGTGTGTAGTGCAAGCCAGGTCAAGGTTGTGTGTAGTGCACAACTCCTTTGTCATTTAGTATAACAAAATACATTGAATATATATATATATATATACTCAATGTTTCGTAGAATAACTACTATCAAACTAACATGAAATTGTGTGTAACACGATCCAAGATTAGTGTTGCATATACTGCAAGCTAATATGGTATTGCGTATAGTGCAAGATAATCTTGGTGTAGTGTACAAAAAAAGATATGAAAGAAATTAAAATGAATATATCTTATAAAATCTCGGGCTGTTACATTCTACCCCCCTTAAAAGGAATTTCACCCTCGAAATTCGTCGGGGTTATAAATCATTTACTATTCATAGAATCCCACATCGTAAAAAGGAATACTAAAACATAATTTTAAAAACTAAAGTATGAAATGTAACGATTAACCAAAGAAACTCATCACAAGGTTTCTATATAGTAGAACATAGGTGAAAATATGGATATGGAAGAAAAATCTAACCATCAAGTTCTGATGGAGAGTGGTAGAGAACATGGCTATGAAAAAGACATAAATCACAAAGCCATAGATTTGTGATGATCTAAGGTACCATCTAATTCATCGAATGTAAGGGCACTAGGACAACATTTTTGGTTTTCAATATCATTTCCCTAAAGTTGATGAAATTGGAATTAAAAGAAAAACTTTTGTGATTTTTGTACAGTCTCACCGTTGGTCATCCATTGGACAATTTCTACTTCATCTCTTAAAGAAATGAAGTTAAATTTTTCATTCGATAAGTGTTAGCAGATCATGTGATAGAATGATGGGTCATTCCATCTGTCTCAAACAAAATTTTATAAAAGTTATCAAAAATACATAAGTCCATCTATAGTGAGATTAATCATATATGGTTCCTAAAATGGAATTATACTTCATATATCATATTTCTTAATATAATAAAACTAGTTTCTACTACACAGGGACTTTATGTAGGCCAGTGGTAGGCGATAAAGGAAAGTCTCACTTCGGTTGTGGGTTTGATTCCCACAGCCTTGTCCGACGCGATGGGCTGTCGCCTGTCCTGCAGGTTGTCCTTTTTCTAAAACTATATTACTATAACATCCCATCAATAATATCGAACTAACTTATGTCCAACAGAATCCATTTCAATCTTTAAGCTTATCTAAAATACTTCGGTCCAAGCTCATAGTATAAAAAAAATGATTACTTGAAATCTCACATAACAATCACGTGAATTACATCATTTATCCCACATATATCATAAGATATATCTTGTTTTTCAAATTACAAACCCGTGAATACCTTAATCATGTATTCTCTTGAAGAATGAATACCCATTGAACCTTAGTGAAAACATGAACGTTGTTAAAATTTTACTCTTTCCACATACCAAAATCCAAAAATTATATATACTCAAACCATGATATAACCTTCTCCTTATATCAGTCATGAGCTCCTGAATACTATCAAACATTTAATTTTCTCTTTATCCCCTCTTTATACGCATATCATCTACATTCCAAAAATATCTGAATATCCTTTCATGGTTACTGGTACCATTCATCATACACTTTCAAAACTTAAGGAAATACAACAGTGTAACAATCCTTAGATGTATCTTTATTCCATAGTACCATGAGATTACTTATACAACATTACACTTGATAAACATGTAATCATTACACTGCCTTCTTAAACCATTGACCGAGCTTCAACAATTCTTTCATCTCACATATCATTTGTAGCCTCTTCATCATCATAAACATAAATACTACCCATATGACCATACTGATTCTCTTCATGAGACTTTCCCTTAGGGAATTGGTTTTCATAATGCCCGTACATTCCACATTTAAAACATTTAACCATTGTTGATGTCATAGCAATACCATTATACTCATCCCTGGTGTTAACTGAACCTTTTCATTTTCACTTACTGGCTTTGTGTCCTTCTTTTCCACACCCAAAGCATCTTCGAGTTCCTTTGAAACATTCTCCTTGATTCCTCTTCCCACATGATTTACATATGGAAAATTGAACTTTCTTTCCTCTATTATCATCATGAAACTCAATCTTTCTCTTATTAGCTGAGTCAAGAAACTTACCAAATTTGAGTTTATTGATCATATTATGAGATTTCTGATTCACCATAATAATGATTTTTGGACTTCTCCCATTTCATTTGGTTGCTCATGAAGAATATCATTCCATTTTCCATCATATCCTGCATTATCATGAATCATCTTGTTTCCATCCATTTCCTAAAACCCAAAAAGAATAGTATGAGAGGAAAAAATCATAATAAAGGGTGACTAACTTCAATATCTAACATATTAGGTTTAATTCTAATATTGTTACCATAATTCTAGGACTATGACCTATACATATACTTAACCTTAGGGACATCCCTAGACATACCTTAGAAATATCTATAGGGATCTCACTAAAGTTCTCGCATCCTAGTTTCCGAAGGTTGACTAAACCCTTCCTCTGATACTAACTGCAGAGACATGAAGCTTGACGTACATGGAAATTACATTACTTTTGCGGAATACATAATACATAACAAAAACAGACACAAAAGGACCGTAATAGTTTGGTGTCTTTGGAAACTCGGAACGTAATCTTCTAATCATGGTGAAAGATCTTCAACATCTCCCATAAAGATCTTCCCATTTTATTTTCTTACCTAAAACCTTTATTTATATCCTAGGGAAAAGAAAACATATAAAGGGTGAGCTCAAATGCTCAGTAAAGGTAATCATGGATAATATAAAACAAATCATGTACATTTGAACTTAAAAACATGAACATAATGTTTAAACAACAAAATCTTGAGCAATGGCATAAGACATGGCAGAACATAAGGCATAGATCATAAAGAAACATTGATCATGATAAAATAGCATGGGAATAAAACATGTGATTTTTTAAAACCATTAAGCACATAATATGATTTCCATAGTAGCCAAGGCATTACTGCCATGACCATCTTAGTGGACAAAGTCCCCTTCTGAATCGAGTTCACTCCTCATTTCAGTCCTGTAACACTGAACCAGATTAACTCACCATTCCAGCCATGTCTATCTCATGAGATATAAATCTTTACCCAATGTATTGGAGGGAGATACAGGTCCTAACCATCTCATAATGAAATCATTCTTACTTGTGCCACAAAATAAACATACATCATTCATAATAACCCAATAAATAAAATGGGTTTCATAAACATCATCCTATCATCACATAATCCATATAAAATAAATGGATATAATTTCATAATAAGAAAATTGAAACCATGTAAATCATAGATACATGATACTTGAAACATACATATATGAAATAATGTCATCTTATATGTAAAATGGTTTTGATAAAATACTTGAAATGAATTCTTGAGGAAAATATCATTTCTTCTTCAAAATCATTCTCTTTTCACAAAATGTCATGAAATTTTAAAAGAAAATATTTTTTTGAAAATATTCATGAATGATTTTGGAGGAATCTTCATGAAAATAAGGATTTATAAAACCGTAAAAATCCGTTCGTGCCGTATAAGTTAAAAAAACATTCTTCTTGTACTTTTGCCGGAAAAGTCAAAAAGTACCTCGTAACGTAAAAAAAAGAAATATTCCTTACATACCATGTAGTAAAAGACAAATTGGGTAAAAAGGACATTAAAAATACATAAAAACACTTTTAGAAAACATGTACTTGGATGATAACAATAACCCCGGTAAATACTTACGAATAAGAAATCTCGGATAAAAATGAGATCTACAAAATTATCCCTTACTTAAGGTCCGATAAGCTTCGTACGTATCCGAACCTCCAGTATAATGATTTAAATAATGTAATTGACTTATTAAAGAATAATATTAATTGTTATTATATCATATATGTTTCACTTATGACTTTATATTACCCGTTCTTTTGTAAATTTCATGTTAATGCAGCATTTTGGGTAAAATCATTTCATTTATTGTATGTGTTTCAACTTTTCGTTCTTGATATTTTTACTTATATCCTGATTTAAATAATTCCAGAATGTAAAACATGATTTATATATAATATATATTCATCATATACATATATATTACAGATCTATAAAAGGAATGGAATACACCGTTCATGGAGACGGTAGGCCATACGTACGCATGAACGTTGTTTTCGTTTCCTTATTAAATTGAATGAAACTAAATAGATGAAATACATATATATATATATATATATACATAAATCCAGTAGAATTATTATGTCATGTATTTCATTATTATTCATTATATATACTTTATAATCATTCTTGAATGGTTAATCATGGAAAATGATTCTCATCGCGTTCGTGGAGACGGTAGTCCGTACATACGCACGAGTGATGATATCATTCCCATGATCGAGTAATTGTATTAAAGTGTATGTATAATATTATATAATAAATATCACTTTACAATAATCATATATATTCCTTAATTTCAAAATTATACCCATCCATGTAAGGTGGTGGTGGAAAATAGATTACACCACGGCGTGGAGACGGTATTCCGTACGTACGCACGCACAGTGATTTCATTTTCTCTAGGATGGATAGATGGTGAAATATGGTTGTTTCATACTTATAATAACATATCCGTATATGAGTGATACTGATGTTGTTACTTCATAATGAAACAACTAAAGAAGAAGAAGTGGAAGAACAAATAAATTTGAAAGAATCGGTAAAAGACATTAACTCTTCTTTGAAGCGCCTCTTTGAGACCTCCTCTTAGGGCACTAAAATTGGTCTTTAAAGAAGACCAGAACCTCTAGGATGTTTCTATGGAAGTGGATAAGATAATTTTTCAGGGTTTGGCCGAGCATGAAGTCTCAAAGTGGTGTGAGGAAGAGAGGGAGGATGTTCCCTTTTATAAGGGAGGAGAGGGGCACCTTTGGAAAACCTAAAAATATTATTTAATTATAAAGTCATATTCGGTTTTTAATAGCTCAAAATTGATTTATTTCGAAGTTAAGGTGGTTATGGGTCTAAATAATCTCATCCATTAGAAATTAGAAAATTTAGGTCATTATATTAACCTTATCGTTTAGTTTTAACTCTTAGTTAATTAGATTGACATTTACTATATCACTTTGTATTTTTATATTATATAGTTAATAAACATACAATATACATCCAAGTGACACCCAAGTGGTCCATTAATGATACAACTATAATTATATAAATATCTTGGCCGAAAAATATATTCTGAGGAATATAATAACAATTAATAATATAATATTGGCTTTAAAAACTATATTATGTCAATTTTGACACTATTTGGTAATTTATTTTTGTCAAACTCATAACCAAATGATTAGTTAGAAAAAAGTTAATTAAATAAATAATAACATTTCATATTAACATATAAAATTATTTTAATTCATAAGAAGTCTCAAATTACATTTATTTGGATATTTATGACATCAATTATTTCTATATTTCATTAATAAGATAATTATTACATCATCATTGTGTCATAAATAAATTAAATGATATTAAGTCTAAAAATTACAAATAAAATACTATTATGTAGGAAATCGTTTTATATTTATAATGAATCTTTATGGTCGAATTTATCTTATGTATAACCCTATATTACAAATGATTTAGTTATTAAACTTTGATTTTAACTATTTTAACCCTTCTTTAAATAAATTAATAATAAATGTCCTAATCAAATCCAAGTGGGCCTAAATGGTCATATTTTATTCATAAGGTTTTTTTCGGCCGAACTAAACTTATCCAATAGAATTAGGACATGTGTTAGGGTAATAATAATATCATTTTTACCCTTAATTACCCTATTTACTTTTAACTGTGGTAAAAAAAGTAAAAAGTTACTATTCACCAAAAACTATTTTCATCTCATTGAACCACATTTTAGTCCTTGATATTAACCATGTATTTCGGCTTTTCAAAATTCTACTCACAGAAGCAATAAAATTATGTTTTATGAAAAATTCAGTTTTTCTTAACTACCACTTAGTGGTTTCACCATTCATCAAAAAAATGAAAGTTTCTAGAAAAATTCAAAAAATTAGGCATAAGCTATATTTGATATTATGAATTAAAAAATGATGTCTATTTTACCAAATTCAAAACATATCAGTTGCATTAATTAATTTAAAAATTAATTCCTGTCGTCAAAACAAATAGCGTGTTCTTAAGAGATAATAACTATCAAAAGATTGGCACTTGTTTATGTCTGGTTTAAATGTGAAATTACACCCAATGAACAACATTGTATTAAATGGTAAAAATATATTCTAAATATACTTTATAACCACTCAAATTAATAATTTATCACTATTAATTATTTCGATTAAAAAAGTTGTTTTTAATTAAAATTTAGTAATTTTCACTATTCATCAGAATATGAAAGTTATCCGAAAAATACAAAAATTTCACCCTAAACAAATTTCGATATTCTGAATCCAAAAATGAAGTCCATTTTGAAAAATAATATTTATAGAATTTCAAAAAAGTGGGTATTACTATTCATAACGGCTAGTTTTAATAATATTTTAATACCATATCGTTGTTTAGTAAAACCCGGTATTGCGTACAGCACACGCTATCGAGGAAGGTCGCAATTGCATGTAATGCAAGCTAGGTAAGAGTTGCGTGTAGTGCACAACTCCTTTTTCATTGCGTATAACAAAATACATTGAATATATATATATATATACTCAATGTTTCGTAGAATAACTACTATCGAACAAACCTGAAATTGTTTTTAACACGATCCAAGATTAGTGTTGCGTATACTGCAAGCTAATATGGTGTTGTGTATAGCGCAAGATAATCTTGGTGTAGTGTAAAATAGAAGATATGAAAGAAATTAAAATGAATATATCTTATAAAATCTCTGGTTGTTACAATTCGCGCCTGTGCTATTGACTTTTGTGGGGCTTGGGATGACCATCTATGGATATATGCGTTTTCTTATAATAATAGTTATAAGTATTCAATCAGAGTGGATACTTTTGAGGCATTGAATGAATGACTGTATAGATCTTCATTGTGTTGGTTGGGGATTTATGAGAGTTCTTGGTTGGGCTAAGCTTTATTTAAAAGATGAAATGAAAGATTTAATTGATTTTTCAGATAATGTTGACAACACTGAGTCAATATATGTCATATAAAAATTGGCATCACATGATATTGGAATTCTAAATTACTAACATTGTATTTTTGAAAGTTTCAGATCAGTTGGGTCATCGATGGATTTGGAGGAAAGGGAAGCACAAAACTCATTTTTGTGGGACCTTTTGTGGTTGTTGAGCACATTGTAAATGTGGATAACCATTTAGATCTTCCACTGCAGTTGATGTTGATACATAACGAGTTCCATGTATCGCAGCTTTGAAAGTATATATATGATCCATCTCATATTCTTATATGTAGATATCTTGAGGTTTTACCTCAATTATCTATGACTGAACACTAAGAAAGGATAGTCAATTTTTAAACCAAGGTTCTTTATGGGCAGACGATACCTTTGGTTCAGATTTTATTTTAGCAAGGTTTGGATACTCATGAGATTTGGGAGAGGGTGGCACTGATCAATGAATAGTGGGCCCATATTTTTTACATTAAAGCTTATTGATAGGCTCTATTGGGATATACCGTTTCTATGGTGGGGAGGTTCTTACATTTTGTTTCAATTTTTAGTTATTCCTAAACACCCCTTTTGATCATGATTTGGTTGGGTTTCATTTGGGATGTTATATATATTGTTTTGTTGAAATTATGAATGTTTATGTTCTATACATAGCTGGTACACAATTTTCCCAAACATGTGCCCATTCAGTGGAAACTGTGCAAACCCAAATAGTTAGGTTCTACATGGATAAAAATTGTTTTACAAAACTTGCACCAAAATATGAGAAACTATGAAACCACATTAAAAGAGGAACATGGTTAGGGTGTATGGTTTGTCTAACCATGCAGACCTTCCTATGAAACCACACAAAAAAGATTTAATTAATCTGTTTTTTTTTAAATATTGAAACCCTTTTTACATGGATGATAGACATGTACAACCTGATAGAATTTTATGCTTCCTTGTAGCCTCCCAATATGTGGTTTTAGCCCCTATACACTCTTCCATAGGTAGGTCAAATATTGGATAACATCATTCAATCTCTTCCCAGTTGGTTTCCTCTTCCCACACTATTTTTTCTTCTCTATAATCTTTCCCCCTAGGGTTTTTAGATATCTATGTTGTTAGAGGATCAAATCCACACTATTTCATATATTAAATCTGTGTATGATTCTCATATCCTCATTACCAATATTATTCATTTCAGTTACATAATTAGGGAATTTCGTTTTGAGATACCACGATCCTGAGGTAGGTGGATCTATTAATAATATATAATTTTAGTAAACCCAAATTTATTTATTTTAATTCAGTTTTTTTATTTAAATTAAATTTCCTGACTTAAATTTAATTTATTTCAATTGGTTTATTGAAAAAATAAATTCTAATGGATTGGGAATTTGTAATTGATTTGGAATGAAATGGGAAAATCTCCCAATTCTATTGAACTAGTGTGTATTTTAAAATTGGATGCAAAAACTGTGAAAATTAAATCAACCCTGTTAATTGTGGAATGGAATTGTGAAATTCATATTTGATATTAATTTGATATTTTTATTTGAGAAATATGAAGTAATTTTTATTGATAGAAACCAATATGTTTTATCATGAAAAAATAAATGTTTTGATTAAATAAATTATTTTATTTTTAAGTGGAAATTGACATATTAAAATGGTGAATGAGTTGATTTTTATTTAGAATATTTTTCAAATAAATTTCCCATTATTTTTTGTTATTCAACCAAAGGAATTACTTGGAAGTTAATGATTTATTTAGGACAAAAAACAAGTTATAATTTCCCAAACAATAGATTAATGCTTTAAAACTTTATCATAAACTACTTGACACATTTTATTCTAGAGTTTTATTTAGATGAGTCATCTTTGACCAATGTGAAAGGGACATGTGTACACATTACTATTATCATTATATAAGTGTGTGAGGATATTATAACCTAGAACTATCATAAATCTTGGTAGATGTCCAATTTTCTTGTACTTTGTATTTGAAATATATGTCTTTATGTGAAAAAGCTTTTACTGATTCGTTCTGAATTTATGTAAACTAATTTATACAAAACGTTCATTAAGACATTTTTTAAAAAATTTACCATCCTTTTAAATGTAAAGAATGATTTTTTCAATATTATTTTGAACTTACAGGCCTACTTATTTAAAAATTTAAATGTTTATTTGGTTAATTAAATGTTGGCTTCTTAATAGAGAATCCTTATTATGACCCAACTAGGATTTTATCTCACACCCTACCTATGACTTCAGGTGTTTGTAGATTGTCTCTTTTATAGTTAGAGAAAAGGTAAAACACCACTTGGAGGTCGTTCTGATTATTGGTCCTTTGGCTAAGAAATTTTTTCTATTGGGACTTAAGATGTTTTCTTTTTTTTTTCTAGTACATTTTCATTTTACTATGGGTTTTCATACCTATATGAATTCAATTACACAACACCCAATAGATATTTCCTTGTATGAATACTGACATGTTTATCATACTTCCATCATGTTTGTGGAAAATTAATTCCCACATTCATATTGTATGATTACCGGTTCTTTTCACCAACCTATAGGTATCAATAATATCATTCAAGCTATGTTAGGACTATCTTGGTAATCATGTTACCAGGGTACCCTAGATATTTAACTACATTCTTATATTCATCCTATATAGATTTAATTTACCATATGATGTAAGCTAGCTTTGTGAGATGTTATTTAAGAAACACACCATATATCTAGATATTCTCCCTCTATAATTATAATATATGGTCGGACCATGATGAATATTGGTTGGGATGTGATTGTGGAATTAGTGCAACATCCAATAATCCATTGATATACAAAATCATTTAGTCTGATAAGGAGAAATAGATAAGATTATATTAAAGGAACATTGAAAGTACATTTATCTATAAGGGTTAATAATGGATCTTCTCTAGGTCAATATCATAAATCGTTATAAAAACACCCCTTATAATAATGTTGGCTGATGTTGGGTTTGAAAATTTATGCATTTTTGTAAAAGGATATAATAACATTCCAAGTTATTTTTTGAAAATTATGAAATTGGGATTAAAATGGTTTATTAAGGTATGATACTAAAATAAATATGGTGAACATTTTACATGATAATTTTTTTATGATGGCCGATGTCCTTGATCCATGCGCTTGGACGAATTTGATCAACTGGTGTGCTCATCTAAATAATCTTAATCATATGTGACCATTAATAATTTTCAAGACATCAGTGGAGGGATCCATCATTCATACATATGTATCAAAGTGCAATATTTTGAGTTTGACATGAGTGAAGAGAGAGTTGATTCATTCTATTTGATTATTTAATGTCACTATGTTCCCTACCATGGGTGGCCCCCTTCTTATATATTCAACATGATATTTTTCCTAACACTTGGGAATTTCACTATGACTCACACAACATCCTTTGATAATATCATGCACAAAAGTCTCCAAGGAATAAAAAAAATATTCTTTAAGATAATCAAACAATATTTTCCCTACCCGATTTTTCACAATTTTTTGTTTTCCACAGAATTAGATCTTTTTTTATCATGAAAAAATCCATTTTTTTGGGGAATTTTTTCTTTCCAAAAATTTATTAATACATTCCCATCAATACAAGGGGTAAAAATAATAGATTTTAAATAAAAGGGTTGGTAGGTTCCCCTATCTGAGTCATATGGGTTCCTTAGTGAAATTTGGGTGTTCTCCCATCTCAAAACTAATACTAGAGGACCATTAGAAGTGTCATGCATGTAGACTGTAACCCTGTAGAATTATTTAAACCTTTTCAAATTAATGATCCACCTTACACCCTTTACCAGACTTAAATATGTATATACATTCAATAAATATGGGTGATTATGTATAATGTTTTTTATAAATTAGGCCCCTAACCTCTAAATATGACACAAGAGGTGATACCAAGTGTTAGAGAACATTGAGACCTATCTAAATTTTTTATATAATCTATGATGTCCCATAAGATATTTTATATTCAAAACCAAAAGTAAATTGATGGAAAACTGGATTACCAGAGTTATTCAAGAGCTTTATACATATAAAATTAGTGAAAGAAAAAATTTCCCATGTATTAATATAGATTAGGGTTATGGAGACATTTAGATCAAAAAATCATTCTATTAATGGAATGAAAAAATTCATCACCTTTTTTAAGATATATGGACCCAAATGGCCTCAGAATCCATCCAAATCATCAATGGAGTTTGTTTCAAGAAGCTCTTCCATGGAGATCCTTACCTCTGCGACCATAAAGAAGGTTGACAATGCCTTTATGAGTTAGGGTAAGTGTGAAAGAGCGTGACATCTTTGTGGAATATTTGTTCTATGTGTAATTACCCATCATCACCATTTTGATGGTACCTTCATGAGTCCAACAAAAAGTGGAAAACTCTTTCTTCTTCGCGGTGTCACATCTTTTTCGTAGCGCCCTTTTTTTCTTCGCGGCGAGCCTCATGAGTACTGCGAACCAAATTTGCCAATAAAATTCAATCTCACCCCTCCTATAACCATTGTTACCATTAATTTTTACCTTACATCCTCCCATTTCACAGAGCTCTTGAGCATTTTGAACCCGATAAATATATTGATTGCCCAAGGTACTTTAGCATAACGAGCCAAGATTCTCTACCATCTTCAGGGAACCTACTTACAAGGATTCCCTTTGTAAAGGACTTCATCCTTCATGAAGAATGGAGACCCTTAATGTTTCTTGAGTTTCTCTGAAGAAATAATCCTTTATAGAGAACTCTCCAAATAATTATCTCTGTGTTAAGGAGAATCTATGCTCTGTCGAAGTCTTTCCATCACGAATCACACTTCCTTCACAAAGCACCCTTCCTTCATGGAGATCCTACACATTAAGAAGCTCCTCCAACCAAGCCCCCTTGAATCATGAATCCCTTTCCACATGACCATACAATCTTGTGAAAATCAATTTTACAGTCCCTAAAGTGGTGTTTTAGGTCGCGTTTTTCTACCTTATTCTTCTTTACATAGGTAAACTAATAGATATTTCTTCTTATATAGCTATGCTACTGTTGAACCCTCGATTAACCATTTCTCCCCCTTAATCCATTCAGGCATTTCTTCTACATTACCTTACCCAAGTGTGGGTTGTTACAAGTAATGTAAGTCCAAGGGTTAATATGTGAGTCCTCATCGTCTGAGATGCAGGACGTTAAAATGCAAAGCACCCACATCCTCATCCCGTGCCATTAAACCATATGTTTCCTCATGCATGACATGTATGAGAAGATCAGAGAGAGGATGGTACCGGAATCCTTTTTCTTTTTTCCTTTATTAATCCTCTCTCTCTCACTTTGGGCTTTCTCACCATGTGTTCCTCATGAAGTCTCTATATAAACCCTGAACCATCTTCTTAGGATACCCTCCCGGAGTAAGTCTCAATCTCAATCTTCTAGGGATGGTCACAATGGGTAATCCCCACTCCATCCCTCTTGGAGATACCCTTCATGAAAAAATCATTAGGTATGTTGTAATCCCTTTTTCCACACACCGAGTGTGACTCATGGGGGATTAGAATATGTAGAAAAATTGATATACTCTTTGGTAGACTAACCATGCATAATCACCAATAATTATCTGGGTCTCTATATTTGCGTATTCCCCATACCTCATCCAAAACTACATGGAATTTGATCCCTACCTTTTTTGTAGGGTATGTAGGAAGCCTCCCAGAGGTTCACTCCCATCACCCCCACAATCCATTTGTCATGGATAATTCATGTTGGTTCACTCGTCTTGCACGATGTTAAACTTCACCCTCTCAATAAAGTAGGTTTTGATCCCATTAAAGTATGTGGGAATCCTCATTCAGGTTCAATACCAATGAAGGTTAATCCCTCGTTCTCCCTTTTAGGGATATACCATCTCGATGTGAAATATGCCCTTTTGGTACGCATCTATAAAATACATCATTTATGGTGCTGTAATCCACAAGGGAAGATAACCATGCATAAGCCCCTCACTTCACTATACTCCTCTAACCAAGAGTGCTCTCTTGAGAATGGGTGTTTACCATGGATAATCCCCCAGAACGTCTTCAGGTCACTTTACTTCGAATACATCCCAACTTGATGCCCCCATACTGAACTATGGGGACTTTGATTCCCAGCCATTGGGATACGTTGGAGGCCTCCCCGAGTTACAATCCAATCACCCATTTCCCATCCTGATATCCCCTTTGAGCCTTTTTGTTTTGGGAATATCATACCCAAACCCAAGATTCTATTTCCTTTGTTTCCTTATCCATGCACTCCATTTCTCAGGGGCTGCCTACTTAGGTATCGCATCACTCCACCAAACTACGTGAACATTGATTCCCAGCCACCGGGATATGTAGGAGCCTCCCTGAGGTTCAAGACCAACACCATCACCTTCACACTGGTTCCCCCTCATTCATTCCACCCACTTCAACAGAATCATCCATCATCCATCATTGTTCTTAACCAGGATGCCACCTCTAGATGGTATCATTCCATTCATATGGTAATATAACCATGAATAATCCCTTAACATCTTATCCACCCAACTATGAGTTCCCCTCTTATGATGGGAAACTAACCATGTGTGGGCCATGAATCAACCCGTCTATCTACGTGAGTATTGATCCATTTCTTATACACATTATACATAGAAATCTTCCCTATGGTTCAATCCCAGCCAATGGTAAACCATGGAATTCACCTTTTGGGGTGTGCCTCGCTGATCTGCCCTTTGTGATATCAACATAAGCCTTCACGGTGTGAAACCGTCCCTTTTTGGGACACACTATCCTAGGTCCTTCCTCATTAGGTGTTTCGATCTGTTCATATGGTAAACCATTCATGTGATCCTTCCTAAAGATCCACCTCTCTAATCCATCTACATGGGACATTTTTATCAAATCTGATCCATCTCCTCTAGACGTTAAACTCATGAAACACCCTTTGTTAAACATAGGAATCTAAGAAAAAACTCAAAGAAATTATTCGAGTATATGATACCCCTCAATCTACATGGGATACCTCGTGCTTCTGCACCTCTAGAAGCCCTCTGATAAAGAAGTATTTAGGTGCATCAATCTTCTAGGGTATAGAAATTCTAGGGATGCCAAACACGACTACTCTCCTCACCGAAGGTTGGTACCCTGACTTGAGCCTTTGGAATTTCCTGATAGAATCTACAAAATTAACCAACGTTCACAAATATATGGCACTAGGGAGAGTTTATCGAACACTATATTACTCTTTAAGGGATACTAGGACAAGGTGATGAACTCTGAGGAGGAATCCACGTAATGATAGATCAGTATACCATCATCTTTTTTTTATCAAATAGAAAACATCACTAAAGAAGTGTTGAATTACACATAACATTGGAAAGCAGTAATGCAGGGAAAATGAGACCATCACCATCGATAAATGTGTTGTAGTTCTCTCTGATAGAAATCATTAGAAAAAATGATGAACCCAATGTGAATATTTTCTCCTACAACCTTGGGGATTGGTAGTGTTAGAGACACTAGGAAATTACCATGCACTAGATCTAGTTATCTGGTGCCAAGTCCTTCCAAGAAAATAGTGGGCCTAGTATGGAACCCACTAGACTTTTGGGTAGTAAATCATTGGGAATTCCATTCCATGACATCATTAGCATGGATCTCTCTATCCATTCACGAAATATTGTATGACATTGGGGCACTAGAAACTACTTTCCTACTATCCACAATAATAGGTAAATCTTCATTATTTGAAGACCCAAGAAACAGGAAGCCAATAGCCTCCCACCCAAAAATGCATGTAAAATGCCAATGAAAAAATACTGCATAACTCCTCCATAACAGAAACCTCATCCACAACCACGGATAACAAGTTCCCATGCCCCATCTCACCCTTAGAATATATCTAAAAAATGGTGATCGACACTATTATCTATCGATATGAATAATTGGGTTCATCTTGATGAGGGAAATTAATCTCCATGATTTGGAGGCTTCTGTGCCTCACTGTCACTACTGCCCCCAAGGGCCGTGTAGGGAGCCATTTATCCCCACTCTGACATTCATCCTTTTTTTGAGCCTCTCTCAAGAACATTCCCATGAATCACCCCCATTTTACAATGAGGTTTTGAACTTTAGTGTCATCATGGATAACACTTCTTCTTGGTATCCACCAAGGAGGAATCATTCCAGGATTTGTGAGTGCTACCAATTATCATACATTTAGTTTGAGGATCAGGTTGTTTATTCCCTACTCTATCAGCCTGAGTCTGGTTGACCCTGTGTTAATGTCAGGTACAGGTTTATAATGACACTTGCTTGGGGGAGTCAACTTTTTCAGATTAAGTGGACAATTACAGCACCAATTCATATTATCAACTGTATTCTATTATATATTATGGACACTCCCATGTCCAATTAGGATTGTAACCTTATCCACCTTTTGAGTAGGATGCTCTGGATCTTTCGGTCACCGGAATGAGCAGCAGTTGTCGTCAGCTGACCCTTGATGATGAAATTTTGTAAAGGGTTCCTCCATGTGACATCATTAGCAAGAGTGGAGGTCCTCCCCACTCCCACACTCAGTATAAAGGTCCTCCCAATGTTAGTAGTATCATACTGATTGGAGGTCCTCCTCGTCTTGTTGACACTCATCACAAAGGTTCACCCTATTCCTGTGATCCCATGTATCAAAATTTTTCCCATATCATATGTTATCAATAATAAGTGTCTCCCTATGTCATCACCATCTCTAGAAGAGGTCCTCCATGTGCGACATGAGTCTAGCATTGAGGACCTCCCCATGTACTCGCTAGTTCTAGTAGAGGCCCTTCCCACTCTAACTTATTCTTCTGCATTGTCCCCCCCAACGTGTTGGGAAACAAATACAGAGGCCCTCCCCTTGTTCCATTCTACATATGACTTGGTCCTCCTCACACCCCATATCCTGAAAGAGGAGGTGCTCCCCAATTCAATGATTTCAGATGTGAAGTTCTTCCTAATTTCATGAAAAGCTTAAGCAAAGGTCCTCACCACTCTAGTACCAACCCACATGATGGTTTTACCCTATGTACAAAATAAACCCTACCATAAAGAACCATCCTAGGGAAGGAGGGAGAACTATTTCCCGAAAAGGTATAACCCTGCGATGTGCTAGGTCAATGTCTATACCATCCTCTTTTTGGATTCCATATTATATTATGACTCAATGATGGATCCTTCACCTTGATCCTCTACATTAGGCTATGGGGAAGGAACAAGGTGTATAAGATTCACCCTTTCAGAAAGTGAAATGTGTCGGATTCTCAAATCCCTCCATAAGCATATGAAGTATGAGGTATATTTGACTCCTTTATAGGTTCTCTCAATGAATTCATCTATTTCATCACCAGGATCAACCTATACCTCAACACCAAATCATGGAGAGTTGTTCAGGGGATTGGTAAATGTTGAGCACCAGCCTGATCCACCATCAATGACGTCCAGCTTCATACAAGAATCAGTGGTTGACACTCCATTATACAGGGAAATGATAATGTAATCAGTATCATGTCTAGGAGACAACCCATCATGTAGTGGCATGTTAGCTCACACATCATTCTCTCAACCGGCCAGTCCACTAATGTAACGATATATGTCAGCACCATTTTCGGTTCCCCAACCACCCCCAGTTGTGGAAAGGGGAAACTGGACACTAGATACCCCTTCTGAATGGAGAATCTTATGGGAAATTCTCACAGAGGACCACGTCCACAAGATATTCTTATCGATTGCGACTCCAGAATATGAAATCCTAGAGTCCCTCACCCCGGATGAAGTCCGATGTTTACATCAGACTCTCAAGGTGATGCATTTCTACCTTCATCATCATCGATTGGTTTATCCAAAGAGTTAGGAGCATTGTAATGAAATCATACAGTTATGTCACATGGTCGACGTATCCACACTTCCCCTCACCCAACACCCTGCATCTCCCAATTATCACTGAACCCTCCAACAACGATGCATTCAGAGATTTAATATTCTCTGAAATATTATTTTTGAGGAGTCCCCACATGTATTGATCCATGTTTAGGGAGAAAATTCATCTCTCCATTTTAGTCTTGTCCTATGAAAACCTGACATATCAAGTGATATAGAGGATATTCCTCCAGGTGTTGTCTTAGTGAACAAGGATGAAATCAATATGAAAAAGTAGAAGGATACTGAGATAGGGATTTTTTTAAGAGAGCCTTCCCTTGGAAAAAATGCAACATCTACTGGATCCCCATGGTGTTGTCACTTGCAAGAAAATATACTTTCTTGGCCTTGCTGAACCTGCCGAATCATTATCTCTTAGTTAGGACCACGATAAGGGAAAATGAAACACTGGGACCATTAAGTCTTGTGACCTATCTAGCTCAGCAGAAAATATGGAAAATGATCCCTAGAAGGCTACACTACTTCAATAGCTCACAGAATAGAAGATTATTTTTGATAATCTCCTCACTTAGTGCATTGCAGAATGACGCCCAGATTATGGTGATCCCCAGTATGATCCCATCCACCCTCTACTTTGGAAACAGGGGAAACCACAGTTCTTCTCAGTAAATTGACTAACAATGATGCCTATAACCTGCCACATCCCAAAAGATAAGAGGCTAGAGTTTATGGGAAACATTCACGATATACATCACTGAATCCACACGATCTACGTGAGACCTTCTCCGAGATCCATCTCTACAAGATGTTCCCCTAGCAGCCACTCAGGTCTCTCTTTAGATTGTAACTCCACCTGCTCCTTAGGCTATTCCTCCACTAGCTCCCAAAGTTATCATTCCAGTGGCTTCACCAACATATCCAACCACTCCGAGAGTCATTGGATCTAACTATCATGTTGAATAACTTGGTAAAAGGATTTGTGGTCCGGGATCCCCGACAAGACAAGAAGCCCCGCCTGGATGATCTAATGAATAGTCTAATCCCCTTACTCGAGACCCTTGAAACATAGTAGGTGGCAATACCTCCTAATGGAAATCTATATACGGTGTGGTTAGATGATATGATAACACTCTTGGAAATTTGGAATTCAAAGTTTCCCCCCTTCAATAGGATGGGGAACTCACTACAGCATCTGACCCAGTTTATCTCCAGGTGTGGAACCATGATGGGGAATCCAGCGCAGCAGGAAGCCTCCAAACTACAGTGTTCGATACAGATGCTTGAAGGTCTTGAATTTGTCTTGTATAACCTGTTACCCATCATGTATATTTTTTTGAGAGAATATTTATAGGAAATTTTGTTATCAGTTCAGCTCCAGTATATGCAAGACCAGTATTGTTGACATCTTTAAGTGAAAACAGAGGCCAAAGGAGCAATTCAAAAACATTGTTACTAGGTGGAAGGTCCTCACATATTCACTCGATATACTGGTAACTCAGTAATAACTGATGAATATGTGTTTGGGGAATATGAAGTCTGAACTTGTACCATCCCTCATCACAAAAAATATTCCAAGAGAATTCTGGGGTTTTCTTGACACGACTTAGAAAATATAGGTAGCATTGAAGCAAGACAAAGAAGAACATCCATTGCCTCTAACAGATCATGAAAAAAACCCGCTAAATCCAAGAATTATTTCATTACATATGCTGAGGCCCCCAGGCCTATAGAGTTTCTATCAATAGAGATGCATACACAAACTCACCGTGGGTAGTAGCCTTCAGAATAGCCTCAGGCTCATCATCGCCCGCTACAGAATCAACTGACACCACTGCTTAATGTACCACCACCACCGAGTAGAGATAATTGGGTTCCACATCCTATATAGGTTCCATCCCCTTGTTAGGGTCCCTTTCCTGGGCAGGAGAAACCAGACATACTCTTTTGTGGAATCTCAGGTCACCAGTTATTTCTGAATCACCCAAGATTAAAATATTTTTAGGTTTCTAGACTTCTGAAGACCCCAAGAGGATAATATCACCGATTTCCACAACTACATCCCCTATCACTGATTAATTTTACATACTCTCAAGAAGTGATATGTGTTCCAAGAATGGATTTGGGAGCAGTTTGACAACGAGGTAGTCAGGTTGCGTCCTACCCTAGGACATGTGGAATGTATCATTGTAGAGCTGAAAAATAATTGAATGGTTGAATGGAAATATGTCTCTAGTCATGGGTCTCATAATTATGAAAACTGGTTAGATCTTAGGGTAGTCACTCATGCCTAGGTGACATCTGTGGCTCTTAGAATCAGCCAGAGCATTCTGAAGTCATAGTTCCGCCTCCTACTATAGTGTCTATATCTACATCTCAGCCTTCTTATTTTTAGAAGAGAAGGTTCCATCGATGAAAGGGAAAGAAAAGCCTTGTTCTAGTGTCTAAATCTTCCAACACAATCAGAGACTTTATTCCTCTAGAGATGTGGTTTTCCCCCAAGATTCTCTTAGTAATGAAGTATTCCTCAATTGATGATCATGAGTATGCATCAGTCGATACCATTGAACTGGTGAACCCTTACATGATTTCCGACAATGAGGAGCACTAGTATGGTCGTCATAATGTCCCCAGTCGACTCCATTGTCAACATAGTTGTTCCATTGTTAACAATATAAATGATCAATCTAGAACTTCAAGATATGTTGTGAAATCCACTAAGACTAGATTTCAGGATCATTGAAAAAATCAACATGTGTCACCCTCTTATCCTATCATTTCGGGTTCTCTCCCACCACCGTTTCTGCTACATGATTTGGAAGAACCACCATTGTCGCATCATGAACAAGAATATCTAGTCATGGAGATACCATATTCATTTGATAGTTCTCTGGTAGTCATTTTTCCTGGTTTAGATAGTGAGCGGCGAGATGTCCCCAACAACTTCCAGAATCCTCCTGCTCATCCAGCAGTGCCCTTCATACCATTTGCTGTAGAGAAACTACCCACTAGTATAAATATTCACTTAGAATGGAAGTATGATGTGCTCAAGAACCTTTCCCAGATTTCTACGATGTTTTCGATCCTAGAGGTTCTCTTCATGTTATATGATATACCCGATTCCCTTACGAAGGATTTAAAAATACCCCTCTAATTTGAAACGGAGGTAACAGCCATAGATTCCATTCATGCTGTCGAATCTTGGTGTGAAGAATGCCAGGACATAATCTCATTATCAAGTGAAGAAGAAGGTTCTACCATAAAGTCTTAAATCTATTAACTATACATCACTAGATAGTTTAACGGCCTGGAATTTTACCACTATCTTATCGACACAAGTGCTGGGATTAACATCATCCCAACATGAATGCTCTGCAAGCTAGGGATTTTTGAAACAAATATTAGTACATATGACCTAAAAATTCAAGGTTATGACAGGAAAAAACAAATTTTATTTAGAAATACCCTACTAAATCCTCAGTTTGGTGGAATGTTTTCGATTACTAAATTTATGGTCATCTCACAGGGCACCGCCTACAATATGTTGATGGGTAGAACCCAGCTCTATCTACATGAAACAGTCCCCACCTCTTATTACCAATGCCTGAAGTACCCCCTTAATGGTTGAGTGGGAATACTCTATGGTGATGCATCTCTATTTTACTCCTATGAAGTCCACTATTTATAAGTCTACTACAACAACAACCATGAAAAGTGAGTTCATATGAATGCAATTTAGCACAATAATACTTCATTCGACCCCTAGGAAGACCTGGATGATGTCATTATCCTCCCAACACATTGATTGGAGGACATAACCCCCGACATGGGACACTGATTTGTTGTTTCCAATAAAATGATGAAACAAATTCCTAGATACAAGGAGCATTGGAAGATTCATTTTACTCCTATATAAATCCGGCTTGAGTGATTCCAGTACCCCTTTCCCCTATAAGGTATCAAGATTCTGGGATTATGGATATAGTTGTACATTAGAATTGAATGTTATATTGAGTTGGGATAAGTATTCATAGACTGATGCTTTGATATTATCATGTGTGGGCTCCTCAGTCGAAGGCCTGAGGGAATTGGGTCAACAAAGTTTGTCACAATGGTTTTAGTAGAGCATGAGTTTCCTGATAAACAATCCACCACCACTCAGGCCTGCACCATCATTCCTACAGGGTCAATGAACTCAAAATAAATTCCACATAATGACACTGTTTCCAGGGATGATAAAAAGGATTTGGAGGATTCCCCTCAAACATTTGAAGAGGGTGTTTCCAACACAATCAATGAGTTGGTATAGGTGAATCTTGGTATCAAGACCGATCCAAGGCCAACATTAGTTAGCACATATATGACTTATACAGTATAGAAACAATATATGGATTTCCTAAAGTGGCATAGTGATGTGTTTAATTGGAGCTATGAAGAGATTCCAGTATTAGATCCTCAGGTAGTTGTCCACTACCATGGTCTCCCAGTAAGTAATAATAGTTCCAAATATCCTCTATGGATGATGCAACCTTCTCAAGGTTCCATAGTTGAGGCCAAAGATGATAAGCTCATCAAAGGAAACTTCATCAATGAGTTTTTTTACCCCATATTTTTGGACAATATTATCTCTATCCAGAAGAATAACGGGAAGATAAGAGTCTCTATCGACTTCTTATATATCAACCATCAATGTATGGGGGATTATTTTCCCCTTCTTGTGACATAGCTATTGATCGACACCACTATTGGATTTTAGGACCTCTCCACCATGTATGGATATTCCTAATATAATAAAATATAAATGGTCCCCTAGGTTAAATAGTCCACTGCCTTCATAGCATCACAAGGTACCTTTTATGTTAGGTAATGGCTTTTGTTTTTCCGAATGTATGATCCACCTATCTGTATGATATGCACTTTTTATTCAAACTAATCCTCAATAAATTGATGGAATGCTACGTAGAAGATTTGGTGGTCATGTCCCAAGATAATTAGGACTATAGAGACCCAAACATGACGTACATAGACACTACATTACTTTTTCCGAATACTTAATACATTACAAAAACAGACACCCAAAGTCCATATTAGTTTAGTGTCATTGGAAAATCGGAACATATTCTCCTAATCATGGTGAAAGATATTCAACATCTCTGACAAAAATCATCCTCTTTGGTTTTCTTACCTAAAACTGTTCTTTATATCCTGGGGAAGAGAAAACATAAAAAGGGAGAGCTCAAATGCTCAGTAAGGGTAAGCATGGAGAAAATAAAACAACCCACATACATTTGAACTAAAATACATGAATATAAATTTTAAACATCAAAATATTGATCAATGACATTAAACATGGTAGTTAGTAAGGAATAGATCATAATAGAACATCAATAATGATAAAATAGCACGAGAATAAAACATGTAATTGTGGAAAACCATTAAGCGTATGATATTATTTCTTTAGTAGTGAAGGCATTGCTACCAAGACCATCTTAGTGGACAAAGTCCCTTACTGAATTGAGTTCACTCATCATTCCAGTCCTGTATCACAGAACAGGATTAACTTACCCTTCCAGCCATGTCTATATCATGAGATATAAATCATTACCCAATGCATTGGGGGGATACATAGGTCCCACCGATCTCATAATGAAATCATTATTACGTGTGCCACAACATAAACATAAAACATTCATCATAACCCAAAGAATAAAATGGGTTTCATAAACATCATCCCATCATAACATAATCCATATAAAACAAATGGATATAATTTCATCAAAAGAAAATTGAAACCATGTAAATCATAGAGACATTATACTTGAAACATACACATATGAAATAATGTCATCTTATATGGAAAATGGTTTTGATAAAACACTTGAAATGAATTCTTGAAGAAAATATCATTTCTTCTTCAAAATCATATTCTTTTCACAAAATTACATGAAATTTTAAAAGAAAAGGATTTTATTGAAAATAATCATTAAATATTGTAGATTAATCTTCATGAAAATAGTGCGTTATGAAATCGTAAAAATCAGTTCATGCCATATAAGTTAAAAAACATTCTCCTCGTACTTTTCCTGGAAAATTCAAAAAGTACCTCGTATGGTAAACAAAAAAGCATTATTACATAACATGTATTAAAAGTAAAAAATGGGTAAAAAGGAATTTAAACATACATGAAAATATTTATAGAAAACAGGGACATGGATGATAATTATAACCCCAGCAAATACTTACAAATAAACAATCTCGGATAAAAACGAGATTGGAAAAGTTATCCCTTACCTTATGTCCAATTTCTTCCGTATGTGTGCGAGACTCCTGTATAGTGGGTTTAAACATATTATTAACTTTTAAAAGAACCATAATAATATTTATGATATCATATATGGTTCACTTATGTATTTATATTACCCGTTCATTTGTCAATTCCATGTTAAAGCAATGTTTTGGGTAATATTCTTTTCATTTGTCGTACGTGTTTGGACTTGTTGTTCTTGATACTATTATTAAATATATCATGATTCAATTAATTAAATAATGTAAAACATGATTTATATATCATATATATTCAGTATATATATATAATAGATATATAAATTAAATTAAACACACTGTTCCTGGAGATGGTAGGCCGTACGTATGCAAGAACGCTGTTTTCCTTTCATTATTGACTTGAATGGAAGTAAGAAGATGACATATATATAAATAAATCCATTAGAATTATTATTTCATATATATCATTATTATTCATTATATATACTTTATAATCATTCTTTAATGGTTAATATGGAGAATGAATCTCATCGCATCGTGGTGACGGTAATCCGTACGTACGCACGAGCTGTGATATCTTCCCCATAATTATTGAAATGGAATTAAAGTAGATGATATAATTTTTCAGAATCAGTATGAGGTTATAATAACCATATACAGTTATTCTTTACACCATTATACCCATACAAGTTATGTTGTGGTGGAAAAACAGATTAAACCACGACGTGGAGACGGTATTCCATAAGTACACACGCGCGGTGATTTCATTTTTCATAGGATGGATAAAAGGTGGAATGAAGTTGTTTCATATTTATAATAACATATCAGTATATTAGTGATACTAATTTTATTAATTTATAATAAAACAACTAAATAATAAGAAGTTTAAGAAGAATGAAACTTGAAAGAATCGATAGAAGAGATTACCTCTTCTTCAGCACGCCTCCTCTTAACCTCCTCGTAGGGCACTAAATCTGGTCTTTGAAGAATACCCGGACCTCTAGTAGGTTTCTATGGAAGTGAATAAGTGAAATGGGATGGGGTTGGCCGATATTGAAGGCTCAAATTTGTGTGAATGGGAGAGGGAGGAGGTGCCCTTATATAGGAGAGGAGAGGGGCACTTTTGGAAACCTAAAAAATAATTTTTAATAATAAAATGAATCCCCACTTAAAAACCTCAAAAAATGACACATTTCAAAGATGGGATGAGATAGGGTTGTAATCCCATCAACCAATAAAATTTATACATTTATTAAGTTTATTTTAAACCTTATCAACTTGATTTATCATTATTTAATCTATTTAATTTTATTTGTGGTAATAAAATTCTAAATATTACATTTTTATAAATACATACTTAAATGTTTTAAATTTTCCATAATTGGATACCTTATAAACTTTTAGACCATATAATTTTAAATTTGTAGTTTTTAAATATTTTTCTGATTTTTAAATAATTAATTAATATGTTATTTTTATAAAATATCAATAGTGTCAATTTTGACTATTCATTATTTGAATTTAAATAAAAACCACACAGAAGATATGCTAGAAATAAAATATATAATATATTCCTAACATGTCACCTTCATCAAAAATATTCATGGGGCACATTAATTTTGTAATATATTATTTATTTTAATATTTTAAAAACCATTTATTTGGTATATCTCTTAATAAAATAATTACTACAACATTTTTGTATAATTATTTAATATACTTATTTTTTGTATAAAAATTAAAATTAAAATCCTATGATGAAGATAAATATATTAAATTTCATTATAATACTTTTAATCGAATTTATAATCTTAAAATCACAACTTTTAAATTATTATATTTATTAAATTATGAAGATGATCACTTTGACATCATTTAAAATAAAATAATATAAGTGTCATAATCGCTTTTATAAGGCTCCAAATGGTCAAATATTAGACCATTGGATTATTATGGTTAACATTTACATGAAAAATAAGTTTTGGTCAGGTTGTTGTGCCTTTTATGATCACTATTAGTTTAATAAAAACTATATTATTGATTTTTCACTAAATAAACAATTTCTTCATCACTATTGTATCCCCATTAATGACAATTATTTAATACCTAAAAACTGTAAAAAAATTCTCAGGATGTAGATAATTTTATTATATTTCTTTATACTATTTATATTCTAGGTTTTATGAGGTTTATCACTAAATTAAAATTATTACACTTAAAAGATATAAGAGAGTGACATGTTGTCACTTTCTTTGGTTTTAATTATAATTACATCATTTTCATGGTCAAAAGTCCAGGAAATGAATCTAATTTTACACTTATGTGATATGGGTCTAGTTTTATTCATATAATATAATTTTTGAAGTTGTTAGGGTAATTTTATAATCTTATTTTTACCCTTAATTACCCGATTAACCTCTAACTGTAGTAAATAAAATTCACCGCAGTTCCTATTCATAATATCTAAAACTAAAAAGTATCCTATTGACATATTTTTGACCTACTGATTCCAAATATGGAATACGTTTTTCAAAATTCAAAACACATAATTTTCAGTAGTTAATTTAAAATTAATCCTGTTGTTAAGATAACGGGTTTTAAAAGTTAAAATGTTGCAAAAGAATGAAATGTTTTTACCTATGAATTCAGTGTAAAATTAATGATAATGACTTACATTATATTAAATTGTAAAAATATATTCTATTTAATCTTTCAAACCATTAAATATTATAATTTAACCATAAAATTAATTTTGATTAAAAAATTTGTTTTTAATTAAAATTTTGGTTATTTTTACTATTCATCAAAATATGAAGGTTATGAGAAAAGTATCAAAAAATTATTCAATGTAAATTTTTATCTCCAGATTCAAAATAAGAAGTTTATTTTGTAAAATTGAAGATATAAACTTGTCAATAATTATATTTAAATGGGTTTTCCATCAAAAAACGGTAAAACTGCATTTTTTGAAAAATACTTCATTTATCGAAAAAATTGATTTTTTTTCATATCTCATTCTAGAAAATTTTTAGGATGAATTATAATTTTATAAAATTATAAATTCATTTAATACTATTCATAAAGGCTAGTTCATAATATTATAATAATATATCATTGTTTAGTGAAATTCGGTATTGCGTACAACACACGCTATCGAGGAAGGTCGCTTTTGCATGTAAGACAAGCCAAGAATAGTGTTTGTTTATACTATAAGATAATACGGTGTTGTGTATAGAGCAATCTAATCTTGGTGTAGCGTACAACACAAAACATCAATGAAATTAAAAATAATATTTCTCATAAAATCTTGGGTTGTTACATTCTACACCCCTTAAAATGAATTTCGCCATCGAAATTCGTCAGGGTTATAAATGGTTTACTACTTGAAAGTTTCTTTCAAAGAAACCCACATCGTAAAATGGAATACTAAAACTTAATTTTAAAAAAGTGAATTATAAAACATAACGATTAACCAAATTAACTCATCACTGGGTTTCTACATAGGAGAACATAGGTGAAAATATGGATATGGAAGAGAAATCTAACTATCAGGTTCTGATGGAGAGTGGTAGAGAACATGGCTATAAAAATAAAACAATCACAAAGCCATAAATGTGTGATGATCTAAGGTAGCATATGATTCATCAGATATAAGAGAACTAGGACAACATTTTTTGGTTTTCAATATCATTTCCATAAAGTTGAAAAATTTGAATTAGAAGAAACACTTACTTGATTTTGATACAATCTCACTGTTCTTTGTGCCTTGAACAATTTCCACTTCTTCTCTTAAATAAATTAAGTTGAATTTGTCTTCCGTGAAGTGTTATCAGATCATGCGATAGAATTATAGGTTATTCCATCTATCTCAAACATAAGGTTAGAAAAAGTTCTATACATAAGTCCATCTACAGTGAGAGTAACTGTATATGGTTCCTAAAATGGCCATATACTTCATCTATCTTACCACTTAATAAAATAAAACTAGTTTATACTAACCAGGGACTTCCTGTAGGCCGGTGGTAGGCGATAAAGTCTTGTCACACTTCAGTTGTGGGTTCGATTCCCACAGCATTGTCCGACGCGATGGGTTTTCGCCCGTCCTGCAGGTTTTCCCTTTTTCTAAAACTACATTATTATAAAATTCCTGAAATAATATCAAAAAAAATTCTATCCTTAAGAAATATTATCTTATATCCAACATAATCCATTTCAAATCTTCATACTTATCCAAAATACTTCGGTCCAAGATCATAGTATAATGAAAAAATTTACTTGAAAGGTCACATAACAAGCATGTGAATACCATCATTTATCCCCCATATATCATATGATATATCTTGTTCGTCACACTCCAAACATGTGAATACCTTAATCCTGTATTCTCTTGAAAATTGAATACCCTTTGAACCTTAGAGAAAACATGAATGCTGTCAAAAGTTAACTCTTTCCACATACCAAAATCCCAAAATTTCTATATACTCAAACCATGATATAACTTTGTCCTTATATCAGTCATGAGCTCATTTTATTTTCTCGTTATCCCTTCATTATGCGCGTATCATCTTCTTTCCAAAAATATTTCTATCACTTTTCATGGTTACCGGTACCATATAATTATTGAAAATTAATACAATGATATTCTAAAATTCCACGATACCATATGTGACATTCCATGATACTATTTTGAAATCCAATTACATAAACACTTAATCATTCCACAACATCACTGTCATACTCAACATTACAAGTAGTGATCGATTATGACTTCCCTTTATCCTTTGACTTAAGTGGTTGCTTACGTAGATCATAATTAACCCTTGCATTAGGGCATTGATTAACATAATTCCCCATTTCCTTGCACTTCAATCATTGAAGTGTTTGTGGAGCTTTATCTATAGTTTTTTATCTGTTCATATCATTAGTTACCTTTTTCCCATTACTTCAACACTCAACTACTCGATGACCTTCTTTTCCACACTTAAAACATTTTCTAGTACCTTTTAGGCAATCTCCACCATGCTTCTTTCCACATTTTGAGCATAAAGAAATATTCATATTTTTTTCACCATTGTTCTGAGATTTCTCCTTGAACTCCATCTTTCGTTTTTTGTCAAAACCATGAGATAGATATGTAACACCAACTTCCAGTTCTACCTTGATAGCACAACAAACAATTTCATCATAGCTACTGATGTCTTTTATATCTAATGCCCTTCGAAGACTTGGTTTTAAGACACTTATGAATCAATCAAATTTACTTTCAGGTTTGATGATAAATCAATATGCATACCTTGCAAGCCTTGTAAAATTTTCTTCGTATATACCAACAGATTCATCATCCTTTTACTTAATCTCAAGGAACTCCTTTTCCATTTTTGTTTGAAGAATATGAGGGATTTACTTATTGAAAAACAAATTCTTAAACTCACCCCATTCCATTGATTCAATTTCATATTGGGGCCTTGTATTTTTAATTAGAGTCCACCACTGGTCTGCTTCACCTTCTAAACGGTAAATAGCCAGAATGAATTTTTCATGTTATGAAAAATGAAGTACGAAAAATATCTTTTCAATGGTACTGATCCATTCTTTAGAAACAAGTGGATTAGAAGACCCACTGAAATAAGGTGTACGTTGCCTCATGAAGGACTCAATAGAATATTGTTCCCTTTCTCTACTCACTTGGAAGTACAGAATGATTCATAGCTTGTGTAAGTATATCCATAAGATTTTGAACTCCATATCCCATAACATTGGTTTGTTCAGAAGGACAATCATTGCATTGTCCATTACATTGATCAACATGGTTCCTTTGGGTTCTAGCCATCGTCTAAAACCCACAAAGAATAGTGTGAGAGGAAAAAATCGTGCTAGGGAAAAAAACATAATAAAGGGGGAGTACCTTCAATATCTAACATCTTATGTTTAAGTCAAATATTGTTTTCGTAATTCTAGGACTATAACCTATACTTATAGTTAACCTTAGGGACATCCCTAGACATACTATAGAAATATCTCTAGGGATCTAACTAATGTTTTTTCATCCTAGTTTTCAAAGGTTAACTAAACCTTTTCTCTGATACCAACTATAGAGACCCAAACTTGACGTACATAGACATTACATTACTTTTGCGGAATACTTTTTACATTACAAAAACAGATGCCCAAAGGCCGTATTAGTTTAGTTTCTTTGGAAACTCGGAACATATTCTCCTAATCATGGTGAAAGATATTCAACATCTCCCATAAAGATCTTCCCCTTTGGTTTTCTTACCTAAAACCTTTCTTTATATCCTGGGGAAGATAAAACATAAAAAGGGTGAGCACAAATGCTTGGTAAGGGTAAGCATGGAGAAAATAAAATAACCCACAAAAATTTGAACATAAAAACATGAACATAAAGTTTAAACATAAAAACCTTGAGCAATGACATTAAACATGGTAGTACGTATGGCATTGATCATAATGGAACATCAATCATGATAAAATATCGTGGGAATAAACCATGTAATGGTGGAAAACCATTAAGCACATGATATGATTTCCTTGGTAGCCAAGGCATTGCTACCAAGACCATCTTTGTGGACAAAGTCCCTTAATGAATCGAGTTCACTCCTCATTTCAGTCCTATATCACTGAACCGGATTAACTTACTGTTCCAGCCATGTCTATCTCATGAGATATAAATCTATACCCAATGCATTGAAGGGAGATATAGGTCCCACCCATCTCATAATGAAATCATTCTTACATGTGCCACAATATAAACATAAATCATTCATCATAACCCAAATAATAAAATGGGTTTCATAAACATCATCCAATCATAACATAATCCATATAAAAAATGGATCTCATTTCATCATAAGAAAATTGAAACCATGTAAATCATAGAGACATTATATTTGAAACATATATATATGAAATAATGTCATCTTATATGGAAAATGGTTTTGATAAAACACTTGAAATGAATTCTTAAGGAAAATATCTTTTCTTCTCCAAAATAATTTTCTTTTCAGAAAATTCCATGCAATTATAAAAGAAAAAGAATTTTCTTGAAAATAGTCATTAAATATTACAGAGTATGCTTCATGAAAATAAGGCGTTATGAAACCGTAAAAATCAGTTCATGCAATATGAGTTAAAAAACATTCTCCTCGTACTTTTGCTGGAAAATTCAAAAAGTACCTCGTATGGTAAACAAAAGAAATATTCCTTAAATACCATATATTAAAAGTCAAAAATGGGTAAAAATGACTTCAAAGATACAGGAAAACATTTTTAGAAAACAGGGATATGGATGATAAATATAACCCCAGTAAATACTTACAAATAAACAATCTCAGATAAAAATAAGATTGGAAAAATTATCCCTTACCTTATGTCCAATTTCTTCTGTATGTGTCCGAGACTCCTGTATAGTGGGTTTAAAAATATTATTAACTTTTAACATAACCATAATAATATTTATGATATCATATATGGTTCACTTATGTATTTATATTCCCCATTCATTTGTCAATTCCATGTTAAAGCAACGTTTTAGGTAATATTCTTTTCATTTGTAGTACGTGTTTGGACTTGTTATTCTTGATACTATTATTACTTATATCATGATTTACTTACTTCAATAATTTAAAACATGATTTATATATCATATATATTCAGTATATATATATATATATAATATACATATAAATGAAATGAAACACACCGTTCCTGGAGATGGTAGGCCGTACGTACGCATGAACGCTGTTTTCCTTTCCTTATTGACTTGAATGGAAGTAAGTAGATGAAATATATATATACATAAATATAGTACAATTACTATGTAATATATATCATTATTATTCATTATATATACTTTATAATCATTCTTGAATGGTTAATATGGAGAATGAATCTCATCGCGTCGTGGAGACGGTAATCCGTACGTATGCACGAGTGATGATATCATTCCCATAATTGTTGAAATTGAATTGGAGTGGATGATATAATATCTAAGAATCAGTATTATGTTATAATAACAACATATATTTATTCTTTACACCATTATACCCATCCAAGTAAGGTGGTGGTGTAAAAACGGATTACACCACGACGTGGAGACGATATTTCGTATGTACGCACGCGCGGTGATTTCATTTTCCGTAGGATGGATAGAAGGTGAAATGGGGTTGTTTTATATTTATAATAACATAAAATTATATTAGTGATACTTATGATATTACTTTATAATGAAACAACTAAAGAAAAATAAGTTGAAGAAGAAAGAAACTTGAAATAATTGGTAGAAGAGATTACCTCTTCTTCGTTGCACCTCCTCTTAACCTCCTCTTAGGGCACTAAAGTTGGTCTTTGAAGAAGAACAAGACATATATTAGGTTTCTAAGGAAGTGGAGAAGTGAAATGGGTGGGGGTTGGCCGATCTTGAAGGCTCAAATTTGTGTGAAGGGGAGAGGGAGGAGGTTCCCTTATATAGGAGAGGAGGGGGACACTTTTAGAAACCTTAAAAATATTAATTAATAATAAATTGAAAACCCACATAAAAACTTCCAAAAATTACACAATTAGAATATGGGATGAGATAGGGTTGTATTCTAATCAACCAATAAAATTTATACATGTATTAAGTTTATTTTAAACCTTATCAACTTGATTTGTCATTATTTAATCTATTTAATTTTATTTGTGGTAATAAAATTCTAAATATTACATTTTCATAAATACATACTAAAATGTTGTAAATTTTCTATAATTGGAAACTTTATAACCTTTTAGACCATATTATTTTAAATTTTATGTTTTTAAATATTTTTGTTATTTTTAAATAATTTAATAATATGTTATTTTTATAAAATATCAATAGTGTCAATTTTGACACTATTCATTATTTGAATTTAAATAAAAACCACATAGAATATATGTTCGAAAAAAATATATAATATACTCCTAACATGTCATGTGCATCAAAAACATTCATGGGGAACATTAATTTGTTCATATATTATTTATTTTAATATTTTTAAAACCATTTATTTGGTCTATCTCATAATAAAATATTTACTACAACATTTTTGTATAATTATTTAATATACTTATTTGTTGCATAAAAAATAAAAATAAAATAATATGATGAATATAAATCTATTAAATTTCATAATAATACTTTTACTATAATTTATCATCTTAAAATCACAACTTATAAATTTTTATATTTATGAAATTATGAAGGTGACAACTTTGACATCATTTAAAATAAAATAATATAATTGTCATAATCACTTTTATAAGGCTCAAACTATTATAACATTTGATGATTATGTTTTAAATTTACATGACCAATAAGTTTTGTTCAGGATTTTGTGCCTTTTAGGGTCACTATTAGTTTAATAAGAACGAAATTATTGATTTTTCACTAAATAAACAATTTCTACATCACTATTGTGTCACCATTAATGACAATTATTTAATCCCTAAATTTTCTAAAAAAATTCTAATGATGTATATAATTTTATTATATTTCTTTAGACTATTTATATTCTTGGTTTTATTAATTTTATCACTAAATTTAAATTATTACATTTAAAAGATATAAAACAGTGACATGTTGTCACTTTCTTTGGTTTTTATAATAATTACATCGTTTTCATGGTCAAAAGTCCATTAAATGAATATATTTCAACCCTTATGTGATATGGGTCTACTTTTATTCATCAAATAGAATTTTGTCAGGTGTTAGGGTAATTTTATAATCTTATTTTTAACCTTAATTACCCGATTTACCTTTAACTGTAGTAAATAAAATTTACCGTAGTTACTATTCGTAATGTCTAAAAATAAAAAGTAGTCTATTAACATAATTTGAACCTACGGATTCCAAAAATGGAATCCCTTTTTCAAAATTCAAAACACATAAGTTGCAGTAATTAATTTAAAATTAATCCCGTTGCTAAGAAAATAGGTTTTAAAAGTTAAAACGTTGAAAAAGATTGAAAGGTTTTTACCTATGAATTTAGTGTACAATTAATTACAATGAATTACATTATATTAAATGGTAAAAATATATTATATTTTTACTTTAAAACCATTCAATATTTTAATTTAACCATATAATATATTTTGATAAAAAAAGTTGTTTTTAATTAAAATTTAGCGTATTTTTACTATTCATCAAAATATGAAGGTTATCAGAAATGTAACAAAAATTTATCCAATGTAAATTTTTATATCTTGATTCAAAAGAAGATGTTTATTTTGTAAAATTGATCTTATAAAATTGTCAAAAATTATATTTAAAATGGGTGCGCCATCAAAAGGTGGTAAAACTGCATTTTTTTTAAAATACTTCTCTAATCGAAAAAAATTGATTTTGTTTTCATATCTCATTATAGAAAATGTGTAAGATGAATTATAATGTTATAAAATTAAAAATTCAGTTAATAATATTCAAAATGGACAGTTCATAATATTATAATAATATATCATTGTTTGGTGAAACTCGGTATTGCGTACAAAACACGCTATCAAGGAAGGTCGATCATGGGTGAAACACAAGCCAAGAATAGTGTTTGTGTATACTACAAGATAATACGGTGTTGTGTATAGCACAAGCTAATCTTGGTGTAGCATACAACACAAGACATCAAATAAGTTAAAAATAATATTTCTCATAAAATCTCGGGATGTTATAAGGACCATCTCAGAGATATAGAGAGAGTGTTCGACTTCATCTGTTCCTATCATATGAAGACAAAACCCTTGAAGTGTGCATTTGGGGTTACCCTTGTAAAAGTTATCTTCTTCTTAATCAGATATAAAGGCATTAAGATCAACCCAAAGAAGATAAAGACTATCATTCAGATGTGCCCTCCGACCAGCCTTTGGGAGCTCCGAGGCTTTTAAGGCCACTTAGCCTACATACACCTATTCATTACAAATATGACCAAAATGGGTAATCCCTTTTCCCGACTCATGAATAAATGTGTTTTCTATCAATGGGGTGAAGAGTGAAAACCTTATTTTTTGGAAATCATGTAGTATCCACTCAAGCCTCCAATCCCGATGCCAACCATTTCCAGAAATACTCGAGTCCTTTCTATGGCCACCCTAAAATGATTCCTCAATGCTCTTATCACTTAAATGAATAAATAGGGGGCACATAATAGTTTTTAGTCTCTCATTTTCATGCTCTGAGACACTGAGACCAGATTTTACTCTATCGAGAAGAGATGTCTCATATTGGTTTCGTAGTAATGAAGTTGTAGCATTACCTAAAAGATCATGATATATAGTTGTTGTCCCATGTGGATATGATAAATTATATTTTGAACTGAACCATGTTGATAGGATTTCTAGATCGGTGGGTAGTGATCCTAAATTAGTTCAAAATAAGGTTCATCTCATAGAAAGTAGTCAAGATTTAGGCACCAAAAGATTTTCTGGCTAACCATCCATCCCTTGCAGAGTAGTCTCTGGATATTGAATTTCAAGATGAGACTATCAAATTTTTTGATCAGGCATTTTCATGTTGGTAGATTCACATCGATGGTGCCACACAAAGCCCAACCGGTAGGAGACTCAATGATCCCAAGCTGAAAAGTGTAGGCATGAGAATCATCTTTTCCAATCCTACTCAGGTGACCTTTCGCTATTCGTTGTTATTTTCAGAAGGTTGCCCCAAAGAGGCAAAGTATTTGGCCCTTATAACTGACCCCAAGTTGGGTCTCATGATTGATTATACCCACCTACATGTGAAGGGGGAATCTAATCTAGTCATCATTCATATCGACAATGACTATGTCATCATGAAGCCAAAAATTGTGGCCTTATTAGAGCATACCCATCACTTGATGCCCAGTTACCTTCGTGGATAGAAATCAGTCACATCACTAGGTCGCAGAATAGTTGCACGGATGTCTTAGCCAGCCTAGACACATCTCTCACTGAGCATGACTAAGGAGATTTTATTATCCATGTGTCACATCTAAGGGTCATCACTCCCATCACTCTAGATAATGATGATAACCAGTAGGTAAGACATATTACCACTTATTCCTCTATATCAGGACCTACAGCCCCCATATCCCTCAATGTAGCAAATCATACCCCTGATTGGATACTCCTTTTGTTGAATACCTCCAACACAATAATCTACCTAAAGGCAGAGACAATCATAAGTGAATCCATTAGTGTGCAATTTAGTTCACACTTCAGGGTGGTCCTAGACTTGAAAAGATCCTCTACAAACATGGGTTTTGTGAAATATTCTTATATTGTATTCATGTATATGAGGTTCCACAAGCTATAAAGGATGTTCATTCCAATTCCTGTGAATCTCAGTAGGCTGGGTCAAAACTCTCTCCCCATATTCGAAGGTAGGGTTACTCTTGGACAATCGTGGTCCACGACTACATAGATTTTTCCAAGAGGTGTTGGTGTGTTAGATCCATTCCAATTTTGTGAATCGACCACTAGATCTCCTCTACACTACCAATTATTTTGGGCCCTTTGTGGTCATGTGGATCGATGTCATTGGAACATATCCACCAGCCATAGCTTCCCAGTGTAGGTTTATATTATCCACCATATATTTCTTATCCAAGTGGGATGAAGTGATTCCACTCAAGGAAGTCAAAGCTCATTCTATCATTGATTTCATGAACTCTTGCATCATCCATCAATTCAAAGTCCATCACATTATCCTCACTGATTACAACACCAATTTATGAGCTTCTATTAAGAGAAAATTATATCCCAAGTACAATATTCTATCTAACCATTCTTCTCACTACCATGAACATGTAAATTAGAAGATTGAGGATTTCAACAATACCTTATCTAATATTTTTCAAATGATGGTTGTTCAAAATAAGAAACTTTGGCTGGCCAATCTCCCCAATGTTCTCTAGGATTATCAGAGAAAAAATCATAATTCCAAACAGGTGGAACCATATTCCCTAGTGTATGGAATCGAGTTGGTCCTAACCATTGATATTTAGTTTCCGTCACTCCGTACGGAAGTCTAAAATCATTAGACACCATAAAAATTAATATAAGTTTGTCTGGATGATCTGGAAGACCTCAATGAGATCAGGATATAGGTCTTTGACAACCTAGAGAGGCACAATAACTGGGTATCTAGGGATTCCAACAAGAAAGTTCATCTTCGCTCCTTTCTCCAAGGTGACATGGTATTGTATGTTCGGATGTTAATGATACTTGGTTGAAATCCACCAATGCTGGAGCCCAAATGGGAAGGAACCCACATCATTCCAAAAGTTTATCATAAAGGGGAATACTTCTTGATCACTATGGATGAAGAGTGGATAAATCCAACCACCAATGATAGGTTACTCAAGAATTACTTCACGTTAGTGAGTTTTAAACCTACATGACGATAAACTAAAAACTGTAAACACAGACCTCATGATCCAATCTCTAAAACCTTAAAAATAAGATCTCTCGCATCCAACATGATGTCAAACTGCCCAACCCCACTCGAGATGCAATTCATAAATCTACCTAGCACGTTTTTCCTACATGACATTAAACTTCCCCATCCCACATGACAATAAATGGTTTCTCTATCCTTACTGCATGATAGTAAACTTCACATAATACAAGAACTATGTGTGGATTGATTCCTACCCTCACATAAAACATTGGAATTATCAATGATTTTTCTTCAAGTCCAACCCTAGGTTCCAAAAATCATTTCACCTCTTCGACCCCCTTGGGTTTAGTTATCTTTGGTGATTGCACGTTTTGTGTATGGGACTTCTTTGGTCCTTATTCATGTGAGGTTTATAATAGCTATGTCATGAACCCCTCCCCCTTAATAACATTCAAAACGTGATTCATCAACACCGATTGATGTTAACCTAAAAATAATACAAGGATTCCATATGTCTTGGTTTTTAACCTTTCAGGATACATAAGAATGCCTAAACATTTTGTCTTCGTGTCTATCCCTAGGTTCCTCAGCCTTTCCTGCCCTTTTGTCCTTCCATTGTGGTCTGAGTTCTATGACTTTAAAACTAATATCTTTCCTTTCCCATACAATGATAAACTTCTATTTCCTGCCTATAAGACATTAGATTGTATAATATTTATGGTCTTCTTTACATAAACATAAAAGGAAATTGCACCTTCCATCCTACATGAGGATAAAATGATCCTTTGACCATACCACATGACATTAAGCTGCACAAAATCCAAGAACTATGTGTTCCTTGTTTCTTTCCATCACATGATACATAGCTAGGCCTAGACATCTTTTCCTCGAGCCCATCCACATGATTTATAATTATCCATTTTTGGTTCCTTTTTGTATGATTTTCCCATTGAGAGTGCATGGTCTTGTTGATGCTGCCTTGGTCCTTATTCACGTCAGGATATTTACCTCACTAAGCATTTTCCCTTTAGGATGCCCATGTCCCTAGTTACCTGATGATAAACCACATGCCAACTTCATCCTCACCGCATGACATTTAATTACATGGGTATGTCTCACACGCATTACATTAAACTGGGCGCCTATGGTATATACTATATGACCATAATCTGAGAGTTTTAGGTCCGACCGACATGACCTTTAAACTATACGCAACTCCCATCAGGAAATTGTTCATTGAGGTTGGGTTTCATCCCACCTATTGATGTTCCATATCAACATGCCTAAATGTGTGATGGTATGAGATCTAGAATGTTGGATTCTATAGGGATATTCCCCAACTAAATTTCCATGCTTCATAAATCCCCTTATTTTGGTCTTCATTATCTTTCACATATGAAGGTACCCCTAACGATATAGATGCTCAGCCTCATGGTTCACCTATAATCTTGGAAAATATCCCAAAGGATTTCAAGAGACATCTTAAGTGAAGTCCCACCCTTATGATATGGTCTGTGGTCGAACCTCACTTTTCTGTTCCCATCACAGGTCACATGATATGGATGATGTGTTTCAAATACAATTAGGAGTTATCGTCCATTTTTATGAAACCCCCACTACATCCCAAATATTGGATTCCATGGTTAAAAATTTCCTTCCCTTTCATTTCCTTTTGGATCTCCAATGCTCCTGGTGTTGTTTCTATGTGAATCCGTGCATGTCGAGTAGGAATAATGGCATGATTGGTTTTTCCCACTGGACACTTCCTTTCCCTTATTGTGAACTATCATGTGATGGGGAAATACGAACACCATGCCTTGTTTACCACACCGAGATTGAATCATGTGGGATAAGGAGTCTTTGTAGGGTTATTCCCACATATGAAAGCTGCACAACCTCATAGTCCAAGTTCTACAACCTCAAAATAAGATCTCTTTTCATCAAAGAAACATGATGTTAAAATAAACTGCCTTGTACCTCATAAATTTAAAATGTTCCATCCATTACACATGATGTAAAAATACATGGCCTGGTCCTGTCATATGACCCTAAACTATGACATCATTATCATAGCTACACGAAAAAAGGCATAACACTGTGGTGTTATCACTCAAGAGGGAATCACCTTTGGCATTGTTTATCCACCATGAAATTTTTCATGACCCCCACATGCCTTGATTCTCATAGTGTTACCCCTAATTTTAATCTTGGGCTGGTCGCTCATAAAAAATAATCAAGAGAACAAACACTAAATATCTATTGTCTCTTCTCTTTGTTCATGGGTGAGACCCGCACCAAAAAATATCGCTTCAAGAACTGCATCGGGATTGAGTCCCAGCCTTTTGGGGTACATAGTGATGCCCATATCATCAATCATGGATCTATACTCAATATTATTTTCCATGCTTTGTTCTTAATGTTGGACTCTAAACTGTAACCATACCCTGAACAAGTTCTCGATAACCCTTGATAATTACTGTATGGTTTATCTTCCTCACCACCAGAGAGGATTTCCCACAATAGTGTTGGTCATTCACCACAATTCTCTTCAAGAACAATGTTTTTCTTGATTACCACCCTTATGGGATTCATAGCGACACACGAAAATTTTGTGTTTTGGTTCAGACACACATTCCTTTTATTATTTTCATCCCTTTCACCTCTATTAATCTTAGGTGTTTATGCAACATATGAGCCTTATTTGGCCTCATTCACATTGGGTTTTGATTCCTTTCTGTCATATATACGCTGAGACAAAGAATTTTACTTAGTCTAAGTGTCATGACATTAAACTGTTTTCCACGGTTTTAGCTATATAAGTTTAAACTAATATCTCCTATATCCTAACTGCATGACGTTAAACTATTCAAAATTTATGAACTTCATATGGATTGATACTCATTCTCATAGGATATATAGGAATGCCCAAACATTTTGCCTTCAAGTCCAGGGCTAGGTTCATTAACACTCTTATATCCCCTTTTTCATCATTTTGCACTAGACCATTTCCATACCATTTCCAAGATCTCCCTCACATTTTTTTCCTTGAGAAGGGGTCCCATTTTTTGATATTCCTCATTATGATGCTCAGATGCATTGTGGATTAGGATCCAAAGTGAGGGATTCTACATGGAAATTTATCATTTCATATTCATTCATTATGCATCCCTTCATTTTCAACTTAATCATCTTTCATATATAAAGGGACCCCCTAATATTATTAATTATTGACCTTATGGCTCCCCTACCATCCTCGACTAATGTATCAAAGGATTTTGAATGACATTTTGAGTCATGTTCCACACTTCTAATATGGTCAACGGCCGACCCTCATTTTTCTACGGCCATCCTAGGATACATGATATAGATATTGTTCTTCAAATATGGTCATTAGATATCCTTCATCATTACACAACCCCCATTATGTCCCAAATATCGAACATCGTGATTCACACTCCTTTTCACATCCTTATGTACCAGAATAAATTCAGAACCCTTGGTGTTGTTCCTTTGTGCACCTATTCATGATAATCATGGGGTCATCCTTGACTCCAAACTCTCATTCCTATATTATGTGCTTAAATTATTCATTAGATTTTCTCTTCCCCTTGTTACCCACACCGAGCATGGCTCATAAGGGATTATGGGTCTTGGGAGGGTTTATACCCGTATGAAAAAAATTACACTTCCCTTTTTTCCGAACACTATAAACACATACCAAAATCCACATTGGAATATGTGGTGCAGTGATAGGTGTCCTTGTCCTTCATTCATGTTAGGTTATTTCCCTCACTGCATCACATATTCCAATTTCATGTTTGTTCCTTATTATTTGTATGGTTCCCAAGAATCATTTGTCTAATTCATGTTAGCTTCATCTTCTGTGTGCCCTGAATAAATTATAGGAATAGAAATCATAGTATGTGTGGCACAACTGTAAACTGTTGTCCAGGGTCCAGGCGTTATGACAATAAACTATGAGCATGTTCATGGTCATACGACATTAAAATATCCCATGTATTTTCCACATCATATCACGTTAAACTATGTTATTTATGTCCATACATGCATGATGTAATTTTTCAAGTTATCCCATGTCCTCTCTAGAGATGTACTTTAAGAAAATACTATTGGATCTAGATTCAAACTGATACAGTCCCATTAATGTACTTTTGTCCTAGTAGAATAGTTTCCTGAGTGTTGGGATCCTTTATAATACTACATACATCCACCCCATTATTTAAATGACCCTTATTCATATCTTCATACCTTTTTACATATGAAGGATCCCCCTAATGTCCTGGTCCCATGATTCTTCGACTCACATGCCACTCTAGGCCAATGTTCTGAAAGACATGAGATGGAATTTCAAGTTTGGCTCTGGGTATTTGAATTTTGTTGGTGGATGGTCCTTGTTTTTTTGTTCCCATTTTAGGATAATAGCATTATTACTATGCTTCAAACATGTTCATAAATTATCTTATATTGGAAATCCATCATTATTATGTTTCAATTTTTGGGTGTTGTGATTAACATCTCACATTCCCTTTTGTTTCGATTGATTCCAACACCCCTAGCGTAATACAACTTGTGTACTAAAACACATTGTGAAAGGTAAGTTGGTTATTACAGGAACCCTAATATCCATTCAGAACCTCCCTCATCAAAGATATTCTTGGTGGTTAGTCAACAACATCAGAACTTGGGTATCCGAAAATTGACTTACTCTCTCATACAAAGTGAATGATTATGCGGTTATCCCTTATTTCCCATTTCAAACATGATCCACATGACCTTAGGTATTGATAGATAGATGATTCAAAAATTTCCTAGAGATGTAGTAATTGAAGTAATAAAAGAAATATAATTGTGTACATAGATTTAGTTAGATGTTAGTAAGTAGGAAAAGAATGTCTCAAGAGTTTGGCCAAAACACGACACTTACAGATCTTCTCCTTTAATGGAATGAATCAATTACAAAACTCTTTGGATTGTATCTTCAATGGATTCATGCTTCTTCTTGATATTCCCCTTCCAATCAAAAATCTTAGAGTGAATCTCATTAGTCCTGGTTTTTGTTTGGCCCCATTCAGCTCAGAGTTTTTCCAATTGACGGTTTTCTTGTGCTAGCTGCACCTCAGCTTCTTCCGATTTGGCCTTCAGTAATTCCAAAAGAAAGGTCTAATTCATGATTAATGTTAAATTTTATCGAATATTATTATTGAGTCATTGGATTTCCTACTTGATCTCTTAGAGATTTTGGATATTCTCAGACACCTTCCGACACGAGGTAACATCCAATTTCTAACTACTATCCCATACATTCTCGATGAGTTTTTCTCAGAGTAGTATGTGAAACTTTCATGCGTCCTCCCTTCCAACACATAGATCATTCAACCAAAGGTGATGTGGTCCCATACAGACTATTCAATCAGATTCTAGAACCTTCTCGAGAAAGTGTTTGATTTGTTTCTATTATTGGCGTTTGATATTCTGACTATCCCTAGCTTCCTTTAAATCAGATTCATGCATCTCCATAGGATCAGCCAGTTTATACATAGGTAATGATTCTAAGATCTCAACAACATGATCCCATTTTGGAATCACTTACAGAGATACATGCTTCAGGTCATCCAACTGGTTTTTTCACTTGATTATATTTCAATGATTTTGGCCAACTCAACTCTAGATTTTCCCCCTAGTGGAGTAACCCATGATTACAATTGGGTTTTTATTTGGAACCATGGCCTAGATAGCTAGGTAATTGGTTCCATATAGACTAGAATTTCACTCAGGAGAGGGACCCCCGAGTCCTCCAGCTATCCGATCCAGTGGGATGCCTGTTTCTCTAAGAAATACTTAGATAAGGGTTATGTTAGTCACGTTGAATAAAAAATTGTTGGTATGGCTCCGTGAGGTAGGAATCTTATGATGGTCAAGTAATGGATGCCCATGCTATTTACTATGGCTTATTATCATTAGTGTAGTAGGGAATGGAACCCTATTTATTATTGTGGGTTTCGAGGGTTCTGAGGAGACTACCTTTTCCTCCACAACACTGTTGGGTTTGGAAAATATTATTTCATTGGATGCAGGTTCCAGTTCATGATCATCTACACCTGTCGCAAGACCATTTTTCTTGCTAGTGGGTACTCTCAAAAAAATATCCTCTTGTATTAGTGGAAGTCAATCAGGGAAATGAGATAAAATGATAATGATAATGGCACTTTAGGGTGAGTCAGAGCATATTTCATGAGATGAATCAGATCAACCTAGAGAATATCCCTTTGTGGCCATGAATTCTCTTTCTTTTAGAGGTCCTCCACTAGAAGATATTTCTTCAACTTCCATAGAAGGGTCCGCCTCAAGGACCTCTTCCCCCCAGGATCCATAAGAGTTGTTAAAAAAGGGGTAGAACTCCGCTATCTGAGGGGATAAAAACATTATGAGGGAATTCATGTTCAAAAACACCCTTTCTTGGTTTGTCATGGTCCACATATTCCCCCAATATTGTACCAGTTTCTCTAATAATTTCACAAACTTTCTGACCACAGTGTGGTCCATGTTGAAGCTTCCTTTTGAGATTATGATTTACCCAATCTCCAACTCATAATTGTTGAGGTGAACCCATAGGTCGTCGAGATTGAGGAACTATTTGTAGAATTCCCAATCATTCCAAGCCTCTATATAGATAACATAAGGAGGAATCACCATATGATGCACTCGATTCCATGGATCCTGAGTATGCCTCATTTAGAATCCCCTTCATAATTCGCCTCTCTCTTGGGTCCTTCTGGTCAGGGCCACAGGGTAGAATTACTGCCTATCTTCCTTGACCTCCAGTCGGTGCGGTTTATGGTCAGCTGCCCTTACTTCTACAACCTCATTTCCATGATACAAATCATCACCTCCTTCCCAAATTCCAATTATTTCTATTTTACCTTGAATTTTAGGAACATGTATTGCTATTTTGTTAATCTGGATTATTGGTTGCATTAGTATCTCACATTGATAGATAGTTTCCCTGCTATATGCATATTTGGGAATTAACCTGAATGCAGCGATGGGTGTTGGAAGCTCGTTCCACATATTCTAGTCTTCCCATGTGTACATCAGCAAAAGATATCTCATAATGATCATTGTTATGAAGAACCCTTATATACTCCTTTAGAGTTAGCCTCTACATGTATGTGAACTGTCTTGTGAATCAGTGTGGAGTGTATGGTTTGCAAATCGATTCACAGTCCACCCGAGCCAACAATACACGACCACAAAAAGATAACAGATATGATCATTATATCTATGGAATCTATCCCATCACTATTAAATTCTCCAATTGGAAAAGGGAATAGGTGAATGATGAAATGGTCTTCTTGTCTCATCTTGATCAGCATGGTCACCAGACCATGTTTGAATGAGAATCTCCTTACAGTATTCAAGATTTCTTTTTGAGAGTGTATCCAAGGTGGAGAAATTTTATTGAGGTATTCATATAATCCATGTTTTCCATGACCGAGATATATAGAAAGTTGAATGGAATGAACATGTGAAATGGAATTTTCCCCCGACGGATGTGCCAAAGTAACAAATACAACATTTCCATCACTAAGTTACCCAGATTGATGCATTTACCAAAGGCCATAATTTCCACCATAAAAAATGTGCTCTACCTCTCTCCCATATTCACATCCCTCCTAGGAAGCATCCAAGTAGAGATTAGAACCGAGACACTCCCTTTTGGTCTGATATAAATCACCAAAGCCTTGGCGACATGTCCACCTTGTTACACAAGGTCCCGCTTGCATGTCACCCTCAACATGTGAATGGTTTTTGACTTTTCCAGGTGATCCTATGATCTCATCCACATCCAAAGACAAACATAAGGGGTTTTCAAGATAATGATCATGCATCACCACAACACCCTTTATTGGTCATGTGATACATCACCAATGGATATAGTTATTTTCCTTAACAATTATTATAAAAACATAGGATATTCCGAACCCATGTAAAATAATCAACAAAATAAAAAATGGGAATGATAGGATATCATGTGAGTGGAAGGTATGATGATTTTGTGATAGTGGATTTATACACCAAGAGAAATAATAATTGATCATGTGAAACCACCCACGATAAGCCCGCAAGGTCCTGCATCACCCATGTGAAAGACATATTGTTATTATGAAAGCCCCATGAAAACCATCCTTTGTCTCATGGATGGTCGCAGACAAAGGCATCTCATATCATGTGAAATCCTTTCAAAAAGTATTATAATATTGTGAAGGTTACTATACATTTCTACTTGACATTGTAAAGACCCTTGGCATGTCTTCAGGATTATGAGATACCCCTTTGGTCAACTAAAACCTAATATACAGAACACTTACAAGATGGTTGAGTGGTAACTGAAAATCATGTGAAACCCATAGTTGGATCATGAAAAGCATGTAACAGCAAATTCCTTCACTGAATCAAGCAAAAATCTATGAGTTATACACCAATCTAGGAAGAACATAAACATGGTGGAAAGTTTGATAAATTTATCTTTCTCATAAAAAAGCAATGAATCCTTCGATACACGCACCAGTGTATCCATACATCAGAGTAGGCTTTTTAGAATGACCAATCTCAAGATCATAAAGTTTTTCTGCTAAGTAAAACCCACGGAACCACCTGAGAATCATAGATCATCCATAGAAACCTCATCTGATCACTTGGGACCACAAGAAGGACTTATAGCATGTCAGTAGAGTTATGGAAGGAGGTCTCATAGATCAGCTTCATAACACAAAACCTAAAACAAGATAAAAATGATCAATCCTAAGGTTATATGAAATAAAAATAGGAATAGAGACTAAAATATGAGATAATTATGTGAAGAACAAGTTATTTGATCCCCATATTCTTGGAATGACTCATCATAATCATGCGACATCACTAGTACATATCTCTAAGGCCATGATACATCCTTACAACACATCTTTTGGGTCATGTGATATCTTCTGGGTGTGTCAAGAATGTTTTATGATGCCCTCTGGTCATACCACCTAAGTCTTGTGGGCCAACCAGGGTCACTATCAATATATTTAAATGTCCTCATACATGCCACCAAATTTATAAGGAAACACTGGTGTATGTTCTCTAGGTCTCACAGATCCCTTTGAGGAAACCATATTGATCTCGCTACACCATCCAATCTAGTCAGACAGGTCTCGTGATGACAACTGGACATACCAAAAAGGACTATGAAATTTCTGATAGAAAAATCAGCCTAGATGATGATGAGTCCATAAAACATGTCAACATGGATCATGTGACGTCCACCAAAAAAGTTAGATAAGTCTGTACGGTAACCTCAAGGACAAGTTAGCCTGGTCCCGTGATGTACTCCAGAAAAATATGACTTGATAATGTGATGGTCTTGAAAAATGCCATTTATATTATGTGATTTCCCTCAAAAAAGTAAAATGGGGCATTTGATTGTGTTTGAAATTGTTTTTGATACAAAAAAAATTTCCAAACTTGCCTCAACATGTCAGGTAGACAATCCGGGCATGTTGGGCAAACAATGAAGCAGTTCAGGAAAAAAACCATGTCTGGTCAAGAAAGAATCCCTTGCCACGATAACCTTGTCCAGCCTCCACATAAGGGTGACCTCAGTGATCAATACCTAATGAGTTGAATAATATGATATGTCCCATATATTAAGGAATTATCAGTGAGTAAGCTCCAAGGGGCAGCATAATGTGACATATTCCACATAGTAAGGCCACCTTAGTGTGGAATCCCTGGTCCGTGGAATAATATGATATGCCCATATATTACTGTAAACTCAATGCATATTACTTGATCAGAAACATAATATGATATGTCCCACATACTACGGAAACCTCAGTGTGTAATACCCCATAAACTGAAGTATGATGAATATGATTATTACTATAACCAGGATATGTTGGATTCCTTTCAAAGGCCTAAACTCCATGTTAAACATCTATATAGTTTTCCCAACATAGAAGTACCATTTCCATATACAGGGAGATTGATTCCTCTCTTTCCATTATTTACCACACCAAGCATGGATCACATGGTATTATTGAGTTTCAATGATTATATCATTCTCATTATGAATATCCACTGATTAGGGAAACCTCAGTGAGTAATCCTTGATCAATGACATGACATGACTACCACCATAATGGGCATCTACCTCAGGGTAATTTCTAGTGGCATGACTGATCTACAATAAATATAATTCCTATTATAACAAGAATATGTAGGACACCTTCTTGAGGATCAAGCATGATACCCATTTCCTATGTTCACCCATATATGTCCTTTACATATGATGTTAAATTGGATGGGCTTAATGAACCATGTGGATTTTTGTTCCTATTATAATCAGGATATGTAGGATGCCTCATAATGGATCCTCCAATCCTAAAAATATTAACTGCCTCCCAAGATGATAATTAAATTTAAATCACCTGGTTATATAGATTAAATATATAATTAAATACCAATTAGTGGGAAATGGATGAAGACCCTTGGATACATACAGATAGACTCACTAAATAAGTCCACTTCACATATAAAATAGTTTAACCTATGATCATTTTCTTAGGGTAACAAGTCCTATATTAGGATTTAGAAGACATTCATTAACATATCATAAATATATAATACATTCATAGAGTAGACAAAAATTACCCATAAAAGGGTGTGATTAGCTCGACCACCCATCATGTCGAGTAATGTGAGTTACTATGTATCATTGGTTCTGAAACCCCAATTGACCTCCTACCTTTGGAGAGCAGTTTTGTACCTAGTTATGGATGTGGGTCCATTAATATTGTCTATGAAAGGTATAAATGATTGGTGAACCTAATTTTAAAGATTTTAAATAAATTATACCCCACACAATCAAGCTATTAGGAAAACACCTTTTCCATAACATTCACAATTAATTAGATACCCAACATGGAAGTGGTTTTGATCAAAATTTTTCATAGACTATAATGTTTTCATTGAAAATGTTAATATCAAATAAATATGGGTGTTAAGTGATAATTTATATGGGGAATATCTTTTAATTATAAAACAACTCATTATTTCCATTATATATTAATTGATTTTTTATGTTCCATCAATATTCCATATCATCTTAACTCATATTTTAGCTAAACAGTTTATTGTAAGTGAAATCAACACCTTATCCTCTTTTTAGTTAAGAAATTACCTTTTTCATTTTTCAAAGTCATTTTATGATTTTTAAAATGTATTTAACAATAAATAAATAGCTCATTGAGATCATTTTATTCTAAGATAAATTCTTTAAAAAAATTCGAAAAATATATCAACATTTTTTGTATGGGATAATTTTATCAAAGTTTAAAAGATTTTTTTTAATATTTTATAGGGTAACACCTATTTCCACAATCTTTTCCATTTTCTATGACACTTCTTTTATAATATGTAATGGTTTTATAATATAAAATATTATTATATTTTATTTATAAGAAATTTTATATAATATTTTTTCATTAAGATCATAAATATTTCTTATTCCCAAAGTAATATTTCCTAATGGTGATAAAAATTGATTTCATCTAAATCCACACCCTTCAAAATACATTTTTCATGATCAAGGCTATTATTATAATGGAATCAACCACTTTATTTATCTAGATGGTCTATATTACTTCATTATATTTTGGATGATTGATCCATTATCACCTTTGTCTTACATAAATAATACACTATGTATAATCCAAAAATTTCACCACATGCCTATTATAGTGAACCATACCATTCATACATAGATATTAATAATTATTATACTATAATTCATTAGAAAACATAACAGTACAAGATCAAATTTTATAGGTCTAGTTCATTTGGAAACATGGATACATAAACAACTAGTTAATAAGTAAACTTCATTATCTATCAATTAGTTCATCATAAACAGAACCCTTCCTAGACATATCATACTTAAAATATTTCCTTCTAACATGGGGAAAATAAAACATAATAAAGGGTGAGATCATAATCTTAGGATGGGTAAAAACGGGAGATATCGATGATCACTTAAACAAAACATGATAATAAGGGTATGATAATTTGAGAATACAATTTAAAAACTATACCCTGCATATCAAAGATCATAATATTGAGTCATGGTAGAAATTAGGGTAGTTCATAAGAAATGAATCACCAAGAAATCAAGGAACATGAGACATGATAACATTACATTGGAATAAGAAATATATTTTTGATATTCACATATGTGTCAAAAAATATTTCCTTGATATTCAAGTATTACTTCTGAAAATGTAAAAGTGGATTGGATTTTCTCCCCAAAACATTGTAGTATTAAAGGCTCACTCTGAAGACTTTCATAGTATATAGATTCCCTTACCAAACTTGGTATAGCCCCTTTTCATTACTATTTATCTCTTGATATATCTATATTTAAATAATTAATTGGATGGTTATATAATTCTAGTCTCACCCATAAAATAATGAAATCATACATATGTGTGCCACAAGATAACAAAACAAGCTTAATTTCATAAATTTTGAAAAGGAAATGAGTATAAGAAAAACTTCCTTATAGAATAAATGACGGAGAAGAAATTATTTTCATAAAAATACAATCATAATAATTATAAACCATCCATATAAAGAATAAGAATGGTATCACAGGATTATAACCCCAGTAAATTTTAAGAAACATCTAAGGATGTAATCTTAGATAGAAAATGCTTTTAAAGAGCATACATATCATTTATTTGGGAATATTTCATTTTTATTTCCAAATAAAATTTTTAACTTCTAAAGATACACTAAATATTAAATATTATCTTGAAAATATGATTTAAAACTAATAGAGGAAAATTCAAATCATTTAGTGTTCAAGATGGTGGTAAATTTTGTTCAGTAAAAAGTCAAAGGTTCTAAACTCAAAAAATACATGAAAATTCATTTTAATTTTTTTTTGTAAAAAATTAAATTATTGTTATAAACTAATTTATAAAATAATTGGATAATATTAAAAAAATTCCTAATTTTTTTAGAAATAATGAATATTGAATAAAAACATTTCTTTACTGAAGAGAGAAATAATGTTGGGTTTTTATAAAAAAAATTTGTCTCCTGAGTACATAAAATGAGAAAAATGTAAGTAAAACATTTATTCTAAATAAGTAATAAGTCATGGAGAATGTTTATGACTTTATTGAGAGGTATATCCCGATATTTCATGATCATAAATATAACCTTAAACAATATTTATACTCAATGAGATTGTAAATTAAAACTGTCACCATTTTCATGACATCCAAATACAATCCTCAAGGAAGAGAGGTTATTATATAGATATTTTTATCCCAATAATTTTCATTGTAATAATCATGAAAACATTCATGGGAAAGCTGTAGAATTTTTGGGAGTCACAGTGAAAAAACAAGTTTATAAACAATGAAAATAAAGAAAAAATTAATGACAAAAGAATGAGATGAAGATTTCATAGGACATAGAGATTTACATGGTGAAGGAATAATCTCTCTGTCTGTGGATATTTATAATTTCACTATGATTTGGGTGAAAACTTGTTGATAGAATATCATAGTTTTACAATAGAGACAAAAAATATTGAAATGAGATAATAAAGATGATGAAGAAATGTTCCACAAACTACCATGAAATTATGTTGTGCTATAGTGAAAAATGGTTGGAAGTTCGCACTTCTATAGTGTTTCAACCAACAATGTCCAATATTTTTTAGTGGCGGATGGAAAGAAGTTCACGAAGCTAGAGTACCACTCTCTCTAAAAGTATGAAATGATACAATAGTCATTAAATATGGGTCACTAGAATTAAGATGAATAACATCCCAATGGATAGGTCTAATCCAATAGAATATCTCATTATAAACTCCACATAAAAGAAATAAGTTGTGAACAAGGCACGTGTCTCAGATAAGATATAGTGAGATGAGAATCCCTTACATCAAGTTTTAGTTTCATCGTTATAACCTACATTAAAATAAATTTAAAAGTATTATAAATATATACCATAATAATTTAAAAAATTATAATAACATATATGATCCAATAATAATATTTCAACCTAAATGTTTTAGTTATTCTTTGTTAAACTGTCATTTTGAAGTGTAAATTATTTCACTCTTCATTATAGTCATGGTTTGTTAGTTTCAGTACTTGTACTTCGATCAAGGTCCTACCATCTCTAGAATGGTAATTATGATATAAATATAATATAAATATTCATTGTAAATTTTTTTGGATTCATCCATATATGATGGATATAGAAAAATTAAATACACCATCCATAGAGACTGTAAGTTGTACGTAGGCAGGAACACTATTTTCAATTTTCAATGGAAATAAAAAAAGGATGGTAAAAACTAATTCACATTTAAAAAATAATTATTATATCATATAAAGAAAATATATTCATTATATCTATCCTTATTACCATCTATGTATGGTGTAATTGAAAAAAAAATCACATCGCTTCGTGGAGGCAATAGTCCACATGTACTCATGAGTGATGTTATCAATTTCGAAAGGATTGGAAGGTAAGATCATTGAAGTGATATTATAATTAAGATAATATAATTATTTCATATATATCATATTTATTGACAAAAAATTAATAAATATACCCACTTATTGGGGGTGGTGATGGAAAATGAATTTCATTGGTTCATGAAGCTGTAATCCACCATGCACACAATCGATAGTTCCATTACCCATTTCATGGAAGTGGAGATGGATATAGGTTATGAAATTCAAATAATAACATATCAGTATATGTAAGATATTATTTTTATTATATTTTACTTATTAATAGATAATTTATGTTGGTAAAATAAGAATTAAAACAGAAATAGCTTAATGAAGACAATTACCTTAGATTAGAAAAAATTCTTTAAATATCTTATTAAGGATCATAGGGTCTATATTTTAGGAAGAAAATAAGCTATAGAGTGTGTATAATGATGTTTGGGGGATATTCTAGTAGGATTTGGTTGAAATAATTATATCATGATGTGTGGAGAAGTAAGGGGAGAAGTTTCCATTTTATAATTGTGGTGAGTGGCAGACTTGCAATTTTTTAAGGTATAAAAATAATTTGAAAACATTTTCTTAGAAAAAAAATCTAAAATATATAATTTTATAATTTTATAATCTATAGTATAAATAGAAACATCCAATGGTTTTTTCTCAAGTGTTTAGTTCCTTTTAACCCTTAGCTTTATAAATTAACCCATATTAAACCTGTTTTAACTATTAATGAGAAAATAACTTGTTACTATTTTTACTATTCACTAAGAAAAAAAATTATGTTTACCATATTACCTAATATAAATTTTTCTGATTATTATCATGGAATCCATTTTACCAAATTCATTTCATTCAAGTGGTGGGAAATAATTTAAAATGAATCCCGCAGATGTGAAGATAAGTGGTTTTACAAATAAATTATTTTCTTAACTATAAAGAGTTTTTATATCTAAAATCAATATAAAATTGAATAAAATTTAATAATTTTTTTATTAGCAATATATATGAATATATTATAATTTTAAAACCATTTAAAAAAATAATTTTTTTTTTAATTCTTTAAATAAAAATATAGTTTTTAATAAAACTCATCATTTTTCAATATTCATCTAAAAAGTTATTTGTTCAGAAAGTACTCAAAAATTAACTATTAGATAATTTTATAATTTTTTATAAAAAATTATGTTCATTTCTTTATAAAAACTTTCTAAAATTTTCAAAAAAGAAATTTATTTTTTTAAAAAAAAACAGGATGATACTACTTTTAGATAAATACACTTTTTAATCATAAAACTAGATTTATTATTATCCCATGTATGAAAATATAATATATGAATTATAAGATATTTTTTTGAATATATATTATATAAATTTAATTAAACACATTCACCAATATTTATTAATTTTATTTATTAATAAAAAACCACATTAAAAGTATACACATATTTTTTTTCAGAAAAACATATCTTTTATATTAAGATAAATTTTTTATTTTCATTTATAATCAATTGATAATAAATGAATTTATTTAATACATGTGTAAATCATTTGTTTTTCATAATTTTGATATTCCTATTCATACACTCTAATTTAACAAGAAGTTCTTAATGGTATACTATATTGTAGTTTGTTTAGACTCTATGTTGTGTGCATTACCGGCAATCAAAAAGATAAAATTTATTTAAAAATAAATATATCATAAATTCTTGGGGTCTTAAACATTTACTTTTAGAATTTATAATGTTTTAATTATTTTATTGAATATTTTTCACGTAGATTCCACAAATTGATTGATTTGGGGAAATTATTACCACAAACCTATACCCATTATCTATATGGTGTAAGTATAATATAATTAATTATCTTCATTGAATGGTATTTACCTATAAGTATCTCAATGTCAATGGATGACCATTTATTTTTCATTTGTTTATAATTCCTTTTCAATTTATGGAATTATTAACGATTTTATTTTGTTAATGCATATAAAGAACATTTTTTTCCATGGGTACATTGTGATGTGTTGAATAAAACCCATTTTCTTTCAATGGATTCCTTATTCTATCAAATTGAATGATTGTTATTTGGATAGTTCTATAAAAACCATTTTATTTCCATCGGCCCTTTATCATGTGATAAGTGATTCATTTCAAGTGAAACATATAATTTTGGATGATAATGTGTAGGGTCATATATCTCCCTCCACTCATTAGTTTAAAGTTTATATCACTTGATATAAGTATTATAAAGTACATTATTTCTCATAAGCATGGGAACTGATGGGTTAGCTCATAAAATTAATTCTCCCTATAACAATGTTTGTGAAGCATTTTATTTATTTTTCACTATCTTATACTTCTTCTCAATTCCATGTTTGGATACCATTCCTCGTCTTTATTCAATCATGATTCCACTCTATTTTCTTCTTGTTTTATGTTATACAGAGTAGTATTCCAGAATTTATGATCTATTTTTTATTTTGTGTGAGTTTTTTATGTATCTTAATTATAATGATATACTCATCTTATGTTTACTTATGATATTTTTTTATGATCACTTGTGTTTAACCTTATTAAAGAATATAAGATCACCTCTTTTTTATGTTTCTATTTACCTATGTTATGAATATGAGTATAACATTTAATATGTATAGGAGGGAGTCTTGTGTGGCTCAATTTCGGAGAAATGTCAAAAGAAGTTGTAAAATAATTTACCTATGTATCCACTCTTCAAAGAAATAAAACCTCATATTATAAGGATTGTGTGATTATTTTTTAGATATAATGTTTAACTTATGGAAATGTTTTAAAATAAATCCATGTTTATCATTGGTTGTTATAAATAAATAATTTAAATTGTGATAAACAATATTAATGAGATAAGGTGAGGAAAATCCTAATGTTCTAAAGTGATGATGGGGCCATTCAATGCAATGATATCAAATGAATGTGTTGGGAATCCTTCAATGTAAAATTTAATGCACTTATTATTAACTATAAAAATCATTATTTTTATTACATCTTTGAACACCACTACACCATAAAGAAAAACATGAGATATAATATAGGGGTCTAATCATCTTGAAATAAATTAATTGTAATAATATTTTGTCATAAACTATATTGAATGATATTGTATCCTATATTAATTACCCTTTGTTGGATATTTCCATTATGCAATGATTTTTTTATCATTACATATAAAGACATTAGTTTTTATTTTATATCAACAAAATCTCCTCAAATAATAAAATTTTCATCTTTCTTTCATACTATTGTTTAGATACATCCATGATAAATTTATTTATAGAACAGTATTCCTAATTCTCAACCTATAAAGTAAAATGAAATAATTTATGAATATAATATTCTAATGGGACATTCTGATGAATGTTTTGAGTATCATATTTTCTAGGCCCTCGTGGGATTCATTAATTCCACTAGGTATATTAAAATTTATAATATGAGAAAACATGAAATACCTAACTACTATTAAATTTATTTAGTATTCGGTGAGTCTATTTTGAAAACCCTCGTGTATAGTGAAATTAGTTTTTTGTGATTCAGTTTATTTAAATAATGAAATATAGTGTTATTTTTGGTAATAAATAGTGAATATGTGACAAACCACATTATTTTGGGTTGTGAATTTTGGATGGATTTGATATTTTCACACGGTGGATGGTTTATTCAAAGAATAGGGTGTGGATTAAGGTATTAATTTTTATAAAATATTCAACGTGCATTTTTTCCGTAGTTAAAGGAATTGTTGTAAATAAAGGTGATACCAAAATTAATGAAGGAATCCAGAAGCTGTTGAGGCTATTGCTAATGTCATCAACCATCTAGTGGGTTGTTCTATAGTCATTATACCTATCAGGACTCACTTTCCAACATATGATACTACACCAGGTGGATGGTATCCCATCAGCTAGCCAGTGGACCATGTACGGCTAATTGGAAGGGAACATTGGGAAGCCTTTTAATTATGGGCCTTTGTATCTATGATGCATCAAACCCCCTTCAGGATTGACCTTCCATAGATGAGTTTGAAGGTCAATTATAACCATTCCATTCTCCAATCCTGCCACTATGAGTATCCCTTGATCTTGGATGGATCAAAATTCAAACCATTGGTGAATCTAGGTAGGATCCTATATTTTTAATTCATCTTGAATCCATATACATCATGTGTGTGTGTGTGAGATTGTTGTTCCATTTGTTATGGATTTTTTATTTTATTAGTTCTTAACCTTTGTAATTCAATGATGTTCCAAATATATTTCAATTTTTCTCCCCCTGTACATATCAATAAAATATGTATCATTTTATTGATTCTAATTAGATACTTGGATAACAATTCCATCAGATCATGGTTTAATTTATCGAGAACAATAGTACTTTTGATTGGCATGGCTAGAGAATGTCTTGTGATGATGAAAACATCAAATTTACTAGAGTTTCATTATAGTTAAATACCTTACTGTTTTATTTTATGTTTTTTTGTCGAATTGGTTTGGATCAACCATCATACCGTGTAATTCAATTAGGTATATTTTAGAAAGTGATGTTAGGAATGATTTGCAATCCTTTTATGGGTGGTTTTCCATGGATACAGATAGGAGGTGATATCTAGGGATTAATTTGGTGAGTATGACATTTTTACATTGGTTGGGAGTCTTTTTGTAATCATTTAATTAATTATAATTTCGTTATAATTAATTAAATTTTAATTTTCATTCATGATTTAGGAACTTATAGTGATTGATGGAGGTGGAATATTTTTGGTTGAACATAGAAAATGTTGTTAGGAAAATTTATTAGATGGGAGATGGCCTCGTTTTGAGGTAGGTTGTCCCATGTTCTCTACCCAATGGTATTATGTGTAGTTTATTAAAATATGATATAAAGTTCAGCACATTAGGTGAAAAATCCTTAACTGTTAAATGTGTTACGTACTATATTTAGTGATTTATAATTTAATTATATTTAATTCATAACCAATTAAACAAACCATGCCTAATGTAACTGAACAAAGTACCATTGGCCCTAATAATCCCTTAGGCACAAACTTAATGTCAACAACCGATGGTGAAGACATTGATCATAATTTTCTGCAATCAATTACAAGGACCCCTTTGGATTTGTGATTTTACAACATGATATATTATGGCCCATCAGTCCTATGATTGAAATGAATCACATGTGGTATGTGTAGCCCTGTGAGAAATATGATTCATGTGGATAAAAAGTGGTGTGTGTGTAGCTCATGAGACATATGCCTGATATGAACCACATGTGATGCTTTTGTGTATCCCAATGAGACATGTGATTGTTATGAGTCACATATGGTTTGTGAGTGTGTGTAGCCCTGTGAGGGATATATTTGATATAAATACCAGGTGGTGTGAGTTTTTGTACTTTGAGTCCTATTCTTGATATTATTCACATGCGGTGCACATGTGTATCCCCATGAGACCAATTTTTTATATGATTTCATGGTATTTCATGTGTGTTACTTTCTATGCCAGACCTTATATGTTATTAATTTATAACTATAGGATATTTGATATTCCATGATTTTTTACTTGATATTTATTCCTTACTTGAATATTATTTCATACTCTGTGGATTACATACTGTGATATATTAATCTATTATGTTTGGCATTAAATTTTTATTTATACATATCTAGGAGGGCCTCTGTTCCAGTGATCTATTGATAGGTTTCTTTAAAAAACATAGAAGACCCTTAAGAGGGGGAATCTTGGGGGACAAAATTCATGGATTGTTTATTTGGATACAAGATATATAGTATTAAATACTACAATACTACAAAACAGGCCTTTAATATCACTAAAATGGCCTTTAACAGTGATATAGAAGCATTGACAGTTGGAATGAAAATAGAATCCCTAGAATTTTATCAATGCTAAAAAGAACTGACAAGGGGTTCCTTTATCAGTGAAAAAATCACTAATAAAGGGTTACTTTATAATCTTTTTTAGAAGTGATGATAAAATACAACATTTATCAATGGTTTTATTTAGCACTGAAAAAGGTGAATACTATAGTGTTTTGTAACAACATATTACAACACTGGGGAAGTGTCCTATAACAACAAACCACATCACCACAAACCCCACCATATATCAAGAAACCAATATAATATTATATATTTTAAATGAAATTTGATTTACAAAAAAAATATGGAAGAAAACACTATATTGTAGACGTTTAAAGAATTTTTTTATACAGTTACATAAGTTAAAATTATTACTTACACTCAAAAACATCAACAATCCTTTATTTTTTTATCTTAAACCCGACACATTTTATTTCTTAAAAAAACACCCTCGATCGAGAAAAATAACACCCCTATAAAAAAAATTGATATGAATGTAATAAAATAAATAAATTAATTAATAGAAAGTTTTAATTTTAAACTAATAATTGAGTCGAACTAAGAGCACTATGTATATAATTGAGTTACAATTGATTCTTGCACATCATACCATTTCTTGTTCATCATCAAGATTTATATTTGTGAAAATCATTTAAATAATAATACGATAACAATGACAACAAAATAAATTATTCAATAGAATATAGAATTATGGGAAAAATTCTTTTCTCGTTTTCTCAGTTTTTGTAACGTGATGCACATTTTATACTAAAATGACAATTATATTTTGAAAGGATGTACTTGGAGTCATACCGGTCACATTATGCATCATATTATGGTGCGGATTATTCTTCCACATCAAAAAAGACTTATGGATCATTTTCCTAAAGTATCCAAACAATCCTATTTAATTTTCTTGGTTTTGATTACATCACTTGTCTTTTTTTACTTCTAAAATGTCATTTTAAATTTGAAACACACACTTTTACTCATACCAGTCACATAATGTGTTAGTTTGACATGATACCAAGTCCTATATTTCAAAAATGGTTTATAAATCTGTGTTTTAAATTATCAAGACAATCCAAATTTGTTTTCTCAGTTTTCAGTGAGTGGAACTTTTTTGATTAAAATGTCGATTTTAAATTGACAACAAACACTTTGAGTCATACAAGGAACATTGCGTATGAGATTCATGTGAGGCAGATTCCTACATTTAAAAAATGACATATAGAACGTTTTACTAAATTATTAAAAATAATATGAATGTGTTTTCTAATTTTTGAGTAGGTCAATAGACTTTTTTTCTAAAATTGATATCAATTTTAAATAAAAAGATAAACTAGGGCTCATATCGGTCACACCATGAATTAGAGTGAGTTAAATTTGATAGATACACATATAAAATTAATTATAGAATGTTTTCCAAAAAATAATTCAAATAATCCAAATGTTTTTTCTCAGTTGTGAGTACGTCACTTGTCTTTTTTACTAAAACATAATTTTCAACTCGGAACAAGAACGTTGAATTATATGGGTCACATCATGAATTAGTTATATGTGACCCCAATTCCAACATTTCAAAAATGATTTATGAATCATTTTTATAAATTATCAAGATAATAGTAGTGTGTTTTCCCCGTTTTCAGTTACTGAAACCTTTTAAATTTAAATACCAATTTTAAACTGATAACGGAAACTTTGAGTCATATCGAGCACATCATGTATCAGATTGAGGTTTGAAAAATTTTTACTCATCAAAAATGACTTATGTATTTTCTCATATATTATAAAAAATAATTGAAATGTGTTTTCATAGTTTTGAGAAAGTCACTTGTCCTTTTTACTAAAAGTGATGTTATTTTAAATAAAATAATACAAATGGAGACATACCGATCACACGGTGCATCATACTGGGGTGAGGATAATTACTACCCATCTAAAATGAATTATGTATTGTTTTATTGAATTATAAAAAAATAAGAAGGAATTTTCTCAGTTTTGACTACACCACTATTCTTTACACAAAAATTGATTTAAATTTTAAATATGAAGATGCTATTGGAGTAATACCAGTCCCATGGTGTCTCAAATTGAGTTTATAATGGATCATAAATATCTCAAAATACTTGTTTGTTTTTTTATAATGTATAAAATAATCCAAATATATTTTCTTTATTTTGAGTATGTTACTTTTCTTTTTTACTAAAATGCCATTTTAAACTAGAAAGATGCACATTGACTCAAATCAATCAAAACATGTATCAGTTTGATGTGATATTGATTCTAAAAAATCATAAAAGATTTTTGAATCATTATAATAAATTATTAAGAAAATAAAAGTAATGTTTATTTTTTTTTATTGAGTGACACTTTTTGAACTAAAATGTTGATTTTAAACTGATAACGGATACTTCGAGTCATACTGGGAACATTTTGTATTATATTGAGTTTAGGAAGATTCCTGATCACAAAAATAACTTATGTACTATAATCCTAAAGTATAAAAACAATATGAATGTGTTTGGTCTGTTTTGAGTAGGTTAGTTTTCATTTTTACAAAAATCGATGTAAATTTTAATTAAAAACATGCAATTGGAGTCATACCAGTCACAATGTCTGTCAAATTGAGGTGAATATAGTTCTAAAATCTCTAAAATGACTTATGGATCATTCTAATAAAATATCTAAACAATATGAATCTGTGGTCTAGATTTTGAGTATGCCACTTGTTTTTTTACTAATATTTCATTTTTAACTAGAATCTTTCACTTTGACTCATACATGTCACATTACCCAGTAGTTTTTTTAGATGAATTCCTACATGTTAAAAATGATTTATGAATCATTTTAATAAATTATCAAGAAATTATGAGTGTGATTCCTACGTTTTCAGTTGGTGACACTTTTTTGAACTAAACTGAAAATTTTAAACTGATAAAAGTCACTTTGAATCATATTAAGAACATCATGTATCAAATTTAGGTGAGGCTGTTTCCTACACATCAAAAATTACTTATGGACCATTTTACAAAATAATCAAAAAATAATATTGTGTTTTATTGGTTTTTAATAGGTCGGTTTTTTATTTTACTAAAACTGATGTCAATTTTAAATAGAAATATGCACTTGGAGTCATGCCAATAACAACATGCATCATATTTATGTCCATCTGACTGTTACACATCTCGAATAAAAATAGATAATTATTATAAATTTTCAAAACAATCTGAATGAATATAGTTTTTTTTGAGTATGTATGTTTTCTTTTGTACAAAAAGGTCATTTTAAACTAGGAACACACACATTGACTCATATCGATCATATCATGTATCAGTTTGATGTGCGAAAAATTTATGCACATCAAGGATGATTTATTAAAAAATTTACTTAATTATTAACACAATCTGAGATTCTTTTCATTATTTTTAGTGAGTGAAACCTTTTGAACTAAATTGTTGATTTAAAAATGATAATGAACACTATGAGTGATACCTAGCACATCATGTATCATATTGAGGTGAGGTATCAAAAAATAACTTATGGATCCCTGGGTTAATGTATCAAAACAATATGGATATGTTTTATTAGTTTTGAGTATGTTAATTGTCTTTTTTACTAATATTAATGTCATTTTTAAATAAAAATAATCAATTTGAGTCATATTGGTCACACCTTGTGTTGTATTGAGGTAGGACTAATTCCTAAATGCACCAAGGTCTAAAAAATTACTAAAATAAAATGTTACCATGAATTCCATTAAATTTATTTTTTTAACTTCCAACATTGCATTTTGACGAGATGTTCTTACCTAAAAAACATTTTTCAGCTATGAACATCGAATCAATATGTAGTGTTGCAGTTCAAAAATGAAAGGAAGTGGGAGCCATGGTAATATTTGATTTTTTTTCTCTTTTATGTCTTTTTATAGATATTTAAATAAAAATATTGAATCCCAAGGATATGTGGAAAAACTAAAAAAGTATCAGATAAAAATGATGAGAAATTTAACAAAAAAATAGTAGATAAAATGATGACAAAATTAATAAAATAAGTAGTATAAAATCACCTTTTCATGATGGTTGTATGAATTCTTGACTCATTTCCTTGTTTCCATTATCTCAGTTGTAGTCTCAATTTCCAATATCTCATGATCATGAGCATCTTATAACAAACCACCCTAAATCAAACAAAATAATCAACGATTATAAGAAAAAATTATCATATAAGTAATATGAAAAGAAAAAAATTAGAAAAAAATAATAAATAATAAAATAATTCTATGGAAAATTATTTTACTATGAAAATATCGTGATTACCAATGTGATTAAGTATATGAGAGAACATGAAATAAAGTGATAAATTCTAACACTGCACGGTTGAAAATGTTTTGAGGACAAAAAGTTTGTCCATGTTTTGGTATAGAAAGGCATGAAAGATGTAAAAACCACACCAAATCAAAAATAAGAATCCACTTGTATAAGAAAAATATATTTTCAAAGTAATACTTGAAATAAATAATTTAAAAATAAATTCGAAACAATTATTTAATTATGTATACAATGCTTTTACTATGAAAACATCAAGATTACCTCTATGATTGAGAAGAGGCAGAAATGTTGCTCTTCCTAAAAATGAATTGGAGGGTAATTAAAGGAAATTGATAAACTAAAACATTATAGGGGTGAAAATATTTTTAGGGAGAATATGTTTATGGATGTTTTTGTGAAAAAAGGTATAAAAGATGGACAAACCACCCCTACATGAAGAAAATAATCTACATGTAAATAAAAAACATTCTTATGTGAGTTATACTAAAAAAAAATGGAACAATAAATTAATTACACAAACAATGATTTTACTATAAAAATATCAAGATTATATCTGTAATTGAGTAGAGGCATCATCGTTTCTCTTACTACAAAGTTAGTAGAGAGAACATAAAGTAAAGTGATAAATTCCAACACTAATGGTGTGGAATGGATTTGTGGGAGAATAATTCATTGTATGTTTGTTTCATAAAGGCATAAAATATGTATTGACCACCCGTACTAAAATAAATCCACCTATATAAGAAAAAAATTATTATGTGTCATACTAAAATGAAATAAATTAATCATTAATTGAAACAATAACTTAATTCTATGAAAAATTATTTTATTGGGAAAATATCAATATTAACACTATGATTGAGTAGAGGTAGTGTCAATTCTCTTCCTACAAATGAAGTAAATAGAACCTGAGGAAAATTGATAAATTCCAACACTGTATGGGTGAAAAGGTTTTGAGGGATAAGAATACCATGGAAGTATAAGTAAAAAAATGGCATGAAACATGGGAATAAATCTTCCTAAATAAATTATCTCTTCTATGAATAATGAAAATTAAATAAATATTTATTTATATAGTTTTTAGTAAAATAGATAAAGTATATCATAAAATTAACATTAGATATTCCCATATGGGTTTCTTTGATATAGATTATTCTTCTGTGGTATTGGTAACATCATCATGTATACAATACATTATCTACATGAGTAGTTAAACAATTAATTTAGACTTTGTTATTATGGTAGAGAAGATATAATAATATGAAGAATAACAGAGTATATTAAAAAACACATTTAACTTATCATTGAACTCCATTTATTTGTTTAAATGTTTTAGGGATTTAGTTCCTCTATAGATAATCCATGTCCCTTATTTGTGGTCCCATCTATCAAACAATATATTGTCTACATTGGGACTAACACAAGATGATATTGATCTCTCGATAAAATATTCACCCTTGATTAAATTTTCATTTGACCTAACATTTGTTTTAGTCACCATCATTAAAATCAACCAATTATTGTTTACTGGATCTCAGACATGATTTTTTTTACAAGTGCCTCCTTTTTGAATGGATTATCTTTTTCTCCTTCAACATTGAAATTCACCTTTACAAATACCATTTCATTAACCTTTACTGTACTTATATTGCAACCCATTTGAAATGAAATATTGGTACTTATAATGTAGATAATAAAACTCTTATATCTATTTGATATTGCCATAATTTGACATATTTCCATAAATTTTATTTCTATCCTTGGAACCAGAAATCTGCATCACTTCTTACAGAATCATAACACCATGGATTTGCATCATAAAATAGTCATTATATTATTTTTTTTATAGAATTTATAACCACTGATTACAAAACCATTGTAAGATATAACATTTTCACTCCTTCCCCTGGCTAGCCATTGAACTCATTCAACAATTGAATTCATACTTTCAGATAACTACTTATAAATTTGATATTGTAACCATTCTATAAAATTTTGATTATGTTTATGATATCCATCCATAAACCATTAATGGATTAAAATCTAAAAGAACCTATTTAGGGGATTCAATGTGTGTATAAACATCTTCCCTATAATGTATAATGTAAAGCTATACCTTCTCCCACTCTGTAAATGTAATTGTAACAAAATATATTTTAGAAATACGTTATCCCATAAGGTGTCCACTATTATGAATCTTTGGGTGATAGATTCTGTCAACATCAGATAAGTAATTGGTACCTAATTCAATGCCTTATTAAAAAATATATCATTATGAAAAACAACTGTATGGACAACTTTTATACTTGAAAAAACCTTTCAAAATATTCATATATAATTAAATGGGTTAAATCCATTTGTAATGGATATAACCACACAATTAAACCTCTTTAACCAAGTGAACCATTAGGTGGACCATTATATCTAATAATGATGCTGGGAAGAACATCATGAATTCACATAATATGACTGCAACCTCTTTATTCATAATTAAAAACATAATCAACTACATAATTTTACTAACTATGTATTTTAAAAATGAAGAGTTTTGTTAATGTATATCATAAATTTTGAGGCATGATGCAATGAAAAGAAATGGGCATCAAATCTTGCATCAAAACAGGATAGTCCTGTGAATTTTTCCTTATCGCTTCAATTTAGTCGTTGACACTAAATTTTTCATATTTGAAGAATACCCCTGTGGTACTTTTACAGTATTATTTAAAAGAAAAAATTTCAAATTTTCTGATTTGGATAGAGGGTAAACTGTTGTAGGAAGAAAAGTCTTCCCTTCACCCTTCACTAGTTCTAAATATTACCATATCCCCATGTCAATCATATAAAACCTATCCATGATACCATGTTTTATTTTATCAGGTACATTAACTAAAATTCCAATAACACTAAAAAATGAATTTTTTATATATGCTTGACATCAAGAAAATTTATCACAAACAAGAAATCCAATATGGTAATTAAAGGATAATTGATCAATTATTTTATCCTATTTTCATATGTTTTTCAAAAACTAGTTTACCCAAAATAGAATCAATATCTTTTACTTTATCGAACATTTGATAACCCATTACTAGAGACAATGTTATAACTTGTTTGATATTCCAATAAAATGTTGTCCAAGATCAGGATTTATATCATTGAGGTAAAAATTTCTGATGTCCTAAAAACACTGTCTTTGAGTAATTTTTCATCCAGACTGAGTGAGTTCATTTTTCGAAAATGAGACACCCAACATTCAATTAATGTTATATCCTGATAAACTTCTATAAGTGGGGAAGTCAATTATCATATCGTAAAACATGGAAATCAATGTGAATTATTTACATCTTGGAGTATAATACATTATAACCCTTTTATCCCACATCAATTTCAGTTCTTTGATCAATGGATCCAAATAGGAATCAATATCATTTCTGTGTTATTTGGTGTAGATATAAGGAAAGAAAACATAATTTATTAGTTATTTATTTATAACATGGTGTCATGTTATAATTTACCAAATCGATTGGCCATGTATGTGAGTACTACTATATTATTCAAAAGGATCTATTCCATTTTTAGATAATTCACTATGAATATTTATCGTCACATTTCCAAATTCCCTATACAGGTAATCAATTTTCTTCCACTAAGGAGAATATAATGTATGACTTAGGTTCATATATTTAATTAATGTATCTAAATTCCATTTTAGTTGTCTCTCATTTTTTGAAAATCCATACAATCTTCTAAATAATGGATTCATAGGAAAGTACTATATAAATTTCAAAAGAAATGATTCATTTTTCTAGTATCAATCTTTGACACACTTAGGGTATTTCAATAGTGATTTGTGGTCCTTGCAAAGAAATATAAAATCATTTGGACAAGCATGTATTTTTTAGAGATAATTCCCATTGAATGTAAAAATCTTTTTGAATCATATGTTCGACATGGTAGTTCATTTTCTTCTAGAATCATATCATTAAGAAGACCAAGTAGTTCTGTAAAGTTGGTTTCACTCCATCCACTGCCAGATTTAAAATTATATAACATAATATAGAAGAGAATTTTGTGTATTTAGTATAATTAGTTTTCAATGGCCTCTTTTAATAGACATTTAACATCTCAAATAACTTTACACAATCAAAAAATTCACCTTCAATTGTTATTGTGATTTCTTCCAGGCAATCTCCATCATCATTTACACTGGTATACATATCAAATCATCCATAAAACGTAGTATCATCTAAATCAATGTGAACATAAAGTATTACCCATTTTTAGTCTGACATTTATAAGTTTTATCAATTCAATGGCAACAAAAAATTTCTTCCAACTGTTCTAGAAATTTTTTTCTAGAATAACAATAACGTAAACTTATAAAAAGGATTTTAAAAATTGTCATGTTCTTGCTCTGTTGAAAATGTGATGAACTCTTTAAATAAAACTTCATATTATTTTGTAAAATGATTATAATGCATCAAATTTTGATTTATATCCATCCTATTGGGTTCATAAAAATATAATTTCTTATAATAAATAGATAAATACTAATAAAATATCCATTATCAGTGGTGAAAGTTATAGATAATTCTAATAAGGTAAACCCAAAATTTGACTATTTCAAATTATTTCAATATGATTTAAAGAAAATGATTGATTGAATTTAAGAAAATAATTACTCAACTATGTTAGGTGTTATTCTCTAAATATATTCAATGTTTATTCTTATAGAGAACTATCTTCTTCATCAACTCATCTCTTGAGCATTTATCATTGAATTTTGTTTTTCGACACACATCCTCCATTTATTGTGGACATTCACCTATGTTACTTGAAATACTCTAAGTTGTTTTCATCCATGGGATGAAAAATACTTAAATTATTACAAGAATCATTAATGATATGGGGTAAGAGTCTCAAGAAACAAATTGTAATAGTAACTATTTGGGAGATGAAGCTGAAGAGGATGAAACTTGTTCTTCATTGTGTCTCTAAAAGGGTAAATGCCTACCATTTGAGAGAATTACATGATTGGGACTAGTTATTAAATTTTGGGATATTTAAGGTGATATTTGGAGACCACAAACCTTATTATATTTTATACAATGGGACTTTGTGAGTTCATGTTATAATTTATGAATCTTTGGGGCCTCTATGAATTCTATATTTATAGGTGAAATACCACTTTTAATATTCTAAATCCTCTACTAAGACCATTCATACCTCAATTAAAATTATCATTCAAGTATATATTAAATCCCCAAAACAAATGAAAATATAATATTGCCTATTTATTAGTAATAAGAAACTCAGATATGATAAAAAATAATATTAAACAATCATTCAATCAACTAGAAGAAGTAAAAATGCATTCATAAACCATTTTAATAAATAAATAGTTATTTTATATACATGGATGGTAATAAGAGATTCCAAGGGGTGGAACTGATACATATTGACATAAAATGATTAATACATAAAAATAATTTACCATCATATATTGAATTTTATAACCTCCATTTTATATTTTTGAACAAGTGATATAACGACCTACGAAAATATTACATTTAATAATAATGGTATATCAAATATTTTAAAACACATCAAAATTATAATTTCAATTAATAATCGATAAGTAATGAAAAAAAATTTTTGGAAAACAATATTCCTAATAAAAATAATGGTTTTAAACATCTCAAAATTCTTATTTGATAAATTAATTCATGAAATATATATACACATATTGAAAAAAAGAATTATTTCCAAGCCAATGAAGAGTATTATTTATAATAAAAATTCATTTTCATGTAAGTTATGAGTTATATGGTGATTTTTGAAATATATTATTAAATATTAGACACAATGAGATAAATAATAGTAATTGTGTAAAATATATATGTTTTAAGATAAATGTGTGGTGAAAAACTCTTACCAAATAGTTTTGAAGTGAAATGAATCTTCACAAGTAAGATTGGATGATGACATTTATCCATTGAATGAACTCTTCTGATTATGTAACAAATTAAATTGTTGTATGAAAGATTTTAAAAAATATATGAAAACATAGATGAATGTGAATAAATAATTATAAATGTATTATATGAAAAATAATAAAATTAAAGAATACTTTATAGTCGATGTTACACTAATTGATTTATAAAATTAAAATCGATTAATATTTGATATCGGTTGTTCATCTCACATGACTAGTAAATTGATGTAATTAAATATTTTTGGCAAGTTCAAATGGTACTTATTATTTTATAAATGGTGGATCTCTTAAAATAAATTGTTTTCAATTAAAATATGTTGAAAATAAATGGTAATACTAATGAATGGTTGGATTTTATATAGATTAAAGTAAAACATACATTGTGTTTATTATAAGTGTGATGAAGGAAATGAAGTGATATTTAAGAAGTATTAATGAGTGGGTTATCATTTAAAGTATGTTTATATTTTTTCAATGGAATAGAAAACTAGCCTAATATTATTCTAATTTTGGATCGGTAAAAATTTATTGTAATTGTGTTTGAAACAAGAAATTTATTTGTCGTTGTGAAAAATTGATCATATAAGATAATGAGAAATTTAAATATTACCTTCTAAAGGGTTGTTTGAGATGTTATTATGATTTAAATATACAATTTATAGATATTTTTAACTAATTAGAATGTGGAGATTGTTGATAATTAGAAAAATAAAATAGATATTTGAATGAAACAGCCCTTAGGTTTCCTCTAGTGATACACCCTCTTGGATATGCTCTATTAGGTGGTCGTGTACGTTTAATTTAAATAGAGATATTTCAATATCTAACACTTTAAATCAATGATAAACCCCATCATGGATAAAGAAACTAGGTATCCTTAATAAGATGTGATTGGATGAATAATTCCCTTAGCCTTTGTACACTATATCTGAGACTTAAGCCCATAATGCTCCATCAGATCCATCTGAGTGAATTTTTTTTTTTGATTTTCAGAAGGTCTCTTTTTGGATGAATGATAACCAATACGCCAATATGAAAATAAAAATTCAAAAAACATGAGAGATAAGAACCTATAATATCATATTTTAGGATTCACCCAGGACAACCAATTCCCTTCGCTACCATCATCATCATGAGTCACCACCAGCAACAACATCAAATATCATCATCATTGTCACTATCCGAGCACCTCACAAATCGTCTAAAATTTCCAGAGTTCTTCTAAACCATTATAAAACAACAAAACCACATCGTCACAGGCCATAAATTACCAAAACACCTGTATACATCAAACTAACGTCATCAAAACCCGAAATCAAAGGAACCTTTATTAGAATCAGCACTATTGTGTACTGTTGATGGCTTCCTCCATGAAAAAAATAAAGAAAAACCAAACCAGAAACACCATCATATCTTTCAATAACCAGTTATCAAACATATCAACTTTTAAAGATGAAGAATCAAATAGAACTTCACTGAAAACTAAAAAACACCACTTGAGGGGCACTGTCATCCACCAAACCACACCTTCCAAACCCATTTTGGAGCCACCTCTTTAGATATGACTCAAATAGAAGTATAGGGACTTGAGGTTATTTAAAAAAATTTAATGGACAATGTATTTGAACCTGGATAGCTTGAAGAGATTGATACTAGAATCCAAGATAGAGCTTATATATAAGCACCCGAGGAACCAGCGACCACTAAAGCACTTAACCCAAAGCCATTGTGTTGCCGTTGGTCCAAATAAAACATACAGAGGAGCGATGGAACATGGGATCAGAGTATATTTATCACTTCTAAAGGATTCAATGATGACTACCTTTAACCTAAAAAACAAAATCCTCCTAGGAGACGTACACCAATATAACTTCACCACCATGAAATAAGAAATGGTTTATGTCATCATGAATGAAAAAAATCATAGAGCATGAAAATGGATGGAGGAGGTGAAATTAGGAAATAAAGGAAGAAAGTGGAGTAGAGATCAGATGTGCTACTGGCCCCATAGAGGAGGGTTTTAATAGGAAACCATAGATTGAGTCTAGAGTTATAAGGGAGGATCTATGAGAAAATGGTGCCATATAGATCCATCTAATAAGGTAGATTTGGAATCAGATGAGCTCCAAACATAATACTAATAAAAAACAACATCTATCTTAGGTGTAAAAATAAAAATGTTATCAATAAAACCATATTGAAACAATTAAATAATTGGATGAAAAATAATATCAATTTTCCCCATTTTCCATCAATAGGTTAGGAAGAGGTGAAAAAACTTCGTATAGTTTCCAATCATCAGGTGATGAACAACCTGCCACTAATACCTATTCTCCAATGTTAAAATCTTCATCGCCCTCCAGATATATGAAAGACAATAATCAAAGTTAACAGTTGACTCAATCATGGTATGAAAATAATGAAAAAATCCAGAGGAGAAGGTCTAAAAAATCATTCCAAACATGGTGAAGTTCGAGAGAAGGTAGAGATATCGAAAAACCAGAATTTGTTTGAGCCATGGATTTGTTAGAACTATGAATCATTTGAGCCTTGCATTTGAGCCTTTCAATTGTTCAGGACTTGATTCAAGCTTTGATTAACTAAGGAAGAGCACCAGTATAGGGTGGATTCCTAAAACATCTTCTGATATCATGATTAGTTCGTGATTGGTTAGGGTTTTTTAAATAGGTTGGGATAATTTTATTAGTGATTTAAAAAAAGAGATGATAAAGTCATAGCGTTTTTGGAACTTTTTTATCACTAAAAGAATTCTATCTTTATTAGTGGTAAAAAGTTCTAATAATGATTCCTTTTATCAATGCTAATTAATTTAGCGCTTATAAATGATTTATAATTATAATAATAATTTTTTTTGTATATATATATATATATATTCAATAAATATATATAAATATAAATATAGTAAATATATTTTTTATTTAAATAAATTTATTATAAATTTAATTATTTTTCAAATGTATATGATTACCCATTTATAGTTATATAAATACCTTTTAAAAAATAACATTTAATTATTTATAATTATAATAATATAAATGTATAAATATAGTAAATATACATTTATAAATATATTTATTTATCAATATTTTTCTGGAAATATATTTTTAACATTTTTAATGAATATTTAATTTTATGTGTATGCATGTTTAAAATGATTGAAATTGAATAATTAAAAATGAGTTCACTTTAACAAGGAAAAAACATGATAAGTTTTATTGATTTAATATAAATTATTAATAGAATATGGATATATATTTTAATAAATAAGAATATGTATTGAAAATATTAAAATATAGTAAATAAATATATAAAAAATAAATAATAGAAATTAATTAAATTCACAAAAAAATAAAAAATAAAAAATAAAAAATAAATAAATAGTAAAAAATAATTAGTACCTAACATTTTTTTAAAAAAAATAAATAAAAATTCCCTTGATTAAATACATTATATGTTAAATGTATCATGTTATAATGAAATTCTAAAATGAATTATAAAATTTGAATAAATTATATAGATATTTAGTGTATATGTTTCTATATAAGACTTCATTAATTATGTAAATAATTATGTGTGTGTGACGTATATAAAAATACATTGATCATGTATACGTGAGATCAATATAACACATGTTTTATCTATATTAAATTGAAAAATCAAATGATATTCAATTATGTGCATTACTCGATGTAACTAGTTAGTCTTTTTAATTCATATTAATTTTTAATTATAAACCATTATCCACTAAATATATGTCTACTTAATGTAAAAAAGTATATTTTATAATATAAATCATATTTTATACACTCATCTATATCAATATATTTAATATAAACTATTTATTAACATTATTACTAATTATTTAATTAATTAAATGTGTAATATTTTTCTCAATTAAAATATTTTATATTTTTATATATTTATTTTTTATTTTACATTAATCTATGTATTTAATATATAATATTTTTTAGTATTTATAATTTGTATATAGTATAATAAATATATTAATTTTTATCTATAATTATTTAACTAATAACATATTTTATATTTTTCTAATAAACTTATTTAATTTTTTTATTTAATTATTTCATTTTATTAAGACCATTATCTGCGCTAAAAAGGTATTGATAAAGGATCCCCTTATTAGTGATGAAAATAAACCACTGATAAAGGGTACCCTTTCTCTGTGTTAAAAATGAAGTACTTGTAAAGGGTACCCTTTATCAGCATAAATAAATAGTTCATAATGGGTACCATTTATCGGTGCTAAAAAAATTGTTGATAAAATGTATCTTTCATCATTTATTGTTTTAGTGTTGATAATTTACACATTTATTAGTGCTTTTTTTAGTGATATTAAAGGATTTTATTTGTAGTAGTGTTATAATGTTATTTTCCCGTAGGGGATTCTATATTTCATTGGATGTGGGTCTATTTGCTGGTATGATGTGTTGATGGTGAACAACCTTGAGTAACTATAGAGTTACATTGATTCGAGTGTGAAAATTGGGCATAGCGTCAGTGTATAGATGATTTCTATGCGTTATGTGTGTAACATGTTTCTTAAATATAAAATGTGAATTTTCCCTTGATGTTGGGATGAGCCTAGCATGATTTATGTCATGTTGTGACATTATTTTAACCTGGAGCCAAAGGAGGTAGGGTTGGCATATTAGTATCTGATACAAGTGTGAACATATGTGGTTAATTTTTATTCTTGAACAATTTATGCATTTCTTATATATTTATATTTATAATCTTATCGCATGCACATACGTTACACTATACATGTTTTGCATGAGACCATGATTTTGGTTCCCAATTGAGTAGAACAAACACCCTGCCCAGGAGACCATGAAACTTTGGTACTAGATCCCCCAAACTTATTATAGGTGTAGGTTGGGTTGAGACCCAGGTTTGATTATTTTGTGGGATAACTCAATATGAGTTATGAGAGAGGGATGTGGTAGGGATTAGAGTTGGGTGAAGATACCCTTTTTTACATTTATTATTTTCTATCTTGCATATGTGATCGACCTGGCTCTTGGTCAGTGTCCTTGAATTCAGGAATAAACCTTGGATTATTGTGTTTCCACAATTATTTAGTATATATAGTATGTTTATTGGGTTCCAATTTCAATGTTTGTTCATTTTTACCGATTTAGTTATTTATCTATTATTGTGCACTTTGATTGAGTGTATAGTCTCGCAAAAATTTCAATTTATACCCTCATTGTTTGTCAACAACCTTTGACATATGTGGAAGCGTGCTTGTGGTATGGTGGCACTCTATCCCAAATCAAGTCATTCAGAATGGGGTAATAGAAAAGGTATCTGATATGTCTTGTTTTCTATATCTTGTAAGTTGGTAGACATGAGATATAAGAATGCATTAGATCTTGTGATGAAACTCATTCAATTATGTCGTTAACACCTTTATAGTGGAATGTCTAGGTTTTTAGGGCATGGGATTGATGTTATTGGTTTGTGATAATACTAAAATATGATTTCAACTTTTGTGATGAACATGGATTCAAAGGTTTTTGAGATCATATTAATTAGACTCAAGGTCGCATCATCAAAAGGTGGCGTGAGCATCATTTATAGCATGTAGGATTCATATGACATATCTGTTTCTTGATTTCAATTGTACTGTTAATATAGGAATTAACTGCTTATGTGTTGACAACTTGTATAGTGTATTCACATATACAGTCTTGTGGAATTTTTTTGAACCCCTATTTATTTCTACAATTAATTTTAGGTCATATGTGACTATAATGTGTTACAAATAGATGATAAAAATGATAATGATTTAGTCTCTATAATAAGGGGTTATAGTGATCCTGAATTTTCATTCAAAATTATTACATCTTTTCATGTGAATATTTAGTTCAAAATAGTTTGATCTAAGACAGAATCGAAAACATTTAGAGTCTTTTGGGACTAAATGAATAATATTTTTATTTACTTAAAAGATATTATAATTATCTCATAAATATCTTACCAATAGTAATATTTATAGGAATACCCTACTTAAAACGTTGTTCATAACCTAGAGAAAGGAAACATAAGAAAGGGTGAACTTAGATGCTCAGTAATAGTAAGAAAGGTAGATATTATTTAATGATCATATGAAATAATTATACAATAATAAGGTAATAATAACATTAACATAAATTAAAAAGTTCATACCCAATCTGAAAAATATCATAAAAATGAGTTATGTCATAAAAATTATCATTTAAAAATTCATGAATCATAATATTGAGAAATCATCATAACTCAATCCTTAAACCATATGTTCATGTCATAAATGTGTATGGAACGATAATTTGTATGAAAACCATTTAATATTTCATGGTTTACTACTAATACCATTATATTAGGCATTATCCCATATTTCCCATAGTATCTCAAGCACATCTACTTATTTCTAATAATTGATCAAATACTATAACTTATTTCCCTATAATAGATAAAGCACTTCAACTCGTTTCCCGTATCAATATAATGTGATAAAATAATTTACCAAATGAATTGGATGAATATATATGTCTCAGACATCACATAATAAAAACCATATATATTTATATAACAAGATCATAAAAAATATATGATATCATCATATCATAACCCGTACAAAGAAAACGGGTTGCATATTTCATCAAATAATAGAATAAACCATAAAACAGGTTTCATAAATATCTAATCATTAAAAACATAAACCATCTAGAAAAAGAACATTGATTTAATCATTGGATAAAAAATATATTAAAACATTAGGAACCCAAAATGTTGTTTTAATTTATTAGTATAAATACTATAAAAATATAATTAAAAATATTGTTGGAAAAAATACCATTTTCATTTGAAAATCACTTATGAAAACTAAAAACTCCAAAAATATTAGAAAAACATTCTTTTGAAATATTTCTAGATAAATTTAAATGAATATTCAATGTTTTTTGTTTCTATGTCTGGGAAATTATATTCATTCCACATAAGTTAAAATAAAACATTAATTTCATATTTATTTCGAAAAAGAATGTCATTGCTGAAAACAAAAATAAAATTGCTTGAAAAAAAATTAAAGAAATTAAAAAAATAGTTGAAATTTGTTTAAAAATCATATTAAAATATTAAAATCATTGTTGAAATTTTTTTTATAAAAAATATATTTTGAAGAAAATTATTTTAAAACGATGATTGAAATAAAGTTGTTTTCACTTAAAACACTCTTTTAATCTCTTAAATAAATAAAATGATTAAAATGAAAGGAAACCATAAATTTTTAATAGATAAATAGGGTATAATAAAATGAAATATATTCATTACATAATGATGATATAATTTCCTTCATATAAATTCAAGTGTAAATAATCCTACATAAAGTATCATTTGAGCATAAATCCCTTACCTCTAATCTCACCTTTTGTTATCTGTAGTCAAACCTGTGGTATAATAAATATGGAATTATTGTACTTCTTTTAAATGACCATTTTAATATCTATAATAACAATAATAATTTTTATTACATATTATCAACTATTTATTTATAATTTTTTATTAAAATCAATATTCTGGATGACAACTACTTTGTTTTCCAAGTATATTTTGATTCTACAGTCTCAGTACTTATATTTTGAACATGGTTCTATAAATTACATAATTTTAATCATGTTATAAAAAACCTATATATTCATTATCTATGTATTCATAATCATTCAAAAAAATTAGAGACAAAAAAATGAATTTCATCATTCATGGAGACGGTATGCTTTCTTTACGGATGAACACTTTCTTCATTTTTCGAGGGATAAAAATAAATGAAGGTAAATAATAATTCACCTTTAAATGTGATGTATTATATAATATATACCATATAAATTCATTTAATATATCTTTATTACCATCCTATTATAATGGAAGTGAAAAAAATTACATTTCTTCATGGAGGTGGTAATCCACATGTATGCAAGAGCGACAATAACTTTTTTCATTAGTTTTGAAGGTAAGAATAGAGATGTGATATTATGATTAAAAAAATCATAATTATGTTCTAAATATCATATATTAACTTTAAAACAATCATAATAAACATTCATTGAATATGGTGATGGAACATGAATTATATCACTGTGTGGATACGTTTTGATGTACATACACACGAGATATACTTTCACTTCTCATTTGATGGTGAAGATAGTAGATAATGGTGAATTAATAAAAATTATAACATTTCATAATATTAAGGATTATTATTTTTTATTTTATGATATATACCATTTATTCATATGAGGTTCATATGAATTAAAAAATAAAGCGTTCAATTACGAAGTTTACCTCTTCTTTGAAATAACTCTTTTAGATCTCCTATTAAGGATCCCAAGCATGGTATTTTGATAAGAATGTAGCCTATATAATGTGGATATGTATGTTTATAAGTTATTTTTTCAGGTTATGGTTGACCTATAATGATCAAAGTGTTGTAAAAAAGTAAGGGGTTCCGTATAATATTTATGGCGAAGGGCACTTTAGTAATTTCATAAAATTTTTAATTATAATTAAGTAATTTTATTGAAATATTGCCTGAAAAATATAGGGATAAAAATATATATATTGTATGATTTTAATCCCATTATAAAATAAAATTTGGGTTTCTTTTGGTGTCATTTTAATCATTATCATTTTGGTTAACTACTTTGTAAACCAAATTTAACCTTAACCATTATAATGACTTTGACACCCTTAAAGTGTAATAATTATACACATAATGTGAAAATTAGATCAAAAATACAATATGTATGAACTTTTTAACCAAATATTATCCTCCTTTTTCTCTTCCAATATTTTTATATTTTTTAAATAATTTAACAAAATATTATTTCTTATAAAATATTATTAATGTCCATTGTGACATTATTCCTTTAATATGAAATAAAATAAATAAAGGAAGGTTTGTAATATGAATATAATTCATTAATATAATAATAATATTTCATATTATTCGGTATAATTCATATAACACATTAATTGAGTAAAATTATTTCACTTTTATTATTTTTAACATCGTTTATTTTATTTTTCAATTATTTAATTAAATATTTTTTTAGCGTTGTGTAAAAATATAAAAAAATTATTCAATTAATAAATATTATAAATAAAACAAATAATTAAAATATATTTATTATTCTAAAAATATACATTATTATTCCTTCATAACAATTTTTTCCTTTTGTAGACATATAATTGATATTTAAAAATAAGAGAGTAGTATTTCATAACATTCTGTAATTTAAATAATATATTTATTATTTTTCATGGAAATGTGTCCATTAAAAAAATAAAATTTCATCCTAGTTTTATAATGTTCAAATTAAATTTATTAGACAATAGTTTTGATGAATAATTATAGCCTTATCACTTAGTTTTAACCAAGATTAACACGATTTACACTTAACTGAGGTGATAAATATTACAATTGTCATTTTTCATTTTGAAAAACATAAAAGGGGTCTATTTTACAATTTTTAACCACATTATTTTAAATATTAATCAATTTTTTCATATTAAATACCTATATATGGATGAAATAATTTTGAAATAAGTGCACAAAATGCAATAAGAAATTATTTTTTAGAAAAAACAGTTTTCTGCATCAAACTTATTTTACTAATAGTGAATATTGAAAACATATTTCACACATTCAAAACATGTTTTACAAAAGAAAATCATTCTTATTTTCTATTCTAATGATTTAATACATAATACATTAATTTTATAAATACATAGATTATATATTTTCATTATTAAGTTACTGCTATTCATACCCACCAATACAAGGTCTAGATGTTAAAAATCACATAAAAATATGTTAAACGTGTATTGTATTTCGTTTAAAATCGATGTTGCGTGAAACACAAGAAATTGAGGAAATCTAATTATTTAAATGGAATATTTTTAAAAAAATATGAATGGCTGAACATGTACCGTAGTGAAACAGATCTGGTCATTATTTGGAATTAATCTCCTCATATGATAATCTTGTGTAATTTTATATTAGATAAGTCCAGTAACATAATAGATAATCTATATCATGTGTGGTGTCTTCCATATGGCTCCCAATGTTATTTTGTTCTACTGAATGAGGAACATATAAACCCGTGATGTGGGTAGTTAGAGGAGAATATTACATGGGATATCTATATATATACACCTATATGAAATCATATGAGTTGTGTCCTTTATTTGTATCATGTTGAGGGGTTTTTAGAAGTCCATTTAGGACATATAGATGAGACTATGGTTGTTGGTAAGTTGGTGTCGCATGTTGTGAATGGGTAACCCAAGTAGGAAAATTCTATGTGAAGGGATAATGTTGGATATTAGTGTCCTAGGGGTAGGTTTAATTTATGAAAGAGTCATGTGAATGTGGAACATCCTTTTAAGTCCTATAGAAAGTATTATGAGTTTCCTTATACCCTTATAGTGTATAGAAACTGGAGTTATAGTGCTTCTGATAAAAGGTTTTGGTTGAAAAGAAGGCTTTTTCATATACCTCACCCTATTAGTTCTCAAAGTTCATTCTAGTCATAGTGGAATGCAAGAAAAATCTAATAATGTATGAGATTATTTATTATAAATAGATCCATGATAAAGATCAATATTTATGAAGATAGAGCCATGTAGAGTGTGGACAATTAAAGATACATGTGAGTCTGGGATCATAGGTCCACGAATCATTAAAAATCACTCTAATTTGTGTAAATAGTAGTTCCATCATGCATTTCAGGGAAATACATGATGAATGATAATTAATGAATTTTTTTGTGTGTGGGGTAATTTTAATTGGTATAAAAGAGGTGGTGAGCTGTCCGTTGAGAATAATTCATGTTTTGTAAATGAACTCAGAAGAGGTGGTGGATATAGGTCACCGATGAATTTGGTTTAGGGACTGCCTTGGATTTTACAACAATATTATTTGGAATCAAACTCGTGGGACTAGATGTTGAGATGTTGATGTGTGTATAGATATCTTCATTGAGGGAGATGAATTCAATAATTGACCAGGGCACCATTGTGTGGTCACACCTATATTATAAATGTCAAAAATTTCATGGTTATAAGTTGAATTTTTTGAGTGGTAATTCAAGTGAAATTATAGATGCAGTGAACTTTTTTCTAGATAGTATAGGTGTGTGAGGTATAATTTTTATTTCTTATTAGTATGGGATGAACATACAATTATGCTTATTCATTGCATTTTTTGATAAACTAGTCATGGGATCGGTAGAATGGAGTATGAATTAAAATTTGTAAATATGATACTCATATATTGGGGTGTATCAATATTATCACGAGTTAATAGACCTATCATATAAAGGTCTATTGAATTATGTATCGCTAATCGTTGGATGGTCGTGTTGACCCCTAAGGACTTATGTATACTGGAATTAATTGTATTAGGTTCTTCAATGAATAGATAATATGAAATTTAGAAATTTTTTTGAATGGAGACTATATATGGGAATCGTACATTGGTTTAACTCAGTATAGTCTGAGAGTGAGTCAGATTGATGGTGTGGTGGTGTACTACAGAGAATTGCATTGCTAGTGTGAGTGGTTGGTGAAACAACTAGGAAAACTCCTTCAAGGTCAATTCATATTTTTATAAATATGTTAGATTGATTTGATGATGCTTATAAGGATTAAGGAATCATGATCATTGTCTACTTGGAGTTTTGGTTATTTAGTTTATGTTTCTTTGAAGTAAGTCATCCAGAAGGGAATCGATTGGTGTTTTCAATTGAAACTGATTGTGGTGGGTTTGAACCACGTCAATATCATCATACCCGGAATGAATGTTGTGTTTAAAGATTTGTTAGGTAATTATATGTAATTTCATCATGTTCATGTCATTTTTGGTCAATAGAAACCCATTGGTTTTATTGAAAATATTTAATAAGGTATTGGTATTGAATTTTAACTTTTTTTGTGTACGATGGAGTGTGATGACAGTAAAACATATATAGTGTGTCATTAGATCGAAAAAATTCTATTCTATATGAAAATTAAAATATTTGATAGAATCATAATTATTTGAAATTAATCAGATTAATATTATGATGTGGGTATGGGAAGGAATGGTTTGGTCAGAAGGGACTCAATGTATTCATGGCAGTGAGTTTGTGGCCCATGTTCTGGTGAATTATGATTAAATTTTCACTACAAAGGCATGTTTTTCATTCAGGTATGAGTGTGGTAATTGGTACTTTAGTTTAGAATTTAAGGATAGAATATATAAGACCAATAGTTCTTGAAGACCAAAGAAGATTGGGAAACTTTATTTTCATTCTATCATAACTTCTTGAGGACAAAAAGTGTTATGGTTTGGTGATTATATTGTCTAAAATCATTAAAAGTTGTGAATTTTTGTGGGGTGTTAATCTTTTTATGTGGTTTATTGTTCGTTTAGATAAATGGGTGTTAGGACAACAAGATAAGTGTTAAAACAACATCAATAGGTGTTTTATCCTTATTTCATGGCTTGGTTGGAAATGAAGGTTCCCATGAAATAAATGAAGGAAACTGAAAGTAGTTGAGGCTATTGTAAAAGATACCGACTAGTTGGTGGGATAAGTTGTTTCCCTACTACCCAAAAAGTCTCGGAAACCAACCAGGCATCCTCCACTTGGTTTATAGTGTCCCACTAGTTATCTAGTGGACCATGAGCATCCAATTAGTGGGGTGTAATAGGAATTATTTTATTTATGAGACTTTGTTCATTTTGAACCACAAACCCATAAAAATTTACATTATGTTGAATTTTTGGAAGGTTTATTCCAATTTTTATCTCTTAATGTGCTCCTCTATGAGCTCCCATTTATGTAAGATGGGAAAAAATGGATTATAATGGTGAATCTAGGTGAGATACTCCATTGTCCTTTGATTTGGATTCATCTTCATCTTGTGGTGGTGGATTATTTAACCGGTCATCATGGATGATTAATCTTACTTTTTCTTAGCCTTTTTCATTCTCTAACATGTCAATTATCTCGAAATTATCTTTCCTCTATCAAATAATGATCAATTGTATATCTGATGATTGATTCCAGTGATATAAATAAATGATAATTGCAACTAATCTTAGTAATATTGTTTGGGAGTAAAGGAGATTTGGATTGACATGGATAAAGGTATTGTTGTGATAATTAATATGTGTCATTTAATGGAGTTTGATGAAGGTATAACCATCTTACATTTGTTCTATGGTTTTTTATAGAATTGGGTAGGAAAAACCCTCATATCATTGTATTGAATAAGTTATTTTTTTGGAGTGACATTAGGAGAGAGTTGTAGACCTTCTAGGGGTTGTTGGCCATGGTTCCATCTTGGAGGTGATATCTTGGGATTCATTCATCATTTTTCTTCACCTCTAGTTGTGATTCTTATTTTAATCATTTAATTAATTAAAATTTAGTTACAGTTAATTAATTTTATTCTTGGGAATGGTTGAGGACATTTTGTTGATTGATATAGGTAATATGGTCTTGGAAGGACTTTTTCAAAGGGGATATGCATTTCTTTGATGGTATTTGACCTATTTTGAGTAGGTGGTCCCATTTTCTCTACCCTAATGTATTATACATAGTTGATTAGAATGTGATATGAGGTTTACAAACTTGGGAGAATGAAAATTAATTTATAAATGTGTTATAAACAACAATTATTGTTTCACTAGTAAATGATATATAAGTATTAACTGGTTAAAGGAAACAATATCAATATAACTAAATAGAGTTCCATGTTCGAATATAGATTCGTGTGTACTAGGTTGATTAAATCCATCGATGTTTAAGGCTTTTACCATAAATGGGTTCCTTATATTACATATACCCCTTTGGGTTTGTAATTATACTACATGAGATCTATTATCATGTAAGTACTATTTTTTATATGAATCACATGTGTTGTGTATTTGTAGAACCATGAGACCTATGATTTATATAAATCACATGTGGTGTGTGTAGCCTGTAAGACCTATGGTAGATATGAGTCAAATGTGTTTTGTGTGTGTAGTTATGTGAGGTCTATACTTGATAAGAATCACATGTGGTGTGAATTTGTAGCATGTGACAACTATTATTGACATGCATCACATGTGGGGTGGATGTGTAGTCATTTTAGAGCTATATTTGATATGAATCACATGTGGTATGCATGTATATCATGTGATACCTATGATTGATATGATTTTCATGTGGTTTGTGTAGTTATTTGAGACATTTTCTTGAAATTATTTCTTCGTATGAATTTTATGTTCCTTTTTATCTCTCACCTTATTTGTGGTTAATTCATTTCAAATAGATATTTTATATTCTATATTTTTTCAATTGTATGTTGTTCCTTACATGTGTGTTATTTTAGAGTCTATGGTATAATTATTGTGAAATATTACTCCTTTCTATGTTATTCCTTACACATAGATTTTTATATATCTATTGAAACCTCTATTTTAGTGATATGGATGAGAGGTTTTCCTAAAGAACATAGTTGGTCCCTTAGAGGTGGATGCTCAGATAACAGGACTCATGGATTGTTGCTCCAAATATAAGGTGGATAGTGAAAAAATGGAATGTGATTATCACATAGGTGGATGACATATTCCATTGGAAGAGGGTCCATATGAAAGTATGATGTTTCGATGGGGAACATAATTTTGTATGTATAAAGATACACTAGTTCTGAAATTCCATGTCTGTGAACCACCATAAGATAATATGCGTCTGTGGGTCATGGGTGTGACATATAATTTAATGAAATAATGAGAATTATCACATAATGGTTAGACAAAGTGGAATAGAATGATATATGTCATTCCATGACTACATATCACATTCATCTAGTATAGAACTAAAGTAGGTAGGAATATTTTTTGAGTACCTGACATTTTTTTTCACATGTGTGGTTACTTATTATGCCTTCAAAATATAATCGTTTGTTATCTATCTATTCTACTAAGTGTATCACATGAATATAAATTGTGTTTTTTTAGTTATGTATGAGACCACATTGGTGGTTCTGTACTAATTTTACCCACACCGTTCTCTATTATTCATGGAACCTGGGTACCCATGAATCGCATACATTTTGTAAGTGTAGGTTGGGATAAGGCCCATGTTTTACTATGAAGTGGGATATATTGATACGATTATGGAGTTTGGGAGGAGGCAACGATTAGAGTTGGGTGAAGATCCTCTTTTACAATGTCATTATTTTCTTTTCTTGTATATGGGATTTAGTTAGTGGTTTATTAGTGTACTTATATTCAAGCATTACTATTAAAGACTGTTGTGTCCATAATCATTCATTATATATATTATATTCAATGTCTTTTATATACATTATTTATTATTACATATTTTGATATTGATATTTTATTTTTCACTCTGATTGAGGGTATAGTCTCCCCATGATTCCACTTTAGACCCTCACTTCTAGTCCATAGACTCTAGTGTATGGGGGGGGAACACCTAAGGTCATTTGACACTTATTCCTAGACATAGTGATTTGGGTTAGGGTGTTATTGAAGTCAACCATGGTTCATTAATTTTTAGGTTTATACTAGTCGAATTGCAATTTAATTTTTTTAGTGATTTTATTACTGAAGATGAATCTTAAGAAACCTAGTGGTCATGGCATTTCCTCTATAATTAAAACACTTCCCCATTTATATGGTTAAATACTTTTGGATTTTGATAAATTAGGTGATTCAACACCATGTTTATTCATAATTACTCCAATACATTCAATAAACATTTATGGATTAGAGTGATTATTTATACATTAAAAAATAATCTCCAATTCTGAAATCAATCATCATACAATAAGAATATAAATAATAAAAAATTGATGCTTGAAATACATGAAAAACATGAACTAATATAGGTAATGAATTATCCACTTATATAATACCCTTATTATTACACCACCAAATAGAAAATAGAATACCCAACATGATATTCACAAGGGGATCAAATGATATATAAAAAATATGAAAAGGGTGGGTGAAAGTTTAGTAATAGTACTTTATCTCTCAATAATAGTAGAAATTAATCATTGGATATCTAGGGTTTTACATTTAGTAATGGATGAAATCTCATTGAAATAGGCCCACTAAAAACCCTTGGGGTCGACTCACCTAAATCCTACTTATCTGAATGCTTTATGAAATTGATGCCTCTTTTATGGTGTAATGAGATTACAGAAAACTCAGTGTGAGTATAAATTGATCCAATTAATTACATGAATATATATTCATGGTATGAACTAATTTTCCATAGACATATGGATAATATTTCTTGTTATTCATTCATGGTGTGACTATTTTTTCATGACGTGAATTCCATTTTCCCCAGTTTATCAAGGTCTATTTATCTATTAAAATCTAGTTTCATTCCATAATGTATCAGCTCCTTGAAAAAATAAAATTAAATCATGTTCTTCACCCAATAACCATTCCAATACATTTCATCAATAAATAGGAATAAATAATAATAATTGGGAAATAAATAATAAATCTATTTACAAAATTTATCATTAAATTCTTAAAAGATATGTATATGAAATAAATCCAAAAAATCTCCCCGAACATGAACTAATGATGGTACTTATGTATTAAATCTCCAAAAATATATCATATGAATTCCATGACACCATTATTAAACCATAAAATCAATAAAATAAAATACATTTTTAATGGAAACTATAATTTTCAAGCATCACATGGGAAAAATTGTTCAACTCCTATGTTTTAAAATAATGAAATCAGTGATTTATTTTACTCTCTCACTTTTGAAATGATAATAAATTTCCTTTATTTCATTAATATATTTAAATTTATTTTAAATATTCATTCCAATTTCAATCTGGCTCATATGGATTATTTTCTCTCAGCACTCATGGTAACAATGGTAACTAGATATATTTTCATACCTCATATTAATGTCACTTTCTATTGTATTTTAAAACATCTTGAATATACCCCTATAAAGAAAAATATAAAACATAATCATTTGGGATTTTAAATTAGGTTCAAATGTATATAAGGATTTGGGTTGGTGGGATTTATTTTCTAATGCAATGAGGCTCAAAAAGGAGGTCAAACTCTTAAGTATATTGAATTCTAATCAATGAAGTGATCAATTAAATTATCCCTTTTAAAGATATATCCCCCTTCCCCCAATATTAATGTAGGATTCATTAATAAAAAGATCGATAAATGATACCGCTTGTTTGTTTTCTTTTGTAAATTATATCATTTTTTTCTTTTTCAAACTCAATATTCTATTTTTTTAGAATTTTAATCTAGGATAATTCTCACATCCACCACCCAGCCCCATATGATAAACATCATTGTTCAAGTACACATTATTTTTTAACCTATTAAGATATAGCCCATATCATTTCATATTTTTGAGGATAAGTAAACTACTAATTCATAAGGAAAGAAATACATGAACCTTTTTTAACAACACAAGAAAAAAGCTCATATCCTATCTTTATTATGAAAACGCATACCTTTTCACCACAAACCCCTCTCACCCACACTTATTCTATTGAATATCTTGTAAAAAACTAAGATTAGTGTAATAAAGGATATGATTGGATTCAAATGTGCCTCTTTTCTATCAAGGATACCCATGGTGGAAAACCAAAACCCCTGAATCCTGGATCGGGTGCCTTACTTTATTACATTATCATGATTACAAGGAATAACATCCTAAAGGACCGATTAGTTTATAAATATTGGAAAAATAGATTACATATATGATTCCAACAATACATTATAAAATAATATATAAAATATAATACATAATAAAATGAAATAAATAAAATCCTTGATATCTTATTCAAAGATTTATTCTTCTTAACATGAGGAAAGGAAACAAATATGGGTGATATCAAATGATTAGTAAGGGAAAGTACAATTAATGTAATAAAGAATCAATGAGGATAAATCAACATGTAATGGTAAATAACTGGGAATGAATTTAATTCAAATAACTTGATAAGGAATAATATATATGTAAATGTAAGAAACTTAATTGCATTACATTAAATAAATAAAATGATATTGAACAACATATATAGAAAATGTCAAAGAAATAATCTCCTAGATAAATAATAACTGAATCTAAATGATGGAAATGATTAATATTAGATTCCATGTCTAGGGAACATGAAAACCAATACTGTTTGGACCATTCAAAAGATGCTTTAAAAATATGAGTAGAAACCTATTTAATTTTTCCATCTATTTTGTATTATGATAACATGTCGATACATCGTGGGGCTATATAAAGTTAGAGCCCCACCGATCAATGCCTTCCCAAAATATTCCTCATATCAACTAATAAATTAAATTAATAAAGAATAAACGTAATCAAATATTTATATTTAATAAAGAATATTTTTTTTTGATATTTCATCAATTTATGATAAGTAACAATAAGGGTTGTTCACATTGATGAATGGAAATACTAACGAAATATCATTAAAACATTCTTGAGGAAAATAAACTTTAAACACTCAAAAGTGTCTCACACCACTTTCAACCATTTGAATCATATCCATATTTCTCTAATAACATTAAATGAAACTTATAATATCATGAAAATAATTATACTCATGATATAAAATTTTAAAGGTAAATATATAGACCAAAAAGCTAATTGGTGCATAATAATAAAAAAGTCTCAATGGAATGTAAATTGTGACTAAATCCCTTACCTTAAGTTTGAATTTTCATGTGTGTCTCTATCTTCATGAATAATAAACTTAAGTTAATTATTTACAAGATTCATAACCATTTTCATGTTTAACATTACTTTTATTTCACTAATTTCAATGTTGTAGACAACTACTTAAACAATTAAATTTACATTAGGTGTTTTTACCATATCTAGATCATGTGTCAAAAAATGACTTTGGTATGAAAAATTATAGCAAAAGGGGTCATTATATAAATATATACCAAATAATAATCATTAAATAATTATTATATTTATACATAAATTAGTCTTCTAAAACTAATCATGAAATATGGTTATGAATAATGAACCAACATTACAATAATGGAGATATTAGGCCAGATGTATTCATGAGTAATGTTCCAATTATTTGGTGATCGTTATGGAAAGAAGGTTAGTGAAATCATTTATTTAAATAAATATAACTATACAAAAAATAAAATTTTATTTAATTATATATACATATATATATAATTATTTTTGTGTAAACAAAATCACCTCATGTTTAGGAGGAGGTAGTCCACACATCTACGACTAACGTCATCAATATTTAGTGTGTGAAAACAGTAATAAATAAATTGATATATTATAATTCCATAATGGTAATTATTTCATGAATATCATATTGTTTTAATTTGTGTCATATATTTTTAATTAAACCTATCCTTAATAAATTCCATGTAAATTGTGAACGTATCACATTGCTTTGAGGAGGCGGAAGGCCACACGTCCACAAACGATGTTATCATATTTAAACTGAATGGAATGTATAAATGTATGTGTTATATAGAAATTAAATTATAATAAATTAATTATAAATATATAACATATATAAACACTTTTTCCACCATAATTCCCAATAATGAGAGGTTTTAGAGGAAAAAAAGGAACAATCATCATTTTGTGAGGCATTAGTTCGTACACAAATGGTAAGTTTGTTTCCCATTAGATAGAGTTATGTGTAAGTGTAGGTGGATCAATTAAAATAAAAACATTTAGTTATATATATGATAGTTTTTATAATATAAAATCATATACTAATAATATTTTAGGTTTTGGATAATGAATATAAAACCAATGAGTTTGTGGAAGGATGTTACATATTTTTCGGGTAACTCCATTTGGATTGCACCGAGGGGATTGTTGGTTGTATTTATTAACAATGGGAGGATTCTAGGTTTATGAGAGAGGTTTTTGGATATTATTTGAGAATATTTTGGGTGATCCCAAAGGGTTGAAAGTTGTTAATTAATGGATGGGGTGAGTTCGCTTTTATAGTGGAGGATGGGTGGCATTCTTGTAAAAATTTGAAAATAGAATTTCACCCACATTTTTTATATGAATGGTTCCTCAAATAATTTCAAAAATTATATAAAGGGATTATAGGGTCTAAATATTTCCATAAATAGTTTTTTGGAAAATTTTATAGGTCATTTTGGCCCTTATGTTTTTGGTTAACTTCCTTATTAAGCTAATTGTCCACTTAATTGCTGTAATAAATTTTAATCACTTTTACATATAATTTGTGTCAAAAAATAAATTCGAACTTATTATACATTATATTTTATTATTATTCAAAATATGTAATAAAAGGTTCTAAATTAAAATAAAATAGTTTAGGATTTAATTTAAATTTAATCCCGTAGACAGGATGACAAAGGGGGTTTTAAAGTAATAGTGTTAAATAATTTTCAAAGTTTTTATATCTAATTTAAAAGTTAAATTGGTTAAAATAACTGAAATTGGATTACTTTTTGTAAAATTTATCTAATAATATTTTAGAACCAATATAAAATATAATTTAACCATATAAATTAATTAGATGGAAATTAGGTTTTGATATAAAATTCAATACTTTCACAATTCAAAAAAATGAAACATTACAAAAAAATTGAAAAAATAACCCTAACCTAATTATGAATTTTAATTTTCCAAATTAATGTTTATATTTTCATATTAAATTTATTAATGATTCAATATTAATATTTAAATTAGGTACACCATTAAAAGGCGGTAAAACCACATTTATAATAATATAGGGTTTTATGTGTAAAATTTGGTTTGTTCTTATCTTATGCCTATAAAGTTTATTAGATGAAGGTATAAAATATTTATTTTGAATATATAATATAGAAATTATATTAATATCATTCTCTTATAGTAATTAATTTAACTTATTAAGATAAATATCTTTTTTCATATTAAAATATTCTTGTATGAAATCACTCCTTTTATATTCATTTGGTTGTATATTAATTTATAATTAATATGTAAAAATTGAATTAAACAATATATTTTCATAATTTAGTTAATAATATTAAAAAATATAAATTTAATGGAAAGATTATATATTATTATATTAAACAATAATATTTTTAGTAATATATTACTATTCGGTAAAACGCGGTCTTGCATGTTACACAAGACATCTGGGAAAGATAGTCTTGCGTGAAATTAAAGCAATCTTTAGTTTTATGTGGATATAAATATAAACATTATGTTTCATGTAACATAATATTAAATTTGGGATTCATACAAATAAATATAGGAAAAATACATTTTAAAAGAAAAATATTATAATATTTCGGGTGTTTCATTCTCCCCACCTTTAATAAATTGCATCCTCACAATTCTAAATTGATCTTAGTAATCAAATGTTTGATATTTAAAAATACAAAATTGTTGAAAATCCCACATCATGAATAGTTATAATTACACATCTTCTTAATAAGAGATAAACTAATATAAAATGGTCACATAATTAGGTTCCCTTGTAGGGGAACATAGGTGAAAAATGGAAATTTGGATATGAAAGAAAAATCTAAAAATCATGTTCCAATGGTGGGTGATAGAGAAAATGTTCAGATAAATGTCTATGAACATAAATCATAAATAGATTTTTATAAAAAAGGTCATTGAATTCATAAAAAATGATGAAAACAGGACATTACTTTTGCTTGAAGACAATTTTTCTATAGTTGAGTTATTCATTCATTCTATAAGAATATAAGTAAATATACATTTCTATTTCATAGACAAAATGTTATCCTTTGGTTGTGCCATGAACTATTTCTACTACATTCATTCGTATAGGATGCATCACATGGTGAATTAATAAATTAACATCTAAAACCTCAGCCATGTATAACTTAAAACACTTCATAAATGTTTAAAATTTTTAAAAATATTTTGATCTGACACTTTAGAAGGAAGGTCACTGAATTTAGAAAATGAACTTATCAAATTAAATGAAGTGGATTTTAATCATCACCTACCAAACATGTTAATATGATAATAACAAGAATTACAATAAAACATTATTGAAAACATTCGTGATTATTATTACTTATATATAACATATATTATAGGATATATTTCCTAAATCCAAATAATTTGTAAACTCCATCAATGATATCATAACCCAATTAGTCCTTAAATCATTACTATGTTATAAAGTAGTTGACAATTATCCAATTTGTGTTATCCTAATCAATAATTTGTTTATCCAACCATAATTGTATTAACATTTGGAATATATTAAATGTTATATTTACCCCAACCATGTGTTTTATATAAGTATTACTTCCTTTATAATAACCTTTTTTGGCACCATTCAACATACGATCTCAAATCCTTAACGAAATATCACATCGGTATAAACATCATATATTTTATAATTCATATAACAATTAATTAAATACTGAAATGAAATAATTATTGAATCCAAACATAAGCACATTGATCATTCCTATTAATCTATGGTAGAAGCATAATCAAGAACATGATCCATTAGCCTCTTTTGGGGTATATTATGTTGTTGAATGAGGCCTTGATTTTCATAGTTTCACATACCCTTGTTGTGTCAACTTGCGCATTGTAATTTTATTTATTTCTCTTTAAATAATTAAATTAGTTTCCTTTTTATCCACTCTTATAATAAGCTCCAATTACCCTAATGTAAGTACCGATGTGTTTTTTACATAATAATCACATGTTGGAAGATAATTTATTCCCTTATTTCCTCTATACATCTCCTCACATGTCATCATATTCATTTCTTTCTTTACATAGAATCCATAAGACTTTGAGAATTATTTACACATCTCGTTATCACATGATATTATGTCCCAATAGGATAAGAATTCTTAGGAGACTATTTTCCTTCAAAATATTGGCCAAAGACGAAACAATATATGATATTTTTCACTCTTTGAATCATATACATTGGTAAGGTTAACATTCCTTCCTCTAGGAACAATTTATAAATTATTTCATACACTAAATTAATTAAAATCATTATAAAACATTTTTTAGAATCCTAAAATAGGAAAAATAAATAACATAAATTGAAAATTATATTTATATCTAATCTCATAATTATCAACATTGTCTCTTTGTGGAAATTTTTTAATTTTAATTCCTTTTTAAAGGTTTGTAATTAAAATGAGAATTATCAAAATCATTTTCCAAGGAGTTTTAAAATATGTGTATATTATGGCCCTTTGTTATGTACTGGGTTCCATTTGAGTTAGGATAGATGTTCCATATCAGAGTTGTTATCCCAAGGTATATCTGTTCCAAAACCACGTTCACATGTAGTATCTAAACAAGGATATATTTCTAGGAATACCCACACAATCTCTACATTACTAAAATTCTAGGAAGTTCTTCTAATAATTATCCTTACGGTATATCTTATGTTTATATTCTATAAGATAAGTTTTCTAATTGTTGTTTGGATGTTTTCTGGTAAGATTCCTTCGATACAAACTGTAATTCCCCAATCCCAGAAGCCAAGAGTTGGTGCCTAAATTATAACATTATCATGATTACAAATAATATTATCCATAAAGACCAATCATTTTAGTAGTTTTGGAAAACTATATTATACCCATATTACATTGGAAAATATAAAATAAAACACTATTCATATTAAAACAAAATAAACAACATCCTTGAAATACTATTCAAAGATTTAATCTTTATATCCTAAGGGATGGGAAAAAATATGGGTGCGCTCAAATTGTTAGTAAGGTCAATTATAATATAATTGATGATGAATCAAGGAAATTAAATCTCAATAGAAATGTAAATAACTTAGAATACATGCCATTAAATAATTGGATAATTCATGAACAATATGGTAAGGTAAGTAACTGAATCACATGAAATTTTATCAGTAAAATGAGACTGAACTACCTCCATATAAAAAGTAGCAGAAATAATCTCATGGAGAAATAAAAACTGAATCTAAATGAGGTAAATTCTTAATCATGGGGAATTATGTCTATGGAACATGAAAATATATACCATTAATAATTTTCACAAGATATTTTATAACTTTTGGTAGAACCCCATTTTAAGTTGGGAACTTATTTTTCTCATGATAACCCATCGATACATTGAGGGGCTATATAAATTCTGGGCCCCACTTGTCACTACCTATCAAAAGTATTCCTCATATTGAAAAATCGATTCAATTAACAAAAAAAGCCTGATCAAATATCATTATTGAATAAATAATAATGATTTAACAATATATCCTTGGTAGTGGATAAGTAAAATCAAGGGTTTTTTATGTTGATTAATGGAAATATCATTGAAATATCATTAAAACATTCTTGAGGAAAACAATCTTTAAACACTCCAAATTATCTCATACCACTTTGAAACCTTTGGATCATAATACCAATGAAGGAATAAAATTAAATTAAACTTATAATATCATGAGAATAATTATATTCTTGATATAAATTTTCAAAGGGTAGTATATACTCTATATAAAAGTGAATTGGTGTATAATAACAAATAAGCCTCAATGGAATGTAAATTGAGACGAAATACCTTACCTTGAGTCGAACTAATCATGTTTGTCTTTATCATATTGAATTACAAAATTTTGTTAATTATATATTTTATTTTGAATTATTTTCATGTTTATGATTATATTTATTTAACTTATTACAATGTTTTAAATAATTTCTAAAATATTTATGTTTACTTCTTTTATTTTGACCATATTCAGTTTATGTGTCAAAAATGACTTTTTTAGGTCAACTTATGGTCAACGAGGTAATTAAATAAACATATCTAGAATAATTATCATGAAATAATTATCATATATATATATATAAATTATTATATTAAAACCAATCATTAATGATGTTTATGAAAAATTAACCAAATTTACAATCATGAAGATGGTATGTTATATGTACGCCAGAGTAATATTCCGATTTATTAGTGGTCGTTATGGAAAGAAGGTAACTAAAATTATATATTTATTGAGTGATAATTATATGATAAATGAAATTTCATTTAATAATATATAATCATATATATAATTATTTTTATGTAAAATGAATCACGTCTTGTAGAAGAAGTGGTAGTCCACACGTACAGGACCAAGGCTATCACTTTTTAGTGTGTGAAAAGGGTAATAAAGAAAATGATATATTATTTTTATATAAATTTAATTGTTTAATAAACATAATATATATTTTATTTAATTGAAATATTTTTAATTAAACATTCACTTAATACATTTCATGTAATATGTGAACGTATCACATCACTTTGAGGAGGTGGTAGTCCATACATTCACAAATGATGTTATCGTATTTACACCAAATGGAACGGATAAAGTTATGTGTTATGTATGAATTATATAAGAAAAAAATTATAAATATCATATATATCATATATAAATATCATTTTAATCATAATTCACATCAATGAGAGGTGGTAAAGGAAAAAACATTCAATCATCATTTCGTGAAGTAGAAGTTCATCATATATGAACGGTAAGTTTGTTACCAATTAGATAGAGGTGTCTGTAATTGTTTGTATAAACCATGTATTAAAATAATATTAGTATATTTAAGATATTTTTCCTATTATATAATAATGTAATAATAAGAGTTTAGGTGTTAGAGAAGGAAAATAAATCAGAGGATCTTGTGGATGGATGTTAGCTCTTTTTCGGGGAACTGATTTTTGTTTGCACCATAGGTTTTCAGGGCTATATTTTTTCCCAAAGGGTGGTTAATAGGTTGAGGGAATTGATTTTGGAAGATTATTTGAGCATATTTTGGGTGGTCAAAAGGTATTGAGAGGTTTGAATAAATGGAATGGCTAAGTTCATTTTATAGTGGGGGGAGTGGCAATCTTGTAAAATTATGAAAATGAAATTCTACCCATGTTTTTCGATGAAACATGTATCCAATAATGGTAAAAATAATATATAAATTAATATAGGGTATACATATTATCAGAAAATAGATTCTTTACAATTTTATAGGTTATTTTGTCCCTTAAGTTCGAGGTTTAGTCCCTTATTAAGATAATTCTCATCATAATCACTTTAATTAATTTTAATCATATTTAAAAATATTTTTGTTAAAAACAGTAATATTAAATTATTAGAGATTATAAATTATTCATATTAAAAATATATAATCCATTATTCTAAATAAAAATCATAGAAGTGCTAGAAATTATTTTAAATTTAATTCTGCTGACGGGACAACAAAGCATATTTTAAGTTAAAAATATTAAAAAGTTTACTATGTTTTTATATCCAATTTCATAGTTCAATTGGTTACAATGAACATAGTTATATTAATATATGTAATATGTTTCTAAATAAATTTTAAAACCAATCAAAATTTTTATTTAACTTTATAAATAATTTAGATGAAAAAATAGTTTTGAAATAAATTTCATTAATTTTCACTATTCATCAACAAAAAGAAACTACACATAAAATTACCTATAATTCACCCCAAAATAATTTTGAAATATTTTTTTCAAATATTATTTTCATTCGGTTATATTAAATATATAAATCTCAAAAATCATTTTCAAAATTAGGCACGTCTGTAAATGCCATAAAACTACCTTTTAAAAAATATAGGTTTTTATGTGTAAAATTGGGTTGTTCTTATCTTATGACTATAAGGAATGATGAGTGAATGTAAAATATATTTGATTAAATATATAATATATAAATTTAATTTATATCATTCACTAATAGTAACTAATTTAACTTATTAAGATAAATTACCTTTTACTCATAAAAATAGTCTTTTATAAAATCATTCCCTTTCTATTAATTTGGTTTCTATATTCATTTCTACTTTATAAATAACCAATGAATTTAACTATATATTTTCATAAGTTATTTAATCATATTATGGAACATAAATTTAATGTGTATGTTATTTATTATTATATTAAATAATAATACTTTTAATAATATATTATTGTTCGGTAAAACTCAGTATTGGGTGTTACGCATGCCATTGAGGACAATCTGTCATTTGTATTAGGTCGTAATGACTATAGTGATGACACAATAGGGGGTGAATTGTGTCCTATTCAAATTTTTACGATTATGTTGATTCACACAAATAGAATATAATAACTGAGCGCATTTTTGTAATAGAGTATATGCTACAGATATGAATAGAGAAAAAATCACGATAATTTATAGTGGTTTGAGGAAGAAAGTTCCCCTAGTCCACTCCACCAACTACCCTCTCTACTGGATTGGTGAATTTCACTAGTAAGATCCACGTATCATAAGACTAATCGACAACAGTGTGCAAGAAATTGTCACCCTTACAATCGTAAGATTATAAAATAGAGCCTTCTGGTTCTTTTATAGGGAACTTATAAAACCACATCTTTGTGCAAGAAGCTAACACTCCACCAAAAATGAATACGAGCTACCAAAACTCACGATTGATACGATTTAGTTTGAGGATAAATAGATATAACTTGCAGTTTCAGTATCACACAACTGATAAAATAAAGATCTTTTTCTTCAGATGAAAATAATCATTGAAGAATGTTTTAAGTGATATGGTTGCTCAAAAGATCATTTTCTATGAGGACATCAACTAAAACAGAGTGTCACATTAACAGGATTGAAAATTAGATCTTTAAAACAAATTCTCATTATTATGATTCTTGATCATTTTATCACTATAAACAAATTTCATATGAAAAATTCAATGAATAATGTTTACATAGATATCTAAGAGGTATTCACAGATCTGTGGGTTTTTACAGATGATACTTAGGGAGATATATAATGATAAATCTCTAGCACAATTTCATATCTATATAAGATGCCTGATAAATCATCAATATTCAAAACTAGATAAATTGATCAAAGAAGGTGTAACTTCCATTTACAATAAGAGTAAAAATATCCATTTTAAATGGATCTTTAAATCATATATTACAATCTTTGATCAGTCAACAACGAGCTTTAAATCTTCCTGATATTCCATAAAGACTGTTTCAAAAAGCAAAAATAATGATGTAAATTCAAATTTCCTGTGCTGAAAAGTCAAACGTAAGGTTCCTTCACAAAATTTAAAAAATAACAGATGTTGGGTTCAACTTTATAACGTAGGGTTGATGATCTATACGTTAATTCGTGTCAGCATTGATCTATATATATATAATTTATTATCCATATGTTCACATTTCCCAAACAAAAGGTTTATTACAAAAGTATGGTTGATGATCTATACATATCTAATGTTCCATACATTCGTAGGGTTCTCTAACAATAGTTTTTCTTTCTGGAAAACACACGGTTATTATTTAATCTTAATGTTCCTTAACCATATATTTCATTAAACATAACGTTGACTAACCATACACGATGATCCATCAACATAAACGTATGATCTATTTCATACGTTACTTTCTTAGAGATATTTAATGACTAATATTTCCAGTAAATGAAAAAAACTGAACATTGTCTCTAGAATATGAAAAAGAGCATTCCAAACACTTTAAAAAATATTTATCGTAAATAAATAGTTGAATATTATTTCAAGATATGTATTATAATGAATAAATATTTCCTGAAATACACTCAAAATAAAATCAATATAAAAAATGTGTTTGTGAACATCGAAATAAATATTATTTATTGCGTATTGGTGAGACAATACATGCCCAACAGTCTCCCCCTTTTTGATGGACACAAACATATAAATTAAAACTATATTATTTGAAATATAATTTATAATTTTTAAACATTAAAAGAAAATAATTTCTATTTGACATAAATATTTTGTTAAATAAGACATATCCAAATTTCTCCCAGAAATGTAAATTTCAAAGAAATGTTTATTCTTATCTATATTTATCAAATAAAATAAATTTTGGGATATCTAAATTTCTCCCCATTTTTGTGATATCAAAATGATTGTATAGAAATAGATTAAAACATATTTAATATTTAACATAATGGTAAGTGAATGTTATAAGTAACTGTAACGAGTAAAGAGAATTGGATTTTAGCTATCAAAAAAATATAAACGCAGATAAAATAAGGAAATGTAACATATAGACAGAAAACAAGTTCATTGATAAATAAATACATCAATACAATAAAATTTGTGAATAAGAACGGAAAACAATAATTGTCATGGTTCAAGGTAGGAAAATGGATATGGATTGGATGGGTTTGAATTTTTAATGGATTCAAACATATCCTTCCGCTTAGCCATCTGCAATCATATTTCATCATCAAACTGTCACTTAACTGAACAACCAATAGACTGGAGTCATTATTGACATACATATTCACCACTATGTTGACCTTCAGAAACTCATGGTGTCTCTCCTTTTGCTTCATGAATAGCTCCAAATTCTATGAAAAGCGATTCAACATCAATCTAATTCTAGGATATCCTTGTGTTAACTGAACACCAAGAAATTTTTGATTCTCGAGAAGAACTGATAGAGGGGATCTATTACACTGAAAATCATCTTGATGAATGTTCATGTTTTCCATAACAGACGTAATGGCCTGAAATCATCCAATTAAATCTGGACTTATTACAGGTATATGAATAGATGTACTGGATTTACCCACACTGCTCTTTACTGATTCAGCTAACTTCCCAGATACCACTTCAAATTTGTAAAATCTATCTTTAAAACTAATTCAGAATAGAGTTTTCCGAACTCATCCGGCATTTCCCTTTTAAATGCATCAAAATCCTTTTTAGAAATAGTACTATCATTTAGTTCTTGAATCTTCTTCTTGGATATGATAAGATTTTACCTCTGAATTTCATTATATTCCTATGATTTTTTATAATAAAAAAAATCTACTCTACATGATGAGATAATGAATCATATTTCCCCTGATCTGCATTCATAGCATGAATTTCACCATTAGTAAGAAAATGATTTTCCACTACTTTCAGTACTAATTCTTCACAAGAAAAATTATGATTATGTAAAACTTCATTTTGAGCACTAGAAATATGATACGATAATCCAAAATTCTGTTCTAAAATAAAGGGTTAAATTTCTATGACTGATTCCTATAAAATATTCTCTTCTTGAATAACTCCTTGTTCAGTAACTTCTTCCATGAAAATCTTTAATTGAACATTTTCAGTTTGAGTATTCTTTTCTTAAACAATTTCTACCGGAATACTGTATTGTACCTATTCATTCACCAGGGGGATAATAGAAACATCTCTATCTTGACTCTCCACTAGAATTTCCTCTTTAATAATAGTTTCTTCCAAATGAAGCTAGTATGTTACTTCTCTAGAAGCCAGTATTTTCTCTTCAACCGGAGGAGCTTTTTTGTTCCTTAGTTTCATAATAAGTCCTTTATGAATTTTTTCTTTCTCTACTTACTCTTATTCAGTGTTAAATCTAATCCATCTCTTATATTGTTGTGAAACTGTATCTGTTCATGACTCAGCTACACCCTCCTTTCAAACACCTTCTTCCTCCCCCTATGAAAAAGCACCTGATCTCTATTCTTCCTCATCTCCACTAAGAAAAAATCATTCCTTTTGTAGTGCTTCCAAAAAATCATATCATTATTCATGTTCTAGTATTAAGAACAATACTATAATGAAATTTTACTCCTGAATCAACCAGTATGATCATGTACTTCTTAAATTAATTACTCGAAATTATCCATCCATATGGATAGAAATTCATTCTTGCATCTAGTGAATAACATTAATTAACGTAAAGAAATAAATACTGCATAAATTTCAATTTAATATCACTCAAAAAAAAGAAACATGATATAAATTCTTGGGTAAAGGATTTTGTCCATCTTATCCATCCTTGGAGCTATTTCTATCTGAATAAAATTCACTAGAATCTTATGGTCAGCTTCTAAATCCTTTTCAAACATCTTTATGATGTGCATAAAGTTGAACATAAAAGACCTGGTGTATTTAGAAGAATGTTACTTATCCCCAATTGATCAAATATTAAAATAGAAAACCCCCTCATGTGGGCAATCATTATTTTTACCTCAGTAGAATAAATAGAGAAATCCCTATCTTCAATACTCGCAAAAATCATATCCTCTGAATCTATGAAAATTAACTATAAACTTTTATAAAAATAGTTTAGTTATACCTCATAAAGAAATTACGAGGTGATATCATTGAAATCTGTCTCAATTCCTTGAAAAGGTAATATTTGTTTTAGGACTAAGTTCTTCAGATATAAAAAATAAAGATCAAACACTTTTCCCTGAAAACATTTTCAGCCAATAAATTTTTGTCGTTTTGGGTCCTCTACCTCTCATTCGTTGACTCTCTTGATTTTTTTTCATTTTTAAAGATCTTAAAATCTGAGGTTTTCAGCTTCTAGGATTTTGAGGGATGAATAAAGATTGTGGGTTAGAAGAAATGATTTTTGGGTAAAATACGGGTAAGTTAGACGAAGGGTTTCCAACAGATGACACATGTCCTCGTTTCTCGTGTCATAGAGTAATTAAGAATTTTTTTAATAAAAAATAACATATATTAACTTAAATACTGTAAGATGAAAATTCTAAAAATAAAATTATATTTTAAGAAAAAAATTGGGCGTAAAATAAATCAAAATAAAATTAAATAATATAATAAATCCAATTATTTAATTAAAAATTAAATAAACCTTACACCCTTAATAAAATAAAAACAATAAGTATGAAGTGGTTAAGTAAAAAATATCAGCTAACTAATATTTAGTGTTAACAAATTCTAAATATATATCCTTTTTAAGAACACGATCGCTTAGAAAATGATATATAATTTGAATATTGTTAGTTCTAGAATGGCTTGTTGGATTTTTTGAAGTGTTAATAGCACATGTATTATCACATAAAAGATTTCTATTTTTAAAATTAAGTCCAAAGTACATTAGAGTGTTTTTCATACACAATTATTGTGCATATTAACTGCCTGAAAATACATACTATGCCTTGGCTGTTGTCAGTGCAATCGAGTGTTTCTTCTTACTTGACCATGATAAGAATGATTTTCCAGAAAAGTGATAGGTTATAGAAGTGGTTTTTCAATCTAATATTCATCCTCCAAAATCTTCATATGAATATGATAATAAATTAAAATTATAAGTTTATGGATAAAGAGGATATTGAACATCTATTTCTGTTAAATATCTTAAAGTAATGTTTACAGAATCAATATAGGAATCCTTCAGATTTGATTGAAATCTTGCACAAAGACATACTACAAAAATGATGTTAGGACTGCTAGCATTATGATATCACAAACATCCAATCATACCTCTATATAATTTTTTACAATGGTTTTCCAGCTTTATCTATGTCAAGTTTATATTAATACACATGGGAGATGAATATATCTTGTTGTTCTCAAGAATTTTTTTTAATAAATTAGTAATGCATTTATTTTGATGTCATACATTTTTATAATATTTTTGATAATTTTGATTTCCTAAAAAGAAATATAATTCTTCCATCATGTTAATTTCAAATTGTTTTTACATATGTTCAAAAAAATCAATACAACGTTTTTTATTTTTCTATCTAAAAATAACATCATAAACATAGATTTGAACTAATAATAAATTAGAAAAAAAAATTCATATAGAGGGTTTGGTCTTCCAAACCAACAGTAAAACCATTTTTCAAAATAAACAAACTTAATATTTCATACCAAGATCTAGGTGATTATTTAAGGACATAGAGAGATTTAGTAAGTTTAAAAAAAATCTGGTTTTTATGAATTTTCAAAACCAAGAGGTTACTCAACATAAAATTCCTCCATTAAATATCCATTTAAAAGGGATTATTTTTCATCCATCTGATATAATTTAAAATTTATCTGAGAAGCATAGTTCAAAATAATTTTAATTGCTTCTAGTCTTGCTAAGAGAGAAAAGTTTTCATCATAATCCATACCTTCTTCTTGATAATTCCATTCTACTACTATTAAATCTCTGTTTTATTTATAATACCTTGATCATCTTGTTTATTCATAAATACCCATTTAGTTTTTATACAGGGATAATTAGATTGTCTTTCCACTAATTTCCATCTTTTTTTTGCTTTAAAACTGATTTATCTCCTTTTGCATTTCCAACGTCCAACTTTTATCTTCTAAGGATTCTTCAAAAGACTTAAGCTCTAGCTGAGATAGAAAATAAAAAAATTACACTATATTTAGTACAATTAGTCTAGTTTAAATTCCTATATCTTGATCTCATATAACAGTCTCTAAAGGAGTATTTTTAGGATTCTAGACTGTCTATGAATAGAACTTTTAGGTTCATCATTATTGTGTTCTTCTAAAAGAGACTGAATTTTATGTATATTTTCACAATCATTTTTCATGTTTTCAAGTCTCATATTGCTAAACCAATCATTAGCTTCATATGTTTAATCATTATCTTTATTAAAAGGATCAGTTTCATCAAAATTCACATGAACTAATTATTCAATGATCCTTGACTTTTTATTAAATACTCTATAATCTTTAGAAGTTATATAATATCCTAATAATATTCCTTCATCACCATTTGGATTGAACTTTCTAAGATTATTCTTGGTTTTGAAGATAGATACCTTACATCCAAGAACCGTAATGTACATTATCTTAATCATTTTGTTATTCCAAAGTTCATATAAAGTTTTTTTTAAAATAATTCAAATTGAAACTATATTTATAATATAGAATGTTGTGCTTATAGATTCTTCCGAAAATTAAGTTGGAAGACTGTATTTATTTACCGTAGTCCTAGCCATTTCTTGAAACGTCATATTTATTGTTTCCGCAATCCAATTATGTAGAGGTTTTCTTATTGTAGAGAAGGTGTGTTTAATACAAATATTTGAGAAAAAAGTATTAAATTATTGATTCCGAAACTCTCCACAATGATCACTTCTTAATGAAATTATCTTAAAAGCTTTTTCATTTTCAACACTTTTACAAAAGTTTTCAAAAATATAAAAAGAATCATTTTTCTGTTTTAGAAAATATACCCAAATAAATCTAGAGTAATCATCAACTAAAACAAATACATATAACAGTAGACATGTCTTTTCTATTAGAACCAGGAACAAAATAGTTTTTGTATAGTTTTGGTTTTTCACCCCTGCTGACTATACCAAATATTATCTTTTAAATTACATTTTTAGAATGAAATTAATTTAGTATATTTTATCCTTTTGTAATTATAATAGGATCACTGGTATAAGTTTTTACTTCATACTATATTTTTTTAATCCTTTTTTCATGGTCAGCATAGTGTATAGTAGATGAACTAAATTTCTCAACTAACTATTGATGTTGTTTAAGTAAAGTATTCCTTTCTCCTTAAATAGCATTATGAATATTTTTTAAAGATTTTTGTTTCTTTAATAACGAGTCATATCTTTATTCTATGATAGTATAGTAGGAAAATATTTTATCATTTGTGTAACTAGAATCAGAATCAGGAAAATAGTAGGGTTGTTCCTTCCCTTCTTCATCCATAAAGCATATATTAGCTTTTAGATTCGATTCTTCCTTCTTGGAATTAGATATTGATGAGAAGCTGGAGTCTTCAGAAACACTACAAATAGCCTTCATATTTTATTTCCGTTGTTTTCATTACTAGTGTTCTTTTAATATTTATTTTCTTTCCTTCTATTCTCTCCTTTAAATTAAGGACAATTAGATCTAATATGACCCAATTTTTTCATTCATAACATCTTACTTTTCTTGAGTCTTTATTATACTTTTTGATGGTACTTATGAATCATTTATTCTTATTATCAAATTTACTGAATTTTATAGCTAATTGAGACAGGTCAATTTTTGAATCAAATGAGTCTAAATTTGATTCTTCTTGTTTATTTTTTATTTTCCACTTTCGGATGAAACTTTTTAAGTAGTTTTATCCTTTTTTACTATGACATTTTGATCTTCAACTTCATCTTGAATTTCAACCTCATACATCATTAAATTTCCAGTCAATCCTTTCATTGTCATATTCTTGACAGGTTCTATTTGGAAGATTGCAGCAAAAATTCCATTCCACTTCAGAGGTAGAATTGTTAGAAATTTCAAATCTTGATCAGGTTGGCTGATAGGGTCACTTAAAGATGTTATATTACTAACAATTTTTTCACCCTTCCATTCATCTGTTCGATTCTCTCTCTATCAAACATTATGAATGTATCAAACTATAATTTCATTGTATCACATCTCATTTGTCTAACATTGTCAGTACCTAGATAGGCTACAAAAATTTTCATCCACCTTTCATAGGCTGTTGGGCATTGCGATACACGGTTGAATTCATCTGGTCCTGGATAGTAAATAATAGCAATCATTTATTTCGAATTCATATCATACTCAGCCTCTATAGTAGTAGACCAAGTTTTAGTTTTTTAGGAATTCTGTAAGGAGTAATAATATTTGAGTATACTCTAAATCCATGATTTTTTAAGTAGATTATCATTCCTCAATTCCAGCATCCATAATTATCACCATTGGAATATGGAGCACGAACCATTGACATTACTTCCTTGAGATTCTCTATTTCCATAACTGATATAGATCATATGCCTTTAGCATGTTATAGAACTATTGAAATTCATAGCCTTTTATACTAAATGTTTGGTTGAAATGACTACCGTGATGACAATAGAGGGGGGGTGAGTTGTGTCCTTTTCAAACTTTTATGATTCTAATGATTCACACAAATAGAAGATAATAATAGGAAGCATTTATGTAACATAGTATATGAAATTTATATGAAAAGAGAATAGAAAACACCAATTTATACTGGTTCTGGGCACAAATATCCCCTTGTACACTCCACTAATTAACCTCTCTACAGGCTTGGTGAATTTTACTAGTAAGGTCCTCATATGATAATAATGATCCAAAATTGAGTGCATAGAGTCGTAACCCATAAAAAAGGAATATAAAATAGAACCTTCTGGTTCTTTTACAGGGAACCAATAAAACCATAGTTTAGTGAGATAATATGACACTCCCCGATGATAGAATATGAAGATCCAAAATTCCAGATATATAAGATGTAGTTTGATCAGAAACAGATATAAATTGCAGTTGTAGCATCACACAATTGATAAAATAAAGATCTTCGACATTAGAAGAAAATAAACATTGAAAAATGTCTAAAGTGATTAGGTTACTCAAAAGATATTTGTCTTTAAGAAAATTATCTAAAACAGAGTGTCACATTCACAAGATTGAGAAGTATATCTTCAAAATGTAGTTTTCAATTTTTTGATTCCAGATCATTATAGCACTATAAACAATTTTTAAAATAAAAATTAAACAAATAATATTTACACAAATATAGAAGTGGTATTCATAGATCAGGGTTTTTACAGATGATACTCAGAGAAATATATAATGATAAATCTGCATCATGGATTTATATCCGAAAACGATGCCTGATAAATCATCAAGATTCAACATCAATTAAATTGATCATAGAAGGAATAACTTCCCTTAAGAATAGGACTAAAAACCATCAATGTAAACAAATCATTAAATCATATATAAAGATCTTTGAATTAGTCAACAAAAGCTTTAAATTGTCTTGATATTCCACAATGACTGTAGCAAAAATCTATAATAAAGACATAAATTCAAATTTCCAACATTGAAAAGTAAAATGCAAGGTTACTTCACCAAAAAACAAAATAAAAAATGTAGGGTTCAACTCTATAATTTATGGTTGATGATCTATACATTTATCCGCATTAGCATAGATCTGTGAACATAAAATTGATTATCTGTACATTCACTTTTCCCAATTGTAAGGTTTACAATCTAAGGTTGATTACAAAAGTAAGTTTGATGATCCATACGTTTGTAAAGTTCCATACTTATATGGGGTTCTTTAACAATAATTTTTCATTATGAAGAATGGAAGGTTCCTATCCAAATGTAATGTTCCTTAAACATAATTTTTATCAAACGTAAGGTTGATTAACCATATGTGTTAATCCTTAAACAAAAATGTAAGGTTTTTTCCATATGTTACTTTCTTCGACGCATTGAATGAAAAGTATTTCTAGTAAATGAAAAACGATGAAAAATGTTTCTAAAATACACATTAGAGAATTACGAACACATTAAAAAATATTTCTCTCAAATAAATAGTTGAATATTATTTCAAGATAAGAATAATAAAGAATATAAATTTCCTAAAATGAACAGAAAATAAAATCATTAGTAAAACAAACAGGGGTATTTTTTAGCATCAAAATCAAAAATATTTATAGATTATTGTTGATATAATACATTGCCAACAATTTGTGTAACACAAGATAACCTCAGTGTTACATTTAGGTGAAGATAAATTTTATGTTTCATGTAACATAATATTATCTTTTTGTTTCATATAAAGAAAACTAGGAATAAAAACTAAATTTATTATTAATGGAAAATTTTGTAATGTCTTGGGTGTTACACATGGATTTTAAAGACATAAATAAAGATTCATGTCGTGTGGGTCATAAGGATAAGGGATAATTGATAAAAGTTTCTCAATCATATTAAATGTGATCTTTTATAATCATATATTTAATGAAATAAAACAATGGTCTACATGAAAGCATTCCCAATTTTCACTCAAGAAATATACTGAAAAAAAGAATGGAAAACATTGACTTAGAAATCTATTGATAATGGGGTATATGATTAGAAAAATCACTCATGAAAATTTATAATAACAAAAAACCAACCAATAAAAATTTAATCAATTGAAATAACGCAATATCTATGAGTAATTTCATCTCTATAAAAAAATTATTTACATTTAATCTTGATTCATCAAACCCATTTCTCTATTATTACCTATATTTATTCAACGAACAATTTTACTAAATTAATTTAATTTAAAATGATATATAAAACATGAAATAAGGTTTATCGTAGGAAACTTATTGCTCCTATATCAAAATAAAGCATAAAAACTAAGTTAGGTCATGTATTTTTTAGTTAAAATACTGAAAAACATTTAAAATTATGGGGATAATAGAAAATAAGGTACAAAAGGTTATATTACATTTCAATTAAACTATAGGGTTTTAATATTCAGGTTATGTCAATGGTTTTTCATGATTTGAATACTCATTTAATGTTATTAATTGTTCTAAAAACCTCTACAAATGATTCCATTCCACCTTTCACTACACTCTTCATTAATGTAGCATATAAAAATGTAGATACCTAAGTGAAATTGAAGTGTCTGTCTCAATATATCTAAAAAGGTTTTAGCTGAAGTGTGCCTATATATTAAATTAATAAATCATAAGAAAAAAAATATCCAAGTTTCCTCCCTAAATCACATTAATTTAATATTAATGGAAACTTCTTACCTTTTCAACCCCAATGATGGAAGATTGTAAATGTTTTACCTTGTCTGGATCCACAAATGAACTATATTGGGTAATTTACACTAATATGGGTCTCCTTAATACCTTTAAAAAAATTCATTATTCCTTTGGGTAATACCTTCACCACCTCTGTCGTGCCTATCAACCAATTATTCAATTTTCCAGAAAATTCAAAGTCATGGTCATGAACCATCCAAACCTACATGCCTGCTTCAATATTTCATATTCGATATATCCATGTATCTTTAGTGATATTATCTACTATATTTTATCAATTATTCTTAAATTTTTCTATTTTTTTCAATCTAAACAATATGTATATCTTTATTTTCTTCGAGTGAAGAGACCTATTCAACTTCAAACTTGTTATCTTCTTACAAATAATGATTCTTTACATTTTAGTTCTGCATTACTTTATTTATACTAAAGATCACCTAATTTAAAAATAATCTCATACACATTTACCCATTTTGAACATTAATTGATGATCATCTAGTTTCCAGGAATAGTTTTCCCAATATGAGTGGGGTTATCTCTTCTTTCAGGTTTATCACTAAGATGTCCACTTAGATATAAAATTTATCAACATTTACTGTGATAACTTCAAATATTTTTTAAGGATATTATAACATTTAGTCTTACTTATAGAGTGTAGTGTTATGAATCACTTTTTTCCCTGTAAAACATCATAACATTTTAAATAATATTTTCAATTTTATGTGCTATATCATCATGGGATTTGAGGTCCAGTGGAGCATCCCCATTGATGTAATAAAAATATTAAATATTTTATATCACATATAGAATATTTTTTAAAAAATAATGGAATAAATATATAATGGTGATACATATGATAATTCTAAGAGCTTGATTAAATCGGGAATGTGAGTTTTATTATGTGCACAACATAATCCTTGTATGCATCAGGTGTTCTATTTAATTGAATTCATTGGGGGTAATAATAATGAAATAAATAAATTAGCTTATTTATTTATTATTATTTTTCCTAAACATAATCCTCTTATATAAAAACGTATTTATGTTCCCATACTTAGGTTATCCATATAATGCTTTATATTTGAGTCGATGGTGGAAGAGATATCATGGGGAGAACCATGAGATTGTGGATCTAAAATATATTTTCCAAGGATTTCACCCTCACCAAAGGAGTTCTTGGATCTCTATAATGAAGAAAATGCAGAATCATTCTTACTTTGTGATTAATTATGTTTTAAGGTTGGATGTTTGATTTTTTTTGATTAATCCCCATTATCAACTATCCCCCATCTGATATGAATTAATTTCATTAAAAATTAGTTTTCGGTCTAATGTTTGATTTATGGTTGACGATTAAAAATTATGGAATTGGGATTGTTTAGTGATTTTTTGATCCTTCATCATTCTTATATTTCCATCATTTTCCACATAAATGGAATAAGTCTAACCCAAACAATGGCCATTGTACATTGACTCACGTTTTCATTTCACTCATCAAATATTCATTATGAGTGTTCTCTTTCATAGATGGTTCTACATGTAGAGACCTGGTTTTTTCCTAATAATACTTTGAAATATTTCTAAGAATAATTACAAAGCTTGGGGCTGAGACGACGTGCAATTTTGAGGCCTAGTGTGCCCATAATTAATTTTATAAAAATGTTAAGTGTTTTTATATTACGCACACGCAGTTTACTAAATAAAATGGGATATATCTTAAACGGTTGATCGGATTAGAAATCAGAGACCAAATTTGGGTCTGTAACACAGTGTTTCCCCTAGGAGCGACATAAAATAAGTCAGCGCGGGATGTTCAGACCCCTCGCTCGTAGGCGGTGTATTGAATGGGTAAATTAAATAATTAATTTATTCATTTAATATCTCAAACCTGAATATATCTAGAACAGGGACTCAGATGAAAAATATGAGGCCACTGATGAGCTCGGAACGTAGGTTTTACCCTAATAAAGGTATAACCTTTGTCCGCATCGGGTGTTTGGCATATGATCCATCATGAGAGAATAATTAAATAATTAAATAATTGTTTATTTAGTTATTTAATTTGTTTCTTTTAACCTAGAAAGAGGTTATAAATTCTTGTTTAGAGGGGGTTGGCCTCATAATTCATTTAGGACAAATATGGTAAACCCTCCCTTCCGCTCCTCTCCATCTCTCCTCGTTGATGAACAATGGACGAAGAACAACAATGCCTTGGATCCATGCGAATCGAAGAGTGACAAACACAACATCTTCTTCTCATCTTTGTGCAAGTGCGATCCTCGTCAACGAAAAACGGATTTCGATGGATGTGATCTTCACCAACGATCAATCCGAACCTAAGGTAGGATTTATCTTTGTCGAATCCTTACCCCAATTGAATTTTCATGACAAAAACGAATTAAATGAACTAATTCGAGGATAGAAAAACCATGGGTTGAATCAATCTCTTATTGTTTTCTTGAAAATATCAAAGTATGATGAATATGTTTTTGCAAATTCCACATGTTATTAATTCTCAAAAACGATGGCCAAACCAAACATGACCATCGATCCGCACACAAACCATTCCCTTTTCAATTTCATTCTCCACGCGTTCATTGTGTGTTCTTCATCAAAAAATAATTAAGCGCATTAAAAACTCAATGTCATGTTGAGCACGGCATACGGACGCAGATGTCTCTACCCGAGGATCACAAATCTATGGTCGTCACAATTTTTTTGGATATGGAATGAAGATGCAATGGCCCGCGGAAGGGGGTATTGTGGTGGTGCGATTCCAACCAGGACACGACAATGGTCTGGCACGTTTGTGGCATGGTAAAGGGATGTTTATCCAGGCACGGTGGTGTGCGATGAGGATAGTGAAGGTCGGTGGAGGTACAGGGGGTAGACTGCGTTCGAGAAACAGGCAGTGCGATAAGGTGGAGGCACGACCGCTCTAGCAGGAGGCGGTGGCGGAAGTTATGGCCGGGCGGTAGAAGGCCGGATGATTGGGGGTGCCATTTTGGAGAAAAAAAATCATGTGAGGAATTTAGATTGGGGAGAGAAATAGATTTGGGAAATAAAAAATTAAAGGAAATAAATAAATGTCAAAGGGTGCGTGAGTTGCTGAAGAAGGGAGTGAGGCACTCAAAAGAATTGGAGAGATGTGCGTGACATTGGGTATTTGAAGTAAACTAATTAAAAATAATAATAATATAATAATCATTTTATTATTTTTGTTGATAAAACACTTTTTCAACCGTAGCTTATTAGTGCGACCTTGGTTTCATGAACCATTTGCGGCAGTGCGACCCAGATTTCGAGACGGACATTCCGAGTCCAATATTGGATGTCTTTTTCGGGTTTTTGGATTGAGTACCCGAAGCGCTCAGAAAATAATAGATTTAATATTTTTATTAAATCTTCGACCTGCTATAACTCATGCGTGAGACGTCCGATTAACTCACCGTCAGCGACGATGTGACCTTGTCTTTAAGACGGTCGATCCAAGTATAATGTTGGATACTAAATTATGGTTTGTGGATCGGGTCCACAAAACACCCAATATTATTATTATTATTATTATTACGGGATCTTGTATCCAACATATCTCCCCCATACGTTGTCGGAATGACGAACAGTCTGTGAAGTTGCGACCTTGAAATTATGACGGATGTTTCAAGACCAATTATGGATATTTAAGTCGAGGTCGAGGAGTGGGCCCCATGAGGCCCGGTTCACGTGTGTTATGGTGAAATGCAACTTTTTCACCGGATATCTATTTTGGACAAATTAGTAGTCCATCTCATGTGTTTTCCCATGTGGATAGAAATGGTGTGACCCATTTGGTTATCTGGTGTCATTTGAAGTACCGCCAGGTTGGATTGAACATGAATCCAACCGGGCCCTCGGCACTAAAATTCCTATAACTTATAGTCTGGGTGTCCGATTGACGCATCGTCTATCATGTTGGAACCCCAATGACATGGAAGTACTTTGGGTTTCTCTCTTGTGGAACTTCGTGGTGATTGAGGTATAACTGATAACCTGAGGAGTAGAACCAGGGTGTTTCTTTTAGTGAGATCTAGGATGACTATTCCCTTGACGACTCAAGGCGCGAGTATTCCTTACTCCTCTGCTCGAGTAGAGACGTGACCTCCCACCTCATGAGTGCGGGTTCGTTTTCCTATGAAATGTTTTTCCTATCTTTGGAGTCGGTATTCCACCACACAGCCAGGAGAGGCCTTTAATGCGGGTCACCCCATGTACCGATTTTTAGGGGTTGACATACATGGTTTGAGGTCATGTACGGGCACATGGCCAGCATACATGGATCAGACCCAAGATACTTTGAGACGATGGGTGATCCTTTCTACATGCTGTATAGTTGCGTTTTACATGACCAACCTTGCGACATGGGCCGTTGTACACTGGTAGTACCTCATAGGACACGACATGTAACCTTTCTACACGCCATGTACTTTTCATTACATGGATTGATTTTCTTGCCCACTGTATCTTGGACATCTTTCGTTTGGGTTAGTGCCCCTTCTTGTCGTTCCCTTGAAGGTCAAACATCGTTTCCTTCTAGAAGAGTATGATCCCTTCAGCAGGACTTTCTGTAATAGAGTCGACATCCCTCCGAGAGGACCGGAGCGAGATCCTCTATCCATTTCCAGCCCTGGGTAGAGTCAGGCATCAATGTGACCAAATCTACCGGGCATTGATCCTCTACCTAGCTGGTGAATCACCTAGCTGGTGAATCCGGATGAGTCGCGGTATCCGACATGGCCCTGTCAGTGATCCTCATTTGTGTATTGCGATCTTTCCCACTCAGGAGTGTGTCTCCCGTAATGAGTGCTTCTATCTATCGTGAACTTCCCACTCAGGAGTTTGTCTCCCGTAATGAGTGTAACTACCTCTCGTGACGTTTCCCGACGAACAGTACTTCCTGGATGGACGTCATCAGAGCTACCAGACTCCTGTAGTGTGTTCTCCCAGAACGAGTACTTCATGGAAATCTTCAAACTAGATCCCTAGCATGGGTATGTGGTTGTCTGACTTGTCTCTAGACTACAGGTCTGAGATACGAGTATATCTGGTTTCCCTAGGTTTATGTATGGGCATATTCCTGGTGTGAACTATGAGATGAAGACCCCCTTACTCTATCGTTTGGGTTTCTTTGAGAAATCATATCTATTAATGGGTGGAGCTGTACTCTTTTTGTTCACTCTTGTTATAACTTGTTCTCTCTTACTGCTCTCCTCTTCAGTACATCTATTTTTTCTCCCTAGAGCTTTTGGGGCATCCTACTATGTATTCTTATACACACCCCTGCTTGGGCTTTTCCCGCATTTGGTCTGCCCTTGTAGACGAAGGACAGGATGATTGTGACATCAGAGGAGCTCCAGGATACGGGGTGATTGGACTGCGTGTGGTGGTCGTAGCTTGGGATTCAGGAGTGGGACACTTCCAGCTGTTTTACCTTTTCACCTGTTGCCGGGTCGTGGCACTTTTCTAGTTGGGTGTGTATTTTTTTCCCTTTTCTCTTTCATCTTTACTTTTCATGTACTTGTAGTATTAGAGGTCGATGCATTTTTTTTGGTTCCCTTTTTATAGTAGTGTGGAACCCTGCTTTCTTCTTTTTCTCTACACTCTTGCATTGAGTTAGCTGCGTGTGTGTGTATAGGTTCTTAGGCAACGGACTCCCCGAGTTTGTTGTGCCTTCGGCACTAGTCGCCAGCCCCTGGCCTATAGAGGCAGCATTGGGGTAGTTGCGGCTCAAGCCCTGGTACAGGTCGGGTCGTGACAAAACTATACTCAAAAACTAATTATTGCACAATCGATCTATGTTGCAAAAGATTATTTACACAAGTTCAAAATTTTTTATTGAATACATTATCTTGGAAAAAAGATAGTGATGGAAGATCAGGTTTCCAATTGATATTTATTGTCTGATATATCTTCATTTTGGTGATGTGGTGTGATTGGAGGTGACTATCAAGTGGATGTGTGGCCATAAATTGACCACTAGAAATAGTTTAGGCATGATCATCTATATATCTATGTTCATTGGGTGTGAATTATTTTTGATCCACTAGTGGAAGCAACACAAATGCGATCTGTGAAATGAAATAGAAATTCTAGAAATTTGTGATGTATATACTATTTATTTCAGAGGAATACACATTGTTTAGAAACCCTTCCATAATGTCTTGGGTTTACAAGTAGAATTAAATATCACACACCATGAAACTTTTCAAAAAAAATTTGTGAAATTTTATTAGAAACATGAAATGTAAGATGGAGTGTATGGGAACGACCATAATACATGAGCACATTCAGAGTACTCAGTCAAAAATAGTGTATATGGGAATAATCGGTGTACATGGGAATGAGATGAAGGAAATAGGAATGAGCACATACTCAGGTATGTCCATGCTATAAGAAACATGTTATGTATTTCATATACACCCTATGTACTCCTTATAGAGAATGTTGAAGCCCCCTCACTCTTTTTTATAAATGAGTATCAGTAGGGTTCCTTCCCTGCGTCAACCCTCATGAGGGTATAGTGATTCATATCATCCTATGTATAGGACAAGTTATCGTGTCTGTGGGTTAGTTCTAAATAGAGTTGACTATCCATTCATGTATCCCGAGGTGTGACCTTATTTCATTATTCCCTAGGTTTGGCTATGTGTCCCGCTATCAATTTTGTGGGATTATGATCCACATCCTAGTGTATTACTCTATATAGGGTTAGGTATCCCTCATTGGACTAGGGTGTAATCCCCTATTTGGGTATTTAAATCCATTGGGTTCTAACATTTACCTTACTCATTTTGAGGACTGATGGCGATGACCTCTCAAATGAGTACCATCAGTTTTAAAAACACACAAAGAGTGAGTTACCTTAGAATATAATTACACTAAAGCCTCATGTTTAATTTTAGGTTGGTATTGTGTTTGTCACCCAAGTTTGAGATTTTGTGTCTTTCCTAAGCGTATATCATTTTTTAGTTTCCATTATTATGAGTAAACTCTCTTTTGATTCTTTATGTTTGGTAACTTTGGTGTTTCTTATTGTGTATGTTTTTACTCACCCTTATAAGGGGTCTTCCACACATGTAATATCTTATATAGATTACATGATTTTCAAAAGAGTATTTGGATGAATAGTAGTGGGTGGGGAATAGTTTTTTATAGATGGACCACAATTAGTTCTATGAGTGTTTTCTTGATAGCATCCCCCTTTATCTTTATAGTTGGACTCTTTTTATAATTTTGTTGGGTTTATATTTTTCCATTTTTCTTTCCCATACTTGGTTAATATTCTAATGTGAGATTACTTGTACACATGAATTTTTTTATTAGTTTTAAACTTATTTTTTACATTATACTGATTTATAGAGATATGTGTGTGTAGAGGTACATTATGTTATGGAATACCATGAGTGTGATATGACTAATCAACACCATTCATTATACCATGGTTTATTTGAGGTGTGATTTGGGTTCCACACTTAGATTTCCATGGTGCATGAGGTCCATAATGGGATAGGATGTGAAAACGTCCTATTAGATGATGTTCAATTTGTGGAAAAAATATTATAGATAGTCATGAAATGAGGTTTGGTTTGGGAAATAGATAAATAGTGTTAAATTTTATCGAGTTTGGATCTCAAGCTTCAGAACCTTATGTTTATAGAAATAAAATAATTTTTCACATATCATCACATGATTTTTAATCGAAAAATCCCTTAATTACAACACTAATATGATATGGTCTAGTGTCTTTAAAATAATATTTACATAAAACATTAAAAGAAAATAAAATTGAAATATTTATTTTATTATCCACAGTGACCTCCTAAATCACTTTAATATCCTAAAACATCATAAGATAACCTAGCAATACATAAAAGAAATGGGTGAGCTAAAAATCATGGTAAGATAATAAAAATGATAAAGAAACATAATGTCTTGGTCAAGGGTATAAAATTATATCAAAAAATAGAAGGTATGTGAGTAATCATGTAGAATCTTAAAATATAGAAAATGTTACGATAAGATCATAATAACATAAGAAATTGGAAGAAACATATAACATGATATAAGTATAAGTCAATGAAAACTACCATGAAAATATCACTAGCTTGAAAAATTCCCACAATGGATTAGGTTTACTCTATAATCCCATACAAAAGATCTGATAATATTGAAAACATTACCCAATATGTTGAGATTCTATCTGGAAACACAAATCAAAACATGTACATGATTATTTTTTCCGCAAAAATTAAATAAATCATAAGGTAAAACATAATAATTGTCAATGGAAATAAATACGTTTCATAATCTTTCCTCATTTCAAAATAAAAGGATATTTTATAAAGAATTTATTTGATCAAAGAACTTAAGGCATGTACTACCGCATCAAAAGAAGGGAGTATGAGTTTGTTTTATATGTAAAAGGAGTATATATAGAATTTAAAATAAATTTTGAATGTAAAAGGTTTTAATATTTTATGAAGATATCTTGAATAGACTATGAGGAATATTTCCTTAAGAAAATACCCTCTTCACATTAAAATCATTCCTCTAAAATATAAAAATTTGAAAAATTTGATAGAAAGAACTTTCTTTGAAGATAACCTTGTAAAATTATAATGGAACCTTCAAGTAATTGAGTGCTCATGATAGTGGTAATTTTTTTCAGGTTTTATAAGTTATAAACACATTCCTCCAACACATTTGTAAAAAAATTCAAAAAGTACCTTGTTTATAAAATGATATGAAGATTCCTTCTAAACATTTTTTGTAAAAAAACTCAAACACTGGTAGAAATTTATTTAATAAATAATTTTATAATAGTAAATAAATTGTTGGAAAATTTATAAGGATAATATATTCATGAGGTAAAATGATTCCATTTGTAGAAGAAGATACAAAATCAATATTACTTGCAAACAACCATTTTGATGTTTCTTCAATCAATAACATATGAAAAGGAAACTAAAAATGTAAACTAATATGATGAATATGGGAAAATAAATGAAATTTGGTTCAAGAAAAAAGTTCAATATTATTTCCCTCAAAGTAACCTTGAACATAAAAAATCATGAAAAGAAAGAAGATTGTAACATAAATCATTTACCACCATAGTGACTTTTGAAACAAATCCATTTTTATGTGGAAGAATTAAATTTCACTTCAAATAGAAATAATTAAGTGGGATTAATGATATGATATTGAAAATGGGTTGCATTTACATTATCAAAATAAAATTATATGTATAACATTGAAATATGCTTCAATGAATTGAAATTGAGACGAAATATCATGCCTTGAGTTTGACTTGCCAAATATGTACTTTATCTTCCGGAATAATAAAATTATATTTATTATTAATTTTCTTAAGATACCATATCAATTTTATGATTCACTTAATTTTATTTATTTACATGTTATATATATTTACATAAATAATTAAATTCAGATCATATTTTTTGATGATATTCAATTCATATAGTCAGAATTATCAATTTTATACATTAATACAAAAAGTTAATAATTGTTATGAAAAATAAACTGTGTAAGAATCAAAGAGATAGTGGGTTGTACGTATCCAAGAGTAACATTTTCATTTTAAAATGATCGTGATGGAAATAAGGTAAATATTAAATTATAATTACATAGGGATAAAAATATCATAAATTTTAATACTATTTCTTTCAATACACACACATATATATATAAACAATGTGATGTAGTGATGAAAAAAAATCACATCACTTCGTGTAGATGATAGTCCACACGTACGCATGAACAACATTATCATCTTCAGTGAATGGAAAGGTAAGAAAATATGTAATAAATTAATTGTATCTAATCATAAACATTTAAATAATATATATATATATGTATATACTAAATTCATCCTCAAAACAGTCATGAGAGACGATGATTTAGAACGAATTACATAGGTTCGTGATATGGTAAATCACCAAACACGGAAATGATGGTTCTATTTACCATTTTATGTATGAGGATATGGATGTTGGTTATGAAATTAACATAATAAAATATAAAAATATGGGATATGATGAGGTTATTATAATATCATGATTTTATAATATTTTAAGCAGGTGGAATAAGAAGTAAAACCAAACGCTTGGTTAAGAATGGTGATTATTTTTCAATCATACCTCCACACACTAAGAATTCATTTATCCAAAAAAGTATTATTATATGAAATTTGAAGGAATAGAACATTTCATGATGGTTATAGGTTGAAACCCTATAGGGTTTTGGGTTATAATGAACCATAGGCTATTGAGGACTGGTTTGATGTAGTTGGCCAAGTTTTCCATATTATTACGACCTCTCCCAATTAGATGGTGGTCCTAGTGGTGATTCTTATACATGGACATGTAGGGTAATAGTGGGTTTTGGTTTTTAAGACTTCTAATTTAGTGAATCTCACTTGGGGAGAGTTTTAGTGTCTCTATAGAGAGTATTTTTATCCAATTACATTGTGACTAGTATGTATCCCGGATCTTCTAGACCTCTAAAGGGTATCCTACCTATAAAATATTATGTGTTGAGTTTCACAAACCTCTCATGGTACTCCATGGACATGGTTTATGATGCATAATTGACATAATATACCTTTATGCATGGAATAAATCACAATATCTAGGTGGGTGTTGTATCTATTTTCATTTTTTCTTATATTGGGTTGCTAGAGTGTGCCTTAGTGGTGTAGAGGTTTCTACTTAAGCAGTCACTAATAGTTGGGGATGGAAGTGGGAACACTGGAGTTGAGACTTTGGAATCTTGTATTTAATTATAGACTTTGGGATCTAGGAACCTGTTTAGTTTATAGATATGGTCTCATGATATAGGATCTTCCATCCAAGGTTTCTATGGTGGTTCCAATTAGCTAAGGCAGAGGCATTCCTACTCTGGTGATGTGCGAGGATATATTTCATGGTATACACTAACTAGTTGTTCTGATAATAGGGATATTTTCCATGTACTTCCTATAGGGAGACAATATCTATAGAAGGTTGGTTTTTAGGTTGTAATATTTGGAATATGAGTTGGGAGAGTAGTGAGAGGTGGCCGACATTTTGATCTATTTCCACCACTACCCTCAGAATGTCCATTCCATGCTCCAGGACCAAGTGTACAAGGACCTAGGTAGCAGAAGGTAGTGGTGGTTTATGACCTAGAGTTTCTATGTCCTATTTAAGGTGAAATATATGTCTTTACTACATTATCTAATTATTTTTTTACATAATGGAAAGCCACTCTTTACATTCCACACCCCTTGTACATGTTCAATAGATTCTATTGGTACCTACATCTCGATCCTTGTTTTTAGAGACACCTACATAAGGATATTTAGTGACCAACAGATTTTATTAAAGGTTTTACCTCACTCTATAAGAATAGAACATATTTAGAGATAGTTTATTGGCCTCTATGTGGATTTATGACATAATTCTAGGTATAGACAAGCACTCTGTGGTTTATAAATAGATTGACTATTTTCGATGGAGGATATGGTGTGTCTAACAAAATGGAATGGGGTTTTTCTTTATCTATAAAATGAAAGACTAATAATATCAGTGTGGGATCAAAAAAAGTAGTATATATAAGATTAACCATCATTTAGATAGTATTATCCATGGGGTAGTGAATGTTTTAAGCTTTCAATTTCCTTTTATAGTGGTAGAATTTGACGATATCTTCCATGGGGATTTGTCGGTATTTCATCCGCGCTAATATATCAACATATTCTTGGAAATAAAACCATGTAATTCTCTAATATTTATACTTGCATATCAAATGGCCCCCAAAAAATATTTGGTAGTTGAACGTGTAGTTGGATGAATTATAGAGGAAGTGATTTGTCAAACCCAGTGTGCCCCCCAGGGTTTCCTTGGGGTTGTTTTCCAAGAAATAATATGGGATATTTAGGGCATGTGTAAATTAACACTACCTAAATCTAGTTTATATCAAGAATAATTATCCACTTATAAGAATCAATCACCTCTTTGAATAGTTTAAAGGGGTTAGGTGGTTCTCAAAGATTGACCCTGGGATGAACTATCACCTACACTAAGATCAAAAAGAGGATATATCAAAAATGAAATTTCTATATCATTATGGTCAATAAGAGTATTTTGTGATTACCTTTAGTGTAATGAATTCTGTAATCATGTTTTTGGGTCTCATAAACCATATAATTTATCCATTATTGGATTGTTCTGTGGTAGTCTTCATAGATGACATCCTTTTGCAATTGGCATTAGAGGAGGATGAAATAAATTTGAGGCTAGTTCTAGGGATAATCATAGAGAATTATATTTATAGAAATTTCTTGATGTTTTAGTTCTTTATTTGAGTGTTCCACATTCTAGGTCATGTCATCTCCAAACGGGGAGTATCAGTGGTCCCATAAAAGGTTGAGGTGGTGCAAGAAAGGGACCCACCAAAGTGTGTGTATAAGGTGTGAAGATTCATTAGGTTATTATGAAACTATCAAAGATTAATTTATTATTTCTCAAGGTTTATTTTACCCTAGACTTCCTTGAACCAAAAATGGAGTCCGTTGTGTGGATAGATAAGTCACTTCAGTTGTTTTTTGGATTTTTGGTAGAGGTTGATGTGTGACCCTATCTTGAGTCTTCTATAGAGGGGTATTGTGTATTAGGTTCTCTTATATTCTTATATAACTTTTCATAGATACATTTTCATTTAGGGTAAGGTAGTTATTTTTTTATGGGCTCTAATAATAGAGACCCCATAATCAGAACAACAGAACTCATGATCAAGAGTTGGTATTTCTGGTCTTCACCATAAATATGTGGAACACTACCTTATGAGAGATAAATTTATCATATATACAAAACAAAATAATTTTAGGTACATATTAGCATATATATATTTTACCTTTAGTTAGAGGTGATACAAAGAGTTCTTATAGGATTATGAATTTGATATAGTTTATACTATATGAAATGAGAACGATGTAGTAGATTCTCTTAGTTGGAGATCTTGTACGCATTTATCAAGAAATGAGTCATAGAAGTTTTCATAGGTGTAGTTATCCTTAGGGGAAAACAATGGTTAACTATACCTATAGTAAATTTTTGTTACCCCTATGATAACAAAACAAGTTAGGGAGGATCATATTGAAGATATCGTTTTGAGAATTTTTGTGGCTATATATCCTCTAGATTTGATCCTAATGGATTTTTTGAAGGTGGGGAACATGTCATCCTTTTACGTCTATGGACTCTGGTACCAGACACATTGATATAGGAGGTACTAAGGGATTTTTATACATCCCATTTGAATTACATCCAAGAGTGGAAAAATATATAATAAGACCTTCAACATCAGTTCTAGTGGCTATGGGTAAAGAGGTTTATAACTATGATTTTATCTTGGTGCCACACTTTCCCACTGATGAAATCTATGTACCATGTTCTAGATGAATTTTCTCAAACCCTTGAGGTCCTGGTGTGTAATTGATATAGAATATCCATGTATTTTTTTCACAAGACTTCAGCAGATAACTTGGGGTCAGGATGTCATCTTGGTGGTCATAGGCTGACTAAGAAAGTCATACCTCTTGAAAACCATATTATATCAGAGTTTAGTGGGAATTTTTAGATGCATTTATATATAGAAGATGTTTATACATCATGGAGTTACATTATTGGTCATCTCAGACCGTGATTCCCCATTCCCATCATGATTATGTTAAGGATTAATGGAGGCCTTTGACACTTAGTTTCGATAGAGCACGATGATTCACCCCCAGAGATATGGCTATATAGAGTAGAACATTCATGTTTTTTTATAAATACTTCATGCTTTCATGTTGGACTTTGGTTGTAGTTGGGAGTATCACCTACCTATGGAAGAGTTCACATATAACAAAAATTATCCCTCCATGACCTATATGGAAGAAATAAAGGCCTCGTGTGTAGGTCAAAGATGTGCTAGACTGATCCAGTGGAGTCAACACTCATGGGCCCCGATTTGGTGTGGGTGGAAATACAGAAGGTTCATGTCATACATGAGTAGATGAATAATTACTAGAGCTATAAAAATTCCCATGTGTACTGGTGATAGATCCATTTGTATTTCAACGAGGGAGACCTTGTGTTTATAAGGGCCTCGCCTCAGTGAGAACTATAGAGATTTGGTAGGGGAAAAATTTTACATAGAGATTCATCGGCCCTTTATAGAAACTGTGTATGGTTGGAGAGTTGGTGTACCACTTATCCCAACCAATATAGTTAGACTGGGTTCATGATGTCTTCCACGTTTTGTAGCTACAGAGGTATGTGAATGGATTATCATGCCTTATCCAATGAGGAAAACTAGAAATAGATTATGGATTTAACTTCAAATATTTTCTATTAGTGATTGAGGATTGAGAAGAGAATATCCTTCTTGGGTGAATGATTCCCTTGGTCCATGACATGTGGTAGCATGGGAACCTTTATGTGAGCTCCTAAGAGTAGGAAAACTAGATTCTAGATTAGTACCCTGGCCTATTTAAATATTTTTTTTAATTTTCGGATTAAAATATATAACATAGGGAGAATGAAAAAAATATATTTTTGACCTTTAAATATTTTAATATTTTATATAATTTGTTTCATGTTCGGCATGGAGTCATTGTGGGATTTTGAGATCCATAGAAGCTCAGTGATGATATAATTAAAATATTAAATACCCTATATCACATGTGGATATTATTTTTTTAAAAAAAACCCAAACCATGTTTGATTTTGGAAATATGAGACCTCCATTAATCTAAGAATTTGAGTTTTACCCTAGGCATTACAAACTCCTTTATGGTATTATGTGTTTTTTTAGAGTGGTCATGGTTGGAACTATAATGAAATAAATTAATTAGTTTTATATTATTTATTTATTGGACCATACCTATTCATCTCCTATAAAAAACGGTTATGGATAAATCATATGGATTGCCTCAGAACCCTAGATATTTGATAAGATTATGGAGTATAGATTTGGAAGATGACCATGAGATCATGGACTGATGATTGTTTTTACAAGAGGATCTCCTTTGTCAAATGAGTTCATGGATCTGTAATGCCATGGCCCTATTTACACAGAGTTAGTGCATTATTAGATAACATTGGAATGATAAAAAAAGATCAATTCTCAAAAGACCGATTAGTTTAGTAGCCTTGTAAATACTAGATACATTCATAAGTTTTACATTAGATTATAAAATAAAAAACTAAAACAACATAGTCTTCATTGGAAAAACTCATATCCCTTAGAATATCCCTACAGGTTAGTCATAATATACTTCTTCGCATCCTGGAAAAAATAAAACATAGAAAGGGGTGAGATCATTTTCTCAGTAAGGATAAAAATATAGCGTAAACTTTCTTAAATAAGATTAAACATTTAAGGCAATGTATGACTAAAACAAAAGGCTTTTAATCTTGAACTTCCGAATAATATAGAAAAGATAAAATCAAATAATTCCATTTATATATTCACATGGATATTCTACTAGTCTAATAATTACATGCAATATCAATAGAAACTTTCATAATGATAGAATGCATAATGCCAGACTTACTAACCACATAGTCCAGGACTTGTGCCAAGACTACAAACAATATTTTGTCAAGGCCTTGAGCTAAGATAGTAGTTTGTCTCATGAGACCTACCGATTCATCGAGGATCTATAACGGGATCCACCCATCACTTACTATGTCCATTGCATTCCTCATATGAAATGGTTTAAACATAGCATAAAAATTCGTATTAAAACTAGTATAAAAAATGTCAATACTTTCTCCATAAACAATGAATGGTGTAAAAATGACACATACACAATCAAACATACCACAAAAACTTCCATAAAATATGAACATTTTGTATCATAATAAATCAACTTCAAAAAAGATTAAAATCCATCAAAGGATGTTGACATTGATGAAATCATAACTTTTTGAAGGAAATATCTCTTTTTATTTTGAAATAATTTAAAAGTCATGTAACTATAATAGAAAACATTAATTTTGAAAACATTCTTATAATATTTTAATGGAATCTTAAACAATGTTATAATGGTAGAAAATATCCAAACCCGCTGTATAAGTTAAAAAACATTCGTACCTAAATTTTGTCAAAAAGGTCATAATGTATATTGTTTAGAAAACGAAGGAGAGATTCCTATAGAAACATATAAAGTTAGATAAGTGTATAAATGAATTTAAACCATAGTACAGTAAATGATAAAAAAATTTTGAAATAAATTTTTAAGAAAACATGGATGTGGATGATAAAGAGTTCCCAGTAGATACTTACGTAAAAACAATCTCAAATAATTAAGAGAACGTGAAATTAACCCTTACCTTGTACTTTTCCTTGGTTGAGGGTATGTTAACCTCTTGTATAATAGTTAAATAATTTTTTAATAAATTATAAAAGAACTATATACATAAATATGATATCATATATGATCTTGAAATATTTCTTGGTTAATGATATTTCAGTAGTATCATCATTTCGGGTGTTAACTGATTCGTTTTACTTTATATGATTGGTTATGTAAGTAATGTTTGTTATTGATCGGATGTATCTTATTTATATTCATAATTATATTAAGTCTTTAAACATTATTTTTAATCATAAAATGAACCTTAGTCTTGAATAGATATGATGAGGAATGAATCTCATCGCGTTCATGGAGACGGTAATCCGTACGTATGTACGAGCGACAATTTCATTATTTTGATATTAAAATCATATATAATTGGATGTTATATCATATATAGAGAATAATTATCATGTTATATTTATTATTTAAATCATTTATACTCATTATTATAACCATCCAAAAGATTAAGTATTTGAGTAACAAACTACACCACGACATAGAGACGGTAATCTGTACGTACGCACGTATGGTGACTTTGTAATTTATAGGATGGATAGAATAATTAATATGGTTGTAAAATTTTTATAATTACATCACAGTATATATAAGATACTTGAGTTATTATTTAATAATGTAAAAAATAAATAAGGAGGAAGTGGATGAAGAAAAGAACTTGAATGAGGTGATGAAATATTTACCTCTTTTCTGGGATCTTCCTTTTGATTTGTTCAAAAGGGCTCTCTAGATTGGCTTTATTACCCAAGGAAGGCCTCTATGATCAAGGGATAAAATTTGGGAGGATATTTGGGCTGGGTTCGGTCAATACAACTGCATTTGAAGGTGTGAGTTTGAGAGTAGGTGAAGTGACCTTTTATAAGAGGGGTGAAGGTCACCTTAGGAAATGATTGAAATGTTATTTTATAATAAAATTATTTTCGGTTTATAATGGCTCCAAAATTATTTATTTAAAGTATAAGGTGGGTATGGGTCAAAAAACACTCAACAAATAGGTTTTAGATAGGTTTTGGCCACTATATTAACCTCATCATTTAGATTTAACTCTCTGTTAAATAGTTTGACATTTACCATGTGTCTTTGTATTTTTATATTATATGGTTAGCAAACTTACTATAAACATCCAAGTGAACCTTAAATGGTTCATTAATGACATATATAATATTATTTAACACCTTTTTCCGAACCTTAGATATTTAGGGATAAAATATCAACTAATAATTTAATATTTGTTTTAAAAACTCTTTTACATCAATTTTGACACTATTTGGTATTTAGTTTTTTTAATTCATAACAACATTATTAGTTTGAAAAAAATTCATTTAATAAATTATAAAATTTTACATTAACATATAAAATTAGTGTAATTAATTAAAAGTCTCAAATTAGATTTATTTGGATATTTATAATATCAATTATTTTAATCTTTCATTAATAAAGAAATTACTACATCATCATTGTGTCATAAATAAATTTAATTATTTAATGTATAAAAATTATAAATAAAATACCATTATGTATGAAATATTTTTATCTTTCTAATTAATATTTATAGTCAAATTTATCTTATGTATAACCCTATATTAAAAATGGTTAAGTTATTAAACTTTGATTTTAACTCTTTTAACAATTCTTTAAATAAAATAATAATAAATATCCTAATCTAATACAAGTGGACATAAATAATCATATTTTATTCCTAAGGTTTTTTTTCAAATTACACTTATACAATATAATTAGGATATGTGTTAGGGTAATTATGATATCATTTTTACCCTTAATTACCCTATTTACTTTTAACCGTGGTAAATAAAAGTAAAATGTTACTATTGAACAAAAATTAATTTCATCTTATCTAACCACATTTTACATACAGATATTAACCATGTCTCTTGGATTTTTGAAATTAAAATCGCAGAAGTGGTAAAATTAAGTTTTATACAAATTTGGGAATGCTCTTAGGAGGTGGGTAAAAGACAGTAAGAAGTTCAATAAAAGTTTTATATATCCAAACTCATTATAAAATGAATACAATGAATTAAATTGAAATTATATAGGTATTATGTATCTATTTTGACCTAAAATAAATTTAAATAAAATAAATAATTATTTAAATAATAATTCGGTTTTAAACAATAATTAAATGTTTTTCACTGTTAATCAAAATTGAAAGTTTTCAGAAAAATTTCAAAAATTCACCCTAAGATAATTTCGATATTCTGAATCCAAAAATGAAGTCAATTTTGAACGATAAAATTTATAAAAATTCAAAAAGTGGGTATTACTATTCATAACGACTATTTTATTTGGTCACGGTGTGTTAGTATCTCGAAATTGCGTATAATGAAAGCTAGTGCATTATTCCAAGTGAAACATATTGTGGAAGCTTAGGGTGTTATAGGATATCACAAAAAACAATGAGAAATAATCATTCTTCATCAATTATTGATCCATTTTGGAGGTAATATGTTTATTTTTTTAGATTAATCCATATTTTTAGTTGTCCCCTATCAAAAATAAATTAATTCCATATATAATTAATTTGTGGGTCGATGTTTGATTTACGATTGATAATTTAACATTTAGGAATTTTATCGTTTAGAGATTTTTTTATCAATGATAATTATCCATTGTTCATCATTTTTCCTATTAAAATATCAAGTCCAAATTAAACAATATCTGACATCTTTTTACTGACTTTTGTGTTTCTGTATCTTCTCGGCCTATTTGTCAAATATTCATCATCGGTGTTCTATTTAACCAAATTTTTTACTATACCTAATAATATACCTTCACATAATCTATATTTGGTGTAATAAATTATTTTTATTAGTTTAGATTCTTTATTGAAGGAATAATCATGTTGTGATGACAATGATGGAAGATTGGATTTTTTTTATCAATATTTCTTGGTTTATATATCATTATTCCAATGATGGAGTGTGATGGGAGGAGAATATCAAGAGGATGGGTGTCTTGAATCTGGCCACTAGTGAATGTTCAAGAATGGTTGACTGTAAATCCATGTTTTATGGGCATGAATTTTGAATGCTCCTCAATCAGAAGTTGTGTGGGAGAGATGTATAAAACCAACTGAAAATTATATAATTTTTTATGTATATTGTGTGTCATTTGGAGAAAAAAACATTATTTGGATCCCCTTATATGACATCTAGTGGTTATGAACAAATTTAAATATCAAATTCCATGTAATTTTCAAACACAATATGACCCTTTATTGGTATCCCGACATGCACCATGGGGTACATGGGAATGGTCATGGCCAAACAAAATGGGAACAATAAAAGTACATGGGAATGACCAATTTACATAGGCACAACTAGTGTACATCTGCACGGGTTGTAGCATATAGTCACATGCACGTTACAATTTATATTCAGGATAGCCTAGAAGAATTGTCTATTTTATTTACCCAAATTTCAATCCTTCTATTTTGAGATGAATCCACTACTCTCTTGAGTATAAATTATTATTAATAAGGTACTTTCCCTTGATCAATCATTATAGGGGTATAGTGACGTAACTCGTCTTGATCATTGGATGAGTGATCCCCTAAATTGGTTAGTTCCATATAGATTCTTGTATCCCTTTGTATTTACCATGTTATGAACCTCTATCATTCTTACCCAATTTGGATTTGGTATTGCAATAAAAACCTTCATGGCATGTTATCCCTTTCCTAGAAAAGTACTCTGTGTAGTGTTTAGTATACCACATAGGCCTTGGGTGTGATCTTATATCTATGTATTAAGATATTATGAGTTCTAGTGTGTACCTTCTTCATAACGAGGCTTGATGGGCATGAACTCTTGGATTATTTCCATCAGTGTTAGTAAAAAATGAGTAATGAGTTCCCTTACAAGAGCATTACATTGAATCCTCAAGAAGAATCTCGAGATAATAGTGTGGTTGTGACCATACTTTGAGACTTGGTGCCTTTATTGAGCATATATATCTTGTTAATATCCTCTATAATGAGATGAATATATTTTTATTATTTTTGGTGTCCTATTAGGATTGTTTATACTTATCTCGACATGTGATCTTCCCACATTTGTCTAATATTATGCACATGACATGCCTTTTTACAAAGTCCTTGGATAACCAAGAGAGTGTTGATAATTGTTGTACTAGAAAGACCATAGTTGGTTATTGGGGTTTCATATTTCAGGTTGTCCTCTTTATATAGTAGGTTGGACACTTTTTACATTTTTTCCAGCTTGTATTTAGCCCTTTTTATTTCCCATACTTTTATTGTACTCCGATGTGGGATTAGTTGTATTCATACATTTTTGTATTTTTTGTATCTTTCTTTTCTTCATTATAGTAGTGTTTGTAGATGTGTAGCTTTGTACGAGAATATTTGACTATGGTATCCCACGTGTTTGATATGCCTACTCTATTCTAGTCTATATCCCTTTACTATTGGATATGAGATTGGGATTTCACACTTGACTTCTCACTAGATAGGTGGACCTCGACTGGTCGAATTGTCATATGAATCTAGTGAGTTCTTAATATTTTTTTAACACAATATTTTTATGCCATCATGTTATATGATATTTAAACATCCACCCAAATCACATAAATATTTTACAAAGTTTTTAGATCAGCTATTAAATTGAATTGAAATGATTCATTTATCCTAATGTTGTTTAGGTGGGTCCTTTGACACCATCGTTGAGCACTCTCATGTGAGTGTAATGGTTCCAATATCCTCATGTTTATTCTTTTCTAACATAAATATATTCATAAACTTATAATATGATGACATATTGGAGTTGGATTCTATAAAAGTGATCTTAATATTTAAATTTTTATATCATTTAACAAATTTACCTTTCTGTGCATCAATTTTCTATTTTTGTAGCCTCTCTAAAATGGTAGAATTATATGGTATGGTGGTGGACATTTTTCTATCATTTATTTCCCATGTTATTATAATTTTTTCTTATCAATGTTTTGGTCTATACATGTATTTGTTTTTTCTTTTGGTCTATCCTTGATAATTTTTATAATCCTTAGCATAAGGGCCTTTAAGTGTTCTCATTATTTGACCTCTATGTCACCCAAAAACATGAATCTTGGCCTCTAATTAAACTAGTTTGTGATTCATTTTATATGGAATTTCATTTTTCATAATATATTATTTTTATCCCTTTATTAATATTTTGACTCTTTTATAGTTGATCCTTGGTCCTTTGAGTATACCACTTAATTTTTTATGGTAGCTTTAATGGTTTTCATGAACATGGATAGTGTATCCTCTAAGGCACTAATTTATCTTTATACTGATGACCATTTTTGTGGTTGAAAGTTGGATGATCTTTTAAAATATATTTTCTCATGTGTTTCTTATAGACTCATAAAATAAAATTGATTTTATCAATTTTAGTTATCATAAAAAACCTCTTTAGTGTACGTGGATTGGGGTTATTGCCAGGTCATTATCTAATCCAACTTCTTGGTCAGGGATTCCATTTTAGAATCCATCTATCTATTTTTATAAATCATATCAACTCCATTTATTTTTCCTCATTCACATTGAAAGAGGATTCTGTTTCCCACCATCTCAATTATTAAGTTTTATCTCTCTTATTGTGAGTTTTTATTTGAATCCATTCTCTAAATTCTTATTTTATGAAACTAATGATTCAAATTAACCTAACTACATCACTTGAAAAATAATGAAATTGAATAATATCACAGAGTTCTTGAGAATATTTTAGGTGTACATGCAGGTCTTCATATTGAATTTCAAACAGTTGAATCATGTTAGAGAACATCTAGATTTTCATGAGATTGATCTTAAAGAGTTTAGTATCTACTGATGGTGCGAGTATGCTTGGATAAACCCGATTTTTTTATGGTATACTATAATAGATCGGTACTCTTATCTGATGACATCTTGTTGGTACACCAGTTGAAACTTGGTTGTGTTGTTCAACACTAGATACAATCATAGATTATTATTTATTTTTATTTTACACATTTCACTTAATATTAGGATAAGTCTCAAGATTTTATTTTCTTCTTTGGTAGGTTGATTAAGGGTTTATCAATGCTTAAACCTAGAAATATTATCCGTAGAAAACCTGGCATAAAACAGGGATAAAATGAGTAAAAAAAGAAAATACTAAAAAACCTAAATCAACTTGGCTACCACCCCCAAAAATGGTGAAAAATATGATATGTCTAAGTGGGGATCAGTAATTCGACAAGTTCTATGAATATTTGAAAATTTATAAAACTCAAACAACTTAACAACTAATTTAAGTATGTAGTATTTCATGATTCCATGTATTGATCACAAGAGAAAGTGGAAGTGTCTTTTTGGGGTTTAGTCGATTTGAAAGAATGAACGTTTTTTAGTTTTTGAAATAAATAGAGAGGGAATGAAAGGATCAAGAAATTTTAGATTTATATTCTAGTGGAATGATAATTTAAATTTTAATCATGTTTTCTATAGTTAAATCTGAGAAAAACTAATGTTCATCTTATTTCCTCTCAAATTCACCAATTTCACTTTCTATATTATAATTAATCCATGTTTTTAAAAGATTATATTTTTCAATAACATGTTTATGAGTAATCACTATATTCAAAACAATATTCATGCATGTGTAAAAGTTATTACTCATGTGTTTAAATTTTTTTCTAATTTTGAACGCAATGGTCATGGAATCCAAAATGGAAGGATAGAAAATTTATGCAGGAAACTCATAACCCAACAAGAAAGAAAAATAAATAAATTATCCACAAACACAGTTCCCCTAAGATTATGTCACAAGACATAAAACTACCCCCTTGATAGTCATGAGGTAATGAAAAGTCTAAAAGAACATTGTAATGGGTGAGGAATGGTTGTGTAATATCGCTCCAACCCTTAAGAGTAATAGGTAAAATTCTCTCTATCTCCAAGGATTTCCTTTTATCATTTGACATAATATCCTTTAAATAACCCCCCATAAAACCATTGGGTCCTTATCACTTGATATATGTTTACTTTTATGTTTTACTTCATGAATTTATATTTAATAGTGTAGTGTGATGATTGAAAAAGAAACATAAATTATACATGATCAAATTTGTTATGTGAATATCAATGAATGCCTCAAACAAATTTTTCATGTGGTTTTTGGATTTCTTATTGATCTTCATTCATGGTGTGAGTCACATATTTCCTATTTTCTATGGATCTTTTCATCTTTCAGAATTCAATGTTCCACTATAATTTCTTAGCTCATTTAACAACTTAAATTTAAGCATGTTCTTCCTCCAATAACTCTTCCAATGATTTACTAAAATAAATTAAAACAAAAACTGATATTTGGGAGAAAATTAATTAATTTAGTTTCAAAATTCATTAATATTATTTAAAAAAAATATGCACATGAAATAAACTTTTCAGCATTATAAGACCAAAACTCATTATCCATAAATTTAATATAATCATTTCTATTTGAATGAAAAATTTGGCCCAATATTTTATTCAACTTATTATTTGACACATCATTCTTGCCATTTATTTTGTTGTGGCATAGTTTTAAGGTTTTTTTATGCCGCTATTTCATTTGTAGTTTAGTTTCTTGGAGATTATTCTAGGTTGGATACCTCGAAAAGGTGTTGATTATTCTAATACCCATCATTAAATCATTTATACTTCTTTTGATGGATGAATGGGAACCCTTCCATTGAAAATTTTCACAGTGGTTTCATTTTGGGTTTTCATAGCATCTGGTAAATAGTTTAGTGAGTTCCTTGTATAAATTGTCAGGTTGGAGACTCGAAAGAGTGATAATTGTGATAAAAACTATTCTCCATTCCTCCCCCAACATGTTAGTTTTTTTATGTTTTCTCTATAAAATTGTGTTGGATCAACACGATGCAACTGCTTAATACAGGTCCATGCATCACTACTAACCGATCTCACTGTTTATGTTTCTATCAGTGGGGTGATGAGATGTTTTTTGGTTTTTGAATTTATTTTTTCTTCCCTTTGGTAACTCGAGACCATTTTCAAACCATCAGGTCATTTTTTCATTTTAATTTGTTCCTCTAGTCATGTACGGGTTCCCACTTCACATATTTTCCTATAATGGTTTTATTTATACTTTTTAATAAAGTGGGGTTGGCCCTCATACTATTCAAAAAATAATTAAAGATAATGCTTGTAATTAAGATATTTTCAGATTTATACTTCCAAGAAATATTTTCATTTGAATAATGTTCATTATATATATGTTAATGAAGAAATTTGGAGTCATTAATTCAAAAACAATTCTATATCCCTTTAATTTTCTGGAGTGAACACTTCTTATACTATATGTAAGAGTAAGAACTTTTAAAAGGATTTTGAGAAATTTGATAGTAAAATATCTTATTTAAATCTATAAAAAAACAATGTGTTAACTTATTATAGTCATCTAGGAGATTTCTGATAAGAATATATAAATAAAAATAACCATAACGACATTTGTTTTTGTCTATGGGGTTGATTAGGGTATGTTTTCTAAAACCCAGGAACCACTATAAAAAATATTATATTGTGATATTTTTTTTAATTTTTTTTCAATATATCTAATTAAAATAAATATTATAGATTAAAAAATATATCTAAAGATGCAATATTAAAACAATTTAAAAATTTAAAGTTGAAATTCAAGAACTCAATTTAGCCCCTCTTGAAACATTGTTTCAATAAAATATAGGAGATTAATTAATATGATATTATATCTTTTATTTCTTTGCACTATTCTATTGAATAATATATATATAATTTTCATACATCAATGTATTACCAAACAGAAGTTTTATCCATGATAAGAACACTTTATTTTAATGGGGAAATTTATGTCTATTGGAAAAAAATAATGCTTCTCTATCTTATGAAACATCGTTTGAAGATTTCGATGATGGTGGTTAAGCACTTTAATATTCTTACTTGGGAATTTAATTTATGGATTTCTATAGAGGGGGTATATTATAATATAAATTCTATATAAATTATTATTATTATCTATGGTTTAGGACCTAATGATTTTTATTTAGATTCTCAAAGTGTTTCTTCCTATGATATATAGGAGACAATTTCTATTACTTATGAAGGTGCCAAAAATTTTAGGTAGTTAAGATACATTAAGTAATAGTTAAATTTTATTATTTCTATGATTTTTTATAAATAAATCATCACTCATATATATGTGAGATTAACTGAGATAGTAAACGATGTTTATTATTTTGGAGTTTCAAAACCACATTTAGAAAAAAAATCAAAAAAATTATTATTTTACAAGCTCGATGGATTGGTATCATTTCTGCTATTAAAAATTCTACACATATCAATGATTTGATAATTAAATACCTAATTTTAGAAATCAAGATCTTTGAATTTAAAATTTACTTTTAATTTCATGATCACAATTTATTCCAAAAAAATATAATTCTCATTTCAATGCCAGTATTATAAGAGATGATAATAAGTCCGATTAAATATTTTATTAATTGATAAGGATAAAATAGATATAAATATATAGGTGAAATTTCTCAAACATGAAAAAATATTTAATATGTTTTACAAATAGATTAATAGATTTAGGTAATACCTTATAAAATTAGAAAATAATGATAGAAGTAATTAAAGGAAGTATGATTCTTTTATTGGTAGAAGCTAGGGAATACCAAGCCCACCTTCCAGAAACTCCAAGACAAGAAGAAATTTGAAATGATATTTTGAAAGAAAATATTAACTATAATAATAAAGTAAAAAATATCGATTAAGGATACTTAGAGAGCTTCTAGGGATTTTAATGATGAATCTAATTTTAGAGTTGAGTAATCAAACCAATATATAGACATGAATCTTGTGGAACATACTTATGATATACACTATGTTTTCGTTCATAAATATGAATTAGGTAAATATTATATTGAGGTTATAATTTAGTAATATTATATTCTTCAAGAAAAATATTATTTCTTAATAAAAAAAATAAAGAAAAATAATAATATTATATTATAATTGAGAAATATACCATTTTTATTTGGCTCCATAAATTAAAATATAATCTAGAGAAAAATGGAACATATTTTTTTTCTATTAATAGTAATATAAATGGTTTATAAGGAGAAATTTATACATTGAAAATGGATTCTAGTAAGTTTACTTCGGGGAAATTGTTCTATAAAATTACTTGTAAAAAACTAATAGTAACATAATAGGGGTTCAAGATGTTATGGTAAAATTCCAAATAATAATTGAAATTGATTTTTTCAAAATCAAATAGAGGAAGAATGTATAATGTTATGTTTTTCTATTTTAGTATTACTCGAAATCATGATAATTGTTGTTTCATGAATGTTCCTTCAATCTACTGAGTTAATAAGTCCTATATTTCTAAAAATATATCAAATGAAAAATTTGTAATTTCTTCACGAAAAAAATATTTTTGGTTACAAAGTTCTACAATTAATGACACAGTTAGAAAAAAAATGTATGGCTTCAAAAATTTCTTTTTATTTCATATTTTTTGGGGGTTTAATCAGAAATATATTAATTCTAAATAGTGTGTGGATAATTTCTTGTCAAGAATATGAGTGGATAATTCTCAAATTTATATACTTTTTAAAAAAATAATAGAGGTTATGTCACATGTATAGATAATAATAGAGAAAATATTACTATATTAAGATATTTTAGAAATCCAAAATCATTCCTTATAAACTTTTTCTTATATATCTAAGGTTTAAAGAACAACCATATAAGTATTTATTATTCTTTTAATAATAGTTACACAGTTTATTTTGAAAATAATTCCTCTTAGTTTTATAAGTATGATGCCATTAGATTTGAAACACCACGAAGTGAAGATTTATTTATTTTAAATCATTATAATTTATATAAAACAAGATAAACTTTCTGAATATTGAAAATAATTAATCTTTGGGTTTGTATAAAATACATGTAAATTATATTGTTTATTTTTTGAGAAAATTATTATTTAATAACTAGAATTCATATTTTAATTATCTAAATTTTGATGGAAAAATTAAATGTGATTCCATTATAGTTGTTTTAAAAATAATATCTTATATTTGATAAATAAATGATGTATCCCCTTATATACCTTCATAACTTATTGATTTATTCATATAGACTAACTGGAATTAAAATTCTTAGATTCATGTGATTTTATTTTATTCTGGTTTTTTATTTCTCTCGATTTACCTAGGTTTAATTTTAAAGGATTAAAAATAAGGATTGTGTTGGTTTAATGACTTTATAAAATTTATTCATAATGGAGAGGATGCCAAAAAAATCCTCTAGAATTGAACATAGAGGTTATTTTTAAAGTAATTATTTTATGTTTTTTATTCAAATTAATTTATTAAAAATAAAATCTATTCACCTAGAAAACCTTAATAAAATTGTGTTACTTAATGAAGAAATTGTAATTTCAAAATATATAGAACCATGGTATATAAATATAGTTTCCCTACTCATTTTTACTAAAATTATCAGTACATCATAATATGAAATTACCAAAATTCTAATATGTATATTTTTAAGAATCTAAAACTATGTGTTAGTAATAATATTAAACTAAAATTTAAATAAATTAATGTTTTAGTGGCATGGTTTATATCACAAACTCTATGTATAATCCTAGTAAATTTAATCTAATGGTCGACGAAGCAATATGTTTTATTATTCTACTACTTTTAAATATTATAATATTTTTAATAAAAAATCAATAATAGTTGAAGAATAAATTCACATGATGTTTGATTAATTTAACCATTTTTATCATAAGAGAATAGGCATTTATGAACTTGATGATTCAGTGATCATCTTGAGACATGATACTTCCATAAATACCAAAAATAACAATGATGCGGATCATGTTCATGTAAAATCATTCTCAAATAATTTGATATTGAAAGAATCAAGAGGGAGTTTCCTTCATATCCAAGAACATTTAAAGGACTTAACTAAGAAATTTTTACAATCAGTTTATATTATATTGTTACAACTGCATGAAATTCTTTTAATATTTATGATATTCATTGATTTTAAAATTATGAAACTAAAACCAGTTAAACTAGTTTATGAGAAAAAAAATAGAAATTATTGAAATAGACCTAATGATTATCCTATTATATGTACAGAAAATATTTTTTAAAGTTTATGATGTATTAATTACTAGTATCATAGCTATATTAGTGTTTAAATTTTACAATCAAGTGGAAGGTATAGATTATGATGAGACCTTTAGGATAGTATCGATATTAGAATCAATTAGAATTATTTTATCCTATACATCACAAAATAATTTTAAGATTTTATATATAGACATTAAATGTATATTCCTAAATGGTTTTATTTTAGAAAAATTTTATTTTGAATAACCTTATAGTTTTCAAGATCCAAATTTTTTAAAATTATATTTTTAAAATTTGCAAACATTTTTATAGTTTTAAATAGGAACCTAGGGAATGGTATATGACGTCTGTTATTTTATTTTTTCCAATTGTATTCTATAGTCTTTATAAATCCTAAAGTAATCAAGAAAACATTATCCACATATATTTTATAGTTTAAATTTATATTGATAATGTTATTTTTGGTTAAAATTTTTATAAATTATGTAATGAATTTTTGAAACTTATTCGATAAGAGGTTGAAATGAGGATAATGGGTGATTTTAATTTTATTGTTGTTTTTTAAATTCCTAAAAAAATACTTTGGGAATGTGATTAATCCAAATAAGTACATTCATGACTTAATGAATAAGTTTAGACTTTTAAATAATAATCCAAGTGAAACCTTTATGAGTTCTAATATTAAAGTTGATATGGATGATTTTGGGAAAATAAATGGAAAAAATTTATATGAAGGAATAATTTAGAGCTAGTTATATTTATCATTTATTACAAAAAAATTATATTCACTATATGTCTTAGTTCTATATTTAAAGAAAATATCAGGAAATCTTATCTAAAATATTCCAAAAGTTTTTAAAAAAATCTTAAAGGTTTGGTTTCTTATTTTTTTTTTCTCCTAAAACCATTTCATTTTATTTAATTTCTTTTTATGAGACTTATTTTTGGTTTTGTAGAATATATAATAAGATTAAATAAAAAACCTACCATTTTGTGTGAAGATATTTAATTTATTATCATTGTGAAAAAATAACATTATGGTGCCCAATTTACTAATAAAATTGGATATATTATAGTTGTATATTTTCTTAAAAATTATTATGGATGTAATAGACTGTAAAATGATTTTGTATTTAATTTTGATTTTTTCCTAGATAAATGTTCTGACACAAGTCCTATCAATATTTATAAAAAGCTAAAAATATATTTAATTGAAGGAATCACATTAATCCTACAGTAAACCTGCAAAAAGATGGCCAGTATAACTTATATAAGGTAGAAAAAAAATCAAATTTAACCCACATTATTTTATTTGGAACTTATTTGAATTTGTACCTAAATTAATACACCATAATTCACAAAACACTTTGAATTAATATAAAAAATAATTATATAAATATAGTAATTTGAAAAATAAAATTCAAATGAACAAAAAAAATTACATTATTTGTAGATGAGTCATACTCCAGAATAAATTTTTTTCTTTTATTTTATTAAGAAAATTTAATTATTTTGATAATGTTAGCTCAAGTCACAAATCACATGTGATATACCATAATAAATATATGATAATTTAGTCAGTGAAACCAGACACAGTATCTTCTTATCATCATGGGGTCTATTTCCACATATCTTATATCTTTATTATTATCTCTACCATTGGTTAAGGTCTCCCAATACTTAAATTCCAATATATGGAAAACTAAAACTCTAATGACTTTCCACTGATCGAATTTACACATTGATTGAGTCATGGATGTAACAAATAACGCATCATTTGGCTACAACTTTCAAACTTCTTCTGATCATATTATTCAATCATCTGGTCTGCAACTTCTACTGTACAATAATTTAAATCTTTCACTCTACCATTAAAATCCAATTTATAAAAATTTAAACATTCAGATTTCTTAATTCCTTGATTTAAAATATATTTCACAATCATGACTAAAAGATAACAATATCCCAATGAAGAATCATTTTCTAGGTTACTATAATGAATCCTCCATTAACTAAAGAATTTCTATTTGCCTTCCTTAATCATTATTTATAGTTTTCATTGTCCCCCACCACTATTGTATTTATCCTTATCAAGATGAGGTACATAATCCCTTCATAATCTCCTAGGATATGACCTTTAACATAAAATTTTCTAGATCTCGAACCCCTTCAATCTTCAATAGATTCAACTCATATTTTTCTAACAAATTCAAGGAAAAGTCATACATAATTTGAATATGTTTATTCATTGAATAAAACATCATATTTTTGGCCAATTGAATCATAAATTTTGAGTTAGAAAGATATAATCCAATCATTTCCCTCCTTCTGCGATCATTCATCATCCACTAAAGAAATATTATGTTTGTCCCAACTTCCGATAAAGAAATATTTTCTAATTTAATTATGGAGAGTAAAATTATCATTTTATGATAAAATGCCCAAACAACTACCATTCCAATGAATGTGAAAAAATATATAGTGATTTATTTTCTAGTTTCTTCATCTCTACCAATTTAATAGAATGTAAAGCCTTAATTGACTCATATGTTCAAAAGAAAACTTCTATACTATCGCAACCCATTATTTATAATAGAATCCACTTCAAAGTCTCATAATGTTATCTTATAGGATTTTACATGTATCTACAAACTACTCCCACTAATTTAGTCATGTATAATAAAGTGAAAACATAACATATATCAGGATTCCAATTACATATCAATAGGGAATATTTTCTATTCACTCTACGTCATTTTCCATTTATAGTGCCTTATCCTAACTATGTATGTAGGGTTAAAAAATGGGTTTATTAAAAAATCAGCAATCCCTTACCAATTTGATCCAAAATCCTTTGATTTTAATTTAATCGATCATTTACGACATATCAAAAGATAAATCTCTCATAATTATCATTCTAAACATCTATTTACTTGGGCAGAGACTGATCATCTCAAATATTTTAGACAACTCAACTTACAAAACCTTTTCTGTTTCATTCACTGGATTGAAAATAAGTATATCATTAACAAAAATAAGTGGTTATATGAAATATAATTATCGCATGTATTATGATAACGCTAATGGCCATCACTACTCTAGATTGATATTTTTTGTTCCAGGATGTCATTAATAATGAAATTACACTAACTGGGGTTCTGATTTAGTCCATAAATGTATTATATGTAGTTTTAATAGACACAACTCATATTTGTACTTCGATATAAATTATATGAATAAAGTTTTATATATACATGTTTTTATCTTACAATAATAGTGTTGATAATTTTGTGGACACTATATTTTTATGGTAATTACCTTAGATTACATGTCATATTAAAATTTTTATAGTATTATCTAGTTAATAATGTGAACCCGAAGATACCATGAAATTAATTTGGAACACATGTACTATGGTGAAGATACATCTTGTTGATTTTACATAGATGATATTTTACTATCATTTTTGGGTTATCATAAGAGTTTATACTTATTCTCATGATTTTTTTCACTTCATTATAATTTAAAAATGATATCACTAGGATTGATCAACTCATAAGAACACCATATCTTTCAGATATCATTGGTTCATATATATGAAAAAGTTTAATGGTCTCCTGACTAGAAATTATTATCAGTGCATAATTTTTTTTATTATATACTTTTGTACAAGATGAAAGTAAGGAAATTTCTATCATTATAACGTATCTTTATTTGGCAGTTCTATAGGTGGTATGACATTGATTTAATAATATAGATATAATTTTTCCCTTATAAAAGAATGTTATATCTTGATACTAGCTGCTCATAGTTTTAGAAGAAGGCAATTCCATCCAACGAGGAAAATGAATAATAAATCATGAAAAAATGAAGGCCCAAAGTGAATTCCATACTTTATTATATTTCAAATGAAAAAGATATTATATTACATGAAATGTTTTCATAAGAAATAATATCAATTTTAGGACTATCCCTTATCTCTATAAGTTCCATGATAGGTTTATAGACTCCTCTCTTGGTATATTAATATTATTAACTACTATAAAGATATGGTCCTAGAAGTTCACACACATAGAGTATTCAAAATTCTAGCATATTCTAATGAATATGTGTATAGGGAATCCTAGGCCCCACCATAGTGTGTGAGATATGTTCATGGAAAAAAGAACTCAAATGAATAGAAAATTTCATTATTATTCAGGTGTTGAATAAGTTGAGTTGAATGTATTAATTTAATGTATTTAATTTTATTAAATTAAATACATTGAAAAAATAATAATGAATGAATATTATTTTAATATTAAAGGATCCTTTAATATTTAGATGAATGGTGAGTCGAGTTATTTACATGAATTTACCATGTAATAAATACATATATATATATATATATATATTATTTATAGGTAAATGATAAATATATAAATGAATTTCATTACAAAATTATTTGGTCATAATGTATAGTTTAGTTCTTACTTTTATGGGAGACTTTGAGCCCTTTTGGGAATTTAATCTCCACTATATAAGAAAGAATAATATCTTTTTATGGAGAAACTTAATCCACTCGAATTTAATAGCTCCTCTATCATACCTCTCTAATCCTAGAGATAGAATTTCTCATTCCTAGGATTTGATAGAATATATCCTTTGTCGATTGATGGAATGATGTAGTGATGATCTCTAAGGTGTCAAAGCATTAATTGGATCTCCAATATTGCACCAGGATGTTAGTGATTGACATTCCACAGAATTTTTAACAATGTTTGGGTGATCTAGAGGGCTTAGATTGATATTTCACTAAAGGTTATATTTCAGATTATCCATAAAATCAGTTATGTTCTCCATGTTGATCTAATTATGTAAGTCCTTATAAAGGTATAATCCCTTTAGGTGTTGTTGTTATAAATGAAAATTATCCATGAAACTATATTTAGCACCATGAAAATATTCAAATGGTTATCTAGTAGTGAAATATTCACTGTAAAATCCATGTCTTCCTTTATCAGATCACTTTAATGACTATCCATACATTGGACCATTTTCTTCCATTTGTTTCCCACTTCAACCCATAAACCCATTTTTTATTATGGAATTTATTCCCAGAAGACCTCTCTATTAGGTACCTTATTATAGAATTATGGAGGTAATATATTTAATCCTCTCTATATAACTCCCATTGATTTTATTATTTCTCATTTTTCCTTGTTCTAATTTATAAGGTTATCCTTCTTCTGTTTAAGTAAGTAGTGAAGATCAATTCTTTACCTCTACAGTTGGTTCTTAACTCTGGTTGGTCTTTGAAAATACTTATGCATATTTAATACTTTTGATACTATAATATACAGAGTTATTCCATATAGAGAACCTTATATTGAATCTCTACCATGATATTATTAATACCTATAATTGTCTTGTACTTATATACTTGGAAAACCCATCAAAACTTGAATATTACCCATTATATATTCTGGATAGTATTGAGTTCCCAGTAATGACACACTTCCTAAATTATTCTAAACATCATTCACTTGTTAGTGTCTATTTAGTTGAAATTTATCCTTTTTTGATACTTTTATCTCATTATAATTCACCACTAATTATCGATTCTTCCATAGGGTCCCTTCATTAAAGATCAAAAATTGACTTTAGATAAAATTTGATGATTGATTTCCTATATTCAAAATCAATTAATTTTCACCATATCCCATAAAGTAAAATGCTAAAGAATGAGCCTCGAGATTATCCCACTCTTTAGAATCATTGTTGATGTAGTAGAGTTCTCCAAATACTTTTAGATGGGTGAATTTTACCATAATTATTTAATATAATACTTATTGTATGTTATTCCCTAGGGGAGAAGAGAAAGTTATATTGATCCTGATCATTTTAGAATTCACCACTTCCTACCAAAAAACCCTTGAGGAATCCAATATAAATTCTCATAAAATTTTCCTTTTAATATATGGTTTTGGTTATCATCTCTTAAACACTGTTATGTTATAAAGTATCTGTTATATTCTTCTCATGCCTAGTTCCCTTTCTCTTGATGAAATCTATGAACTCACTTCTTTCGTATTCCCTAACATTATCAGACCTTAATAAATTATGATTGAAATCATTCTCCTTCTCGAACATGGATCTTTATTGGATGAAGTTCCTGAACACCTCATACTTGTGACTGAGAAAGAAGATACACACTTTCTATATCATATCTTTTCAGAATTTCATATATAATAATGAACCACTATAAAGAAATTGATGTTGGCCCCCATATATCATCATGCATGATCTCTAACTTCTAGTTGTTCTATGTTATTCCCTAAAATTTTAATAAATCCTTAGCATCATTACCAACTTACAATATTCACATGTTCCATACAACATGCCTCTAATATTGAACAAACATTTATCAAAAATTAGTTTTATAATGACCTTTAACTTTATTTCACATTTAAACATGATTTATTACAAAAAATACACTTAATACAACCTAGAAGATCGAAAGTTATTGTGTCTTTGGGACATAGGAACATTTAATAAAAAATTAAAACATGAAATACACATCTTTATTTAAAAAATATTTTACATGAAAATAACATTCCATCGTACTTAGCATTGCAAGGGATAACCTGAGGACATACATAAAAAATTGAAATCTTTAAAGCCCAGTAAGGGAGTAAACAAGACATAACATGAAAAATACAAAAAATTTATGAAATTGGAATATCAGTGGATCATAATAGAAACATGGACATAAATGAATGATTTATCATGATATTCATAACATGGAAATGTGGAAACAATATACAACATGATATTATCATGATCAAAGGCTTATTGCACATAGATTAACATGAGAAAAGCCTAGTTGTTCATGAATTAGCATGAGTAAAACCTCATTTAACATGAATTTTAATGATTTAATACTCATTACACATGAATTAGAATGATTAAAACCTCATTTAACATGGTTTATCATGATACTAAACACTACCCAATGCATTGGAGCACTATCAAAGAACACCCTTCATAATCATTTCGTATTCATGTATAACTGTGAAAATTGACTATAAAATATGGATTCATTAAACTCTTTAATGTATTTAATGAAAAAGGAATGTGGAATACATAAATTTATGTTCCAAGTCAATATTTTAAAGAGCATAAATGTGAATATCCTTGATAGATAAATGGGTATTGCTATAACAACCCGAGATTTTATGAGAAATATTATTTTTAAATTATTTGATGTCTTTTTTTGTATGATACACCAAGATTATCTTGTGCTATATGCAACACCGTATTATTTTGCAGTATACAGAAACACTATTCTTGGCTTGTGTGGCACGCAAGAGCGACCATCCTCGATAGCATGTGTTGTTCGCAATACCGACTTTCACTAAACAATGATATATTATTATAATATTGTGAACTAGCCGTTATGAATATTATTTACTGAAATTTGAATTTTATAACATTATAATTCATCTTATACATTTTTTAGAATGAGATATGAAAACAAAATCAATGTTTTTCGATAAAAGAAGTATTTTCCAAAAAATGCAATTTTACCGCCTTTTGATGGAACACCTATTAAAAATATATTTTTTGACAAGTTTATAAATTAAATTTTTCAAAATAAACTTCTTTTGGAATCAGGATATAAAAATTTACGTTGGATAAATTTTTCATACTTTTCTGATAACCTTCATATTTTGATGAATAGTAAAAATACGCTAAATTTTAAATAAAAACAAATTCTTTCATCAAAATACATTATATGGTTAAATTATAATATTGAATGGTTTTAAAGTATAAATATAATATATTTTTACCATTTAATATAATGTAAGTCATTTTCATTAATTTTACACTGAATTCATAGGTAAAAACATTTCAATCTTTTGCAACGTTTTAACTTTTAAAACCCGTTTTCTTAACAACGGGAATAATTTTAAATTAATTACTGCAACTTCTGTGTTTTGAATTTTGAAAACTGGATTCCATATTTGGAATCAGTAGGTCCAAATTATGTTAATAGGATACTTTTCATTTTTAGACATTATGAATAGTAACCACAGTAAATTTTATTTAATACAGTTAAAGGTAAATAGGGTAATTAAGGGTAACAATAAGATTACAAAATTACCCTAACACCTGCCAAAATTCTATTGGATGAATAAAAGTAGACCCATATCACATAAAGGTCTCAATAGATTAATTTAGTGGACTTTTTACCATGAAAATGACGTAATTATTATTAAAACCAAAGAAAGTGACGACATGTCACTCTCCTGTATCTTTTAGGTGTAATAATTTTAAATTAGTGATAAACTTATTAAAAACTATAATATAAATTGTCTACAGAAAGATAATAAAATTATCTACATCATGAGATTTGTTTTAGAATTTTTAGGGATTAAATAATTTTCATTAAAGGTGACACAATAGTGATGCAGAAATTGTTTATTTAGTGAAAAATCAATAATATAGTTTTTATTAAACTAATAGTGACCATAAAAGGAACAAAAACCTGACCAAAACTTATTGGTCATGTAACTTTAAACAATATGCATACAGTGGTAAAATATTTGACCATTTGGATCCTTATCAAAGTGATTATGACACTTATACTATTTCATTTTAAATGATCTCAAAGTTGTCACCATCATAATTTAATAAATATAACTATTTAAAAGTTGTGCTTTTAAGATGATAAATTCAGGTAAAAGAATTATTATGAAATTTAATAAATTTATATTCATCATAGGATTTTATTTTTAATTTTTATGAAACAAATAAGTATGTTAAATAATTATACAAAAATGTTGTAGTAATTATTTAATTAAGAGATATACCAAATAAATGGTTTTAAAATTATTAAACTAAAAAATATATGAACAAATTAATGTTCCCCATGAACGTTTTTGATGAAAATGACATTTTAGGAATCTACTAAATTTTTTTGTTAGAAAATATCTTCTTTTTGGTTTTTATTTAAATTCAAATAACGAAAAGTGTCAAAATTGACACTATTGATATTTTATAAAAATAACATAATATTAAATTATTTAAAAATCACAAAAATATTAAAAAACTAAAAATTGAAAATTATATGGTCTTAATGGTTATAAAGTATCTAATTATGGAAAAGTTACAACATTTATGTATGTATTTCTGAAAATTTAATATTTATAATTTTATTACCACAAATAAAATTAAATAGATTAAATAATGATAAAACAAGTTGATAAGGTTTAAAATAAACTTAATACATGTCTAAATTTTATTGGTTGATGAGATTAAAACCCTAGCTCCTACCATATTATAATTTTTTCATTTTTTGGAAGTTTTTATGTGGGGTTTGATTTTATTATTAATTAATATTTTTAAGTTTTCCAAAAGTGCCCCTCTCCTCTTCTATATAAGGGCACCTCCTCCCTCTCCCCTTCACAAAAATTTGAGCCTTCAAGATCGGAAAAACCATGCCCATTTCACTTCTCCACTTCCATAGAAACCTACTAGAGATCATGGTCCTCTTCAAAGACCAACTTTAGTTTCCTAAGAGGAGGTTAAGAGGAGGCGCGCCGAAGAAAAGGTAATATCTTCTACCGATTATTTCTTGTTTCTTTCTTCTTCAACTTCTTCTTCTTTAGTTGTTTCATTATAAAGTAATAACATAAGTATAACTAATATACTGATATGTTATTATAAATATGAAACAACCCCATTTCACCTACTATCCATCCTATGGAAAATGAAATCACCACGCGTGCGTACGTACGGAATACCGTCTCCACGCCGTGGTGTAATCTGTTTTTCCACAACCACCATACTGGGATAGGTATAATGGTGTAAAGAATAACTATATATGGTTATTATAATATCATAATTATTATGAGATATTATATCATCCACTCCAATTCCATTTCAATAATTATGGGAACAGTATCATCGCTCATGCGTACATACGGATTACCGTCTCCACGACGCGATGAGATTCATTCTCCATATTAACCATTCAAGAATGATTATAAAGTATATATAATAAATAATAATGATATATATGAAATAATAATGCTACTGGATTTATGTATATATATTTGTCTTCTAATAACTTCCATTCAAGTCAATAAGGAAAGGAAAACAACGTTCATGCGTACGTTCGGCCTACCGTCTCCAGGAACGGTGTGTTTCATTTCATTCATATATATATTATATATTTATAATCAATATATATGATATATAAATCATGTTTTGCATTATGGATGTATGTAAATCATGATATAAGTAATAATAGTATGAATAACAACAAGTCCAAACATGTACGACAAATGAAATGAATATTACCTGAAACGTTGCTTTAACATGGAATTGACAAATGAACGGGTAATATAAATACATAAGTGAACAATATATGATATCATAAATATTATTATGGTTCTATTATAAGTTAATAATATGTTTATACCCACTCTACAGGAGTCTCGGACACATACGAAAGAAATTGGACATAAGGTAAGGTATAACTTTTACAATCTCGTTTTTATCCGAGATTTTTTATTCGTAAGTATTTACTGGGGTTATATTTATCATTCATGTCGCTATTTTATAAATTTTTTCATGGTGTTTAAATTCCTTTTTACCCATTTTTTTACTTTTACTACATGGTATGTAAGGAATCTTTCTTTTGTTTACCATACGAGGTACATTTTGACTTTTCTAGAAAAAGTACGAGAAGAATGTTTTTTTAACTTATACAACATGAACGGATTTTTACGATTTCATAACACATTATTTTCATGAACCTTAATCAACAAGATTTCATGATTTTTTTCAAAAAAAATCTTTTTCTTTTAAAATTGCAAGAAATTTTGTGAAAAGAAAATGATTTTGAAGAAGAAAGGATATTTTCCTCAAGAATTTATTTCAAGTGTTTTATCAAAACCATTTTCCATCTAAGATGACATTATTTCATATGGGTATGTTTCAATTATAATGTCTCTGTGATTTACATGGTTTCAATTTTCTTATGATGAAATGATATCCATTTGTTTTATATGGATTATGTTATGATGGGATGATGTTTATGAAACCCATTTTATTCTTTGGGTTATTATGAATGATTTATGTTTATGTTGTGTCACACGTAAGAATGATTTCATTATGAGATGGGTGGGACCTATATCTCCCTCCAATGCATTGGGTAAAGATTTATATCTCATGAGATTGACATGGGTGGAACAGTAAGTTAATCTGGTTCAGTGATCCAAGACTGGAACGAGGAGTGAACTCGATTCAGTAAGAGACTTTGTCCACTAAGATGGTCTTGGATGCAATGCCTTGGCTACTAAGGAAATCATATCATGTGCTTAATGGTTTGAGAAAATTACATGTTTTATTCCCATGATATTTTATCATGATAGATGTTCCATTATGATCTATGCCTTATTTAATACCATGTTTAATGTCATTGCTCAGGATTTTGATGTTTAACCATTATGTTCATGTTTTTATGTTCAAATGTATGTGGGTTGTTTTATTTTCTCCATGCTTACCAATACTGAGCATTTGAGCTCACCATTTTTATGATCTCTTCCCCAGGATATAAATAAAGGTTTTAGGTAATAAAACCAAAGGGTAAGATCTTTATGGGAGATGTTGAATATCTGTCACCATGATTAGGAGAATATGTTTCGAGTTTCTAAAGACACTAAACTAATACGGTCTTTGGGCATCTATTTTTGTAATGTATTAAGTGTTCCGCAAAAGTAATGTAATGTCTATGTATGTCAAGTTTGGGTCTCTATAGTTGGTATTAGAGAAAAGTTTTAGTTAACCATTGGAAACTAATATGAAAAAACTTTAGTTAGATCCCAAGAGATATTTCTAAGGTATGTCTAGGGATGTCCCTAAGGTTAATTATAAGTATAGGTTATAGTACTAGAATTACGGTAACAATATTAGAGTTAAAACTAAGATGTTAGATACTGAAGGTACTCCCCCTTTATTATGTTGTTTTCCCTAGCATGATTTTTGCCTCTCACGCTATTCTTTTTGGGTTTTAGATGATGGCTGGAACCCAAAGGAACCGTGTTGATCAATGTAATAGACAATGTAATGATTGTCCTTATGAACAAACCAATGTTATTGGAGATGGAGTGAAAAATCTTATTGCTATAATTAAACAAGATATGTGTAGAGGCCAGAATCTTGACGTACATTGACATTACATTACATTTGCAGAGTACATAGTACATAACAAAAACACACACACAAGGATCGTAATAGTTTAGTGTCTTTGGAAACTCGGAACGTAATCTTCTAATCGTGGTGAAAGATCTTCAATATATCCCATAAAGATCTTCCCTTTTTTTATACCTAAAACCTTTCTTAATATCCTGGGGAAAATAAAACATAAAAGGGTGAGCTCAAATGCTCAGTAAGGGTAAACAAAAGAAAAATCAATCACATCATATTCACAAGAACATAACTTTTGGAAATCTTAACCTGCAAAAGAGAGCATAATTTCATAACATGGGATAAATCATAGTAGTGAAATGAAATCCCAATAAGCATAACTTAAAACATGAAACTTTGTGTCATACACACATAATCATAGAGAATCATTTCTTGTTAGTCATGACTCATTGCCAAGACTATCTTAGTGGACAAAGTCCCTTTCTGAATCGTGTCACCCTCGTTTCAGTCCTGTTTCACAGAACCAGTATAACCTACCATTCCAGCCATGTCTATCTCATGAGATATGAAATCTTTACCCAATTAATTGGAGGGATATATAGGTCCCACCCATATCATAATGATACCATTCTTATGTGTGCCACATAATCATAAACCATACATCATAGCATAACCCATGTAATAAAAATGGGAATTTTAAACATCGTGACATCATAAAACAATTCATATACGATAAAGGAATTCATAAAAATATTTCCATCACAACATAATCAAATCCATGTAATAATAGGGATATAAATAGAACCCTTTATTATCTTATATGGAAAATAATTTTGATAAAACACTTGAACTCCATTCTTGAGGAAAATATCCTTTCTACTTCAAAAACACTTTTCCTTTCTTAACATGTCGTACAATTATAAACTAAAAGAAGTTGATTAAAAATAAACTTTAAAACTTATAAGGGAAGCTTCTTGGAAATAATGTTTTAAAAATCCATTCATTCCGTATAAGTTGAAAAAAACATTCTTCTCGTACTTTTGTCGGAAAAGTCAAAAAGTACCTTGTACGAAAAAAAGACAAAAGATTCCTTTCATATCCTTCACTAAAAACTCACCGAAGGGTAAAATTGGATTTAAACTATTTTATGTGGATGGAAATAAAATTACATATTGAAAAAACATGGATGTGGATGATAAAATACACCCCAGTAAATACCAAAGTATAAACAATCTCAGATAAAAATGAGATTGTGATATTTCCCTTACCTTAGGTCCGACTTGCTTTGTAAGTGTCTGAACCCCCTGTATAATGATTTAAATCATGTTATTGTCTTATTCCAGAATCATATTCATTGTTATTATATCATATATGGTCCACTTATGACTTTATATTACCCGTTCTTTTGTAAATTCATGTTAAAGTAGCGTTTTGGGTAAAATCGTCTCATTTGTCGTTCGGGTTTTTAACTTGTAATTATTAATATGATTACTTGGATCATGATTACTTATATCCAGAATGTAAAACATGATTTATATATAATATATATTAAGAATATATATATATATATAATATATCGATAAATGGAATGAAATACACCGTTCATGGAGACGGTAGTCCGTACGTATGCATGAACGCTGTTTTCGTTTCCTTATTGAAGTGAACAGAATTAAGTAGATGACATTCATATATATAGACATAAATCCAGTATCATTATTATGTCATATATTTAATTATTACTTATTATATATACTTTATAATCAGTCATGAATTGTTAATCATTGAGAATGAATCTCATCGCGTCGTGGAGACGGTAGTCCGTACGTACGCACGAGCGATAGTATCGTTCCCATGGTCGTCGAATTGTGTTGAAGTGTATGTAGACTTTTTCAGTATCAATATAACTTTATAATAATCATATATAGTTACTCATTACACCATTATACCCATCCTATTAAGGTGGTGGTGGAAAATATATTACACCACGGCGTGAAGACGGTATTCCGTACGTACGCACGCGCGGTGATTTCATTTTTCCGTAGGATGGATAGAAGGTGAATTAGGGTTGTTTCATATTTATAATAATATATCAGTATTTAAGTAATACTGATGTTATTACTTTGTCATGAAACAACTAAATAAGAAGAAGTTGAAGAAGAAAGAAATTGAAAAGATCGGTAATGGATATTACCTCTTCTTTGAAACGCCTCTTTGAATCCTCCACTTAGGGAACTAATATTGGACTTTTAAGATAACCAGGACCTCTAGGATTATTCTAGGGAAGTGGAGAAGGTATGTTTGCAGGGGTTGGCCGAGCTTGAGTGCTCAAATTGGTGTGAGGAGGAGGGGGATGAGGTGCCCTTTTATAAGGGAGGAGAGGGGCACCTTAGGAATATCTCAAAATATTATTTTATATTAAAGTCAAAATCGGTTTATAATGGTTCCAAATGGTCTTATTTAGAAGCTAAAGTGGGGATGGGTCTAAATCCAATCAACCAATAGGATTTAGACAAGTTTAGGTTATTATTTTAACCCTATCAATTAGATTTAACTCAAAGTTAAATAATTTAACTTTTACCGTGACTTTTTGTTTTCTTACACTATATGGTTAATAAAATTACTATAACATGCCAAAAGAATCCCAAGTTGTTTATTATTAATATATATATCCTTATCTATGTCATTTGGCCGAACCTTATATTTTTAGGAATAAAATAACAATTAATAATATAATATTTGATTTAAAAACTATTTTGTGTCAAATTTGATACTATTTGATATATGATTTTTGTGAAAGTCATAAAATAATTATATGTTCGAACCAAGTTAATTAAATCAACACTAATATATCATAGTAACCTAGAAAATTAGTGTAATTCATAAAAAGTCTCAAATTACATTTATCTTGGTGTTTATAACATCAATTATGTCAATATTTCATTTATAAGATAATTACTGCATCATCATTGTGTCATAAATAAATTAAATTATTTAATGTCTAAAAATTATAAATAAAATCCCATTATTTAGGAAATATTTTTATATTTCTAATGAATTTTTATAGTCGAATTTATCTTATGTATAACCCCATATTAAAAATTATTTACTTATTAAACTTTGATTTTAACTATTTTAACCCTTCTTTAAATAAATTAATAATAAATGTCCTAATCTAACCCAAGTGGGCCTAAATGGTCATATTTTATTCCTAAGTTTGTTTTTGGTCGAATTAAACTTATCCAATAGAATTAGGACATGTGTTAGGGTAATAGTAATATCATATTTACCCTTAATTACCCTATTTAGTTTTAACCGCGGTAAATAAAAGTAAAAAGTTACTATTCACCAAAAATTATTTTCATCTCATTGAACCACATTTTACTTACTGGCATCAACCGTGTCTCTCGGATTTTTGAAATTCCATTCACAGAAGCGGTAAAATTAAGTTTTATGAAAAATTCAGTTTTTTTTAACTACCACTTAATAGTTTCACTATTCATCAAAAATTGATGTTTTTCAGAACAATGCCAAAATTTCATCCTAAGCTATATTTCATATTTCGAATTCAAAAATGAAGTCTATTTTACCAAATTCATAACATAGAAGTTGAATTAATTATTTTTATAATTAAATCTCACTGTTAAAACAAATAGCGTGTTTTTAAGAAACAATATCTATCAAAAGATTGACACTTGTTTATGTCTGGTTTGAATGTGAAATTAGATCCAATGACCAACATTGTATTAAATTGTAAAAATATATTCTAAATATACTTTAAAACCACTCAAATTAATAATTTATCACTATTAAATATTTTGATTAAAAAAGTGTTTTTTAATTATAATTTAGTAATTTTCACTATTCATCAGAATATGAAAGTTATCCGAAAAGTACCAAAACTTCACCTTAGGCTAAATTCGATACTCTGAATCCAAAAATGAAGTCCATTTTGAAAAATAAAATTTACAAAATTTCAAAAATTTGTTATTACTATTCATAACGGCCAGTTTTAATAATATTTTAATAGCATATCGTTGTTTAGTGAAACTCGGTATTGCGTACTACACACGCTATCGAGGAAGGTCGTGATTGCGTGTAATGAAAGGTAAGTCAAGGATGTGTGTTGTGCAAGCTCCTGTTGGTGTAGCGTACAACACAAGACATTAATAAAATCAAAAAGAATATTTTTCATAAAATCTCGGGCTGCTACATTCTACCCCCCTTAAAATGAATTTCGCCCTCGAAATTCGTCGGGGTTATAAATGGTTTACTATTCGAAAGTTACTTTAATAGAAACCCACATTGTAAAAAAGAATACCAAAACTTGGCTTTAAAAACTAAAGTATGAAATGTAACGATTACCCAAATAAACTAATCACTAGGTTTCCACATAGGTGGAAATATGGATATGGAAGAGAAATCTAACCATCATGTTCTGATGGAAAGTGGTAGAGAACATGGCTATGGAAAAGAAAACAATCAAAAATCCATAAATTTGTGACGATCTAAGGTACCATCCGATTAATCAGATATAAGAACACTAAGACAACATTTTTGGTTTTCAAGATCGTTTCCCTAAAGTTGAAGAATTTGAATTAGAATAAATACTTACTTTATTTTGGTACAATCTCACTATTGTTCGTGCCTTAAACAATTTCCACTTAATCTCTTAAATAAATGAAGTTGAATTTGTTATTCGTGAAGTGTTAGCAGATCATGTGATAGAATGACGGGTCATTCCATCTATCTCAAACAAAAAGTTAGCAAAAGTTATTAAATATACATAAGTCATTCTATGGTTCCTAAAATGGAATTATACTTCATAAATCATAATGCTTAATATAATAAAACTAGTTTCTACTAAATAGGGACTTTCTGTAGGCCAGTGGTAGGCGATAAAGGCCAATCGCACTTCGGTTGTGGGTGCGATTCCCACAGCCTTGTCCGACGCGATTGGCTGTCGCCCGTCCTGCAGGTTTCCCTTTTTCTAAAACTACATTACTATAACATCCCATCAATAATATCGAAAAAAAACTTCTATCCTTAAACAATACTATCTTATTTCCAACATAATCCATTCCAATCTTTAGGCTTATCCATAATACTGCAGTCCACTCTCATAACATAGTGAAAACGATTACCAGAGATTTAACACCATCGTCGATCCCCATATATCATAAGATATGTTTTTTGGTCACATTCCAAACATTCAAAGTCCTTAATCATGTATTCTCTTGAATACCTTAGTGAAAACATGAATGAAGTTAAAAGTTAACACATTCCACATACCAAAATCCTCAAAATTATATATACTCAAACAATGATATCACTTAGTCCTTATATCAATCATGAGCTCATGAATACTGTTAAACATTTCATTTTCAAGTTTTCCCTTCATTATGCACATATAATCTTATTTCCAAAAATATCTCAATCACTTTGAATACCACATTAGACCAATACATAAATATTCCAATACTCCATGATACAATATTATTTTGGAATCCCATTACATAAACACTTAATCATTCCACCACATCGTTGTCGTATTCAACATCGCCAATAGTGATCGCATGTGACTTCCCTTTGTCCTTTAACTTCAGTGGTTGCTCATTTTGATCATCACTAACCCTTGGATTAGGGAATTTAATAGCATAATTCCCCATTTCCTTGCACTTGAAACATTGATGTGTTGGTGGTGCGTTCTCTGCAGTGTTTGCTTTATTCACATCATTAGAAACCCTTTTCACATTACTTCGACACTCAGTTGCTCGATGACCTTCTTTTCCACACATAAAACATTTTCTAGTCCCTTTAAGACAATCTCCACCATTCTTCTTTCCACACTTTTTGCATAAGGAAACATTCATCTTCTTTTCACCATTATTCTGAGATTTCTCCTTGAACTCCATCTTTCGTTTCTTCTCAAAACCATGAGATGGATATGTAACACCAACTTCCATTTCTACCTTGATAGCAAGACGCACAATTTCTTCATAGCTACTGAAGTATCTTATAGCTAATGCCCTTCGAAGACTTGGTTTTAAGCCACTGAAAAATCAATCAACTTTACTTTCAGTTTGGATGATAATGCCAGATGCATACCTTGCAAGTCTTGTAAAATTCGCTTCGTACATACCAACAGATTCATCATCCTTCTGCTTCAGCTCAAGAAACTGCTTTTCCATCTTTGTTAGAAGAATACTAGGGAATTACTTATTAAAAAACATGTTCTTGTACTCGTCCCATTCCATGGACTCAATTTCATCTCTTGGCCTCGTATTCTTGATAAGATTCCACCATTGATCAGCTTCACCTTCCAAACGATATACTGCTAAGATGAATTTATCATGTTCAGAACATTGAAGAACTGAAAATATCTTTTCAGTAGTACTAATCCATTGTTCAGCAACTAATGAATCAGTAGACCCGCTGAAAGAAGGTGGACGTTGCCTCATGAAGGACTCAATAGAATATTGTTCCATTCTCTGCTCATTTGGAAGTCCAGAATGATTCATAGCTTGTGTAAGTATAGAAATAAGATTTTTCACTCCATCTCCCATAACATTTTTTTGTTCCGGAGGGAAGTCATTGCATTGTCCATTGCATTGATCAACACGGTTCCTTCGGGTTCCAGCCATCGTCTAAAACCCAAAAAGAATAGTGTGAGAGGCAAAAATCATGCTAGGGAAAACAACATAATAAAGGGGGATTACCTTCAATATCTAACATCTTAGGTTAAATTCTAAGATTGTTAGCGCAATTCTAGGACTATAACCTATACGTATACTTAAACTTAGATACATCCCTAGACATACCTTAGAAATATCTCTAGGGACCTCACTAAAGTTCTTGCATCCTAGTTTCCAAAGGTTGACTAAACCTTTCCTCTGATACCAACTGTAGAGACCCGAAGCTTGACGTACATTGACATTACATTACATTTGTGGAATACTTAGTACATAACAAAAACACACACACAAGGATCGTAATAGTTTAGTGTCTTTGGAAACTCGGAACGTAATCTTCTAATCGTGGTGAAAGATCTTCAATATCTCCCATAAAGATCTTCCCTTTTTTTACCTAAAACCTTTATTTATATCCTGGGGAAAAGAAAACATAAAAGGGTGAGCTCAAATGCTCAGTAAGGGTAAACAAAAGAAAAATCAATCACATCATATTCACAAGAACATAACTTTTGGAAATCTTAACCTGCAAAAGAGAGCATAATTTCATAACATGGGATAAATCATAGTAGTGAAATGAAATCCCAATAAGGATAACATAAAACATGAAACTTTTTGGCATACACACATAATCATATAGAATCACTTCTTGTTAGTCATGACTCATTTCCAAGACTATCTTAGTGGACAAAGTCCCTTTCTGAATCGAGTCACCCTCGTTTCAGTCCTGTTTCACTGAACCGGTATAACCTACCATTCCAGCCATGTCTATCTCATGAGATATGAAATATTTACCCAATGCATTGGAGGGAGATATAGGTCCCACCCATCTCATAATGATACCATTATTATGTGTGCCACAAAATCATAAACCATACATCATAGCATAACCCATGTAATAAAAATGGGAATCTTAAACATCGTGACATTATAAAACAATTCATATACAATAAAGGAATTCATAAAAATATTTCCATCACAACATAATCAAATCCATGTAATAATTGGGATAGAAATAGAACCCTTTATTATATTAGATGGAAAATAATTTTGATAAAACACTTGAACTCCATTCTTGAGGAAAATATCATTTCTACTTCAAAAACACTTTTCCTTTCTTAACATGTCGTACAATTATAAACTAAAAGAAGTTGAATAAAAATAAACTTTAAAACTTATAAAGGAAGCTTCTTGGAAATAATGTTTTAAAAATCCATTCATGCCGTATAAGTTAAAAAAAACATTCTTCTCGTACATTTGTCGGAAAAGTCAAAAAGTACCTCGTATGAAAAAACGACAAAAGATTCCTTTCATATCCTTCACTAAAAACTCACCGAAGGGTAAAATTGGATTTAAAAAATTGTAGGTGGATGGAAATAAAATTACATATTGAAGAAACATGGATGTGGATGATAAAATACACCCCAGTAAATACCAAATTATAAACAATCTCAGGTAAAAATGAGATTGTGATATTTCCCTTACCTTAGGTCCGACTTGCTTTGTAAGTGTCCGAACCTCCTGTATAATAATTTAAATCATGTTATTGACTTATTCCAGAATCATATTCATTGTTAATATATCATATCTGGTCCACTTATGACTTTATATTACCCGTTCTTTTGTAAATTAATGTTAAAGTAGCGTTTTGGGTAAAATCGTCTCATTTGTCGTTCGTGTTTTTAACTTGTAATTATTACTATGATTACTTGGATCATGATTACTTATATCTAGAATGTGAAACATGATTTATATATAATATATATTCAGAATATATATATATATATATAATATATCGATAAATGGAATGAAATACACCGTTCATGGAGACGGTAGTCCGTACGTACGCATGAACGCTGTTTTCGTTTTCTTATTGAAGTGAACGGAATTAAGTAGATGACATTCATATATATACACATAAATCCAGTATCATTATTATGTCATATATTTAATTAGAACTTATTATATATACTTTATAATCATTCATGAATGGTTAATCATTGAGAATGAATCTCATCGCGTCGTGGAGACGGTAGTCCGTACGCACGCACGAGCGATGGTATCGTTCCCATGGTCGTGGAATTGTGTTGAAGTGTATGTAGAATTTTTCAGTATCAATATAACTTTATAATAATCATATATAGTTACTCATTACACCATTATACCAATCCTATTAAGGTGGTGGTGGAAAATATATTACACCACGGCGTGGAGACGGTATTCCGTACGTACGCACGCGCGGTGATTTCATTTTTCCGTAGGATGGATAGAAGGTGAATTAGGGTTGTTTCATATTTATAATAACATATAAGTATGTAAGTAATACTGATGTTATTACTTTGTCATGAAACAACTAAAGTAGAAGAAGTTGAAGAAGAAAGAAATTGAAAAGATCGGTAATGGATATTACCTCTTCTTTGAAACGCCTCTTTGAATCCTCCACTTAGGGAACTAATATTGGTCTTTGAAGAAGACCAGGACCTCTAGGATTATTCTAGGAAAGTTTAGAAGGGATTTTTTCATGGGTTGTCCGAGGTTGAGTGCTCAAATTGGTGTGAGGAGGAGGGGGAGGAGGTGCCCTTTTATAAGGGAGGAGAGGGGCACCTTAGGAACATCTCAAAATATTATTTTATATTAAAGTCAAAATCGGTTTATTATGGTTCCAAAGGGTCTTATTTCGAAGCTAAATTGGGGATGGGTCGAAATCCTATCAACCAATAGGATTTATACAAGTTTAGGTTATTATTTTAACCTTATCAATTAGATTTAACTCTAAGTTAAATAATTTAACTTTTACCGTGACTTTTTTGTTCTCTTACACTATATGGTTAATACACTTACTATAACATGCCAAACTAACCCCAAGTTGTTTATTATTAATATATATATCCTTATATAAGTCATTTTTCCGAACCATAGATTTTTAGGAATAAAATAACAATTAATAATATAATATTTGATTTAAAAACTATTTTGTGTCAATTTTGACACTATTTGATATATGATTTTTGTGAAAGTCATAACAGAATTATATGTTCGAACCAAGTTGATTAAATAAACACTAATATATCATAGTAACATAGAAAATTATTGGAATTCCTAAAAAGTCACAAATTACATTTATTTTGGTGTTTATAACATCAATTATGTCAATATTTCATTAATAAGATAATTACTGCATCATCATTGTGTCATAATGAAATTAAATTATTTAATGTCTAAAAATTATAAATAAAATACCATTATGTAGGAAATCGTTTTAACTTTCTAATGAATATTTATAGTCGAATTTATCTTATGTATAACCCCATATTAAAAATGATTTACTTATTAAACATTGATTTTATCTATTTTAACCCTTCTTTAAATAAATTAATAATAAATGTCCTAATCTAACCCATGTCGGCCTAAATGGTCATATTTTATTCCTAAGTTTGTTTTTGGTCGAATTAAACTTATCCAATAGAATTAGGACATGTGTTCGGGTAATATTAATATAATATTTACCCTTAATTACCCTATTTAGTTTTAACCGTGATAAATAAAAGTAAAAAGTTACTATTCACCAAAAATAATTTTCATCTCATTGAACCACATTTTACTTACTGGCATCAACCGTGTCTCTCGGATTTTTGAAATTCCATTCACAGAAGCAGTAAAATTAAGTTTTAGGAAAAATTTAGTTTTTTTTAACTACCACTTAGTAGTTTCACTATTCATCAAAAATTGATGTTTTTCAGAACAATGCCAAAATTTCATCCTAAGCTATATTTCATATTCCGAATTCAAAAATGAATTATATTTTACCAAATTCATAACATAGAAGTTGCATTAATTATTTTTATAATTAAATCCCGCTGTTAAAACAAATAGCGTGTTTTTAAGAAACAATATCTATCAAAAGATTGACACTTGTTTATGTCTGGTTTAAATGTGAAATTACATCCAATGACCAACATTGTATTAAATTGTAAAAATATATTCTAAATATACTTTAAAACCACTCAAATTAATAATTTATCACTATTAATTATTTTGATTAAAAAAGTTGTTTTTAATTATAATTTAGTAATTTTCACTATTCATCAGAATATGAAAGTTATCCGAAAAGTACCAAAACTTTACCTTAGTCTAAATTCGATACTCTGAATCCGAAAATAAAGTCCATTTTGAAAAATAAAATTTACAAAATTTCAAAAAGTGGTTATTACTATTCATAACGGCTAGTTTTAATAATATTTTAATAGCATATCGTTGTTTAGTGAAACTAGGTATTGCGTACTACACACGCTATCGAGGAAGGTCACGATTGCGTGTAATGCAAGGCAAGTCAAGGACGTGTGTTGTGCAAGCTCCTGTTGGTGTAGCGTACAACACAAGACATTAATAAAATCAAAAATAATATTTTTCATAAAATCTCGGGCTGCTACACTATGAATCATTCTGGACTTCTAAATGAGTAGAGAAGTGAACAATATTCTATTGAGTCATTCATGAGGCAACGTCCACCTTCTTTCTGTGGGACTTCTAATCCACTTGTTGCTGAATAATGGATCAGTACCATTGAAAAGATATTTTCCATACTTCGCTATTCAGAACATGAAAAATTCATTCTGGATGATTACCATTTAGAAGTTGAAGCAGACTAGTGGTGGACTCTAATTAAGAATACAAGGCCCCAAGATGAAATAGAATCAATGGAATGGGACAAGTTTGATAACTTGTTGTTCAATAAGTACTTTTCTCATATTCTTCAAAAAAAGATGGAAAAGCATTTCCTTGAGCTTAAGAAAAAGGATGATGAATCTGTTGGTATATGCGAAGAAAATTTTACAAGGCTTTCAAGGTATACATCTGGCTTTATCATCCAACCTGAAAGTAAAGTTGATAGATTCTTCAGTGGCTTAAAACCAAATCTTCGAAGGGAACTATCTATAAGAGACATTAGTATATATGAAGAAATTGTGTGTTGTGCTATCAAGGTAGAACTGGAAGTTGGTGTTACATATGCATCTAATGGTTTTGACAAAAAACGAAAGATGGAGTTTAAGGAGAAATCTTACTACAATGGTGAAATGAAGATGAATGTTTCTTTATGCTCAAAGTGTGGAAATAAGCACGGTGGATATTTCCGAAAAGGTACTAGGAAATATTTTAAGTGTGGAGAAGACGGTCATCAAGTAGTTTAGTGTCAAAGTAATGGGGAAAAGGTAGTTAATTATGTGAATAGAGAAAAGAAAACAGAGAATGCTCCACCAACACGTCAATGCTTCTAGTGCAAGGAAATAGGGAATTATGCTAATCAATTCCCTAATCCAAGGGTTAATGATGATCGACGAGAGAAACCTCTTAAGGAAAAGGATAAAGGGAAGTTACATGCGATCACCACTTGTGATTTTGAGTATGATAATGATGTTGCGGAATGATTATGTGTTTATGTAATGGGATTTTAAAATAGTATCATGGAATCTCATTTATGGTATTGTTGAATTTTAGATAATCTATGTATTGGATTTCAATAATTATATGGTACCGGTAAACATGAAAAGTGATTGAAATATTTTCGGAAGGAAGATGATGTGCACATAATAAAGGGATAAAGAGAAAATGAAATGAGCTCATGACTGATATAAGGACAAAGTTATATCATGGTTTGAGTATATATAAATTTTGAGATTTTGATATGTGGAAAGAGTTACCTTTTGACAACATTCATGTTTTCACTAAGGTTTAACGGGTATTCATTTTTCAATATAATATATGATTACAGTATTCACATGTTTGGAATGTGGCCTACAAGATATAACCTATGATATTTGGGTGATAAATGATGGTATTCACATGCTTGTTATGTGTCCTTTCAGGTAATCATTTTCTGTATACTATGAGCTTGGACAGAAGTATTTTGGAAAAGTATGAAGATTTAAAATGGATTATGTTGTACATAAGATAATATTGTTTAAGTATAGAACTTTTTTTTGATATTATTGCATGAATTTTATAATAATGTAGTTTTAGAAATAGGGACAACCCGTAGGACGTGCGACAACCCCTCGCGTCGGACAAGGCTGTGGGAATTGAACCCACAACCAAAGTGTGACAGACCTCTATCGCCTACCACTGGCCTACAGGAAGTCCCTGGTTAGTATAAAATAGTTTTATTTTATTATGTGGTATGATAGATTATTTATAAGTCCATTGTAGAAACCATATACGATTACTCTCACCATATATGGACTTATGTATATAACTTTTGCTACCCTTATGTTTGAGACAGATGGAATGACCTATCATTCTATTGCATTATCTACTAAAACTTCACGGAAGAAAAATTTAACTTCATTTCATTAAGAGATGAAGTGGAAAATGTTCAAGGCACAAACAACAGTGATATTGTACCAAAATCAAGTAAATTTTTCTTCTAATTCAAAATATTCAACTTTAGGGAAATGATATTGAAAACCAAAAATGTTGTCCTAGTGCTCTTATATCTGATGAATCATATGGTACCTTATATCATCACAAATTTATGGCTTTTTATTGTTGGCTTTTTCATAGCCATGTTCTCTAACACTCTCCATCAGAACTTTATGGTTAGATTTCTCTTCCATATCCATATTTTCATCTATGTTCTTTTATGTGGAAACCTAGTGATGAGTTAATTTGGGTAACCATTATGTTTTATACTTCAATTTTTTAAAATTATGTTTTAGTATTCCTTTTTACGACGTGGGTTTCTTTGAATGAAACTTTCAAGTTGTAAACCATTTATAACCCCGACGAATTTCGAGGGAAAAATTCATTTTAAAGGGGGTAGGATGTAACAACCCGAGATTTTATGAGAAATATTATTTTTAATTTATTTGATGTCTTGTGTTGTATGCTAAACCAAGATTATCTTTCTCTATACACAACACCGTATTAGCTTTTAGTATACACAAACACTATTCTTGGCTTGTGTTGCAAGCAAGAGTGACCATCCTCGATAGCGTGTGTTGTACGTAATACCGAGTTTCACTAAACAATGATATATTATTATAATATTATGAACTATCCATTATGAATAGTATTAACTGAATTGTTAATTTTATAACATTATCATTCATCTTACACATTTTCTAGAATGAGATACAAAAAAAAATCAAATTTTTTCGATAAAAGAAGTATTTTTAAAAAAATGCAGTTTTACCGCCTTTTGATGGCGCACCCATTTTAAATATATTTTTTGACAAGTTTATAAGTTCAATTTTACAAAATAAACTTCTTATTTTGAATCATTATATAAAAATTTACATTGGATAAATTTTTGATACTTTTTTGATAACCTTCATATTTTGATGAATAGTAAAAATATGCTAAACTTTAATACAAAACAACTTTTTCCATCGAAATAAATTATATGGTTAAATTATAATATTGAATGGTTTTAAAGTATAAATATAATATATTTTTACCATTTAATATAATGTAAGTCATTATCATTAATTTTACACTGAATTCATAGGTAAAAACATTTCAATCTTTTGCAACGTTTTAACTTTAAAACCCGTTTTCTTAACAATGAGATTAATTTTAAATTAATTACTGAAACTTATGTGTTTTGAATTTTTTAAAATGGATTCCATATTTGGAATTAGTAGGTCCAAATTATGTTAATAGGCTACTTTTTATTTTTAGACATTATGAATAGTAACTATGGTAAATTTTATTTACTACAGTTATAGGTAAATCAGGTAATTAAGGGTAAAAATAAGATTATAAAATTACCCTAAAACCTTAAAAAATTATATTGGATCAATAAAAGTAGATAAATGTAACATAAGGGTCTAAATAGATTCATTTCATGGACTTTCGACCTTGAAAATGATGTAATAATTATTAAAACCAAAGAAACTGACAACATGTCACTCTCTTATATCTTTTAAGTGTAATAATTTTAATTTAGTAATAAAATTCTTAAAACCTCGAATATAAGTAGTATAAATAAATATAATAAAATTATATATATCATTATTATTGTTTTCTAATTTTTAGGGATTAAATCATTGTCATTAATGGTGACACAATAGTGATGCAGAAATTGTTTATTTAGTGAAAAATAAATAATATAGTTTTTATTAAACTAATAGTGACCATTAAAAGAACAAAAACTTGACCAAAACATATTGTTCATGTAAATTTAAACCATAATCATCCAGTGGTAGAATATTTGACCATTTTGAGCCTTATAAAAGCGATTATGACACTTATATGTTTTTATTTTAAATGATGTCAAAGTTGTCACCTTCATAATTTAATACATCTAACAATTTAAAAGTTGTGATTTTAAGATGATAAATTCGAGTGAAAGTATTATTATGAAATTTAATATATTTATCTTCATTATAGGAATTTAGTTTTAATTTTTATGCAATAAAAAAGTATATTAAATAATTATACAAAAATGTTGTAGTAATTATTTTATTATGAGATATACCAAATAAATGGTTTTAAAAATATTAAAATAAATAATATATGAACAAATTAATGTGCCCCATGAATTTTTTTCTGAACATGAAATGTTAGGAATCTATTATATATATTTTTTTTTCGAACATATATTCTCTTTGGTTTTTATTTAAATTCAAATAATGAATAGTGTCAAAATTGACACTATTGATATTTTATAAAAATAACATATTATTCAATTATTTAAAAATCACAAAAATATTTAAAAAGTAAAAATTGAAAATTATATGGTCTAAAAGGTTATAAAGTATCCAATTATGGAAAATTGACAACATTTAATTATCTATTTATAAAAGTTTAATATTTATAATTTTATTACCACAAATAAAATTAAATAGATAAAATAATGATAAATCAAGTTGATAAGGTTTAAAATAAACTTAATACATGTCTAAATTTTATTGGTTGATTAGATTACAACCATATCTCATCCCATCTTATAATTGTGTCATTTTTGGAGGTTTTTATGTGGGGTTTCATTTTATTATTAATTAATATTTTTAAGGTTTCCCAAAGTGCCCCTCTCCTATCCTATATAAGGGCACCTCCTCCCTCTCCCATTCACAAAAATTTGATCCTTCAAGCTCACACAAAACCTGTCCATTTTACTTCTCCACTTCCATAGAAACCTACTAGAGGTCCTAGTATTCTTGAAAGACCATCTGTACTGCCCTAAGAGGAGGTTAAGAGGAGGCCCGCCAAAGAAGAGGTAATCTCTTCTACCGATTCTTTCAAGTTTCTTTCTTCTTCAACTTCTTATTCTTTTTTAGTTGTTTCATTATAAAGTAATAAAATTAGTATCAATAATATACTTATATGTTATTATAAATATGAAACTATCCCATTTCACCTTCTATCCATCCTATGGAAAATGAAATCACCGTGCGTGCATACATACGGAATACCATCTCCACGCCGTGGTGTAATCTGTTTTTCCACCACCACCTTACATGGATGGGTATAATGGTGTAAAGAATAACTATATATGGTTATTATAACATCATAGTGATTCTGAGATATTATATTATCCAATCCAATTCCATTTCAATAATTATGGGAACAGTATCATCGCTCGTTCGTACGTACGGATTACCGTCTCCATGACGTGATGAGATTAATTCTTCATATTAACCATTCAAGAATGATTATAAAGTATATATAATGAATAATAATGAGATATATGACATAATAATGGTACTGTATTTATTTATATATATATTTCATCTACTTCCATTCAAGTCAATAAGGAAAGGAAAACAACATTCATGCGTACGTATGACCTACCGTCTCCAGGAACGGTGTGTTTCATTTAATTTATATATCTATTATATATATATATATACTAAATATATATGATATATAAATAATGTTTTACATTATGGATGTGATAAAATCATGATATAAGTAATAATAGTATCAAGAACAACAAGTCCAAACACATACGACAAATGAAAAGAATATTACCCAAAACATTCCTTTAACATGGAATTGAAAAATGAACGGGTAATATAAATACATAAGTGAACCTGTTGGTTGGATTGGATACTCAAGATGGGGGGTGAATTGAGTTCCGATTAAAATTTCTGTTTTAAAAACCTTTACCAAATTCCTGCAATTTAAAATACAAATTGAATTGTAGTGAATTTGAACTAAAGAAAACTTTCAGCAAGGTTCTCAAGGAATTGATTAATACCCAGTTAATCTAATCAAATGATCAGATTATCTTTGGAAACTAACTTACCGATTTACAAATAATACAAACACTTGAAAATTCAATTATCAGAGTAACTTTAAAAACAGTTTAGGTTTTAAAGCACTTGGCAGTGGAGTAAAAGGTTTTAGATAAAACTAAATAAAGCACAACAGATATAACCAAGAGGTTCAGTCTCAAGCTGAGACTTAGTCATCTCAACAATTGATCTAAATTAGATCCACACCCTGGATCGGGGTTCTCAACAGTTTACAACTGTCCAGGTAAAATAACTCTACCACAGTTCTTCATGGGAAACAAAACAACAACAAATACAGCTGTCCAGGTCACACACGACCTCTACCACTATCCAGAGTGGGAAATAAAAGATGTAAGGAGTTTGAGTGAGGATTTACAGATCCTCCAGTTAAGGTTCAGGAGACAGTGTGTGTACAACTTTCTACAGATGATACACACTGCTTGTAATGTAAATAATAAATCACTGAGTAAGATATAGAGTTTAGAATGTCTCTAGTGATTGCAATGTAGCTCTGGACTTATTCAAATTTGATCAGAAATGATTCTGAGTCCTCTTATGGTTTCTATATGGAAAACAGAGTGTCGTCTTCTTGACATCTTGGTTCATAGATAGTGAAAATGTAGTCGATGAAGTTCTTCAAAATCCTCGTGAAAGTAAAGAACTCTTCTTCAGTAGGCTTGAGTGTGTATGAGCTTCTGTGTCTTCCTGATCGTGCATGAATATCTGTATGAGCTCTGTATATTCCTTGTATGTTCTTAGTGTCTTGTATATTTTTCCTGTGTCTATCTCTGTGTCTATGCAGCAACGTGGACTTCTTGTATTTATGGCACGAGCTCCGGAAAAAGAAGTAATTTCTTTTTGCAGCTACGAGGTACGATTTTATGATATCCAACAACCTTTATTAAATAAATGAGAGAGCATTAAAATATACCTGATATGACCATTGGTTAGATTAAATAATGATAAAGAAATTAAGACAGCATCGGATTCTCTGTAACGGTAGCTTTGGATATCGGTAGCCTTTTGTATAACAAAATCCTTTCTATCGGTAGACTACATGTCTGTCAGTAGATTTGATCAGTAGCGGTAGAATTAGTGTACCGGTGACCTTTCATGTAACGGTATCCATCATGTACCGGTAGCTTCCTTGGTGTATCGGTAGACTTGCATAATGGTGACTTGTCTGTATTGGTGATGTATCAGTGACCTTCACATATCGGTAGGCTTTGTTGTACCAGATATCTTCTCGTAATCAGTAGACTTGTTCGTATTGGTAGGATTTCACTTAACAGTAGACTTGATGTAATGGTGACCTTCACGTATCGGTAGACATGATGTAACAGTGACCTTCACATATCGGTAGACTTGATGTAATGGTGAACTTGATCAGTAACTTGTCTGTATCAGTAGGCTTGTCTGTAATGGTATCTTTCGCATATCAGTAGGCTTCACATATCGGTGACCTTCACGTATCGGTAGCCATTTCATAACGGTATCCTTGTTCTATAACGGTGACCACTTGTCTGTTTAAGCATTCTATTGGAAGAATGGGTCACGTTAGAATATATATCAATTTAGTAACCGAATTCTCTGAAGATAATATAAACATTATAATGTATAAATATGTGCATGGTGTACAGAAATACTGAAATAAGTAATTAAGCATTAATAAATATATAATTGAGATTATAAAAATATAATTGAGCATAATGATGATATGATTGAGCAGAGTTGGGATTATCAAAATATAAGTTCAACTAATTTTCCCAGAGGTCTCAACAATCTCCCCATTTTTTATAATCACAACCTAGAACAAATTATTCCAATGTATGTAAGAAAATTAAATTAATATCAGAGGAAAAATTTCCTAAGAAAAACTTTTAAAACAAAGTTCTCATTTGGTGCATTGTCTCTCCCATTTTTCGCCTTTGGTGAAATTTCTCCACCTTTGTGATTAATAAAATGAAGGATAGAATTAGAGAAATGTAGAGACAAAAAGAGAATAGATGGAAAGGGAACAAAAACATAGTAAAGTAGAGAATGTAAGAGTAAATTTACATTAGGGTACAAAAGGTACAAACTGAGAAAGCCAATATTATAAGGAAATAAATACAAGGGAATCCTATCAAAAACATCCAGAAACACTCAATAATCCTCTTGAACAGGAGTATTTCCCTTAGGATCAGAAGAGGGTGTAGGTTCAGATTGAGTAGATGGCTTGGGAATAGCTGAAAGAACAACTGGAGGGTCAGCCATAGAAACTGTATCGGATCTGAAATCTGTGCTCTTCTATGAGATCATAGGTGTCAGGCTTCGAATAGCCTGAACTGGAGTCAACTGAGGTGTACTCCCAGAGGTAGAGGCAGGAAGGGAAGGAGGGAAAATCACATGTTTGGCATCCACATGCAAGAATGGTAGAAACAGGTTCCTGAAATCCATAATAATACTGCCTCCTCTCTCCATTGCTAACACAAAATCATCTCGATTTTCAGTGAAATTATCCAAGGCAGGAGTAATCTCCCTGATCTTACTAAACTGTTCCTTGAAAGCTTGAGTCACTAGAGGTAACTTTATATTCTCCATCAAAATCTTGAAATGGTTGGTCATTTGATGCTTGGTGTATACTTTCTCAAAATAAGCATCCACCTTATTTTTAATTGCCTCTGGAGAAGCAGTAGTTGCCCGTAGGTGATCACGAACAAAAATACTATCTTCTCTAGTGGTGGCAAGGATCTGAGTATCCGAGGAGCCACTAGTACTGGCCTTAGCCAACTCTTCCTGAATAATAGATCTGTTCTGGTCAAGGTTCACAATGGAGCTGGATGAGGGAAGAGGTTTCACTGAAAAAGCTACTGTCTCCTTGAAAGATTGTGTCAGATTACTAACCACCTTCTGAACAAGTTTATCTTGACTTTGCAGATGTTCTTTGACTGATTTCTTAAAAGCCTCAAACACTTCCACAAACTGTTTGACTACTTCTTTGAAATATCTGATATCAGTATGCACTTGGGTTTGAGAACTGTTTAAAGTAGTCAATGAAGCAATTGATTGTCTAAGAGCAACCACAGCTCCTGTCCAACTCTCAATTTGAGTATGGAACACCTTAACTTCATCCATTATTTCCTTTACTAGGCTAGAAACAGAACATCCCAGAGATAGCTCTAGGGATTGCTCCAAACTTCTCATCTATTCAACCAGACTTGTCTTCAAATCTGCCACTGATTCTCTCAGTGTTTCTTTCAATTAAGCCTTTAAGGACTCAAGGTCCTCCTTGGTTGCCACATTTTCATCCACTACAGGTGGGGTAACAGATTCCTTTTGGGGCTGGTCTTCCTCATCTAAATCTCCATAGGAATGTCCAAGAATCATATATCCTGGGTCTGATGTCCAACCGTCAATGTAATACATAACAGATACTAAACCAAGATGCTCCCCCTCACTTAGAACATTCTCCTGAGGGATCTCCTCCAACTGTTCTGCTTGATGTAGTTCTGTAATTTTCTCTACAACTGCAACAGATTCAATAGACAGTTTCTCTGAGTCATCAATGACTCTCTCATCAATAGATGCTGCATCTGCTTCATGATCCGACACTGTCCTGATTGTACTAACTATCAGAGGGCTCAAACTGAGCTCTTCTTCTTCATTTTCCTCATCATTTTCTTCACCAGCAGCCTCCTTTTCTCCATTAATAACATGATTGTATTTGGTTTCCTCATCCTCTTTATAGGTTTCCTTAACAACATACAGACATGCTTCTTCTTCTTCTTCTGTAGTCTCAGAATCATTGTCCTTCAAAATAGTTTCTCTCCTTGGTAGTTCTTTTGGAGGGCTAGCTGCTCCATAAGAAATATTTTGAGGCATAGGAGTAGGAGGTAAATCGGGGTCTCCTCCATCCTCAACTGATGTCTCTTCCTCCTCAGAATCATCATCACTGTAGACATGTTCTGGCTCATCTGGTCCAAGACCAGGATCCCTCACATACTTTGGTCTAGAAGGATGATCCACAAGAGTATACTTGTCATTGATTTTTCCATCATCATTAATCCATGATTTCTTCCAAGGGTTCCATCTAACATTCATAAACTTACAAACAGTCCTGGTGAGGCAAAAATTATCCTTAACTACAACAGTGTCATCTTGAGGTCTAGCTACCTCCTTTGCTTTCAACATAATAGAAATCAACTTAGAAAAGAAAATTGCATTGGACTTAGACGTCGGTCTATTCATCTCATCAATATGAATCATAAGCAATCTACATAAATTCACCTTTACTACATGCTTTAACATGTACAACAAATAAATATCCTGAAATCTAAGAGTAGAAAAATCTCCTCTCCTTGGACTAATCACATACAGAATAAACTTGAAAAGTAGTTTATCCTCCCCTTCCATCTCTGCAGCAATGAGCTTTCTAGGAGTTCCATTCCCTGTCAACTCTGACAAGGCATCCTCATAATTGAAAAATTCACTGGCAGTAGGTATGAATTTTGAATAAAATCCATAATCACCTTCATCAGGAACTTTAAGGTTCTCAGCCCATTCAACTGATGAAAATGAAAAAAATTGACTATTCACAAAGGAAATCATCCTATTTTCCTCCTCTGATGTCTCAAAACAGACAAACTCATAAAACACTTTTACCAGAGTTGGATAGTATGGTCCATTATTGTTTATGAAGCATTCGATCCATCCTTGTTCTTGTAGAACCTTCAAGATCAAGGAATTTCTTTCTAGTAGCCATTCAACACACAATTACATTTCCACTACAATTTCTTGCTTCGATAAATGTGGATTCCTGGGATTCCTTCGAACAGCATCTCTACTGCTTCCACTTCCACCAGCATTCGTTACATTCTGCTTCTTATCTTGCGGCGCATCACTACCTTCATACACTGAGGGTTGCTTCACACAAGCCATATCAGATTCTGAGGCTTAGGGTTCTGCGAGCTTGAGTGGTTTAGGTAGGATGGATTCAAACAGATGGGTTCGCGGTGATTGAGTGATGTCTAGAGTCGGGTTTAATATCATTTAGGATTCAAATATAAAATAAATCTCATATTAAAAAGAATTTTCAAGTCTCGGCCTTAATACGAAAATTTAAAATAGTGCGAGAGATGTACTAGTGAGGTGTACTTAAACGGTGAGGTTTCTCTAACGATAAGGTTTCTCTGACGATGAGGTTTCTCTAACGGTGAGGTTTCTCCTAATGGAGAGGTTTCTCCTGACAGTGAGTTTTCTCCTAACGGTGAGGTTTCTCATGACAGTGATGTTTCTCCTAACGGTGAGGTTTCTCCTAATGGTGAGGTTTCTCCTCATGGTGAGGTTTCTCCTAACAGTGAGGTTTCTCCTAATGGTCAGGTTTCTCCTAAAGGTGAGGTTTCTCCTAATAGTGAGGTTTCTCCTAAAAGTGAGGTTTCTCCTAACGGTGAGGTTTCTCCTAACGGTGAGGTTTCTCCAAACGGTGAGGTTTCCCCTAACGGTGAGGTTTCTCCTAACAGTGAGGTTTCTCCTAATAGTTTAATAGTAAGTTATCATTCTTAATTCGTGTCTAATGATACTTAATCTTACTGAACATAAAGGCTTAGTGAACATATCAGCTAATTACAGTTTAGTGCCTATAAATTCAAGAGTTATATCACCTCTTTGATAATGATCTCTTAGAAAGTGGTGTCTAACATCAATGTGTTTGGTTCTAGAATGAGACACATGTTTCTTTGAGATGTTGATCACACTAGTGTTGTCACAGATAATTGAAACATGATTAAACTCAAATCCATAGTCCAATAAGGTGTGTTTCATCCACATAATTTGTGCACAACAACTACCAGCAGCTATATACTCTGCTTCAACAGTAGATAATGCAACTGAGTTCTGTTTCATACTACACCATGATACTAGGGACTTTCCAAGACAATGACATGTTCCAGATGTTCTCTTTCTATCTAACTTGCATCCAGCAAAGTCATCATCTGAATAACTTATTAAATCAAATGATTGTTCTTTTGGGTAAAACAGTCCCAAATTAGCAGTACTTTTATGATATTTGAAAATCCTTTTAACAGCAAGTAAGTGTGACTCTTTAGGGTCATCTTGAAATCTAGCACACATACATACACTAAACATAATATTAGGTCGACTAGTAGTAAGATAAAGTAAACTCCCAATCATACCTCTATAATTGGTTTGATCCACTAGTTTTCCAGTTTCATCAATATCCAATTTACAGGTGGTACTCATAGGTGTATCACTTCCCTTAATATTATCCAAACTACAACGTTTTAATAAATCCTTAGTATATTTACTCAGATTTAAAATAACAACATCTTTGGTTTGAAAGATTTGAAATCCAAGAAAGTACTTAAGCTCTCCCATTATGCTCATTTCAATCTCCATGTGCATAATCTTTGAAAAATCTATACATAAAGTATTATTAGAGGATCCAAAAATAATATCATTAATATAGATTTGTACTATTAAAAAATCTTTTGAGATTCTTTTTATGAAAAGAGTGGGATCATCAATTCCTTTTGTAAATCCTTTTGTGATAAGAAAATTTGTAAGTCTTTCATACCAAGCTCTTGGAGCATGTTTTAAACCATATAAAGCTTTAGAAAGTTTAAAAAAACTGATTTTGAAAGTGAGGATTTGAAAAACCAGGTGGTTTTTTGACAAAAACATCTTCAACAATAAAACCATTTAGAAAAAGCGCTTTTCACATCGATTTGATATAACTTGAAATTCAGATGTGATGAAAAGTCAAGTAAGATCCTAATTTCCTCTAATCTAGCTACAGGTGCAATGTTTTCCTCATAGTCAATTCCTTCGTCTTGATTGTAACCTTGTGCAACTAGTCTAGCTTCGTTTCTAATGATTTTTCCAGATTCATCAAATTTGTTTCTAAACACCCACTTTGTGCCTATGGTCAAAGTGTATTTAGGTCTTTGTATTAGTTCCAAGACATTATTTCATTCAAATTGATTTAGTTCTTCTTTCATATATATTACCCAAAATTAATCATTAATAGCATCATTGATATTTTTTGGTTCTAACTGTGAATGAAAAGCTTGATGTTCAACCTGGTTTCTTAGAGAAGCTCTAGTCTATGTTCCTCTATCAAGATTACCTAAAACAGCATCAAAGGGATGGTTCTTCAGAATCCTAGCTGTTCTCGAAAAGGTAGGGCTAGAAATTTCAGGTTTATCAACAGGTTGGGAGTCAACAGAAGCTGGTTCTGGAAAATTTCCAGAACTGGATGTCTTAACTATAGGTCCACTGTCTTTATCATTAAGGTTCAAACCAGAGAGATCATCTTCATGATTTTCAAGAGAGGTATTAGGTTCGTGTGGATCAGTTTCATCAAAATTTATGTGAACATATTCCTCCACACATTTGTTTCTCTTATTGAAGACTCTATAGTATTTACTTGAAATAGAGTAACCTAGGAAAATTCCTTTATCACTCTTGGATGCAAACTTGTCAAGATTATCTTTTGTATTAAGAATAAAGACTTTGAAACCAAAAACATTGAAGTAGTTAACCTTAGGTTTCCTATGGTTCCACAACTCATAAGGGGTATTCTTAAGAATAGGTCTGATCAAGACTCTATTGATAATATAACAAGTTGTATTGACAGCTTCAACCCAAAAATAAACAGGTAGGTCATACTCATTGAGCATGGTTCTGGAAATTTCCTGAAGGGTTCTATTCCTCCTCTCTACTACACCATTTTGCTGAGGGGTCATAGGGGTAGAGAAATTTTGACTATAGCCATTGTGTGAGCATTAGGATTCAAACTCATGATTTTCAAACTCACGCCCATGATCACTTCTCATGGTTTTAATCTTAAGTCCACTAGGGTTCTCTACAGACTTGGAATATTTAACAAAGTAAGAACAAGCTTCACTTTTGTGAGCTAGAAAATATACCCAAGTATACCTAGAATAGTCATCTACTAGAACATAGACATAGTTCTTCCCATTTAAACTAGAAACTCTGGAAGGTCCAAACAAATCCATGTGAACCAACTCGAGAGGTTGAGAAGTTGACACTTCTTTCTTTGATTTGAAGGAAACTTTATGTTTCTTTCCCTTTTGACAGGGATTACAAACTATATCTGCTGGGAACTCAAGTTTTGGTAGGTCTCTAACTAATTTCTTCCTAGTATGTTTTCTAAGTGAATGTACATTGCAGTGTCTTAATCTTCTGTTCCAAATCCAAGACTCTTTATGAAAAGAATTTAAACAAGTAATATTTTTCATAGATAATGAATTTAAATCAACAGCATAAACATTTTCATTTCACAGGGCAGAAAATACTAATGAAATTTTAGAATTAAAAACATTGCAAGAATCATTTTCAAATTTAACATTAAAACCATCATCACATAACTGAGAAATACATAACAGATTATATTTAAGTCCATAAACAAATAAAACTTTAGAAATTAATACTGAGTCAGTGTTACCAATCTGTCCTAAGCCGATGATTTTCCCTTTAGAATTATCGCCAAAAGTGACAAAACCTCCATCAAATATGACTAAGAATTTAAAACATGAGATGTCTCCTGACATATGTCTTGAACATCCACTCTCCAAGTACCAAGTCTTCCTACAGGAGATCTTTAAGCAGGTTTCATACAAAACGGAATTAAATAGGAAAGGATTTTGGTACCCAGATTTTCCTGGGTCCCGACAGGTTAGCCAATAAAACTTTAGGTACCCAAATTTGTCTTATGGGTTTTATAAGGTTTGCAGAATCAATAGATTTAGAAAGATAAACCTTATTAGATCCGGAACTATGAATATAACTAGTTGAAGCATATGAACTTCTAGAACTATAACTATCTACATTCTGTCCAGATTTAGGAACAAATCGAGTTTTGGTAATTTTTCGTTGTCCAGGTTGGTATCCTATACCAGTAGTATATCTAGATGCAATATGCTTACCTAGAATTTGAGTAATATTATATTTTCCATTTGTGAACTTTTCTATATCCTTACTCAGTTGCTCATTCAACAATATTAGTTCAGTATTTTCTTTATGTAACTGAGCATTCTTTTATATTTCTATGTCATGATCAGATTTATATTTAACAGTTAAGGCATAATGTTTCTTTAAACCTTTGTATTTGTCTTTCAGCTCATTACAGGTTTCTTACAACATATCACAGTATTCAAATAGTTCAGATTTTGACAAATTTTCAGATTCAGAATCATCTCCAGAATAATATGTATTTAAAGCAGGAGTTTCAGATGTTACCTCAGAAGTGTTTGTCATAAAACACATGTTTGCCTTATTTCTGATTTCAGTTTCAGAAGCTTCAGATTCACTGGAGCTATCCTCAGAAGCACTCCAAGTAGCCTTCATAGCCTTTTTGTATTTACTATCCTTGTAATCATATTTCTTCTTGAATTTTAGCTTTGGGCAGTCTTCTTTAATATGTCTTTTTCTTTTTCACTCATAACAGACAACTCCATAACTTTTATCTGGATTTTTCCAATCCTTCTTCCAATGTCCCTTATTGTCAGACATTTCTTTGTAATTTGATTTTATGAAGATTTCTTCTTCCTATAAAATTTCTTAAACCTTCTGGCTATGTGATCCATTTCTGCATCACTATCAGATGCACTTTCACTTTCTTCACAGCTTGAGCTATCACTTACAGCTTCAAGTTTCTCCTTATCCTTATTCTTTGAAGTAGATGTCTTGAAGGCAACTGACTTCTTTTTTGGTTCATATTCTTCTTCTTTATTTACCATGAGTACTTCTTCATACAACATCAACTTACCGATAAGTTCCTTGACTGGAAGTTGACCAATATCACAAGATTCTCTGATTGAAACAGAAGTGCCCCTCCATCTTTCAAGTAGGCATCTCATGATTCTCATGATCTGCTCCTTTGATGAAACGTCCTTTCCCAGTGAGATCATTGTATTCAAAATTTCGTTAAACCTGAGATACATATCAGAAATGGGTTCATCAGGCTTCATCTTAAAATTATCATATTTAATAGTATAGGTGTTCAATCTCATTTCCTTATCATTAGTTTTTCCTTCATGAGAAATACTTAAAGTTTCCCAAATTTCATATGAAGTCTTACAAGAAGATATTCTATTAAATTCCTCATCTCCCAGATCACAATACAGAGCATTCATATCTTTGGAATTATTATTGTAGGCTGTCTTAGTAGCATCATTCCAAGTAGATCTAACAGTAGTAGGAAGTTTATATTCTGATTCTATGGGAGTCCAAATATCAAAACCCATAATTTCTAAATGAATTTTCATCTTAATCTTCCACTGAGCAAAGTTGTTTCCATAGAAAAATGGTGGTCTATTAGTATCAACACATTCAAGTCTATTATCCATGATAACTAGGTTGAAACATCAATTTTAAAGAGATAAAAATTTGGAAATAACAGACATTTTAAGAACTCTAAAATACAACTAAAATCATAGTTGAAAAAGAGAGTACTTCAGAAAATATTTTAAACACCTTTGATACCAAATGTTGGTCAGAGTGGTTACTCAAGAGGGGGGGGGGGTGAATAGTGTTCCAATTAAAATTTTTGTTTTAAAAACCTTTACCAAATTCCCCCAATTTAAAATACAAATTGAATTGTAGTGAATTTGAACTAAAGCAAACTTTCAGCTAGGTTCTCAAGGGATTGATTAATTCCCAGTTAATCTAACCAAAGGATCATATTAGCTTTTGAAACTAACTTACCGATTTACAAATAATTCAAACACTTGCTAATTCAATTATCAGAGTAACTTTAAAATAGTTTAGGTTTTAAAGAACTTGGGAGAAGAGTAAAAGGTTTTAGATAAAACTAAATAAAGCACAATAGATATAACTAAGAGGTTCAGTCTCAAGCCGAGACTTAGTCCTCTCAATAATTTATCTAAATTGGATCCACACCCTGGATCGGGGTTCTCAACAGTTTACAACTATCCAGGTCCAAGACCTCTACCACAGTTCTTCATTGGAAACAAAATAACAGCAAATACAGCTGTCCAGGTCACACACGACCTCTACCACGATACACAGTGGGAAATAAAAGATGTAAGGTGTTTGAGTGAGGATTTACAGATCCTCCAGTTAAGGTTAAGGAGACAGTGTGTGTACAACTTAATAAATATGATACACACTGCTCGTAATGTAAATAATAAATCACTGAGTAAGATATAGAGATTAGAATGTCTCTAGTGATTGGAGTGTAGATTTAGACTCAATAAAATTTGATCGGAAATGATTATGAGTCCTCTTCTGGTTTCTGTCTGGAAAACAGAGTGTCGTCTTCTTGACATCCAGGTTCAGAGATAGTGAAAATGTAGTCGATGAAGTTCTTCAAAATCCCCGTGAAAGTAAGGAACTCTTCTTGAGTAGGCTTGAGTGTGTATGAGCTTCTGTGTCTTCCTGATCGTGCATGAATATCTGTATGAGCTATTTATATTCCTTGTATGTTCTTAGTGTCTTGTATATTTTTCCTTTGTCTCTCTTTGTGTCTGTGAAGCAATATGGAATTCTTGTATTTATGGCATGAGCTCCGGCAAAAGAAGTAATTTCTTTTTGCAGGTATGAGGTACGGTTTCCTGACATCCAACAACCTTTATTAAATAAATGACAGACCATTAAAATATACCTGATATAACCGTTGGTTAGATTAAATAAAGATAAAGAAATTAAGACAGCGTCAGATTCTCTGTAACGGTAGATTAGGATATGGGTAGCCTTCTGTATAACGGTATCCTTTTTATTAGTAGAATTCATGTCTGTCGGTAGATTTGATCAATAGCGGTAGACTTAGTGTACCGGTGACCTTTCATGTAACGGTATCCATCATGTACCGGTAGCTTCCTTGGTGTATCAGAAGACTTGCATAACGGTGACTTTTCTATATTGGTGATGTATCGGTGACATTCACATATCGGTAGGCTTTTTTGTACCAAATATCTTCTCGTAATCGGTAGACTTGGTCATATTGGTAGGTTTTCACTTAATGGTATACTTGATGTAACGGTGACCTTCACGTATTGGTAGACTTGATGTAACCGTGACCTTCACGTATCAGTATACTTGATGTAACGGTGAAATTGATCGGTAAGTTGTCTGTATCAGTAGGCTTGTCTGTAACGGTAACTTTCGCATCTCGGTAGGCTTCGCATATCGGGGACCTTCATGTATCGATAGCCATTTCATAATGGTTGCCTTGTTCTGTAATGGTGACCACTTGTATGTTTAAGCATTCTATTGGAAAACTGGGTCAAGTTAGAATATATATCCATTTAGTAACCGAATTCTATGAATATAATATAAACATTATAATGTATAAATATGTGCATGGTGTACAAAAATACTGAAATAAGTAATTAAGCATTAATCAATATATAATTGAGATTATCAAAATATAATTGATCATAATAAAGATATGATTGAGCAGAGTTGGGATTATCAAAATAAAAGTTCAACTAATTTTCCCAGAGGGCTCAACATAACCATATATTATATCATAAATATTTTTATGGTTCTTTTACAAGTTAGTAATATGTTTAGACCCACTATATAGGAGTCTCGGACACATACGGAAGCAATTGGACCTAAGGTAAGGGATAACTTTTCCAATCTCGTTTTTATCCGAGATTGTTTATTCGTAAGTATTTATTGGAGTTATATTTACCATTATTGGCCATGTTTTCTAAAAACGGTTTCATGTATATTTTAAGTCCTTTTTACCCATTTTTTACTTTTACGACATGGTATGTAAGGAATCTTTCTTTTTTTTACCATACGAGGTACTTCTTGACTTTTCCAGAAAACGTACGAGAAGAATGTTATTTTTAACTTATACGGCCTGAACGGATGTTTACAGTTTCATAACGCTTTATTTTCATGATATTTCTATACAAGATTTCATGATTATTTTCAAAAAAAAACTTTTCTTTTAAAATTGCATAGAATTTTGTGAAAATAAAATGATTTTGAAGAAGGAAGGGCATTTTCCTCAAGAATATATTTCAAGTGTTTTATAATAACCATTTTCCATCTAAGATGACATTATTTCATATGTGTATGTTTCAATTATATTGTCTCTATGATTTATGTCATTTCAATTTTCTTATGATGAAATGATATCCATTTGTTTTATATGTATTATGTTATGAAGGGATTATGTTTATGAAACACAGTTTATTCTTTGGGTTATAATGAATTATTTATGTGTATGTTGTGGCACATGTAAGAATGATTTCATTATGAGATGGGTGGGACCTATATCTCCCTCCAATGAATAGGGTAATGATTTATATCTCATGATATAGACATGGGTGGAATGGTAAGTTAATCCGGTTGAGTGATACATGACTGGAATTAGGAGTGAACTTGATTCAGTAAGGGACTTTGTCCACTAAGATGGTCTTGCCAGCAATTCCTTGGCTACTAAGGAAATCATATCATGTGATTAATGGTTTTCCACAATTACATGTTTTATTACCATGCAATTTTATCATGATTGATTTTCCATTATGATTTATGCCTTATATACTACCATGATTAATGTCATTGCTCAAGATTTTTATGTTTAAACTTTATGTTCATGTTTTTATGTTCAAATATATGTGGGTTGTTTTATTTTCTCCATGCTTTCCCTTATTGAGCATTTGAACTCACCCTTTCTATTTTTTCTCTTCCCCAGTATATAAAGAAAGGTTCTAGCTAAAAAAACCAAAGGGGAAGATCTTTATGGGAGATGTTGAATATATTTCACCATGATTAGGATAATATGTTCTGAGTTTCCAAAGTCACTAATCTAATATGGTATTTGGGCGTCTATTTTTGTAATGTATTATGTCTACCGAAAAAGTAATGTAATGTGTATGTACGTCATGTTTGGGTCTCTACAATTTCATTCAATACACGATGATTTTGGTATGGAAAATCATGGTGTATTTTTGGTAGCAAAACGACGACAAATAGAAATTCATAAAATGGGTTGATGAGAGTGAAAGGGGTAACTCATAATTTATATTTTAAATAGATATTAAGGAGATCTAGGAACATAATATCCCAACATATGAAATGGAATTTAAGATGCATAATATAAAAATGTTCTTGAATGGGAATGAGGTGAGAGAAATCCCTCACAGAATTTTGACATGGTAACATGTGTCCATCAAGATTCATAAATAAATTAATGAGAGTGTAAGGAATCAATCATTAATTATAAAAAAAATTTAATGTAAGGGGAGTATTTATGAACATAACCCAAAAAAATCAAACTGAAATTAAAAGTCATATAAAAAAATTTTAATTTATAAAAGAGGAGAGTGGAAGATCCCTTATAGAATTTTCGGCATAGTAACGACTTAGGTAAGGCTCCAAATGAGGAAGAATAAATGATCCCTCATTCACATAACATAAAATGTATAGTAGGAAATTGATTATAAAATGACGAAAAAATAACCAATTGAAATAAAAAAGAAAAATTTTAAATAATGTTCTTGAATTGAAAGGAAGAGAGAAAGGCGAGGATCGCTTACTAGGATGTGTGATCCAAAAATCTTGGGGGAGGATTTTTGAGAGCTTGGGGGTGACTTTAGAGGACTCTAGGGAGTAGGGGAAGATATTAGTATAACATCAAATTTCATTACTGATGAAAAATGGGTTCTTGAGTGGGTTTATATATGAAAGGTAGTAGAATTCTTTATTATTTTGGTTTTGGACACTACACACTAAAACATTCAAAACCACAAACAATAAAATGATTTTTACCCATAGTTTCTAGAAAATTGGAGTGGTATATATTATTTTATAAAGTCTAAGGGATGACGATATTAAAATATTTCCCTTTCTTAAGTATAGGTGAGTCACACTTTCAAGGAAATGATTTTAAAATATTAATATATTTTATATCTCTTGAATGATTCACTAAAGCTTTATAAAATAAATCAAATAAACCTATAATTACATTATTTTAAATTAAAAACTTTTATTTTGAATAATATACTTTTTATTGTATTTTATTACTTCATTATTGGGTCATTATAATGTCATAAATCACATTATATATTTATATTGTATTTAATTTTTCCCCAAAAATTCATATTTGGATAATTTCAACCTCTTGATTCCAAAAATAATATTCTTTTTATCTATTTTTTTTAATTTTAAAAATTTTTTATTTTGAAATAAAAAACAACATTTAATGAAAATTGATGAGTTTTGATAAAAATAGTTTCCAAACCTTAATAAAAATTACAATTGAATTCATAAAAATTAAACAATCATTTATATTTAATAAATGTAATTTACTAATAATATTTTATAAAAATATTATTTAGTTAGAAAAAACCAATAATTCATAAAATTATTTTTATTAATTGAATTTGAATATTAAGAAAAAACACTATTTGTTCTTTAAAAATAATTTACAAAGTAACAATAATAAGATGAATGTATGGTCATTATTATATAATAAATAATGCACATAATAATAATTCAATGGTATTGTAAAATATCCCTTTATCAGACAATCATATCCCCTAAGAGTAAGGTGTGTGATGGCGGGGCTTTCATGGGGTTGTTCAGTGAACATGGTTTGGGCTGTGATCTCGATGATCTTGAACTTCTCTCATAAAGGGTTATAGTCATGCTTAAATTTTTGAAATAGGATTGGTATTAGTATATAGAAAATCCCTAAAATTTTATCTCCCTCAGAATCTAGGATAAATAGTCTGAGGGTATTATACTAATGGTTGAGGACGTCACTTCCTTTGTCTATATCAAAAGTATTTGTTAAAAACATATATTTATACAAGTCATGTGATAATTGTTCAGCAACTATATCATCAAAGATAAGGATAGTTAATAGCTATTTAAATCCAATTTTATTAATAAAACAAAATGAGTGAATGTGTTTTCTATATCTATAAGACATTTAATTAAAATAAATTGAATTTTATTCCTAAATTTTTTGGTCTTTACAGCATTCCCCACTTAAAAAATTTCACCGTCTAAATTTCCTTTTTCCACACTAAAATAAATGAGCGTAAATCTTCCTCATAACATCCTCTGGTTCCCACATTGCCTCTTCAAACTTGTGGTTTCACCATAACACCATGACAAGGGGCATCATCTTATTTCGTAGAACCTTTTCTCTAAGATCTATGATCATCACCATCTTCTCCTCATAGTGGAGGTAATTTTCCAATGGCACCAACTCTAGATTGAGTACATGTGATGGGTATGGTATGTACTTCCTCCAGAGTGATACATGGAATACATCATGTACTTGAGACTAGTTCAGCGGGATTGTGAGTCGATAGAACACTAATCTGATGTGATCAAGGATCTATAAATGGATGATTTAGCTTGGAATATGCTTTCCCTTATTCCCAAATCTCATAGTTCTCTTCCATGGAGATATGATGAGGAATACAATGCTCCCAACATCACACTCTAGGTCTCATAAATGATTGTCAACATAGCTCTTTTGTCGATTATTGGTATCTTTGATGTGTTGTAGGATGGTCTTAACCTTATCCATCATTTCTTCGACCATTTCCATACCTAGAAGATTTCATTCTCCAACTTCATCCAAGCATGGCTGTGTTATTAATCTCTTCCAATAAAGGGCTTTATAAGGACACATTTGGATGCTTGAGTGGAAACTATTATTGTAAGAGAACTCCACTAAAGGATGATATTGGTTCCATCCACCTTTGATGTCTATTTAGCAAGATCTCAACATGAACTCAAGTGTCTGGATAGTCCACTTGGATTGAAAATTGGATTGAGGGTGATGGGTCATGATTAATTTCGACTCAGTGTTTAGATCTTATTGGAGAATCTTCCGGAACATAGAAGTGAATCATGGGACTCGATTAGACACAATCAATTTAACCATGATTTTTTACTGGATATGGTATGTTATGGACTTGGTAGTGGTATTGGTTATGGTTAGTAATGGTCTTGGTTGAGGTAAATATTTTTAGTTTGTGTCTATGCTGTGAAGATATAATATTCATTGTTATGGTGTTTTGTGGTATGTTAACAAGTAATTGATGAAAGTGCTAGTCTGTATGTTCTTGCAATGTGGGGTTGAATAAATGAGTTTGGATTCAAGTATAATATACTTTTCTTTTTATGAATTAATAATTACATTGTACTTATTCAATATAATCTAATTTATAGAGTGTGTTTATGGTGGGGATTGGTTTGTAGATTACTATGTATGAGATGATAGTTATTTTTTATACTTATTCCTAGATTTCATTTAATCACTAAATATTAATTTCGTTTCCTATATATTTTCATAAAATATTCTGTGGAGGAAACAATTATGTATACTTATATTCTTTCCCATACATCTTTATATTGTTTTAATAAATTTTCAAAATAGTGTTGGAGAATAATTTCTAATTTACTAAATCGTAATATGTTGATTGAAAGGAGTTAAATGAGTTATCATTTTCTTTAATAGTTGTTTTATTTCCGCATAATTATTATTTTTATATGAAATTACCAATTGGTATTTTTGTAATTGCATGAATTTTATATTTTATTAATGGGTTATTTTGTAATTATTTATTTATGATGTTTGGTGTTTATTAGTTGTGTTATTTTTTTCTTAGGATAAATAGGCTAATGTCTCTCAGATCACATTTTTATATCAATGGTGCTATTAACCAACCCATGGATTATTACAGGGTGGATTCTAGAGACAGCCACTATTACATTATTAAATGTGTAGGTTTTATAGTACAATCATGTTGTGACGAACTCCTTCATTGTAATTTCCCAATGCAACTTATCTAGTGAAAATATTAATATAAGTTCTTATCACAAATTTTTTAGTGTGAGGAATAATAATGATTTTATCCTTTGAATAAAATCAAAATGGTAAAATTTAATAATAAATGTATATTTATAATTACACAATATTATTCTACTAAAATGTGAAACAAAATTGTTTTCTGAAAAGAATAGATTACAAAATATTACTTCATCAATGCTTATTTTCTCAAATATTTTATTTAAAAAAACATCATGTTGGTTAAATTTTTTAAAATATATTTCCCATTAAAATATTATAATGATATTTTCATCAAAATTTCCCAATGTAAGTCAAATTGAATTTTTTATCTATATGTATAAAGGGCCTCCTTTTTATTTTATAAACCATTCATGGAAAGGTACAACATTTAATATTACATAGAATCTTTTGGATTTTACTGTCCTTAAAATTTGGAACATGATACATGGAAAACATAATAATTATTCTATTACACTTTACAGATTATTAATAGGTTCATCAAATGTTACTTTTACTACATCTTATATTCTAGGGTTATACAATAGATAAAGGGTTCAACATGTAGCCTAGTAAGGGAAATAAACAAAGGAGATAAAAAAACATGCGACATTAGGAAAATCATTAAATAATGATTAATGAAAATGAGGAATGTCATAATAAAATGAACATGAATCATAATATATAAACATGAATACAATATAAAAGTGATACGTTCATAAGAATATCAAAAAGATTTATCATCAGGGTGTCATAAACCAGAATTATAAAGGTTATTCACCAGGTTATCATAAAACATGTCATCTTTAGAGATAAATTATTTACCCAATGTGTTCAAACACTATCAGGGGGATCCCTTAATATGTATTAATTCATGTGATCCTTATAGATCATAATAAAACATTACATCATTAGCCTAAAGAAAAATAATGATCAGTTTATTATAAAATCATTGAGTACAAAAGTTCTTAAAATATAAACATCAAATAAGTTTTAACCCAAAAAAATGGAAAGCGTTTCTTTTGAATTTAAATCCCAAAATAAATAAATTATTTTTAAATCTAGGTGAATAACCATGAAAAAGTTAGTGTTCTAGGTATTCAAAAATTGGAATTTCTCAAGTAAAAGAGAGAAAAATAATAAATATATTTCATTGCATAATGGTATAAAATATATATTAACTGGAGGGAATAATGAGATGGGGAAAGTTATAAATTTAATAAAATAAATTTTTTACAACATATGAATGATAAAAAATTCATAGAAGGAGATAAACTTTTACACTAAGATGAAAAAAAGGAGGTACTTAAATGAAAAGGAAGAAGAGGAGAATTCCCATACCATGAAGATATGCTTCCTAAAACATAAGGAAAACAACTTGAAACCATGGGGGAACCTTGGAAAGAATATTTTTTAGGTAAAATGACCCTAAAAATATGGATTCTCAATTTAGAGATGATAATAATAGGAAAATGGTGGTATTATGCTTAAGGAGAGGTTGGTTTTAAGGGATTAACTATTTTTTAATTTATCATATAAACCAACCACTTGTGGGTAAATTAAATTCCCTAGAATTTGTATCTAATTAGTGATTAGGATAAGTTTTATGGTTATTAAATTCCATAATTCACTGAAACACACCTTCTAGACCACCCATTTAATGCACACACAATAAAAATAAATTTTATATCAACAATCCAATATTTTGTACAAAAAAAGTAAAGTATTAATTTATAAATTAATATTAATATTTTTAAAATAATTTTTGAACTTATTAAATTCAATCATGATTGAATAAAATGATCCAAAAAAATTAAATCATTTCGACAAAATAGAGATGTCATAAGATCAGAGTTCTAATAAAGATGATATTTTCACTTTTTTCAAAATATACTATTTTTTAGAAAATTATAAAAAAATTACCCTATTCTCATTTTGGTGTGTTTATTACATAAATGAATTTTTTTTTCAAAATAATACTCTAAATTTGATAATTTTAACATTTAAATTAAATAATTATTCAATAAAAATTAATAACTTTTATAATGTATAAAATTTTCCAACCATTATAAAATTTACTTTTGACTTAATTGATTAATTTTATCATTTAAAAAGTGAATTATATGATAATTTCATGAAAATTAAATTTATTTAACACTTATAAATTTAATATAAAGCCTATTGTAAGTGGAATATATTAATTATCCCAAAAAAATAATACAATTTTAGTTTATTATAAAATAATAATGGTGGTCACTTAATTGTATCTGTGTAACAAAACAATAATGACCCATTATTTTATTGTCCAATTTTTATAATTCCCTTCAACATTTTGGATGATAATGAAAACGAGATATCACCATATTCCCCTATAAATACACCATAATTTTCAATTTTCGACACACTACTACCCTTGTGAGGGTTCGTGAAAATCATTTTATAATATTAATTTTTTTTCTTTAAAATTATATTTCTTTTTATGATTTTTATGGTAGGGGTGATATTCATAGTGTGATTAATACCAATTGAGTTTTTTAGTGAATGTATTATTCTTAAATGTGCACATCCCTTTACTTTTACTCATTTTATTATACCATATCAATGCGTGATGTAGCACCCCCTGTTAGAAGTATGTGAACCTTTTTTATTCCTTTTTATGTGATTAAAGTAGTAGGGTAATGTTTGGGAGATTTTGTAAGGGTTTTGGAAGGGTTTGAAAGCTTTTTTAATGGTGCACAGTTTGAGCACGGTTAGTGAAAGTCGTGCAACAAAACTAGTTAATCGTATACCATGAGATATTGGAATTCACACGGTTGTATTACAGTTTGTCTAACCATGAAAAATGCCCTTATGAATGTATAAACAACACAGATAGCACATGATTTTACTAACCGTGCGGGCTAACCATGTGCAACATTAAAAAATGGGGTTTTTTTAAAACAATGTCACTCAGGATTTACCCTAAATCACAGATTTCTTCTAAAACTTGAACCCACTTTGGATACCTTTTTACCAAGGTCTAAGTAACCTATCCCACTTATTTTTTATGTTATTCAAAGGGTTTTCACTGTGCGACGAAGGTGATTCCACTCTAGTAATTCTCTTATCGGGGATGTTTCTTGGTTTTCCATAGATTTAGTTCTCCCTCTCTCTTGGTTTTCTAGATTTTCATTCTTTCTATGTAAATATAGGGTACATATTTCCTAAAATGATTATATTTGGACTTTTTAATGTCAATAAAAGAGATATAAGGTGGTTTTGGTAGAGATTTCACCCAGATTTGTGGTGCGGTTGTGAGTTGGTCGATTTCACTAATACCCTTATTTCAGTGGCTTCCCTCCTGACTCTGTTTTTATTGAACTAAAAGCCTTTTTTTAATTAGCTTATTTTTCTTGGATTTGTTTGTTATTATGATGTGGGAATGTTGTTGTAAATTCCCTTTTTGTTGATTTTTTGATTTTGTAGAAATCGATTATTACAGTGAAATATACATTGTTTCCAAATTTCAAATGATGATTTTAAAATTTGTAGCTTGGGTTGATTTATGAAAATGGTTTGTGAAAATGTTTTTCAATAAAATTGTTTTTTTTTCGAAATTAAATGTAGAATGGGTGATGTCTTAAGGGATTGTTTGGTTGTGAAATAGTTCTTTTCATATTGTTGTGGCTTTAGTGGGTGCATGTTCTTAGTTATTGGGTGGAGCACATTATTCTTGTTTTGGAATGAAGAAAAGTAATTGGGGAGTACCACTATAAAAATGGGATGGATAGTGTATGGAAGGTCCACTATCAAGGAAAATTCAATGGGAAGTACCAAAAGATAGGGAAAGTAGTAAACAAGCTTGGATGGGAAGTTCCACCATGATTGTTATACCGGGTTGAGTGTGAGAAAATTTATAGTTATGTTTTGATTACGAATGTGGCTAATAAAGGTGAAATTGTTGTTCTAATTTGTGATGGTAAAATTAATTATGTCTTATTTTTTGGATTTCCCTTGTATTGTGTGGATTTAGGTGAATAATGGCTTCGTAAGGGTGTGTTTGGCTTTCTAGAAATTGTGGAACTTTTTGATAGTTTATTTAAAATACTTTATATAAATTTGATAACAGTTCTATCCTAGTGGCATGTGTAAGAAATTCATTTGGGAAAAAACCAACTGAGTATTATTACTCACTCACTTCTTTTTCACTTGAGTTCTTTTGCAAATGTGATATTCTGAGATACAAGAAAAGGTAAAGAATCTCATTTTTCTAGTGGTTCACCATATGCTTGGTCGGTATTGTTGTGCTTGGATCATGTAGTTTGGTGTGGATATGTGGAGTTTTCCATGCATTCATTTGGGTGTTTTGTTGATTCTTCCAATTGATACTTTGATATAGGGATTTTTGTGATTTAGTTGTATTGGATTTTTAAAATTGTTATGGAATAGTTCCATTGTTTGGTTGTCTCTTCGTAATGTGTTAGAATGGTCTACTTTGTTGACATACATCATGTAGTTGTGGTTGGTTATTCCTTGTTTGGTTGGTTACTTTTATTCTAAGTGAAAAACATTCCCCAATGGTTCTTGAATCCCTAAACATTTATTTCCTACCATTGGAACCTTGGGACTGTCACTTAAGGCCAAGTAGCATCTCACCGCCCTCTCAAGCCAATGAGGAAGGGGCGGGACGTTACAAGTGGTATCAGTTGTTCGGACCTTTGGCATTGGTTCATGGATATGGTGTTGGAGTTTCCATTTATTCATAGGTCATTCCCTAAGTTGGGATGGTAGCAAGGAGTAGTATTTTCAGAAGATGAAATGTATAAAATAAAAGTATATAGCTAACCCTTTTATTCTGAACATCAATTTACCAGGGTGTTGGGTACATAAGTGTTTTGGAGACACCTATAAGAATTGGAAATCTCATTATTGTGGGTGTATCCACTGGGATGATCATGGGACGCTTGGTATAAATGACTTCCTAGTAGGATGAATATTTCATTGGCATAATGATTTATGTCGTTCTATGGATATATGGGCTTTTGAAAAATCTGGAAATTATTTTCAAATGTGAGGATTTGAAATTTGAATAATTGTGGTCTTTTGAAAAGGGGTGAATTTTCAAAACCTGGTTGATTATTTTCAAAAATGGTGAAACATGGGAAATGTGAAATTGTGGAAAAATTGGTTGTGATAGTTACAATATAATTGAATTTGAAATTTTAAGACTTTCTTGCTAAGGGGGTGAGACTTATGGTTGTTTTTGTGTTTATAGAAATGGCATCGGGTTACTGTCGTAGAGAACAACCGAAGGAGGCTACAAAAAATGTGGTTCACCTAAGCTCCAGGTGGAACAATAGCTAGTAAAAAGTATAGTGCCTAATTTCCAAGGTATAGAAAGTTGGAATAAAGAGAATGAGCCTAAGCATGTGGATTATGAGGTTCAGTTTGAAATACCGAATCCATCCATATTTATGGGTGATTTGGAACCATAAATGGAAGAGGCAAGGTTGAACATAATAAATAGGATAATTTAATTCCTTGAAACACCAACGGATATGAAAGTGAAGTTAACAACATACATGTTGGTAGATCTTTCCACCAGCGGTGGGAGTTGGAGGTCCAATCTGGAACGGACCAATGTATGACATGGGATGGTTTTGAGTAAATGTCTGACAAAAAATTATACCTCTATTATTTAATAATTCATTGAAAAATGGATTTATTTTGTTTAATTCAAGAGAACCTCTCGGTAATAGAATATGCAGCTATGTTTATGAACATAGTGTTGTTTTCACATAAGGTGTTGAGTATCACATCATAGAAAGAAAATATTTTTTCAGCTCGGCTGTGGCTATAAATTCATTATAAAAAATAATTTTTTTGTATAAATGATTATAATAAAATGGTGAATAGAGAAGCAGTTCCTGAATGAGATATTTTTGGGGTTCTCGGTAGGGGATGCATATTGGTACTGATGGGGAATGGTGGGAACTCTAAAGATGTGTTCAAGAGGAAGAGGGACACTTATTTCTAAGGTGGGAGTATGGCTCAAAACTTGGAGGTAGGATCAGTGAACCTTCCTCCAAAGTCTCAGTGTAATTATATGTTTTCAGTGTAGTTATAAATGTCAAATTAAAAGGGATTATACATAAAAACCTCAATAATTTTATAATTATTACAAGATGGGGCATGTTCAACATTATTGTTATAATGATCTGAGTTTGGGTGTTTGTGGCATTCATTAGGGGTCGCAAGAGTCCTATTCTTCGACAGGATGGGGGCAGTAGTATACCCTCCACCAGTAAAGAAAATTTAGTCATGGTGATTCTTGGAATACCCTGACTCCTCAGTAGGGTAATAAAGTAAAGAGTGTGGAAAGAAAGCAGTTTTTTGGAGGTGATCAAGTTGTGATGGATAATCATTCGATACCATCCATGGTGAGTTTAATGGTTATTTAAAATTATACCTTGATGCTAGAATTATTTGATACAGGTGCTTCACATTATTTTATTACTTATCAGGAAATTAGTTTGATGGGTATAACTATGTAAATGATGACTTCGGTTTTAAAACATGAAACTCATCTAGGTCAAAGAGGGCTTCGAGCCTCCACATGTCGAGCATGTTGTATATTTGTTGATGGAGCTGAGTTGATGTGGAATTTCTTAGTGATTTAGATGGATTTTTATGATATAATACTGGTAATGGATTGGTTGGAAATGTTTCAAGCCCACATCGACTATTATTCCTGAGCAGTTAGTTTCATGACAAATTATGGTTTCCAACATATCTATAGAGGAATAAATAATGAAAAGTTTGGTTCAATAGGATATCTGGCACCGTTTGTTCCCACATTCTCATATCAGTTATCGTTGTTTCTATTGGCATAAATAGAATGAGTTTAGAATAGCATTGTTTTATAGGGTTTTTATCAGTTTATGGATGTCCTTGTTGAAGAATTCCCAGGGTTTCCACCCGTGAGAGAAGTGGAGTTTAAGATTTACCTCCTTCCAGGGACCGATCCAATTTCACTTCCATCTTATCGGATGGAACCAAAAGAATTGAGCCAATTGAAAATCCAACTGGAGGATTGAGAAAGCAAAAGTTTCATCCAACCTTTCATGTCTTCGTGGGAAGTTCCAGTCTTGTTTGTCAAAAAGGCATATAGAATTTTGTGACTATGTGCTGATTATTATAATCTAAACTATGATATAATAAAGAACTGATATCCTCTTCCACATATTGATGATATTTTTTATCCATTTATTATATCTCATTGGTTCTCAAAGTTTAAATTGTGATTAGGATATCATCAATTGGAGGTGAAGAAGAAGGATATTCTGAAAACAACCCATAGAAGTAGATATGTCCAATATGAGTATGTGGTTATTCCATGTGGTTTGAATAATGAAGTAATTATTTTTATGTAATTGATGAATATGATATTTCATAATTATCTGGATTCCTTTGTAGTGGTATTTTTTATGATATATTAGAGTATTTCAAGATAAGGGTGGAGCATGAGTAGTATGAGGTGTAGTGCGGGGATCTTGAGAGATGATCGATTATATGCCAAATTTTCAATGTGTGGTTTTTTGATACAAGAGGTTTGTTTTCTTATCCACGTAATTTCTGTGAAGTGTTTTTCAGTTGATTCAGAAAGGATTGAGGCTTTTATTTCATGGGAACCTCAAGAAAATTTCTTTTAAATATGAAACTTCTTTGGTCTAGTCAGGTATTATCGACGTTTTATTCTTTATTTTTCAAGATTCGTCTCACCAATGATAGATTTGAAAAGGAATAACGTTCCATTACAATGGAATGAGTAGTGTAAGAACTCTTTTAAAGAGCATAAGAGTCACCTTACATCAGCCCCAATCATGTTTTTTCCAGAATCATGAAAATGGTACATGCTGTATTCTGATCAATGGGGATAAGGGTTGGGGTGTGTTCTCTTGAAAGGGGATCATTTGGTTGTATATGGATCATGGATGTTGAGGTTCAATGAGAAGAAATAACCAACACATTATTTGAAGTTGTTGGTTGTGGTTCATGCATAGAAAATGTGGTTTCATTATAACTTGGTGATAAATTCATTGTGTTTACCCATCAAAAGAGTTTAAATCAAATTTTCTCACAATGAGATTTGAACATGAGGTAGAGGATTTGGATGGAGTATCTCTATATGTTTGAATTTGACATAATGTGCACACCGGGTAAGGGAAATTCAGTGGTGGATGCATTAAGTAGGATGTCATATGCTCAGGTGGGGAAATGAGTATCAGATATGTTGAAGTGGATGTCAGTTATAGCTAACATGCGGTTGGAATGTGAGGACCATGGTGATAGAGTGGTTTTATTTCTAGTATCATTGTTTCATGACTTGTTTGTCTTGGTTAAAGAGATGAAGATGTCTAATTTCGAGTGTATGGTGATGAGCTCTAAACTCAATGTTGGGGAGACCATTGAGGTCTTGTAACTGAATGGGTATTCTGTTTTTTGTTTTTGAAATTGGATAGTTGTACTGATGTGTTTTTAGAAAGAAATTCTTAGGGATTATCATCATTACAGATGGGTTGTTCATCATGAAATTAAAAAAATGTATAAGGAGTTTAAATAATACTTTTTTGGGGATGGTTTGAAAATCAAATTTTCGGAGATTGTTTTGGAATGCTCGACTTGTCACTAAGTCAAGGTAATGCATCAGTGGATGGAATGCATGTTGAAATATTTACCTATCCTTATCTGGAAGTGGGAATAGACAGCGATGGATTTTTTTATAGGTCTCCCATGAATGGTTGTAAATCATGATTCCATATGGTTCATATTGGATTGACTCACAAATTTGGACTATTTCATCCTAATTCATGAATCTCATATGTTGGTGGATTTTTCTAAAATCAATATTCATGAAGTCTTAAAAAGGCATGGTGTTCCAATTTAGATTGTATCAGATATAGATAAGTGGTTCACCCCATGTTTTTGAAAATCCTTACAACAAGCCCTTGGTACGTAGTTGACCATTACTGTGACTGATCATCCTTAGAGGGATGAGTAATCTTAGAGGATGATTAAAACACTTTTGAATATATGTTACATTCTTGTGTGATGTATTTTGGTGGCTCATGGTAGGATCACATCACATTGGTGTATTTATCATATAATAATAGTTATCAATCCTTGATATATATATGTCTTTATTTTAAGAAATGCATGGTTATCCACGTCTTTCTCAACATTGTTGGGTGGAAATGAGTGAGACTTGAATGGTTATACAAAGCCTTGTCCAAGAGACTATAGAAAAGATCAAGTTGATCCGAAAGAGAATGGAGATGGATCAGAGTCATCCAAAATAATATCTAGACCATCATTGATGGTTGTTATTGTTCAAGGTGTGTGATCATGTTTTCTTTAGAATCCCTCATAGACTTTGACGTAACTGGATTAGAAAGTAGTGTAAGTTATCTCTAGGGTATATTAGTCTTTTTGAGATACTTGAGTGGGTTAGAGTGGTTGATTATCAGTTGGAATTTCCACTGTGGTTTAGTGAGGTGAAAAATGTATTCCCTGTTTCTTAGTTGAATAAGTATGAGGAAAATCATGACCATGTGATTCAATGGGATAATGTTGAGCTAGAGTCATATGCTTCGTTTGTGCACATGCCAGTGTGGATTGTGGACAAGCAAGATAAATTATTTCATGGTAAAATCATCAGTCTAGTTAGGGTATTGTAGCAGCATGGTTTGATCTTGGAGGATAATTGGGTGCTGGAGGAAGAGATGGTTGAGTGATGGCATGATATATTTTGGCAATGTGGTGGTTCACTACTTTCTAAGGATGGAAAGTATAATGGTGAGGAGAATGTAGCAACCTTTAGGTTGAAGTGTGTAACCCTTTTTATCCCTTTTTATGTGTTTAAAGTGGTTGGGTAAGGTTTTCGAGTATTTGATGGGACTTGGGAGGGTTTGGTAGCTTTTATTACGATGCACGGTTTAATAACGGTTAGTGAAAATCAAACAAGAAACCCAGGTAACTGGGCGGTTTGAGATATTGGGCTTCAAATGGTTGGAACACAAGTTTTTAACGATGTGAGGAAACCATCTGAAACACCCTTTGGATAGTAGTATTAGCACAATCATCCCACAATATTTCTAACCATATGATCTAACCATGCATGGCATTAAAAACTGGGGTTTTTTAAAACTGGATCACTCATAATTTACCCTAAACCACTCATTTCATCTCCCACTCAAACCCCAACTCATGATTCATTCTTCTCAAGGGATAGATCACCTTTCCCAATCATTTTGGAGGAAATTAAAAGGGTTTTCAAGGTGCGGTGAAGGTGTTTCTTCATTGGTAAGTCTCTTATCTCCAATCTTTCTTGGTTTTCCTTAGATTTAGTTCTCCCCATCTCTAAATTTTCTAGATATACTTTCATTTTATGTATATATGGGGTTTTTGTTCACTAAAATGATGAGATTTTGGGTATTTGATGTTTGGGAAATATATTTAAGGTGGTTTTGGTAGAGAACTCACCCATATTTGTGGTGCAGTTGTGAGTTAGTCGATTTCTCTAAAACCATTTGGTAGGTGGCTTCTCTCTTAGATCCATTTTTCGAGAACTACAATCCTTGTTATCAATTAGTTATTTTTTGGATTTTTTTTGTGATTATGATGTATGATTCTTGTTGGAAATTTATTTTTTGATGTTTTTTAGATTTTGGGGAAAATTGGTTATTGTGGTGAAATTTTCTTTGTTATCGTATTTTAAAAATATTTATTTTAAAATCGATAGATTGGCCTGATTTATGAAATTTGTATGTGAAATTTTTTTTCAATAAAATGAGGTTCTTTATTGAAATTTATTGTGGTGTGGGTGATTTCCTAATGGATTTTTTGTTATTAAATAGTTTTTTGTGTATTTGTTTTGGCTTTAGTGGGTGTGTGTGCTTGTTTATTGGGTTGAGAACTTTATAATTGTGTTGAAATGATGAGAAGTGGATGGGGAGTATCACTATAAAAATGGGATGGATAGTGGATGGAAGGGCCCAATCAAGGAAAAGTGGGTGGGAAGTACAAGTAGACTGGGAAAGTTGTAAACGGTCTTGGGCGGGATGTTCCATAGTGATTGTTACACTAGGTTGAGTGTGAAAAATTTTATGGTTATGTTGTGACTATTATTGTAGCTAAGAATGAGAAATTTTTTTCTAATGTATGATGGTAAAATTAATTATGGATTGGTTTTTTTATTCCCTTCTATTGTGTGGATTTAGGTGAATAAAAGATTGGTAAGGGAGTGTGTGGCTTATTGGAAATTGTTTCACTATTTGATATTTTATAAAAACTACACTATAAAAATGTTGTAATGATTCTATCCTAGTACTATGTATAGGTAATTAACCTAGGTAAAACCAATTGAGTATTATTACTCACCCCTTTCTTTGGCACATGGGTGCTTTTTTAGTTGTGGTATTTTTGGATACATGTAAAGGTAAAGAATCTCAATTTTCTAGTGTTTCATCGTGATGCTTGGGAGGTATTTTAGTGCTTAGAGCACAGATCTTAATGTGGAGCTGTGGGGTGTGTCATGGATTCCTTTGGGTCTTATGGTTGACACATCTGCGGGGTACTCTAATATTGGTATTTTTGTGATTTAGTTATATTGGTTTTTGGGAATTGTTATATAAGAGTTTGGTTGTTTTCTTATCTCTTGATAATGTGTAATCATGGTTTACATTGTTGATATGCGTCATGTAGTTTTGGTTTTTTAGGCCTTGTTTGGTTGGTTAGATTTATTATAAGGAAAAATCATTACCTAATTTTTCTTCAAGCCCTCGATATATATTTCTAGCCGTTGGAACCTTAGGAATGTAACCTAAGGACAAGTAGCATCTCACCACCTTATCAAGCCAATGAGAAAAGGGTGGGAAATTTCCCGTGATGTGTAAAGTTCTTATGAAATTTATAAGTCAATTTTTGTGATTCTATTTTAAAAAAATCATAAAACATTTAGAGGAAATAATTATTTTATACCATGAAGAATATTTTTGGGGTCATTAAATTATTCCCCTATAAATACATTTCTCACACAAAATTTTATTTTATGTACTGGTGTTAAAAAAGGTAAGGGTACATCTGCATCATGGATTCATTCTATTCCCATGTAGCCTCCTAAACATTTTATAACTCCATAATACATTCACAAGACATGTTATCTTATTCTTTAGCACTTTTTCCATTATGTATATGATTTGGATTGGTCCTTATTCATATGATAATTCAACTTCCAAATGAACACCATTAATATCAAGTAATGTGATGGGTATAACATATTCATTATTTGTAGGGACTATTGGAAGAAATCATGGACATTGGATAGATTTTACAATAGGTTTTTTGATAATAAACCTCTTTAAAACGTTCCAAAATCTCAAACAGTGTAATGTACCTTGGAATAAGTTTTCCCTTATTTTCGAGTATCGTAACTCCTTTCTATGTTAATATATTTAGAAATACGTGACACCCAACATGAAACTATAAGTCATTACATTGTACGCATAATATTTTTTCTGACATTTAGCATATTTAATGTCTTTCTAAATCACATGAATCTTTTCTATATATTCCTTAATAATTTATGGTCCCAACATTTTCCCTTCATCAATTACGTCTCAACATGTTGGATTTTTGGATATTTTTTCATAGATAGTGGAAAAATATTCCATTTAAATTCTTTAGTGGAAACTGTTGTTATAGGATAAATCAACATGTGGAAGATATTGATCCCAAATCCCTTGTAAATCTACTAATCTAACCCATAAAATATCTTACAATGTTTAATTAGTCTTCTCAAATTGCCCATCAGTTAGAGGATAGGAGGTTGTGATCAGGTTCACTACTGTATTCATTTCATTTTGAAAGCTCCTAAATAATTTATAAATAAATATTTGATCACATTTAGAAACAATTAATAGTGTTACTCTATAGAGACTAACTACTTCTTTAATTTTTAGTTGAGATAGGTGATCTTGGGAGAAAACCTCTATTGTGGAAATTAATTGGGAAAAATTTTCAATCTATAAAAGACTACACATACATCATTTTCAACATTGGGTGTCTTTGGAAGGATAGTGTGAAAGTCCATCATAATGTTATCACACATATATATAGGTATCTATAGTGGTTGTAATACCCCTTTAGAATGTTTTCTCTCGACATTTACTTGTTGAAACCCCAAGAACCATTCAGTGTAATTAGCTAAATCCATTTTTATATTATCCCACCAATAATGATATCAAAGTTCCTTATACAATTTAGTGCTTCCTTACTGTATAAAGAATGTGGAGGTATGAGATTCATCCATCAGATCCTTTATCTATTTAACAGATGGGATACATATCCTATTAAAAAATATCAATATCCATTCTTGATCAATATTGAATGTAGAAAACTTCCCATTTTTTACATACTTTATATTATTAAGAATCAATGGGTTATATCCTTGAGCTTTTCTGATCTTATCTCATAATTATGATTGAGAAATCATTATTGATATGATTTATGATTTCATTTTCCTTGTAATTCCCATTTCCAAAAATACTATGTATGTGATCAATGAATCTTTTTCCATCATCATCATTATAAGAACACCATGATATTTTTTAATCAATGCATCTCTGACATTATTCTTTATTTTAAAGTGATAAGGAATTGAATTATCATAGTCTTTAAGAAGATCCAACCATCTCCTTTGTCTCATGTTCAGTTCCTTTTGTGTTGATATATACTTCAAACTGTGCTTGTGTGACTATATGTTATAATTTTCCCCATAAGGATAGTTTATCCATATCTTCATAACAAAAATCACTTTAGGTAACTCTTAATAATGGGTTGGATAATTGTATTCATGAGTACTTAGCTATCATGAGGAATAAAAAATAACTTTATCATTTTCATGAGATAAAATCCAATTCAAATTAAGGATCAATAAAATAAATGAAAAATAATTCCTCATTATAGGTTAACATTAGCACATGTTCAGTAACAAACCACCTCTTCATTTCTTATAAAGTTTCTTTATAGTCCTTTTTCCATATAATCATTATTCTGTTCTGAGTTAACTTAGTGGATTAGAAAACTGTGAATATGTTTTTACAAACATTGTATAGTATCCTTCTAGATGAAAGAATCCGTGAATATCAGTTATAGTTTAATGATGTGTCCACTCATCTTCATCCATTTTCTTTGTTGGATCCACTAATATTACTAAATTGGTCACATTGTGTCCCTATAATACAACTTTTTGTAACCATAACTTATATTTTAATGAATTTTCCAAACAAATCATCCTTCTTCTAATATCATAATATGACCTCTATATGATCTTCATGCTCCAATAAAAATTTGGAAAATATCAAAATATCATTAATAAATACAATAAGAATTTATTAAGGTTTTCCTAAAATAATATGTTCATCAAATCCCAAAATATGATAGTATAATTAATCAATATTAAAGGCATAATAACAAACTCATAATGACTATATATTATAGGGAAGGTAGTATTTGGGTTATCTTCTTTCTTCACCCTAAATTAATGATACACAAACTGAATATCAATCATATAAAAGAATTGATATCTATGAAGTTGGTCGAACAAATCATCAATCCTTAGAAGGGATATTTGTTTTTCAATTTGATCCCATTAAGTTCTAAATAAAAAATATATAGTTTCATTGATAAATCCTTCTTCTTTACAAATAGAATAGTTAATCCCTATGGAGACACACATGGTTGAACAAAAGACTTATCCTAATAATATGGATTTTTAATCTTTAATTTATCTCACTCCACATATTCCATTATATAAGGATTCTTGGTATTATATTTGATACATGTAATAGTTATATAGATAAATATACCACTCTTTATAGAGAAGATCTCAATAACTCTTCAAAAAATAGATAAATGTTTTCCCCAACAATGTGAACATCTTCTGTCATCATACATTATCTTTATTCATCTTCTCAATTAATTATTTCTATAAACAAGGAAATAGAAGGTGGTTCTTAGAGAAAAATAGGATGGTAAATATATCGTTTAAAGATTATTAGAGTTTATCCCATAAATACTACTAAAATAAATTTTCTTCTATAGTTTAACATGACATTATACATTGATAACCAATCCATCCCAGGTATTACGAAAAAGTGTAGCATTAGAATGACCACCAAGTTTATAGAGAGCTATTACTCACAGTAGTTATTGGGGGAATACAAATATATCTTCTATTATTGATTAGTTCCACTATTATTTTTGATTGAAATCTCAAACACTAGTAGTTATGATTTTAACATTATGTTCTTTTAAAACATGATAGATATAAAAGAATATGTAGAACCATAATCCAAAAATTCACTTTCTAACTTAAAGTGTATGATGAGTGTACCTACTGAAACATCATTTTGAGCTTTTACATCATCCTTCATAATGGATAAAATCATAACCTTTCTCCCATTTTATTTTTTGGGTTTGATGGTGGCTTCCCTCCATTATTGTCTTATTTTTGAATTGATTTGTGAAATGCCCAAGTTCCCCATACTTGAATAATGGAACAATAGGTTATTCTTTCCCCATATTCCCATTTTCTTTGGCATTTTTATGTTTAGGATTTACATATCCATGAAATATTTGAGCTATATGGACATATATACCACACTTTTAGAACTTTGAACTACCATGAAAAAATTCTCCAAATGCATCTTCCCACATTGGTTGCACATAGGATGTTGTAATTTCTTCCCATTAGGATTGTTTCTAGAGTTTTTATTCATCCTTAACATCTTTTCTTTAAACATAAAAGTTCATTGATCATATCGAAATTACATTTCTACTCTGATAGAACATAATATTATCTCCTTATAACTCCTAAACTTATGGATTGATAAATCTTTCCATAGATCTACAATCAATCCACCAAAAATAGATCTATCTTCCTATCAAAATCAGTGAAAAAGTACGAAGCATAACACACTAGCCTTGTAATGTTCATCCCACTACTAATTGATATTCTACTTTTTTTATTAAAGTAATTCCATCTTCATTTTAGTTTTTATGGTATAAGGAATCTTAATCTTGGAAAAATTATTTTTTAAAGTATTCTTATTTCATGGGTTCCACCTCATCCCTTGGATTTGGGTTATTGATTATTGTAAACCATTGATTGGATTCATCCTCTAATAGATATATATACAATTTTAATTTATCATTTTTAGAAAAATGGTGTATATAAAATATGTTATGTATAATATTAATAAATTTTGTCCAACTTGTGGATCATAGGTTCCACTAAAACTAGGTAGATACTGACACAAGAAGAATTAAACTTCTTATTATTACTTCCATAGTGAAGAGGGATTTTACAGATTCTTTGTATTTTTATTTCTAAAATTAGTTAACTAACTAATCATCATCATAAAAGTAGTTTTTACTCCATCACCACTAATATAGAGAAGGTCTATGTCGAATTATCCATTTTATCCATTGTTTATGAGATTCCTTCAATTTACTGCCATTTTTCTATATGGAGAAAACCTAAGATAGAAATTTTTTACTATTTGTAATATTGTAGTGATAATTATGAAGTAAATATTAATAATATATATTTCTACTATCATAGTTCTTGGATGATATACTTCAATCTTAATAAAATGGTTTACATTATCTTTATATCCTTCATAATTGTCTGTACAAGCAAGTGATGAAAAAATGAATATCCACCAAGTGTGTTAAACCAGGTGTGTGGTGAGGATCCTTATCATGAACCAGCTGAAAATCGAGTCTAGCCCAATGTTCCCTTTTTGATGTTATTACCCCATGGTGCAACAATTCACGAATAAAAGCTAATTGTAGTATCTAATGAGGGATGTATTTTTATGGGAAACATTCACTAAATACTTAACCAAAATACTAAGATGTTTTTTTATATTTAAACATATTTCTAGGGATTATACTAATGTTTTATAATCTTAATTTTCATAAATATATAACCCATAATTTTATACCAACTATAAAGACCCTGAATTTTATTTTATAAACCATACATTAAATGGTATAACATTTAATAATACAGAGGATATTTTGGGGTTTTTATCTTGAACACTAGGAAAATAATATATAAAAAACATCAAAAATCTTCTAATAAACTTGAATATCTTATTAATAGGTTAATCCTAAGTAAAATTTACTATATGTAATATCCATGTGATATACAAAAAAATAAAGGGGTGGGAATAAATCCCAATAAGAGAAATTGACAAAGGATATAGAGAACAAGTGACATGTGGCATATCAATAAGGAATGATCAATGGATATGAGTAATATAAAAATATAATTAACATTCATAATAATAAGGATTTTTTGATACAATAAAAATGAGACATTCAAAATCAAATCACCATGGTTTATCATTAGGGTGTCATAAATGATAATTACCACGGTTATTCACCAAGGTATCATAAAATAATTCATCTTTGTAGATTAATTATTTACACATTTCAGTGGAGCACTATCCGGACCCACCATTTATATGACATAATTCATGTGATCAACATCGATCATAATAAAACATTTCATCAATTACTTGAGTAGAATAAATAATAGTCTTCATATAAAATCATTAAGTACATAAGTTCTAAAAGACTTGACCATTACATAACATTCAACCTAAAGAGAAGGAATTTTGGTTTCATACATGTAAATCCATAATTAAATAAATAATGCTTACATATTGGTTAATACAAACAAAGAATTAAGTGGTTTGGGTATTAAAAAAATTGAAATTTCTCATGTAAAAGAGAGAAATTCAAGAAATGAATTCAGTAGCATAATGGTATATGAAATAAATTAATGGGAGGTCATAATGAGAGGGAAAGGGTATCCGCTTATAGTAAAACATTTTGGTAGTATAGGGAAGATAAAAATTTCATAAAAGTAAATAATTGTTTTCATTAATAAGACTCACATAAAAGAGTTTCTTGAATGAAATGGATAAAGATGGGAATTCTCTTACATTGAAGATCTGCTACCTAAAAATTGAGGATGGATCCTTGATACCTAGATATAACCTTGGAGGGACTCTTTGGGAGGTAAAATTGTTATAACATCATGGATTATGAATTTTGAGTAGAGAGTACTGGGGAATGGTTGGAATTTATGCTTTTGGACGGGTGGATTTTAAATGATTAAATATTTGTAATTTTAATATATAAGCTGACCATTTCTGGGTTAATTGAATTAAAACCAATTTTATGAATAATTAATGATTGGTAGAAGGGGGTTGGATTTAAAAGTTATTCAAAAACCGAAACATACCATCCAAAACACCGAATTAGCATGCACACTCCAAAAATAAATTTTATTTCAATAATCTAATTTTTGTTTCAAAGAACTAAAGTATAAATTTCTAAATTAAAATAAATATTTATAAATTGATTTTTTATTAATTACATTATTTTTTATTGAATAAAATGTTTCATAAAATTTTTAATCATAATGATATGATAATGATATAATAAAATTACAGTTCTCGTAAAGATACAATTTTCACTTTTTCACAAAAAAAACAACATTGTTATAAAATTAAAAGAAATCAGCCAATGATAATTTTGATGTGATGAGTAAAAAAATAAAAGTTATTTTATCAAATTAATAATATAAATATGATAATTTAATCTTTTAAATAAAATCACCATTTAATTAAAATTATCAACTTTTATGATATAGTAGACTATGTTGCCATTATAAAACATGATTTAGACTTCATTAATTTATATTATCACACAATGAAAGTTTTATAATATAATTTCCTAACAAAATAAAATTATTTAAAACTTATTAATTTAACATAAAATGTATTTTAAATGGTATCTATTTGTTGTATCCAAAAATAATATATTTTTGGTTACATTATAAAATAATCTTGATGGTCACTTAATCTTGTCTACATAAAAAAATAACGACCAAATATTTTATTTACTAATGGTATTGTTTCAAATTAAAATATTATTTGACAACCCTAATATAGAAATGACTATATTTCACTATATATACACTATCATTCTCAATTTATCAAACAATACTTTTCTTAATAAGGTTCTTACAAATCCTTTGATAATATCAACTATTTTCATAATACATCTATTTATTTTTACTATCGTTATGGTAGTGGTAATATTCTTATGAAAATTCAAACCAATAATGTTTTTTAGTGATTTTTTCTTCAAAGTGTATAGCCCTTTACTATTTCTCATTATATTAATTTATATCAACACATGATGTGTAAAGTTCAAATGAACTGTAAAATTCTTTTTAAGTTCTTATATATTAAAAAATAATAAAAATTAAATGTGAGGAAAGATTTACTTTAATTTAAAATGAATAATTTTTGGGTCTTTATTATAAGTGATCCAATGAGATTTTCTGTTATAATTTATCTAATTGAATATTACAATGACCCTTTTCTACTATAAATTTCATTACATATTATCTTGTGTAATTTTATACTCAATTTTTTTAATGATACTTATCCACTAATAATTTCAACAAAAAGTTACTTAATGTAATTTTAAAGTATTATAATTCTAGATGCTTTTTCATCTAGTTAATTATTATAAGTTTATAATAAATGTTATGAGTCATTATTTTAAACTATTTTCTATATTATGGAATTTACCTTGAACTATAATCCCATGGAAAAAAATTAATGATATATTTTATTTAGATGATTTTGACTGTAATTTTAATATTTTCACTCACTACTAGAAGAAATTATATTTTGAAAAAAATATTTTATGGTTCATATATAGTCTTGATATTATTTTAATTACATGTTATGAAATTAACCATTTTCATCTCTCAATTAAATATAATTATTCATTTAATGTATAAAAGTGGAACATACATCCATAATATAGATTATGGAACACATTAAATCATACAAGAATATTTTTAATGACACAAAGAATAAATTAAGTCCCATATTTGAGATGGACATAAACATACTAAAAAGAGAGTAAAAAATCAGATAATATATATAATCCACTCTAATATATATAAAATTTCTTTTTTTATAGTAAAGTTTCCATGTAAAATTTTAAATAGTATGAAAAATTATTACATTACGTGTTTACTAAGAGTGATACATTAAGTGAAACATTCCATTTTGGTAGGTTCAAAACCGAACACTAAAAAATTGATATAAGAATTATATTTGGAATAACTTGTGGGGAAACTAAGATGTTAGATTATTATATCTAATATCTTATTCACGATTAATTGTAAGTATCTATATAAATAATGAAAAAATATTACCTATAAACCAATAGTTGAAAAATTATAGATGTTTTTATAAGATATGATGATTAAGGCCAAGAAAATATATCTTCATTGTTGTTTATATATTATTTTATAATAATTTTTTTCTATTTGAGGGTTTTTTACTTGGGTTTATGTTTTATTTATTTTTTTAAAATTTTGATAACAATTCACACATAATGTCAGTTTTATACCATCCACCAATATTTGTTTTAAATAGTAAAATTATTTTATAAAAAAATAAGGTTTCATGTTTGGTTATATCATTTTTTTGGATTTATAATTTATTATTTTACCATAACCATACTATTAATATATTTAATATATTGTGATACAAGTGAAAGGATAATAGAGAAATATTCTTCAAGTACCATTTTTTAAATATATATTTATAGTTTTATATACTACCATTATGTATTATGTATAAGATAATATTATCAAATAACTTAAGGTAAATTTGGAAAGTGTAAATATTTTTAAATATTTAATAGAAATTTCCTTAAAAAATGAATTGAAATTTTATTTTTAAGGATGTTGACATTGAATTATTACATCCATATCCCCATTGAGACATCCACATAATATAATTTAATTTTTCAGTCCATGTTGATAACAATGACTAAAAATACCAAAATCAATTACATGAATATGAAAATTAATGTTAAAATAGAAGCTAGCTATATTAAAAAATTGTCAATGAAAAAGGGTAAAAAATAATTGTTTTCAAGGAGTTTCAATCACATGAAAATACCTAACTGATTCAAATCGAGGAGGATAGTGATAATTGCAACTTCAATAGGGAGGAGGGAGTGGATTAAATATAAACCAACATGAAGAAACTTGACCCATTGAATCCCCCACCTAGACCAATAGAAAGTCGAGTGAACTAATCCATTCCTAACTCTAATAAGATTTGGGCTAGTGACTAGCACAATGTTGGAATATCACACATAATGGGAGGCCTTACCTTATTATACCTATACAGAAATACAAATCGATACATCAGATAAAATAATACAGGATATAAAATTAATCCAACAACAAAATATATGTTTCTTGCAAGAAACTAAAAACCCAAATTAATAACCAAAGTATAAACTATAAATTAGTGCTGATAAATAAATTCCCAATAACCCAATTGAAAATCCAATATAAGAACTAAAGTAAGGGATATCTACAATTACATGCTCCATTCATGATTTTTGTTTGCTTTCAACACATTTAGGAACTACTAATATCCTGATATACTAATAACATATCTACTAGAGTTACCACTAAACTATCAACTATCTTCATAAGACATACAATGTAGAGACCCGAAGCTTGACGTACATGGAAATTACATTACTTTTGAGGAATACTTAATACATAACAAAAACAGACACACAAGGACCGTAATAGTTTTGTGTCTTTGGAAACTCGGAATGTAATCTTCTAATCGTGGTGAAAGATCTTCAACATCTCCCATAAAGATCTTCCCCTTTTTTTCTTACCTAATACCTTTCTTTATATCCTGGGGAAAAGAAAACATAAAAAAGGGTGAGCTCAAATGCTCAGTAAGGGTAAGAATGGATAAAAGAAAACATACCATATACATTTGAACTTAAAAACATGAACATATTGTTTAAACATCAAAAGCATGAGAAATGACATAAAACATTGAAGCATGTAAGGAATAGATCATAAAGAAACATTAAGAATGATAAAATAGCATGGGAATAAAACATGTAATTGTGGAAACCATTAAGCACATGATATGATTTCCATAGTAGCCAAGGCATTGCTTCCAAGACCATCTTAGTGGACAAAGTCCCTTTCTGAATCGAGTTCACTCCTCGTTCCAGTCCTATATTACTGAACCGGTTTAACTTCCCATTCCATCCATGTCTATCTCATGAGATATAAATCTTTACCCAATGCATTGGAGGGAGATATAGGTCCCACCCATCTCATAATGAAATCATTCTTACTTGTTCCACAAAATAAACATAAAACATTAATCATAAACCAAAGAATAAAATGGGTTTCATAAACATAATCCCATCAAAATATAATCCATATAAAAAAATGGATATCATTTCATAATAAGAAAATTGAAACCATGTAAATCATAGAGACATGATACTTGAAACATAAACATGTGAAATAATGTTATCTTAGATGAAAATGGTTTTGATTAAACACTTGAAATGAATTATTGAGGAAAATATCCTTATTTCTTCAAAATCATTTTCTTTTCACAAAATGTCATGCAATTTTAAAAGAAAAAAATTTTGTTGAAAATAGTCATGAAATATTTTGGAGGAAGCTTCATGAAAATAAGTCTTTATAAAACCGTAAAAATCCGTTCGTGCCGTATAAGTTGAAAAAACATTCTTCTCGGACTTTTGTCGGAAAAGTCAAAAAAGTACCTCCTAACATAAACAAAAGAAAGATTCCTTACATACCATGTATTAAAAGTAAAAAATGGGTAAAAAGGAATTTAAACATACATGAAAACACATTTGTAAAACATGGACATGGATGATAGAAATAACCCCAGTAAATACTTATGAATAAGCAATCACAGATAAAAATGGGATTTGAAAAATTATCCCTTACCTTAGGTCTGATATGCTTTGTACGTATCTGATCCTCCTTTATAATGATTTAAATAATTTCATTGACTTATTACAGAATCATATTCATTGTTATGATATCATATATGGTTTACTTATTACTTTATATTACCCGTTCTTTTGTAAATTCAATGTTAAAGATTGTTTTGGGTAAAATCGTTTCATTTGTCATCCGTGTTTTGACTTGTAATTATTCATATGATTATGTAGATCTTGATTACTTAATTCCAGAATATAAAAAATTATTTATATATAATATATATTCAAAATATACATATATATAATAGATCGATAAATGGAATGAAATACACCGTTCATGGAGACGGTAGGTCGTACGTACGCATGAACGCTGTTTTCGTTTCCTTATTGAGTTGAATGGAATTAAGTAGATGACATACATATATATATATATACATAAATCCAATAGCTTTTTAATGTCATATATTTCATTTTTATTGCTTATAAATACTTTATAATCATTCTTAAATGGTTAACATGGAGAATGAATCCCATCGCGTCGTGGAGACGGTAGTCCGTACGTACGCACGAGCAATGATATCCTTCCCATAATTATTGAATTTAATTGGATAGGATGATAAAATATATCATAATGAGTATGATGTTATAATAACTTTTTATAGTTATTCATTACACCATTATACCCATCCAAGTAAGGTGGTGTTGGAAAAAGAGATTACACCACGGCGTGGAGACGGTATTCTGTACGTACACACGCGCTGTGATTTCATTTTCCCATAGGATGGATATATGGTGAAATAGGGTTGTTTAATACTTATAATAACATATCAGTATATTAGTGATACTAAATTTATTACTTCATAATGAAACAACTAAAGAAGAAGAAGTTGAAAGAATCGGTAAAAAAACATTACCTCTTCTTTGAAGCGCCTCTTTGAGACCTCCATTTAGGGAACTGAAATTGGTCTTTAAAGAAGACCAGAACCTCTAGTATGTCTATATGGTAGTGGAAAAGGTAATTTGGAAGGGTTTGGCCGAGCTTTAAGGCTCAAATTGGTGTGAGGAAGAGAGGGAGGAGATGCCCTTTTATAAGGGAGGAGAGGGGCACCTTTGGAAATCTTAAAAATATTAATTTATAATAAATCTAACCCCACTTAAAAACCACCAAAAATGACTCATATTAGAATATTAGATGTGATAGGGATGTAATATCATAAACCAATAAAATTTAGTCATGTTAGTAATTTATTTTTAACATTACCAACTTGATTTATCCTTATTTAATCAATTTAATTTTATTTCTGGTAATAACATTATAAATTTTCAATTATAAAAAATAATTACTTATTTGTTGAGAATTTTCCATAATTGGATAATTTATGAAATTTTATACCATATAAATTTAAATTAATAATTTGTAAATATTTTTGTGATTTTTAAACAATTTTATAATAAGTTATTTTCATAAAATAACAATAGTGTCAATTTTGACACTATTCATTTGTTTGAATTTAAATAATATATATACAGAAGATATGTTCGAAATAAAAGCTTTAATAGATTCATAAAATTTCATATGTATATATAAAATTAGTGGAGAACATTAAATAGTTCATATAATATTTATTTTATTAATTTTAAAACCATTTATTTGGCTTATCTCTTAATAAAATAATTACTACAACATTTTTATATAATTATTTAATATACCTATTTGTTGGCTAAAAATTAAAAATAAAATCCTATTATAAAGAAACATCTATTAACTTTCACAATAATACTTTTACTCTAATTTATCATCCTAAAATCATAATAGTTAAATTGTTATATTTATTAAATTAAGAAGGCGACAACTTTGGAATCATTTAAAATAAAATAATATAAGTGTCATAATCATCTTAATATGGATCCAAATGGTCCAAAATTAGTCCAGTGGATGATTAGGGTTTATATATACACTAATAATACTTTTTGAAAATATTATTGGGCCTTTTTATATGTATTAATATTTCAATAAAAACTATATTATTGATTTTTCACAAAATAAATAATTTCTGCGTCATTAATGTATCACCATTAATGATAATTATTTAATCCCTAAAAATTATAAATAAATTATCATGATGTAGATACTTTTATTATATTTCTGGAGAATATTCATGTTCGAAGTTTTATGATGTTTATCTCTAAATTAAAATTATTATAATTATAAGATTTAAGAGAGTGACATTTTGTCACTTTCTTTGGTTTTAATAATAATTAAATAATATTCACTGTCAAAAGTCCATAAAATGGATCTAATCCGACCCTTAGGTGATATGGGTCTACTTTTATCCATCCAATAGTATTTTGGCATGTGTTAGGGTAATTTTATAATCTTATATTTACCCTTAATCTCAGTTTTACCTTTAACTATGGTAAATAAAATTTACCGTAGTTACTATTCATAATGCCCAAAAATAGAAAGTAGCTTATTAACATAATTTGGACCCACTGATTCCAAATATGGAATCCATTTTTCCAAATTCAATATAGAAAAGTTGAAGAAGTTAAATTAAAATTAATCCCGTTGTCGAAAGAAAACGGGTTTTTGTTTAAAACATTGCAAAAGATTGAATTGATTTAACCTACGGATTCAAGTTAAAATCAATGATAATGACATACATTATATTAAATGGTAAAAATATATTCTATTTATACTTTAAAACCATTAAATATTATAATTTAACCATATAAACTAATACGATGAAAAAATTTGTTTTTAATTAAAATATTGCGTGTTTTTACTATTTATTAAAATATGAAAGTTATGAGAAAAATATCAAAACTTTATCCAATGTAAAGTTTTATATCCTGATTCAAAAGAAGAAGTTTATTTTGTAAAATTGAACTTATAAACATGTCAAATACTATATTTAAAGTGGGTGCGCCATTAAAAGGCGGCAAAACTACATTTTTTGAAAAATACTTATTTTAACCGAAAAACTTATTTTGTTCTTGTACCATATTCTAGAAAATGTGTAAGATAAATAATAATTCTATAAAATTAAAAATTTAGATAATACTATTCATAACGGCTAGTTCATAATAATATTATAATAATATATCGTTGTTTAGTAGAACCTGATATTGCGTACAACACACGCTATCGATGAAGGTCGTGATTGCATGTAATGAAAGGCAAGTCAAGGATGCATGTTGTGAAAGCTCCATTTGGTGTAGTGTACAACAAAAGACATTAATTAAATTAAAAATAATATTTTTCATAAAATCTCGGGGTGTTACACTCTACCCCCCTTAAAATGAATTTCACCCTCGAAATTCGTCGGGGTTATAAATGGTTTACTACTCGAAAGTTTCATTAATATAAACCCACATCGTAAAAAGGAATACCAAAACCAATATTTAAAAACAAAAGTATAAAATTTAACTGTTACCCAAATAAACTAATCACTGGGTTTCCACATAGGTGAAAATATGGATATGGAAGAGAAATCTAACCATCATGTTCTGATGGAGAGTGGTAGAGAACATGGCTATGGAAAAGACAACAATCACAAAGCCATATATTTGTGATGATCTATTTTACTATATGATTCATTGGATATAAGGGCACTATGACAACATTTTTGGTTTTTAAGATCATTTCCCAAAAGTTGAAGAATTTGAATTAGAAGAAATATTTTCTTGATTTTGGTACAATCTCACTGTTGTTTGTGCCTTGAACAATTTCCATTCATCTCTAAAAGAAATGAAGTTGAATTTGTTATTCGTGAAGTGTTAGCAGATCATGTGATAGAATGACGGGTCATTCCATCTATCTCAAACAAAAGGTTAGAAAAAGTTATTAAATATACATAAGTCGATCTATAGTGAGATTAAACATATATGGTTCCTCAAATGGACTTATACTTCTTATATTATACTGCTTAATATAATAAAACTAGTTTCTACTAAACATGGACTTCTTGTAGGCCAGTGGTAGGTGATAAAGGACAGTCGCACTTCGGTTGTGGGTTCAATTCCCACAGCCTTGTCCGACACGATTGGATGTCGCCCGCCCTGTAAGTTTTCCTTTTTCTAAAGCTATATTACTATAACATCCCATCAATAATATCGAAAAGAGTTCTATCCTAACTTATGTCCAACATAATCCATTCCAATATTTAGGCTTGTCTAAAATACTTCAGTCCAAGCTCATAGTATAAAGAAAATGATTACTTGGAATGTCACATAACAATCACATGAATGCCATCATTTATCCCCCATATATCATAAGATATATCTTGTTGGTCAAATTATAAACATGTGAATACCTTAATCATGTATTCTCTTGAAGAATGAATAACCATTGAACCTTAGTGAAAACATGAATACAGTTAATAGTTAACACATTCCACAAACCAAAATCCTCAAAATTCTTTATACTCAAACCATGATATCACTTAGTCCTTATATCAATCATGGGCTCATGAATACAATCAAACATCTCATTATCTTCTTATCTCTTCATTATGAGCATATCATCTGCTTACCAAAAATATCTCAATCACTTTCCATGGTTACCGATACCATAAAATTATTGAAAAACGCAATAGACCAATACATAAATATTCCAATATTCCACGATACAATATACAACATTATTTTGGTATCCCATTACATAAACACTTAATCATTCCACCACATCATTGTCATATTCAACATCACCAATAGTGATCGCATGTGACTTCCCTTTGTCCTTTTCCTTAAGTGGTTTCTCATGTCGATCATCACTAAACCATGGATTAGGGCATTTATTATCATAATGCCCCATTTCCTTGCACTTGAAGCATTGAAGTGTTGGTGGTACGTTCTCTGCAGTCTTTTCTTTATTCACATCATTAGAAACCCTTTTTCCATTACTTCGACACTCAGCTGCTCGATGACCTTCTTTTCCACAGTTAAAAAATTTTCTAGTACCTTTAAGAAAATCTCTACCATGCTTCTTTCCACACTTTGAGCATAAGGAAACATTCATCTTCTTTTCACCCTTATTCTGAGATTTCTCCTTGAACTCTAACTTTCGTTTCTTGTCAAAACTATGAGATGGATATGTAACCCCAACTTCCATTTCTACCATGATAGCACAACGCACAATTTCTTCATAGCTACTGAAGTCTCTTAAAGCTAATTCCCTTCGAAGATTTGGTTTTAAGCCACTGAAGAATCGATCAACTTTACTTTCAGGATGGATGATAAATCCATATGAATACCTTGCAAGCCTTGTAAAATTCTCTTCGTATATACCAACAGATTCATCATCCTTTTTCTTTAGTTCAAGAAACTCCTTCTCCATCTTTGTATGAAGAATACGAGGGAAGTACTTATTGGAAAATAAATTCTTGAACTCATCCCATTCCATGGACTTAATTTCATCTCTTGGCCTCGTATTATTGATATGATTCCACCATTTATTAGCATCACCTTCCAAATGATACACTGCTAAGATGACTTTATCATGTTCAGAACATTGAAGAACTGAAAATATCTTTTCAGTAGTACTGATCCATTGTTAAGCAACAAGTGGATCAGAAGACCCACTAAAAGAAGGTGGACATTGCCTCATGAAGGACTCAATAGAATATTGTTCCATTCTCTGCTCATTTGGAAGTCCAGAATGATTCATAGCTTGTGTAAGTATAACAATAATATTTTTTACTCAATCTCCCATAACATTTGTTTGTTCTGGAGGAAAATCATTTCATTGTCGATTACATTGATCAACACGGTTCCTTCGGGTTCCATCCATCGTCTAAAACCCAAAAGGAATAGTGTGAGAGGAAAAAATCACAATAGGGAAAACAACATAATAAAGGGGGATTACATTCAATATCTAACATCTTAGGTTTAATTCTAATATGGTTAGCACAATTCTATGAATATAACGTATACTTAAACTTAGGGACATCCATAGACATACATTAGAAATATCTCAAGGGATCTTACTGTAGTTCTCGCATCCTAGTTTCCAATGGTTGACTAAACCATTCCTCTGATACCAACTATAGAGACCCGAGGCTTGACGTACATGGACATTACATTACTTTTGAGGAATACTTAATACATAACAAAAACAGACACACAATGACAGTAATAGTTTAGTGTCTTTGGAAACTTGGAATGTAATCTTCTAATTGTGGGGAAAGATCTTCAACATCTACCATAAACATCTTCCCCTTTTTTTCTTACCTATAACCTTTCTTTATATCCTGGGGAAAAGAAAACATAAAAAAGGGTGAGCTCAAATGTTCAATAAGGGTAATCATGTATAAAATAAAACATACCATATACATTTGAACATAAAAACATGAACATAATGTTTAAACATAAAAAACATGAGCAATGACATAAAACATTGAAGCACGTAAGGCATAGATCATAAAGAAACATTAAGAATGATAAAATAGGATGAGAATAAAAAATGAAATTGTGGAAACCATTAATCCCATGATATGATTTCCATAGTAGCCAAGGCATTGCTTCCAAAACCATCTTAGTGGACAAAGTCCCTTTCTGAATCGAGTTCACACCTCGTTCCAGTCCTGTATTACTGAACTGGTTTAACTTGCCGTTCCAACCATGTCTATCTCATGAGATATAAATCTTTACCCAATGCATTGGAGGGAGATATAGGTCCCAACTATCTCATAATTAAATCATTCTTACTTGTGCCACAAAATAAACTTAAAACATTCATCATAACCCAAAGAATAAAATGGGTTTCATAAACATCATCCCGTCATAATATAATCCATATAAAAAATGGATATCATTTCACCATAAGAAAAGTGAAACCATGTAAATCATAGAGACACTATACTTGAAACATACACATGTGAAATAATTCCATCTTAGATGAAAATGGTTTTGATAAAACACTTGAAATGAATTCTTGAGGAAAATATCCTTTTTTCTTCAAAATCATTTTCTTTTCACAAAATGTCATGAAATTTTAAAAGAAAAGGATTTTGTTGAAAATAGTCAGGAAATATTTTGGAGGAATCTTCATGAAAATAAGGCTTTATAAAACCATAAAAATCCATTCGTGCCGTATAAGTTAAAAAAACATTCTTCTCGTAATTTTGCCGGAAAAGTAAAAAAACTACCTCGTAACGTAAAAAAAAATAAAGATTCCTGACATACCATGTAGTAAAAGTCAAAAATGGGTAAAAAAGACTTTAAACATACATGAAAACACTTTTATAAAACATGGACATGGATGAGAGAAATAACCCCATTAAATACTTATGAATAAGAAATCTCTGATAAAATTGAGATTTGCAAAATTATCCCTTACCTTAGGTCTGATATGCTTCATACGTATCCGAACCTCCTATATAATGATTTAAATAATGTCATTGAATTATTACAGAATCATATTCATTGTTATGATATCATATATGGTTTACTTATGACTTTATATTACCCGTTCTTTTGTAAATTCCATGTTAAAGAGTGTTTTGGGTAAAATCGTTTCATTTGTCGTCCGTGTTTTGACTTGTAATTATTCATATGATTACTTAGATCATGATTACTTAATTTCAGAATATAAAACATGATTTATATATAATATATATTCAGACTATACATATATATAATATATCGATAAATGGAAAGAAATACACTGTTCATGGAGACGGTAGGCCGTACGAACGCATGAACGCTGTTTTCGTTTCCTTATTGAGTTGAATGGAATTAAGTAGATGACATAAATATATATATATATACATAAATACAGTATCTTTTTAATGTCATATATTTTATTATTATTTCTTATATATACTTTATAATCATTCGTAAATGGTTAACATGGAGAGTGAATCTCATCGCGTCGTGGAGACGGTAGTCCGTACGTACGCACGAGCGATGATATCGTTCCCATAATTATCGAATTGACTTGGATAGGATGATAAAATATATCATAATCAGTATTATTTTATAATAACTATGTATAGGTATTCTTTACACCATTATACCCATCCAAGTAAGGTGGTGTTGGAAAAACAGATCACACCACTGCGTGGAGACGGTATTCCATACGTACGCACACGCGGTGATTTAGTTTTTCGTAGGATGGATAGATGGTGAAATAGGGTTGCTTCATACTTATAATAACATATAAGTATATGAGTGATACTGATTTTATTACTTCATAATTAAACAACTAAAGAAGAAGAAGTTGAAAGAATCGGTAACATACATTACCTCTTCTTTGATGCGCCTCTTTGAGACCTCCACTTAGGGTACTAAAATTGGTCTTTAAATAAGAACAGGACCTCTAGAAGGTTTATAGGGTAGTGGAGAATGTAATTTTTCAGGGGTTGGCTGAGATTTAAAGCTCAAATTGGTGTGAGGAAGAGAGGGAGGAGATTCCCTTTTATAAGGGAGGAGAGGGGCACCTTTGGAAATCTTAAAAATATTAATTTATAATAAATATAACCCCACTTAAAAACCTCCAAAAATGACTCATATTAGAATATTAGATGAGATAGGGTTGTAATACCATCAACCAATAAAATTTAGACATGTTAGGAATTTATTTTCAACATTATCAACTTGATTTATCCTTATTTAATCAATTTAATTTTATTTGTGGTAATAACATTCTAAATTTTCAATTATAACAAATAATTACTTATTTGTTGTGAATTTTCTATAATTGGATAATTTATAACATTTTATACCATATAAATTTAAATTAATAATTTGTAAATATTTTTATGATTTTTAAACAATTTTATAATATGTTATTTTTATAAAATAACAATAGTGTCAATTTTGACACTATTCATTTGTTTGAATTTAAAATATATATATACACAAGATATATTCGAACTAAAAAATTTAATAGATTCATAAAATGTCATATGTATCTAGAAAATTAGTGGATCACATTAAATAGTTCATATAATATTTATTTTATTATTTTTAAAACCATTTATTTGGTTTATCTCTTAATAAAATAATTACTACAACATTTTTATATAATTATTTAATATACCTATTTGTTGCCTAAAAATTAAATATAAAATCATATTATGAATATAAATCGATTAACTTTCACAATAATAATTTTACTATAATTTATCATCTTAAAATCACAATAGTTAAATTGTTATATTTATTAAATTATGAAGGTGACAAGTTTGGCATCATTTAAAATAAAATAATATATGTGTCATAATCATCTTAATAAGGATCCAAATGGCCCAGAATTCGGCCAGTGGATGATTAGGGTTTATATATACCCTAATAATAAGTGTTTTTCATATTTTTGGGCATTTTAATATGTATTAATATTTCAATAAAAACAATATTATTGATTTTTCACTAAATAAATAATTTCTGCATCATTAATGTATCACCATTAATGACAATTATTTAATCCCTAAAAATTCTAAATAAATTACCATGATTTAGATAATTTTATTAGCTTTCTTGAGACTATTAATTTTTTAATTTTTATGATATTTATCACTAAATTAAAATTATTATACTTATAAGATTTAAGGGAGTGACATGTTGTCACTTTCATTGGTTTTAATAATAATTAAATTACTTTCATGGTCAAAAGTCCACAAAATGAATCTAATCCGACCCTTAGGTGATATGGGTCGACTTTTATCCATCCAATAGCATTTTGGCATGTGTAAGGGTAATTTTATAATCTTATATTTATCCTTAATTACCTGTTTTACCTTTTACTATGGTAAATAAAATTTATCGTAGTTACTATTCATAATGCCCAAAAAAAAGTAGCTTATTAACATAATTTGGACCCACTAATTCCAAATATGGAATCAATTTTTCCAAATTCAATACACAAAAGTTTCAGAAAATAAATTAAAATTAATCCTGTTGTCGAAAGAAAACGGGTTTTTGTTTAAAACATTGCAAAAGATTGAATTGATTTAACCTACGGATTCAAGGTAAAATCAATGATAATGACATAAATTATATTAAATTGTAAAAATATATTCTATTTATACTTTAAAACCATTCAATATTATAATTTAACCATATAAACTAATATGATGAAAAAAGTTGTTTTTAATTAAAATATAGCATGTTTTAACTATTCATTAAAATATGAAAGTTATCAGAAAAATATCAAAACATTATCCAATGTAAAGTTTTATATCTTGATTCAAAAGAAGAAGTTTATTTTGTAAAATTTAACTTAAAAACATGTCAAAAACTAGATTTAATGTGGGTGCACTATTAAACGGCGGCAAAACTGAATTTTTTTTGAAAAATACTTATTTTACCCGAAAAATTTATTTTGTTCTTATACCATGTTCTAGAAAATGTGTAAGAAGAATAATAATGATATAAAATTCAAATTTTAGTTAATAATGTTCATAACGGTTAGTTCATAAAAATATTATAATAATATATCGTTGTTTAGTAAAACCCGGTTTTGCGTACAACACACGCTATTGAGGAAGGTCGCGATTGCGTGTAATGAAAGGCAAGTCAAGGATGTGTGTTGTTCAAGATCCTTTTGGTGTAGCGTACAACACAAGCCATTAATGAAATTAAAAATAATATTTTTCATAAAATCTCGGGGTGTTACATACAATTTGTTGGAGAAAAAACCGTGTAGAGGTGGGTAAAAACATACCTTGTAAAATTCCATAAAATTCAAATTGATATAATAAATTTTCCATCAACATAGAACTAGTAAGGTAACTAATTTAACATTTAGGGAAGAATAACATAAGATACAGTTTGGTCCTAATTATTCTTCCAAGTCAGACAATTGTGAACATTGAATCCCATCCATAAAAAATCCAGCCTCAACGAAAAATCTATCACCATGGGAAACCAAAGAATCCAATATATCAAAATAAAACAAGCCCATGTCACCTCTCAGAGGTTATAACATTGGACCTGTGACTTATCAAGTTAAACATGGCAGTCAAGGGATTACTATACCCTTATATAGGACTCGTGGCCCTTCAACTAGTATGTATCAAATTATAGAGCACTGAACTCAGTGGATAAAGCACCCATGACCTGGGTATATGTTGGAGTACCACACTCTATCCATTGTGTTTGAGAATCCCAAACCTTATCAATGTCAAGGGAGTAATTTACCAATCTCAACCTAAAATACTCACACTGAAGGTTGATGGGGGTATTGAAATCTAGGCAGAATATGGGTGACCCTCACCCTATCTCACATGATACTAGGGGAGTGTCTGGTCATATGTTCACATCAATTTTTTCAACTAAAAATAGTCATTGTACTAATAGAGTTGAATCCTAAAACTACACAAGACATTATATATATGGACTCAGGTAGCATAAAATATCACATTAGCATGATTTATCTAAAAAATTTTCAGGATAGGCAATATCATTAGCCTGATTAGACACACATTTTAAAATATTTTTAAACACTAATGAAGGGTTCATATTAGGTCAATATCTATATGGTTTTCCATAGTCAAAACATACTCTATAGAGTCAAACCATAATTCATAGACATTTTGATCCATGTTTAAATAGAAAATTCTCAGACCAATGTTATCAGTTACTATATACCTCTTTTTAATGAAATCTACATGTTCATGTTGTAGTTTCCACTTTTATGCCACTATTAAAACTATCAAATTTTGGGTCATATCACATATGATCAACAGGAAAACTCTTGAAATCTACATATGAATAACTTCAATATATTTTTATAGACTTGTAGAAGTTTTTGTACATGATAAAAAATATGGTTTTGGGCCATGATACTTTATGATACCCTAGGATAATTAAGGCCAAAATCCTTACACTCTAAAATAATATATGATAAAAAACAGTATCACTACACTCATCACGTCCATATAATGGTATCATATCTACAATGTGCATCTACTTATGAGCACAAATATAGAGGCTCATTGTCATAAGGTTTGGTATATTCCACCAAATAAAACCATTAGAAGAAGAATAATATATTTCATAGAAAGATTTAATAATTATATTTAATATATAAAACTAATAAAAAGTGGTCCATCTTCATAAAACGTATTTTTGTGGAGATAAAAATTTATCCACATTAGTGAAATCATAAGAAAAATATGATTCAATAAATGATAACATCACAATAATTCCATGTTAAAGTAATGTATGAGAGGTGTAAAGATTCCAACAATATATTTTGTTCTTTGATGCAATAAAAATCACCAATTTGGAAGTGGTAAGATATTACAATGCATTCATTTCTAGTTGGAGGATACCCCATGGAATCTAGGGATTTTGAAAGAAACTAATAGATGTTGATACGATAAGGGGAGGAATGAAAAATTCAATATAGAGAAATGTGGATGGATAGAGAGAGAGTTAAACCACTATTTATAAATAAACCCTAGGTCCACCCATATATGATTCAACTCTTAAGGGTTATGGCGTAATACCATAAAGCTAAACTGGAATCATACAACAGTATTTCTCTTCATACCAAAAATTACCGCCATCAATTCAAGATCCAAAAAAATCAAACATCGTAAAAATCCATTAATAACTCCTCAATGATCTTAGCCAACTCTCACAAAAACACACAGATCAATCCCATTACAGTGTAATTGTTCTATCTAGGAGGTGGCAGGTTTATGGGAGGTAAAGATATGGAATGAATAGGATCATCACCCGTCCCATTTTTCCTTGAGGCAGGCTCTCATTGAATTTACCATTCCTTTGTTTCGACCCGTTCAATGTCATTATCCTTTAACAAAGGTTGAACTAACCCCGTTCAGAACTATTAGTCCCCATTGGAGATTGAGTGGGGTTCAAGAACTCATGAAATCGATCCTTCTCAGATATAACATCTTAGGATGGTCTTCAATGGGTTTATTCATTGATCTAGTAATGCTCAACGACCCTGGTATCCTTGATTAATAGACCTACTTTCCAAAGTCAGGCGCTTGTTGGCTGACGATTTGGCCAATGAAACTTGAAAACTAAATTGGTCGAGAGGATGGGAGGTCAAGCTCATTGCACCCATCTGGGGGAGGATTATTGCTTGTTCTGGGACTCTCTTATAGATTTAAGTCGTGTTCATATGTTGGTGAATCCATGGATCATTCTCGAAGAGTGTGTCCATAGGCTACCCTTAACTTTCAAGATCTTCATGATCATGCATATGTTTGATGCAATGGAGGTGACGCTAACTTAGCCATATTGTATGGTGCACAAAAGTTTATCATCGTATAGGGGGATAGAAGGTGACTTTATGTTAGGATAGATCCCACAAGGAGGGATTCCTACATATCCTCAAGAGAGGAATTAGAACCCATGTAGTTCGGAAGATGTGGGGATTATGAATGGAAGCTTCCCATTTAAGAAACATGATTGGGTGGACCCTTTTGGATGACACCATTCTGAGGTCGGGCCTTCTGGAAGGCGTCATATGTGTCCTGTTTTGATCATGAATCAAGAGTTCTCATAGATCAGAATGTGTGGGGCTTACGCATGGAATCTTCCCATTTAAGGAGGCATGGTTTGGTGGACCCTTTTGGAATTAACACCCTTTTTATATTGACCCTTATAGAAGGCATCCTATGTATCTGGGTTTATCTAGGAATCAGAGTTCTCAGAGATCATATTGTATGTTGATGTTGTAATCCTCACAAACATTTAAGCCCACATGAGTCATCCTCGGTGTGAGAAATAGGAGGATTTGAAAGATTCAACAATGCACATGCCTTCTCCCCTGTTAGTGGGGGAGGGAGAGCCTATGGTGAAAGTGGTCGGTCCAACCATGGGAAAGGTAATAGAGCGACGAACCCTTCCATGTGAAATGGAATTATAGGTCACCCAGCCCTGCATCAGAATATTGGGGACTTACCACTGTGGGAGGGCCCCGGAGCTTGTTCTGGGAAGGGGAGGAGTTTCTTCCTCATCAAAGGGGGGAGCGAACATAACCCCTTTGACTGATAACTATTCCTCATTGAATGGAAAAGCATGTGATCACCCCTAATCTTGAGAATGGAGGGGTTCACTTTGGCATCCCAAGGGTAGATTCAGGGTTACCATGGGAATACATTCTTATAGGAATTAATGAATCCCGCACCTTTGTTAGGAGGGCCTTCGTATCTCCGCTTACCATGGGTATGTAGACTCAATGGGACAAGCTGATGCGCCCGATGGCTAGATCATACGGATCTGGGGGCTTTAGAAGAGGCTTTTGCCTAGCGCCAAAGAACTGGTCTGTGTATGGATTATGGAGGACATGACGATAATATAGGCGTGAGTTTGGAACCGAAGGGAACAATACCCAAAAACACCCCATTCCATGTTCATGGTTATAATACAGGGTGGGGAAGGCTCCATATACCATAGTGGTATGCGGGCAGGCGGTCCATCCACATACTCCTGTGGTACGCGGACATGGGTATCACCAACCGTGTACCAAGTTGGTACGCGTCTCACCATGCCACTTTGGGTTATATGCGCATACCGATTGGGTACACGGTTCCAGGTTTAGTCCACATAGTATTCTATGCGGAGTACCATATTAAAGGGGGTTAAAATAATTACCATTCATGGGAAATTAATTCTTGAGAAGTCTTTGTTTCACAGTTTACTAGTTGGGTTCGCGGTTCCACTATTATTATTCAATTCTCCCATTTTATGGTTCGCTACTAGTTTTACCTGTAGAGGAAGTGGTTTACGGTTTGTGCTTCGCCAATGAAACAAGATGGAAGCTGGAGTACAGCCTCTGAGTTTTACTCAAGCTTTCATTTCCCACACTTCCCTCTATCTATCTATTTTTTCGTTCTTTTTAATGTGCTCCTTTTATAGAGTATCAGAGTGATCGTATCTACTAGGAACACAACACGATTTTCCTAATCCCATTGAACCAATACTCCAACCTGTGGAAGACTAGGTAAAACAGGGTTTGCAGAGGCTATGGTTCATGATAATGATTCATGGAACCCTACTCATCCACTTAATCCAACAAAAATGAGGGGTTCGCAGCATGGTACGAGGACGGTATTCCTCGTCGAACTCCTTTAGTTGACACGATTTGTGGTTTTCCCTACTCGCTGGCCATCGTTTCACGAGATAGTGGTTCATAGAATGTCCCACATTCTTGGTGGTTTGTGATCCAACGTCTCCATGTACATTTCCCAGTGATAGTACATGGTCCAATTGACCAAATAAATTCTTTCAAGTTCCTTAAAAGTAATTCCACTCAATTTGATTACCTTCACCTTGATTAAATTATAGGAGTGATTGATTCCTTCTGTGAAGCAATTATAGGGTAATTTTTTCTCCTCGGTGGAATTTTTAGGACCCTCCAAATTCCCCCCATCGATATGGAGTCCGTTCGGAACGAAATGGGGACTATTCCGATGTAGAAGTGGTCCTGAACTGAAATAGTTCATGGAAGAATAGGTAGACCTGGAAGGAGGGGACCACACACACACACAGATATATATATCGGGGCCAATTTCATTTTTCTTTTACCATTTATCACGGAAAAGAGTGCTCCTAGTTTTCCTGGCATCCATCACTTTTTCATACCATGCTTCATGCAAAAATGGCGTTCATGAACAACTCTATAGGTTTTGTGAACCGATTTCCTCTCTATTTCCCCATTTGCATACCAAATTTTGGTTTCCATGAATATGACTATGGAAATTTTAAACATAAAATCCAGATTCCGCATGGAAGATGGATCTTTGGTTGACTTGTTCGCATACCGAACATGGATCAATAAACATAACCTCAAAAATTATCAATAAAAACTTAAATTTTAATCCATAGCTTCTGAACCCAAACTTAACCAAGGCTGAGGTTCATAGTTTCTACATTCCACAGATAGTTCATTTCATTGGCCAATGGTTCATGGTCCTACACCTTGCGTTCATTCCGTATACCATGGTTGTATTCAGTGAATAGTATTCACATACCATAGTTGTTGGTGAAGTAGCTTCTACGTGTTATGATTTATGCGGAATTTTCTTTCCACGTACCGCTTTTAGGAACAGTATGTGGAGCCTTTTGCAGACATGTTTTAAGTCCATTATCCATTTTTCCATAGCCTTTCCCAATCATTCTTATCATAATGACTTCTCCTCGACTTCTTGATATTCCTATGTAGGTTACAATGGCTGAATCATCGTCTGCTAATAAATTGACGAAGAAAAGGGCCACCATGGAAAAGGAAAATGATGATAATCTTCAAACCCACATCATTAATCATGACATATTTCAGATGGTCTTATTAATTCCAGAGCATCTATCTTATTCTTTGTCCGTACATTTGCCACTTTACAGCTTGGGTCTTCCTGCTGACAAGCCTCTAACGTTGCCAGACCCTCACATCCCTTTCATCATTTTAGACGCACCAAGAGATCTTGATCATGCAAATATTTCTCCAACTAGAAAAGTCATCGCCTCAATTATTCAAGAAAATTTTTTCATATTGAGATGTTCATCATGGACTCAAGGGAACCGTGGTTTCCAAAATGGTGTGTCGATACTAGACATACGAGAGTACCCATCCATTATCAACATTTCTGGAGAAAATCCTACTGGTAGGTGGAGAACCAAGTGGGATTTGTGGGTTGAAGGATGTTTTTATGATTAATGGGCATTGAAGTTCTAGATTCATCATACTTGTCTAGATTCCCTCGATCTGTTCAAGGTAGTAGTCTTGCAGTAAGCATCCCGGGTGTCTCAATTCTTAATCTTCTCTCCGGGTGAAATATTTCTAGAATTGCTGAGTCATAGGAGAACCAACACCTTTCACCTACTGTGTAGAGACATGGGTATCAGTATGTGGGACATATAATATCTTGGAGGTCTCCCTATCCTCGAAGAGATATACGAAAAGTTTTTCCCAACGATCTCCACATGGAATGACACGAATAACACGTCTACATTGACAAAGAGCATACTGGTCATGGTAGTGGGGTCACTAGATCATCCCCTCGAGGACCATTCCCTCATCCCATTTAAAGCTTGGATAAGGTTAATCTTGAAGAAGAATGTGCCTAAGATAAGGAACTCTACAGTCAAACTCACCCAACCTATCAGTCCCTCTAAACTCCAGGGTCATACTATTCTACCCTTGAAGCAGGGTGGTAAGCCACATAGGGATATGAGCTTCGGCCAGACATTTCACCTGCACTTAGGCTAGCAGGTTTCTTTTCAATGTTCATAACTATATGGATATTCACATCCCATGATGCATACAATGGGGTTCCGCCCTGATTCTAGATAATGGCAGCCATGCTGGTGGAGGATCGACCCCTTAATTTGGCCCTTCATACCCTTGCCTGGATTTATGAATTGTTAGGACATATTCAAGAAGGTAGGTATATGAAACATCTCAATGGACTGTTACAATTCCTATATGTGTGGATGGATGAAAATGTCCCTTGTTATGAATATCAGAATACTTCATGGGTTACCCATTATGACATTCATCCTGCACTTCTCAGCATTTATTCTATTCATACCCAGACTCTTACTGTTACTAATGCGGCCGGGCTATTGAATGATGCCACAAATTTGTCATTTTCACGATATCCTACCCCTCATAGACCATTTAAAGGTGTAAATGGATGTTCCTTCGATGAATGTTCATACCTCATCAATATTTGGTATAGGATCCTCATTAACCATGTAGACCTAGTAGTAATTTGGGAACCATACCACCCATACCGGTTTGGTAGGTAGTTTGGATGCCTTGAAAACATTGTGCTGCTTCAAGTTGTTCGACATAAGGGAGCATGTCATACAATGGTTCTCCATAAATTTAGGCCTATTATGATCCACTAAGGTTCTGCAAGATATATTATCATTCCCAACACAACGGGGCCCACCTTCCTATTGCTGGAGTATGCCCAACTATGGGTCAATTGTTACCCTTCGGGGATGTTGAAAGAACTAGTTCGGTGGGTATAGAAACCCTTGACCATTTATTGTCCCGATCCCGCCCCAACAACAACCCCACACATTACCTTCATCATGATAGGTACAACACCCATACCTTCTACTTCTGTCCCTTCAGCAACCAATATAGATAAACCTCCTACTTATGCTCTCATGGTGAGAATGAGCTCGATCCTCCATCAAAGGGGTTAGGGAGGGGTTTCATCAGGGCAACCCATTTCTGTGTTGATATATTTAGATAATCCCTTTCCTGTGGAGAATTCCCATGTTCTTGATGAGATGGGCACAATCCGGGCATCAACAATTATCCTGGAGGCCACAGTTAGTCCTTCTCATTTGGATCCAGTGGATGGGCCATCTAAGGGAAAATAGAGTCTCCTTCCATGGGTGACTATCTTTAGGTTCCCTCCCACTCATATTGTGATGTTTCCCACTTAGAAACACATGGAATCAGAGGATTATCCAAGTACAAGTGTCATAGAGAGACACCAGGTAGTACAAAAATAGGCATGGCCCTAGTTACGTTCCCCTTCTACAGAGACACCCCTAGAAAATTTTGCCGATGAGGGTGACAATTTTCAGTGGTTATTTACTAATTTGGGTTTTGGCGACTATGATTATCAGCACCTTCACTTCTTTATTTACCAAATCGTCATTTCCCGAGAATTCCTCACCTCTTATGAGGACAAGCTGACCAAGTTTAATTCTTCCCATCACCTGGTGGCAACTTGCGGAGATATTTCAGAAGAATTTGATCAACTGATGGAAGAGGAGGTTAAGGCCTGTTAATCGGTGGTGGATCAAGAGGAGGATCTGCAAGAGTGTGAATCATTCTTATCCAAGTTGAGGTAGAAATTGTCCTCTTCACATTCCATATATGAAGCTATCCAGAAGAAAGGGTGGCACTTTAAAGCTGCCCTGGAGCGGGTGAGTTTGTCGTTCAAAGATGAAACAGAGGAAAGAACTTCTTTGGAACAAGCCATTGGTGGCCCATGACAATGACTCTCCATACTTTTTTAAAATAAAAATCAGGACTTGTTGTAGTTCTGTACTAAATTACAGCATGTACCCTTCCCCCGATTTTTACTCTGAAGAGACTCTGAATAGAGGATGTTCCTCTAGTTTTTCTAAACCCAATGAGATAGATTTGGATTTTAAATATCTCCTCTATGTCTCTTCCAATCAACATCATTTTAGTCAAGTATTAATTTCAAACCATTAGATGAAAATATTAATTTGAGATAACTAAGTTGAGCTCTATTTTTTTTGCTTGATCGAAGGGACTCAGCGAGCATAGTTCGACTATTGTTGAGGTTGAATGGAATACCTCATGAACTTTTATTTCTTTTTCATTATTACACTAATTGATTACTATGATTTCTTGGTACAGGTTTAGTGGGTATAACTTGGATTTTTTAGGCCACCATTTTTGGGTTTTTGATCTAACAATATTTAAGTCTTTTTTTATGTCACAATACGTTTTCTTTTTTTTAGAGAACTGATACTCAACTTTTACCCAGAGGTGACTTCGGTTGATTTTCCCTCTAGCGAGTATAAAATCTATTTTTCTACTGTTAGATTACACTCCTATAGATTAAAGTCAATACTGATGTTTTATTTTTGACAACTTTGACCATATTTAACAAGGTAATTCCCCGACTCAAGACCGTTAGTTGGGAATGTTCTAGTATCCTTCAGACATGGGTTATGGATTTTTATTGACCTCATATTTTTGGATTCTGGACATGCATGAGGCCCATTAGACACTATAGGTTTACAGATGTGGGAAATGACTCTCCTAAAAAATTATCCTTTGATTGATGGCCATTTTTGTGGGAGATGTATGCAAATCCACCAGGGCATGATATTCATATACAAGAAAAGGTGTCCCTAGGACACTGGCCATTCCCTCCAATGGCCTAGTGGGATTTTCCAAATTTTGAATTTATCATGATGTTGAGATTCACAATAGGTAACTGGCTTGAGTAGTGTTGTCTGAGAACATTAGAAACATTCATATCATCCTTGAGTGGGATATTGTTCCGTCACATTTCTTACTTGTGTGAGGTAACGATGGAAACTGATCAGTTCAGTTAAGAGTATTTTCTATGTCCGGGGAACTTGGGAAGGAGGTATGTAAGCCGTCATCCTGGAGTTTTCCAAATCTGTGGGCGTGTGACAAGATGTGAATCTCATTTGAGCATACGATGACGGTAAATCACTCTCTTGAGGACTAATTTTCCTTTGGATGAGTACTATTTTCGTGGGAGACATATGCAGCCCTAGGGCATGATGTTCATAGTCAAGCAACGGTATCCACATGACACTGGCCATCCACCTCTGATGGCCTTTGAGGATTATAGAGATTGGGAACTTTCTGAATATGGTGAATGACCTTTGTCCAAGGGTGCCCCTAATCACAAAAGGATGATTTTTAGATGAAATCCTTTGGGGAAACCCAGAAATGAGTGGGGGCACTCTTTCATTGCATGGGGATCAACATCGTGCAAGCAGATAGGACATATTTTAGAAACCTCAAAAGAGACCTGAGGTGAATCGGTCCCATACGTTCTGATATATCCAGGATGTGTGAAAGGTGAAAAATGTAAACCATGACATTGAGGGCCCTTGAATTAGGAGGAATGGAATGAGAATTGGAAGCTGTTGGGCATACTGAGATGAGAGAGGACTCTCCTGGGGATTAATTTTCATTCAATTTATGGCCAATTTTGTTGGAGATACATACAGAGCCATCGAGGAATGATGTGAATAGTTAATAAAAGATGTCCGTAAGACACTGGCCTTCGATCCCAGATGGCCTGGGAGGGTTATGGGGATTCAATATTACTTAAATCATAGAGGTTGGAATATGTGAGGGGTATATCCAGACATATTGAGGACATTTGGGCTACAACTTACTCAGGGAATGGTGTCCCTTACGTAGACTCGACTCATCTGAAGGGTTTGGTATTTGTTCTATCATTGGGATATCCAATCATTTAACATCACATGGCCAGGACATGGGGTTCCTCTCAGGGGAGGGAACTGTGACATGCCTCTTAGGATTGTGCTGCTAAGACCAAATTCCTGGGACATTTTTCCATAATATTGTGGAGGATCTCTTTCTAAGATCCCTAAGATCATGTGATATATAATCGGTGTGAGAAATGAGGGATCAGAAGGGTTCCTTGTCACCATATAAGAATACTGAATTAAATTTAGGGGTCGATTTTAGGCAAAATCCACTGCCGTGTAGTTTAGTGTTGTGCGATGAGGATGATTTTGTCCTTGCAGTTTATCATCATGCGGTGAGAATGATTTTGGCCCTGTAGTTTAACATCATGTGGTGAGGATGATTTTGGCCTGGCACTTTATCATCATGCAGTGAGGATGATTTTTTCCTTGAAGTTTAACGTCATGCGGTGAGGATGATTTGGGCCTTACAGTTTAACGTCATGCATTTAGTAAGATTTTGGCCTTGTATTTTAACATCATGTGGTGAGGACTATTTGGTCCTTGTAAAGGTCTTAAAAAGTTTTATGTTAATCACAATTAGGGTGTTTCGTCATTCCTCAGTCACGAGTGATGATAGAAGGTATAAACTATAGTCCTAAGGGCGACTTGAATCAGGAGGGATGACTTCTGGCTTGAAATCCACTAGGCATACTGTGGTAGGACATGAATCTCTTCGGGAAGAATTTTCCTTTGATTTATAGCCATTTTTTTGGGTGACATATGCAGATCCACTGAGGGATGATGTCCATAGTCCATAAATAGTGTCCATAGGACACTGGCTTTCCATCCTAGATGGCCTCAGATGATTATGAGGATCCACATTTTCTCAAGTTATGGAGTGAGAAAAATAGTAAATGTGTTCCTAGAAATGAGAGAATACCCAGACCATGATAAACCACGACCTTCTAGGAGATTCCACATTGGTCTGACCCATGAATGGGGGAAAGGGGATTTTTTTTGCTAGTGGTAGAGTCAGGATATCAAATCTGATCATCGCTACATATCCTACGAGAGTATGAATCAAGCCACATATAGTTCTAGATATTCCATAAAACTGTTTGTTTGATGAGTTAGGGGAACTAGAGGGAATTTTGGTTTTACTTGATATGGGTTCCAAGCCTACAATACTCCCCTATAATTTATTTCCGTAAGAGAATCCCTACTACCGATCCTTAGATCACATGATTTATACTCGATGTGAGAAACAATGAGGGGTTACAAAGTCTCCTTCACAAGTGTGAGGTTCTAGGTAATATGATGGGGGCCTTTTCATTTTGTTGGTTGGGGTTAGGCCAGGATATAAGATCGAGGCGTCCCTACCTAAACTGCAAGGGAAGGAATCAAGTTGTACATAGTATTATGTTTACCTCGTACCGGTTCTTCTTGGTCCAAAGGTTGGGGGTACTTTCATTCTACCCACCACAGTTGTCAGTTCCACCATGTTTCCCCATAGCTGACCTTCGTAGGAGAATCTCTATCACCATTTTTAAGCACACGAGAGTTGTAGTCGGTGTGAGAAACAATAAGTGATAAGGGTCTCCTTTACGAATATGGGGAGATAGGGAGCGAAATGGTGGAATTTTTTATGGGGGCTGACCCAGGATCAATGATCAAGGCATTGCTATGTATCATGTTAGGGCAGGAATCAAGCCTCATGTAGTTCTGTGAAAGATTTTGTAGTTTATTGTCATTCCATTGGGACATTTTATGCTACACAGTTTGACGTCTTATGGTGAGAACATGAGTCACAATTTATTGTTTGGTTCTACGGACGAGTTCCTTATTGTTTAAATTCATGTGAAAAGGATGATGACTCAAATTTTGAGGTCTTAGAGTTTGGACCATGGTGTTGGAAGCTATTTTTACTCATAGTTTAGGGTCATAGAGCTTGGACATATGATATGAGGGGGAATTTTTATGACTTGTAGTTTAGGGTCTTAGAGTTTGGACCTTGACATGGGAGAATTTTTATGACTCATAGTTTAGGGTATTAGAGTTTGTAACGTGATGTCAGGACATTTTTAACTCATATTTTATGGTCTTAGAGTTTGGACCTTGATAAGGGGAGGGTTTTCTTATGACTCATAGTTTAGGGTCATAGAGTTTGGACCAACACATAGGGGAATTTTTTTATGACTCGTAGTTTAACGTCATAGAGCTTGGACTTTAACATTGGGATTTTCATTACTCATAGTTTAAGGTATTAGAGTTTGGACCATGACATGGGGGAATTTTTTGTTACACATTATTTAAGGACTTAGAGTTTGGACAATAATATGTAGACATTTTTAACTCATATTTTAAGGTCTTAGAGTTTATACCTTGATATTTTCAGATTTCTAATTCATATATTACGGTCTTAGAGTTTGTACCTTGATATAGGGAAATTTTTAACTCGTAGTTTAGGGTCTTAGAGTTTGGAGGTTGATATGGTTTCTGTTATGTGAAGTATTTCTTCAAGAAAATTTCATTTTTAAGACCAGTGATGAGCTGCTCATCCATTGATATCAGGGTGTATTCTCCATTGGAATAGACCCTGTGTATGACGTATGGACCTTCCCACTTTGGTTCAAGCTTCAGGGGCTTCTTCCCTAGTATCATCAGGGTTATGAGGAATAACACCATTTCTCCTTCGAGGAAAGATCGAAGGTGAACCTTTTTGTTGAATGCTCGTGCAGTCGAGCTTTGGTAGATTTCCAAATGGTACAGTATGTGAAACCTTTTTTTGTTTAACTGCTCCAATTCATCAAACTGTCTCTGGGATTTCTCATCTATGGATAGTTGATCTCAAATGACCACATGATGTGACAAAACAAGGATTTTGATAGGAAACACTGCCTCTGTCCTATATACTAGTGAGTATGTGGTTGCCTGAGTGGCGGTGCGGGTCATGGTTTGGTATGCCCACAAAGCATGAAAGAGCTTATCTGGCAATGATTTCTTATCATTTTCGACCATCATTTAATGTATTTTGGAAAGGGTCTTATTGAAATCCTCTATCTTTACATTGTCCTCCACCTGGTAGTGGGATGATCGGTTGGCCTTGATTCTATATTCATGGTATAGCTTATCCATATTGGCAGAGTAGAAGTTGGCATCATTTTCCTTCATTATTGTATGAGGGACACCGAATCTGGTGATGATGTTGGCCTTCACAAAGAAGATTATGTTTTCTCCCTGACTTCCTTAAGGGGTATGGCTTCAGCCCATTTATAAAAGAAGTTTATTTCTGTGAGTACGACCATGAATTTCCTTGCTGTAGTGGGAGGATATGGTCCCATAACATCCATACCCCCATGCGACGATTGTCCATGATTATTTAGCCACAAGAAGTAACTATGGGGGTGGTGTATGAAATTAGCATTATCTATAAGGAATGGAACTTCTTAGTGAATATGGTGCAATCATGTATCATGGTGGGACAGTAATAACCAAGCCTCCAGATTTGGTGAGAGAGCTTGGTTTCTGATTGGTGAACTCTACAATCTTCAGCGTGCACTTATTTCATGACAGTAGAAGTCTCTTCTCCATCAATGCACCTGAGAAGGACATCATCAAGGCCTCATTTGTAGAGAACCTTCTCTGGGGTCACTCCATTGTACAGGTTAAAATTGATAGTCCATATATGGAACTTTTCAATTTCATCCCTAACAGGTGGGAGTTCCCCATTACGAAGGTACTTTGTGAGGGGTGTCATCCAACCGGTGGTATGACCATAAGGCTCATGAATGGGGATAATTTCATCAATTTCCTCTGTATTGCTCTAGATGAACGGCAAGACCATCCAATGGTGAGAAATTATAATGAATGTTTCATCCTAGTCGGGATCAGCCAGGGCTGTGTCTGCATTTTCCAAAGCGTTGTCTTCAGCATTCCATGATTAGGGGACATGAGTCATTATTTGTTTTGATGGGAATTCTGCCATCAGAGCTCGAACATGGTTCGTTAAGGGAAACAATAGTTATTTCTTGATATAATAGTCATTGTTAACCTATTTAATGACTAGCTCTGAATCAACCATTACATCTAGGTGTTCGGCATGCACCTGGAGTGCAAATTCCAGGCATGTAATGAGGGCCTCATACTTCGCTTTATTGTTCGTACACCCTTCTGAAACTAGGATAGAGTATGGAAAGGTGGCCTTTTCGGGATATATGAGTACAACTCCTAGAACCAATTTTTTGATATTGGGATCCTCCATCATTTTCCCTATCGGGCTTTGGGAAGCACCATCAAAGTAAATTTCCCACATCTAGGGGTTCTCATGGATTGAAAACACTACTTTATCTGGAAGGTCATCATCCAATGGTGTTGCATCTATCGAGGGGTTCTCGGCTAGAAATTCTGTTAATTCATTGCCTTTGATGGACTTCTGGGGCACATATCGTATGTAAAGCTATTTTAGGATGACCGCCTATCATGATAGGTTCCCATTAAGCATGGGAAGATTGATGATATAATTTAGTGGGTTACAGCGGGAGACCAGGTGGACCTCATGGTGATGCAGGTTTTTCCTGAGCTCTTAAACTGAAATGATTAGGGCTAGGCAGTTCTTTTCAATCATTGAATACCGAGTTTCAGAATCAATCATTGTCTGGATGAGGTATTAGATGTTGTTCTCACTGCCGACATCATTTTTCTTTTCGATTAAGGAACCTAATGACCATTCCAAGGAACTTACATATAAAATGAGTGATCTCACCTCAACTTGAGGTATGATAACCAATGGGATTAGGAGATATTATTTGAGGTTTTTAAATGATTCTTTCCTATTTTTATCCCATTCATACATAACTCCTTTCTTTATGAGATCAGTTAAAGGTAAACATTTACCATCTAGGGTGGCTATGAAGCATCGTATGTTGGTGAGGTGCCCTTGGAGACCTCTCAGCTTAGTGAGGTTGTCAGGTGGGGACTTGCTAAAAATGAATTTCATTATCTCAGGGTTGACTTTGAAGCCACGATGACATACAATGAAGCTGAGAAATTTTCCAGATGTAACACCAAAGGCGCATTTCAGGGGATTCATCTTTAAACAATGTTGTCTAAATTTTGTGATGAACGTTTTAAGTCGGACAAGTGGTTCAAACGCTGTTGTGAGTTAAACACCAGGTCGTTAACATAAAACATGATGAATTTTCGAAAAAAGGGACGGAAGATACGATGCATGTCATGTTGATATGTGGAACCGAGATTATGTAGACCGAAGGACATCAGTTTATAAAAAAATACTCCCTACAGGGCCCTAAAAAAGTTTCTTATTCTTCTCCTCAAGTCATATAGATTTTATTATATCCAGAATAGCCATCCATAAAGGATAGGTCTTCTTATCCATATGTTGCATCGATAAAAAATTATGTGATTGGTACTGCAATGTCATCTTTTGGGAAATGCCGATTAAGGTCCCTGAAGTAGATGCAGATTCTAATATGTCCATTCTTCTTTTTGTCAGGGTATATTTTTGGCTAGCCCAATAAGACATTGGTCCACCCATAGAAAGATAGATTTGATCAGTTTGTCAACTTCAGCCTCTATTTTAGCAGCATGCGTTGGGTGGGTCCTTCCGGATGCCTGTTTATAGCCTTGGTGATCTTCCGGTAAATCTAGATGATGGGTGGAAAATTCAAGATTGAGGCTTGGAATCTCTGTGTAATTCCTAGAAAACACATCTCGATTATTTTTTAAGAAGGTGGCATAATCTTTCTGTTCCTCAACAGGTATCGTACACTAATTAATGAGGTCCACTGGCCATTTTCAGTGCCCAGATTTATCTCTTTAAGTTCATCAATGGTGGTGGAAACACCTTCTTCAAATGCAGGAGAGGCGTCTTTGAGGTATTATTCATCTTATTATTATTATTAATATTCATCATCTTCCCCTTCTGATGGTGAATCATTTTTTGAGAAAACCTCTCCAATATTGGGAATGAAATCGTCTTTTGCCTTAGCGTGTGAGGAAATAGAAGTTTGATGCCCCAAGGATAGGCTGGGAGCATCTTCGACAAGGCTTTTCCTGACAACATGGGAGTCATCCCATTCTTGTGTGTCTTTGGACTTGGTTGTTATATCGGAGACCATGCAGACAACGGAGTCTATATCTAGGATTGTAATTACACAATCAACTTGGTTTATGTGTAGTATTTAGTACTCCGCAGGCTGCTAGAAGGGATAGAGGAAATCCATCTCTTATCCATTCAGGGGATTGATCCAATCAACTTCGTCAGTCAAAAGGTGTTTTTCTTCCAAGTCATAGATCCCTACGTCGATGTAATATGACTCACAGAACTCAAAAAAGGATTTATAAGCATGTAATGTCCTATTTTTTCCATTAGTGCAATATTTAATACAATGATGGTGTGAGGATGTACTTACAACATGCTAATTTTTCCAAGGCCTCCAAAATAGAACATTGAAGGATGTACTCTATCACACCATCAAGAACTCAGAATTTGATACAAGATCTCTAAGGAAAGTTTTTATCTTGAATATTCCCAACGTATTCTGCTCACTTTTTTCACATCCCAGAAGAGTTGTAGTGCAGGGTGTCAAGTTTCCTTCATCATATCCCAATTGATGAAGCATTCTCAGCAAGAGGAGGTTAACTCTAGATTGTTTGACAATGAATATCCACCGAACATCAATTCCAATTATCTTTTAGGAAACATATAAGGGTATTATGTTCCCTTTCATGATTTGTGTCATCATCATTGTCTCTAAAGAAGATAACAGTGTGAAATTCTTCGGGACTGGTCTCTGTTTAGTAGACTTTTGTCACTACTATAGCCTAGAACTCCTGGGGACTTAGCAAGTATTCGATGAGTGCCTCCCTAAGATCTCCGGACAAAGTCAACACGTCTAGGATTGAAAGATTTTCTGGTACTGAATCCAGATGCTTTAAAATTTCATAATTCTTCTCTAATGGTCTGCGCTTCTAGAATCAGGGTTTCTCTTTCACAGACACTTTAGGGGTTTCAGCATTGGATGTAGATGGTCTGACCTCTACAACAGGGGCTCACAGTGTGTTAGTCATTTCCAAGTATGGCCAGACTGGTCTGCCTGTATACTCTAGGTAGTTTGGTACGTGTTCTTCCCCCGATGGATACTCCATGACAGCTGGTCTTGTATTTCCTCCGACAGGGGAAAAAGAGCATTCCAGTTCTCGTTGCGTATGTCAAAAGGTCCTTCTGTGGGTTTCTGTGATATTAACAGTTTGACTCATGGAGTTGCATGGAATTTCACTCATGTCATGATCATACCATCCGGGAATACTCCGATCTTTACAACCTCTTCCTCCATCTCTCTAGTTTGGTGTGTGGAATTAAGTTTCATGTCCACAGTCTTCATCAGAGAACGACTCCATCAAGTGTATGAAAATAATGGATCCAAATATCAGTTCTTGATCTGATATTATTCTTGTCTTATTTCGGCCTTCTGATTGTTCTGTTTGGTGGGGCGGTTCCCTTCATACCAAGACACATGGCATGAAGTATGAAAGTGTTAATACTGAATTTAGCTTTGGTACCAGTACATCTTATTACTTTTTCTTTCTGCCCTTCTAGAATTTAGTGTACCGAAAGGCCAAGGAGGATGTTTGTATTGTATTAGGAGCTTTTGGGGGCATAGACGGTTGTTTCACCTATGCCTAGATGATTCCATGGACTCGGTTGATGGTCTTCTAGGTCATCCAATTGTCAAACTTTTGTTCCTTCTTTCTTGTGATTGTTTTCCATTCCTTATCTTCTCTCAAGTCAGAGGTGGAAACATACACCATTTGATTTTCCTAAAATACACTATCTTTTGGAGGAGATTCTTGGAAACAAATCACTCATGGATGGTGTTTCATAGTATATGGTGATATGGACAATAAATTTGATGTTCGTTGAGACCTACTTCATCAGATCGCGTTGGCACAGGTAGCCAGAGAGGATTATATTTAATGGAGGCTATGAAATAGCAATTGACCTTGTCATCTCAAAATGAATAAAACTTATTTATTCATTATTGAAACTAATTTATTTTTGCACATCATCGCTCATATTGCCGAGGTGGGGGCGGCTATTGGTTTTCGGAGGATCCCGCATGTTTCTGTGGGGTCCTCGCTACTAGGGCTAGTGTTGGGGGTGGCTTAAGCATTAAATAAGTCACATTTTCTTTTCTTGTTATTTTCCCATGGGCTGATGAGGCTACTTGAGTCTTAAGATTAGTCATTTTAAAAGAGTATTTTATCTTTTGGGAGATGGAAGAGAAGTCTCTAAACCCACTTGTGTACTTCACTGGGATGAGTGTCGTTCGCAATTCATCCTAAAGTTTATTGATGCACATGGTGAGGATCTCATCATTGGGGAGTGACCGATATAAGAATATGTCAGGAATTTCCCTCTGGAGATGAAGTATGAGACTCTATTTTTCTCTTGTTTCTTGCAGACCATGAGATCATTGACCGTTATATTGGACAGCGTCGAGCTGAACTGGAAGAGAAACTGCCATCGAAGGTCCTCCTAACCTGTAATTGAAATAGCTGGCAGGCTAGTATACCATACGAAAGTCAATCCTTACAGGGTTCATACGAAGAACCTATGTTTTACAGCTTCTTACTTTTTTTGTGTTCCCATCATAGGGGTCACATTAAAAGGCACAGTTCATCAAAAATTGTTTTAGGTCCCCCGATTCATTGAATACTAAGAATACAAGGTTCCCGAATTTTGGTGGCGGTGGAACATTGCTCACCCACTCGGGGTAGGGTTTGTTCTCTAGTTATAATAGAGTGATTCGCCCCTCCATGGATTCTAGTCATGCTGTTAGCTGATCAGCGGTGTTTAAGAACCCTTGATTCATATCCTATCAAAATTGACCTTGAGTCGGTGCGGTAGGGGCCAAAATTGGGCGTGCCAGTACAACTAGAATTTGTGGTGGATTCCCAGCTGGGGGAATAATTTGTGGGTTTACCTGGGTATATTCCATCTACCTTCCCAAAAGGGGGAATTATTTTTGTCCTTCTAGGGCCTGATTGAACAACCCTCCAAACATGGATTCATTCATTGGAATGAGGCCCTGTGGTATGTCCACCTCTTCTAGAAGCACTTGTGGACGTTCTGCAGTGGGAACACATCTGGCGAGATAAATCCATCGATTTAGATCAGTATTAATAAATTTTAGATCTTTAATTTCTTCCACCTTATTGGAAAAACTTTTCTCAAGGGAGAGGGACACACTCTCATGGGGAGGAGGAGGTGGGTCATAGAATACCTTGGATTTAATTTTCTCTTTGTTGGTGTTTCGTGGGGGAGGTATTGTCAGATTGACTAATGGGGCACATAGATATAGATCTTCCCTCTAGTTCTAGGTATGCACAACATCAAGCTCAATGTGGGATTCCTCTGGGAGGGAACTGTATTCCTTCGCAACTTCTCCCCATGTGTAACTTCTTCTATGATTCGTGGGACGATTCTCACCAAGTTTACTAAGGAATACCACAATAGAGGTGTTGTACCCGAAACCAAATGGTGGGAAGGCTTTGTGCACATTGTATTGGACTTTATCCTTCAATTTTGTGGAATTATTAGGGATTCTTGATGAAGAATGACCCAAAGGGAGCCTTAGTCTGACATCGTAATGCGCCTTTGTCTCGGCTGGTGTGAACCACGAGAATGGGTGGAACAGGTAACTCATCTCTCCATCTTTCTTCCTAAATTGTGGAAGAAAAACGTCTGTTGTGTGGGGATTTTGGGTAAATATTCCCCCATCCCTATGGGATGGGGTTTTTTCTTATTCTCATATCGATGCACTATGGCATGGATTTGTTGGACTTATGAGGGATTTTCGATTTAAAAATTCCCCCAGCCCTATGTGATAGGGTTTTTCATTATCACGACGGTACCCTCTGCTATTTCCAGCATTTTAATTTCATATACTCTTACACGAGTTTAATCCGAGTGTGGCATTGGGCCGGCATGAGGTCTATGGTCTTTTGAAGATATGAGCACCACTTGCTGGTTGGATTCCCTTAGGCGGGAATCCTACAAGATGTTCCTGGTTTCCTTACTCAGAAGTTATTTTATGGCTTGATCTCTTCCACCCTGAAGCTTTTGAGACTTACTATGGACCAATTTTTGTTGATTATCCATTGTTTCTTGAGCATGGTTTCATTTTATTATTTCCTATAGGTGATGAAATTGTAGGATTCCATTTCCATTGGGGCCTACTAGATAGGACATGGGGTGAAGTGTAAAGATGTATGCTCTACCCACCCCCAAATGTGAACACCAGCCGGTGTGTTTCTAATGAGGCGACATAATATATATAGTGCATGGAGGCAAGCCAGTTCAAGGTTTTTCTTTCACCTTTCTTATTCTGGTCGACTTACAGATGGGAGGGCTTCCAAGTTGATCAAATGGAGAATCTCCCCTATTTTTTTGACATAGTCCGTGTACCCTTCATAGGGTAGAAACTTTTCTTTGATCATTTTATGATTTATCCATATATTGATGCGAATGTCATGCGTGCATTCCCCAGAAAATTCTCCTAGTTTGTCAAAGTGAGAAGTGGTTGTAGGCCAATAAATCACTGGTATATTATCCCTAGCTAGTTATCTTCTCACAAGAAACATATCATGTTGTTGTTCTTTTGGAGGCTCCTCTAATTGATATGCCAAACTGGAATACTTCTTGATGATTTTGTTCCAATTGATTGGGATGGTGGGGGCCTTATCAATTTTTGGACTTTGCAGGAGTGGATCAGAAGACGAGTGTGGCCTCGGGCCATCCTTTGGTTGAGAAAGAATATCGCTCGTTGTAGACGGAGTTCCTATTGTGTCTGAGTACTTTCTGAGCGCCTCATAATAGGAGAGATTTCTCATATTTGTTCCATCAAGGGTAGGACCTTCTTTCCAACATTTATTTTGGTTGTGAGGAGGACCTTTTCAAGTGGTGCTTTGAAGGTGATGACTACCATAACAACATGATTCCAGATTTTGTGGATTTTCTTAACAATGTGTTCTCTGGGGAGGAACTTCAGGGTAGGCTATAGCAAGGGGAGGACCTTCTTGCTGCTTGATGTCATTGTGGGGAGGGCCTTCACAACAATTTTCATTGAGGGGAGGGCCTTTGTAATGACCCTAACCATGTAGAGGACTTCCATGATGACTTTATATCTAGCTTCTAGGAGAATTTCTGTAGTCTACATACTAGGGAGGACCTTCAGGGAGTACTGAAATGAGTGGAGGACCTTCTCATTGCTTGGAATTATTGTAGGGAGGACCTTCATAACAACAATCAATGTGGGGAGGGCCTTCATAGTGACTGTCATTATGGAGAGGACTACAATCAAGACTTGATGTCCAAATACATAGAGAATCACATCTACAACATATACCTTGGGAAGGACCATCAGGGCGGACAATAGCAAGGGGAGGACCCTCTTGTTGTCTGATCCTCATGTCGAGGTTAGGGATACCCCAACATGAAACAGGAGATATTATCTCATGATCAATCAATCTTGAACCATTGAGTAAGCCCCCAAGGGTGCTCTGTGGAGATCCATCAGAGCAGATGGTAGTGACATTGCGGGGAGGACCTTCGCAACTACTATAGCCACTTCCTTAATTTGGTAATGGAATGACTGGGTCATGATACTTTGTTGATATATGTTTAAGGTTGTCAAGAAACCCATATTCTTGTAGAGCAGGGTCATGTATATTCTCTTCATTTTCCATTCGCTTTTGGAAATTTTCATTTTTTGGGCACTATCGTGCGGTTATCCAGGGGAATCTACTATTCATAATGGATATCATATATGGTTCCTCATCTCGTTGGGTCCCATGATGTCATCGGGATATGCCGAAGAGCATTATTAGTTATGGCAGTGATATATGCCTACCCTGGAGTGGCCACCATGTTGGACCGACATCCCCCAGTCAGAATGAGTATTTGTTTTTGATTGGGTTGTCCGTATATCATAGGATATTGCCATCGACCCTCCTGGGCTAGAGAAGGGATTTATAATGGCTCCGGACTGACTAAATAATTTCGCGAGTGAGTCATTCCATTCAAGGAAATCGGCTCATGGGCCTAATTTCTCACCTTTTACATCGATGAAATGATATCTTGGCATGTTTATCTTATATGGTTTAGAATTGACGTCTGATCTTGTATCATGCATAGGATGTGCAGAGATACATCTTTGGATGGAACGGGTATGAAGGTCCATTCTGATGTTAGAGCAAGAGTTTGTTCCTGCTCTGGTCCTCCATGATTTTCCAATAGATACTGGTAGTTCTCCTATGCCGGGACAGAGGAATAAGTCTATCTCTAGTTCTATTCTCTGGCTTCCACTGTTTTTGACTGGTGGTCTTTATATTCATCAGCGGGGATTTTCATCTCCTCACATGTCGTTGTATTTGTCCCACGGGCTTTGAATGAATCTGTAGGAATTTGACTCTGCTCTTGTTTGGTTGACACCCAATTTGTATGGTGGGATTCCTATGCATCAGAAGGGACTTTTGCCTATGTATAGCTTTTCACTGCCCTATTTAGATGGAAGTATTGTAATGCATCATAATTTGTTTTTTTCTACGTATAGTTGAGTGCCTCCCTATTTTGATGGCAGGCGTGATATACATCAGCAAGTATTTGATCCTACATATAGCCTGCCACTACCCAATTTTGATTGAAGGTTTATTGTGTGCTGGTATATATTTGCATCTGCCTGTTTCTAACCACTCTATCTATTCGACAAGACCAGTGAGCACTAGAAATAAAAAATCATGTTCTCGTATTGTTCCACCCAATTTCTGTGGTGGGAATGAGTGGATAAGGAAGAGTACTATGTATTCCTGTTGAACTCCTCCACGTTAGAATGATAGATTTGATCTATAGGAACCACAGTAATAGCATGTACCTAGTTATATATTCACCACCCATGGAAGGAAGAACAAGGGTATCAGGTCTCATGGACATTGGCTGGTGCCCTCGGCATAAGGTTCTCTTCGGTGGGAGGAGGTCTAGTCGTACGGTGTTGGAAAAGACGCCCTCTGGTAGGGGACCGTGGGTATGGATCCTATGCAGTGGTGATGGATTAATCAGTATTGACTTTATCTACCTCCCTAGGGTAATTTATGTTGTCATTGTCACATTCCGGGGACAGGATCTTGAAGAGGTTTGAGATGACCATCGTGGCCGCCATGTGCAGAGGTACCAAGAATGGCTGAAGAGGTGGTTGGAAGACCCTTGCAGTCTCTAGGGATTTTCTTACAGTCTCCAGCATGGGGAGACTACCATTTTGATGGTACTCTTTGATCAGCATATTGGATGCCCAATGTTGAAAACGCTGGGTAAGAGAAGGGGTCCTGCTATTTTTTGTGGCCCCGACCGCCCACAGGATCACTGATGCATGCGTCTTCATTGATCATGGGGATGTCATTTGAAAAAAATTTCACTCCATGGGAACCAAAATAATTGTATTACATACAATCCACTGAACATCGTTAAAGTAATATTCTTTTAAACACATCATATTTGGCGATTCAGCTTGGCCCCCTTCCCATTTTCTTTTGCTGCGGGGTGAAGGGGCCTATGTGGGGTAGAATTTCCACCTTGGATAAGGATTCATGTTGGGTTCACCATTTTTATTCAGCCTTTTAGGTGGTGAATTTATCACATACCTGGGTGAAAAAAATGGTCCGACATGCAGGGTCCTTTTGTATTTTATCATTGGGTAGACCCGCCACCTTGGTTAAGGATTCACGTCTGGTTCACTATATTTGTTATACATCCAAGGTGTCAGGTTTAGTGCATACTAGAGTGAACAAAATTGTTCAACATGCAGCATACTTTTGTATTTTATCATTTGTGTAGAACCACTACCTTCGTTACAGATTCACACCGGGTTCACCATTTTTGTTCTAGGTCTGAGGTGGCGCATTTACGGGTAGTGCAAGGACGGAACGACGAGGATCATCAACCATCCCATTTTCTATAGATACAGGCTCTTTTTGAATTTACCATTCCATTGTTTTGACCTATTCATCATCATTATCCTTTAAAGAAGGCTGAACTAACCCTGTGTGGAACTGTTGGTCCCAGTGGGTGATTGCGTGGGGGTCACGCCCTTCAGAAATCAGTCCATCCAGATATAACATCCTAAGATGGTGTCCATGATTCCTATACCTACTTTCCAAAGGCAGGCACTCATTGGATGACTACTTGGACAACGACAACTGAGTACTCCATTGGTCAAGAGGATGGGAGGTCAAGCTCACCGCACCCTTACAGGGGAGGATATTTTCCTTTTCCAGGACTCTCTTATAGATTTAAGTTATGTTCATATGTTTGTGAATCCTTGGTTAATTCTTGAAGAGTGTGTCCATGGGATACCCTTAACTTTCAAGATCTTCATGAGCATGCATATGTTCGATTCCATAGAGGTGATGCTAACATATCCATATTGTAAGGTGCTCTGAAGTTTATCATTATCCAGGGCTGACAAAAGGTGACTTGATGTTGGGATCAAGACCATAAGGAGGGATTCCTTTGTATCCTTGGGAGAGTAATTAGAACCCACGTAGTTCAAAAAGATATGGGGAATACACATGGAAGCTTCCCATTTGGAAAAAAAGATTGGGTGGATCCTTTTGGATGGAACCCTTTTGAGATTGAGCCTTCTAGCAGGCATCATATATATCCTGGTTTGATCAGGAATAAATGTTCTCATAGATCATATTGTGTAGGGATTATGCATGGCATATTCCCATTTATGGAGTCATAGTTGGGTGGAACCTTTTGGAATTTGCACCATTTTTATCTTGGGCCATCTAGAGGCATCCTATGTATCCTGGTTTGGTTAGGAATCAGAGTTCTCATAGTTCAGATTTTGTGCTGACGTTGTAATCCTCACAAACCTCTAAGCCCACAAGAGTCATTATCAATGTGAGAAACAAGATGATGTGAATGATTCGACAATGAACATTCCCCCTCCACTATTAGTGGTGGAGGGAGAGCACTCAGAAGAAGAATTTAGGGAAACTGTGGGCAAGGACACGGAGCGATGAACCTTTCCATGTGAAATGGCATTAATGCTCAGGCGGCCCAGCCTCAGAATATTAGGGACATACCTTAGTGGGAGGTCCCCAGATCATGTTTTTAGAAGGGGAGGAGTTTTTTACTTATCAAATAGGGGAGTGAACATAACACCTTTGACTGATCACTAATCCTTATTGAATGGAAAATAAAGTGATCACCCCTAATCTAGAGAAAAAGGACGTTCACATCGACATCCCAAGGTCAGAATTCAAGTTACCATTGGAATGTAGCCTTAGAGGCATTCCCGAAGCCTGTAACTTTTTGGGGAGGGCCTTCATGACTCCTCTTAAATTGGTTATGTAGACTAAATGGGGCACACGGATGCGCCCAATGGCCTAATCATATGGGTCTTGTGTCTTTGGAGGAGACTTTGGCCTAGCACCGGAGAACTGGTTAATGGAGGGATTATGGGGGACTAAACTATAATGGAGGGGTGAGGTAAGAACCGGAGGGAACAATACACGAAAATAACTGATTCTACATACAAGTTTCTCATGTGGGGTGGGGAAGGCTCCGCATACCATAGTGGTACGTGGGTAGGAGGGCCATCCACAAACTGGTGTGGTGCGTAGGCATGGGTATTTCCAACCGTGTACCAAAGTGGTACGCAACTCACTGTGCCGCTTTGGGTTATATCTGTGTACCAAATGGGTACATGGTATCAGGTTCAGTCCACGTAACAGTATGCTATGCATAGCACCATATTGAAGGAGTGTCGGGGGAATTACCATTCGCGGGAAATTCATCCGTGAGAAGCCTTCAGTTCGCGGTTTAGGAGTTGGTTTCATGGTTCCATTATTATTATTCAATTCCCACATTTTTATGGTTTCCGGCTGACTGTACCATTAGAGGAAGTGGTTTGTGGTTCCTTCTTTGCTGATGAAACAAGACAGAATCCGAAGTACAACCTATGATTTTTCCTAAAGCTTTCGTCGCCCTTCCTTCCCTCTATCCATCTCTTTTTTTAATTATTTCTAATGTGATCATTTTATAGAGAATCATAGCGATTGTATCTACTGGGCACACGACACCATTTTTGGAGGCCCATTGAAGAAATAGTCCAACCCATGGAAGATTTGTTCAACTAAGGTTTGTGGAAGATTTGGTTCACGATAATGGTTCGCGGAACCCCGTCTGTCTGCATAATCCACGAACTAAGGGGTTCACGCCATGGTACGTCGATAATATTTTCCATATAACTCCTTCAGTTGAGGTGGTTCACAGTTTTCCCTGCTCGCTGGTCATCGTTTTCCCGGCCAACAGTTCATGAACCATCTTGCATTCTTGGTGGTTCGTGATCCATCTTCTTTGCATACCTTTCTTAGTGATGGTATGTGGGCCAATTGAAATATTTAATTACATCAAGTTCCTTCAACGGAATGCAACCGAATTTGATTCCTTTCAGCTTGATAAACATATAGATGTTATTGATTCCTTCTAAAAAGTCATTATGGGGGAATTTCTTCTCCTTTGCTGATTTTTTAGGACCCTACAACAACATAATGTGATACAACATAAATTAACCTTCTCTACACATTTAAAATCATAAAGATTAAATACCACCCATATAATATGAATCCATGGGAACCACTCCAATATTTTTTCTTTTTTGATATTTACATGAAGTCACCACACTCATCATGAAAAAAATGTATTATATACTAAAAATGAAAAAACCATGTCATAAGATAACATACTGTACTATAAAGAACTCTCCTTTTCAAAAATTAATAAATTATTCTTGAGAAAAAAAATTAGGTTGTTACATACCCACCACCCTCAAGGATTTTCATCCCATAAAATGAAGGGTTACATAAACATATAAAGGTATTCAGCATGGATCTGACTCTCACAATTCCACAATATCTCATTAATATTCTCATGTTTCCAAAACCCTATCACTAGTTGTATATCTAGACCATGATGGTCCTTATGCTATCAATCCTTGATCACCATTATGTACTATGAGAAGGTGGTTTCATCCTCGATATCCAGATCAACCCAGTTAATGATATACATGATGACATGAACATATCCCAACTAATGCGGGGCATAGAATATGTTGTGCGCTAGAGACATGTGTAGGAACAATGAAAGAAAATATCCAAAATCCCCCACCCCTGCACTGAATATGGAATAACCTAGTAAATTTTGGTGATAAATTATTTACCTAAATTAAAATTTACACAGTACACCATGGTGAGACACTCATGAATACATGGTCCACCTATTTATAATCTATTAACCTTCATCATCATCCAAAATAGGAACTATAATGGATTTAATCTCTCCTAATATCCTCCTATATCACATGTACTATCTCTTAAATTTGTATATCTAAATTTGTCCCCATCATTGATGACTCTCTAATCACTATCCATTACTATGGTGACCTAAAGTGTCTTCTGTATAGGGACATGAAAGGTTCCATGCTAATATTGGAGTGATAATATTTTTTTGGGTGAACTCCACTAATGGTAAGTGATCATTCAATATTCGTAAAAACAATAACATATAATATCTCTACATATCCTGAATAACCTAGATGGTTCTCTCTATTAATAAAATCTATTAGAGTTTGTAACACTATGACCAAATGAAACTATGTCTTCATTGGGTTCTTCACGCTCATCCAAAACTGGGATAAAAATGATTCTTTTCATCAAGATTTGATCATTTAATTTACCCAATGAGTCTTGATGATTCCATCCATTCAAAAGTATCCAATTTTTTCCACTAAAATCTACTCCCAAATAGGATAAATGTTAGATGACATATATATTTGGTAAATGATCACCCAAACTACATAATGACCCCTCAAAAAAATATAATTCTTATAATGAAGTGTATTGATATATCTTCCCACTTATACTCTATAACCTCAGGGTTTATACCAACTATTCCAAAAGATGGTGCTTGGATTTGACTAGCTGAAAAGTGAGGAATCACGAGATAATCTCCGAAACACTACTCTTTTTATCATGCCACTAAAATAGATTCCCAAGTTTGTGACATATGTTCATCACTCCTAGATATATAACTAAGGGGGTCTATAGAAACCCCACAACACCACATCATGAATCTTGAATGATATCATTGTTAATCCTTTAAAGAGGATGATGTGATCCATACCTTAAAAGAACCCATAGATTTTATTGTCTTAGGTTGTCCAGTAGCATAAGATCGTATAATTTATTCCTCCCAATTGGGCCTCTCTTACATGTTTTAAAAGAGGAGATTCCATCACCATTGAACAATGATATATCACTTATCTAACATCCACTAAGGAAAACTACATTATTTCTAACTGAATAAATTCTTCCTCCACCAAACAATGTCATAAATTACTACTCAAGGAATCAAAAACATCATTTCCCTTTACTATAGTATAGATAATTTTGAGGTCATATTCCTATTGAAACTCCTTAAATCCCACTACCATAGGTTTAGATCTCTCTAGGGGAATATGTATTTGAGGATCTTAATGTAGTGCCTAAAATTATTCAAGGAAATTACTACCGCTACCAACTATAAATTATGGCTTGTATAGTACTACACATGAGTTCTAAACATTCTGGACTCATATGAAATTAGTACATGCCTCTGCATCATCACACAATGAACCAAAACTTCAACGCCGTCACAGAACACCATCTACCCAAATTCTAACTCTAGAAAACTTTGGACATCTGTGCTCATACATCACAAACCATATTGGGTCGCCATCAACCCGACGCCTGATCCGGCCCGCAGCAAGGCCCGAAAGGCATTACCGATCCCCATGGGCTGGCACAAGTACCCGGGTATCAAATTGAAACTTTGGGAATGATTTACCCGTAAAAAAAACCAGGAATAACCAAAAGTAAACTAAACTCAAAAACAGCGTTGCAACCACAAGTCTTCAAACAATAAAGGTGAGTCTCAAAAACAACCACAACCCAACTACAACTAACTCCAAAAAAATAGGGGGTGACCAAAAACCACGTCATCAACCGTCACCTGATGGAGGGATACCACCGTCCGGCCTTCACCACCAATGCCAAGTTAGAAGAAGCAGCTAACAACTCATACCACCACTCTCAAAACCTTTGCCTTTCACTGCATCAGACATAATCATATCTACGTACACCCAAGGGTGTAAGTAGAGTGTGAGCAATCTCTCAATAGGTTGGAACCAGAGAAAAGATTCTGCATGTAAAGGTTTGGTGACCAAAACAATTTGCAGGCTTGAACTATAGAAAATAAACAAATTCACTAACAACTTTAATGAAAACAATTTTTAAAGAAAGATAGTTTGAAATAAGGAATGAGGTTTTTGGTACTAAAAGAAAATGGAAACATTCTTACCATTTTACACTACACAAATCACACAATCAACTAGTGATGAGTATATAATCACATAGGAGCAAAAAAAGTGGGAGAGACCCTAAGGGACTAAAGCTATGTGGGGCCCTAGAACCTCACGTCTCGATGTACCAAAGAATCCATATCATATGTTCCCATGCACGAGCCACTAGTAGGGAAACACTTCCATAACCTAGTGGTCTCTAGTCATCATCCAAAGTTTAGTTAGTGTTGTAAGCATCAATCCAGCTAAGTGAAACTGGGCTGGAGCTACTCTTGTATCACTAGCACGCTAGTCTAGTCCGCTCACCTAGTACACAGACTTCCCTTTTTGTGTTCAACATTCAAAGTTCACCCTAATCATCAAGGTCAAGACACAACACACATGGATGTCAATTACGTCAAACACCATACACCTAGGATGTAAACTAAGTAAACCATCACACTTACACATTCAATATAAATGGATAAAAAAACAACCATTAAAGGTATTACAGATGAGAGAGATCCTCAGAAACCAAAACACAATGTGAAATAACTACACAGTCAAATAAGTACACAATTCTAAGAACCAAACTAAAATTTAATATGCATTTGAAAACAAATGGTCTAGTAGTTTTAAAGAAAATAAAACAACATGAACATTAGTGCCAAAACTCACTCGAACGCACACTAGAACTGTAACAGGAATAAAATTTCAACTGCAGCATTTTTCCAAAGTCCAAAGGAATAATATAGTAAAAAAACAGACAACCTAAACATGCTGCTAGTAAAAATAAAACACCAAATCCTACCAACCAAAACCAAAAACTCACAACAGCAGGTAAAGAAAAGACATATCAATTTAATTAAACTTGCAGACTAATTTATTAGATAACCCATGCATGCAAAACCACCTACCTTAAGGTATGTGAGAAAAAGCGATACAACGCAACCCTCTCGTTGTGCAACAGTCGCACCACACAAATCTGTCAAAAAGGTCTTAAAATAGTTAACCATGTAACCTCAATGCCATCCCAGTAAAATATCAGTGATCCATAAAATAAACACCATCAATTAAATAAACAAGTTAAATAATAATAAAATAAATTAATTAACAATTAAAAAAATCAATTAAATAATTTTATTAACAACTAAACAAATTTAATTAATTAATTAACAGATAAAAAATTTAAATTATAAATAAATAAATTAATTAAAACTTAAAAAAAATCAATTAAATCAATTGATTAACATCTAAAACAATTTTACTCAATTAATTAACGATTAAACAAATCAAAATAATTAAATAAATTTAAAACAGACCCCTGACCACAGAAATTTTCGGAATGATAACAGAGGGCAGCGCGGCAGATGGCCGGTGAGCGGAGGGGGTTGCAGAGCTGCTGTTCGGCGAGTGGAGGGGGTTGCAGAGGTGTTGTCCGGCGAGCGGATAGGGGTTTTGGAGGTGTTGTCCTGCGAGGGAAGGGGGTTTTAGTAGTTGTCTTGAGAGTGGAGGGGGTTGGGGCGGCTGTCCGGTGAGCAGAGGGGGTTGCAGTAGCTGTTGTCCGGCAAGAGGAAGCAAGGGTGCTGCTAGTCGGTCCGGCTGGAAGAGGGGAAAGGTGGAGGGGCCGAGTGAGGAAGAGAGGAAGGGAAGAGGGATAGGAAAAGATGGGTGGGGGAAGAAGAGAAGAGTAGGGAGGGAGAGAAGGAATAGAAGAAGCAGAAGAATAAGGAGAGGAGGAGAAGGGGTGGAGCGTGGGAGGAAGGTGGAGAAGGGAGAAAGAGGAGGGAGGGGCGGCCGAGCGAGGGAGAGAAGAGGATAGGGGAGAAGGAGAAGAATAGGGGAGAGGAGGGGAGAAGGGAGTCCTCGGGAGAGAGGAGAAAGGGAGGAAAAAAGGAAAAGAGAATTTGGGGGTGGCGGCTAGGGTAGGGTTTATGAGGGGGAGAGAGAAAAAAGAAAAGAGATAAAATAAAAAGAATAAAAAAAAGATAAATAAAAATAGAATAGAAAATAAACAAAAGTAAAGTAAAATAAAACAAAATAAAAAATAGAGGAATGGGGGAAGAAATGAGGGAGAGAAAAAAATAATAAAACAAACTCAAATAAAATAAAATAACTAAATTCAAATAAATAAAAACTGGCTTTAAACGGTAATAGTAAAGAGGTCCCCCCGTGCACCGGGCGGGCTATGCGGTTTTGCCCGTGCCCTGCCCACACGTCGAGCGTTGCCAAACAACGGTTCGCCGACGAGTGAAATAAGTGCACCAAATGTTATGTTCGACATGATTTACAACTAAATAGTTATAAAAAGGGAAGATGAACTTATAAGAATTAAAAATAAAATTAAAATCATACCGTACGTGAAGTCCGGGTGCAACAATTCTCCCCAACATGAGAACTTTCTGCCCTCGGAAAGTCAGCTTGATGCCTGATCCGAGAATAGAAAAGGGTACTCATGATCAACCCACGTCTTCCGCTCCCAAGTCTCATGATCATCATTCCCATGCTTCCAGAAAATACGGACCAATGGAATGGACTTCCTATGTAGCACCTTCTCCTGAGAATCCACTACCCGCACTGGTGTCTCAAACACTGATAAGTCTGGCTCAATCTCCAACTCCCCACAATTCAGCACATGTGATGGATCGCGATTGTACTTTTTCCATTGGGAGACATGAAATATGTTGTGGATCGATGTCAACTATGAAGGAAAATCTAACCTGTATGCCACTTTACCAATCCACTCAGTAATCTCGAAAGGCTCGACATACCTCACTGTTAGCTTTCCCTGCTTCCCCAAATGGTGGTGACCCAAGAGAGGGTACACCTTTAATAACACTCTATCCCCAACCAAAAACTCAATATCCCGACGCCTCTGGTCTGCATAATATTTGTGGCGACTCTGCGCTGTCAACAATCACTGCCTAATCAGCTTGACCTTCTCAGATGTCTCCTAAACAAGGCTCGTTCCCAAGAGCGATGTCTTTCTTACCTCATCCCAACACAAAGGAGATTGAAATGGATGGACATATATCACCTCAAAGGGTGCCATTCTAATGGAATAATGATAACTATTGTTGTAAGAAAAATCGACCAATCCCAAATGGCTATCCTATGAGCCTCCAAAATCTAACACACAGGTTCGGAGCATGTCTTCCAGAATCTGATTCGCCTGCTCCATCTGACCATCAGTTTGAGGATGGTATGTCGTGAACATCTTAATCTATGACCCCAAATCCTTCTGGAGGCTTCCCCAAAACCAATATGTAAAGTGGGGGTCCTTGTCAGAAACAACAACTAACAAAACACCATGAAGTCTGACCACCTCCTGAACATACAACCGGCCCCGCTCCTCCACCTTCACTGTATCTCTGATCAGGATAAAGTGAGCTAACTTGTTCAAGCAGTCAATCACTACCCAGATAGAATTCCTTCCTCGAGGTGTACGAGGAAATCCAATAATGAAGTCCATTGCGACCTCATCCCACTTCCAGGTAGGAATGGGTAATGGCTGGAGTAGGCCAGATGGTCTCTATAACACCTCGAGATTTTATAAGATATATTCTTTTTAATTTATTTCATATCTTCTGTTATACACTACACCAAGATTATCTTGCACTATACGCAACACCATATTAGCTTGCAGTATATGAAACACTAATCTTGGACCGTGTTACACAAAATTTCAAGTCTGTTTGATAGTAGTTATTCTATACAACATTGAGTGTATATATATATATATATTCAATGTATAAATGAAATATGGTTTTATTTTGTTATACACAACAACAAAGGAGTCTTGCACAACACGCAACCCTGACTTGGCTTGCATTACATGCAATCACGATCTTCCTCGATAGCGTGTGTTTTACGCAATACCAGTTTTCACTAAACAACGATACATTGTTATAATATTATTATGGAGTAGCCGTTTGGAATATGATTAACTAAATTTTGAGTTTTATAACATTATTATTCATCTTACACATTTTCTAGAATATGGTATGAGAAAAAAATAAATTTTTCGTGTAAAATATGTATTTTTAAAAAATTACAGTTTTCCCAACTTTTGATGAAGCACCCACCTTAAATATTGTTTTTGACACGTCTATAAGTTCAATTTGACAAATTAAAATTATTCTCTGTAATCAGGATATAAAAATTTACTTTGGATAAACTTTTCATATTATTCTGATAAATTTCATATTTTAATGAATAGTAAAAACAAGCTATATTTTAATTAAAAACAACTTTTTTCATTGCAATAATTTATATGTTTAGATTATATTTTTAATTGGTTTTAAAGCTTAATTATAATATATTTTTACCATTTAATCCAATTTTGTTCATTGGAATTAATTTCACTTTGAAATTGGATATAAACAAGCATCAATCTTTTGATTTTTTTTGTTTCTTAAAAACACGCTATTTGTTTTGATAACGGGAATTAAATTTACAATTAATTAATTACACTTATATGTTATGAATTTTTCAAAATAGACATCAATTTTGAATTCAGAATATCAAATAATGCTTAGGCTGAATTTTTGGTATTTTTCTAAAAAACATCAATTTTCGATGAATAGTGAAACCACTTAGTGGTAGTTAAAAAACTGAATTTTTTTAATTGAAATTAAATTTTACCACTTATGTGAATTGAATTTCAAAAATCAGAGAGACACGGTTAATATCAAGGACTAAAATGTGGTTCAATGAGATGAAAACATTTTTTGGTGAATAGTAACTTTTTACTTTTATTTACCAATGTTAAAAGTAAATAGGATAATTAAGGATAAAAATTATATTATTATTACCCTAAAACATGTCCTAATTCTATTGTATAAGTGTAATTCGACCAAAAACAAACTTAGGAATAAAATATGACCTTTTAGGCCCACATGGATTAGATTAGGACATTTAATATTAATTTATTTAAAGAAGGGTTAAAATAGATTAAATCAAAGATTAATAAGTAAATCATTTTTAATATAGGGTTATACATAATATATATTAGTCTATAAATATTAATTATAAAGATAAAATGATTTCCTACATAATGTTATTTTATTTATAATTTTTAGACATTAAATAATTTAATTTATTTATGACACAAAGATGATGCAGTAATTATCTTATTAATGAAATATTGTCATAATTGATGTTATAAATACCCAAATAAATGTAATTCGAGACTTTTTATGAATTTAACTAATTTTATTGGTTAATAGGACATTTTATTTTTGATTTAATTAACTTTTTTAGAACTAATAATTCTGTTATAATTTTCACAAAAATCAATTACCAAATAGTGTCAAAATTGACGTAAAATAGTTTTGAAAACAAATATTAAATTATAAATTGATATTTTATTCCTAAAAATCTAAGTATCATCCAAATGACATAGATAAGGTTATATATATTAATAATAAACAACTTGGTGTTCGTTTGGATTGTTATAGTATGTTTATTAACCTTATAGTGTAAGAAAACAAGAAGACACGGTAAAAGTAAAATTATTTAACTTAAGGTTAAATCTAAATGACAAGGTTATAATAGAAACCTAAACTTGTCTAAATTCTATTGGATGAGAGGATTTAGACCCATACACACATTATTTTAGAAATAAATCAATTTGGAGCTATTAAAACCCGAATATGACATTATAATAACATTATATTTTTAGTTTTTTCAAAGGTGCCCCTCTCCTCTGTTATAAAATGGCACCACCTCCCTCTCTTACTCACACCACTTTGAGCCTTCAAGCTCGGCCAAACCCTGACAAATTAACTTCTACAATTCCATAGAAACATACTAGAGGTTCTGGTCTTCTTCAAAGACCAATTTTAGTGCCCTAAGATGAGGTCTCAAAGAGGTGCTTCAAAGAAGAGGTAATGTCCCTTACCGATTATTTCAACTTTATTTCGTCTTCCACTTCTTCTTGTTTAGTTGTTTCATTATGAAGTAATAACATAAGTATAAATCATATACTGATATCTTATTATAATTATGAAACATCCATATTTCACCATCTATCCATCCTACGGAAAATGAAATCACCACAAGTGCGTACGTACAGAATACCGTCTGCACACCGTGGTGAAATCTGTTTTTCCACCAAAACCATACATGGATTGGTATAATGGTGTAATGAATAACTATATATGGTTATTATAACATCATACTGATTCTGATATATTATACCATCCAATCCAATTCTATTCAATAATTATGGGAATGATATCATCGCTCGTGCGTACGTACGGACTACCGTCTCCACGACGTGATGAGATTCATTCTCCATGTTAACCATACATGAATGATCATAAAGATTATATAATGAATAGAAATGAAATATATGAACTAATAATGCTACTGGATTAATGTATATATATATATATGTATGTCATCTATTTAGTTTCATTCAATTCAATAAGGAAACAAAAACAGCGTTCATGCGTACGTACGACCTACCGTCTCCAGGAACGGTGTATTTCATTCCTTTTATCGGTATATAATATATATATGTATATGATGAATATATATTATATATCAATCATTTTTTACATTCTGGAATTATGTAAATCATGATATAAGTAATAATATCAAAAACAACAAGTCGAAACACATACGATAAATGAAATGATTTTACCCAAAACGTTGCTTTAACATGGAATTTACAAAAGAACAGGTAATATAAAGTCATAAGTGAAACATATATGATACCATAACAATGGATATGATATGTAATAAGTCAATGGAATTATTTAAATAATTATACAGTAGATTTGGATACGTACGAAGCATATCGGACCTAAGGTAAGGGATAATTTTGCAAATCTCATTTTTATCCGAGATTGCTTATTCTTAAGTATTTACTTGGGTTATTTCTATCATCAATGTCCATGTTTTATAAAAGTTATTTCATGTATGTTTAAAGTCATTTTTACCCATTTTTTACTTTTACTACATGGTATGTAAAAAATCATTCTTTTGTTTACGTTATGAGGTACTTTTTGACTTTTCCGGAAAAAGTACCAGAAGAATGTTTTTCTAACATATACGGCATGAAAGGATTTTTACGGTTGTATAAATCCTTATTTTCATGAAGTTTCCTCCAATATATTTCATGACTATTTTCAACAAAACCCTTTTCTTCTAAAATTGCCTTACATTTTGTGAAAATAAAATTATTTTGAAGAAAAAAGTATATTTTCCTCAAGAATTCATTTCAAGTGTTTTATCAAAACCATTTTCATCTAAGATGACATTATTTCACATGTGTATGTTTCAAGTATCATGTCTCTATGATTTAAATGGTTTCACTTTTCAAATTATGAAATGATATCCAATTTTATTTGTACAGATTACGTTATGATGGAATGATGTTTATGAAACCCATTTTATTCTTTGGTTATGATGAATGATTTATGTTTATATTTTGGCATACAAAAGAATGATTTCAATATGGGATGGGTGGGACCTATATCTCCCTCCAATGAATTGGGTAATGATTTATATCTCATGAGATACACATGACTGGAACGGTAATTTAATCTGGTTCAGTGTTACAGGACTGAAACGAGGAGTGAACTCGATTCAGAAAGGGTCTTTGTCCACTAAGATGGTCTTGGCAGCAATTCCTTGGATACTATGGAAATCATAACATGTGCTGAATGGTTTCCACAATTACATGTTTTATTCCCATTATATTTTATCATGGTTGATGTTCCATTATGATATATGACTTACGTACTTCCACTATTTTTGTCATTGCTCAAGATTCTGATGTTTAGATTTTATGATCATGTTTTTTTACATTCAAATGTCTAAGGATTGTTTTATGTTCTCTATGATTTCCCTTACTGAGAATTTGAGCTCACCCCTTTTGTGTTTTCTTTTCCCCAGGATATAAAGAATGGTTTTAGGTAAGAAAATCAAGGGTAAGATCTTTATGGGAGATGTTGAAGATCTTTCACCACGATTAGAAAATTATATTCCGAGTTTCCAAAGACACTAAATTATTACTGTCCTTATGTGTCTATTTTTGTTATATATAAATTATTCCACAAAATTAATGTAATGTCAATGTACGTCAAGCTTCAGGTCTCAATATTTGGTATCAGAGGAAAGGATTAGTCAACCTTTAGAAACTAGGATGCGAAAACTATAGTGAGATCCCTAGAGATATTTCTAAGGTATGTCTAGGGATGTCCCTAAGGTTAAGTATAAGTATAGATTATAGTCCTAAAATTACGGTAACGATATTAGAATTAAACCTAAGATGTTAGATGTTGAAGATACTCCCCCCTGATTATGATATTTTCCTTGTATGATTTTTTCCTCTCATAGAATTCTTTTTGTGTTTTAGTCAATGGAGGGAACCAGAAGGAATTCAGTTAACATTGAATCCAATGGACAAATTGGTGACTATGAGAAACAAAATTGTGTAATGCCTAGAGAGAAAGATATTGTGATTATGCCAAATCAGTCATCGCGATATATGATTAACAAGGTGAAATTTAGTGGTATTCCTAATTAATCAAATAATAGTAAGATAGAATTTTAGGCATGTTCGCATGTTGAGGAGCATAAAGAAAGGAATATTGAGATTTCTAAAGAAGGGAAGAATAACCGTGAGTAATACCTCAAATAGAGGGACATATATTATCTGGGTAGAGAAAAGGGTCTTAGAGTGACAGACTGTTATAGAGTTCAATGTCTTATTTTTGGAGAACATGGGAATTACCCAACTCAATGCCCTGAACTAAAAAGTTACTTCTAAATTAAGTAAGGACATATTCTAGGAAAATCATTGAAGAGGATGGATTGAAGTGTTTATGTACTGGTATTCAAGAGTAATGTTGTTGAGGTACTTTTATGGTGTATTAGAATATTTTTGTATTTTTTTATTTTGGTTTTCAATAATTTTATGGTACCAGTAATCATGAAAAGTGATTCAATTATTTTGGAAATCAGATGATATGCGCATAATGAAGGGATAAGGAAAAAATGAAATGTTTGATAGTATTCATGAGCTCATGATTGATATATGGACTATGTGATATCATGGTTTGAGTATATAGAATTTTGAGGATTTTGGTATGTGGAAAGTTTTAACTTTTAACTGTATTCATGTTTTCACTAAGGTTCAATGGGTATTCATTTTTTTCAAGAGAATACATGATTAAGGCCTTCGAATGTTTGGAATGTTACCAACAAGACATATCTTATGAAATATGGGGATCAACGATGATATTAACATGCCTATTATATGAACTCTTTGGTAATCATTTTCACTATAATATGAGATTGGAAAGAAGTATTTTGGATAAGACTAAAGATTGGAATGGATTATGTTGGACATAAGTTAGTATTGTTTAAGGCTATGAATTTTTCTATTTTATTTATGTAAAGTTATAATATTGAATTTTTGGAAAAAAGGACAAACTGCAGGACGGGCGACAACCCATCGTGTCAGACAAGGCTATTGGAATCGAACCCACAACCGAAGTGCGACTGACCTTTATCAACTACCACTGGCCTACATGATGTCCCTGGTTAGTAGAAACTAGTTTTATTTTATTAATAGGTGTGATAGATGAAGTATAAGTCCTTTTTGAGAATCATATACGATTAATCTCACTATAGATGGACTTATGTATATTTGATAACTTTTGCAAACTTTTTGTTTGAGACAGATGGAATGACCTGTCATTCTATCATATGATCTGTTAACACTTCGCGAATGAAAAATTCAACTTCATTTATTTAAGAGATGAAATGAAAATTGTCCAAGGAACGACCAACGGTGAGATTGTACCAAAATCAAGAACGTATTTCTTCTAATTTCAATTTCATCAACCTAAGGGAACTGATCTTGAATACGAAAAAAATGTTTTCCTATTGTCCTTATATCCGATGAATCAGATGGTACCTTGGATCCTCACAAATTTATGGAGTTGTGATTGTTGGCCTTTTCAAAGCCATGTTCTCTACCACTCTCCATCAGAACATGATGTTTAGATTTCTCTTCCATATCCATATTTTCACCTATGTTCTCCTATGTGGAAACCCATTGATTATTTATTTTGGGTAACAATTACATTTCATACTTTAGTTTTTAAAGATAGGTTTTGGTATTCCCTTTTTACGATGTGGGTTTCTACTAAAGAATCTTTCAAGTATTAAACCATTTATAACCCCGACGAATTTTGAGGGAGAAATTCATTTTAAGGAGGATAGAATGTAACAACCCGAAATTTTATAAGATATATTCTTTTTAATTTATTTCATATCTTCTGTTATACGCTACACCAAGATTATCTTTCACTATACGCAACACTGTATTAGCTTGTAGTATACGCAACACTAATCTTGGATCATGTTACACACAATTTCATGTCTGATTGATAGTAGTTATTCTACACAACATTGAGTGTATATATATATATATATATATTAAATATATAAATGAATTATGGTTGTATTTTGTTATACGCAACAACAAAGGAGTCCTGAACAACATGCAACCCTGACTTGGCTTGCATTACACGCAATCACGACTATCCTCGATAGCGTGTGTTGTACGCAAACCAGGTTTCACTAAACAACGATATATTGTTATAATATTATTATGGACTAGCCGTTATGAATAGTATTAACTACATTTTGAATTTTATAACATTATTATTCATCTTACACATTTTCTAGAATATGGTATGAGAACAAAATAAATTTTTCGTGTAAAATATGTATTTTTCAAAAATTGCAATTTTCCCGCCTTTTGATGACGCACCCACCTTAAATCATGTTTTTGACATTTCTATAAGTTCAATTTGAAAAAATAAAATTATTATTTGGAATCAGGATATAAAAATTTACTTTGGATAAATTTTTCATATTATTCTGATAACTTCCATATTTTAATGAATAGTAAAAACACGCTATATTTAAATTAAAAACAACTTTTTTCATCACAATAATTTATATGTTTATATTATCTTTTTAATTGGTTTTAAAGTGTAATTAGAATATATTTTTAACATTTTATCCAATGTTGTTCATTGGAATTAATTTCACTTTGAAATTGGATATAAACAAGTATCAATCTTTTGATTGTTTTTGTTTCTTAAAAACACGCTATTTGTTTTGACAATGAGAATTAAATTTAAAATTAATTAATGCCACTTATATGTTATGAATTTGAAAAATAGACGTCAATTTTGAATTAGGAATATCAAATAATTCTTAGGCTGAATTTTTGGTATTTTTCTGAAAAACTTCAATTTTCGATGAATAGTGAAACCACTTAGTGGTAGTTAACAAACTGACTTTTTTTAATTTAAATTAAAATTTACCACTTTTGTGAATTGAATTTCAAAAAAACGAGACACACGGTTAATATTAAGGACTAAAATGTGGTTCAATGAGATGAAAAGATTTTTTGGTGAATAGTAACTTTTTACTTTTATTTACCGCGGTTAAAAGTAAATAGATAATTAAGGAAAACAATGATATTATTATTACCCTAATACATGTCATAATTCTATTTTATAAGTGTAATTAGATCAAAAACAACCTTAGGAATAAAATATGACCATTTAGGCCCATTTGGATTAGATTAGGACATTTAATATTAATTTATTTGAAGATGGGTTAAAATAGTTAAAATCAAAGTTTAATAAGTAAATAATTTTTAATATAGGGTTATACATAAGATAAATTCAACTATAAATATTCATTATAAAGCTAAAAAGATTTTATACATAATTTTATTTTGTTTATAATTTTTAGACATTAAATAATTTAATTTATTTATGATACAAAGATGATGCAGTAATTATCTTATTAGTGAAATATTGACATAATTGATGTTATAAATACCCAAATAAATATAATTTGAGACTTTTTATGAATTTAACGAATTTTATAGGTTAATATGACATGTTAGTTTTGATTAAATTAACTATTTTTGAACTAATATTTCTATTATAATTTTCACAAAAATCAATTACCAAATAGTGTCATAATTGACATAAAATTGTTTTTAAAACAAATATTATATTATTAATTGTTATTTTAGTCTTAAAAATATAAGGTTCAGTCAAATTACTTAGATAAGGTTATATGTATTAATAATAAACAACTTGGTGTTCGTTTGGCTTGTTATATTAACTTTATTAACCTCATAGTGTAAGAAAACAAGAAGACACGGTAAAAGTAAAATTATTTAACTTAAGGTTAAATCTAAATGATAAAGTTAAACTAGAAACCTAAACTTGTCTAAATTCTATTGTATGAGATTATTTCGACCCATACCCACATTAGCTTCTAAATAAAAGAATTGGATCTATTAAAAACCGAATATAACTTTATATTAAAATAATATTTTTAGTTTTTTCAAAGGTGCCCCTCTCCTCCCTTATAAAAGGGAACCTCCTGCCTCTCTTCCTCACACCACTTTGAGCCTTCAATCTCGGAAAAACCCTGAGAAATTATCTTATAAACTTCAGTATAAACATCCTAGAGGTTCTGGTATTCTTCAAAGACCAATTTTAGTGACCTAAGAGGAGGTCTCAAAGAGGCGCTTCAAAGAAGAGGTAATGTCTGTTACCGATTCTTTCAACTTTATTTCCTCTTCCACTTCATCTTATTTAGTTGTTTCATTATGAAGTAATAACATAAGTATAAATCATATACCTATATGTTATTATAAGTATTAAACAACCCTATTTCACCATCTACTCATCCTACGGAAAACAAAATCACCACGCGTGCGTACGTACAGAACACCGTCTCCACGTCGTGGTGAAATCTGTTTCTCCACCAACACCTTACATGGATAGATATAATGGTGTAAAGAATAACTATATATGGTTATTATAACATAATACTGATTCTGATATATTATACCATCCACTCCAATTCTATTCAATAATTATGGGAACGATATCATCGCTCGTGCGTACGTACGGACTACCGTCTCCACGACGCGATGAGATTCATTATCCATGTTAACCATACATGAATGATCATAAAGTTTATATAATGAATTATAATGAAATATATGAAATAATAATTCTAATGGATTTATGTATATATATTTATGTCATCTATTCAGTTTCATTCAATTCAATAAGGAAACGAAAACAACGTTCATGCGTATGTACGGCATACCCTCACCATGAACGGTGTATTTCATTCCTTTTATCGGTATATAATATATATATGTATATGATGAATATATATTATATATAAATCATTTTTACATTCTGGAATTATGTAAATCAGGATATAAGTAATAATATCAAGAACGACAAGTCGAAACACATACGATAAATGAAATGATTTTACCCAAAACGTTTCTTTAACATGGAATTTACAAAAGAAGGGTAATATAAAGTCATAAGTGAAAAATATATGATATTATAACCATTAATATGATTCTGTAATAAGTCAATGACATTATTTAAATCATTATACAGGAGGTTCGAATACGTACAAAGCAGATCGGACCTAAGGTAAGGGATAATTTTGCAAATCTAATTTTTATCCGAGATTGCTTATTATTAAGTATTTATTGGGGTTATTCCTATCATCCATGTCCATGTTTTATAAAAATGTTTTCATTTATGTTTAATGTCCTTTTTACCCATTTTTGACTTTTACTACATGGTTTGTAAGAAATCTTTCTTTTGTTTACGTTACGAGGTACTTTTTGACTTTTCCTGCAAAAGTACGAGAAGAATGTTTTTTATCGTATACAGCATGAAAGGATTTTTATGGTTTTATAAAGCCTTATTTTCATGAAACTTCCTAAAAAATATTTCATGACTATTTTCAACAAAACCCTTTTCTTTTAAAATATCATGACATTTTGTGAAAATAAAATGATTTTGAAGAAAAAAGGATATTTTCCTCAAGAATTCATTTCAAGTGTTTTATCAAAACCATTTTCATCTAAAATGACATTATTTAACATGTTTATGTTTCAAGTATCATGTCTCTATGATTTACATTATTTCAATTTTCTAATGATGAAATGATATCCAATTTTGTTTTTTATAGATTACGTTATGATGGAATGATGTTTATGAAACACATTTTATTCTTGGATTATGATGAATGATTTATGTTTATATTGTGGAACACGAAAGAATGATTTCAATATGAGATAGGTGGGACCTATATCTCCCACCAATGCATTGTTTAAAGATTTATATCTCATGATATAGACATGGCTGGAATGGTAATTTAATCTGGTTTAGTGTTACAGGACTGAAATGAGGAGTGAACTCGATTCAGAAAGGGACTTTGCCCACTAAGATGGTCTTGGCAGCAATGCCTTGGCTACTATGGAAATAATAACATGTGATGAATGGTTGCCACAATTACATGTTTTATTCCCATTATATTTTATGATGGTTGATGTTCCATTTTGATATATGCCTTACGTACTTCCATGATTTATGTCATTGCTCAAGATTTTGATGTTTAGATTTTATGATCATGTTTTTTTTACATTCAAACGTCTAAGGATTGTTTTATGTTATCTATGCTTACCCTTAATGAGCATTTGAGCTCACCCCTTTTATGTTTTCTTTTCCCCAGGATATAAAGAAAGGTTTTAGGTAAGAAAAAAAGGGGAAGATCTTTATGGGATATGTTGAAGATATTTCACCACGATTAGAAGATTATATTCTGAGTTTCCGAAGTCACTAAAATATTACGGTCCTTGGGTGTCTGTTTTTGTTATGTATTAATTATTCCGAAAAAGTAATTTAATTTCCATGTACGTCAAGCTTCAGTTCTCTACAGTTGGTATCAGAGGAAAGGTTTAGTCATCCTTTGGAAACTAGGATTTGAAAACTATAGTGAGATCCCTAGAGATATTTCTAGGGTATATCTAGGGATGTCCCTAAGGTTAAGTATAAGTATAGGTTATAGTCCTAAAATTAAGGTAACGATATTAGAATTAAACCTAAGATGTTAGAAGTCGAAGGTACTCCCCCTTGATTATGTTATTTTCCTTGTATGATTTTTTCCTCTCACAAATTTTTTTTTTGTGTTTTTGTCAATGGAGGGAACCAGATGGAATTCGGTTAACATTGAATCCAATGGAAAAATTGGTGATTATGAGCAACAAAATTGCGTAATGCCTTGAGAGAAAGATATTGTGATTATGCCGAATCAGTCATCGCGATATATGATTAACAAGGCGAAATTTAGTGGCATGCCTAATTCATCAAATAAGAGGAAGATAGACTTTTATGCATGATCGCATGTTGAGAAGCATAAAGAAAGGAATATTGAGATTTCTAAAGAAGGGATGAAGAACCTTGAGGAATACCTCAAATGGAGGGACATATGTTATCTGTGTAGAGAAAAGGTTCATAGAGTGACAGACTGTTATAGAGTTCAATGTCTTATTTGTGGAGAACATGGGAATTACCCAACTCAATGCCCTGACCTAAAAAGTTACTTATAAATCAAGGAAGGACTTATTCCAGGAAAATCATTGAAGAGGATGGATTGAAGTGTTTATGTATTGGTATTCAAGAAGAATGTTGTTGAGGTACTTTTATGGTGTATTAGAATATTTTAGTATTTTTCTCTTGTGGTTTTCAATAATTTTATGGTACTGGTAACCATAAAAAGTGATTCAATTATTATGGAAAGTAGATGATATGCGCATAATGAAGGGATAAGGAGAAAATGAAATGTTTGTCAGTATTCATGAGCTCATGATTGATATAAGGACTAAGTGATATCATAGTTTGAGTATATAGAATTTTGAGGATTTTGGTATGTTGAAAGTGTTAACTTTTAACTGCATTCATGTTTTCACTAAGGTTCAATGGGTATTCATTTTTTCAAGAGAATACATGATTAAGGCCTTCGAATGTTTGGAATGTGACCAACAAAACATATCTTATGATATATGGGGACCAACGATGGTATTAACATTCTTGTTATATGAACTCTTTGGTAATCATTTTCACTGTAATATGAGATTGGATAGCAGTATTTTGGATAAGCCTAAAGATTGGAATGGATTATGTTGGACAAAAGTTAGTATTGTTTAAGGCTATAAATTTTTCTATATTATTGATGGAAAGTTATAATAATGAATTTTTGGAAGAAAAGGACAACCTGCAGGATGGGAGAGAACCCTTCACGTCAGACAAGGCTGTGGGAATCGAACCCACAACCGAAGTGCAACTGGCCTTTATCACCTACCACTAGCCTACATGAAGTCCCTAGTTAGTAGAAACTAGTTTTATTTTATTAAGCGGTATGATAGATGAAGTATAAGTCCATTTTTGGAATCATATATGATTAATCTCACTATAGATGGACTTATGTATATTTGATAATTTTTGAAAACTTTTTGTTTGAGATAGATGGAATGACCTGTCATTCTATCATATGATCAGCTAACACTTCGTGAATGAAAAAATCGACTACATTTCATTAAGAGACGAAGTGGAAATTGGCCAAGGAACGAACAACGGTGAGATTGTACCAAAATCAGGAACGCATTTCTTCTAATTCCAATTTCATCAACTTTAGGGAAATTATCTTGAATATGAAAAAAATGTTGTCCTATTGTCCTTATATCTGATGAATCAGATGGTACCTTGGATCATTACAAATTTATGGCTTTGTGATTGTTGGATTTTTTATAGCCATGTTCTCTACCACTCTCCATCAGAACTTGATGTTTAGATTTCTCTTCCGTATCCATATTTTCACCTATGTTCTTCTATGTGGAAACCCAGTGATTATTTAATTTGGGTAACCTTTACATTTCATTCTTTAGTTTTTAAAGACAGGTTTTGGTATTCCCTTTTTACGATGTGGGTTTCTACTAAAGAAACTTTCAAGTATTAAACCATTTTTAACCCCGACGAATTTAGAGGGCGTAATTCATTTTAAGGGGGGCAGAATGTAACACCCCGAGATTTTATAAGATATATTATTTTTAATTTATTTCATATATTCTGTTATACCCTACACCAAGATTATCTTGCGCCTTACACGACACCGTATTAGCTTGCAGTATACACAACACTAATCTTGGATCGTGTTACACACAATTTCAAGTCTGTTTGATAGTAGTTATTCTACGCAACATTGAGTATATATATATATATTCAATTTATAAATGAAATATGATTTTATTTTGCTATACGGAACAACAAAGGAGTCTTGCACAACATGCAACCCTGACTTGGCTTTCATTACACGCAATCACGACCTTCCTCGATAGCGTGTGTTGTACGCAATACCAGGTTTCACTAAACAACGATATATTGTTATAATATTATTATGGACTCGCCGTTATGAATATTATTAACTACATTTTTAATTTTATAACATTATTATACATCTTACACATTTCCTAGAATATGGTATGAGAACAAAATAAATTTTTTGTGTAAAATATGTATTTTTCAAAAATTGCAGTTTTCCCGCCTTTTGATGACACACCGACCTTAAATCTTGTTTTTTACATATCTACAAGTTCAATTTGAAAAAATAAATTTTTTCTTTGGAATCAGGATATAAAAATTTACTTTGGATAAAATTTTCATATTATTCCGATAACTTTCATATTTTAATGAATAGTAAAAACACGCTATATTTTAATTAAAAACAACTTTTTTCATCGCAATAATTTATATGGTTAGATTATCTTTTTAATTGTTTTTAATGTGTAATTAGAATATATTTTTACCATTTAATCCAATTTTGTTCATTGGAATTAATTTCACTTTGAAATTGGATATAAACAAGTATTAATCTTTTGATTGTTTTTGTTTCTTAAAAACACGCTATTTGTTTCGATAATGGGAATTAAATTTAAAATTAATTAATTCCACTGATATGTTATGAATTTGAAAAGAAAGAAATCAATTTTGAATTCGTAATATCAAATAATTATGAGGCTGATGTTTTGGTATTTTTTTGAAAAACTTCAATTTTCGATGAATAGTGAAACCACTTAGTGGTAGTTAAACAATTGACTTTTTTTAATTTAAATTAAATTTTACCAATTCTGTGAGTTTAATTTCAAAAATCCGAGATACACGGTTAATATCAAGGACTAAAATGTGGTTCAATGAGATGAAAATATTTTTTGGTGAATAGTAACTTTTTACTTTTATTTACCACAGTTAAAAGTAAATAGGATAATTAAGGATAAAAATGATATTATTATTCCCCTAAAACATGTTCTAATTATATTGGATAAGTGTAATTCGACCTAAAACAACCTTAGGAATAAAATATGACCATTTAGGCCCACAAGGATTAGATTAGGACATTTAATATTAATTTATTTGAAGAAGGGTTAAAATAGTTAAAATCATAGTTCAATAAGTAAATCATTTTTAATATAGGGTTATACATAAGATAAATTAGACTATAAATATTTATTATAAAGATAAAAATAGTTCCTACATAATGGTATTTTATTTATAATTTTTATACATTAAATAATTTAATTTATTTATGACACAATGATGATGGAGTAAATATCTTATTAATGAAATATTGACATAATTGATGTTATAAATCCACAAATAAATGTAATTTGAGACTTTTTATGAATTTCACTAATTTTATAGGTTAATATGACATGTTAGTTCTGATTTAATTAACTTTTTTCTAACTAACAATTCTGTTATAATTTTCTCAAAAATCAATTACCAAATAGTGTCAAAATTGACATAAAATAGATTTTAAAACAAATATTATATTATTAATTGTTATTTTATTCCTAAAAATATAAGGATTATCAAAATGACTTATATAAGGTTATATATATTAATTATAAACAACTTGGTGTTCGTTTTTCTTGTTATAGTAAGTTTATTAACCTTATAGTGTAAGAAAACAAGAAGACACGGTAAACGTAAAATATTTTATCTTAAGGTTAAATCTAAATGATAATGTTAAAATAGAAACCTAAACTTGTCTAAATTCTATTGGATAAGATTATTTTTACCCCTAACCACATTAGCTTCGAAATAAATCAATTTTGAGCTATTAAAAACCGAATATGACTTTATAATAAAATAATATTTTTTGTTTTTCCAAAGGTGCCCCTCTCCTCCCTTGTAAAAAGGCACCTCCTCCCTCTCTTCCTCACACAACTTTGAGCCTTAAAGCTCGGCCAAACCCTGCCAAATTCTCTTCTAAACTTCCATAGAAACATCCTAGAGGTTTTGGTATTCTTCAAAGACCAATTTTAGTGCCCTAAGAGGAGGTCTCAAAGAGGCGCTTCAAAGAAGAGTTAATGTCCGTTACCAATTCTTTCAACTTTATTTCTTCTTCCCGTTCTTCTTCATTAGTTGTTTTATTACGAAGTAATAACATGAGTATAACTCATATAATGATATGTTATTATATGTATGAAACAACCCTATTTCACCATCTATCCATCCTACAAAAAATGAAATCACCACATGTGCGTATGTACGGAATACCGTCTCCACGCCGTGGTGAAATCTGTTTTTCCACAAAAACCTTACATGGATGGGTATAATGGTGTAAAGAATAACTATATATGGTTATTATAACATCATACTGATTTTGATATATTATACCATCCACTCCAATTCAGTTCAATAATTATGGGAATGAGATCCTCGCTCGTGCGTACGTACGGACTACCGTCTCCATGATGTGATGAGATTCATTCTCCATGTTAACCATACATGAATGATCATAAAGTTTATATATTGAATAATAATGAAATATATGAAATAATAATTCTACTGGGTTTATGTATATATATATTTATTTATTTCATCAATTTAGTTTCATTCAATTCAATAAGGAAACAAAAACAGCGTTCATGAGTACGTACAGCCTACCGTCTCCATGAATGGTGTATTTCATTCCTTTTATCGGTCTATAATATATATATGTATATGATGAATATATATTATATATAAATCATTCTTTACATTCTGTAATATGTAAATCAGGATCTAAGTAATAATATCAAGAACGACAAGTCGAAACACATACGATAAATGAAATGATTTTACCCAAAACGTTGCTTTAACATGGAATTTACAAAAGAACGGGTAATATAAAGTCATAAGTGAAACATATATGATATTATAACAATGAATATGATTCTGTAATAAGTCTATGACATTATTTAAATCATTATACAGGAGGTTCGGATACGTACAAAGCATATCGGACCTAAGGTAAGGGATAATTTTGTAAATCTCATTTTTATCCGAGATTTCTTATTCTTAAGTATTTACTATGGTTATTTGTATCATCCATGTACATGTTTCATTAAACTGTTTTCATGTATGTTTAAAGTCCTTTATACCCATTTTTAACTTCTACTACATGGTATGTAAGAAATATTTATTTTGTTTACGTTATGAGGTACTCTTTGACTTTTCCGGAAAAAGTACGAGAAGAATGTTTTTCTAACTTATAAGGCATGAAAGGATTTTTCTGGGTTTATAAAGCCTTATTTTCATGAAGCTTCCTCCAAAATATTTCATGTCTATTTTCAACAAAACCCTTTTCTTTTAAAATTTCATGACATTTTGTGAAAATAAAATGATTTTGAAGAAAAAAAGATATTTTCCTCATGAATTCATTTCAAGTGTTTTATCAAAACCATTTTCATCTAAGATGACATTATTTCACATGTGTATGTTTCAAGTATCATGTCTCTATGAATTGCATGGTTTATCTTTTCTAATGAAGAAATTATATCCAATTTTTTTTATAGAGATTACGTTATGATGTAATGATGTTTATGAAACCCATTTTATTCTTGGGTTATGATGAATGATTTATGTTTATATTATGGCAGACGAAATAATGATTTCAATATGAGATAGGAGGGACCTATATCTCCTTCTAATGCATTGGGTTATGATTTATATCTCATGAGATAGACATGGATGGAATGGTAATTTAATCTGGTTCAGTGTTACAGGACTAAAACGAGGAGTGAACTCGATTCAAAAAGGGACTTTGTCCACTAAGATGGTCTTGGCAGGAATGCCTTGGCTACTATGGAAATAATAACATGTGCTGAATGGTTGCCACAATTACATGTTTTATTCCCATTATATTTTTTCATGGTTGATGTTCCATTATGGTATATTCCTTATGTACTTCCAGGATTTATGTCATTGCTTAATATTTTTATGTTTAGATTTTATGCTCATGTTTTTTTACCTTCAAACGTCTAAGGATTGTTTTATATTCTCTATGCTTACCCTTACACAACATTTGAGCTCACCCCTTTTATGTTTTCTTTTCCCCAGGATATAAATAAAGGTTTTAGGTAAGAAAAAAAGGGGAAGATCATTATAGGAGATGTTGAAGATCTTTCACCATGATTAAAAGATTATATTCCGAGTTTCCAAAGACACTAAAATATTACGGTCCTTGTGTGTCTTTTTTTGTTATGTATTAATTATTCCGCAAAAGTAATGTATTGTCAATGTACGTCAAGCATCGGGTCTCTACAGTTGGTATTAGGGGAAAGGTTTAGTCAAACTTTGGAAACTAGGATGCGAAAACTATAGTGAGATCCCTAGAGATATTTCTAATGTATGTCTAGGGATGTCTCTAAGGTTAAGTGTATGTATATGTTATAGTCCTAAAATTACAATAACGATATTAGAATTAAACCTAAGATGTTAGATGTCTAAGGTAATCCCCCTTGATTATGTTATTTTCCTTGTATTATTTTTGGCTCTCACATAATTCTTTATTTGTTTTAGTCAATGGAGGGAACCAGAATAAATTCAGTTAACATTGAATCCAATGGACAAATTGGTGACTATGAGCAACAAAAATTGTGTAATTCCTAGAGAGAAAGATATTTACATTATGTCGAATCAGTCCTCATGATATATGATTAACAAGGTAAAATTTTGTGGTATGCCTAATTCATCAAATAAGAGGAAGATATACTTTTATGCATGTTCGCATGTTGAGGAGCATAAAGAAAGGAAGATTGAGATTTCTAAAGAAGGGAAGAAGAACCTTGAGGAATTCCTCAAATGGAGGGACATATGTTATCTGTGTAGAGAAAAGGGTCATAAGGTGATAGACTGTTATAGATTTCAATTTCTTATTTGTGGAGAACATGGGAATTACCCAACTCAATGCCCTGACCTAAAACGTTACTTCTAAATTAAGGATAGACTTATTCTAGTAATATCACGGAAGAGGATGGATTGAAGTGTTTATGTATTGGTATTCAAGAATAATGTTGTTGAGGTACTTTTATGGTGTATTAGAATATTTTTGTCTTTTTCTATTGTGGTTTTCAATAATTTTATGGTATCTGTAACCATGAAAAGTGATTCAATTATTTTTGAAACCAGATGATATGCGTATAATGAAGGGATAAGGAGAAAATGAAATGTTTGACAGTATTAATGAGCTCATGATTGAAATAAGGACTAAGTGATTTCATGGATTGAGTAAATAGAATTTTGAGGATTTTGGTATGTGGAAAGTGTTAACTTTTAACTAAATTCATGTTTTCACTAAGGTTCAATGGGTATTAATTTTTTTCAAGGGAATACACGATTAAGGCCTTCGAATGCTTGGAATGTGACCAGAAAGACATATCTTATGATATATGGGGATCAACGATGGTATTAACATGCTTGTTATATGAATTATTTGGAAATCGTTTTCACTATAATATGAGATTGGAGAGCAGTATTTTGGATAAGCCTAAATATTGGAATGGATTATGTTTGACATAAATTAGTATTTTTTAAGGCTAGAACTTTTCTATATTATTGACGGAAAGTTATAATAATGAATTTTTGGAAAAAAAAGGACAACCTGCAGGACGGGTGACAACCCATCGCGTCAAAAAAGGCTGTGGGAATCGAACCCACAACCGAAGTGCGACTGGCCTTTATCACCTACCACTGGCCTACATGATGTCCCTAGTTAGTAGAAACTTGTTTTATTTTATTAAGCGGTATGATAGATGAAGTATAAGTCCATTTTTGGAATCATATATGATTAATCTCACTATAGATGGACTTATGTATATTTGATAAGTTTTACAAAGTTTTTGTTTGAGACAGATGGAATGACCTGTCATTCTATGATATGATCTTCTAACACTTCGCGAATGAAAAATTCAACTTCATTTCTGTAATAGATGAAGTGGAAGTTTTCCAAGGAACGACCAACGGTGAGATTGTACCAAAATCAAGAACGTATTTCTTATAATTCCAATTTCTTCAACTTTAGGGAAATGATCTTGAATATGAAAAAAATATTGTCCTAGTGTATTTATATCAGATGAATCAGATGGTACCTTGGATCATCACAAATTTATGGCTTTGTGATTTTTGACTTTTTCATAGCCATGTTCTCTACCAATCTCTATCAGAACTTGATGTTTAGATTTCTCTTCCATATCCATATTTCCACCTATGTTCTCTTATGTGGAAACCCAGTGATTATTTAATCTGGGTAACCATTACATTTCATACTTTAGTTTGTAAAGATAGGTTTTGGTATTCCCTTTTTACGACGTGGGTTTCTACTAAAGAAACTTTCAAGTATTAAACCATTTATAACCGCAAAGAATTTCGAGGGCAAAATTCATTTTAAGGGGGGTAGAATGTAACAACCCAAGATTTTATAAGATATATTGTTTTTAATTTATTTCATATCTTCTTGTATACGCTACACCAAGATTATCTTGCTCTATACGCAACACCATATTAGTTTGAATTATACGCAACACTAATCTTGGATCGTGCTACACACAATTTCAAGTCTGTTTGATAGTAGTTATTCTACTCAACATTGAGTGTATATATATATATTCAATGTATAAATGAAATATGGTTTCATTTTGTTATACGCAACAACAAAGGAGTATTTCACAACACGCAACCCTAACTTGTCTTACAATACACGCAATCACGACCTTCCCCGATAGCGTGTGTTGTACGCAATACCAGGTTTCACTAAACAACGATATATTGTTATAATATTATTATGGACTAGCCTTTATGAATAGTATTAACTAAATTGTGAATTTTATAACATTATTATTCATCTTACACATTTTCTAGAATATGGTTTGAGAACAAAATTAATTTTTCGTGTAAAATATGTATTTTTCAAAAATTGGAGTTTTCCCGCCTTTTGATGATGCACCCAACTTAAATATTGTTTATGACATGTATATAAGTTTAATTTGACAATATAAAATTATTATTTGGAACCAGTATATAAAAATTTACTTTGGATAAATTTTTCATATTATTCGGATAACTTTCATATTTTAATGAATAGTAAAAACACGCTATATTTTAACTAAAAACAACTTTTTTCATCGCAATAATTTATATTGTTAGATTATCTTTTTAATTGGTTTTAAAGTGTAATTAGAATATATTTTTACCATTTAATCCAATGTCGTTCATTGAATTAATTTCACTTTGAAATTGGATATAAACAAATATCAATCTTTTAATTGTTTTTGTTTCTTAAAAATATGCTATTTGTTTTGATAATGGGAATTAAATTTAAAATTAATTAATTCCACTTATATGTAATTAATTTGGCAAAATAGAAACCAATTTTTAATTCAGAATATCAAATAATTATTAGGCTGAATTTTTGGTATTTTTCAGAAAAACTTCAATTTTTGATGAATAGTTAAACCACTTAGTGGTAGTTAAAAATCTAACTTTTTTCAATTTAAATTAAATTTTACCACTTCTGTTAATTTAATCTCAAAAATTGGAGAGACGCGGTTAATATGAAGGACTAAAATGTGGTTCAATGAGATGAATGTTTTTTGGTGAATAGTAACTTTTTACTTTTATTTACCACGGTTAAAAGTAAATAGGATAATTAAGGATAAAATGATATTATTATTACCCTAACACATGTCCTAATTCTATTGGAGAAGTTTAATTCAACCTAAAACAACCTTAGGATTAAAATATGACCATTTAGTCCCACTTTGATTAGATTAGAACATTTAATATTAATTTATTTAAAGAAGGGTTAAAATAGTTAAAATCAATGTTTAATAAGTAAATCATTTTTAATATAGGTTTATACATAAGATAAATTCGACTATAAATATTAATTATTAAGATAAGAATATTTCCTACATAATGGTATTTTATTTATAATTTTTAGACATTACATAATGTAATTTATTTATGACACAATGATGATGCAGTAATTATATTATTAATGAAATATTGACATAATTGATGTTATAAATACCCAAATAAATGTCATTTAAGACTTTTTATGAATTTAACTAATATTATTGGTTAATATGACATGTTATATGTTATTTAATTACCTTTTTTTGAATTAATAATTCTGTTATAATTTTCTCAAAAATCAATTACCAAATAGTGTCAAAATTGACATAAAATAGGTTTTAAAACTAATATTATATTATTAATTGTTATTTTATTCATAAAAATATAAGGTTCACCCAAATGACTTAGATAAGGCTATATATATTATTAATAAAAAACTTGGGGTTCTTTTGGCTTGTTATAGTAAGTTTATTAACCTTATAGTGTAAGAAAACAAGAAGACACAGTAAAAGTAAAATTATTAAACTTAAGGTTAAAACTAAATGATAAGGTTAAAATAGAAACCTAAACGTGTCTAAATAATATTGGATGAGTGGATTTAGACCCATCCCCACATTAGCTGCGAAATAAATCAATTTGGAGCTATTAACAACCAAATATGACTTTATAATAAAATAATATTTTTTGTTTTTCCAAAGGTGCCCCTCTCCTCCCTTATAAAAGGGCACCACCTCCCTCTCTTCATCACCCCACTTAAATCCTTCATGATCGGCCAAAACCTACCCAATTATATTCTACACTTCCATAGAAACATCCTAGAGGTTTTTTTCTCCTTCAAAGAACAATTTTAGTGCCCTAAGAGGAGGTTTCAAAGTGGCGCTTCAAAGAAGAGGTAATGTCCATTACCGATTCTTTCAACTTTATTTCTTCTTCCACTTCTTCTTCTTTAGTTTTTTCATTACGAGGTAATAAAATAAGTATAAATCATATACTTATATATTATTATAAGTATTAAACAACCCTATTTCACCATCTATCCATCCTACGGAAAACGAAATCACCAAGCGTGCGTACGTACGGAATACCATCTCCACGCTGTGGTGAAATCTGATTTTCCACCAACCCCGTACATGGATGGGTATAATCATGTAAAGAATAACTATATATTGTTATTATAACATTATACTGATTCTGATATATTATACCATCCACTCCAATTCTATTCAATAATTATGGGGATGATATCATTTCTCGTGCGTACGTTCGAACTACTGTCTCCACGACGCGATGAGATTCATTCTCCATGTTAACCGTACATGAATGATCATAAAGATTATATAATGAATAATAATGAAATATATGAAATAAAAATGATACTGGATTTATGTATATATATATGTATGTCATCTATTTAGTTTCATTCAATTCAATAAGGAAACAAAAACAGCGTTCATGGGTACGTATAGCCTACCGTCTCCATGAACGGTGTATTTCATTCCTTTTATCGATCTATAATATATATATTTATATGATGAATATATATTATATATAAATCATTTTTACATTCTGGAATTATGTAAATCAGGATATAAGTAATAATATCAAGAACGACCAGTCGAAACACATACGATAAATGAAATGATTTTACCCAAAACGTTGCTTTAACATGGAATTTACAAAAGAACGGGTAATATAAAGTCATAAGTGAAACATATATGATATCATAACAATGAATATGATTATTTAATAATTCAATGACATTATTTAAATCATTATACAGGAGGTTCTGATACGTACGAGGCATATCAGACCTAAGGTAAGGGATAATTTTTCAAATCTCATTTTTATCCGAGATTGCTTATTCTTAAGTATTTACCCGGGTTATTTATATAATCCATGTCCATGTTTTATAAAAGTGTTTTCATGTATGTTTAAAGTCCTTTTTACCCATTTTTGACTTTTACTACATGGTATGCAAGGAATCATTCTTTTGTTTACGTTACAAAGTACTTTTTGACTTTTCCGGCAAAAGTACGAGAAGAGTGTTTTTTAACTTATACGGCATGAAAGGATTATTACAGTTTTATAAAGCCTTATTTTCATGAATATTTATCCAATATATTTCACGAAAATTTTCAACAAATCCATTTTGGTTTAAAATTTCATGACATTTTGTGAAAATAAAATGTTTTTGAAGAAAAAAGGATATTTTCTTCAAGAATTCATTTAAAGTGTTTTATCAAAACCATTTTCATCTATGATGACATTATTTCACATGTGTATGTTTCAAGTATCTTGTCTCTATGATTTACATGGTTTCACTTTTCTGATGATGAAATTATATCCATTTTTTATAGATTACGTTATGATGGAATGATGTTTATGAAACCCATTTTATTCTTGGGTTATGATGAATGATTTATGTTTATATTGTGGCACACGAAATAATGATTTCAATATGAGATTTGTGGGACCTATATCTCCCTCCAATGCATTGGGTAAAGATTTATATCTCATGAGATAGACAAGGATGGAGTGGTAATTTAATCCGGTTTAGTGTTACAGGACAAAAACGAGGAGTGAACTCGATACAGAAAGGGACTTTGTCCCCTAAGATGATCTTGGCAGCAATGCCTTGGCTACTATGGAAAACATAACATGTTCTGAATGGTTGCCACAATTACATGTTTTATTCCCATTATATTTTATCATGGTTGATGTTCCATTATGATATATGCCTTACGTACTTCCATGATTTATTTCATTGCTCAAGATTTTGATGTTTAGATTTTAAGCTCATGTTTTTTTACATTCAAATGTCTAAGGATTGTTTTATGTTCTCTATGCTTACCCTTACTAAGAATTTCAGCTCCCCCCTTTTATGTTTTATTTTCCCCAGGATATAAATAAATGTTTTAGGTATGAAAAAAGGGGAAGATCGTTATGGGAGATTTTGAAGATCTTTCACCATGATTAGAAGATTATATTCCGAGTTTCCAAAGACACTAAAATATTACGGTCCTTGTGTGTCTATTTTTGTTAGGTATTAATTATTCCGCAAATGTAATGTAATGTCCATGTACGTCAAGCTTCGGGTATCTACAGTATATGATTCTATTCTTTCACCAACTAGCATGTGTAGCATCTTGACACAAAATCAGCTATGTCCTATCTCATACCCGGCCACCAGAACTGACGGCGAACATCATAAAACATCTTGGTGATACCAGGATGGAAGACCCACTGAGACTGGTGGCTATCCTGCATCACAAACTTCCGTAGAGACAACGGAACCACAACACATCCCTTGAAGCACAATATACCCTCGGGAGACAAAGACCAATCAGAAGGAGTCTCCCCACCACGAAGAAGAATCATAGATCGCTGACACAACTCATCACTGGGCTTCTCCCGCCGGATGAACTCCAGAATTGCGGGAGTCAACTGAATGCTATCTAGGAAAGTACCTCTATTGTGATCCCTGCTCTCCAAGTGCATCTAAGCGAAGAGCCCCATCCAAGTCCACTCATCACTGGACTTCTTCAATGCCTGCACTAGTACTTTTCAGCTCAAAACATCAGCCACCACATTACCCTTACCCGGAGTATAGACATTGTAAAATCCAAAACCCTATAGGTACTCAATCCAGCGGCACTACCTCAAATTGAGATCCTTCTGAGAGAAAATGTAAGCTAGGCTCTTATGGTCAGAATAAACCACAAATTTCTCCCCAAAGAGATAGTGACGCCAAGTCTTCAGGGCATGCATCACTGCTGCCAACTCCCAGTCATGAGTCGGAAAATTCTTCTCATGTGGCCGAAGATGGAGAGAACCATAAGCCATTACATGGTCCTCCTGCATGAGAACACATCCATGGCCCGTACATGAAGCATCACAATAAACCACATAGCCCTTTCCAGATTCCGGTAAGGTCAACATAGGTGCGGTGGTCAACCTCCGCCTCAACTCCTCAAATTATGTGTGACACTCTGGGATCCACTCAAACTTCACCCCTTTCTGGGTGAGTGCAGTCATGGGGGAGGCGAGTTGTGAGAAGTCTCAAACAAAATGCCTATAATATCCTGAACAACCCAGAAAAATCATGATCTCAAACACCTTCCTCGGCTGCTCCCATGACATAACTGCCCTGATCTTCTCAAGATCCACTGAAACCCCTAGTTCTGAGATGACATGTCCTAGAAACCTCACTTCCCTGATCTAGAATGTGACTTTCGAGAGTTTTTCATATAGGCGGTGATCCCGCAAAGTGCCCAAAATAATGTGTAGGTGATGCTCATGCTCCTCCTCAGATCCAAAATAAACTAGGATGTAATACAAAAATAACATGACAAATGAGTCGAGATATTTGTGGAACACACTATTCATTAGTGCCATAAAAACTGCTAGAGAATTCGTCAATCTAAATGGCATGACTAGATACTAAAAGTGACCATACCTGCTTCGGAAAGCGGTCTTCGGAATATCTCCTTTTCTCACCCTTAGATGGTGGTATCCCGAACGCAAATCGATCTTGGTGAACCACTTTGACCCCTTTAGCTGGTTGAAAAAATCATCAATCTAGGGAAAATGGTATTTATTCTTGATGGTCACCTTATTCAATTTCTGGTAACTGATGCAAAATAGGAGGGTTCCATCGTCCTTCTTTGAAAATAGAACTGGGGTGGCCCAAGGAGTGACGCTCGGGTGAATGAATCCTTTGGATTCCAAATTGTCCAGTTGTATCTTTAATTCCATCAATTTGGTGGGGTCCATGCATTATGAGGGAAGAGATATATGTTGTTTTCCCAACACCAACCCAATCGAGAACTCCACATCCCACTCTGGGGGTAAGCCAGAAAAATCATCAGGGAAGACCTCTGGGAACTCATCCACTACACGAGGTTACCGGCCCTGAGAAACACTACAATCGTCCTCCAATGCGAGCGACGACAACTGATAAGCAAGATTTCCCAACTCAGGGAGTGGAGGTCCCGCACGACCTGACCGAGGGTCCCGTTCTCCATGAAATATCTGAGGACTCCCTTCTGGTTTTATAAAGCTGACTTAGCGCCAATAGCAGTTAATATGCGCTTAAAAGAGTACCAGCCAGTCCATGCTGAGGATCGCATAAAACAGGTCTATATCATGGACCAAGAAATCCCACTCTATCTCGACTCCATCTCGAAGGACCTACATCACATACCGCTGGTGCCTTATCCACATCATGAAAATGTTTGGTCCCTTCCTGAGAATGACCGCTTGCCTGTGGCTCTGGCCTAATCTGGATCTACCCTGAAGACAGCCCGATCCTACCACCACGACCACCAAACCGTGATCCCAGCATCCTGGTCGGCTCTGAATACACTGATACTCCCCCTAAATCCATAGATCCAGTCCCACTCTAGTGAGGGTGCATAACTCTGAAAAAGTGCAGTACATACCCCATGATCCCACACCGGCAGCATGGCCTGGGGGGGGGGGTGGGACATATAGATCGGATGTTCCATACCCTTCCACACTAATGGCACACAACTAACCTCATATTAGATTCCCCAGATGAATTTTTCCCAGAGGGATGGATTTAGATGCCACTACTCTTCTTCCAATGCTCATCACACTTCCTCTTCTTCTTTGAAGAACAGCTGCTACCAAATCCAGACACTGATCTAGAAAACCCCAACTTTCCTTTCTAGTCAATCTTGACCAATCAAGTATGATCGACCACCACAACATAAGTCTCCATCTTGAATAAGAAAAAATGAGAGTGGATTTCCGGTCGAAGGCCCTTCTCGAACTTTCGAGCTTTCAGGTATTCACTTGAAACAATCTCAGGTGCGTATCACACTAGCTCAGCGAAGTGGCTCACATACTCCATCACTGTCTGATTCCCTTGTGAAAGATCCATTAACTCTCGGGATATAGCATAGGCCAGGAACTCTAGATAGTACTGCTGGTTGAAGATAACTTTGAAATCTTTCCAATTGATATGCTCATGTTTCCCAGCCTGAATCACTGATTCCCGACATTTGCGACTGGAACCCTCTAGCTGAAAAGTGGAACACTTTACCCTAACTTCCTCATTCATGTCATGGAATTTGAACATGAGTTCTAACTTTTGATGCCATTCCTCTGCCTCCTGAGGTTCTGAACTACCTCAGAAAGAAGGAGGTTTATTTTATAGAAACTTTTGAGCTCTATCATTCGTGGATCCAGATTGATCCCCTCTAGCTGGAATAGGGGTGGGGGCAGGAGTCTCCCCTTATCCTAAATCCTGAACAGCTCGGACCAGAGCCTCTACCAATCTCTGATCAGGCGGTGTGGGAGAACTCCCTCTGGCTTCCTCCCGTGGGTGCATGGGATCTATCTGGGGAGGCATCTTCTTGCAATGAGCAACAGTCACAGAAGTACACCATAAATATCTCATATCATAAGAGAGAACAAATTTTCAACAAGATAAATAATCATCAGTCAACCAAACTTGAAAAAACATAACATTGTATCAAAACTCTACTTTTCCGCCTGGTGTCCACGCACAGTCTGCAGCCTGTACGTCTCACCTAGAAAAGATGTCAGACAAGAATCCTGATATCCCATGGTGACTCAGTGTCTGTCATGAGGTGTGCTATCCAGACACCCTACTCGCAACCAGAATTCTGAACCCCGACAGTTCTAACTCATGTCTATACAGACTCATCCCAAATAACATAAACAAAGAGCCAAACCTCCCCTCTGATACCATTTTTTCACAAACCAAGTTGGGTCGCCATCAACCCGACACCTGACCCGGCCTACGGCAAGGCCCGAAGGGTGTTCCCGATCCCCATGGGCTGGTACAAGTGCCCAGGTATCAAATTGAAACTTTGGGACTGATTTACCCATAAAAACAACCAGGAATAACCACAAGTAAACTGAACTCAAAAACAGTTTTGTAACCACAAGTCTTCAAACAGCAAAAGTGAGTCTCAAAAACAACCAGAACCGAACCACAACTAACTCCAAAAAATAGGGGTGACCAAAAACCAAGTCAGCAACTGTCACTTGACGAAGGGATAGCACAGTCCGACCATCACCACCAACACCAAGTCTGAAGAAGAAGCTAACAACTCAGAAAACCACTCTCAAAACCTTTGCCTTTCCCTGCATCAGACATAATCAGATCTACTTACACCCAATGGTGTATGTTGGGTGTGAGAAATCGCTCAATTGGTTGGCATCAGAGAAAATATTCTGCATGTAAAGGTTAGGTGACCAAAACAATTTGCAGGATTGAACTATAGAAAATAAACAAATGCACTAACAACTTTAATGAAAATAGTTTTTAAAGAAAGGAATTTTTAAATGGGGAAGGGGTTTTTGGTACTAAAAAAAGATAAAAACATTATTACCATTTTACACCACCGAAATCACACAATCAACCAGTGATGAGTATATAATCGCACAGGAGAAACAAAAGTGGGAGAGGCCCTAAGGGACTAAAGATGTGTAGGGCCCTAGAACCTCACATCTCGGTGTACGAAAGAATCCATATCATATGTTCCCGTGCACGATCCACTAGTAGGGAAACACCTCCATAACCTAGTGGTCTCCAGTCATCATCCAATGTTTAGTTAGTGTTGTAAGGGTCAATCCAGCTAAGTGAAACTGGGCCAGAGCCACTCCCGTATCACTAGCATGCTAGTCTAGTCTTCCCACCTAGTACCCAGGCTTCCCCTTTTGTGATCAACATTCAATGTTCACCCTACTCATGAAGTTCAAGACACCACACACCTGAATGTCAATTAAGTCAAACACCATACACATAGGATGTCAACTAATTCAACCATCACACTTACACATTCAATATAAATCGATAAACAACCAACCATTAAAGGTATTACACACGACAAAGATCCTCAGAAACCAAAACACAATGTGCAAGAACTACACAGTCAAATAACTACACAATTGCAAGAACCAAACTAAAATTTAATAGGCATTTGAATACAAATGGTCTAGTAGTTTTAAAGAAAATAAAACAACACGATCATTAGTGCCAAAACTCACTCGAATGAACACTAGAACTGTAACAGGAATAAAATTTCAACTATAGCATTTTTACAAAGACCAAAGACACAATATAGTAAAAAAAACAACCTAAACATGCTTCTAATAAAAATAAAACACCAAATCCTACCAACCAAAACCAACAACTCACAACAGTAGGTAAATAAAAGACATATCAATTTAATTAAACCAGCAGACTAATTTATCATATAACCTAAGCATGTGAAACCATCTAACTCAAGGTATGTACCAAAATTGATACAACGCAACACTCCCTCCGCACAATGGTCGCACCACACGAATCTGCCAAAAATGTCCTAAAATAGTTGTAACAGCCCGAGATTTTATGAAAAATATTCTTTTTAATTTTATTAATGTCTTTTGTTGTACGCTACACCAAAAGGAGCTTGCACAACACAAATCCTTGACTTGCCTTGCATTACACGCAATCACGACCTTCCTCGATAGCGTGTGTAGTACGCAATACCGAGTTTCACTAAACAACGATATGCTATTAAAATATTATTATAACTAGCCGTTATGAATAGTAATAACCACCTTTTAAAATTTTAGAAATTTTATCTCTCAAAATGGACTTCATCTTTGGATTTGGAGTATCTAATTTAGCCTAAGGTGAAATTTTGGTACTTTTCGGATAACTTTCATATTATGATGAATAGTGAAAATTACTAAATTATAATTAAAAACAACTTTTTTAATCAAAATAATTAATAGTGATAAATTATTAATTTGAGTGGTTTTAAAGTATATTTAGAATATATTTTTAAAATTTAATACAATTTTTGTCACTAGATGTAATTTCACATTTAAACCAGACATAAACAAGTGTCAATCTTTTGATAGATATTGTTTCTTAAAAACACGCTATTTGTTTTAACAGCGGGATTTAATTATAAAATTAATTAATGCAACTTATATGTTATGAATTTGAAAAAATAGATTTCATTTTTGAATTCGGAATATGAAATATATCTTAGGATGAAATTTTGTCATTGTTCTAAAAAACATCAATTTTTGATGAATAGTGAAACTACTAAGTGGTAGTTAAAAAACTGATTTTTTCATAAAACTTAATTTTACCGCTTCTGTGAATGGAATTTCAAAAACCCGAGAGACACGTTTGATGTCAGTAAGTAAAATTTGGTTCAATGAGATGAAAATAATTTTTGGTAAATAGTAACTTTTTACTTTTATTTACCACGGTTAAAAGTAAATAGGGTAATTAAGGGTAAAAATGATATTAATATTACCCTAACACATGTCGTAATCCTATTGGACAAGTTTATCTCGACCAAAAACAACCTTAAGTGTAAAATATTTTCATTTAGTCCCACTTGGATTAGATTAGGACATTTATTATTATTTAATTCAAAGAAGAGTTAAAAGAGTTAAAATCAAAGTTTATTTACTAAAGCATTTTTAATATAGGGTTATACATAAGATAAATTCGATTGTAAATATTCATTATAAATCTAAAACAATTTCCTACATAAGGGTATTTGATTTGTAATTTTTAGATATCAAATAAGTTAATTTAATTATGACACAAAGATGATGCAGTAATTATCTTATTAATGACATATTGACATAATTGATATTATAAATACCAAAATAAATGTAATTTAAGACTTTTTATGAATTCCACTAATTTTATAGGTTATTATGATATATTAGTGTTGATTTAATCAACATGGTTAAAACATATAATTCTGTTATGACTTTCACAAAAATCATATATCAAATAGTGTCAAAATTGACACAAAATAGTTTTTAAATCAAATATTATATTATTAATTGTTATTTTATTCCTAAAAATCTAAGGTTCGGCCAAATTACTTAGATAAGGATATATATATTAATAATAAACAATTTTGGGTTCGTTTGGCATGTTATAGTAAGTGTATTAACCATATAGTGTAAGAACACAAAAAGACACGGTAAAAGTTAAATTATTTAACTTAAAGTTAAATCTAATTGATAAGGTTAAAATAATAACCTAAACTTGTATAAATCCTATTGGTTGATAGTATTTCGACCCATCCCCACTTTAACTTCGAAATAAGACCCTTTGGAACCATTATAAACCAATTTTGACTTTAATATAAAATAATATTTTGAGATATTCCTAAGGTGCCCCTCTCCTCCCTTATAAAAGGGCACCTCCTACCTCTCTTCCTCACACAACTTTGAGCCTTCAAGAACGGCAAACCCCTGCCAAAATCCCTTATCCACTTCCCTAGTATCATCCTAGAGGTCCTGGTCTTCTTGAAAGACCATCCTTAGTTCTTTAAGTGGAGGTTAAGTGAAGGCGCATCAAAAAGAGATAATATCCATTACCGATCTTTTTCAATTTCATTCTTCTTAAAATTCTTCTTAATTAGTTGTTTCATGATAAATTAATAACATAAGTATTTCTTATATACTGATATGTTATTATAAATATGAAACAACTATAATTAACCTTCTATCCATCCTATGGAAAAAGGAAATCACCGCGCGTGCGTACATACGGACTACCGTCTCCACGACGCGATGAGATTCATTCTCAATGATTAACCATTCATGAATGATTATAAAGTATATATAATAAGTACTAATGAAATATATGACCCAATAATGATACTGGAATTATTTACATTTATATGTATGTCATCTACTTAATTCCATTCAATTCAATAAGGAAACGAAAACAGCGTTCATGCGTACGTACGGACTACCGTCTCCATGAACTGTGTATTTCTTTCCATTTACTGATTTATTATATATGTATATTCTTAATATATATATATAAATCATGTTTTATATTCTATAATTACGTAATCATGGTCTACGTAATCATATGAATAATTACAAGTTAAAAACACGAACGACAAATGAGACGATTTTACCCAAAACACTACTTTAACATGAATTTACAAAAGAACGGGTAATATAAAGTCATAAGTGGACCATATATGATATAATAACAATGAATATGATTCTGTAATAAGTCAATAACATGATTTAAATCATTATACAGGAGGTTCAGACTCTTACAAAGCAAGTCGGACCTAAGGTAAGGGAAATATCACAATCTCATTTTTATCCGAGATTGTTTATACTTTGGTATTTACTGGGGTGTATTTTATCATCCACATCCATGTTCCCTAAATATTTAATGTTATTTACATCCACCTACAATTTTTTAAATCCAATTTTACCCTTCGGCGAGTTTTTAGTAAAATATATAAAAGGAATCTTTTGTCGTTTTTTAGTACGAGGTACTTTTTGACTTTTCCGACAAAATTATGAAGAATGTTTTTTTAACTTATACGGCATGAATGGATTTTTAAAACATTATTTCCAAGAAGATTCTTTTACAGGTTTTCAAGTTTATTTTTAATCAACTTCTTTTAGTTTATAATTGTATGACATGTTAAGAAAAGAAAAGTGTTTTTGAAGAAGAAAGGATATTTTCCTCAAGAATGGAGTTCAAGTGTTTTATCAAAATTATTTTCCATCTAAGATAATAAAGGGTTCTGTTTTTATCCCATTATTACATTGATTTGACTGTGTTTGGAGGGAATTATTTTTATGAAGTCATTTACCTTTTATGATTTGTTTTATGATGTCATGATGTTTCAAGAATCCCATTTTTGTTACATGTATTATGGGATGATGTATGATTTATGATTATGTGGAACACATAAGAAAGGATTCATTATAAGATGGGTGGGAACTATATCTCCCTCCAATGCATTGGGTAAAGATTTCATATCTCATGAGATAGACATGGCTGGTATGGTAGGTTATACCGGTTCAGTGAAACAGGACTGAAACGAGGGTGACTCGATTCAGAAAGGGACTTTGTCCACTAAGATAGTCTTGGCAATGAGTCATGACTAACAAGAAATGATTCTTTATTATTATGTGTGTATGCCAAAAAGTTTCTTGTTTTATGTTATGCTTATTGGGATTTCATTTCACTACTATGATTTATCCCATGTTATGAAATTATGCTCTCTTTTGCAGGTTAAGATTTCCAAAAGTTATGTTCTTATGACTATGATGTGATTGATTTTTTCTTTTGTTTACCCTTACTGAGCATTTGAGCTCACCCTTTTATGTTTTCTTTTCCCCAGGATATAAAGAAAGGTTTTAGGTATAATAAAAAGGAATATCATTATGGGAGATGTTGAAGATCTTTCACCCGGATTAGAGGATTATATTCCGAGTTTCCAAAGACACTAAACTATTACGGTCCTTGTGTGTGTGTTTTTGTTATGTACTAAGTATTCCGCAAAAGTAATGTAATGTTAATGTACGATAAGCTTAGGGTCTCTACAGTTGGTATCAGAGGCAAAGTAGGTAGGAATGTATCCGATCCTTGGGAACTCTCACATGTGAGCGTCGGACGAAGCATGGCTCTCCGCCCAAAGGCTTCATGAGGAAATGGCTGTCATTGGGGAAGGTGGTGTGTCCCGCCCAGGGGGTGTAGCCGCCCATGGAGTTCCCTGATAGGTATAAACTATAGTCCACTAGAAGTAATTCCAGACCATTATAGTTGGTATCAGAGGAAAGGTTTAGTCAACCTTTGGAAACTAGGATGCGAAAACGTTAGTGAGATCCCTAGAGATATTTCTACGGTATGTCTAGGGATGTCCCTAAGGTTAAGTATACGTATAGGTTATAGTACTAGAACTATGCTAACGATCATAGAATTAAACCTAATATGTTAGATATTGAAGGTACTCTCCCTTTATTATGTTGTTTTCCCTAGCATGATTTTTGCCTCTCACACTATTCTTTTTGGGTTTTAGACGATGGCTGGAACCCGAAGGAATCGTGTTGATCAATGAAATGGACAATGTAATGATTGTCCTCCTGGACAAACAAATGTTATGGGAGATGGAGTGAAAAATCTTATTGCTATCCTTACATAAGCTATGAATCATTCTGGACTTCTAAATGAGCAGAAAAGGAACAGTATTCTATTGAGTCCTTCATGAGGCAACATCCACCTTCTTTCAGTGGGACTTCTGATCCACTTGTTGCTGAACAATGGACCAGTACCACTGAAAAGATATTTTCAGTTCTTCAATGTTCTGAACATGATAACGTCATCTTAGCAGTATATCGTTTGGAAGGTGAAGCTGATCAATGGGGGAATCTTATCAAGAATACGAGACCAAGAGATGAAATTGAGTCCATGTAATGGGACGAGTTCAAGAACTTGTTTTTCAGTAAGTACTTCCCTCATATTCTTTGAACAAAGATGGAGAAGGAGTTTCTTGAACTAAAGCAAAAGGATGATGAATATTTTCGTATATACGAAGCGAATTTTACAAGACTTGCAAGGTATGCATCTGGCATTATCATCCAACCTGAAAGTAAAGTTGATCGATTTTTTAGTGGCTTAAAACCAAGTCTTTTAAGGGCATTAGATATAAGAGACTTCAGTAGCTATGAAGAAATTGTGCGTTGTGTTATCAAGGTAGAAATGGAAGTTGGTGTTACATATCCATCTCATGGTTTTGACAAGAAACGAAAGATGGAGTTCAAGGAGAAATCTCAGAATAATGGTGAAAAGAAGATGATTGTTTCCTTATGCACAAAGTGTGGAAAGAAGCATGGTGGAGATTGTATTAAAGGGACTAGAAAATGTTTTAAGTGTGGAAAAGAAGGTCATCGAGCAGCTGAGTGTCGAAGTAATGGAAAAAGGTTTTCTAATGATGTGAATAAAGCAAACACTGTTGAGAACGCACCACCAACACTTCAATGCTTCAAGTGCAAGGAAATGGGGCATTATGCTAATAAATGTCCTAATCCAAGGGTTAGTGATGATCAACATGAGCAACCACTAAAGGAAAAGGACAAAGGGAAGTCACATGCGATCACTATTGGTGATGTTGAATATGACAACGATGTGGTGGAATGATTAAGTGTTTATGTATTGGGATTCCAAAATAATATTGTATCATGGAGTATTGGAATATTTATGTATTGGTCTAATGTGATATTCAAAGTAATTGAGATATTTTTGGAAATAAGATGATATGCGCATAATGAATGGAAAACGAGAAAATGAAATGTTTAACAGTATTCATGAGCTCATGATTGATATAAGGACTAAGTGATATCATGGTTTGAGTATATATAATTTTGAGGATTTTGGTATGTGGAAAGTGTTAACTTTTAACTGTATTCATGTTTTCACTAAGGTATTCAAGAGAAAACACGATTAAGGACTTTGAATGTTTGGAATGTGACCAACAAAACATATCTTATGATATATGGGGATCGACGATGGTGTTAAATCTCTGGTAATCGTTTTCACTATATTATGAGAGTGGACTGCAGTATTATGGATAAGCCTAAAGATTGGAATGGATTATGATGGACATAATTTAGTATTGTTTAAGGATAAAAGTTTTTTCGATATTATTGATGGGATGTTATAGAAATATAGCTTTAGAAAAAGGACAACCTGCAGGACGGGCGACAGCCCATCGCGTCGGACAAGGCTGTGGGAATCGAACCCACAACCGAAGTGCGACTGGCCTTTATCGCCTACCACTGGCCTACAGGAAGTCCCTGTTTAGTAGAATCTATTTTTATTATATTAAGGAGTATGATATATTAAGTATAAGTCCATTTTAGGAACCGTATATGATTAATCTCACTATAGATCGACTTATGTATATAATTTTTTCAAACCTTTTGTTTGAGACAGATGGAATGACCCGTCATTCTATCACATGATCTGCTAACACTTCAAGAATAACAAATTCAACTTCATTTATTTAAGAGATGAAGTGGAAATTGTTCAAGGCACGAACAACAGTGAGATTGTACCAAAATAAAGTAAGTATTTATTCTAATGCAAATTTTCAACTTTAGGGAAATGGTCTTGAAAACCAAAAATGTTGTCCTAGTGATCTTATACCTGATGAATTAGATGGTACCTTATATCATCACAAATCTATGGATTTGTGATTACTGGCTTTTCCATAGCCATGTTCTCTACCACTCTCCATCAGAACATGATGGTTAGATTTCTCTTCCATATCCATATTTTCACCTATGTGGAAACCCAGTGATTAGTTTATTTGGGTAATCGTTACATTTCATACATTAGTTTTTAAAGCCAAGTTTTGGTATTCTTTTTTACGATGTGGGTTTCTATTAAAGAAACTTTCGAATAGTAAACCATTTATAACCCCGACAAATTTCGAGGGCGAAATTCATTTTAAGGGGGGTAGAATGTAACAGCCCGAGATTTTAAGAAAAATATTCTTTTTAATTTTATTAATGTCTTGTGTTGTACGCTACACCAAAAGGATCTTGCACAACACACATCCTTGACTTGCCTTGCATTACACGCAATCGCGACCTTCCTCGATAGCGTGTGTAGCACGCAATACCGAGTTTCACTAAACAACGATATGCTATTAAAATATTATTATAACTAGCCGTTATGAATAGTAATAACCACCTTTTAAAATTTTAGAAATTTTAGCTCTCAAAATGGACTTCATTTTTGGATTCGGAGTATCGAATTTAGCATAAGGTGAAATTTTGGTACTTTTCGGATAACTTTCATATTCTGATGAATAGTGAAAATTACTAAATTATAATTAAAAACATCTTTTTTAATCAAAATAATTAATAGTGATAAATTATTAATTCGAGTGGTTTTAAAGTATATTTAAAATATATTTTTACAATTTAATACAATTTTGGTCATTGGATGTAATTTCACATTTAAACCAGACATAAACAAGTGTCAATCTTTTGATAGATGTTGTTTCTTAAAAACATGCTATTTGTTTTAACAGCAGGATTTAATTATAAAATTACTTAATGAAACTTCTATGTTATGAATTTGGAAAAATAGGCTTCATTTTTGAATTCGGAATATGAAATATAGATTAGGATGAAATTTTGGCATTGTTCTGAAAAACATCAATTTTTGATGAATAGTGAAACTACTAAGTGGTAGTTAAAAAATTGAATTTTTCATAAATCATAATTTTACCACTTCTGTGAATGGAATTTCAAAAATCCGAGAGACACGGTTGATGTCAGTATGTAAAATGTGGTTCAATGAGATGAAAATAATTTTTGGTGAATAGTAACTTTTTACTTTTATTTACCACGGTTAAAAGTAAATAGGGTAATTAAGGGTAAAAATGATATTAATATTACCATAAAACATGTCCTAATCCTATTGGACAAGTGTATCTCAAAAGATTATCATTTAGGCCCACTTGGATTAGATTAGGACATTCATTATTATTTAATTCAAAGAAGAGTTAAAAGAGTTAAAATCAATGTTTATTTACTAAAACATTTTTAATATAGAGTTATATATATGATAAATCCGATTGTAAATATTCATTAGAAATCTAAAACGATTTCCTACATAAGGGTATTTTATTTGTAATTTTTTGATATCAAATAAGTTAATTTATTTATGACACAAAGATGATGCAGTAATTATCTTATTAATGAAATATTGACATAATTGATATTATAAATACCAAAATAAATGTAATTTAAGACTTTTTATGAATTCCACTAATTTTCTAGGTTACTATGATATATTAGTGTTGATTTAATCAACTTGGTTCGAACATATAATTCTGTTATGACTTTCACAAAAATCATATATCAAATAGTGTCAAAATTGAAACAAAATAGTTTTTAAATCAAATATTATATTATTAATTGTTATTTTATTCCTAAAAATCTAAGTTTCGGCCAAATGACTTAGATAAGGATATAAATATTAATAATAAACAATTTGGGGTTAGTTTGGCATGTTATAGTAAGTGTATTAACCATATAGTGTAAGAAAACAAAAAGACACGGTAAAAGTTAAATTATTTAACATAAAGTTAAATCTAATTGATAAGGTTAAACTAATAACCTAAACTTGTCTAAATCCTGTTGGTTGATAGGATTTCGACCCATCCCCACTTTAGCTTCGAAATAAGACCCTTTGGAACCATTATAAACCGATTTTGACTTTAATATAAAATAATATTTTGAGATATTCCTAAGGTGCCCCTCTCCTCCCTTATAAAAGGGATCCTCCTCCCTCTCTTCCTCACACAACTTTGAGCCTTAAAGCTCGGCCAACCCCTGCCAAAATCCCTTCTCCACTTCCCTAGTATCATCATAGAGGTCCTGGTCTTCTTCAAAGACCATCCTTAGTTCTTTAAGTGGAGGTTAAGTGAAGGCGCGTCAAAAAGAGGTAATATCCATTACCGATCTTTTTCAATTTCATTCTTCTTAAACTTCTTCTTCTTTAGTTGTTTCATGATAAAGTAATAACATCAGTATTTATTATATACTGATATGTTATTATAAATATTAAAAAACTATAATTAACCTTCTATCCATCCTATGGAAAAAGGAAATCACCGCGCGTGCGTACGTACGGACTACCGTCTCCACGACGTGATGAGATTCATTCTCAATGATTAACCATTCATGAATGATTATAAAGTATATATAATAAGTACTAATTAAATATATGACCTAAAAATGATACTGGAATTTTTTATATTTATATGTATGTCATCTACTTAATTCCATTCAATTCAATAAGGAAACGAAAACAGCGTTCATGCGTACGTATGGACTACCGTCTCCATGAACGGTGTATTTCTTTCCATTTACTGATTTATTATATATGTATATTCTGAATATATATATATATAAATCATGTTTTATATTCTGTAATTATTTAATCATGATCTAAGTAATCATATGAATAATTACAAGTTAAAAACACGAACGACAAATGAGACGATTTTACCCAAAACGCTACTTTAACATGAATTTACAAAAGAACGGGTAATATAAAGTCATAAGTGGACCATATATGATATAATAAAAATGAATATGATTCTGGAATAAGTCAATAACATGATTTAAATCATTATATAGGAGGTTCGGACACTTACAAAGCAAGTCGGACCTAAGGTAAGGGAAATATCACAATCTCATTTTTATCCGAGATTGTTTATACTTTGGTATTTACTGGGGTGTATTTTATCATCCAAATCCATGTTCCCTCAATATTTAATGTTATTTAAATCCTCCTACAATTGTTTAAATCCAATTTTACCCTTCGGTGAGTTTTTAGTAAAAGAAATAAAAGGAATCTTTTGTCGTTTTTTTCGTACGAGGTACTTTTTGACTTTTCCGACAAAAGTATGAAGAATGTTTTTTTAACTTATACGGCATGAATGGATTTTTAAAACATTATTTCCAAGAATCTTCCATTACAAGTTTTCATGTTAATTTTTAATCAACTTATTTTAGTTTATAATTGTATGACATGTTATGAAAAGAAAATTGTTTTTGAAGAAGAAAGGATATTTTCCTCAAGAATGGAGTTCAAGTGTTTTATCAAAATTATTTTCCATATAAGATAATAAAGGGTTATGTTTTTATCCCATTATTACATTTATTTTATTGTGTTTTGAGGGAATTATTTTTATGAAGTCATTTACCTTATATGATTTGTTTTATGATTTCATGATGTTTCAAGAATCCCATTTTTGTTACATGTGTTATGCGATGATGTATGATTTATGATTATGTGGAACACATAAGAAAGGATTCATTATAAGATGGGTGGGACCTATATCTCCCTCCAATGCATTGGGTAAGTAATTCATATCTCATGAGATAGACATGGCTGGAATGGTAGGTTATACCGGTTCAGTGAAACAGGACTGAAACGAGGGTGACTCGATTCAGAAAGGGACTTTGTCCACTAACATAGTCTTGGAAATGAGTCATGACTAACAAGAAATGATTCTTTGTGATTATTTGTGTATGCCACAAACATTCATGTTTTAAGTTATGCTTATTGGGATTTCATTTCACTATTATGATTTATCCCATGTAATGAAATTATGCTCTCTTTTGCAGGTTAAGATTTCCAAAAGTTATGTTCTTATGAATATGATGTGATTGATTTCTTCTTTTGTTTACCCTTACTGAACATTTGAGCTCACCCTTTTATGTTTTCTTTTCCCCAGGATATAAATAAAGGTTTTAGGTATAATAAAAAGGATGATCTTTATGGGAGATGTTGAAGATCTTTCACCAGGATTAGAGGATTATATTCCGAGTTTCCAAAGACACTAAACTATTACGGTTCTTGTGTGTGTGTTTTTGTTATGTACTAAGTATTCCGCAAAAGTAATGTAATGTCAATGTACGATAAGCTTCGTGTCTCTACAATAGTAGACCATGTAACCTCAATACCAACCCAGTAAAATATCAGTAGTCCATAAAATAAACATCATACATTAAATAAATAAGTTTAATAATAATTTATTAAATTAATGAACAATTAAACAAAATCAATTAAATAATTTTATTAACAACTAAACAAATTTAATTAATCAATAAAAAAATAAAAAAATTCAATAATAATTAAATAAATTATTTAACACTTAAAAAATATTAATTAAATAAATTGATTAACAACTAAAACAAATTTACTCAATTAATTAACGATTAAATAAATCAAAATAATTAAATAAATGAAAATCAAACATCTGACCATGGAAATTGTCAGAATGAAAACCGAGGGGCAGTGCGGCGGCTATCTGTTGAGCGGAGGGGGTTGCAGAGCTGCTATCTGGTGAGTGGAGGGGGTTGTAGCGGCTGTCCGGCGAGCGGAGGGGGTTGTGGAGGTGGTGTCTGGCGAGTAGAGGGGGGTGGAAGAGGTGCTCTCCAGAGAGGGGGGGGGGGGTTCAGTGGCTGCCCGTTGAGCGGAGGGGGTTGCGGAGGCTGTCCGGCGAGCGAAAGGGGTTGCGGAAGCTGTTGTCCAGCATGGGGAAGCAGGGGCGCTGCTGGTCAGTCCGGCTAAAAGAGGGGAAGGGCGGAGGGGCCGAGTGAGGAGGAGAGGAAGGGTAGAGGGAGAGGGAAATATGGGGGGGGGGTGTGGCGGAAGATAAGAGAAGGGAGGGATAGAAGTAAAAGAAGAAGGAGAAGAAGAAGGAGATAAGGAGAAGGGGTGGCATGTAGGAGGAATTAGGAGAAGGGAGAAAGAGGAGGGAGGGGCGGTCGAGCAGGGGAGAGAAGAGGAGAAGGGGAGAAAGAGAATAAAATGGGAGAGGAGGGGAGAAGGGAGGCCACAGGAGAGAGGATAAAGGGAGGGAAAAAGGAAAAGGGAATTAGGGGGTGGCGGCTTGGGTAGGGTTTAGGAGGGGGAGAGAAAAAATGTAAAAGTGATAAAAAATGAAGAAAAAAAAGATAAAATAAAAATAGAATAGAAAAGAAAGAAATGTAAAATAAAATAAAATAAAATAAAAAAGAGATTGGAATGGGGGAATAAATAAGGGAGAGAAAAAAATAATAAAACAAACTAAAATAAAATAAAATAACTAAATTCAAATAAATAAAAACTTACTTTAAACGGTAATAGTATGTAGGTCTGCATGCGCGCCGGGCGGGCTGCGGGGATTTTCCCGAGCCCTGCCCGCACGTCAAGCGTTGCCAAATAAAGGTTCGCTAAATAGCGCAAGAAGTTCACCACACGTCAGGTTCGGCGTGCTTTCCAATTAAATAATTATAAAAAGGGTAGATGAACTTATTAAATTAAAATTAAAATTAAAATTAAACCATACGTGAAGTCCGGGTGCGACATCATAAATGACTTCTTAAAATTTTTAAATGATCTCTATCACCATTCAAACCATGTAAAGGAATTAGTGATTCATTTAATGGATGTAACAAGAGTTGTAATCTCATATAATTTCACCCAAAATTATTAGCATTATTCTATCAACCCATGAAAACTATGTACCTATGAAACACTATTAGGTGGATCTAAATAAAAAAAATTCCTTGATCATAATGGGAACCATACCTACTACTTCCTATGATATGGAATTATCGATAAATTAGGCCACGTAAATACAAAAATGACACTTCAATGACCCACTATATAGCCAGTGCTTCTAAAGAAGGTCAAACAAAATATAGAGATTCAAAGCATGTTCATCACATGACACATAATAGACAAAAGGTATTTTTATAAAAAATATTAAACAAATGTTCAAGAATGGATAAAAGATCATGTTCAAGATTAGCATGAACACAACCAAAGAAATATAACTTGCTGAAGGGCCTCACCATAAAATCATAATGTCAATATAAAATAAAAAAATTTGTGTTTCAAATATCCTTATCATGAATCTGAAGCTAGTGAAAGCCATACCGGAAAACAATCTATGATAATAATTTCATTATATTCATAATTTAAATGAGTTCCTTGATACTTTTAAGATGGTATTTATTCTTTATTGTCACTTCATTTAATTGGAAATGGACAATAAAAATATAAAAACCGAAATCTACGTTCATGGGAAATAACACTGGAGTAGATGAGGGGAATATAATGGGTCTAATGAAACATTTCTCCATAAGGTCATCAATATGAGCCTTTAAATACCTATTATTCATAGGGTAAATCTGATGGGATAAAGATAAAATCAGAGTGGTCTTAGGGTGCAAGTCAATGAAAAAATAGATCTTTTGATGAGGGTGAAATCTAGTTACATATTTGTGAATGATATTGATGTGCTTATCAAGAATGAGAGTAAATTAATCATCTAAATAATTTTTTTTCATGGATATTAAAATTTAAATTTGTGGGGGATTGGCTAAAACATTCCTCTTACACTTCTTAAACACCGTGGATGTAGGTCCTACTCACCCATAAAAGAAAATACCAATCCATCTACTAGGAAACACACCATTTTTTAATTCTAGTATTATATCTAAACATATATGGATGAAAATAATTACATATAAATCAAGAATTCATATGGATTCATCAAAACCATTATGAGGATCCATGAAATACACTCTCCACTTTGAGAAAACTCTTATATAATCCGCAGATGTGGGTGAACATGTGATCAATTATAATAAGAAAAAATAGATACATTGGTTAATTAAAATACTCTACTATGATATCTATAAATAAAAAGATGATGCAATAGAAAAATAATGTTTGAAATCAGCATCTACAAGTATATGTTCCAATTTAGAGAAGAAATATATCATACACCGAATAATAATGAGCATTTACACATATTAACCCTCCGTCAGGCCTCTATACACCTATTCTCTAAGCCTGGAATAATCTTCATCAGGGTTGGTATAGTGGAAATATGTTTTAATGAGGTATACCACTTCCCCTAACTCTTTCTGCACTTCCAACACTACTCCCATAGCTGCCACCCTAAGGACTAGCCCATCCACCTATAGGAGGTCACTGATCATGTAACTAACTTTAATATTGTGTCTAAATATTACTTAAATACCAATTATTATATGATTACTTGGGAAGTAATGATTCATATTAATCTATATGTAACAAGAATACATAAAAAAATTATACTAGAAGTTTCGAACCACTCTACAAATATGGAAAATCATCATGTTTATGATAACATGTGTGTATGTCTATGATATTTCTTTCTCGATGCTTATCAATATATTTCCATAGCTGATAACTCCATCCATGGAAAACCACCTCTATCTCTAGCTAAATAATGATAATCTTGTTAGAGGATATTAATCACTAAGGATTTCTCCAAAACCGAACATATTTGGTGATGTGGAGAGGAATGATGGAATCCTAAATCACTCAATGAAATACACATTAATATGAATCCATCTTGAATCCTATCAAGACAGTACGTAATGGGGTCAATGAACATAAAATAATTTCTCTGAAGTGGATAGGATACCTAGCATCAGCTTCAAAAACTCTTATAATAATAAAGACCTTAAATTGTCTTGGTAGAACACCTCATGAATATGGAGTTCAGAATCTACTCATGGGAGAATTTCATTACCATGGGTCAAGATGATCAAGGTCCACTAGTGATTTAATGTGTTCTAGAAAAGGGTATACACTAGAAAACCCATCTAATCTTAGGGGGTATAGATAAGATGGAATACTTGATTCACCAAATCAAGTAAATCATCTACTTCCTAATGGTAAAGCTCACTCCAGAACATGGATGGCCACTTCTACTGAATCTTGTTAAGAAAAATTATCCCATATTAATTTGTTTTCTTTTATTATGGGATCATTCACTACCCAGTAGTTCTAGGATACATTTTACTAAAATATATGTGGTCAATTTACTCAATGATATATAGGTAGAAGTATTCTCCCAAAAATTCTTATGGTGTCATCCCATAATCCTTTACTTTTTTAGAAGCCTCATCCCTCATCATGTTACAGAAAAGAGGCCTAATAACTATCACTGGGACATCAAAAGCATTCCCTGGGATTAAAAATATATTTCAATAACATGGATTATTAAAATGTGCTAATATAAACTGTTTTCATTATCGTATATAGGATACTTTATAAGGAATAACATAATAATAAATGATCCATTCCTAAATGATTTATGTACCATTTACATATTCCCCTAAATTTATATTTCATTGTTCTGAGTTGAAAATTAGGATATTTAAGTTATAGTGAATGGTATTTCATTCATCAATCTAATAATAGGTTTTCATACTTGAAATTTTAACTCAAAACCCCTTAAATTCATTTAATTAAATCCATAAACTAATCTTCATTACACCTAACTCTAATAATTTCCATTTTAGATTAACTAAGCTCTCATACTACTCTGACTTAACAAACCTCACATAGAGAGAGAGTAATCCAATTGTTCCACCCTAACACTACCTGTAATACACTTGGTGATGGTGATTAGAACTAAGAAGTATTATGACTCATTATGTGAGGTCTTTACCTAATTCACAAATACAAAAACACACAACTCTAAATAGAAAAAAAATTAATGCATACTTGATTGTAATACCAACAAAAATATTTGTAAATATTGATATATATACTAAGATCCACAATGGAAAACCCATAGTATAAACCATAAAGTAAAGGGAAAAAATACACTCACAATAACAAAAAGGTAAATCAACATAATAATATAATTAAGGTATATCTGGAATGACCATCTCGAAATATGACCATTGTTGATGACCATCATCTTTGGGGGGAACTAAACTACTACTCTACTAATACCAAGTCCACCAATCTCAACACAAAACATTCCACCATATATTAAATACAGAACATGTGTGAGTGAAACACACATTAAATTGTGAGTATTTTCATACCCAATAGGATGGCCATAAAAGAATAAAGTAAATAGAATTGGTTCTATAATCTCATAAGAACTATGGTAAAGGGTTTTCCTAATTGGGATGAAGAAAATAAATATTAAACGAAAAAAATATATTATTTTATTCTAGATAATTGGGGACATTAAGTCCTATGGATTGCAAACCATCCTCACAAGTAAAAATAAATCAACCAAAGAAACCTAGGGATCCAGGTTACCTGGCTAAACCAAACCCACATCACATATTAAAGTACATAACAATTGACCTGTACTTAATTGAGGTAAGAATTTCCATCAAGGGAGCATTGAACCATGAAAGGGGACCCATTCCTTATCAATAAGTATGTTTTAGATTAGTTTTTACCAAAATCTATTGATAGAGCACCCAAGCGATGAATATTTCAGGGAGGAAAAATCTATATTAAATTTTCATGTAGGACTCAAAAATCATCAATAATGCGGGAGTACCGAAAAAATTCCAATATGAAGGTCTAATTCCCTAGGTATATGGGGGATCAATAAAATATAATATTAATCTAGGGGACACATTTCGTATCTTTAATTATACCATGGGTGTACCTGGGCTTTTGTTCACTTTTATAATATCTATTGAACCTAGTCATCAAAAATATAGAGCTTAATATTATACATTCTAGAGACACAATATCGGTTGCCTTAGGTGTGCAAAAATACCTCAAAATTAAACAAAACATGGAGAAATTCTCAAGATAGTAAATATACTCACCCTAATATGAAATATAGTTTAGATGATTCGTCAATCCCCCTGAAGGGATTGAATTAGGCCCTTGTCTCTTGGTTTCACAATACTCATGATATGAACAGTATTTTCAAATCCTGATACAAAAAAAAATAGATCCATGATAGATTAAAAACTCCCCATTCCATATTTTTCACCTAATACCTAACTCCTCATGCAATAATACACATGTTCATGTCCTAGTTTCCTCTCTCACACCGTAGTGAGAAAAAACACAATATGGATAAACTTATGTATGATTAACTTCAAAATTCTTGATATCCCTGTAATTATATATAGAATTAAATATTACACCCCACTAGTAAGGTATTTTTAGTTCCATAACACATATTATTGTGGTATGATCCTATAAACGTCCATATAATGATAGTGTGCGAACCATTTCAACACCACAATGAGATTCTAGACTATATAGTGTTATTTATATCATTAATTATATCATGCCCTATCATCTTTAATTTGTGTCTCCATTTCCAAGATACAATATAACAACCCATCATCATAATTTCTAGTGGATTAAACTCAATAGATCCATGATAAGAAGAATGGATTCAATATATATTTTGGATAATAATATCAAATATGGGAAACAAGGCCACAAGGGTTCTCCTAAAAATGGAAAATTAACATAGAGATTAAGAGGCCTTTATAGTAGTGAGATAATATGGTAGTGATAACACAAGAGAAGACATAATCACAAAAAAATCATGTGATAATTCTGGATGAGATGTGAGACAATCCTTGTATAAAATTCCTTTCATAAAAACTGCATGAGTCTATACTTTATAAGTGAAAATGGAACACCACATGTTAATTTTTAGTTGAAGAATACACCAAGATGTCTATGGATTATAAAACATGGCACCGGAGGATGAGAATTCAAGGAGAGGAAATGAAAATAAAAGAGATAGGGAGTGTCACCACTATTTATAAGGAATCCTTAGGTTTACCCATTCATGTGAAAATCTTAATGATTTTATTTGAAATTCATTAAATAAAAACCTAAATCCTGGTGAAACATACACATTCATAACATAAATTTACTTAATCAATTCAATATACAAAAATCGTGACATGATTAAAATTTCCTAATAAATCCCGTAAAGACTTATTAAATCATCATAACTACACGTGACTCAATCTCACTTCAAGGAAACACATGGTACCATAGTAAAAAATAATCCATTATGGTACCAAAAAACATAATGACACAACACCTCCTATATAAGATGAAATCAAGGGAGTATCTCTTATCATACTTATCATGTGATATTAACACATGGTAACTACAGTTTTCATGAAAACCTTAAAAAACATGGAGTAATTGGAAAATCTAGGTGCAAGATATAATACCATTCGACAGAGAACCCTCAAAATCCAAAATTAATTAATTATTTAAGAGTAAAATTCATAGTTTCTATAAAGTATGAGGTGGGGGAATTAAGTTCAAATAAAAAATTTAATGGACTCAAAATTTTAGTAGGAAAAAAATTATTAGTATGAAGGTATAATGTAATTGAAGTAATCATTCCTAGTTTAGAGTAAAAGGATGTAAGCTCAAGGGATGGAACTGAGGGAGTAAGACTATAAGAGGAAGATGATCAAAGATAAATCAAGGAGAATAATGTTAACATAGTAATATTTCAAGAGGAGGAATGGTGAGAAATAATGTGGAAAAAACTGAGGGAGTAAGCATAAAAAATTCATAATATTTAGAAACCAACAATGTGTAAGCTTCATATAAGGTAGACTTCACACCTCAACCAAATCTAATGAATACATTTATTGTTACAATGAATTTTTTTTACACAATCAACAATAAAAAAAATAATTTTTTTAAATAAGATATAAAATTGTAATGTATAAATTTATATGAACAACGGAAAAAGAGGATAAAGGATTCCAATCATCATGAAAAAAATAAAGAACAATTTGTTTCCCCTAATGACGTGGTTGAAATTCATAGTTTCATTAGACACATTAAAATGAAAAATAATGTTATCATTTTTTTCATATGAATGTGGGTTAAATGACATCTGTTTTTTCAATAAATTTGACATTGAACTTCCCAAATATTTCATTAAACATTATTTTAACTAATATTGTTATTTTTAATTCAGGAATTAATAAATATTAATTTACATTACATATCATGTTAAAAAAAAATCCTTCACTTTTAGTGTATTTGTATGGGACCCCAAGACTAAGGAACTGTAATGACCATGAGTTTTATAAATAAAATTTAATTTTTAATAGATTTATCTCTTATTATGTAATGTGTTTATATAAAACCCAATAAATATATTTCATTTTTATTTGAGGAAATTATAAAATATATACATAATATGACAGTTGGTCATAAAAACTATTAAGTATCATGATCATTGGTAATATAGCTATTATATAGTGACTTTCAAAATTATTCTATATCAAGGTTTATAATAAAATATAATTGATACAGAAAGAATAAGTAATATACTTAACTATTAGTATTATACATTATGAGGATCATTTATAAGAGCTCAAAAGGGAGACTGCATCACTGGGCTTCACCCTGGATCAAGACCACACTGAGATTCAACAAATAATCCTCTCGTAGATCAGTTTGTGGGATAATTTCAATATTATATAGTTCTCTTCCATAACTATGTTCATTTAAGCACAAAAACAAATTACTAGCACTATAGAAATTACTCTTACTGAATGTTCTCAATTAATGATTGGTTATGTATCTATACCCTCATAATATCAACATATAATTTTTATTTTTTAAAATTATATAATGGTTAAATTTATCCCTTTCTCATCATTATTTTTTACACACTTGAGTATAGAATGAATTTGATAAAAAATACTATTTTATTTGAAGAAAAAAATTATATTTCACTTGTAAAATATATTTAATTTTGATTAAAAACTATTTGTAAAATAGATTAAAGAATTTAAAATAAAATTATTTTTGTCAAATAGTCTTGTGAACCATTGAATAATTAAATATGAATGAAAATATAATTTAATAAAGTCCCGTGAAATTTTAATAATGTTTATAAACTTATTAGTGACACAAAAAATAGTATATTTAAATAAATAAGAATTTTTATTTAAAATATTAAATTATCATATTTAAAAAAAATTGAAAAAATTAATGTATTTTTTTGAAATAATCCCATTGAACTTATCCAATTGTGAATTTTTTATAATTTCCCATGACATTCAAATATTTTTCCCAAAATTAAATACTATAGAATTGTGAAGAAGGTATTATGACATCATAATTTCTAATGAAGTGATGTGATAAATACCATAGATCAATTACTTATAATAAATGGATTTTTACATTATAATAATTTGTTTTAAAAGTAATATGATTAATCTCTAAAACATATATTTAATCTTTAAAAATCAATAATATATTTTATGATTTAAAAAAAATATTTATGGACATGAAACACTTTCACATCCTGAATGATATTTTTTTGAAGATTTCATTTTTTAGAATAATAAAATATTAAATACCACATACCCTTTAAGAATACTAGGTGAAATACAAGTTAAGTCCAATGGTTTTTTATTTTTTATTAACTAGTCATATTCTACAAATGATTGTAAATTAATAAAAAAAATTATCCCTTTTTAATAAATTCCCTCCCATTCTCCCAATAATCTCCACAAAAAATCCTTAAAGTATGATTTTTTTATCATTTTTCACTCCTAGGTACCACTTAAAAAGTTTCTCTAGTTTTACGGAGACTCACCCATGCTATAAAAAAAACCTCATAAGGTAATGGATTATATCCCTCCTCGTTTTCATTCAAGATCTTCATGTGTAATAATAATTTTTTTATTCTTCATTGATTTTATTTACTTGCATTTGTAAAAATTACTTTACTGTACAAATGTTTCCCAAATAATGAGATACTACCTTCATCTCTAATTTTTCTACTCCAAATTTTTTTATATAATCCCATTATGGTTATAAAATTATACCTTGATTTCCCAATCATGCTTTAATGTTGTGAATACCCAACCCTATTTTCATTCATGGTTATTAACTAAGATATAACTATCTTACATTGATTTATGAATTCCATATATTAAAAAAATTCTTTAATCATGCTATTGAAATAATGAAACACACTATTATGTAATATGATCCACTTGGAACACATGAAGTTAGATATATGAAAGTTGTTCCAAGATTTCTCACCAATTCCTTGGGTATTGTTTTTATCTCATGATATACCATGTATGGTTCATTGGTGATTTTCCAAAGCATGATATTTTAGGATGTATTGGTTTTTATTATTTACTTATTCTTATGATGTAACTTTTTTGGTTCTTTCCACATTTCTATGAATCCATAAGTTAATGATGTTATTTTCACATGCCACAAATCCATTTGAGTATGTATTATTCCTTCTTCTTTATGATATCATTATATACCTCTTAACACACATATATTATTTATAATTATTTCATACTTTAATTACTCCATTTTCGTGATTTATAGATCACCCCTTCCAATTTGTATGTCCTCATGTTATCATGTGTAGTATTAAGTGTTCAAAGGAAACTAAGATCACATTATGGAGTCTTAAAGAATGGCATTGTAATTTATTTTATTTAAATGGTTTATGAATTTAATTTTATAATGTTTTTAGGACTCTTAATTTACTATTATTGTATTATATGGATATTTCTATTAAGAATAATGAAATAAAATCTATTATAAATATGGTTTTTTATTATTGGTATCATAGAAATGTCTAGTTATTTTAACAATTTGGATTAGAATAACATAGTGAAAACACAGAGAAAACCTATAATCATTAGAAATAACTTAAATTTGTGTAATGTGAGGAGTGTATGTTATCTAATAAATGAAATCCATATTTTGATACTATATGTCGACATGGTTCTAGAACAGATGAACCTAGGGGTAATAACCTTAAAAATGGATGGTTTGGAATAGACATGATCTTCACCCTATAAATGAGTAGTTGGTCTATCATCACACATTGTTTGACCCTCCATTGTGATATTCTTTTGTAGATTCATTAGATATTTACAAAATATTATTAAGGACTTAAATAAAATGTTAAATTAGATAAATTAATATGAATAATACCACATATAACCAATATTTAATCCTATAAATTCATTAGATATGTTGAATATGTCAATTATTTGTTATCTCTTTTATGTTAATTGTTTCTCTTTTATATGCCTCATTATTTGAAAACCATCATCTCAAATTTTCCTTTAGTTTATTTAATGGATTGGAATATGAGTAACCATATGAAAACCCACTGTGATAAATACAATTTTGATTGTAAAAATGATTTCCCTATCCTTCTGGGAACAAGAATAAAAAACATCAAGGAAGTTATTATTTAGCAGGCTCATGTTTTGAACAATAACTTGAATCGGGTGGAATTTGGACTACCCATTAATAAATAGAAAGTAATGATCATGTCCCCTATATTATAAAATTACTTCATATTTTAGTGAATCATATGACTTATGGACCAATTTACCAACTCCATTGAGAATAAATTCTATATACAACAATGACGTGGGAAAGTGAGGGTCATAATGGTCATTTATATCTTATATGGAGATCCTGATCAGTGGTGTAAACTGACAAAGAATACAAAACTCAAAGAATATTTCTAGGTCTACTTATTAGGTTGAATTTGATAAAAACATTCAATATATATTTTCCGCACACTCTTTATGTCAAAATTTAAAGGTAATTCCTTACACTAAATAAAAAGGATAATGAATCCATTGGAGAATACAAGGAAAAATTCATATGGATTGAATGATATACTTTTATATTTATCATCATACCTAAAAGTAATTTTCAATGATTTTGTAATGGGTAAAATTCATGTATATAAAACATATATGGAGGTTGAATACTTGGATAGTAATGAGTAAATTTTCAAATGTTCTTTCAAAGATGAAAAGAAGATTGTTTAATCTGGATATTCTCTTAAGATTAGAGGTCATAATTGGAGAATAGTGTTCAAATATAGAATAGAAAGGATGAAATAACATGGTGGTAAAAAACCCATCATTCCACATTTCAAAAGTGTGGGAATATGTGTAATTGAATCTTTTTGTAGGGGACAAAGAAATGATTCTATTTTTTATTGTAGGGGAATCATACTAACAAATTTTTAAGGGAGAGGAAGAATACCACTGATTTGAGGAAAGAAAAGGTTTTTTTGGTCACTCCTCATAACATGTACTAATTTTCAACTGTATGTAAAATAGACACTATAAAAACAAAATCTTTAAGATATAGGTTTTCAAAAATAACCAAATACAACAACCTCAATGGTCTAGAGAGAAAGGATGAGAATATGCAGTCATAATTATTGGGGTGGATACTATTAATGAAGTAGTGAGAGGTATACTAGTAATTAATTTAAGAATAGTGAATGTACTATTTTATTTTCATTCAATTCATTCTTTAATATCATAAAGTTTTAGTAATTTTATACAAACACAAAAAAAAACCTGGAAGGTTGGTAATCTGTAAAAATGGTAAATGGAGAAATTATTGTATCCTAAGAAAATAACTCCTCACTAAACTATATTTATGTGATTATTTTCATATATAACATTGTGATACTTCCTTTTTAGAAATTTGATGTTATTAATGGCATGGATTGACTATCATTGTATAGAGAAAACGTCAATTTTTGGGAGATGAAAATAAATATTCGTATATTGAATATACCTGTAAGACTATATAAGTGTACGGAGTAGGATAAGTATCCATTGAAGTACCTATATCAATCATGGATATTATTTTCCTATGATCAATTGTATCATGATAAAATTATTGAGACCAATGAAAATATCATCCTGAATGAAATTCCCACTGTAAAAGAGTATGTTGTTGTGTTCCCTGAAGTGTTTTTTAGTCTTCCTTCTAATAAAGTAGTGTATTTATAAGATAAAAATATTTATTAAGACCAATAAATATATAGGACTCAAAATAAAATGGCTAATACTGAACATGAATATTTTTTGAACCAACTGTAAGATAATATAATAAGGGGTTTATATTTCTAAGTAATTCACCATTGGGCATGTTGGTCTTCTTCATCATGAAAAAAGATAGGTTAATGAATCATTATATTGACTTTCATGTACTCAACAAGATCAAAATCAATAACATGTATCCCCTTTCATGCATTGATGACTTTTGTGACCATCTATATTTCATGAATTACTTCTCTAAAAGGGATATTTAGTTTTGATATTATCATGTAATGGTGAAGTAGAACGATATTATCAACACTACATTTCGTACAGGATATTGAAACTACAAGTACAAATAAATTATATTTTTAATAAATAATTCCAAAAAATAATTTATATATTTGATAAATATAGTCCCCAATGATTACCAAGATATGTTTTGATGGTATTTATATATTATATTATCATATAATCCATAATTATGGAGGAACAAGTGGTGCATTTAAATAGTTAACTAAAGACTTTGAGAAATAACATGTAATATAAAATGTATAGTAAATGTGTGTTTTGAATTGAGAAAGTAACATTCTTAGGACATTTTATCACTAACAATGTGATATAGATGGATATTTCAAAGCCAGAGGTGTTCGAGGAGTGTCCCTGACCAACATAGGTAAAAGATATTTATAGTTTACTTGGATTATCTAGGTATTTTATTCAATTCTTTATAAAATTATCATGATTATCAAAAGCCTCTAACCAATATAACATGATAGGTATAAAAGTTTGTATGGATTGATTAATGCGAAGAGTCCTTAAAATAGTTAAAGAAGAGGCTAATAATTACACATAAACTCACACTACCCAAAAATGGTTTGGATATATTATCTATTAAAGTATAAAAGAGACATATATACATATCATAATATCCCAAATTATATATTCACAAAAAATTATGCCAATATGAATGGATGAATTTTGTAAGATATAATCAAGGATATTGACTATTCAATCATTTACTATCATGAGTAGTTGAATAAATTGGTGGATTCCTTGATTAGAAATAATCATGCCACTGTTTCTATGATGAGGATTGAGTGGGATTGAGTCTAATTAGACATGAAAATGATGTAAGAAAAATTCATAAAAGGAATTTTCTCCATCATTACTTAAATAACATCTCAACCATCCATCCTCAAGAATATCAGGGAGTTCTAAAAAGAAAATGTGGGGAAATAGACAAAGGTAGTGAATATTCCTATGTTCAACATTACTAAAGATGTATTTATATGGTTTTGAACCCTTATATGTGTCCCATAAAATCCAAAACTGAAGAGATAACATGTATATGATGCACAAAGCACATCATTCACTATTTATTTAGGGAGCACTAAGATTTATATATATATGAGGAAAAAGTGTTTCTGGGATAAAACGACGAGGTAGATTTGAGAATATGTATATTTTTTCATTTAATTATAATAATTCAATTCTATATGATAGAAGTGTTATGGTATTATGTAATAATTGGCCATCCCAATATAGAAATTGAAAAAATAACCATGTATTCTTTTGTAGGACTGGCCAGGACATCTAAAGGCTATAACCAAATTTGGGTGGTAGTCAATTAACTAACAGGGTCATTAAAATTTATTTCTATCAAGAAATATTTAACAATAGACCAACTCACCGTGATCTATATAATATATGTTTTAAGATTGAATGGAGAACCACCCTCATTGTATCTAATCAAGACATGATATTGACCTCAAGGATCTGGAGAATCAATCAATAATATTTGGATATAGAGTTGAGTTTCAAAAATTATTTTCACCCAAATATGGATAGTCAGTATGAGAGGACCATTCAAACTATGGAGAATATTCTATAATCTTGTTTAATGGATTTCAAATTATTTTTGGATCAACTCATTTTCTGTGGAGAGATCACATATAAAAACAATTTACATTATTTCATTTAAATGAAACATTATGAGGCTCCACATGGGAAGAGATTTAATACTCCAACATGTTTGGATGATGTTCTAAAGTGTAAGATAATAGATACTAATCTCATCCAAGATATGATAGAAAAGGTTCAAACCATTCAACATCAAATGAAATATGTTAAAAGACGACAAAAAATCTTTGTGGATAATAATCGATGATAGATAGAGTTTGAGGTTAGAGATACTATGTTACTTTATATATGAACATGGAAAAATGTTATAAGGTTTTTAAAGGTGAAGAATTTTAGTCCTAGATATATCAACATGAATGAGATTTTTGATTGAACTAGAGTGGTGGAATATTGAATAGTACTCCAACCATTAAAATATATAGTACATGATTTATTACTAGTCTACCTCTTATATAAGTACATACCTGAACCCTTAGGTGTAATAAGTCTAGAGGTGGTGTCATTGTAGAAAAATATTTCATATGAGGATCAACTACTGAGGATCTGGAATTATAGAGACAAGGTTCTATGAAATAATACAACTCACATGGTTAAATTTATGTGGTTGAACCACATCAATGAGAAGGAAATATGTGTACTAGAAGAAGTGATGAAACAGAAGTAAAATCGTCTATTTTAGGGTATGAAATGGAATTTTGGGGAGAATTTTCTAATGGGGGAGGATTTTATTGCCCCTTTATTTTATAAATTTAATTTCATTTTGAATAAATTTATATATTATCTTATAATTTAGTTATATAAAACTCATGCACTATATTTCAAAATTAATTTAGAGCATTATGAAATATAAATATAATATTACTACTAGTTAAAATGACCATTAAATGTTATGAACATTTGGAATATAATTTTTATACAATGACCATTAATATTGTTATATATTAAGGGTTATAATAAAATCTAAATTTTGAATAATGTTGAAGCGATGCCCTCAACTAGTAGAACTGTATCATATAAGGCTAATTTATTATATCTTTTGAAGGAGATGACATCATTAAGATTTTCCCCTGACTAAGCCCATGATGAGATTCAATAACTAAAAATTGAGGGGAACTATTTGTGGGAGAAGTACAAATTTATAGAGATATCCTCCCAAACTATGTTCTCTGAACCACTCTAATAATGTACTATCTTCACACATTATATAATTTCGGATTTTGTTGTAGTAATAATGGGTTATATATCTAGACCATAGAAATACAAATATGTGAGTATTACTTTTATAAATAAGATAGTGGATATATTGATCACATAATCAATATAATTTTATATACACTTGAGTATAGAATTAATTTGATAAAAATTACAGTTGATATAAAGAAAATGAAATTGTATTATTAGTAAAATATAAATTATTTCATTTAAAAATTCTTGTGTGATAAATTAAATAATTTGAAATAAAATTTATTTTCATGAAATATTCTTTAGAAACACTATTTAATTAAATATGACTGATAATATATGTTAAGGATGCCCCATGTAATTATTATAAGGGTTGGAATGTTATTGGTGACATACAAGCTAGTTTTTTCCATAAATAATATTTTTTATATATAATAATAAATTAAAATATATAAATATTATTTTGCTGAAATAAATTTAATTTTTGAAATCATAAATAGTGAAATTATCAATTGGTAAATTTTTCATAAATTTATTCCTTAGTTGAATTATATGGTAAAAAATAAATATGTTATAAATATATTATTAGTAGTATGACATCATTATAGCATAAAAAGAGTTTTGGAAAACAAAATAGAGTAATTATCAACAAAAAACGGGGCTTAAATTAAAATAATTTGTTTTTAAATTAATATTATTTATTTTACAAAGCTCTAATGATTCTTAAAAAACAAATAATATATTTTTCGACTGAAGAATAATTATTTATAAACATGTCTCACTTCCAAAAATGGAATGGTATTACTTTTTGTAGTTATGTTCATAATGTAATTAAATATTAAAAAACAAACACTTTATGGATAAAACTACGGAAAGGAAAATGTTATTTTTATTTTTAATTAACTTGGTGTTTAAGGCCTATGTTTAGAAATTAATAAATAATCACATATTTTTCCTTATAAATATCCACCAATTTTCCCACTAATTTTCACTAAAATACATTTAAGAAAATATTTCATCTCATTTTCCCTATGAATAGCTCTCTAAGGGAGTTTATATGGTTATTTGGAGATCCTATCATGATTTATGAAGTAACCTCTCAATGTATGGGATTTTCTCTTACTAATTTTACATTCAAGTAATTCCATTGTAATAAGCCTTTTGATTCTCAATTTAATAAGTTTTCACATGTTTATGAATGTTCCTTTGTAGTATAAATAATTCCAAAATATTTATATATTATCTTACTCTCTCTTTTATCCATTCCATAAACCTTTATGTTCTTCGGTTATACAGCCAAAATTATCCCTTGATTTTTCAGGCCGTACCTATATGTTGTGAGTCCAAACATTTTTTAATTCAAGGGTACTTGCATAGATATAAATATAATTATTTTATTGGTTAATTACATGTTTTAAACCCATATGACCTAATTAGGGTATGGAAATGATGAAATTTTAATTTCTTCTATATGATGTATGTGTCACACATAAAGGTAATCATATTAAGGGTTCTCCCTAATAGTACTCTTATAAATTGTGTAATGATTTAAACTCATGAGATACCGTGTACTGTTTATGGGTTTTTGTATTAATAAAGATATGTTATAATTTCATGGTATTTACCCTTGAATTATTTTTAAAATTTTTTCTTTTATGTTGTTTCTACATTCATATTAATCCAGGATTTCATGATGTAATTTTTGCACCCCATTCATCCATTTGAGTATTTAGGATTCTTATATCATTATTGTATCATGATATGCCTTTTGAATAACTTGTATTATTTATCATTATGATTTTATTTGATTATTCAGTTACCATGATTGATTATTTTTCGCTTACATTAGTATGTCCCCAGGTTATCTTGTGATATATTAATAGTTCAAATAAGACTAAGATCATATTATAGAGTTATAAATAATTATGTTTTACTTTAGTTTAGTTTAATGGTTTATATATCAAATTTACCAATAACACTAGGCCTCTAAATTTACTTGGATTGTATTGTAAGGTTCTTTATGTTAAAAATCATGAAATATAATGTATTATAAATATGGTTTTTTATAGGAATAGGTCGTTTCATTGGTGTGAATATTCATTCTTCTCAATAAACTAACGTTTGTGATCACAATTTTTCTTAAATGTAACCATATTTCGCATTAATAATATTTCAACTATATTTATATATCTATTATGTTTCTCCTTTGGAATGGAATTAAGTCATTAATGTATGTGGGAATATTGTAAAAATTAATTATGAGTCAATAATGGAATCATAGAAATTTTCATATGATTTAATGACTCCAATGACTCCTTTAATCATTAGTAAATATATATATTAAATATAAAAATGAGTTAAATATTAAATAAAAATTATTGTAATAGATTTTTTTACATAGATAATTATTGATGATAATAACAACAATTTAAAAATTTAGGTCACAAAGAATACATTATTAGAAGTACATCTACTAAAATAAATCATTTCCCACCATTTTAATAATTACTTCCTTCTTCTTATTCATTATATATTCAATGTAAAAAAGGATTATTAGGAAATTAAATTCAATGGAGACTCAATTAGACAATGAAGGTTTTGATCCTTACATAACTGATTCATTGTTCATATAATTTTTTGTCCTTATAAAGTCTACTACATTGACATAATTATCTAAATAAATTTCTATATTTATTTTCTCTTAACCATCTAATATATGTATGTATATTTCATTAAAATCAGCATTATAATTGTTTGTCTATATTAATTTTCCAAGACTATTTTCCTGTTCACAATTTTGGAGACCCTATAAAAATATGACAGTAGTATAGACTATGTTATAATTTTTTGACATCAAAATGAAATGATAGAAACATACCAAGTCATTAATAATAACATTATAAAAGTATAATTTAATCACATATAAATCAAAATAATGGGTAAATTAATTAATAGTCGAATAAAAACTTATTCAGAGGAATGATTCATTAGAAGTTTATGTATGATGATGGAAATAATTCCATATAGTGAATAAAGAAATACATTATAGAGTTGAAGGAATTAAATTTGGTAAATGTTATTCAGTGATATAAAACATAATTATATAGTGGCATTGTATATGTAATTGTAGTTTATTAATGTTTATATTAATTCTATATTCCATCAATTTAATATTTTAAATATGAATTGAAATGAATATTTTTCATCGTAAAGTTATCACTAAAAACACTTTTATATAAAATAGTGTGCAAGTACTATCGTTGAAATCGAATTAGTTATAAATATTACATACTTTCCATACATTATAAATCTATATCAATTCAAAAATTATTATCCACATTAAAATATAAATTTTAATTAATGATTCAATATTATCAAATAAATATTTATCTTTAAATTTAAAATTCACATTATTTTTTAATTAGAAATAGATTTACATTCCAATCACAATTCACCACAATTTATCAAATAATTAATTCCCAAAATAGGACATTTTTTATAAGACATATGATTCATATTAACTATTACGTTAAGGATTATTATTAAACCATTAAACACACAAAATATAGTACAAAAATAAAATTGACATATTTATATTCAAATAATTATAACTCAAGAAATAAAAAAAAAATTCTTTCAAGGTTTAACGATTATTCCACTCTTTCTAATGGAAATTATAAAGTTATGTTATTTGTTTATGTAATAATGTAACTCAAAATATATTATTAGAAAATATTTAGTGCAATTATATTAAATAATAAAATTTACTATAATGGTCTAAAATTAAATAAAAAGTAATAATAATTATTTTTAGTATTGAAAAATTACATTAACATTTAAATTTAGTGGTATAAAATCCCGCTCATTTATTTAATTTGGTGGAACCTCCTAATGTAATAAAATTTATTTCAAGTAATACATTATAGTTTACAAATATTTTATAACAATATTAATATAGTTTAATAATTCATGCTAACATCAGAATAGATAAATGTGTTTTTTCTATTTAATTATTTCCACTTTCATGTATTTTCCTCTAATTATTTTTTTCTAATTGTTCACCCATTATATGATTTTATATATGAATTTTTTTATAAATTTGTTGTCATAATCACTATAATAATCCATATATGGAGATTTTTTATAGTACCCATGTTGAATATAAATTTACCTAATTTTGAAAAGGCAATGTCATAACCTTCATTTGTCTCACTAGCAACAATTACGAACTTGATTTCTTTTTTTCATCATTTCTATATGAATTTTTTTTATAAGAACTTTCTATCCACCATATACATGTCTAAAAACACCAACAAGAATTTTAATAGTTTATGTTTCAACATATTCTTGATTTATTCTTCTGGAAACATTTTACATCATGCTGATCATAAAAAACTAATACTACATGCATAACTGACCAACTCAAATTTTTAGCATTAAAATTAGAAAATGGCCATAGTGACATCATATAAAACATGAAACACATCTTTAAACACTGTTAAACCAATGAGATACAAACATATTGGTTGACATTTGTGATTATAGATTGTAAAAAAACTCTGATCAATTGATATTATTGTTTAAATAAATCAAATAACTTTGTAATATACCAATCATCTAAAATATACATCAATTCATGGTGAGTTAAAATATTTTAAGGAAATATATACATTTTAAAAAAATTATAATTAGTTTTTTAATTTCAAATTTTCTCTAATTCTTTCACGAAATTCATAAGAAAATCTTTAACACTCAATCTATAATGAATTTAATATTTTAAAACAAAATTTATTCTATTTCTTAATTGAGTTCTATAAATCCATAATGTGAATAAAACATATCCAAAACCTTAAACCCACTATCTCTAGGAATAAATACATCAAATTATCTTGTTGATTTTATATCCTAAATTATATCTCATAATTGGTACCTATATTTACAAATATAAAAAAAATAGAATTTCCATGACTTTGTTGGGAGTTTAACAAAAAAATTGTTTCTTTAAATGTAGAACTATACATATATGATGTTTATATTTATTTTTAAAATAAATAATTTTACAATATTTTTGTTTTATTGAAAATTATTGTTTGAGAAATCATAAATATTAATTGAAAATGTGAAATTGATACATTGGAAATTCACTAGGTGATATCTTCCCATGTGGAATATAATAAATTTATTTATATTATCTGTACATGAAAACCATGGTATTAAGAGTAGATCATAACTACATTTTATTATTCCTCAGCTAAAAATATAATAACCTAAAAGAGGGATAAATTATTTATAGTGATTTATTTTTGTTCTTATAGTATCACTACCACTAGTGTGCATAAATTAAATGATTAATTAAGAATCAATCAACTTTGAATTACTTTATAAGTCTCATGAATAGTCCCCCAGGGCCCGTGTTGTGACTACCCCAAGCCCGCCTTCCATAGGCCAGGGGCTGATGACTAGCACCAAATAGGCATATCCCAAAAGACAATATATTTGCCTTTAAACCTGTATGAATCCACAAAGCTCAAATTAGGGAAAGGTAAACACTAAGTAAACCAAAAATGTCACTAAGACAACTAAAGGATGTATAGTATAAACTGAAATGTAAATAGTGGAAAGAATACAAGCCCAAAACCACCATGGAAAATACATATGCCAAGGTTTTTCTGCTCAGACCCTACCTGAAGGGTAGGTGGAGGGTAGCAATCTGTATCTATAAAATTATGTTCTGTCCATTTCATCTCTGTAAAACCCGATACTTTTATGAGAAATATTTTGTCTTTATATTATATAAAGCATCAAAGGAATATTTCACTAGACACAAAACAAGCTTGGCTTCCTTTACACGCAATCGCAACCTTCCTCGATAGCTTGCGTTGTACGCAATACCGAGTTTCACTAAACAACGATATGCTATTAAAATATTATTAAAACTAGCCATTATGAATATTAATACCCACTTTTTGAAATTTTTTAAATTTCATTTTTCAAAGTGGACTTCATATTTGGATTCGGAATATCGAAATTCTCCTAGGGTGAAATTTTGTTTTTTTCTGAAAACATTCAATTTTTGATGAATAGTGAAAACACTGGGTTACTATTTAAAAACTGAAATTTTATTTAAATAATTATTTATTTTAATTAAAATTATTTTAGGTAAAATTTGATACATAATACCTATATAAGTTCAATGAAATTCATTGGAGTCATTTTATAATAATTTTAGATATATAAAAATTTTATTGAACTTTTCACTGTCTTTTACCCACCTCCTAGGAGAATTTGCAAATTTACATAGAACTTAATTTTACCACTTTTGAGAGTGGAATTTAGAAAATCCCAGAGACACGGTTAATATCAAGGACTAAAATGTGGTTCAATGAGATAAAAGTAATTTTTTGGTGAATAGTAACTTTTACTTTTTTTATCACTGTTAAAAGTAAATAGGGTAACAAAGGGTAAAAATGATATTATTATTACCCTAAAACATGTCCTAATTCTATTGGATAAGTGTAATTCGACCAAAAACAACCTTAGGAATAAAATATGACCATTTAGGCCCACTGGGATTAGATTAGGACATTTATTATTAATTTATTTAAAGAAGGTTGAAAATAGTTAAAATCAAATTTATTAAGTAAATCATTTTTAATATAGGATTATAAATAAGATAAATTCAAATATAAATATTCATTATAAATCTAAAACTATTTCCTAAATAATGGTATTTTATTTTATAATTTTTAGACCTAAAATAATATACTTTATTTATGACACAATGATGATGCAGTAATTATCTTATTAATGAAATATTGACATAATTGATGTTATAAATACGCAAATAAATGTAATTTGAGACTTTTTATGAATTACAATAAATTTCATTGTTAATAGGACATGATAGTATTGATTTAATTAACTTTATTCGAACTAATCATTCTGTTATGGATTTCACAAAAATCAATTGCCAAATAGTGTCAAAATTGACATAAAATAGTTTTTAAAACAAATATTATATTATTAATTGTTATTATATTCCTAAAAATCTATGTTTCGGCCAAGATACTTATGAAAAGATAGGTGTATCATTAATTTACCACTTGGGGGTCGACTGGATGTATATGTTAAGTTTATTAACTATATAATATAAAAATAAAAAGTGACGTGGTAAATGTCAATCTAATTAACTAAGAGTTAAAACTAAAATATAAGGTTAATATAATGACTTAAACATGTATAAATTATATTGGATGATAGGATTTCGACCCATCCCCACCTTAGCTTCTAAATATATCAATTTGGAGTTATTAAAAACCGAATATGAATTTATAATAAAAATATATATTTAGTTTTTCCAAAGGTGCCCCTCTCCTCCCTTATAAAAGGGCACCTACTCCCTCTCTTCCCCACACCACATTGAGCCTTAAAGATCGGCCAAACACTGCCTAATTCTCTTCTCCACTTCCCCAGAAACATCCTATAGGTCCTGTTCTTCTTCAAAGATCAATTTTAGTGCCCTAAGAGGAGGTCTCAAAGAGGCGCTTCAAAGAAGAGGTAATGTTCGTTACTGATTCTTTCAACTTTATTTCTTCTTCCAGTTTTTATTCTTTAGTTGTTTCATTATGAAGTAATAACATTAGTATAACTCATATAATAATATTTTATTATAATTATGAAACAACCCTATTTCACCATCTATCCATCCTACAAAAAATGAAATCACCGTGCGTGCGTACGTACGGAATACCGTCTCCACACCGTGGTGTAATCTATTTTCCACCACCACCTTACTTGGATGGGTATAATGGTGTAAATAATAACTATATATGATTATTTTAAAGTGATATTTATTCTGAAATAGTATACATACACTCCATTATAATTTCACGATCATGGGAACGATATCTTCGCTCGTGCGTACGTACGGAATACCGTCTCCAAGATGTGAGGCGACTCGTTCTACAATATCTTCAATTCATAATGATTATCTAAATAAAATGAATGAATTAATATGATATATATTACACTAATACCATTCTGGGAATGAGTTATCTATAAACTAAATAGAAGAATAAGAATTTATTCGACAAAACACGCATAAGAACAAAAAGTACTAAACACCCGAATAACAAGTAGTAATGAAATATTACTAATAAGAAGCTAAGAATATGACCATATATGATATCATAAAAATAAGTATGATTCTGTAATAATTAAATAACATTATTTAAATTATTATATAGGAGGTTCAGACACTTACGAAGCAAATCGGACCTAAGGTAAGGGAAAATCTCACAATCTCATTTTCATCTGAGATTAATTGTACCTCAGAATTTACTGGGGAATATTTATCATCCACCTCCATGTTTCCTAAATATGTAAAATTATTTCCATCCACATACAATTTTTTAAATAAAATTTTACCCTTCGGTGAGTTTTTAGTAAAATATATGAAATGAATCTTTTGTCCTTTATCGTACGAGGTACTTTTTGACTGTTCCAGCCAAAGTACGGGAAGAATGTTTTTTAACTTATATAGAATGAATGGATTTTTAGAAAATTATTTCCAAGAAGCTTCCTTTACAAGTTTTCAAGTTTATTTTTAATCAACTTCTTTTACTTTAAAATTATATGACATGTTAAGAAAGCAAAATGTTTTTGAAGTAGAAAGGATGTTTTCCTCAAGAATGGAGTTCAAGTGTTTTATCAAAATTATTTTCCATCTAAGATAATATAGGGTTATGTTTCTATCCCTATTATTACATTTATTTGATTATTTTGTGATGGAATTATTTTTATGAATTCATTTATCTTATATGAACTGATTTATGATGTCACGATGTTTAAGAATCCCATTTTTATTACATGGGTTATGCAATGAAGTATAGATTATGATTTTGTGGTACACATAATAATGGTATCATTATGAGATGTGTGGGACCTATATATCCCTCCAATTAATTGGGTAAATATTTATATCTCATGAGATACGAATTGCTGGAATGACAGTTTAATCCGGTTCAGTGAAACAGGACTGAAACAAGGAGTAAACTCGGTTCAAAAATGGACTTTGTCTGCTAAGATAGTCTTGGCTATGAGTCTTGACTACTAAGAAATGATTCTCTATGATTATGTGTGTATGCCAAAAAGTTTCATGTTCTATTTTATGATTATTGGGATTACATATCACTACTATGATTTATCCCATTTATGAAATTATGATCTCTTTTGCAGGATAAGATTTCGTAAATGTTATGTTCATGATGTGATTGATTTTTCTTTTGTTTACCCTTACTGACCATTTGAGCTCACCCTTTTTGTATGTTTTCTTTCCCCAGGTCAGTAAGAAGGTTATTAAGTAGGTTATTCCAAAAGGGACTCTAGATATGATGAAATAAATGGGAGGCAAAGTAGATGGTTTATGAACCAGTTGTTTATGTTTCCCAGTTTCTAAAGACTCTATACCCATATGGTCCTTTCCTGGTTTTGTTATATGTTGTAATAAGTGTGATTCAAGTCAGAAGTAATAACAATATATGTAAATTATGGGTTGTTATAGTTGGTATCAGAGGAAAGGTATAGTCAACCTTTGGAAACTAGGATGTGAAAGCCTTAGTAAGAACCCTAAGGATAAGTCTAAGAACAGAACACAATCTTAGTGTTTTAGAAATGGCCATGAATAACATATGATAAGACCTTAAGTGTGACATTTTATTCTTGATTATGTAGTTTTCCTATTATAATTAGTGTTTCTCAAAATATTCTTCTTGGTTTTAGTCAATGGTTGGAACCCGAAGAAACCGTGTTAATGCGGAATGCGATGGGAAATGCAATGATTGTCCCCCAAAGAAACCAAACATTATGGGAGGTGGAATGAAAAATCTTGTAGCCATGCTCACACAACATTCTCAAGATATGAATCATTTAGGACTTCCAAACAAGGAAAGGAAGGAGCAACATTCTATTGAATCCTTAATGAGGCAGCGTCCACCTTCATTTAGCAGGTCTTCTGATCCATTAGTGGCTGAACAGTGGATCAGTACCTCTAAAAAGATATTATCAGTTCTTCAATTTTCTGAACATGATAAGGTCATCTTATCAGTATATCATTTGGAAGGAGATGCTGATCAATGGTGGAATCTTATCAAGAATAAGAGGAAAAGAGATGAAATTGATTCCATGGAATGGGACGAGTTCAAGAACTTATTTTTCAATAAGTACTTCCCTCGTATTCTCCGAACAAACATGGAGAAAGAGTTTATTGAACTAAAGAAAAAGGATGATGAATCTGTTGGTACCTATGAAGAAAATTTTACAAGACTTTCAAGGTACACATCTGGTATTATTATCCAACCTGAGAGTAAGATCGATCGATTCTTTAGTGGTTTAAAACCAAGTCTTAGAAGGGCCTTAGCCATAAGGGACTTCAATAGATATGAGGAAATCGTTCGATGTGATCTCAAAGTTGAGATGGAGATTGGAGTAACCCATCATTCATATGGGTTTGATAAGAAGAGGAGAATGGAATTCAAAGGAAAATCTAAAGAGCACACTAAAAAAAGATGATCTTTCCCTTATTCTCAAAGTGTGGAAAGAAACATGGAGGGAGTTTTCTTAAAGGGACTAATAAATGTTTTAAATGTGGAAAGGAAGGTCATCGGGAATTTGAATGCCACAATAATGAGAAGAAGATGTCTAGTGATGCAAACAAAGGAAGGGATACCCAGAATGAACCTCCTACACTTCAATGTTTCAAGTGAAAGGAGATGGGGCATTATGTCAATCAATGCCCAAATAAAAAGGGTTGATGATGATGGTCAACGTCAACAAACTCTTTAGGCTAAAGACAAAGGAAAGTCACATGCAATTTTTATCAGCGATGTGGAGTATGATAACGATGTGGTGAAAGGTACACTTACCATCCACTCAAAAGTAGAAAATGTTTTATTTGATTCTGAATCCACCCACTCTTTTATTTCTGAAGAATTTTATATGGGTATCGCCATATTACCTCAACAATTAGATGTTGAGTTAGCTGTGACAACCCTTAATGGCACAACAGTCGCATCAAAATTTTATAATTCTTCTCTGATTGAAGTTTGTGGGAAAGCGCTTCTTGCAAATCTTGTGATCCTTCTTGTAGTGGAATTTTATGCGATTCATGGCATGGATTAGCTTTCTCTATATGGAGCTCATATCAATTTCCAATGAAGGGAAGTCACATTTCATATTCCATATCAATCTATGATTGTCTATCGATGCAAGTATGAACATAACCTTCCAGTGTAAATTTCTTCCATCTTATGGGTCTTGATTACACTAAATGAGGGTTATTTATATCAAATGGTTGGTGATAAATTCATGATTAAAAATATGCCCATTGTACGGGAGTTTGACGATGTCTTTCTGGAGAAATTTCTAGGTCTTCCACCAAATCGTGAAGTAGAGTTCTCAATAGAACTCGTACCGGGTGCTTTGCCTATTTCAGAGAAACCTTATAGAATGACCCCAATTGAGTTGCAGGAATTGAAGAAGAAACTCCAAGAGAATATTGATAAGGGATTCATACGCCCTAGTGCGTCACCTTGGGTAGCACCTGTTGTTTTTGTTAAGAAGAAAGATGGATCAATGAGACTCTGCATTGATTATCGAGAACTTAACAAAATCACTATCACGAACAAATATCCTCTCCCATGCATTGATGATGTATTTGACCAACTACGAGGAGCTCAATACTTTTCCAAGATTGATCTTCATTCAGGGTATATTCAATTAAGGGTCAAAAGGGAGGATATTCCAAAGACGGTATTCCGTACAAGGTATGGACACTATGAATTTATAGTGATTCCATTTGGTCTTACTAATGCCCCTCCTATCTACATGGATCTGATGAATAGAGTCCTTAGAGACTATCTTGATAAGTTTGTGGTAGTCTTTATAGATGATATTCTTGTCTATTCAAAGAGAAATAAAGAACATGAAGATCACTTCAGAATTATATTAAAGATCCTAAGAAAGGAGAAGCATTATGCCAAATTTACCAAGTGTGAATATAGGCTTAAAAAAGATGCATTTTTGGGTCACATAATCTCAAAAGAGGGGATATCTATGGATCCAGCAAAAACAGAGGTTATCGAAAGATGGTCGAGACCAACAAAAGTAACTGAGATCAGAAGTTTTTTTGGTTTGGATTGATATTATCGACGTTTTGTGAAATATTTTTCACGATTATCTAATCCACTCACTAGGTTTACTCGGAAAGGAGTTATGTTTTTTTGGAAAGAGGAATGTGAAGAGAATTTCAAGGAGTTAAAAAGAAGGTTATCCAGTGCACCTATGCTCACACAGCCTTGTAGTTTAGAAAGGTTTTGATCTATAGTGATGCATACAAGAAGTGATTGGGCTATGTTCTCATACAAAACGATATGGTGATAGCTTATGCCTCACAACAGTTTAAAATACATGAGCAAAATTACCCAACTCATGATTTAGAGTTACCTGCGGTAATCTTTTCTTTAAAGATTTAGATGCATTATCTTTATGGGAAAAGGTGTGATATTTATACTAATCATAAAAATTTAAAGTATATTTTCACACAAAAGGAGCTGAATATGCGCCAAAGAAGATGGTTGGAGCTTATTAAGGATTACGACTGCTCAATTCATTACCACCATGGGAAAGAAAACAAGGTGGCAGATGCATTAAGTCGACAAGACCATTCCATTTCATCCATGATGGGGATAACAAAAGATCCAATATTTATGGATTTACAAAGGATGGATCTTGGAATTATAACGGAAGGGGAAAAATCGTATCTTTCTCAAATGAATGTTCAACCATCTATACATGTGAAGATTAAAGAGGCACAGATAGAAGATGTAGAGTTACAAAAGAAGGTGTGAAATATTCCTGAATTCAACCTTGATTGTGATGGGATAATAATGTTCAGGAATCGGCTTTGTGTACCTCCCATCCTAGAATTAAAGAAGGAGCTGCTGGATGAGGCTCATTGTTCTTCATTATCTATTAATTTTGGAAGCACGAAGATGTATAGGGACCTGAAAGATTACTTTTGGTGGGATGGCATGAAAAGAGATGTTGCTGAATATGTCTCTCGATGCTTGGTTTGTCAGCAAGTTAAATCTGAGAGACAGAAGTCTATGGGAATGTTACAACCATTACCCATACCCGAATGGAAATGGGAAAACATCACTATGGACTTTGTCACTGGACTTCCTAAAACATCCAAAGGCAATAATTCAATTTGGGTCATAGTTGATCATCTTACAAATTCTGCACACTTCATTGCTATTAGAGAGGATTTATCTCTAGATCAGCTTACCAGGATATATGTAAAGGAAGTGGTAAGATTACATGGAGTACCACTTTATATTATATCTGATCGGGATCCGAGATTTACCTCAAAGTTCTGGAGAAGTCTTCAGCATACTATGGATACAAAGTTGAGTTTCTGAACAGCTTATCATCCTCAGATAGATGGTCAGTCTGAGAGAACAATTAAAATTCTAGAAGAAATGTTAAGAGCTTCCTCTATGGATTTCAAAGGTTGTTGGGATCAACACCTACCATTGGTGGAATTTTCATATAATAATAGCTTTCACTCTAGTATTCAGATGGCTCCATATGAAACTCTCTATGGAAAGAAATGCATGACTCCAACTTACTGGGATGAAGTTGGGGAAAGAAAGCTATTAGGATCGGATCTTGTTGATGAGATGGAAGAAAAGGTCAGATCTATTCAACAACACATAAGAGCAGCTCAGAGTCGACAGAAAAGTTATGCCGACAACTGAAGAAATGACCTAGAGTTTGAAGTGGGTTATAAAGTGTTCTTAAGAATATCTCCCTGGAAGAGGGTCATGAGATTTGGAAAGAAGGGGAAGCTGAGCCCTAGATATATTGGTTCTTTTGAAATACTGGATCATGTTGGAAAGGTAGATTACCGATTGGCGGTTCCACCGAATCTCTATCATGTTCACGATGTGTTCCATGTATCTCTCCTTGGAAAGTACATACCTGATCCTTTACATGTACTCAGCTCAGAGGTTGTACCGCTGGAGAAAGATCTTTCTTATGAAGAACTGCCGACAGAGACTCTGGATCGTAGCGAAAAAGTCCTACGGAACGAGACCACTCGCTTGGTGAAAGCTTTATGGTGGAACCACAAATTTGAAGAAGCTACATGGGAGCTTGAGGATATGATGAGGGAGAGGCATCCTCATCTTTTTGTGACAGAGTGACGAATTTTGAGGGCGAAATTCATTTTTAGGTGGGTAGAATGTAACACCCAAGACTTTTATGAGAAATATTTTGTGTTTTTGTTATACAAATCATCAATGGAATCTTTCACTACACATAACACTAGATTTTCTTTCTTTACATGCAATCACAACCTTCCTCGATAGCTTGCGTTGTACGCAATACCGAGTTTCACTAAACAACGATATGCTATTAAAATATTATTAAAACTAGCTGTTATGAATAGTAATACCCACTTTTTGAAATTTTGTAAATTTTATTTTTCAAAATGGAATTCATTTTTGGATTCGAAATATCGAAATTAGCCTAGGGTGAAATATTGTTTTTTTCTAAAAACTTTCAATTTTTGATGAATAGTGAAAACACTCGGTTACTATTTAAAAACTGACATTTTATTTAAATAATTATTTATTTTAATTTAATTTATTTTAAGTCAAAATTGATACATAATACCTATATAAGTTCAATTAAATTAATTGAAGTCATTTTATAATAATTTTAGATATATAATTTTTTTTTGAACTTTTCACTGTCTTTTACCGACAGCCTAGGACAATTTGCAAATTTACATAAAACATAATTTTACCGCTTCTGTGAGTGGAATTTCAAAAATCCGAGAGACACGGTTAATATCAAGGACTAAAATGTGTTTCAATGAGATAAAAATAATTTTTGGTGAATAGTAACTGTTTACTTTTTTTTACCATGGTTAAATGTAAATAGGGTAACTAAGGGTAAAAATGATATTATTATTACCCTAAAACATGTCATAATTCTATTGGATAAGTGTAATTATACCAAAAACAACCTTAGGAATACAAGATGACCATTTAGGCCCACTTGGATTAGATTAGGACATTTATTATTAATTTATTTAAAGAAGGGTTAAAAGTGTTAAAATCAATGATTAATAAGTAAAGCATTTTTAATATAGGGTTATACATAAGATAAATTCGACTAAAAATATTCATTAGAAATATAAAAGGATTTCCTACATAATATTATTTTATTTGTAATTTTTATACATAAAATAGTTTAATTTAATTATGACACAATTATGATACAGTAATTATCTTATTAATGAAAAATTGACATAATTGATGTTATAAATACCCAAATAAATGTAATTTGAGACTTTTTATGAATTACAATAATTTTATATGTTAATATGACATGTTATTATGGATTTAATTAACTGTTTTCTAACTAATCATTATGTTGTGATTTTCACAAAAAACAATTACCAAATAGTGTCAAAATTGACATAAAGTAGTTTTTAAAACCAATATTATATTATTAATTGTTATTATATTCATAAAAATCTAATGTTCGGCCAAGATAATTATATCATGATAGGTGTATAATTAATGGACCACATGTGGGTCTCTTGGATGTATATGGTAAGTTTATTAACTATATAAGATAAAAATACAAAGTGACATGGTAAATGTCAATCTAATTAACTAAGAGTTAAAACTAAAAGATAAGGTTAATATAATGACCTAAACATATCTAAATTATATTGGATGAGAGGATTGAGACCCATCGACACCTTATATTCGAAATATATCAATTTTGAGCTATTAAAAACCGAATATGGCTTTATAATAAAATAATATATTTAGTTTTTCCAAAGGTGCCCCTCTCCTCCCTTATGAAAGGGAACCTCCTCCCTCTCTTCCTCACACCACATTGTGCCTTCAAGCTCAGAAAAACCCTGCCAAATTCTCTTATACACTTCCCTATAAACATCCTAGAGGTTCTGGTCTTCTTCAAAGTCCAATTTTAGTTCCCTAAGAGGAGGTCTCAAATAGGCGCTTCAAAGAAGAGGTAATGTCCGTTACCGATTCTTTGAACTGTATTTCTTATACCACTTATTCTTCTTTAGTTGTTTCATTATGAAGTAATAACATCAGTATCAATCATACACTGATATTTTATTATAACTGTGAAACAACCCTATTTCACCATCTATCCATCCTACGGAAAACGAAATCACCGCGCGTGCGTACGTACGGAATACCGTCTCCACGCCGTGGTGTAATCTATTTTCCACCACCACCTTACTTGGATGGGTATAATGGTTTAAATAATAACTATATATGATTATTGTAAAGTGATATTGATTCTGAAATAGTATACATACACTCCATTACAATTACACGATCATGGGAATGATATCATCGCTCGTGCGTACGTACGGAATACCGTCTCCACGATGTGATGCGACTCGTTCTACATGATCTTAATTGAATAATGATTATATAAATGAATTTAATTAATTAATATGATATATATTACACTAATAACATTCTGGAAATGAGGTATCTATAACCTAAAAAGAAGAATAAGAATTTATTCGAAAAAACATGCATAAGAACAAAAAGTAATAAACACCTGAATAACAAGTAGTAATGAAATATTACTAATAAGAAGCTAAGAATATGAAAATATATGATATCATAAAAATATGTATGATTCTGGAATAAGTCAATAACATTATTTAAATCATTATACAGAAGGTTCAGACACTTATGAAGCAAATTGGACCTAAGGTAAGGGAAAATCTCACAATCTCATTTTTATCTGAGATTGTTTATACATCAGAATTTACTGGGGAATATTTATCATCCACATCAATGTTTCCTCAATATGTAATATTATTTCCATTCACATACAATTTTTTAAATCCAATTTTACCCTTCGATGAGTTTTTAGTAAAAGATATGAAAGGAATATTTTTGCGTTTATCGTACGAGGTACTTTTTGACTTTTCCGGCCAAAGTACGGGAATAATGTTTTTTTAACTTATACGGCATGAATTGATTTTTTTAAAAAAATTTCCAAGAAGATTTCTTTACAATTTTTCATGATTATTTTTAATCAACTTCATTTTGATTAAAATTATATGACATGTTAAGAATGGAAAATGTTTTTGAAGTAGAAGGGATATTTTTTTCAAGAATGGAGTTCAAGTGTTTTTTCAAAATTATTTTCCATCAAAGATAATATATGGTTATGTTTCTATCTCCATTATTACATTGATTTTTTTATGTTGTAATGGAATTATTTTTATGAATTCATTTATCTTATATGAATTTTTTTATGATTTCACGATGTTTTAGAATCCCATTTTTATTACATGGGTTATGCAATGATGTATGGTTTATGATTTTGTGGAACACAAAAGAATGGTATAATTACGTGATGGGTGGGACCTATATCTGCCTCCAATGAATTGGGTAATGATTTTTATCTCATGAGATAGGCATGGCTGGAACGGCAGGTTAATCTGGTTCAGTGAAACAGGACTGAAACGAGGAGTGAACTCTGTTCAGAAATGGACTTTGTCTGCTAAGATAGTCTTGGCTATGAGTCCGAACTACTAAGAAATGGTTCTCTATGATTATGCGAGTATGACACAAAGTTTCATGTTTTAAGTTATGATTATTGGGATTACATTTCACTACTATGATTTATCCCATGTTATGAAATTATGTTCTCTTTTGTAGGTTAAGATTTCCAAAAGTTATGTTCTTATGAATATGATGTGATTGATATTTCTTCTGTTTACCCTTACTGAGCATTTGAGCTCACCCTTTTGTATGTTTTCATTCCCCAGGTCAGGAAGAAGGTTATTAAGTTGGATATTCCATAAGGGACTCTAGATATGATGAAATAAATGGGAGGAAAAGTATATGCTTTCTGAACAAGTTGTTTATGTTTCCCAGTTTCTAAAGACTCTATACCTATATAGTCTTTTCCTGGTTTTGTTATATGTTGTAATAAGTGTTCTTCAATTCTAAAGTAATAACAATGTATGTAAAGTATGGGTCGTTATAATCTCACTGGTCCCAACTTGGTCACGGACCACCAAGATCTCTATAGATGCATTGATTCCATGCACAAGACATGACATGTGTGGGAAATGCCTGTGGAGTGATGAGTAACAGACTACTCAGTAAGGACACCAAACTATAAAGGAAACAAAACAATGCCTGGTTAGAAAACAAGATTATAGAGCAAGGCTACTAAATAATGATAGCTCACACCAGTAATAACTCAAAGTATAGAAATTAATATTTATCATTCATAAAGCTAAAACATCTCATTATACCGAGGAACTCATCCCTGGTGAGTCATTGTGACTTGATCGGCTATGGGACCCCTGAGGTCCTCTCATCTTCTAGACCACTGCAGTCTGCTCTACTACTAGACCACTGAGGTCCGCTTAGATGCTAGGCCACATAAGTTCACTCATCCTCTAGACCATAGAGGTCCGCTCATCTACTAGACTACCGAAGTCCACTAGTCTACTACACCACTGAGAACTGCTCATCTTCTGGACAACTAAAGTCCGCTCTCCTACTTCACCACGGAGGTATACTCTTATATTGAACCACTAAGGTCTACTCATATATTGATCAACTGAGGTCCACTTTTCTACTGCACCCCTGAGGTATACTCATCTATTTAACAACTGAGGTATGCTCATCTGCTGAACCACTGTGGTATGCTCATCTGCTGGACCACTGAGGTCTTCTTGTCTACTCAACCACTGAGGTACGCTCATCTGTTGGACCATTGAGGTACACTCTTCATATCCTTCATGTCACAACCAGAAGTAGGATTCCTGCACTCTATTGTACTAGATTCTTAGAGAATATACTACTCAAGCCATTGATCGTATATTGACTGCGATGAAAACTCATTTATAGTAAATTCAAAAGACTATCTCGTCGCAAGGGTACCAACACCACAAAAAAATGCATTAATTAGATGTATGGTCTGAACATTATTGGGGTTTTAGTAAATAGGGGATGGTTGTGTCTAGGCTCGGTCTCACATGGTCAGACCGACCCGACCAAACTGGCATGGGGGTTCTGAATGACCCAACCACTTTTCGGTTGAACCGACCCATCCTGATTGGGTCTGGGATGAACTGGTATAGTGGACATTCCTGTTGGGATTTGTTGGACCATGACCGGTTTGGTCATGGGACTAGACCACTGGGTCTACCAGTGACCCAGTCTGCGTTCTCCCACCTAGTCTAACTCGGTTGGACTGGTACTGCCTAGCCAGGCCACCCACGACCCAGTTTTACCTCCAGCTCAGCCCACATCTACGAGCTAGTTCTCCTCCTGCATGGTCCACCATGCGACCTAGTTTAGGTTATTTTCCTAGCCCACATTGACATTCCATTTTTCTTCCAGCCCAGATGTCGGGCAGTGTCTGATTCACACAACCACACAGCGCTTGTGTGGCACGACGTTTTCAGCAAGTTGTTCCACTCATGCAGACTAGTTCCTCCACGTGACCTCTGGAAAGACATAGGTCTATCTCAAAGCATTGTTCGTAGACCATGGTCTGTGCCTCCAACACGGCCGGGTGGCCACTTCTACATACTTCCATATTCTTGACTCTATCATCGTCGTGGCATGGGGCAGATGTAATGGCATGCCTGGCCACAACCCTTCTGTCTGGAACCTCCATGACCAATGTGATGCTGACTGTTGTGCCACAAAGAAGAAGAAAATGGAAGAAGTAAAAGGGGAAGTATTCAAACCTATGAACACACAATTAATGAAACAATCCTTGTTTGTGTTGAACCAGATATGTTTTTTTAGAAGGATCACAAAGAACCAAAATAGGGCGGAATAATCACTAAAATAAATATCCCCATTATCCCACATCATTAACCATCCTGCGTGAATGACCGATCTATGGGTTAACTTGTTAATGTGTTAACCTGTGTTAATCATTTAAAAGATAGGACGACGAAAATCAACTCACACAGAAATGAAACAAACCCCTACCTTAAGGGTTTTTGGTCGAGGAAAAATAGGATCACATGCCTTCGTTCTTTATTCCTGATCCGCATCGCACTATTGGTAGTGATTCTTAGAAAGGTAGAATAAATTGTGTTTTTCATTCATCATCACCACCCACCAAGGCCTCATATCAATCTTAGTGTTGTTCCAATAATTCTGCATTTATTCTTAGGCTATTAATTGTTGAAATGTGGATCAGTGTTTCTGTTATGTTGTGTTGAAACACCGTTACACTAACTCATTAATGAGGTTCATTAATGGGATTCTGCATCCCCTTGTCACTGTATAATGATGAATAAAATATAATAAAATATGTTTTTAAATTATTTTATTTTTCTTCCAAAAAGTCTGAAAAACAAATTTTACCCACAACTTGCATCGGTCGAGGTTAGGGTCTGCCTAAGGGAAACTTGCCCTCACAATTTCAATGGTACTCTCATATTTCCTATCTAATTTACTATATATGAGTTATAAGGATTTTAAAATAAAATAATTTTTATTCAATTATTTTATTTACAATAAAAAACTAATTTACACAATTTTCCCATTCCACACATTGTCAGGCCCTTTTAGGCATATCCCGATGCTTTGAGTTCAATGGTACCTCCATATTTTATATCTGGGAACATCTTTAAATGTAAGAAATAAATGCACACATATTTATTTAATGAACCTTAAAAATGGTTCAAAAATACCTTTAGCCACTCCGAGCCTCGAAATAACATGTCATCTCAAATCTTGGTATTGAAATAATCCCATTTAATTTTTGTTAAACAAAATTTACCCAGAAATATGGGGCATTAAAATAAGTAAGAGAAGTATTATTAATAAAGAAAAACTTATTATAAGAGTCACAGTTCATATGATTTATATGCGAGGATCACTTATTCATTGATTTATTAAATTCAATGTGTGTTAGAAAAAATTAATGAAATGAAAATTTTATCAGAGCTCATGTAGTAAAATAAGAAGTAACATGATCTTGATTTAAATATTGAAATAAAACAATTACTCAAGAGATAAAAAAAATATTCCCTTTTTTATCAACTATTAATGGTTTATATATCCATAAAATAGAGTTAAAAGGTACCTTATCTGTAGTGAGAAATCACTAAGAGGGGGGTAAATATGTTAGTTCAATTTTTTATAGTTATCATTCCAAAAAACCATTAAAACATTTTAATGTGAAAAAAAGATCATTGTATACAACCCTTACAAAATCTAAGGTACAAGATATTTAAAATCATAATATTTTTACAAGGTTTACTACTAAGAAAAGTGGTTTCATCCATGTAATGATCAGGTAGAACCCATGATAACTTATTAAAATGGAATCACCATTTGGATTATAAATGATTTGGGATTATCCTCAAACTTATTATTCTCAATGTGTATCTCAAATTGCATAATATTCTACCCTATAAACAATGATATATAATACTATTTTTTTAACAAAAATGTAGTCTTCATCCAAATATACTTCATTTTAGTGATTCAAGTGGTATTTTTTCATATTTAACTTATTCTCCACCCTTTTATAAGTTCATTTTATACATGTGCAGAAATAATAAATGCTCGATTTTTTCTTTTTTTATTTTATATATCTATATACTATATATATATATGCATTCATATTATAAAAAAATTATTCGTATATTTGAATTTTGAACCTTAAATTCAAATTAAATGATATAACATACATTTGAATACACCCACTTAGTCATTAGAATTCAGATATATATAGTAATTATATAAATTATTGAATATATCTTGATGTATTAATGAATATAGATAGAGAAAAACTTAAAGAAACAATTGATACACATCTTCTAAACCTAAAATTCTAGACACTCGTATAAATAATGCTAGGAATTTCTTCGTTATAGTGTGACGAAATAAATTTTCTTTAAATGCTTCTCAAATTACTTCCCCATTAGAATTTTGATCAAGTTATTTAAAATGACTGATTATATTATTTTTTCTAGGTATTCATTGTTGGGGAATGGTACCTCTACTTTTGGTAGATTCTAACCATCCATATAAAAACAACCAGTACTTAAATTTTATAGCTTCACATTATAGATAGAATTATTCCCATAATAATCATTCTTCTTATACCATGGAAGGAACTTATTTATGCGATGTGACTATGTAATTTAGAGTAACCAATCCCATATATATCAAATCATTTTATTCAATACTATATTTCATAATAATTTATGTCTCATTTCAGCAATGTAATAACATATTTAACTTCTAAACATAAACCATAAATTGATCCACCAAGAAATGTAAAATTTAATTTATGATTAAAAAATTTAACATCATAATTTTTTCTCTTATATCATTGTGTAAACTATTAATTTATAACAAGTTATATTCTTCCTTTATCAGACATTAATTATCCACAACATTAATTTCAACTGAATGTTTTATCATTTAGCTCGCATTATGGTAGGATCAAAACACATGATGTGTAGTAAGATAAGGTTGTTTCCTAAAATAATATTAAATTGGTTTTATCTCATAAGTATACATATTATGTAGAGTACATTCTTATCCTAATTAATCTCTCTTAGTTTTGATGATGGTGTGATGACATATGCAATGGAGTGATTTAATATACATCTCTAGTACCATTTTAAAACTCCACTATATCAACTCTAAACAAATTCAATCAATTTATAGACTACCAAAAAGCCTTCAACTAAGAAAAAAATCAATTTTATGTGAGTTTTGAAATTATTTATATGTTTATAACAAAATAAAACAGAAGACCATGTCCACCTAATCTATAATCAACTTCTCTCCCATGGAAAATTCTAAAATGTATGTGGGTTATTCTTCAATACCAGATCTCATAAAACTAAATCTTGATATAAAAAATAATAGATAAGTCATAAAAAATCCTTATTTAAAAATATTATAAACCATATATTAGTCATAAAAATATATATATTGTTATTTTTTCATCAACATTTAAATATTAAAAAAATCTCAAAATCAAAATACTCACTGTGAAACATTACCCAGTAGTTCTTTACCTATGTGCGTGAACTCATTATAGGAAATAATAACATTGAATAATAATATCAGGATGTCAATTAAATTATCTTACAAAAATTTCTCACAACTTCAAAACAATTTAAACCAAATGAAATATTTTTCTACTTTCCAAAAACTGTTCCTTGAATATTGAACTTATATAGAAAGAAGTTATTGCATACATTCACACCAAACATGTTATAGTAGTTCATAATCAAAAAATGATAACATCAAAAAATTTCCCTTTAAAAATTACCATAAATATATTCCCCCTAAGTATTACCCCCAATAGATTACAATATATTTCTCTTATAATAAATTTAATTTTATCGATAGCTTGTGATATATGGAATTCTAGGTTTAAACAAAAAAAATGTAGTCACACTTTTCAAAATTAATTTAAAATTAGTTTTCAACAATTATATAAACATTATTTGAAAAAATGAACTTAATTTTGGAAATAATCATATAAAAACTACATTATGGTGAGATTTTTTGGATTTTTCTAAAATATTTCATTTTTTATAAACAGTGAAACATGCTGAATTTTAATTGAGAACATCCTTTTTATTTATATTTCTTAAAATGATAAATAATATATTGAATTGGTAGTAATGTAAAATTAGTAAATATTTATATTAATTAATATAATTTCGATCATATTTGTCATTTTAATATTTAATTTTGATATAAACACATTGGAAACTTTTGAAAATTTTTATTTAAAACCCTACTTTCATATCATGTCAAAGGGGATGATTTTTATTAAATTTTTTCAACTTATATAAATTGAATTTTTAAAAATGCATACCATATTTGGGATTATAATAATTTATATTATCAAATAAGGTCAACATAATTTTGACCATAATGACTAGTGAAAAAATAAATTACCTCGGTTAAGGTACAAATGATTTTACTGTGGAGTTAAACTAAAATACATTAGGGAAAATAAAATAAAGTATTATCTTAATTTTATTTTAATTATTATATTTAGACAATGGAAAATAAATTCTCTATATATGTTAATGAATTTCCACTTTACCTTGAATATGACCCATGTAATATGTTATGTAACGAAAAAAATAAAAAGGATTCATCCATGCTTTTAATATATATAATGATTTGGGATAGATAAAAAAGAAACATATATTTATATCTACATACTAATTTGAAATATAAATTAGTTTTTGACATTATAATATTTTATATTTAATTTTTGTAGATATAATAATTACATAATGTTTTTAAGAAATAGCATCACAATATTTATTTAGTTAACAAAAAACAGAATAACCAATACAAAATAAAATAAAAGGGAAGTAAAATAAAGGAATTATTGTGTTAATTTTTTAGATAAATATATAATTTTATATGTTTTTTATCATAATCTATTATAATTAAATCATTTTATTTTTATTTTTATATTCATCTTAAATGAATAATGTCAAAATTCACATTAAAATTATTTTATAAAAAATGATATTTTAGTAAATGATTTAAAATTAATAAAATGATATATTATGAAAATAATTTTTTGAAATGTAAATTAACATAAAATATCATAAATTAATGATCCAAGTTTTCTTTTATAGAAAATATATTGACCCCTAAATAGTAAAAACATTTTCAATGCGATTATGGTTAAAATCGTATCTTTTTACGCCACATGTGTTTGTGTTAAAAATAATTTCTAACAAATGTAGTATTTTTATTTGATAAATTGGATATAATATTTATAAATATTGGTTCCAAATTATATAATATTTATCCTATTAATTTATTCTAAAAAAATATTACAAAAGTTAAAATGACTAGTTACGATAGTGAAAAATGTAAAAATTAGGAAACATGGATGTTAAGGAAAAACATGTTTAAAACTAATGTTTTATTGTGTAGTGGAGATTTTTCTCGACTATATTATCCATTAACCCCATTAATTATAAATTTTGGATCAATTTAAGGTATTTTTTCCTCCCAACAGTGAATACTTTTGGGTATTTAATAAAATACCACTACTCCTCAACTATAAAAGCGAACTCACTCCAATCCCTTCTTCACAAATGTCAAACCATTTTTCTCAAGAAATTATTACTGATATAACTTCACCAAATCATTCCCATAAACCTAGAATCTTTTTTTTTGGGAATAAATAAAACCTTTTTTGTATTTAGTGTAAACATAAGGAGGATATACAAAGAAGAATTAATGTTTTTCAATGAGTGTTTTTATTTTATTTTTTTATCTACTTCATTCAGTTATTATTAAACCATGATTACATAATAAAATTAGTATATCTAATATACAGATATGTTTTTATGATAATTTCATGAACTAAACAGACCCCACTTCCATAAAATGAGTTATGAAATTATCGTTCTTGTGTATAGAGGACTATGACCTCACGAACTGATATCATTCGTTTTTCTATTACCACCTCTCATATTTATGTATGTTGACAGCTATAAAGAATTTATATGAAATTTATAAGATAATTATACCTCTATAATCATTATATCATATATACTTTATTATGATCCATTCCATAGGAGACACGATAATGTCACTCGTGTGTATACTAGACTTCCTCCTCACAGAGCAATGTGGTTCGTCTTTCAGAAACACATTACATTGAATGTGATAAGGATAATTTTAGTTATTATATTTTATATTCATGAAATAATTATGATATTAATTTCATAGTATTAATTATCAAAATATAATATATATCATTTTATTTCATACCTTTTTACTCGATGAAGATTTATAACATCGTTCATGTATGTCTAGACTGCCGCCTTAATGAAATGATGTGACTCACCTTTAATAACCACACAACATAGATGATATATATATGTATATTTAAATAAATAATATATTATTATCATCATTATAAAAATATAATATATTACTGATCTTATTTCTATAATGATCCTTGGAAAAGGGAAATGTTACTCTTTCATATGAACGTCCAACCTTCTCCATTATTGTAATGTACTTCTTCTCTGAAGATCATATTTAATGATTGGTATTAAAATTAAAAATAATGTATAAATATTATAAGTATGTCATGATTGTTATTCTTCAGTTAATGGAACTATATAATTTTCATATAAAATGTAACTATCAAGACAAAACATGAATGAGAAAATAACGAAATTAACATTCGAAATAATGAAAATTGTGAAATATTATTAATGAACGAGAGATAATATATTATAAAAATATCATATATGATATTATAAATATTAATATGTTTATATTATGATTTAATAACATTTTTAGAACCACTATAATTGAGTTTAAATAATTTTCAACCAAAAGGAAGCATGATGTAGGGGATTTCATCTCAATTTCCATTCCATTGAGTCTTATTTGTTATTATCCACTAATTTACTTTTATGTGGTGTATACATTTCCCCTTTTAAAATTTAATAACATGATTCAATTTTATGTCATGTTATTTTATGTTTAAATCTTTATTATCTCATCTAAGGGAAGATTACTTGAAAATTACCAAGTGATAAATTTTATTGTACAATCTCACATACTTTTATGATTTTTGACTTTCTATTGAGACAATCAATTTCTTGTAATTTTTTTTTACATGAAATAAAATTTATTTTAAAGATTAATATTCTTGTATGATGGATATTATTATCTCCTAAACCATAAATATTTTATATATATAGTATTAACATTGAATGTTATTTGATTTACTGGGGAAGTATTTATAAGTTCATTTCCTTTACTTAATTCTGGTATTTGATGATATGGTATATTTTCCATGAATTAAATTTATTATTTAATATATTATAAATTTTGTAGACATGAAGTGATGTATGGGGAAAAAATTTATATATCCCCTTCATGCATCTTTAGGTCTCATGAGATAAATCATTTTCCCAAATTAAACTAGTTTCTATCTATAGTTTTAAATTTTATTGAGGATAAATATTGAAAGTATAGGTTTTCAGGTGCCTTAGACATGATTTCCAATAAATAATAATTTACATCATTGAGAGTTTAGTTATCTTGTTATCTATTTTATTTTATCTATGATATTATCCCTCTATGTATTTCATTCTCATTCTATTGATTATGTGGAACGTTTTTTTATTAATTTACCATTCCATATTGATTATGATAATTCACTCATGATATATCTTTCTATAATTAATCCTTACTGAGAATTTTATCACACCATTATATTTTTTTTCATTTTTTCAGGTTATGAAGAAGAATTATTAGAATTAGTTTTCAAGGATGAAGTTTACTTTCTTTTGTTATTTATTATGTTTTACTTTCTATTGATAATAAAAAAATTATAACACTTATGAATATACTTCTCCAAAACTAAAAAACTGATTGGTTATTTAGGATTCAGCCCTTTGTATCCATGTGAATTTAATAAAATAGGAACCATCACAAAGTTACTAGGGTTGTGGTTGTTACATTTGATATCATAGGATGTTTATAAGAAACATTAGGAACTATATTTAGGGAATAAGAGACTACGAAACAAAAAACTATGATAAAATATTAGGATAAGAATATAATAGCATGCTATTATATTAAAAATGAATATATTATGTGGGTTTTTTAGGAAATGAATCCATGTATGGATACTACAAGTGGACATGGTTGTGGAACAAAGTTACCTATGGGTAATAACTCGAAAAAGGTGTATTGGGATTGACCCAATCATTACATGGTACATGAAAACATGCCTTACTACACACTTGGTTTGACACTCCTTTGATAAATTCTTAGGAATAATAATATTTTCATTATAAACTATTATAAAGGATTAGAATATAAAGATACCCTCAAATAAATCATATTTATAATTCTTATATTAAAAATGCATAAATTTTAATTTATTTTAATTATTACATCATATGTAAAATTATACATTACGATTTAGAATTAATAATTTTAGGAGCTAATCTAATATATTCCATTGTTTAGAAATTGTTCCTGGAAGGAAGATGGGTGTCAATACTCATAGATAATGTAGAAATTTCCCTATTGAATACTTTAGTATAGATGGCTTTGGAACTGAAAAAACTATGTCTATATTAGGGAAACATAATTAGGTTATGAAAAATAACCTTACCAGATGGAATAACCCTTTATAAAGTGATATTATCAAACTTTTTATTACTTTATGCGGTAGAATCCCCCAATATTTGGTGGGAATACTAATCTATTGGTATTTGAGAAACAGATTAACTCTCTATAGAAGATATTTAATGTGTTTTGATGTGGTGAAAAGTAAAAGGATCCACTTAAGTTGTATTATTTATAAAGAAATGAGGATCAATTTTGGTAATTGATCCGAAATACTAGGGATGAACAGTAAATAGAACTCCCGGAATGGAAAGATTTTAAGGAGTAATTCCTTTAAAAATATTTCTTTCATGAGAATCAAATTGAAATGAATAGAAATTTATTTATTATAAAGTAAAAGGAAGAATAAGGTGTTTCAAAGTATGAGTCTACCTTTTTAGGGTTATCTAAGTATGATATGGATCATATATGAAACATAGATTAAATGATTGGCTATATATTTTATGGGCCTAAGCCAACTAATTGAAGTGTGTTGGCCTCTCAATAATTTTAATCATATGATGCAATAGATTAATGTTCCATTAAAACAAATAAGGAATTATCATGATATTAAGGGAATCCAAGAGAAGAAGAGTTCAAATTAACACCATGAGAAAGGGAATGTGTCAATGAAGAAGAAAAACATGGAACTATTTCCACCCTATGAAAAATATAGAAATAATCACCCTAGTGAATCCTTGATGGGATTGGGGGTATGTAATAGGTAAGGGGAGAAGGGTTAACATGAAAATGAATGAAAAATAGAAGAAATAAAACACTACTAATACGTATTTCAAATATAGAAAGATGGAAAACTATGCATACTAATTAACCAAGCATAAATGGAATACACCAAAAAAGATGACATGGGGAGAATCCCAAGATTATGTGATCAATAAAAATGAGTTTGAAGTACCCAATGATGTGGTTTTGGGGAACTTATTAAAATCATTCAATTTATACAATGCTTTATTTTATTATATATCTTCTTACTCTTTTATATCTATCCATTTTTCCAATAAAATTATAAATTTCCCCTTTAAACTAAGAACAGAGTTATCATTAAATACTCTTAGGGGAAGTATCAGTACAAAAAATATGTGTTATAAAGACACTATTATGACACATAATTGTGACCTATTTTTTACTTTTTATCATACCTCAGGTAGAATTTGATATAATTCTTAGTATAGACTATAATTCAAAATATGCTGAAAAAATTTATTACAAGAAGAAGGAAGTTATGATTTGTATAAAAGTGGTATAATTCTTAATCTTTAGAGTAAAAAATTCATCATATGGGTATTATAAAGATCCACCCCCAGTATCTCTACTAAATCCGCTTCTTGGGGAATGTTGGAAAGTCAAGACTAGTGATGATGAAGGTAATATTAAAATTAAGTATACAACTACTTCATAGGAATACATTGATGTATTTCCTAAGGAATTACTTTGACATCCCCCAGATTGTGAAGTTTGTTTTTTTTATTGACTTATTACCTAATGGAAGAATAAAATCAAAGATTCTAGATAGAATTTAGACTATATAATTAGTGTTTTGAAATGAACTACTAGATGAGTTAGGTGAAAAGTGAATTACTTTCCCTAGTGTTTCACTATGGGGATCCCCTATTATCTTAATCAAGAAGAAATATGGGTCCATGAGTTTGTTCATTGATTATAAGAAAATCAATGATATTATGATACATAAATAGTATCATCTTCCTCATATTGATGGCTTATTTGAAATAAAGATCATTATGTGCATTTTTTAGATTCATGAAATTTATTTACTTTGTCCTATAACATGAAAGGATGGAATCTCTGTTGACCCTATAAAGGCAAAGGTAGTAGGGGAATGTCTTATATCAACTAACATAATTAAGGTACATAGTTTTAATGCTATGTAATGTTATTATCTTTTAACCATTCATAATTTTTTTCTAATTGTATAATCCATTAAACAAGATTACATTTAATGGGGTAAAGTTTGTTTAGAAAAAAGGAATTTTAAGAATTTTCTTATAAACTAAAGAATATATTAGTTAATGATCTAATTTTGACTCTACTATAAGAAAGTAATTGGTTTGTGATATATAGTGATCCATATAAGAAGGTACTTGGTAGTTTCCTAATTCAAAATCATAATGTTATTTTATATGAATCTAGTAAATTTGGGACCCATGAATTGAAATATCCAACCCTTGATATTGAGTTAGCTATTGTAATATTTTATTTGAAGAGATGGAGATATTATCTCTATAGTGAGATATGAGAGATGTAAACAAAGCAGAAAAGCCTAAAATATATATTATCATTGAAAGATCTCAAAATGACGAAAATTTGATGTCTTTATCTACACAAAGATTATGATTTCTCAATACACTACCACCATGGGACTGAAATTAAGGTATAATATGCATTAAGTAGGAAACATCATGGATTTATAACCAAAATATGGATTGTTATGGATCCTATGTTCATGGATAAAGTATTGATGAATTTTTGGAATTATTAGGTAAGGGGATGCATTGCTCTTTTTTCATTTTATTTTGAAAACATGTTTATTAAAAAAGGAAAAAATTTATCAATATGATAATGAGAAATGTTCAAAGAAAATCAAATATATAAATGATGGGAAATTTCCAGAATTTGTTTGTAAAGATGGTATTCTGAAATTTGGAAAGAGATAATGTGTTCTATTTATACCTAAAATGAAAATGTTGTTATTGGATGATTATAATAACTCAAATTTTTATATAAACCCTAGTAGAACAAAGACGTATAGGGGTTTGAGGGAACAATTTTGGTGAGATAACAAGAAAATGAAAATTTCTTATTATTTATCCAATTGTTTAATATGTCATCATGTGAATGCTTTGTGACATAACCTTAGAGTATTTATTCAACCTATTCCAATTACTATATGTAAATGGGAATATATCACTATGAAATTTTATATAGGACTACCAAAGACTCCTAGAATGAATGTTACAGTATGTTTTATCATTGATAACCTACCAAAATCTACACATTTCATTGATTTAAGAGAATATATACCTCTTTATCACCTCACATGGATCTATATTAATGAACTTATAAAACTTCATTGTGAACCTATTTCAATTGTGTCTAATAAATATCCTTGTTTTATATAGAAATTGTAGAAAAGTTTTCCGAAGGCTCCTAATACCAAGCTTCATTTATGTTTGTCCTTCCATACTCAAACTGATAGATACTCTAATGGAAGACATGTTGATGTCATTGTCACTTGAGTTTCAAGGTTTACAGAATCATTATTTACCTATGGTAGAGTTCACCTATAACAATAGTTTCAATTTGAGTATTCAGATGGTGTCGTATGAAGCATTATAGGGTATAAAATGTCATACTCTAACTTGATGGGATGAAGTTAGTGTATGGAATATTTTAGGCTTGAAACATGTTAAGAAAAAATTAATAAATGTAAGGGTTAGTTTTGATCACTTTAAGCCAACTCAATGTAGGCAATAGATTAATGCCTATAACCATAGAAAATCATTGAATTCTAAGTGGGAGATCATGTTTTCTTGAAGGTATCCACATGGGAGGGTGTTCTATGTTTCTTTATGAAAGTAAAAATGATCCCTATGTATATCGGACCCCTGGAAATTATTGAAATAATTGGAGTTGTTACTTTTTTTTCAATGCCACCAAATCTCTCAAAAGTATATTACATGTTTAATATATTTTTGTTAAGGAAGTACAAGAAAAATCTAATGCATGTTCTCACCTTTGATGAAATATAATTGGAAGATAATATATCTTACAATGAATAAACCATTGAGATTATTGATACTAGAGATCAAGTATTTATGAATCTTATATCACATCTAGTAATAGTACTTTTGAGAAATCACAAAATGGAGGAAGCAATATGGGAACCAGAGGATATTATGAAAAAAAACTACCATCATCTGATTACAAATAAATATCTATAAAATTTCAAGGAATAATTTTTTGTTGGATGAATGAATTTAATACCCTAATAATTTTCAATATATTAATCCAAGAATAAATTTAATTTCATCGATAAATTGTGATACGCACAATACCGGGTCTAAACAAAACACAGTTTATGTAAGGGTTGGTGTCCTCAGAACCAACTGTTTTGTACTTTGATTACATAAATGTTCACTTATTATATATTGTTCATTGTTCTGCATGACTATAATATAATAATGTCCTGAAATATTTGTTGCATTAATAAGGTCATAGCAGATCCCCGCTATGATGAGAACCTTGAAATGCTATAACAATATTCTTAAATAAAGTTCTGCGGTTGGATGACATACTATGATAGGACACATAGTATACAGACCGTCATGTGCGAGTACTCATAAGAATACGAGACTCTCTCTCATAGAGTTCGCACTTGGTAATCTCCAAGATGGGAGATTATGAGAACAGACCCGCCAATAGTAATTCTGCATGTCTTGGTTTCATCGAATATTGCTAGCTACGAGCGTGTGTAATGATCCTTAGACTAGAAGATTATCAATAACTCATGTCATGACTCGCGCACTTAGATTTACTGACGAAAACCGTCACACAGACAGTTGGCGGGAAGTAGGGTACGTTGGTTGCGTCACGAGTGACATGTTGTTAATGGATAAGTCGAGGAAGGATTTGTCCCTTCCATTTATGGAAGTTGATATCTCGGCCCTTTGATTTAAATAGAACTGTCGCATTAAATTCCATGGCCATGGTGTAAACGATGAGTTTATTTCAGGTAGTCAAAGAATGACATATCAAGCATATAGGTTTATGACACTGCCATGAAACCTGCTTGATGAGATATTGAGACAAAGGGATTAAATTACACAGTAAGCGTTCGTATGAGGTGATACGACAATGCGGCGTCAACTTCTTTCTCTTGGGTGCCTTGACCCGTTGCTAGACAGTAATCTTGGACTTTAGGCAAGCCCTCCTAATTCCAACGAGAAAGAGGCCTAGAGGGTCACACACCAAGTGTATCCAAGTATCTCAAGTTGAATAAAGATTATTCTCGTATGTGGTTTAATAATTATTCAAGGAAGCCTAATTTGTTTTAAATTATGGAGGAAAAAGAAAATAAAACAAGTACACGCCATGTATTATTATTACATGCCGTGTAGTTTTATTTTGGAAAGGAAATGAATAAATGAAAACTAGATATACACTCCGTGTACATTTAATGTACACGCCGTGTAGTTTTCAATGAAAAACAAGTACACGCCGTGTATTTATTAATACACGCCATGTAGTTTTTTTCAGTTCGGATTTTGAGGATATAATATTGTTTTAAATGATATTTATTATAATCAGCGTGGGCGCATGTCAAGGAATTATTTATTCGACATGGGGTTTTAAATAAAGTGTCAATGAAATAAATAAAACGCGTAACGCGTTTATTTATTTTCATAACTCTATAACCCCACACACCTGATTATAAATATCCTCACAACCCCAACTCTTTTCTGACACACAAGAGAATCGTTGTGCACAACATCTCTGGAGAATTCTTTCAAGGCCGAAAGAACCTCTTCCTCCATGAACGCTCTCAAGACCGAGAGAGATCCTCTTCCATCGGATCAAGACAATCTAAGGTGGGCAACACAAGCAACGGCTTCTCCAAGCTAGCACCCGGAGAATCCTTTTGCGATGTCCAGAGATACGAGGTACACGTGTGGATCACCGCTAGAGGGAATCTACACTTGGCTTCTGCGACGCAACGACAGATCACATCGACAACGCGATTGAGAATATCAACGAAGAAAGAACACCCAAAAGGTATTTCTTTATAATTAATTAAATTAATTATAATCATCCTGTAACGATCCTTGTTTTTGGTTCCAGGAAAAACCATCTTATTTGTCTTTTTCTGTGATTCGATCCGTGGAGACTGGCGTTTATCGTCGTATTGATCCCGGATTGATCATTGATAATGACAAAAAGCCAAGTGGGCACATCCACCCACACGCTTCCGCTATTCCCGGAACCTTTAAATGGTATCAGAGGGAGGTTACAACGTTGATTATAGTTATTTAATTTTCGTTGATAATTTACGCATTCATATTTGATTCAATTCGAAATAAATCGTTCTATAAATCTGAATTAATGAGATCTATTCTTCCTCCTTCATTTCTCGATTCATATAAAAAAAACGACCTTTTAATTTTAATTTTGATTAAAATAAAAATGAGGAACTCATCCGGAGGAGCCGCTCTTTATGTCTGTACAACACGGGATTACACGACCTGTAATTAAAACTACACACCGTGTACTTAGGTTCAACGAACCGGCACTGGTCCTCCAAACCACGCCGTGTGAATTGATTATGCCTAAGTTTTAATCACACCGTGTTGACCAGAATAGAACGGCGCGTGGAAACCGGAATACACGATGTGTATGTTCGAACAACACGCCGCGTAGTCTGTTCTGACCCAGGTGAAACCGTGTACAAAGATAAGTCACGTACCGCGTATACGGGATCGCCAGGCCGGTTACCGCGTAACGAGGAAGTACATGCCGTGTATGATTCATCTACACGCCATGTACTCTAAAATTTCCAAAGTACAGAAAACACGCCAAAGCCCCGGCGTGTACTTTGGACAAAGGGTGAAAAGAAAAATACACGCCGTGTAATTATAAACTACACGCCGTGTACTTTCCAGAAATGGAATTTCACCAGGTTTCCTCCAATGTACAAAGACTCGTACAAGGAATATGGATGAGAAGAATCTCAAGGAAATTCAGAAAGGAATTTAAGATAAAGAATTGATTAATTATAAGATCATTATTAATTGAATTCGAGCGCGTCTTATCTTAAATAAAAGAACGATTAAAAGAATTTGAATTCTAAATATGCGTAAATGTCGTTGCATACTATGGATGATCATGAGCTAGACCAAATACCCTTTGTATGTGTATGGTTTCATTTAAATTTATTTAATTGAAATTTGTTGGCCTACGAGCCTTCTTCCAATAAAATGTAGGGCCTGCGTTCCCATGGTTTCTTTAATGTAAACCCATGTAATGGAGGATCTCTCAAGCCGGAGGAGACGTTTCAAATCCCGAAGCCGAGGCGAAACCAACACAAGAAGATACAAAGGTGGATAGGTGGGAGCTGCAAAACACAAACCATCAGGTTCAAGGTGTTTTCCCTAGGTCAGGGTTAGCTTATCAAAACCGCTAGCTAAGCTAACCAAATAGAAGCTCATGATCATGCCATCTTATTTTATTTCTGTCTGATTGCATGGTTTATTTATTATGCATGTGTTGTCGCGATCACATAATTAATAAAAAGAACAATCATGCAAAGATGGAATAAAAAAAAAAACCGGTCTATGCATATAAATTATTGGAACTTGGTTAATCACTTAAGAAAGCATCACTTAATATTAACAAGCATGTGATAATGCAAAGATACACATAAAGAATAAAATCCCTCAAATACCATATTAAGTCAGACCAAGCCTTCCGTTACATGATTAAGGGCAAGACTCAATAAAACTATGTGTTTGACCAACCCTTGTTGGGACACTTACTTTTATAAAGGAAGCCCTTATGAAAGGTTTCGGGTTGACTTAACCATATTACATCAAGAGAAGTAGCCCTTTCTAGACTTGATGTAATATTGGAGGCAAGAGTTGAGGAAATCCAAGTCAGGATTTCAGGATTGGGGAGTCCACTCAATAGATCAAGGAACTGTAAGCTCACAGTTGGCAAAGACCCGCCTACCTAAATACCATCAAATAGCTTGACCAACCCTTATTGGGGTTATGCGAAGGGAAATATGGATCCTTGCCATTAGAATGTCAAAGAAACTGGACATTCCGAGTTCAATGGTGAGGGCCATTGGGACTTGATAAAATAGTGGGAGACTTAAAAAATTTTATTATTTCTCATAAAATGTAATCAAGAAAGTACTGATGAATCTTCTTTTTTAAATTGTAGAATCAAAATGACAAACACATCAACCACATTTTCTCTGCGATCAATTCTGGATAAAGAGAAAATCCTCACCGGCATTAACTTTCAGGAATGGTTTAGGCGCCTTCGGGTTATCCTACGCCATGAACAGAAGTTTTATGTGCTAGAGTCCTCACATCCTGATTCTCCTGCCCCAGGGGAAAGTGATGAAGATTTCCCATTCTATGATCAACATTTGAACGATGCTCTCGACGTTCAATGTTTGATGCCCTCATCTATGTCTAGTGAGCTCATGAAGTCTCATGAAGACATGGATGCCTACAGCATGATCGAGCACCTCCTTGGTATATACCAGGAGAGAGAAAGACAGGAAAGGTTTGAGATCTCTAAGGCTCTGTTTCAGAGCAAGCTTGGAGAGGGTGCCCCAGCTGGGCCTCATGTAGTCAAGCTCATTGGCTACATTGAGTGCTTGGAGGTTCTAGGGTTTAAACTCCCTGAAGAACTGGGTACCGATCTCATTCTCGCATCACTCCCCCAGAGCTTCTCAAACTTTGTTGTTAATTTCAACATGAACAATATTGAGAAGTCTCTATCTAATTTTCTTATCCTTATTCTCCAAGTGGACAATGACATGAAGCGTGAAAATCCTTCTGTCCTTATGGTGAATAAAAGGAAAGGGAAGGTGAAGAGCTTTAAGCCCAAAGCTTCTTCAAGGCCTTCCAAGAAAAGGAAGATCAAAGGGGAGTCAAAGGAACAGGATTCTATTTGTTTCGCATGTGGCAAGAAGGGCCACTGGAAGAAAAACTGCACCCAGCCAAGCAAGCAAGGGGAAGCTTCAGGTGTGTTTGTTATCGAATGCAATCTATCTGTTTCTACTAATTGGGTATTAGAGACTGCTTGTGGTGCTCATATATGTATCCAAATACAGGAACCAAGTAGATTCAGGATGATTGATCGAGGGGAGATAGATCTACGAGCAGCCAACGAAGCCAGACTTGCTGGTGCAGCTGTCGGGGACTACCACCTCACATTGCCTACCGGGATGGTCTTGGTTTTGAAAGGATGTTATTATGTACCCTCTATAACCAAAAACATTATTTCAGTATCCAGATTAGATACTGATGGATTCATATTCATGTTTGGAAATGAATGTTGCTACTTTTATAAAGATAGCATTTGTTTTGGTAGGGCGCATTTATATAACGGCCTTTATGTGTTAGACTACACAAACCAAGTAATGGAAATCGATAAAAAAGTTATTTCACATGACTCATACCACACCCAACTTTGGCATCACTGGCTAGGTCATGTCAACAAGAAACGTTTGACAAAATTACATCAAGATGGGTATTTAGATTCTTTCGAACTAAAACCACTTGGTGTATGTCATGCGTGTCTACAAGGCAAAATGACCAAAGCCCCATTTTGTGGGAAAGGTGAAAGAGCTAAAGAGATTCTAGAATTAGTTCACACAGATGTGTGTGGACCATTTCCAGTTGAATATAGGGGTGGGTTCTTGTACTTCATAACTTTTACTGATGATTTTAGTAGATAAGGATATATCTATTTAATGAGGTATAAGTCAGATTCTTTTGATCGGTTCAAATAATACAAGAATGAAGTTGAGAAACAGCTTGGTAAGGAGATTAAGAAACTCCGCTCAGACAGAGGAGGAGAATATCTTAATCAAGAATTCATTGATTTCTTACGGGAGTTTGGGATTCTATCTCAACTCACTCCTCCTTACACACCGCAGTGGAATGGTGTAAGTGAAAGTAGGAACCGAACCCTGTTGGACATGGTGAGATCATTGATGAGTCATGCGAGTCTTCCATTATCCTTTTGGGGATATGCATTACAAACAGCAGCACACATACTAAACCAAGTACCAACTAAATCGATAAATGGTATTCCATACGAGTTATGGAGTGGACGCAAAGCCATGTTATCGAATTTACACGTGTGGGGTAGCGAAGCATTTGTTAAGGCCTCTTTAGGTAAAAACTTGCACCCCGAGGCAAAAAGTGTATCTTTATAGGATATCCCAAGGAAACAAGGGGATATTACTTATAGAACTCCTCAGACAAAAAGGTTATAGTGTCAAGACACGCCATATTCCTTGAGAGGGAGCACATCTCCAGAAGAGATAGTGGGAGAGAGATAGACTTCGATGAAGTCGAGGATCAAGATACACATGAGTTGGTACAAGAACAGATTCCACAAAGCCTCGTGGAAGAAAAATCTATTCCAGAGACACAAGAACTGTGTAGGAGCATGAGAGAGGTGAGAGAACCAGAACGATATGGTTTTCTTGTCACTGAGGATGGTGACTCATTATTGGTTTACAATGATGATCCTCTTACCTACAAGGAAGCAGTTGAAGGCATAGACGTTGCCAAGTGGCAAGAAGCCATGAATTCTGAAATGGATTCCATGTACCAAAACCAAGTCTGAATTTTGGTAGATCCTCCAGTTGATGTAAAGCCCATTGGTAATAAATGGGTATTCAAGTAGAAACTGGACATGGAGGGGCAAGTCAGCACCTACAAGGCACGAATGGCTGCAAAAGGTTTTAGACAGCGTCAAGGAATTGACTATGATGAAAACTTTTCACCGGTTGCAATGATGAAGTCTATCAGAATCTTGTTGGCCATTGCTGCTTACAATGACTATGAAATTTGGCAAATGGATGTCAAAACAGCTTTCCTTAAACAGGAACCTCCAGGAAGATGTCTACATGACACAACCTGAAGGGTTTGTGACTTCAAAGGATGACAACAAGGTATGCAAGTTGCAAAAATACATTTATGGATTAAAGCAAGCATCAAGGTCATGGAACATTCATTTTGATGAAGCTGTTACAGAATATGGCTTTGTTAAGAACGAATGTGAGCCTTGTGTCTACAAAAGGTTTAGTGGAAGTGCAGTTGTTTTCCTAATAGTATATGTCGATGAGATATTGCTAATTGGAAAGGAAGTACCTGTCTTACAGTCAGTTAAGGCATGGTTGAATAAATGCTTCTCCATGAAAGACTTGGGCGAGGCGGCATATATTCTTGGGATCAAGATCCATCGTGATAGATCCAAGAAAATGCTGGGCCTATGTCAAAGTACATACATTGACAAGATACTAAAGAGATTCAGTATGGAACAGTCCAAGAGGGGATTGTTGCCAGTGTCACATGGCATTCATCTTTCCAAGAAAATGTGTCCTCAGACACATGAGGAAAGAAAGGGAATGGCAAGGATCCCTTACGCATCTGCGATTGGGTCAGTCATGTATGATATGCTATGTACGAGGCTAGATGTTGCTTATGCATTAAGTGCGGTAGGAAGATATCAAGCTGATCCAGGAGACCGCCATTGGATGGCAGTCAAGACTATCCTTAAGTATCTGAGGCGTACTAAGGATATGTTCTTGGTTTATAGAGGAGATGAAGAACTAGTCATCAGAGGATATGTAGATGCTAGTTTCCAGACTGATCAAGATGACATGAAGTCGCAGACTGGATACATCTTCAGTTTGAATGGAGGTGCAGTGAGCTGGAAGAGCTCAAAACAATGTGTGGTAGCAGATTCTACAGCAGTGTCCGAGTATATCGCAGCTTCTGAGGCAGCTAAAGAAGCAGTATGGATGCGAAGCTTCGTCCACGATCTGGATGTTGTACCGAGAAGTAAAGATCCTATCACACTCTATTGTGATAATACTGCAGTGGTGGCACTTGAAAAAGAGCCAAGGTCATATCAGCGGACAAAGCACATACTTCGGAAGTATCATCTCTTGAGGGATTTTTCTCAGAGAGGTGAAGTTGCAGTGAGAAGTATTTCCACGGAAGACAACGTGGCGGACCCATTGACTAAAGCCTTGACTCAGCAGAAACATGATCATCATGTGAGGTGTAACGCCCCGAACCCAGTTACCCAGAGTCGGTGCATTATTACATAACATTGGCATGATCACAAGAAAGATCAAATCTCGAAAGACCGATTGGTTTAGTAGCCTTGGAAACACTAAATATATTCATAAGTTTTACATTACATCATAAAATGAAAAACTAATACAACAACATAATGTTTCCACAATCCACACTATTAACCCCTCATAAAATCCCTGCAGGTCATTCATAACTTACTTCTTCAAATCCTGGGAAAAATAAAACATTGAAAAGGGGTGAGCTCAAATGCCCAGTAAGGATAACAATATAGCGGAACATTCAAAATAAGCATAAACATTTAAGGCAATGAATTACTAAAACAAAAGCCTTTTAAACATGAACTTCAACATAGTATGGAAAAAGTAAAATGAAATAATGCCATTTACTTATTCACATGGATATTCTACTAATCGAATAATCACATGCAAAATCAATAACCACTTTCATAATGTTGGAATGCGTAATGCCAGACTATCATAACCACATAGCCAAGGCCTCGTGCCAAGACTACAAATAAGATTTTGTCAAGGCCTTGTGCCAAGACACTAGTTTGTCTCATGAGACCTACCGATGAATCGAGGAGCTATAGCGGGCTCCACCCGTCACTTATTAAGCCCAATGCATTCCCATATGAAAAGGTTTAAACATAACATAAACATTCGTATTAAAACTAGCATACGAAATGTCAATAATTTCACCATAAACTATGAATGGTATAAAAATAGCACATCCATAGTCAAACATATCACAAAACCTTCAATACAATATAGAAGTTTTGTATCATAATAAATCAACTTCAAATAATCTTAAAATCCGTCAAAGGATGTTGACATAGATGAAATCAAAATTCTTTTTAAAGAAATATCCCCTTTTATTTTGAAATCATTTAAGATCCATATAAAATAAAACATTTTCTTTGAAAATATTCTTATAAGCTTCTAAGTAAAGCTTTGAAGATTTTATAATGGCGTAAAATAACCGCACCCGCCGTATAAGTTAAAAAAACATTCTTACCTTAATTCTGTCGAAAAGGTTAAAAAGGACCTTGTTTTGAAAACGACGGAAAGATTCCTTTATAAACCTCTTATAAAAAGTCAAACAAGGGTATAAATGACTTTAACCCATATTCTTGTAAATAGTAAAAATGTTTTGAAATACATTTTTAAGAAACATGGATGTGGATGATAAAGATATCCCAGTAGATTATTACGTATAAACAACCTCGGATAATGAAGAGATTGGGAAATAAACCCTTACCTTGTACTTTTCCTTTGTTGGGGTAGGTTAAAATCCTGAATAATGGTGAAATAGTTGTTATTAAATTATACAAGAATCATATATATTAATATGATATCATATATGATCTTTTAACATTGATTTGTTAATAATATCTTAGAATTATCGTCGTTTCGGGAGTTAACTTACTCATTTTCTTTTATATGTTTTGTTACATAAGCCATGGTTGTTGTATCTTATTCATATCTAGAATGATATCCAGTCCTTAAACATCATTTTTAAATCATCAAATGATAATTATACTTGAATGGATACGATGGAGAATGAATCTCATCGCGTTCGTGGAGACGGTAGTCCGTACGTACGCACGAACGCTACTTCCATTTAATTTTTATTTTAAAAGAATTGAATCCAAATGATACATAGGTATATTACTATTCCAGTATAATATAATATTTTATATATGTTACTTAAGTTCATTAACACCATCCTTTATACGTTCCATGTGTGGTATGAACGAGTCATATCATTTTAAGGGGGCGGTAGTCCGCACTTCCTTAAATGAAATTATCGTATGTATATACAACATGAAACGAATAATGGTATGAAATAAAATGGAATTACAGAAACTTATATATAAAATATATATCATTAATATCATATTTAATTACAGTTCCATCATAATGGCCACCATGAGAGGCGGTAAGATGTATTTGAACAATCATCGTTTCGTGAGGCGTTAGTTTGCCATCCACAGAAACATTATGTTCATCATCCATTAGATGGAGTTGTGTGTATGTGTAGTTTTTAATCCTTCTTATAACAACATCCTAGTATATTGAGGATACTGGTGTTGTTACAAAAGAAAGGAAATAAAAAGAGTTTGGGGGTTGGAGAAGCAAAATAAAGGAAAATAATTTAAGAGAAATCGTTACCTTTAATTTAGGTAACTCAATTTGGTTGGAACCAAAGGACTTCTTGAAATGATTTCTGCCTAAGGGTAAGCTTCAAGGAGGAGGATAGGGATGTAGGGAGCTTATTTGGGCAGAGTTTGGACGAGCCAAGTGGCTTGAGAGGTGTGAGGAATGAGTAGAAGTGGTCTCCTTTTATAAGGGAGAAGAGGGGCTCTTTAGGAAAGAGTGAAAGTATTACTTTATAATATACTTATATTCGGTTTATAATGGTCCAAAAATCATTTAGGTCGAAGATAAGATGACTAATATTCTAAATAACATCAACCAATAATAATTGGACAGGTTTTATATAATATTTTAATCATTATAATCTTATTTATTTAAATGATTTATTAATGAGGTAAACATTGCATCATTATTGTGTCATTAATAATTTAACTTATATGATGTCTAAAAATTATAAATAAAATATCATTATGTAGGAAATCTTTTTATCTTTCTAATGAATATTTATAATCGAAAATCCAACATGTATAACCCTATGTAAAAATTTTTCTTCTAAAAGATGTATGCTTATGCCATTTTTATTTTTATTTTAACTTTATTAATATAAAGTGTCCCTACCACATACAAGTGGCTCCAAGGGGTCCCCAAATTGACACAAGGATGACCATGGTCGGTTATGTGTCCACCAATAAGGTTAGGACACGTTTTAGGGTAATTTTGTATTATTATAATATTATTTTTTAACCCTTATTTACCGGATTTACCCTTTAACCATGGTAAATAAAATATTTACCGCAGTAATTATTCAAAATGTGTAAAAATAAAAGTTACCTATTTACACAATTTGAACATCATGATTCCAAATATGGAATCCATTTTCCTAAATTCAAAACACAGAAGTGGCAGAAATTAATTTATAATTAATTCCCGCTGTCAAAACAAAAAGCGTGTTTTTAAGAGATAATAACTATCAAAAGATTCACACTTGTTTATGTTCGGTTTAATTGTATAATTATGTCCAATGACCAACATTATATTAAATGGTAAAAATATATTCTAAATATACTTTAAAACCACTCGAATTAATAATTTATCACTATTAATTATTTTGATTAAAAAAGTTGTTTTTAATTAAAATTTAGTAATTTTCACTATTCATCAAAATATGAAAGTTATCCGAAAAGTACCAAAATTTCACCTTAGGCTAAATTCGATATTCCGAATCCAAAAATGAAGTCCATTTCAAAATATAAAATATATATTATTTCAAAATTTAGGTATTACTATTCATAACGGCCAGTTTGATTGGTTGTGGTGTGTGTTAAAACTCGAAGTTGCGTACAACACACGCTACTGTTTTATTCAAAGGAAAGCGTACTGTGGAAGCTTGGGAAGTTTCATTTTAAATTTTTTGATGTCTCCATTTAGTCAAAAAGTTTAAAATATTGTATTTAAAAAGGTTTCACTATCAAAAGTTGATAAAAGTGCAATACTAAAAATGAATCTGTTCTTGCATTATGACTAAGAAACTCATAATATGGATCCTAAAATTATAAAGTTTAAAATTTAGTTAATACTATTCATGACCTCTTTTAATGGATTTTTTTTTTGTACGTCATGGTGTGATTGAACTTGGTGTTGCGTGTAGTGAAAGTTATTGAATTATTTTGAAGAAATAACACACTATAAAATCTTGGGGTGTTACATTCTCCCCTCCTTCAATAAATTGCGTCCTCGCAATTTGAAATTGTTCTTTGAAAATAAAAGGTTGAAAATATAAAATATATTTGTGGGAAAACCCACATCGGAAATTAGGTTACTAAAATTTAGTCTTAATATGAGGAAAAGAGAAATGAAATGGTCACCACCAAATTATGATCTCGATTAGGAGAACATTGGTGGCAATTAGATACATATAATAGGAGGAAAAACGTAAATATTTATAGGTAGTGATAGAGGTCATCAATCACAAACAAGTATAAAATTGAGGTCCTTAAATTCATCAATCTATGATGAATTGAAATACCATTGGTTCAACAAAACATAGGGTATTAGGATAACACATTTTTGACGTTTCAAAATATCCTAGTTGAAATCCCACATCGAAAAATGAATTAATGAGGCCTCTATTTAAAATAAAGAGTCGAAAGTATGAAGATTAACGAAAATAACACATAATAGGGTTCCATGTAGGAAAATATGGATATGGAAGAAAAATCTAACCATCAATTATCTGATGGAGAGTGGTAGAGAACATGGCTATAAAAAGGCCAACAATCCCAAAGCCATAAATTAGTGATGATTTAAGGTACCATCTAGGAAAACATTTTTGTTCAAAGTTTCTTTTCTTAATATTGAGGAATTTATTTATGAGATTGGCTAAGATCATAAGGAGATATACTTACTTTATAATTAGAGTTTTATCCATTAATAAATTTCTACCACAAACTCATCTTTCACTCTAAACGATAATAGAATGTAAAAAAAATTCTATTTACACTATTCGTATAGGGTTCCAAAATAAATGAATTTATAATTCATCTACATGATATTTTAATAAAAACTACATTATTTAATCTAGGACATCTCATGGTCCAGTGGTAGGTGATACACCATTGTCGCCCTTCGGTTGCGGGTTCAAGTCTCGCAGCCTTGCCGGACGCGACGGGTTGCCGCCCGACCTCCGGGTTGTCCTTTTATGGCAATCCAAAATAATCCAAACTAGAACTATCCAAAATACTTCTGTCCAAACTCACAATCTAACATTTATAAAGAAGGTAAACATAATATAGATCCTTTTTACCCCGTAATAGCATATGAATACCTTCATCATGTATTACCATATTCCTTATTGATTACATTCATGCTCCCTTATTCCATATAGAATGCTGGATATACTTCATCAATCCAAAAATGTTTTAAACACCAACAATGATGGAATATACAAATCATTAATCAGTTCCAAGGTAGTCAAGAATATCCAATATATTTTTTCCAAAATAATCATGTATTATTCGAAAATCACTACCTCGGTATCAGATCTATATTATGGTTTATCATTCTCTCAACCATATATTTTCCAAAAATTTATCCTGCTATTGAGTCACTTTTCTTTGTTCCACACAATCTCATGTCCTTAATGAAATAGTACTGCAGTACAATCCTTATATACTCCATAATTATTATAACAAGTACATTGTTGATACAACACTCAATTGACATAATCAACATAAGAACTCTAATCATTCCTCTTCATCTGTGGTAGTATCATAACTTGATTATTATCCAATAGCATCATTTGCGTCATAGTCTGATGACTGGGACATAGGTTCGCGTAGTGTCCAAACTCCTTGAAAATGAAGCATTGTACATTTGAAACCATTTTCTTACCCTTGCAGTCACGTACTTTGTGCCCTTTTCCTCCACACTTATAACAAACTCCCATTCCTTTCAGGCAAGTTCCAGGGTGTTTCTTTCCACAGTTACCACATATGGGAAAATTCTTCTTTTCCCTCTTCCCTTTATCCATCTTTCTCTCTTCTATCCTTTTCTTCTCTTGCTTCCCTTCAAAGCCATAGGACTTAGTAATCTCTTTACTTATCTTATCAATACATGATATTATTTCTTCATATGATGATAATACATGGGAGACTATTTCTCTTATAAATTATAGCTTAAGACCATAAAAGATATGATCCTTCCTTCTCTTTGTATCATGTGCATTTCTGGAGTTCTCATTCCTTCTACTGGGCGCCATTTCTAAACAATGGCATAAACTAGATCAGTTTATGAATCAAAATACATAATCCCATACTTATAAAACACTTAACATAAATTGAACTATTTATGGATATAATCCATAATCATAAGAATGTTTTCTTTGAGTAAGTATATACTCATAAACCCTTCATAATGATTTGTAAAGAAAATGAGAGTTATCCTAAGCATATCCCCCGGGAGTGTCGTAACCAAGAGTGCAGCAAGGCCCGTTGTCGTGCACCAGTTCCCGTTCAAGTCTAGCTCAAAGCGGTGTTTTCGGGTTTTACCCCTAGGTACATCTGTCCCAGAGCCGCCTCTACCTGCTCGTATCCAGACAGGGATGTATTGCTCGGAAAACTCACAAAATCTCTACAATACCAAAATTCGAGGAAGTTCTTCTATACTAATCCTCAAAGTTCATCTTAGGTCTACGTGCTCTAATCAGAGTTTATCTAAATCTAGCTTCCAAGGTTTGTACTAAACTTTCTCTGATACCAACTGTAACGCCCCGACCCCAGTTACCCAGAGTTGGTGCATTATTACATAACATTGGCATGATCACAAGAAAGATCAAATCTCGAAAGACCGATTGGTTTAGTAGCCTTGGAAACACTAGATATATTCATAAGTTTTACATTACATCATAAAATGAAAAACTAATACAACAACATAATGTTTCCACAATCCACACTATTAACCCCTCATAAAATCCCTGCAGGTCATTCATAACTTACTTCTTCACATCCTGGGAAAAATAAAACATTGAAAAGGGGTGAGCTCAAATGCCCAGTAAGGATAACAATATAGCAGAACATTCAAAATAAGCATAAACATTTAAGGAAATACATTACTAAAACAAAAGCCTTTTAAACATGAACTTCAACATAGTATGGCAAAAGTAAAATTAAATAATGCCATTTACTTATTCACATGGATATTCTACTAATCGAATAATCACATGAAAAATCAATAACCACTTTCATAATGTTGGAATGCATAATGCCAGACTATCATAACCACATATCCAAGGCCTCGTGCCAAGACGACAAATAAGATTTTGTCAAGGCCTTGTGCCAAGACACTAGTTTGTCTCATGAGACCTACCGATGCATCGAGGATCTATAGCGGGCTCCACCCGTCACTTATTAAGTCCAATGCATTCCCATATGAAAAGGTTTAAACATAACATAAACATTCGTATTAAAACTAGCATACAAAATGTCAATAATTTCACCATAAACTATGAATGGTATAAAAATAGCACATCCATAGTCAAACATATCACAAAACCTTCAATACAATATAGAAGTTTTGTATCATAATAAATCAACTTCAAATAATCTTAAAAGCCGTCAAAGGATGTTGACATAGACGAAATCAAAATTCTTTTTAAAGAAATATCCCCTTTTATTTTGAAATCATTTAAGATCCATATAAAATAAAACATTTTCTTTAAAAATATTCTTATAAGCTTCTAAGTAAAGCTTTGAAGATTTTATAACGGCGTAAAATAACCGCACCCGCCGTATAAGTTAAAAAAAACATTCTTAACTTAATTCTGTCGAAAAGGTTAAAAAGGACCTTGTTTTGAAAACGACGGAATGATTCCTTTATAAACCTCTTATAAAAAGTCAAACAAGGGTATAAATGACTTTAACCCATATTCTTGTAAATCGTAAAAATGTTTTGAAATACATTTTTAAGAAACATGGATGTGGATGATAAAGATATCCCAGTAGATTATTACCTATAAACAACCTCGGATAATGAAGAGATTGGGAAATAAACCCTTACCTTGTACTTTTCCTTTGTTGGGGTAGGTTAACCTCCTGTATAATGGTGAAATAGTTGTTATTAAATTATACAAGAATCATATATATTAATATGATATCATAAATGATCTTTTAACATTGATTTGTTAATAATATCTTAGAATTATCGTCGTTTCGGGAGTTAACTTACTCATTTTATTTTATATGTTTTGTTACATAAGCCATGGTTGTTGTATCTTATTCATATCCAGAATGATATCCAGTCCTTAAACATCATTTTTAAATCATCAAATGATAATTATACTTGAATGGATACGATGGAGAATGAATCTCATCGCGTTCGTGGAGACGGTAGTCCGTACGTACGCACGAACGCTACTTCCATTTAATTTTTATTTTAAAAGAATTGAATCCAAATGATACATAGGTATATTAATATTCCAGTATAATATAATATTTTATATATGTTACTTAAGTTCATTAACACCATCCTTTATACGTTCCATGTGTGGTATGAACGAGTCATATCATTTTAAGGGGGCGGTAGTCCGCACTTCCTTAAATGAAATTATCGTATGTATATACAACATGAAACGAATAATGGTATGAAATAAAATGGAACTACAGAAACTTATATATAAAATATATATCATTAATATCATATTTAATTACAGTGCCATCATAATGGCCACCATGAGAGGCGGTAAGATGTATTTGAACAATCATCGTTTCGTGAGGCGTTAGTTTGCCATCCACAGAAACATTATGTTCATCATCCATTAGATGGAGTTGTGTGTATGTGTAGTTTTGAATCCTTCTTATAACAACATCCTAGTATATTGAGGATACTGGTGTTGTTACAAAAGAAAGGAAATAAAAAGAGTTTGGGGGTTGGAGAAGCAAAATAAAGGAAAATAATTTAAGAGAAATCGTTACCTTTAATTTAGGTAACTCACTTTGGTTGGAACCAAAGGACTTCTTGAAATGATTTCTGCCTAAGGGGAAGCTTCAAGGAGGAGGAGAGGGATGTAGGGAGCTTAGTTGGGTAGAGTTTGGACGAGCCAAGTGGCTTGAGAGGTGTGAGGAATGAGTAGAAGTGGTCTCCTTTTATAAGGGAGAAGAGGGGCTCTTTAGGAAAGAGTGAAAGTATTACTTTATAATATATTTATATTCGGTTTATAATGGTCCAAAAATCATTGAGGTCGAAGATAAGATGACTAATATTCTAAATAACATCAACCAATAAGAATTGGACAGGATTTAGATAATATTTTAATCATTATAATCTTATTTATTTAAATGATTTATTAATGAGGTAAACATTTCATCATTATTGTGTCATTAATAATTTAAATTATTTTATGTCTAAAAATTATAAATAAAATATCATTATGTAGGAAATCTTTTTATCTTTCTAATGAATATTTATAATCGAAAATCCAACATGTATAGCCCTATGTAAAAATTGTTCTTCTAAAAGATGTATGCTTATGCCATTTTTATTTTTATTTTAACTTTATTAATATAAAGTGTCCCTACCACATAAAAGTGGCTCCAAGGGGTCCCCAAATTGACCCAAGGATGCCCCTGGTCGGGTATGTGTCCACCAATAAGGTTAGGACACGTTTTAGGGTAATTTGTTATTATTATAATATTATTTTTTAACCCTTATTTACCGGATTTACCCTTTAACCATGGTAAATAAAATATTTACCGCAGTAATTATTCAAAATGTGCAAAAATAAAAGTTACCTATTTACACAATTTGAACATCCTGATTCCAAATATGGAATCCATTTTCCTAAATTCAAAACACAGAAGTGGCAGAAATTAATTTAAAATTAATTCCCGCTGTCAAAACAAAAAGCGTGTTTTTAAGAGATAATAACTATCAAAAGATTCACACTTGTTTATGTTCGGTTTAATTGTATAATTATGTCCAATGACCAACATTATATTAAATGGTAAAAATATATTCTAAATATACTTTAAAACCACTCTAATTAATAATTTATCACTATTAATTATTTTGATTAAAAAAGTTGTTTTTAATTAAAATTTAGTAATTTTCACTATTCATCAAAATATGAAAGTTATCCGAAAAGTACCAAAATTTCACCTTAGGCTAAATTCGATATTCCGAATCCAAAAATGAAGTCCATTTCAAAATATAAAATATATATTATTTCAAAATTTAGGTATTACTATTCATAACAGCCAGTTTGATTGGTTGTGGTGTGTGTTAAAACTCAAAGTTGCGTACAACACACGCTACTGTTTTATTCAAAGGAAAGCGTACTGTGGAAGCTTGGGAAGTTTCATTTTAATTTTTTTGATGTCTCCATTTAGTCAAAAAGTTTAAAATATTGTATTTAAAAAGGTTTCACTATCAAAAGTTGATAAAAGTGAAATACTGAAAATGAATCTGTTCTTGCATTATGACTAAGAAACTCATAATATGGATCCTAAAATTATAAAGTTTAAAATTTAGTTAATACTATTCATGACCTCTTTTAATGGATTTTTTTTGTACGTCATGGTGTGATTGAACTTGGTGTTGCGTGTAGTGAAAGTTATTGAATTATTTTGAAGAAATAACACACTATAAAATCTTGGGGTGTTACATGAGGTCTAGCGGACTAAAAGTCTCAGGCAGTTGGCTCTAGTCCAAGTGGGAATTTGTATGGGGTGGTGTCCTCAGAACCAACTTTTTTGTACTTTGATTACATAAATGTTCACTTATTATATATTTTTCATTGTTCTGCATGACTATAATATAATAATGTCCTGAAATATTTGTTGCATTAATAAGGTCATAGCAGATCCCCGCTATGATGAGAACCTTGAAATGCTATAACAATATTATTAAATAAAGTTCTATGGTTGGATGACATACTATGATAGGACACAGAGTATACAGACCGTCATGTGCGAGTACTCATTAGAAGACGAGATTCTCTCTCATGGAGTTTGCACTTGGTAATCTCCAAGATGGGAGATTATGAGAACAGACCCGCCAGTAGTAATTCCGCATGTCTTGGTGTCATCGAATATTTCTATCTATGAGCATGTGTAATGATCCTTAGACTGGAAGATTATCATTAACTCATGTCATGACTCACGCACTTAGATTTACTGACGAAAACCGTCACGCAGATAGTTGGCGGGAAGTAGGGTACGTTGGGTGTGTCACGAGTGACATGTTGTTAATGGATAAGTCGAGGAAGGATTTGTCCCTTCCATTTATGTAAGTTGATATCTCGGCCCTTTGATTGAAATAGAACTGTCACATTAAATTCCATGGTCATGGTGTAAATGATGAGTTTATTTCAGGTAGTCAAAGAACGACATATCAAGCATATAGGTTTATGACACTGCCATGAAACCTGCTTGATGAGATATTGAGACAAAGGGATTAAATTACACAGTAAGCGTTCGTATGAGGTGATACGTCAATGCGGCGTCAACTTCTTTCTCTTGAGTTCCTTGACCCGTTGCTAGACAGTAATATTGGACTTTAGGCAAGCCCGCCTAATGCCAATGATAAAGAGGCCTAGATGGTCACACACTAAGTGTATCCAAGTATCTCAAGTTTAATAAAGATTATTCTCGTATGTGGTTTAATAATTATTCAAGGAAGCCTAAGTTGTTTTAAATGATGGAGGAAAAAGAAAATAAAACAAGAACACGCCGTGTATTATTATTACATGCCGTGTAGTTTTATTTTGGAAAGGAAATGAATAAATGAAAACAAGATATACACGCCGTGTACATTTAATGTACACGCCGTGTATTTATTAATACACGCCGTGTAGTTTTTTTTCAGTTGGGATTTTGAGGATTTAATATTGTTTCAAATGATATTTATTATAATCAGTGTGGGCGCATGTCAAGGAATTATTTATTCGACATGGGGTTTTAAATAAAGAGTCAATGAAATAAATAAAACACGTAACGCGTTTATTTATTGTCATAACTCTATAACCCCACACACCCGATTATAAATATCCTCACAACCCCAACTCTTTTCTGACACACAAGAGAATCGTTGTGCACAACATCTCTAGAGAATTATTTCATGGCCGAAAGAACCTCTTCCTCCAAGAATGCTCTCAAGACCGAGAGAGATCCTCTTCCATCGGATCAAGACAATCTAAGGCGGGCAACGCAAGCAAAGGCTTGTCCACGCTAGCACCCGGAGAATCCTTTGGCGACGTCCAGAGATACGAGGTACACGTGTGGATCACCGCTAGAGGGAGTCTACACATGGCTTCTGCGACGCAACGACGGATCACATCGACAACGTGATTGAGAATATCAACGAAGAAAGGACACCCAAAAGGTATTTCTTTATAATTAATTAAATTAATTATAATCATCCTGTAACGATCCTTGTTTGTGGTTCCGGGACAAACCATCTTCTTTGTCTTTTTTCTGTGATTCGATCCGTGGAGACTGGTGTTTATCGTCGTATTGATCCCAGATTGATCATTGCTAATGACAAAAAGCCAAGTGGGCACATCCACCCACGCGCTTCCGTTGTACCCGGAACCTTCAGTTTAGTTACTATTTTCTCACTTAATTTAAAATTTATTTTTGATGATTTTAAAAAATTTATTTCAAACAAAAACATCATTTTTTAATCATTATATCAAAATTTTCTTAAGGTGAATATTTGGGATTTTCATGAAATGTTTACGTTTTTATTGAATAGTGAAATATATAAAATTTTAATTGAAAACAATATTTTCTTAAAATAATTTATAAAGATAAAATATATTTTGAATTGTTACTAAATTAAAATTAGTTTAATTATATATCAAGTTTTCAATTTTTTTCGTTTGAGTAATTTTCATATTGAATCTTTATATAAAAACTTTGTTAAGTTTTGAACACATCCTATTTGAGACCTCACATTCTTGTTGCATCTGAAAGATTAATTTTAAATCAAAATTTCAAACATATGAGAATTGAATTTGGAATAATAGATTCAATAATTAAAATCATAAAAAGATATATTATCTAACAATATCAACTTAATTTTTTACCATAATGAATTGTGAAAATATTAAATAACATTAATTATTTAGGTTAATATTAATATATGTTTACCCTTCTCCTAAAAAATGATAAGAGTTAAATAACCTAAAATATTTTCATAATTTTATTTTTGGATTATATTTATACATTTTACAATAATGTCTCTAATATATGAAAATGTACCTTGAATTTCATTTGAATATTACTCATATAACAAGTTTAGTAAAGAAAAAGGCAAAAAAGTGACCTTCCTTACTTTTAATATCTACAAAGATTTGGGATATAGAAAAAATAACTTAGTTCCAAATATATATATTATTTTGAAACATAAATGATTTTTTATTATTTAAATAATTTATGATTAATTTTTGGAGAAGAAATAAATACATAAAATGCTTAATAAATTCCAATGCCATAATTATTTAGTTAATAAAAATAAAATTACTCATACCAAAAATATTAAAAGTGAAGTAAATTGAAAGAATTATTGTGTTAAAAAACGTTTTTAGATAAATAGAAAAAACTATTCTAGTTTTCACATTATATATTTGAATTGATTCATTGTATTGATATTATTAAATTCAAATTAGATGAATAATGTAAAAATTGACATTAAGGTTTTTTTATAATAAATGATATTTTATTAAATGATTTGAAATTACTAAAAAATATATTCATAAATGATATTTTTAAATGATAAAAAATATAAACTATTGTCGATTAATGTTCAAATTTTTCTTTTATAATTCATTTACTCACACCTAAATTATAAAAAACCAATAGATGCAATTATGGTCATAGTAGTGTTTTTTTAAACGTTACATGTGCTTATGTTCAAACTAATTTTCAACACACATAGAATTTTTTTGTAATATATTTGAAATATTTTTTAGAACTATAGATACAAAATTATATAATTAGTATCCTTTTATTTTATTCATATAAGATAAATTTCCTATGATAAAAAACTGGTTACCATAGTAAACTGATGAAATGGTAAAAATTATTAAACATATAATTTAATGATGAACATGTTTAAATAAAGATTTTTATAGGGTTTTGGAGGGTTTTTATACTATATAATACCTACACCCATTTAAATATTAATTTTGGAGACACTAGATGTATGTTTTTATTCCCAATAGTGAATGCTTTTGGGTATTTTAAAAATTACCACTCCTCAACTATAAAAGAGAAATCACCACACATATTTCTTCACAACTCTCAAGACATTTTCTGAACCAAAAATATGAAAATATAACACAAAATATTCCATATAATAATAATAAAATTCTTAATTTGGGTATAAATCCAACCTATGTGAGTATTTAGTGAAAACCTAAGGAGGAACCCCAATGAAGATGTAACATTATTCAATTAGAATTTTAATTTAATTTATTTCTCAATCTCTTAAAATTCATAAAAACCCATTATTATAAAATAAAATTAGTATATAACATATATTGAGATATTTTTATGCTAATTGTTTGACCTAAAAAAACCCTAAATTCCATCAAATGGGTTATGATATCTTCGTTCGTGTGTACGGTGGACTACCACCTCATGAACTGATGTCATTAATTTTTCCATTACTACCTATCATGGATATGTAAAATGATGGATATAAAAAATATATTTGATATGTATTACATAATTATACTTAGGGATTCATTATATCATATATACCTTTTTACATTCCATTTCATGGGATAAAACATAATGTCGCTCCTTTGTACGGTAGCCTATTGCCTCATGAAGCAATATGATTCACCATTCCCAAACACATGGCATGGAGGATGATAATGATAATTGTAATGATTATAAATTATATAAATTACATAATTATGATAGTAATTAAATATTAGTTATTATAAAAATATAATATATATCATTTTATTTCTTACCTTTTCACTCAATGAAAGATGATAATGTCATTCATATACGTGCAGACTACCACCTTCATGAAATGATGTGTATTTCCTTTCATCATCACACCAAATGTATGATATATAAAATTATATTTAATGAAATAATTTCGTATTATTATCATTATTGAAATATAATATATTACTTACCCTCTTTCAATAATGATCATTGGAAATCGAAAATGTTACTAATGCGTACATAAGGACTACCATCTCCATGATCATTAAAATTAATTTCTTGAGACAATCTTTCATTATTAGTATTAAAAGAAAAATTGATGAATAAATATGATAATTATTTGAATATTATTATTCTTGGGGAGATGGAACTATATATTTTTCATAATAATTGTAACTTTCATAACAAAACGTGAATAAGAAAACAAGCCATTTAACACCCAAAGATATGAAAATGATGAAAGTTTATTAATTAATTGTTAAAAAGATTTTATAAATGGATAATATATGATATTATAAATATTAATATGGTTCCATTAGGATTTAATAACAAGTTTAAAACCACTATAAAGATATTTAAATAATGTTCAACCAAAATGAAATGAGAGTTAGTGGATTTTATCTAAATTTACATTTCATTGAGAATTTTTTGTTATTATGGACCAATTAACATATATTTGGCATATGAACATACAATTTTAACATGTAATATAATGATTCACTCATTACTCATGGTATCTTGTGTGTCAAATTAAATTATATCATCCAATTTTATTTTAATTTAAAATTACAAAGTTGTAAAAGTTATTGTACAATCTCATTTCTTTTTGTGGGTGTTAACATTCTATTAAATCAATTAATTTCTTATAATCATTTTTTGGGGTAATTTAATTTGTTTTAGTATCCATATTCTTGTATAATGGATATTATTATTGACTAAATCATATACCATTTTTTAATATAGCGTTGAATTTGGTTGTTATTTAAGGACCCAGAACACCTTGAGATGGGAGGGGTGAATCAGGGTGTCAATTTTTTCTTTTAAACTAATGGATCTTGTTCCCACGTTGGTAGGAACCTGTTAAAACTTTTTGGAGGGGAAGTTTAGTAAATAAAAAATCACATTTAATGCAATGACACAAAAATTTTACATGGAACACCACTAAGGGATATATCCAAGGTGCATATGTCGATAGTCTTTTTGTCATACCAAAACCACTAATCTTCATGAGTTGTGGATTATAAGAGTTTAGAAAATTCACTCTATGCGAGGTACAATTCATTTTTAAGGTTTTATAGACAGCACATTGTGTCCCTCAAATCACTTACATTGACTCTCCTTTTCTCACTACTTTGGAAGAATCATCATTCATTGTATCCACTTGAAGGTCGCTCCATTGGTTTTGCATTAGATCATGCATCCTCAACTTTAAATAGATGCTATATTGAAGTCCCATAATCACCCACATATTTAATTTATTTTTTATGTACACTAATATGTTATTTAAATTAATTTCTCAAAATGATTTGGTCAATTTGTAGGCTTCCTTGGGTGTTCTTCATACTTCTACCTCCTTCGCATTCTACTGCTATTTCTGCATACCAATATTGTTTCTGGGTACCATCTAACTCCTCCGTGAACTGCATTTCTCCGTGTTCCTCCCTATTCTGCGTACTACTCCACACCTCAACATACCATCCTTTTTTGTCTGCTACCTTACTCCTCCACGTACTACAATATCCTCTTATGCGAACCACAAACTCTTCCATGGACTATTTTCCTTACGCGGATGATTCTCACCGCATACCGTATTCTCCTCCACATTCCTTCACCGTGTACCATTACTGTGAACTATTTTTGGTTCTGTGCACCACTCATCGTACCATTCCCACTACCTCGAATGCAGTCATGAACCATTTCTGGATCATGTAAGTGGTCCATGTTCTGAGTTATGAAGTTCCCTTATTTTTTCGACTTTCTTTTTCATTTCGCATACCATTCACTCCTAGTTGAAAAACTTTATTTGGAAACACCAAAATCCCAACTTTGAGGCCCAAAAAGATTGTAAACACTGAGAAAATCTACCACCTTCAATAATACTTTCAGCCTCAAATGCATGAACTCATTCTTTGCAACCTCCCTAGTCATTCATGTGTATATTGACAACAAACAAAAATCAAACTCTATTATTATAAATGAAGATTCTTTGTTCCTGAAATCTCCTTCTTTGGGATTGTTGTAAATCCCCAGATAAATTCACTGATGTTCCATCCATGATCAAAACCTGGACCTTCATGAATCAACTCATCCATCACTCTAAGTCTACGTGAGTAGTGATTAGTGTAGAAAACAAGAGATAAGAAATGAATTTAGTTTTCATTATTTTCTTTTCCCCCCATAGTTCTAGTTTTTTATTATTCAATGATAGAGAATAAAACAGATCACAATCCATTGAATTTTTCCATTTTCCCCTATTGGAAATAAACCCCAATGACTGGTATGTAATCATTGTAGAGATCAAAACATACTCCCCTGGATCATATCTCTCCCATAAACCTGCAACTCTTCCACAAAAAAATTAACATAGTAAAAACTATTAGGGAGAGGGAAATCATGTAACCTCCTTATGCCCTGGGAGGTGGCTAAATAGTGAGGATCGACAGTTTTTTCTAAAAAGAAACCGCTAACAGTGGCTTGGTCATAATGTAATCCACTTACTCATCAGTTCCCACATGATCCGTTTTCATAAGTCTTTGTTCAACATTTTCCTTGATGAAGTGATATAAGATCTGAATATGTTTCATATGACAATGCTATATATGATTTTTTGAAAGACCAATTTCACTATTTTTATTATAGTAAATCACCATTTCTTGTTTCACCTCATCACCTATATCAGTCAGTTGCGTGTTCATCCAGAGTAAATGACTGCAAACCTTGGTAGTAGATATATATTCAGCTTTAGCAGTACTAAGAGAATTACATTCCAATTTCTTTATTAACTAGCCCACAAATTTCTTCCCAATATAGAATCTTCCACCACTAGTAAACATTCTATCCACTACATCTCCATCCCAATCAGCATAAAAAAGCGGATAGTTCACTATCTCTTCCAGTAGCAATGTATATCCCATAATTATTTGTACCTTGAATGTATCTCATGATTATTTTTTCTTCCCCTATATGTTCTTCCTTTGGATTACTCTAGAAGTGGGTTGTAAGGAAAGTTTCAAATACAATATCCGGCTTTGTCGCCATAAGGTACAGTAGGGTTCCAATGATTCTTCTTTACATGGTGGGATCCACATAAGTCTCATCCTCATGCTTCCCAGGATTTGTTACAACTACAATAAGAGTTGACATTGGTTTGGAATCATTCATATTAAATTTCTTAGCAGCTCTCATGCATACTTTTCCTAATAAATGAATGTTTAATCATTCCTCTGAAACATCTGCAACCCTTAAAATTATGTGAGTTCACCATTCATGGACATTTCAAATTCAGATTTCATGTGATTGGAAAATTCATCCACTGATCCATGTTTGATTCCCCCAAAAATAATATCAACCACATATACCAACACCATGAACTTATTCTTTTGAGAATTATTCACATATAGATTTCGATCCACTCCTCTTTTTAATTCAACCTTTCTTAGATAAGATTCGAACCAAGAGATTCATTCCTGTGGTGCCTATTTTAGGCCATATAGAGATTTTTTAATTTTCAAACCATCAGTTCATCATTTCCAAGAAAGATCCCCAAATACTATTCAATTTAGACTTCTTCTTACAATACTAAATTTATGAATGCTGTCTTGATATCCATTTGATACAATTTACAGCCTCTTTGGTTTTCCATGGAATGAAATATTCTACATGACTCTAGTCACACTACTAGGGAAAATGCCTCTTCAAGATTAATAAATTTGATTTTTGAATATCCTTTACAGACCAAGAACACCTTATTTCTGATCAAATTTCTATGCTCATCAAATTTGTTCTTGAAAATCCACTTCATACAAATCACACTGCGACCATCAGGTATTCTAACAAGATCCCAAGCCTTGTTTTTCCAATCTGATCTCACTCTTCAATCACTATATTCACCCATGACTTATCCTTTTCCACCTCTTCAAATGAGAATGGTTCCATAACTGAGATAAATACATATTGAGAATTATTCCTCATTATCCTTTCCTTTGTATGTGCATTACGATCCTCAATAATTTTGGACTGATCAATGTCTTCTCTTCAATTTCTCCTTTGGAGTTCAACCAAATTCTCTCTAGCTATAGATTTCTCATATAATTTTTCTTATGAGTCAACATCATGATGTGACTCATGAGTGTTTTGAACATATTCATCTACCTCAATATTAGAATTTGTTCCATGTTCACATTCTTCCTCATATTTTATCACATTAGCATAATAATTCCTTGAAGCATTCGTATTTTTCTCTTAAATGATCTTGACACCACTACTCTCCAAAATTTTTCCCATGCACTTATTAAAACACTTGTTGGGTTTTCTGTTCATTGAGTATCCATGAAACATTCCTTCATCTGCAATTTCACCATACTTCCCTTGAATTCCTTATTTGTTTCAAATGAAACATTTACTTTAGAAAACACGAAAATATTTCATGGAGGGATTTCTTCCATTCCACAGTTCATATGGTGTCTTTGTCTCACCCATATATAGCCCTTTTCAGTTTATAATATACACTACATCTTGAAATTCTTCTTTCCAGTAATGTTGAGGAATACATCTCTCGGTCAACATAGTTATAGCCATGCAGTTTACCTGTCGATTCCTACGCTCAGCAACTCCATTTTTCTATGGAGTTATTAAAATATTTACCTCTTGTAAAATCCCATTATTCTCAATGTAATTTTCAAATTAAATGGACATGTATTCCCCTATATTTTCATATCGTAACACATTGATTGTTCTTCTAGTATCATTCATAGAGATTCGACAATATGTTTTCATAATGTCAAGAACTTGTCATTTCCTTTGTATAACCATTACACATTCCATTCTACTATAATAAACTTTGAAAAGGATGAAGTACATTTCTCCATGAGTTTTGGAAACTTTTATCGGGCTACACATGTCTATTTGAATGTGATCAATAAGATGATATGCCCTTTTCTTCTTTGGATGATACGAACTGTAGAAAAGTTTCCCTTATATGAAATCATCACAAGTATTATCTCATTCACGCTTCCGATTAGGGATATACATGAATATATTTAGCTTAGAAATATTTTCCATATATTGCTTATTGATATACCCCAATCATTGATTCCATTTGTTTTATTCATCATCAACAGCATAGTAGAAAATTTTCTCTTTGATGTCAACATGATATTAGTTTCCATCTATTCTATATCCTTTTAAGAGAGAATTACATGACTTTCATATTATTGTACATATCTTTTCAATGAATTTCACAACAAGGACTGAGTTATAGAGTTGACTCACACTCATAAGAATGTGACATGTACCATCCACATAAAGGAGTTCAGTTTCCTTCATCTCTCCATTAGACAGCTCTATAATTCCACATCCTTTTATCATCAAAGCACCATTGTTACCAAACCTCACTGTTCCATTAACCTTTTTCTAGACATTTTTTAATTGGTATACATTACCCATAATGTGAGATGAACATCCACTATCAAGAATCTAGGTGCTGTTTTTATTTTTATATTTCAGGGATACTTAAGAAAAATTGGATTTTTCAATTTTCCTCTTTTCTATCCATGAGATATCAGATTGAGTGTAGGACATTGATGGCCATTCAATTCTCTCTTCCATGTACATGGGTTATTCATATTCAAATTATTCTTCCATAAGATAAAACCTGTTTTAAATAGAAACACCTTCTGGTTGAAGAGAATTTACTCGTCTCTGAGCATTCTAATAATTTCTCATGTCATATCTCTATCTGCAATACACAACTTGATGTCCAAAGTTAGAATCATGAAAACAATGTCCATATAAATTATTTCAACTATAAAATGTTTGATATTAATATGTTATCCTTTTTTGAAATCCTAACTCTTACCCATTCATATTGATCCTTTCCCATTCATAGTATTACATGGAATGACCTAGATTGCCACAAAATTGACACTTCAGGAATATAAATGTCTTTTCACTTCTATTTCTCATCATGCCTGCTTACTCTGAAAAATAGTTTCACTCAATATCATTTCTAGAAACTCAAGGATAATATTATGTTCTCCTTTTAGTTTTATTTAAGGGTTTCTTCATCAGAACTTCTGGTGTCTTTTCAACATGATCAGCATTCAACTTACCTCTATTCTAGTAAAATTTATTTAGAGAATTTGACATTTCAGCATCACACCCAATTCAGCTATTGACTATGTATATGGGTCTTTGATAACTCAAGATCTTTTGAACTCCATCAGAACCATGTTTCTCTCTCTCCAGAAGCTCCATATCTGAGAACCTTCCGAATTGTATTATCTTATTTTCTACTTTTAAAATTGATTCACATTGAAATTTACTTCTCAGAGTAACAACTTCTTCTTTTAGTCCCACAATGGTTTTGGACTTCTCCTCCAGTATCGAGGTAAGGTCATTGATGTCATTTTATTTCTCTTAAATTCTATGTTTTAGTTCCACAATATCATCAGTTCTTTCAAGGATTGATGATTGAACTTTCACAAGTTCTTCAAGTCCATCAATTTCTGCTTCCAACTGATCTATATATTCTTAATATTCCTTCACCATTTCTTTTCACTTACTTCATCTCTTACATTTATTCTCAATATTAATAAATTCATCCTTAAGATTCACCTTGGGATTGTCATCAGTAGTCAACTGATTATATATGGATTTATCTATCAATGGTTCTGACTTTTCAAAGGTATCCATCATGGAAGAATGGTTCCCATATTTGAATTTCTCATCCCCTTCCTCAAATATTTCATAATCATCATCTTCTTCTTCACAAAAAAAATTATGTTGAAATTTCATTCCAGATTTAAAATCTCTCTTTTAGAAAAACCTTTTTGAGGATTTTGAAGGTCTTCATCTTCTCTTTCTTTATCATTGAACTTTCTTGGACAATGAGAGACAATGTGCCTAACTCTTCCACAGTGAAAACAATCTAGAGCTAGCTTTCCTTAAAATTTCCATGTTCCCTTATTGAGTTTCTTGGACATGAGAGAAAGATTTTGCTTTTAATAATCATATTCATTAACATAGTTTTCTAAAATTTTCAGTTTTTCTATGGAATTTAATTCCATTTCCTTTCTTACACGAGTTGTAACTTCTTCTGGTTTTATTCTCATTTCATATGTTGATAGATTTCTCAGTAGATCATCCACTAAGAGTGTGGAGATATCACATTCTTCAATGTTTGAAACATTTTCATGGTAAATGGATGAAAGTATTCTTAAAATTTTATTTAATAGTTCAATGTATTTAATTTCATCTCACAAACCTCGTATTTCTCCTACAACATTAGTAATTCAATTGATAAAGGAGTCTGCATTCTAATCTAGGTGAATCTTCAAATCATAAAACTTGTTGTGTAGTACTTGAAGTTTCACCTCTTTCTATCTTATATGTCCTTCATAAATATTCTCTAGTTTATCACACATTGACTTAGAATATGTTGAAGTCATTACCTTTAGATAAATATGATTATAAAAATGCTATAGTGAGGAAATTTTGTGCGTTAACATCAGCATCATGTAATTTCTTATATGTATTTGTCATTGAAAGTCCTATAGGATCAATGAGTTGTATTCCCCATCTAGTAGAAAATAAGACCAACATTCCAAGAAATCTTAGATGAGACCTCATCCATTTATTCTATATCTGACATTTACATCCATCAAACAAAGGAACCCCTCTAATTTTCCTTGTATTCTCCACGTCATAAAAAAAGTACAAATTTAACACCAGAAACCTTTACCATCTAATACCACTTGAAGGACCCCAAAACACCTTGAGAGGGGAGAGGTGAATCTAGATGTCAAATGTTTCTTATAAATTGACAGATCTTTCTCCCACATAGGTAGGAACCTATAAAACCTGTCTGTAGGGGATGTGTAGTAAATAAACAATCACACGCAATGCAATGAAACAAAAATTTTACTTGGTTCACCACTAAGGGCTACGTCCTAGGAGCATATTCCAACAGTGTGTCGGTTATACCAAAACCAATAATCTTCATGAGTTGTGGATTACAAGAGTTTAGCATAGTCACGATGTGTTAGGAGGACTTCTTTTACTAGGTTTTAGGGATAACACACTACGTCCGTCAGATCTCTTCTACTGACTCCCCTTTGCTCACTGCTTTGGATGAATCTTCACTCAATTTATCGACCTGAAGGTCACTTCAATGGTTTATAATTAGATCATGAATCACCATGTATAAATGAAATCTCTGTTGAAGTCCCTTAATCACCCACAAATATAATATATTTTCCCCATGCATTGATATGTTATTGAAATTAATTTCAAAAACTGATTTGGTCAATTTTCAGGCATCCATGGGTGTTCCGTGTACTACTGTTATTTTCGCATACCACTTTTATTTCTCGATACCTATGCTTTTTCTGTATACCATCCAGCTCCTCTGTTAATTGCACTACTCTGTGTTCCTCCATACTCAGTGTACTTATCCACACCTCCACGTATCATCCTACTTCGGATACTTCCTTCCTCTACTGCGCACTGCGAGAGCTTTCTGCATGAACCCTAGACTCTTCTGCAGACTTTTTTCCTTATGTAGATGATTATCTCCCCGTACTGTCTTCTCCTCCATAAACCACTTAGGACATTACCAGATTTCTTCACAAAATTTTAGTCCCCAATCTCATCCTTTAATAAAGGTGATTAATGTTCCTTAAATAGTTAGGTAACTCCACAAATTTCTCTAAACCAATTTACCCCAATGTTCAATGAGGGTCAATCTTCATAGGATACTGAAGTCATGGTTAGCCTCCAACACGTACCACTCTTGTTTTTCGAACCACATCAGTCATGCAAACCTTCATCATTCCGCGTACCACATGCCTTCACCGTATACCATCGCTACGAACCATTCTTTGTTTCAACCTTCAGCATTTCACATAGAGCATTCTTTAACCACATAGCATAGGTATGAACCATTTTTTATTTTAACCTTCAGCATTCTGTGCACTGCATTCATTCACGACATACCATTGCTGCGAACTGTTTTAGGTTCCACACACCACTCCATGTACTGTTCCTGATACCAAAATTGTGGCCGTGAACCATTACTGGAACGTGGTACGTGTTCCATGTTCTGAGGTTTGTGGTTCCCTTATTTTTCTTATTTTTTTATCATTTACCATACCATTCACTCCTCGGTGAAAAACCTTTGTATTAAAAAAAACTGCCAACTCTGAGGCCCAAAATGTTGCCAATCACTGGGAAACTATTCCACCTTCAATAATAATTTCAACCTTAAATGTATGAGCTCATTCCATGAAACCTCCCTAGTTATCTATGTGGATATTGAAAACAAACAAAAACCAAACACCATTATTAGCAACGAACAACCTTGGTTCCAATAGTTATTTGATTTATTTTGGAAACATTCATAAATCTGTATGCTTCACTCAATGTGGATATTTTATCATAAGAATATTGTTGATGAATTAAATAAATTATTCAATATATGAGAAATTATTTGGACATACAGTGATAGGTGGGTCCCTAACATTATATAGAACCTTGATTCATTGACAGGTCTCATGATAAAAATTAGGTTGTCAAATTAAATGAGTAGTTACCTATAGTTTTAAAATGTCATGAGGATGGAAAATTATAGTATAGGTTTCATATACCACAAAAATTATGTCAAATAATTAATGAATTACTTCATTTAGAATTTAGTTATTTAATTATACATTATATTTTCTCCACGAAATTTTCAATAGATGCATTTCATTTATTTTTTATTGATTAGGTGGAATGCTTTTTTAGTTTTTTAACTTTATATATAGATTATTCTTATTTATTCAAAATATATTCCATTGTACTTAACCCTTATTGAGAATTGTAGCTCTAGAATATTTTTATCCATTTCCCAGGATGTGGATAGGAATCCTTAAATGATTCTTCAAGCATATGGATTATTTAAATTTTTTATGTATTATGTTTTATTTTCTATTTCAAATGTAAAATGGTATTGCATATATATATTTTTCTCCAAAACTACTAAATTGATCGGTCCATTATGATTGGACCCTTTGTATCTATTAAAATGTAAAAAACATACACCAGCTCCATGTTACTGGGGTTAGAGTGGTTATTGTTCCTATCATTGGATGTTTAGTATAATCCTTTGGAACTAGATTTAAGAAAACATAGATTAGGGGACATATCTCTATTCTAAACTTAGAGGATGAATATAGAATAACATCTTATAGTTTGTTATAAATATATAATGTGATTTTTCATAGAAATAAATCCATTTCGGGATACTACATGTGGACATGGATCTAGAATAGGATTAACTAGGGTTAATAACTCTAAAAGTCACATTGGGTTATACCTGATCATCACTTGGTGCACGAAAAACGACCTTACTACACACATACCATAACACACCCTTGGGACATGCTTAAGAAAATGCACATTTTATATACAAACCATTATGAAGGATTTGAAAATAATGATTCCCTTAATGTAATCATGTTTATAATCATGAGATTAATAATGAATGAATTTTAATTATTGTTTAGTATTACACAATATTTATAATTATTCATTTTGATATAGAAATCATAATTTTAGGATTTAATCCATTATATTAATTTACTAATAAAAGTATATCCAATGGAAGAAAGGTATCAATAATCTTATACAATGTTTGTATTTCATTTTCAATGAAGACAATATAGCTGGTATTGGAACTTAGAAAATTATGTATATATTAGAAAGATTAATCAAGTTATGTCAAATAACCTTTTTTTGAGGGAGCAAGAAATTTTATAGTGAGATTATCTTATGTTGGATTTTGTTCGGTATCAAAATCCCCCAACATTTGGTGGGTCTACAACTCTAGTTGTATTTGAGAAATAAATTTATTCTCTAGATAAGATATTTATGGTGTTGGGATGTAGTGAAAAGTAAAAGTATGCACTTTGAATATACTATATCCAGGGTGATGCTGATAAATGGTAGAAATTTATCCTAAGTATTGGAGAGGAATAGGAAATAGAAATCATGGAATGGAAAAAATTTGAGGATACCTTCCCCAAAAAATACTTCCCTTGTGAGAAAAAAATGTAAATGAATAGAATGTTTCTTAGTTTATATTAAAAAGAAATATATTTTTTGAATATGAGGATACTTTAGCATAGTAATCTAGGTATGCTAAAGATTACATATAAAATAATGAGTGAAATATTTACTATTCATTTTAAGGGATTAATCTAATTCTTTAAAGGGAACTGGACTCTCAAACATTTTCAACATATGATGAAATAGTTTTATGTCTCATTGAAATAGAGAAAGAATTATAAATATATTACATATTAAGGGAAAACAAGAGAATAAGAGGTTATTTTATCACCATGAAAAGGTAATGTGTCAATGAAGAAGAATAAGATGCATGAATTTCCACCTTGTGAAAAAATTATAAATAATCACCCAGGTAAATTGTTGAAGGGTTTAAGAGTCGGTTATATGTTTTGAGAGAAGGGTCACAAAGAAAATGAATGTAAAGGGAAGAAAGTAAACATTTTATTAAATGTTTCAACTGTAGGGATATGGGACACTACATAAATGAATTCTCCAAGTGTTAAGGGAATACAATATATAAGAGTCCAAGGGGGAATTCCAAGCTTATTTGATAACTATATCTGAGGTGGAAGTACCCAATAATGTGGTGGTGGGTAACGTAGTCCTATATTTAAATTTAGATAACACATTTTTTGACTGTGGTTCCACACACTCTTTTATATGTTCCAAATTTTCTAAGAAAATTTGATATTTCAAATAAAATTTAAGATTAGAGTTTTTAGTTAAAACTCGTAGGGAAAAGCTATCTACAATGAAGATTTTCCAGTCAATCTATGTTATGAAAAAAAATATTTTTTATTTTCTCACCTAATAATCATATAAATTGTTGAATTTTATGTAATCATTGGTATGGACTATCAATCAAAATATGAAGTAAAATTGTAATACAAGAATAAAGAAATAATGATTTGTTAGTAAGATTTAGAATTAGTTATCATCAAAGATAATATTTCATCATTTGATTCTTATCTAGAACCACTCATAGTAGCTCTAGTGAATGAGATTTTTGGGGAGGAATAGAAAAAAAAATCTATGGATAAAAAAAGGTAATCTTCACAATGAATATGTACCTATTGTAGAGAAATACATTGATTTATTTTCTAAGGAATTACCTGAACATCCCCCAGAGTGTGAATTCATGTTTTTCATTGATTTAATCCCATATGGAAGATCAATATCATAGGCACTCTATTGAACGAACAGTATGGATTTAGTCATGTTGAAGAAACAACTAGAGGAGTTGGGTGATAGGGGATTTATTCACCTAAGTGTTTCGCCATGAGGATCCCTAATTCTATTCATTAATAAGAAAGAATGATCATTGAGGTTGTGCATTGATTTTACCTAAATCAATGTTGTTATGATAAATAAAAAGTATCCTATACCTCACATTGATGAGTAATTTTATCAAATTTATTGGGCCCAATATATTGCAATGAATCAACTTTGTTCTGGGTATCAACAATAGTGACTAAAGAAGGAAGTCATACAGTTGAAATCTTTTCAAATGTGGTTTTGAAATTAAGAGTTCATAGTAATGCTATATGGATTGAATAATTAACCCTCTATTTTTATAGATCAAATGAATATAATATTCAAGGAATATCTTGATGATTTTTTTATTCATTTATTATTTTTTTGGTTTATTCTAAAAGCTATGAAAACCATGATAATCACTTTCAGGTCATTCTTAAGACTCTTATAAGGAATGAGTTACCTGGAGAATTTAGTAAGTGTTATTTTTGGCTTCTAGAAGTTTATTTTATTGGATATCTTCTCTCCAGTGGTGGAATTTTAGTTAATCCTTAAAAGACAAAGACAATTAGAGAAAAGACTACAAAAACAAAAATAACTGGGGTATGTAGTTTCATTGGTATGGTAGGTTACTATTCATTCAATATTTTTCCACATTGGATATACTATTAACCAAGATTACACATAAGAGGGTTGTTTATTTACAATGGAATGTGAATAATGTATTGATGAAATCAAGTAGTGTTTGTTAAATTCTCTGGTTTTGATTCTACCATCTAAAATTTAATGGTTTGTGATATATAGTGATGCATCAAATAATGGACATGGTTGGGTCCTAATGAAAAATTATAAATTTATTTCATATAAATCAAGGAATTTTAAGACCCATGATCATAAATATCCAAACAATGATCTTGAGTTAGAATATTTATTATTTTAATTGGGGATATAGAGACGATATCTCTAGGGTGAAAGATGTAATATATACATATACTATAACATCTTAAAATACATATTTTCACAGAAATATATCAATAAGATAAAAAGGTGATAACTCAAGCTACTCATGTCTTATGATTCTCAATACACCGCCACCCCTGGAAATCAAACAATATATAAAATTCATTGAGTATAAAATATCATTGAACTATAAACCAAATGAGTATTAAGTAAGATCCTATGTTTATAAATCTAGTAAATATAGTTTTGTTAGAAATTTTTGAATGGGATACATCATTGAATTTACAAATTATTACAAAACCATATTCATTAGAAAAGATAAAAAGTTGTCATTATGATGATGAGAACATTCAGAAGAAAATTAAAGCTATAAATGATTATAAATTTTTGACTTCATTTGATTTGATGGTACTTTAAGATTTTGAAATATGTTTTGTATTCCATTTATACCTGAGCTAAAAATGGAATTTTTGTATGATGCTCATTGGTCAAAATTCCCTATACACCATTGCAGCACAAATATGTATAATGATTCTATGGAAAATGTTTTGAGGGAGAACATGATGCTAGAAATTGTGGATTATATGTGCATATATTTGATTTTTAAATTGGTTAATGCCATGAGATGTTATCCTAAAGGACCCATTAAACCTCTTCAAATTCGTATATAGAAATGGGATGACATCACTTTGTACTTTTTCAAATTATTAGAAAATACTCCTATAAACAATGATACAATATGGATTATTGTAGAGACCCAAAGCCTGATGTACATGGACATTACATTACTTTTGCAGAATAATTAATACATAACAAAAATAGACACACAAGGACCGTAATAGTTTAGTGTCTTTGGAAACTTGGAACGTAATCTTCTAATCGTGGTGAAAGATCTTCAACATCTCCCATAAAGATCTTCCACTTTTTGTTTCCTTACCTAAAACCTTTATTTTAGACCTGGGGGAAAATAAAACATAAAAATGGTGAGTACAAATGCTCACTAAGGGTAAGAATGGATAAAATAAAACATACCATATACATTTGAACATAAAAAACATGAACATAATGTTTAAACATCAAAATCGTGAGCAACGACATAAAAAATGGATGTACATAAAGCATAGATCATAATGGAACATAAAACATGATAAAATATCATGGGAATAAAACATGTAATTGTGGCATCCATTAATCACATGTAATGATTTCCATAGTATCCAAGAAATTGCTGCCAAGACCATCTTAGTGGACAAAGTCCCTTTCTAAATCGAGTTCACTCCTCGTTCCAGTCCTGTAATACTGAACCGGATTAACTTACCATTCCGGACATGTCTATCTCATGAAATATAAATCTTTACCCAATTAATTGGAGGTACATATAGGTCCCACCCATCTCATATTGAAATCATTCTTTTGTGTGCCACAATATAAACATAAATCATTCATCATAACCCAAGAATAAAATGGGTTTCACAAACATCATTCCATCATAACGTAATCCATACAAAAAAAAATTGGATATAATTTCATCATTAGAAAAGTGAAACCATGTAAATCATAGATACATGATACTTGAAACATACACATTTTAAATAATGTCATCTTAGATAAAAATGGTTTTGATAAAACACTTGAAATGCATTCTTGAGGAAAATATCATTTTTTCTTCAAAATCATTTTCTTTTCACAAAATGTCATGCAATTTTAAAAGAAAAGTATTATGTTGAAATAGTCATGAAAATTTTTGGAGTAAGTTTCATGAAAATAAGGCTTTATAATACCGTAAAAATCCTTTCATGGCATATATGTTAAAAAACATTCTTCTCGTACTTTTGTCGGAAAAGTCAAAAAGTACCTTGTTTGGTAAATAAAAAAATATTCCTTCCATACCATTGGGTAAAATTCAAAATGGGTAAAAAGGAATTTAAACATAAATGAAACCATTTTTAGGAAACATGGAAATGGATGATAACAATAACCCCAGTAAATACTTACAAATAAACAATCTCAGATAAGAACGAGATTGGAATAGTTATCCCTTACCTAAGGTCCGATATGCTTCATACGTATCCGAACCTCTTGTATAATGATTTAAATAATGTCATTGTCTTATTACAGAATCATATTAATTGTTATGATATCATATTTGTTTCACTTATGACTTTATATTACCCGTTCTTTTGTAAATTCAACGTTAAATCGCCGTTTTGGGTAAAATCATTTCATTTATCGTATGTGTTTCGACTTGTCGTTCTTGATATTATTACTTGTATCCTGATTTAAATAATTCCATAATGTAAAACATGATTTATATATAATATAAATTCATCATATACATATATATTATAGATTGATAAAAGGAATGAAATACACCGTTCATGAAGACGGTAGGCCGTACGTACGCATGAACACTGTTTTCGTTTCCTTATTGAATTCAATGAAACTAAATAGATGACATAGATATATATATACATAAATCCAGTAGCATTATTATTTCATATATTTCATTATTAATCATTATATATACTTTATAATCATTCTTGAATGGTTAATCATGGAAAATGATTCTCATCGTGTTCGTGGAGACGGTAGTCCGTACATACGCACGAGCGATGATATCATTCCCATGATCGTGGAATTGTATTAAAGTGTATGTATAATATTAAAGAATCAATATCAATTTACAATAATCATATATATTCATTACTTTTACCATTATAACCATCCAAGTAAGGTTGTGGTCGAAAATAGATTACACGACGGCGTGGAGACGGTATTCCGTACGTACGCATGCATGGTGATTTCATTTTCTGTAGGATGGATAGATAGTGAAATATGGTTGTTTAATAAATATAATAACATATTAGTATATGAGTGATACTGATGTTATTACTTCATAATGAAACAACTAAATAATAAGAAGTGGAAGAAGAAATAAAGTTGAAAGAATAGGTAACGTACATTACATCTTCTTTGAAGCGCCTCTTTAAGGCCTCCTCTTGGGGAACTAAAATTGGTCTTTGAATAATACCATAACCTATAGGATGTTTCTATGGAAGTTTAGAAGAGAATTATTCATGGGTTGGCCGAGCATGAAGGCTCAATCTGGTGTGAGGAAGAGAGGGAGGAGGTTCGCTTTTATAAGGGAGGAGAGGGGAACCTTTGGAAAAACTAAAAATATTATTTTATTTAAAGTCATGTTCGGTTTTTAATAGATCCAAATTGATTTATTTCAAAGATAAGGTGTGAATGTGTCTAAATCATCTCATCCAATATAATTTAGACATGTTTAGGTCATTATATTAACCTTATCGTTTAGTTTTAACTCTTAGTTAATTAGATTGACATTTACCATGTCACTTTGTATTTTTATATTATATAGTTAATAAACATACCATATACATCCAAACGACCCCCCAAGTGGTCCATTAATGATACAACTATCATGATATACGTACCTAGGCTGAACCTTAGATTTTTAAGAATATAATAACAATTAATAATATAATATTGGTTTTAAAAACTATTTTATGTCAATTTTGACACTATTTGGTAATTTATTTTTGTGAAAATCATAACAGAAATATTAGTTCGAAAAAAGGTAATTTAATCAATAATAACATGTCATATTAACATAGAAAACTATTGGAATTCATTAAAAGTCTCAAATTACATTTATTCGGGTATTTATAACATCAATTATGTCAATATTTCATTAATAAGATAATTACTGCCGCATCATTGGGTCATAAATAAATTAAATTATTTTAAGTCTAAAAATTAAAAATAAAATAACATTATGTAGGAAATATTTTTATATTTCTAATGAATATTTATAATCGAATTTAGATTCTGTATAACCCTATATGAAAAATTATTTAAATATTAAACATTGATTTTAACTATTTTAACCCTTCTTTAAATAAATTAATAATAATTGTCCTAATCTAATCCAAGTGGGCCTAAATGGTCATATTTTATTCCTAAGGTTGTTTTTGGTCGAATTACACTTATCAAATAGAAATAGGACATGTGTTAGGATAATAATAATATCATTTTTACCCTTAATTACCCTATTTACTTTTAATCGCGGTAAAAAAAGTAAAGAGTTACTATTCACCAAAAATTATTTTCATCTCATTAAACCACATTTTAGTCCTTGATATTAACCGTGTCTCTAGGATTTTCGAAATTAAATTCACAAAAGTAGTAAAAGATCATTTAAATGAAAAAGTCTGTTTTTTAACTACCACTATGTGGTTTCACTATTCATCAAAAATTGAAATTTTTCATAGAAATACCAAAAATTCAGCCTAAACATTATTTGATATTCGTAATTGAAAAATGATTTCTATTTTACCAAATTCAAAACATATCAATTGCATTAAGTAATTTAAAAATTAATTCCCGTCGTCAAAACAAATAGCATGTTTTTAAGAGATAATAACTATCAAAAGATTGACACTTGTTTACATCTGGTTTAATTGTGAAATTACATCCAATGACCAACATTGTATTAAATGGTAAAAATATATTCTAAATATACTTTAAAATCACTCAAATTAATAATTTATCATGTAACACCCCAAGATTTCATAGTGTGTTATTTCTTCAAAATAATTCAATAACTTTCACTATGCAACACCGAGATTAATCGCACCATGACTTACCAAACAAGCCATTCAAAAGAGTTTATGAATATTATTAACTAAATTTTAAACTAATATATCCTTATAATTTTAGAATCCATATTATGAGTTTTCTTAGACATAATGCAAGAACAAATTCATTTTCAGTATTGCACTTTTATCAACTTTTAATAGTGAACCCTTTTTAATACAATATATTAAACATTTTGACTAAATGGGGACACCAAAAATTTAAAATGAAACATCCCAAGCTTCCACGGTATGCTTTCATTTGAATAATACAAGAGCGTGTGTTATCCGCAACTTCGAGTTTTAACACACACCACAACCGATCAAACTAGCCGTTATGAATAGTAATACCAACTTTTTGAAATTTTATCTCTCAAAATGGAGTTCATTTTTGGATTCAGAATATCTAATTTAGCCTAAGGTGAAATTTTGGTTCTTTTCGGATAACTTTAATATTTTGATGAATAGTGAAAATTACTAAATTTTAATTAAAAACAACTTTTTTAATCAAAATAATTAAAAGTTATAAATAATGAATTTGAGTGGTTTTAAAGTATATTTAGAATATATGTTTACCATTTAATACAATTTTGGTCATTGGATATAATTTTACAATTAAACCAGACATAAACAAGTGTCAATCTTTTGATAGTTATTATCTCTTAAAAACACGCTTTTTGTTTTAACAACGTGAATTAATTTTAAATTAATTTATGCCACATCTGTGTTTTGAATTTTCAAAAATGGATTCCATATTTGGAATCAGGATGTTCAAATTTTGTAAATAGGTAACTTTTATTTTTAGTCATTTTGAATAATTACTTCGGTAAATATTTTATTTACCATGGTTAAGGGTAAATCCGGTAAATATGGGTTAAAAAATAATATTATAAAAATACTAAATTACCCTAAAACGTGTCCCAACCTTATTGGATGATACATGTTCGACCGTAGACATCTTTGGGTCTATTTTGGGACCCCATGGATCCACTTGTAGGTTATAGGGACACTTTATTTTAATTAAGTTAAAATAAGTACAAAAATGACATAAGCATATATCTTTTAGAAAACCAATTTTTACATAGGGTTATATATGTTGTATTTTGGGCTATAAATATTAATTATAAAGCTAAAAATATTTCCTACATAATTATATTTTATTTATAATTTTTAGTATTTAAATAATTTAATTTATTTATGACACAATGATGATGCAGTAATAACCATAATAGTGACAAATTAAAATAATTGATATTATAAATACCCAAATAAATATTATCTGAGACTTTTAATGAATTTCACTAATTTTCTAAGATAATATTATATATTATTATTGATTTAATTGACTTTTTTCGGAGTAATAATGCTTTTATGAGTTTCAAAAAAATCGTCTTTTGAATAGTTTCAAAAGTGACATAAAAGAGTTCTTAAAACAAATATTATATTATTAATTGATATTAAATTCATAAAAATCTAAGGTTCAGAAAAGAGACTTATATCATGATAGGTGTATCATTAATGGACCACTTTGGGGTCGCTTGGATGTATATAGTATGTTTATTAACTATATAATATAAAAATACAAAGTGACATAATAAATGTCAAACTAATTAACTAAGAGTTAAAACTAAAAGATATGGTTAATATAATACCCCAAACCGATCTAAATTCTATTGGTTAAATGTTCTTCTACCTATCCCCACCTTAACATTTAAATAATCCACTTTTTATCCCTTAGAAACCGAATATGAATTTATTATTAATTAATATTTCTAGATTTTCCAAAGGTTCCCCTCACCCCTCTTATAAAAGGGTACTCCTCCTTATTATTTCTTCACACCTTCAAAGCCTTTTGGATTGGAAACACTCTACCCAAATACTCTCCCAAATTCCCTCACTACAATCTAGATGACTTAGTTTGATCATAAAGCCAACCTAAGGATCCCTTTTGATCACATCAAACAGAAGAACCCAAAGAAGATGTAATGATTTCACCACCCTTTTTCAAGTTCCTTTCTTCTTCCACTTCTTCTTCCTTTTTTGTTACCATTATAAAATAATAAATCCAGTATCATATATATACTTTTATGTTATTATAAATATGGGAAAACCAAATTCACTATTCTATTCATCCTTTGAATAATATGTCACCATATGTGCGTACGTACGACTTACCGTCTCCACGTTGTGGTGTAATTGTTATTCAATAAATTATTATATGGATGGGTATAATAATGATGTGTAACTCATGTAAATAATAAATATAACATGATAAGGATTCTGTATATATTATATACCATCCAATTATATATTATTTTAATATCAAAAAAATGATATTATCGCTCGTGCGTACGTACGGACTACCGTCTCCACGAACGCGATGAGATTCATTCTCCATCATATCCATTCAAGTATAATTCTCAATTGATGATTAATAATAGTATCTAAGGACTTGATATAATTCTGGATATGAACTAGATACAACCTATCCATTACAAACATGTCTTACGTAACAAAACATATAAAAGAAAATGAGTAAGTTAACACCCAAAACGACGATAATTCTAAGATATTATTAACAAAGAAATGTTAAAATATCATATATGATATCATATTAAGTATATGATTATTGAATAATTTAATAACAATTATTTCACCATTATACAATAGTTTAACCTACCCCAACCAAGGAAATGTTCAAGGTAAGGGTTTATTTCGCAATCTCTTCATTATCCGAGGTTGTTTATACGTAATAATCTACTTGGATCACTTTATCATCCACATCCATGTTTCTTAAAAATGAATTTCAATTTTTTTTACTATTTAATAGATTATGGATTAAAGTCATTTATACCCTTGTTTGAATTTTTATAAGAGGCTTATAAAGGAATCTTTCCGTCGTTTTCAAAACAAGGTGCTTTGTAACCTTTTCGACAAAATTAAGGTAAGAATGTTTTTTTAACTTATACGGCAGGTGTGGCTATTTACCACCGTTATAAAATTGTCAAAGTTTCCCTTACAGTCTTACAAGGATATTTTCAAAGTAATCTTTTTATTTTATAATTATTTCAGAAAGGTACCCTTTATCAAAATCATAATTTTAAATGTTTTATAGATTTATCTTTCTAAATCTTTTTAATTAATGTCCATGTCTTCAAAATGGTTTTTAAGGATTTTTTTATATGGACATGAATGTTTTTGAAATGTTAATTCCTTTCAAAAGTTTCAAAGTGGTATGAGACACATTGATTCAAAAATATATTTCTAATTACATCCTTTATAAATGTGTGACTTTTAAATGATTTCAAAAAAGGAGATATTTCACTCAAATAGTTTTGATTTCATCTATGACAACATCCTTTGATGGATTTTATGATTATATGAAGTTGATTTATTATGATACAAAACTTCCCTAATGTATTAAAGGTTTTGTGATATGTTTGACTGTGGATGTGTTATTTTTATACCATTCAAGGTTTATGGAGAATGTATTGACATTTCGTATGCTAGTGTTAATATGAATGTTTATGTTATGTTTAAACCTTTTCATATGGGAATGCATTGGACTTAGTAAGTGATGGATGGAGCCCGTTATAGCTCCTCGATGCATCGGTAGGTCTCATGAGACAAACTAGTGTCTTGGAAAAAGGCCTTGGAAAAATCTTATTTGTAGTCTTGGCACGAGGACTTGGCTATGTGGTTATGATAGTCCGGCATTATGCATTCCATCATTATGAATGTGGTTATTGATATCGCATGTGATTATTCGATTAGGAGAATATCCATGTGAATAAGTAAATGGAATTATTTCATTTTACTTTTTCCATACTCTGTTGAAGTTCAAGTTTAAAAGGCTTTTATTTTAGTTATACATTGCCTTAAATGTTTATGCTTATTTTGGAAAGTTTCCTCTATATTGTTATCCTTACTGGGAATTTGAGCTCACCCCTTTTCTATGTTTTATTTTTCCCAGGATGTGAAGAAGTAAGTTATGAATGACGTGTAGGGATATTATGAGGGGATAATAGTGTGGACTATGGAGACATTATGTTGTTGTAGTAGTTTTTCACTTTATGATGTAATATAAAACTTTATGAATATATCTAGTGTTTCAAAGGATACTAAACCAATCGGTCTTTCAAGATTTGATCTTTCTTGTGATCATTCCAATGTTATGTAATAATACACCGACTCTAGGTAAGTAGGGTTGGGGCGTTACAGTTGGTATCAGAGGAAGTTTAGTACAAACCTTGGAATCTAGATTTACATAAACTCGGATAAGAGCACATAGATTTAAGATGGACTTTGAGGATTATTATAGAAGAACTTCCTAGAATTTTGGTATTGTAGAGATTTTGTGAGTTTTACGAGCAATAAATCCCTGTCTGGATACGAGTAGGAAGAGGCGGCTCTGGCACAGATGTACCTAGGTGTAAAACCCGAAAACACCGCTTTGAGCTAGACTCGAACGAGAACTGGTGCACGACAACGGGCCTTGCTGCACTCTTGGTTACGACACTCCCAGGGGATATGCTTAGGATAATTCTCATTTTATTTACAAACCATTATGAAGGGTTTATGAGTATATACTTCCTCAAAGGAGACATTTTCATGATTATGGATTATATCCATAAACTATTTAATTTAAGTTATGTGTTTTACAAGTTTGGGATTAGGTATTGTTATTCATAAACTAATCTAGTGTATGCCCTAGTTTAGAAATGGCGCCCAGTAGAAGGAATGAGAACTCCAGCAATGCACATGATCCATAGAGAAGGAAGGATCATATCATTCATGGTCTTAAGCTAGAATTTATAAGAGAAATAGTCTCCCATGTATTATCATCATATGAAGAAATAATATCATTTGTTGATAAGATAAGTAAATAGTTTACTGAGTCCTATGGCTTTGAAGGGAAGTAAGAGAAGAAATGGATTGAAGAGGGAAATATGGATAAAGGGAAGAGGGAAATGAAGAATTTTCCCATATCTGATAACTGTGGGAAGAAACACCTTGGAACTTGCCTGAAAGGACTGGGAGTTTTCTATAAGTGTGGAGGAAAAGGGCACAAAGTACGTGACTGCAAGGGTAAGAAAATGGTTTCAAATGTACAATGCTTCATTTGCAAGGAGTTTGGACACTACGCGAACTTATGTATTAGTCATCAGACTATGCCGCAAATGATGCTATTGGATAATAATCAAGTTATGATACCACCACAGATGAAGAGGAATGATTAGAGTTCTTATGTTGATTATTCCATTTGAGTGTTGTATCAACAATGTACTTGTTATAATAATTAATGAGTATATAAGGATTGTACTGTAGTACTATTTCATTATGGACTTGAGATTGTGTGGAACAAAGAAAAGTGACTCAATAGCAGGATAAATTTTTGGAAAATATATGTTTGAGAGAATGATAAACCATAATATAGTTCTGATACTGAGGTAGTGATTTTGGAATAATACATGATTGATTTGGATAAATTATATTGGATATTCTTGACTACAATGAAACTAATTAATGATTTGTATATTCCATCATTTTTGGGGTTTACAATATTTTTGGATTGAAGGAGTATATCTATTATTCTATGAGGAATAAGGGATCATGAATGTAATCAATAAGGTTTTATGATAATTCAGGATGTTGCAGTGTTTTAAAAGAATACACGATGAAGGTGATCACAAGTTATTACGCGAAAAAAGGATCTTCATTGTGTTTACCTTCTTTATAAATTTTGGACTGAATTATTTTGGATAGTTCTAGTTTGGATTATTTTGGATTGCCATAAAAGGACAACCTGGAGGTCGGGTGGAAACCCGTCGTGTCCGGCAAGGCTGCGAGACTTTAACCCACAACCGAAGGGCGACAAGGGTGTATCACCTACCACTAACCCACGTGATGTCCGGGATTAAATAATCTAGTTTTTTTAAAAGATCTGGTAGATGAATTATAAATTCGTTTTTTTGGAACCCTATACAAATCGGATAAATAGAATATACTTTTTACGTTCTATTATATTTTAGAGTGAAAGATGAGTTGTGGTAGAAATTTGTTAAAGGATGGAACTCTACATGTCAAGAATATATTTTTCTTCTTCTCTTATTCTATGAAGAAATTAATTATTATACTTTATTTAAGGAATCCTAAAACCAGAAATGAGTTATCCTAATACCCTATGTTTTGTTAAAACGATGGTATTTCAAATCATCATAGATTGATGAATTTAAGGACCTCAATTTTACACTTGTTTGTGATTGATGACCTCAATCACTACCTATAAATATTTACATTTTTCCTTCAATTATATGTCTCTAATTTCCACCAATGTTCTCCTAATATTGATCATAATTTGGTGGTGACCCTTTCTTTTCTCTTTTCCTCATATTAAGACTAAATTTTAGTAACCCAATTTCTGATGTGGGTTTTTCCACAAAGATATTTTCTATTTTCAACATTTTATTTTCGAAGAACAATTTCAAATTGCGAGGACACAATTTATTGAAGGAGTGGAGAATGTAACACCCCAAGATTTCATAGTGTGTTATTTCTTCAAAATAATTCAATAACTTGCACTACATGCAACTCCATGTTCAATCGCACCATGAATTACCAAAAAGGCCATTCAAAAGAGGTTATGAATAGTATTAGCTAAATTTTAAACTAATATATCCTTATAATTTTAGAATCAATATAATGAGTTTCTTAGACATAATGCAAGAACAAATTCATTTTCAGTATTGCACTTTTATAAACTTTTATTAGTGAACCCTTTTTAAATACAATATTTTAAACTTTTTGACTAAATGGGGACACCAAAAATTTAAAATGAAACATCCCAAGCTTCCAAGGTATTCTTTCCTTTGAATAATAGAGTAGCGTGTGTTGTACGCAACTTCGAGTTTTAACACACACCACAACTGATCAAACTAGCCGTTATGAATAGTAATACCAACTTTTGGAATTTTTATCTTTAAAATGGACTTCATTATTGGATTCAGAATATCAAATTTTGCTTAATGTGAAATTTTGGTACTTTTCGGATAACTTTAATATTTTGATGAATAGTGAAAATTACTAAATTTTAATTAAAAACAACTTTTTTAATCAAAATAATTAAAAGTGACAAATAATAAATTTCAGTGGTTTTAAATTATATTTATAATATATTTTTACCATTTAATACAATTTTGGTCATTGGAGATAATTTTACAATTAAACCGGACATAAACAAGTGTCAATCTTTTGATAGTTATTATCTCTTAAAAACACGTTTTTTGTTTTAACAACGGGAATTAATTTTAAATTAATTTCTACCACTTATGTGTTTTGAATTTGGAAAAATGGATTCCATATTTGGAATCAGGATGTTCAAATTGTGTAAATAGGTAACTTTTATTTTTAGTCATTTTGAATAATTACTTCGGTAAATATTTTATTTACCATGGTTAAGGGTATATCCGGTAAATAATGTTTAAACAATAATATTATAATAATATTAAATTACCCTAAAACGTGTTCTAACCTTATTTTTTGATACATTTTCGACCATAGGAATCTTTGGGTAGATTTTGGGACCCCATGGATCCACTTGTAGGTGATAGGGACACTTTATTTTAATTAAGTTAAAATAAGTACAAAAATGACATAAGCATATATCTTTTAGAAAACCAATTTTTACATAGGGTTATATATGTTGTGTTTTGGACTATAAATATTAATTAGAAATATAAAAATCGTTCCTACATAATTATATTTTATTTATAATTTTTAGACTTTAAATAATTTAATTTATTTATGACACAATGATGATGCAGTAATAGCCATAATAGTGACAAATTAAACTAATTGATATTATAAATACACAAATAAATATAATTTGAGACTCTTAATGAATTTAACTAATTTTATAGGATAACATTACATATTATTATTTATTTAATTGATTTTTTTCGAAGTAATAATTCTGTTATGAGTTTCACAAAAATCAACTATTGAATAGTGTCAAAACTGACATAAAAGAGTTTTTAAAACAAATATTATATTATTAATTGATATTAAATTCCTAAATATCTAAGTTTCGGCCATGAGACTTATATAATGATAGGTGTATCATTAATGGAACACTTGGGGGTCTCTTGGATGTATATAGTATGTTTATTAACTATATAATATAAAAATACAAAGTGACATGGTAAATGTCAAACTAATTAACTAAGAGTTAAAACTAAAAGATAAGGTTAATATAATAACCCAAACCTGTCTAAATTCTATTGGATGAATGGTTTTCGATCTACCCCCACCTTAAAATTTAAATAATCCACTTTGGATCCCTTAGAAACAGAATATTAATTTATTATAAATTAATATTTCTAGCTTTTCCAAAGGTGCCCCTCACCCCTCTTATAAAAGGGAACTCCTCCTTCTTATTTCTTCACACCTTAAAAGCCTTTTGGTTCAGACAAAATCTGCCCAAATTCTCTCCCAACTTCCCTCACTACAACATAGAGGACTTAGTTTGATCAGAAAGCCAACCTAAGGAGCCCTTTTGATCAAATCAAAAGAACCCGAAGAAGAGGTAATGATTTCACCACCCTTTTTCATGTTCCTTTCTTATTCCACTTATTCTTCCTTTGTTGTTACATTTCTAAAATAATAACTCCAGTATTATATATATAATTTTATGTTATTATAAATATGGTACAACCATATTCACTATTCTATCCATCATTTGAATAACATGTCACCATACGTGCGTATGTATGGCTTACCGTCTCCACGTCGTGGTGTAATTGTTATTCAATAAATTATTATTTGGATGGGTATAATAATGATGTGTAACTCATGTAAATAATAAATATAACATGATAATGATTATGTATATATGATATAACATCCAATTATATGTTATTTTAATATCAAAAGAATGATATTATCGCTCGTGCGTACGTACAGACTACTGTCTCCACGAACGCGATGAGATTCATTCTCCAACGTATCCATTCAACTATAATTCTCATTTGATGATTAATAATAGTATCTAAGGACATGATATAATTCTGGATATGAATGAGATACAACCTATCCATTACAAACATGGCTTATGTAAAAAACAAATAAATGAAAACGAGTAGGTTAACACTCAAAACGATGATAATTCTAAGATATTATTAACAAAGCAATGTTAAAAGATCATATATGATATAATATTAATGTATATGATTATTGAATAATTTTATAACAATTATTTCACCATTATACAGGAGGTTAACCTACCCCAACCAAGAAAGAGTGCATGTTAAGGGTTTATTTCACAATCTCTTCATTATCCGAGGTTGTTTATACCTAATAATCTACTGGGATATCTTTATCATCCACATCCATGTTTCTTAAAATTGAATTTCAAAAAAAATTACTATTTACTAGAATAATGATTAAAGACATTTATACCCATTTTTGACTTTTTATAAGTTTGTAATGGAATCTTTCGGTCGTTTTCCAAACAAGGTGTTTTTTAACCTTTTCGACAAAATTAAGGTAATAATGTTTTTTAACTTATATGGGGGGTGCGGCTATTTACCACCATTATAAAATTGTCAAAGCATAACTTACAAGCTTAAAAGGATATTTTCAAAGTAAATTTTTTATTTTATAATTATGTCTAAAAGGTATTCTTTATCAAAATCATAATTTTAAATGTTTTAAAGATTTATCTTTCTACATCATTTTAATTAATGTCCATGTCTTCAAAATGTTTTTTAAGGATTTATTTACATGCACATGAATGTTTTTAAAATGTTAATGCCTTTCAAAAGTTTCAAAGTGTTATGGGACACTTTTATTCAAAAATATCTTTTTAATTACTTTATAAATGTGTGACTTTTAAATAATTTCAAAAAAAAGGAGATATTTCACTCAAATAGTTTTGATTTCATCTATGTCAACATCCTTTGATGGATTTTATGATTATATGAAGTTGATTTATTATGATACAAAACTTTCTATAATGTATTAAAGGTTTTTAGATATGTTTTACTTTGGATGTGTTATTTTTATACCGTTCATGGTTTATGGAGAAATTTGTTGACATTTCGTATGATAGTTTTAATACGAATGTTTTTGTTAGGCTTAAACCTTTTCATATGGGAATGCATTAGGCTTAGAAAGTGAGGGTGGATCACGCTATAGCTCCTCGATTCATCGGTAGGTCTCATGAAACAAACTAGTGTCTTGGCACAAGGCCTTTGCAAAATATTATTTGTAGTCTTGGCACGAGGCCTTGGCTATGTCGTTATGATAGTCTGGCATTATGCATTCCATCATTATGAAAGTGGTTATTGATATCACATGTGATTATTCGATTAGTAGAATATCAATGTGAATAAGTAAATGGTATTATTTCATTTTACTTTTTCTATACTATTGTTGAAGTTCAATCTTAAATGGCATTTGTTTTAGTTATACATTGCCTTAAATGTTTATGCTTATTTTGGAAAGTTTCCGCTATATTGTTATCCTTACTGGGCATTTGAGCTCACCCCTTTTCTATGTTTTATTTTTCCCAGTATGTGAAGAAAGAAGTTATGAATGACGTGTAGGGATATTATGAGGGTATAATAGTGTGGACTATGGAGACATTATGTTGTTGTAGTAGTTTTTCACTTTATGATGTAATGCAAAACTTTATGAATATATCTAGTGTTTCCAAGGCTACTAATCCAATTGGTCTTTCGAGATTCAATCTTTCTTGTGATCATGCCAATGTTATCTAATAATGCACTAAATCTGGGTAACTTGGGTTGAGGCGTTACATATCACTATTAATTATTTCGATTAAAAAAGCTGTTTTTAATTAAAATTTAGTAATTTTCACCATTCATCAGAATATGAAAGTTATCCGAAAAGTTCCAAAATTTCACCCTAAGCTAATTTCAATATTCCGAATCCAAAAATGAAGTCCATTTTGAAAAATAAAATTTCAAAAATTTCAAAAAGTGGGTATTACTATTCATAATGGCTAGTTTTAATAATATTTTATTAGCATATTGTTGTTTAGTAAAACCTGGTATTGCGTACAACACACGCTATCGAGGAAGGTCGCGATTGCGTGTAATGCAAGCCAGGTCAGGGTTGCGTGTAGTGTATAACTCCTTTGTTGTTGCGTATAAAAAATACATTGAATATATATATATATATACTCAATGTTTCGTAGAATAACTACTATAAAAAATCATGAAATTGTGTGTAACACGATCCAAGATTAGTGTTGCGTATACTGCAAGCTAATACGGTGTTGCGTATAGCGCAAGAAAATATTGGTGTAGCGTACAACAGAAGATATGAAATAAATTAAAATGAATATATCTTATAAAATCTTGGGTTGTTTCGTTATACCCCCCTTAAAATGAATTTCACCCTCGAAATTCATCGGGGATATAAATCCTTTACTATTCATAGCATCCCACATCATAAAAAGAAATACTAAAACTTAATTTTAAAAACTAAAGTATGAAATTTAACAATTACCTAGAGAAACTCATCACTAGGTTTCCATGTAGGAGAACATAAGTGAAAATATGGATAAGGAATAAAAATCTAACCATCCAGTTCTGATGGAGAGTGGTAAAGAACATGGCTATGAAAAAGCCATCAATCACATAGCCATAGATTTGTGTTGATCTAAGGCACCATCTGATTCATTGGATATAAGGAAACTAGGACAAATTTTTTGGTTTTCAATATCATTTCCCTAAAGTTGATGAAATTGGAATTAGAAGAAATACATTCGTGATTTTGGTACAGTCTCACCGTAGGTTGTTCTTTGGACAATTTCAACTTCATCTCTTAATGAAATGAAGTTAAATTTTTCATTCGTGAATTGTTAACAGATCATGTGATAGAATGATAGGTCATTCTATCTGTCTCAAACAAAATGTTATAAAAGTTATCAAAAATACATAAGTCTGTCTATAGTGAGATTATTCTTATATAGTTCCTAAAATTGTCTTATACTTCATATATCATACCGCTTAATATAAAAAAACTAGTTTCTACTAAACAGGGACTTCCTGTAGGCCAGTGGTAGGCGATAAAGGCCAGTCGCACTTCGGTTGTGGGTTTGATTCCCACAGCCTTGTCCGACGCGATGGGTTGTCGTCTATCCTTCAGGTTGTACTTTTTCTAAAAATATATTACTATAACATCCCATCAATAATATCGAGCTAACTTATGTCCCACATAATCCATTCCAATCATTATGCTTATCTAAAATACTTCGGTCCAAGATCAAAGTATAAATAAAATGATTACTTGAAATGTCACATAACAATCACGTGAATGCCATCATTTATCCCACATATATCATATGATATATCTTGTTGGTAAAATTACAAACATGTGAATACCTTAATCATGTATTCTCTTGAAGAATTAATACCCATTGAACCTTTGTGAAAACATTAATGTTGTTAAAAGTTAACTCTTTCCACATACCAATATCCAAAAATTCTATATACTCAAACCATGATATAACCTTCTCCTCATATCAGTCATGAGCTCATGAATACTATCAAACATTTAATTTTCTCCTTATCCCTTCATTATGTGCATGTCATCTACATTCCAAAAATATCTGAATAACCTTTCATGGTTACTGGTACCATTTATCATAAACATTAAAAACATAAGGAAAGACAACAGTGTAACAATCCTTAGATGTCTCTTTATTCCATAGTACCATGAGATTACTTATACAACATTACAATTTATAAACATGTAATCATTCCACTACCTTCTTAATCAATTGACCGAGCTTCAACAATTCTTTCATCTCACGTATCATTTGTAGTCTCTTCTTCATCATCAACATAAATACTACACACACGACTATACTGATTCTCTTCATGAGACTTTACATTAAAGAATTTTTTTTCATAATTCCCGTACATTCCACATTTAAAACATTTAACCATTGTTGATGTTGTAGCAATACCATTATACTCATCCCTGGTGTTAACTGAACCTTTTCCTTTGCACTTACAATCTTTGTGTCCTTCTTTTCCACACCCAAAGCATCTTCCAGTTCCTTTGAAACATTCTCCTTGATTCCTCTTCCCACATGATTTACATAGGGTAAATTGAACTTTCTTTCCTCTATGATCATCATGAAACACCATCTTTCTGTTATTAGCCGAGTCAGGAAACTTAACAAATTAGAGTTTATTGATCATATTATGTGATTGTTGATTCGGCATAATAATGATTTTTGGACTTCCAAATCCCATTTCATTTGGTTTCTCACAAAGAATATCATTCCATTGTCTATGATATCCTCCATTATTGTGAATCACCTTGTTTCCAGCCATTTTCTAAAACCCAAAAAGAATAGTGTGAGAGGGAAAACTCATAATAAAGGGGGAGTAACTTCAATATCTAACATCTTAGGTTTAATTATAAGATCATTACCGTTATTCTAAGACTATAACCTATAATTATACTTAACCTTAGGGACATCCCTAGACAAACCTTAGAAATATATCTAGGGATCTCACTAAAGTTCTTGCATCCTAGTTTCCAAAGGTTGACTAAACCTTTCCTCTGATACCAACTGTAGAGACCCAAAGCCTTATGTACATGGACATTACATTAATTTTTCGGAATACTTAATAAATAACAAAAACAGACACACAAGGACCATAATATTTTAGTGTCTTTGGAAACCTGGAACGTAATCTTCTAATCATTGTGAAAGATCTTCAACATCTCCCATAAAGATCTTCCACTTTTTGTTTCCTTACCTAAAACATTTTTTTTAATCCTGGGGGAAAATAAAACATAAAAAGGGTGAGCTCAAATTCTCAGTAAGGGTAAGCATGGATAAAATAAAACATACCATATACATTTGAACTTAAAAAACCTGAACATAATGTTTCAACATCAAAATCTTGAGCAACGACATAAAACATGGAAGTACATAAGACATAGATCATAATGGAACATAAATCATGATAATATAGCATGGGAATAAAATATGTAATTGTGGTATCCATTAAGCACATGTAAGGATTTCCATAGTAGCCAAGGCATTGTTGCCAAGACCATCTTAGTGGACAAAGTCCCTTTCTGAATCGAGTTCACTCCTCGTTCGAGTCCTGTAATACTGAACTAGATTAACTTACCATTCCTACCATGTCTATCTCATGAGATATAAATCTTTACCCAATTCATTGGAGGGATATATAGGTCCCAACCATCTCATATTGAAATCATTCTTTCGTGGGCCACAATATAAACATAAATCATTCATCATAACCCAAGAATAAAATGGGTTTCACAAACTTCATTCCATCATAACGTAATCCATACAAAACAAATTGTATATAATTTCATCATTAGAAAAGTGAAACCATGTAAATCATAGAGACATGATACTTGAAACATACACAAGTGAAATAATGTCATCTTAGATGAAAATGGTTTTGATAAAACACTTGAAATGCATTCTTGAGGAAAATATACTTTTTTCTTCAAAATAATTTTCTTCTCACAAAATGTCATGAAATTTTAAAAGAAAAGGATTTTATTGAAAATAGGCATGAAATATTTTGGAGTAAGCTTCATGAAAATAAGGCTTTATAAAACCGTAAAAATCTGTTTATGCCGTATAGGTTAAAAAAACATTCTTCTCGTACTTTTGTCAGAAAAGTAAAAAAGTACCTTGTAGGGTAAATAAAAGAAATATTCTTTCCATACCATTGGGTAAAAGTCAAAATGGGTAAAAAGGACATTAAACATACATGAAACCATTTTTAGGAAACATGGACATGGGTGATAATAATAACCCCTGTAAATACTTACGAATAAACAATCTCGGAAAAGAACGAGATTGGAATAGTTATCCCTTACCAAAGGTCCGATATGCTTCATACGTATCTGGAACTCCTGTATAATGAATTAAATAATGTCATTGACTTATTATAGAATCATATTAATTGTTATGATATCATATATGTTTCACTTATGACTTTATATTACCCACTCTTTTGTAAATTCCATGTTAAAGCAGCGTTTTGGGTAAAATAATTTCATTTATCGTATGTGTTTCGACTTGTCGTTCTTGATATTATTACTTATATCCTGATTTAAATAATTTCAGAATGTAAAACATGAATTATATATAATATATATTCATCATATACATATATATTATAGATTGATATAAGGAATGATAAACACCCTTCATGGAGACGGTAGGTCGTACGTACACATGAACGCTGTTTTCGTTTCCTTATTGAATTGAATGAAACTAAATAGATGACATAGATATATATATACATAAATCCAGTAGCATTATTATTTCATATTTTTCATTATTATTCATTATATATACTTTATAATCATTCTTGAATGGTTAATCATGGAAAATGATTCTCATCGCGTTCGTGGAGACGGTAGTCTGTTCGTACGCATGAGCGATGATATCATTCTCATGGTCGTGTAATTTTATTAAAGTTTAAGTATAATATTACAGAATCAATATAACTTTACAATAATCATATATATTCATTACTTTCACCATTATAACCATCCAAGTAAGGTGGTGGCGGAAAATCGATTACACCACGGCGTGGAGACGGTATTCCGTACGTATGCACGCGCGGTGATTTCGTTTTCCGTAGCATGGATAGATGGTGAAATATGATTGTTTAATACTTATAATAATGTATAATTATATGAGTGATACTGATGTTATTACTTCATAATGAAACAACTAAATAAGAATAAGTGTAAGAATAAATAAAGTTGAAAGAATCAGTAACAGACATTACCTCTTCTTTGAATCGCCTCTTTGAGACCTCCTCTTAGGGCACTAAAATTGGTCTTTGAAGAAGAAAAAAACCTCTAGGATGTTTCTATGGAAGTGGAGAAGAGAATTTTTTCGGGTTTGGCTGAGCTTGAAGGCTCAAAGTGGTGTGAGGAAGAGAGGGAGGAGGTTCCCTTTTATAAGGGAGGAGAGGGGCACCTTTGGGAAAACTAAAAATATTATTTTATTATAAAGTCATATTCGGTTTTTAATAGCTCCAAATTGATTTATTTCGAATCTAAGGTGGGTATGTGTCTAAATACTCTCATACAATATAATTTAGACAAGTTTAGGTCATTATATTAACCTTATCTTTTAGTTTTAACACTTAGTTAATTAGATTGACATTTACCATGTAACTTTGTAGTTTTATATTATATAGTTAATAAACATACCATATAGATCCAAGCAACCACCAAGTGGTCCATTAATGATACAAATATTATGATATAAGTATATTGGAAGAAACTTATGTTTTTACGAATATAATTACAATTAATAATATAATATTGGTTTTAAAAACTATTATATGTCAATTTTGACAGAATTTGGTAATTTATTTTTTTGAAAATCATAAGAGAATGATTAGTTAGAAAAAATTTAATTAAATCAATACTAACATGTCACATTAACATAGAAAATTTTTGTCATTCAGAAAAAGTCTCAAATTGCATTTATTTGGGTATCTAAACCTCAATTATGTCAATATTTCAATAATAAGATAATTACTGCATCATCATTGTGTCATAAATAAATTAAATTATTTTAAGTCTAAAAATTAAAAATAAAATACCTTTATGTAGGAAATCTTTTTATATTTCTAATGAATATTTATAGTCTAATTTAGCTTCTTTATAACACTATATTAAAAGTTATTTAGTTATTAAACATTGATTTTAACTATTTTAACCCATCTTTAAATAAATTAATAATAAATGTCCAAATCTAATCCAAGTGGGCCTAAATGGTCATATTTTATTCCTAAGTCTGTTTTTGGTAAAATTAGACTTATCTAATAGAATTAGGACATGTGTTAGGGTAATAATAATATCATTTTTACCCTTAATTACACAATTTACTTTTAACCGTAGTTAAAAAAAGTAAAAAGTTCCTATTCACCAAAAATTATTTTCATCTCATTGAACCAAATTTTAGTCCTTGATATTAACTGCGTCTCTTGGATTTTCAAAATTAAATTCACAGAAGTTGTAAAAGTTCATTTAAATGAAAAAGTCAGTTTTTTAACTACCACTAAGTGGTTTCACTATTCATCGAAAATTGAAGTTTTTCAGAAAAATACCAAAAATTCAGCCTAACCATTATTTGATATTACAAATTAAAAATTGATGTCTATTTTACCAAATTCAAAAAATATCAGTTTCATTAATTAATTTAAAAATTAATTCCCGTCTTCAAAACAAATAGCGTGTTTTTAAGAGATAGTAACTATCAAAATATTGACACTTGTTTATGTCTGGTTTAAATGTGAAATTACATCCAATGACCAACATTGTATTAAATGGTAAAAATATATTCTAAATATACTTTCAAATCACTCAAATTAATAATTTATCACTACTAATTATTTCGATTAAAAAAGCTGTTTTAAATTAAAATTTAGTAATTTTCACTATTCATCAGAATATGAAAGTTACCCAAAAAGTACCAAAATTTCACCCTAAGCTAATGTCAATATTCCGAATCCAAAAATGAAGTCCATTTTGAAAAATAAAATTTCCAAAATTTAAAAAAGTGGGTATTAATATTCATAACGACTGGTTTTAATAGTATTTTAATAGCATATCGTTGTTTTGTAAAACCCAGTATTGCGTACCACACACGCTATCGAAGAAGGTTGCGATTGCGTGTAATGAAAGCCAGGTCAGGGTTGCGTGTAGTGAACAACTCCTTTTTCGTTGCGTATAACAAAATACATTGAATATATATATATATATATACTCAATGTTTCGTAGAATAACTACTATCAAACAAACACGAAATTGTGTGTAACACGATCCAAGATTAGTGTTACGTATACTGCAAGCTAATATGGTGTTTCGTATAGTGAGAGATAATCTTGGTGTAGCGTAACAATAGAAGATATGAAAGAAATTAAAATGAATATATCTTATAAAATCTCGGGTTGTTACAATTATCATTGATTTTATATCCAAATCTACAAATTTCATTCCTATAATAGAAGGTCTATATCTCGAGAACCTCACAAGGCTCTATATTAATGATGATGTAAGACTTCATGGCACTCCCAATTAAAAAGTGTTTGATTAAGATCCATATTTTACATCTAAATTTTGGAAAACTCCTTAGAAGTTTCTTGATACTAAGATTAATTTTACCAGTACCTATAATCCTCAAACTGATGGACAATTTGAATGGATAATTCAAACAATATAAGACATGTTGAGGTTATGATCACATGAATTTCAAGGTATTTGGGATCATTGTTTACCTTTGGAAGAGCTTTATAATAATAATATATTCCATTCAAGTATTCAATTGGTTTCATATGAATAATTTCATGATAAGAGATTTCATACTCCAACTTTTTGGGATGAATTTGGTGAAATGAGACTTTTATATCCAATTTGTTTTTAGGAATAAAAAAAATCATTAAAGGATATTTAAGCTCACATTAAAGAATCTCAATGTAGGTAAAATATCTAAGAAGATAATCTGAAAGAGTATTTGGAATTCCAAGTGGGAGATTATGTTTTCTTGAAGGTGTCTCCATAGAAGGATGTTATAAGGTTAGTTAAGAAAGATAAATTGAGCCCTAGGAAACATCAGACACTTCTAAATTATTTAAATCATTTTATTTTTTCTTATCATTTAGAAATGCCACCAAATATCTCAAAACAACAAGATGTGTTTCATATATCTTTGTTAAGGAATTTCATTATAGATGAAATGCATATTCTCGAGATAAATTATTGACGAATCACAAAACACAAATGGGAAAGGTCCTCTAGAGAAATAGAAAATGGAGGAAGTAACATAAGTACTAGAGGATATTATGAAGAAGAACTACCCTCATTTGTTTAGATGGTAACATAAAATTTCTATGTAATTTTTTAGGATGGAATAACGTAACACCCCAATACGTTACAATATATTTCACTGAACATAAATTTAATTTTTTTTATATGTTGTGATACATATAATACCAAGTTTAAACAAAACATAATTTAATAACACTTTACACACTTAATTTTAAATTAAAATGTCACACTTTTTGGAAATTTATTTGAAAGAATAAAATTCATAAAAATTATCTTATGGTTATTTTTTTTGAATTTTCTTGAAATATTTCATTTTTTAATAAATAGTGACAAATAATGAATATTAATTGATAACTATTTTTTAGTTTAAATAATTTATAATGAAATTTAGATTTTTAATTATTATTAAAGTATTTTTTTCAATTTTCTATCGATTAATAAAATTATGGTCAACATAATCATTTTAATAATGAAATTCTATATAAAATCTTTGTTAAATTTTTATGATTTTCTATTTGAAAACCCAGTTTCTCATCGCATCCGTGTGATTGATTTTATATAATTTTTTTCACAATATTTGAAATAAATTTTTAAAAATATATTCTATATTTGGAATCAGATTAATTTAAATTATCAAATAAGTTCACCTTAATTTTTTACCATAATTAATAGTGAACATAGAAAAAAACCAATGAACAGGGTTATTGTAAAATTGAGTTTCTAGTAGGGTAAAACTAAAAATATAAGAGTGAAAATGACCGAAAATATATTTTTTATTTAATTTTTTGACACTATTTTGAAATTTTACATTAAATTCTATAAAATGTGTAAATCTATTTCTACTTTTTTCGAATATAACCCACAAAACAAGTTAACTAAATAAAATGACAAAAAAGGAACCTTCCTTGATTTTAATATGTATAATGTTTTGGGATAGGAAAAAACCTAGTTTCAGGTATATATATTATTTTTTAAAATGAATTAGTTTTTTATCATAATAAAATATATTTTATTTTTTTTAGATGAAATAATTACTTAAAATGATTTAGATATGCCAACGCAGTAATTATTTAGTTAATAGAAAAATAATATAATTGATAATTAAAATAATAAAATTAAACTATTGAATTAATTATTGTGTTAAATTAGTCATGTAGATATATATATAATTTTAAACTGGTTTGAAAATAATATATTATAACTATATCATTTTCTTTATATTTTAAAATTCAACTATATTGAATAATATGAAAATTGGTATTAATGTTATTTTATAATAAATAATATTTTATTAAAAGAGTTAAAATTACTAAAAATCAAATATTATACCAATTTATTTTAAAATGTCAATTAGTATATGTTTTTTCCATTCATGGACCAATTATTCTTTTATAATGAATATATTCTCACTAAAATAGTGAAAACAATGTAGGAGCAGTTATGGTTAAAACTGAATTTTTTCATTTTGCATGCGCTTGTGAAAAAACTAAGTTTCAACACACATAAGATTTTACCTAATAAATTGGGTATCATATATAGAGAATGTGGTTCCAATTTTTGTAATATGTTTCATTTTATTTTATTAATAACTGAAAAATTACCTATGTTAAAAGGACTAGTTACTATAGTGAAACCCCAAAATGGTAAAAATTAGGAAACATAGAGGTTAAGGTACAACATATTTAAAACATGTGTTTTATTGTGTTATGGAGGTGTTTCTATGCCTTATTATTCATACCACCTTTTAATTGTCAATTTTTGAGCCACTTGAGTTAATATTGACCACCCAATAGTGAATAATTTTGTGTATTTACAAAAATGTCACTCCTCCTCAACCATAAAAGGGAACTCACTTACCTAAATTATTAACACATCTAAATCCATTTGGACCAACATAAACTTGCCAAAATCACATCCAATCATCCCTCCATCCATCCTAGAATCCTTATTTTGTGAAAAATCTATCCTTGTAGGGATTTATTGGCAACCTAATGAGATGATGCTCGAAGATAAGGTAACATTATTCAACGAGCATTTTTACATTATTTATTTCTCCACATACATAAATTCTTATTAAAACATGATTATATAATACAAAAATATCTAAAATATACTAACATGTTGTTATGTTAAATTCATGACTTAAGACCACACCCAATTCCATCAAATTGGTTATAAAATAATTATTCGTATGTATAGTGGACTACATCATCACGAAAAGTGGTCACTAGTTTTTCCATTACCACCTCCCACGGTTGTGTATGATGATGGATATAAATATTATATATAATATTTGTAAAATAATTTTACATATTTATTTCTTATATCATATATAACATATCACATTCCATTATATAGAATACAAGATAATCCCGCTCATATGTACGGTGGACTACCACCTCACAAAGCGATGTGATTTCACTAACAATTTACATGGAAGGTGACATGGATAAAGTTAATGATTATTTGTTATATAAATTATAAAAAAAGATATTAATTTAATATTAATACTTCTAAAATTATAATATATATCATTTTATTGTACCTTTTCACTCATTTGAAGACGATTATATCATTCGTGTACTTGTGGACTACTGCCTTAAAAAAAATGATACGACTCTCCCTTCATCACTACACCACCTAGATGATATATATAGATATATTTAAATAAATATTATGGAATTATTATCATTCTATAAAGATAATATACTACTTACCTTCTTTCTATAATGCCCATTGTAAATTTGAAATGTTACTCAAGTGTATGTATGGCCTACCGTCTCCATGATTGTAACATAATTTATTTATCAAGACCCTATTAAATGAATGGTATTAAAAGGATAATTGATAAATAAATATGTTAATTATGTAGAAAATATTATTCTATATGTGATGGAAGTATATGTTATTTACAAGAACCAGAGCTATCTTGACAAACCTAAATGAGAAACTGAGGCAATTAACACATGAAACAAAGAAAATAATCATAGATTATTAATGAACGGGTGAAAAGGTGATATAAAAGGGTCATATATGATACTAAAAATATTAATATGGTTCTTTTATGAGTTAATATCCTTTTTTAAATCACTACACAATAGTTTAATGAATGTTCTACCAAAATTAAACATGAGGTATGAGATTTCATCTCAATTTACTTTCCATTGAAATTTATTGTTTATTATGAACTAATTAAATTTTTTATGGTGTGTAAACTACCAATGTTGACATTTAATATCACTATTCACTCATAATTCATGGTAATTTATGTTCCAATTTGAATTATATCATTTAAGGTAATGTTACATAAAAATACCAAGTGGTAAACATTATCTTACAACCTCACTTCCATTGGTGATTGTTAAGTTTCTATTGAGAGAATAAATTTATTTTAATCAATTTTTATCATAAGTGTCATTTATTTTAAATATACATATTCTTCATTAATGGATACGATTTCTGGCCAAATTTTATACAATTTTTATATTCATGATTTAATATAAAAGCAATTTTATTTACTTGGGAAATATTGATAAATCCATATCCTTTGCTCGATATGAATATTTAGTGATAAATAATAATTTTAATAAATAAATTTGGTTAATCAATAGATTATTAATACTTTTTACTTGAAGTGATGGATGGATCTTGGACTGTATATATCCCCCAGATGTATAGATAGGTCTCATGAGATAATTAGTTGGAAAAATTAAATAAGATTTTACCTATAAGTTTAAAATGTATTAAGAATATATCTTGACAGTATAGGTTTTCATGTTCCTTAGACATGAAATCCAATAGTTAAGAGATTCATTCATTTAGAATTAATTTATCTTATTTTCCATGATATTTTCATAGTGATGTTATCTTTGAATGTTTTTCATCCTCAGTTTATTGATTAAGTGGAATGAGTTTTTAGTTATTTACATTTTTATATTGATTGTTCTTACTGATTCAAGATAGCTTCAAATATAATTAAACCTTACTGAGAATTTGAGGTCACCTTAATTTTTTTCCTTAGCTCGATATTTTAAGATGAAATATTTTAATTATTTTTCAAGTATTTCATTTATTTTATTTTTTAATGTACTATATATTATCTTATATTCACAATTTAAAATGGGTATCACAAATTTATATAGTTCTCTAAAACTAAAAAACTAATCCGTCCTTTGGGATTTGACACTTTATATCTATGACAATGTAATAAAATAGAAACTATATCTGGGTTAGTGGGGTCAATATTGTTACATCAAAATAATATATTTGTACTCTATATGTATATACTTACATATTTAGAGTCACCCCATGTTTTCTCAATCCCCTATTAAGTTAATGAAATATAATTGATGGTTTTATTTATCACCCTTTGACAATAAATATCCAAAGTGAATGTGAGAGAGGGGTTTGAATCATTATGCCTTCACCTTGAGTGGATTGAGGTTGAAATCCCATTTTTAACCCCAAATTATGAAATTATTATCTTCATCATGGCTTGGTCAACCCATCATAAATAAGATACTTGGTTTAAAAGTTATTTTATTATGTATGATGAATTAAATTTCATGAAATATTATTAGAACATTGATTATCATATCCAAATAGATTTTGAATCTTCACATCTACCTTTATAACCTCAAATTGAGTCATCATCAATATAAATTATGTTTTTGTAGTATTTAGCAAAAACATACTCCATTTTGGAAGTACACAAGGTCACTGAACATATCTTCTTTATGTTCCATGTCTCATAGTTTTCTCTAAGAAATATAATTCTATATGATATTAATTTTTCATAATCTATGTTTTAACCCAATATAAATATGTATAACTTTATAGATCAGGATTCCTTTTCCATTTATTTAAAATAATAAATCCAAATACTTTTTTCTACTTCTAAAAATTATTCTAGCATCCAAAATATGTGTTTCTCTAATAAAACTTCAACACCAGTCATATAATGTTATAAAATAGTATAAAAAAGTATTCAATCTATGAAATAGAATAATCCCATGTAAGTTTATTGAAATCAATTAAGTCAACTTCCTTTCCATAATTTTCATTTTATATTTTTGTTATCACTAAAATTAATGTAGAAACTATATTCCAATCCTCTATTCTAAATTTCCAAAAATATTCTCATGCATACTTCTATTGAGACATGATTATATGATCCCTTTATTTGTATATTTCTATGACCATGACATAATTCTTCTCTGCAGGCATGGAAATATAAGAAATCCTCTCCGTCTCTAAAACACACTCTTTAAAAAAAATTATTCTTTTCCAAATATGAAAATATCATATATAGATATATATAAAAAATAATAGTTAAAGATACATATTTTTTTCTTTGATAAATAAGTCTCTTCCTACTCTTCAATTTCAAAATTTTTTATTATTTATGAATAAATATTTCTTTGATAATTGTGACCCTGAATATTTATTTAAATTATACAATTAAATTTAACAATTTCAAACATATCCTTAATTTTTTCTAAGTAGGAATCTATCAGGATGCACTATATTCACTTCCACTTTTAATTCTACATTGAGTAATGTTTACTTGAAAGTGATTTGAAAAATCATGTATTCCCCTTTTAGTATAACATCAAGGGTGATATTAAGAGACTCAATCCTAGAAGTCGGTGAATAAGTCATAATAAATAAATTCCTTCCACATGTGAATAATATTTTAACAAAATTATTTCCTTGTTTTATATGACCACTAATTATTAAAAGTTTTATGGAACAACCACTTTTTTTCTTATGATATTATTATTTGTCAGTATCGGTACCACCTCCAAAGTATAATTTTTTTTAATCTGGTAATACTTCTCATTTATAGAATCAATTATTTCTTGATTCTCTAAATATATATTCATATCCTTCAACTTATCCTAAGAATATAATGAGGTACAAATTACTTTCGTCAACATTCTCCTAATTTGAATCAAATGAACTTGATCTCAAATGATTTTCTAGGACTTTACCATCTTTCTTTGATTTTTAAGAGACGATCAAGGACTTTACACGTCATTAAAAAATGAAGAATCATTTTATATGTCATAATATTCTTTTAAAATTATTTATTTTTGTGAAACCTCATCCATATTGTTATTCAATCATGCTTCATCGATCTTAATTTTATAACATTCTTCATTATATAAAACCTCATTATTTGATTGTTTCATAACCTTAATATTTGAACTATTGAAAATATTTCATATATATTTATTTAAGAAACAATATCCTCTATATTTTTTTTAATAACCAATATATATACCTTTAACTCCTTTGAGATCAAACATCCCCAAATTTCATCATTCATCATGATAGTAAAAGGGATTCCAATTACCCAATTGTATTTGATGCTTGGGTAATTAATATAATTCATCTTATATTTTCTTATATATTAAATTGTTGTGTATAATCCATTGTTTTGATTCTAATGTATTGTATAAATTTCTTCACTCTAAGAAATCAAGATGTTTTTTGCTCTGATAACTTTGTGTGAGACAATTCTACTAATTTTCTATTATTTCTTTTATCCAATTTTTTTATTGGGGTATATGATGCATTATATTATTTTAATATTATAACCTTTTAATCATATTATTGAAAATTTAAATATATTCATTAAACACCATTGACCTTTCACAAACTCTTTAGGGAGAATCCACACTTCTTTTTATACACTTCATTTATAATTATCAAACATCCTCAATGACCTATATTCGTATTTCATAAATATAATAAATATAGTATAATTTATGTATTTAATAATGTAATAAAAATAAATTTCTTCATTTTTATATTTCTTCCTCATAGGACGATAATAATTTGAATGAATAATCTCCATTGGATAAGAGGTTTGAATCTCCACTTTCTTGGCTGAAGAATTTAAAATCATCCATTTTTATCATACTGAAATCAACCAATTTCTCTCTATATATCATCAGTATAGAAACATAAAATACATTATTTACATGGGTAATATTGCTCATGTTTCATTGACAAATGTTTCTAAGACTGATAAGCAGTAATTTATTTTCATTCTTCCATATCAAAGATAATGAATTTTTAGCATCACTAGCAGAAACAACTTTCCTTGTGTTCGTTTTATTATCATTAATATATATATATATCTATAAATTACATCAAAAACCATTAATATTTATTAAATAGAACATTTTTTGCAATATAAAATTACAAAAATTCACTCAATGATATGGGTTTCAACACATTAAAAATCTATTTTTAGCGACATAATTTTGCCTTCTTCAATGAATAGAAAACGAACTCTGTTTATATTAAGGGTCCCGTAAATAAAAAATCACATTTCTCCTTATTTAAAATTTTTAAAATCATTTAAGATGTTAATATATCCTATTTTATGTGAATAACATCCACTATACAAGATCCACTAACATTACTTTTGATATGGGTTGAGTGTAACTTTAATAACTAATGCCTTATCTTTTCCTTTCTCTTTCTTATTCAAAGGATTATTCATATAGTAAATGACACTAAATTAATCTTGTAGTGTAGTGTGAAAATAATTAGTAATGTAACTTAGTTGTTCATGATTTTTAGAAAAATCATCCAATGATTAATGTTTTTAACCTTTATTCTGTAATTTTATGATTGTTTTTTGACTTTTCTGTTTTTAGTGGGTTGAATCCCCTTAATTATTTACCTCCCATATACAATAGGATTATAGAAATATTTATAGGAAAACTAAAATATTCTTTCTATATTCCAAAAACATTTACAATACCATTAGTATCTATAGAACGCATAATTAATTTTGTGAAACATCTACTATCCAAAAAAAGTCTCCAACTATTCTTTCACATTTTCCCAGAAACCCATGGCTACTTTATATGAACCATATTTATAGTAGGAACCCCAAAAAAATTTATTCATCCTATAATTATATATTAATGTTTTAATTTAACTATTTTTATTTGATTTTCCACTCAAATAAATGTTCATAAATTTTTTATATATATGTTAATTTGTTTACTATAAAACAGGCTCAACTTTCACTACCCATATCATTACAAAATTATTTTTTAATAAGATTCATCATTTAGAATTATCCAACTTATTTAATTGATTTATAATAGTTGGATTTTAAATCTTATATCTCATTCACCCTTCCAATAATAACTATTTGAAACCATAAAACTCTTTCTCCCATTCATTAGACATTTCTTCTATTCTAACAGTCAATTGTTGTTCTTCAGTGATTAACTTATTTATGCTTTCAATTTTATCTTTGATCATTAACCAAATTATTGAATAGATTTTTGAAATCTAGATTTTAAAATTTTGAGTTCCTTGATGGCTTCCATTAAAAACTATTGGTTAATTTTTTTCTCATTATCCATTTCATTAGCTTTTTCTTCCATCCTAATGTTAAATTTATTATTTTCATTAAGTAACTTTTTTATATTTTCAATTTTATTCATAAAAAATGACTTATATTTAGAATATAAGGAATAATTATTACAAGAATATTAACTGTATTTATTTATATTATTTTTTTCCTTCTTAAGTAATAAAATTACTAAAATATATTCCTTATATTATTTCTTTTGAACAATATAAATTTGGGTTTCTTACACAGTTCCATCATTATTTCTCTCATAACCAAAAATATATTGTTTATTCATATTTTCAATGATTATATTTTCACAAAATTTAGTGGAAACCTAAACTTATTCCTCATCATTCCTATTACTATTATCTTAACAATTGGATATTAAATTTCCATTTTTTAGTTTAAAAAAATTATTACTATTCCATATTAAAGACAACATTGACTTTTAAAATCATAAATCTTTATTACTTGATGAACTCCATGTATTCTCATCCTCATTTTTAGATTTCTGTCTTCAGGAAGTTTTGAATGATTCAATAAAAAATTTCAAATAACTACACTATTTAATAACTTATGGGTAAAATTTATCAGATAATTTATTTTGACTATTCTCATAAATATTGAAATTAAAAACATTAATTTGTTAAATTTTATTTCAATATCCAACTTATAGTAAGAATATTCTTTTTCACTGTTAATTACTTTCCACCTTTTTTCTTACACAAAAGAATTAAATTATATTTCTCTATCATCCTTGATGTTATTCATAAAATAACTCCCTTATCTCATTTGATTAGTAATTAATATTCTATATAAATAATCCAATGTAAGTGTGTTGGAATCACTAACTTTAGGCATTGAGACAATTGAATAAACTTATATCAAAAGATACATAGTATCATGTTGTAAACTATAGTATCCTCTATCTATTCACTAAAACCTTTAATGGTTCTAAAAACATCATTATCTCTATCGAATATGTCATAAATTATTTCATCATTATTCATATATAAATCTTAATACATTAATCCATATATATTTATCTTATCTCACTTCAATTTTAAATTACCTTATATATATTTTTCTATTTTTACTATATTTCCTAGCTTACTTGATCACTTAATCATTGAGAAGCACACTTTATGAAATTGATGACGAGTTTGTGTTTCTGGAATGACAATCATTCTCTAATTTTTTTATCTAATATCATCATCAAATAACATGAAACACAAGTAATGAATCCATTAATAGAAAGGTCCAATATATATACAATTATTGTAAAAATATATTACATTGTTAAGTATGTGTAAATATAATAATTATACTAATAAAAAGTTATAATACCTTTGTTGTTAACTTAATTAATGGTTTTAATGATCACAAAAAATAATTTTTGCTTAATTATATAAACACAATGGATAAATTTCTCTTCATTGAGTGGAGGGTGGATCAATGAATTCAGTTATTTTTACTATTTATCCTTTAGAATAACTATAAACTCTTATTAGAATGGGTGACATGATCATTGTACAAAAACAACACATACTCCCAAGACAAAAAATATGCATACTAGATGTTTATACGGGTCACTATAAAAAATTAGTGCTACATACTTAGAATAAATAAATAAAAACACTTATCATAAATTTGACTTGAATAACCTTGTATATTAAAAATATTTGAGATTATCCTTGAACTCATAATACAAAATCTATCTCCAAAATTGGGTAATGGTCAAACACATAAATATATATCTATATATTCTAAATTTTTTATAGACAAGAGAGTCTTCAATTGAGATTGACTTGCATTATGTTTTCTCTATTATTTTCTCTCTTCTTTTCCTTTATTTTTCTTATTGTTTTTAAATTGAATAGTAAAAGTCCCTATTATATCTTCATCTTATTAAATTATATAACTATTTATTTTATCTCTATATTATTAAACAACTCCAAAACTCTAATTCTTTATCTATGAATTTTGAACTTCAAATCCAAATTCAAATTCATAACATAGTTCAACTACTTCCCTTTATTATTCAGAATTTAGATATATATAAGTCTTATATCATCCATTGGATATATTTATGAGACTTAAATATATTATTTGGATCATCCAACAAATCACCAAATGATCCACATCATATAAAACAAAATTAATAGAATTTGGTATATATTATAATGTGAATTTATTCCTAAAATAATTATTAACTAGTTTTCCTTCCCCTAATTATGTAACTGATTATCGCTTTATGGAATGATACACTTTTTTATAATGAGTTTTTTTATTTTCTTTAGGGATGTAAGATTTTGTAATGGTTTCTCTATTTTTGGCGAAATCCTACTTGTCATATCAAAAAATCACGAATCACACTATTCTTGGATTCTCATTTCTGTGCGCATTATTCCCATAATACTCACTCCCTCATAAATTGTTAAATGAAATTATATATGTGATGTGATGGGGTCAAATTTAGTAGAACCATTTATAACCATTTCGAATAAATATAATTATCAACATAATTCCTAGAAACAGGAACTTATTCAATATGATTAAATAACTTATTGAACTTCTAAACATAAATCATTGGTTTATCCATCAATGAATGTGAAATTTACTCTATGATCAGTATATTCTAAAAAATTATGTTCATTCTTATATAAAATCTATATGTCTTAGGATGCTTCATGATCTATACATCAAACAGTAGACATTGACCTTTCCCAACATTCATTTCATCATGCCTTATTATTAAAAAGACTTATTTGTAGCATGATTACACCGCTATCAATATTAATATATTTAGTTTTACCAAAAAAAGTATTATATAGATTCCATTATAGTTGAATAAATAATATAGAGAGTAAATCCTCATTATAATTAATCTTATTTATAATAAATCACTATATGAGGACATCTGTTGTGATATCATTAAAAATGAAACTCTTTTACCCCTTCATAAGATCAACTTCACAAATCCAAAAATCTCTAATATATCTCTATTATTATAAGTAGATTTACTTTCATAAGAAACTATATTTTATGCGACTTTTAACTTTATTGATGTATTGATAAATAAATCCATAACCAAAACCATGTCCAATTAATATATCTTCAACTTGTTATACATATAGAAGCACTATATTTCTTGTGGTTTCTTATTCGATACCTGATCTCATTAAACTACTCCTAGGTCATAAAAATTCACCATAGTCACTCTAAATCCTAGTCTCCCCATCTTTCAAAATTAGATCTTATTGAAAAATAATATTAATTATATGTTTTATAAATAAATCAATAAAAATACACTATTTTAAAATCTATTATTTATTATATTTTTGAAAAAATTAATACTCTTTGAAGTACCCTTAACTTTCATAGTGGGAGTTTAAAAAACCCATTGATTTTTGGTTCTATATTTTTCAATGAAATATTTCCTGAAATAAATACATGAGTTAAATATTTTAAAATTATAATTTTTTTACTAATGTATGGATAAGTTAAATACAATTTTAATGATCTTTAAATAATGTTTTTAATTTTTAAGGTATACATAATTTTGATATGATGTTACAGATGCCTACATAATAATTAAGTGTAAATTAATCTTTCTTGATAATAGTTCATTGGTGTTGTGTATGTGTTATTTGATTAGTATGTAAGTGTGATTTTAAAATTACATTTTCTATATAATAGTGAGATTGTGTTTTATAAATATTATTTGAAGATATATAAGAGTTGTAGTATATTTTTATTCTAGGAAATTGAAATTTTAAAATGCAATGTAAGGGTTTACTGGGTGATACACAAGAGTGAGTGAAATATCCCAAAGGATTTTAAAGTGTTTGAAAACAAGATATTTTAGTTTCCATTATTCAAAATACTAAATATATGATTATATTCTTAGAAAACTATTTGAATAATCATTAAATTCTTATTTAAGAGAAAATTTGATTTTAATGGAATCTATTTTTTAAAATATTTCCAAAAAACTGGTTAGGTTGACTATACCTAGTCTTATAGTGATTTGATTGATGATTTTATAAGATATATTATAGGTTTAATTATTGAAATTATATTCCATTATTTATTTATTTATTCATTAATATATTATTTATTATAAAATTATAATTGAATCACATGTTGGGTTTATGGAGGAAAATATATGATCATAAGAGGGGTTGCTGATGTGTAATATATATAAATGTTTGGTAAAACCATAGTTAATATTTTTAGTATTCGATAAATAATGTGACAAATAACCATATTTCAAGGATATTAATTATTTATGCGATGAATTATATAATACATTTCTATTGATTCTTTATTTTTGAAAATACTAGAATCAGAAAACTTATCATTGATGTTGTGACAACCTAAAGTATAAAAGAGACCATTTTCACTTTAAATACCATTTTACAACTAAGAAATATTCTAATAGCAATGGTAGGATATCAAACATTGGTGGGATAATATTAAATTCTATAATAAAATTATGATACATGTGATAATACACTACACCAAAATATTACATTTGCGGTGGGTTTTTAGAAGCAGTTTATGAAACCACCGATAAATTGTTTTTAGATAATTTAGTGACAGTTTATTAAAAACAACTTCTAAATCATAATATTTTTTTTGAAACTCAAAACTTTTTCCCGGACCCCTTGATGATTCACCCTCGAACCCCAAAATCCCTATGAACCATCATCGCCACCGATCCTGAAACTCGCTGATCCCATCCCTCACCGTTGAGCCCTTCCGACGCCGCTGATCCAATCCCTCACCGCCGATCCTGATGCTCACCACCTATATCCATCCATAGCGTCTGGTCCGACCCTCTCCAAGGGAAGGGCCATTAAAGATGATGGATAAGTGTAAAAAAAACAATTTCACAACCCTCATATGGTTTTGGAGACTTTTCTATGGGTAATGGAGTTAGTTTTACCCTTTGGAAAAATATCAAGTTGTAATTGCATGATGTGGTATTTGTTAGTGTTATAGCAGTTGTGATAGATACATCAGAAAAGATATATCAATTATATAAAGGATTTTTTTGAAAATAAAGAATCCTCCAAATTTATGTGGTCAATGACACAATATTCATTTTACATTGAAAATATAATCAAATTATATATTTGATGTCTCTGGAAAAATGAGGACCTATTCTCTGTATAAGGATACTCACAATGAAGTTGGTACAAACAAGAGTTCCCTAAACACAAGTGGTTTATTAAAATAGGAATATTTATAGTAGAGTTTTAATTGGTTAAAAAATATTTTTATCTCCAGATCATAATCATTATTACACTCCATAAAAGTTCATGTAAGTTGATTTATCTTTTTTTCCTACTCAATCATACCATGATTGATAGTTTCATCCTGAAATACGTTTTTTCTTAATATTTTGAACATGAATTGGTAATTTAGAGCTATTATGATTTGAATTTCCCCTTATAGTTAATATTTGTGGTCTATTATGATCTAATGGTTCAAAATAAATTAGGGGTAGTTATAAATAAGTTGTAGTAAGTTATAGGTTTTAAATTAAATCTTAAATTCAAATCTAGAGAAGAAGAAGGTTTAATATTGTGATATATTAGGATTCTCAATAAAGAAATTGTGAAAGGGATATGATACCTGATACTGAATGAAATAACAAACACTGTTAGTATTATAAATAGAAGAATGAAGATGTGAAAAAATAACATCTTCTATAATATATATTTATCAAATACAGTATAATATGATAACTACTTCTGATCCATTTTTTTAAAGAAGAATAAATAAAATGGGGGAAATAATGTTTTGGTATTCATCATTTATATTATTCATAAAGGAAAACATTCCTATTCTTTGTTTCACGTAAAATAAAAAAAAAATCGTGTTTATTATTATTTTTATTCAAAATAATAATTAGTACCACGATGATAATATAGAAGTGAGTAAAAAAGAAAAATAAGGCATCTGTACCACATAAATGACTTGATAGACTACTACTCTCATGAAGTAATCTTTAAATTATATCTATATTATATAAATTTAATTCTTGGGATGTAATTAAGTGTATAACTCACCAAACAATGTTGTATGATATTCAAACTTATACATTTTTAGGAGACCACTACGTAAATACCATAGGGTAAATCTAGTGGGTCATGTAAGCTTAGAGTAATCCATATTAGACTAAGGACTATCCTTCTCACATTTCTATGTGGACCTTACAATTCACTCTACCATTTTTATTTATTTTTTTGGATTTGTTTTATGCAATAAGGAATGTGAGATATGTTAATGTGAAAACCATAATCTATAAAACATTATAGAGATAAATAGATAGGTTATGTGGTTATTTCCATATGTGATTAAATACTAATCACATTATTGTTCCCTTGATAGATCCCTGCACACATTCAATTATACCATTACTTAGTGATTTAAGGGTGTATTATCAAGTTATATATTATATTATTTCCCCTAATTTTTTCATCATTGAATATTTCTTGTTTATATAGTGTTATATGGTTACTTATTGATTTTGGGGAGTTTTATCTAGTGATATATTATATCATTTCCTATGATTTATTCATTATGGAATCTTTATTGTTTATATTTTATATTTATATTCCTCACATAATTGTTCTTCTTACCCTTACATGGAATTTAAATATTGTGTTTTACCTTTACATATACACCATTATACCATTACACATGATTTGTATTCTTGGATTTATCCTTACATAAGGTCCACTTACATTTACAGAACTATTACGTAACATCACAAAAGTTATTATTACAATTAAAAAAATGTTTCTTACCTTTAAACAAGTGTTTCTTACCTTTACACAAGTGTTTCTTACGTCCATGTGAGTGCTAAGGTACCCTTAAGCGGCATGACAAAAATGTAAGTTACCCTTGAGTAGTGAACTATCGACCTTTTAACAGTGTATGGAACTTATGTTCTTCCTTTACGTGGGATTTTGAAAATGTTTATTACCATTATGTAACTTCTGAGTGCCTTTATACAACTTTTCTTAGATACGTTTACATGAACAGTTTAAGTAAAAGATTACAATTACACTTCTTTACTAGTTATCCTTATAAAATTATTATAATTTTTTCTTACCCATATATAGCATTATCATTTTCTTATATAAAACATGTGTAAAATTAATATTATCTTTAAGGAAGAAGTATATTTTAAAGGTTACATATATAAAAATTATAAAAATTATGAGTTACCTTTATGAAGCTTCTGAAAAAAAATATTTTTCCCTTATGTGGGATATATAGGTATAAGATTTCCCTATTATATTTAAGTAGTAGTGTCTCTAACCTATTTGAATGTTAGAAATCATCTATCAGTGGAAAATGATAACAATAATGATATAAATTTAGTATTTTTTAATTTGAGCGCAATAAATGTATCAGTAATATGTTTTTTTAATATCTAACTTTTGGATTTTAAATATAATATGATGAATTTGGAAACACCCATGCATAGAAGATTCAATGGATTTATAATGAATTTTATCCATTTTTTATTTGTCTATAAATAGAATCTAATGAAATAAGTGGATAAACAATAAGAAAGTCATTTAGAACTTCAGGGATTCATTATACTAATTTGTTGAGGAATTTCTAGTTTCCCTATATTTCCTTTTTCTGTATCAATTAAAGAAAGTTCTAAGTTCACTACTATACACCAGTTTCATCATCGACATATTCTAATAGTACAAATAGTTTTATTATTTTTCATAATGATCTGAAATTCTTATTTTGCATATGCTTATACAAAAATTTAAAAGGATGTGTATAGTTATTTAACATGTTCATATTTTTCGTCAACTAGTATATATGAATCTCTTTTCTTATATAGTAATAGTTATGTTTTTTAATTTTTTTATAATGTGTTGACACATTGTGATATATATGGATAAAATATTATCACATTACCAAGAACATGCCTAAGTATGCTAAGGTATTTCAAAAGTTTTTTGATTTTTCAATTTCCAATCAATTGGTTGATGATAGAGAAAGATTTCCATGTCTGAAATGTAAATTTAGAAATTGCGGAATAGAGATGATGTTTATGAAAACTTGATATTGAATAAATTACCTTCTCATTATTTGTGTAGGATTTGGAATAGAAAATAAAACATTACCTAAATATTTAGTACTAATATCAATCCATAGAATGAGCTCTTAACTTCTTCAATAATGGAAAATGAAATGTGAAGCCTTATAAAAGATACATTCTGCCTTTCAAGGAACCAACATCAACACCAAAAAATATCAGAACAACCAGTTAAGGGTGCTACAAATAGCAACTTGACAAGTGATGTTTTTTAGACTGTAGGAAAAATAGATCAAGATTGTAACATATCATTAGATCCTCCTCTTGATTCTGTAGAGAATAATGTAAGAGAAATACTCACTAAGAATATAGATGCATTTCATGGTTTAGTTAGTGAAGGAAATCACGAGTTGTATAGTGTATGTTCGAAATATTCAAAACATTCTTTTCTGCTGAAGTTGTACCATATAAAATGCCTATGTGGAATTACAAATAAGTCGATGTCCATGATATTGGAATTGTTGTGTGATGAATTTTCTTAAGAAAATGTCTCTATGTATTTTTATGATATGATAAAAAATTTCAACATTCTTGGTCTGAATTATACAAAAAATAAAAGTGTGTCCTAATGATAGTATGCTTTATTGGGGAGAGTATTCAAGAAGGAAGGATTGAAAAAAATGTTCTTCTTGTAGATGGAAGTTTATGGGTGATTTTGGAAGTCTAAATCAACATACTACAATGAAGAAGAAGAAAAGGAAAATACCTGTAAATGTTTTCCATTAATTTCTGTTAAAACCATGATTTCATATATTATTCATGTCATCAGAAATTGTTGAACACATGAAGTTCAATTTTGTAGATAAAAATAATGATGGGTTAATATGAATTCAAAGAGATTCACAATCATGGAAGAAATTTGATTCATTACATCCATATTTTTCATTTAATCATAGGAATGTTTGATTAGGATTGGCTGCTGATGGATTCAACCCATTTGGGACTTTGAGTACCAATAATAGCATTTGAAATGTTGTTTTGATCCCTTACAATCTTCCTCCATTTATGTGTATGAGAAAAAAATTCTTTTATCATTTCGATGATTATTCCTGGGAAATAAATATCTTGAAATTATATTTATGTGTACTTTTATCCTTTAACTGATGAAATACAGGATTTATAGAGCAATGGTGTTGAGACATATGATGCATCCTCTAGAACAATGTTCAAAATGAATTTTTCTCTAATGTAGACCATTTGTGACTTCCCTAGACATGGGAATTTCTCTAGTTGAAAAAATTATATGGTTTTGGCTTGTCCTATAGGTAAATTTTATTTGGATCTTGAATGGTATCTCATAGTAAAAAATGGTGATTCTTGTGTCATAAAAGATTTCTTGATGCATCTTATAGATTTTAGCAGAACAAGTTAAAATTCAATGGTTTCATTAGTCATAGACCACCTCCAAATTTTTTAGGAGCTTCTAAAATATTGGGACAACTTGAAAATGTTGGAATAGAATTTGGGATGGAGCGTCATTTTAATGATAGTAGGAAACCAATTCGAAGTGCGTCATTATTTGAAATCGGAATGCAAAAATGGAAGAAAAAATGTATATTCTTCAAACAATCGTATTGGGAATTTAATTTGGTGCAGAATAATATTGATGTGATTAATATTGAGAATAATATTTGTGGAAATTTTATCTTTACATTATTTAATGAGAATGGAAAGTTTAAGGATCATCTCAATACTTGAAAATACTTACAAGCAATGAACATAAAGTTTGATCTCTAGAAAAATGACAGTGGAAGGTATGATCTGATAATTTTTGAAATGAAAATTGGGATAAGGATACATTCCTTATAATTTTAAAAAATGTGAAGCTATATGATGGGTATTTAAGTGACATCTCAAGGTGTGTTGACATAAATCATTATAGGTTACAAGGATTGAAAGGCCACGATTCATATATTTTGTTACAACATTTACTCCCATTATCATTGCGTATATTATTACCTGAAAAGGTTACAGCTGTTGTACTCAAATTTTCCACATCTTCCAGACAATTATCCGAGAAAACTTTACATCCATTTCAGCTTGGAAACCTTACGGAGATATTTTTATTGATAGTTTCTGCAATGGATATGATTTTTCCTATATCATTTTTTAATGTCTTGATGCATTCAACTATGTATATGGTTGAGGAAGCTAAATTATAAGGTCTTGTACCTTATTGATGGATTTATCCAATTAAGAGGTACTATATTTATATGTTTTACATTTTAATAAAAAATTATTTCCACTTCATTAAATATATAATTATTTTTTCCTTTTACATCACAGATATCTTGGGAATTTGAAATATTACATGAAAACTAATGCTCAATATGAAGGCTCTATTTCTGAAGTATATTTGGATAAAGGGTTTCTTAACTTTTGTAATAGATACCTGGATGACAATGAGACAAGATTCAATCAAGCTGGATATGTTGAAGACACATCAACTCAATCTGAAATACATGGGAAACTAATAAATCATTTCTGCTATTGGCCAATTAGTTGGTAGGAGCTCAAATGATACATTGATAGAAATGGAATTACTACAGGAACATAGATATGTTCTTATAAATAATGAAATTTCAGATCCATTTATTAAAGTGTTGAGGATACAATCAAAGATACGTATGAGAGGATGAACACAAAATGAGAAATATATAACAAAATCTATCAATAAAGAGCTTCTATATTGGTTTGCACGATGCGTATATTCATAAATATTTCAATCAATATGAATATTAGGTTGAGACATATATTTTATAAATCTAATTCTGTATATCAATTTTTTCATTTCTTGAATAGTGATACTCAAGCATAGTTGTCTTAATATTTGATGTTTCTTTATCGAGGTCATGTAAAATAAGATTTAAAGGTTGACACTTACAACATGAATGGCTTTAAATTTCATACATTCAACCAGGAAGAGGGTTTGAAAAGACATAATAGTTTAATTTTTAAGTTTTTTGAAGTGGAATACTATGAAATGTTGACTGATTTTATCAAATTAAACTATCACGGGAATTTTTCAGTTTTTTTATTCCAATTCAATTTTCTTGATATTATCAGGGGTGTTAAAAGATATTCTTTGAAATTTACTTCTGTGAACTTCTCTCACTTGATGGATGTTGGTGACTATGAACTAAATGATCCATATATCTTATCATCGTAGGAGAAAATGAAATATTATGTAAAAGATGTCATGGATGAAGGGTGGAGTGTAGTTTCTCATGTAAAACAAAGAGAGTTGTATGATATGGGTGATGAAGTAGAATATTTGACCTCTGATATTGAATCCCATCAACCGAAAGAATTGGAATTATTTTTCCATCATGATATTGAAAAAATTAGTCTTGAAAGAGTGGATGTAGTAGATGAAGTGATGTTAGATCATGAAACTGACCTGATTTAAAAGGAAAATGATTGTATGTGCAGTTATCCATTCATTAATAATCCAATTATGTCATTTGTGTTGTCATTTATTAATATTGTTATGTAGATATTTTTTGTTAGTATTGTGCATCTATTATCATTTCTATTTTTTTTGCCTGAATTTTTTGAAATATATGTGCTGAACATAATTTTATTTGATTAAATGATTGGAATCTTGTGGAAGCGTTATACTCACTCTATGGGGTCAATGATTTTTTCTAGAATCCGATCAACTCCGGTAATATTTTCATTAGTTTAAATTTGTGTTAGACAATATTATCTATTTAATATATTAAATTGTTGATTTATCTTTTTTAATGCAGTCATAGAGTTTAGGCCACCAAGCATGATGAAAGGAAGTGTGGTTTAATGTTAATAAAAATATGATGGGAGTTTTTTTAATGAGTCTTCCAAAGAAGTTGCGGTATGAATTATTTTTTCATTGTAATAAACTATTATCAGTTATCAATATTTTAATATATATTTCTTATAATAAAATTGGTATTTTATTTATAGGTAAAAATTTAAGAACTACGTAATTGCAATCCCACATAGTCCTACTCTGTATCCCACGATGACCTAGTTGGTATAGTCCTTGGGAAGGAGCATCTTGGTCGAGTTCACTGGATGGGCTTGGGACCATTACCTTCTTAGGTCTTTGGCAGGCAAATGGGGATTGAAAGTGATGACCCGTGGTGGGAAGGAAAATCACATCATCAAAATCATTTAGTTCACAATCATTTATTTATTTTATTTTTAAAAATAATTATACAACATTGTTTAATTTTCAATATAATTGTCTTACAGGTTCCAGTAGCATGAAGTAGATTTGGATATGGGTAGGGTGATAAGAATAGTTCATCATTGGGAAATGATTAGTGGAGATGGTTTTTTCATGTATTAGTACATCCAATGTGGGTATTTTTTATCTATTTCATTTATTTTATATTGGATCGGGTCATTGGGATGGTATGTTGAATGATGATGTGGAAGTAAAGTAATGTGATGATGGGTTAATGTAAGGGACATGTTTTGATAATGAATGTGGTTTTTTATATGATATGAAAGTCTATGTGATGTTTTTATAATTCATGTGATATTTACTAACCTTATGATTTGATATTGAATTATAAGAGTATTCAACATCATGCTTTGGATAACGAATTATTAAAATACAAATGAAATTATGTGGTATGAGTTTCTTGAATTATTTATAAAGTATTTTTTCCATTCTAAAAATTGATGACTATATGAAGAAACCCAAAATGATCTAATTAAGGGTCAGGATGAATGCCCTAAGTTATGAGTCACAATGTTTCTGGAAGTGCATGGTGAGATGATCACTTATTGTTCGAGCACGTATCTAGGATTTGGGTTGGGTAGTTTTATCTATCTTAAAATCAGTGAGTTGATTATTATTATTTTCATTATAATGTAGTAAGGAATCATTGATTCAAATTTTCCAGGGCTTAGTATGATTCCGATTCTTCAACAGGTTATTATAAATTATTTAGTTTCTCCCTATATATATTGGTCTATATTTTAGAGGTATCCCCCATGGAGGTAATATTTCTAGATTTTTTCTTGAATTGAAGAAGTGGTATTGAATTTTATCTTTTCCTTGAGAGTGTTATTGGTGTGTTTGTCTTGTTTGAGAGGTATTTCCCTATAGTGGATAATATTTAGAAATTAATTATTCAGTATTTTTTTTAGGAAGGAATAAAATAATTTAATAAATATCTAATGTAATGGATAATTGTTTCCCAAGCGTTTATTTTATCTATTTTGGGTGTTGGGGTCATGGGAGGAAGTTTGGTGGGATAATGATGAAGAAGGTATTGGTTCTACTGAAAATTTCAATTACGAAATTTTATCATGTTATGACCGAGAGTGTTTATCCAGGGCCAATATGGCTATGACATATAATGAGATGTTTTGATGTGAAGATTAGGTCATTGGGTTTTTATGTTGTTATATTTAGCTAGTTGTAAATTATTTGAGGCATTAGGAGTTCAATTATGTAATGGAGGTTATGATATGATTATTGGGATCTCTTATGTTTGGTAATATGTAGTCTATTGCATCATGACCATGGTTATAACATCACGATTCATAAGTTGTGTTTTTCTTGATCTTGACTGAAATTTCATGAACCTTGGGGGTCATGTTGTGTTGGTTGTTTGGGGTGGATCATAAATAATGTGTATAAATGTGATCTAAAAAATGATTCTTGTAATTTTATTGTGGTGGTATGGTGGTATTCATTCCACTATAACCTACCTTGTTTATATTTAAATTAAGATAGATCACTGTGTTGTTCTAGCTATAGGTTATAGGGATACAAAACCTATAGCTTGTTTTGTCATTTATGATATAGCAGCAGTTTAAACCACCCCAAGATTTGTTTTTTCACGATGATTTAAACTGCCGCTATATTATGGTGTTTGTTTAGGGTGGCGGTTAAAAATTACACTAAAAATGAAAAACTTTTACTTAACGACACATTTATCTGTATTAGTAGTGGTTTTTTTGGTAAAAGGTTCTGTCTTTAGCGGTGGTTAAAACCACCCCTAGATTGCATTTATTTTTTCAAAAACAAAACCACTGCTAAAACTAAAAAACCATGACGAAATATGCATTCTATGACACTTTCCATAAAACACTACTAAAAATATGTCACCACCACATGTTGATTTCCAATACCAATTTTATTGGTGGTGTTCTTAAACCATTGGAGGTCCATTTAACAGCTGTTTAAAACGCCAACAAATAAAAAACCACCAATATATGGTCATTTTGTTTTAGTGATAAAATTTTCGTGATGATTTTCATTTTTAATAAGGATAGATTATTCAAAACATTGAGTTAAAACATATAAAAATTATATATGTTTCTATGTTTCCTTTTTTACCATGTTTCATGGGGCTTGAAATGGATTTCATGGTTTTAAATTAACTTTAATAGGTGTAATGATAATTATAGTTAATAAAACTAAAAATAATACAACACTAATAAAACCCATGATCTTCATTTCATTATTGATCATTCATAAAGAGAATTAATTAATGTCAATGTCACACAAGTTCAGTATTTGATAGAATATTATTGTACATGGATTGATTTGTACCTTGAGTGTTAATTATTATTATTAGATTTTATTTAATATTCCTAGATAATATTTATTACAGTACATACTAAATATTAACCATGATACAATGGTATTTCAAAATTTGAGGTTTTATTGAAGTAAACCACACCATCTTGAAGGTCACCATGTCGTGTATTTATACTTGGATTTTTTTACATTATATAACAATGAAAAGGAATTGTTGCTTCTACAAACTAAATTTTATCATTATTGACTAAAAATTATGGAATTATGTTAAATGAGTTATTAATAATTCATTTATATTGTAAAAGTATTGAAATATAATTTACCACAGAGTTTTAAAATATTTTTAATGTTTGAAATTATTATAAAAAATTTATAAAATGTTTGAAGCCCTAGGGACTGTCTAGGGTGCTTATAAAATGATGTTAAATCCATGATAATTTAGGTGAAATTTATATGTTTTAAAAAAAAAATATACAATGAATGTAAACAAAATCACTCGTTCTCTCATGACCTTAAATTAACATTTCAATATACTGGGTTAAAGAGAGAATCCATCCCTAATATTGGCATATTCTAAAAAACACATCGACACAATGGGAGGAGGGATTCCATTGGATAATTCAACAATATCTCCATTATCGTCATATATAATATCTTGGATATGATGAATTTATATTTTCAAATATAAATTTTTTTCATTTAATTTATATTTCATTCAAATAAATGGATGGATCTTGTGTATCAAAGGGTTTTCATGGGTTTTCTCAATTATATTTGGAAATGTGTTATCCTCTTTTTATAATATATTGTAGTATATAAGAATACTTTGTATTATTATTCTTAATGTTTTAAATATTCAAATAAAAGAAGATTTTTTCCAAAACCATGTACTATTTTTTAAGAAATGGTGATGGCTCTTGAATATGCTTTTAACCCTAATTTGAATCAAAATATTGTCATGCAATATGATAATTTTAATAAAAAATGTCATCATTTAAGAAAAATATCATGAAAAAATGTTTCTAGAAAATACAACATAGTAATAATATAGTTTTTATATCATGTTTTTCCTTATTATTATCATGGGTTGTATATAAATGAAATTTCTGTATGCAATCCATGTAGTTGTTGAGAAAAATAATGGATTACTTTCAATTGTATGTATTTTTATAATAACCAAATTTTTCATTAAGGTATGACGCCTTTTTGTTTTGGTTTAGTTTATTAGTTTTAACTATTATGAAGGCCTAGTAAGGCTATTATGTACATGAAGGGGAATGGGGATTTTTTGGATCCCAAAGCCCCATATTTTGGTGGAAATAGCTCGGCCACATGATTATTGGAAACCGTTTAGACTAGTCTAGGCTGTTATAGAAAATTGTGTAGGGTATCTTAGTTCATAGTAGAGGGCCGAATTGTTTTCTTTTACCGTACGACCAGGTCACATGGATGAGAACGTTTTCTCAGACATGTGATAGAGGGGATTCATATGGGTTGTCCATAGTTAGTAAAACTATGATCATAAATTATTTTTGGGTTGTCTTGAGGTAGACATGAGTGCACAATTGGCACACAGTTTGCAAAATCATGCGACCAAACAGTGCGACCATTAAAATTAGTCAAAATGTCCCTTATTACATTATTTCATAAACATACATCACCCTTATTTCTTATTATTTATTTCTTATCCAGTGGACAGAACCTCCTCCTCCTCATCTCCTTTTAAGCTATTATCTCACCCTTAAACCTAGGTTCCCTGATAAATTCTTCATCCGTCTTTATAATCAAGATCTATTTGACTCATTGGATTTCTACTAGTAAGTGATTAATTTTTATTTCACTTTTTATTGGTAATATTCATATATATAGTGTTATTTTGGTGTAAGAACATATTCCCTATTTTAAAGGAATTCATAAATTATTCTGTTTTCATTCGATCGGGGCCAAACTAAGATACAATACTTGATGACGCATCTAATGCATTCATAAGGTGGGTTTTCTAGGAATTTTCCTTTAACAACTCACCTTTTTATAAACAGTAGTCATTGTTTTCATGATAATTTCATTATGAATCTCATCTAAAATTTATCTAATTTAATATAAATCATCTACATGGTATTATAGACCCTTGTGACACCTCTTGATGCAATGATATGTTGAGAAATCAGTGTTATATACCCCATGTAGGGTGGATTATTTTATATTCATTTAGTGACCTGTGTTCAATTTACCTTAGACACTATTCCGGTTTGTTTTACTTCACCTCTGTTAAGGAAATTATTCAATCACAGTTAAATGAAACTTTAAATTATTAAATGAAAAGTATGTATGTTTTTAAATATCACTTTTCATTGACCTTTATAATTAATTTTATAGTTGGATACTTTTTCTTCTTCTCATTATCATGTATGATGAAAGGAAATGGAATAAACCTAATGTATTGAAATTTCCATGAGTTTTATATGGCCTAGGATGACATATGTATATAAATGAAATTATGATAAGGTACTTACTACATTTGGAACTTTTTTAGACCTTCTACATCAATGGATTCTCGAGGAAATGCATTGAGCACTTAGAGGACTACATTATGGTTCATTGATCCAGTTTCTAATTGAGATACCCACCTTGGAACTTGGTCTTTTCCTTATTATGATAATTACTCACTAGTGTAATTATGAATCACTTAACATCATTTTTAGATTATTATAATGCCTCAGTTACACTCCTTGTTTTTAGCTTGATGTCTACGGATATGTGGTTTCATGGATTCACCTCATTTAGAACAATCATGCTTAGCCTTTTATTACAATGGATGATCTCCATGGACATAGTTTGATTCTCTTAGAGTGTAATTACTTATGTGATCACCTAGATTACACTCAGAACCTTATAGCTAGACAAATTAGTTACTACTATGAGTTGGATCGGTCCTTAAGTATAAGGATGCTTTGGTGTCACCTTTGATCATTTGTTATTATTATTTTACTATTATATTAATGATGAAACCTTACATATGATCTCTTTATTATAAATTAAAGAATAATTAACTAATTAAATGAATTTATGGTTAGAGACCTGGACCGCAAAGGCTGATTCATGTATGGGTTATTTTACTCCTCACTACTTTATTTCTATATATTTTCAAATAATTACAGTTTATATTCCTATAGTGTATTTTTATAGACATAGTTGGTTGTGACTGACTATGATTTATCTCACATTATATCCAGGAAACCATTGGTACCTAGAATGAATATATGATCACATGTCTGGACCAAGGGAAGTTTCCCTCTTTGGACATATAACTTCTTTCTTTAGGTTGGGTGATCGATTGTAAATGATTGGGAATATTCTGGGGATGCTTGGATTGTTTTTCCCTATTTAATAATTTTTTATATCATGTATTTTATTGTCTACCCATTTTCATGTATTCTTTTATTCCTTTTTATAAATACATAACATCATTTTTTTTATATGATACTGTTTATATTTTGAGTTAATAATTTATTGCATGGATGATATTTCATAATTTTACTATATTATATATTATTATTCCTTTTCACTTTATTAATCCCTTTTATTATTATTCTCCACTCTAACCAGAGAAAATATAATCCCCACTGTGACACCCTATTCTCTTATTGTTAGTTACCAGCCTCTAGATTATGTAGAGGCGTTATTGAGGTCATATGTTCAATTAGTCAAGATTGAAACTGGTTTGGGATGTCACATTGTGGTATGAGAGGCATTTCCTTTCATGTATTATTATTTGTGAAATTTAAATAAGAAATTAGGAACATATTTTAACATTGTCATAATCTTTGTTTGGATGTATCCAACCCACATTCATGGTAATCACCAAGTTTCCTAGAAATAAGAAATTCTTGTCTATTATTTTTCCTATTACAAAAGATATAATTTCACCATTGGGTGATGCACATGAATTGTGGTATTTTTTTTGCCTTATGGAGATTATAAATTGTCCTAGTATGGTAAGGATCATTTCAACAAGTGTTACTATAGGAACTTATGATTCACATATATTGTATATTCCATTCCATATATGTGAATTTTGTTTCTTGCATTTCCTTTGTTTCTTATGATTGTTGAGTATTCCTTGGTTTTGATATAATCCTCTCCACTAACATTATCTATAAGGAAGGAAAATTTGTTTTTTAAAGTGTCAAAATCAGCCGAAATGGGGTTTTTGAAATATATTTATGGATGTATTTTAAATATCCATTTTCATCCCATGTAATATATGTAACACTGGTTACGTGATATGGGATTTGGCTGTGATTAAATTAATGCCAATATAAATGTATATGATGTATGGTACATTATAAATTGGAAAGGGTTATTCATCAAATCGAGCCATCATATTTTTCCTATTATATTTTGAGACTAAATGTAATAGGGACTGGTTGAAATTAAATGGGTATCAAATCCAATTTATAAAGTGTATTGGAATTTATAAATTGTAAATGGAATTAAAATTAATTGAACCTTGTATTATTTATATAATAACTTATAAACATAACTATGAATTCTAATTATAAATGATATGGTTAAAAGTAAATAGAGAGGAAAAGATAAATTTAAAGAGTTTCCCCTCTGTAAATTAAAATTAACCCTCCATATTCAAGAACCCCAAAAATTAAACATATACACCTTCCAATACCCTAACCTTTGACGGGGTATTTAGGGTAATATATTAGGTAGTGAGGACTTTTATTTTTTTCCTATTAAATTAGATATCCTCTCTTATTTGGTATCTTATTCTGAGGTTTTTTCTTGGAATTTGTATAGTTATAACAGAATGAAGACCTGGAGTCATGCTCTAGGAGGGTGGATACGACAAAACCCTTTAGATGGTAGTCCATTATCCACTATTTTATCTCTAGTAGTAGAACCTGTGGCACAACCTATTATTCTCTAACTAGGAACTAACACTCAACATTGAGATAGTTTCCTTTTGTTGATTTAGTATATAAAGGGTAATCCATGTCATTCACCAACAATGTTTGGTGTGACTCGTGAATTCCATTAGTAATATCTTTTTATCTTCTTGGGGGATGGTTGTCCTCATACTTCTAAGTCATGTATATAATCCCTTTTATCTATCTATGATCATCTAGAGACACCTCCAAATAGGATGGTCAATCTCACCACCTGCATGTTGTGTGACTCTACCATGCACGAGTGGGAAGTGATTACCTATGCTAGTATTCATAAGCTAAGGATATTGTAGGACTACCAGAATAAATTCTCTGATTTTTTTCACTATTAATTGAGATATGAATGAGATATGAATTCCATGAACTTTGATAAGGGCGTTATTTCCATCATGGACTATTCAAAAATTTTCACTGATCATAAACTCTTGGTATCGTTACTTTCCATTTCTGAGCAATAACATGTGAGACGCTTCGAGGATGGGCTCAGGTATTCCATTCCCTCAGGTAGATCTTTTTCTCATATCTACTTTTTTTTTGTGATTTTAACCCAAGCTATTATCACGTAGCACAACTTGAGGAAATATTATTGAATAGTGAAATGAGGGTTATATTTGAGAAAAGGCCATAGTTCTTCCAACAGTAGTAAGCATAGTCTTGACATTTCTCATTTGACAAGTTGAAGTTAGAGTATATACACTAGTTTCTCTATAATACTCCATCAGTATGAAAACCAGGGGAATGCGAATACACAATGCAATAGAGACTTATTGGATTTCCTTTAGAATGGTCGTATGGATCCTCATCAAAGGTTTACCCTGAACGTTCCACCTATTTATAGTAGAATATGACCTGCACTAGATCCACCTTTATGAGTAGGATCATTGACTCTACATCAAGAAATATGTTTAAGTGTCACCAGAAAAATAGACCAAGGATGATTTCATGGAGAAGGTATATTAAATTCATATTTTCACTATGAGAAGAGCAATCCTGCTCGGGGTTTCCCATCTTTTTCCCAAGGTAATGGATCCGGACAATTACATGCTTTATAGAAGATACTCTAGGAGTAGAGGGATAGTTCATCGATAGTACAAGGTGCTATTCTAGTATCCTATACTATAATATCTTCTTTATTAGATATAGGTGTTTAAATCTCCATTATCTCTGCATCAATCATAGAAATTTTTGGGATTGAAATTATGTTCTTTTATTGGGTGATGACCTAGGACAAATTGTTGGGTGTGCAGTCAGAGGGTACAGACCAATATATGGATAATACCCCTGAGGAATGCATTTTGAGTTTCTTTGGGGATCTCCTCTTCCTTCAGATGATAGACTTCATTGTCATTCTCAGGATGGACTGGTCGATAACCGATCAGGCTTATCTAGACATATATAGCCATATGATATCTTTTACATCACAATTTGGTGATATTTATTTTCACAAGGGTGATTGGGATGTCTAGGAAATTAGAGATGGATAAGAGAAATTTAGTATGGGGGAGTGATAGGCTAGATTTCGATCCTTTTACTGGATGATTGAGATGTGCATCTGTCTTCACTCATGGACAGGTTTATGAAAAAGTTGTTTTCATATCCTAATGGTCTGTTCCTATGGGATTATTTCTGGTGAGGACCCACCTATATATTTTTCTATTGGTGTATTGGAATCCTATTTATACATGGGTGTATCTAGGATCATACATACATGTGAGGTGATCTAATGTGTTCTTTAATTTCTTCTCAAAGGGAATTTCATCCAAGTATCTCCAATATTTATCGTGATATGCATCGTCAGTATTGGTGGTTAGTGATGAAATATCAGGTCAAGGGTTTTATTGCACGGTGCTCTACATATTAGTAGGGGATGATAGAACACCAATGGATTACTGGATCATTATAGTAGCTATCAGTCCTATAATGGAATTGGAATGATGTTTCAATGTATTTTTTTACTAGTTTATCAAGGTCACTCTATGGTAGCAATGCATTTTGTGTAGTTTTGGATGGACTTATGAAAGTATCCCACTTCCTTCCTATCGATGAGACATTTTCGATTGATGAGCTAGGAATACTGTATGTGAATGAGATTATATGAATACAGAGGATCCCTCATACAATAATTTTATATTGGGATTATCATTTAACATCATGTTTCAAGAATGGGTTATAAAAATATTTGGGTATATAGGTTCTTCTGAGAACAACTTTTTACACTCAAACTGATGGCCACTCAGAATGGGCTATTGAGGTCTTAGAGGACATAAAACAAGCATAAATCCTCATTTATAGAGGTTCATGGGAGAGAAATATAACTATCATCAATTATTCCTAGAATAATATATTTCAAAAAAAAATCATATGGATCCATATGATGCATTACATTGTAAACCATGTCGTTCACCTCTAGACTATCTAGGGGTGGGGAGGTAGTACTACTAGGTACAAATATCATGTAAGAGACATATAATAAGGTACAATTGATTAGAAAATGGATGGGTACTACTAAATCAAGACAAAAAAATTGTTTGTCAGTCATTACTGATGACCTCTAGAGTTTTATGTTATGGATTTTGTTTTCTGAGAGTATCACTCAAACTTCAAAATATAAAGATACAGAGGTGAGAGAAGTAGTCAACTTGTTTTTACATGCCTTTTGAGATCATAGATATAATCGGGACAATATCTTATTAGTTTCTTCTACCATAGAGGTACCATTACCTTAACAACATATTCTACATTTCAAAACATCAAAATTATTTGGGTGACCTGTCTCACACTTTTGATCTTGAGGATATTTAATTGGATGTCGATTCTTGTTCTGAGGAGTATCATATTCGCATCATTGACCATAGCATGAAGACACTCTATGGTTGGTATGTTCCTTTAGTAGGGGTTTTATGTTAGAACGATCATATACGTGATGATACCTTGGAGTGGGAGGTTGAATTAAATTTGTAGTGGTTGGACTAATTCTTAGAAAAATATTTACCTCCCTTGGAAGGGAAACTCAGGGATGAGTTATTTTAAGGGGGGATGATAGTAAGAACCCAATTTTCCATTTAGGTGAAGAACCTTTTAATTAAGGTTAAATTACTTCTTTTTGATATAATATGAGTTCCAAGTAATTCTATGGATCATACGAGGGTGTTTAAGGATTTTTCAAATATTTTTTCCCTATATTTTTTAGGAAAAAGCTAGGTTGAAATGTTATTAGAAACTCTACGGTCCTATTTTTGTGGTTAGAGAAAATCGTGTGGGTGTTTCAGTGCACCAAATTTGTCCACATGGTTTTCCCTAACCCTTTTACCAAGCCTTCATGGTCATGAGATTTTTCTCAGTAATGTGATAGAGGTTAGTTGTATGGGATGCACATTGTTAGTCAAACTATGTGCCTTGCCCACGAATGGGTTGTATTGAGGTAGTGTTGAGCTTATGGTTGGTGAAAGGGTTGTCTAACCATATAGCCAAACTATAATACACCTTAAATTTTGGGATAATGGGACATTTTCCCCTTGATTATTTAAAATAACTCACCCTCTATATTTTTATTCTCCAATGGATAGAACATCCTCCTCCTCCACTCATGACTAAACCAAGGTTCCTTGATAACTTCTTTATCTGACCTCAAAATCAATATATGATTTTCTTGTTGGATTCCTACCAATAATTGCTTCATTCCACTTTTTCCTTTTTTATTTAACTTCCTATCGATGGAGTTATTTTGTGGAGAGCTCTTATTCACTATTTTTAAGGTTTTATCCTATTCAATTTTTTTCTTCTGATAAAGGAGAAATTTAGGGTCGATACCGGATTAGTCATCTATGTTCGACATAAGGTGGGTTCTCTATGACCCTTCATTCAATGTCATACCTTTTTATAAACTGTTTTAGTAGTGAAAATTATAATTTTATTGGAAATTACTTCTAAAGTTTATGATATTTAATATAAATTGTATACATGGTAACTTAAACCATAATGAAACATATTGGTTCTTTTGGAGGTTGAGAACTCAATGTTAACCACCCCAAGTATGTTGCGTTATTTGTTATGCCTTTAGTAACCCATGTGGGGCTTACCTAAGATACTATTAGGATTTTTTACGTAACCTTTGTTAAGGTAAGTTCTCCATCAAAGTTACTTGAAAATTTAAATTTTTAAATGGAAAGTATATATATGTTTATATATCAATTTTCCTTAACCTTTATAATTAATTTGATAATTCATTAATATCATTCTTCCCCTTGTAATGTATGATGAAAGGTAATGGAAAAAACCTAATGTATTGATGGTTAGATGAGTATTATATAAAAAATAATGAAATATGTGTATAAATGAATTGAATATAAGGTTTCTACTTCTTTTTGAGATTATCATCATTAAAGTAAAGGCCAGGTATGATCCAGCCTTGGATTCCTGAAGGAATTCCTTGAGCACTTAGAGGCTTCCATTTTGCTTCATTGATCTAGTTTACAAGGGATATTGCTACCAAGGAACTTAGACTTTTTCTTAGTATGTTAATTTCTCAAAGATGTACTAATGATTCACCTGAAATCATTTCTGTATTATTATAATCCCTATGATACACTCCAAGGATTCATATAGATCCCTATTGACACGTGGATCTAGGGATTCACCCCATTGGGACCAGTCATGCTTAGTTAGGGATTACTATGTAAAATCATCATGGACTCAATAAGACTCTTTTACAATGTAATTTCTTGGTTGTTCCCTTGGATTACACTCATACCCTTATAGCCAGACTACATGAGTTACTACTATGAGTTGGATCAACCCCTGAGGTCATGGATGCCTTAGTTTCACCTTTAATCATCTGTTATTATTATTTTCCTATTGCATTACTACTGTTACTTTTCATATGATCTCTTTAATATATATTATACCATATTTAACCAATTAAATGAATGTGTGTTCAAAGTAAAGACCAACTCAGGCTGAAGTAGCAATGGTTTTTTTAATTCTGTACCGCTATAATTTTATATACCAACACACTATTAAATTTGATATTCACATACTAGATTTGTATAGACGTCATTGGTGGTGTCCTAATAAGATATATCTCAAACCTTATTTGGACTATTTTTGGTACCCGTGAAAATTATAATATTGCAAGTTTTGACAAAGGGAAGTATCCCACTATGGAAATATGACTTCTAACATTAGGATGGGTGTTTGGTAGCAGGTGAACGAGTATGTGCTCAGGATAATTGTATATTTTATACCATTTTTGATTATTTTATATATAATGACTTTAATTGTCCTCCTATTTCCATGAATTTTTTCCTTTATATATATATATATATTCTATTATATTTTTTATATTCTACTTTTTCTATTTTGAGTTGATTATTTATTTCATGGGTGATTATTCTTTCTTCCTCTGTATTGTTCATTTTATGCATATTCTATTTATTAATCTCTTTCAATATTATTCACAACTCTTACGAGAGGTCATAGTTTCCCTAATGTCACACCCTAGGATTGTGCTTCTAGTCTACAGCCTCTAGTGTACAGGGTGGTGCTCTTGAGGCTTTGTGTCCAATCAAGTTCGATTCGTAATGAGTGAACAGGGTCTGACACATCACACTTTTGAAGGTTCTATTTGAAACAAATATTTCTAAAAAACTAAATATTATTTTTCGGATGATATCTCCAGTAGAAAAAAACAACATCATGGTTTTATTTATAAATGACTATTGTTTACCATTTATGTAGAAATATTTTTTTAAAAAAATTTATAAAAACAATTAACTGATGCATTCCTGATGGGGGATTTAAACCATAAAAAATTTGGTTTGGTAGATATGATCTAGGTTTGAAGTAGATTTATTGGGTTTAAAAATTTATAAAAATTATATTCCAAGAAAGCTTGGAGACAGGAAAACCTGATCCAGAGGAAATCAAATAATGATAAAAGTACATTAAATAATGATAAAAGTACATTACAAGGTATCATGGAGTCACTCTACAAAGATGAGAGTAAAACTCACCACAATAATTTGCATGAACAAAAATATCATAGTAATTAGGAGACACCAAGGACCAAAAGGATGTGACTTCATTAATTTCCCTTTTTGCAAGAGCATTTGCCACTTGATTTTATTCATGGTAAACATGCGTGAATTCAATGGAGAGTGAGTCAAGATGCCAAAGACAATAAATCTTGGAAGGTATAATCCTCCATGGAACATTCCATGATCGTTCTTTTAGAATTTGAACTGAAACAGAAGAATATGATTCTACCCATAAATCATTCGAACCAAAATGGACAACATACCTGATTGCTTTAATCACAGCCCACAGCTCATTTTCAATGGAAAATCCATTGCCAATAAAATGAAAGATGCAGCCTTTGACAAACCCCAAGAGGTATGGAAAACACCACCACATCCAGAGGGCCTTGAATCACTAGTGGTAGCCCCATTAACCTTATGCTTTATTTACCATGGAAGAGGCAGAATCCATCGGATGTATTTCACCATCAGTGGCTTCTTCACCCTGCCATTAATACCAAAAAATCTCAATAAAAATAGGTCAGAAACATCATTTCTTATATAACCGGTTAAGATATTGGAAGCCTTGAATTTGGAATGATTCATTTCTAAGACACCATTGTGAAATTGTGGCTGAATGTTATTGAACAACAAGTCATTTCTGAACATTCAGATGAAGTCAATAACAGCCGCAATTGGAGCCAAGAGAAGATCATTAAATTGATCACTAAAATTTTCCATGCCAATGGCCTGTATTAAGTCATATACCAATTTAAAATGAAGGCCATATTGAAAATTATGATGCATATAACTCCATATATTGCGAGAAAAATTACAAGAGAAAAGACAAGGGGGATGGTTTCATGTGCTTCCAAGGAGACATGGCAGACTGGGGCAAGGGATAGCCCAGTGCACTGCAACATGGTCTGCATTGGTAGCTTGTGTTTCCATATTTTTTATATAAGCAGATATCATGAAGGGGGAATAAAGGGTTTATAGAAATCCATAACTCATCTAGGGGGTGTATCGAGTCACCACAATGAGAATTTTAGCATTCCTTTGTGCTGAAAATGCCATTCAGATCTGGAGTCCAAACCAGAACATCATAATTAGTAAAACAGTACCTCATAACTTCCATTCTTAGGTGGATGGGAAGGATTTCAGAAAGGTCAGGGTCTGCATAAAAATCAGCAATCGATTTGACCTTAAGAGATTCTTTAATGACAATTTCCTCACAAATGGGCCGTGATAACCAATTGGTGGTCCAAAAATTCATATTGGACTGCATACAGACCAACCATTTCGAACGAGCCCTAAGATCAGAATAGGCTTTCTTTAGAGCAGTCCATATAGAGGATCTCAAAATGTTTACATACCCATTCGGTAGTTTTCCAATAAATCTAATTGTTAGAAACTCCATGGAGGGATATGGATTTGAAATAAGATTCCATACAAACTTTTTAATCAAAGTGTTAGTAAAGATTCGAATGTCTTCAATACCCATTCCTCCCATTTGTGCTGGCTTAATACAGTCTTTCCAGGCAACTAAAACCAATTTCTTCTAATTAATTGAGTCTGTCCATACACAGTTTCTAATTCTACCACTTAAATCTTTAATCAGCGATCTCTGCCACTTATACAGAGAAATGGAATAAAAAACATTTTGTTAATCATTGAGTTTACTAGACATATTCTCCCATCATGGGACATATTTTTCCCTTCCCAGCTTGATAATTGATTGGTGATTCTCAACACAATATTTTATAAGTGAAATATTTTAACTCTTTCCCAAAAAAGAGGTACACCAAGGAATGTGAAACGGAGAGAGCACCTCCTAACTCCCAGCTTCATCACAATACTGTATTGCCTTGTTGTAGTAACTTCATCACCACAAAACACATAGGACTTTCTCCAATTAATTACCTGACATGCTACCTCTTCATAGTGTGAGAAAATGCTTTTAATTCAAGATATGGTAACATTTCTCGCCTTCCCAAAAAGAAGGATATCATCACCATAAAGTAAGTGTGAAGGGGAACAAAAATCCCTTCCAATTCTCATTTTTTGATACCATCTAAAATTAGCAAGATCAGTGAGGTACCAACTTAAATAGTCTTCAGCAATAGAAAAAATCATACTAGAGAGAGGGTCACCCTTCCTGACACCTCTTGAGAATTGAAAAAAGTCTCTAAGAGATCCATTGTCCAAAATAGACAGCCTTGCACTAGATAAAATGGATCTAATTAGATCAATAAATTTCTGTGAGAAACCATGTATCCTGAGAATAGTAAACAGAAAAATCCATCTTATGGTATCAAAAGCTTTTCAAATATCAATTTTAACAACCATATTTCCATACTTAACATTTCTTTTCATAGAATTCACACACTTAGAGACAGTAAACAGAAAGTTTTGGATGCTTCTCCCTGGTATAAACCCAAACTGATTCTCATATATGAGTCCTTTGAAAATTTCACCCACCCACTATGCCATAAAATAGGTTATATTAGTTTTTTAAATTATTATGAATAATAATATGAAATATTTATATTAGAATTATTGATTTAAAAACATAATTAAACCATGATAATATATGTCTTTATGGGTTTGATTTGTTTTTTTTATTAAATTAACTATTTCATATTTAAAATATACAATATTTTTAGGTAAAATATAAAATGTTAATATTCAATATAAAGGGTTTATGTCCTAATAAATGTCACATATTTAATATATAAAATAGTTAATAATGAATACCACATAAAATATAATATGAAAACATTTATATTGAAATTAATATAAAATTTTAATTTTTATTTATTTATGTAATTTCTATAAAAGAATGTAAAACTAATAAGAGATTATAAGTGATATATTTTTTAAATTTTCATAAATTTTTATCTCATATAAAAATTGGTGAATTATTAAGTTATTAAGTCTGTTCCATGACGATGTGTGGAAAAAACGTGCACTACGTGACAATTGATTAGAGAAGGTTGGATTCTGCTTAATCACTCATATTAGGTGCACCATTTTCTTATTCAAACGCCCAACGGTTCCATATCTAGAAACACATGGGCCAGATTTCTAAATGCATCTGTTCACTAGGTGAATTGGCCTGTGACACTTAAGAACTCACATTGGTCAAGAGGATGGGAAGTCCGGCTTATTTCACCCTTTTGGAGGGAATTATTTCCTCTTTCAGGACTCTCTTATAGATTTAAGATGTATTATTATGTTCGTGAATCTTTGGTTTATACCCAAGCATAATATCCACAGATTACTCCTTGTTGGAAATGGTTAGCTAAACGCGGGGATTCAGAATCATTTAGGCCCAAGGTTTACCGTCCCTCAGCGGATTAATGACTCTGATGATTTTGGAATCATTGAGATGACACTGGTTTGAAGCCCCATAACTGGGCACTCTGGAGTTTATTATCATCCCAGGGGGATAGATAACGACTTGAGCGTTTGGATTAAACATGTGATATGGGCTTCCTACGTATCCTAATGAGAGGAATCAGAATCCACGTAGTTCGGTTTGGGTTGGGGCTTACACCCCGAGGCAGCCCAAGGTGGTATGGGGCTTACTCTTGGAGGCGGCCCAAGGTGTTAGTGAACCAACATTAAGGAGGTCGTGACGACCAGTTTTTGGGCTTGAACATCGGGGAGGCTTCTTACATACCCCACCAAGGAGACAGGGATCAATGTCCTCATAGTTCAAAATGGCAGAATACAGTTTAATGTCATGCGGGACAAGGGTGTTATCATGGTCTATCTTACTCTAAGCCCACGTGAGTCATGATCGGTGTGAGAAACAAGTGGCAGCCGGGACCTGACGATCATGTCGTGAAGGGTGCATCCGTGGGAAGCGAAATGGGGAATACAAATGGATAGTAGCCCAGGGAAATGGATATTGCGACTTAATCTTGAATGGAGGCCCGAATTGGTGAAAAGTCGTAATGGGGGAGGGATTTGGGACTGAAGAAAGGAGGGGGTATGCACCACCTCCTGCAATAAGAACTAGGTTCTTACACCGGGATGGTTGCCCTGAGAGAATGGGACTTACTCTAAGATGGAGGCCCAATCACTCCTAGAAGAGGGGAGAAGTGCTCACCGCTAGCATTGAAAGGAAACGCAAGCGGGGTACCTCAATACTGTCAAGTGGAGAGGCAGAAAATGGATTCATGGGCTCAGACCCTGCACTATCGTTGGTATGTGATCCCAGGAATGTTTTGGGAACCCACTCAGGGGCCGTAGAAACCCCTTTGTCCCCGCCTACCATGGGTATGTGAACTAAAAGCGGCACGCTGATACACCTAAAGGTTAATCATATGGGTTCGGGGGATTTGGTAAAGGCCTTGGCTTGAGGCTGATGAATAGGCTAATGAGGGGATTGCAAAGGATCAGGTCATATTGAAAGGATTTTATCTGACTTGGGGAATGGGAAAACCAAAGGGGTTGAAAGGCCACATCGGTTTATGAGGAGTGTCTCCCTTTGTGTAGGGGGGTTCTACGCAGATGGAGAGGTCATCCACGTACCAGGGTGGTATGTGGACTAATAGGAATCCTGCATACCATGGAGGTATGTGGCTTTAGGTTTGGCCTGGGTACCAGGTTGGTACGCCGGGGAGTCCACGCAAGCAGCAGCCGCCAGGGGTGACACCGGTTGGGGGTTTGTCAGACAGGCCTTTGCCCACTTAGGAGGGTGATACGTGGTGTGTAGGATAAAAAAAGGGGCATAGACTCCCTGGTCCATGGGGAGTACATCCGCGGAGGAGCCCTGGCTTCACTGTCTTCTTTTATTGTTATTTTATGTACATGGATTACCAAGTTATTATGAATTTTCTTTTCCTTATTAATTCGTTTCTAGTTTCATACCTGTTACGAATTGTAACACCGCTTTTTGCAAAATCTTATGCTCTTTCCTCTGAAATCCTTCCACCCGAGTTTGATATCCTCCCCTCTTTCTTCCCCCTGATGTCCTTTTATAGAGGTGGGAAGAGATGTATCTGTGGTTATGTGGCACCTTTTGCGGAGGCCCGTTACCGAAAACCCGTTCTACGAATGACTTGGTCAATCCACAACTCACGGGGCATTGAATGCACTTCACTCATGAACCAAATTGGTTAGGGGGATGCTTCGTGGCTGCGCAGGGATCTACCACTATTCCTCTAATGACAACATACGCGGTTTGGGATGGTTGGCGCGTCTCACTACCGGGGTGGTTCGTGATGGTAGACCAACCTGGTGCCTGTCCTGCTTCGCGCCCGCAGAGGGGTCCCACCACTGTTCTGTGAATGAAACTGGTCCACAGAGGGGGCTTCTTGTTGAACCGCCCACGTACCATCTATGTTGGCCCGGTACGCGGACCGGTCGGTCCTTCGCCAATATTGGGGTAATTGGATTTCCCCCTTGAAAAATTTCCAGGACCTTACAAATGCCCCCCTATCGGAATGAGGTCTGATCGGAATGAAGAGGAGGCTATTCTGATGTTGAGATGTCCTGAAGTTCGATGAGTGATTGTAGAATGCTCTAAATTATGCCTTTTCCAAGAGTCTCAGTGAGCACAGTTCGATTTTTGCTAGGATTTTATAGAAAACCCCCAAAAACTTTTTTTCTTTTCCATCAATACCCTAATTTTTCTTGGTCCCATTTGGTGTGGACCCAGCAGGTATGGCTATTCTTTTTCTTAGGTCGCCCTTTTTGGGTTTTCATCCAAATGGGGTTTGCGCCTCTTTTGTGAGCGGTTTAAATTCCCACCGACAAGACTATCATTACTGATTTTTTAGGTCAAATAGCTTTGACCAGATAAGGTGGGGAAAGGGCCCCGAAGAGGTTTGGTTGATTAAAAGATGTCTCAATACCTTTTAGATACATGTGGGGAGAAAATCTTTAGATTTGAACAACATGCAGGGTCTGTCTCAAGGCATTGGAGTTGTATCGGCATGTAGAAGTAGGAAAGCATTACCTAAGGAAGACTTGTCTTTGTTAGAAGGGTCATGACGATCAATATGAAGAGCCACTGAGGGAATGATATGCATAGTCGTGAAAAGGTGTCCTTGAGTCAATGATTGTCCATTTCTGATGGCCCGAGGACTTCATGAAAGTCATGATTATAGAAACCACAATGGGTGGCTTGAAGAATTAAGAAAAACCACCAGGGGTGGCTCCGAAATGGTAAGTGACGTCTGAAAGGGTTTGGGAACATCTACCTAAATTGGTAATGAGGATGAAGGGTCCTTTTTCTACTTATTTAGTCAGCGTAAATTATTTTTGGAGCTTGGAATAGTTTAAATTCATGCAGTTGGGACATTCTTTAAAACGAAACAGCTTCTCCTAGTTCTCGGTAATCTCGTAGGAGACATTCTAGCTTATTCAGGCTGGGTTGTTAAAGTGGTTGTTAAACTGTAGATCATAGGGTTTCTGAATCTCGGGATAGATATGGGGGCTCAGAGGCCTAGAGGCGTATGAAGAGAATCAATGATTGGGAAAATATAGCTTTTGGTAGATGAGCCTGGGGTGATCAATATGCAGAGCCGCTGAGGGCATGGTATGCACAGTCATGCAAAGGTTTCCTTAGATCAATATTCTCCCGATAGCCGATAAACTTCAAGGAAGTTGAGATTCGGGACCACCAGGTGTGGCTTACAAGGGTTTGGCCTTTCTGAGTAAAGAGTATGGTTTATGAAAAGAGGGTGCCTGAATGTGGGAGAAACATCTAGGATAAACTTCCTGGGAATGGGTAAAGTCATCCCTTTTCACGCTGGTGTGAGATGGTGCTTTGTGCAGGTCTAGCCCGTGCACTGAGGGACATAAGAAGACCTCTATTCCTAATTGAACCCATGAATAATTCGACCACATAGTTTAGCGTCTTGCAGCACGGATAAAGGTCATTGTTATTATTACTAATTTTGTGATGTTTAACATTTTGCAGCGGGGACGGAGGGAATTTTGAATTCTGTGCAATTTAATGTCATGAGGTATGGAAGGATTCTGTGCAGTTTAACATCAAGTGGTAAGGGAAACATCCGTGCAGTTTAACGTCATGCAGTAAAGATAGCTTCCGTGCAGTTTAACATCATGTGGTAAAGACGAGGATCATTATTAAAGACACTTTGCATTTTAACGTCGTGCAGTAAGTATGGGATGTTTTTTTAATCCGTGAAAATGCTTGTAGTTAGAGGCATTTCCCTGGATGTTTAATGCTTGGTCTTTCCAGCTTCACACCAAGCGACACAGACATGTTTCGTGCAATTTTAATCGTCATGCGGTAAGGATATAGTTGCAAAGGCCACTCTTTATTAGAATGTAACTAGGCTCGAATATCTCAGCATGTACAAGACATGGAGAGGGGTTGATGGTTTAAATCTTGGTTACGAGGATTTTTTATTAGGAGAGATAATAAGGGGGAATTGAGGCCGGTAAGCGTATGGGGATAGGAAGAGTATCGCCTAAGGAAATCTTGCCTTTGGTAGACGGGCTAAGGGCTATCAATATGCAAAGATGCTGAGGAAATGGTATGCATAGTCGTGAAAAAGTATACACAGGTCTATGAATTTCCACTTATGAGGGCCATGAATGATTATGAGGATCCATGATTGTCCGGGACACAATGTCTACCATTTGGTAATGAAATTTCTGGACATGCCAGGGATATTCGTTCCTGGTTGATGTTAAAACTCGAAGAGTTCACTATGCTAATTTATCTTGCGCAAGGGGTGTACCATTACTCCATACAATTTAACGTTGTCCGATAAGGACAAATTACTGTTAGTTTAATTGTCATAGAGTTTGGACCATTGGGTGACTATTGCTAAAATCACCCGGAGGGAAATTGAGTTAGGATGCTCTGGTATAATCTAAATAGGTGTGAGGGAATGGGGGTGTAAACTGTAACTCTAGGGTTTCCCGGATTAGGAGATATAGTATAGGGGCTCTAAGGCCGGTAAGTGTATGGTGATAGAAAGAGTCTTGCCTGAGGAAATCTTGCCTTTGGTAGACGGGCCAGGGGTTATCAATATGGAGAGCCACCGGAGGCATGGTATGCATAGTCAAACAATGGTGTCCACGGGTTGATGAATTTCCACTTCTGATGGCCATGGATGATTATAATAATCTAGGATTTATCATAGCACATAATTCAACATATGGGGATAATGGTATCCAAGCATACAAGAAACATCTTCACCGCAATTTCTCATTGAGTCAAAGTAGCCCAGCCCTGGTTTGATGTTTGTAGATGCAGATCGTCATGTGAACCATAGGCAGATACATAGGATAACCAGGTAGGGTTACCCTGGAAATGTTTGGATGTGAGAGGGAAATTAACATTTAAACCATTGCTCCATAAATTTTTGTATCGGGAGATATGATATGGGGGCTCTGAGATTGGTAAGTGTACGGAGATAGGAAGAGTATCGCCTGGGGGAATCTTTCCTTTGGTAGCTGGGCCAGGGTCTATCAATATGCAAATCCACCAAGGCCATGGTATGCGTAGTCATTAAAAGGTTTCCACGGGAGGATAACTTTCCACTTCCGATGGTCGTGAATGATTATGAAGATTTGAAATTATTCGGGTCACAGAGTCTAATGTATGGTGAAGATGCATCCAAATGTTCCAGGAGTACTCCTGTTCCATTTTTCCGTATATATTGGGTGGGTCACGATGCAGTCCATGGAGTTTAACGTCGTGCGGTGAGGAAGAGGATGAACCGACATGATATGGGGACTCCGTGTAGTTTAACATCATGCGGTATGGAAAAGGGGTATATATAAATGTGTTTTATTTAATTGGTGTCTAGGCTAGGAGATAAGATCCCGTCATCACTACGCATCCTACGTGGGAAAGAATCAGGACTCACGAAGTTCTTTTGGGAGATACACCACGTGTGGGTCTGGTCTGTACGAGGGAAAGGAGAATTTTTAGCTACATTTTGGGTGGCAGGGCCAAGATGTGGAATTCTGGGGTCACTACATATCTTGTGAGGGCAGGAATCAAGCTGTATATCATTTTTTTAAAAGATAATACACCACCTGAAGGATTGGTCTATACATGGGGAAAATGTCATTTTCAATATTTCTTATATGTGCAGTTTAGCATCATGCGGTAAGGACGAGGAATACACCCCATGAACGTCTGGTCTGTACATAGGGGAAGAGATAATTTTTAATCTTTCTTATCTGTGTAGTTTAACGTCGTGCGGTAAGGATGAGGAATACACCCCGTCCAGGTCTGGTCCGTACACTAGGGAAGAGGGAATTTTTAATCTTTAATTGGGGGCAGTTGGGCTAGGATGTGGAATTATGGCTTCACTACATATCATGTGAGGGCAGGAATCAAGCCGTACATAGTTCATTAAAAGATAATACACCCCGTGTAGGTCTGGTTCATACACGGGAGAAATGACATTTTCCATCTTTCTTATCCATGTAGTTTAACGTCGTGTGGTAAGGATGAAGAATAAACCCCATGTAGGTCGGGTCCATACATGGGGGAAGAGGGAATTTTCAATCTTTCTTATCCATGCAGTTTAACATTGTGAGATAAGGACGAGGAATACACCCCGTGCTGGTCTAGTCCATACACGGGGAAGAGGGCATTTTTTATCTTCATTTGGGGGCTGTTGGGCCAAGATGTGGAATTCTGACAACACTATGTATCCTGTGATTCCATGAATCCAGCCGTACGTAGTTCTTTAAAAGATAATACACCCCGTGCAGGTCTGGTCCGTACACTGGGGAAGGGGCATTTTCAATCTTGCTTATCCATGCAGTTTAACATCATGCGGCGAGGACGAGGAATACACCTAGTGCAGGTCTGGTCTGTACATGGGGGAAGTGGTCATTTTCAATCATTCTTATCTGTATAGTTTAATGTCATTCGGTAAGGATGAGGAATACACCCCGTGCAGGTTTGGTCCGTACACATGGGAAGAAGGAATTTTTAATCTTCATTTGGGGGTGGCGGGGCCAGGATGTCGAATTCTAGCATCACTACGTATCCTGCGAGGGAAGGAATCAAGGCGTACATAGTTCTTTAAAAGATAATACACCTAGTTTAGGTCTGTTCCATACACGGGGGAACGGGAATTTTCAATATTTCTTATCCGTGCAGTTTAACGTCATACAGTAAGGACGTGGAATACACCCCGTGCAGGTCTAGTCCATACACAATGGAAGAGGGTATTTTTAATCTTCATTTGGGGGTGGCTGGGCCAGGATGTGGAATTTTGGCATCACTGTGTATCCTGCGAGGATTGGAATCAAGCCTCGTGTAGTTATTTAGAAGGGGATACACCCCATACTGGGTTGGTCTGTACACAGGGGAAAAGAAGGAACTTTTAACTTTATCCGGGGATGGTTGGGCCAGGATACAAAATATTTGCGTCGCTATGTATCCTTCAAGGGTATGAATAAATCCATATGTAGTTCTCTGAAATCTATGCAGTTTAACGTCATTTAGTGAGGGAGAAATACTCTTAGTTTAGGTTCATAGAGTTTGGACCATTGGGGCTTGGAAGTTTAACGTCCCGCAGCTTGGACGACAGGTGCTTTGCAGTTTAACGTCCTCTATCTCGGACGACAGGTGCTTGGCAGTTTAACGTCATGCATCTCGGATGACATGCGCTTGGAAGTTTTACATCCTACATCTCGGACGACAAATTCTTTTGGTTATGCGAAATAATTCTTCAGAAATCATGCATTCGTAGGAGGGGTAGTGAACTTCCCATCAATAGAGATCATGAAATACGCTCCATTGGAGTATACTTTGTGTATAAGATTTGGTGCCTCCCACTTGGGCTCTAGCTCTAGAGGTTTCTTTCCAGGTGTCATTGGGGTCTGGAGGACCAACACCAATTATTCTTCCAAGAAATACCGAAGACGAACCTTTTTATTTAAGGATCATGATATCATGTTCTAATATACTTCCAAATTGTACAAAGTGTGAAACCTCTTCTAATCTAGCTGTTCCAATTCATCTATCCGTTTTTTTGATTGTTGATCGTTGGATAACTAATCAAAAATGGCAACACAGAGAGATGGAAATTAGAGCTCAATGGGCAGGACTGCTTCTGTTCTGTATGCTGATGAGTACGGAGTGGCCCGAGTAGCGGCGCGAATTGTGGTTCGATAAGCCCATAATTCATGAAGGAGTTTATCCAGCCATGAATTCTTGTCTTTTTCCACCATTTTTTGGATAATGTTGGATAAGGTCTTGTTCGAAGCCTCTATCATTCTGTTGGCTGCTTCATGGTAGCGGGATGAGTGGTTATCCTTGATACCATATTCTTGGTATAGTTTCTTCAATTCAGCAGAGAAGAAATTGGTGCCATTATCCATCATTATGGTATGAGGGACACATTATCTGGTTGTGATATTAGCTTTCACAAAGATGACAATGTTTATTGACCCAACTTCCTTGAGGGGTACAACTTCAGCCCATTTGGAAAAGAAGTCAATTGCTGTGAGGATATACTTCAGTTGTTTGGACGTGGCGAGAGGATATGGTCCCACGACGTCCTTTCCCCAGATGGAAAATGGCCAGGAGTACTTGGCCTGATGAAGTAACTCTGGGGGTTGGTGAATGATGTTGGAATGAATTTGGCAGGAGTGGAATTTTGCGGTTAAGTGCTCGCAATCTTATGCCATGGTGGGCTTATAGTACCCAAGCCTTCAGACCTGATGGGAACGATTAGACCCCTAGATGATGTGCTCCACATACTTCGGCATGTACTTCATTCATTATGGTAGTCGTTTCATCTCCATCAATACATATGAGGAGGATTCCATCAAGGCCTCGTTTGTAGAGGACCTCCAACTGACTCGTGCCACCATATAAGACAAAGTTGATTGCCCATCTCTGTATTTTCTCTTGTTCAGCCTTGTCTAATGGATGTTCTCCCCGTTGAAGGTATTTTTCAATGGTGGTCATCCAGTGAGTGACAGGAGAATATGGTTCAGGGATAGGACTGACTTCGTTGATTTCTTCTGTCTTAGTCTGAACAAACGGCCAGACCATTCGACCATGAGAAATACTAATAGTTGTTTCATCCAGGCCTGGGTCAGCTAGGGTTGTGTCCACATTAGATAATGCATCGGCCTGGGAATTTTGAGATTGGGGAATATAGGTCAATTTTTGGTTCTGTGGATAATTCCTCCATTAACCCTCAGACATGGTCAAACAAGGGAATCAATGTAACGACCTGAATCCAGAGCCCTTCCACTAGTGCCCCGTACCCGGATTGCCAGATGACCTCAACCGCATTTCCCAAAATTCCAGAGGCTGCCGACTAGTAGTGAGGGCCTTGGTATGTTATTGGGGAAACTATTCCCTCGTATGCTAAGGTATACAAGGAAAGAAAATAACAGTCAATGGAAGATGTAGTAAACATCATGAAAACACTGAAACTAAACAGCAGAAGCAATGAAAATATAATGATAATGATGCAGCTTGTATAAATATCTAAGGAAAGAAACAAACACAACAATGTGCTGAAATACAACTGAAAACAAGGTACGAAAGTAAAAAAGAAACTCCATCAGCATCGCAAGCCTAAGCTCGGTCCTATGCACTCCAGCTCCAACCCGTAATCATGTACCTGAAGTATAAGGGCCACAATCCCTGTCTACACCTGCAACCATATAACCTGTTTGGGCCAAAAAGAAATACCCAAATAGGGTGTGAGACTAATCCCAGTAGGCAATCACCACGAGATCTGTGCCCTACTGTCAGTGTGTAATATAGGAAAAGTAAAGGAAATAAATGCAGCAGAGAAGCATATGTACACTAAAGTAAGAAATCCTACCAAACTCCATTCATAGTTATTTATTAGTTTAGTAAAATCATTTCACTATGAACCATGGAACCTAGCAACTGCTCTATACTCCCAAGGGAATCAAGTAATCACAACAGGTAACTTAGAAGTCTACCAAAACAGTAAGCAATACAAACCCAAGCTTGTTCTTTGTCTTGGTGGACTCGTCACAACCAACCAACAAAAAAAGAACTGACTCTCTGGGTTGCTCCAAATACCAAACCCCTCTACTCAAGTAGACGTACAAAGGAACAATCACTCTATGAAGCTCTCACCGTCAATTCTCATGTGGTCTTGCAACGAAAGATATAGACTCTCCGAGGAAGAACTTACGTCTAATTCCCCCTATAGTCTTGGAATGTAACTAAGGAAACTCTTACGAATCACAAAGTCCCATTCCCTTAGGTGTTGTGATCAATAATAATTATAACATGCTCTCTAGGGAAGCATTAAAATTCAATTCGCCCTTTAGTCTACCACACCAGGTTAACTCAACCCTGAGCAGTTTAGTCATGCGTAATCGACTATTAGCAGCATAAGTAAGTTCAGAAACTACTTGGCTAATAACTACAATAAATCCACAAGCATATAAATAGCAGGAAATACATGCAATCAAGTCAACAGGCATACTAGCAATGTGCAATAGGGTTGCCTCATAGGCAATCCCTGCCAAATGGAAATCAACATCCAAAACAAGGGGAAACCCCCATGGGGTAATCCTAAAACATGCTGATAAGCAATTATTAATCATCTAATAAACTCAATCATATAAGAAATCGAAGGAAAATAACGATACAGGATCAAACCCTAACCTGAGGTACCCGATACATGGGTATCCAACAATTTTGTACCAAAAACTCAAAGACATTCAACCTAGGGCAGAAAACCACCTACCTCAATCCTAGTAGATTGATATTCGTGAACCTCGGCCTGTGAATCGGCCTAGAATGAAGTAAATCTACAGAAACGTCTAAAACGTTCAACCTTAGATAACTCTCATAAGAGGCGGAATCATAAAACATGGCCAAAGAAGAACTAGGAACTCACCGCTGCGATTCTATTTCACCCGACGACATTTTATTCGGACAACCAGTGAAGGATCGGTGGCTCGGAGAAGAATCGGCCCTCTAGGTCGCTCTGGACATAATTAGGTGGAGAAGAAGATGAAAACGGGGATTAGGCGCGACCCCGGTCCGATTAATGAAATAAAAAGAAAAGTACACGACGTGTACTTCTTGAGTACACGACATGTACTCACCTTTTCCATATGCCTTATTAATCGAAAACCACCTCATCGCTACACCCCGTGGGACTGGTCCAGACATGGCCAGCACACGGCCTCGAGTGGAAGAATAGTACACGGCGTGTAGTTGTAAATTAAATGGCATGTAGTTACAAAATTTCCAGATTCTCCTCTTTTTCTCAAAAACGACCAGAAAATTAAAACATAACTGAAAAAGAAGGTCCGAGTTCTTACAAACATCCCTCCTTAAAGAAATATGTCCTTCAAATTCCCTAGCAAGGTGGCGAAGAAGAAACCTCGAAAAACTCTTGTCACTGTGATCGCATATCGGCCTCCCTCTCACAAGTCTCATCCGGCACATGGTCGTGCTGCCATAGCACCCGTACTAGAGGAATAGACCGGCCACAGAGTACATTTGCGCTACGATCAAAAATCCTGATAGGATGCTCCTCGAACGATGCATCCTACTCCAGCTCAGCCTCCTCAGGTCGAAAAACATGGGACGAGTCTAAGAAATAGCGTCAAAGTTGAAAAACATGGTAGATGTCGTGCATAGCCTAGTATCTCTGAGCTAAATGAAACCTATAAGAAACCGGACCGAATCTTTCTAGAACCTCGAACGACCTGACGTATCTCGGTGAAAGCTTACCCTGTTTCCTGATCCTCTAATGTCCCATCCTCGGGGTGACACGTAGGAAATCCTGGGCTCTGACCCTGAACTGCAGAGGTCGCCTCCGCTGGTCAGCATACGATTTCTGATGAGACTGTGCAGTAGCCATCCTCTTTCGAATCAACTCTATCTGCTCTTAGGTCTCCTGGATGAGACGAGTTCCCAGCAAAGCTGGCACTCCTACCTCCATCCAACACAAAGGTGATCGGCGTGTCCTACCGTACAAAGCCTCGTAAGGTGCCATCTAAATATTTTCCTGGAAACTTTTGTTATAGGAAAACTCCACGATAGGTATATGTTTTTCCCAAGAACCACCAAAGTCTAGAATGCAAGATCGGAGCATATCCTCAAGCACCTGGATCGTGCGCTTTGACTGAACATCTGTATGAGGATGATAAGTTGTACTCAGAAGCACCTGTGTACCCAAATCATTCTATATCCCCTACTAGAAATGAGAAGTAAAATGGGAATCCTGATATGAAATTATAGTACTTGGAACCCCATGCAAGCGCACAATCTCACGGACAAATAACCGTCCAAGCTCATCGACATAGAAGGTCTCCTTTATCGGCAAGAAGTGAGCAACCTTCATAAGCATGTCAAAGAAAACCCACACTGCATCGTTTCCTCTCAATGATCTCGGTAACCCTATCAGGAAGTCCATAACAACATCGTTTCACATCCACTCTGGAATGTGTAGCTGCTGTAAAAGCCCTGTTGGCCACTGGTGCTCTGCCTTCACCTGCTGACAGGTGGAACACCTCATGAAAAAACCATCCACATCACTCTTCATACCTGGCCACCAGTACTGGTCGTGAAAATCACGGTACATCTAGGTGACGCCAAGATGAACTACCCAAACTATGGAATGGAAGTCTCGCATTAGATCCTCGTGTATATCTCCTGGCACCCATACACGTCCCTGGAAACAAAAGATCTCATCCTTTCCAACGGTCCACCTGGGAATATGGTCCTCTCCTAACACTCTTTCCCGTAGGACTAGCCCTTCTGAATCTACCAGCTGCCTCATTCGAACTCGGTCCAAAAGTGGGGAGGTAATAGCCATAGAAGATTGGAATGTATTCCCCCGCCTATTGTACACCTCCAAATGCATCTCCGAGAACATAGTCATCAGTTGCCACTCACTGCTATCCTCCTTAACTACCTGTATCTGAGTTCTCCTGCTCAGTGCATCAGCCAATGCGTTGCCTTTCCCAGGCGTATAGGTAAGCTCGAAATAGAAGTGCTGGAGATACTCAACCCACCTCTGCTATCTCTGATTCAGGTCACGCTGTGTGAAGATGTAATTGAAACTCTTGTGGTCCGTGTATACCACAATATGTTCTCACAGAAGGTGATGTCTCTAATAGCATAAACAATGAATGATTGTGGCCAACTCCAAGCCCGATGCTAGATGCATCACAGAAAACTGTATAGCTCTTTCCCGGCTTCGGAAAAACTAGGATCGGTGCTGGCGTCAATCTCCCCTTCATCTCCTGGAAGGCTGAGTCACCGGCTTCGGACCAAACAAACTTTACCCCCTTCTTAGTAAATCCTTTCAGCGGTGCTGCTAGGCGTGAGAAGTCCTGTATAAACCGCATGTAGTAACCAGCCAGCCCCAAGAAGCTCAGTACCTCAAAGACTTTCTTCGGCTTCTCCCATGTAACTACTGCTCTCACATTCTCTGGTTCTACTGATACTCCTATCTCTGAGATGACATAACCCAGGAAGTGAATATCATCCATCCAAAAGTGGCACTTTGAGAGTTTAGCATAAAGCCAATTCTCCCTCAGTGTACTCAAAACGATCTCAAGATGGGTTGCATGGTCATTTCAAGTGTGAGAGTACACCAAGATATCGTCCACGAAGACCACAACAAAGGAATCAAAGTAAGGATGGAACACCCAGTTCATCAGTTCCATGAAAACTGCTGGCGCATTCTTACGACCGAACAACAAAACCGTATACTCATAGAGGCGATACCTACTCCTGAAGGCTGTTAGAGGTATATCTGAAGGTCTAACGTGCAACTAATGATAACCGGACCTCAAATCGATCTTTAAGAACACCCAAGCTCGTTGAAGCTGCTAGAAGAGATCATCAATCCTTGGCAAGGGATATCGGTTCTTGACCGTCTACTGGTTCAACTTCCGATAATCCATTAAAAGCCTAAGGGTACCGTCTGCCTTCTTCGCGAACAGGACTGTAACGCCCCGACCCCAGCTACCCAGAGTCGGTGCGTTACTTCGTAACATTGGCATGATCACAAAAGATCAAGTCTCGAAATACCGATTAGTTTAGTAGCCTTGGAAACACTAGATACATTCGTAAACGTTACATTACATCATAAAGTGAAAAACTACAACAAAGTCTTCATAGTCCACACTCATATCCTCTTTTGACTATCCCTGCAAGTCATTCATAAAATACTTCTTCACATCCTGGAAAATATTAAAACATTGATAGGGGTGAGCTCAGATGCTCAGAATGGTTTACAATATAGAGGAAGCTTTCATAAATAAACATTAACATTTAAGGCAATGTATAACTAAAACAAAAGCCTTTTAAACTTGAACTTCAACATAATATGGAAAATGTAAAATGAGATAATTCCATTCACTTCTTCACATGGATATTCTATTGGTCGAATAATCACATGCAATATCAATAACCACTTTCATAATGATGGAATGCATAATGCCAGACTATCATAACCACGTAGCCAAGGCCTCGTGCCAAGACCACAAATAAGATTTTTTCAAGGCCTCGTGCCAAGACACTAGTTTGTCTCATGAGACCTGCCGATGCATCGAGGAGCTATAGCAGGCTCCACTCGTCACTTATTAAGTCCAATTCATTCCTCATATGAATAGGTTTAAACATATCATAAACCATAACATAATCGTATCACATAAAACATGCATAAAGGAAACATAACATTTCCACATTTCAATCACAAGATATAAATTCAACACATTGATATAATAAAAACGATTTCAAAACCATTTTCAATACCAAAATAAAAGAAAGTTAAAACTTTGTATTTATTTTTCATTAAAAAAATGATGGCTTGTAGAGGAAGCTGAAACTCAAATAATGGTCACGGCGGCATAGAAGTCGTTGTCGCCGCATAAGTACGGAAAGAAAAACATTCCCTTTTTGTCGTTCAGTAAAACGCTTCGTATAAAAATGATTCCTTTTGAATAAATGTGAAAGTCAAAGGGGTTTATACACCGTATAAAAGAATGTTTTGTATAAAACCAAATATGCCTCAATGAAAGGGGATTTAGACGAAGTCCTTAAAAAGATCATTTTTTAAATAAAGTACATCTATAATTTGTATTCACTATAAGTAAACATAAATAATGTACAAATACAATATAGGACATAATAATATCATGACATAATTTGAAAGTAGGAGATTAACCCAATGAATGAAAATTGGGTTATAAAATTCCCTTACCTTGCGTCCTGTCCTGACTCGACCGTTCTTTAACCTCCTGAATAATAAAATAGAGTTAATTCCTATTTACTTAAGAACCTTTTTCATGTTCATTATTCCTTTTATATCCCTTATTACCATGTCATGAACATTATGTAATTATTTAAGTTAATAACGGTCGTTTTGTCGATCTTTGGTACTTGAGTCAAAAATAAACTTCCTATAATTTCAAGTTGTTCATGTGGTGAAATATCCATTATATCCAGAATTATATTCATGATTTAGATATCATATATATGATATATATCCAGTATATACATTCATTTATAATGTCACGTAACATTTAGAGGTAAGAAATGAAATGCACCGTTCATGGAGACGGTAAGCCGTACGTACACATGAACGCTACTTTCATTTCTATTTCGTATTTAAAGGAACAGAATCATAATGATATAAATTTATAATATAATTACAGTATAATATAGTGTATAATACCATTTAATCCATCCTTTATACATCCCACATATGGCATTAACGATTCAAATCACTTTGAGGGGGCGGTAATCCGCACTTCCTAAAATGAAATTATCGCGTTTTACCCATAATGGAAATCATAAAGTATGCCATAAATGGGAAATACAGAAGCATAAGTAAAACATAAACACATTATATATCATACTGAAATATAGTTACATCTTAATGGCCACCTTTGAAGGTGTTATTTGAGTGTTGAACAATCATCTCTTCGTGAGGCATAAATTCGCCATCCACAGAAACCGTATGTTCTTTAACCATTAGATGTAGGTGTGTGTAAGTGTAGCTAGAATCCTTCTTATAACAACATCCTAGTATATTGAGGATACTGGTTTTGTTACAAAAGAAATTAATAAAAAGAGTTTACGGGGTTGGAGAAGAAAAATAAAACATAACAACATTAGAGAAGACATTACCTCAAAATCGGGTAACTCTTTTGATTTGAGCCAAAGGCTTCCTTGGGAAGTATTCTGCCCAAAGTGAGGCTTCTAGGAGTAAGGGAGGGATGTTGGGAGAGTATTGTGGCAGAGTTTGGCCAAGCCAAATGGGTTAAAAGTGTAAATGAGGTGGGAGAGGTGGGGGCCTTTTATAAGTGGAGAGGAGGGGCTCTTTTGGAAAGTTTGAAATGTTACATTATTATACAATGATTTTCGGAATATAAAGGTCCCACACTTATATAATTCGTGTATAAGGTGATAAGGGTTCGAAATATCTTCACCCAATAGGCATTGGACAAGTGTAAGCCTTGGATTTTGCATTATCTTCTCATTTTATTAAAATCGTTAAATAATGAGGTCATCGCCGCATCATAATGATGTCATAAATAATTTAATTTATATAATGTCTAAAAAGTATAAAAAAACTACTATGATGTAGGAAATATTTTTAGCTTTCTAATTAATATTTATAGTCAAAATTCGGACTTCTGTAACCCCACTTAAAAACTGTTTTAGTAAAACAACTCATGTTTGTGTCAATTTAATTTTAACATTAAATAAATATATATTAATGTCATTTTCCAACCAAAGTGGCTCCATGGGGTCCCCAATTTTACCCATGGGTTTTCTTGGTCGGCCATGACTCATCCAATAGGATTAGGAAAAGTTTCAAGCTCATATCATATTATTAAAACATTGTTTTTACCTTAAACTACACTAATTACCTCTAATCGCGATTAAGGACTTAAAAGTTACTATTGACCAAAACTTTATTCTGATCTCATTGAACCAAATTTTACTTCTTAATTACAACCATGTATGTCAGATTTTTGAAAATCAAATCACAGAAGTGGTAATATTTCATTTAAACGAAAAATCAGTTATTTAACTACCACTTAGTGGTTTCACTATTCATCAAAATTGAAGTTTTTCAAAATAAGGCCAAAATTTCACCCTAAGCTATAATTGATATTCCGAATTCAAAAATGATGTCTATTTTACAAAATTCCAAAAATATAAGTTGCATTAATTAATTTTATAATTAATTCCCGCTGTTACAACAAATAGCATGTTTTTAAGAAACAATTTATATCAAAAGATTGGCAATTGTTTATGTCCAATTTCAATGGTAAATTAATTATAATGACCACCATTGGATAAAATGGTAAAAATATATACTAATTATACTTTAAAACCACTAAATAGTATAATTTATCACAATAAATTATTTTGAATAAAAAAGTTGTTTTATGTATTTTTCACTATTCATAAAAAATTTGGAAGTTCTCAGAAAGTTACAAAAAATTCAACTTAGGATAATTTCGATATTACGAATACAAAAATGAAGTCCATTTTGAAATATAAAATTTCTATAATTTTAAAAAGTGGTTATTACTATTCATAATGGCTACATTGATTAGTCGCGGTGTTTTAGAACTCAATGTTGCGTACAATGCAAGCTATTGCATTATTGAATGAGAAGCGTATCGTGGAAGCTCGGGGTGTTACATTCTCCCCTCCTTCAATAAATTGTGTCCTCGCAATTTGAAATTTTTCTTTGAAAATAAATGGTTGAAAATAGAAAATACCTTTGTAGAAAACCCACATCGGATATAAGGTTAATAAAAATATAACTTTAAAAGAAAGAAAGATAAGTACAAAGGTCACCCGAGATAGCCCATAATAGGACTCTATGAAAATATGGATATGGAAGAAAAAAAACTATCAAGGTCTGATGGAGAGTTGTAGAAAACTGGATTAGGAGAAAGTTAACAATAAAAAAATCACAAACTTGTGATTGGTTAAACGGTCATTGAATCCCCACTTGGAAAAGTTAACCAGCAACGTTTTTGTTTTAAGTTACCTTTTATAAAGTTAAAGAATTTATTTAGGAGATTTACTAAGAACGTAAGGGAATATACATACTTATCATGTAGACTTTCATTCTTTAATAAATCTTTACCAAAAACCCATCTTTCACTCTAAAAGGTAATAGAACTCAAAAATATTATACTTATCCTAATTGTATAAGGTTCCAAATGTTAACACATACCATTTAGTTTAGTAAAATTATTTTGTAACAACCAGGGACTTCCTGTAGGCTAGTGGTAGGAAATAAAGGCCTGTCGCACTATGATTGTGGGTTCGATTCCTGCAGCTTTGTCCGACGCGACGGGTTATTCCCCACCCTACAGGTTGTCCTTTTCCGAAAACTATTGTATTATAATATTCAAAAATAATCTTCATATTTTTTTTAACCTTAAAAAATACTATCCAAAGATCAACTTAATCCACTCCAACCTTTATAGTTATCCAAAATACCTCTGTCCAGACTTTCTCTAAAAGGTCTCTTAATTCCAAAATAAATTTATCAGATTCCCCAAACAAAGTAAAGTTTCTCTTATTGTCAGATACTAAAAATGTAATTACCTTCATAATATTAAAACCTTACTGAAATCAACAAGTACTGCAGTACAATCCTTATATACATATCACATTATTTTAATAACCAGAATATAATACATGAGTCCAAAAGCACTAATACATTAGTTATTCTTCTTCAACTATAGTAAGAGCATAAGATTTTCCTTGATCCCTTGGCCTTTTCTGAGGTAAGTTTCCCTGACGCTTAGGACATTCATTTTCATAATGACCCATTTCTCTACAATTGTAGCATTCAACTTTGATAGCCTCTTTCTTTCCCTTGCAATCACGAGCCTGGTGACCCTTTTCTCCACATTTATAACAAACTCCCATTCCTTTTAGGCAAGTAACAGGGTGATTCTTCCCACAATTATCACATAATGGAAAATCCTTCTTTCCCCTTTTCCCTTTATCTGTCTCTTGTTCCACCGTTCTCTTATTCTCTTTCATTACTTTGTTGTCATAAGACTTAGAGAATTCCTTTTCTGTCTTGATAGCACACGAGACAATATCTTCGTATGATGAGAAGGATTTTGATACTAAAGCTCGACGGAGAAATGGTTTTAACCCATCAAATAAACGATCAATTTTACTCCTTGGGTTACGTATATAATCGGAAGCATGGCTCGCTAACCTTGTAAAGTTAGCCTCATACTTTGCGACATTCTCATCCTCCTTCTGCCTCAGACTCAGAAATTTCCTTTCCATATCTGCTCGATGGTCACGAGGAAAGTATTTTTCTAAGAAAAGCTCTTTGAACTCCCTCCATTCCATATTCGATACGTCATCATCTTCCTTTGTGTTTTGAATCAGCGACCACCACTGATCGACATCTCCAGTGAGGCAGTAAACTGCCATGACAACCTTCTCCCTTTCGCTACTCCCCAAGGCATGGAATATTTTCTCTAAGGAGTTTATCCATTGCTCAGCTACTAACGGATTTGTACTCCCATTGAAGGTTGGTGGTTGTTGCCTCATGAAACGGTCTAACATTGATCCTCCATGTTGCGGATCAGGGTGCTCCATACGAGTAAGGTTATTATTCATAACCTGAGTGAGTTGTCCTAGTATGGTAATAAGTTGATCAGCACCAGTTGTATCTCCAAATACACAATAATTATCTTGAGCAGGAGGGAAATCCCTATACGGAGTGCGTGCATTGATACGGTTTCCATTCCTTCCACTAGGCGCCATTTCTATACAATGGCATAAACTAGATTAGTTTATGAATCAAAATACATAATTCCATACTTATAAAATACTTAACATAAATTGAACTATTTATGGATATAATCTATAATAATAAAAAGGTTTTCTTTGAGGAAGTATATACTCATAACCGTTCATAGTGGTTTGTAAAGAAAACAAGAACTATCCTAAGCATATACCCCGGGAGTGTCGTAACCACGAGTGAAGCAAGGCCCATTGTCATGCACCAGTTCTCTTTCGAGTCTAGCTCAAAGCGGTGTTTTCAGGTTTTACCCCTAGGTACATATGTGCCAGAGCCGCCTCTACCTGCTCGTATCCAGAAAGGGATGTATTTCTCGGAAAACTCACAAAATCTCTATAATACCAAAATTCTAGGAAGTTCTTCTATACTAATCCTTAAATTCTATCTTCGGGCTATGTTCTCTAATCAGAGTTTATCTAAATCTAGCTTCCAAGGTTAGTACTAAACTGCCTTTCATACCAACTGTAACGCCCCGACCCCAACTACCCAGAGTCGGTGCGTTACTTCGTAACATTGGCATGATCACAAAAGATCAAGTCTCGAAAGAACGATTAGTTTAGTATCCTTGGAAACAGTAGATACATTCGTAAACGTTACATTACATCATAAAGTGAAAAACTACAACAAAGTCTTCATAGTCCACACTCATATCCTCTTTTGACTATCCCTGCAAGTCATTCATAAAATACTTCTTCACATCCTGGAAAATATTAAAACATTGAAAGGGGTGAGCTCAGATGCTCAGTAAGGTTAACAATATAGCAGAAGCTTTCATAAATAAACATTAACATTTAAGGCAATGTATAACTAAAACAAAAGCCTTTTAAACTTGAACTTCAACATAATATGGAAAAAGTAAAATGGGATAATGCCATTCACTTCTTCACATGGATATTCTCTTGGTCGAATGATCACATGCAATATCAATAACCACTTTCATAATGATGGAATGCATAATGCCAGACTATCATAACCACGTAGCCAAGGCCTCGTGCCAAGACCACAAATAAGATTTTGTCAAGGCCTCGTGCTAAGACACTAGTTTGTCTCATGAGACCTGCCGATGCATCGAGGAGCTATAGCGGGCTCCACCCGTCACTTATTAAGTCCAATTCATTCCTCATATGAATAGGTTTAAACATATCATAAACCATAACATAATCGTATCACATAAAACATGCATAAAGGAAACATAACATTTCCACATTTCAATCACAAGCTATAAATACAACACATTGATATAATAAAAACGCTTTCAAAACCATTTTCAATACCAAAATAAAAGAAAGTTAAAACTTTGTATTTATTTTTCAGTAAAAAAATGATGGCTTGTAGAGGAAGCTGAAACTCAAATAATGGTCACGGCGGTGGAGAAGTCGTTGTCGCCACATAATTACAGAAAGAAAAACATTCCCTTTTTGTCGTTTAGTAAAACGCATCGTATAAAAAAGATTCCTTTTTAATAAACGTAAAAGTCAAAGGGGTTTATACCCCGTATAAAAGAAAGTTTTGTATAAAACCAAATATGCCTCAATGAAAAGGGATTGAGACGAAGTCCTTAAAAAGATCATTTTTTTAAATAAAGTATATATATAATGTGTATTCACTATAAGTACACATAAATAATGTACAAATACAATATAGGACATAATAATATCATGACATAATTTGAAAGTAGGAGATTAACCCAAAGAATGAAAATTGGGTTATGAAATTCCCTTACCTTGTGTCATGTCCTGACTCGACCGTTCTTTAACCTCCTGAATAATAAAATAGAGTTAATTCATATTTACTTAAGAACCTTTTTCATGTTCATTATTCCTTTTATATCCCTTATTACAATGTTATGAACATTATGTAATTATTTAAGTTAATAACGGTCGTTTTGTCGATCTTTGGTACTTGAGTCAAAAATAAACATCCTATAATTTCAAGTTGTTCATGTGGTGAAATATCCATTATATGCAGAATTATATTCATGATGTAGATATCATATATATGATATATATCCAGTATATACATTCATTCATAATGTCACATAACATTTAGAGGTAAGAAATGAAATGCACCGTTCATGGAGACGGTAAGCCGTACGTACGCATGAACGCTACTTTCATTTCTATTTCATATTTAATGGAACAGAATCATAATGATATAAATTTATAATATAATTAAAGTATAATATAGTGTATAATACCATTTAATCCATCCTTTATACATCCCACATATGGCATTAACAATTCAAATCACTTTGAGGGGGCGGTAGTCCGCACTTCCTAAAATGAAATTATCGCATTTTACCCATAATGGAAATCATAATGTATGCCATAAATGAGAAATACAGAAGCATATGTAAAACATAAACACATTATATATCATATATAAATTTAGTTACATCTTAATGGCCACCTTTGAAGGTGTTATATGAGTGTTGAACAATCATCGTTTCGTGAGGCAGAAATTCGCCATCCACAGAAACCGTATGTTCTTTAACCATTAGATGTAGGTGTGTGTAAGTGTAGCTCGAATACTTCTTATAACAACATCCTAGTATATTGAGGATACTGGTGTTTTTACAAAATAAATGAATAAAAAGAGTTTATGGGGTTGGAGAAGAAAAATAAAACATAACAACATTAGAGAAGACATTACCTCAAAATCAGGTAACTCTTTTGATTTGAGCCAAAGGCTTCCTTGGGAAGTATTCTGCCCAAAGTGAGGCTTCTAGGAGTAAGGGAGGGATGTTGGGAGAGTATTTGGGTAGAGTTTGGCCGAGCCAAATGGCTTGAAAGTGTAAATGAGGTGGGAGAGGTGGGGGCCTTTTATAAGTGGAGAGGAGGGGCACTTTTGGAAAGATTGAAATGTTACATTATTATACAATGGTTTTCGGATTATAAAAGTCCCACACTTATATAATTTGTGGATAAGGTGATAAGGTTTCTAAATCTCTTAATCCAATAGGCTTTGGACAAGTGTATGCCTTGGATTTTGCATTATCTTCTCATTTTATATAAATCGTTAAATAATGAGGTCATCGCCGCATCATAATGTCATAAATAAATTAATTTATTTAATGTCTAAAAATTATAAAAAAAATACTATGATGTAGGAAATCGTTTTAGATTTCTAATGAATATTTATAGTCAAAATTTGGACTTGTGTAACCCCACTTAAAAACTTTTTTAGTAAAACAACTCATGTTTGTGTCAATTTAATTTTAACATTAAATAAATATATATTAATGTCATTTACCAACCAAAGTGGCTCCATGGGGTCCCCAAGTTGACCCATGGGTTGTTGTGGTCGGCCATGACTCATCCAATAGGATTATTACAAGTGTCAAGCTCATATAATATTATTAAAACATTGTTTTTACCTTAAACTACACTAATTACCTCTAATCGCGATTAAGAACTTAAAAGTTACTATTCACCAAAAAATTATTTTGATCTCATTGAACCAAATTTTACTTCTTAATGACAAACATGTATGTCGGATTTTTGAAAATAAAATCACAAAAGTGGTAATATTTCATTTAAACGAAAAATCAATTATTTAACTACCACTTAGTGGTTTCACTATTCATCAAAAATTGAAGTTTTTCAGAATAAGGCCAAAATTTCACCCTAAGCTATAATTGATATTCCGAATTAAAAAATGATTTCTATTTTACAAAATTCCAAAATATAAGTTTCATTAATTAATTTTATAATTAATTCCCGCTGTTACAACAAATAGCGTGTTTTTAAGAAACAATTTATATCAAAAGATTGGCAATTGTTTATGTCCAATTTCAATGTTAAATTAATTCTAATGACCACCATTGGATAAAATGGTAAAAATATATTCTAATTATACTTTAAAACCACTAAATAGTATAATTTATAACAACAAATTATTTTTATTAAAAAAGTTGTTTTAAGTATTTTTCAATATTCATAAAAAAATTGGAAGTTCTCAGAAAGTTACAAAAAATTCAACTTAGGATAATTTCGATATTACGAATACAAAAATGAAGTCCATTTTGAAATATAAAATTTCTATAATTTTAAAAAGTGGTTATTACTATTCATAACGGCTACTTTTTTTAGTCGCGGTGTTTTAGAACTTGAAATTGTGTACAATGCAATCTATTGCATTATTGAATGAGAAGCGTATCGTGGAAGCTCGGGGTGTTACAAGGACAGCCAAGCCCCAAGGATAAGTATTAGGTCGGATGAAACCCTTTGCCTGCAACTCAGCCAACTGCTTCTTGAGCTCCTGCAACTCAAGTGTAGCCATCCTATACGGAGGAATGGACATCGGTGCTCCTCATGGAACAAGCTCAATTGAGAAGTCTACCTCACACTCCGGAGGCAAACCTGAAAGGTCTTTTGGAAAGACATCTGGAAAGCGATCAACCACTGTAGGAAAATATAACTTAGAAGTCCCCTGGTAATCTAGATAAATACTAGAAATATGAACCGTAACACCTCCTAGCCCATGATGCTCGAGTCTGGCTTTACTCTACTGAACATCCCACTTGCCTTTATGAACTAATGATTCACCCTCTTGTGATACAAAACTCACCCTACGACGATAGCAATCGAAGAATTCTTGGAAGGGAAGCAACCAGTCCATACCAAGAATGATGTCATAGCACATCATATCTAGGAGATAGAGGTCCCATAAGAAACGATATCCTGCAACCACGAGAGGGAAACCCTTACAGTGACATACGCTAGATGTCCTCGTTCCCAAGGGCGTGTCAAGAGTCAACTTGTCAGCAGACGAAAAGACACAGAGCTCAAGGCTTTCCACGACAGAAATAGAGATAAAGATATGTGAAGCACCAGTATCGAAAAGGGATGAAGATAAAACTGACGCTACTAAGATCGTACCTCGAACTGTGGAGGGTCCGTGATCCTGCTCCTAATGAATCTGCTCTAGAGCAAAAGTATGGCATGTGTCGCAACCCTGTGTAGCAGCCTAAAAACGTTGAGCTGCTCCTCCCTGAGCCTGACCACTACGTCCCCAGCCTCTACCCTAACTTGAACATCCTGCAGAACTCCATCCCCCAGTATGCTGTGGATCTGGTAATCCTGCTCATGTATGCGAGGTCGAAACTGATCATCCTTCACTAGCAGCTGGAAGGGGAACCTTGCAGAAATGTTGCAGGTGACCCATCTTGCGGCAGGATCGACACTCCACTGGGTCCCTCGGGCACTGGGGATTCTTATATCCACTCCTCCCACACTGACAACACACCACTTGGGTGCCAGAAGGGGCATCTCGTCTACCATAAGGAAGACCTCGCTTCCTCGGGTCACCTCGGGTAGAATCTCAGTGGCGTTTCCTGCTGTCTTTCTGGAGGGAATCAGCCTTGGATGATGTGTCGCCCTAGTCCACAACTCTAGTCTCCCTCAGGTTCCTCTTTGTGATGAGTTCATGGTTGACTATCAAAGTAATAGAAGTCAAATGAAAGACATTCACCTGCAATCTGATCTCCGGTCTGTGGACTTCCTCAATCTTTCTCGCAAGAAACAGCTCGTCATTCCCCAGGACGGGAGTGAATCGCTGTAAATAAGTGAAGCGGGAGTAATACTCCATAACTGAGAGGGTACCCTGTTGCTGTCTCATGAACTCCCTATCTCTTTCAGGCCTCAGCATCGCTGGGTAGAAGTAGTCATAAAACGTATGCTGAAACTCATACCAAGCCATAGCCTGCTGGCACCCCGTCTGAGAGACTACGTCCCACCATCTCTTGGAAGAATCTCACAGAATATACATAGAGAGCTTCGAATTTCTCTCTGGAGGTGTCTCTAGATGCTCGAAGATGGACAACATGGATTCCAGTCATGACTCTGCAGCCTGAGGTCCTTCATCCCCTGTGAATGTGGGAGGATGCTGCTGCTGGAAGACCCGTGTCAGCTCTGACATAGTCGGCGTAGGATGCTGAACTCCCTGGAAGGTCTACATGAATCTCATGAAACCCTCTCTGAACTGATCGTTGGATCCAGTGTCTGGAGTCACTGCAGGTTCCATGTCTGAAATGATGGACGGAACTACTAACAGTCCCTGATCGGTCGTATCAGGCATACGATCGCTGCCTAGTTCCTGGCATGCAACAGGAGGACGTCTCAGTGCCATAGCTCTGAAAGACCAAAACACACCTTCATTAAAGATGAACACAGTTGCAACATTGGAGAGTAAAACAGAACTGGTGGGAAAAAACCTTTAAAACCGGGAAAAACATGACTACACGGCATGTAGTACCACTACACGGTGTGTTCCTTAAAAGTTTACCCAGGGCGTGTACATTGGCCACACCTGGCTGTGTAAACTACTCAAATACACTACGTGATCTTAATCTAAACGGCGTGTACTGAACCTTTTCTCCCTTCCCCATTACTCCTACATGACTAAGTCACACGGACTGTCTGAACCGAATACTACACGGCGTTTTTGAGGCAAACATGGTCTGTACTGGACATGCCTTACCTGGCTCGTGTTGTTAGCGATACGACCTGACACACAGTCGACACTACACGATGTGTTAAAAAGAGACATGACGTGCACTTAAAGGGAAACCTCGGCCCGTGTTGTTCGTGACATGGCCGGGTAGTCGGCTGATCCGTACATGGCGTCTTTCAAACAAACACAGTGTGTATAGAAGAAGATAACACCGACCCGTGTTTTTCAAGACACGGCCGGGTACCTGGGAAAAGATACCCAGCATGTACATACCGAACACGACATGTACTAAACATACATTAACTGACCCATGTCTTTAGTTACACAGTTGGGCTCCAAGTTAACCTCTACACGGCGTGTACCTATCGTACACGGCGTGTTCCTGAAAACCATTTACGGCTCTGTTTCCCTCTCCACGCGGTCAGTGACACAACCAAAAACTACACGACGTGTATCTATAAAGTACACACAGTGTATTCTGGGTTTTTCTAGACAGTAGCCTCAGAACTACACCAGAGCCCATAAAACACAGAAAAAAAGGGTGAAGGTGCCAAATTCTAATTCGTGGGGGCCCATACTCCCCACAAACTAATGCTTGGCATCATAACGATGCATAGAACAAGCCACAGTATAAGAACTCATGACCCACCAAATTATGATCCTTGAAGGCCCATAACACCTCTAAGATCAAAGTTTGGCGTCTGTGATAAGAAAGCTCCAAAAAACGATACCTTATCAATATAAAATCCATTCTATCACAGTAGCTATCACAATAGCATGCATTGTCTATCAAAAATCATATCACAACAACATGCAATCTCTAATGCACCCTAGATGGCCTGAAGAAATGCATGGCATGTAATATTCTAACATGTGCCTATATTATGCATGAGATGGAATACCCTCATCTCATCGGGTTGCAACAAAATAGGACTGCAATCAAATAAACAGTAACAACACAAAAGAAGTTCATCACCCAACGGTGAAATCAATTAAACTGTAACATTTGAAAAACTCAAAATTTTCAATATTCGAGGTAATCTGGGTTTTTCCCTGTATGCGGGTTTTTTAACGCCCGGGAATAGCTATTTACCATTTACCTATTCCGTCTTATCCCTGTCTAATTTCGCTAAATAGTAATTCTATAGAAAAAGGAAAGAACACCATTGAAACCACTTTGTAACGACCCGAATCCGGAGCCCTTCCACTGGTGCCCCGTACCTGGTTCGCCACATGACCTCAAATGCATTTCCCCAAATGCCAGAGGCTTCCGACTAGCAGTGAGGGCCTTGGTAAGTTATTGGGGAAACTATTCCCTCATATGGTAAGGTATAGAAGGCAAGAAAACAACAGTCAATGGCGGAACTAGTAAAAAGCATGAAAACACTGAAACTAAACAGTGGAAGCAATGAACATATAATGATAATGATAATGATGCAGTAGGTACAAGTATCTACAGAAAGCGGCAAACACAAAAATGTTCTGAAATACAACTAAAAACAAGGTACGAAAGTAAACTGCAACTCCAGCAGCATCTCAAGCCTATGCTTGGTCCAATGCACTCCAGCTCCAACCAGCAATCATGTACCTAAAGTAGAAGGGCCACATTCCATGTCTACACCTACAACCATATAACTAGTTTGGGCTGAAAAGCAGGACCCAAACAGGGTGTGAGACTAATCCCAGTAGGCAATCACCACAAGATCTGTGCCCTAATATCAGCGAGTAATATAGAAAAAGTAAAAGAAATAAATGCAGGATAGAAGAAGATGTACACTTAAGTAAGCAATCCTACCGAAATCCATTCACAGTTATTTATGAGTTCAGTACAATCATTTAGCTATCAACCATGGAACCTAGCAACAGCTCTATACTCACAAGGAAAGAAAGTAATCACAACAGGTAACTCAGTAGTCTACCTAAAGAGCAAGCAGTACAAACCCAAGCTTGTTCTTTGGCTTGGTGGACTCATCACAACCAACCAACAGATAAAGCACTGACTCTATGGGTGGATCCTACTAGCAAACCCTCTAGTCAAGTAGACGTACAAAGGCACATACACTCTGGGAATCTCTCACCATCAATTCCTCTGTGGTCTTGCAACGAAAGATATAGACTCTCTGAGGAAGCACTTATGTCTAATTCCCTCTATAGTATCACTATGTAACTGAGGACACTCTGAGGAATCCCAAAGTCCCATTCCCTTAGGTCCTTTGATCGATACTAATTATAACATGCTCTCTAGATAATCCCTAAATGTCAATTCCCCCTTTAGTCTACCACACCAGGTTCACTCAGCCCTGAGCAGTTTAGTCGTGTGTAATCGACTATTAGCATCCTATGTAAGTTCAACAACTACTTGGATAATCGCTACAATGCATCAAAATGTATATAAATAGCAGGAAATACATGAAATCAAGTCAATAGGCATACTAGCAATTTGAAAATAGGGTTGCCTCGCAAGCAAACCATGCCAAACGGTAATCAACAGCCAAAACAAGGGGAAACACCCATGGGCTGTTCCTCAAACATGCTGACAAAAAATTATTAGTCATCTAATAACCTATATAATACAAGTAATATAAGTCAGATAACGATACAAGATCAAACCCTAACCCGAGATACCCGATAAATGGGTATCCGACACTTCTGCACCAAAAACTCAAAGACATTCAACGCAGGGAAACAACCCAGCAACCTCAATGCTAGGAGATTGATATTCTTGAACCTCGGCCTGTGAATTGGCCAAGAATGTGGTAAATCTAAAAAAAACATCTAAAACTTTCAACATCAGATAACTCTCACAAGAAGAGGAATCAGGAAACATGGCCAAAGAAGAACCGAGAACTCACTACTGTGATTCTATTGCACTCGATGTCGTTCAATTCGGAAAACCGGTGATGGATCGGTGGCTCAGAGAATAATCGGCCCTCTAGGTCGCTCTGGATGTAATTAGGTGGAGAAGAAGATGAAAATGGGGATTAGGTGTGACCTTGGTCCGATTAATGAAATAAAAAGAAAAGTACACGGCGTGTACTTATTGAGTACAATACATGTGCTCTACTTTTCTGTACGCCATATTAATCGGACTCCACCTCATCTCTACACCCCATGTGATGGGCTCGGACGTGGCCAATACATGGCCTCGAGCAGAAGAATAGAACATGGCATGTACTTACAAAATTTCCAGATTCTCCTCTTTTTCTCAAAAACAGCTAGAAAAGGAAAACAAACGGAAAAAAGAAGTTCCGGGTTCTTACAATCAACTCATCCCTTTTAATAGAATATTCACCATTGACCTTCTTGATAACCAGTTCCGAGTCACCTTTTACCTTAAGGTGTTGTACTTTGGCCTTGAGTGTGAACTCCAGGCCTACAATGAGGGCTTGATACTCTGCCTCATTGTTTGAAAATCCTTCTGATGTGAGGAAGTAATATGGCACGACTTCCTTTTCTTGGGACACCAGTATTATCCTCAAACCCACCTTGTTATATTTGGGATCCTCCATCCTCTTCCCGTTTGGGCTTCAGGATGCACTATCAAAGTACATTTCCAATGCTTGAAACTCATTTTGATCTGAGAAGATGTCTTCATCCGGTAGCTTTACATCTGGAGCGGGGGTCCTGGTCGAAGGGTACTCTTCCAGAAAATTTTGTAAGGCATGGACTTTTATGGCCTTTTGAGGCACAAACTGGATGTCAAATTCTTACAGGTTAACTTCCCATCGGAATAGGCGCCTGGTCATCATCGGCCGGCTGAGGATGTACTTGAGTAGGTTACTACATGAGACCAAATGAACTTCATGATTCTGTATATAATGTTTCAATTTTTGAACTGTGAATACTAAGTCCAAAAAACTCTTCTTGATGTTTGAGTATCGATTTTCAGCATCTATCATGGTTTGGCTGAGGTAATAGAGACTTTTTTCACTACCGACATCATTTTTATGTTTGAGGAAGGCCCTAAGTTACCGTTCGAGGGCCTTCACGTATAGGATGAGAGGCCTTCCTTCAACTAGGGGCATAAGCACTGGTGGGATTAAGAGGTACTTATTTAGGCTTTCAAATGACTCTTGACAATCATATGTCCATTGGTACGTAATCCCCCTTTTCATTAACCTAGTGAAGGGAAAACATTTACCCGCCAGGTTGGCTATGGACCGCCTAATGTAGGCCAGGTGACCTTGGAATATTCTCAACTCTGTGAGATTGCGGGGAGGTGGTAAGCCAATGATAACCTTTCTCTTTTCAGGTTCAACATCAATGCCATGATGGCATACGATGAAGCCAAGTAATTTCCCAAAGGTAACCCCGAAGACGCATTTCAAGGGGATCATCTTCAGGCTATGGTGTCGAATTTTGTTGAAGACAGTTTCAAGGTCTGACAGGTGATCTGAGTGCTGTCTTGATTTTACCATAAAGTCATCCACATAGAATTCGAATAATCTCCCTAGTAATGGTTTAAAGATATGATGCATGGTGTGTCGATATGTGGCGCCCACGTTCATGAGACCAAAGGGCATGACCCTATAACATAATTCTCTTTGAGGGGCCATGAAGGCAGTGTATTCTTCGTCTTCTCGGGACATCATTATTTTATTATACCCAGAATAGCCATCCATGTAAGATATAGACTCATACAAGACCGTTGCATCGATTAATAACTCAGGGTTCGAGATTAGGAAATCATCTTTCAGGCAATTCCTATTGAGATCTCTGAAATCAATGCAGACATGGATTTGTCCATTCTTTTTCTTGACTGGGATAATGTTGGCTAGCTAGATGGGGTATTGGACCTACCTAATGAAGCCTACTTTAATTATCTTGTCTACTTCATCATCTATTTTGGCCGTATGTGTGGGGTGCTTCCTTATGGAAGCTTGTTTATAGCCCCGATGGTCTTCTGGAAGACCTAAGTGGTGCGTTTCCACTTTGGGATCATGTTCCCGCAATTCTGTGTAATTCCAGGAAAAAACATCCCAATGTTGCTTCAAGAAAGAGGTATATACCTCGCGATTCACGGGAGACATGGCTCTACTAATGAGAGTGGGCCTCAGGTCTTCCTCGGTACCCAGGTTTATTTCCCTGAGCTCATCCATAGTGGTGAAGATACCATCCTCAAATGCAGGAGGTGCATCCCTAAGATCTTCCTCCTCTTCTTACCCCACATTCTCATCTTCTTTATCCGACGGGGGGAGATTTCCCAGAACAGGATCTTGGGAGTACGGAGGTGAGGCATCGTGGGCATCCCAGCTCAAGTATTCTCCCCCAAATAGAGGGTTAGCGGACCTTTCCTCATCGTCACACTCGAATATTATGGATGAAGTCATGTGGATAGCTGAGTGTGTGTTTGGGCTTGAACCCCCGCTCACAACATGGTTGATGGGCAGTATGTAGTCTCTTCCAAGCTTCCTGAGGGGGTTATCAGGAATCATTTCTAGACCATTTGGAGTGGGGATCGAGTCAACACCATCGACCGAACTCTTCTTCTTATTTTTCTCATAAAATTTGGAAACAATGTAGAGGGACTCAGAAAGCTCGAAAGGGGACTTATAAGCATGAAATGTCATACTTTTTACATTGACGTAATACTTAATACACTGGTGGTAGGATGAAGGAATGGCCATGTTCTTATGGAGCCATAGCCTTCCCAGCAGGGCATTGAATGTTGTGTTATTCCAGACCACCAGGAATTCTGAGTAGGCCACAAGGTCTCCAAAATGAGTTTTTAACTGGATTTGTCCCATTGGCTTCTATTCACTCTTATTGTAGCCCAACAGAGTTGTGGCTGAGGGTATTAGATCATACTCATTGTAGCCCAACTTATGAAATGTATGTAGGGGAAGGAGGTCAACTCCAGAGCCATTGTCAATAAAGAATTTCAGGATCTCAACATCATTTAATGTACCAGACACATATAGTGGTTTGATGTGTCCTTTCATGATGGAATGTTCATCCGGATAGGTGATGGAAATCACCACATTCCACTCATCCGAGATTGTCTCCATCCAATAAATCTAGGCAGTGGCTACCTCACCCTAAAACTCCGGGGGGCTGATCAAGGCTTCTACATGCCCCTCCCTGAGATCTGCTAACAAACTCAGGGCATCCAGGATTGATAGTTTAGCTAGTACTAACGCCAGCTGCTTAAGGATATTGTATTTCTGCTCCATTATCTGATGCTTCTCCATTGGTGGGAGAGTTTTAGCAGGCACTTTAGGAGCTGGAGTATGTGACGAGGAGGGGCCGGCCGCAGGGTCGGAGGTTGGCGGTGTTCCCACGTTGTGGGGTCTCTGCCCGGCCAGTATGTTTTTCCACACTAGGTGGCTAGACAATTGTTCCTCCTCTGATGGGTACTGTAGAATGACGGGGCCAAAGTGGCTGCTTATGAAGGTGGATATATATTCTTTCTCATGATGAGTGTGTTGAAGGGATCTCCCATGGGTTTTTGTGATATTAATAGTCCGGTCCGGGGAAAACTAAAGGGTTAGTTCTGGTCGTGACTGTGCCTCCCCTGGTATCCCCTACTTCTACGATTCCCCCTCTCGGCTCCCCGTGTTGGGAACTCGGGTTCATAACCATACCCTTCTTCAGGGAATAACTCCATTAGATGGACGACATTTATGGAACCAATGATTAGTTCCTCGTCCTGTGCTAGATCAACCTGGTCGGTTGTCTCTGATGGCGCCGTTTGGTGGGTTGGTGCCCATGGCTCCAAGATTGGGGGCATATAATCCAACAGTGTCAGGGCTAACTTCACCCTCATTGCAGATTACTCCTCTTGATCTTGTCTCCTCCCTTTTCGATTAGGCCTGGATGACCATCTCGTGGAGGGTTGTGAGGCCGATACTGTCGGCTATGCGGCATTAGGGGTTGTTGGCGGCAACACTAGCTATTGTAATTGAGCTCGGACTATTCCATGAGCTTGATTGATAGTCTTTTGAGTCATCCATCCATTAACTTTCTTCACCTTATTACTGATGACTTCCTGCCACCCCTCCCCTTTGTCAAAGTCAGTGGTAGAAATATACGTCACGTGTACTGGGGGTGGTCCTATCTCGACCTGCATGGAGTCTACCATCATTTTCATGAGGTATTTGAAGACGAAGCATTCCGGAATATTGTGCCCCATCATTCGATGGTAGGGGATGTAATCATTCCTGTCATCACAGCCAACTTCTTCGGGATTCCTTGGTTCCAGGAGGTGGAGGAAATTGAAATTAATGGTGGCGATGAAGTAGCCGCGGACTTGGTCCTATCAGAACAAGTACACTTTGTGTCTTCGTTCCTCGAACTGGTTCTACATAGATCCTCTCTGATCATCCCAATTGGGTGGAGGTGGATGCTGATACATAGAAGTCCCTTGACGATTTAGTGGAGCCCTAAGCGGTGGAGTAGGTGCAGGGGCTGGCTTGAGCCTGACAGAGGATTCTTCAGCTCTAACTACTCTCATTTCAAGAGCCTGTGAGGCTATTCGGGACTTCTGATTAGTCCGCTGCGGGGAGTATTCAATTCTATGGGGAATGATAGAGAGATTGTGGAAGCCAGTGTTTCTCTCCACTGGTATGAGCGGTGTTCGCAGCTCACCCCAAAGGTTATCGATGCATATTGAAAGCATCTCGTCTTGGGGAATTGGATTGTTCTGAGAGTAGGTCAGAACCTTCCATCTGGCGATGAAATCTGATACACTCTCATTCTCCCTCTGTTTGCAATTCATGAGGTCGATGACCGTTGTTTTAGGCAGTGTTGAGCAGAAGTGGAACATGAACTGATGTCGAAGGTCTTCCTAGCTTTTTATTGACCGAGATAGCAGATTCGTATACCCAATGAAGGCATATCCATGAAAGGTCCGCACAAAGAATATGAGTTTCACTACTTCTTGTTGTTCCAGAGTTCCAATCATTGGGTTGCAATAAGATGCGTAGTGCATCTAATGCTATTCTGGATCGCCTGATCTATTGAAAATAGGGAATACATGGCTGACAAAATTGTGTGGGTGTGGCATGTTGCTCACCTAATCTGGTTAGAGATTCCTCTCTAGCTGTATCGGAGTGCGTCGACCTTCCATTGCTTCCAGTAGAGCTGTCAGTGCCACGATGGTGTTGGTGAGACCCTAGTTTACATCCTGTTGGGCCCGGTCTTGGGCAGGTGTAGCCCGAGGCATTGCTTGAGGATCCAACTTGGTCGGCCGCAAGGGTGCATATGTCGTTTGTGGTGCCATCATCGGGTTTAGATGCACTTTATCCTATTTCTTCTTGAGTGTAGGTAAGTCTTGGTATTCATCTGGATCCATATTCAGGTAGTTGGATGGGCCAAGCGCCTCATTGGGCAGGAGCCCTGACCGCGCTTTGTTTGTCAGGGAAACTAGTGGTCCTTGAGTTGTACTTATTGGGAGTGCAAGGTGTGTCTCTTCATGGGAAGCGCTTTCAATAAGACAGTTCCTCTAGAGTATCTCGATGTCAAGCCGCCTCAGTTCTTTCATTTCCTCTTCCTGCCATGAGAATCATTCTTCGAGCATAAGTGGATCATTTTGATCGAGAGAAGTGGATGGGTTAAGGGTAACCAGTCATTTGTTGTTATACTTGTTTGGGGATTGTAGGGTAAGAAGAGGAGGGTTATCTTTGGGGGCGACCATATTTAGGGAGGCCCTCTGGTTTTGGGTGTGAACACCTGGTGGTTCGTTGTGAGTCACAGTATGACTGGAACCATCATCTCTCGATCCATCCGGATTTTCATCATCTCTGGTGTCACCCATGGGGTTAACCTCTTTGGTGTTGATGGATGCATATCGCGGGGTGGAAGAGATTTCATCTTCCAAATAGGAATAGGATCTCCAGCGGGTTTTAAAGGTCCTCCCTTTCCTGTCCCGGGATTTCTTTTGGACTCCTTGACGAAGGGTGACACAGAGAGTTCTTTTATTCGTCCTTACGGTATGCCTCCCTCTTGAAGGGGATGATGATTCAAAGGATGGGATAGGGTTGGAAACTCCTCTTCTGGATATCATCCCTAGGATAGAGAATACTGATTCTCATGGGGTGGGGGGATTCATTGTTGAGGTGGTAAAAATGCCCCCAGACCCGAGGGGTGGGGTTGGCTCCATTCCTTGGACGTTAATTCTCATCCCATTTTTATTGGTCTTACGGGGGAATTTGTTGTTAAAAATTCCCCTATCCCTACAGGCTGGGGTTGACCCTGGATTTCAATAGTGGCTGATGTTATCCCTACCTTCCTGATCTTGCGTGCCCCAATTCGAGGGTGAACTACATTTGATGCTGAGTTCACCTGTGAATCAACCCCCTTCGGGGAGGCAGGCAATGACCACTTATTGGCCTCTCTTAAGAGAGAGGCCTATTATATTCATTCGGTGGACTAATTCAGGATCTCTTAAAAGGATTGTTCCCGTCAGGCCTGACGCTTCTGGACGTACTCAAGGCATGTCTCAGTTGGGTGTGTCGCCTTTCATGAACAGGGACCCCACTCGATTGCTACCTTGATGTGATGGTGTTTCAAGACATTATGCCGAATGGGTTCTTCTGGGCGGGGAGCAGAGTGAAATGCAGAGCTCCATGTTCTCCGCATCCTCTAATATGGACTCCCATCAGAGAGTCTCCAATGAGTCAGCGTAGCTAGTGCAGTGCACGGAGACAGGCGATCTCAATGTTTCCTTTACGCCTCTCGGGTAGCTATTGTTGCGCCAAAGGAAGAGCTTACAAGTTTTTGTGACGTAGGAGGTCTCCTATTGTCTTGACATGGTCTACATACCCATCGTAGGTTAGGAATATTGATTTAATCCAGTGGAGGGTTTTCCATATATTGGAGCGAATGTCGTGCACGCATTCTTCCAGAAACTTTCTGGGTATGTCTAATTGAGAGGTGGCCATGGGCCAAAACATAACCGGTAATACATCCTTGGCCAGTCGTTTCCTCAGGTGCAACATATCGGCGTACTACTCTTCTAGAGATTCCTCAACCTAGTCGGCACAACTAAGATGCTTACTGATTGTGTGATTGGAGGCAGTGGTGTCGGTAGGTATTGAATTATCATGTGGGTGATTTTGAGGTGGTTCAAAAGATGAACGTGGCCCCAGATAATATCCTGATTGATGAAGGGTGTCGTTGGCAACTATCTTGGATTATGACATGCTTGATCCCATCCTTCTGAGTGCCTCAGAATATGAGGGCCTTTCTGTGCTTGATTCGGCAGGGGGAGAACCCTCATGTCCATATGATATGTCACTGCGGGGAGGACCTTCGCAATGGCAGCTACAATGGTGAGGACTACCATTACAGCTTCCGCAGGGAGAGAGCCTGTGGGGTACACCCTGGGTAGGGCCTTCAGAATGTACTGCAAAAAGGGGAGGGCCTTATCGTTGACCAGCATCTAGGTGGGGAGGGCCTCTGCTATTTGTTTTGTAATGGAGAGGTCTACCATTACTAATTGACACCTCACTTCATAAAGGAATTTTGCAGTGCATACCCTAGGGAGGACTTCCAAGGCGTATCACAGTGAGGGGAGGACCTTCTGGCTGCGTAGAATTGTTATGGGGAGGGACTTCGCAACAAATGTCATCATGGTGAGGATGACCATCATGGTTTGACGTTCTATGTGTATCCTGGAGAGGACCTTAAAGACACACTACCATAAGGGGAGGGCCTTTTGTTTCTTGGGGTCAATGCATGGAGGACCTTCGCAATGGAGGCCATGGTGGCGAGTATTACCATCACATCTACCGAAATGGTGAGGACTACCATCACAGCTGCAGCGGGGAGAATATCTGCGGGTTACACCCTCGGGAGGGTCTTCAGAATGTACCACAACGAGGGGAGGTCCTTCTCTTTGATCAGCTTGTAAGAGGGGGGGGGGGTCTCCTCTATCTGTGTTGTAATGGCGAGGGCTACCATTACTACATGACCCCTCACTGCATAGAGTACTTTTTCAGTGCATACCCTGGGGAGGAACTCCAAGGCATATTACAACGAGGGGAGGACCTTCTGGCTGCGTAGCGGTGTTACGAGGGGGGGGGGCGTCTTCACAAAAAACATCCATCATGGTGAGGATGACCATCTAGATTTGATGTTCGATGTGTATCCTTGGGAGGACCTTCAAGACACACTAAAACAAGGGGAGGATGTTCTTTTTGATTTGGGTCATTGCGAGGAGGACCTTCAAAATGTTGTCCATGGTGGGGAGGACTACCATCAAAGCTGCCGCAATGGTGAGGACTACCATCACAACTACTGCATGGAGAATATATGTGGGGTAAACCCTGGGGAGGGCCTTTAGAATGTTCTGCAATGAGGGGAGGGCCTTCTCATTTCTTAACGTATCTACGGGGCAGACCTCTGTTATCAGGGTGGCGAGGACGTCCATCGTGATCTGATGCCCGGCTGTGCGGATTGTCATTGCAACATAACCCCTGGGGAGAACCTTTAGGGCAGGCCATGACAAGGTGAGGTCCTTCTTTTCATGATGAGATTCCTCTATGGGGAGGGCCTCCGCAGTTGCAACTAGGATAGAAAAAACTACTATCATAATTTGTGGTCCCACTACACGAAGAGTGTTTGTAGTTTATACCCCAGGAAGGACCGTCAGGGTGGAACGTAGAAAGTGGAGAACCTTATTGTTGGTAGATATTCTGGTCACACCAAGGGCTTCCATGACTTACATCATAAGACAAGATCTTGTGATCAATCGTTATATGCCAGTGGGGGAGGCCCCCGCAGGTTCTCTGGGGAGGTCCTTCAGAGCTGCTGGTGGTGATATTGCAAGGACGACCTTTGAAACTGATACTTCCCCTCCCATAATATGGTAATGGGTGGGAAGGGTTTTGAGTTTTCGATATGTGTTTAACAGCATTGGGAACCCCATATTCTATCAGAGTGGTGTCGTGAACCCGCTCTTTATTTGCCGACTGCCTTTGGTGCGTTCGGGGTGCTTTCTTATGGGCAGCAAGGACCGTCTGCTGTTGATAACGGCCCTCACCTTGAGGTCCCTTTATAATTGGGTCTTATGGTGCTTCCGAGATATGCTTACAAATATCTTGATTTTTAGTAGGGATATATGCCTGCTCTGGAGCTTCCACCATGATGGATGGGTGTCCCCCAGTTCGAACGAGTAAAGCTACTCGATTTGATTTCCCTTGTATCATGGAATATGGATGAAGACCATCCTAGGTGGAAGTAGGGACGTAGATCTGTTCTGAGGTGGCTATCTAGTGTCTTAGATGAGGTGCGTCAATTGGGGAGATGGGCTCATGGGCCCGATTCCTTGTAGTTGTCGCAGATGCAATTACATTCCAGCAAGTCTGGAAGATATGATTTGGGATCTATACCTTCTCCTTCATCATTTCCAGGATATGAAGAAAGACATCATTGGCTTGAATGGGTATGAAGGCCCTTTCCAGTATCGGAGTAGGAATATCCTACTCTGGTCCTCCGGTGGTCAGTGGGTACTCGCAATTCTCTTGTTTCAGGGTAGGTGAACGAGTCTGCCCCTGTGCCGGGATATGCCGATTTATCTCCTTATTTTCCGCCATAATAGGATGGCAGACATTACTTGAATCTGTAGGGAGATGGCCCTGCATATGTTGGTTTCCAACCATATCGAGTCGGTGGCCTTTGTTTGTAGGGAGACACGCCTGCCTATTAATTTCCGCCACATCTGGATGGTGGTATTTGTTGATCTTCACCATATTGGGATGGTAGGTGTCATGAGCATCTGCTAGGGGCTGGTCTTACAGGCGCTAGGTCGCCACCACGTCTGGTTGGTTGGCTTCATGACCCTGGGCAGGGAGAGGTGCCTACCGGGTACGTGCTGTCTTGTGTGATTAATGGGCTTGATGGAGCTCGGTGGGGATGTGCACCTACTCGTATGATGCCGCCATGTCTTGATGGAGGGCTTTGGAGGATCAGACATGTGTATGTTCCTGCTCGCAATACGTCACTGTGACTAGGTAGTGTAGCTCTTCCTCTGGGACATGGGTTATGACCATTCCCTGGTTGTACATTTTCCACCCTCGTTGGGCGGTCCGAGGGGCCAGAGATCGGGGAGAGTGGGCTTGGATCCTCGAGGAGACAACCTCCTTAGCGTCAGGATATTGAGTTGTGGCGTAACCGTGATGACTTCTTCCATCGGGGGCCTTAGAGCGGAACCCCAGTTCAGCGGGGATGAAGTCCTCAGTCTTGACCTCATCTACCTCCCTATGGAAAGGGAGATACGCGTTGTCTCGTTCTGGGGATAGACTCCTGAAATGGTTTGAGATGGAAACAGGAGCCGTCTAGATCTTCTTTCGCGGTTTCTGTTGGGTAGGCGACCGACAGGTTTTGATAGATTGGAGGGCATGCATGACCGCCTCCACCATCGAGAGAGTACCGTTCTTGTGGTACTCCCAGATCAAAACATCTGAGACCCAGCATTTAAGAAGTTGGGTTTGTGACAGGGTCCCTCATTGGTGAGGATTTCGGGTCATTGCGTTGTTCGTATTACATGTCTGTGAGTTCCTCTGTGATGTAATTGGATCGAAGGGAGTTCTGATTGGTACCTGTAAAATATTTTTATAAATACAAATAGAAAACCCATCAAATAAACATCTCATGATCCCATGCATAATTAATGACCATTCTTGGCCCTCCTTATGAGTATAAGTGGTCACATAGTGGGATTAGGTAAAATATGTCATGCTTGGTTAAATATTCACATCGGGTTCACCATTTTTTTTGTTTCGCGATGATGTGTGAAAAAAAACATGCGCTACCCAACAGTTGATTAGAGAAGGTTGGATTCGGATTAATCACTCATATAAGGAGCACCGTATTCATATTTAAATTCCCAATGGTTCCACATCCAGCGACACATGGACATGTATTCCAAATTCAGGCGTTTTCTACGTGATTTGGCCACCAACGCTTAAGAACTCACATTGGATGAAAGGATGGGAAGTCAGGAACATTGCACCGTTTTAAGGGGAATTATTTCCTGTTATGGGACTCTCTTATACATTTATGAAGTATTCATATGTTCTCGAATCATTGGATTATACACAAGCATAGAATCAACGGATAACTACTTGTTGGAAATGGTCAGCTGAACACAAGGATTCAGAATCATTTAGGCCCGAGGTTTACCATCCCCCATTAGATTAATGGCTCCGAGGTGTTTGGCCTTATTGAGATGGCACTGGTTTGAAGCCCGATAACTAGGTGCTCTGGAGTTTATTTTCATCTAGGGGGGACACATTACAACATGATCATTTGGATCGAACCTCTGATATTGTCTTCCTACGTTTCCTCGTGAGAGGAATCAAAATCCATGTAGTTCGGTTTGGGTTGGGGCTTACACATTGAGGTAGCCCACGGTGTTATGGGGATTACACTCTGAGGTGGCCCATGGTGTTGGTGAACCGACATGAAGGAGGTCGGAATGACCGGTTGTTGGGCTTGAACCTCAGATAAGATTCTTATGTTCCCCGCCTAGGAGACAAGGATCAAAGTTCGTATAGTTCAGAATGGAGGAATATAGTTTAACATCCTGAGAGATGGGGGTGTTGTCATGGTCGATGCTTACTCTAAGCCCACATGAGTCATACTCGGTGTGAGAAACAAGAGGCAGCAGGGACCTGATGATCACATCGTGAAGGGTGTGTTCGTGGGAAGAGAAACGGGGCTTACGCATGGCTAGCAGCCCAGGGAAATAAGGATTGCGACTTACTCACGAATGGAGGCCCGAATTGGGGATAAACCCCAAAGGGACAGGGATTTGGCACTGAATAAAGGAGGGGTGTAGGCACCACCTCTTGAAAAAAGAACAAGGGGCATACAATGGGATGGTTGCCCTGAGAGATTGGTACTTACTCCAGGATGGAGGCCCGGTCACTCCCAGAAGAGGAGAGAAGTGCTCACCGATGGCGTCAAAAGGAAACACAAGAGGGGTCCCCCAATTCCTAGTGAGTGGAGAGGCATAAAGGGGACTCCTGAGCTTGGACCTTGAACTATCGTTGGTATGTGAACCCAAGAATGTTTCGGGAACACACTCAAGGGCCGAAACAACCCCTTTGTCCTCGCCTACCGTGGGAATGTGAACTCCAATAGACACGTTGATAGGCCTGAAGGTTACATCATACGTGTATGGTGGCTTCGTTAAAGGCCTTGTCTTAAGGCCGATGTATATGCCAATGAAGGGATTGTGATGGATCAGCCTTGATTGGAAGGATTTTATCTGACTCGAAGAATGAGAACACTGAAGGAGTTAGCGGGCCACATGGGTGTATGAGGAGTGGCGACCTTTGTGTAGGGGGGTGCTACGTGGCTGGATAGGACATCTGCATACTAGGGTGGTACGAAAACTGATAGGCATCCCTCATACCAGGGCAGTACGCAGCTTCGGGTTTGGCCAGGGTACCAGGTTGGTACGCGGGGGAGTCTACGCAAGAAGTGGCGGCCAGGGGCGACGCCGGTCGAGGGTTCGTCGGTCAGGGATTCTCCCATGTAGGAGCGTGCTACGTGGGGCGTAGGATCAAAAATGGGAATAGACTCCCTGGTCCACGGGGAGTACATCCGTGGAGGGGCCCTGGCTTCGCGGTCTTCTTTTTTTTTTGTTATTTTAGGTTCACAGTTCACCATGTTGTTATGCGTTTTTTTGTTCCTTATTAATTCAGTTCCAGTTTCATTCCTGCCGCGAATTGGAACTTATCTATTTGTGAATTCCTAAGCTCCTTCCTCTGAAATCCTTCCACCTGAGTCTGATCTCCTCTACTCTTTCTTCCCCCCGATTTCCTTTTATAGAGGGGGAAAAGAGATGTATTTGTGGTTATGCAACACCTTTAAAGGAGGCCCATTACCAAAAACCCAGTTTACGGATGACTTGGTCAATCCGAAACTCACAGGGCATTGAATGCACCTCACTCGCGAACCAAATCGGTTCGAGGGATGCTTTGCGGTCGTGCAGGGCTCCACCTCTATTCCGCGAACGACTGCGTATGCGGTCTGGGCTCGTTGGCGCGTCTCGTTGTTGGGGCAGTTCATGATGGCAGACATTCCTGGTGCCCGTCTTGCTTAGCACCCGCAGAGTGTTCCCACCTTTGTACCGTGAACAACACTAGTCCATGGAGGGGGCTTCTTGCTGAAATGTCCACGTACCATCTATGTTGGCCCGGTACGCAGTCCAGTCGGTCCTTCACCAATCTTGGGGTAATTGGATTTCCCACTTGCAGAATTTTCAAGACACTACAAAGTCTATTACCTAGCTTAATTAATTTCTAAATATATAGTATTTATATTAGGAATATATTTACCATTTATTTTATATTTTTAAACCCCTTCTTATAAATTCCATACCATGCATCTAATAAGTTACATGATATGTAATACATAATATATAATTACATTTAGGTAATATTATGATCAGTTTATGGGTTATAAAAATTATAATGATAGTTTATTATGATAAAAAAAATTTGTGTTAATATTATATTAGATTTTAGGTCTCACTTAATTATTCATCTATAGATAGAGGGACCTTGGGTTATACTTATTACTATCCTATAAGCTTAGACTATGTCTTGAAAAGTAGGAATTATCCTTCGACCACACGATACTTTCTCTTATCAGGAATTTTATTTCATCTGATTCTATGTCATTACAAGAAATTGTTCCATGTTCCTTATGTATAGGATGAATTATGATATGTTTATAAATAATTATATTTTCATATAATACAACAAAACTCATGAGGTATAGAATGTGTTGTACATTAATATTTTTTGAATATAATAATTTTATAAAAGGATTCGGATTAAGAAAAAATATCATTTGAAATAAGAACAAAATAAGGAAATTCATAATAATATATAGTGAGATGTAAAAAACATGTTAAAATATAATTGATAGATTCATTCCAAAGAAAACAATTACAAAGTCCTCAATCATTAAAATGGGTAGGTTTCCTTAATGAAGGGAGATTATGGATTATGTTTTATAAGGAAAGAATGATATTGGTGGACCTAATGGTTATACATAGTTGGGAAACACTAATCAATATAATAAAATAAGAATAAATTTAGAATATTTAATATGATATATTTGGGAATGTTGTTTCTGAACCAACTATATAAGATTCGTATGTGATATGATTAATATGATTGTCTACCTGACATTGACATTTCTCATATTATATGTTTAACCGTGATAATTCATGATAAAATATAGATATTTCCCTACTTATATATGTGATGTAATTTGAAATGGGTGATTATTTTAATGAGAAAATATTTAATGATATAATTTACTAAATTATTTCCAAACATGATACTCAGGTAATAGAATCATTCATTTTAGATATAATGACATTATTATCATCCAAATTGTAAATGAGATCAATTAATGAAACATATAAGATTAATAGAAGAAACTTCTCTAAATAGTTAGAGACATAATAATATATCTTACGAAATATGAATAATACCACGTATTAGAGAAAACCCATATTGAGTAGCTAATTTTTGAAAATGTTTAATAATTGGAACTAGATGTTTAGTAGAGACATCTGAAATATTCCACTGTAGTTTATAAAATATTTTTTAAAAAAATAACTTAAATAACAGTAGTCTTTTGTCATTTACTCAATATAATTTTTTGAATCATTGGTGTATAGAGTCAAGGGTATCCATTTAGGTTTATTATTTCTACAAAATTAATTTTATAGTCATTATTTGAAAGGTTCATTAAATGTTAATGAGTTCAATAAATGTTTACATGATCTTATTAATTTGTTGAGGCTAACTGTCTCAGACTTCAGAAATATAGGCTCTAGTGTTGTATTAACAATACCTAATATTATAATTTTGATCCATAATAAGAATATTTTATTGTTTAATAGACCATTGTGTTCATCGAAACCTAGGATTCAGGAAGGATGGAAATATTTCCATTATAAAATATTATACAGTATAGATTTAATTAACATGAATAACTTAAGAGGTTTATGAAATTTTAAAGGGAGTACATGTTAAGTATTAATATTATTGAAATAAATTTTCATATTTTGAAATTTTATTTATACGAATCATAAAACAAACAATTATTTTGAATATCTATAAATAAATTAATTGTATTTTATATAATTTTAATTCTCTATTATGAAAAAAGATTGAATATAAATAAAGAATTGTTATAAATAAAATGACCTTCTTTATTTTGATACAAATGGTTTATTATTGATCATATTCTATAAAAAATGAAAATTTGATAAAGAAAATTTTTATTGGTGTTAAAATATATTATATCAGTTATTTGTTAAAATGTGATAAAACAACTTCGCCTCTTGTAACAATGGTATATTTTCAATAAAAAAATCATGAATTTAAAATATTACTCTTACCACATAAAATACTATATCTAATAAAAATAATGTTTAGGGGTAATTTATCTTTTATAATTTCATATAACTTCATCTAAATGATAAAGTAGATATAAAATGTTCATGATGGAATCTTATTATTAGATGTTACAAGAAAATCCATCTTAATAAATAATTAGAGATATTTTTTCAAAAACTATAGATAATTAAAACCTAATTATCTATGTAAAACGACATTCATAACTTCTCAATTTCTCACTCTCCCCTATTGGTCAACTAAAGTGAGGAAGCCTCTTATTATCTCCAGTTGTTTCAGCCAATTGTATAATTAATTTACATCATCAACCCAACTTTATCTATCTTCAAACTCCATTACATTAACTCTAACTACCATCATTTTATCATTGTTCCACATTTTCATTCTATAAAGCCCCATTTTATAACCCCACTATTATGTGGTTATGATTTTTATATTTTTATATGATCGAATTTATGTTTTCATACATTTTTGAGAGATGTAAAATTCCGAAATTTTATTTTCCATAATTTAGTTATTATATTTTATTTTCCAATTATTTTTTCTCAAAATTGACACTGACCAGTATTATGGAAATTGGATTTCATTTTATACCTTGAATAATATTTGTTAATTTTTTTTAAATAAATTTCAATGATTTTTGGATATCGTTCTTTTTTATGTATTCTTTTTTCCAACAATTATTTATATGAATATTCGTTCTAATTTAAATTCGTTTTTTGAGTGTTTATATTTTATATTGATATAATTGATCAATTTTTTTACTATAAATTGAATTTTAATAAGTTTTAAGTCATTTAATTTAGTAATTTAAATTGGTTCCAATAATTGTTTTTTATATGAGTTGAAATGGATAATTACATTCACGCTAAACACGAGGGTTTGAAATTATACATATAATAATTCTTGGTGTTTTTTGTGTTATAGTTTTTATGAAATGTGTGATTGATGAAATAGATGTGTGATTTTTTTCAATGACTAATTATTATTTTATTTATAACTTTTTTTAAATTTTAAAAATTTTACATAACATATATTATGTGACTGTGTTTTAAATTTAATATTCAATATTAATTTTTTTATTTTATATGGTTTTATTTAACAAATGGTTTTTAGTATTGATTGAATTTAAAATGATTTTAATATTATTTTAACAATATTTTACTTAAATAATATGTTTTTTATTATTTATTATGATATTTATAAATGTTATATAAAAGGCAAGAATATTGAATAATTTACCTTTTAACACACCTCCATGTGTTAAGAGGTTAGAGAGGTTTTTAGATTTTTCAATTATAAATTGAATGATATATAAGAGAATAAAATTTAAATTCCCTAATTATAATTTCATATTCTGTTTGAGAAGACAAAAATGTTATGAACACATGATATTGAAATGATTTTTTTATGAATATGTGTGATAGATTTGGTATTGTGAATCAACTAATGATGAAAGTTTGAGGTCTACCCATTATAAAAATTAATATGTTACTGCCCAGATAAAGGAGAATAAAATTTAGAAATTAATTAAAACTGATTTCAGAACTATAATACAACATGATTAATATAAGGACACATTTATATAATATATCCCAAAATATATGGATACTAATATAATAGAAAATCGACTTGAGTAATCTTACATATCTTATGAGTTAATAAAGGACATAATTATAGAGTTATATAAAAATGTAAAACATAAAAAAGATTCAGTTTATAAAAAAATTGGAACATATCATGTTCTCATATGGAATTGTAGATTGAAGAAATATAAATGTTAATTGGGTTGGTGTATTGTGTATTAAATATGGATGATATCCCTTAATCTTTTTATTCAATGAATAAAATTGTTAATAAGATCGATCTCAATTGTAAAAAGATATATTTGTAGCAACCCAAGACATTACAATATTTTACTTTTATAATAAGTTTAATATTATTGATAGATATACATTAATAGAAAATTGAGTTTGTTTGTGTTACACACAATACATACTTTTTTAGTGGTTTGTGAAACACACAAGACAACGTTTTACCGAACATCGATATATTTTTAAGATATTGTAATTTAGTATAATAATATATAAACTTGATGTGAAATTAAAGTTATTAATATGATTAAATAACTTATGAAAATATATTTTGGAATTTATAGGATACTTGTTAATCAGATATTAATATATAAACCAGAAGAATATTAACGGAATGACATAAAAATCATATTTTTATGCTCTAAAGGCGTTTTATCTTTAAAAATTAGATTAATTAATATTATTGAAATTTGTTAATGAAATATATATAATAAATAATAAATAAAATATTTTTTATATTCATCTAATATATTTTATAGGTATAATATTAGAACAAACCCTATTTTACAAATATAAATCTATATTTTTATAAAGGTACTTTTATCGCCTTTTAAGGGTAAACATATTTTAAATCTAAAATTTGTAAAATTTATAAATTTTATAGATAAAAATAAACTTTATTTTTTAAATAATAACATCATAACTACATTAGGGTGAATTTGTGGTATTTTTTTAAGAAGATTCATTTTTTGATGAATAATGAAAAATAATGGATTTTAATTTAATATTAAATTATCATCTCAATAATTTATAAGAATAAAATAAATTTTCAATATTTTTAGAGTAAAATTATATCAACTACTCATAACGTAATCTTATTTGGTCATTGGAATCAATTTCGCATTGAAATTGGATAAAAAAAACTACCAAACTTTTAATCATTTTCACTATAAAAACTATCATTGTCATTTGTCTGTATGATTCAATTAAATTTAATTTATAATGACTATGTGATTGTAATTTGGAAAAAAGGATTCAAAATTTTAAATAATAAAAAATTCTATTTTATATTAATTAAATTTTTTTTACCAACAATGTTATTGAAATTAATTAAAATTAATTAAATTAATTAATATAAAATTGAGCATAACAAGAGTCTAAACCATAAACATAAGGGCCAAAATGACCTATAAACATATATAAAACTTATTTTAATGAAATATTTTGACTATATCATACCTTTAATATAATTGGGTTCATTATTTGAGTCACATGATGTAATGGATACCTCATAATAGCTTTTACCTTACCAGAATATCACTCCTCTTCCACTATAAAAAGGCACTTACCCCTACTGTTTATTAAAAAATATAAAGACATTTGGATCATAAAAAAACTGAAAAAATAATCTCCAAAAATCCCACCCATGATTATAGAAACATAACTTTTTGCATAAATATATCCAAGGATGTCCTTCGGTATAAACCAAATGGGGTTACCCGAATAAGAGGTATCATTCTTCAATGATACCTTTTGTTTCATTTACTTATCCACCCATTTAATTATTTTTATTTCATTATATTATAAAATAATTTTTATCTAAAACAAAATATTATATTTTTATGCTTATATTTTTACCTAAACTTTCACACACATCCATTAAATGGGATACACAATCATCATTTTTGTGTACGCCAGACTACCTCCTCGCAAACCAATGTTGTTTCTTCTTCCATAATAACATTTTATGGTTGAAATGGTGATGTATTTATAGTTTATATACGATATATATGATATTTATTTTTCTTTTATTCTTATTTAGTTTTTATATAACACATACCTTTATGGATTCCATTTTTGGGAATACGATAACTTTGTTTGTGGACGTGTGGACTACCGCCTCCTCAAAGTGAAATGATTCATTAACGCATTACAAGGAATGAATTAAGGATGATTTTTATAAAACAAATGTCATATATATGAAATAAATATGATACTATAATTATACATATATATAATTTAATTTTTATTCTTTTTATAATACAAATAAATGGGAGTAGCATTCATGCGTTCGTACGACCTACCATCCCGATGAACGATGCATTTCATTTCCTATCTCCAGACATTAGAGATTACTATATATAAATATATAATTAATATATATAATATTTAAATCATGTTTTATATTATGTATATTATTAAATCATGATCTATCTAATAACAATGAAAAATAAAAAATCTAGAAATACTCAAAAAACAAGACAATTAACACCTGAAATAATGAAAATAATGAAATAATATTAAAAAATAGGTAATAATATTTTATAAGGGGATCATATATTATATTATAAATATTAATATTAATATTTTATAATTTTATAAAATTTTTAAAACCATTATATATGAGGTTAATGATTTTTCAAACAAAATAGAGTGTAATGTTAGTGATGTTCATCTCACTTCTTTCACTTATGAGATAAATGTCATATTCACCACTTACTTCTTTTTTGTGGTGTATATAATGCCCCTTTTTCATTTAATATCACCACTCAATCATGCATCATGGTATTTTATGTTTCACTTTGATTTATATCATCCAAGGGGTTTTGAATTGAAAACAAAGAAGTGGTAAAAGTTATCTTTGCAATATCACTTTCTATTTTTATTGTTATCTTTCTCTTGAAAACAACAATTCCTTATGATATTTATTCATATTATAAAATAAATTTATATAAAATATAAATATTATTTTTTTATGGATATCATTATTTCCTAAATCATGTCACAATTTGACAAACGGTGTTTTCTTTGAATTTTATTGGATTAACTGGGGACATTTTGATAAATATGTATCTTTTATTCAATATGAATATTTGATGATAAGGCAAGTAGTTTATTAATTAAAAATATTATTGGATATATAAGGAATTATTTTTACTGGTATAACATGGGTGGGGACCGTTTAATTTAATCCCCATGATTTATTAATAGTTTCATGATAGGAATCAGTTGGCCAAATCAAATGGGTTTCTACCCGATATGATAAACTATCTTATGAATGGTATTGATGATAAAGATACCATGTACCTAGGAAAAAAGGAATCAAATAATTAATAACATCATTTATGGATAATTTGGTAAATATTATTATCCATTAGATTTTTTTCTTTGACATTATCTATAGATGTATTTGATTCTCAATTATATGATTATGTATCATGTGTCTTTAGTTATTTTCCATTCGGTATTGATTATTATTTATCAAGTTTGTTTAAATTAAATATGTATTCAGTTATTTACCATTCCATGAAGTTTATTCATATGGATTACTTCTATTGTGCTTACCATTAATGAGTATTTGGTCTCACCTTTTTCCCTTCCCCTGATTAAGAAGAAAATATATTTGAATGAGATTCAAGGATGAAATTTATTAGAATTTGTTATATATTATGTTTTATATTGAACTTCAAAATTTAATATAGGTATCGTGTATGTAGTATTATTTTCCAAAACTAATCAGTCCTTTATGATTTGATTCATTGTAATGATGAGAATGTAATATAGTAAGACACCAAATTTAGGTTTCTAGGGACTAGTAATTACAATATTAATGTCCCAATGATTTCAATATGTGTTAGGTTGAAGTTCAAAAATAATAAAAAAGAAGTAGATATTATAATTTTAGATTTTAATTAAGGAATCATGATGAATGTCAGAATGGAACTAAAAAATTAATATAAATAAAACTAAGGGGACGATTTTATATTACCTTACATTAAATCCATGGATTAAAATATTTTTTTCATCTTCTAAAATGATAAAGAAAAAAGTGTAATGTTATAGAAAACAATACTGATTTTTTTATACATCATCCAAAAGATTCAAATGCATATAAATCCTTCCATTATTTATATCCAATGTTTAGTCTAATTCTAGAAATCTGTGTTTGGATTGGATAAAGTTGATTTATCCCATTTGAGACTGTAATTCTAAATTATGACATGTGTCCATTTATTTTTTCCCTTAAAATATACCTCTATAGATGTCTATAATTTTTTTTTTCATTATTTCAGTGATCATTTCATGAAATAATAACATTGAAATGATATCAGTGCATACAATTTCCCTCTTATAAAGGTATTTTTTAATTTAGATCCTAATGGTGTTGAAATATAATATGTATCTATGAACAAAATGTTCAAAATTAATGCTAATTTAGTGTTGAATGTTTTTTGTTTTCTAGGTATAGGTAACTTGTTTGATTGGAATAGTATCAAAATCCATGAATTTCTAGGTTTTAAATTTGAATTCGCGTCCAGATGAGTTTCGTACAGAAGGGAATGGGTTTTCAAGTGTCTTATATGATTCTTGTATAGTACTCATAGATTTTTGTCTTAATAAGTAATATTTTAATGGTTTAAATGATTTTTAGACACATAGACTTTGTTATTTAATCTATAAATATTGTCTCAATTATCAACCATTGATGCACATTTCTGAAAAAACCATGAGAAAAAATATTAGATTCATATGTATCAATTCAATGTATGAAAAATTTATGTTTTTAAAATTTATTTATTAATAATATCAATTTTTATGTCATAATCATGATTTAATTCACATTGAGAAGAATATTTTTGACATCATGGTTTTTACAATACTAACAGAGTTGGGGAAATAATAAGAATATATTATTTCTTATAAGGACTTAAAAGAAACTAATATAAAGCATGATCTATGGAAGAATGATAATGTAAGTATCCTGTAGTTAATTTTACAATATAAAATCATGAAAATTATGTTTTCATTTATAGATTAACATATTAGAATGAACCTCATGGATATCCGTGTAATACTTCAACATGTGTTGAAATAAATAATTACAATTACATGTTATCAAAAAACATATATCTCATATTTTGGTGGATAAATTCATACCACTGGCATTGAATAAATTAATACATGATAAAATATCTACATTCATAATCAATTTTTTCACATTTTTGAGAAAACTTTCTGAGAACACTTTAAACCCCTTTAATATTTAAAAACTTCTTGAAATAACTTTAATTATATTCTATTATTTTTTTCAAATATTTCTTATATGATTATTAAATATTATGATTTATTTGAATATTAATTTGATCGAGGATGTTGAATATGGTTGGCCTATGCCATATCAATGGATATATCCTATGTAAATTTATAATTAACAGAAGTTGTTATCATTACTAAAATTATTTATAAAACTAATAATATAAGTGGTTAATATTTTCGTGTGAATTTATTTCTTTATATTTCACGGTTATTTTAAATATTATTGGAGAAGAAATTCTCAACCAAGAGGCTCTATTTATAAATGATATATATAAAGTGTGTGTGTCCCCTTTTTCTTAAAAGGTGTATATTGGAGTGTGACTTGATTCAATTAGGCTTGATGTGTTTGCGATGATATAAATAAATTTTAGTCCAATATTAAATCGACAATATTTATTATATTAGGTTTCGAAGGTAGAAAAATATCATTGAGTAAATTGGAAAAATGGAGCTCATATTATCGCGTATATATAAATACTAAAAAAACTAATATCGGAGATTGATTCATTAAAGATCTAAACATGAAAAATATAGATGAATTTGGAGTCCTAGTTCAAATGAAAAATATAAAAAGACATTAATAGAGTTATCATAGATATATTTTACCATCAATCATGATATTAATCAATTTAATATTTATAATATATTGAAATAATTAACGTTATTAAATAATATTATTTTATATTCCCCCTTTTATTTCTTGATTGTATGTAGTCAAGATGTTGTGTAAGATAAATTTAAATATCTACCACAATGTCAAGTGATGTATTGTAGAGATTCAATGATTATAATATTAATGGTTTCATGTTTTATATAGTTTTGTGCGGATATGTTTTGAAAAAAAAAATTGAATAGTCACTATGTTTATAGAGTTGGGGTATTGTGCAATGTTGGTTAATATTATTGAACTAAATTTTCAGGAAAATTTTTTAATCGTATTATTAAATTAATGTGGGATAATATTTATAAGTGTGTAAATAAATATTTGATACTTTTTTCATATATTAATTTAACTTGGCTTATCAATAATGATGATCATTAAGAGCATTATTTATAAAGATGATTAAGGGTAGAGTTTTCTAGTCTATATGAAACTGAGTGAAATTTATTATATAGGTGATGATGTTTCTGAATTTCTTTGTGATAGTGAACCCCATAAAAAAAATCAACTATATTTATCTATCTATATTTATTTTTAAATATATATAATTATAAGGGAGTGTGAAGAAGATGAAATTATGTTAATGGAAAAGGATATCAATAATTTACTTAATATTGAATTAACTGTTAATATTTTTATTCATATTTTAAAATATTTATTAAAGTATGTTAATGATTGATTTATAATATATTAGTTTAAATTATCTAATTTCATCATATTTAAAAAACATGATTAATTTATATCTTGTATCATATTCTATTTTAATTCATAATACTGTATGATGTAGTAATGAATAAATAGAGATAATTTAAAGAAAAAAAAGAATGTTTTCTAAAACTTATATGAAGTTAAAAGATCTATATGATACTCTCCCACTTTCACCTGGTATTCTCACTACTTTTAATATTCCCCCATTTTCGTTTGGAATGTCATTTTTTGGTTTGGAATGTCTATTGATGTAGATATTGAAATAGTAAGTGTGTGAGTCATGATGGATGAACCAATATGATTACTTTTCATTGGTGGGGAGTGTGGTAGCTAGTGTAATTTAGATCACAAAAGGGATCATTCCAATATAAATTGTAATGTGAATACATGGACCTCTATTGGTACTAATTAGGGTACATTAATTCATCTACCTTTAAATTATAATGATAATTATTTTAACAATGTGAAAATGTTCTACTTCAAAATGAAACTGATTTATATTAAAATTATATGGAATAGACGCACAATAAAATTGTAATAGATGGGACACTTATGAGTAGTTAGAGAAAGAGTTATTATGTGGAGCATATTTGGCCAAAAAGCGTAGGGGTGTCGGTGAGTCCCCTTACATATATATGTTTCTTAATTTAAGATGGAAAATATGAATGCTACCTTTGTATAATTGAAGTAAAACATAAACTAATGAACGAATAATTTTTGGTTTTTTTATATATTGGATTTGGGTGATAATCTCTGTATTATAATTTTTTGTAGATGACTAAAATTTTGTTTACATTAATTACTGTATGTTGTTTTATATCATAAGAAGAAGTGTATTTTCAATTCAGGTTCTTACTTTATAAATTTTCTTAGATATTAATAGTGTTTGAATAAAAAAATAGAGCTATTTTAAATAGAATTCACTTATTGAAAAACTTATACTAGTTGTTGAAAAAATATTTCCTATAAATTTTCAGTGGTATTAAACATTGTGAATTTAGTCTAAAAAATTTATTTGGTCTAAACTCAGCCCAATCATAAATGTAGTGGTTTGAACCATAAAAAAATTCATTAAAAATATATTTTAAAAACCATAAAGAAAAATAATGTGGTGGTAATATAATTACCACCTACTATTGATTTTCAATTTTTTTTCAAAAATCCCCATATGTTAAAAAGATTATAATTACTATTTGTCTTAATGACCTATAAAAGTTTAAGAAATTATTATTTCATGATATGTGGTGCTAAGAACCTCTAAATATTAATATTACAACCACTATTAATATATAATGATATGATATAATCATCAATAGTTTTTGGTTAGATATCCCCCACAAAATAAATAAGTGTTATTTGTTAACGTAAAAAGATTTGTGTCTTATATATATATATATTTAAAATTCAATTTTGTTTCATAGAGGAAATGGGTGTGCATTAAAACCATTGGAAGTACATAGTGTAAAAAATGAAGGATTTTATTGTTCTAATTTATTGTGAATGTCACATTACATCTAAAAGGATTTTAGGATTTTTTGGTAAAAAATGATCATAAATTAAATCATTACCCAAATGATCTCAAATAAATATTTGAATGGAAAAATTACATGATAATATTGATGTTATTAGAAAGGGTTTTATTTATATAAGAAAAAAAGTAATTAAAATTCTAACATTGTATATTTTAAAGTAAAAATAGTATTATTTTCACAGAGTTTAACAAAATTATTTGGGTTCTTAATCTAATTATTATTCCAAAAAAAAATTCTTTTTATATGTTTACGCATTTAAATACTTTAGCGGGGGAATTTATTATATGCTCATATAGAGATGTGAAAGGAATTACATTGTCGTGTATTGAGTTTAACTACACGTTAGATATTTATCAAGAATGATTACACTATTATGATCTTTTATATGGGATATAATATGACTTGAAATGAAGTATAGTTTTATTATAATTTTTAATATAATTTAAGAGTTAAAAAATTTATCATGTTATAATAATATTTCATTCATGTCAGATATATTTATATTTTATAATGGGAAATGATTATTTACCATAAAATGTATCACATTGAGTAATATATAATATATTTCCATTATATACTATTTTGAATTATGATAAAATGTGATAATTTTCATGGGTTGGGTGTTGTATAGAGGCATGATTTTCTCATGAGGCAAAAAGGATATTTATGTTCTGAATTTCCAGTTATTTGTTCCAAAAATAGTATTATATATGTTTATTTTGGTATTCTAGTTGTTAATATTTCTTTTTTTAATCCCAATTACCTAAAATTTATATTCTAATTAGAATTAGAACCTTCTTATTTCGTACATATATTTTTTCACCCATAATACTAACATAATTTGGTGTAGTTGGGTATATATCTTACTGTAAATTTTGTTGAGGTTTAACCAATATGATAATTTTCCTTCTATAAGACTAGAATGAGATATTGTCTCTTGATTTAGATAGATCATGGATGTTTATACTTATACCATGATAGATGGCCTATGATGTGCTTATATATTTGAATGAGGGGTATGTGATTTGATGATCTTTCTAGGTGAATGATGTGTGATGTGTTTATCTATCATAACAGTATATAATTACTAAATCATAGAAATATGAGTTAGATATATATAATAAATATACTATGTGTCTCCTTTCTAATCACTTTTTCTGATAAATATATTATATCATTGTGCATATTTTGTATGATACAACCATTCAACATTGGTACGTGGATACATCTTCTTTCTGGTGATTACAAAAAATACTTCTTTATATTGGGAAGTATTAATATTTCAATAGAGGTAATTTATTTATTTTAGTAATCAATTATAGAATTTGTTTTTATTATAAAATTTAAATTTTTTTTAGTCATACATTGTAGTTTTTTTGATAGAGGTTAAGTATTTTTGAAATGTATTTATATAAAATATCAAATGACATTTTAAAAAAATTATCGGCTATCCATGAGTAGTTTTGGATGGATTTAACTAGTATTTACATATGATGTATCATTTCAATAAAATCATTAATTTTTATCCAAAATAATGTTTTTATGGATATATTAAAAGAGTTTTGGTTTCCGTCTCACATGTTGGTACATACAATATAACATAATGTGAAATCACACAATGTCTTTGAGGATTTTGTAAAAGTGGGACATTGATATAAATACAAAAATATTTAATGGTGTTACTAATCATATAATGGTATAATATACAGTAAACCATATATTGGTGAAGGTCAAAACATATAGTTTTTATCTATATAAGTACATGAATCATAAAATAAGGCAGGACGATTATTATTTATGATATATTTCTAAGGGTAAATTAACAATTATTCAAATAATACAAAGAGAAAAGAAAACATGAAATCCATGAACACCATGTCATTGAAATTAAAATTATATGATACTATAAAAAAATGTGAAACTTACACCATTGAATACAACTATAATTGTATTTTTGTTTCATGATTAATTGATAACACCAAGGTACAACCACAAGGATCTTACCTTTGAGTTGTATCCATATAATGTTCTGAATCACCAAAACACTTTTTGTTGGACCTTCTAAATATTCATGATTTTATAGTATCATTGAATAAAGGAAGAAAAATATATGAGAGATCCAAGGAGGTATGTCTTCCATCAAGTTATCACATTATTAAATCTGACCCCCACAACCCATGGAAAATAAAAATTTATATAGGCTAAAAGAATGATCATTGAGCCATGTTTTTACTTGGATGTTTTATAAATGTATAAGTAAATCATTTCATTAAATCTTATGTAACTCCAAATAATTAATAACCTTCCTTGTTATACACTTAATTAATGATATATTGTGATTAATGGAGATTCCAATGGATTAAAGAGTGACAATGCTTCCAAATGAATCAAACCATTTGATCCATTATGACTCAAAAATGTTATATTATATGTCCCTTTTCTATAGTTAGAAAATGATATTTAATATTGTAAGAAACATTGTTCTCAAAAGGTTAAATATATTCAACCATTTTAAATGTAGTGTGTCCTACTCTACCATAGACTCTATAAAACTATATGATATGTGGATTTTTTTCGTGTTCATTTTAATCTCCATATTATGCTAATACCTAAATTAAATTCATGAAACTTCACCATATTTCATTCCATATATGATAACTTATGAAATCATATCCAAATTGATTTTAGATATCATCCAAAACTATTTTATAAATCTATCATTAACATCACATTTTTTTTCATCAAATGGAATACATAATTAAAACACCTTAAAATACTAATTGTGTATAAAACTCTAAATCACTTATAGGGCATTTATCTGACACAAAATTAATCTCCATTTTTTCAATAAAAAAATGAAATCCCATATATGTTGTTATCATTGAAATAATCATGGATAACCAAACCCATATATGTACTAAGAGAGAAATCTCTATAAATGCATAAATTAAACTCAATCTATAGTAGGATATAGTGTGATCTCTATCGAACATTTGTATCTCTTTACTTATGTCCACTAGCCACGTCATATGATAAATTTAATTTCATACATTCCATTTTTTCAATATTTCAACTTTAAAATCTGATAAAATCATTCTAAATACAATATATCCTTTTAAAATATTCTATACACTCTTAATATTAACTAATATAGTTGTTGAATACATCATATCTCATTCATCCAGAAGATAAGAAAATCAAATGTAGTTCATCCGAGTAGATAGGGACACCATTTGTACCTTTTAGTTATATGCATACATTAATTTTTTTATCTTAATTGAGGGCCTAGATTTTGTAATTTTCATATGAGAGGAAATATCCCATCTTGGTTGAGCTCTAACTAATGACATGATTAGTAACTCACATAACCACCCCCACATTTCTAAATCGTCATGGTTTCCAGAGAATGATATAAAATTTTGATGGTTATCATGCTAGGTAACTACTCAACCTTAGATACGGGAACTAAAAATATAAACAATGCACCCCTAGTATACCAAATGAATAATGTATGATACTCTATATTTTATACTGGAGTTCATCTTTTATAGAAAATAATTTTTATATTATGAAAATATTTCATATCCAAATATAAGAATTATAGACATGTTCACATTAACTTTTCATCACAACAAAAAATCTCTTTGAAGAACATAAATTATGTATAACTCCAATACATGATTTTTGGAGTTCAAATATCATTACAACTTATAAAATTTATATTAATATGTTCATATATTGATCAAATTTGAAAGAATAGTAAAATAGATTTTGCATTTTAAAAGAGATATATATTATTCTTAAAATATTTTTAGAATGCATTACAAATACCTCCATAAGCCTATGTCTGGAATTTTCTATTTGGTAAATTATAAAACCAACCTTTTTTTTTTGTAATTTATGGGGTTTTATTAACTTTTTATATCATTATATAATTCCTTCCACGTCATTATGTTATTATCTGATAAAACCATCTGAATAAAAACATTAGTGAGAAAAAAAAGTAAAGTTAGACTTTTTGAATAATGGTGAGACTTAGATATCATATTGATAATGTTTAACTCCTATAAAATATACTAACCTCTTAACTCATAACATCTAATTTTACAATGTTAATAACTTTTATTTTCAACTTAAATTTTCTAATTTACATCACCCTCATTATTTTAAATCTTCTCATCCATCATTTTCCTTTAAATATACTAAAAGCTAATTTAAATATTTACATTATATATTTTACAACATATCCTAAAACAATATGGATATGAATTAGAATTAAATTTTATATGGTACCAAATGGTATATTTACATTGTTTTTTTAAAATCATATAATAAAAGGATATACAGTGAAATTTACTAATATATTTGATGCGTATAATGATTTATTTCACAACATTGAAACTCATCTAAGTCTAAAAATACTCTCAAAATCATTTTAGAGACTATATTTTATTCAAAATATTATACTAAAATAAGAAAACTCGTAATTGTTAATAAAATTACTCTTATTTAGTTTTTGAAACATAAAAATCATTATGTTTATAAAATAACGCTAATTTCCTTTTACTATGAATATTAAGTAAAAAATAATTACTTAGATGTTATATATTATATTTTATGTGTTTTGAGAACTTTTCTATAAAATATAGTCAACTCATCAAAATATTACATTGATGGGTAGCAGGAATATATTCCATTATATTTTGACAAACATATGGTTAAACAATTTTATCTTAAAAAAATATTATCCTTTTCTCAATTTTAAAATATATTATATAAATCATGGAATCATAAACCATATGTTTTTAAAAAATAATAATATTATTCATATTAACTATTTATTAACCCAAAAACCTTTTATCATATAAGATAAATGAGATTATAATAATCATCCATTACTCATATTTATTTACCCTTGAGACATTCCTTTACATGAAATCCATTAATGTTGAAACTGTTTACTTCATTAATAAAATTTAAAATACATTCTATATCAATTATTCAATTGATTTTGAACACTTACATATTACAACACTTTTAAATTATAAACTATAAATCACATATCCTTCAGAACGGATTAATTAATTTTGATAAAATAGATACCTAACATAGACATTACATGGAGTTTCTTCCTTTATGTGTCATAAAAAAATTTATATAGAACTATTACTATTATTTATTGACAACTCTAGGTTTAAATGAAATAGGTTGGAAATAAGATAAAACATATATTTACTATATAAATAACTTTTCTTCTTCCACCAATTTTATTTTCAGTACAGAACCAAGTCCTGGACATCATATGCCATAGTTCATCATTCCTTAACATATTCATAAAATTGGGTCAAATTTTCTTTTACTATGTCAAATTATTATATAACTTCCATATAAAATAGTATAATTAATTATTCAAAAAAACATACCAAATAGAAAATTTCAAATAAAATTGTATTTTTAACACTAGGATATTTTTATAAATATTTCTATCAAATATATTCAATTTATTCAATTGCTTTCATTATACCGACAACTAAGTTTTAACGAACCATGATATACTATTAATATTATTTTCTAAACATGAATTTTATAACTTATCCCATAAACATTATTTTATAAATAGTTATAACCAATTTTTAAAATTAAATTATAATGGTTTTATATAAATAAAACATATTGAGGAAAAAGAAAATAATTTTTAGTAATGACTTTATATGTTTTTAAAATACTATTTTCACAGAACATATATCATTTAACAAATATTGAAAATAACATTTAAAAATTATAGAAAATTTATCTAATAAAATAAAATATAATTTTGAAATCTACATAAAAAATTATCTATGAGTTAATTATTGATAATTTTTTGAAAAATTAATTTTTTGATGAAGAGTAGTGAAATATTGATTTTTATTAAAAACTGTATATTGTTTAAAGAATTTACAAGATAAAATTTATTTTATTAGGGTTTGAAAAGTAAAATTTGTAAAATTTTATATTTACTGACCCAATTTTTTTCATTAGAGTAAATTACATATTTATTTTTTATATTAAAACTTTCAATACTTATGAAAATTTTCCCTTTGGACAACTATTTTTCCATCGCATATACAGTTATATCTTCAATTAAATTTTGCCTCTTATATTAATTGAATTTAGTAAAATGTATTCCATTTTTTAAATAATAATATTATATATTATATAATAAGTGAAAATTAATTTTTCATTTTAATTGTTAGTAAAAATAATAAAAATTAATTATTGTGGTTATGGTTAAAACAAGGTTTTACATTAAATAAAATTGTGGTCAAATTAATTTTCAGAAAACATTAGATAATTATTTAATAAATTGAATATAAAATTTATAATTTGGGGGTAAAAATTATCTAATAACTCTCATTTTAATTTAATTCTTAATGGTTAAATTATGTAGGTAAATAAAAAGATACTTGTTTTGTGGTGGGAAATAAAATGGTAAATGTAAGTAAACTTAATGATTAAGGAAGTACACATTTTAAAAATGTGTATTTATTTGGGAGGAGTTTTTTTCAACCATATAATCCCTCAAATACTTTATTTATAATATTTTAAGACACATGTCATGATAGTGACTTCCCATTGTTGAATAGTTTTAGGTATTTAAAAAAATGACACTCCTCAATTATAAAATGGATCTTTCTCCCTTTACTTATTTACACCTCTTAATTCCTTTGAAAAAACCGAACCCTTAAAACATACCTCACAACAATCTATATCCAGATTTTAGATATCATTTTTCATCCAAAAATACAAACTCCAGGGTCTTAATAAGAGATATAAATGAGGTTGTTCTATGAAAATGTAATTATATTCACTAAGATATTTCTTTTCAGTTATTCTCTTAAAAAATATACTCATGTCCTAAAAATTTCAATATAATAACACCATTATCTTGCATATGTATATAGTTTACATTATTATGGAATAACATACATCTATCTCCTCTTTCATTAAATTTGATATTAAACTATCAGTCATGTGTGTAATGAACTACAGTATCAAGAACTGATGTAATTCATTTTTCTTAACTAAAAATCATGGATAGAGTTGATGATGTATTAAAAAATTATATATTATATTAATAACATATTTATACTTATTTATTTATAATATTATATATACCTTCTCACTTTCCATTTTAGGGTAATATGATAACATCACTCATAAAAGGAACTACTTATTTAAAATGTGTCAGTTTACTTTAGTGGATCTTTTTATAGACCATATCATCACTCAACTCATTTATTTATCAAAATTTTGGAAAATTTCATGAGAGTGATTTAAAATTATTGAATAGTTTTAGGTATTTAGAAAAAATTCACTCCTCAATTATAAATGGGAACATTCCCCCTCCACTTCTTTAGGCCTCCAAATTCCATTGTTAAAATCAACCCTAGGAAAAATAATTCACCAAAATTATTATATAGATTATAGAGATTATATTTCATCCCCAAAAATTCCTACTCTAGGTTCCATAATAAAAGATCTCTAGGAGGGTTTTCTAAGAAAAGATAATTGTCTTCCCAATACTCTTTCTTTTCACTTATTCTCTTACCACCTATATTTATGTCTTAATAATTCCAATATAATAAAACAATTATCTTTAATTTAATAATATTTTTTTATTTTTCTGTGACAACCTACATTTATCTCATCTTCCATTAAATGTGATATAAAACTATTGGTCATGTGTGTGGTGAACTACTACCTCACAAACCGATGTGATTTGTTTTCCCTGAACCACCTATCTAAATTGGAGATAATGGTGGATTTAAAATTTATATATATTATATTAATGACATAATTTCATGACTCGTCCCTCGGGGAGCGTGCCACGAATACCCCAAGCCCTCATCTCAATGGTTAGGTGATGGAAACTAGCGCTGAAGTCATTATCCTGTAAGTGGGAGGAATTTTCTGAGTGCCTGTACACACACACCCACCACCCCAGCCCACAATGCAGACAAGGGAAAACATGAATGCTACTAAGACAGCCACTGAGAGTAAGCAATACAAATCTATAAGTAAAGGGGTCCAGAATACAATCCCAACAAAAGAAAATCTGTAAACATGGGGGTAAAAAATTCTCTAGAAACCTATCAATAGAAACCCTACCTGAAGAGTAGGTGAAGAGTAGCTTCTTGAAGCGGTAAGAGTACATATAGTCTGTCTGTCCTCACTGGGCACTACCAATTCCTGGACTACCAAGGTCTCTGTCAAAATAGTGTTTATTTAAAAAATACACGATACGTACAGGAGGAGCTCATGCAGTAATGAGTAATGCAATACTCAGTAAGGACCCTAAACCATTGAGAAAAGACCAAAAAGAAAAGTACACATGAAGTAGTGGAAAACTCACACAGGTATATCCTAAAGAATAGAAATAAAGACTATCAGTCATATGCTGAACATCTTTTACTACTGAGGAACTGATCCACAATGAGTCTATGTGGCCTACTGGGCCACTGAGGTTTTCATATCACTGAGGCGTGCTGGTCCATTGAGGCCCTCTCCTCACTTAAGTCTGTTGGGCCACTAAGGTTCCTTCTTCTGCAGGGACACTGAGCTCTACTTGTCTATTGGGCCACTGAGGTCCTCAGGCCATTGAGGTATACTAGGCCACTATGGTCTAATCATATTCTAGGCCACTAAGGTGTGCTCATCATGTAGGTGTGTTGGGCCACTGAGGACCGCTCGTCACTTTCTTCCTATCACAGCCAGCTATAGGTTTTCTGCCTCCAGCGCACCTGATTCCAAGGGAATCTACATCTCAACCCATTTGTTGTACACCAACATCCAAGAAAACACACTTGGAGTATTTCAAAAGGACCATCTCTTTGCCAGGGTCCCAACACCACAAATGTATTATGAAATGGATGTACGGTTAGGATGTCATGCTTGTTTTACAGAAAATGGGTCGGTTAGGTCTGGGTCCAGTCTGACCTGGTCAGACCGACCTGACCCAGATCAGGCCCTATCCAATGTTGTCCCTCTTTCTATAGAACATCCCTCCGTGAGAAGGATGACATGATACACCTAAGATGTGGTGCCCTCTGTGTCTCCCTCCCCCATGCAGGGTCCGCCGCAATGGTCCAGCTGGACCAGGACCCTCTAGATGCCTGATATGGTGTGGATCTCCGCATCTTCTCGTGCAGTCAGAGGCCATTTTTGGTGGCCCCGATCCACCATATGTAGTCGCTATCACCAAAACATCCATGAAAGTTCATTATGTGGGCCACCAGACCCATTTCGGTGGTCTATTTTCCGATCTGTGAACACCCTCAGTATCCTCAAGTCCTCTTCATCAATGTTACTTACTCCAATTTTCCTCCCTGTCGATATAGAGTTATGGTCATAAAAAACATAAGACCCCCCCCCCGAACGGCGGGATTCCGTCCTTTTTCGTGTCGGCGTAATCCCTCTGTGTTAGATTTTAAATAAATGTTGGGTGGAGATTGAACAATCTAACATGGATAAATCTGATTCAAACCCTAATATTAGAAACCCTCCTGCATAAGTGATCGATCTTCGGGTCACCAGTTCATGTGATGACCTGATGTTTTCACTTAAATAAATGAATGGGGAAGAAGAATATTCACTTTGAATCAAACCCAAACCTGGAGGTTGTATCGCTTGTTGGTGAAGACCATAACACCGTTGTTCGTCATTCCTCAAGACATCATTGGTGGCAGTTCACCGATCATCACTTGTTAATACCAAATCTCCGAGGGTTCGTAGCAATACTGGATTGTGTCATGATCTTTTATTTTATTAACCTATTGAATATAGAAAACATCGTACAATGTTTATTTTTCACTAAATCACATCATCGTTACGATGTTTCATTTATGAAACATCATTTCTCTTCATGTCGGGTTGAAACATAATTACATTGAAATGAAATATGAAATTCAATGAAAATAAACTAAAAATTTGTTTTATTTTTCCTTAATAAATATTTATTATATTTTTATTAAAAATTACAAAAAAATAATTTTTTCTCTTGACATATGAAACTTGAGGTTATGTTTTTACATAGGTAAAGTCTTCATTTTGGACATAATGGTGCCCTCATATTTTTACTCCAGCACTTGCTTAGATATTTTCAAAATCACATAAACATGCTATTTTAAATTAACATTAAAACATTCAGCACTTATTTAGGGCTCACTCGACCTCATAATCAACTTCCATATAAGCTCTTAGTCTTTAAATAATCCCATATAGTTTAAAAAAAATATTTACATAGATTTTCCTTGAGATTACATTCTCTACACCTTAAGGTTATACATCCTTGTAAGCTAAAACAAGTTCCAACCTAACAAATTGGGGTACTAAACAAAGATCTAAGCCTCCCCATCATATGTGATCTCCTAGAGATTCTCGTTCTACCACCGAACGTGAACTAGAGTAATCGACCATGAATCACCTACTCATGTTGGTCTTCAATCTCTATCATGAACTCTGCAAATGTCACCCCATCGTCAATGTCTAAATCTCCCCAGTCGATGACATATGAAGGATCATGCACATACATCCTTGGCTACGATATGTGAAAGAAATTATGTACCTAGTTAATCTTTGGGGGAAGATATAACTGGTACCCCAACTCGCCAACTCTGGTTAGAACATGAAGTGGGCTGATAAATCTCTGAGACAAATAGCCACCCCAGCCAAATCCCAGTAATCCCCTTCGAGGTGAGACCCAAAAAATCACAATCTCTATCCTAAAACACCAATGTCCTATTAATCCTTTTATCATTAGATTTCTTCCTGCTCTGTGTTGTCCTAATCCACTCTTAGATGACTTTCACCTTCTTGGTGGTAGCCCGTACCAACTCTAAACCCTTGAGATTGGACTCACCTGGGACTGTCCAGCATAAAGGTGATTTACATCGTCTTCCACATAGTGCCTTGAATGGTTCCATACCAATGGTGGATTGGTAGTTGTTGTTGTACACGAACTCCACCAGAGGTTGATGATCCTACCCACTACCACTGATGAACAAGATTCAATCACGAGGCATGTCATCTAGAATATGGATACTCCTCTCCATCTAACATTATCTCTATGGGGGGAAGGATATTCTGAAGCGTATCTGAGTGCCAAAACACCTCCTACAATCCCATTTATAACTGGTATTTTAATAGGGTGTCTCGATCCGAGACTATCGTAGATGGGAATCAGTGGATTTGAACTATCTAATTCATGTAGAGGTACACCAATCTGTATACTATACCCTACCGCCAAATGGGTATGAAGTGGTCCATCTTGGTGAGTTAGTAAAAAATTACCAAGATGGTATCATGCCCTATGGATGTGCAAGGAAAACCCTTCATGAATCACATCAAGATACCATCCCACATCCACTCTCATACCTCGTGTGGTTGAGTGAAGCCTACAGGAAACTGATGCTCTGCCTTCACTCTTTGAAAAGTGAGGCACCATGAGACGAACTCTTCCACTTCTTTCTTCATGACCAACAACTGGTAAGGACATCATAGATCCTTGTAAATCTTTTTCATTCATGGATGTACCACCAAAGGGGAGGTGTGGAAGTCCCTTAGAACCCCCTGACGTGATTCCACTGGTACATCAGTGTGCCCTTTGAAAAGGATGGCATTCTCCCCTCCTACCGAATATCCACAAGAGCTTGTCCTTAGGATAACTAAGAATATTCGGCCTCAAAGTCAAAATAAACAAGTTGCTCCTCCCTAAATGTCTATAAGAGTGGGGGAGTGATGGACACCAATTTAAGATAAGCTACTTCAATCCATCCATGAAGGATAATTGCATCGCAAATAACTTCTCTGACGCTTCACTCAACAACTGCAAGTCATATCTTTTGATGAGTGTGTCAACCAACGTGTTTCCCTTCCATGGATTATTGACTATATCGAAGTAATAATCCTAGAGGAACTCTGGCCACTACCACTGAATCATGTTCATGTCCTTATGAGAGAAGATATACCTAAAGGTTTTGTGGTCAGAGTGGATGGTAAACTGCTTTCCCATAAAGTAGTGCCACAACATATTCAAAGAAAACAACATTGATACTAGCTCCAATTCATGGGTCTCATAATTCTTCTTATGATGACTCAAATATAATGAACTGTAGGTGATAACTACGTGTTATTTCATCAATACACAACCTAGTCTAGTCGCTGATGTGCTGCAAAATACTATATAACCAACACTCTGCTCTTGTTGTCTCAATATGGTGGAACATGTCAGTCTCTACCTCAACACCTAAAAAATCTGTTGGCACTTCACCATCCAAATAAAGGGTTTCCCCTTCCATGGTAAGGCTGATAAGGGTGCTTCTACCATGACAAAATACAGCACGAACATCAGTAGTATCCATCCAAACCCATGAAACTCTACACCTCAGTCACGCTCCTCAGTGGCTCCCAAGAAAGCACCACCACTATTTTTGTGAGATCCATTACAACTCCAACCTATGAAATTACATGCCAAGAATGTGGAACTAAAAAATCTAGAATTGATACATAGAGATATTCCTATAATGCTTGATTTTTATTAGTGTATCTAGAAATATATGTAAGTGTCTCGTGTCATCTTCCTCGGACACCGAGTACATCAAGTTTTCATCAATAAAGTTTATGACAAAATAGTCCAAGTAAGGCCATATTATCCTATTAATGAGTCCCATGAACACTCCTGTAGAATTATTCATGCAAACAAGCATCACCAAGAACTGATAGTGGCCATACCGACACCTAATGGTTGTCTTCAGTTCATCCTCATCCCGTACACAATGCTGATGATAGCCAGATCTGAGGCCTGTCTTTGAGAACCATCTTTCTCCCTTCAGCTAATCGAAGAGGTCATCCATCCTTTTCAGTGGATACTTGTTCTTCATGGTGACTTGATTCAGGCATGGAATGTCCATACACAACCTCAAACACATGTCTTCATTCTTGGAATACAATTCCGGGGATTCCTATGGTGAAATGTTGGGCATCATGAAGTCTTTCCTTTACAGATCCTCCAGTTACACCATCATATCACAAAGCTCCTTGGGAACCATTCAATATGATTGTATGGATATCAGTGTCATCCTAAGGTACATATTAATATAGGAGTCAACCTCCATATTATGGGATAAATCCAAAACATCCCCCAAATATATCTCTTTGTACTCGTCTACCACTATAGGAAAGTGAGTACTCTTCTCATCCACTACACCAAGGGTGAGGCTAGATAACTGGTGAGTGATCATATGCACCCTTCTCAAAGAATGTACGTCATTTATTTTATGTGTTCCCTTCTAACCAATGATTATAAACCTGGTCCCATCTCTATAGACATGTTTCACTTTGAACCTAATAAAGTCTATCTGATCATGAAAAATGGATAACCAATCCATACCCAAGACAAAGTTGTAAGGACTCGATGCCGCTATTAATAGATCCTATCCAATGTTTTATCCTCCAAGAGTAATCTTACACTATTATACCAAAATGTGTAATCATCAAATCCCTTTTCATAGAATTCTATAACCATAAGGATCAATAAAATGACTCCAGCAGAATCTATGAGCTTTAAAAAAGGTCTGTGGAAAGGAAAGAGTGATTGTAACCTATGTATGTAAGAACTTCATCTAAGGTAGAGAATATGAATATAGTATCTATAATCATATCTGGGGTGTTATTTTCATAGGTCCTTATCACCTAAAACTGGCCTCACCCCTATCCACCAGCTCACGAAGACTGTGGTGGACCACCTGGGGGTGGTGGTGGTACCACCTCGATTCTCCTCCAACTGCCTATAGCATTTCCTACCCACATGTCACATCTGTCACCCTGCGGACCGCCCTGCTTGATCCTCTTCTTCTTACTTGGCATTCCATAAACTATCTTTCGGCCGTATGCGCAGGGAGTCGGGAAATCTTGAGCCACGTGTCCCTTATCACCGCATGAGTAGCACACTTTGCTCCTCTGATGACTCCCTCTTCCCTAGGAGCCTTGTACTGCCTATCCTGTATCCTGGGGTCATCCCCCTAAATGCCTAACCCTCTTAGGTCCCTAGGTATGTGGCTTGAAAGCCAGGGATAAATACTCCAGAACCTGGTATCTACTGGTAGCTCCAACTTCTGGTGCCTTCTCTGACAAGAATCACTCTATGAGTAGAGCTTGCTCCATCACCATAGCCTAAGTAGGGATACTAACTGATACCATAGATATTCTGATATCTATGTGTAGTCCCAACCCAAAATCCTTAGACCTAAATAAAGAGACTCGTATAATGTTTTTGGAGTAATGATAATGCTCAATGAATCTTACTGAGTAGTCCGCTACTATCATGTTACCATACTGTAGGTGAAGTATCTCTTGTTCACATACTAAGCGCAATGTTGCAGGAAAGAACTCCTCCCTGAAAAACTTCTAAAATTATATCCAGGTGAGTGTTACTTTGTCGTGCATCTGGATCATCATGATCCACCACCTCCCCACTAAGCTCTGAATAAATCTCATAGATTAGATTTCTAACTGGTGAAGAGGCATCCTCACAAGACAAAATACTCAAGTAACCACCTCGATCCAATCATCAGCCACCAGGGGGTAGTATCAGCCATGAACATCTGATATCTCTACCTTTTGAACTCATGGAATGCAATGAGCCTGTTTGCATTAACTACCGATCGTGCCGATAACATTAGTTAATCAATGGGTGGTGGAAATTCTTGTTCACCTCCCGGTGGGGCCATCTCAAGTACTGGTCCCTGTACTGACACCTTATCACTAGGCGTACCATCCACATGATCACACACTGGAATCCTGGTTGGCTATCTTCATGGTGGAATCCTGAAACAAATCATGTTGAACCATAGTCAATAGATTATAACTGGAGAGTTGAATCTGACTTAAGAAGGACAGTAGAACACCCTCAATTCCTATATGATGCATGCAACTAGTTTTTTCATGTATAGAGTTGAAAATAAGGATTTAGGGTCCTTTTTTATGGATACGTCAACTTCCACACTAAAAAAGGACTACCTGACACTAAATGTAGAACTCGAAACATTTAACATTGTTTCCCTGGAAAAAATCCATATACTCTTAGTCCTTAAGGTAGAACCGACCTCCTTTGATACCAATTTCTCACAACCTGTTCCCCAGGGACCATGTTGCGACTACCCCAATTCCACCTCCTAATGGCCGGAGGGCTAGTGACTTGCGCTGAAGGAATTATCCTTCATGTTGGAGGCATTTTTCGAGTACTGGTACACATGATCACTCACAACCCCTGCCCAAAATTCTAAATATGGAAATACAGCATGCTAATAAGACAAGAACTGAGTGTAGACATTACAAATATAGAAGTAAAGGGGGCCATAATACGAACCCAAAATAAGACAAGATATAAAATAGAAGGTTGAAAATTCTCCAAAAACCCATCCATAGAAAATCATACATGAAGAGTAGGTGAAGTGTTTCTTCCTGCATAGGTAGGAGTGTGCCTCTCTGGTTCATCCTCACTAGGCATCACCTGGTCCTGGACCGCCATTTCCTTTTAAAAAATGTCGGTCATCTCCACAAGACACGATACATGTAGGCGGAAACCACACAGGGGTGAGTAACACAATACTCAGTAGGGACCCCAAACCACAATGAAAAGTACACACGATGTAGTGGAAAACTCGCATAGGTATAACCTAAGGTATGAAAAGATGGACCATAAGTCATAATTTTAAACATCTTATACTGCTTGGGGACTCATACCCCAATGAGTCTATGTGCCCTACTAGGCCACTAAGGTCTACAGGTCACTGAGGTCTGTTGGGCCACTACGGTTTGCCCATCACTGAGATCTTCTAGGCTACTGAGGTCTTCTCATAACTGAGTTCTATTGGTACACTGATATATATGTTTATATTGGTCCACTGGGGTCCACTCATCACTGAGATTGTCTGGGCCACTGAGCTCTATTTGTTTTCTTGTCCACTCAGGTCCACTCGTCTGTTCCTTCTTGTCACATCTGGCCATAGGATTCCCGCTCGTAGCACACTTGATTCTAGGAAAATCTACTCATAAATCACTAAATCATATTCCAACATCCATGAAAACACCCTTATAGTGTTTCAAAATGACCATCTCGTCACTAGGGTTTCAACATCTCAAATTTCTCTTAAATTGGACATATGGTTTGAAAGTTATGTCTGTTTTACTAAAAAGAGTCCAGTTGGGTCCGATCCCAGTTCGACCTGGTTGAACCGGCCCAGCCTAGCCTGGATCTAACCTAGTATAGGTCTAACCTAGCCCCCTATGCCCAAAAAAACATGACTGGTCCTACTTGATCTACTCGAGATAAAGCACCCAATATATCTCCCTCCACCCTGTGGGTGGACGTAGGGTTTGCTGCCACTGTCCAGCTAGAATAAGGCCCTCGAGCTACGTACATGACGCAACTCAATGGGTCTTCTCACATCACTAACATCCATTTATAGGGGCCCCAATCCACCATTCTTGGAGGTAGATGCGGGCCTCATCTGCCACTGTGGAATGTCCCCGGAAGTTCCTTTCATGGCCCACCAGACTAGCTACGATGGTCTTTTATCTGATCTCTGAGTTCCCTAAGGATCCAAGGGTCTTTGTTTTCACATATACATACTCGACATTGTCTCATCACCAATTAAGAAGTATGGTTACGAAGAAGACAATAACTCCCCCAACGGATGGATCCAAGCCTAGTTTGTGTCGGCCCGATCCCTCGGTGTTTTAATTTAAAAATAAGTTTGAAGGGGATTTAAGAATCAAACATGGAAAAATCTAATTCATACCTCAACATTAGAATCCCTACGACATAAGTGATCAATCCAAAGGTCCCCTATTTGTGGGTTGACCCATGTTTGTACCTCAAATCAATGAGTTGGGAAAATAGAAATTCACTTAGAATCAAACCCCCACCTCAAGGTTGGATCATTCATTGGAAAAGATGGAACCCCTGTTGTTCATCATTCCTTCATTTGTTGTTGGTGTTATTATGTCGATCGTCACTTAGAAATACAAAATCTTAAAGGGTTACGAGAAATACTGGATTTTTCCAACGATCTCGTATTTGGTTAACCCACTAAATGGAGGAAATGTGTTTCAACGTTTCTGTTACATTGAGTCATTGTATCGTTATGTTGTTACATTTATGAAACAAAATTTCTATTAACGTTGGGTTGCAATGTTGTTACATTTCAACAAATTTGAAATTTGAATGTAATAAACTAAAAGATTATTTTGTTTTCCCTTAATAAATTTTAATTATATTTTTCTTAAAAATTCCTAAAAATATCTTTTTCCCTCGACCTGTGAGGGTTGAGGTTAAGTCTTTCGTTAGGTAAAGTCATTATTTTAGACACAACGGTGCCCACAAATTTTTAGTCCATGTACCCGTTAATAAGTTTCCAAAACCACGTATGCATTCTATTTTAAATAAAGTCAAGAAAATCTCAAACACTTATTACGGGGTAACGAGCCTCGAAATCAAGTGACGTCTGAGTGTCTAGTCTCAATATAATCCCATATTTTTTTTAAAAATTACATATAATTTCTAGGAAAATACTCATAATCATAATTTTGTAATTATATTATCATATATACCTTTTTTACATTCCATTTTAGTGGATTATAACCATGTCACTCATGTGTACAGCTGACTCCACCTTGCGAAGTGATGTGATTAATTTCAAACATAAACATTTAATGATAGGTAATAAGGATAAATATAATAATTATATTTTATATAAATTAAATAATAATTAATTTTGAAATATTATATATTATTTACCTTAATTTTATTATATCTTTCGAGAAAATGGAAACGGTCTTCATGCATACGTACGACAAATAATCTCCATGAATAATGTAATTCATTTTCTATCTCCAAAATTTATGGATTACACCAACTAAATATATATTGAAAATATAAAATATTTATATACCTTTAAAACTTATATAAAATGTATAACCATGATAAAAAAATGACAGAAAATACCGAACAAAAACATACACAAAAAACAAAGTAGTTGTTACCCGGCGTATATGTTTCGGTGCGGATGTGCGTCGGGTTTCTGTTCCGACGCTGTTCCGCCAGGACGCGTTCGCGCGTGCACCCGTCGACCCGAGGGGATGGGCGCGCGCGGCTTGTGGTCCCGCAGTCCCGCTTTCCAAGGGCGGGCGGCATTCGTCCCTTCTTCAGGGGCGTCTGCTCCTTGATCGAAACCGGGATGATGGGATGTCGGCTCCTCCTTCCGTGGACGTCTCCTCGGAACTCGTTGCCTAATCCGGGTCTCCCTCATAGATTTAAGAATGTTCGTGAATCTCGTTCCCGGCGCCATATCTTCATGGACACCGGTTAATTACGCTGCTTCCGCCCAGACGCTCCAAGGGGTCTGGTCGGGGCAGCAACCTGCGGTGAGGAGACCGGGTGACTCCGGGTGTTGGGGGCGTGTCTTAACACTGCAACTCTGCATGTCTGCCTTCCGTCCCTAATAGGGCTTCTCGAAGGCGTGATGGCCTGAGGCATCCCGCGCTGGGTGCGGGGAACTGTATCACCTGAGGTTTTCCTCAGCTTCCCATGTTTAACACGGGGTATGCCGCGAGTTTAACGTCCAGCGGGGACGACATCGGACCGATCAACACGAGAAGTGGATCAGATGACAGAACCCCTTGCGAGGAACCTCCGACGCTGGGGCCAGCACATGGGCGGCTTCCCGAGTGGAGCAGAGTGGAATGAAGTGGCATGACCCCACCGGGATGTGGCGGCCCGGGTAAGGATCAGGATGGATGATGGAGTGAAGAGCTTGGACCCCGTAGGGGCTTCCTACGTACCGCGCGTTGGCGCGGATCAAAGTCAGCGTAGTTCGAATATAAAGTTTAACGTCATGCTGGACGTCGGAAAGCCGACTCACGAAGAGGTCGAGGCCGCCGGGCGGAGGATTGAACCGAACCACCTCGCACAGAGGGGGATGGAACGGCCGGGTGGATCACAGTTTCACGTCATGCTGGACGCTGACAGGAGAAAAGGGAAGTGGGGAAGCACAATGGAGATACACATGTGTAGTCTCCCACAAGAGCGGATTCATAGGTGAATCGACGCGAAGGTGAACCCGGGAGGGGTCCACGGATGGACGAACCGACGTGAATACGACCGGGACGACCAGGTGGTGGGATTGAACCTCGGAGAGGCTTCCTACGTACCCTATATAGGAGACAGGGATCAAATTCCACGTAGTTCGTTCTGTTTGTAACACTCTACCCCCATGGGCGAAGGCCACTCCAATCCCGACATCCCTGCAGAGACGCGCGGGTGGGGGCCACATCCAAACCGGGAGGACCCTGCGCGCGGGGCACGGGATCGGGTGATGCGGACGGTTTAACGTCTTGCCGGACGAAGTACAGTTTAACGTCGTGTGTTGAGGACGAAGCGGACGGTTTAACGTCTTGCCGGACGAAGTACAGTTTAACGTCGTGTGTTGAGGACGAAGGTGCTTGGCAGTTTAACGTCTTGTCACGTGGACGAAGTACAGTTTAACATTCTGCAGGACGAATGCTGAACAGTTTAACGTCTTGTAGCTCGGACGATATGCTAGGCAGTTTAACATCGTGCAGCTTGGACGTGGTGGTGCCGCCGATGGGTCCGTGTCACTTCGCGCGAGCCTGGAGGGCCGCACGGGAAGACAACGCATGGTGCGGGCACCCGGGATGAGGATCATCGGGCGCCACGCAGGCGGGTACCCTCAGGGGGTCAAAGGGGGCGACCCCGGCGGATTGCGCGCAAAAGAGAAGTTTGGCGCGCAATGCCGCGGGTCGGCGCGCAAATGGGCGGGCTGGCGCGCAATTGAGCCAGCGCTTTGCGCGCGGAAGGTAGAGATTGCGCGCACCGGGCTTCGGATAGCGCGCGGGGGCAACGGCTCATTCTTTAATCGAATGGCCACTTTGAAAAGGGGGGGGGGGTGCGCGCAATCGGGCCGGCTTGCGCGCAACCTGGGGGAAATTGCGCACAAGAGGCTTCTTTTGCGCGCGAAGGCCTTAGGGTGAAGAATTATTCAAAGGAAAGGAGCCCAAGGGATTGCGCGCGAAGGCGAACCCTGAGGCTTTCTTGCGCGAAAGAAAGGAGGTTACCTGAAGATCGGCATTGCGCGCGGGAGGGGTTGGATTGCGCGCACGAGAGACCTTTTGACTTCCGGCAACCTTCAAAACGTCGGGGGTCGCCTTATATTTACAGGCAACCCCGGGCGCGGAATCCGGATCGCGGGCGCGGAATTATCTTCGCGGGCGCGGAATCGGGCCCGGCGTGCAAGGGAGTCGCGCGGGCCACGGGCGCGCAAAATTGCGCACCGGCCCAGCGCATTGCGCGCATCCCGGGAGGTTTGAGCGCGGCTCGTCAACTTTGCGCGCAGATCTCCAAAATTCCGCGCAAGGCTTCCGGGCCCTCCGAAACGGGCTTCCGACTCCAAATATGACCTCGCTTCCCGCATCCAGAGCTTCGTTTGGGAACAACGGACTTTTTCCGGCATCTACAAAATCCCCCCCTCGGAATCTGATCGGCGAGAGGTCGCAACGATCGGGTTCCGAGGGAGACGCCGGAATGCCGAAGTCCTGGGTGGCGCGGGACTGTGGTGCGCAAAAAGGGGCGTCGGGCGCGAAATTCGCCGGTGCGGTCGCGCAAAGCGCTTTCCGCATAGCGCGGACTCCCGGCCTTGCCTATAAATAGGGGCCCTGGGTCCCCCGCACCATACACTGGCCTTCCGCGCGATAAGCATTCGAGCTCTCGTGCGCGAAATTTCCCTTTCCGGCGCGGAATTCACCCGTTCGTCGCGCAAAACTTTCCGGATTTTGGCCTGTCTTTGCGCGAATACCCGGGATTTTACGCGACGGACTTCCCGATTGCGCGCCGTCCAATAGGATTGCATGCCAACTCTCAAACTTTTCTGCCAGCCTCGTCCGATTCCGCACGCTTCATCCCTTAACCCGCACGACTCCCGGAGCTTCTGAGATGGACGCGAATCAAGGGAATGAGGGGGATGCCGCCACTCGCAGAGCTGAGATGGCGACGAACGAGGAGGTCTACGGAGCCAAGGAGATTGTTTCCAACAATCAATCCTTGTTCGACTTGCTGACGCCGGCCCAGAAGACATATCCGCTGTCGGACAACATGCCGCTCTGGAACTTTGGCATCCTAGATGAGGTTCCGGTGCCAGGGTTCGAGGTTGATGCGCCACGGACCTGGGTGACTCGGGAGGACGAGCTTCCCCGCTATAACATCACCAACAATGGGCATCCTGCCAGGGAGACCAGACACTTAGATGTCTATGTCCTGAACCCGAGGACGCGAACCATCGCCGGGGGTGAGCCTACTGCGGAGAACTCTCCAGCCCTCTACTCGAGCACATATCACCAGAGTGTCACTGACGACACCAAGGGCTGGCTGAAGGACTGGGACTTGCGGTCTGGGGGAAATTTCACCAGTGAGTGGGCCTGGGCGTTCTGGGAAGGCCACACTTGCGATCACTTCGAGGAGGAGCTGCGGTACATCGGCCTGTTTGAGGCGGTGTGGACGTCGCAGTTCCATTTCTACCAGCAGTCCGAGCTCGGGCCGGAGCTATTCACCCGCTGGTCCCCGGATACCAACACCTTCCATCTTCACCATGGGGAGGTCGGCATCGGTCTCTGGGACATCCACTGCATCGGAGGTATCCCGCTGGAGGGTTACCAGTACGATGAGTTCCTGCCTCCGAAGAACATCTGGGAAGACAGGTCACGGACTCCCATTCTGACATGGCATCTGCTTGACCTGGCTACGCAGCGGCTCGGGATCAAGGACTTCCACAAGGACATAGCCTACAAGGAGTGGTTCGGCCAGTTCTTGGAGCATGACCCGGCGGTCAAGATGCCAGGTAGGGGGAAGCGGTGCCCGACCGCGACTCAGAGGATCCGGAACGGGTCGTACTGGTGGGTCCTGGAGACGGGCGACTACCGATCATGGGGGTACCGCGTCATCGAGGCCCGGGACCCAAATGTCCGGTATGCGGCGTTCCTGGCCTCCTTTCTGAGTGGGTGGCTCCTGCCAGTGCGGGACGCGAGAATGGGTGTCCGCCCGGCGACACTGGCGATGGCGGGCGCCATGGCTGCCAATAAAAGATACAACCTCGGGGTCCCAGTGCTGGCTAAGCTGTACGCCATCCTGGGATGCATCTCGCGAGGGGGGTCGCCACGAAGGATATGTGGGCCCTTCCAATTCTTCCACGGCTGGGTGGCTTCTCACCTTGGTGGGTACACGTTTCCGAACGCCATCATTCCTCCGGGCAACGGCCTGCGTCCCTCCCTGCTGAACATTGCGGGGGTCGCTCCGATGACCCTAAGTGAGGAGGGCGTGAGGATTCGGATTGGCAATCATTCCAATTTCAACTTCAGCCCGTTCGCCACTCCCGTTGTCCAAATGATCGACAACGGGCAGGGTCCGCTGGAGCAGCACGAGTACTTCCTGAACATGCGGGGCGGGGTGCTCGTGGCTCGGATCGACGGGAAGGTGATCTGCGAGCCTTACGTGCCAACCCGGTTCGCCAGGCAGTTCGGGTGCCTTCAACGGATGCCAAAGAGGGTATTCACTGCTGTCCGGGAGGAGACGAACCCTGGCGTCCTTCGCCAGATGTGGCTGATGTTCGCCGCCTTTGGCTTTGGCGACGTCATCACTCTCCCTCCTACCGGGGTCGACGCAGGCTTGGCAACCGAGTACGCCGAACACTGGGCCATCGCGTACCCCGAGGGGCTTCTACGGAAACCAGTTCGGCGGCTCGAGGTCACCCGTGCGGAGACCGGGCGTCAAGGGAGGAGGCGAGGCGCCGCCACATGGGGGAGAACGGAGGCGCGCCAAGCAGCGGAGCCAGCGCGAGCAGGGACTTCGGCGGCGGGCACATCGCAGGCTGCCGCTACGACCTCGGCGCCCAGAGAGGGGGCACGTGCGGTGGTCGAAGAGCGGCCCGGGAACCAGGTAAGGCGTCTGCTCGAACCCTCCCACGATGCAGTCTTCCCGGCGCTATGGTCAGCCTGGATGACCCTGCGGCAGTCACTGGGGACCGACGCCATCTGGCGAAAGATACTCAGAGAAGGAATCCATCTGCCAGAGGTCGGGCGCCTCCAGATCGCCGACAGGGTGGACTTCAACCGGCAGTATGCGTATCTGACGGCCATGGACGAGTACGCCCGCCAACGTGGTCAGCGTGCGGAGCCATCCCTTCTGGTGAAGGTGATGCTCGGTCTAGAGCCCGCCCCAGAACAGATGCCGCCAGGGGAAGACGACAGTAGCAACGACTCCAAGGAAGAGGAGGAGACGGGGGAGGATGAAGGCTCTGAGGGAAGGTCCCATCAGGGGAGCCCACGGGAGAGCGGCGAGGTGGCTGGCTCTGACAATTTTGATGTCACTGAGCTCCTCGAGGTCCGCTTCTATCCCTACTCAACCTGCTTCATCCATTCTCTTATGCAGCTTCTAACCCATTTCTCCACCTTTCTCAGGAGCGCACAGATGTTGGTCAGGCGTCCTCAGCGGGAGTAGGAGAGGCGCCAGCAGGACAAGGCGGGGGCCAGACACCCATCATTGAATTGACAAGCGCGGAAGGGTCCCCTGCTGCAATTGTTCCTGCGGCGGCCGGGGCAGCAGAAGATGACGCTCTGAACTCCCATAAGTCTCTTTACTTTACTGCTAGTGCTCGCCATTGACGATCCGTGACTAACCACGGCATGCCCCGCGCAGTGATCTCAACACTGGAGGCTCGTCGGGCTTTCGAACCCGGGCCATCCACGAGTGGACCAGTGGAAGACCTGCCGCCTGCTCCGGAACAGACTTCCCAAACCGAGCCGGCCCCACCAACTGCTGATCAAGGGGCTGCGGACGCCGGCGGTGCTGACATCGGAGAGAGGTCGGGGGCTGACGAGGGGGTCAACGCCGCTGGGGCAGGAGAAGAAGGTCACCCAGATGTTGGGGAACCTATCCCCCGTGAGGACACCCCAGGGGCGGACCCTGCAGCAGACATGCTGGCTGCCTTCCCTGCCTACCGGCCTGCCGACCCCGAGGAGATGGACGACTCGGACGCGGAGGCGGTCGAGGAGAGCCGGATAACGCGCCGCAGGGGGTGGAAGTGCATCCAGCGCTTCCTCAAGCGAGACCCATCGGAGTGGCTGGGGCGCATGGGATCACTTCAAACCTGGCTGCGCTTCCTGTGTGCCGGGGGAGCTGATGCTCAACGCATCCATCTGACGGTCCGTGATTTCATGGCCGAAAAGATGCGTGAGAGCCACCGGTGTTCCGACGTCGCACAAAGTCGGGACATGTCGGAGAGCACGCGGGCGCTCTTCGTGGCGGAGCAGGAAGTCCGGCGTCTCGAAGGGCAGAAGGCAGAGAAGGAGGCCTTCGTCGCAGCATGCACTGAGCTTGTGGAGCAACTAACGGCCCAGCTGGATGACGCCCAGGTATAGCTGACGGAGGCGGGCCAACAGATGGTCACACTTCAAGTCGAGCGGGGGCACGCACAGGCCAGGATCGACGAACTGCGTGCTGCGACCGCCGACGAGGAGAGGGCACGCAGAGAGCGAGAAGCAGCTCTGGGGGCCGCCAGCCAAAGGGTAGCGGCGTTAGAAAGACTTATCTAGCACGCTAATCCCTAGGGGCTTTGTTTTTGCCACTCCCAGAACATTTTCTTCCGCTACTAAATATTTCGATCCATCTGTATGAACCAATATATTTATCTGCATCTTTTGGTTTAACATGCTCAACCACAAATTGTCTCGCGGGAGCGTTAACCAAGCTTCAGGCATCCGTAATTGGGCCTGGATTTCTAAAGAAAAGAGGGAGGTCATTCCTAGGAAAGGAGACCTCAGACCTAATCAATGTATCATCCCCCCAACTTGTTCCAACACACGAGCGGGACAACGCTAGGGGCGTTGAGATTTTATCCGAACATAGGGAAATGAGAAATGGTGAATCGCGTGTCCCGAATTCAGAAATCCACAACGGTCGGCCTTCCAGGAAATGCCCAAGACGGCAAGCGGACAATGGATCAATCGACCATACTACCGCAATAGACGGACCGAAGGTCATCATTCATATCGCAGGAGGCGGATCACATGTCATCATCAATGCCGCTTTGGGGGTTCCTTCAGGCACAAGGGTGGAAATCTAGATCAACAGGGCATGCGAAGCGTGGGGCGAAGTGATGATTTGTTCGGACAGAATCCAACAATCCCGAAATTGCGCCACCGTGGGGAAAGCGTATTAGGCGGATGCACTAATCTGGCCATGAATCACCCCAATTCTCAGACAGAACCTCTTTTACGAGGAAACTGTCGCTTCCCATCATTGCGATGGGGCATCCCGAGCTGAATCGGGGAAAATATCACAACTACACCACTCTACCCGAAGCCAGGCCAGACGGCCGGCGACGAGGAGGGGCGGGACTTAGCGATCCCTGAGGCTGGACCCGAGTCGAGATGCCCGGGGGTTCCTACATACTCCATCAGGATGGAGATCAAGCCACACGTAGTTCTGAAAGTGCAGTTTAATGTCATGCAGGACGTAGAACCCCGTTTGGGGAGATCTTAGTTTATGGTCGTAGAGCTTGGACCATAGGGGTATATCTTAGTTTAAGGTCTTAGAGCTCGGACCATAGGGGCAGATCTTATTTTAAGGTCTTAGAGCTCGGACCATAAGAACCTCAAAGTACGCCACATCGTCGTCCTATCCCCTGGATATGCGAAGATGCACTGAGGGATAGCGTCAAGAGTGTCGAGGTTTCGCCTGGTCAGAATGGGAGGTGGAAAATGTAATGTGAATCATGCGGCCATTCACTCAAGGATTGGGGGCACCGGCGTAACGATATGGGAGTACTGCCGACCGTGGCGGAAAAGCAGCATCAATATCGTACTGACCGTTGATGGAATGAGGCAGCAAACGAGCATCAACCGCTCAAGCGCAGGATTCATATCGATTTTCTGCCCGAGGCCCTTGGGGGCACCAGCCCGAGTCGGTGGGAGAGCTCTGAGGCATTGTGTCCAGACCGATCACGGGGGCTCCACCCAGGGCGTAGGTGATGGGTCCGAATGAGAGGGAGCACGAAGCCTGAAAAGTGGAAGGAACCTGACCAAGCTGAACCTGACCCTCCTGGCAATAAACCAGAGTACTCTTGACACCGGTGGACCACTGCAAGGGGTCGAGGGGCACGCCTTGAGGGTGAACCGAAGGCGGCGGATTCCCCAGAGAAGGGGGAATCTCTAAGAGGTGGGGGGCTGGACCCGAAGTTTCAAACATCCGGGCGTTCCTACGTATCCCATAAGGATGGGAATCAAGCCACACGTAGTTCTTGAAGCGCGGCGCAACACAATCGGGCACCAGCGCGGGGAAGGGTGCGGGTCTGACCCTCGAACCCAGAAGAAGCGGCATTTGATATTTCTTGTTTGTCCTTAAAGATGGATGGTTTTTCTTTGTGCAGTGACATGCCTGTGATTAAGGAATCCCTGGCGTCGCCACAATAATCAAGCCAGAAAAGGCATTGACAAATGGCATGGTTAGTAACCAGCGCCCAACGTGAGTGTCCTCTGAAGAGAACATCACAATGCAGTGTCGTTTCTCGTCGGGCGGCCAAGACGATCACAGTTTACGGTCGTGTGGTAGGACCAGACAACACAGTTTAAGGTCGTGTGGTTCGGACCATGGAGGAACCCGCTTATTGAGATATGGCGGACTCAGCGGAGGTGGGAACATACCCAGCCCTGTGGTCACGCACGATTCCAGGAGAAGAATCCTGGGATAGGGGCCTGCGTATGTCCATCACCCAAGGGGCAGAGATGCTAGACTCCAGCTATACAGGGCCCAGAACGCGATTGTTCGGGTGACTCCTTCCTCCTTATGGAGACGAGGGTCCAGCTACACATGACCCTTAGGGAGGACATCAACATATATCCTTGGTGCTCAGATCGTGGGAGCCTCGAAAGACACCATTACCCTGGTTGGACTGCCTAACGTGTAAAGGTGTACTGAAGGTAAGTATGAAGAGAGTGTCGAGATTCCACTACAACTCACAAAGGCGGAGTGTGATGAGGACTGTGCAACCAATGTTCAGAGCCTGAAAGAGCCGACATGGCGATCAAGGATGTCGCTGACAATATTCGCAACACAACATCTGATCGCGTCAGCCTAGGACGGGGCAAGCAAATGAGCATCAACCGCTCAAGCGCAGGATTCATATCGATTTGAGGCCCAGGACCCGCCGGTAAATCGACCCGGAGCGGTAGGAGAGCACTGAGGCATCGTACCCAAACCGCTAACGAGGATCCCTTTGAGTGAAGGCTCGAACAAGAGGATGCGCACGGCCTGACAAGCAACACAGGACTCGTCAGGATTGAATCCGACACCACGGGTCATAGACCGAAGTACCCAAAACATGTTAACAGATCACCGGAAAGGGTCGAAGGACTCATCCTGAGAGCAACCAAAAGACAGCAGATCCCCGTGATCAACCAAGAGACGGGGCTGGACCTGAGACACAAGCGTCCTGGCGGTCCTACGTATCCCATAAGGATGGGAATCAAGCCGCACGTAGTTCTTGAAGTGCAGTTTAACGTCATGAAGGACGAAAAAAGAAAGGGGGGAGCGGAAGGCATCCCCAAACATGGGGGGCGTACAGCGTGACGAGCAAACCGACGTGAATGAGGGCATAGCCCCGCGTTCACACCATACGCCGCATACCCAGAGGCAACTGGGGCAAGGGCCCGAGATGGGATGGAAATTCCCAAAGGATGGGGCTGAGCCTGAAACATGAATGTCCAGGCGGTCCTACGTATCCCATAAGGATGGGAATCAAGCCGCACGTAGTTCTTGAAGTGCAGTTTAACGTCATGCGGGACGGATGCTGAACAGTTTAACGTCTTGTAGCTCGGACGTGGTGCAGTTTAGCGTCATGCAGGACGAATGCATTTTAACGTCGTGCGGGACGAACTGCAGTTTAACGTCGTGCGAGACGAAGTACAGTTTAACGTCGTGTTGGACGAAGATGCTTGGCAGTTTAACGTCTTGCCGCGCGGACGAAGTACACTCAGGCAAAGTACTGCTTGAGGAACCTAGCATTGGTGGGAGGAGTGACACGATCACCATCCATAGTTGCTAGGGAGTACGCGCCATTGGGATAGACTTTGTGGACAACAAAAGGTCCCTCCCACTTGGGCTCCAACTTGGGCGGCTTCCTGCCGGGGATCATCGGTGCTCTCAGGGCTATTACCAGGTCACCCTGCAGGAAGGAGCGGAGGCGAACCTTCTTATTGAAAGCTTGAGCCATTCTGCTTTGATGCCTCTCCAAGTTGTGCAAAGCGCGAAGTCTATTCTCATCCAGTGCTTCCAGCTCGACTAGACGGGCTTCAGCAGCTCTGTCCGGCGCTTGCTGGTCGTAGACCGCAGTGCGCAAGGACGGTAACTGGATCTCGATGGGCAGGACGGCCTCAGCTCCATACACCAGGGAATAAGGGGTCATCTGGGTGGAATTGCGAGTCGTCGTCCGATAAGCCCAGAGGGCGTTGGGGAGCTTGTCCGGCCAACTCTTCTTGTTCTGACCAACCATATTTTTCAGAATGTTAGAGAGGGTTTTGTTAAACGCCTCAGTCTGTCCATTTGCTTGCGCATGATAGCGAGATGTATGGTTCGAGCGAATGTTGTACTTGGCGTACAACTTCTTCAACTCGGCTGCTCGGAAATTGGCTCCGTTATCCGTGAGGATAGCGTGAGGCACTCCAAATAGATGAATGATGTTGGAGGTCACGAAGTCAGCGATCGAACAGGATTTGACCTCTCTGAGCAGAATTGCCTCTGCCCATTTGGAGAAGAAGTCTGTAGCGGTCAAAATGAACCGGCACTGGCGAGCCGTCGCCGGCGGGTAAGGTCCCACAACGTCCATCCCCCAGACTGCAAAGGGCCAGGAATACCTGGTGGTATGAAGAGGCTCCGGCGGCCGATGCACAAAGTTCGAATGAACCTGGCACGCATGGCACCTCCTGGCATACTCAATGCAATCATGGATCATGGAGGGCTAGAAGTATCCCAACCTCCGAATCTGGTGGGACAGCTTTGGCCCAGTCTGATGGGCACCGCATGAACCAGCATGAACCTCTTGCATGACTCGTGGGATCTCAACTCCACGAAGGCAACGGAGGAGAACACCATGAAATCCACGTCTATATAGGATCTGCTCCAGGCCGGGACTGCTCTGGAGGACAAACTGCGATGCGCGGCATCAAACTCGCTCGCGCTCGGCCCGATCCGACGGGAGAATGCCATGTTGGAGGTACTCAACCAAAGGCGTCCTCCAATCAGGGGCTGGTTCGACTGCCATATCTGGGGTACTCGGGGCTCCGGGCATAGGGGCAACCGTGGTGAGATTACTTACCGACGGGCCGCGATCTCCCTCCGGGATAACGGGAGTGATGAGCCTGCGGTGCGTCACACGGACGATCAGGTTGTCCTGTTCGGGCTCTGCAAGTGACGCAGCAAGGCTTGCCAAAGCATCTGCTCGACCGTTCTGCGACCGGGGAATATGGACAATTTCTGGACGAGAAGGGAACTGGGCCATCAGAAGGAGGGTGCACTCCAGCAACGGCACAAGTTCCGGCTTCCTGACAACATAGTCTCCATTGATCTGCTTAACGACCAGCTCAGAGTCCCCTTTCACACACAGATGGGGCACGTCGATCTCGAGAGCTAACTCGAGGCCAGTGATGAGGGCATGGTATTCCGCCTCATTGTTGGTACAGCCCTCTGACAACAGGAAAGAGTATGGCAGCACGGCTCACTCCGGGGTAATGAAGACGTTACCCAAGCCTACTCTGTTGAGCTTAGGATTATCGAGTCTTCTACCGGTGGGGCTCCGGGAGGCACCGTCAAAGTGCATCTGCCAGCATGGATCGGCTCGATCGACCGAGAGAATGGCCTCATCAGGAAAGCCTAGATCCAGCGGCTGATCCGCGGAGGTTGGGTGAGCAGCCGGAAAGTCTGCCAATGCTTGCCCTTTGATGGCCTTCTGAGACACATACCTGATGTCGAACTGCTGGAGAATCACAGCCCACCGCGCTAGACGACCAGTCAACATAGGCCAGCTCAGGATATATTTCAACGGGTCTACCCGAGAAACCAACTGTACCTCATGGTGCTGCAAGTAGTGCCGTAATTTCTGTACGGCAAATACGAGCGCCAGGCAGCTCTTCTCGATGGGGGAATACCTGACTTCCGCATCGAGGAGCATGCGACTGAGGTAATAGAGGCTATTCTCTATTCCCTAGTTGTTCTTCTGGGCGAGAAGGGCACCCAGGGACCGTTCCAGGGCGGTCACATAAAGGACCAGCGGCTTTCCGGATACAGGCGGCATCAGAACCGGAGGTTGAAGCAGGTACTGCTTGATTTCCTCGAAAGAGGTCTGACACTCTTTATCCCATACATAGGTGGCACCTTTATTCATGAGCCGAGAAAAGGGATTACACTTGCCAGCCAGATTCGCGATGAATCGGCGTATATAGGCTAAGTGGCCTTGGAACCCTTGCAGTTCCCGGATGTTACCTGGGGGAGGCATCTGGCTAATCACCCTGATCTTCTCTGGGTCGATCTCAATACCCCGGTATCTTACCACAAATCCAAGGAACTTTCCGGAGGTGACCCCAAAGGCACACTTCAACGGGTTCATCTTCAGGCAGCGAGACCGGAGGAAGCCGAACACTTTCTCAAGATCTTTGAGATGGTCCTGACGCTGGCGCGATTTGACCACCAATTCGTCGACGTAGCATTCCACCAGTGTGCCGAGGATTGTCTTGAATATGCGGTGCATCGCCCGTTGATAGGTGGCACCTGCATTCTTCAGGCCGAAGGGCATGACCTGGTAACAAAAGATACCTTGGGGGGCCCTGAAGGCAGTGAACTCCTCATCCTCAGGGGCCATCCGGATTTGGTTGTATCCGGAGTATCCATCCATGAAGGAGAGGGCTTGGAACCCTGCCGTGGTGTCAATCAACAGCTCTATTACCAGAAGGGGAAAATCATCCTTCGGACAGTGGCGGTTGAGATCGCGGAAGTCGATACAGACTCTGATCTGCCCGTTCTTCTTCCTGACCGGCACAATGTTGGCCAGCCATTTGGGGTACTGAACATCCCTCACGAAGTTGGCTTTGATAAGCTTGTCAACTTCGGCCTCAACCATGGCACCGTGGAATGGGTGCATCTTCCTGGGAGGCTGCTTGAACCCGCGATGGTTCACCGGGAGACCAAGGCGGTGGACGGCTACCTGAGGATCTAGCCCCGACATCTTGTCATAGCCCTAAGCGAACACATCACGGTGCTGTCTGAGGAAGTCCACGTACTACTGCCGCTCTTCAGAGGGCATGGCGGCACTGACCAATGTGGGTCTTGGATCTGCTTCGGTTCCATGGTTCACCTGTACTAACTCATCGACCGTGGCGGAGACTCCCTCCTCAAAGGATGGGGGTGCATCTTCCACGTCCTCTCCACTCGGGGAGGGATCGTCCACGGGAGAGACTGCGTTGAAAACTGCATTGGGGCTACCAGATCCTGCTGGGCCGCTGGTGCTGGCATGGGCGGTCGCGGTCATCTCATCAGGAGACTCACAGGCCGTCGAGACCATGGCCACGTCCAACGGATGAATCGGGAGGACTTAAGTGTCATCCAAACTTGCCCAGGGATCGCTTGCAACAGCGACATGCTCAACCTCACCTGCCAGGATCTACTTATCCTTTTTCTTGTAATAGTCCGCGTCCAGATAGTGGGATTCACATGAGGCAAAAGGAGAGGCATCTCCCTGAAGCACGCCTACTCGATCTTTAAGGGAGTATTTGAGGCATTGGTAGTATGATGAGGGAACCGCCGCGTGAATGTGGAGCCATGGCCTGCCCATCAATGCGTTGTACGCAGTGTCTTGAGAGACTACCATGAATTCGGTGTTGGAAACCAAGTCACCGAACTGGGTCTTCAAGCATATCTTGCCGACCGGGGTTTGCTCGGTGCGGTCGTACCCCTGGATCCTGAGGTCGAAGGGGATCAAGTCATCCTCAGACAACCCCAATCTCCGGAGCGTCCGAGTTGGAATCAGGTTAATCCCGGACCCCGTGTCGACAAGACAGCGCCGGACTTCAAGGCCATTGAACTGGCCAGTAACATACAGCGGACGAATGTGCCCCTGTATAGGAGGGTCCTCATCCTTACCAGAGAATGAGATAACTGCCTGACATTCGGCGTCCTCGATCGTTTCGGCGTGAAAGGCCTCTGCAGCCGCAACCTCTGTCTCAAACTGGAGGGGGCTCTTCAGGGCTTCAGCGAGCGCCTCGCACATCTCAGATGACATGCGCAGAGCCTCAATGCTGGAGAGCCTTGCTGGGATGTCGGCCAAGTGCTTCAGGACATCATACTTTTTGGCCAAGCGCGAGCCCCTGGTTGCGGGAGGTTGCTCTGCGATTGGAGGCATGACGGGCCTTGCCGGTTGGGCCGGCGGCCGACTGGTACTTGGCGCATCTCGCTGTTCATTGGTTGAAGCCCGGGAAGTAGTCACCGTACTGGGGTCAGGAGGCCGGGACGGACTTGCGGCAGGGCGGAGCTGATCGCGACGCGGCTGAGGCGGTTCTGCCTGGTCCCACACCACAAACAGTGGCGGAGGCGAATCCGTCATCCCCGGATGGGGGGGCTGCGCGCGCTGAACTCGGTTTTGAGCCTGCTTCCTAGTCTCAGTGGCGTGCACGTCCTGGCTAGAGGTACCAACTGCTGTGCCCCGGCGACTCATGTTGCTGCGGTTCCTCCGACGGTGGCGACGACCGGGGACACTAGGGAGGTCCACCTGGTGTTCTTCAACGTCGGGAACCGAAAAGGGATTTACCAGCTCGACGGTATTAACCGAAGCGTACCTAATACTGTCATCGGACGAATCATCCATCGCTGGGCGGATCCGAGGAGGGATCCCCATCTCCGGGGGCATGAAATCGCCGAGAGTGCGGGATAGTGGCGGAACTGGCGGGGCACGCTCTTCCTTCTTGCGCCGCCGCCGTTTTCTCTTCTCGGAAGAGGCAGGCTGGGATGACGATGCCGAAGCAGCACCCGCAGATTCTGGGGGCTCAGGCTGATTCAAGCGCGCACGGATGATTCAATGGGCGCGAATGATCGTCTTTCGGGCCATCCAGTCTTTATACTTCTGGGATCCGCGATCGGAGACCAGCTGCCATTCGTCCTCATTGCCACTATCGTCATCTGATCCCATGAACACGCCCGCCACTTGTGCTGGAGCTGGGCCCAACCTGATTACATTGTTGTTAATCTGGTCTTGGAGCCAGTCCTTAATCACGTAGCACCGCCGAATGGTGTGCCCCAGGGCCCGATGGTAAGGGAAGTAGCGGGGGTTATCCGTGAGATGTGCCTCCTCTGGCCTCCAACACTCAGGCAGTCGCACAATCCTCTGCTCCAGGGCGCTCCGGAAATAACCGGGGAACTGATCCTCGTGAAATGAGTAAGTCAGGTATCGCGGGCCCCTGGGAGCGTGGTCTTGACGAGGGGCTGGAGGGGCCTACCGAGGAGGTGGACCATGATTATCTCGCCTGGGTTGTGGCGGTACATTACGCGGAGGGGCCGACCGGTTCTGAGGCTGCCGCTGCTGGGCCGGGAACTGAGCCTGTGGAGGCGGATTCCTGTGAGGATGTGGAGCTAGCCTCACCGGCAGCAGCTCCAACGGCCTGGGGGCCTCTATCTGGGCAACAGCAGCGGGCTCAGCCCTGCTGACTCTCCTTGCAGGAATCATAGGAGGCAGCGGGTGTGCCTGACTGGCCTGTTGCAGGGCTTCCTCAAGACGTTGAGCTTTGTCTGAGAAGTCCCTGAACCCTCCAGGGTAATTCTGAGTGATCAAGGAAGGGACCAGCTCGGTCTTGACGTTCCTGACGCACATTGTCAGCAACTGCTCCTGAGTCAATGGCATGTCAAGGGAATACGTGAGACCCTTCCATCGGGCGACGAAGTCCGCGACTCGCTCATCAGGCCTCTGCTTGCACTTGAAGAGATCTGCGATACTCGTCTTCCGGGTTGTGGAACTGAACAGGTAGAGGAATTGTCTACGAAGGTCCTCCCAGCTATTTATCGACCCGACGGGGAGCTGGCTGTACCAGACAAATGCTGGCCCTTCCAGTGTCTGGACAAAGCAGCGAAGCTTAGCGGCCTCCTGCTGCGCCGGAGTTCCCAACATAGGCCCGCACCTCGAGTTTAAATGGGCCAAATGCTGTGGCGGATCTCTAGTCCCATTGAAGGGGACGAAAGTGGGATTCCCGAATCCCGGAGGTGCCGGCATGTCATCCACCCATGCTGGGTATGGCTTGCCGTCCGGTGGGATCGCCACTTTCCGAGTCTTCAAGGCTTCCAAGTGGTCGATGAGTGCCGCCATCGGATCGTCCGGACATGGGTTCCTGTCCTGGCGAGGATCTCTAACCACGAGCGCATTTCATGGCCCTTCAATCGGGTCGTCGACCGGGTCGTCGAACTCGGCAGCTCGTGGGATGGCGGGCGGAGCGGCCCTTGGGGCAGCGGGAGGAATCCGAGTGGGGTCTCTCAGGTAGTCACGCCGCTCGGGAGGGTGTGGTAAAACATACCGCACCCTCTTGCCATAGGCAATGGCCTCTCTACTGTCGGCGAACACGGCATAATCACGGTTTCCCGGGAGAGCCTCATCGAGGGGTGGTTGTTCCTGTCCCTGCTGTCCTGGCCTAGGATCACCGTAGTCAGGCCGCCGTTCTGCATCGCGCTCGGCGAGGAGCTAGTCAACTAGCTTCTTCTGCTCGGCGAGCTGTTGACGTAGCGAAGCCTTCTCGGGATCCTCGTCCGCCCTCTGCATGGAGGCAGATGGGTCGGCGGGCTTTACAGCCCCGCCGTGCTCTTTACCTTTGCTGACGTTTCGGCTCAACGTCAGTGCTTCAATGGGTGCGGGGAGTCCCAGGAGGTTCCTCTGGTGACGAGTAACTCTCACCGATGGATCCAACAATGGCTTGTCTTCGGGGGGAGAGCCCCCGTCGAGAAGTTCCAAGTCGTTCCCCTCTCCCGACAGGTCAGCCATATTGATCGTTTCCATCCCTGGGGATATACCCTCAGGGCCACCCAGTGAATCGGGCTGTCGGCGAATCGCACTGAAGCGTAGGGCAGCGTACTGCCCCCATCCACAGATATACACGTGGGGAGTGGCTTCCTCGAGAACCTTGCGGAGTACTTGAAAACACTCGACGCATCGTTGTTGGAGGGCCTCGTGGTGCCCAAATGACCCGGGGTGCCGAACCGCGGGGAGCGTGGCCAGGTCAATTTGACGGCACTGCTCACCAATATCCTCCAGGTGCACTTGACTCCCGGGGTATGGCATTTGTAAGCGGTGAAGACGGGAGTGAGTCTCCCGGAGAGTTCGGCGGAAGCATTCGAACTCATCCAGGGTGAGTGATTCGGGTGCATCAAAGTCCGGTCCTGCGACTGGCCAAAACTTCTCAGGGAAGTGGCCCTCTGCAAGGACGGTCCAGAAGCTCCACGACTCAAACTCAGGACCCAGGTCTCCTTGGTCCTCTTCAATGACTGGGAATGGACGGGGAACTGGCAGTGGTGCCGAGGCGGGCCGTCGGGCCGACGGGCTGGCCGGCGGTGAATACGGCGAGCAGGCCGATTGGCCTCCATATCCTGGGCCGCCCTCTGAGGGTGGCGGTGCCCCGGCTACCACATCACGATAGGATGGGCCGGAGAGCATACATCCTTCCGTAGCATCGGTGCTCGCCGAGGGTGCACTAGATCGTGGTTCGACCGTCGGTCCCCAGAAAAAGTCTCCGGCTTCTCCGATCGATGCAGAAGGTGCTTCCGGAGGGGCTGGTACCAACCGCAAGCTTGATCCTTGGGGGTCTACCAGGCCCTCGCTACTCCGGATATACCTTCGGAGAGAAGCGGGGATCGTATCGATATCTCTCTCGGGAAGTACGAGGCTGACGTGCCGCATTCCTACCCCTGCCCCTAACTGGCGGGATCGGGGGGAGGGCTCCGTCGCCGAATCATACTCCGCCTCTGAATCAGAGAAACGAACCGGTCGGATCTCTGTCCGGAATTTCGTAACATTCTTCCCTCGGCGTCGACGCCTCGCCTTCCTGCCCCTGGATGGTTGTTCGGGGCATGGCTGATCTCTATCCTGGCATCCTCCGGCCGCACTGGTGCTGGGGCCAAGAGGACTGGAAACCAAGGTGCGAGGAGCACCGGGACAGATATCAAAGGGGACGCGGGGAGAGATGATTCCGGGCAGGCCTCCGGGCCGGGATCGAAAGGTGGGGTGACCCATGCCTCTTGGATCGGCCACGCGGAGTAGACCCTGTTGGTGAATAGCGCTACCGCGAGGTGGTCCGCGGTGGCTATTGCCTGTACCATCAACCGGGAGAGTCAACCCAACCTGCCTTTGGGGCGGTCGGTGCCTCGATCCAGGTCGGGCATAGAAGTGCCCCTGCTCAGGATGCGCAGGGGCCTGGTGACTGGAACCAGCAGCGGCTTGAGCCAACGCGGCCGCCGTCGCTAGGGCCCCAAGGTGGGCATCCTCTTCCGCTCGTGCCCGACGTTGGCGTCGGGACAAACGAGTCGGGATGAGCGGCGCAGGCAGGTGGAGAGTCCGTTCTTCGACTTGAGGGGCCTGGCGGCGGTGTCGCCGTGGCCTGACAGGAGCCCGTATCGCGGATCCCTGGAACGATTCTTGGATAGGGTGGTCCCGGACATCTTCCACCTCATCCGCATAGGGGAAGGAGTTGTCGGAGCGCTCCGGGGATAAGCTCCCGAAGCGGTTGGACGTCGAGGTAGGCAGCGGTGCCTCCCTGCGCGGCCCTCGGGGGCGGCGTTGGTGGCGAGGTGCAGCTTCCTTGAGGTCTAGGAGAGCCATGTCCCTGGTGGGGATGACTCCCTCTTCCTCATATCTCCGCACCAAGTTGTTGATCACCCTTCTCTGGATGACCTCCGAGGGGGAGAGAGGGCGTGGTTGCCCCGCAGCTGCGGCTGCTGGGACGACCGTGGAACGGGCGGGACCGCGCGGAGTAGCCGCGTCGGTGTTTCCACTACCCCTGCGCCAGTGGGCGGGTGGCGATCGGGCACTGGATTGGGCGACTTGATTCCTGAAAGCAGGGAGAAAAACCCATTAACACTGACAGGAAAAGAAATCGACAACCAACCATTAGTGCCACGACGCCTTCCATGGGGGGAACCCAGGCCCTCGACATCGTGAGATGGAGTGCCCGATTTCCCTTCCCCAGCCCCTGGCGGGTTCCGTGCTCCGGTGTTGAATGCTCGGTCGAGCAGCATGCTGGTCTTCCAACACCTCTGAAAGCCATCGGTCTTCGTATTGAGGAGAAGAGATTCACGTCGGGTTCACCATTTTTCTGTTTCGGTGCGGATGTGCGTCGGGTTTCTGTTCCGACGCTGTTCCGCCAGGACGCGTTCGCGCGTGCACCCGTCGACCCGAGGGGATGGGCGCGCGCGGCTTGTGGTCCCGCAGTCCCGCTTTCCAAGGGCGGGAGGCATTCGTCCCTTCTTCAGGGGCGTCTGCTCCTTGATCGAAACCGGGATGATGGGATGTCGGCTCCTCCTTCCGTGGACGTCTCCTTGGAACTCGTTGCCTAATCCGGGTCTCCCTCATAGATTTAAGAATGTTTGTGAATCTCATTCCCGGCGCCATATCTTCATGGACACCGGTTAATTACGCTGCTTCCGCCCAGACGCTCCAAGGGGTCTGGTCGGGGCAGCAACCTGCGGTGAGGAGACCGGGTGACTCCGGGTGTTGGGGGTGTGTCTTAACACTGCAACTCTGCATGTCTGCCTTCCGTCCCTAATAGGGCTTCTCGAAGGGGTGATGGCCTGAGGCATCCCGCGCTGGGTGCGGGGAACTGTATCACCTGAGGTTTTCCTCAGCTTCCCTTGTTTAACACGGGGTATTCCGCGAGTTTAACGTCCAGCGGGGACGACATCGGACTGATCAACACGAGAAGTGGATCAGATGACAGAACCCCTTGCGAGGAACCTCCGACGCTGGGGCCAGCACATGGGTGGCTTCCCGAGTGGAGCGGAGTGGAATGAAGTGGCATGACCCCACCGGGATGTGGCGGCCCGGGTAAGGATCAGGATGGATGATGGAGTGAAGAGCTTGGACCCCGTAGGGGCTTCCTACGTACCGCACGTTGGCGCGGATCAAAGTCAGCGTAGTTCGAATATACAGTTTAACGTCATGCTGGACGTCGGCAAGCCAACTCACGAAGAGGTCGAGGCCGCCGGGCGGAGGATTGAACCGAACCACCTTGCACAGAGGGGGATGGAACGGCCGGGTGGATCACAGTTTCACGTCATGCTGGACGCTGACAGGAGAAAAGGGAAGTGGGGAAGCACAGTGGAGATACACATGTGCAGTCTCCCACAAGAGCGGATTCATAGGTGAATCGACGCGAAGGTGAACCCGGGAGGGGTCCACGGATGGACGAACCGACGTGAATACGACCTGGACGACCAGGTGGTGGGCTTTAACCTCGGAGAGGCTTCCTACGTACCCTGTTTAGGAGACAGGGATCAAAGTCCACGTAGTTCGTTCTGTTTGTAACACTATACCCCCGTGGGCGAAGGCCACTCCAATCCCGACATCCCTGCAGAGACGCGCGGGTGGGGGCCACATCCAAACCGGGAGGACCCTGCGCGCGGGGCACGAGATCGGGTGATGCGGACGGTTTAACGTCTTGCCGGACGAAGTACAGTTTAACGTCGTGTGTTGAGGACGAAGCGGACGGTTTAACGTCTTGCCGGACGAAGTACAGTTTAACGTCGTGTGTTGAGGACAAAGCGGACGGTTTAACGTCTTGCCGGACGAAGTACAGTTTAACGTCGTGTGTTGAGGACGAAGGTGCTTGGCAGTTTAACGTCTTGTTGCGCGGACGAAGTACAATTTAACGTCCTGCAGGACGAATGCTGAACAGTTTAACGTCTTGTAGCTCGGTCGATATGCTAGGCAGTTTAACGTCGTGCAGCTTGGACGTGGTGGTGCCGCCGATGGGTCCGTGTCACTTCGCGTGAGCCTGGAGGGCCGCACGGGAAGACAACGCATGGTGCGGGCACCCGGGATGAGGATCATCGGGCGCCACGCAGGCGGGTACCCTCAGGGGGTCAATGGGGGCGACCCCGGCGGATTGCGCGCAAAAGAGAAGTTTGGCGCGCAATGCCGCGGGTCGGCGCACAAATGGGCGGGCTGGCGCGCAATTGAGCCAGCGCTTTGCGCGCGGAAGGTAGAGATTGCGCGCACCGGGCTTCGGATAGCGCGCGGGGGCAACGGCTCATTCTTTAATCGAATGGCCACTTTGAAAAGGGGGGGGGGGTGCGCGCAATCGGGCCGGATTGCGCGCACCCCGGGGGCAATTGCGCGCAAGAGGATTCTATTGCGCGCGAAGTCCTTAGGGTGAAGAATTATTCAAAGTAAAGGAGCCCAAGGGATTGCGCGCGAAGGCGAACCCCGAGGCTTTCTTGCGCGAAAGAAAGGAGGTTACCTGAAGATCGGCATTGCGCGCGGGAGGGGTTGGATTGCGCGCACGAGAGACCTCTCGACTTCCGGCAACCTTAAAAACGTCGGGGGTCGCCTTATATTTACAGGCAACCCCGGGCGCGGAATCCGGATCGCGGGCGCGGAATTCTCTTCGCGGGCGCGGAATCGGGCCCGGCGCGCAAGGGAGTCGCGCGGGCCACGGGCGCGCAAAATTGCGCGCCGGCCCAGCGCATTGCGCGCATCCCGGGAGGTTTGCGCGCGGCTCGTCATCTTTTCGCGCGGATCTCCAAAATTCCGCGCAAGGCTTCCGGGCCCTCCGAAACGGGCTTCCGACTCCAAATATGACCTCGCTTCCCGCATCCGGAGCTTCGTTTGGCAACAACGGACTTTTTCCGGCGTCTACAGTATAATTTTAATAAGGTATTGTTAATAATTGTGTTATTATAAGTCATACCTAAATAATATATGTTATAATATATATTATTACTATTTTCAAATAAATTTATAATAAACCAATGTTTTCTAATTATAATTTTTGAATGTGTAAAATGAAATACAAGACTTGAGGTTAGAAAATTTCGTCTCAAAATGTCTTCTTTGGGACATATGTTATGTTATACACCTATATTGTTTTATGAGGATTATATACATCCATTTTTATATATTATATAATTTATATTTTTATTCACATGATATTTAATGTTTCATTTAATGTTATTATTTCATGGGGATTATGATTTAGATGATACCTAAGTGGTAAAATATTTAAGTTACAATGTCATTATTTATCAGGATAATCTATAACTAAGTTTATAATAATGAAATATTTTGATAAAAATCTAAATAAACTAATGAATTTTCTTATTCTCTGGTTATTTAATGAGAATACATGTTTTACATTCATTTTTCTACATTTGTGTACTCAAGATTCCAAAATAATGTTTTTAAGGAAAATAGGCTTTATTTCTCTCTTCAGTCAAATAACCATTTTCATTAATATTAATATTTTATAAAAATGTTTTAAATATTTTTTATTATATTCCAAAAAAATTAAATTTATTTTAACTCATGTCTTAATTTTAAAAAAATAACAGTAATCTTATTTTCATTTTCTAAATGAGTGACCTTAGACTTTTTAATAAAAATGTTATAGGAATATCTGTTTTACCAAACAAAATTATCCATCATCAATACCACTCAATTATTTGAATATTAATTTACACTTTTACATGACTATATTAAATGAAAATTTTTCCTTTGATATTTTTAATGTTTTCATATTTTAATGTGTCAATTTAAAAATATAAAGGACATTTTCCTCGATAAATGTTCCAAATGATCTTTCAAAATAATTTTCCATATAAGAATACATCCTTTGATGTTAATTAATATTTACTAGGGATGTTATCCAATGATAACAACATTATATATATATATATTATGTGTATAGTGACAATATTTTTATGAAACTTGTTTATTTTCCATGAGTTATTCTATGATGATATTATGAAATATGTATAAAACCCATTTCTTTTCCATGAGTTATGATATTGTGAAATGTTCATGAAACCCATTAAGTTTAATAGATTATGATATTATGGTTGATTTATGATTTTTTGGAACATGTATATGTGATTTTAATTATGTGATGGATGGTGCCTATATCTCCCTCTAATCCATTTGGTAAATGTTCTTATCTCGTGATATAAATAGGACTGTAATGAGGAGTGAACCAAGTTCACTATGGGACTTTTTCCTCTATGAAAGTCATGGGAGTGAACCATGAAAACTAATATGTTCTAGAGATTGAACCCAATTAACTGTGAAACTATTTTGAATGAAACATGATAGGTATGATGGTTTTTGGAGTGAACATAGTAAACTATGATAGTCCTGAAAGTGAATCCTTGACAAAAAGGTAGTTATTTTCAATGATTATGTGTATAACACAATTATATGTCTTATTCCACTATTATTCTTCCATGGAAAATTAGCAATGATTCATTTATTATTAATTTCTTATGAACTACCATGATTTAATCAATTACCTATATTCATGATATATGATATGCAAGGTTTGGGTTTTAAATGTTATTCTCATGTTATCGTACACTTATGACCATGTTATTCAAATACTTCCTTATTTACCCATACTGAGCAACTAAGATCATCCTTTATTATTATTTTTCTTTCCCTAGGTTATGAATAATGGTATTATGTATGATATTTATAATAAGTGTACTAGTTAACAAGAACATAGTTGGAGGTGATGTAGTTCTCTTATGAACCAATTGTTTATGTATCCATGTTTCAAAAGGAATTGAACATAAATTATTATGGCATGAATAATTATGTTATAAAATGAATATTTTTCTAAAAAAACTTTATAACTATGTATGAAAACATTATGACTCTATTTTTTTTATAAAAATAAGGTTTGGTTAGCCTTTGAAAACATGGATAAGAAAACATTAGTGAGATCCATAAGGATATATCTAAGAACAATTTAATGTATTGTGAAAGTTATGATAAATAAAGTGAAGTATAGATTGTGTGATTTAGAAGAACGTAGATCCCTATCGGGATACTACAAGTGGATGTGCATTTTTCATTGTTATTTATATGGTTAATAAATCCATAATGGGAGCATTAACCTAGACTTGTTCATCACCTAGTGCATGAAAATGGGTCTTTAATCAAACATAGTTCAACACTCCATGGGGATATTATTTATAAATTTGAAAATTCGTTATTAAACATCATTAATGATTAAAATAATGACCAACAATGACCTAGATTAAGGCTATGATATCATTTATTTAAATGAATTTGTCATTATTTAGTCAACATATAAGTGATTTTTTACGATTATCTGTTCTTAGACTATGATTATTATTTCTCACACTATATTTTGTTTATTTTAGTTTATTGTAGGAACATAAAGGAATAGTTTTAATACATAATTTTAAATAAAATTAAATGATTTTCCTATTGGGATACCAAACATTATCGTAGTTAGAACACAAAATCTCATCACAATACTCTTGCAACGTTCTCAATCTATAAATCATTCAAGACTTCTAGATTATCAAATGAGGGAATAAAATTATGTCGAGTCCTTCATGAGGTAATTTACACCTTATTTTAGTGGTTCCACTAATCTACTATTTTCTATCAAATGGGTCAGTACCGTTGAAAATATGATTTCCCTTCTCCGATTTTCATACCATGAAAAATTCTTTTGGTATTTCTACCATTTTTTGGGGAATGCAGATAAATTTTAGAATATTTTCATGAATATAGTAAAATAATATGAAATCGACTCCATGGAATTGGATGAGTTTAATAAATAATTTTTTAATATGAAAATTTACTATATTTATATCATGAAAATTGAGATGGAATTATTTGGGTTAAAGAATATGAATGAAGAATCATTTGGTGCCTATGAGGTGAGTATTGCAATAATTTCATGGTATGATTATTTTATTATCATATAGCATGAATTTAAGGTTGATTGACTCTTAATTATCATAAAACCAAGTCTCTGAATGGAATTTCCCATAAGATACTTTAGTAGCTATGAAGAAAATGTTCTTTGTGCTATCTGGGTAGTAATAGAGATTAAATTTTCCAAAAACTATAATGGTTATGATATGAAATGAAATATGGAATTCAAGAGAAACTCTGAAAACATGGCGAAAACAAGATGATATTTCCTTAATACCTAAATTGTGGAAGGAAATATTGAGTAATTTTTTTAAGGGGAGTGGTAAATGTTTTATGTGTGGGAAGAAAGGACATAGAGAAATTGATTTCTGAAGTTATGGGAAGAAGTTAAGTAATGATGAAAAAAGAGAAGAATATTTAAAAAATACACCACACACACTCTAGTGTTTCAAATTAAAGTAGTATGAGAATTGTGATAAATAGTAACTAGATATGATGGTTATTGATGATGATCGATGTCAGGAACCTCTAAAGTTGAGAGAGAAATGGAAATCTCATGCAATCACTATTTATGATAAGGGGTATGATAACAATGTAGTTAATATATATATACCTTCCACTCTAAACATTCTAATATCTAATTTGAATCTTTATATAACCACTAATTAATATCTGAATAATATTCTTAGGGTATCAAAATCAAACCTCAATGGTTAGATGTTGATCTAGAAATAAAAACCACTAATTCCATGATGATTTCATCTAAAGTCTATGATTCTTCTCTAGTTAATGTTTATGGGAATTTTATACCATCAAATTTCACTATTCCTTCTCTTGTGTAATTGAATGTTTTTTTAAGGATGGGTTGATTTCTCTATAAAAATACCACATCATTTTTTAATAAAGGTATCCATATTTTAAATTAAAAACCATCCTATGATCATCTATCAGTGTGATGATAAATATGAACCTTTATTGGAAATCAAATCCATTGAATGGGTCATTATTCCCATTCAAAAGGAAAGTTTATCCGAGATGGTTGGGTATAAACAAAAAATTGATGATATGCCTATTGTAGAATGTTTTTTTGATATCTTCCCAAAATATTTTTCTATTCTTCCATAAAAACATGAAGTTGAGCTCTTAATATAACTGACACATGGTTCTATACCTATTTAAAATACTCTTTGTAGAATGGCCTTGACTGAGTTGGAAGGATTACAGAAGAAACTATAGGATAATCATGACAGGAGATTCATTTATCCATGTGCGCCGCCATGGGGTGTTCCAATTCTTTTTATAAAAAAATATAGATTGATGTGACTCTACTTTTTTTTATTAGGATCTAAACAAGAATAAAATCAAAAAGTATCATATACCATGAATTGCTGGCTTATTTTATCAACTGTGTGGATATCAATACTTTTCCAAGCTTGACCTTCATTATGGATGTCATTAATTTAGGGTTATGAAGGAGGATATACACAAGACAACATTCTATATAAGGTATGGAAACTATGAATATATAGTGATTCAATTAATTCTTACAAATGTCTCACCTATATTCATGGATTTAATGAATATAGTCTTTTGATATTTCATTGATTAGTTTTTTGGTAGTCTTTATAAAATAAATTCTCATTTATTCAAAGATCAACTTAGAGAATTAAGATCACCTGAGAATAATACTAAATACCCAAATGAAGGATTAACTATATTTTTTTCAATGTGTCAATTTTAGATACAAAAGGTATCATTTTTTATTATATAATCTCAATAGAGGGTATATTGGTGGATCCATCAAATATGGAGGCTAAAGAACATTGTCCAATGCCAACCAAGGTAATTTAGATCCGAATTATTCTTGGGTTGGATGGATATTATCTATTTTTTTGGATAGTTTTTCATGATTATCTAATCTAATGACTAAGTTAACTTGAAAGGGATCCATTTTTCTCTTGATGGATGAATACAAGGGAAAAATTCAAGGAACTGAAGAGAATGTTAATCAACATGAATGTGCTTATATAGCCCTTCAGTGGACAGGGGCTTATAATCTATAGTTATGAATACAAAAAGGTATTAGGATGAGTTATTATTCAAAAAGACATTGTTATAGATAATTTCACATGATAATTGAAGCTTCATGAGAAAAATTATCCAAATCATTCTTTAGATCTAGCAATGGTAATTTTTATATTTAATATATTGATGAATTATTTTTTATGTGGAAATGTGTGATATATATATATATATTTATATTTATCATAAGAGTTTTAAGTATATATTCACACTTAAATTGTATAGTCTAATGTTTTTGAACCAGGATAAAATAAAATTTTTATAATTTTTCATTTAATGATCAGGTCGGTTTTAAAACCATGCATCCGAATACAGTTTAATGAGTTGGGGTCGTTTTAAGTGTCCATATCGGGCTTGAGTAAAGGATATAGGAGTTTCTATAGTGGCTCGATGGGTTTCGGGAGCACCAGACTTAAAAAAATAGTTTTAAGAAGGCCAGGCATAGGAGTTCGCATGGGTTGCGCATGGTTAGTCAAACTGTGCAGGTTAGATATGCATGATACTCTAGGTATCTGGTAGCAAGAGCATGGTTTTCACATAATCCGTTAGACTGTGCAAGTTAAATTTTGCGACTCACGCAGTTTTGAGTTCCGAGTTAAATTAATTTTATTAAATACATGGTTTAAATGAATTTAATTAAATGATCTATTGTGGTATTCAATTAATTAAATTAATTTTTACAGAAATTAATTAAATGATGATGACATGGAGAAGTAATTTTATTAAATTGTGATAAAAATAATTAAATTTATTTTAAATGATGATGACTTAGAGTCTTTATTTAATTAAATTGAGAAGATATAAATTTAATTAAACGAAATATTAATGAGGATTTGGGGTTTTGAAAGAAGGGTAATAGTAAATGGAAATATTAAATTATGTGTCAATGAGGGGTTGGGGTCTAATTTAAATAAATTCGGGGTAAAATGGAATTTAATTAATTATTGTGATTTGTAGGATTTATTTAATTCAATTAATGGTTAAGAAGAATTTAATTAGTATGTTTGAAATGGGAATTATTATCTAATTAAATTGAGGTTGAGATAATTTAATTAAATAATGTTGATGAGTTGTGGTTTTTAGTTAAATTAAATTGTATTCAGATAATTTAGTTAGATAACATGAATTTGAGAAATTGTTTATTTTAATTTAGTTGGAACAAATTTAACATATGATTATTAGTGAGGTGTCAAGTTTTTTTAATTAAATTAGGTTGAGAAAATTTAATTAAATAATAATGAGTTGGAAAATTTATTTAATTATTTTCAGATGTAAAGTAATTTAATTAAATGATGTGTTTCATTGTTTACATCAGTTGTTTCAGAACTCCGTCACCAGATCTACATTAAGCTGAAACCCTATAGTCTAGGATTAATTAGGTTTCTTCTTTTCATGTTACATTAGGTGGTCCAGAAGATGTCTTGGGACCCGTTGGTGTGTATTTTGATGACCACTAATGAAGGTGAAGCGTTTCATCTTGATCTGGTTCACCGTCGGTATATTAAGGAGAGGCTATATACCCAATAATTGGTTTCACACCCCTTGAATTAGGTTCTTATGGTGTAATTGGGTTTTAGATCATTATTTGGTGTGTGTTGGTCCCCACCACACAAATTGTGAGTGCCTGTTGTTGTTATTAGGTGTTTTGATCAATTCTAAGTACATACGTCCATTAATGTGGATGTTCGTATGGACGAGTGGGTCGTGGTTTGAGTTAGGAAGTTTTGACATGGCCAAATTCATTGAGGTAGGGTTCTAAACTTTTCCTCATTAATAAAATGTAGTTTCGTTCATTTATTTCTTTTGATAAAGTTGATTGAAATATTGGATTAGGTTGTTTATTGGTGGAAGGAGATGATTATTTATGAATTAATTTTATGATTTGAGGTTATATAATATACAATTAATCGGGCGATTTTTTAGGAGATATTAGTTTGTTTAAGATCAAATAATTAATTTTTAATTAATTATGTGATATGAGATGATAATTAATAATTGGATTAATTATTGGATATTGATTTGGTTAAGTTAAGATAAATAATTATGAATTAAATATGTTCTTTGAGATGATAATTAATTGGGGGAATAATTATGAGATATTGAACTAGTTAAATTGAGATAAATAATTGTGAATTAATTATGTTTTATGAGATTATAGTATAGATAATTAATCAAGGGGTTAATTATGATATATTGATTTGGGCTAAGTTGAGATAATTAATCTGTGAATTAATTAAGTGATTTTGAAACATTAGATTTAGAGATAATTAATTTGTGAATTAATTATGTGATTTTAGGATGGTTTCCTTTTGATGATTATTTTGTGAAGTAATTATTTTATATTAATTTGGTTTCCTTTTGTTTAGTTAATTGATAAATTAACTAGATAAAAAAAATGATATTATGTAATTGTTAAATTAATTAATGTTATAGTAATTATTAGTTAATTATTGAATTAAATAATGTAATTTCTATGACTAAATTTTTATTGAGTTAGTGGTGAATGAGATTTTATCAATGAGTTTTTGAATTTAATTAATGGACTCGATTAATTAATTTATGAAATAATGAATGGATGGGATCTTTGTGTGCTAGACATGAAATTCTACACCCATGATATATATATATATATATATATATATATATATATCTCACTGTGTGTGTATGGTTGATAAACGGGTTGTGAAATTGGTACTGATGCTCCAAATACTCATGAGGTGCTAGACATGGAAATCTATACCAAGCATGCATGGAAATTTTTTTATGGGACATAGACTAATGCTTCAAATACCCATGTGTTATGATACAAGGATTGATGCTCCAAATACTCATGAGGGTGCTAGACATGACACTCTACACCCATTAATTGACATAGGATTGTGGGTCCAATTTTGTCAAAAATGAATTGAATTAAATTGTTAATGAATGTCGATGTCATGTAATGATTTTTGATAAGAATATGGGAAATGGTTCAGACTCTAGCACGACTGAGACTTGTATTGAGATACTGGTGTCGAAGGGAACCCATTAATTTTATTTTTTAAATAAAGAATATAAAATAATTTGTTAAATAATTTATTTATGCATTATATATATATAGTTCTTGTTCAAACTCTTATTTTTGGATACGATCTGAAGTGGGTATCTCTGTTAGGTGTTCATTAGAAACCTAGATGGGTTTCAGTTTATTTATTCAATTCTATTATTACTTTGTTAAACCTGAATAATTTTTAATTATATTTAATTATCAAGATTTAGCTAGAAACCAGTGGTCCCAACCTACTGATATTTAAATATTACACCCTACACGGGCCGCTATTGCACTAGGGTACCCAAGTAAACTCTACTTGTTTGAAAAAAATGGATATTACTTGTTTCTATTTTCTTGTACTAGGGAGTTAAGAGAAAATGAACTAGTAGGAGTTCAGAATGCTCAAGAAGATCTCCCTTGGGGCTTTGAGTCTTTTCTTTATTTTTATACAATGATGTAAAGCATGTTGTTTTTTAACTTCTTTTAGATATGAATCACCAAGACATGCTTGAATTGTATAAACTAGCATTGGCCACTTTCATTATTAAGATGACTATTGCTTTATATATTCTTCTATTGTTGTCTATGTTTATTATTTGTCTCCACTATTCACTCAAAATATGAGTGTATAATCTTCTCATTGACTATCCATAAACCCTCCCTACTAGTCGGTAGCCTCAGGAGTACGTTGAGATTCTCTTGAGGTCATGTGGTGACCAGTCCGACTACACGTAGAGATTCACATTTCATACATATGACATTCCATGTAGTTACATTAGTGGGATTCCTACTAATTTTGTTTGTGTTCTTTGGTTGTAATTCCATGTTCTAATCTGACATAGTCTGACTACTAAGAGAGCATATTTTGTTGAAAGATTAAACATGTTTGAGTGTTTCTATTTGATGATCCTATGTGATTAACATGATTTTTTATTTTTACATGATTCTGTGTTACACCATAATTTAGTTTTACTTCTTGTGATTACATGCTAGTGATGTTTTCATGTGTAAGTGGCTGCGTTGGAGAAAATGGTTTGGTTGCACTTATGATGGGAGCTAGTTTCAATTTCATGGTGTGAGTGACTTATAACTAGAGGAAATGGTACTTTGTGTGTTTTAATGATAGTAAAATGGTTTCTAAAGTTAAAATTTTAAATGAACATTGATTGTGGTGAATGGGATCCAAATACCAACGATAAGGTGTATCTGAACCTTATCGAATGGTAGATGAACACCCATGTTTTTTAGCCTTGTATGACGATAGTGTGTCTATAAATGGTTATAAATGTAAAACTATTGAGTTTTTTTAGAATTAATTATTGTTTGTTTCTTTTTGAAGAACCTGGGTTTGAATAAATGGGACACTCGGAGGTCAGCTCTGTGTTAAAAAGGAATTTAGATGCTAATTTTCCTTTTTAAAACTAAATAAAACTGAATGATAAATGTTTAAAGATGGAGATTTCTTTTTTTTTTTCACTATGATATTTTTGATGTTGGTACTATTTAAGTGTCATTATCCATAGTAGGACATCTACGATTTAAATAACATCAAACTTTAATTGAGGGGAAGTTGTTTTATCTTGAATCCTGGTTTGGGTACAAGAAATGAAGAATGCTTGCCTTAGCAAGTTAGACATGCCTTGGGCATGGTCAGCCATTAAAGAAGTTCTCGGGATAACTCCAGAGTAGAGTGATTGGGGAATTAAAGTACGATCATCCCACTTCTCAGGAGGACTTTTTGGGGCTTGGGTGTTCTGACATTCCAGTCAGTTTAAAACATTGACTTTAATGGGAGATTTTGATAGGTGATAGTGTTTCATGAAAAATCATATGTACATTTAAGGTGGTCCTAAAATAGGGTTCTTGAGAGCATATAGACTTTTCATTTCATGATGTGGACACTCTTAAGGTGGTATTGTCACATCAGTTCTGGTAAACATGTCAGTTTTTGCTTGGAAGTGGGACTTGATAAGGATGGAGGTGTACACAAAATTTTGGAATCCTTGTTAGTTTTTATGGGTTTAAATAGTAATATTTAAATGTACAAGGATGCCTTGGAAGAAATAGGCATCTAGTTTTGGTCGAGTACGCATCAACAGGTGAAGAAGAGATTTCCCTAAAGGGTTGACCTGTGATAGTTCTATTGACACTCTTGGTGACCATGGTTTATAGTAGGTATTCTATTCCAATTTAGATGAGCATATATCCTTTTCTGAACACATCCTGAAGGCACTGATATAGTGTTGGTCCTATGTCGTGCTAAAGTTTGAATGTTCATTGGGCTTGATAAGTGGTTTTTATTTGTTTTGTATGTTGGATGTGTAGTTCTTGGGTTTACACCTTTATTTGTGCTGGATCACAACAGTTTTAACATTTCCATACGATGACATGACCTGGAGAGGTCACCATACGATGAGTAAGGAATTTCACTTACTTTCAGTTCCTGTTGAAATTGTTTTAAAAGAAAATCTTCTGTTTAATAATGGGTATAAGTTTCATGTTTTGGTGAGGTATTTCAAGGAAAGATCCATAGATTGGGGTTCTAATATAAAAAAAGGTGTTTCTGGCGTTTGGGAACCCAGTATGATCCTTTAAATGAGACTTCTTGACCATGGTGGGTTGGACGGTGTTGTAGTGGATCCCAATGGATTCTCTAGGATGAGAACTTTTTAAGGTGGGTAGATTGTAAAGTATCGTGTTTATGAACCAGGTTAATTTTTTTTAATTTTTTATTTAATTTTTAGGTCAATTTTAAAACCATTCTTTAAGATGATGTTTTTTGAGTTGGAGTCATTTAATGTGTTGATACAAGGATTGAGTAAAGGAACTAGGAGTTTCGTGGGTGGATCGATTGGTCTCGAGAGCATCGGACTTAGAAACTCAAATTTAAAAAGGAAATGCAGAGGTGTTTCCACAAGCTACACATGGTTCATAAAATTGTATGGTTCAGCCATGTAGGAAAATCCTGGTATCCAGTAGTGGGTGCATGGTATGTACAGAGTCCATTAGACCGTGTGAGTCAAACCGTGCGACCTACCCATTTTTGAGTTTCATGTTAAATTAATTTAATTAAATTCATGGTTGAAAGGAATTTATTTAAATTATATGTTGGGGGTTTAATTTAATTATATTAAAGTTGATAGAATTTAATTAAATGACTTTGATATGGAGAAGTTATTTTATTAAATTTAGATGAAAATAATTAAATATACTTCAAATGATGATGTGTTGGAGTATTTATTTAATTAAATTGAGAAGGTTGGAATTTAATTAAATAAAATGTATATGAGGATTTAGGGGTTATCAATAAGGGTAATATTACATGGTAATATTAAATTATGAGTAAATAAGAAGTTAGGGTTTCATTTAATAAAATTCCAGGTAGAGAGGAATCTAATTAATTAATGTGAAAGAGAGGTTTTAATTAATTGAATTTCATATTACGAAGAATTTAATTAGTCATTTTAATGTGGGGATTATTACTTAATTAAACTTAGGTTGAGATAATTTAATTAAATAATTTTGATGTGTCGGTGTTTTTAATTTAATTGAATTATGTTTAGAGAATTTAATTAAATAACATGAATTGGATAAATTATTTAATTAAGTTTTGTTTGAACTGATTTAATTAAATGATTACTAATGAGGTTTCAGGGGTTTTTATAATTAAATTTTGTTGAGGTAATTTAATTAAATAATAATTATTTTGAAAATTTATTTAATTAAATTATGTTAGAAAGGAATTTAATTTAATGATGTGTTAAATGGAGATTTTGGGTTTTATCTAATATGTTTGTAAATTAATTGATAATAATAATAATATAATGGGATTATTATTATTATTATTGTTATTCTTATAAAAATCCTTGTTTAATTTGGGTTTATTTGAGGGAGAAAATAATCAGTGTGAGGAGCACAATAGGTGAGGCATTACCCCCTCCCCTAGGCTCTCCCATAGTGAGGCACACTACCACCCCTCCTCCATATCCTCTTCGTACACCCAGTTCCTGATGGTTCTTTTACGAAAGTTTTCCATCTCGATATGGTAAGTCCCTTTCTATGCATTTTGTTATTCGCATGAAATGTTTTGGATCTCCATCTCCCGGTGTCCATTAAGTTATAAACCTAAGCTCTAGGATTAATTTAGTTTATTCTTCTCTTCCTACTTTAGGTGGTGCATAAGATGTCTCGGGAGCCATTGGTTCGTATTTCAATGACCGTCTCTGAAGGTGAAGCATTTTGGATTGATTTGGTGCATCTTCGTTATATTCTGGTAAGACTATATACCCGATAATTTGATTGTCACCCCTTGAATTAGGTTCTAATGGTGTAATTGGATTGCGGTTGATTAATTTTTTGTCTGTTGGTCCCTAACACAGTAATTGTGAGTGTCAATTGTTTTTGATAGGTCTTTCGAATAATTAAATGTGTGGGTGTGCATTAATGTGGAATTTCATATGCGTGATAAGATCTCGGTTTGATTTAGGTTTCTTTGGCTCGACCAATTTCATTGACTTAGGGTTCTAAACTTTTCCAAATTAATAAAATGCAGTTTTGTTGAGTTATTGCTTTTGATAAAGTTGACTAAAAAGTTGGATTAAATTGTTTATTGTGGGAATGCGATGATTAATAATGAATTAATTTTATTGTTTGAGGTTGTAAAATAGATAATTAATGAGGAAATTATTTATGAGATATTAATTTTCTTAAGTTGAAATAATTAATTATGAATTAATTATGTGCTCTATGTTGATAATTTATTGGGGGATTAATAATGAGATATTAATTTGGTTAAGTTGATATAATTAATTATTAATTAATTATGTTCTTTGAGATGATAATTAATTTGGGGATTAATTATGAGATATTAAACTCATTAAATTGAGATAATTAATTGTGAATTAATTATGTGTTATGAGATTATATTATAGATAATTAATCTGGGGTTGATTAAGCGATATTGATTTGGTCAATGTTGTGATAATTAATTTGTGAATTAATTATTTGATTTTGAAATGGTTGGTTTAGAGATAAATAGTATTTGAATTAATTAAGTGATATTTGGATGGATTCCATGAGATAATTAGTTTTTAAAGTAATTAGGTAATATTGAGATGGTTTGCTTTTGATAAGTCAATTGCTAAATTAATTATAGAACCAAATGATATTAATTAATAATTGAATTAATTAATGTTATAGTAATTATTAGTAAATTTTTGAGTTAACTAATGGAATTGTTGTGTTTAACTTTTTGTTGATTTATTATTGAATGTGATGTTGTTAATGAGTTTTTGAATTAATTAACAGACTCAATTAATTAATTTATGAATTAATTAAAGGATGGGACCTTGGGGTGTTATACATGAAATTATACACTGATGATATATATATATATATATATATGATTGATAAACGAGTTTTGAGATAGGTATTGATGCAACAAATACTCATGGGGTTCTAGACATGGCGTTCTATACCTATCATGAATATAAATTTTCTTTTATGGGATAGGGACTGATGCTCTAAATACCCATGGGTTGTGAGACAATGACTTATGATCCAAATACTCACGAGGGTACTAGACATGAAATTCTATGCCTATTAATTGATATTAGACTATGGGTTCAGTTAGTCGTACATGAATTAAATTAAATGGTTAATGAAATCTCGTGTGATGTAATGATTTGTAATTAGAATATGAGAAATGGTTCACACTCTGACATGGTTGAGAAAGGTATTGAGATAAGGGTATCGAGGGGAACTCAAGTACTTTTTCACTAAAATAAAGGATATAAAATAATAGGTTAAAAAATTTATTTATGTATTCTATATGTATAGTTCATGTTCAAACACTCATTTCTGGCTATGAGCCAAAGCAGGTAACTCCATCAAATTCCTTTATAAACCTGGATGGGTTTTAGATAATTTTTTCAATTATTTTATTACTTCATTATACCAACACACTATATAATTATATTGAATTGTCTAAATTGATCTAGACACTTACGGTCATATCCTACAGTGATTTATATCTCACACCCTACCCGATACGCCATTTCAAAGGGGTATTTGAGTAGACTATACTGGTTTGCAGGACCTTGGACCTGACATGTTGATGTTCTCTTATAATTGGTATTTTTGAGAAATGGACCTAGTAGGAGCTTGGGATGCTCATGGAAAGATTATTTTGGCCTTTCAGTATTTTTCTTATTTCTGTAATGAGATGTAAAGCATGCTGTTTTCACTTCTTTTAGAAGTGTATCACCATGAAATGCATACATTGTATAATCTAGCATTTCCCACATTCTTTTTTCATTTGACTGTTGAATTATTTTGTTTCTTCTGTTGTTTGGGTTAATTATCTATTTCCACTGTGCAAACTGAAGATGAGGGTATAGCATCCCCCTGACTATACATAGACCATCACTCCCAGTTAGTAGCCTCTGGCATACACAGTTATGCACTTGTGTTCATGTGGCGATCGGTCAGGAAACACTTAGAGATTCACATTCCATGAATATTACATTCTATGTAGTTTCATTAGTAAGATGACTGCTAAATTTGGTTGTGTGACTTGGGTGTAACTATATATTTTGATCTTATTTAGCATTATTCCTTATATAGCATGTTTCGATGATTGATTTAACATGTTTGAGTGTTTATATAAAATGAAGCATCTGTGATTAACATGCTTTGCTGTTATGACTTGCTTCGGTGTTATACCATAATTCATTGTTATTGCTTGTGATAACATAATAGAGATGTTTGGATGTGTAAATGGATACATTGGTGAAAATTTATTGGTTGCATTTACAATGGGAGCCAGTTTCAGTTGTAAGGTGTATAGACGCCTTATAACAAGAAAAAGGGTAACCCATATATTCGAATGATTGAAAAATGGATGCTGAAGATAAAATGATAAATGAAATTAATTTGTGTTGGATTGGAGAAAAATGGCAACGGTAAAGTGTATGGGTTCATTGTCAATTGGTATATGTCCACCCATGTTTTTGTGCCTTGTATAACCATAATGTGTCTAGAAATGGTTATAAATGTAAAACTATTGAGTTTTATTTAAATGAAACCTGGTGGGTTTCTTTCTAAAGAACCTAGGTTAGAAACATTGGGACACTCAGATGTTATCTCTATGACAAAAAATAATTTAGATACTAATTTTCCTATTTAAAATGGAATAAAACCGATTGTTAAATGTTTAAAGACAGAGTTTTTTTCCATAGTGAGATTTTTTATGTTGGTACTGTTTAAGTTTCATTTTCCCTATTAGGAATTTTAAGTTTTAAATAAGGACACCCTTGATTTTATGGGTGTTAATTGTATCTTGACTCTTGGTTTGGTAATAAGCACTAAAGAATGGTTGGATCAGCCGGTTAGAGAAGCCTCGGGCTTGGTCGGCCGTTAAAGATGTTCTAGGGTTAACAACAGAGTAGAGTGATTGGGGCATTAAGGTACGATCATCCCACTTCTCGGGAGGACTATTTGGGACTCATGTGTTTTGACATGATAGTATGTTTAAACATTAGGCTTTCATATGATATTTTTACGTGGTGGTCATGGTTCACGGAACGTCACATGTGCATTTGAGGTGTTCCTAAATTAACATGCCTGAGGGTTTCTAGTCATTGCATTCCACAACATGGACTTTCCTAAGGTGGTAGTGTCACATCGGTTCCCATAATCATGTTAGTGCTTTCTTGGCAGCATGAATTGATATGGTTGGTGGTGTGTGAAAATTTTGGGAAACTCCATTAGTTTTTGGAAGAGTTTAAATGGTCAATTTTAAATGAACACAAATTCCATGGGTGAAATAGGCATCGGGTTTTGGTTGATGACACATTGGCAGGTGAAGCGAAGATTTTCGTAAAGAATTGATCGGTGATAGTTCGATTGACCTTCTTGGTGACCTGGTAATATACTATGGGTGCTCTTCTGATTGAGAAAAGCATGTCCCATATCTTAACCATGTCATGGAGGAACTGAAATAGCGTTGTATTATACTGTAATAAAGTTTTACAAGTCATTCGGATTGACAAGTGGTTGTTATCTAAGATGTATGTGGGATAGATGGTTCTTTAGTTTACACATTTATTCATACTCAAGAACAATAATTTTATAGTAGCCTTGCGATGGTTTGACAAGGAAAGGTCACTAGAAGTCGAGTATGGACTTTTTCATACTTGTGGTTGGTGTTGAAATAATTTTGAAGGCATGCCTTTGGATTAACAATGGGTATAGGTTTCATGGGTTGATGATGTCTATCATGGAAATAGTCATGGATTGGGTTTCTAATATGGTAAAAAAAATTGGGTGTTTGGGAACACCACACATTCATTCAAATGGGACTTCTTAACCTTCATGGTTTGGTCAGTGTTGTAGTTGCTCCTAATGGCTTCTCAGGGACGTTAAAATTTTACGGCGGGTAGATTGTGAAGTACTGCATTTTTTAACCTGGATAAAATATGGGGTTTTTGTACCATTTCATTTAATTCTTAGGTCGGCTTTAATACCATGCTTCTATGATGAAGCATCATGAGTTGGGGTCATTTTACGTGTTGATATTGGGCTTGAGTAAAGGCTCTAGGAGTTTCCTATGTGGCTCGATGGGTCTCAAGAGCACTGGACCTCGAGACTCGGTTTTAGAAAAGGCAAGGCAGTGACAGTTTCACAGGCTGAACGTGGTTAGTCAAAGCATGAAAGTCATCCATGCAGGATACTACAGGTATCTGGTAGCGGGTGCGTGGTCTGCGCATGGTCTGTCAGACCGTGCGGGTTAAACGGTGCAACTTACCCAATTGTGAGTTTCAGGTTAAATTAATTTAATTAAATTCACGGTTTAAAGGAATTTAATTTAATTTGTTTATGAGAGTTTTATTTAATTAAATTAATATTGACAGAATTTAATTAAATAACATTGAGATGGAAAAGTTACATAATTAAATTGAGAGGAAAAAAATTAATTTTATTTTAGATGAGTATAAGTTAGATTCCTTCTTTAATTAAATTGAGATGAGAGGATTTTAAATAAATAACTTGTAAATGGGGAGTTTTGGGTTATCAAAGAAGGGTAATATTAAGTGGTAATAATAAATGAGGGGTGAATTAGGAGTTGGAGTTTAATTTAATTAAATTCAAGGTAAAGAGGAACTTAATTACTTAATGTGAAATAGTGTTTTTGTTTAATTAAATACAAGCTAAAGAAGAATTTAATTAGTATTTGTGAAATTGGGATTAATATTTAATTAAACATAGGTTGAGATAATTTAATTAAATAACTTTGATGAGTTGGAGTTTTTAATTTAATTAAATTTTGTTTATATAATTTAATTAAATAACATGAATTGGAGAAATTATTTAATTAAAATCAGTTGGAAAAAATTTAATAAAATGATGATTAATGAGGATTCATGGTTTCTTAATTTAATTATACTGATATATTTTAATTAAATAATAATGAGTTGTAAAAGTTATTTAATTAAATTTTTTTGGAAATGAGTTTAATTAAATGATGTGTTAAATGGGGAGTTTTGGGTTTGTCTATTGTGTGTGTAAATTAATTAATTAATTAATAATAATATAATAAGGATTATTATTATTATTATTATTATATAAATTCTTTTTAAATTAGGGGTTATTTGAGGGAGAAAATAACGAGGGTAAGGTGCACAGTAGGTGGGGTGTGACCCCCTCCCCTTAGCTCTCCCATGCTGAGGCACACCACCACCCCTCCTCTGGCTCGTCTCCGCGCACCCAGTTCATTCCGGTTCCTTAACGAAATTTTTCCCACTATGAAACATAAGTCCTTCTCCACGCATTTCGTTCTTTTCATTGGATATTTCGGCTATCCATCGCCCGATCTCCATTAGGAAGAAACCCTAAGGTCTGAGATTAATTCGGTTTCTTCTTTTCATCCGACATGAGGTGATGCAGAAGATTTATCGAGATGCTTTGGTCCATATTATGATGACCACCTCTGAATACGAAGCATTTTGGCTTGATTTTGTTCACCGGCGTTATATTTGGATAAGTCTATATACATGACAATTGGGTTTTCACCCCTTGAACGGGGTGTTTATGGTGTAATTGGGTTGTGGTTGAATAATTTGGTATGCAGTGGTCCTTTTCACACTAATTGTGAGTTTTGGTTGTTTTTTAGGTGTTGCGATCAATTCCAATTACGCCCACACATTGATGTGGAAGTTCTAATGCGTGAACGAGTCACTATTTGATTTAAGAAGTTTTTTGATCTGCCAAATTAATTGATGTAGGGTTCTAAACATTTTCTAATTAATAAAATTTAGTTCTTTTGATCTATTTATTTTGATAAAGTTGACTGAAATGTTGGATTAAATTTTTAATTGGGGGAATGAGATGATTAATTTTGAATTAATTTTATTCTTTGAGTTTGTAAAATAGATAATTAATCGGGATATTGTTTATGATATATAAATTTCATTAAGTTGAAATAATTAATTATCAATTAATTATGTTCTCAGAGATGATAATTAATTGGGGGATTAATTATGATATATTAATTTTCTTAATTTTAGATTATTAATTATGAATTAATTATGTTCTTTGAGATGATAATTAATAGGGGAATTAATTATGAGATATTAAACTGGTTAAATTTAGATAATTTATTGTGAATTACTTATGTGTTATGATATTATAATATACATAATTAATCGAGGGGGTTAATTATGAGAACTTAATTTTGGATAAGTTGAAATAATTATTTTCTATATTAATTATGTTATTTTGAAAATATTTGTTTATAGATAATTAATTTTTGAATTAATTATGTTATATTGGGATGGTTTCCTTGAGATAAATATTTGGTGAATAAATTATGTAAAATTTAGATGGTTGATTTTGAGTACTAAATTATTAAATTATCTATAGAGAAAATTAACACTAATTTATGGTTAAATTACTTAAGGTTATAGTGATTATGAGCTAATTTTTGAGTTAACTAATGGAATTTTTGTGTTTAATTTTTTTTTGGGTTAGTAGAGAATGTGATGTTTTTAATATGTTTTTGAATTAATTAATGGACTTGATTAATTAATTAATTAATGAACATGATATTGGGGTGCTATAAATGTCAATCTACAATCATGATATATATATATATTTTTGTGTGTGTGTGTGTGTGTATAATTGATAAATGGGTTGTGAGATTGAGATTGATGCTCCAAATACTCACGACATGTTAGAAATGGAGCTTTATACCCAACATGCATGTAAATTTTCTTTTATGGGATATGAACTGATGCTCCAAATACCCATGGGTTGTGAGATACATAATGATTCTCCAAATACTCACAAGGGTGCTAGACATGTTCTTCTAAACCCATTAATTGACATTGGTTGTGGGTCCAATTGGTCATACATGAATTGAATTAAATGTTTAATCAATGTATTTGTTATGTAATGATATTTTATTTGAATATGAGAAATGGTTTATACTCTGACACCGTTGAGGTAGTTATTGAGATATGGGTTTCTAGGGGGACTTGGGGATTTTTTGCAGTTAAATAAAGAATATCCCATAATGTGTTAAACAATTTATTTATTCATTATATATATAGATATTAATCAGAATCTTATTTCTATCTATAATCCGAAGTAGGTATCTCTGTCAGGAGTCCCTTAAGAACCAGGATGGGTTGTAGCTTATTAATTCAATTTAGTTATTACTTTGTTATACCTATACGCTCGTTAATTACATTGAATTGATTATATGGAGCTAGAAACCAATTGTCCCAGCCAATCGAGAATTATATCTCACACCCTACATGGGCCACCATTGCACTGGGGTACCTGAGTAGACTATACTAGTTTGCATGACTGTGGATCTTACTTATTGTTATTTTCTTGTACATGGTAATTAATAGCAAAGAACCGAGCAGGAGCTTGGGATTCTCATAGAGATATCGCTTGGTGTTTTGTGTATATTCTTTATTTTTTTACTGAGATGTAAAGCATGATATTTTTTTACTACTATTATATATGTAACACTATGACATGCATATATTGTATAAACTGGCATTGTCCCTTTTATTTATTCATTTGACTACTAACTTATATCTTCTTCTACTATTGTCTACTTTTATTATCTATATCCACTATGCACTCTAAATATGAGTGTATAGTCTCCCCACTGACTATCTATAGACCCTAACTGCATGTCGGAAGCCCTAGGCATATGGGGATATGCTCTGGAGCTCATTTGGAAACTGGTCCAGCTACCAATTCGAGGGTAAGTTGGGTTAGGATGTTATATAAATAATGGAACATGCCCTAGAGAAGATGGTTGGAGTTTATTATAGTGTATGATTTCTCAATACATTAACACCCAGGGGAAGTGAAAAAGGTGGTTTATCCTTTTATTTTAAATGAAAATTCTCTCTTATCTATGATAAGGATAAAAAATTATCCAATATTTATGGATTATCAAAGGATAATCTGGAAATTGTGAAGGAAAGGGGAAATCTTGTTTTTCTCTAATAATTGTTCAACCATCTGTCATTTGTGAAGATAAAAGAGAGAAAAATGATGATGTGGAGCATAAAAAGAAATTGAGAAATTTTCTTGAGGTCATCCTTTATTATGATGGAATGATATATTTTAGGAACTTTGTATGTGTTCCATCCATACTACATTTTAAGCACTTGTTAGAGGAAGCTCATAGTTATTAATTCTCTATTAATCTGGGAAGTATAAAGATGTATATATATTTGAAAAACTATTTATTGAAGGATGAAATAAATAGAGATATTTTTATACTTTGTGTCTTGGTTCTTGGTATTCAATGAAGGTAAGGTTGAGAGATAAAATTTAAGGTTATGTTATATCAGGTAAAAATGTTTGAATGGAAATGAAAAAACATCACCATGGATTTTATAGACTCCAAAAAACATCTAAATGTAAAAATTATATATATGTTTTATTAGATCACCTTACTAATTCCTCATAGATGATCATTATTTGAGAATAAATTTCTATAAATCATCTCTCTATGATATACATTAATGAATTTGTATGTTTTTATGGAGTACCACATTCTATTATGCCTGATCAAGACATATGGCTTACCTCAATGTTCGGGTGAAGTCTTAAACATGACCTAGATATGGAGTCGGATTTTAGTATTGCATATCATCATCAGATAGAGGGTCAGTCTAAGAGAACAATTCATACCCGGGAGGATATGTTGAGATATTTTTCTATAGATTTTAAAGGTTGTTGGGATTAAAACCTTCCCCTGGTTTAGTTTTCATACAAAAATATCTTTCACTCGAGCATTAAATTGGATCCTTATGAATTTCTCTACGAAAATAAGTATAGAACTCCAATGTGTTGGGGTGAAGTTTGAGAAAGAAATTATTTAGGACCTGAGAGGGATTAGTAAAATAATACAAAGTCAAATCTATTCAATAGTATATCAAGGTAGCTAATATTTGACCAAAAATTTATGTTTACAATTTTCAATATGATATGGAATTTGATTTTGGGGATAATTTGTTACTAATAATTTTTCTATGAATTAATTTTAAAAGATGTGGAAAAAAAATTAAAACTAATCCCTAGGTATATTGTCCCTTTTGAGATTGTACATGGATTATGTATTATTTTATATCGCTTGGATCTTTCAATGAACCTCCATAAAGACCATGATGTACTCCATGTATCTCCCCTATAGAAGTACATATACGATCCTCTATATTTACTTAATGTAGAGGTAATAGCATTGAAGAACCATATTCATTAAGAGGAACAACCAGTGGACATTATGTATCATAGAGTAAATGTGCTAAGAAAATAATACCAATCACCTCGAAATATTTTTGTTGAGAAACCACCAATTTGAAGTGACTATATGGGAAACTGATGATATAATGAGGAAAAAGTGTCCTAACTTTTTTAATTAGATTGAATAATTTTGTAACACAATGTTTCCTACATTCAAGTACTTCTTATCTCTCTTTTGGTTACCCTTTTTTGAGTTCATTTCATACCTTTCAAGCTTACAGATAATTATTGAGGGAAATTACCTAATTTCTATGGATATATATATTTTTGAATTAATGGAGTCTTGGTATAATTGTGTCAATGTATTAAGATAATTTCATTTGGGTTTAGGGTTGAGGTGTGGGTTTTAATAATTTTTTCTACATAACATGGAAACCTTAATACCCATTGGACATATTCACATCAAGAACTAGTTACATGATGTGAATCTATTATCAATAATATATCATGAAATAGTTCAGATTTTGAATAGCTTATATTCCATTGAATTGGTTTATATTTTGAAAAGGTCGAACCGTGTTTAATTCAACCCTTGGTTATGTTTTTAGCATATCTTTTAAATCCTGAAATTCACATCACGAAAGGGGTTCATGTTGTGAATGTTCTGGGACTAGTGATTTTTACCATGCATCACATATGATTCTTATCATTATTTGTGTAGGATTACCTCTCAAAACCTTTGTTAGCTCTAAATAAATTTTGAGGATCTCTACTTCTTCTGAATCACATCATTCAACCCTTGATCTTCATTTTGGTTGTGTTTTATCTCTTTGTGTAAATGTTCTTCGGACTTCTTGATTTTCATTGATCACGATAGTTCATTTTCACTATGTATGTGGATCTGTTGATGTTATGATTATGTTCTTCTTGAACATGTTTGGATTTGTTCTATGATCATCCCTCATAGGATGATCCTTGTGTTGTTTGTGGTGCACTTTCTGAGTTCCTTGAGGTATGTTTCATTCATGTTCTCCAATGAATGCATATCTTGTCAAATTAACTCAAAGATATGGGAATTGGTTCTAGGGCCTATATTGTTGTCTTTATGTTTCTTCCTTTTTGGAGGAATTCATTTATGGCTTGTACAACTTGGCCTTAAAGTAGGTGGCTTCATCTCTAGCCTGTGTTGGATTAACTATATTTCTATAGTTTTATAAATTATTTTATAAATTAATTATCATGATTGATTTTTGTGTGTATGAAAGGGTGTTGAGAAAATGGTGGTATTCTGCAATTTTTTTTTAAAATAAAAGGTATTTTAAAATCATTTTTAAATGGATTTTAGAAGTGGTTTTAAAATTCTATTATTGATTAAATTTTTTCTAAAATATATCAAAAGGGATGAAATGGTTACTAAGGTGGAAGGTCTAGTAATAAGACTTTCTTTTGATAACAACTTGGGGTTCCCTCATGGGGTATTCCAATGATCGAAAATCTTGTTTTTGTAGGTAATATTTAGACCTTTTAAAGGGTTCACTTTCCAGGGTGTTCTCTTCTCTCTAGATTTTATGCATATGTCAAGATACTTAGTGCGTATGATTTTATATGTTTGGGTATTAGTGTTATAACTATCCTTGAAAGTGGCGATCGTTGGTGTGATTTACCAATGCTTTAATTATTGCTGTTATATATATGATATGATATGTGATTCATTTTTTGAACTTCTTTGATATTTGTGATATAATTTGAAACTCCATTACCTTGATTATTTAGAACTATGGAAAAAAGGGAATGTTTTACCAGAATTTTGATATAAAAACGGTTTAGCTATTTATCATTTGTTATTATCTTTATATTTTATCATTTTCAAGTTGGTATATAGATACTAGTTATATAACTCATGGGAAGCATTCTACCAAACCTATTTAGCACACACCCTATACACCCTTTCGATGGTTTGTATAAATGGTTATGTATTTAGATGTAGGGAAAGGAAATGTGCCACAGTAAGGCAATGAGGTTTCCGTAATCTGATTTTGGGAATCTAGTGGTGAGATGGTGTGATTATTCCCAAAATAAAACATAGAGAAATCATGTACAATTTTAGTTGTCCTTTTATTTAGGACTTGTATATTAGATTGTTTTGACTACATGAGTTTTTTCATTTCTTTTGTCTTCTTTCAGTGTAATAGAATATATCTTCTAGATTCAAATTTCATTATTTCTATCAACGATTCATATTTATATTCCATTTTTTCTTCTTTGGGATGGGTAAAATCATTCGCTCTAGTTTTTTTTGATTCATGGGTGCTAGTTTCTAGTCTTTGGGTATCACAAACACCCTTTGAGTTTGTGGCGTATCGGTTCAGGTTCCATTTTGAGGTTAACTAAAGTTGGATCCTGAAAAATTGGTATCAAAGGTGGGTTTCTTCAAGATTACTTGCCTTAAGACGGTTGGTAGAATGGATAAAGGATATTTGGGACTTTAGTGGTTGGTTTTGTTGAGTGCCCTACCATCTCTTACCATGATGAGACAAACATTACCATGGAATATTGAGTTGCGTGTCTCTTTTTTTTGAGTTCATGATCTTAATATCAATTTTTCCCGTGGTTTTCTAGTTTGAAGTATGATTATTGTATTTCAAATCATTTCTTATGATTTCTGTGTGTAGTGAAAATCTTCTAATATGTCATCCATGGGTTCTATATATTATCAAGGGAATCCACTTAAATATTATAATCTTATCAAGACTATAATTTGACTAGTTTGTGTTATGGTTCAAAATTTAATGAATGTATAAAACACAATTGTTCAGTTACATCGAGGATGAAGAGGAAAATGAGATCAATCTAGGTAGTTATTATGTGAGAAACTACCATCATTTAAGTATACAAATTATTCGAAAGACGTGGAGGACTAGTTATATGAGATTGAACATATCTTCTACTTTTTGGATACATATGAGAATATCAAGGTGAAGTTTGTCTTGTTCAGACTTTAGGGTCCCAAACAACGATAGTGGGATTCCATGGTATAAGAAGATATGCATGTGGTCAAGGTCCAGAAGGTTTTTAATACACTCTTCTTCTATCAGGTATATCAATGTCTCTGATGATAGAAAATTCTATGAAATTTTTCTCTTTTCATCAACGAGAGTGATCAGTGTTGGAAGACACAAATCATTTTATAGATCTATTTAATTTTTTCCCAGAGGTAGTGAAGAATAACCAACTTAAATCTTATAAATAACAATTTAGTTGGTGAACATGTAAACAATTTTAGGTATTAATACTTAATATTTCTACTTATATAGAGAAATTGGATAGGTAAATGATGGTATACATGGATATGAAAGTAAAGGTTGTCTCTTTTTGAACTTATCTTCCTCCTAATGGTTGCTTCAATGGAACACATCTAAATAATAGAAAGTTGCATGATCATTTTATGGGTGGTGGGAGTAGTTCTTAGTAACAGGATTCCACTAAAATATCATTTATAAATATTAGTGTTCCCCTAACCTTCAATCAATGTGGCAAGGTTGGGAACTCTGTAAATTCTAGTTATTTAATTGTAAATATGTGAAATGGTTGCAGTCGCTACATCAGTTTCTAAATATTCTTCAAGGATATGTTTATGCCTCATTATAGTTAGAGATATTTGGATTCAAAAGATACTATACCATGGTCAGATGCTTCAATGTCTATAGGAATACAACCATTGGATTTTGGAGTAAAGAGTCTTCATGCAGTGGATGAGTTCCGATGGAGTTTGATGTCTGTCTAGTGATAGTAAAGGGTACTATCTTTATAGCATATATTATAGTGACTGTTTTATTGGATAATGGTTCCTCCAAATCATTTATATAATTATATTTTTTTATGTTCATAAACATCCAATATAGATCATTTAAATTTTTATTGAGTTTGAAAAACCTATTAAGAATAAGAAAGAACAAGGTTTTTGGTGTCCTCATTGTTCACCATTGATTGCTAATGTGGTGTTTGTATGTGATCTCTTATTTCTTGGTCTTGATATATTTGATGTCATAATTAGGATATATTATCTTATTACTCATTATTATACGGCTACTTATTATCATTATTGTGTCCCATTCCCTATTTTTTAAGGGATCTATCAGGTATTTTAGGGATAGTGGGATCAATGGTCTGGTCAAGAAGTACCTTTCCACAAAAATATCAGGATTTTGATATCTATTGTTGTAATTGATTCCAATTTTTTTTTTATTTTGGCGATCTTCCATTGCTTTTTAGGGATTTTCCCAATGTCTCCCTAGATGAATTATTTTTATTCCTGTAGAGAGGGAATTTAATTTTATGATTGATCTAGAGTTGGATATGAAACTGATCATTATACCCTCTAATCACATGAAACAAGTAGAGCTGAATGAGATCATGATTCATTTGGAAGATATGATGGTGAAAGGTTTAGTTTTCCCCAATGTTTCACCATGGGAATACTCAGTGATATTTTTAAAGAAGGTGTATGGTTGACTTTTTTTGTGCATGGACTATTGGAAGTTGAACTAGGTGATGATTAAGAATAAGTATACTTTTTCCCTGTGAATGATTTATTTTATCATTTAAAGGGGAAATGTTATTTTTGAAGATCCGTCATTAGTTAGGTAATCATCATCTTTGACATTGAGGGTATGATATTTCAAAGATAGATTTCACGAGTAGGTATGACCATTATAAATATCTTGTGTTGCCTTTTGGTCTAGTGATCACTCTTGTAGTGTTTTTTCATTGATTAACTAGATATTTTATTTGTTTCAAGACACCTTTGGATATTAATTATTGATGATATTTTGTTTTATTCAATATCTGATAAGGAGCAAGATCATCATCTATGATTTGTTTTATAAATCCTATGAAGTCACCGTTTTTATGGAAATATTTTAAAATTTATTTTATGGATCCTCGATGTGAATTTCTTGAGACACATGATTTTTGAGAATGGATTATTAGTTGATCTTGAGAAGGTAGAGGTTTTATTTTCATGAGACGAACCAATTAATGTATTTAAGATTTAGATAATCCTTGGTCTTACAATATACTATCGATGGTTGGTCAAGTATTTCTTGATGTTGGAATCACCTTTGAATACTATTACAAAAAAGGGGGTGAAATTCACATGGGATTTAAAATGATAGTCAACTTTTTATGTACTGAAATGACTTCTTACACTAGCCCATATTTTGATCTTACCTGAGCCCATTAAGTTTTTTGTGGAATACAATGATGAATACCATATTATTATGGGTTTCATACTTATTCAAGGCCATAATGTTTTGTCATATAGACCATGTCATCATCGGCCTCATGAGAGGAATTACCTCACACATAATTTAGTGATTATCATGGTTATTCCTATTCTTAAATGTTAGTGGAACTATTTTTTTGAGAGATCCATAGTATTTTAATACCATAATAGTTTGATATATATATCTAAATATAATTAATTGAATCTCACACAATTATGGTGGGTGGTGCATCATCATATGTTTGATGTCGACATTGTATAAACCCCGAGGAAGTGTAATTTCATCACGAACAATCTTACCAGAAATGTAATGTCCCAAAATATAATAAAATCAATGGAAGAGTTGAGTATGATGGGAGTCATCACTTATTTACACATGGGCACTTTGTAGGATGGTTCAGGCATGTTCTTTACTTGTGTTTACCTATAATAATCTCTCCTTAAGCCGATTATGTTGAATTAGTAGTATGATGATGACTTCAATTAGAGTTTGAGAAAAACTTTATGGTGGGGATATCATTACTAGTTGGTATCTCTATTTAGATAGTATTATCTATATTAGAGATTGGGTTTTCATCCCATTATCTATGAGGTGATCAGAATTGTTTAATTATCATTGTTCTTCCTCAGTCATTCATCTGAGCACTAGGAAGATCCATTATGATATGAGACGATGACTCTTGTGGATGAGTATGAGGCATGATATTGTAGATTATGTGTCCAACTATTACACATTCCAACAGATAAATATAGAGAATATGGAACCTTCTTGTTTTATCCATCCTTTTATGGTTTCAATTTTAAAGTGGGACTAGTTTTCCTTGGATTTTGTTGTTGGGTCATCATGACCTTCTTAAGGGAAGAATACTATCTGGGTGTTGAGTGATGGGTTTATGAAATTTCCTCATTTTATTCTAATTAGGGATATCAATAAAGTTAAATATCTAGGTAATATGTATATACAAGAAGTTTATGTGTTTACATGGTGTTCCCTTTTACATTTTCATAGATAGGGGTCTTAGATATACCTCCCAGTTCTAGAAGAGTATCTAGCAGGTGATGGGGAATTAGGTCAGGCTGAGTACACCTTATAATCAAAAAATAGATGGTCATACAGAGCATGTTATTTAGATCCTAATGGATATTATTTGTGCCTATGTATTTTATTTTGGTTGATCATATCCATATAAGACTGGTCATTTTTTTATATAACAATATTTATCATTCTTCGATCAGAATGGAACCCTTTGAGGCTTTGAATGGTCACCACTGCAGGTCAAATATTTTTTGGCAATAGGTGGGTGAGGCCTCTCTTGTGGGAGTAAGTCTTAATCAAGAGACTTGTATTATAAATAAGTATACATATTAGTGTTTTTTATAGTATATATTTATCATAAATCATATGTGTATCATCAACATAATCCTTTTGTTTTTTTTATGGGTGACCTGGTTTTCTGGAAGGATTATCCATTTTTGGGTCATTATTGTCTTGTAAAATAGGGAAAGTTGGATCTAAGATATTTTAGACCATTTTAGGTCACTTATCATGTTATGAAGGATGATTATTGGTTGGAATTATTGTCTTATTTGACATGTATTCATGATGGTTTCTATATATCTTACCTTAGGAAGTATCATCTTCATCCCTCACATGTTTTTATTTTCGACGATATTTATTTAGAGCTAGAAGTTTTGGTGGTAGAACAGTCGGTGGAGACAATTGATTCTCAAAAAAATTTCTTACATGGGAAATCAATTACGTTGGAAAGAGTTTTATGGAAACCCATATTAGATTCTCATGAGACATTAGAAAATAAAAATTCAGTGAGGGAGTAGTGGCCTCACCTCTTTCCAGAGCACCATTATTTTAAATGAATTCTTAAGGACAGAATGTATTATAGTGGGGAGATTGTAACATCATGTTACCTCTTTTATGGTACTTTTTATCCTTGAATTGGTTTCCCCTTTTTATTATGGTGTTATTCAAACCTTTTAAGGTCAAATATTGTTGTTTGGGAAAATGACCTATTTGTCAGGGATGTATGATTGTTTTAATTAATGGATTATGAATATAAATGTGTCAAAGTGTTAATAAAATTTCCTTTGTGTACTTGTTTGATCTATGAGTTTTTAAAAGTTTTTCTAGATAACCTGATCATTGTGCTACCTACTAGACACATATATGTTGTAAACTAGTTACACGAGGTGAATCTATTTAAAAAAATATATTGTTAATTAGTTTAGAGTTTGAATGGTTTATATGATTTGATACTACTTCACATCATGAAAATTTGGTATGTCTTTACTTCAACCCAAAGAATCTTTTTTCAGCATATGATGAAAATCATGCACTTCAGTTTCTGAAAATGGTTCACATCTTGAATGGTTCTGGTCCATCAGGTTATATTATGTTGCTCATATTTTTATATTCATTCAACATGACAGATTCTCTCTTGAAACCTAAGTGCTCTCCCATGAAACTTTGGGGATATTTACTCCTTATGAATTCCATAATTCAATGTGTACTCTTCATTGTGGTTATGTTTCATCTCTTTGGGTAAGTGGTCCTTTGGATTATTTTTTTCCACTATATAGGAAAATTTTGTTACAACATATTTACGAATCTGTTGATCTTGTAGTTATGTTCTTATTTGACCTTTCTTGATCCATTGTGCGGCATTTTACCGAAAGATGGACCTTTTATTTGTTGTGGTGTGGTGTTCATGTTACTTGAGGTATGTCTAATTTATCTTCTATACATACCACTTCACTTGTTAAATGGATTCTAAGATATGGGAATCCATTTTAGTTCCTCTGGTGTTTTCTTTTTGTTCATTCCTTATACATGGATTCTGTTTTGTGCATGTGTGACCAATGATTGAGGAAGGTGGTTCTATCTGTATCCTATATTGGATGGATTTTATTTCTCTAGTTTTATAAATTTTTTTATAAATGAATTTTCTTAATTAATTTTTGCATGTGTAAAACTGATTTTGGAAAAAAAAAGAAGTATTCCACCTAATTTTGTTAATGAAAATGTATTTTCAAATGATTGAGAAATGAATTTATTAAATGGTTCTTAAAGAATGGTTTTGATAAAATGATTTGAAAATTATAGATCATGGAAATCCTTGGGTACTTATGTAGAAGGCTTACTGATAAGACTCAATCATTGATACCATCGAGTGGTTAACTCATGGGAAGTTCTTCTACTCCCTAGGCCCATTTTTTGGGACTTTTTAGACCCCTTTAAGACGTTCCCATGATGGAGTGTTCCTCCAGTATATAGATTCAATATGTATGTCTAGAGACATGATTTGTGAGATTGTCTATGTGTGGGTAAGATTTTTCTAGATAGCATGTCATGTAGTGATACTTGTCATGATTTACCTTTTCTTTATTTTTTATTATGCTAGATTTGATATGTTATGTGATTATTTGAAACTGTTTCAAATAAAATATTTAGAAATGTGGAAAAAAGGGAATGTTTTTCCATGATTTTGATATAAATACTATTTAATGGATTATCAAGTATATTTTAATTAAACTTAAGCATGTTATAATTGTTATACATAGTCTTGTTATGGGACACTAGGGTGGTATCAAACTGATCATGTTTAGTTCACACCCTGCACACCCTTTATCGATTTGTAGACCTGGTATTTCTTTTAATGTTGGGAAAGGAAAGCAATTGTAGTGAAGTGGTGATGTTTTTTTTATTTGAGTTTGGGTAGCTAGTAGTGATATGGTGGATGTTTTCCTACACTATCTCATAGAGTAGACTGCTAATGGTTTAGTTGTCCTTTTTTGGACTTTTATATTGGGTTGTTCTAACTACTAGACTTGTATCACTTCTGCTGCCATTTTCAGCATTGTGAAATATATCATCCGGCTTTATCTTCAACTATTTCTTTATTATTAATATATATATTTCATGTTTTCTAATTATGGTTGGGGTAAATCCTTCATTTTAGTTTTTATTCGATTCCTAGGTGTCCATCACCTGCTCATGGGGATTTGGAATACCCTTCAATTATGTGGCGGGTCAAGTCGAGTTCTTAGTTTCAGGGTAACTTGAGTTGGTTTAGGATAAAATTAAATGGTGAAATTAATTTTAAGTGCAGTATAATATTATTCCTCAATAATTTATGAAATATTATTATTTTTTTAATATATTTAATTTCTTATATAGCTTGATCTATACAGAACACCGATTTTTATCAAACGGTGATATACTCTTCATATTATTTCTTTAAAAATGATAATTATTTGAAAACCATAAAAATTGATGGTATTTATAAAAATAAAACCTTTTCAAATATTAAGTATAATGGTTATACATAAAGATAACATACTTATGAAAAAAGTACTTAATTTTTAGTAAAGTATTTATATAGTTTTAAAATACTATTTTCTCAAAGAAAAATGATTTTATTAACATATAATAAATGTAATATTTCTACTTTTGAATAATTTAATTGAAAAAATAAACTTCATTTTGTAATATTTATGTCAAACTTATCTTAGAGTGAATTCATTGAATTTTATGAATATATTAATTTTTGGATGAATTGTTATAAAATAATAGTTGTTATTAAAAAATTATTTTTTTAAATCATTTATGAGCTCTAATTTATTTTAATATGTTTATAAATGTATAATTTGTTCAATTATATATTTTATTACCCATATTGTTTTATTTTAGACAATTTTATATTTAATTTTGATATTAAATATTTCTATAGTTTTAAAAATATTCTCTTTTAAAAAACGATTTTTCATCGCGTGTGAGGGTTTTATTTTAATTTAAATATTACCAGTTCTATAAATTTATTTTGATAAAATCGATTATATATTTTGAATAAGAATAATTTATATTAAAAAACTAGTTTACATATATTTTGGTGAAAAAAATTAGTAAAAATAACAAAAATTAATTATTATGTGTAATGTTAAAATGAGGTTTTTTGTGTTACATACCCATATGATGAAATTAATTTTCATGAATCCAAGGATACTTATTTAACAAATTAGATTTAATATTTTTAATAAGTGGGTTAAAGTTTATTAATAAGTCTCATTTTAATTTTATTCTTAAAGGATAAATTACTTAGGTAAATAAAAAGAGACGTGTTACCGTTGTGAAACAAAATGGTAAAAGTGAGTTAACATATAGTTTAAGGAACCAAATGTTTAAAACATGTGTAATTTTATTGGTGGTAGAGGTTTCTATAGATAATAAAATCCCAAAAATTCTTTATTTATCAATTTTTTATGCACATTTATTTATTGTGACTTTCCATTTTTGAATAGTTTTGGTTATTTACAAAAATGTAACTCCTCCTTAATTACAAAATTTTACTTCTTCCCCTCACTTATTAAAAATATATTAAGAAATTTGGATCATGAAAACCCTAAAAAATCTATCCCCAACATTCTTATACATTTTATAGACATTTTTTTCATCCTAAAATACTAATTCTTGGGTTTTTAACATAAGATCCAAATAGGGTTTTTCTAAGAAAGTGTAATTGTCTTCACTAAGCTATTTCTTTTCAATTAATCTCTTTCCATCTATATTTTTGTCCAAATAATTTCAATATAATAACACAAATATATAGAATAAACTAATATTTTATTATTGTTATATAATTACCTACATATATTTACACTTATATCAAATTGGAAATAAAACCGTCAATTGTGTGTACGGTAGACTACCATCTCACAAAATGATGCAGTTTGTTTTCAATCACTGCCTCTCACAGCCAAAGAAAATGATGGATATTAATTATATATGATATTAATTACATAATTATACTTATTTATTTATAATATCAATTATACATCATTACTTTCCATTCTGTGGGAATATGATAATGTCGACAATGTGTATGATAGATTGCCTCCTCCCGAAGCGATCTGATTTTTTTCCATTACGCTAAGGTAATAAAGATAAATATAATGAATATATGTGATATATATGGAATATTAATGATTTAATAATTTTAATATAATATTTTCCTTCTCTTCATTTCATCTGTCGAGAAAATGGAAGCATCGTTCATGAGTACGTATGACCTACATTCTCCATGAATGGTGTAATTGAAATTGTATTTATAACTTTTATGGATTAATATAAATACATATATAATGAATATATATGTGATTTATATCATTTTTTACACAATTTTTATGATGGATCCAGGATTAAAATAAAAGGACTGAAAATAAAAAACCAAAACATAGAGGGAAAACAAAGCTATTATTACACAAAGCGTAATTTATAAAAATGTTAATAAACGGGTAATATAATTTCATAAGTAAATAATATGTGGTATGATATATATTATTATGGTTATATAATAAATTTATAAAAATATATATTTATTATATATTAATTTTTAATGTGTAGGATGACATTCAAGACTTGAGTTATGGGAATTTTGTCTTAAATTGGCTTCTTTGGAACGTATGATATATTATGAACCTATATTGTTTTATAAGGTGTATATGCATCCCCTATGACATGTTATTTTAAAATTTCAGTTAATATAATTATATTTAAAATTTAATGATACTCTTTCACGGTTCTTACGATTCATAATATACCCATGTGGGAAATATTTTATGTTACAATAACATTATTTATCGGGATTCATTATGATTAAGTTTCAAATGATGAAATATCATAATATACCTCTATAAAAAATCAGGTATTTTATTCTAACCTGGTAATTTCATGAAAATACATATTTTATTTTCATTTTCTTTTTATAATGTACTTAAGACCTCAAATGATTTTTTTAAATGAAAAGCGACTTTATTTCACTCTTTAGTCGAAAATCATTTTTCTTCAAAGTCTATGTTTTATGAAAATGTTTTAATGAAATTTATTTCTATTATAAAAATATTTTTTAAACTAATTTAACAAAATGGAATAAATATAATATTATTTTAAATTTATAAACAAGTTTTTTTTTTAACTTTTGATTTAAAATGCGAAAGGAATCATTGTATGAAAATATATAGTGACTATACATGTATACAAAGTAGAATATTCACTCGATACTCTGAGGAAAATGAGAAAGTATTATACTAAAAACCATCTAATAATAAATCAAAACTATGTCTCTACATAAGAAGGTAAACTATTTCCCAACATTGTTAATGCTCATTCTTCAAGTAACTTTTTACATCTAATCATGTCAATATCAAAACATATACATGATAATGGCACCCCACTTCCACTTCCCAATTTTTTGGTCGATATCAAGCCCCATTGAAAAACACCTTATTCTCTAATCCCTTACATATGTCATATTTCACAGCATTCAACCATTCCATGTCACATCCACAACATATAGTATGTTCAAAAGCCATTAAATCTCATATATCATCCACTACACAGCAATCAACTATATCCCATGCATGTACACTCGTGGGAAACCATAATCACTAAAATTGGATAAAATTATATTGTATGACTTCAAATAGATAAATTTTTCAGATAAATATATTATAAAACTAAGAGACATCAAACCAAGGGCCATCACAAGATTTTTAAAATTTTTTACTCTTTAAATAAATTATAAGAGTTTGATGTCTTGGTTGACATGAAACAAAGAGCATAAAATGAATAACATTATATTATAACATAGACATTAAATTAGAGTATGAGTAGGATAATCTAAATTATGAAAAATATGTATATGTTTTTTTATATAATGAAAATTTATTTATTAATTTATAATAAATAGATACCCAATTTCTAGTAATGTCATTTTATGGTTCCAAAATTTGTTTTCTTCAAAAAATGTTTTATTATATTTTTATGAGGACACTATAATTATTTTATACCATTTTAAATATTTTTTTACAAAATTAATATCATTTTCCAAATCAAAATATCAATATTATTTTAGGTTTAAATTTAATAATTTTTCTAACAAGATTTATTTTTTAGTGAAAAGTGAAAAAACTAATTTTTGTAAATTTGTCATTTATTTTCATTAAATAAAGTAATTTAAATGAACTAATAATTTTTAAATTTGATAATAAAGTAAAATAAGTATAATTTAATTAAATATACTCTAATTAATTATACAATAATTTTTATTATGCTTGATTTTGGTATATGTTCATTTTTTGTCTTAAAAATATATTTTTTGTGAAACTATTTTCCATTATATCTAACACATTTATATTATAATTGATTTTCTACACTTCTAAAAATAGTACCCTTAAAAATTTATTCCATATTTTGAATCAAGAGGTCTAAATTTGGTAAATATTTATTTTCAATTTTCGGTCATTATGAATAGTAATCATGGTAAATATATGTCACCTTGGTAAGAGGAAAGCAATTAAAACCTGGTTAAAACAATGAGATAAAGCCGATAAATATCAAAAAAATTAATTTAATTCCATTTTAGGTTTATTTTGACCTTAATAATCTTATCTTATAAGTTCTGTAAATGTATTTCCACTTTCATTTGAAAATGACGTTAATAATATTTTAAGTGAAGAATAAAAAAAATATCGTTATTTTAATATCTAATATTTGTTTCTTCTGATAAAATGAGTTTATAAATAGTTTTAAATAGTTATATAAATTATTAATGAATTTTTTTCATGTTAATTTATCTTTTATTTTTAACGATTTAATAACTAGCTTAGATTCTAATGGCACACTCATATAATGCTTATTCAAGTAATAGAAGAATAAAATAAATAGTTTTCAAAATACTGAAATTAACATAATTTTGATGAATTGTTATATTCAAAAAAAATACAGATAAATAAAACACATTAATGATGTTTTAAATTTTTATATTTCAATTACATTTATTAATTGATCTCTTTAAAGTATAAATATGTAAATAGTCTCGAAAATGAATTTAACGATATATAATGTTAAATAATAATTTATAAAATGGTATAAAATTCATAGGAGTTTTATATTTATCCAATTTAATTTGAAACGGTATATCATATCAACCATTTTATATGCATGGGTCACTTTTTTTATAGTAACTTTATTGACCCCTAAAGAGTAAAATACTTTGATATTACAGTAATCATCAAAAGGGTAAATGAGGGGTTAATATAATGAGATAAGGGTTAAATAGTCCCATAAAAGTTTTTAAATTTTATTATATAAGATGAGTCATAATCTTACTAAAATACCCCAGATATTTTTAAAAAGGATTATGTTCTATAACATATACAACACATAACATCAAACCTAAATGAACCATGAAGTATTATTATTTAAATATGATCGTTACAACCTATCCATTAAATTAGTGGGTATAAATAGTATTAAATAAATTTTGAAATATTTATAATGTTTCTACTCGATATAAATTCATAGATAAATTCTCATTAAATAGTCTCTCTTTTTTTAGTGATGTCATTTTATTGTTCAAAAATAGTTTTTATTCAAAAACAAATTTATTTATTTTGGTTAGTAAATAATATTAAATTTTATTTGAAAACAATCATATAAATTTTTCAATTATAATATCAAAATTATATTTGGGTGAAATTTAATTATTTTTTTAAAAAAAGTATGATTTTTCATTAAATAGTGAAAAATACAGATTTTTATTGAAAACTATAATTTTTTAAAATTATTTAAAAGTAAAATTATATTTTTGATTAGTTTTAAAATCTAATTAGTTCATTTCGATTAAAAATAATTCAATTATATTATTTATAATTGATTTTATAATTGAATTTGGTATAAAAAATATACTTAAAAGGCATATTTCTGAAAAACTGTTTTCATTTGTTTTTTATTATTAATAATGATATATATTTCGAACATATATTAATTTAATATTAAAAAAATTATTCCATATTTGTAATTTTGAAGTCCAAATTTTGTAAATATTACCCATTTATTTTTTTCCTGTTATGAATAGTAACCATTATAAATAGTTGTCACCATGGTAACGGTAAATTAGGTAATTAATGAAAAAAATAATATTATAATGACTAGGAAATTACCATAAAACTTAGAATTTTCATATTTATGAGTGTATCTCATCCATTTAACTCCTAGTCTCCAATATATATCAACTTGGATCCATATATCTTTGACGGTTACCTTTATATTATTTTATATAAAGTAATGTCCAAAATGTCAATTTTTTTATTACATCTAAATTTTTCACATATGTAATCACAAATGATATTTTGGATTTTAAAAGGGTTATTTAAAATACAATTTAATTATCATGGTAATTTATTTATAATTTTTACTGATGAAATAATTACCTTAAATGCTTACGCAATAATGACAGAATGTTTATTCAATTAATATAAAAATTAAATAAATTATTTTAAAAATATTAGTAGAAATATAATTTTAATAAATTGTTTTTTTACATTAATTTATTATATAAATATAAAATTTTATTGATGTTTGAAATATTTATATTCTAATTCCATAATTTCTTGATGTTTTTAACTTCAAATTAAATGAATTATGTTTAATATGACATTAATGATATTTTTGTTAAATAATATGTTATTAAATGAACTAAAATATATAAAACTTATATATTTATCCAATTTATCGTAATATGGTTTAAAATATCAAAACTGGTCAATTTAAGATCTAATTATCCTTTTATGGTAACTATATTTACCCCTAAAGAGGACAAACATCTTTATCACAATAATGGTTAAAAACGGGTTGATGCATGTTAAAACAATGATACAAGTGTAAAAACCAATTATAAACTTTTATAAAGTTTACTCAATGATATTATTTTGACTCATAATTATACTATATTCTAATGATATCGTTTTTGGAGTTTTTTAATACATTAATCAATTCTAAGAGTATCGCTTTCCTTATATATAAATTGGAAACTCCTCACCTCATTTCATAACACTTAAAAAATATTTTTTTCAACTCAATTACTACACAAATATGTAACATAAATACCTCCTCACATCTTATATTCCTTTTCTATCATAAATCTAACCAAGGAATGATTTAAGTAAATTCTTATAGTGGTTGTCCGAAGAAGAGGTATAGTTCTTAACTAAACGATTTCATGTTTTTTCTTCTTCTACGACCGTCATATATTATTCAAACATACTGATATAATAACATAATTATCTAAAATATATTGACACATTATTACATTAAATTTATAAAATATATTTTCATTCTCTTCATAAAATGGGAAACAAAACCATTGTTCGTGTCTACAGGGGACTACTGCCTCGTGAAACGACGTAATTTATTTTTCATCACCGCCTCTCACAGATAATTATAATGATTTATTTAATGTATATATATGAAAATAATGAAATATTTATCCTTATTTAAAATTAATATATAATAAATTTTCTTACCATTCCATTTACTGAAAAATGATAACGTCATTCACGCATACATGTGGTTTACCACCTCTACGAAGCGATATCATTCATATTTCATTAACGAGTCACATGGATAGTATATATAAGTGTATAAAAATAATAATATGATATTTAATATATAATGAAAATTATTTAATGATAATTTAGTACTAACCTAATTTCCATAATGATCATTAAAAATAGAAACAGTACTAAAGCATACATACGGCCTACGGTTTCCATGATTGTGACATAGTTCATTTTTCATAAACATATTTAATAGTTGGTTTCAAAAGTATAATTGATATATAAAAATTATTATTATTTCATTATTATTATTTTTTAGAATATGGGATAATGACGCCATTGACCATATACATCCAACCGACATCATTTTGGAAATACAATCAAAAAATCTTCAAAATTAATGGTGTTAACTTAACTGATTAAATAATTAAATTCCACTTTCTAAAAGATAAAATAAAATTAATGAAAATTTGAAAAAATTTCATAATAAATAAATTAATTATAATATTTTTTTAATTTCACAATATAAAGAACATACATGATGATTTAGACTTTACGTAAGGGATTATCATCTTAATTTTATTTCTATGTGACACATGTCGTGTTTTACAATTGTTTCTATTATGTGGTGTATAAGCTTCCAGTGAATGTATTTTATGATTATTAATATTAAATTATGTATATTTAAAAATCCATATAAGGTTATTTATTTCATTTGGTATATGATTCCAATGTTACCAAAGTAGTATGTGTTTTATTTTACATTATCATTGTTTATCAAGATTATTAATGGTTAGTTTTCGATGATAAAATTTCCTTATATAGCTGTCAAGAAACTCATGAACTTTCATATCCTATGGTCATTTCTATAGAATACATGTTTTCTTTAATATTCCTCTCCTTATGAACACAAGATACAAAAAATTTATAAAAAACTAACTTTATTTCTCTCTTCCTTCTTTAAATCATTTTATTCTATATCAATTATTTCTAAAAACATTTTCAATAATTATATTCATAATATTATCTTATGATATGATTAAACTAATTTTTAAGAATTTTCTAGTTTTAAAAAACTGGTTTAATAGAAATATTCATGGCTTTTTCTGAAATTAGGTAATTTTTAACTTTTTTTTCAATGCTATGAAAGCAATGTTCTCTTTTAACTAATATGACAAGAACTCAATTTTCCTCTAACAGGTACATTCAATAATTTGATTTTTATTTTACAATTTTACAAGAATAATTTAAAATAAAATTATTTCCATGATATTTTGGAAATTTTTTGAGTTTAAATAAGTACATTCAAAGTAAACAATGTTGTTTTCCTCTAGAAAAGTTCCATGTAATCATTTTATGAATTTTCATTTAAGATTATTTTCTTTAATGTTACATATGATTTAATTGGGATATGATCCATTGATATCATCATTATCTTTTGATGGTTTATTGTAACACCTGAGACTTTTATGAGATATATTATGTTTTTATGTTATATAAATCATCAAAGGAATCTTTCACTACACAGATCACTTAATTGGCTTTCTTTACACGCACTCACGACCTTCCTCGATAGCTTGCATCATACGCAATACCGAGTTTCACTAAACAACGATATGCTGTTAAAATATTATTAAAACTAGCAGTTATGAAAAGTAATAACCACTTTTTGAAATTTTATAAATTTTATTTTTCAAAATGGACTTCATTTTTGGATTCGGAATGTCGAAATTAGCCTAGGGTGAAATTTTGGAATTTTTCTGAAAACATTCAATTTTTGATGAATAGTGAAACCACTAAGTGGTAGTTAAGAAAATTAATTTTTCATAAAACGTAATTTTACTACTTCTATGAGTGTAATTTAAAAAATCCTAGAGACACGGTTGATGTCAGTAATTAAAATGTGGTTCAATGAGATGAAACTAATTTTTGGTGAATAGTAACTTTTTACTTTTTTTACCACGGTTAAAAGTTACTAGGGTGATTAAGGGTAAAAATGATATTATTATTACCCTAAAAATGTCCTAATTCTATTGGATTTGTTTAATTCGACCATAAAAAACCTTAGGAATAAAATATGACCATTTAGGCCCACTTGGACTAGATTAGGACATTTATTATGAATTTATTTAAAGAAGGGTTACAATAGTTAAAATGAAAGTTTAATAAGTAAATAATTTTTATTATTGGGTTATACATAAGATAAATTCGACTATAAATATTAATTAGAAAACTAAAACTATTTCCTACATAATAATATTTTATTTTTCATTTTTAGTCTTTATATAAGTTAAATTATTTATGACCCAATGATGATGCCGTAATTATCTTATTAATGAAATATTGACATAATTGATGTTATAAATACAAAAATAAATGTAATTTGAGACTTTTTATGAATTAAAATAATTTTATAGGTTAATATGACATGTTAGAATTGATTTAATTAACTTTGTTCGAACTAATAATTCTCTTATGATCTTCACAAAAAACAATTACTAAATAGTGTCAAAATTGACATAAAATAGTTTTTAAAACAAATATTATATTATTAATTGTTATTTTATTCCTAAAAATATAAGGCTCTGCCGAGATACTTATATCATGATAGGTGTATCATTATTGGACCACCTGGGGGTCTCTTGGATGTATATGGTATGTTTATTAACTATATAATATAAAATACAAAGTGACATGGTAAATTTCAATCTAATTAACTAAGAGTTAAAACTAATAGATAAGGTTAATATAATGACCAAAACTTGTCTAAATTCTATTCTATGAGAGGATTTTGACCCATACCCACCTTAGCTTCGAAATATATCAATTTGGAGGTATTAAATACCGAATTTGACTTTATAAAAAAATAATATTTTTAGTTATTCCAAAGGTGCCCCTCTCCTCCCTTATAAAAGGGCACCTCCTCCCCCTCTTCCTCACACCACTTTGAACCTTAAAGCTCGGCCAACCCCTGAAAATTTCTCCTCCCCACTTCCCTAGAGACATCCTAGAGGTCCTGGTCTTCTTCAAAGACCAATTTTAGTGCCCTAAAAGGAGGTCTCAAAGAAGCTCTTTTAAGAAGAGGTAATGTCCGTTAACGATTTTTCCATCTTTATTTCTTCTTCCACTTCTTCTTCTTTAGTTTTCTCATCATGAAGTAATATCATCAGTATCAATCATATACTGATATGTTATTATAAGTATGAAACAACCCTATTTCACCATCTATCCATCCTACGGAAAACGAAATCACCGCGCGTGCGTACGTACGGAATACCGTCTCCACGCCATGGTGTAATCTATTTTCCACAACCACCATACATGGATGGGTATAATGGGGAAAATAAACAACTATATATGATTATTGTAAAGTGGTATTGATTATGAAATAGTATAGATACACTCCAATACAATTACACGATCATGGGAATGATATCATCGCTCCTGCGTACGTACGGAATATCGTCTCCACGACGTGATGCGATTCGTTCTACATGATCTTCATTGCATAATGATTATATAAATGAATTGAATGAATAAATATGATATATAGTACAATAATACCATTCTGAAAATGAGGTATCTATAACCTAAAGAGAAGAATAATAATTTATTCAACAAAACACACATAAGAACAAAAAGTAATAAACACCCGAATAACTAGTAATAATGAAATATTACTAATATGAAGCTAATAATATGACCATATATGATATAATAAAAATAATTATGATTCTGGAATAAGTCAATAAAATTATTTAAATCATTATACAGGAGTTTCGGACACTTACGAAGCAAATCGAACCTAAGGTAAGGGAAATATCACAATCTCATTTTTATCCGAGATTGTTTATACTTTGAAATTTACTGGGATGTATTTTATCTTCCACATCCATGTTTCCTCAATATTTAATATTATTTCCATCCACCTACAATTTTTTTTAAATCCAATTTTACCCTTCGGTGAGTTTTTAGTAAATGATATGAAAGGAATCTTTTGTCGTTTTTCGTACGAGGTACTTTTTGACTTTTCTGACAAAAGTACGAGAAGAATGTTTTTTTAACATATACAGCAAGAATGGATTTTTAAAACATTATTTCCAAGAATTTTCCTTTACATGTTTTCAATTATATTTTTAATCAACTTATTTTAGTTTAAAATTGTATGACATGTTAAGAAAAGGAAGAGTGTTTTTGAAGTAGAAAGGTTATTTTCCTCAAGAATGGAGTTCAAGTGTTTTATCAAAATTATTTTCCATCTAAGATAATAAAGTGTTCTGTTTCTATCCCTAATATTACATGGATATTATTATGTTGTGATGGAAATATTTTTATGAATTATTTTATCATATATGAATTGTTTTATGATGTCACGATGTTTAAGATTCCCATTTTTATTACATGGGTTATGCTATGATGTATGATTTATGATTTTGTGGCACACATAAGAATGGTATAATTATGAGATGTGTGGGACCTATATATCCCTCCAATGCATTGGGTAAGGATTTTATATCTCATGAGATAGACATGGCTGGAACGGCAGGTTAAACCGGTTCAGTGAAACAGGACTGAAACGAGGAGTGAACTCGGTTCAGAAATGGACATTGTCCACTAAGATAGTCTTGGCAATGAGTCTTGACTAATAAGAAATGATTCTATATGATTATTTGTTTATGCCACAAAGTTCCATGTTTTATGTTATGATTATTGGGATTACATTTCTCTTCTATGATTTATCTCATGGTATGAAATTATGATTTCTTTTGCAGGTTAAGATTTCCAAAATGTTATGTTCATGATGTGATTGATTTTTCTTTTAATTACCCTTACTGAGCATTTGAGCTCACCCTTTTGTATGTTTTATTTCCTCAGGTCAGGAAGAAGGTTATTAAGTAGAATATGCCAAAAAGGGACTCTAGATATGATGAAATAAGTGGGAGGCAAAGTAGATGCTTTATGAACCAGTTGTTTATGTTTCCCAGTTTCTAAAGACTCTATACCTATACGGTCCTTTCGTGGGTTTGTTATATTTTGTAATATGTGTACTTAAATTTTGATGTATTAGCAGTGTATGTAAATTATGGGTCGTTATAGTTGGTATCAGAGGCAAAGGAGGTAGGAATGTATCCGATCCTTGGGAACTCTCACATGTGAGTGTTGGACGAAGCAGGGCTCTCTCCCAAGGGCTTCATGAGGAAATGGATGCCACTGGGGATGGTGGTGTGTCCTACCCATGGGCTGTAGCCGCCCATGGAGTGCCCTTATAGGTATCAATTATCGTCCACTGGAAGTAATTCCAGACCGTTATAGTTGGTATCAGAGGAAAGGTATAGTCAACCATTGGAAACTAGGATGTGAAATCCTTAGTAAGAATCCTAAGGATAAGTCTAAGCATAGGACACAATCATAGTGTTTTATAAATGGCCATGAATAACCTAGTATAAGACCTTAAGTGTGAAATTTTATTCTTGATTATGTGGTTTTCCTATTATAATTAGTGTTTCTCACACTATTCTTCTTGGTTTTAGTCAATGGATGGAACCCGAAGGAACCGTGTTAATGAAGAATGCGACAGGCAATGTAATGATTTCCCCCCTGAGCAACAAAACTTTATGGGAGATGGAATGAAAAATCTTGTAGCCATGCTCACACAACTTTCTCAAGCTATGAATCATGCCGGACTTCCAAACGAGCAAGGAAGGAGCAACATTCTGTTGAATCCTTTATGAGGCAACGTCCACCTTCATTCAGCGGGTCTACTGATCCATTAGTTGCTGAACAATGGATTAGTACTACTGAAAAGATATTTTCAGTTCTTCAATGTTTTGAACATGATAAAGTCATCTTAGCAGTGTACCATTTTGAAGGTGATATTGATCAATGGTAGAATATTATCAAGAATACGAGGAAAAGAGATGAAATTGAGTCCATGGAATTGGATGAGTTCAAGAACTTATTTTTCAATAAGTACTTCCCCCGTATTCTTCAAACAAAGATGGAGATGGAGTTTCTTGAACTAAAGCAAAATAATGATGAATTTATTCATACCTACAAAGAAAATTTTACAAGACCTGCAAGGTATTCTTATGGTATTATTATCCAACCTGAGAGTAAGATCGATCGATTCTTTAGTGGCTTAAAACAAAGTCTTGGAAGGGCGTTAGCCATAAGGGAATTCAATAGCTACGAGGAAATCGTTCGATGTGATCTCAAAGTCGAGATAGAGATTGGAGTAACCCATCAGTCATATGGGTTTTACAAGAAGAGGATAATGGAATTCAAAGGAAAATCTAAAGAGCACACTAAAAAGAATATAAGATTTCTCTTATGCTCAAAGTGTGGAAAGAAACATGGAGTAAGTTGTCTTAAAGGGACAAGTAAATGTTTCAAATGTGGAAAGGAAGGTCATAGGGCATTTGAATGCCACAATGATGGGAAGAATATGTCTAATGTTGCAAACAAAGGAAGGGATACACAGAGTGAACCTACTACACTTCAATGTTTCATGTTCAAGGAGATGGGGAATCATGCCAATAAATTCCCAAATCCAAGGGTTGATGATGATGGTCGACGTCAACAAACTCTTAAGGCTAAAGTCAAAGGAAAGTCACACGCCATTTCTATCAACGATGTGGAGTACGATAACGATGTGGTGAAAGGTACACTTACCATCCACTCTAAAGTAGAAAATGTTTTATTTGATTCTAGATCCACCCCCATCTTTTTTTCAGAAGAATTTTCTAAGGATATCACCATATTACCTCAAAAAATAGATGTTGAGTTAGCTGTGACAACCCCTAATGGCACAACAGTCGCATCAAAAGTTTATAATTATTCTCCGATTGAAGTTTGTGGGAATGTGCTTCCTGCAAATCTTGTTATCCTTCCTATAGTGGAATTTTCTATGATTCTTGGCATGGACTGGCTTTCTCTATATGGAGCTCATATCAATTACCAAATAAGGGAACTCACATTTTATATTCTAGATCAATATATGACCGTTTAACAATGCAAGGATGAACATAACCTTCCAGTGGAAATTTATTCCATCTTATGGGTCTTGATTCCACTAAATGAAGGTTATTTATCTCAAATGGTTGGTGAGAAACTCACGATTAAGAATATGCCCATTGTACAGGTGTTTGATGATGTCTTTCTGGAGGAATTATCGGGTCTTCTACCAAATCGTGAAGTTGAGTTTTCAATAGAACTCGTACCGGGTGCTTTTCCTATTTCAAAGACACCTTATAGAATGGACCCAATTGAGTTGCAGGAATTGAAGAAGAAACTCCAAGAAAATCTTGATAAGGGATTCATACGCCCTAGTGCGTCACCTTGGGGAGCACCTGTTCTGTTTGTTAAGAAGAATGATGGATCAATGAGACTCTGCATTGATTATCAAGAACTTAACAAGATCACTATCAAGAAAAAATATCCTCTCCCACACGTTGATGACTTATTTGACCAACTACGAGGAGGTCAATAATTTTCCAAGATTGATCTTCATTCAGGGTATCGTCAATTAAGGGTCAAAAGGGAGGATATACCAAAGACGTCTTTCCGTACAAGGTATGGACACTATGAATTTATAGTGATGCCATTTGGTCTTAACAATGCCCCAACTATCTTCATGGATATGATGAATAGAGTCTTTAGAGACTATCTTGATCAGTTTGTGGTAGTCTTTATAGACGATATTCTGGTATATTCAAAGTGCAAGGAAGAACACGAAGATCACATGAGAATTATATTAAAGACCCTAAGAAAAGAGAAGCTTTATGCCAAATTTACCAAGTGTGAATTTTGGCTTTAAAAAGTTTCATTTTTTGGGTCACATAATCTCAAAAGAGGGGATATCTGTGGATCCATCAAAAACAAAGTTTATCAAAAGATGGTCGAAACCAACAACAGTAACTGAGATCGAAAGTCTTCTTGGTTTGGATGGATATTATCGACGTTTTGTGAAAGATTTTTCATGATTATCTAATCCACTCACCAGGTTGACTCGGAAAGGAGTTAAGTTTGTTTGGATGGAAGAATGTGAATAGAATTTCAAGGAGTTGAAAAGAAGGTTATCCAGTGCACCTGTGCTCACACTGACTTGTAGTGGAGAAAGGTTTATGATCTACAGTGATGCATCCAAGAAGGGATTCGGGTGTGTTCTTATGAAAAAAGATATGGTGATAGATTATTCCTCACGACAATTGAAAATACATGAGAAAAATCACCCAACTCATGATTTGGAGTTATCTACGGTAATATGTTTATTAAGGATTACGACTGCTCAATCCACTAACACCCTGGGAAAGCAAACAAGGTGGAAGATGCATTAGGTCGACAAGACCATGCCAGTTTATCCATGATGAGGATCACAAAAGATCCAATATTTTTGGATTTACAAAGGATGAATCTTGGAATTATAATGGAAGGGGAAAAATCTTATCTTTCTCAAATGATTGTTCAACCATCTATACATGTGAAGATTAAAGAGTCACAGAAAGAAGATATCGAGTTACAAAAGAAGGTGAGAAATGTTCCTGAATTCAACCTTGATTGTGATGGGATAATAAATTTCAGGAATCGGGTTTGTGTTCCTCCCATCCCGGAATTAAAGAAGGAGCTGTTGGATGAGACTCATAGTTCTTCATTCTCTATTCATCCTGGAAGCACGAAGATGTATAGGGGACTAAAATAGTACTTCTGGTGGGACGACATGAAAAGAGATGTTGCTGAATATGTCTCTCGATGCTTGGTTTTTCAGAATGTTATAGATGAGTGATAGAAGTCTAAGGGGATGTTATAACCATTACCCATACCCGAATGGAAATGGGAAAACATCACTATGGACTTCGTCACCGGACTTCTTGAAACATCCAAAGGAAATAATGCTATCTGGGTCATAGTTGATCTTCTTACAATGTATTCACACTTCATCTCTATTAGTGAGGATTTCTCTCTAGATCAGCTTGCCAGGATATATATGAAGGAAGTGGTAAGATTTCATGGAGTACCACTTTCTATTATATCTTATCGGGATCTGAGGTTTACCTCAAAGTTCTGGCGAAGTCTTCAGCATACTCTGGATACAGAGTTGAGTTTCAGCACTGCTTATCATCCTCAGACAGATGGTCAGTCTAAGATTACAATTCAAACCCTAGAACATATGTTGAGGGCTTGCTCTATGGATTTCAAAGGTGGTTGGGATCAACACCTACCTTTGGTGGAATTTTCTTATAATAATAGCTTTCACTCTAGTATTCAGATGGATCCTTATGAATCTCTCTATGGAAAGAAATGCAGGACTCCAACTTGTTGGGATGAGGTTGGGGAATGAAAGCTATTAGGACCTGATCTTGTTGATGAGATGGAAGAAAAGGTCCGATCTATTCAACAACACATAAGAGCAGCTCAGAGTCGACAGAAAAGTTATGCCGACAACTGATGAAAAGACCTAGAGTTTTAAGTGGGTGATAAAGTGTTTTTACTAATATCTCCCTGGAAGAGGGTTATGAGATTTGGAAACAAGGGGAAGTTGAGCCCTAGATATATCAGTCCTTTCGAAATACTGGATCGTGTTGGGAAGGTAGCTTACTGATTGGTGCTTCCACCGAATCTCTCTCAAGTTCACGATGTGATCCATGTATCTCTCCTGAGAAAGTATATACCTGATCCTTCACATGAACTCAACTCAGAATTTATACTACTGGAGAAATATCTTTCTTATGAAGATGAGCCAACAGAGATTATGGATCGTAGTGAAACATTCCTATGAAACAAGACCACTCGCTTGGTGAACGTTTTATGGAGGAACCACCAATTAGAATTAGCTACTTTGGAGCTTGAGGGTATGATGAGGGAGAGGTATCCTCATCTGTTTGTTACAAAGTGACGAATTTCGAGGGTGAAATTCATTTTAAGGGGGGTAGAAAGTAACACCCGAGAATTTTATGAGAAATATTTTTTTTATGTTATATAAATAATCAAAGGAATCTTTCACTACACACATAACTTGCTTGGGTTTCTTTACACGCAATCGCGACCTTCCTCGATAGCTTGCGTCGTACGCAATAGCGAGTTTCACTAAACAACGATATGCTTTTAAAATATTATTAAAAATAGCCGTTATGAATAGTAATAACCACTTTTTGAAATTTTGAAAATTTTATTTTTCAAAATGGACTTCATTTTTGGATTCGTAATATCGAAATTAGTCTAGGGTGAAATTTTGGTATTTTTCAGAAAACTTTCAATTTTTGATGAATAGTGAAACCACTAAGTGGTAGTTAAAAAAAATGAATTTTTTCATAAAACTAAATTTTACTGCTTCTGTGAGTGGGATTTCAAAAATACGAGAGACACGGTTGATGTCAGTAAGTAAAATGTGGTTCAATGAGATGAAAATAATTTTTGGTGAATATTAACTTTTTACTTTTTTTACCACGGTTAAAAGTAAATATGGTGATTAAGGGTATAAATGATATTATTATTACCCTAACAAATGTCCTAATTATATTCGATAAGTGTAATTCGACCAAAAACAACCTTAGGAATAATATATGACCATTTAGGCCCACTTGGATTAGATTAGGACATTTATTATTAATTTATTTAAAGAAGGGTTAAAATAGTTAGAATCCAAGTTTAATAAGTAAATCATTTTTAATGTAGGGTTTTACATAAGATAAATTCGACTATAAATATTCATTAGAAAACTAAAAAGATTTCCTACATAATTATATTTTATTTGTAATTTTTAGACTTTAAATAAGTTAATTTATTTATGACACAAAGATGATGCAATAATTATCTTATTAATGAAATATTAACATAATTGATGTTATAAATACACAAATAAATTTAATTTGAGACTTTTTATGAATTACTCTAATTTACTAGGTATGTTAGTATTGATTTAATTATCTTTTTTTGAACTAATAATTCTTTTATGATATTCAAAAAAAGCAGTTATTAAATTGTGTCAAAATTGACATAAAATAGTTTGTAAAACAAATATTATATTATTAATTGTTATTTTATTCCTAAAAATCTAAGGTTTGGCCATGATACTTATATCATGATAGCTTTATCATTAATGGACCACATGGGGGTCGGTTGGATGTATATGGTATGTTTATTAACTATATAATATAAAATACAAATTGACATGGTAAATGTCAATCTAATTAACTAAGAGTTAAAACTAATAGATAAGGTTAATATAATGACGTAACTTGTCTAAAATCTATTGTATGAGAGTATTTGGACCCATCCCCTCCTTATCTTCGAAATATATCAATTTGGAGCTATTAAAAACCAAATTTGACTTTATAATAAAATAATATTTTTTGTTATTCCAAAGGTGCCCCTCTCCTCCCTTATAAAAGGTCACCTCCTCCCCCTCTTCCTCACACCACTTTGAGCCTTAAATCTTGGAAAACCCCTGCCAATTTCTCCTATAAACTTCCCTAGAGACATACTAGAGGTCCTGGTCTTCTTCAAAGTCCAATTTTAGTGCCCTAAAAGGAGGTCTCAAAGAAGCGCTTTAAAGAAGAGGTAATGTCCGTTACTGATTCTTCCAACTTTATTTCTTCTTCCGCTTATTCTTAATTAGTTGTTTCATTATGAAGTAATAACATCAATATCACTCATATTATGATATGTTATTATAAGTATGAAACAACCCTATTTCACCATCTATCCATCCTACAGAAAACAAAATCACCGCGCGTGCGTACGTACGGAATACCGTCTCCATGCCGTGGTGTAATATATTTTCCACCACCACCTTACATGGATGGGTATAATGGTGAAAATAAACAACTATATGTGATTATTGTAAAGTGGTATTGATTATTAAATAGTATACATACAATCCAATACAATTACACAATCATGGGAACAGTATCATCGCTCGTGCGTACGTACGGAATACCGTCTCCACGATGTGATGCGATTCGTTCTACATGATCTTCATTGCATAATGATTATATAAATGAATTGAATGAATAAATATTATATATAGTACACTAATAACATTATTCAAATGTGGTATCTATGACCTAAAGATAAGAATATGAATTTATTCGACAAAACACGCATAAGAACAAAAAGTAATAAACACCCGAATAACAAGTAATAATGAAATATTACTAATAAGAAGCTAAGAATATGACCATATATGATATAATAACAATAATTATGATTCTTTAATAAGTCAATAACATTATTTAAATCATTATACAGGAGTTTCGGACACTTACGAAGCAAATCGGACCTAAGGTAAGGGAAATATCACAATCTCATTTTTATCCGAGATTGTTTATACTTAGAAATTTACTGGGGTGTATTTTATCATCCACATCCATGTTTCCTCAATATTTTATATTATTTCCATCCACCTAATATTTTTTTTAATCCAATTTTTCCCTTCGGTGACTTTTTAGTAAATGATATGAAAGGAATATTTTGTCGTTTTTCGTACGAGGTACTTTTTGACTTTTCCGACAAAAGTACGAGAAGAATGTTTTTTTAACTTATACAGCATGAATGGATTTTTAAAATATTATTTCCAAGAAGATTCCTTTACGAGTTTTCAAGTATATTTTCAATCAACTTCTTTTAGTTTAAAATTCTATGACATGTTAAGAAAAGGAAGAGTGTTTTTGAAGTAGGAATGATATTTTCCTCAAGAATGGTGTTCAAGTGTTTTATCAAAATTATTTTCCATATAAGATAATAAAGGGTTCTGTTCCTATCCCTATTATTACATGGATTTTATTATTTTATGATGGAAATATTTTTATGAATTCTTTTATCTTATATGAATTGTTTTATGATGTCACGATGTTTAAGATTCCCATTTTTATTGCTTGGGTTATTCTATGATGTATGGTTTATGATTTTGTGGCGCACATAAGAATGGTTTAATTATGAGATGGGTGGGACCTATATCTCCCTCCAATGCATTGGGTAAAGATTTTATATCTCATGAGATTGACATGGCTGGAACAGCAGGTTAAACCGGTTCAGTGAAATAGGACTGAAACGAGGAGTGAACTCAGTTTAGAAATAGAATTTTTCCACTAAGATAGTCTTGGAAATGAGTCTTGACTAATAAGAAATGATTATCTATGATTATGCGTGTATGCCAAAAAGTTCCATGTTTTATGTTATGATTATTGGGATTACATTTCACTTCTATGATTTATCCCATGGTATGAAATTATGATTTTTTTTGTAGTTTAAGATTTCCAAAATGTTATGTTCATGATGTGATTGATTTTTCTTTTGTTTACCCTTACTGAGCATTTAACCTCACCCTTTTGTATGTTTTATTTCCCCAGGTCAGGAAGAAGGTTATTAAGTAGGATATTCCAAAAAGGGACTCTAGATATGATGAAATTAGTGGGAGGCAAAGTTGATGCTTTATGAACCAGTTGTTTAGGTTTCCAAATTTCTAAAGACACTATACCTATACGGTCTTTTCATGGTTTTGTTATATGTTGTAAGAAGTGTACTCTAATTTTGATGCTTTAACAATGTATGTAAAGTATGGGTCATTATATTTATGATTTTGATGATAATAAGTTTATGAAACCCATTTATTTCGACAGGTTATTCCATGATAAATTTTTTATGAAACTCATTTGTTTTATGTAACAATCATTTAATATTTTTTTTCTTAAATGAGAACCTTTTCTATACCTATAATTAATTACTTAGATATGATCCAAAATAATATTATGAGATTAAAATATTAATGTAGATGCTCAATTACCAGAGGTTGTTGAATTATAAGTTTAAGAAATTTCATTTTTAACCATGTGGAAAATATGTTAACAATGTTAAACAAGGTAAATTAACATAACCTATTTTAGTTCTATTAAAAAAACATGAAAGGTTCTAGAAATATGGTTCTAGAAATGAAACTTAAGGAATGTTTACAAGGAAAATATTCTAACCTAAATCATATAGTATCTTACTTTTCGGGGTATAAAAAATTACAAAAATGTATAAGAAAGTTATACTTTTTTCTTTATCAAAAGCAGTGGAAATAAACATGAAACAAAACTAGTAACAAGTATTAAATCATTTTACCCAAAGAGTAGGGTGTCCGATAAACATGGATAAATGTCCCTTGATTTATACGTTCAACAATGTTTTTCTTACTCACTCCAGGATAAGCCCTTGATATCAATATCAGAAATCGTGTTTCATTCCCTATAAACCCTCGATCTATAAGGTAGTTGGAGACTCTATCTTCCTATCATCCTAAGTCATTGAACTTTATGGTAGTCAACACCTCGACCTTCCTATCCCAGAAATACCTTGATTGTACTTAGCAACATTCAAGATCTCAGGAAGTAATCTAAACAGGATGTTTAGAATCGTGTTAATCGTGAGAGTATCTATCTTTAGAAATCACTTCGGCATCATGAAATATCTAGAGTGATTAACATATTTTGAGCTCGTTCAAATGAGATATTATTTAGAATCACTTCTCCAATGGTCAACTCCCCCCTCTAATGATGATATTTTTCCACAAATTTTGGAGGGACCTATACACGTGTCACTTAAACAAAGTTCAGTTAGAAAAATATTATACGACATAATTTCTTAAGAAATATAAGGAAAATGAAATTGATTAAACAAATATATTTTTCAGAGACTAAGGAAAAATGGAATTTTAAATCTAATAAAATAATAATTCAGAGTCTATAAGGAAATGAAATTTTTATTATTATTCTACAATGAGTTTTGAAATTTAATTCTATAGATTTTGGTGTCTGAATAACAAAGGATTCAGAATCTTAATACTAATGAATTCAGAGTCTAAATTTTGAGGAATTCATCGTCCAAATTTTGAGGAATTTGTAGCTTGAATTTCATATAATTAATAGTCTGAACTTCAGAGTATTCGAAGACTGAATTTTATTGAATTTTGAGTCTAACTTTCAAAGAATTAAATGTCTTAATTTTAGAGAATTTAGAATATAAAGTTTAGAGAATTCAGAATCTGAATTTCCAAGAATTCAGAGTCTTAATATCAAAGAATTTTGAGTCTGAATTTCATAAAATTCAGAGTCCAAATTTCAAGGAATTTGGAATCTAAATTTTAGAGAATTTAGAGATTGAATTTCATAGAATTTGGATCATTAATGCAGAATACTTTATATACAAGAATTTATATTATTCAAAGTATTCAGACATGAAAAAAAATTAGACTTATGAATAAAATGAGTTATATTTAGAGAGATTATGAAATGAATAATGAAAACAAAAATATGGACAGAAAATTCCATAGATAAATGGAAATTTTCCTTATAACAATAATCCTTAGATAAAAATATAATATTCCTTAATATAATGTGTTTATGATTTTAAAAACATAGTTTAATGAAAAAGTAATAAGGAAACCTTTTTTATTTAACAATCTTCCCCTTTTAGAAAGATCAAACATCCATACAGAAAAGAATATAATGACTACGAATTTTTCATCAAAGAAAAAAATTATCTCCATTTAATTATGAAGCATGATGAATACGACTAACTCTCCTTTAGGTTCTGAAATCCATAAGGATCATATTATTGACATTTTTTGAATAGATTTTTCTTTTTCTTTCATAAGGAAATATTCTTTGATAAAACTCCCCCTAGATAGACTCTTCCTTTCTTAGGTAATTCTATTCTTTAATTAGTATTCATTTTATCATACCTTTCTCCCCCTTTGTGATTATCAAAAACGAATTGAGAGAATGGAAAAAAAATATGGTACCTGAAATATTAGTAATACACAACAAATAACATGAAGAACAATAATAAAATTCATTATGAATGGAAACATTTGTACAAGAAAGGTAACACACCAAAATATCAGAGTTAAGAAAAAAAAATAATACTTCTTTGTCCTTCAGAATAAGATTCTTGGAAATGGTATTCAAATTTTTAAGCTCATTATGATCCTCTTAAAAAAGTTTGAACTATTGATCCTGGTCATCATTTCTCTTATCCAGATCTTTGAACTTTTCTTCTTAAGCCTTAAGAATTTATGCCTATGCCTTCAAAATATTTTCTTGATTACTGAGCTTTTCTTCAATCTCGATTCTGAGATATCTTTATCTTCTCATATTTAAAGCAACTGAATTATGTTTCCCTTTCAGATCATTGTCTTCCTGCTTCTGAGATATTTATTCAAGATTGAGATTCTAATTTAAACTACTAGTAAGATCTTTAATCATGATATCTTCGATATCAAAAAAATCATTCACATTATCCTGAAAGTCATCAAATATTATCATCTCTTCAATTGTCTTCCAAGAACACTTTGTGATTTCCTTGAACGGCCTTCTGTGAGAATGATATCCAATTTAGAAGGATTTAAAATTGACCTCAAGCATGAATATTTTTTCCATAATCATGGAAATATAATCCGATTTCTGATTAAATTAAATCTGAAGCATCTGACATTTCAAATCAATACTTGGAAGTAGAGGAATTGTATGAACCAATATCATTAGGGATTGGAACACAAATTATTGACCCATAGTAGATGATTATGAATCAAATTCCCTTTTTGGGGAGGATTATTTTTCTATCTCATCATTATCTCTTTTCAAACATCCACCACCATCTTTCTTAGCCCCCACTATCTTCTTAGGTGAATCAGATAACACCTATTTTCCTTTATCATCCCTTGGTATGATCTCATCATCCTTTGGTGATTCATGTACACTATCAAATTGCTGGACTATATTATCTTCCGCACCATTTTCCTTTTTAGAATCTGCCACCATATCCTCTAGTTGAACCAATTCATGGTTGCTTCTCTCTTCTTCTAATGATTTGTTTACTTCTTCTTGACCCTATTCTACTTATCATAGGGAAGAAAGTTTGGAAGATTTATCTTGGGAAGTCTGGATCGACAATTTCTCCAAACTATATTCCTTCTTCATGATATTCTTAAACTTTACTTATCATATCATCAGTATCAACACTTTTTTCCACTTCTTCTACTTACACTTCCTCTTCCTGTAAAACCTCTTCCTCTTTATCAGGTCATAGAATGACCATTTTATTTCCCAGAGTCACTTGATGTGATTCTTGTAGAAAGGATTTTGGTACCCAGACATTCTCATTAACTTTATCTGTATCTTTGAGAAGATATTAAACTATTTAATCCTCGATTGTCTTTTTTTTTATTCTTTTTATTTTCCTCATTCTGATATCCCTAAGTAGCCTTATTCTTCATGGATTTTTCATCAGCATGGTCCAATCCAAAACTAGGCTCTCCTTACTTCTTATTCTTCTTAACTTCTCTCCACTTTATAACAGCTTCATCGGGATAAGTATTTTTTTTCTTAGATTTTGGATGTTCAGATTGGGTATTCTGAACTACAAATGTTTTTTCTTTGACTTACATTTCATTCTACTATCTCTACCTTTGACCTTTCTTGGAAGTCTCATCTACATCTGAATTCTTGTATAAGGCTTCAATTTCACATTCAAATAAGTCATAAAATTCTATGGAGTTTCTTTTAAAGCCAAACATCATCCTTCTTAGCATATAATCACTCATCAACAGAACCCTGAATTTTCTTGGCATAGAACTGCATGAGATTTCGAACAATTCTAAACAAAGGACTATTATCTTGGAAAGAATAGTTGTATATATAATAATCTGAGATTTTAGTGTCCCATTCTTAATATTCATAATTATAAGCAAGAAATACTTCACGATATTAATCTTCTTGAGGTTCATCAGAAAATCAAGAATGTAGATATCACTTTTCATTAAGGTATCTTTATCACCTTTTCTCAAAATGAGAAATCCCTGAACCCATAACTCATGAATCCTAAAATTTATATAGAGATGAATAATATTTAGTGTCTTTAACCCTAATAAACCAAGGCACTCTATGGATTTCTCCTTGTCAAAACTTCTAGATATATCTGGAAGCTTGTGGGTGTAGAAATAAAGTTCTCCCTTATAATAAATTCCAATTATATTAATAGCCATACTATAAGAAAGGGAATAGGTTTTCCCATAACTCTTAAAATAAAAATTATCTTTCCCTTTTTCATTAAGGAAATATACCGTCTCATAAACTTTTACTAGCAACTCCGGATAAACTAGATGTTTTCATTTAGTTTGGATACACACCAACCCACCCAACCATTCAACTTGATATTCCTCAAGATAGGAGAATTATACAAAGAAAAAAAAGTTCAGATCTACTAACCTCTCTCTTTATAAATTCAATTCAAAAATTAACTTAACTAAAAACATTTTCATCTGAGGGACTTCTTCGAAAGACATTAGGATTTGGGAAAACTAGAAAATTCAGAAATATCCTTAAGTAGAGTAGCAGACCTTTGATACGCAAAATCTTGAAAAAAGATGTGGGGCTACAATTAGAGGGGAAATTATATAGGTGTTGAGTTGATAGTTCATATTCCCATATTGATCCAACGTTTAAAGCAAGATTGATAGGATCTTCTGGTTGAGATGAATGCGAAAGAAAGAATTCAGATAGGTTCTAATCTATTAAGGATTTAAATTAAAAATTCAGATTTAAGGAAAGTGAATCTGAAAATTTTTCATAAAGAATGATAAAGAAAATACAAGAAGAAAAATATATAAAAAACATCAAAAAGAAAAATACCCTCCGGAATCCTAGGAAGATTTTCAGTAATGAGGAAAAATATTATTAAAGAACAATAGATTCTAGAAATTTTTTTAAAGAGAGATAATCTTTTATGCCAAAATTTTTTGTTAATGAACGAATAATTTTTTATTCTGGAAAACATTCTTAAGTAAGGAAAATTTTAGATTCCTAAAATTTTGATTACGAAAACAATTTGAATACAATTTTTTTTTGAATATGAATAATTTTTATTAAACTGAAAATGTACCCCCTATGAAAATGAGTTACTTAATATAAAGAGATGGGTTTCAAAAAATAATAATATGGAAGATAACCTTATGGTAATCATTCATAACATTTATTTAATGTATTCAAATATTTCATAAGGTAATGATTTTGTAAAAATATCAACAAGTTGATATTGTGTTCCGATAAATTAAAGAATTATATCTCTTTTTAGTGTGTTATCCCTGAAAAAGTGATGTCTAATATCTATGTGTTTTTCATGGGAGTGATGTTCATGGTTTTTTATAGGGAAATAGAAATAATTTTATCACACAATATTTGTGTTTTGTTAAAACTCATTCCATAGTCTGTGAGAGTGTGTTGCATCTACAAAACATGAGCACAACAACTTCTAGCTGCTACATATTTTGCTTTAGTAGTGGAATGTGCTACTCAGTGTTTCTTTTTGTATGACAAAAAAACTAATAAATCTCATAAGAAATGAAAATTTCTGGATATACATTTCCTATCCATTCAACATCCACCAAAATCAGTATCTGAAAAAAATTTGAAACAAAATCATTTCCAGAAGTATGATACACACTTAAATCCGTGGTTCTCTTTAAATAGCAAAAAATTCTTTTCACTACTTTTAAATAAGATTCCTTCGAATTAGATTCAAATTTTTCACATAATCAGACTGAAAACATTATGTCTAGATGACTAGCTATTACCTATATTAATCTTACTATCATTTCTCTAAATTATGGTTTATCTACTAGTCTACCAGCTTCATCAAGATCAATAGAATTTGATGTACCAATGGGAATAGTTATAATCATTGTGTGGTAAAATCCATTCATTTTAAGAAGATAATTAGTAATATTATGTTGTGGTATATAAGTTCCTTCTAGTTTTTTGGAAATTTAAAAACCATTAAAAAATGTTAACTCACCCCTCATACTCATTTCAAAGTCAGATTTCATTATATTTACAAATGTATTAGTTAAATATGGATGTGTTGAATAAAATATAAATTCATCAACATAAATTTGAATAGTAAAAACATTTTTCTTATATTTCTTTATAAAAGGTTTGGATCATATATTCACTTAACATAATTGTTTTGTAACCAAAATCATTTAATCCTATCATAACAGGCTCTAGGGGCTTGTTTAAGTCAATATATAGCTTTGGTAAGTTTGAAAACATGTTCAGGACAATTTGTGTCTTCAAAACCAAGAGGTCGTTCAACAAAATATTCCTCTTGAACATATCCCTTAATAAATGCATATTTTACATCCATTTGAAAAAAATTAAAATTGAAGAATGTTGCAAAGGAATGTAAAATATGAATAGATTCATGTCTAGCTACTGGAGCATAGGTTTTTTCATAGTCTGTTCCTTTTTTTATTGATTATAGCCTTTAGAATATAATCTATATTTATTTCTTATAATTATTCCATTTTCATAACACTTATTTTTAAATTCGCATTTTTCTCCAGTAACAAAAGTTTCCTTAGGTCATTTAACCAAGGAAAATACTTTATTCCTTTCGAATTCATTTAGCTCATCTTGTATGCCTTTTATCCAATCATCATCACCTAATGATTTGTCAGTTATATTGGGTTCTAATTGGGAAAGTAATGATAGATGTTTTTCATCATTTCATATGGAACTTCTAGTCCTTACAGGTTTATTTATATCACCAATGATACTATGACTGGTATGATTCTTAAAAAACAACTAATTTGGGTTTTGTAAAACCTCTTCATCAATATATGATAGGAAATGTTCTGGGTTAATGCTTCAGAAATATTTTCTTGAAAATTTTCATAATTGTAAGGATTTTTTAACATGGTTTGAATGTTAGTTTATGAAAACATATATGAAGATATAGGTTGGGTTTGTTTAATAAAAAGTATCAGTTTTTTCAAATTTAACATGAACTATTTCTTCAAGAATCCATGTATTTTTATTAAAAAATCTATTAGCCATAAAATTTGTGGAGTAGCCTAGGAAAATTCATTCATCATATTTGGAAAAAAATTCAAGTATATTATCTTTGGTATTCAGAATAAATACTTTGAAACCAAATAAATTGAAGTAGGAATGCCTAGTTTTTCTACCATTCCATAATTTATAAGAGGGTTTTTTAAAAAAAGTTTAATATAAACAGGATATATAGTATAACAGGAAATACTAATAGCTTCATCCCAAAAGTGTTTATCAATAGAATATTCACTCAACATGGTTCTATTTATCTCTTGAATAATTCGATTTCTTCTTTCAACAACATTCTCCTGTTGAAGAGTTCTTGGAACTGAGAAGTAATGATTAATGCCATTTTTACTACAGAACGTTTCAAAATCAAAATTTTGAAATTCGCCTCCATGATCACTATGAATAGTTATCAATTTAAAGGTTTTCTCATTTTTAAATTGGTCTCTAAAAATTTTGAAATTAGAAAATTCTTCAAGCTTTTTTTTCTAGAAAATAGGCCCATGTAAATCTAGTGTAATCATCAACTAAGACAAATACATAATATTTTCCTCCAATAATTCCAGTTTTTGTTGGACTTAAAAGATTCGTATAAACTAATTTTAATTAATTAGAAGTTATGAATTCACCAATTCATTTAAAACATGATTTATGTTTATTTATAGATTAAAAAGGATCACAAACTTATGAAGAATCAAATCTATGCTTTGTATATCCTTAACAAGACTTTTATTATAGAGTTTAGATAGGTTCATAAGGTTACAATATCCTAACCTTCTATTCTATATCCAAGACTGATCTTCCATCTCACTAAGGAAAGGCATATCTTGTCTCCTAAGATCTTCTATGCTTAGTTTGTATACATTCTCTTGTATATGGGTAGAAAGAATAAAATCTTCCAGGAAATTGTGTAATAAGTACTTATCATTCCTAAAATTAAAAAGGTAACCTTCCTCACATAATAGACTTATTCTAATGAGGTTATTCTTAATACCCTTAACAAATAAAATATTTGAAATTAATGTTTTTCCATGAAAAACAGGGTTACGTATACTAATGATTTCTCCCTGAGCATTATCTCAAAAATTTACTTTTCCTCCTTTCGTTTTAATAATATTTTCAAATATGTTTTTGTTACCAGTCATATGTCGAGAACGCCCACTATCCATATACCATGTATTGATGTTGGTACATTCTTTTTTTCTGAAAATAATAGAGTTAGACTTTCAGAATACAAACTTTCATGGATCCAGAAATTTCATAATGTAAGATTTTAGGAATCCACATTTTTATAGAAAAATAACAATTATGAAAACATAAGGACTAGGTTTTATTGAAAGAACAATTTTTCTTCCAATGTCTACCACACTAAAATTTATTAATAAATGGATCACTTAGGGGAAATAAATACTTATTACTAAAAACCGGTATAGAATAGGTATAACCAAAACCAGAATGATTCCTTAAAGGACACATTTGAGAATACATCTTGTCAAAATTTTCTTTTCTAGAGGTCAAATTTGATATGAATTTTCTTAAGGAAAATATTTATGAATTTAGTTTAATAACCAAATTTCTATCCTTAAGAAAATTAGTTTTAGAACTATAGTTATCCTTTAAATTGTTTTTCATAGAAATTACATTTTCAGGATCCTTGGAATGTTTATACATCTCAAACATAACTTCCTCAAGGTTTTTTGAAACACATTCAAATTTTTTTATCACGGTCTTTATAAATATTTTATAATTATTTAGTTAAATTTGAAAATCTCTAATTTTCTATCTCAAACTTTTTCTTGATTTTAGAATTTCCTTTCTCAAGAAGTTTTGAAAATCTGGATACTTCTTCAAATAAAGGTATAGTTTTATCTTATGATGAGGAAGATTAATCATTTTAATATTAATAATTATCTTCATTGGAATGATTTTCATTTAAAGATATATTGGATAAAGATTTATCATTGTGTACCTTATCTATTAGATAATGATTATTAATTAGTACTCTGGCTATAAGTCCAAGATTCTTCTAACTAGAAGATTTATAATCTAAGGATTCATCAGATGAGTCATCATCACTAGCACTCAACATATCATTATCCTTCAAGAATTTCTTATCCTTATATTTGAGATACTTATTCTCGTTTTTCTGAGAATTATTTTTTTACTATCATTTCATTTAAGCATTGAAACAATCTATCCTTATATGTCCAAATCTTTTGTATTCATGGAGGGTTATTTATATGTATTTCTTGTCTTTTATTTCTTTCTTCTTATATCTATACTAAAAGTATTTCTTTCGCACTATCTTATTCATCATTTGAGAAAGACTAGCTATCTCATTTTCATAATGTTAACTTTCACTAGATTCTGATAAAACATTGACTTTCTTAGACTTAGATCTTGTAACCCTTTATTGAGTCTTGAATTTCTATGTTTTAAAGTATAAAATGCCATTTCCATTCTTTATTTTATTCATATAAGAATATCATTTCATTATTGTCCAATGTTGAAGAAGAGTTCCAAAAAACTCATCAAGAGTAATTTGAAAAACTTTTATATTCTCATAAATAGTTGTTCTCTTATATTCCCACTAATTAAACATAATATCAAAAATCTTATGAACAAGATCATTATCATTAAGAACATTTTCATTTATAGATTGTATACTGTTGACGATAATCATAAATCCTTGTCTCACTTTAAAAAATGATTCTCTATAAGAAAATAGAAATCCATGATATCCTTTTCCAAGCATAGATCTTCTATTTTCATTAACTTTGGAAGTACCAAAATAAGTAACCTAATGTTTCTTCAAGATATAGTTATAATATTCACATGAATAAATTTGACTATATATAATCCTGGTCATAGAACACAACAAAATATTGTATACCTTGTCATTTAGTTGATATTATGAATTTTCTTGGTTAGTGATGGTTTTGACTTCCTTGTTAGGAATTTTGTAATCTCCAGTAAGCATTAAAAAATATTATACTCCAGTATTAAAATAAAATTTCATCATTTGATCTATCCAGTACTCATAGTCATTATCATAAAAAATAGGTGGTCTAGTATGATTTAGATTTTCAATCGAACTGAAATTCATTCCTACCCTTCTATAAGAAAAATAATTTTCCACAAAAACTTGTTAATTTAAGTGGTTTGTAAACAAAGATAAAAATTTTCAAAGCAAAATTTATGAAATAAAAATATAATTATGAAAATTTAGGACAAGGAAAAAGTGAGCAATAAAATTTATATGTGAATATACGTTTTTTAGAGACCATCATCTAATATTAATTGTAGGATCAAAATATGAATGTAGATGATCAATAACAAGTGGGGTTGAATTGTATGTTTAAAAACATTCATTTTTAACCTTAAGGAAAACTATGTTTAATAAAGATAAACACGGTTAATTCACAAGACCTCTTTTAGTTCTATTTAACAAACATTCTAGGTTCTAGAAATATGGTTCTGAAAATGAAACATTATGAATGTTTAAAAAGAAATTATTCTACCTTGTAGCCTATGGAATTTTACTTATCATGGTATTGAAAAGTACAAGAATGTATAAGAAAGTTAAAAATTCATTCTTTATCAAAATGCAGCAGAAATAAACTTGAAACCAAACAAGTAAAAAGTATAAAATCTTTTAACCCAAAGAATAAGGTATCCAACAACCATGGATAAATGTCCCCTTATTTACACATTAAATAAAGTCTATCTTGTCCACACTTGGGTAAGACCTCGATAGGAATGTAAATTTTTTTCTTTTTATCCATGCATTCCCTTGATCTTAAAGGTAGTCATCACCATTTTCTTCCTATCCACAGATGTCCTCAAACTATAAGGTATTTGGACCCTCTATTTTCTTATCCCCCGAAGCCCTAGATTATACTCAACAACAATCGGAGTTTTGAACAAGATGTTCAGAATCACAAAAATCATGAGAGAATATCTCTCTAGAAATCACTTCAGGGGAATGCAATATCTAGAGTGATTAACTTATTTTGAGCTTGTTCAAATGAACTCTTATTTATAGGAACATATCAAATCATCAGCTCCCTCCTCCAATGGTCTTATTGGTCCTTGAATTTTAGAGGGAATTATACATGTGTCATTTAAACAATGGTTAGTTAGAAACAGATTGTATGATATCATTTCATAACAAGTATAAGTAAAATGAAATTGCTTAACCAAATATATTTTTGGGAGTCTAAGGGAAAATAGAATTCAGAATCTAACCAAATAATAATTCGGTGTCTATAACACAAAGATTTTTGGATTCTTTTTTTACAAAGAATTAGGAGTCCAGGTTTAATTGAATTTGGAGTGAAAATTCTAAAGGATTCAGAATATTAACTCTAAGGAATTCAAAGTACGAATTCTGAGGAATTCAGAGTTTGAATTTCAGAGAATTCTGAGTCTGAATATCCAAGAATTCGGAGTTTTAATTTTAGAGAATTCAAAGTTTTAATTTCAAAGAATTTGGAGTTCGAATTTCAGAGACTTTGGAGTCCATATTTCAGATAATTCAGAATCTGAATTTCAGATAATTTGGAGTTTGAATTTCAGAGAATTTAGAGTCTAAATTTTAGAGAATTCAGAGTATGAATTTTAGAGAATTCAGAGTCTGAATTTTATGGAATTCAGAATCTGAATTTCGGAGAATTCAGAGTGTGAATTTCAGAGAATTTGGATCCTGATAATAGATTACTCTCTATCCAATAATTTATAGGATTTTGAGGTTTTATATGTGAAATATAATTTTAGACTTATGAATAAAATGAGTTAGATTTAGAGAGATTATGAAATGAAAAATGAAAAAATAATAATAATAAAAATAATCTTATAGAAGTGAAATTTTCCTTATGAAAATAATCCTTGGGGAAAAATATAATATTCCTTAATATAAAGTGTTTTCGATTTTCAGATCATAAAGGAATGGAAAAGTCATAAGTAAGACTTATTGACTCAAAAAATATTTAATTAATTTTTTTCATTTGAATATTTACTAAATTTCGTTTTATTATAATATGAGGTAAGATTATTCATGCCATTTAATTCCATGGGTAATTTTTATGATTATGTATAATGATTTAATTCCATTTGTGTCACACATAATCATGAACATGTTATAATTGGTTCACCTAGATGGTGATCTAATGTATTCAATAGATTTTTTGTTTTATGAGATGTTATGTATGTGATTACATGGTAAACCAACTCCATTATGAGACTGTGTCCACCAAAATATAGTACTCATTGGTTATCCTTGACCTATAATTTTTTCATTTTTTGTTTTGTGACAACAGTTCTGATAATTTCGTAATCTTATATATAACAACCCATGCTATTCATATATAAATAGATCATCTTTTTATATGAATATTCATTACATTACATAAAAAAGTGGCCAATGGTAATAATATTTTAGTGTCTTTTGAGACTATAAATACAATATTCTTATTTCATCGAAGAAATTAACCATCTCCTACAAAGATATTCTCACACAGTACTCCTCTTATGGATACAATACCTAAAACTTTATTTATAACCTATTGAATAAAACATAAAAAAGGTGATATTAGATTATTAGTAAGAGAAATCATATAAGATATAATTATATGATAATATGAATGCATAATATAATTATAAGGGTATATTATCATGAACATAACATAAGATGTTAAAACTAAACCTTCAATAGATCATAAAAATGAGTTATGGAATTAAACCTTATCATTTCCGAAAGCATGGCCCATAAGAGTGATAAATCATCATAAAACAATCATGAACAATTATCTCACATCATAAAAGTGTGTAATCATCATAAATATTTAAAAAAAGTTCATATATCAATGTTAACTTCCATGACCACCAATATAGTGGATTACGACTCATTACCTATTTCCCATTATGGATCGGGATTTACATGTTTCCCAATATGGATTAGGATTCACCTACTACCCATAATGGACTAGGCCTCACCAATTTCCCATAGTGGATCAAGACCATCGACTTATTGTCATTATTTACTCACGAGATATAAATTTTTACCCAATTAATTTTAGGGAGATATAGGTCCTATCCATTTCATATTTATAACCAACTTATGGGGGACACAATATAATAAATCATTCATCATATCATTACATCGTAACCTGTTTAACAAAAATGGGTTTCATAAACATTTCGTCAATTAACTATTGAATTACACATGTAAAATAAATGGGTGGTATAAATATTTAATCCAAACCAAACTTGACCATATAAATAAATAAACATGATGGTATCATTCAATTTTATCCCTAGTAAGGCATAAATGACATCAAAAGATGAAATCTTATATAGAAAAATAATTTTGAAATATAACGTAGAACATTTACAAAGGAATCTATCTTATCCCCTTTAAAAATAATTATTAAATCATTAATAATTTTCCTAATAATTTTTTTTTTCAAAATAACCTTCGAAACTTATAAAGTAAACTTTAAAACCATTTAAACATTTTAGAGGAAAATGTTATTTCCATGGTCAAAATCACTTTTTAAAACTAAATATTCATAAACTGTATTGGAAATAATTTTATTTTGAAAATAAACATTTATAATTATAAGGTAGTATTTAAAGAAAATTGGTCATGAAGGTGTAAAATACTATTTATATCATACACAATAAAACAAATATTCCTTTCAAATTTCTTGGTAAAATCCAATTGGGAATTGTTTGAAAAAAATGATTATTCATTTAAAAATAAATATTAAGTATAAAAAACATGGTAAAAATTTCTTTCATATATCAATTATGTAATTCTATATAATTTTTTTGAAAACATTTTTATAAAACATAGTTTTAGAGTAAAATGGTTTTTCGACCAAAGAGAGAAATAAAGCCGATTTTTAATAAACATTTTATTTTGAACTATTGAGTAAATAAAGAGGTTAAAATAAATTTAAATTGGTTTCTATATAAATAAGTATAGAAGAAAAAAATACATGTTTTTTTATATATATATCATAATATATCATCATTGTAAGTATAATCATGAGAAATCCTGACAAACATTGGGATTATAAAATAAAACACATACCACTTTGGAAACATTGAATCGTAAGACCCATGAAAGAATAAAATTAATTAATAATTAGATTATCATGAAAATAAATAAATTCATAATATAATATTTTAAAAGTTTTTTTATATACACCTCATTAAATAGGATAGGTCCATAATGTAAAATATGTATCAAGGAAGGACAATTCAGACAAACTTCCCTTAATTATTTGGTTAATTTTTATCCGTTAACCACATGAAAGAGATATAAAAAAATGGATATTTAAATTACAATAACTTTAAGTATAATAAAAATAAAATCATATATTGGGAAGTTTATACCCCACATAAAAGAAACATGTGATGAGTTTGGCATGTCTCCCACAGAAAAATAAAAGTGACATGTAAATATCTTACATTAATTCTCAAATTACTTCATTAATATTCAAACCACATGTATAATAAATATATGTTTATAAAAAATATATTTTATAATCATACATATATATATCATAGCATTTATGATTTACTAATTACCTTTTATTTCCTTTTTATTAAAAAGTCTACGTTAAAGTCACATTTCTGGCAATAACTTCTTTGTATTTCATGTATGTTTTGATTTGTTATTTTTGGACATTTTAATTTGACCATGGTTACATAACATATATAATGTTAAAAAATTTACAAATATTATATATATACATTATATATTTATTTATATAAATCTATAAAAGCAAGAGATAAAAAATAAAATACCTCGTTAAAAGAGACGACAGGCCATACATACACATGAAATGTGTTTCCATTCAATCAATGGGTTAAGAGAAAGAAAGTTAAATGATATATTAAAATTATAGAATAATTTTATTTCATATATATCACATATTTTTATTTAAATTAATCTTATATCCTTCAATGTAAAGCTTTAACCAATCACAGTTCTTCATGAGGTGGCAGTCCATTGTACAAACGAAGAATGTTATCATATTTCCATTGAATAGAATGTATAGAAGAATATTTGATAAAATGATTATAGAATAATAATAATATTTTAAATATACTATATATAAATAAAAGATCCTTCATTATATCTATATGTGACATGTCGTGTTGGAAAACAAATAACATTGATTGGTGAGGTGGAAGTTCGATATACACACAAATGATGATTTCATAACATATTTGATTGAAGAGAAGAATGATTTAGGTTATGAAATTGACATAATTACATATTATTATATTTTATATACTTATGTTATTATTTAATTATGTTTTAAGAAAAATATGATGCAGTTGAGGAAGAAATAAAATGAAAAGCTTGGTTAGGGATATACCACTTTTTCAAGGAACTTCTTTTGGATTACACACAGAGAATTGTTATGTTAGATTTTTAACCATTATTAGGATTATAGGATGAAATTTTGGAATATATAAAATTATTTGGATGGGTATTTGAAGAACAAAAAAAATAGTTTCGAGTATGAGAGAATAAGGTCTAGCCTTTTATATGTACGGTGAGTGGCACACTTGTAATTGTTTAAAAGAAAAAAGTGTACCCAATTTTTTCACATTCCACAAGGATAAAAAAAGGATAATGATATAAAATAGAAGAGTTAAGTTCCAAATATGGGCATAAAATCTATGTCAAAATGTTTTTTTTGTTATTTTTAACCCCTATTTGTTTTGTTTAACCCCTGGTAAACCCATTTTTACCTTAATTGTGGTAAATAAGTTTTAATATTTTTACTATTAATTTTCATAAAAAATTATTTATAAACTATTATATAATATTTATTAGAATTATTCAAAATATTTAATTCATTTTTTTCAAATTAGGTTCACAAAAGTCTAAAATGTTTATTTAAAATTAATCTCACATTCGTGATGAGAAAGCAGTTTTACATAGATAAAATGTTCAAAAGTTTAAAAGGTTTTTATATAAAAATTCAATATGAAGTTGATTACTATAAAATAAACTAGATTAATAAATATATAATTGAACTAATTTTATATTTTAAAAAACATTAGAATAATTTTTATGTTTATAAATACTTTGAAACAAATGAAAACTCTTAATAAAAACCAATATTTTTCACTCTTCATTGAAAAATGTATTTTCATAGAAAATTCTCAAAACATAATCCTAAGATAAATTTTTCATGATTATTTTAAAAAATAAGTTTATTTTTTCAAATAATTTTTTTAGTGGAAAAATTAATTTTAAAATAACTTCACAAAGGATACAACACCACCTTTTACAAAAATACAGTTTTAAGCAAAAAATCAAATTAATTATTATCTCTTATCTAAAAAAACATAAAATGAATGTTAAAAATTTTATTGATTATATAACATATATATAATTCATTTATAAAATTCTCCAAAAGTTATTTTTTTAATTTTTTGATGTAAAATATTTTTTTGTGCATAAAAATAATTTTTAAGAAGAAGATGTCCCTTATTTTCAAATAGTTTTTATTTAAATTTATAAATAACTAATAACTAAAGAATTAATTTTATATATGTGTGTTGAAAATTTGTTTTTATATTTTATTTGGTCCAATTCATACTTTCAATTTGAATCAATAGGTGATAAATATCATATTCAATAATAATAGTTTAATAGTACATCATGTTTCATTTTAACTCAGTTTTTCTTACAATAGAAGCTAAACATAGTGTTGTGTGTAATTAAATAGAAACTCGGTGATACGTGTAAAAAATATAAAAATGTTTTTATTTATTTGAAAAAATATTTATTTCAAAATATATTTTTGTATTACATTCTACCCCCCATAAAATCAATTTTACCCTCAAAATTTGTCACCATAGATAAAAAAAATAAGGATATTTCTACCTCGTTACATCCTTAGGTTCTAATTTAACTTCATCGGGCTTTTAGTTTCACCAAAATATATTTAACATGTTATTTTTCATTATTCATAGAACATTCTCTAAAAAATCCAAAATCTCAATTGATTTTTCCTTATAAGAAATATCATTCTCTGTTAGGGCGAACTGTGTGTTCAGTAGATGTGATGGACTAGGTATGTACTACCTTAAGAGAGATACATTGAATACATCATAATCTTGATAGAGGTTAAATGGAATCACTAATATATTTGATACTATTCTGATGTGTCCAAGAATTTTAAAGGAAATGATATACCTAGGTCTTGTCTTTCCATTATATCATAAGCACAATCTCATCCTTTGGTTGTGATTTAATCAATTTAAAATTCAATTATTACTCTAAGAAATGAAGATCTTTTTTTAATTTCTAAAGATTTAATGGATCATAAGATCCATAATATAGGGATACATCATTACCTCTATCTGTAGTTATAAAACAATGGTTACTTTTGCTTATTTAATATGGTTAAATATTCATATGGTGAAGTAATACAATAATCACTAAAACCACATCCAAATTTCAACTTAATCCATTTAAAAAATGGTTAACCTAATAAAACATACAAAAATAAAAAATTATGAATAATGTCACAAAATATTCAAAATGAACATATCATTAATTCCCCAAACAACCTGTATTAGCTCTTAATTATGACATACCAAACATGTGAATACCTTCATTGTGCATTCTCGTGAAACACGGTAATGACCAAAATTAACATTAAACCTTTTTGAAAAAATACACGATTCTTTATTCTTTAAATAAGAAATATATTATTGGATATATGAAATAAATCCAAAAAAATTAAACTCCATCAATGATATCTGAAACCAATTTTTCAAAAAATCATTAATTAGATCATAGGTAATCAATAAAATCTAATTTACTTTATCTATATCAGTCATGCCTTTATCCCAACATCATAATCTAAACATTAGGAACATATTAAGCATCATCCTTCCATTAATCATGTGTTTATTCAATAAATATCACCTTTCCATTAAATCACCTTGTTATGTTATGAACACCATTCAACTTATTCTTACAAATCCTTGATGAAAAAACATATACTAATCATTACTTATATATTTCATTATTATTTAATTCTAATTAATTAACACTTAAATAGTTTTAATTAATTATTAAAACTCTAACTAGGATTGATCATTATATTCCGTAATTCCACTATCCTTTCATATATCATTCGTAGTCTCTTCATCATCATCAACAAAGCATTTAATTGTACGACCATTTGGACCTCATCTTGAGCGTTCCCTGTAGGTCACTGATTCTTATAATGACCATACATTCTGCATTTATAACATTAAACTATTGATAATTCCTTGAGGAAACCATTATTCTCATCTATTTAGTTAAATGAACTTATCATTTTCCTCGAAAATCTATTACTCTAAGACCTTAATCTTCACACATAAAATATCTTATAATTACATTAAGAAAATTACCTAGAGTGATTCCTTCCACATTATTGACATATATAAAATTAAATCTTCTTTCTAATTTCATATCCACCTCCTAGAGTCTCAAACAACTCTATCCTTCACTTATTTTAGAGTCCATGAGTTTTATAAGGTGTAATTTGTTAATCATATATCATGTTACGTAATTAAGCATAATCACATAATCCATTACATTGGTAATCATAAAATTTAGTTTCTCATTAAAAAAATCTTCCACATTCAATGTGAATCTAGTATGTTTTTACTCCATCCATTGATTAAAACCCAAAATCGTATTATGAGTAAAAATATTTATAGTGTGAAATGAAATTATCATGAAAAGTTACTTATAGGTTATCTAAATAATGAAATTTTATTTCTAATATATGAAACTTCAGTTTTATGCAAGTTTAATTATATTAATCACCTATTTAAATCAATCATGTTGGTTTGTAAATATTTTGTAAATTTATAAAGAATTTCACACAATAGTATTGAACTTGTTTTGTAGCTAGGCCCATTTTGAAGACCTATATTATAATAAAGTCCAACTCAATTTACCCTTTTCGGAGTAATTAAAAATTGGTACATCAATTCTGTAACTATATCCACTTATTATATCTAGACATGGATTTAATTTCTGGGAAACCACTCGCTATATCCTTTAACAAAATCCCATGACATTTTAATATACATTAACTCATCCTTAGATATATTCTAAGACATATAAATAGAATTACCCTTCAAAATATCCCTAGGTATCTCACTAATATTTCTCATCAAAGTTTCCCAAGGATAACAAATCCAATATTCTCATACCATCTATAGAGACCCATGATTTTCATATATAAATATCCCATATTTTTAGATTGATAGTAATTACATTACACAAACACACACCCAATAATTATAATATTTTAGTTTCTTTGGATACTATAAAAACAATATTCTTATTTCATGAATGATATTTAACATCCCCAATAAGGATCTTCTCACATAGTACTCCTATTAGGTATAACATACATAAAAATTTCATCAAAACATAGGGGTGAAAAAAATAAGAAATAGTGATCTTAGATGCTCTGTAAGGGAAAGAATAAGATATAAAGATATATGATCATTTGAAATAATAAGATATGGATAAGTTTATGTGATCATGAAAATAACTTATGATATTCATACCTAACCTATCATAGATCATAAACTTGATTCATGGCATAAACCATTATCATTGCTGAAAAATATTATCCATGAAAGTGTTAAATGATGATATATAAATCATAATCCATAATATCATGTCATAAAATTGTGGAAACACCATAAATATTGAAATCCATTGTATATTTAAAGGTTATCTACCAATACCATCAACATAGAGGATCATGAGTCATCACTTTTTTCTATTTTGGATCACTATGAACTTGTTTCTCATAGTGGATCTAGACACTCCTATTTCTCATGTTGGATCAGGACACACTTGTTTCCCATAGTGGATGAATCCCATAAATGTTTTCCCAATGTTATCAGAGGAGACATAAATCATCAGAAAATCCATTTTAGGGGGATATAGGTCCCACTAATCCCATAATTAAAGTCATACTTATGTGTTCCACAATATTGTAAAACATTTATCATATCATCACATCATAACATGTTAAAAGGAAACGGGTTTCATATACATTTAAAAAACTCACCATAGTATATACCATGGAAAATAAATGGGTTTTAAAAACATTTTATCAATATAAACCATAATCATTAAGAGAAAGAATCAACATGGTAGTATTCAATCATATCTCCAAGAAATCCTAAGTAACATAAAAGGATATAATATTAAATGAAAAAAATGATTTTGAAAGATCACTTAGAACATTTCATTAGGAATATATCCTTTTTAATTAGAAAAATATTCTTTGAAACGTAATATTTTTTATGAATCATTTTATTTCAAAATAAACTTTGAAACACAAAAAGAAATCTTTTAAAATCATTTAAATCATTTCTTGAGGAAAACATCCTTCTTATTTTGAAAAACTATTTTCAATACCAAAAAATCATAAGAAATTGTAAATAATTTTCTATGAAAATAATCTTTTAATTTTATAATGTAATCTTTTAAACAATTATTTGTTCACATTGGGGGGAAATACCATTCAATAAGTTCATGTTAAAACAAATATTCACTTAAATTTTTTGGTGAACTCCAAATAAGATTTGTTTGGAAATATTAATGAATATTCCATAAAAAAATATTTTATAAAAAGGTAAAAAATGGTTTAGAACTTTGTTAATAAATAATTTATATTATTTTAAAATTAATTTTTTTTAAAAACATGGTTTTGGAAGAAAAAAGGCTTTCTAATAAAGAGGGAAATATAGAATATTTGTATTTAAAAACATATTTGAACTCATGAGTAAATAATGGGAAAAGATAAAGGGAAAACATTTATTCTATATAAATAAACATAGTAAAATAAAATAAATGAGTTTATTCTAAGATATCTAATAATATTTTGTTGTTGTAATCATAAGAATATACAATCCTAATAAACAATGAGATTCTAATATTAAACCCTTACAAATTTGGTAACATTGATTCATATTATCAAACAAATAATAGAATAAAATGAAACTTATAATATCATGATAATAAATAAATTCATTATATTTCTTTTTAAAATTGGATATATATACCTCACAAAATAAGATAGGTTCTTAATAAAAATATGTCTCCAGGAAAGAAAAATGAGATAAAAAACTCATATAGCTTTGGATATTTTTTGTAAACCCCATTATAGAGAGATAATAAAATGGATATCTAAATCTCAATAATTTTAAGGATAATAGACAAAAAATACAATAATGGGAAGTATAAATAACATATAATAGAAACATGTGGTGAAATGGTATGTGTCTCATAGAAAAATAAAGGTGACATGGAAATCTCTAACATTAAGTATCAACTTGTACACATAAAAAAATCATGTATAATAAATATAATTTTATTATATATATATATGTATTAGATAACAATATTTATATATATCATACCATATATTATTTAATTATTAATTTTATTACCCTCTTATTAACAATTCCAGGTTAACGATATATTTCAAGCAATAACGTCTTTGTTTTACATATGTATTTTGATATTTTGTTTTTGTTCCTATTTCATTGATGATGGTTAAATAATTTAAAGAACTCATAACATGATAAAAATATTATATATATTCATTATATATTTATTTATAGAAATCTATAAAATTTTGACATAAAAAATGAAATACATCATTCTTAGAGGTGGTAGGTCGTACGTACGCATAGACTTTATTTAAAATTTTTCAAAAAAAATATCAATAATATATTATCATTATAATAACATTATATATATATATATCACATTTTATAATTAAATATATATTTATTTTATTTTATATATATAGTGAATGGGTCACATCACTTCATGATGCAGTTGTCTGTTGTACATATGAATGACATTATTGTGTTCTTACATAATGGAACAAAAGAATGCACGTGTAATAATATGATTATAAAATAATAATAATATCATAAATATCAAATATATATAATAAATTGATAAGTATATCCACCTTTGAGTGGTGGTGATTGAAAATTAATAATATCAGTTCTTGAGTTGGTAATCCATCGGGCACACGAATGGTGATTTTGTAACCCATTTGATAGAATAGGAAAAGGATTTACGTTATAAAATTTTCATAATAACATTTAAATATATACAATATAGTGATTATATTATAACATTAGGTTTCAATAATAATTTTATCTAGGTTTAGTAAGAAAGAAAATAAAATGATCGGTTCGAAACGTCACCTCTTCTTCAAACAACGTCTTTTAGTTTGCACCGAACGACATCTTAGATTGAATTTATGACCATAGTAAGGATTATATGATGGTATTAAGGAAGAAATTAAATTATTTGGGAATTTATTTGATGAATAAAATGGTTATTGGGGTATTAACGGGATATGATATGGGGTGTCCATTTATAAGTTAGGTGAGTGGCACACTTACAATTTTTTTTTAAAGAAAACGTTGTGCCCATATTTTTCATATTACAAAAGGATAAAAATGGGTAATTATAGATCCAAGAAGATATAAGGTCATATTATGGATATAAATTTGTGTTTTACACGTTTTGGATCATTTTTAACCCTCATATATTTAGTTTTACCCCAGGTAAACCAAACTTTTCCTTAACCATGGTAAATAATATTTACTCATATTTCTATTCGTTATGGTCAAAAAATAAGTTGATATTTTTCATTAATATAAATTATTCTAATTCATAATTTTTAATCCATTTTTTCAAAATCCATTCACATAAGTCTGATATATTAATATAAAATTAATTCTTCAAACATGACGAGAAAGTGATATTCCATAGATAAAATGTTCAAAAGTTTAAAGAGATTGTATATAAAAATTCAATAATAAATATATTAAAATGAACTAAATTGGATTAATAAATATATTATTTAACTTATTTTACCATTAAAAAAATATTTAATAATTTTAATGCTTTTAAATTATTTTAAGGCAATAAATGTTTTTTTATAAAAATCAATATTTTTCACTATTCATAGAAAAACTTTTCATCTCAGAAACTTATCAACAATTCATTCTAAGATCACTTTTTTTGTGATTATTTAAAAAATGAATATTATTTTTTCAAATAAATTTTATAAAATTTCTAAAAAATAATTTTCATATAAGTTCGCAAAAGCTGAAAAAATCGCTTTTTGAAAAAATATTGTTTTAAGTTAAAAATTTTATTAATTTTTAAATATTATGCTAAAAACACATAAGATGAATGGTAAACATTTAATAGAATATTTAATATATAAATTAATTAAAATAAGTCAACAAAACTAATTTTTTTAATTTATTGAATTAAAACATGTTTCTAATCATAATAATGTTTTATAGATGATTTCTGTTATTTTGAAATAGTTTTCGTATTCATTTCTAATTAATTGGTCACTAAGGAATTAATTTATATACATTTTTATACCATTTATTTACACAATATAGTTATTCATATTTATACCCACTATTTAGATAGCTAATTGGTAAATATAATATTAAATAATGTTATTTTAGTTGTTTGAAACATTTCATTTAAACTCGATTTTTCATATAACGCAACATAAACACAGTTTTATGTGTAATTCAAGCTATAATCATGTTTATATGTAATGACAAATATTTAAATGATTAAATTTACATGAACAAAAATATTTCACAAACTCTCAAGGTGTTATATTATCATACCATGTTCATTATGTTATGATCTCACATGATTACTCATGATCTTTTACATTGTGGGATTATATTATATATTTGAATCATATGTTTTTCTTCCTTATCATGTTTATTCCATTACTTTTTTTAGCTCACACTACCACAAAATAGGGCAAGGGAAGCACTGCCCTTTATCAGCGCTAAACAGAAAGCATTGATAAAGGGGTATGCCTTTATCATTGATTATCTATATATGATCATGTTTATTCCATTACATGTTTAGAAACAAATGGGAAATATACCTAATGGAAGATTTTACACAAATAGGATGAAGGTGAATTCCTACCACTTATGTTATCTATATATGATCATTAATTATCCTCCAACCTTCTTTGGTGAATTGAGAATGCTATGATGTACTGAAATCTTAATTTATTAGTCAATATTTTCTCTCCCCGGATTCATATTATTGATCTTTGAACAAATAAATATTGAAGTAAGGCATGATAGTGTGCAGTGCATATGGGGTGAATGATGAAACCACTGAGGATCAACAAAATCCATTTTCAGTATCTCGTTTGTTTGAACTTGTATTTGAGAACATGTGTTGTTGTTTGACTTGCAAAATTATTTCTAGGTAGATACATGAGACAATCAGTATTGTTGAGGGAATTTTTGGAACCAAAATATGTGTCCCAAGATAATTCAAGTAAGGGAAAGGCTAGTTGAGATGAAATACAAGCTCAAACTACAAGTACATCATCAAAAGAATCAACCTAGTGATGCACCATCATATAGAATCTGGTCCTCGTGATGTTTTGAGGTGTTTATGGAAGATATGGGGAGTTTGATGAGCCCCATGGCCACCATAACTAATGTTTACAGACAGATCCACATGTTCTTTGTGCCTTGTGCCTCTTTACAAGGATCGTGCCATTCACATGGTCCGTCTTAGCACGTATCTCCCATTCATCCCATTGCTACTCTTCGAAGAACATGAGAATCTGACAATGCATAAGCCCCACAAAACCCATACTCATCCAACCAAGAGTATTCCTAGTGTGAAGGGAAGATAATTATCGGTAATACCCACAACATACCAATTTTAAATATATGGGTTTTGATCCTTGTATTCTAAATAGGGTACGTAGGAAGCCTCCATGAGGTTAAATCCCAACCAATGGTAAAACATGGTGACCCCCTCACTGGGGTACACCTTTGCTTATTTTCCCTCTTGTATTTCCCTTAGTGGTGTCTGAATAAGTCTTCAAAATGGGAAACCATACCTTTATGGGATGCACCACACTTGGGTCAGACCTCATTGGGCGTTTTGATCCATCTATCAGGTAAACATTCCAGGTGCTCCCTCCTAGAGATGTACCTACCTGATCCACCTTTATAAGTATTTTTATCCACACATGTATTACATCTTTGTAAGACAGTAAATCATGACCCTCTATCCTTGTGGGATGTTTAACTCATGGAATACCACATGTTAAAAATGGGTTTTCTTTCATATAATCAATATTAATGTTTAATCAGTCCTTATTAAGGTATTGTGTAGGTGTGGTTTTATGTTTTCCATCAAATTTCGGAGGATTCCAAGATTTATGTAGGTTATTCCATGCTTTTACATTATATGATGATTTTATTATGCTGTATTTTCTTGCTAAGTGTACTATATGAAATTTTTGTGTGGTTAAAAATGTGTTATCAAAGGAATTTGGGGTCTGTATAGACTTGAATGTTATTTTTAAAATGAATGTACTTGTATTTCTTGTGTATTTTCATGCTTAAGTCATTTAAATGTGTTTTAAGAAATGAGAAATTTGTGTGATGGGTGTTTTCAAATGGATTTAATGTGTTTGTGAATTTTAAAGAGGATTTTCTTATGAGATGTAGAGAGTATATATATGAGTATTTACATTATATGAAAATACATGAGAATGTATTGATATATATGATGTGTATAATGTAAATTGATCTCAATTTCCATACAAGGTATTTTCATTATGATGTGAAGGGGACAGGGTGAGAGGGCAGGGGTAGTTTTCTGGGGGAGGGGGAGGGGGAAAAGTTGTAGGGGGTGTGCTGGGGAAGGAGGCATGGGGTGTTCAGGGGGAAGGGAGTGTGCAAGGGTTGGGGGTGTTCTCTGGGGTGGGCAGTTTGCAGGGGGTGTGCTGGGGAAGGGGGTAGGGGTGGTTATTTTTTATGGAATGGGGGGACATATAGCCATGGTATTAAACCGTGGATATAGGTATATATCCACGGTTGAATGTTGTCACAAAAGGCCCATAATTGGTATCCAATAGAGGAGGATAACAGGGTTCAAGATATTCCACCACTCTTTTAATGTAATTGATAACATTTGATTTATCTCAAAAGTAAGGGATATATACCATGGGGGAAGGGAGAAGGAGGAGAGTGCGTGTAAAGGATTTTGTTGAGTAGAATGAGGGATATATGAGGGTAACCCTCTTTAATGGTTGATAATGAAAATTTGTTAATTCCACTAATTAATAAGGTGAATTATTAGGCATAAGGGTAAAATAAATCATTTTCCAACAATGTGGGAATCAATATACACACACTTCTAATCTGTATAGTTTTATTGAGTGACTTACAATCCATTATTGAACCATATAGAGATACTTCCCCAAAAACTCATACCTCACACAAGTTCATCACATTATTTGACAAACCATTAACCATCAATGTGAGACCATCATAACCTTAGAACCAAACTATATGTTTATCTATTCCCCCTAGAATCATTAAATAGCCCATGTTCTACTAAACATTGGGCCATTTGATTATTATAGATGATTAGCCCTAACCATGCACCAATTTAGTTAATTGGTTATTTTATGTTTTGTTCCTCACTAGTATAATTCTATTTAGCAACCCCATTATTTATTTCATTATTGTATTACTAGTATAATATTTGTTTTATTATGTAGGTGAAATATTTTTCCTTAGTTCGAATGCTTAGTTTGGAAACCGCCGCCATGGAAGACAATTTTTTAGAGTGGATGGATGAAAAAAGTATGGAACATCATTGTTTTTTAATAGTTGGTTGGATAAATGTAATTGTAACCAAATTAAACATTGTTTGAAATGTATATAGAAGTGTTTTGTTTTGTATTCGGGATTTCAAGTAAATGTTTGTATCATTTTTGTTCTTCTGTGCTTTGTGTGTGGGTGTTGTGTGTACTATGTGTAGGTGTTATTTGGACTTTGTGCAGGTGCTATTATGTGTGCAGGTGTTGGCCAGGTTTTGTGCAGGTTCTGGTTTGGGACAGGATCTTTGGCCATTATCAGCGCTAGTTAAGCGCTGATAAATTGGTAATATATCAGCGATATTTTGAGCGCTGATAAAGGTTGTTTTTATCAACTATCAAAATAGTGCTGATATATTATACATTTATCAGCAATGATAAATACTACCTTTATCACCACTTGCTTAGCACTGATAAAGGGGACCCCCTTTATCTTCTCCGAGATTAACGACGCTTTTTTAGCGATGTTAAAGGCCGTTTTTAGCGCTATTATAATCCATATTTGTAGTAGTGTCACCACTTTTTTCTATGTATTCCCCCAGTTATCCAATGTATTTTTATGAGTTCAAATATATTTAGGAGTTCATGGTGGTTTTTAAAATTATGGTTTTTTAATTTCATGTTGATGTTTCATATACCTAGTCTTCCAAATTTATTGGGCCTTTATATCATTAATTTTTGTTTAATATATCTTTTTGTTAAAAACCATGTAATAATGTGTGTAAAAGTATAGGGCTACTATATTTTTTATAAGATAATGGTCTAGTTATATTCTTTGGATTATGCTTAGAATAATTTAGTAAGAAACCAAAGGAAAATTATATGTATAAGAAAATATCATAGAATATTTATGAATTATAGATAGAGTGATTTCCAAGAAATTATAACCTTGTTTGCATACTACATGTCGATCTGGATTTAACAAATCTTCACCTAGGGATAAAAACCTAAAATGGGGTCATTGGGAATTGAATCGGTCATCACCTGGTGTTGATAGAGGCCTTACTGAAAACTAGGTTCGACACTCCTAGGGGATTTGATTTAGAAATTCCAAAACTAATTATGAACCATTATAAAGGACTTGAATAAAATAAGTTATAAAACATAATATAAAATTACCATCGATAAACTAGAATGATACCTAAAGACTCATAAGTTAGGATATACATATAATTTATAAGTTATTCTTTATAGGTTCATTTGTTTCCATGTTGTATGATTGTTGGTGAAATTATTCTCATCTTATTTTATTATTATTTTTAATTGTAGGAAACATGATACGTTATTCCCACAACCCACTTGATAGGTAAAGTGGTTATTTCCCTAATTATACTTCTAAACTTATGGGAGAAGGAACTAGAAGAATAATGATTGTACTAACTTATCTTATTCAAATTATAAATAGTAACTTGATTCATATATAAAGTCCTACATCTCTTAAGAAATAGAAATTTACGGTTGATTATTTTATGATACAATGGCCCCATACCTTTATTTTATCTTTATATACTCTCATCACTGAACAATGGATTAACTCAATTAAGAAGATATTCTATTTCTTAAATTTCTCATAATAATAGTGAGTTGTGATGGTCTATTATAACATATAGGGGGAAAGAGATCAGTGGTGGAAAATGTTTGAGAAAAAAATTCCAAAGAGGATGGTGATTCCATGGAATAGTAAGAATTCAAGAAAATATGTTTAAGTAAATATTTACCATAAAATATATAACATAAAATGATGATTGAGTTCCTCAAATAGAATAAAAAGAAAGATGTGTCTATCAGGGTGTATGATCAACAGTTCACAAGACTTACACAATATGTCTCTAGAATTTTTATCAATATATGATTTAAGTTGGACAAATTATTTAGGGGATTAAAGATAAGTATATGAAATTATTTAGTGATTCATGACTTTAAAATTGGTGTATAAATTTTTCATTTTTTCTTCAAGGTTGAGATAATGATTGGTGAATCTATAGGGTATCATGGTCGAGGAAACAAAAATCATAAAACAGAGTTTCTTTTGTATGATTAGTAGATAAATCCCCTATAGGAATGAAAAAATAACAACACATTTTCAAAAATATGGGAAGAAGGTTCTAAGAAACTATCTCAAGGGAACAAAAAATATCTCAAATATTTAAAAGAGTACTATAAGTGTAATCAATATCGAAGGGTTATGAATAATCCCACTAATGGGAAAGAGGAATAAAGTTTCAAATAAATAATAATCCTATGTTATAGAGTTTCATCCTCTAGTAAAATGGTAATTAAGTAATATAAAGTACTAACCCTTGATCTTTCATAGAAAATAAATTAAAATAACATCCAATGAAAAGGAAATAAGAAATATCATATGCTATCACTAATAATGAGGTGGTTCTTGATGATGATGTGGTGAAATGTATTCTATTTATTCATTATATAATAGAGAATATCCTTTTTTATTCTTGTTCAATTAATATTATTTTATCTTGGTAGTTCAGTCGAAATATTGGAACACCAACAAAAAACTTAGGTTTTTATCTAACTACGAGAACACTAAAAATAGAAAATTATTCATCCCAAGTATAAACAACTCCACTATCAATGTTTATTGTTAAAATATTCAATAAAATATCATCTTACCTCCTTTAGTAGAGTTTGATACTATATTAGGAATGGATTGGATATCATTATATAAATCCAACATTAGTTATCATGAGAGGGATATCACTCTTCACATCCCATGTCACCCTTTGATTATGTACAAGTGTAAGGAGGTGGATGAATCAGTTTTTGAATCTTACACTAGTGCATAAAACGTTTTTTATGGTGGTTATTTTTTATTTTTAACGTCAGCTTTTGGCTGACATTATTACAGGAGACACTATAAACATATTTTTTTATGTCGGTTATTTTACAACCGATGTAAAAACACAAATTCGAAGCGTTTTTTCATGTCGGTTGATAAAAACCTGACGTGGAAAATGCTATAGAGTAGTGGTTTATTACATCAGTTATTTAATAAATGACGTGATATATAACCTTTCACGTCGGTTATATAATAACCAATGTCATAAACCACAGATCCGAAGCATTTATCAAATTAGTTATTTTTATAACCGACGTGATAAACCTGTCTTCCAAGCACTTTCCAATGTTGATTATATAATAACTGACGTGAAAACATATCTCTAACATCTGTTATTTTATAACCGATGTAAAAAACTTTCAATTACAATTAATTACATCGGTTATGAAATAATGGACGTAAAAAACAATTTTTTTTAAAATAAAACTGAACCACTGCTATGCCCAGCCAAAATACCTGAAACAGACCAAACAAATACCAATAACAGACCAAAATAGACCAACCCCTGCCCCCTGACACCCCCCACACCCCTGGACTATCCCACCACCCCTAGAAACCACCAACACCCTTAGACAAACCCCACCCTATTGTATACCACCCACCCCCTAGACAGCACTCCCACAACCCTGGACATCCCTCCCACACCCCTGAAACAGACCAAAATGTTACAAAAAACAGACCAAAATAGACCAGACCCCCCTCCCACCCCACCTGAGAGCCCCCAACCCACCCCTAGACACCACCTCTCACTTGGACTACCCCCCCACTAGATTTCCCCCACACCCTTGGAAACCCCCCCCCCCCCACCCTGCTGGACACCCCCCACACCCCAGGACTGCCCCCACCCCTTGTACACCTCCACATCCATGGACTTCCCCCCCACCCCTGGACAGCCTCCACAACCCTGAAAAACCAACCCTCCCCCCACACTCTTGGAGACAACCCACACCCCTGGATAGCCCCCACCCCTGGACATCCCCCCACACCCATGGACAACCCCCACCCTCTTGTATACCCCCACCCCCTGGACAAGACTCCCACTCCCCTGGACAACCCTTTTACACCCCTAAAACAAACCAAAAAGTTACCAAAAATAGAACAAAATATATGAGACCCCCCCCACTGGACAGCCCCCACCACACCCCTGGACACCCCCCCCCCCCCACACCCCTAGAATGCCCCCACCCCTGGAAAGCCCCCCACACCCCTGGACAACCCCCACCCTTTTGGACACCCCCCACACCACTGGACTGCCCCCACCCCCGGAACAGCCCCCCACACCCCAGAACTACCCCCACCCTCCTGGACACCCCCAACCCCTAAACAACACTCCCACACCCCTGGACATCACTCCCATACCCCAAGAAACCCCCACCCTTTTGGACCCCCCCACCCCACGAATATCACTCCCCTGGATAGCCCTCCCACTCCCCTAGAACCCCCCCCACCCCACCCCCCCCACTGGACTACCCCCCACACCCCTGGAAAAAACCTCCCCCCCACTCCCATGGAAATTTCTCCCACCCTTCTAGACAACCTCCCACCCCACTGGACAACCCCCACCACACCCCAAGACACCCCCACCACACTAGATAACCCTAGACCAAAAAAGACCAAAACTAGACCAAAACTAGACCAGAACTCCCCACCCCACTATAAATCCACCACCACACCCATGGACACCCCCCACAGCCCTAAACTGACCCCCACCCCCTAGACGGACCCTTGACAGCTGGTGTTGGGAGAGGAGGCGCCGTTATCCCTAAGGGGTTGAATGCTGGTGGAATGTACTCATCACCCCCACATGCGAAGCGTGAGCTCTCAAAATGTTTCACCAATGATTTCTTCCCACCCTCATAGACACCCTCCCACCCATGGACAACCTCTAGATAGCCCCCACTCCCCTAGATAACCCTCCCACCCTCCGAGAAACGCTCCCACCCCTGGACTACCCCCACTCTCATGGACACCCAGGACACCCCCCCCCCCCACCTAACCAGACAGCCCTCCCACACCACTGGATACCCCCAACCCACTGGACACCCCCCACGCCCTTGGAACCCCTCCCCCCAGACAAGAATCCATACCAGAAAAACCATCATAAGTAGACCAAAACAAGAAGTGGAAAAAAATTAAATATTCACATATATAACATTCAAAACTTAAAAAGTCAACTTAAAAAAACTAAATCCAAACTAAATGACTATCAAATACAAAATTAAAATGAAAATATTCAAAATTACATTTTACACTACAAACAACTAAAATTGAATCAAACTTGTAAAATAATTTTACCATTCCACTATTAAGTGTTTGATGTCTTGAACACTATAGGGTTGAGGGTCATCAAATAGCTACAAATTAAAAGGATTTTAGTTAATTTATATAATGAATAAATCAAATGAAATATTAGGGAAATTCTAAAAGGAAATCATACTAGGTCAAAGTTCACAACTATTCCAGTTGTTATTATTTCATACATAAATCTTAATAAACAATATCCACATTCAATGACGCCTTTTTGTTCATGAAAATTCTGTTTGAATGAGTGTAAATTCAATATATTATTTTTATGTAATAAATCAATAAAGTTCAAATTATAAATGGATATTTACCATTACATTTACATATTTGATCTTTTTACTCTTTTTCTTAGTGTTTTATCAAAAGTAGACCCATCCCCTATTAGAAAATAAAACGAATGGGAAAAATTTTAAAATTCATTATAATATATAAAACTATTGAAAAATTGAAACATACTTTTCCAGCATTTTCTTAATACATTCCCACACATCACCATGGACAGAGCATATCGAATAAAGTGATTTCTCCCTTGAAAAAAAACCCTAAACATCCAATGATCACTGATAAAAGAAAATTTAATGTTAGTGGTTTTTTATGTTAAAAGATAATGAACTCATTGAGAGAGATGTGTTTCATACCTCTCACAAAAATGCATCATCCAACATTGTGTGACCATATTCTATTCAAGTATTTCAGTAATATAAAGCATTCTTTGTTCATTATCCAATGCACATGCTTCAGGAGAAATCAAATGCGGGTCCATGAATCCATATACATCTGTCTGATCATTCTTCTCACAACTGATATAAAGATACCTAATAAAAAATTGACATAAGTATACATTTTTAATATATAAAACGCAGGGATAAGGTGTTAAGAATTACATGGAAAAAAATTTCACCATGTTGATGCCCAACTTATCTCTAGTAACAAGCTCCATGATATCAGTTTTCACAATCCCCACAGTTATTGCACATCCACAAACATGTGCTTCCATTGGATACTCTTAATGATCCGCCAAAAAATTTGAATATCTTGACAATCATTCAAGACTACTAGAATCTGTATCTGATGTCATAGCCATTTGTCTTGGTTTTTGTTCATACAGTATTTTCTTACCTTTGAAGTATTCATGTAAAAATAAATAGAAAAATATTTTAGTTTTGAAAAGATAAAACAAAATTAATAAAAAATAAATTATAAGATATAACATACATACCTCTATAGTAATGAGTCTAAGAAGTCTGGATGGCCAAATTAAAAAATGGCCGATACTATGTCCAACTATCGTCACCTCATCTGTAGGTAATGGTACTCGAGCTGATCTATCTATAATATCATGTACAGTGACCCTATAATTATCTACCTCTAATTGATGATGATGAACTGTACCTCCTATACAATATACCAACCCATATGAAACTATATGATGTTGAGGATCATCAAAATACAACTCCCAATAAGTAGGAAGCTACAGAGGAGGAATAAGATAAAAAATGGGGTCTAAAGGCTGAGGTGGGGGAGTGGGAGCTACTGGTAGAGGTGGAGGATAAATAATGGGGTCTTCATGGGGTGGTGGAGGAGTGGGAGCTGTAGTCTAAAATTATCTTCTCATGTCTAAAAACATAGACTGTATTGACACTATAATCTTTTCCTCCATAGTCACATTAAAATTATAAACTTCATCCTCCCAGGATTCTATTTTTAAACACCCTCAATGTAAGAATTTGAAGAAAGTGGAAACACTTTTTTTACAAACACACCTACCGGATATCCTCATACATGACCAGGATGTTCGGGCTTTCTCAATGCTACAGATAAAATATCTTGCCTCCCAACAACTATAAATACCCCATGTGAGCTGTGCTCCTCAAGAGAATCCTGTATTAATTAATTGAACAATTATGTAATGATTGAAATTATATGAAGAAAATAGTTATCTTAAATAAATAAAATAGATATATTACAATCCTATCAAATACGATTCTTGAATCTTCCGAAAGATATTTCCTTTTTTCCCATCTGAGCTCTCTTCCATTTTTCATGTTTAGATGGAGGGGAGGGAGGGGCCACCTCTCTAGAGCTTGAAAACTCAGCTCTTAGTTTTTGTAAATTTTACACCATCATTTGTTCTTCTAATAATGTATACCCTCCCTGAGATAAACTATGAGGGTATAAATTTTTATATTGGATCTCCTGATGAGATTTCCTTGTTTTATGTAAATTAAGAATAATAAATCATTTAAAAAACATTAATAAGATCATTTATATAATAAATCTTATAAAATATTACACTTCCCTTACTATCAATGAATCTTTTGTTATACTTTCGAAAAACTATCTCCATGTGTCTTCATCTATGAAAGGATATATACAACATGAATTTTCATGACTCCTATGAAAAAAATAAAATCAAATGAGAGGGTTTATTTGAAATCCCTCAATCTCCTGGAAGCCATTGATAAGAATTTCTTCCTGACTCCTCCAGTGTCAGGAATACCAAGTATCATATGATAAGGAAGTGGTTAAACATATTTTATATACTAGAAACTTTTAAAGAATAAGAAATCAATAGAAAAAGATATTACAAAAATTGTCTCCCACATCTGAGAGATTATCGCTTTGTCCACACTTCCCCAGTCATCATACAAAATGGTTACTTTGCTCTTACCCTAAGTTGATAAAAAAATCTTAAAATCTTTTTCATTTGGACCATTAGGAATATCATCCTTATTAAACTCAATAGTATCCTCTGATCCTGCATATGGGAAAGGGATAATTTTGGTAAACATATACACCCACATTTACCAACTCTTGAACTCTTTGTTGTAATGGGAGCACATGAGGATGATTGGGAAACATCAAGAGGAGCCTGTGAATGTTCCTCCCTAGAGGTATGACCAATATTCTCATCTCTAGTATCATGTGGTTGATCAACTTATTGATCTGTAATTATCCTTCAAATAAAAAAAACATTAGTTCACAAATATAAAAATTCAAATATTACAATACTAATGTAAATAGAAAACTGAAAATTGTCCTAAGTTATGTAATATAAAACATGGTTAATATGGTAATAATGTTAAAAATTGTAAATATGGTAAATATGGTAAACATGGTAAACATGATAAACCTGGTAAACATGGTAAACATGGTAAAGTAATTTCCACTGAATAAAAATAATATATATATAATTTCTGTAATGGTAAACAAGATAAATTAAACTAAACAAAATTAAAACGAACAAAAACTTATACTTATTTATTTTAATACATTTTTGAATAAAGAAAAAACTTATAATATCTAACATTTTATGAAAATAATAAATGTTAACAAGAAATAAGCAAATGTTACCTGTAATTTTAGGATGGTACAAATGGATTGTTTTCCCAAATTCCTTCTTTGTGATCATTCCTTATGGAACAAACCATGTCTTTAACATGATCATCATTCAGTTCTGTTAATATTTCCATGAATGTAGGTATCTCACATAAATCAGCATCTTCATCAAGTTAATCCTCACCAACATATTGTTTTTTCCCTTGTAAGACAACAACCCACTGCATATCTGATTGATCTACTACATAGAAAATTTGTTTTACATGTGTTTCCATTATAAAAGAATCATTTTTGTCTTCCACACTATTATGATTAACAATAGTCATTCCAAATTCATCGTGTCTGACATAGTTGTTATCGATAAACCATTTACAGTAAAAAACGTGAACATTTATTTTAAAGTAATCAACCTCCCATATGTCTTAAATCACTCGATAATATGCACTTGATGCAGAAATTGGGTTTTTGTCTTTAGCACTCAAAAAATTTATTGCTTATGCAAAAACCAATACCCCACTATTTTGAACTGTACTTCAGTTGTCATGATCTTTCCTCTTAAATGTATAGCCATTAATGTCATAACTCGTCCATGTTATAGCATTTAAACCAGGACGACCCACTACCCATTTTAATGTCTCTGATACACCTGATCTACCAAACAAGTCTTTTTAAACAATGAAAAAAAAAATTTGTTCTCATTCAAAATCCACATTTCTTTCTTCATTGGATGACATTGTTTCAAATCATTAATATGCAATGTGATAGAAGTTTTAGCATCAGCTATGTTATTCAAGATGTATGATTCTAACTTCTTCATCTATTCAGTTGACAACAATTTCAATTTCAATCCACGAATCCCATTTCCATCATTATTAACTCGTTCATGGTGAGATGGAGGCAAACCTATGTGCTGCGCTATATCCATGTAACTCGTAAAAAACTCTACAACCTCCTCATAAATATACTTTTTAGTAATGGAGGATTCAAGTCGATATGGATTCTTAACATACCCCTTCAAAATTTTCATATAACATTCAAAAGGATACATCCAACTAAGATATACAGGCCCAAAAATCTTTATTTCTCGAACCAGGTGAATCATTACATTCACCATTATATAATAAAAATTGGAGGAAAATACATTTCCAATTGACAAAGTATACGAATTGCATCCTTTTCCTAAATTTTCAAAGCATTCACATCAATCACCTTATTAAAAATTGAATTTAAAAAATAACACAACATAATTATAGTCTTTCTAGAATGGATGGGAAATATTCCACACAATGCAACTGGTAGAAGTTGTTGCATCATGATGTGACAATCATGAGATTTCATACCGATAAACATCAATTCCTTCAATGAGACAAAAAAATTTACATTTGAAGAATAAACCCGAGGCACTTCGATATCATGAAGACAATGAGAAAAGCTAATTTTCTCCCTCTTGTATAATGTATGAAAAACTGGGTGAAGAAATTTTCATTTTCCATTAGGAGTGGGAGCTAACTCCAAACGTATTCCCTTTGATAGTAAGTCTACTATTTCATTCAACCCATCTTTTTTCATTCCTTTAATATCTAACAATGTTCCAATAAAACTATCAAAGATATTATATTCCACATGCATGAGTTCAATATAATGTTTAACTTCATGATATCTCCAATATGGTAGCTCAAAAAATCTTGACCGTTTCCTCCAAATATGTCTATCATTACCAGATTTTTTTGTCTTTCCCAATGTCATATCAAGGTTTTCCACCCTATCAAAATACAAATTAGGGGATAAAGGTTTTGGAGAAATATCAAATTATTTTGAGTTATTGAATGCCTTTTTTAGACTTCTATAAGAGTGATCCATAGGCAAAAACCTTCTATGACCCATGTACACTGTTTTCCTCCCATGATGCAATTGAAAATATGAAGTCTGTCGTTCGCAAATTGGACATGCTTTATGCCCTTTAAAACTGTATCCAGACAATTTTATATATGTTGGGAAGTCATTTATAGTGAACATAAGCACTGCATGCAGTTAAAAATATTTCATTTTATAAGAGTCTTACACCCTAATACCATCCCCTCATAAAAGTTTCAAATCATCAATCAATGGTGACAAGAAAACATCAATATCATTGTCGGGTTGCGTCAGACTAGAGATCATTATAATCAACATGACATATTTTCTCTTCAAATAAACTTTAGGAGAGAGGTTTTAAATTACCAATAAAATAGGCAATGAACTATGTGTGCTACTGAGGGTTCGGTATGGATTCATTCTATTTGTGCACAACCCTAGTCTGAGATTTCTAATTTCATTTCAAAATGTTCGATATTGTTCATCAATTTTCTTCCATTGTGGAAAATTAGCTGGATGACGTATTTTTCTACCACATAACTGCTCATCAGCAAGCTATATTAACCCTTTTTCATCATTTGAATTAGCAAATAAATGTTTTAAATGATGAATTATATGAAGATACCAAAATATCTTTGAAGGGGTCTTTGTAATCTCTACATCAGCCTGTGATTTTTCTTTCACCTTCTACCATGATGTCCCACATTTAGAACACTCTGAATGAAATTCATATTCCTTCCTATATATCATACAGTTATTCGGACAGACATGTATTTTCTTATATCATAATCCCATCAGGCATAATATTTTCTTGGCATTATAATGTGAATATGGAAGATCATTATGTTTTGGAATAATGTCTTTAATTAATTGTTGCAACTCTGTAAAACTTATGTCACTACATCCATTTTTCGTTGTCAGGATAATCAATCATAACACAGCTGACAAAACTGTAAAATCTATACAACCAAGATACAACGGTTTTTCGACATCACCATATAGATGCGCAACTGTCGGTTCTATCTATATTTTTTCTGCTGCAATATCGCGAATCATTTCTTCAATTCCGTAGGAGTTACCATCTTTCTAATCATCATCATCAGTGACATTACATCCAGTTTCACCATGTCAAATCCAAGGGCTGTAACTCAGATTAAAACAATGAAAAGTCAGATGATCTTTTATCTCTATACTTTTCAACTTCTTCATATTCAATCATTTCAGGGATGGACAGAAAAAAAATGTACCTACTTGGATCATTTCGTTTAGAAAATTCAAAAAAGGCATCAACACCTTCCTAATATGCATTTCTCATCTGATGTGTCATAATCCAACATCAAATCATTATTACCTATAAAAAATATCAAAATTATAGATCTTTTTAAGATAAGACAAATATATGTTTGTATGAAAAAAATCATACTTTGAATGTAAAACAATTTTGAAATATAAAACAAATCTATGCGAATTCAAAAAAATATGCTTGAATATGATTTTAAAAAGAAAATATAGATAGATATAACAGTTTTAAATTCATCTTGGATACATTCTTCTTAAGGTTCACAAATAATACATCCTGGTGCAACTGGATAACAAAATCACCATTCCGAAAAAAGGAAATATGAAGTATAAAAATTAAAATATGTATACATACACTATTGAAAATTACACAGATCCTAACGAGTTGAAACATTTGGACAACCCCCCACCCCTCGGGACAGCCCCCCACCCCCTGGACACCACCCCCACCCCCAGGACACCACCCCCACCCCGGGATACCCAAATCTCATTGGACACCACCCCCACCCCCATCGGTATACCCTGCACACCACCACCCCCTTGGAGAGACCCCCACCCCTTGACACCACCCCCACCCCATTGGACACCCCCAGGACACCACCACCCCCATGGACATCCCCCACCCTTCTGGATAAACCCCCACCACCTGGACAGCCCCCACCCCTCTAGACAGTCCCCCACCCCCATGGACACCTCCACCCCTCCTGGACACCACCCCCTACTACCTACCCCCTTGGAACCCCCCCCCCATGAACACACAAACCCCCTGGACACCCCAACCCCTTGGGCACCACCCCCACCCCCTTAGACACCCCCTGGACACCACCACCCCTTGGATAGCACCCCCCCCCCCCCAATCCTCTGGACAGCCCCTGACCCCTTGGACAACCCCTGAACCTCTAGACAGCCCCCCGCCCCCTTAGACACCCCCTCCACCCATCCTAATAACCCTAGAACACATCAATTACTATTAAACCATCAATTTAAAAATGACCAAACATACCTAATAATCGAAAGAATAAAGGATAAGAAGAAGTGGACGAAGAAGAAAAAAATAATCAAAGAAGAAAGGAAGAAGAAAATGGAATAAGTAAATTATTTAAGAAAATTCCATGGAATAAATGAAAACCATGGGTCCTCCAATGGTTGATATAAAATTGGAGAAAATGGAGTAAACCTGAGAATCAAATCAAATTTAAAATAAAAATCTCGGATGGAGAAAATCACAGTGTAAATCCTATTATCGTTACACAATGGGTCAGGATAACTGCACATCTTTGAAAATCACGACATGGTCTCCCCAATAACCAATAATTTTCTCATAGTCAATGACTGGTAAAAATATATAAAACCAAATAAAATCATATTGAAACACCCCTCATCTTTTCATAATGCTTGAATCCCTAAAAATCATAGTGGAAACCCCATACATAAACTATACCGACCCCCTTGGACACCACCCCCACCCCCTTGGACACCACCCCCACCCCCTTAAACAACACTAATAAATTATAGACTAATGTACATGAAACAATACAATCATCATGTCATAGTCTCACAAACCATAATGAAATAGTCAATCCCAACTAACACTTATCCCCCACCCCCTTGGACACCACCCACCACCCCCATGGAAAACCCCCAGGAAACCACCACCCCCTTGGACAACCCCCCCCCCCTAAGGAGACCAACCCCACCCCCATGGACAAACCCTGGACACCACCACATCCTAAGACAACCCCCACCCCTCTGGACAGCCCCCACCCCCTGGATAGCCCTCACCCCTCTAGACAGACCCCACCCCCTTGGACAACCCCACCCCTCTTGGACACAACCCCCCATATCCTACCCCCTTGGACACCCCCAACCATCTAGAAAATCCCTTGGAGAACCCCCCAAGACCTTTGGAAAGGTCCCACCCCCGTGGACAACACCCCCCCACCCCCACCCCATTGGACAACCCCCCACCCCACACACACACCCCTGGACTACCCCCCCCCCCCCCCACCTCCATGGAAACCCTGGACACCCCCAAACCTTTGGACAACCCCCCAAACCCTCTGGACAACCCCCCCTGGACACCACCCCACCCCCTTTGACATCCCTCACACCCCCTTGGACACCCCCAACCCCCTTGGACAGCCCCCCCACACCCATAGACACCACCCCGACCCCCTTTGACACTCCCTGGACACCCCTACACCCTGGACAGCCCACCCAACCCCCCTGGACACCCCCACAAACTTGCACAACCCTTACCCCCTTAGAAACCCCTTGTACGTGCACAAACACATGATATAACACACAAAACTGGTAAAATTTCATGATATCACTTCCATAGGTTTATTTTAACAGCATTGAATTTAGAATGGTATTGATTAATACTATGAAACATACCATGATACAAGAACAAAGAAAAATAACATCTCAAAAAATTATTTCAGGGGATCGCGGAAAATAAAAACTAAAAGGGAGTCGTGTGAGGCTTACTTGAGTGTTGTCATTCTACCTGATAGATCTGATAATATTAAATATAAGGAATGATGTTGGAAAAACGAGGCTGTAGGGAACGAATTCAAAAAATAATTTCTAGGTTATTCATGTGAGAGAGACGTGTCACAGGTCTCCCGATCTAAGAAAATAGAATGACCGAATACGAGGTGCGATAAAGAATTTAAAAGATTTATCATGTATATTATTTAATAACTGACATGGTAGACTATTTTATTTAATGTTTATGAAATCATTTATTTAATAACCGACATAGAAAACAATTTGTCATGTCATTTATAAAATAACCGATATGATATATGTCACTTTATACCGATGTGATAAATTGCTGAGACTGGCTTTGTAACGTCGGTTTTTTTAACCAATGTGGTAAAGCGCCGATCTTTCCTTTCTCACGTCAGTTATTTTATAACTGATGTGGTAAAGCTTTCTAGATATGATTTTCACATTGTTTATACAATAATCGACGTAAAAAATCTAATCTTTATATATTTTATATTGGTTATTTAATAACCTACGTAAAATATGGATCCGGATTGATATATAATGTCGGTTATAAAATAACTGACGTGATATATCAATCATTAATGATTTTCACCTCAGTTATATAGTACAGAAGAGAAAAATGCCGAGGTGTTAATTTTTTTTTCCACTAGTGTAAATCTCAAGTGGGTATATAATTTCTTTATGATAAATCATATATAGCTGAAATGATTGAGATAAAGGAGATAATAATTCAGAATACATACACATTGTGATGGATTATACTAATGTATCAACCGAAGAGTTACATAGTCTTCTTTCTGACTGAGAGGTTTTGTAAAGACCCGTAATTTCAATGAAATATTTTTATTAAATGGGAATTTTACGAGTCTGTGAAAATTGACGGTGCGTGATCCTGAGGACCATTCTGCCCGGAATCAATTTCTAAAGTCTTGTTCGGGTACGTTCAGTAAACGTACAAGAAGGTTTTTATAACTTTTGAACCAGTGCTCCGAACTGATATTCGAGGGCACGGTTGAACTCACAACACCAGTATTCGATTAAGGATACATTCACCTTTACAGTAGTGGGTAGATAATAAAATATAGTTTTTGTTTTTTTTGTGGAAAATAATAAAATAAAATGAACTACACATTATTTTATTTTTGAGCCACCATGTGGAAGTTGGAGGTGGGGTTCACCAGAACTAAACCTCTTTGTGGGAGTTGATGTGTGGGGACCACCTGACCATAACCTCTCATGTGAGGTTATAGTGGCGGGCCCCACACGAACCTTACCACCCACGATATGTTACGATGTGGGGACCACCCAAGACTAAACTCCCCTAATAATGGTAGGAGAGGAAAACCTCTCAACTTCCCTAATTAATGAGGGAGAGTCTCTTCACCCCCTCCTTTAATGGGGTTAAACCTTCCTCTCTTTTAATTATGCCATCCTCTTGAATTAATTAAGTGGAGCCAACTTAATTAATTCACCCAATTTGAATTCTTATGCCAACGACTTAATAGATTTTACAATCTATTATTTTTGGATACCTTTTCTTTTTTGGTGAAGGAGGAAGGAGCTTTTTAGAGATAATCTCTAGCCAATGAAGAATGAAGAATGCGTTCTTCTAACGAAGAATGCTGTTTACCTCGGAATTCGGGGATGACCTCTTGATGGGAGGTTCAAACGTTCCGATCAGTTTCTAATGGGTTTGTTCGTAGAACTGGAAACATATAGTTATTCCACATCCATTTGGACCTACTTTCCAAAGGTAGGTTCTCATTAGTTTGTGGACTGATGAGGCTTAGGAATTTTCATTGGTCGAGAGGATGGGAGGTCGGACTCATCACACCTTTTTTAGGGGAATTATTGTCTATTCCGAGACTCTCTTTATAGATTTAAGTAATGTTTGTGAAACCGTATTACATTACCATATATAAAATGAGCTTTCCTTTAGATCTTACAATCAAAGATAAAATATGTACTAGATTTAGAGAATCTTTTATATGTATTCGAGGTTCTTCATCGATAGAGAATCATCTATATTTATTGAAGATTCTTGGTCAATGGTATCCTTCGGAAAATTTATATAAAAGTCTCTTGGTCATTATGATGACCATGCTGGTTTCAAAGCCACTCAGTGGGGCACTTGAAGTTTATTGTCATTCATAAGGATATTGATTATTTCAGAGTTGGGATCGAACCCGCAAATGGGCTACCTACGTATCCTTTGTTTTAGAAAAGGAATCAGAACCCACATAGTTTGAGTAGCGAGTATGATGATTATGATTGATGGCTCAAAGAAGAATGTCATAATTACTTTTATCCTCTAAGCTCACATGAGTCATGATCGGTGTGAGAAAAAAAAGTATTAGTAAAAAAATAGACAATTGGGCCATGAAAGATGCAATCATAAGAATTGATGTGGGACTTATGTATGTATGACTGCCCAAAATAGATGAAGATTAGGATTAACTTAAGAGAAGAAATCCAGGAACATGGTCCATAAAGGTATATGTGCTTCATGGATATTTGAATACTCTAACATGGGACTTACTCCTGGAAAGGAGGCCCAAAATTAGGAGAGTATTGATGATTAGGTTTTACTCCTATGAAGTAATCCCAAATCAAGGGTAAATTAGGATTGATTAAGAGAAATTGATAATGGGGCTTACTCCTGAGAAGGAGGCCTAGGATTAGGGGACTTATAGCTGGGAATTACTCATGAAAAAGAGGCCCAGGTTAAAGGAATTATGACTGGGACTTACTCCTGAAAAGGAGGCCTAGGTTAAAGGAATTATGACAGGAACTTACTCCTGAAAAGGAGGCCCAGTATTGGATTCTCTCATCATAAAGGATGAGGTTGAATGAATGAAATATAAATCATTAGTGACATAAAGATGTATAAATCACTATGTTTTGAGGGATATTCCACGGAATTACTTTCAGATAAAGAAGTCAAATCATGAAATCATGCCATAAGTGGCTTTGAAGAGTGTCTTTAAGACTAAATCTTTAATAGGAGAGGTGGAATGGATTAAGAGGGGTAAAATGAGCAAGAAGGGAACCCATAAAGGCAGGGGCGCGCAAGTCCTGGCAGGCGCGCAGGTACTGCGTGGGTGTGCAAGTCTTGGTCGCGCAGGTATACCTAAGTGACACATTGGGTACTTGCGCGGTGTTCACCCTGAAGGGTAATACTTGAGAGACTTTAGGTTAAGGCCTTTAGAATCCTCTTGAGGTTCTTCCAAGAGAGGGGCACGTAGGTTCTATTGAAGGAGTAAGGCGGTGCGCAAGTGTGGCCATTTCCCTTAAGTTCTGGCCACCTCGGTGTGCAAGTTTTGATGAGTTTCAACACATAGGAATTCCTCCCCCACTTTAGATCTTCCGTTCTAGGTAAGAAATTTCCTTAGAATTGTTTCGGAAGCATTGAGAAGAGACTAGGGCACCGGGAGCTCAAATATGAGTTTCTGGAAAAATTCCTCCTTGAATGGGGGGCCCACAGGGTCTATTTACAGGTAGGAGAAGACCCCGGGCGGTTATCACTTAGGTCGCGCAAGTCACATGCCCGACAATAATTCTCCGTGCAAGCGGACTTGCGCGACAATGAGGAAACTTGCGTGACTTATGGGAAATATTCTCCTTGTTCATCCCTTTGCCAATTTGTTATATTTTCTTCAAAGGATGAATCATTTTGAGCTAAGATATTCCCCTTTTCCAATATTTAGACTCTATGATGAAAAATGAGCATCAACAAAAGTCCCCCCTCATAGTTGGATCCAAAATAATTGCGGATTTGACTCTGAGTAAAAGAGGAGAACTAATGGAATGATGGCGTGCATGTTTGGGCATGAAAATGAGCTTCAGGTGCACCGAATCTGGCGCATAGGTCGGCCAGGGTACGACGCGTAGGGTTCGGGCTGCGTCTATAAATAGAGGTCCTCCCTTCCGTACAAATCATCCGGATTTCCGGACATCAAACCTTTGATCTCTCGCCATGCAGGTCACCTTAACCGCGCAGGTTGCTCTATTTTCTGGTGTTTCCTTGATGGTGTGCTGCTGTCAAGGTAACTTGACTTGCGCGGTGATACCTGCGCGGCAATTATTTGCGCGGAACACCCATAATTGCGCGCCAATTTTTTAAGACTTGCACGCCTTAATGCCTTTTCCATTTTTCTGAATTTTATTCACACGTTTTATGAAAAATAAACCCATTTAAGAGTTAGTTTATTCAACTTTTGTACTGATTCAATCGCTCTTAAGGGAATTAAAATGGCTGATGAACTGGCTAGCAAGCGGATTGATGACATGATGAACATCATTGGACATGATTATTATGATATCTGTGATATCACTCTCCCAGATATGGTTATGTACTTGAAGAAATATCATCTTAATTTCCCACAGAGCATCTATCTTCTTCTGTGTGTTCATGGTCATCTGCAAGGAGTCAATGTTCCAAATGCAAAGAACTATACACCTGAAATGCAGCTGCACTGCTACTCCTCTATTTCGGTTATGATGTGCATTAAGAGAAACTACAATGGTGTGAACTTTCAAATTCTCCATCCATGACATTTCCTTGCAGATATGAAAATGGCAAACCCATTGGCTGAAATGTTTTCTGCTTCCAGTTGGAGGAGGTAAGACAAACATGGCACTAGAGCAATATCTGAAAATAGTACACTCTCCAAATGGCTCTTTACTTCCAATGCTCCATTCTCAAATCCATGTATCCATCTTCCAAGTCTCTTGGACAGAAACATAGTCACTGTTTGATCAATAGAAAATTTTCTCAAACCGTACTCAAGAACATTCTTTTACAATTGTTCCAAGAAGAGCTGGTATCACTGCATCTCTTATTGTATCCAGTTGAATGAATGAATTCCAGGTGGTTGCTAATGAATCTCGGGATGTCGTAAATCAAATGAAGAGTTATGTTGAAAGCCTCTAGTAATTCTTGAAAAAGAGAAGAGACTCCAGTCTGTGGATGTCCTTCTAACTCTTGTGCATCAATAAAAAACACTTTCACCTTCACTCATTTGTACCTGCATTCTCTTTTTCTACATGCTTTAGATTTTACCTTAGCCAATGGGCCTAGTAAGAATAGTTTTATTTTTACTAGGATTAATGTAAATAACCCTACATACTTCAAATCTTTTAATTGCTCAATGTTATCTAAATTGTAAAAAATGTATGTTTAGTGAGATGGAACTTGAATTTTATTCAGAGTTCCTTTGTCTTTTTTGGGAAGTTTATAGTCATGCACGTCGGACATAAAAAGGATAATGTTTAAGGTCAAAATAGCTTTGACCGAAATGGATTATAATTGAATCAATTCCTTGAAAACTCATCTGAAAACATTGTACCATGCTCAAGTATGGGGGGGAAAAATGTAAACAATGACTTAAGAATATTTGAATCTGAGGAATGATATGAAAAAGAGCTAAAAGTCATTAGAAGAAGTAGTTCCCAATAATTATGTTACCATTATTTAACAAACCCGTTAGGGGGTTGAATTATGCAGGGACACCTAAGGTCATTGGCTGCATAGTCAAATAAAATAGTATATTTTGGCTAACAAGTATGTTATGTAGACTGTTTATGCAAGGCCTCCTATGGGCACGTGCTGCATAGTCAGGCAAAAGAACTCTCAAAAATTTTCTTTCCAAGTGCTAAAAGCCAGGGAAAGTTTATGGAGATTCAAATCATCCAAAGTATAGAGTTTTTCGTATGGAAAGGGGTACTTGAATATGGAGAAGATATTTCCAAACAATATCATCAAAGAACTGGATGAATGTTACTCCTACGAAGGTCTGAAAAAAATGTAGGGAAGGAGAATGGAAACCATAGACTTGAATACTTTTAGATCATGAAAAAGGATATGGGACAAATATGATAAGGATGGCTATTTTTACGGAACCCTATATACTGTCATATAAGACAAATAAGGACAAAAGAGGCATTCTTCCCAAGAATGAAGTTACCACTATCCGACAAACCCGTTAGGGGGTTGAATTATGCAGGTTCACCTAAGGGAATTGGCTGTATAGTTAAATAATAGTATCTTTTGGCTAACAAGTCTGTTATGTAGACTATTTATGCAAGGCCGCCTATGGGCATGTGCTGCATAGTTAGACAAAAGAACTCTCAAAAGTCTGACATTTTTGTGAATAGAAGTCATGAAAAGGGTTATGAGGATCTGAAAATATTTAAGGTTAGGATTATGACACATAAAGATGGATATTGTTCAATGTATACAGAGATACACAGATCAATTCTAACCATAATCATGTTGTGGCTGGGTCCTGAATTGAAATGTTGGACTTCACTACGTATCCCGTAAGGATGAGAATCAAGCCATACGTAGTTCTTAAACTACTGTTTAACGTCATGTGGGACAAAAGGATTTGAGATCTTAGTTTAGGGTCATAGAGCTTGGACAATTGTTAGAAATACACAGTGTGTGTTTGCATGGGGACTTTTTATCCAAGGGAATGAAAGTGGAATTTGGGGTTAGGCCCAATGACATGGGGCTAGATTTGAGGGATACTCGAACATTCCTACATATACTATAAGGATGGTAATCAAGCCCACATAGTTCTAGAAATACCCTTTGTAGAAATTTGGTTTGTACATATGAAGGGTGAAAGGGGACTTTAGTACAATTATGGTTTAACCCAAGATAAAAGGTTTGGGAGTTGCCATGTATGCATGTAGTCATTCAAATGAAACATGATTGAAAAATCAATGTAAATAATGGTTCCCTCTCAGGTGAGGGTATCAAAGAATATTGTAGTTTATTTTCATACTGGAAAAAATATTTCTATAGTTTAACGTCGTATAACAAGGACGAATGTGGACCAATGTAAATATATTGATTCTAGAGGCGGTTTCACGAATCAACATCATATGAGATAGAGGTGAACCGATGTGAATGCATTGGTTTTGGGCTTGAACCTTGGGAGGTTGCCTACATACCCAGCCTAGAAGGCAAGGATCAAAGTCCGTGTAGTTCTATTAAAGAATGAATTAATGATCAAGTTGTTCTTGGGGACAATGACCTAAAAAAATGTTGTTGGGACTTACACATGGTTAGCGGCCCAAAGAGAGTGTTATGTTTGAGGTTTGCTCTAAGTTCACGTGAGTCATACTCGGTGTGAGAAACAATAGGTAGCAACAACCTTAATGATACACAGTTTAATGTCATGTAGGACGTATGAATGGACTATGCAGTTTAAAGTCTTGCAGTTAGGACTATTGGTGCTGCACAGTTTAGTGTCATGTAGCAGTGACAAAGTATAGTTTAATGTCATGTATGACGTATCACAGACCTTATGTGCAGTTTAGCATCATGTAGGTAGGACAATGGGGACAATAGAGTTTAACTTCATGTTGGACGAAAGGGGGACTGTGCAGTTTAATGTCATGTAGTGAGGACAAAAGAGTACACCATTTATCGTCATATTGGACGCATTGAGAATTTTTTCCACAGTTTAGCGTCATATTGGATGAAAGTGCGAATAGTTTAAGGTCATATGCATGGACCGTGGATGGTTTAGTTTAATGTCATGCTGGACAAAAGTGTAGTTTAAGGTCATACAAGACCTTTGCTGATTATGTAGTTTAACATCTTTCTGGACGTAAGGGACTTTTATACAGTTTAGCATCATGTAGTTAAGACGTCACAGTTTAACGTCTTTCTGGATGTAAGGGACTCACAAATAGTTTAGGGTCATACACATGGACTATTGATGATGCAGTTTAAGGTCATACTAGACCTAGTTGCAGTTTAAGGTCATATTGGACCATTTAGGGAACTTTTTCACAGTTTAACGTCGTGTGGGACAAAGTTGCAGTTTAAGGTCATATTGGACCATTGCTGTATAGTTTAACAACATATAGCAAGGATGAACTGGTGATGCACAGTTTAGTGTCATGTTGCAGGGACATCGTACATACTTTGTAGTTTATACAAAATACTTCTTCAAAAATCTGGCATTGGTTGGAGTAGTGATGAATTCTCCATCCATCGAGATTAATGAATAAGCTCCATTGGAGAAGACCCTATGTATTGAATATGGTCCGTCCCATTTTTGTTCATGTTTGGGAGGTTTCTTTCCTAGTATCATTGGATTTATGAGAACTAAAACCAATTCTCCCTGAGTTAATGGACGAAGACGAACTTTTTTGTTAAAAGCTCGTGCTATTCAATTCTGATGGACTTCCAAGTGGTGAAAAGTGCAAAATCTTTTCTCATATAACCATTCCAATTCATTCAATTTCTTTTGAGATTGCTCATTTATAGATAAATAATCAAAAATGGATACTCTAAGGGAGGGTAATTGATCTTCAATTGGCAAGACTGCTTCCGTTCCATATACCAATGAATATGGAGTTGATCAGGTTGCAGTGTGGGTGGTAATCCGATAATCCCATAATGCGTGATAGAGTTTATCAGGCCATGAATTCTTTTCTTTATCCACCATATTTTGTAGTATATTTGAAATAGTCTTTTTGATGGCTTCTATCTGGCCATTGGCTGCTGCATGATACCGAGATGAATGGTTGGATTTGATGTTGTATTCTTGATACAATTTCTTCACCTCAGATGAAAAAAAATTGGTGCCATTGTCCGTCAATATGGTATGAGGGACACCAAATCTGGTAATTTTTTTTAGACTTGATGAAGCTAAAAATGAATTTAGAACTGACTTCCTTGAGAGGTATTGCCTCTGCCCATTTGGAAAAGAATTCAGTAGCAGTTAGAATGTACTTAAACTTCTTGGCCGTAGTCGAAGGGTAAGGTCCCACCACATCCATTCCCCATGTGGAAAATGGTCGTGATTACTTAGCTGTATGAAGAAACTCTGGAGGTTGATTAATGAAGTTGGAATGTACTTGGGATGAATGACACTTCTTTGTGAAATCAACACAATATCGTATCATTGAAGGCCAAAAGTATCCAAGCCTTCGAATTTGATCAGACAATATATGTCCAGACTAGTAGGCACCACAGACTCCTGCATGCACTTCTTTCATGACAGCCATTGTCTCTTCACCATCAATGCATCTGAAGAGAAATCCATCAAAACCACATTTGTAGAGAATTTTCACTAGGTTATCTGGCCTATCATAAAGAGTAAAATTAACCACACGTCACTGGATTTGTTCTTTCTCAGTTCTATCAGGTGGAAGTGTTCCATTTTCAAGGTATTCCCTTATAGGTGACCTCTATCCTGTAGTATGACCATACGGTTTAGGAATGGGACTAATTTCATTAATTTCCTTTGTTCTGATTCAAACATAAGGTGAAATTTCATGACGGTGGGAAATACTGATGGTTGTCCCGTCCCGATTTGGATCTGCCAGAGCTGTGGCTATATTAGCCAGCGCATCAACTTGAGCATTTTGTGATCTTGGGACATAATAAAATGTTTGTTTTGAAGGGAATTACTCCATTAACTCTCTGATGTAATCATACAAAGGGATTAGTTCTTCTTTTCTGATGGCATAATCCCCATTGACTTGTTTGATTACCAGGTCTGAATCACCCTTCACCTTTAAGTGATTCACTTGTGCTTGAAGTGCTAATTCCAAGCCTGCGATAAGAGTTTGGTATTTGGATTCATTATTGGTACCACCTTCCCATAATAAGAAGGAATAAGGTAACACTACCTTTTCTGGAGAAATGAGCCCAATTCCTAAGCCAACTTTTTTGAATTTAGGATTTTCCATTTTCTTTCCTGTTGGACTTCTGGAAGCACCATCAAAATACATTTCCCATGCTTGAGTACTTTCTTAAATAGAGAAGACTTCCTCATTAGGGAGTTCAATATCTGAAGACGTGTCTTCCATGGAAGGGTGTTCAGCCAGGAAATCAGCCAGATCTTGGCCCTTTATAGCCTTTTGAGACACATACTGAATGTCGAATTGTTGCAAAATAACTACCCACCTTGCTAGACGTCTTGTAAGCATTAGACGACTAAGGATGAATTTGAGCGAGTTATTGCGAGATACCAATTGGACCTCGTGATGTTGAATGTAGTGTCTCAACTTTTGAACTACAAAGATTAATTCCAGGCAACACTACTCAATACTTGAATACCGGGTTTCTGCTTCAAGCATAGTTCGACTGACATAGGAGAGGCTGTTTTCATTCCCAGCATCTTTCTTTTGAGAAAGAATGGCACCCAATGATCGCTCTAGAGCTGTCATTTAAAGGATAAGTGGTCTTACTTCAATAGGTGGAATGAGTACCAGTGGACTCAAGAGGTATTTCTTGAGAATATCGAATTCTTCTTGACATTCTTCAGTCCATTGGTAAGTGACTCCCTTTTTCATCAATTTGGTAAAGGGTAAACTTTTTCCTGCCAAATTGGAGATGAAACGCCGAATATAGGGTAAGTGTCCTTGAAGTCCTCTAAATTATTTCAAATTTTGAGGAGGTGACATACCATGTATTTACTAGGTCTTCTCAGAATTGACTTCAATACCACGATGGCGTACAACAAGGCCGAGAAAGTTTCCTGTGGTTACCCCAAAAGCACATTTTATGGGTTTCATCTTCAAATTATGTTAACGAAGCTTGCAGAATATGGCTTTAAAATCAGCCTAGTGATTAGAAAGTTGTTTGGATTTAACCACCAATTCGTCTACATAGCATTCAACAAACTTTCATAAGAAGGGTTTGATGATACGATGCATGACGCGCTGATATGTTTCACCTGCATTCTTTAAGCCAAAGGGCATTACCCGGTAACAAAACACATCCTGAGGGGCTCTGAAGGCTGTGAATTCCTCATCTTCTGGGGCTATTCCAATCTGATTATATCCAAAATATCCATCCATGAAGGAAAGTGCTTCATAGCCAGTTGTTGCATCAATTAAAAGTTCTGTAATCATAACTGTGAAATAATCTTAAGGAAAATGCCGATTAAGATCTCTGAAATCGATGAAAACTCTAATTTGTCCGTTATTATTCTTTACAGGGAAAATATTATCCAACCACTTGGGATACTGAACTTCTCTAAAGAAGTTTTCTTTGATAATATTATCCACTTCAGCTTCAATTTTAGAAGCATAAGTTGGGTGTCTTCTTCTCGCGGCTTGTTTAAATCATCGATGTTCTTCTGGTAAACCCAAATGATGAGTAGCAACATCAGGATCAAGTCTGGGAATTTCTGTATAGTTCCATGAAAAAATATCTCTATTTCGCTTTAGAAAATAAATATACATCTCTTTCTCTTCAAGGGTCATGGACGCACTGATTAAAGTGGGGCGTGGATCTTCCTTTGTACCTAGATTTATTTATCTGAGTTCATCCACAGTGGTAGAAATACCCACTTCAAATGCTGGAGAAGCATCTCTGAGATCTTCCTGTTCTTCTTCATCATGTGTTATTTCTTCCGTTTTGACTTGCATAGTAGATGACAAACAAGAATTTTCATGATCAGAAGAGATGTCAAAATTTGCACATTTTGAAGAGGAAGTTTCCATTTTGACCCTATTGACGATGAAGAGTTTTCTTTGGGTAATAAAGAGGAAATGATGGATTGAGAATCGACATCATTGTTCACCTATAATGTTTCTATAACTCCTTCTGGCCTAATTGGAGAAGTATAGACCTGTTGGATTTCAGCAGATGAAATGAAGACGTCACCATTTGTGCTTTCATTACTGCTTGGTGGGTTGCCAATTTCTCCAATGTTTTCTGGCTCGATTGTCGTAATTGAAATTACGGATCATTCCATAAGAGTATTTTGATTTGAGTATACCTTGTCAATTTTACTGACAGGCAACACATAATCGGTACTCACATGTGTAAATGGATTTACTGGAATCTTCTCCAAACCATATGGAGCATTAACTTTGGTAATTTCCTTTGTTGTGGATTCTCCTTTCCCTTCATGTGATAGAATTCTGCCTCAATGTGTTGAGACTCACATGTCTTGAATGGGGCCTTATCACCATATAATGTTCCAACATGACCATCGAAATAATATTTGAAACATTGATTCTATGATGAAGGGATAGCCACAAGATGATGTAGCCAGGGTCTTCCAAGAAAGACGTTGAAAGCTGATTCTTGATCAACAATCATGAAATCTGAATTGGATACAAGATCTCCAAACTGAGTTCTGAGTGTAACTTCGCCCAGTTGTTCTTGTTCATTTTTATCATATCCTTGTAACATCATGGTAGAAGGAGATAAATCAGATTCCGTGAGGCTCAATCGACGAAGTGTACGAATGGGCATGAGGTTGACTCCTGAACCATTGTCAATGAAAGCTCTTCGGACGTCTACACCATTGACCTTGCCAGATAAATACAAAGGTCTGATATTCCCATGCACAACATCATCTTCATCTTTATCAGTAAAAGATATTATTGCATGGAATTCTGCAGGATTATTCTAGATGTGATAGACTTCAGCTGCAGCAATTTCAGTTTCAAACTCCTGAGGACTTGACAAAGCCTCGATGAGTGCTTCCCGAAGATCTGTTGACAGATTCAAAGCATCCAAAATTGATAACATGGATGGTACTTGGGCCAAGTGTTTCAATATATAATACTTTTTATCTAGAGGTCTGTGTTTCCCAACTGGAATATATTGTTTAGCAGGTACCTTGGGAGATTAGACTGATTAGATCCATTTACTTACTGAGAGGAAGAAGATGGAACCCTCAATCGGACTTCCAAAATAACTGTGCCAGGACTGAATTTTCTATTGGTAGAAGAACATGCTTGTTCTTTCTGAGCTCACTGAAGGGCTCTACAACGAGTTTCTACTGCATACACAGTTCTAGCAGGGGTAGAATTGGGGTAGTGGCTTCTGAAAGATCCATGTCTTCCCATGTATCCTAAACCTCTGGAACATCCTCTGATTCCCTTGTTTGATATAGGGAATTCAAGCTCATCAAAATTAAAACTGTGACTGGAATATGGATCTATTAACTGAATCATATTAACAGAACCAAAGATTAACTCTTTGTCTGATGAAGACTCTGCTTGATTAGCATGTTTAGGCTATGCCATTTGGTGGGGCGGTGCCCATGGATTTGAAGTATATGGCATGAAGTTTTCCAGATTCAAAGACAAATTAGGCTTTGACACATACTCATCTTCTTCTGATTCTTTTTTCTTCTTTGAATTATGCTGTTTCTTTGAGGACTTTCCTTCTAACAAAGATGGGTTTTCCACAACATTCATGGCAGAGGACACAATTGGTTTCTTTAATTGTGTCTGCAAAATAGCATGAGTTCGATTGATTGTCTTTCTGACCATCCAATAATCATACTTCTGTGAATTTTTTCTTTTGACTTCATTCCATTCACCTTCCTCCTATGGAACTGTAGCAGTAACACATGCTACCTGAGCTGAAGAACCTTTCAATTTGACTTGTCCTGAGTCGAACATCTTTTGCAGGAAGTCTTTGAAGACAAAACACTCCTGAATTGGATGCCCCAATATTTTATGAAAGGGGAAATAATTGGGACGGTCTTTATCTCCTTCCTTGTTTGGCCTTTTGGGCCTTGGAAATTGAACCAGATTATTTTCCAGAGCCAAAATGAAGTAACCAGGAACTTGTTCATTTCGTAAAGAGTATGTTTTGCTCTTCAAATCATCAAATTGTATTCGCCTTTGATCTCTTTTATCATCTGGACGAAATGGCCTTTGTTGTTGGTGCTCAGGAGGTAGAGCCCTTTGAGAAGATGAAGGTTTTGAAGTAGAAAGAGGTACAGGCGCTTGTTTAAGCATAACTATAGCAATTTCTGCTTTACCCATTCTCCATCCTGGAACTGATGGAATTACACGAGATTTAGCCTTATCCTGTATAACGGAATATTCAATCGTTTGAGCGATTGAAGTAAGGTCTCGAAACCCTCATGTGTATTTCACAGGGATTAATGGCGTGCGTAATTCGTCACACAGATTTTTCACATAGATTGACAACAATTCTTCTTGAGGGAGTGCTAAACTCAAGAAATATTTTATTCCCTTCCAGAGAGCAATGAAATTAGAGACTCTTTCATTCTCCCTTTTCTTACAATTTTTAAGATCGAAAATTGTTGTATTTGGCAAAGTTGAGCTGAACTGAAGGAGGAATTTTTGGTGATGATCCTCCTATCTGGTAATTGAATGGGATTGCAAGCTTGTATACCAAACAAAAGCTGGTCCTTGCATGGTTGGCACAAAGCATCTTAGTTTCACTGATTCTTGCTGCTCCAGAGTTCCCATTATAGGATCATAACAAGACACGTAATGCATCAAATGCTGTTTAGGATCGCCTGATCCATTGAAAATAGGGAATATAGGATTACCAAAACTGGATGGAGGATAAATTCAATCTACCCATTCAGGGTAAACTTTATTTTCTGGTTGAACTTGTGCACGTTTCCCTTACATAGTTTGTATCCGAGATATTAATGACTCAATAGTAGTTTTTAACTTTTGAGAAACATCCAGTTGAAATTGGACTTGGGTAGGTGCAATGACTGGAACTTGGACAGATGTGGCGATTGGTGCTGCAACTGATGGTAGCACTGCCAACTGTTGTTGCACTTGACCCGTATGATTAGACCTGTGAGGGTGTACTGATAGAGGAGGATATTCCTGATCCATCTCAGTAGCTGCAACAAATTCCCTTGGATGACTGACTCTAGCACGCTCACGAAGAAGACTACCCTGAAGTAGTTCTACATTCAACCTCCTTAATTCCTTCATTTATTCCTCATGTTGTTCAAACTTTTTCTATAGTGAGAGCAATTGACCTTCTCCAGAGGAAGGATATGTAACTTGGTTCTTTCCCTTCCCTTTTTTGGATCCTTTTTGGAGAGGGGGAAGTGGGTTAGTCAAAGGATTACCTAGGTTCTGAGTAATCCTTTGACTTCATGTACGCACACCTTCTTCATTTGTGTCAGTTTGTACATCTTCTTGAGCAGGAACCTCTTCATCTGAGTCCCCTGAGTGAGCATCATATGGTGGATCAGCAACAACGGCATTGATGACATTGATTTATCCATAACTCATCGCATCCCTTCAATCAGCAATTCTATGATATTGTCTTCTTCCATGTCTTTGATGAGACATTGCCTTTTGTTGATTCGATCCCTCAGTAACTTCTTGACAAACAGTAATTTGGAGGGAATATCCTGATAATTTGGCTCTTCGTTCCTATTGAGGTTTCTTCCCTAATCGAGAAAAGTCCGATATTCTCTAAGGATGGGATTGATGAGTTGAAAAAGTCCCCAGTACAGTGGATTGGGGCTGTTCCTGCTGTTCTCACTCAACTCCATGGAACCTATTTGTTGATTCCGAGGGTTGGTTTAAAAGAGTCCCCAGTCGGGCAAGCTTGGGTGGTTCTTGACATGTTATGTCTGAGAATTTCTTGAAATTCCTCCTAATATTACGAACCTTAGTCCAGAAATTAGCTGGATGCATTAACCTGTATCCACTTTTATCACCCCATTCAAAAGACCGTTGGATGATTTCCGACACTTCTGTCACTTGGTGATGTGATTTCTCCAAACGAGAGGCCTGTTTAATTTTCTCATTTTCTTGATGCAAGAGTAATTCAACAACTTGTTCTCTGTATTCTTGATTTTTAGCGGAACTAGTTGAAGCCTATTTTTGTGGAAGCTTTTGATTACAAACAAAGACCATTAATTGTGGCCGGTTATGGGAAATAACATTGCATAAGACCATTTTCGGCAGGATTTGTTGACTAGAGAGCACCATGAAATGCAGTGCTCCATGAACACCCCATCCTCTGGAACGAATACCAGATGGGGAATTAGCAATTAACTGACGCAATCTTCTTATTCTCCAAGGCATGAACGTTGAAGGGATCTCTACTGCTTTTCATCCTTCGGATATCGAGAGAATGATAGAGATGCAAAATCAATCTGACGTTGTAATACTTATATTATCTTATGATGATTTTCATATTCATCATAAGATAATAATGTATTTTTCAAATGACAAAGTGTTTTCCATATGTTGAGACAAATATCATGAATTTCATCTTCCGTCAACATTTATGGAATATTATACTGATGGTCAGCTAGAGGAAAAAACATAACAGGCACTTCACCTTTCGCCAATTGCTTTGTCATGTTCAGCATTTCCTCTTTTTCATTTGATGAAGAATCTTCTACCTGATTTGACCAGAGTTTGTGTTTCCTTGTTTCTTCATTAGATTCAACAGGATTGGTAGAGAAATCATTGATCAAACTAGAAGATGCATGACTTAGGGGTGGTTCGGAGAATGACATACACCCTAGGCTATCTTCTGATTGAGAAAGTATTTCACATACTAACGATGAAGCTTCAGACATGACTGGTTTTGCATTTGCAAGTGCCTCGAGATAAGAGGGCTTTCTCAGCACTACATTGTCCACTGGATCATTTTCCGGGAAATGTGCATCACTACTGCGGAGAGGACTTTTACAGTGAATGTCATCATCATGGGGAGTACCATCATAATGGGTTACAGCAAAAGAGGAGATCTCTTGCTACTTGGTCTTCTGACCACACAGAGGGTTCCTATTGCTTTCATCTGAAGATGAAACTTCAAGATTGACCAAATTGTCATGAAGCAAGCCTTCATGAGGAAGTGTCTGTTGAAGACCTTCGGAATTAATGTTCCCACTATTGGGAAATGAGGGAGTAGAATCTTGAATTTCAACAGATAATTGTCTGAGGGCTTCAAGAAATCCAGCATCGAGCAAGGCCTTGTTACATATTGGCCCTTGATCTCCTGACTGTGCTAGGTGGGTCTTTTTCTTAGACGCCTTCTTACTCGCTTTGGAAACCACCTGTTGATGAATGTGGCTGCTCTGATTAGGTTTATGTGCCTGATCAAGAAAGATGGCTAGGTTAGACTAATGATCTCCACTCAAATCAGGTGTATGTGCCTAACTTGGTTGTCCATATGATATGAGGGAGTATTCCCCACAACCCTCTTGGACTGGAATATATGTGTGTGTCTGTTTCGGAGCGAATTGTTGATGTGTCACTCCACTGACAGGGATATATTTATGTGTCATTCCATGAGATGCCGCTGAAGTTGTTATAATATCCTGGAAGGCATCCAAAATATGAGTAGGGATTTTCTTTTTCTCTTTCACCATTGATAGAATATGCTTGGTGACTTCAGCTACCGGAAGGGGAATATACGTCCATTCCGGGCTTGGAGCAGGTGTATGTGCCTGCTCCTGTCCTCCTTTTCCAGTCAGTGAATCCTGACAGTACTCAAGTGTGGGGGCAGAGAGTTGATTCAGCTTCTTATTTGTTGTTGTGTCTTTCTGACTAACTTCTCTGAATGCTATCAAGCGAGAGGCTTGATTAATACTAGTAGGTGTATGTGCCTGCTGATTGCACTTCACCAAACTTGGTTGATGAGATCCATCATATGTAGTCAGACGAGCCTGCTGACTAGCTGATGATGTATAAACATGTGTAGGTTCCTACCTATAGTACCCTGTCGGAATTGCCTGGGGGATTGGCGTGATTCTGCCAGATGAGTCTGCTGGACAGTGGAATTAAAATGGGCATGTGTATGTGCCTGCTCGTTTCTTGCCACCATGTAAGGATGGTGGACTTCTCTGGAGATGGGAGAGATGAGAACCTGCTCACTGTTGACCGGATTCTACGTCTGGTGGTTCGTCTTTCGTGCTCGGGTTTGAGGAACCTGAGCCGAATGCCTGGAGTCGGTACCCTCATCATGTTGAGGGTGCACTGCTGCACGAGTCTGGCGGCGATTGTTGGTGGGAGCCCTCAGGAAGGACTCTTGTCTTCTTTAATTAAGGCCCTGAGGGATCTACTCATTCACTTCCTCAGAATAAGGGAGTGAATGGTGATTGCGTTCCGGGGATAACGAACCGAAGCGGTTGGAGATGGTAGTCAGAACCGCCTGTTTCTTGATCACTGGTCATCCTTGTCTGGATGACCGGTGTGAGTTGTTCGCTTAGAGGGCTTTTCGGGCACCCTCCAGAGTTGGTATGGTACCGGGTTGATGATACTCCTTAACCAGCTCATTTGATACCCAACATTGAATATGCTGAGTAGGTGATGTCATCCTCAGAGCGTATGATGATCCATCAGGAATAGCAGTAGTGGCATTTACAGCAGCAGTATTCACAGGTGTGAATTTGAGAGCGGCCATTATGGAAATGCAGAAGATCTTGGAAAAGAGTGCCTGTTTGATATAACAGACGTAATCAAGATAAATTCATCTACTACATCTTTTGGATGAGCACATATGTTATTGACTGTCTTGTTGGCCCTCTCATTGAGTTTAAATAGGGGCCTAACAAATAGGTAAAACATCATTTTTAATTTGGTTAAGGATTCACGTCAGGGTCACCATTTTTTGTTTCCCTCGGAATTCAGGGATGACCTCTTGATGGGATGTTCAAACGTTCTGATAGGTTCCTAATGGGTTTGTTCGTAGAACTGGAAACATCCAATGATTCCACATCCATTCGGACATACTTTCCAAAGGTAGGGGCTAATGAGTTTATGGACTGTTGAGGCTTAGGAATTTTCATTGGTTGAGAGGATTGGAGGTCGGACTCATCACACCTTTTTGAGGGGAATTATTGTCTATTCCGGGACTCTCTTTATATATTTATGTTATGTTCGTGAATCCTTATTACATTACCAAGTATAAAATGAGCTTTCCTTTAGATCTTACAATAAATGATAAAATATGTACGAGATTTAGAGAATCATTTATATGTATTCGAGGTTCGTCATCGATAGAGAATCATCTATATTTATTAAAGATTCTTGGTCAATGGTATCCTTCGGATTATTTATATAAAAGTCACTTGGTCATTATGATGACCATGCTGGTTTCAAAGCCACTCAGTGGGGGCACTTGAAGTTTATTTTCATTCAGAAGGATATGGATTATTTCAGAGTTGGGATCGAACCCGCAGATGGGCTACCTACGTATCCTTTGTTTTGGAAAAGGAATCAGAACCCACGTAGTTCGAGTGGCAAGTATGATGTTTATGATTGATGGCTCAAAGAAGGATATCATAATTACTTTTATCCTCTAAGCTCACGTGAGTCATGCTCGGTGTGAGAAACAAGAGGTATTAGTAAAAAAAATAGACAATTTGGCCATGAAAGATGCAATCATAAGAAGTGATGTGGGACTTATGTATGTATGAATGCCCAAAATAGATGAAGATTTGGATTAAATTCAGAGAATAAATCCAGGAATAGGGTCCATAAAGGTATATGCGCTTCATTGAGGTTTGAATACTCTATCTTGGGACTTACTCCTGGAAAGGAGGCCCAAAATTAGTAGAGGATTGATGATTAGGTTTGACTCCTGAGAAGGAATCCCAAATCAAGGGTAAACTAGGATTGATTAAGAGAAATTAAGACTGGGGCTTACTCCTGAGAAGGAGGCCCAGGTTTAGGGGACTTATAGCTAGAACTTACTCCTCAAAAGGAGGCCTAGGTTAAAGGAATTATCACTAGGACTTACTCTTGAAAAGGAGGCCCAGGTTAAAGGAATTATAACTGGGACTTACTCCTGAAAAGGAGGCCCAGTATTGGATTCTATCATCATAAAGGAAGAGGTTGAATGAATGAAATCTCAATCTTTAGTGACATAAAGATGTATAAATCACTATGTTTTGAGGGATATTCCACATAATTCCTTTCAGATAAAGAAGTCAAATCAAGAAATCATGCCATAAATGGCTTTGAAGAGTGTCTTCAAGACTAAATCTTCAATAGGTGAGGTGGAATGGATTAAGAGGGGTAAAATGGGCATGAAGGGCACCCAAAAAGGCAGGGCCGTGCAAGTCCTGGAAGGCACGCAGGTACTGAGTGGGCGCGCACGTCTTGGTCGCATAGGTATACCTGCGCGACACATTGGGTACTTGCGCGGTGTTCACCCAGCAGGGTAATACTTGAGAGACTTTAGTTTAAGGCCTTTAGAATCCTCTTGAGGTTCTTCCAAGAGAGGGGTGCGTAGGTTCTATTGAAGGAGTAAGGCAGCGCGCAAGTGTGGCCATTTCCATTAAGGGCTGGCCATCTCGGCGCGCAAGTGTTGATGAGTTTCAACACTTAGGACATCCTCCCCCTATTTAGATCTTCTGTTCTAGGTAAGAAATTACCTTAGAAGTGTTCCGGAAGCTTTGAGAAGAGACTAGGGCGCCGGGAGCTCAAATCTTAGTTTTTGGAAAAATTAAACTTCGAATGGGGGGCCCACAGGGTCTATTTATAAGCAGGAGAAGACCCCGAGCAGTTATCACTTAGGTCGTGCAAGTCACTTGCACGACCATAATTCGCCGCGCAAGTGGACTTGCGCGACTATGAGGAAACTTGTGCGACTTATGGGAAATATTCTCGTTGTTCATCCCTTTGCTGATTTTTGATATTTTCTTCAAAGGATGAATCAATTTGAGCTATGATATTCCCCTTTTCCAATCTTTAGACTATGTGACGAAAAAAGAGCGTCAACAAAAGCCGACAAGGAGAGTCTTCAACTTCTTCCTCAGAATAACTTTGAGGAAGAAACCGACGTGGCATGTCTTCGACGACCGACCCTCCCTCCTCATCATCGTCAATGAACCGACACACGAGCTCATGATTGGATGTTTGCGGTGGATGTGACGAATGATGAAAACTCCATCTTCTTCCCCGCGACTCTATCAACGAACCACGAACAAAGGCAGGTGTTTAATTTTATTTATGTATGATATAATTCCCTTGTTACTTTTCTTCCAAAACAAATAACATGGACCAAATTATTATTATGTTGATCCACAGATGTTTTTACATGCGGGTTGAGAATATTTTGTAAATGAGGGATTATGGGAATTGATGTTTTTTAGATATCTTCCATGATCCTTCTTTTCTTAATTCTAGTGAGCCAATTTCTATCACCGTAAATGTGGAAGGGTGAAGACCAAACCAATGTGGTCCGACCCCTCCGTTGATCTTCTTTGTGATGTTATTCGTTATGGAGATGAGGAAACGAAGGCAACCTACAGAGCCCCCCACGACCCTCTGGCTCCCTTGGCCGAACCGCGCCGCCCTCCGAATTCCGAGCTACCCCGACCGTGCTGCCCACTGGCCGTGCCCCCCAACGGCCGTGATGTGCCTCACCTTGGCTGAGCCGCACCCCGTCCTCACCGTACAAGGGATCCAGGCCACCGTGCCTCCCACTCTCCCTACCCCTCCACTGACCGAACTGGCCCACTGGCATCCGTGAACCCCACTTTTCCCGCGCGCCCCGCGCCGCCGTTTGCCAAACTAGCCTGTAGGCCTCCACGGGCCCCGCGCACCCCGCAACTTCGTCATCCGTGCGCCCCTCTACACCCCGGCCGAGCCGGCCTCCCGGCCATGACCGCGCCACCCCAACCCCAGGCCGAGAAACCCTGAGCCAGCCCCTTATGGAGCCCTCCGGGCCTAGCCACGCCCTTGCGGTGCCCTCCAGGATGAACCACCGTCATGCCGACGGGCGGCCAGTCTGTGCCCTAATGACCGGTCAGCGCTCTCGCAGCCCTCTGCAACCCCTCACGGCCTCCAGGGCTGGGCCCAGCAGGTCGATCCGTACCTGATAGGCCAGGACAGACCCAATAGGTCCAGACGGGTTGACCCAGACCGGGTCAGCCCAGACGAGGTCGGGGCAGGTCAGTCTGACCAGGTCAGACAGAACCTAGGCCCACTATTACCTTTTACTTTCTTTTGGCCATATCTTTGGCACCAGGCGTCCGTTTGATGAACTCTCATTGGACCTAGTAATTTTGGAGCATGACGGTCCCTTTGAGTATGCCCCACTAGACTTTAGAGTATGTTTGAGAGACGGTCAGGTTGGATCATGCACGAATCCATTCAGTGCCACGGAACTAAAAGGCTAATAACTCCCAGACCAGGAACTTGATTGACACGCCTTCTGTTGAGTTGAGACCTATATTACGTGGCAGACCATAGACATATTTCTACTTGGGACTTTGTGATAGTTAGAGTATCGATCAGTAGCTCATGGAGAAGATCCTTCTAGAGAGGAGCGGACAGAGTGCGTGGACCATGTAGCTAGCTGAGACTTGATGACTGCTGATCAATTGTCTTGGAGTGACTTGACTAGCCCAGTGGGGAGATCCTGGTTGTGGCAGTAGACCCTTGGTGGATGAGAGCTTGGTTTTGGTGGCAGACCTATGGTATTCGACAGGAGGAGTACCTCTGCATGCTATTAGGGGGAGTTCCTGGTTGTGATGGCATACCCATAGTGGGGAGCGCCTAGGTGACGCAGTTGACCCACGGTACTCGAAAAGAGGAGTACCTCCGCAGTCCAATGTTAGTGGGAAGCGCCTTGGTGTCACGACAGGCCCACTGTACTTGATATAGGATGAGTTATCTAGCAGCCGTGGTTTCGATAATGTGAATAAAACTCCTGGCTGAGATGAGTCAGTAACTTTTGTTTTTTCCTCATGATTGAGATTGATTACCTGATAACTTAGGTATATGTATATGCATATACCTAAGTGGGGTTATCTGTTGATTTTATACTCTGTGGTTTATCCTTATTGGATTTTGTGAGACCTCGAGGGTCTCAGGTTCCCTAATGAGCATCTTTCTACTCACCCCTTCATGGGTTATGCATACACCTCGTTGTGTTGGATACAGACGACGAACATCGCTGACCGAGGTTGAGAGTACCAGGACTGGACAATACCCAGAGGTGGACCTTAAGATGTGTCGGTACACAGAGGAGACTGACAGATGTGGAGTGCTGAGGAGGCTATCTGTACCTACCCTTCTGGTAGGAACCTCGGAGGACGACCCAACTACATTTTTTCTTTTCGTTAGTTGTACTTATTTTTTCTAGTACTTTACATATGGGATTGAATTTCCGGCCCCTTATATTTTCAGCACACTTTTGTTATAATGTTTTACATAGTGATTTTTCTAGATTGTGCTCTATTGTGTTTGTCTATAGGTTATAAAAGAAATACCTTCCCAGTTTTAGGTAATTGTGGCTTTGGTGCTAGTTTCTATCCCCTAGACTATGGAAGGCGAGCTTGGGATAGTCATGGCATGGCCCCCAGGGGATGGGTCATGAATATTGGTATCAGTGGAGTTGGTTCTACTGCAGAACTTTGGACTCTGATCTTTCCTTTCCATGAATCAATATTTTTAAGAGTATTGAGTGTGGTTATCAGTTCCAGGAGTACAGTGTTGGTGCGGTGGCCGACGTATCCATACACCAGGACCCCGACTTCTGATTTCCAACTTAGTTTATGAAAACACTGATTGCGGGTGTGTTTTCAAAAGTTTTCTTTCATTCATCTCAACTAGGAGAGCTCACCAGATATAATATTTTGACCATGTCACATCTATTTCTTTCATAATTCCTCCCCACAGATGACCAAAAAGAGTCTTGAGAGTTGTACGTATAGATATCCCACCGAGCAATGAGTTCTCGGTGTTGGGACCTTTTCTAGCGGAGGCACCAGCGGTACCACTTCCTGTTGGGACATCGATTCCACAAGCCCTAGAAGCAGATGATAAATTACCATTGAGTGCATTTCACGAGTTCCAGTTCCAGAGGCCACCCATGTTTAGGGGAGAGACGGACCCACAGGCAGTTGAGGATTGGTTGGAGGTCGTGGTGAGAGTTTTCTGATAGGTAGGGTCACCAGCTGGCCTCATTATGATTCTTACATCTAGACTTCTATAGGAAGAAGAGGGAAGATGGTGGAGCTTGAATCTCCAAGTTCATGACAAGATGATTCTTCTCTATGCAGACTTAGAGATCCTATTTTGGGTAGAGTTTGTTTCAGCAACTCTTCACCCAGTACGCATACAGGAGCTACTTCGTCTGCAGAAGGGCACCATAAATGTAGCTCAATATTCAGCGAGGTTCAAAGACCTCTCATGCCACTCCATTGATATGGTATGAGACCCATTATTCAGGGCTTGTACCTTCGAGCAGGGACTTAGGAAAGAGATTAGGGCTTCACTGATCTCACTTAGCATCACGACGAAGAAAGGGGTGTTAGAGAGAGCACTCCTAGTGGAGAGTTTACTTGCTGAGCAGTCTCCAGTAGCGGGATCCACCACCAATCGACACGTAGTGGAGTCTTCTATAGATGGAAGCAGACAGATGTCGGAGAGGTCCAAGAGGACCATACCTACAGGTGGACGACAACATGACTCTGGATCGGTTGTGTGGGGAACCCGCAGTAGAGACACACATGGTAGGAGCGGTTATTGTTTCACGTGTGGCAGGCAAGGTCACATGGCTCGTGACTGTCCAACCCGCCGTTCGGATGATCAGAAGATATTCGAAGGACCACCTAGGAAGAGGCAAATATTCAATCAAGGTGGTCTGTAGGGATCAGGAAGACATGGTAGAGGAGCTGGTTGTGTAGATGGCGGTGGACAACATTTTGAGGTGTTACCACCACCACCACTAAGAGGTCCACCCCGACCATAGGGAAGAGTTGGGAAGATGAGCTCTCTTCTCAAGGATGCTGAGGCCTATTATCCCGGCGCTCTGGATATGATACAAGGTACATTTTGTGTCTATTCCAATTTAGCTGTAGTTCATATAGACAGAGGTTCCAGTCACTCTTTCATTGCCACTGTCGTTGTTCAGAGATTGTATATTCCAATGGAGCCGTTTGCTCGATCCTTTTGGCTAGAGACTCATATGGGAGCAGATTTGATGATTACACACTAGTTCCGGCAGTGTAAGCTTACTCTAGGAGGTGAGAGATTTGGCTGGGATTTACTAGTAGCAGTGTCAAAGCCTTACAACGTCATCTTCGGTATGGAATAGTTATCTATCGTCCATGCTCAGATAGATTGTATTAGGCACAAAGTGCGGTGTGTCCGCGAATATGGGACTAGGTTTACCTTTACTAGAAAGAAGGGAGCCTTTTTAGTGTAGGAAGGACTTACTCGGAGGAGGGTGCAGCCGATCACTAATCAGTTGGCTCGCCTTATCCTCAGATAAGTTGATTTGGAGAGTCTGAGCTATCCTGCAGTGGTGGACCAGTACACAGATGTTTTCCCTAATGATGTCCTAGGTCTACCTCCTCATATAGAGGTGGACTTTTACATTGAATTGTACTCTGGGATGACACTGATATCTACACCAGCATATCAGAATGCTCTCATGGAGCTTCGCGAGCTGCGGCTACAGCTAGAGGACTTAGAGAGGAAGTGATTCATTCGGCCCAGTGTTTCTCCCTGGGCAGCCCCAATTCAGATGGGAGCTTGAGGGTTTGTGTTGACTATCGGTGCCTGAACCAGGTGAAAATGACGAAAAAGTACCCACTCTTCAGGATTGATGACCTCTTTGATCAGTTGAATTGTTCACGGTGGTTCTCGAAGATATCCCTCTGATTAGGCTATCACCAGTTCAAAGTTCGAGACGAGGATGTGCAGAAGACGACCTTCAGATGTCGGTACGTCCAAAAAAAGTTCTTGGTTATGCCATTTGTCTTATACAATTCTTTAGTAGTGTTCATGGGACCCATGAACAGGATATTTTAGCCAAACCTCGATCACTTTGTCATAGTATTCATCAACGACATTTTGATCTACTCGACTACTGAGAAGGAGCGTTCTATCACTTGCGGGTAGTACTGGATACACTCTGAGAGCACTATCATTATGGTAAGATCATGAGGTTCTAGTTCTAGATCCAGGAGGTTCACTTTCTAGGACATGACATCTCAGAGGCTGGATTTGCAATATATCCAGTGGTGATTGAGGTAGTACTTGCTTAGGATTCACCCAGGCATGTGAAGGAGGTATGGAGTTTCTTGGGATTGGCTGGATACTACCATAGGTTTGTGCCAAACTTCTCGAGAGTTACAACACCACTATTATCCTTGATGAAGAAGGGGAAACCCTTTGTGTGGTCGGAGAAATTCCAGCATAGCTTTTAGGATATGAGGCAGAGTCTGAATAGTTCCCCCATTCTAAGGCTTCCAGAATAAGGTGTGGGGTACCTAGTCTACTACGACGCATCAGGGACCAGACTCGGATGTCTCCTGATGGAGGATCTATCAGTGATCACTTATAGTTCATGTCTTTTGAGACAACATGAGAAGAACTACGCTACCCCTGTCCTAGAGCTAGCAGAAGTGGTCTTCAACTTGAAGATGTGGTGACACTATCTGATTGGAGAGCATTTTACCATGTAATCTGATCAAAAAGGTCTCAGGAATATCTTCTCTCAGATGGACATGATCCTAAGACAGTGATGATGGCTTGCGTTCCTACAGGACTATGACTTCAAGATAGTCTATACTCCTGGAACGGGAACGTTGTTACAGATGCACTTAGCAGGATAACTGGTATATAGCAGCTTGGTGAGGTGATAGAGCACCTGACTTCTTTATAGATATCCTTTGTGAATAGAGATGGAGTAGCATTCCTTCAGTGTCTTACAGTCACTGCCCCACTTCTTCAGCGAGTCATGGAGGCACAACATGGGGAAAATGACTGCGAGACATGACGTGCTCAGATATCCACAGGATAGGCACCTGATGGATTTTTTGAAGGTGGGGAACAAGTCATCCTCTTTATAGGATGTACTATGGTACCAGTGTCTTGTCAAAATAATGTTTTGAGGGATTTCCACATATCCTCTCTACTGGTGCATTCATGAGTGGAGAAGATTTACAAAGGTCTCCAACGACAACACTGGTGGATAGGAATGAAGAGAGATATAGTAGAGTTTGTCTCTCGATGCCTCACATTCCACAAATGAAGGTGAAGCATTTGGTACCAGCAGGCATGGAGAAGACATTAAAGTTCCCAGAGTGGATGTGGGATGGGATATCCTTGGATTTCATGACAAGACTTCCACGTACATCAAGAGTTCATGACTCAATCTCAGTGATCGCTGACCGACTCACCAAGTCGACCCACTTCCTACCAATCAGAGACCAGGGTTCAGTAGAGAGTTTGGGATGCCATTATGTGCAGGATATTTTGTGGCTACATAGAGTACCATCGATGATTGTCTCCGATCATGATGCATGGTTTACGTCCCGGCTATGGAAAGGGTTTTAGGAATCTTTCAGGACGCAACTTCTTTTGTGCACCGCCTTCCATCCTCAGACGGATGGCCAGAATGAGCGTACTATTTAGACCCTCAAGGACATTCTCCACAATTGTGTCCTCGACTTAGCTCGCAACTGGGAGGATCACATACCATTTTTGGAGTTTTCATATAACAACAACTATCCCTCTACTATTGGGATGGAACCTTTCGAGGTGTTGTACGAGAGACCTTACAGATCACCATTGTGTTGGACTGACCCAGGGGAGTCAGCACTAGTGGGACCAAAGATGGTATGGGCTACCACGGAGAAGGTACAGATCATCCAGGAGTGGATGAAGATTGCACAAAGTAGGAAAAATTAGTATTCTAACAAGATATGGACACCTCTGGAGTTCAGAGATGGAAACCATGTCATTCTATGGGTCTCACCTCGACGAGGTCTACAGATATTTGTCCGAGGCGGAAAGTTATCTCTGAGATTCATCGGACCTTTCTAGGTCCTCATCAGAGTTGGAAAGGCGCCTTACCACTTAGCTTTTCCTCCTCAGTTGCATCAAATGCACAATTTCTTCCACTTATCCCACCCGAGGAGATACGTGCACGACTCTTCCCACACAATTGACCATGGCGAGCTGAATATCGATGATGGGGCATCTTTAATGGGGGTTCCAGTAGAGATTGAGGATCTATGGGAGCAAGTCCTTCGTGTATGGTTGATACCTCTGGAGTGCATTCGTTGGCACCACAGGAACCTCCAAGAGAGCACATGAGAGCAGTAGGCTCATATGTGTGCTCAGTACCCCCACGTGGTCCCTTAGTCATGAGTTATTGTTTAAGAGGACATAAATACCTAAGGTGGGGACAATGTAAAAACCCAAAATTTCCAAGTAATTTTTTTTATTAAATGGGAATTTTAAGAGTCTGCGAAAATTAATGCCGCGTGATTCCGAGGCCTGGTGTCCTCGATATCAATTTCCAATTTTTTGTTTGGGTATGTTCAGTAATCGTACAGGAAGGTTTTTATAACATTTGAACTTGTGCTCGGAATTGAAATCTGAAGGCACCGTTGAACTCGCAACACCGGTATTCGCTTATGGAGACTTTGACCTCGACGGTAGTGGGTCAAGAATAAAAGATAGTTTTTCGGTTTTTCAAGGAAATTAATAAAATAAAATGAACTACACTTTATTTTATTTTTGATCCACCATGAGGAAGTTGGAGGTGGGGTCCACCATAACTAAACCACCTTGTGGGAGTTTATGTATGGGGACCACCTGACCATAACATACCTCCTTATAATCTTCAACAAACCAATGCATGAGCTTGGGATTGGAAGTGTGAGGCTGACACGACGAACGATGACAACCCCATCTTCTTCTCTGCGACCCTATCAACGAACAACGAACAAAGCTAGGGGTCTAATTTTTTTTAATTATGTTATTATTCCTTTTTTACTTTTCTTCCAAAACAAAGAATGTGGACCAACTTATTATCAAGTTGATCCATGGATGTTTTTCCTTTCGAGTTGGGAATATTTTGTTAATGAGGGATTATGGGAATTGATGTTTTTAAGATATCTTCCATGCTTGTTCTTTGCTTCATTCTTGTGATCCAAATTCAATCACCCTAAATGTGGAAGGGTGTGGAATAGACCAACGTGGTCCGACCCCCTCTGCAGATCTTCTTTGTGATGTTCTTCGGCCTGGCGATGAGGCGACGAAGGTACCCTGTGCTGCCCCCACGACACTCCAGCGCCCCGGGCCGAACCGCACCACCCTCCGGCTTCCGAGCTACCCCGGCCACACTGCCCACCGGCCATGCCACCCGAAGGCTGAACCAGGTGAGCTGTGCCCCCCACCGGCAAAACCGGACGAGCCGCGACGCACCTCGGCCGAGCCGTGCTCAAGCCACACAATGCCCCAGATCCCAGCCACCATGCCCCCTGTGCTTCCTGCGTGCCCTGTGCCGCTTCTAACCACAACGGCTCACCGGCCTCTGTGCACCCCGCATGCCTCGCACCTCCATTGGTCAAACCAGACCGTCGACCTCCACGCGCCGCGTGGCTTCGCCGATCGTGCGCCCCGTGACGCCCGGCCGACTAGGTATCCTAGCCCTGGTCGCACCACCCTGGACCCGGGCCGAGCCGCCCTGAGCTGGCCCCTCACGGCACCCTCCAGGCTGAGGTGTGCCCTCGTGGTACCCTCCGGGCCGAACCGCCCTTGCGCCGAGGCACGATCGATCCACACCCTCACAACCTCTTCGCGCTCTCACGACCCTTCGTGACCCCTCATAGCCTATTGGGCTGGTCTGAGTGGGTCGGGCCGAACCTAACTAGCTGGCCCGCCTAACGGGCTAGGCCATAACCGATGGGTCAGGTTGGGTCAACCCAGACCGGGTCAGCTCAGGCTGGGTCGGGCAGGGTTGGTCCGACCTGGTCGGACCAGACCTGGGACCACTATGATCCTTTACATTCTTTTGGCCACATCTTTGGTATCGGGCATCCGATTGAAGAACCGTCAATAACCCTGGTAATAATGTAGAATGATGGTCCCTTTGGGTATACCCCCCTAGAGTTTGGGATATAGTTGAGATATGGTTAGTTTGGATCACGCAAAAATCCAACCGGGCCCCAAGAACTAAAAGGCTAATAACTCACAGTCCGGGCGTCTGATTGACGCACCGTCAATTGCGTTGGGACCTCTATGACGTGGAGGACCTTTTAGAAACATATAAGTGGGACTTTGTGATAGTTAGAGTATTGACCAGTAGCTCGTAGAGAAGATGATTCTAGAGACGAGCAGACAGAGTGTGGAGACCTAGTTGATGGGTGAGACTTGATGACTACTGAACGATTTACTCAGAGTAAATCGACTAGCTCAGTGGGGAGCGCCTGGTTGTGGTGGAAAACCCACTGTGAAGGAGCGCCTGGTTGTGGGAGTAGACCCGTGTTACTCGACATGAAGAGAACCTCTGCAGGATATTATGGGGAGCTCCTAGTTGTGGTAGAAGACCCATGGTGGGGAGCACCATTGTGATTTAGTAGACCTACTGTACTCGACAAGAGGAGTAAATCATCAGTCCAATGTTAGTGGGAAGCGCCTTGGTGTCACGGCATGCCCACTGTACTCAAAAGAGGAGGAGTTCTCCAGTATCCATGGTTTCGATAATGTGAATAAAAATCCCGGTTGATCTCAGTCAGTAAATATTTTTCCTCATGATTGAGAGGGATTACTTGATAACTTATGTATATGTATGGGCATATACCTAACTAGGGTTATCTGTTGATTTCATACATTGTGGATTTTCCATGTTGTATTTTGTGAGACCTTGAGGGTTTCGGGGTCCTTACTGAGTATCGTTATACTCACCCCTACATGGGCTATGACCGAACCTCATTTTGTTGGATGCAGACAACAGAAAGTGCTGACCGAGGCTGAGAGTAACCGGACTAGACGGTACCCAGAGGTGGACCTTAACGCATGTCGGTACAAAAAGGAGACAAATAGACATGGAGTGTTGAGGAGGCAATCTGTACCTACCCTTCAGGTAGGAAACTCAGGGGATGACCCAATGAAAATTTTTATTTACTTTAGTTGTACTTTAAGTAGGTTTTACATTACAGTTGGGCTTGTATTTCTGGCCCCTTTTATTTTCAGCACACATTTGTTATACTGTTTTACATATTGTTTTGTTTCTAGCTTGTGCTCCGTTGTGTGTGTTTACAGATTATAAAGGAAATGCCTTCCCATTTTAAGAGAATTACACCTTTGGTGCTAGTATTCATCCCCTAGCCTATGGAAGGCGTGCTTGGGGTAGTAACGACACAGGGTTTAGGGGACGGGTCATGAAAGGTTTATTTATTAGTCGAACTTATACTTGGATCTCTTCCCATATCAAAGACTCCATACAGAATTTCCACTTTTGAGTTAAAAGAACAAAAAAAGAAGTAACTAGAGAATTTGTAAAAGGGTTTAATAAGCTTACGTTCTTAACCATGGAGGGAACCAATCCTCTTCATCAAGAAGAAGGATGGGTCAATGTGTCACTATAATGATTATCTTGAACTAAAAAAAATAGATTAAGAACAAGTATCCTCTTCTATGGCTGGAAGACATGTTCGATCCACTACATGAGGCCTAATATTTCTCTTAGGTGTACCTTTTATTGAGATATCACTAATTAATGGTACATAAAGAAGATATTACAAAAAATGACTTTCAGACAAGGTATGGAATCTATGAGTCAATATAAATTTATTTTGGACTCACTAATGCTCGATAAATATTTATGGACATAATAAATAGAATATCTAGATATTACCATGAAAATTTGTTGCTAGTCTTTATAGTTGATATTATATTATAATATAAAATAAAGAGGATCATGAGAAGCATTTGAGTATGATTCTAAAGGCTTTATGAATGGATATGTTATATGAAAAGTATAATAAAATTATGTTTCATTATTGGGGAATAATAACACCATTAGAGGGATATATATTGACTCATATAAAACAATGGAAATTGAGTAGTGTCATGGATGAACATCTATAATAGATATTTTTAGTTTATTTATTCTATCTAGGTATTACAGCTATTTTTTTTTGAAAATTATCATGGTTTTAAATACAACGAAAAAAGATAACTCATATGGAAGTAATGTTTGTCTTGACCAATAAATACAAATAGATTTAGAAGAAGGTGGAAGGTATAAAGAATTAAAATAATCATTCCATTCCAAAATTATTTCTCAACCATCCCTCCTGGAGAACATAAAGAAAGATTAAATAAATAATATTGAAATTTTGAAGAAGGTGGAAGCTATAAAAAATTAAATTACTCATATTTCCAAATATATAAAGAATTGATTGTTAGATTTGGGTTACATCTATGTGTACCATAAAATAATAAGATAAAGTAGTTATTTAATGATTTATATAGCTCAACCTTTTCTATCTACTCATGAATCATGAAGATGTTTTGATATCTCCAAGAGTGCTATTGGTGGGGCAATATGATGTAGGAGATCAAAAAATATACATCAATGTGTACGGTATGTTAAAAAGTGAATACTAAGTCGAAAAAAGTATCATGGGATTATGTAACCATGACCCATACCTACATGGAAATGGAAAAACATCACCATGGAATATGTTACTGGTCTTCCAAATACATCAAGAGGTAATAATGATATATGGGTTGTAGTGTATTACCTTATGAAGAGTGCTTGATTTATTTTAATTTGAAAGGAATTATCACTCGATCATCTTACTAGGATATACATCAAAGAAATGGTGAGAATGCATGGAATAATAATATCTATTGTATCTGAATGAGATCATAGACTTACCTCTAAACTCTGAAAGAATATCCAACATTCTCTAAATACTTAGTAGAAATTCAGTATGGATTATCACCCCTTAACTAATGGAAAATATTTTTGGACTATCTATACATTAGAGGATGTGTTGAGATCATGATCAATGGAATTCAAAGGAGGATGATATTGGTATATTCCTCTGGTCGAATTCTCATATAATAATATCTTTAATAGAAGCGTAAAAATGGAACCTTATGAATCCCTTTATGGGAAGAGATATGGAACACTAAAATGTTGAAATAAAGTTGATGAACATAAGTTTTTTGGACCTTAATTGGTTAATGAAATGGTATAAAAGGTACAAACCATTCAAGATCACATCCATAAGGACCAGTGTCGACAGAAGAGCTATGTTGATAATCTTCGTTGAGACCTAGAGTTTGATGATAGAGATAAAGTGTTTTTCCACATATCTCCCTATAAGAGAGTCACTGTATTTGGAATGAAGTGTATAATATGTCTCATGAGAATTTCCCAATTTTTTATTCTTGATCTCATCATATATGTGGCTTATCAGTTAGAACCTACACCAACCCTTTACCGAGTACATGGTTTATCCCATGTATCCCTCTTAATGAAATATATTCCAAATACCTCACATGTATTGAGTTTTGAGGTGGTAAAAATAGAGAATGATCTATCTTATGGGGAGTATCTGGTGAAGATCTTGGTACATAGAGATATATTTCAATGCAATAAGACAACTGACCTAGTCAAAGTGCTATGGTGGAACCATAAATATGAAGATGAAACTTTAGAACTAGAGGAAGCCATGGTGAAAAAGTACCCTCTCCTATTTTCAACAAAGATTTTTATATGAAATTATGAGGATATAATTTATTGTGTGGGGGATGTAACAGTCTTAGATTTTCAAAAGAGTACTATGTTTGATAGTGCATATGACACACAACATCAACCCCAAATGAACCATAAAATATTATTATTTAAATATAACTGTTTTAACCTAGCCTATAAATTGGAAGGTATGAATAAACTTAAAAACTTTATGAAATATATATAAATTTTAAACTTATACCATCCCCTTAATTTTAAAAATATTTTTCTTTTTAATAAATTTTTATTTAATGTTTTTTATCATAATTAAAATAATTAAAGTATGATTTAGTATAATATTATATTTTTTTAAACAGTAAATTTTAATTTATATTATAAATTAAGTTTAAATATTATAATAAATAAATATTATTTTTTAATATTTTTCAACGGATAATAATTTTATTGGTGAATATTAATTATATTTTAAATCAAATATAATAATTTCTATATATTCTTTAATTAAATATAGTGATTTATAAAATTTAAAAGGAATGTCAACTCAATATTTTTGAAAAAATATGATTTATTATGTTAAGTTTTCATACAAACCCCTTTTGGAACTTATTTAACAATGTATATTTCTTTTTGATAAAAATATACAAGTGGTTATAAATTATTGAAAATTTCTTTTATTTTAATATGAAGAGTTATAGTTTAAAAAAATTATGTTTTAATACTATTAATTTTGAATAAATTTTATATTTAATCAATTAAGATATTTATAAAGTATAATGTTAATGATTACAGTTAATATTAATACTTTCTATTATAATTATAAAAAAATATAAGTAATTATGTTAATTAAAATAGTAATAAGTAAATTATTTTATGAAAATTTACTAAATATGGTTGAAATAAATAATTAGATATGCATAAAATATTATATAGTTTTCATTTTAATTATGATAATACGTTTAAATATCACTTTAATAAAAACATTGTCCAACCCAGAGCCAACTAAGGGACCCCTCTTCCCCATATTTGGGAACAGGTTGTTAGCTACATGGGAGACACGAACCTTGGCCAATCTTGGGTAGTTGGGTATGAGAGTTGTTATGTGCAGAACACTCACTAAGTGAACCTAACCACATGAAGGGTGTGAACATAGAGTGTGTTGGGATGCTAGTGGTCAAGCACAGAGAGGCATGTCTAGGGATGCGAGTGAGTGAGTGTGTTATGGGTGTTGATACCTAAGCTCCATGGAATATATATTATTCGAGATAGGTTGATATAAATAGAATTGGTCGAATAAATGAAAGATCAATGTGGGATCAGGAGAGTGGGACTATGTTCACCCATTTAAATATTTCTTCTTATATTACCATCATCTGGTAAATTTTATTTGAGTCATCCGGTCTCTCATGGATCATTATCTACCTCATGCTTGAACTAGATAATCCTAAACACAATATTATTTCCCTATATCTAATTCCAGTTTCATCGTTAACCACACATGTACATCTCATATTGATTTCACCTAATTCATCTACTCTGAAAATGACACCATGCATTCACAAGAGTAAAAAAACTCCCCATACCGTAATTATAGTTTTTATAGTTTCCCCTTTCGGCCATAACATTCATAGAGTTTTTATCAAAACCATTTTTTATGAAGTTCACTACTATCATCATTAAAAGTGTTGATTCTTTCAATTTTCAGGATTTAGAATTTTTTGTGACCATATTTGAACATCATGTATTTTTATGTTTAGATTCCCCTGGGTATATCATTTGTTTCAGATCATATTAGAGTATAAAAAAGACATATACATATATATATATATATATATTCTTATCAAAAATGTTTTTTTGGACTTATATCAATCATATTTCTTGGTAATCCAAGAACTTTAAACATCGTGTTTTTATAACTAAAAAATTGATATTCCCCTCAATTATGAATATCTATCCTTATATCTATATACATCCCCTCCCAGGCTGGGTCGCAATCCGACCCGGCACCCAACCCAGTCTGCGACATGACCCGATGGGTGTTCCTGATCCCCACGTGTAGGCACAAGTGCCTTGGTATCAATAGTAACATGTGGGAATGGTTTAATCAAAATACTAAACACACAACCACAAACAAGATAAATAAAATAAAACTGTTAAATGACAAACAAAAAGACCCTTGACTAAAATCAAATTTAAAGGTTTACGACTTGAGACAATATCCAAACATAATCCACAACAAAAGAAACTAAAACTATAATTCAAACCACCAAGAAACAAGATAGGTTCAACATCCACACACCATAAACACCAACCTCCACGAGAAGACCATCAACGACCAAAACCATTATCGTTGAGCCTGATGCCTCAACCTAGAATACAAAAATAACAAGGTCTACATACACCCAAAGGTGTTTGTAGGGTGTGATCTAGGATCCCAGTAGGAAGTCACCCAACAAAGAGGTTCCACACATAATTATTAAATGACAAATACATTTGCAGTATTAATTAAAGAAAATATGTAAGTGCTTGAAGAGTTTTAAAGAAAAAACGTTTTAGGAAAACAATTTCAAATGGAACATGTTAAATTAAAAAGAAACCCACACCCTTAATTTTTAAAATAACCAGTGTGTCACATTAATGAGCATAATGTAACTAATTATCACCAAATATAAGAGAGGCCTCGTGGGTGTTATCTAGCATGGGTACCAAGATCTACCTGTCTCGATGAAACATGGCTTAAAGGCCACAACCCTCAGAAAACGTGACTTAGAAGTCCATGACCCTAAATAAATGTGGATTAGAAGGCCACAACCCTCAAAAAAGCATATGTTTAGTTAGTGTTGCAATCGTCAGTCCTACTGGTGAAACCAGGTTGAGTCACCTCTAGAAAACTAGACCACTAGTCTAGTCCACCCTCCTAGCTACCTGAGCTTCCCGGTTTGTGCTCAAACTAGTGTCAAGTTCATGTCACATGTCAAAGTAATGTATAAAATCCAAACAAGGTACTTACACATGCAAAATTTCAATTTCTACACACAAATCCACTATAAAACTATACTCACCCCAAAATCACTTCAAAACAAAATCTTCATAGGTTACATACTAAATTAAACCATCAACACAATTTAAAAGACACTTGTCACTAAGGAAACAACCACTTACACATGTAAAATCCATTTTGAAATAAGTCACACACTATATCATTTTTCAAAAACATTTCACATCATTTTCATAATTACATAAACCATAAAAAAATTATAAATTTATAGAAAATGGGTGTCACAGGTCTTTGAACAAACTTAAGTAACCATTTATAGATTCAAACTCATTCACACATCACACACACTCAAATAAAATTTTAAACTTTGACCAGGACAACCCAAATAGTTTTGTGGAAAAAACCTTACACCATTTGGAAGAAACAATTTCACAAACCACATAACTTAACAAGCCAAAATTAAAACCTTATAAAAAAATTTAAAATAAATCACATGGAATTAACCACTAAACTCAAGAAAAATATTCTTTCATGAGAAAATGCACACGATGACCAATCAGGAATACAGTTCGCACCACTTTCACAAATTAATAAGATAACCGCAAGATTCAAAAGTCACTAATAGAGTTATTGGCAGAAAAAACCCAATAATATGAACAATCTAATGAGAAATTCCTTTGAAAATCAAACTTCGAATAAAACCAAAATCGCAGGAAAAAAATTAATTAAATAATATTCTAAACAAATTAATCATTGTAAATTAATTTATCAAATACCAATTAGATGGAGAACCACCTACCAGTGTGTAGCAATTCTAAAAAACTGGTGTGAAAAAGTCACTCCACATCAAGCACATGCTCAATAAAAATTGGTATGTCCTAAAAACAAAATACCAAACCCTTTGCATCAAAATTAAACCAACCACAACCTAAAAACATAACCTGACAAGCCCCAATATTGAAAAAACAACTAAACGTGGGTGAACGCACTAGAGGCGAGGCTCCATGAGGCTGGACGGAGACAAAACCAGGCAATCGGTGGTGTTTTGTGCTAGAAAACCCGGTTGGAAAGGAGAAATGAGAGCACCGGATGAGAGTGGGGAGTGCTGTACAAGATAGGTAGGAGGGGTCTAACAGGAAAATGAGGGGAACCAGGTGGGCGGGGGGTTGACGGAAATAGGGTGTTGTGGATCGAGGAGAGGCCAAGGGGAGAATTCGCGTTACGAGAAGGGGAACAGGGGGTCCAACGGGATTCCGAGCCGGAAGCAAGATGGGGTCCGGCAAGGTTTCAGGAGGGAAGCAGGAGGGGGGGTCTGGCGGGGTTCCGGGCTAAAAGAAGGAGGGGGTTAGTGGTTCTGAGCATGGGGAGTTCTTCTCGATCGGGAAAGAAAGGGGGGATGGGGGGTGCAGCGCAACGGGGGTACCAGTGGGAGGGGGGTGCGACGAGCCGAGGGAAGAAGGGTGGGGGGAAAACCCTACCCAAAAATAAATAAAACAAAAGAAAAAAATAGAATTAAAACTAATGATAATAATAATAACAGTGGTAAACTAATATAATAATTGTAATGATAATAATAATAAAAGTAAACGGAAAAAAAATAACACGTTACACAATGGAAATAATAAAAATAATATGGTGATAACAAACTTAATAAATGGAATAATAACTTTACAATAATCAAATTAATAAAATTTAATTTATAAAATAAATAATACACTTAATTAAATTATTATTATTATTATTTGGTTAATTGAATGACTTGCGAGTCACGCAGTGGTGAAGGGGAAGTCGCACAACTTCAAAATTACGATTCACCCGTTCATTGCATGCTGTCAAGCCCCGATGAGCAGGGCGAGGTCGCACTGATTCGGTGAGGTCATGTTTCTTCAAATAAAACGTGTTTTTATAAATAAAAATGAAACAAATTAAGTCGAGTTTCACCCAGACTCCCTGATACCAAGAAATATTGATAAAATAAATAATGTAAAAGAGGCCGGTGTGACAATTCTCCCCACCATAGCACTTTTTGTCCCCAGAAATCCACAACAAAGGTTGAGACTCAAAGAAGAAACCCCCACTAAGGTTCAAATAGGATCCCCCACATTTGACAAGTGAAAAGAATCAAAAGCATCATTCTCAGATAGGGAAACTCAAAGACAACTTGAAGAAACTCATAAAAAGACTTTCTGATATGTGTCGCCCACCCCAAAGAGCTAGAATGCCTCCAGTGGAGTAATCAAGGAAAGGGACTCTCACACCCAAAAAAACCAACATCACAAGCCGAAAAATCTCAAGCAATATTAAAAGAAATCCATACCATTTGGCTAGAATGAACAAACAAGGTCAAACCATGTCTAAGGAACACTCATATCACTTATCACCAAGCCATCCTTAGAAACAAAACCAAAAGATCAACATGGGGAAGTTTGAGGGACTCCCCACTGTTAAGAACCTACCAACGCCCAAGACGAAACTAGAAAACCAACAAGGGGAGGCATAAGAGGACTCCCCACCACTATGAAGAAGGCCAACACCAATTTATTCCAGTGAAATTTTAGTGAGACCCACCATGGGTCTCCCCATCATTAGAACTGACAAAAGATACAAAAAACTGAAAATTTCTCGATGGAGACCAAACACCCCACCACAAGGGGCGGGGAGGGTGGGTCCAACTACCAGGGAATCAAAAGAATGACCCAATAAGAACCATCATTTCCACATTCCTGGACGAGAACCATTCAACTTTGTGACCAAATTACTTGACAAACCTCATAAGGAGCACTAAATTTGATTACATATGGTGGGACACAACTCCCAAGAATTTAAGGTGAGAAGAATACCACACTTCCTCAGGGAAACTGGAAATCCCATGCACGCAAACGGGTCATTCAGAACAAAATAGCTACAACAAACGATTGAAACTGCTTTCACCTCCAACACCGATGACAGAAATAAGGTCGGGGTCTCATATAGTCTCTGGGTTCCTGACCACGTTCCTGCTTCACTTCGAGGCCTATGGATGGAGATTTGATGTTTAAAGAATCTCCTGCCTCGCAGTCACGTGTCAAAGAATCCCGAATAGAGTTTCTCTCCTAGGTGCTACATGAAACCACACCGCAATCGAGACAACCCATCAAACACCACACACCAAAACATCCAACTACTTTCTCATGGAACATCCACCAAAACAGGGGTTTATAGGATGCACATGCATCACCTCTTCACCTTAAATATGAAACATAAGGAGGAACGACACACAAAAAACACTCCCCTTTGAACAGAAAAACTAGAGCCCCGCGAGAGAAAACACTCCTATGAAAACAAGGATTCCTGAAGGATTCTACGAAATCCACCATTTCCCTTCAAAGATAAATCATACAAAAAGACATCACCAAACATGTCCCTTATGGACAATGAAAGAACTACAAATCCCTTAAATACACTGGTCAATGCTGATAATTCTGAACCGCCTTCACCATTCCCCGCTGGAATTCCTTTCGCCTTTTCCAAGGGGAACCTTTAAACACGACAATGTCAAAATTCATACCAGATGAGTTAGACACTCAAAAGACCAAAACTCCATTCAACTCTGCATGCATAAGTCATCTCTCTACGAGAGGATCCGCTTAGTTGTAAAAAGGAGAGGCAGGTTCAATTCTAAAATTCGAGAAGAGATTCCTCTTATCAACTGGAGGGTCAGCCAATGACAAATTGCATGTGGCCACAATTCAATCACATTTCAACGCTTTATGGGGGGGATTACAGTAGTCAATAAATAAAACCATGGACTGAACCAAACTGGTCCAATAGTCCAGACATGCCACAAGCGAAAACCAATCGTGCAGGGGGAACCACTACAAGGGCTCCCCAATGTACTTTTCAAAATAATTAACTAACTAAACGCTTGCATACCAACTTACAAATAAGATTTCATACTCAGGACACAAATAAGTCAGAAGGGAACCTCGACACAAAAGGACTCACATTTGATATTTCCAAACACAAGGACACACCACACAAACACCGAATATTAACACACCAAATTCTCATTTAACAAAACTTTGTTGAAAATAAGTAAATATAGTTTGTTGCGCAAACACAAATGGTGTCCCATGGCCTCGTACATCCATGTTCCCATTCCACAATGGAAACCACCAAATAACCATCTGGGAATTATTCCACTCATTCCATTGACCCTTTCTCTTTCCATATACAGTCATGCATGTGGTTTCCCATGAGAACACCAAGGATCAAAACCAAATCATTCCATTTTTCAAAACCAAAACATTGAACCCCCACCTTTCAAACCTCATACATTATTTCATTTTTAAATTGTTTTATTTCAAAACATTTTCCAGGACCAAATGATTTTTACATAAAAACCAAAATTCCACGATTCCAAAACAATGAAACGAGGAATGGTGCAAGATAAAACTAGTGTCGATGGGTGACTGGAACATATGGTTGGCGACCATACGCCAATCACACCACTGCCACGAAGAGTATTTTAGGATGGTGTCCCTAGCTCCACAGGGCTTTAGAGGCCCTGTGAGCTCACTGGGACCCCTGACCATACTCCCTTCTCATTTCTCCTAAACAAGATTAACCACAAGGACCAAAGACTCAGACAAAACTCAATGTTCTCTGGTAACTCGAGTCATTCCAGAAGCTGTGCTGGCCAGGAACCTTTCCCATAGCTAGAATGTCAAGTTCCAACACCCTTAACATTGATCTACCTAGACTCTATCCCAAAAGAAGATATCCCAAAAGAGGAAATCTATTTTGATACCATTTATTCATGAACAAGGCTGGGTCACCATCCGACCCGGGGCCCAACCAGGTCCACAAAATGACCCGATGGGAAATCTTGATCCTCACGGGATGGCACAAGTGCCTGGGTATCAATAGTATCATGTGGGAATGGTTTACCAAAAATAGTAAACAAAAAACCACTAACAAGATAAATAAAATAAAACTATGAACAGACACCCGATAAGTCCTTAGAAAAATATCAAATTTAATGGTTTACGACTTGAGTCAACATCCAAAAATAAAACACAACAAAAGAAAATAAAATTCTAATTCAAACCTACAAACAATGAGAGAGGTGCAACATCCACACGCCACAAACACCAACCTACACGAGAAGACCATTAACGACCAAAACCATCATCACTGAGCCCGATACCTCAACCGGAAATACACATTGAACAAGGATTACATACACCCAATGGTGTATGTAGGGTGTGATCCAAGAGCCCAGTAGGACGTCACCCAACAAAGTGGTTCCATGCATGATTATTAAATGAAAAATACATTTACAGTTTTAATCAAAGAAAATAAGTAAGTGCTTGAACAGTTTTAAAGAAAACGGGTTTTAGGAGAACAATTTCAAATGGAACAACTTAAATTAAAAATAAAAACACACCACTACTTTTTAAAACAACCAATGTGTCACACTGATGAGCGTAAAGTTACAAATGAGAACCAAATATGGGAGAGACCTTGTGGGTGTTAGCTATCTTTGGTCCCCAGATCCACGTGCCTCAGTGAAAAGTGGCTTAAAAGGCCACGACCCTCAGAAAACGCTGCTTAGAAGGACACAACCCTAATAAAATGTGGCCTAGAAGCCCACGAACCTCGAAAAAGCATAAGTTTTGTTAATGTTGCAATCGTCAGTCCTGCCGGTGGAACCATGTCGAGTCACCTCCAAAACACTAGCCCACTAGTCCAGTCCACCCTCCTAGCTACCTGGGCTTCCTGGTTTGTGCTGAAACTAGTGTCAAGTTCATGTCACATGTCACAATAATGCAAAAAATCCAAACATGGTACTTACACACGTAAAATCACAATTTATACACCCAAACCCGATTTTAAATCCATACACACACCAAAATAATTTCAAAACACAATCTACATAGGTTACATACTAAATTAAACCAACTACACAATTTAATAGACACTTGTCTTTAAACAAACCACCACTTACACGTGTAAACACCATTTTGAAATAAGGCTCATACTAAATCATTTTTTAAACATGTTTCACACCATTTTCATAATTAAGCAAACCATAAAAAATTATAAAGTTATAGAAAAAGGGTGTCACATGTCTTGCACAAACTAAAGTAACCATTTATAGATTCAAACTCATTCACACATCACACGAACTCAAATAAAATTTTATAGTGTGATGCGCACCACCCAAATAGTTTGACGGAAAAACTATAGACCATATGAAAAACACAATTGCATAATCTAAATAATTTAACAAGAAAAAATAAAATATTATATACCAATTTAAAATAAATTTCTTGGCCTTAACCACTAAACACAAGGAAAAACTTATTTCACGACCAAACACATAGGGCATCCTATCAAGAATACAGTGCACACCACTTGCACAACTTAATAAGATAACCACACAATTCAAAAGTCACTAATAGAATTATTAGTAGAAAACACACAATAATATGAAACATCTAATAATCAATTTCATTGCACATCAAACGTCAATTAAAACCAACTTTGCAGAAAAAAAAATTAATTAAATAATATGCTAATCAAATTAAGCATTGCAAATTAATTCATAAAATATCAATTAGACTGGGAAACACTTACCGGTGTGTAGGAATTCTGCAAAATTGGTGGGAAAAGTTCACTCCACATCAATAACAAGCTCAATAAACATGGGTATGTCCTAAAAACAAAATACCAAACAAATTGAGTCAAAATTAAACAAACTACAACCTAAAAAAATAACCCAAAAATCCATAATATTGACAAAACAAGTAAAAAATGGAGATAGAACCAGAGGAGAGGCTGCGAGCGGCTAGCTAGAGATAAGAGGAGGCCATAGATGGTGTTTTGTGCTAGAAAACCCTAGTTGGAAAGGAGAAATGAGGGCACCAGTTGAGATTCGGGCACACCAAAGAGGTTGGGTAGGAGGGGTCTGATGGGAAAACGAGGGAAACTAGGGGCGGTCGATGGCAATAGGGTTCTGCAGATCGAGGAGAGACCAAGGGTGGAATTCACGTGATTGGTAGGTGAATAGGGGGGGGGGGGGGGTCCGGCGGGATTCCAAGTCGGAGGTAGGATGGGGTCTGGCGGGGGTTCCAGGTTGGAAGTAGGAAGGGGTCCGGCGGGGGTTTGGGCTAGAAGCAGGATGGGGGCGGTGCTTCCGAGTAGGGGGAAGCACTTCTCGAGCGAGTCAACAAGGGGGTATGGGTGGTGCGACGTGACAGGGTACCAATGGAAGGGGGTGCGATGGGCTAAGGGAAGAAGGGTGGGGGGAAACCCTAACCAAAAATTAAAAAAAAAAAAAAAATAAAAATTGAACTAAAACTAATGATAATAATAATAATAGTGGTAAAATAAAATAATAATAGTATTGATAATAATGATAAAAGTAAATGGAAAATAAAAATAACAAGTTACACAATGGTAATAATAAAAATAATAAGGTGATAACAAACATAATAAATTGAATAATAACTATAAAATAATCAATGTAAAAAATTTTCATTTATAATATAAATAATAATCTCAATTAAATTATTATTATTTTTATTATTTTTATTTGGTTAATTGAAAGACCTGCGGGTCACACAGTGGTGCTGGGGAAGTCAAACGACTTCACAATTATGATTCTCCTGTTCGTCGCATACTGTCAAGCCCCAAGGAGTCGAGCGAGGGCGTGTGGCTTCGGCGAGGTCACATGAGTTTAGATAAAATGTTTGTTTCTAAATAAGAATTAAAAAAATTAAGTCGGGTTTCACCCAGACTCCCTGATACCAAGAAATATTGAAAAATAAATAACGTAAAAGAGGCTTGTTTGACAATCTCCAACATAATTTATAATCACGAAATGTAAAAATAATCTGATGTTTTATTATTATCGAATAATGGAATGTTTTTTATTTACATTATACCTATGAGTAATATTAGAGAAATGTCATATCCTCAATGGTAGTAACTTCTAAGAATGTTTTAAATGCCTTTGTGTTGTGTTACTCCATGAAAGGAAATCTTACAAACTAGAATACTCATTACATGATCCACATGATAAGGAGGAGGGTGATAGAGAATTCATTATCAATGATAAATTTTTTATAGATGTGGTCAATTTTCATTGATTAATGCTTTTGGCTATATCAAGTTAACTCGGGAAGTCTCAGGAAGACTTGGATTTTTATAGCATGCTCGAGCATCTCAATGGACAATATTAGAATATAAAAAATATTTGAATGGTTTGAAATATCAATGGAACTCTTTTAGAGTATTCTTAGATAGGATGTGATAGTTTTACCTCACTAGTAAAAATCATTGGCTACATTGATCAATTAGAGGTTATAGGGTTTAAAATCCCTGATAAACTACACACTGGTCTCAATCTTGCATTACTACCTTAGAGATTGTCAATCGTTTTTGTCAATTTTAATATAAACATCATTTAGAAGTCTCTACCAAATATAATCACACATTTCTCCATGTATATATTCAGATGAAGCATGAAAATCCTAACATCCTTATAATGAATTAATATAAAGTCCAAGAAAATATCACTAATTCCAAATCATCATCATAGCCTTCTATGAAGATAAATATCAAGGGTAAATAATGGTAAAATGATTTTATCTATTTCTTAAGTGGAATGAAGGGGCACTAAATGAAAAACAATACCCAGGTAAGTAATAAATGGGGAGATTTAGGTGTGTTCGTTATCAAGTGAACTTTATCTGTTTCTATAAATTTGGAACTAGATACAACATTAGGTTATTACATTTATATTTAAATTTTTATAACCATGTAGATTCAAAATGATTTATTGAGGGGAGGTAGATCTGTGAGAATCCAATGGATCCAAAATTACTAGGGTGGATATCATAGACTATCATCTCACATTTCTGACCAAAATGATCTTGGTTTTAAAGGATTTTTATTAACTTCAATATGTTACCAAAAATATTATTTTCATATCCATACATGATATGGATAGATTTATTTTAAAATATGGAAAAACTTTTGTTTCCTTGATGAGGATATAATTTTTTATGGTAAGACATATGTAAATAATTGTATTTATGTGTTATATTATAATAACCATGTTATGGAAATTGATAAATAAACAATTTCACATGACTCACACCAGATATAAATTTGGAATCATCTTCAATAACATGTAAATGAAAAACATTTGACTAATTTTAACCAAGAAGAGTATTTTTATACTTTTGAACTAAAAACACTTGGTGTATTTCATGAATTCTTATAAGGAAAATGGACAAATCCCCATTTATTGTAAAAGGTGAAATTACCAAAAAAATTATTGAATTAGGTTATAATGTTATTTATGGACCATTCCCTTTTAAAGAAATGGGTAGGAACTCATACTTTATAAATTTTACTGATGATTTTAGTATATATGAATATGTTTAATTTATGAGGTACAATTTAGATACCATTGTTAAATTTAAAGAATAAAAGGATGAAGTTGAGAAACAACTTGGTAAAAAGATTATGAAACCCCTCTAAGGTTGTGGCAAAGAATGTTATAATCATGAATTCATTGACTATGAATGAGAGTTTTGGATATTATCCAAACTCACTCATCTTTAAACACCTCATTGGAAAATTGTAAGAGAAAGAGAGAACCACAAATTTTTATATATTGTGAGTTCAATGACGAGTCATGTGAATTTTTTATTATCATTTTGGGGATAGATCGTATAGATATGAAGAAAAATAATAAACCTTGTTCTAACTAAAGAGTTAGATGATATAACATACCAATATTGTAATTGAATGAAATTTGTATTTTCATTCTTATATGTGTGGGGTTGTGAAGTATTTTTTGAAGGCCTATTTAGGTAAACAATTTTCACATGGAGGTACAAAGTGTGTTTTTATAGGATACCCCAAGGAAACAAGGGGATATAATTCAATGTATTATAGGATAAAGGTACAAAATATTTGGCACAATAATAGTTTCCAGAAATCCTCATGGGGAGAAACAAGTATTGTATAAGAGTACAAGGGAGGTTAGAGAACTACAATAATGTGGTTTTCTAGTCATTGATTAGTGAGAATCACTATTATTTGATAATAATGACCCTCTAACCTAAAAGGATGTAGTAAGTGGAATATATGTTTCCAAATGGTAATAATCATTGAATTCTAAAATAGATTCCATATATCAAAACCAAGTTAGGATTTTGGTAGATTCTCTGGTGGGTATAAATCTTTTTGGTTAAAAATAGGTAGTCAAGAAGAAACTAGTCATTGATGGATAATTTATTACTTATTAGGAATGTATATCTATAAAAGGGTTCAAATTGTATCATGGGTAGACAATGATTAATAATTTTCACCAATTAATGTTCCAAAATCCATCATCATTCTATATTCTATTGTTACTTTCTAGGACTATGAGATTTCTAAAATGGATATCAAAACAACCTTACATAATTGGAAACATTAGTAAGGATTCCATATAAAAAAACAAAAAGGTTTTGTGACTCTAAAGGTTTCCCATGATGTATAAAAACTATAATGATCTATTTAGGGATTAAAATAATAATCCTAATCGTGGAACGTTCAGTTTGATGAATCTATGATACAATTTGGTGTCATAAATAATGAACGTGAGGCTTGTGTTAATAAGCAGTTTAGTGGCAGTTCAATCATTTTATTAATAGTATATATCAATGATATATATATTATCAAGAACTAAATACAAGTTTTATTGTATACTTAATCTTGGTTAAATAAATGTATATCCATAAATGACATAGGTGAATGAAAATATATTCATCAGATCAAGATCTGTCATGATAGATCCAAGAGGATGTCCAGTCTAAGAAAAGGTATATATATAAAATATAAAAATGAGATTAAGTAGATATTAATTGAATATAGTATTGTTTCCAATGCCACATGGAATTTTTTTTCTATGAAATTTTTTCCTCAGACATATGAGTTAATACAAAGGATGGAAAGGATTTTATATGCCTCTATCATTGGGTCATTCATGTATGGCATGCTGTGTAGTAGGATAGATGTACCCCACAAAATTAGTGTGGTAGTACGATATCAAGATGCCTTAGGTGAATTCTAGTATATGTTACTCAAGACCATACTTATTAATCGGAGGTGTTCTAAGGATATGTTTATTTTCGGTGGAGGAGATGATGAACTAAACGTTAGTGGATATGCAAATGTAAGTTTCCAAAAAAAACTGATCTCCAATTGCAGTTAATATAAAAATTTGGGTACAACCGCGAAAGAGGCACACACGCAAGGATGAAAATTACATGTAAATCGCAAGCCTGGGGACTTGACCCCGCGACCTGCCCCTCACTCCCAAGCCCTTACCACACCACCAAAAATGGTGGGGCACCAATTTAATTCAATATAAATCACCTCTATGTGCTTGGAATGAATTTCTGAACTTTTATTATGGTATGTTCAGTAAATGCATGAGCGGGGTTTTCTAGATTTTTAACTTGTGCTCTGATTTAAAATATGATGGCACCGTTGAATCCGTAGTTCTAGGATTCACTTAAGGGAAGATTCACTTTGACTGCAATAGGTTTGACTACAATAGGTCTGGAGAAAAAGTTAATTTTTGGAAATTTTTAAAAGAATAATCAAATTAACATTTTTATTTTGTTTCCTCTCTTTTTCCTCCAATAGAAAACAAGAAATGTGGGACCTATGACGTTTCAAGCCAATAAATGGCTTGAACTTTTAATTCCTATGTAACAGAACCATTGGGGAATTAAAAAGTTTCCTAATTATTGATCCCCCATTAATTTCACAAACATTTCTCACCCTTCCCATCTCCAATTTATATAGTTCTTAGAAAGAGGTTTCGACACTGCTTCACCATGCAAAGAAGTGATGGAAAAGTACCGAGACATCAAACCCTTGGAGGATGGATCTAGTTTCGGAAAGTGGTGATGGGCGAAATCGAAACCCCAAATCCAAGATCGATGATCGGGCGACGTCATTGGAGGCTAGTTGCGGGGGATGGTGAACACAAACCTAGATCCTCAGCCATTGGAATTTCTCCATCGTTCTTGAGGTAAGTTTAAATCTTGGATTGTTTTTCAATAGTTATTTGAAAGCTTACTACCCTCTCGTTATCAACCTAATGTGGAGGTTGCGGGCCAAATAAAGGAGCCCTGATCCCTCCGCCCTTTTTGTTGAATGTTGGTGCGTTCCTCGATAGCTTTTCCTTAAGGTCGTACAGGCCCTGAGGAAAAAAGTAATTGTGGTGGCCGACACTGACTGACAACAGAGGAGGTGTGGCGGGCTGTCACACACATCCGGTGAGAAAGGAGCCCCAACCAAAGTAGAGGTGGTCGAAGGAGGTGGCCAGAACACCAACAACCCATAAAAGAAGAGGGTGACACGACCAGTGCATTGTCAGAGGATGTGGGTCGTGGGTCGTCAGCCACGAAGGACCGAGGGAGGCAGCTGGCACAATGGACGGTGGTAGGTGGAAGAGCGGCATGCCGTCACGCACCGCTAAAGACGGCGGTCGGCACCGGTCGGCCACGATGAGAGGTAGGACCCACATTAGTGGGTCACACATGCCTCGTGGCACCACTACTATGGATAAGACCGAACGACCCTTGTGGATGTTCGGGAAGACCTGGGGTCTCAACCCCCCGTGTTGGATTGGGCAGGCCCCATTCTAGCCTGGCCGCACCACCTGCGGGTCGCATTCCACTGCGGGTCGGGCCACACTCTACCATGAGCCACAGTGGTACGGGCCGCTGGGCTCGTGCGTCCTGCCCTGCGGTGGAGCGCGACCCGACCGGAGGTGGATCACAGCTCGGCTCATGGTGGAGTGTAGCCCACAGGTGGCACGACTCAGCTAGAGCAGGGCTTGCCCTAGTAGACATGGGGGGTGAGACTCCTTGTCTTCCCGAAGAGATGAGAGGGTCTTTCTATCTTCTCCGAAGTAGTGGTTCCATGTGGCACCACTAGGTGGCATGCGGGCCCCTATAGATTGGGTCCTACCACTCGTCACAGTCGGCCAGTGTCGGCCACCTTCTCCAGCGGTGCATGATGGCACACCGCTCCGTCACATGTGGTCGGCCGGTGTTCCAATCATCTCCCTCGGTCTGCCACGACTGACCAACCACAACCCACATCCTCCAGTAGCACACTGGTCATTCCTCCCTCTTCTTCTATAGTCAGCCATTGTGTTAGGAACCTCCTCCAACTGTTGTAGCTTCGGTCACTGCTCCTTGCTCACTAGCAGCGTGCGACCGCACGCCGCACCTCCTCCATGCCCAGCTGACTGCCACCACCACTTGTTTCCCGGTGGATCATCCAACCAGAATGAAATTCCAGCGAGTAACGCACCAACATTCAACCAAAAGGGTGGACAGATCGGGCCTTGTTCATTTGGACCGTGCCCTCCACGCTAGGTTGATAACGAGTGGGTAGGAAGGGCTCAAATAACTCTTGAAAAATAGTTCATGATTAAACCCTACCTAAGAACGATGGAGAAATTCCCTCAGTTGAGGAAGTGGGTTGGTGTTCGCCTTCCCCCACAACTAGCCTCTAACGACGTTACTCGATCGTCAATATTTGGTTCTGGGTTTCGGTGTTTCTCATCACTACTCGCCGACACCAGCTCTGTCCTCCAAGGGATTGATGTCACGGCACATTACCAGCACTTCGTTTCTTGGGGAATCAATGCCGACACCTCTCCCCAAGATCCATATAAATAGAAATGGGTGGGGGTGAGAAAGGTTCATGGTATTAATGGGGGATCATTAATTATGAACCTTTCTAATTCCCCAATGGTGTTATTACATAGTATTTAAATGTGTAAGACAATTATTGTCTTGACACGTCACTGGTCCCACATTTCCACTTGTCCGTTAGAGGAAGAAGAAAAGAAACAAAATAATAATGTTATTTTGTTTATTCATTTAAAAAGTTCCAATAATTAACTATTTCTCCAGACCTATTATGGTCAAAGTAATGATTTTTCTAAGAGAATCCTAGTGATCTAGATTCAATGGTGCCCTCTGATATTTAATCCAAGCCCTGGTTCAAAAGTTAGAAAACACTGCTCGCATGTTTACTAAACGTACCTTAAAAAGGGTTCAGAATGTTATTCTGAGAACTCTGATCCTCAGAATCACGCGCCTTCAGTTTTCACAGACTTGAAATAATTCCATATAATTAAAAAAATTACATAAGAGATCTGGGTCTTTACATTATCCCCACCTTAGGGATTTTCGTCCCTGAAAGCCACCACATAGTCTAATAAAATAAATGGGGGTACTGAGCACGAATCTATGCCTCTCGCTCCAAAGTGCTCTCCTGGAGGTTCCAGTACTGCCAGCGAATGCGTACCAGAGGTATCTACCACCCACAAAGGACGCACTCCTGTTGATCCTCAATCTCTAATCGATCCTCTATAAATGTCACCCATTATCAAAGTCTAGCTCACAGTGGCCGATGGCCTGAGATGGGTCATTAACATATCTCCTCAGTAGGGATATGTGGAAGATGTCGTACACACTCTCCAGCTACCGTGGTAGTTCCAGGCAACATGCCACCTCGCCAATCCTCCGAAGTATCAAAAATGGTCTAATAAACCTCGATGAGAGTTTGCCACCCCTGTAAAATCTCCGTAAACCTCATCGAGGTGAGACCGGTAGGAAGAAATGGTCTCCCTAATCGAACTCCAATGGTCTCCACCTCCTATTAGTATAAGACTTTTGTCTTCTCTATGAAGTCTTTATCAGCTATTGGATGATCTTCACCTTCTTAGTGGTAGCTCGTACCAACTCTGGACCCATAAGTGTTGACTCATTTAAGTCTGTCCTGTATAGAGGTGATCTACAAGGTCAGTCGTACAAGGCCTCAAATGGTTTCATACTAATGGTGGAGTGATAACTGTTGTTTTATGTGATCTCCACCAAGGGAAATTGATCCTCCCCACTGTGGCAAAAATATAGGACACATGCACCAAGCATATCCTCTAGTGTCTGTATGGTACTCTTTGCATGACAACCCGTCTGGGGATGAAAGGCAGTGCTCAAACTTAGTTGAGTCCCGAATGCCTCATACAATCCCTTCCACAATAAGGATGTGAAACATGCATCACGGTCAGAGACAATCGTCGATTCCACCCCATGAATCCTCACAATCTCATGTACGTAGAGGAGTCTAAATCCATTTACTAATCCCTGCTCTTGGATAGGTAGGAAGTGGGCTGACTTGGTGAGCTAGTAAATGACCACCCAGATGGAATTAAGTCCCCTATGTTTACATGGAAGCCCTGTAACAAAGGACATGGAGATTCCATCCCACTTCAACTCTGTCACCTCTAGTTGTTGCACTAATCCTTTTGGAACTTGATATTCGGCCTTCACTTGCTGACAAGTGAGGCATCGTGAAACAAACTCTGCCACTGCTTTCTTCATCCCTATCCACTAGTGGTAACACTGGGGGTCTTGGTAGATCTTTTATACATAAATATCTACCATTAGAGGGGATTTATTTAACTCCCTCATCACCTCCTCCCGTAGCATCACCAATACCATGTTACGTCCTCTGAAGTGGTTGACATGATCCAAACCTTCAGAAATTCAATCAGGTGCATGTCATGATGATATCTGAGCATGTTGAGCTTCACAGTCAATGTCCACAAGTTATGCCACCCTGAATCTCTGAAGGAGTGGGAGAGTGAATGTCATACTTTGGAGGTAAGCTACTCCATCTCTATCCATGAAGGATATCTGCAACGCGGCTAGCTATTCTCTCACCTCACTCAACAACTACAGAACAGACCTATTAATGAGTGCATAAACTACCATGTTCCCCTTCTATGAGGTATATACTTTTTCAAAGTCATAGTCTAGGAGGAACTCTATCCATCCTCGATGTCTCAGGTTCAGGTCTTTCAGAGAGAAGATATACTTGAGACTCTTGTGATTAGAATAGACTGTAAAAAATTCTCCCATCCAATAATGTATCCACATCTTCAAGGAAAAGACTATTGCTGCTAACTCCAGGTCATGGGTAGAGTAGTTCTGCTAATGTTGTCTTATCTATTGTTAGTTGCAGGCGATCACTTCTCACTCCTGCATCAGGACACACCGAAGTCTAATCTCAGATACATCACAGTAGACCACATACCCAATTCCCTCTTATGGTAGCCTCAATATGAGGGAACTCGTCAGTCCCTTTATCCTCTCTTGAATACATTTTTGGAATCAATTAATCTATAGTAAATGTATTTCTTTCTTTTTCAACACTGACAAGGGTGCCTCAACTCTGGAAAATTCAGGCATGAACCTCTGTTAGTAACTAGACAACCCCATGAAACTACTCCCCTCAGTCAAACTCTTGGGTGGCTCCCATGTAAGTACAACCTCTCTCTTCACTGGATCCACAGTAACTACAGCCTCTGAGATACTGTGTCCTAGGTTGTGGACCACTTGTATCCATAACTAGAACTTTGAGAGATTATCATAAAGCTGGTTCGCTCAGAATGTATCCAGAACTATCTACAGATGATAGGCAAGCTCCTCCTCTATTGTTGAGTACATCAAGATGTCGTCAATGAAGTCCACCACAATGTGACCGAGGTATGGATAGAATATCTTGATCATGAGTCCCATGATCACTTTTGGGGCATTGGTTATTCCAAATGGAATAAACAAGAACACATAGTGGTCATACCAATATCTGAAGTCCCTATTCTACACATCCTCATATCGTACCCTTAGTTGATGATAGCCTGATTTGAGTTATATAATTGAAAACTAATGACCTCCCTTAAGATGATCGAAAAGATCATTAAACATCATAAGTTGGTACTTGTTATTCACAGTGACCTGGTTCAGGCACTGGTAGTCCACATAGAGTCTAAAACTCAAATCTGCCTTCTGGGTGAACAAAATCAGAGAATCCCATAGAGAAACATTGGGACTTATGAACCCCTTCCTCTATAATTCCTCCAATTGTACCTATACCTCACAAAGCTATACGAGAGCCGTCTGATATGAAGGTGTAGATATCGGTTCTTTCCCAAGGTATAGGTTGATGTAAAATTATACCTCTCTGCATGGAGGTAGTCTCTAAACATCCTTAGGAAATACATTAGCATATTGGTCCACCACTATAGGATAGCTGGGACTCTCAATATCAACTACTCTAAGGGTAATTCAATCCAACTGATGTGTGATTAGTTTCACACTCTTCTAGGAAAATCCATCCTGTGCTGCAAAGGTTCCCTTCTTTCTAGTGAAGGAAGACCTAGCCTCATCCTTGTGGACACACTGCACTTTGCACCTAATACATTCAATCTGGGTTGGGACTGGGGATAATGAGTCCATACCCAAGATGACGTCGTAAGGCCCTGATGCCGCTACTAGAAGATCCCAGCTGAATCTCTTGCCTCCTAGAGTAAGGTCACACTGTCAGAACCAATGTGTAATTGTCAAATACTCTCCCATAGGAGTCTCTAGCAATAAGGATTGAGCCAACACATCCACCAGAATCTTCAAGCTCCGAATGAGTGTCCTGGAAATAAAATAGTGACTGACACATGTGTCTATAAGTACTCCAACTAAGGTAGAGTAGACACAGATCATACCTCTAATTATCTCCGGAGTGTCGTGGTCGTAGGACTCACCTGCCTAGAGCTGAGCTCATCCATGTCCACCTTCTCTTTTTGGTCGGGGTGGACCGCCTGGAGGTGGTGGTGGATGAACCTCAAATCATCGTCCATCGCCTGTTGCAAGGCCAGATCCTCTTCCACATCTTCATACTGCATACGGAACTCCCCGATCGAATCTATGCCCCAACCATAGCGATCCCTCGACCATTTTATGGTCATCCGTATGGTGCGTCAGGTAGTCACGATCCATGTGACCCTACCCACAGCATGAGTAGCACCACATGATCTTAAACTGCCCTCCTCTGTCCCAAGATCCCCGTACCCCCGACCCTATATCCTGAGGTCTACCACCAGAAGGCCTGGCCTGCTTTCCCCCCTGCGTGATCCATCTTATTCTAGATGAAGATGACTCTTCTACCTGAATTCTAGTGGTGGATTTCACTATCGGTACCTACTTAGTTAGGAAGCTCTCCACCAAAAGCGCTATCTCTAGTACCCCAACCTGCGTCAGAATACTGAGCGATATGATTAATGCTCTGATCTCCCGTCAAAGACCCTACTCAAAGGTCTGATCCCTGAGGAAAGGGTCTCTTTCCATGTTGGTGGAGAAGCGGGAGATATCAATGAACCTCACCAAATAACTAGGCCACAATCATTCTTCCCTTATTTAAGGGTAGAAAATCCTATATACACAATGAACGTATAGTCACTGGGATGAACTTTTCCATAAAAAGGACCTTGAAGTCCGCCCAGTTGAGGGTCACCTCATTGTGAATCTGAAGCATCAAGCTCCACCATCTCCATGATGCTACCTAAAAAAAATAGCTGTTAGGATCACCATAAGTTCAAATGGTGTCCCAACCAGGCGGAAAACTCTAACTATAGCCTCCATCCAGTCCTTAGCTTCCTGTGGGTCTATCTTTCCTCATAACCTCGGAGGCCTCTTCCACTAAAACTCGTGCAATGCACTCAGTTGGCATGCATCCTCTACAGGTGGGGCTTGTGTAAACAGTTTCCCAACAGGTAGTACTGATGTTGATACACAACCCAAAGGTGTTAATTCCATAATATGGCCCTGCACTGAGGCCTCATCGCACGGTGGGCCATCATCACGTACTCTCTCGGGAATCCTGATTGGCTGTCTACATGGTGGAACCCTAAAATAAAATAGGTGTTCTATGGTCAATAAGTTATAACAGGGGAGCCGACTTAAATTGCTCATAAGAAAAACTCTTAAAAACACACACACAATTTGTGTTTCCGTGCATAGAGTCTAAAATCAGAATTCAGGGTCTTAGTGTATGGATATGTTGGCTGCCTCACCAACACTGGATTCCCCAAAACAAAAAACCACACTTATAACACTTAACACAATTTCCACATAGAAAAGTTCAGAGTCATAGTTTGTTGGTATAAATGACTCCTCTGATACCACTTTGTCATGACCCGTCCCCTGGGGCCTATGCTCTGACAACCCCAAGCCTGTCTTCCATAGGCCAAGGGCTGGAAAAAATCACCAGAAAGGAATATTACTAAAATAGGAAGGCATTTCCTTTTAACCTATAAAGACACATAGACTATAACACAATAGGATGTAACCATGAATTAAATTGTTGTAGTAAAAAGAGTTCTAGAATTAAAGGGGAAGTAATACAAGACAAACTGAAATGTACAAGAACAACTGAAAAGTGAAAAAAAATTATCATGAATCATCCACTGATGATCATACCTGAAGGGTAGGTACAACTCACAATTAGAAGTCCCTATGTCACATCATGCCAAATGGTCCACCTCCGAGCACCGTACAGTCCCGACTCCCTCAGCCTTAATCAGTGATTTTCTTCTTCTGCACAAGACACAACAAGGTGCGGGTGTAGCATGTGCAGTGGTGAGTATAACGATACTCAGTAGGGAACCCGATACCCACGTAGGTCTCCCAGAGTTCCAAAAAGGAAATACCACAAGAAAGACTTCAATATCAAAGCACGAAGCAATGAACATAAACTCTTATTAGGTAGATTCCTATTCATATAGATATGTTATAATGAAATAATCATCTCACACATGAGGGAATAATACCACAAAGGTAACACCATGAAGGTATAAGTACCACACAGGTAACACCACGAAGCTAGAAGTTCCACATAGTAACACTATGAAGACAACACCACGAAGGTTGAAGTACCACATAGGTAACAACACAATGATAACACCACATAGGTAGAAGTAGCACACAAGTAACACTACGATGATAGAAGTACTACATTGGTAACACCACAAAGATAACACCACAATGGTAAAAGACTCAGCTCACACCAAGTATAACTTATGTATAGAAGTACATATGATTAGTCATAAGCCTAGATCATCTTATTCTGTTAAAAGGAACTACTGGTGACCCACACAGGATCGATAGATAATAACCCCCACTGAACCAAACATAATATAACCTACACAGGATTGGTATGTGCTGACCTAGACAAGATCGCAGAGCGTTGACCCACACATGGGCATCTGATCGTGAGATGTACCTACCCTTCAGGTAGGATCCTCGGTGGGAATTCAAGATCTATTTTTCACTATTCAGTTGTACTTGTACTTTTCAGTTGGGCTTGTATCCTGACACCTTTAGTTCCAAAAATCTTTTTACATGATCAGTTTACTTCGTGGTTACATCCTGTTGTGTTCTAGTCTGTGTGTCTATATAGGTTAAAAGGCAATGCCTTGCCGTTTTAGGGACATTTCTTTCTAGTGCTAGTTGCCATCCCCTTGCCTATGGAAGGAGGTATTAGGGTAGTCATGGCACAGGCCCTGGGGGATGGTTCGTGACACTGATTCTTGGTTGGAGAAGACACAGATCATGCCTCAGATCATCTGTAGGGTGTCGTGGTCGTAAGACTCTGATTCCCAAAGATGAGCATGCCCTAGTCTGCCTGTCACTCGGCCAGCTCCCCTTCCATGTCTTCCACCTTAAATACCTCCTCAAGAAAAACATTTTATCTATCTAGGAAGCCCCTCAACTATATACTAGTCATCTATACGGCGGTTCGGGTATTCATGTTCCATGTGTCGCTACCTGCCACCCGAAAAGCAAAGCCTAGCCCCCGTCTAACTCTCTCTGGCCTGGGAGCCTTGCACTACCAACCCTGAGTGCTGGGATTGGCCTCTAAAAGACCTAGCCTGCTTGGAACCAAGCATATGTTATCTGATGCCTACCAAAGACTATGCCGCCTGGGGTTTTCTGGTAGCTCTAACTACGAGTGCATGCTCCTCCAAGAAGCTATCCATCATACATGCTCTCTCTAGCACATAGCCTGGGTAGGGATAATGAGGGACACCACTGATTCCATAATCTCCCACTTGAGTCTCTGCTCAAATTCTCGAGCCATGAAGAAAGGGTCTCACACCATATTTCTAGATTATCAAGAAAGCTCTGTGAACCGGGTCGAGTACTCAGCCATCATCATGTTGACCTATTATAGGTGGAGCAGCTCTTGAATGTGCACAAATCACAGTGTTGCGGAGAAAATCTCCTACCAGAAAAGCCTCTCGCAGTCAACCCAAATGAGGGTGGCCTCATTGAGAGTATAGATGGTTTAGATCCCCAAACTCCCTTTAGTTCCTTACAGAAGGATCGCCTCCAAGACCACCATCTGGTCAGGTAGTTCCCTTACTAAGTGGAAGATCTGCGTCACAACATCTAGCTGGTCCTCAGCGACCTGAGGATCCATCTCTCCCCTAAACCTGGGAGGTCTCTATCTCTGAAACTCATGTAGGGCACAGAGACTATGTACATCCTCTTTTGAAACTGCCAGAAGTTGATGCTAACCATCATGTGGTGGTAACACTGGTGCACTACCCGGTGGGGCCATCTCAAGCACTGGTCCTGAAATGGATGCATTGTATCTAGGTTGGGCAATCCTCATGACCTCATATCGGGATCCTGGATAGTCGTCTATGTAGAGGAATCCTGAGATAGATCAAGATGTACCATGGTCAAAACATTATACCTAGTGAGATAACTATTATTCAAAATTAGAAGAAACTTATGAAACTAGTGTTTTCATATATTGAGTTGAAAACAGAATTCATGGTCATTGTTTATTGATAAGTTGGTCGCCGCACCAACACTATAATTACCGAATCTGAAAGTAGAACCTGAAAAACATAACACTATTTCTTTAAAACAAGACACATACTCCCGGTCCTTGATGGAGAACCAACCACCCTCAGATAAAAATTTGTCACAACCCGTCCCCTAGGGCCCATGCCGTGACTAACCCAAGCCCACCTCCCAAAGGATAAGGGATAGAAACTAACTCCAAAGGCATCAACCAGCTAGTGGGAGGCATTAGCCTGGATACCTATATGGACACACACATACAACCATGTCCCAAATCACAAAAAAGAAACAAAATATTACTAAATAACTGAGTACAAGTACAACTGAAATAATGTGGGCCACAATAAAAACCCAAGAGAAAGTACTAAAAACTGTAAATTACAAAATCTGCTCTGACGACCATCTGCCGTAAGCCCCGCCTGATAATGAGAGTAGGGATGCTAATAGAATCTAAAGTAGTATGTCATGTTCGCCTGGTCCTACTGGGACTCTCTTGTTCCTAAGACACCAAGTCCATTGTCATGGCATCCGTCAATATCGTATCCCTGGGAACCCCTGTCATAACATCAGTCATCTGCACCAGACACAACATGTGCGGGCGAAGCCCGTGCAGGGGTGAGTACCACAGTACCTCGTAGGGACCACAAAACAAAAAGGAATGAACACACCACAATTACTCAAAGTAAAAATGAAACACAAGATACCTCACACCGAGTATATTATAGGGTAGTAAGAGTAGTATCATCCGTCATATTGTCGAACACCTAAAATGTTGGAGAACTCCTCCTCTATCAAGTATAGTGGGCCTTCTGAGTAACACATAACTGCTTCCCACTCACCTTGAACTGCTTATGTAGTCCTCCCCATCATGTATCTTGGGTCGTCCTGGTCACACAGAGCCGCTCCCCACCGTAGCCTGCTGAGGTACTTCTCCTGTCAAATACCGTGGGTCTGCCATGTCACACAGAGGTGCTCCACACTGTGGGATTACCAAGTCACACAGAGGTGTTTCCCAGTAGGCCGTCTAGTCACACAGAGTATAAAATCAGTAGTCTTAATGTCTCAACCAGTCATAGGGTTTCATACATAGCATGCATGGGAGAAATTCCCTTCAATCCCTTCGTTTCATATAAATGTCCACGAAAGTCTCCACCGACCCGACCAACCCAGCTTGGGGGTTCCACAAACCTCAGTTCATTCTGATGGACCTGACCTGACTCGGTGTGGGTTAGGGTCAGTTTCGTCTGGCCTGGGTAGTGCGCCAGGACCAATAAGCCTCGCTAGACTTGACCAAGATGGAAAAGGTTCTATCCCACTGGGTCTCTTGACGACCCTCCCTGGTCCATCTCGGCCCGACGAGGGAACAATTCTAGCCCACCGGTGCGGGTTTCACATGCTAGGTGAGGGTTTGGCTCTTAGTGATGGTCCCGACCACCGGGTGTTCGCGTCTCATCCGGTCCGCAAGAGGTAGACTGGTACGCCTCACTGGATGTAATCGGGAGCTCCATCTGTGCCTCACCATTTCCTTACAGTTCTCCATGGGGTACCTCCTCTTCCATGGTTAAGTGACCACGACCTGTCATGTAGGAAATAGATTTGTTTCGCATCTGTGGTTCTCTGATGTGGTCAAGAGACCACATCCGCCACCTCCAGCCCGTCGGCTCGGCCGATGGCTTCTCGTGCTGGGCTACGGCCTGGTCTGGCTGCGACCTTCGGTCTAGCACGCCGTCGTGGCGCGCCGACTCCCACCTGTATCCACTTCCGGAGGCCACTATCAGCGGTCAATGGGGCCACTGTCGGCGGACTCTTCTGCGGACCACTTGGTCTGCACCGGTGGTCCATTAGGTGTTCCGATTGCACCCGTGTTCTCTGGGGAACGTCTTCTCCACCACGATGGTCTCAAAACATTCTTTCCATTGATTCAAGAGTATGATTATGAATAACACCCACAATGGAGGGGCTTGATCCTTGTTCTTGTCGGCCCACTCCCTCCGCATTAGATGTTAACAAAATAAGAGAGGTCCAGTGATTTTAATTTGAACAACAATGAAAATTAAATCCGAGATAAAGAAACCCCAAGGAATTCACCCTCCCATAATAATGCACAGTCCATGGATTAACGCATTCATGGGTTAATCGTCATTCTACATTTAGAAATAACAATGTGGAAACAATAAAATCAAATAACCCCTACTTATTTGAAGTTCGTTGCCACACATTTTTCCTTAAGGGGTTAAGACTTCAGCGTCGCTTACCTACTCTGATATTTGAAAGGTGTCAAAGAAGAAGAAGTTTCATCGGCATTCATTGTTCTTCACTGGGGTGGAAGTCCATCAGATGTTTGCTAGAGAATCCTCCAATTTCATTAATCCACCTTTTCCCGGCACATTGAATTATAAATAAAAGCAGATCATAGCATTCTCATAATGATGCGACATCGCGTAATTACATTGTTTTATTTAAGAAACAATGTCTCAATTTCACATCATTAAAGTATCATTACACTGCGATTTTAATGATCCATTAATGAGCCTCATTGTTGGGCATTGTCACCACTCTATCACTACCCTATCTCTGCATCATAGAATCACCTTCTGCTACTCCAAAGGGAGAAAGAAAACAAAATAATTTATTTAAATTATTTTACTATTTTTTTTGAAAATTCTAAAAAACAACTTTTCTGCTAGGCCCTTGCCAGCCGAAGTTAAGTCATTTTTTAGGAAAATCCCAATATTATGAATTCAACAATGGCCTATGATTTTTTATCCGAGTAACGGTTCAAAAGATAGAAAATCATTTTTGCATGTTTACTGATCGTACCTTAAAAAAAGTTCAAAAAGATATTAACAGTCACCCCCAACTCACGCTAGTCGAAGATAGACTCCGTCAAAGGGAAAAAATCCCCCAAAAATCCAACTATACTCTCATATTTTCAATCTGAGTTACCATTCATAGGTTAAAGGATTTAACTATAAAATAATTTTTATATATTTATTTCATTTACAACCAAAAACTAACTTCCACTATTGGCCTATGCTGACCTACGATTGAGTCTACCTAAGGAAATCATACCCTCACGAGTTCATTGGTGGTCTTTGATTTTTAATAAAAGTCACAATTTGTGAGTTATAAGCATTTGAAGAATAAAATAGTTTTATTTAATAATTTTATTTATGGTTATTCCATTTTCGGGTATTCTCACTGGTGTCCAATGATGACTAAACATAAGTCACATCTAGGGTAAACCTTCCATCTTGAATGCAATTGTGCCCTTAGATATCTGATTTGGGCTTTTGTTTAAGATTTATTAAACTTTTTCAGGAATAATTCTCATGCGCTCTATTTAAAGATTGAAATTTTTTCAACAAATCATTCTGGGCGCTCTGGGGATCGGAATTACCTGCCGTCAAATTTCGCAGATTTAAAATAATTCTACATAATAAAAACAATTATATGGAAATTTTGGGACACTACATAGATAACCCTTAATATGGAACTAATGTTGAGATAATAGTTGTTATTTTGGATAAATAGGTGATTGATATTGATATAGTAAAATAGATAGTAATGGTGAGCTTTAAATTTATTAGTAATATGATGAAAAATTGATTTATGTTGAATTTTATTTATTCTTTGGATTTATGGAATTTATTTTATAGTTTGTGTAGTGTCAATTTTTTGAAGCAATTATTTTTTCATTGAGGTTTTATAGTGATTCGAATTATTTAGGGAAATTATTGGAATGTTTAAAGGGAATATATGATCTTCTAATTTATGTTTTTAGAATGTCACTTTATGAGAAACCTTATTTTTTTGGAGATAAATGTTACTGTTGAAATTTCAAAAATATATATGATCAATTACTTTTCTGTTTTGGGGTTTTAAATTTTATCAAAATTGATTTGGAGGACTATTATGGTTAAATATATGTAGAATGGTTTATGTTGAACAGTTAGTGTTATTGTTGAGGGTTTAAAGATTAATTTATTATTTATTCATATAAATATTTATCCAATTTGGATAACTTGTGAATACCATTATGGTTTTGATAAATATTTAAAGACTAGATGAATGATTTTTAATTATTTTATAAATCATATGATTTATTAAAAGTTAATTATAGTTATTTAGGATTGAAAAAAATACATCATGGTAATTTGTCATGTGCAATATGAAATGAATCAGTAATGAAAAACTACTATATCATCATTGAGTAATTTTTTAAGAGAAATAGGCACAAGGTCCTGAAGTAGTGTAGACCGAGGACATCCCATCAGTTCAAATTGACCTCTTCGGGTTTCAAGGACTTCACTTTATGGTGGAACAGGGTGTGAGTGACAATAACATTAAAGGAAGCTAGGTATTCTTTGGCATGGTTTCCCTCTCAACATGTGTGTATCACCTTGGTATTGCTGTCGAGCATACCCCTACACTTACTTGTTATTTAATTAATCAACCAGGGAGAGTAGATAGGCACCAAAAAATCATTATACAAGATCTTGGAGTCAGTTTGAAACTCGGATAACTCAATGTTATTCTGGTGGCACAGACTGATAAACTAGAGTACAACCTTGGTCTCCGCTTGAAGGGAAGAACCACATCCAAGGAGAAAGAAGAGAGAATGTACTATGTACCACTTATTGTCTTGGACCACGCCTCCACCACGAAGGACTCCCATGCAGTAGGAACTATCACGGTTAATTTTGAGACACATGTAGGAGGGAGCCATTGGACCCAATTTTCTTTGACAAAACTTTTTTTTTGGTTGGGTTGCATGGGATTTCCTTTGAATATAACTAAGGGATGACACTTCACACTAGTTTTTGAAGGTTCTTGCTTAATCCAGCAGTTTGTTTTTGGTCCTAATGATGATAGTTCCACCGGATGAGGAGAATCCATCATGCCTTGCTTGATTCATTATTTGGAAATGATCTAGATCCCAAGATGCAGAATAGTGGTTTGTGCCCCCCACTCCGGACCCCTTCCTCTTATGTCATCGAACCACCTCTCCAAGAACGAGGTGTTGACCATGTTGGGGAAACAAAGGGACAAAAATCTCTAAATAATTTCAAAATAGAACACTCCTAGTCTCCCCAAAATAAGAGGTGATCAACAGTTTCGTCTTTGTCATTTTTTCAGTAGTGACACCGAGAAACCAAAGGGATACCGCAATGTTTGATGTAATTATCTGAAGGGATTTCTCTTCTTCAGATATACTGAGATAATAAGGTATAATTTTTGGGGAGAAACTTGGTCCAAAGGGTTTCATCCCATGGAATCAAGCCTTTCTGAGGTGGAAGTGTGCTTCAGAAGTCTTGTGTGGAGAAGGACCACAAAGGGGATGGAGTGAAGATACAAAGATTAGGCTCTTAGAAGATTTTGATGAGTTTGAAGGTGTCATGTTGATTGTATTCCAGCACCTCTTTAGTGAAAGATGGATATATTTTCTGTTATTGATAGGAAATATTGTGAGCAAGGAATCTTGGGAACCCAATGACCTCTCCAGCATAGGTGTTGTCCTAGAAAGAAACAGTTGCCTTCCCCACGAGCCACTGAGAGTGAAGTTGATGGCTATTAAAGAGTCGGTGAATGGATGACTAGAGTAGAGATCCTTGGTAGGCCTCTGATGGGGGGTTACGAAGATGTGAGGTGTACATGGTTTTTCCCCACATTGTATGTTGTTCAAGTATTTCCCATGCGAGTTTCTCATGCATGTATAGGATGGTGTCTTCAAGGGATAGGTCGTCGATGCCACCTTCCCTGGCCAGACGGGAAACCTTCCACTATGATGCCCAGTGGTGTTTCCCTTCTGAAGTGTGGTCCCATATGAAGCTTAAATGATCTTGTCAATTCTACAGATCACCCCATGTGAGAATATTATAGAATATAGAACATGGAATGGTGTTTCAATCATCACATTGTTTATAAGTGAAATTATTCCTCCAAAAGCGAGGTACTTGTTTTTCCAGTTCGGAATGTGGTATGTGATCTTGTAGGTAAGAGAATATAAATCTATGATGCAGATTCTACTTGGAGAAACAGGGGCTCTGATATAGTCCATGTGAAAATATCCTTTGTTCATTTCAAGGGTCTGTTAGACCACCAAGATTTGGCCAAGAGAGTAAGTGTTAGAAATATAGAAGGAGCTTTTGTCTTTGTTGGTTTCCTAGCTTCTCTAGTGGGAATATTCCACAAGAAACTTCTTGATGCTCTTGAAAGATTTGATAACATAATTCATGAAGATAAGGATATCATATTTGAAAATAAGGTGGGAGATGGTCTTTTCTCTATTCCTTCTTTTGGAAGGGTTTAACTATCCAATGTTGAATCTTCGGTTGATGTGGTGACTAAAGACATATTGAGAGAGAACAAAGAGACTTGGTGAAATAGGATATCCATGTCTAAGCCTGTGGGTGGATTTGATGAAGCCATATGACTTTCCCATGAAGGTAACTTTTAACCACGAAGAGCAGAAACACTTTAAAAGAAGATCAATATTCCTATAGGTGAGGCCCGTACCTTCAATAATTTTGTTGATGAATCTCCACAACACCTAGTCATATTATTTGTTCATGTCAAACATGATGACAACATTGGATCCACTGGTATTGATGTTCATGTCCTTGATCATCTCCTAGGAGAAGGAGATAGAGCCTGGGATTGAGTGGCCCTTAATAAAATTGTGTTGCTCAATTAGGATCCACCGATGGAGATTTGAGGATATAAGGGAATTGATCATGTTGTGTAAGATTTTTTACCAGAAGTTGCATATAATTACAAGTTGGTTGTGAAAAACAGAGGTTGTATTCCTTGTTTTTGGAAGAATCATGAGGGAGGTTTCTAAAGCAACCCTTGGATGGATACCCCCATGGAAGAAATCATGAATGTCTAATATAATTTCCACCTTCAAGTATGTATGTTATCTCATATTCTTTATCGTGATGGTATATGATTTTCTTAACTCAATTAAGAGTAAAATGTCTTATGTGGAATGTTAAACATAGCTATTAGGGTTTGTTTTTGGAATACCTTGAGTCTTATAATGATACATACAAGGTTTTAGAAATAATTAGTTAGAAAATGCTATGTTTTCAATTATTGACATATAAATTAGTTATCATGATATATTCTGTATAAAATTTTATTACTATCACCCGATACACTAATTATAGTTTGTGATAATTAAAATTATGAGGATTTAATATATTTTTGATATTTTAATTTTAAAACATAATATTTTTTGAATATATTTTTAAAATAAATTATAAGTGTTTGATAGTTTGCTGGCGCACTACATATATATTAAAATGAATCATGTTATATTAAATCCTAGATATTAAGTTAGCGATGTAAATAAAAATAATAACATTATAAAAAACATGTATAATGCTTTTATAAACTGGTTTTTTATTTATTTATAATAAATGAGTACTCAATTTTTAGAAAATACATTTTATTCTTCAAAAAAACTCTTAATAAGTGGTTTTATTTCATTTTACGAACAAACATTATAATTTATTTACATTATTTTATAACTTTATTTTAGTAATTGAATATTATTTTTGAAATATTTTTTTTCAATATTATCATAAGGTGATTTTTTTGAATTTTTCTAAAAAAATTTCTTTTTCAGAAAATAGTGAAAATACCAATTTTTTAAAAATTTCTTTTTTTCAATTAATTAAGTATTATAAAATATTAATTGAATTTTTTATTTAACATTAAATTAAAAAATGTGTTATTTAATTATTTATAATCTAATTAATTACATTTAAGTCTATATTATACTAGAATTTTTTATAAGTTCATTTTTAGGCTTAAAAACACTTTCTTATAAAAACTATTTTTTGTTACGTTTTACACATTTATATTAAAATTGATTTCAGATAATTAAATAAATTTAATACTGAAAAATTGGTTCTATATTTTGAATCGGGATATTCACATTTTTTAAATATTTTCCTTTTATTATTTATCATTGTGAATAGTAATATTTGTAGATATTTGTCAGTTTAGTAAGGGTAAAAATGGTAAAACATGCTAAAAAATATGTTATAAGGCATAACAATCACCAAAACACTTTAATTTATTTTATTAGATAGGTTTATCTTCACTTTAATAATATTTTCTTCTATATTTTGGAAATTTCATTCTAATTTCCTTTGATGATGACCATAATATTATTTTAATTAAAGAATAAATACAAAATGTTACTCACTATTTTTTTAATATATATTGTATTTATTCATAGTGGAAAATAAGTTAGGTTAAGTTCTAAATGCTTATCTAAAATATAAATTAATTTATTTATCATGGTAATTTATTTTTAATTTTTAATGATAGAATAAATACATTATTTCTTGTTCAACTAATATAAAAATTAAATAAATGATTTTAAAAATATTTAAATTAATACAATTTTGATCATTTACTATGTTTTGAAAAAATAGATACATATAAAATATTATTTAGGTTTTTAATTTTTTTATTCTTATTGTATTCTTATATTTAGGACTTAATGTCAAACTAAGTAAATATTATATAAAATGATTTAAATGGCATATTATGTTAAATGAAATATTATTAACTATTTTAAATTTCATAAAAAACATTCCTTTAGACTAGGGATTTTAAAATGTTCTATAATATCATCCATTTTTCAATTATGTGTCACTTTTACTTTTATATAAACTTTTTTTCCCATAATGAGTGAAAAACATTGATATTAATGTAATTGTGAAAAGGGTTACTATGGGGTTAAAACTAAGAGAAAAGGGTTAAAAAATCACCTAAACATGTCTGATATGAATTTTATTTAATGATAGAATTTAAGAATCATACTCATATTTGATTTAGACTATATAAAATTGGTTCCATTTATAAATGAAAATCGACTTATTATATTTAAATATTTTAATTAATTCCAAGTGTACCCATTTATTCATTATAAAAGGACACCAAACCTCCCCTCTTCCTCACGAAACCTTGTGTCACTTATCTAAAACATACCCTAAAAAATATTTTATAAACATCCTTATCCATGTTCTTGATGATTTTTTATCTTAAAATAACTATCCCCGGGGTCATTAAGAAGAAATCCAAAGGAGGTCTCTCAAAGAGAAGGTAATCATTTTAACATGCCTCTTTCATTTTACTTAAGCTTTTATCTCCTCCTTTTATGTCATATCCATTACAATATAATAAAATCAGTATATAATATATACTAATATTTTGTTAATTTTATCTCATAACCCTTATCCATCTCATTTTAAATCAAATGTGAAACAAAAGTGTAACATCCCAACAAATATTATGTAATAAATAAATGAATTATAATTTAAATAAATAATGTAATATTTATTAAAATTAAGTGATTTAGTTTAATCAAAATGAAATTTTTTGCTTTATATTTTTTTCATCATGTCACTATATTTTAAAATAATATTAATTAATTATCCTTTTAAATACATTTTATATCATGTTATTTTAGTAAATAAAACAAATCAAAAGAATTAAAGGTAATAATAAAAGTAATATATTTTTATATCGTATTAAATTAAAATAACCTATATAATATTTATAACAAATAAAGAATTTATGTAAAGGTAAGAAGAATAATATAAAAAAATTAAAAGAAACAAATTTTGTTTAAAATAAGTTTTAATAATATGTATTTATTAATTTATTTTATGATGATTATAATTATATTTAACTAAAATATATATTATATTGATAGTTTAACTTATGGTTAATATAAATTTAATTTATATTTATGAATTAAAAGTTATATATATATATAGTTTTATATATAATATGATGATTTTATTTATTAAATTATAAATAAAATCATATAACTTATTACATAAAAAATTTTCAAATGAAATAAAAAAATGAAAATAAGAAGAATTGAAAATCGGAAATCCAGGGTTTCGGGGATTCATTTATGGATTGGTTCGAGTCAAATGAGTTGTGGTCTGTATGAGAAGAATCTGACCATCAAGACTGATTCCAGGCACTCTGTAAGGATTCTCCTATCATTGAGAGTCGAGATTGAAAAAGGTCTGGGTAAGGCGGTGAGATCTAGTTTCGACTGAGTGAAGTAGAATCACTAAGGAGATCTCATGTGAGGTCGACCTGGAGCAAGGTTTCGAGCGTGAATCAAGTCTGAAGCCTTCAAGAGTGTGGGGGAGGATTTCAATGAACAAATCTAGTCTGATTGTGTTCTGTGGCGTTCCAAAGAATAATTGGGGTTCAGATTTGGACGATCTATTCGAAGCTGCTAGGTTTAATTTTTTACCTTCTTTTTGTTATCCGAATCTCCTAGAATCACCCAAAAAATGCCATGTGTCTATTTATTTGTTTTTCTTCTTGATTTCAACATCTTCTATACCATTTGAGTTATTCTATATCTGATTTTAATTGAAATTGTATGCATGTATTATTTGGATATCAGTCGTATTCATATCTCTGTGCAGATTAGAGCTCAACCAGTGGAAAAATTTTATTTATTGAGTATCATCACAAACACTAAATTTTTCTTCTCCGGATTTCGATATATTACTATTACTGACATTTCTATGGGGTTTCTTCATATATATTTATATGGTGTCCAATTCATTTTATTTGTTTATTCACCGTGAGGATGATTTTTTTCACTATTTGATTTTTTAAAATAATTGAAATGATTGTTGTCTCATTTTTTAATGATTTTAGTTCAATATCATTTAATTTATTTCTATAATATCATTTTAGACTTAAAAATTGTAGACAAAAAATATAGATAAGATTATAATTATAGACTCAAGAATTGGATATATACTTTTAAATGAATACATTTATCACTTTTGTATTTGTTGGTGATGTTGTCTTAGAAAATATGTCTTTCTATTCCTATTAGATGACCCACCTTTATTTACAATAGAACCCCACATTATAATTTTTTAGAAAGTTGAATTAATATATTTCCGTGTTTTGTGTATAAATTATATTGGAGCGACATTTTGTTTAAATCAAGATCCCCTCCACTTTACTTTATTTCTATCAAGGAAAAAGATCTGCTCAACAAATAAAAACAATAAGGGATAATTTTATATAATTTTATCTATTTCCAAATTTATAGTAAGAGATGGTTATTCTATATATTTTAAAATTCCATTCTTAATTTTAATGGGTTCTAGTAAGGTAATTATAATTTTAAGTATTTTTTTCTTTAAAACTATAACATCTTTCGAAATAAATATATTCATTTATTTCATTTTTTAAATTTGAAAAGTTATTTTCATGGGTAATCCATCTCTTAAAATATCATTACTATGTTATATATATATATATAATGTTAAGTGTTACTCAAATTTATCAAAATTTTTGGTCTTCAATTTTATTCTAATTGAGTTTATGTTTTCAAGAAAATTTGAATAAAGAAGAAAATTACCTATTCGTTTAATTCTAAATCAACATGTATTTATATTTGAATTTATCATGGAAATATAATATTATATATATATAAAAACTTACATTATGTTCTTGTATATAATTGTTTTAAATAAATAATTAACCAAGTATTAATTCACATATGAATTTATAAATTAATAATGTCATAATTCTATCATGTGCATGACATATAAAAATCATGGTTTTGGCCATACATTAATAATTTTGTAATCATGACCTTTATACATTAATGTATATATATATAATTAATTTCATGTTACTTTAAACTTACGTTCATATAAAAGGATGATTGTATTTGGTAAAGAAATGATTCTTTAATTATTTTTATGCACGACACATACTTATCTATTACTAATGATTAATTTCAAGAAGATAAAATAATTTTTTCACTATTGTAATCAGTTTATACCATCATAAAAGAAGTTTAAAAAATATTTGTTTGGAATTTTAAGTGTGTGGATGTTGATTAAACTTCCATGTGATTATGAAAAGTTATGTATCATTATATTTTATGATACTAAGTTGAATATGTAATTTTCATCAACGATTAGTATTTATGTATTTACATATAAATATAATTAAACATGTTTGTTCCAAGAATGGTTATAAATATATTTTCAAGGCTAAAATACCAATGAAAATTATAAGTATATAAGGAATTCTTAGACAATTTTTTTTATAAAAACCTATACCCGAACATAGTAAATATGATAGGGAATTGGATAATGAATCCATCCCTCAAGTGGGTAGGCTCAAGATAGCCATCAATGTTTCGAGTGACCCCAATTGTTTTGTTTTTAGAGATTTCTTAACATTTTCAACCAAATAACTGGACTAGTTTATAAAGTTTTTTTGAAATATAATTATTTTCCAATGCATCATAGTATTTTTTAAAGGTTGTTTTATAAATTTATTTATAATTGAATTTTTCAGATGTAATATCAAAGAGATATTTTTATGGGATTTATCAAAGGATTTATAAACTCTTTACTAGGAAATTTAATGCTCACCCATTTATTTTAAATTTATTTTTCACATGTATCTTAGGAGATTATCATAGATGTCATTTATTTTGGAGTTAGAGTGCGCAGAAGAATAGTGGATAGTTGTTTTATTTTTGTTTCAACTCTTATAAATGTAAGGTTTTGTCTACTCCTTCAGAACCTAGACTCTTAAAAGGTCCACTTTTGTGTTAATTGTTGTGTAATTATTGATTCACTTTTATATAAATAATTTACACATCATTTTACAAGCACAAATGCAGGAAAAGCGGGCTTGGGGTGTTATAGAAAGTATCACTCGTGTGTACATGTGGATTACGACCACCACATAACGAGTTGATTTATTTTCCATCACCATATTTCATGGGTTTTTATAATTTTTTAATAAATGTTTATATATTATATTTAATAAAAAATTATAATTATTTATCAAGAATATATTATCTACAATCGTACATTCCCATCCATTGGAAAATGATAATATCACTCATGCGTACATGTGGACTACCACCTGCATGAAGCAATGCAATTTGATTTTCATTTTTTCATTACATGGTTGGTAATAAGGATATATTAATTGTAGTTATAAAATATTTATTATATAATATTGGTTATGAAAAGGTGTATTATTATTTACATTTTTTCCATCCATCAAAAAGCAGAAGCGTCACTTTTTCATACGCATAAACTATCATTTCTAGGAAGTGATGTCATTCATTTTTCATCACCACATTATATAAATGATTATAAAAGTTTATATGATGAATAAATTTTATGCCCATTTCATTATTAACGTCCTCTACTTTATTAAACAATTACCAAGGTTCATGTATCAAGTCTATCAATTTAAAACACACATGAAAAATAGACCAGTTTTTACCAAAATGTGCATTTAAATGACGAAATTCTCGATAAAAGGATAATTAAAAATTATAAAATAATGATATATACTATATTTTTTATTACGGTAGTTATGTATTATATTTATATTTTATATATATACATAATATAATAGATATTTGAACAAATACAAAGAAAGATGAGACTTTTGGTTAGGGAATAATGATACAATCTCATTTCATTTTGGGATTTTGTATGCTAAATTTCCATTGAGAGAAATTATATGATCCTAATCCATTTATCCCCATTTAATATATTATATTATGGTTATTCCTGATATTTTTATTTTTAAATTTCATTTTTTATTATTAGTTACATAAAATGGTCAATAACATCTTTTCAAATACAAGTTAACCTCATTTCCTCTTTGGATGATGAATTTTTCTACCATGTTCATGCTGTTCAAAATTGTTTTATAGAAGATTTTACCTATATTTGAAATGATTTAAAATGATTATTTTCATTACCCTTTACTTGTTTTTAAATGTTTTAAAAAGAATATTTTTAATGAAAGGATTTATGAACTACTTGTTTTTTTATTTTTATAAAACATTGACTTTTTTTTTGTTTTAACTTATAAAATAAGAAAGGATTTTCCTATAGTAGAGACAATATATTAATTTTAAGCTTCCTTTACATATTTCCTGGGTTATTTTCATTGAAAATTATTTTGAAAATTTTATTTTATTTCTTAGTCAAATTTTTATCAAAATAAAATGATATTTAATCATGTTTTGAACGAAAGGGTTGAGTTACATTTTAAAGGTATTCTCATCTATATCAATATCCTTTAAGGATTTTTTTTGATTCAATGGGAATATGATCGTATGATACCATCCAATTTCATTCTCTAGACTTCTAATGGTTATTTTTATTATGGATGATTCTATAAAACTAGTTTCTTTCCAATGAGTTAATTAAGTTTTGATGAAATTTTAATGAATCTCATTTCCTTTATATGGGTTATACGACGATGAAATGATGAAATATTTATGAAACTCATTTCCTTTCAATGTTTTATGATGTGATGATTCGATTAGTATATTATAATATTTTTTTACACATAGGTATGGTTTTAATTATGTTATGGGTGGCCCTAAAATTATATATCCATCTAATGCGTTGGGTAAATATGGTTATCCAATGAGTTAATCAGGACCATAAAGTCAAGTGAACTCAGTAAGGGACTCTATTCAATAGGATTGTATTGAGAGTGAAACATTAATAACGAAATAATTGAATAAGGAGTGAGACCAATCCACTATTATAGTATCATTAGTGATCTCTTACTAAGGACATGGTTTCCTTTACTTATTTCTATGCCAAAAAATTAATTATTATGGTTATGATACATTATCATGGCTCATGATTTATTATTGATGATTCCACACTCTTATTTCTTATGTATTTTAATTGAAAAAACCATATGCCATGATTCATTATAAAATATATTTTAACTGAATAAGTATCACTTTCTCAACTTTTTATCATGTTTTCATACCTTTATGTTTATATTATGCTCACTTGTGATCATTGATTGATATATTCAATGCTTGAATTAACTGAACATATCAGCTTACCCTTTCTTATGATTTCTTTCCCCATGTTATAAATAATGGTTTTATGTAGTGTATGTTTCATAAGTGTACTATATGGGAAGAACCTTGTCGGATATATTGAATATATTTCATGAAATAAGATGAATATGTATCGAGTCCCAAAAGATAGAAAACCATTATAGCCATTGAGTGTATATTATTATGAGATATTTTGAATTTTCGTCTAATAAAATGTAATATAAATTTATGAAATGATTGGGGCACCGCACAAATCACATTGGGATGTACCCTATACCTTAATCTGTCATAACGTGAGAAATGTTGTCACATAATTCAATACTATAGGGTGAGTTAAGAAGAGGAAGAAGTCATGCATTAGTTCCCTCACTAATATGGATGTTAAGGAAACCACCAATTCCAAAAACAATTAGTATGAATACCCAACATGGGGGGTAGAGCATATGGAATCCAAAATTATAAGAATATATCATGCACAACCACACTGAGGGAAAATACCAAGCCTTGGAGTCAACTAATACTATCAAGTCACATGATACCATACTTACACTACTGAGGTTAAGGAGACAAGATTTCATGTAATCCAACAAGGATAAATATTCAAAATTATTTACAATATTTATTTATTAAATTTCCATTAATATTCATTCATTAAACCCCATTATCAATTCTACTATAACCACTCCATTTCATAATAATAAGACATGCTTTGTAATTCTCATCACAATTTCATAGTTCCATCCCATTCTAGTTGAGATTTCATTCAAACCATCCAATGGTTTTAATAATTCACAATTACAAACACCGACACATATACCATTATCTAATTTGGAATTTTATAATCAATTATATAATCTTTCTTTTCTAGGACTCACCCTAAGCCACCATATGGATATTTTCATACATTTTATTAATCTATCTACACTAGGGAGTTATAGATTACATTGAAAAACTATTATGAAAATAAGGAATAAATAGAAAGCATTAAGAAAATAATAATATCATCCCTCTTTACCTATACCAATCAAGAATCCAAAAAAAATCCATTAGGATTCAATCCCATCTCTCAACCTATGACATCCATACCAATATCAACCTCATCTCAACGAATAAGAAAAAACAAATCCCAACACTCAATTTATTTTATCCGTACTTCACCTATCATCACAACCATAACATATTTCATATAAATTCATATACAATTTTCAAATAATGTAAATTACATACATGGAAAGAATATATTTCTATCGCACAATTCCATGATGCACTGAAAAACATAACTCTTATGTATAGAATCCTTTGGCAAATAAGAATGGGCTTTCACAACTCCAAAAAAATTTCACTATAAAATATCCTTTTTATTACAATATCAAATTATCATATTAATTATATATAGGATAAAATTATAGTAAAACTATCATTATTAGTCTTATAAATCTAAAATTCAACCATAACATTATTAAAATAATTATTTTATATAAAATCAATTTCATGGAATAATGGTAATCAAATTATTTTTCATATTTAATTGTTAATTTTATTTTTACAGGATTTTAATTAATTAACTAATTCAAAACACATATATCATGAAAAAAATAATATTAATAAAAAAGTGAGATATCACACTATCTATAAAATCACAGGAGGCATCATCAGCAAAGCATCAACATCTGTGATCAATATATAAATTTCTATTTAATCCTTTAATCTGGTTATTATCTTTATTAGGATGATTCCACCACTATCCAAAAAAACTAAAGAATTATACTTCACATAAACACATAAAAAAGGATTTATTAAATTACCTACCTTGATATAAATATATCAACATTCTCTGAGAAAGAAATGAGGAATAGGGATCAACAGCCTCCAAACTAAAAAAACCCACACCAAACCCTATCCATAATAATAAATCATTATATCACGATTTAAATCAATTATAAAACCATAGAAACATCACCAAATGAACCTACATAAGGAAGGATCAAGTAATAATAAAAGAAGAGAGAAATATGTGATTCTTTGATTCATGATTGTTTGGTCCAAATGAACATTAGGGTTTGGGCCTTCAAATAAATCCACATGAGACTAAGAATAGGACTCAGAGTTTACTAGAGTTTTAATAGAGACATAAAAAGTAAAAATAATGGGAAATAGAACCTCTAAAAATAGAGAATCATATACTAGGCTCCCACATGGTGTGGTGACCTACACTACACACATTATTCCCCTTGATCAAAGGATATTAGTGTTTATTATAGTATAAATTAACTTGACCCCCTAAACATGATGCATTTAAAAAAAAGTAAACATCTTTGACCAACACCACAACATTAACCATTGTTGGGTGGATATAGTTTTATCCCCCAAACATCCGCAATAGAACATGGGAAAACGTTCACTATTTTTGCTATATAAGCCCTATACCATGGCATATAAAGAACCCACTCATTGTTTTCGCAAATCCTCACACCGCTTAACCTCTCATTGAACACACAACCATCTACCTAGGTGTTTAAATGCTTCTTATTTTATATATTGATATTATAGAGATATCTCTTAGAACTAGGACATCTACTATGGCATAGAGTCATTCACTGTTTCTCATATGAGGAGAAACCATTACCAAAATCCATGAAAAAACAACCAATGTAGGAATTTACCTCCCTATGGTGTGTCGTAGTACCGATTGACCATCTCAGAATTCATAATCTCTAAAATGATCTACAAGAATATCCTCCCCCACATGCAATCACAAAAAAACTCACTCTAGGAAACTCCATGCCTACCACCATAGTGAAGTGGACCTTTATATGGATAAAATTACACTCTCACCTCCAAAACTCATCCAAAATCCCTCTTGAAACCTACATGCCTATGGAAACACAAGGGAGGGATTTAGAAAACTAGGACATTAAATCAAGTCCCGGATATTAAATGATCAAGGTATTGATAAGTGATTATTTTGAAAGAATATCATGGTTGGTATTTTAGGGGTTTTCATATCATATTATCTATTGATATTACCTCGATGTATACAAGATTATAATTATATTTTTTAATCCATATTCCTACAAAATAATTAATATATTCAAACCATGTTAATGTATAACTACTTACATAATCATTATATTGTGTTACACACCCAAATTAGTATCCAAATATATTTACACAATTCAAAATGCATATTATAAATAATGAACATGATATTTTAGTATAAATTTTTAGATTTATATGATATTGATAATCAGTAAAAGAGTAAGCCTAAAGTCTGAGATAAAAAATCCCCAAATTTCTAGAACAAGTCATTGGGCACCATGAAAGTGGGAAGTCTGACCCAAATAAACTATACCTAGGGAAAGATTACTCAAGAGATAATAATGTTCCATATAACTATAAAAACCAATTTTTATAAATTATATTCGATAACCAAATTAAGTCTAATAACATTGATTACAAATCGAGGTCAAGGTTGGTGATAATAAAATAATACATTTTTTATACATAACATGACATGAAAATGGAGAATAAAAAATTTATCACTTAAATTAAAGAAAACATGATTTTAAAATTTCATAAAAAATTATAAACATGAATATTTAAAATTATTTAACATATAACCATTTTATATATTTTTAAAACATGAGATATTCATTAATGGAAAATTCAATAATTAATAATTTAAAAAATAATAATTCATTAAACTCAGCACATAATTATATAAATATGAACAATTTTTATTTATTTTTAATATATAATCCAACATATTATTCATTTTATGATATTTACTTTTAATATTCTATATTTTATGAAATATAAAACTTTTATATTTCAGTTTCTATTATATGATCAATTTAAAAAAATTAAATAGAATATATTTGTATTATTTAAACCTTTAGATCAAATAATTTATCAGGAATATTTTTATATGGTTTAAATAATGTCTTTAAATAAGTTCCCTTTTAATATCAACAATTAATATTAAAAATTATGAATCATTTATAACTTGAAATATAAACATCTTATATTTTAACTAATTTTTGTAATTTATAAACCCTTTATTATTGAATATTATAGTCTCAATATAAAAATTATATATTTAAATTATAATCCATTCCACATAATTTCAGAAAATTTATTTTAATATAAACACTTAATGGTATAAAATATTTATTAATAAATGTTTCATAAACATTAAAATAATTATTTATAAAAAAATTAGAAATAAATAATTTATAAAAATTACCAGAATTAGATAAATATTCAAAAATATCTTTTTAAATAATTTATAAATAACTTATAAATTATCTAATTTAATTCACAATTAAAAATAAAGAATATAATTTTCTTTCAAAAAAATGTTGTTTAACGATTTAGGATCAATCATAGAATACAATTGATAAGACTTTGTGCATGAACTCTTTATTCACTATCAGTACTAGTTTATGATGAATAATAAAAACATAGAATATGATAAGTGGTCGTATTAAACATTTGTAAATACATCAAAAAGTGATATGATTCTTTTTTTTCTAATGTATGAAAATCTCTATCATTGAAAATGATTTCTCGGTATCATATTATAACAACATGGGTTTTTATAAACATTTTTTGAATAAATTAAATTATAATTTATGTATTTCAAATAACTAAGTCAAAAATTCCTTTCACATGGCATAAAATCAGTATACATTACATAGAAAATCCACTTGGTATATGTTACATGCATCACCGACTTGGCGTATGTTACACGCAACATTGATGTTTTTAAAAAACATCATTTTACTATTATAATTATTTAAATGAGATAATTATAACCAAGATATTAATAATATTTATATGAATAGTATTAAATAATTTTCAAATATTTTTAGTAATTTTTTTATATAAATGAAATATATTAATATCGAAAGATACAATTTTTGGTAATGTCCTTATATGTTTAGAAATACTTTTTTCTAAAATGAACTATTTTTAAAGTCATTTTGTGAAAAAAAGAATATTAAAATTAAAAAACATTTATAAATATAATTTGATAAAATAAACATTTTTTTGAATTTATATTTTCTAATTTAACGTAGGATGAAATTTTGGGATTTTTCTAAGAAACCTTTTATTTGGATTGCCCCTAGGGTGGATCTTAGTTGGTAGTTTCCCATGTGGGTATCATTGAAGCATCAATTTAAAGAATCTATGAGTTTATCACCATAATATTTGTTGACATATTTTATTTTTACTATATCCCTTTCCCTAAATAAGTTCAGGATTCGACCCGACCTTTTCATTTTTGAATGAATAGTTAAAACACTGATTTTTATTTCAAAACATCATTTTCATCTAATTTAATTATAAGGATAAATTATATTTTAATTTTGTTTAAAAGTTTAATTAGATAAATTTTTTTATTATTTAATCTTATTTAGGTAATCAATAAAAATTTCACATTGATATTGGGTATAAAAACATAGCAATATTATGGACATTTTATACTTAAAAAACAAGCAGTGTCGTCCCATCAGTAGGATTATTTTTAAATTAATTTATGCCACTTTGTGGTTAGAATTTTAAAAAATGGACTCAATATTTTCAAAAATTATAATTTAAAATTTATAAAAAGTTAAATTTATTTTTTTACCAAAAATATTAGTGAAAGTGATTAAAATTAATTACAATGATTAGGAGACCAATTATGTTAACAAAGTGATAAACCGTAAATTTATGACCCAAAACGACCTAGAAACTTGATAAAAAACCCATATATGTTAATTATTAATCTATTAACATTACATTATATAGTGGTTTTGGTTTTATATGGATTTTTTTAGTAAAAAACGTGGGTACACCTAAATTTTTTTAAAATTACCAAGTGAATCCATTCCCTTCCCTATAAAAAGCCACAACCTCTCCCTCTTCTTCACTAATATAAAAACACTTAGGATCAGCCAATCTCTTCCAAATACACTTAAAAAAATATCTATTTTACTCCTAGAATCATCCCGTTTTGAATAATTTAATCCAATAAATCCTTTTCAGACAAACCAAAAGAGGTAACGATTTCTCTCCGGCTCCATTCTTTTATTTTCTTTCCCCACCCCTACACTCTCTTTATTACATGATTTTATAAAAAAACTGCTATATTTAATATAATAGTATGTTTTTATTCTATGGTTTCAACATATACTTTCACAAACCTCCATCTAATGAGTAATAAAAATATTGTTTATGTGTACGACGAACTACTTGCTCACAAAATGATGATTGTTTATTTTTCCTTACCACCTCCCAAGGAAGAAATTATAACAGAAACTCTATATATATGTGTTATATGTTATGTTTATTATTTCAATAGGATTATTTAATTATTTTACAATAAATCTATTTAAACATTTTTTTAAAACGATACTTTTTTTAGGAAGTGTGGACTACCGCCCCCTCAAAGCGATGTGATTCGTTCAAACACTAGATTGAATGTATTAAAGATGGGTTTAGTGAAACTATATGATATATATAATAACATAATTATAATTATATAATTATAATTATATTTATATTTATATACATATTTTATTTACCTTCTTTCCATCAATACGACATTAATAATGGAAACAACGTTCATGCGTATGTAAGGCTTACAGTCTCCATGAATGGTGTATTAAATTTCCTATTTATATATTCTAAATATTATTATAAGAAAAATATAATAAATATAAATCATATTTATATCATTATTTACATTATTTAAATCATTATAAAAGTATAATAAACAATGACAGATTAAATTATGACACATGCGAAGAACAAAGAGGATATTACCAGAATTGAAACCTTAACATAAGATTTTTAACATGCGGGTAATATAAGGTCATAATAAATACATATATAGTATTAGATAAAAAATATGGTTCTATATAAAATGAATAATAAATATATATTTATTATAAATTTGGTTTGAATGAGTATGATGAGATTCAAGACACAGTGTAATGGGATTTCATGTCATATTTTATTTCTACGAGATACATGTTTTATTAACCACCCATTCCTTTTGTGTGCAGCGTATACTGAAAATGAAAGTATTCATAGATTATTATGCTTTAATTTATGGTTACGTACATATCAATTCTATGATCTTCGTTTCATGGGGTTAATGTTTCAAAATCTTCAAATTCAGTAAGATAGTTTTGTCTCAATTTTCTTTCTTTGAGACACATGTTTTATTATACACCAACATTATTTTCAGAGTTTTAAATACATAAGTTTTACATGTTATATCATGAATTTAATTGTTTTCAAGTTATTTTAAGCTTTATATAATTTTATTTTCTTACATGGAGATTATAATCCTATGTTACCATGTTGTAAGAGTTTATTGAAACAAATTCAATATATATCCATATTGTTTATGATTATACTTCCATTATTGAACAATTATGATAAATATCTCAATAAAACTCATGAATATTGTTATATTAATTTTATTCAAGTTTTCTCCATGTATTAGTACAATTTTACACTATTTTTTACATAATATAATTAATAAAAAAATTAAGAAAAATCTCACTGTATTTCTCTATTCGGTCGAAAATATGTTTTATTTCAAAAACCATTTTTTAAAAAATGTTTTAAAAAATTTTTTCAAATGATCCTTCAATATAATTTTTAATAAAAAATTATTTTTTAAATGTTTTATTATTTTAAAATATTCTTTTCTAAATTTTCAATGATATATTCAAAGGAAAATATTTTCAATAATGTTTTATGTTTTAAAAAGTGATTTTAATGGATAAATGACATTTTTATAAAAAAATGTTTTATAAATATCTTTCAAAATTATTTCCCATCTAATATAACATTCATTGGTGTTAATAAATCATTTCAAGGGTAATTATTCAATGTTTCCATTCATATTTTATCTCTGAATGGAATATTTTTTGATGGAATGATGTTTATGAAACCTATTTATCGTTCATGGGTTATCCTATTTTGAAACAAATTTATTTTCACAAGTAATTTTTATAATGAAATTATTATGAAATATATTTTTTCATAGGCTATGATATGATTACATGTTTATAAAACACAATTTATTTCATGGGTTATGATATGATTATTTATAATCTGGTGGCACATGTATGTATGATTTCACTATGAGATGGGTGGGAGATATATCTTCGTCCAATGAATTGGGTAAATATTTATAATTTAGAGACAAACTAAGATGGTCTTGTGAGTGAAAATTGACTACAACGATGGTCGTGGGAGTGAACCATGACTACTAAGATGGTATGAGGACTGAACCCATGATACTATGATTTCCCTGGGTGTGAACCATGACTGCCAAGATGGTATGGGGAGTAAACCCATACTACAATGATGGTATAGTTAGTGACTCTTTGGATACTATAGAAATAATATTATATTCTTATGTATCTTCCACAATTAATTTTTTTATTCATATGTTATGATTTCATTGCTTATTTTCTTTATTTCATTATGAATCAGGTCTTATGAACCGTCAATATTTATTCCATAATTATTTTTTATGATATTTGATATGTAGTGTATCATCATTTATTTTCGTGATCATATTCTCATACCCTTATTCTCATGATTATGATTATGTATCTCCATTGTTTACCCTTGAGAAGCATCTGATCTCACCTGTTTTTAGGTTTCATTCCCCCATGTTATGAAGAAATGTATTATGTTTGATTCGTCTAATAAGGGTGCTAGACAAGAAGAACCTAGTGGGAGATGATGTAACTAATTTATATACTAGTGTTAATGTTTCCTTGTTTATCAAAGAACTATACTAGTACTATCTTTATTAATATATTTTTCTAATTTTTTAAGTATTCAAAAAAAGTTATTTAATTTTAATGTATGAAAATTGGGGGTCACTAAGTCTGTACCAGAGTAATGTATTAGTTATCCTTTGCAATCTTGGATGAGAAATACATAACAAGAAATTTTAGGCCATATATTGAGATATGTCTAAGAATAATGAAAAGTATTGGAAAATGCCCTCAAATTTTGGTAAATGACAGAGTGAGTGGTTTCCTAGAAATACATACCATTCTAGATACTATATGTAGATTGGAATATATAACATATAGGGGTAACAACTAGGACAAGATGTTTTGAGCCTAACTTAGGGTAATTTGGTACACGACAACAGGCTTTGCTCCACCCCTAGTTTGACAATCTTGGGGGATATGCTTTGGAAATTGACAAACTTATCATGAAATATCATGAAGTATTTAAATATATGTTGTCTATGAATAACTTAAGATAAACCTAAGGTGTTATAGATTATAGAATCTTTAATAATTTTTACATCATATAAGTGACTTTTAATGATTATGTGGTTCTTCCATTTGATAATTGTTTCTTACTCTTCGCTATTGGATTTAGTCAATGGTTGTAACTTGAATAACCATGATAATAGTGATTGTGATGGGAAATTCAGTGATTTTTTTGAGAAACCCAATAAAATGAAAAATGGAATAGAAATACTTGTTTCTCTGATCAAAAAGATTTATCAACCTATGAATCATGGTTGTCATCCAAATGAGAAAAGGAGGGAACAACATTATGTTGATTCTTCCATGAGGAAACGTCCCTCTTCTTTTAGAGGGTCTTCTGTTCCACTTGTTACTGAAAAATGGATTAGTACTACTGAAAAGATATTCTATGTTCTCCAGTGTTCAGAGAAGGAGAGATTCATTATGGTTGTTTATCATGTAAAAGGTGAAGCGGACTAGTTGTAGACTCTAATCAAGAATAAAAGGCTGACATATTATATGAAATCCATAGATTGGGATGAGTTAAATAAATTATTTTTCATTAAGTACATTCCTTATATTCATCATTCCAAGATTCAAAAAGTGTTCCTTGAGTTGAAGCAAAGTTATGATGAATCTATTGGTATCTATGCGGCTAATTTCCCAAGACTTGAGAGGTACACATCAATAATTATCATCCAACCCAAAAGTAAAGTTGATAGGTTTTTTAATGGATTAAATTCAAGTCTAAAAATAGTGTTTGATATAAGAGACATTTCTATCTATAAAGTGATTTTGTGTCTTGTAATCAAAGTTGAAATAGAGATTGGAGTCGCATATCAATCCCATGGGTTTGACAAGAAAAATAATATGGAGTATAAAGAAAAATTTAAAAACCATGAAGATAAGAAGATGATATTTTTTTATGTTCTATGTGTGGGAAGAAGCATGAAATTTTTTTCCTTAAGGGGTATAATAATGTTTTTATTTATTGAAGGAAAAGAAATTTTGTATTTGATTGGTGAAGTGATGGGAAAAGTTTGAAAATGGTGTGGATGGAGAAAAAAACAAAATACACCTCCCACAATTTAGTTCTACAAGTGTAAGAATAATGGTCATTATGAAAACCACTACCCAAACCCCAGGGTTGGTGATGATGATCGACATCATCAACTTATTATGCAGAGGGACAAGGGGAAATCTCATGCAATCACTATTTCAGATGAGGGGTGTGATAATTACATAATGAAAGGTAAGCTTTCTATCCACTATAGAACAAATAATGTCATATTTTATTCTAGATATACCCACTAATTCATATTTAAATAATATTCTAAGAGTGTTAAGATTCCAAAAAAATAATTAGATGTGGAATTTGCAGTGAGAACCCCTAATGGTACGATGAAGGAATCCCAAGTCTATGATTCCTCTCTGGTTGATGTTTGTGGGAATATGTTTCATAAATTTTTTCATTCTTGCTTTGGTTCAATTTGATGTAATCATATGAATATATTGGGTTTATCTATATAAATACCTCATAAATTATCTATTATGGGATGTTTTGTTTGATATTTTGAAATCTTCTATGATCATTCATCCAGGTGATGATAAATATAAACTTCATATGGAAATAACATCTACTGTATAGGTCTTAATTTCCATTTATAAGGGGTTTTTATCTCAAATGGTTGGGGAGAAAATCAACATTGATGATATGCCTATTGTTTTGGATTTTTAGGATGTATTGATAGAAGACATTCTTATACTTCCAAAAAAATGTGAATTTGAGTTCTTAATAGAACTCAAACATGATTCACACCAATTTCAAAGACTACTTATATAATGACCCCTATTAAATTATAGGAATTGGAGATTAATATCCAAGAAAACCATCATAAGGTATTTATTTGGCCAAGTGTGTCACCTTAAGGTTTTCCAATTCTCTCTGTGAAAAATAAATATGAATCAATTAGACTCTTCATTGGTTATTGGGAATTGAAAAATATCACAATCAATAACGGGTATCCTCTTCCCTATATTGATGACTTGTTTGACCTTATGCGCGAAGCTCCAAACATTTCCAAGATCGACCTTGGTTCTGGATATCATCAATTTTGGGTCACAAAAAAGTATATACCCACTAGATAATTCTATACAAGGTATGGACACTATGAATATATAGTGATACATTGCTTTTGTTAACTCACCCATTATCTTCATAGATTTAATTAATAGAGTCTTTAGATATTACATCGATCAGTTTTTTGTAGTCTTTATTGATGATATTATTTTCTATTAAAAAAATAATGAAAGGAACGAATATTACTTGATAATTTTACTAAACACCATATGGAAGTATAACATAAATTAAAATTTTTCAATGTAGTAATTTTTACTAAAAAAATGTTTCATTTTTAGTCACATAATCTAAAGACATGGTATAAAAGTAGATCCATAAAAAAGACAGTTTATTTAATATCGTCCTAGACCCACCATGATGATGTAGGTGCAAAGTTTCCTTAGTGTAAATTGATATTATGAACATTTTATAGGGAATTTATAATGACAATCTAATCCCCTTACCATGTTATCTCAGAAGGGTATCAAATTCATCTGGATAGAAGAATGTGAGGAAAATTTCACAGAACTAAAGAGTTGGCTAGTCAATGAACTTGTTCTTACATTACCCTATAGTGGATATGGGATTATAATCTATCGTGATGCATCCAAGAAGGGATTTAGATGTGTTATTATACATAATGACATGGTTATTGCTTATTTTTTCATATAAGATAAAGAATCATGAGAAAAATTACACAACCCATGATTTGGAGTAATAAGCGGTAATTTTTTCATTAAAGGCATGGAGGATTTTCCTTTATAGAATAAAGTTTGATATATATATCGATCATAAATTTTTTAAATATATATTCAGACAGAAGTAGTTAACTTTGGTCTAGAGAGGATTGTTAGAGTTAGTAACGGATTATGACAGCTCAATACATTACCACCCTAGGAAAGATAAAAAGGTGGTTGGTGCTTTTTATCGGAATGATCATGTTGGATTATCTATGATGAGAATCACAGAAGATCCATTATTTATGGGTTTGAAAATGATAGATCTAGATATCCTGAATGAATAGTAAAAATCTTATCTTTCTCAAATGAATTTTCAACCCTCTATCCAAGTGACGATTAAGGAAGAGTATAAGGAAGATATAGATCTCCAAAACAATGTTAGACATTGTCATGAGTTTAACCTTGATAAGGATAGAATGATATAGTTTATTAACCATGTTTGTGTTCCTCCCAAACCATATTTTAAGAAGGGGCTGCTAGAGGAAGCTCCCAGTTCTTCATTCTCAATTAATCCTGGAAGTACGAAGATGTATAGGGATTTGATAGAATACTTCTTGTGGGGTGGAATGAAGAAGGATATCACCGAGTTTGTATCTCGATGCATGGTTTTCCTAAAATCTATGGCAAGAAGACAATATTCATTGGGTATGTTGCATCTATTACCCATACCATAATGGAAATGGTAGAACATCACTATGGATTTGTTCATTAGAGTGCCCAATACCTTTAAAGGTTTAATTCTATATGGGTGGTAGAAGGTTGCCTTACTATGTCGGAACACTTCATCACTATCATAGAACACTTATCTCTGGATCACATTCATCTGAAATAAATAATGATGTGGTAAGGATACATGGATTACCACATTCTATTATATTAAATCGAGATCCAAAGTTCACCACAATGTTCTAGAGAAGCCTTTAGCAATCACTTGATATATAATTGAGTTTCAATACTACCTATCATTCTCATATGGGTCGTCAATATGAAAGAAAAATTCAAACGCTAGAGGATATGTTGAGATCTTACTCTCTCCATTTTAATTGTGGTTGTGATCAATAACTTCCTCTAGTTGGGTTTTCTTACAACAATTGATTTCAATCAATCAATATGATTGAAACTTATTAAGGCCTCTATGGGAATAAATGTAGATCTCCAATGTTCTAGTATGAGTTTGGATAAAGAAAGAAACTGGGACTCGTGATCCCTAAAGAAATGATCAAGATGGTTATAATTATTCAGTTGTATATCAAGGCATCTTAAAGTCAAAAAAAGTTTTGTTGATTACTAATGGAGTGATTTATATTTTTAAGTTAGTGGAAATGTGATTATATTAATCTCACCCCAGAAGAATGTTATGAGGTTTGGAAAGAAATGGAAACTAATACTTATGTATATTGGTCCCTTTGAGACTATTGATCATATCAAGATGGTAGACTATCACTTGTAACATCCCTGAAGTATCTCTAAATTCCAAGTTGTTTTTAATTTATCTCTCATAAATAAGTACATAGCTAACCCCTCACGTGTACTAAACTCATAGGTCATATTGCTAGAGCATGATCTTACCTACAAAGAACAACTGGTTGATGTTGTGGACTAATCATAGAAAATTTTAAGAAACAAGACCACCCATCTAGTAATAGGTTTTGGGAGAAGTCAATAGTTAGAAGAAGCTACATGGGAACTTGAGGAAATTATGAAGTAATAGTATCCTCAATTTGTTTACTAGAGTGACGAATTTCAAGGGAGAATTCATTTTAATGGGGGTATACTGTAACACCACAAGTTTTTATGGAAATTTTATAGAACAAATTAAATTTGAATTCATGTTTTATAATGCACTAATTCCAATATTCCTTTCACATAACACTAACTTAGCATACATTACACAATAAATTCTCCCAATCATATGTTACACGCAACACTAATGTGGCGTACATTACACACAACAAAGATGTTTCAATGGAACATCATTTTATTGATATAATTATTTAAATGAAATAATTATAAAATAGTTTTTAAAGATAGTTATATGAATAGTAATAACTAATTTGTAAATATTTTTAAATTTTTTTTTATAAAAATAAAATATATTGATAATGAAAGATGTAATTTTTTGGTAAAGTCCTTATATGTTTAAAAACATTATTTTCTCAAAATGAACTGCTTTTAATGTATTTATGTGAAAAATAATAAAATTAATTTTTAGAGATATTTAGATATTTAATTTGATAAAAAAATAGTATTTTTGAATTTCGAACGTCGAATTTACCTTAGTATGAATTTGTGGGATTTTTTTGAGAAACATCATTTTGGATGAATAGTGAATCATACTGTATTTTAATTCAAAACAAAATTTTCTCATAATTTATTTATAAGGATCAATTATATTTTTTTGTGTTTTATAACTTTAATTATATCATTTTTTTCATAATTTAATCCAATTTAAGTCATTATAACCAATTTCACTTTGAAATTGGGTATAAAAACTTAGTTATCTTATGGATACATTTACTTTAAAAACCCCGAGTGTCGTCCCATCAGTGAGATTATTTTTAAATTAATTTCATCAGCATATGTTATTAGAATTTATAAAAATGGATTTAATTTTTGGAATTATATAATTTATAATGTCGAATAATTTCAAAATTTTTTCTTAACAAAAATATTAGTGAAAGCAATTAAAATTAATTACAACGATTAAGAGAAATATTTTGTTAAAAAAGTAATAAACCTTAAATTCAAAACCGAAAAAGGCCTAGAAACTTGTCCAAAAACAATTTTATGGATATTATTTGGTAATTATCCTTCCATTATTTGTTTTGGATTTATGTGAATTATTTTTGGTAAAAATGTGGGTATATCAAACTTGTTTTTAAAAATACCAAGTGTATCCTTTCTCATCCTTATAAAGGGACACCACATTTCCCTCTTATTCACACCTCTCAAAAAACATAGGTTAGGCCATGATCTTCCCAATAAACTTTCGAATGTCTCTCACTTACACATAGATATCTCACCTTTTTCATAAAGAAATCTACGGATGCCTTTTGGCACAAACCACAATGATTTACCCGATAAAGAGGTAATGAATCCTATCAAGCTCCTTTATTTTATTTTCTTTCTCCACCCTCCACTCACTTGATTAAATTATTTTATAAAAAATGCTTCTTAAATATAATAGGTTTTTTTTATTTCAATTTTTTATCCTACACTTACATACACCTCCATATAATTGGTAACGAACATACTGTTTTTATGTATAGAGAACTTCCGCCTCACAAAACAATGATTGTTCATTTTCTCCATAACACCTCTCATGGTAGAAATTATGATGACAAATCTATTTATATATGTTATATATTATATTTATTATTTATTTAATATTATTTAATACATTTAAATCATATATCTTTGTACATTTTATTTGGTGTAAATATGATAATTTTGTTTGAGGATGTGTGGGGTACTGCTACTTGAAGCGATGAAATTCGTTCACAGAATACATGGAATGTATTAAGGATGAGTTTTGATAACTTATATGATATATATAATTTAATAATTATGTATATATTATTAAATATATACATACATGTCATTTACCTTCATTCTTTCAATACAACATTAAAACTGGAAACAACGTTTATGCATACGTAAGGCTTACTGTCTCCATGAATGGTGTATTACATATCATACATCTATATTATATAGATTATTATAACTCAAAAATAATGAATATAAATTATATTTATATCGTTATATAATTATATGGACCAATAATATAATAAATTGAGACACATGGGAAGAACAAAGAGAATATTGCCCGAAGTGAATCCTTATCACAGGATTGTTAAAAAGGTTGTAATATAAGGCCATAATAAAACCATATATAATATTTTATATAAGAATATGGCTATTAAAAAGTTTAATAATAAATTTATATTTATTATACAATTAGTTTTAATGACTCTGATGATTGTCAAGACACAAGGTAAGGGGATTTAATCTCACTTTTTATTTCCATGAGATACATTATTTATTCACCACCCATTCCTTTTGTTTGGTGTGTATACTTCCCATGGATGTATTCAATGATTATTATACTTAAATATATGGGTATTTACATATCTGTTATATGATATTTGTTTCATTGGGTTAATGGTTCAAAAGAAACCAAATCGGTAAGGCAGTTTTCTCTCAATTTTCCTTCTTTATGACACATGTTTTATTATGCACCTACATTAATTATTGAGGTTTGTATACTTACATTTTAAATTCTATATCATGAATAAACTTATTTTAATGATATTTTAATATTAATTTAATTTAATTTTTTACATGGATATTATGATCTCAAGTTACCATGCTTTAAGAGTTTATTGAAACAATCTCATCGTATATCAAGATTGTTTATGATTATACATCCTTTGTTGAAATATTATGATCCATATCTCATGGACAATAATGAAATTTATTCTAATATATTTATTTAAGGTATATCGAAGTATTATCAATATTTTTACACTATTTTTTATGTTATATAATTAATAAAATATTTTTAATAAAAACATGACTCTATTTCTCTCTTTGGTCAGTAATCTGTTTTGTTTCAAAAACCATGTTTTCAAAAATCTTATAAATTTTTTTAAATGATACATGAAGATAATTTTCATGGAAAGTTAGTTTTTTAAATTTTTTTTTGTATTTAAAAATTCCTTTATAAATTTTCAAATCTATTTTCAAAGATAATGGTTTTACAAAAAAATTTATGTTTTAAAAAGTGTTTTTTAATGTTGAAAGGATATTTTCCATAAGAAATATTTTTAAAATATATTTAAAAATTATTTTAAATCTAACATAAAATATTTTGGTGTTACTTATTTCTTTTTGGATAAATTATTCCATGTTTCCATTTATATTCATTCCCTTAATGGATTATGTTTTTATGCCATGATGGTTATGAAACACGTATCTCTTTCACCAGTTAGATGCTTTTGAAACCCGTTTCTTTTCAAGGGTTATTTTTATTATTAAATCATTATAAAACATTCATTTTTCCCCATGATATGATATGATTACCTATTTATAATACCCATTTAATTTCATTGGTTATGAATTGATTATTTAGGATCTTGTGGAACTTGTATGTATTTTCACTATGAGATGGGTAAGACCAATATCCCCCTCAAAAACATTGGGTAATGATTTATTTCTCATGAGATATACTAATATGGTGTTGGGAATGAAATTTAACTACTAGTATGGTTGTTGGAGTGAACTATGACTAACAAGATGGTATGAAGTGTGAAATCATGCTACTAAGATGGCTATGGGAGTGGACCAGGACTACCAAGATGGTACATGGTGTGAACCCATACTACCAAGATAGTCATAGTATCTATGCCTTGGCTATTATGGAAATAATATTATATTCTTTTGTTTCTTCCATAATTCCACATTTTATTTCTATTTTATGCTTTTATGGATTACGTTCTTTTCTTTTTTAGGATTCAAGACTTATGATCTACTAAACTTTATTCCAAGATTCATGATTATGATATCTAATATGAAGGTTGTGATATTTTATTTTTATTATCATATTCTCATACCCTTATGCTCATTATTATTCTTATGAATCTTCATTATTTACCCTTACTAAGAATCTGAGCTCACCCTTTTTTAGGTTTCCTTCCCTTAAGTTATGAAGATTTGTATTATGTTTCATGTGTCTAATAAGGGTGATACTCAAGTGTATTCTAGGTAAGATGATGTATCTCATTTATATACCATGGTTTATGTTTAAATATTTTCAAAGGGACTAGAATATTATGTTCTTTGGGTGTCTATTTGTATAATTTTTTTTGTCTTTCCAAAAAAATTATGTATTGTAAATGAAAAAAAGAGGTTCAATATACATATGAATAATAAAAAATAAAGCCTCTTATGTGTCAAAAACATATGATTAATTCCTTAAGTCACATCCCATGCACCTCTTGATCACCAAAAATCTTCCACTCATAAAACATAATTAATGATAGCAGCTAAGTAAAGGAGGTTTTAATAACTGAATGAGTCAGGGAAATGATAAATTAATGAAACCATTCAATCCCTTTTGACGCAACCATGTATTACTATATGACCATTACATGAAGTCAATTTATGATATCTTCATATCATAAAATAAAATATTCTCAAAATCTAAAATATAAGCCTTTATATTCCACATGGTTTGTTCTAATCTACGACACACAATATTACAACATATGGTACCTAAATTTAAGGAATGTTCCTTTTAGTTTATACCAACCTAATACTATCATTATTGGTAAAATGTTTTGAGATAATTTTAAATGATTTTTAAATGGATCATTTATTTTACTAAATATTTTTTTATGATAAATGGATGAAGAGATTCAATATGTTCATAATGATTGGAATTTTTATAATATTTTAAAAAAAATAGGGAATCATGGAGTTTAATAGGTTCATATAAATGGAGGCCAATTATATTATGATGGGTTTGATGGTTATATATTAGATATAATAAATTTAATGTTTAAACAGACGATTTAAGTTTTAATCACACCTTAACAAAGGTTTTGGAAGACCATGATAGGGATATTCAATGACTGATGCAGTCACGTATCAGTGAAAAATAAGGAGGTTTTGAGTTCCATCAATTTAGGGGATGGGTAATTTGGATTTGTTGTATTTGTATTGAATAGATGATTTTCTGTGTATATTTTAATTATAAAAATGGGTGTTTCATAGGAAGATATATGAGTTGAAAATACCCAAAAACATTTTTTGAGTAGATGGTGAGTGAAACATAGAAGCTGATGGATATATTATAAAACCACATACTTTTACTGATACCATTTGGTACATACTATAATAATCAATGAAATGTTCCTAATATGTTTTCCAGGTGGTGTCTAGTGATATTCTGTTGGGTACCTAATAATACACCATATTCCCCCTGGAAACATTCCAGGAACTCAGTAGGACCAACATTATTTCTCTTATAGGGGTGAAAGATTAATTTTGATGTTCTTATTTTGGAAACTTCCATGTGTTACTATCAACTTGGATGATAAAAAAATGGTAGTCTAACCCTCCCTTTCTCCCTTTATTTCTCTTTTACCCTCTCAATACGGGCGATTCATGTGTTTTTATCATTTAGATTAGAGGTAACTGCTTTCCTTCCTTCATTCCCTTTTATTATCTTTTCTTACTCTCTAATTATTGTTATTATCATAATGGATTTGATATTTCATTCCACTAGAGAATGAGGGAATCACATAGATAAAATGGGGGTTTCATGTTTGGTATATAGAGGAGGGTAGAGAAAAAAAATTCTCACTATTACACATCGTTGGTATTTATTTCATCCACTAGATTTAGGTAATTTTGGTATTTTGAAATATTTTTATTAAATTAACCATTCAATTGGGTTTATAAATTGGGTGTTTTTTTTAGGTTTGGGGATATTTTAGAATTTTAACACACCCCATTGCTCAAGGTTGCATAATTTTTCACCACTTGGTGAGTTTGACAACGATTATTCTAATTGGAGTATCATTTTAAAATGTAGTGATGGTTGATTTTTAAAGGTTTCATAATGATATTATCTATCATTTTCTTGATGTTTATTGATGTAAGATTTTATTAAATAAAAGGAGCAGTTTATAAGGCAGGTTTCCATTACCCATTGAGAATTGTTATTGATTGGTTCCTTGGCTTGGCCATTGTAATATTTTCTTAGTTGAGTTTTTATTATTATTGTGGTATTATTAAGTCAAACACTATTTCTACATAAGTTGGATAGACATGGGTCGGTGTAATTATTATCAAAGGATTTATTTAATTCTAAATATTTATTTGTTGGTACCTCGATTGAATAAATGGTAGTGAACCATTTTATGTCTCGTATTGTGTTTTCAGAAATAGATTTAGTATGATTCATTTAAAAGGAAATAATTTAACATTTTTTAAATATTATTTTAAATAAGAATTTTGGATTGAAATATAATTTATAATTTTAATTTCTATGAATTAATATTGGATTTTGAAATGGGATTTCAAAATAAGAAGAGTGTTTTCCAAAAAAAAGGCAATTTATTGCTGGCGATTTAAATGATTTTTAAAAATAATAAAAGAGATTAAATTGAGATATTATCACTTTATTTATAAAATATATAATTCTGAGTAAAATGTATAATTTTATTTCTGTTTTAAATGTTTTTAAAATTTATATTGGATCATGCTTAAAATGAGGGAAAAGAGGGACTAGTTTGAGAAGAGTTTTTGTCCAGATAACCTTGTGAATTTTATTCACTACATTCTAAATATTCTATTCATGCATGATCCATATAATTAATGTATTTATTTTATAATATTTATTTTTATTGATGATTCATGATTTTGTATGATCAATGTATTAATCCTTCCCTTGATTGGTTGGTTAGTTAGTCTATGTTGGAATGTCAAGTGAGTTTCTTGATGATGAGATATTTATGGGACCTTCGGAGGTACCCACGGTATTTTTACATAGTCAAGTATTATTGAGTATCTCTAACTATTTTGAGTGACTCATGAGATTTATTTGGGTGTTTTATATGTGATATTATGTGAATTGTGACTATATTATGAGGTGAACATAATATTGAATGAGGTACCTTTACATTTATCAAATGTTGGATAAACTTGTTCACCATCATCATCTATGATGTGATTAATATTCCTAATGAGTTTTTACCACCTTAGTTAATTGTAAAATTGCTTCTTGATTTAACCTCGTGGGTGGAGGTGAGAGAGTGAATCTATGCTGTTTTAATTTATAGACATGGATGATTAGGTAAATTAATCCCCACAATTTGATTATCCTATATATAGGTATTTCTTTGGGTTTTTTAGGAATGTGAGTTCTACTTTAGTGAATTTATATTTTTCCAATGTGATATTTTGTAACTGAACTTGTATCATTTGAGTTAGGTTTTTTATTAACAATAAAACTCAGACCTGGAGGTGACCTGATGTTTAACCACAAGGATTATGATATGACCTTGATGGAGGGAGTAATTTTTTTGATAATATAAGGGATCAAGATCAATTGTTTTCTCTATATTTATATTTTTTATGAGGACATGTTCAAAAAGTATGATACACCGAGTTGATGATAATTACTCTAATAAAAGTTCTCCTATCTATTGTGAAACTAATTATATTACAAAAATTGGATTTGGATCTAGTAGGTATGGATAATATTATTAGTGTATTTTATAGTAACAAACTTTGAGTAGGTTTAATTTAAATGAGTCATCATTAGCTTAATACCATTAGTATGTCAAAAACTGTTTTATTAATGGTGATAATGTTATTTTATGATTATATGGATTAATTTATAGTTATAGGGTTATATTATAATATAGTGGGAAATATCCACCACGAAAATTTGTAATCTAGTATAGATCTAAAGATTATCTATTTGTTGTATGGATGATTGCTTCCAAGAGGAGTAGAAAAATGTGATCTGAAAGGGCTTGAGTTCCAGGACTATTATTTCATATATTCATGAACTTTTCATTGTTTTATAATTTATTTTAGTAATTTATTGATGTTTCTATGTTTTTTTGTTAGTCCATATTTGGATCCATTTTCATGATTCATTTTTATTTAATATAGGTATTGAATATTGGTCTGTAATTTATTTTGTATATTTATATATCTTTATACAAAAATTATATACATTGATATTTTTGGTTTTAGTTATTTGATGGATAGTGAAGAGATCGATAGTTTATGTGGGACTCTAAGAGAAAGAGGTAGATTGAGTCTTTATGGATGTGAGGAGATATCTACTGACGGATGTGTCTTATAGGTTTAGAGACTAGTGAGACATGCCTCATTTGGTTATGTTTCTATACATGTGTTCTATTAATGAAGTGGGACCTATCATAGGTGGGTATCACTTTTTGAGTCTTCGGGCTGCATATATATTCTTAACATGGTTGGAATGTATATATGGATTTATATAAATTGAAATGGGTAATATATTTTGGTGAGTTGTGTTGTACTAACTATGGAATTTCATACCCCAAAAAATTTCACTTGTATTCAATTGTTCACTGGCACTAAATTAGTCAAGCTGGGAGGGTTTACATGGTGATTGGATACATCCAATATTTTGTACAATAAATCAATTTTTATCAACATCAATATAACTTCATTTATTCTAAAAGGTATAGTTATTAGTTTGGTTATGGTTGTGGATTGGGAGTATTACTGTTGTAGAGACTTGGGATTTAAGAGGATCATGTCATGTAGATAGAGCATAATGTTATTTTAGTTTTGTATGTATTTTTATTAGATATTTTGTATATATGGATCTATATATTTTGTTGTATATTAATTTTATTTTTATTCTATTTCAACTCTATTAATATTGATTTATAATTCTTACACTATTTTACTGTTATATACTAGATCACTCAGATCCCTCTTGTCTACTATTTTTTCACTGTACATTTTGGGTAGAATGTTATACAAACGGTTCATTCCAAATTCTCAATTTATTTTTGAATTATCTTTGAACTATATATTTCAAGGTATAATCATCTCATTAATGATTTTGGGAACTCAAAACCAGTCAAGAACCTCTACTGTTCAATGAGGTGTTCATAAGGTCACGTGGTCCCACTAGATTAAGAGCTCATCATTTAATCAAGGATTGATAGTTTCAAACGATATATGATAAATATTTTGGGTGGGATATAGGTTTTCAGTGGTGCAGATTTAATTTCAATTATTTTTCGGTAAACCATGTTAATTAAGAGTTGGTATGGCTAAGGATGAAAACCATGTCTCCAATGGATGTCTAGTGATGAGAAGTTTTGGACTTTGGGACACCATGAGATGGGATGGGTGAAACATTGTGTAATTTTTTCAAGTTTATTTTCCCAAAATTTGAAGGGAAATGTTAAACCAGTTATAATGTATCTTATATATGACAATCACATAATAATTGAAAAGTATAACATGACATAATGATTTTTACTTGGTCCACCATAATGGGATTCTCCCAAGTAGCATATGTGTATGATGTGTCAGTCATACCTAAATACACTATAAATCACTAGTATTTGTGGATTATAAATTTTCACCTTGGGATAATTTGGTTCAGGTGACCTACCTCACATAGATCACCTCTATTGACTCCTCCCTACACACTCATCAAGATTAAGTCTTCCTCGTTTTAACGATTTGATGTTCATATTCTCTTTTTCAAATATATGTTGAATGTTTCATAACATTAAATCCAGAATATTTTTATTCAATATGTTTAACATTATTCATAATATCATTATAATTCAACTATTTAGGATTTCAAAATATAATAATGAAAAATATTTTTCATTGGATATCCCTAGAATATAACCTAATTTTGTAACCCCATGTCAAAAGTATAGAGCATGTATCCGCTTTGTGAGATCAACTGGTACATAACCTTGGTCTCAAGAACTTGAGTTTGAGTCCCCTATGCATGTCTCCTTTGTCGTAGGATCCTGTGCATGATACCTCATCACATATCAATTAACTTGTTATTCAATCACTAAACTGAGCAACATGAATTCTATCATGAACCCAGATCTCATGACTAATTCACTGAACAATAATCCAAACTCTAAAAATATATATTTCTTCTTAATAAATCATTATTTTAAAATAGTTCTTTATATATACTCAATCCTCTGAACAACCTACTAAATATAGGTAAAAAAATTCACAAAACTGAGTCATGCCACTGACTGAATCAATCACATAAATTTTCCATGTCCCAATCTTATAAAGATGACTAGAACACAAAATACTGTGATGATTTTTATGATACCACCATCATAAGTCATCCATCATGAAATCACATCCCGGATTACACAATCACATGATTTATATTCAATCAAAATTTTATCTTTCTTCACATGAGTCATTTGATTCCCAACACCAGACTTCCTGAACATGATCCCTTATTGGTAAGTTGATCTGCCTGATTTATTGAGAATATTCACACAACCCAATATCCTTATAAAATAATGCAATATTACTATTATATTTAGGGAATACACAAGAACCTTCTTTCATGAATATAAAGACACCTTTAATCACTTCAACTGTGATCGTAAGACACCATCACATGATTCGATATAACATAAGCATTCACAAGATCTATTTGAGCATATGTGATTGTACGATCTATGAAAGCTTTGTATACTAACAAAATCTCGTTCTATAAAATGGTCATGCAAATCTTTTCAAAAACATGTTAGAACATAGATCATTTGGTTTTTAGTGAAAAATTTCCTTTATTCAGGTTTTAACCCAAGAAAGTTTACATACTCTATAAAATGATTCAATATTATTTGGTACTATCCAAGGGAACATATGAATTTCCTCTTTATAATAAATATCATTTCATGAAATAAAGTTCCTTAAATTTATTTACAAGGAAAAAATATTTACACTCTCTCATAAAACACCTTGGGACTAACAAATTAGACACAAAACATTGAGTGAGTATTGAATTCAATCATTTTGAGGTGCTCTTGGATTGAAATGTGTTTTAGGTATAAGCTAAGATATAGTTTAATTATTCATGTATCAAATTAGTAGAATACTATGGAAATGATAAATTATTTTATAGGTTGTTTTTAATATATAATATTTTATTTTTTCATGATTTATTAAAGCATTGTAAAATTTATTTTGTATTTTCTTAAATATATTATAAGACATGATTAAATTTATTTATATTAGAGGAATTTCATGATTGAATTGATTTTTTTTGTGTAATGTTTTCTCTATAATTGGGTAATGATTTTGGGAATATTTAATTTCAAAAAAATCTATAATTTGATATAAAATCTCACATGGTGTCATAAATCCTAAATAAAGTTTGTGTGTGAGTTTTTTTAAAATGACTAGAGTTCGATGATTTTTTGGGGAATCATGTTTTTATTAATACTAAGGAAATCATTTTTATATAATATTTAAAATAGATATTTTAAAATAAGATTGGTTTTTTGGGGAAAGTATGGTGATTCTAGAGAATTATCATTTTGTGATTTTGTGAGAAACAATAGGGTGTTAAGTGTGTTTTGGGGAAAATCACATGCGAGTTTGATATAAAAATGATTAGGGGTGTTATTTCAATAAGAAACCACTACGACATAGTTTGGTTTTCATGGGTTTGAGTGGTTGGATGGAATTAATTATCTTTTCCGGTTTTGAATAATTTTAGAATGTAATATTTTTAAGACTTTTGAATTAGTTTTGTTTGAGGACCGAGTAGCTAGAAGTGGATAATGACGGTTACATCAATTTGATCACTTTGAATTAATTTTCAGTAACTAAATCATATGGTAGGTTCACTATTAGGTCATATTTGGTTTCTTAAATATGTATTACATGTGGGTTAGAATAAGTAATAAATGTGATTAATCATCCGTTCTTTTGGGATAAATGAATGCATTCACACACTGTTTTGGGTTGAGGAAGATACATATGAGTATAGCGACTTGGTGATAAAAATGGTTATATGAGAGCATTTCTGGATATATTAGAGTATAATGATATCAAAGATATGATGTAGATAATAGATAAATAAATTTAATCCCTTGTTATCGAGAAATGTTACTTCTAGTGAATAGTGGTCATGGTGTCTGGATTAATGCATTGAAAGTGTGTTTTGTGTTTGGAGGTAGAACAACGAGAGCTAGTGATAAATTATTGACTAGTATAGTTATATATTTATTGATTAGTGATTAGATAGAATTCTAGAGAATGGGAAGCATGGTGGTGGATAGTTTTAAAAATCATACACCTTTCCATGTCCGTGAATCTGGAGGAGGGTTGGACTTCCATCGATTTCATGAATTGGTAAATTAAAATATTTTGACTCTAATTGAATGCGGGATATTTTGGAATTGTTTTAAGTCTAAAAATGGATGTTTTAGAGATATATAGATGAGTGTAAAAAAACATAAGATGGATTTTTAGATGTTATTAGCTAATAAGTAGAGGTAGGTGGAAATAGTGTGCCATCAGGTACCTAGTATCTTACCACACAATGTGACAATTTAACTAGTTTGGGCACTAGGAATCCAATTGTCTTCTACCAGATAGTTGGTGAGATAGAAGTTACTTGGTGGATGCATGAAGGTTACTTTGTGGGACCACATTTTTTTAACAAAATAAAGGTGGTAACAATCATGGTTTTATTTTTAAAACAACTAGGTTTCTTCTCCTCTTGTATAGACAAAACTAGGGGAGTTTAACCTTCAAAGTCCTCTTTTCCTTCCCCTTTATTATTATTTCATATTAGTGATTTAGGAATAATTATTCTCATAATTTATAAGTATTTATTTCACTTAAATAACCTATTCATCTTATTCTTAATTCATCTTTAATTCCAGTTGTTTTTTGTTTGGGTTTTGATATAGGATTCCCAATAGTATTATTATAATCGCTCTGATATGATGGGGTTTTCATGTATAATACATATAGGAGGTTTGGTATGGATGAATTTTTACCATTACACATCATTTACCTTTAGTTATATTATTGATTTTTTGTAATTAATATTTTTAATTAAAATTAATGAAATTAAAAATTGAATTGTGTTTATAAAATAGTGGTTTTGTGTTGCCTAGTTATTAGGATGTGTTGAAAGTAGAGTACATACCTTTTTAAATCTTCAAGTGTATTTACACAACTCAGTGACTATATCATTTATTTTTCCAATTATTTTATTATCTTAAAATTTATTTATGGGTCATGTTTTAAGGTTTATTGAAAAAAAGGATTATCATTAGCTTGATAGTGGTCAATGTAAGCTTACATTAAATAAATAGATGCGTGAAGTAGGTAGGTACCATTTACAAATTCAGAATAGTGATTGCTTGGTTATTAGGGTTGACTTATACAGTATTTTTTTTTTCAATTTTTTTATTATTTTTAATTAATGATCATGTGACATGACATTTTTCCATAAATTGGATAGGATTGGGTTGAATTAATATTCACTATAGAATGTATAAATTTCAAATAATTATTTTTATGGATCAAACGGTGGTACGAGTTGGGGATTAAATTGGTTTTCAGAGAGATGATATTATTTATCCTTTTTAAATAATATTTTAAATAATTCATTTAGTTGGAAAAAGGATTTCTAAGGTAAAATGATACAGTATATTACAACATTTTGAAATAAAATTTCACAAAAATTATCATTTTAAGAAGATTAATTGAGTGATTTAAAGTTTTTAATTTATATTGGTTTTAAAATATAATAAATGAGATTCCCTTATGAAATTTTCATTAGGTTTTTCAATGGTTTAGTTTTTTTAAATCTATAATGTTATTTATTTTTTGAAATTTTTATGATTTAGATTTGGAAATGCATAAAATGAGTGAAATGAAGGTTTTTTATAAGTGTTTTTGTCTGGTTGGCTACATGAGTTTGATTATTAATTTTATAAATATTATTTTCTTTTGTTGTCCCTCTTATTTATATTTACCCTTTATGTTATCATATTTTGTATAATAATGTTTCATGAAATGATATAAATGTGTGAAACCATATATTGGGTGATGTTTTGGTCACGCTATGTTAAGATCAATAATGTGATATTTGATATGGTATATTCTTGGGACCAAGGGAGGTACCCTTGGTATTGTGATAGGGTTTAAGTCTCTTGATAAACCCTAATAAATTAATGTCAATCATGGTTTCCAATTGATTATTATTTAATGGATCATATTTCTACTAGTAAATTCGTGTTTTATGATATTGTTTATGTTTTTAGTATTACTATTTTAGGTGATGTTATTATAGTATATGTTTAAAATGTTAATGTCTATTTTTAAAAATAGTGATGAAATTATTATTTTAATTTCCTTTTGCATTTCTTTTTTATAACCAATGTAAAAAAACAATCTACCCTTTTAAAATAATATTCAATCCGGATAAATCCTTTCGATAAAAATAAAATATCAATAAAAGGTAAAAAATCATAGATCCCAATTAAAATCAATAAAAAAACATAAACAATTGATTTAATTTTATATATTTTCATAATATTCATCATCATAATTTTCTTATAAGGAATTAACTCATAGGGCATATGATGTTTCATCTTGGAATGAATTTTAAACTCTGATGTAATGTTGGTAATTTTAGAATTATCTGAAACATGATTCTTCATTATAAAAAAGGATTCATTGGAAAGTGTATAAATGACAAAAAATAATCATAAACAGATTAAATCAATGAAAAATAATTATAATTTTCAAGATGAGATCGATAAAATAGGAATTGTTGGACCATGATAATGATTGAAAGAGATGAATTCATGGAATGATGATGATGATAGAATGATTTAATCTAAAATGAGAACATGTGAAATTTGAAACATATAAATGATATTGGAAAATTATGAAATAAAATCATAAATTTTAGGTGGTAATTTAACATTTCAATAATGCACTGTAAACAAATGCAACATTATGTTAGTGTAGTAAGAAATGTTAACTTTCACAATAGATATATTTTAACCAATGAAACCATATTTTTTAAATTATATACATTAAAAAGAAATGTTAAAATCTTATTTTTTAATGTCTGTTTTAAAATAACTAATTATAAAAATGACTTTTCTAATTTGGTTATTTGAAATCCGGCATCAAATACCCAAGTAAAATGTTTTTAATGTTATTAATATAAATAACAATCATTAAAAAATATTTTAATGTTGTTTATTTGAAATCTATTTTTACACCTATGAAATAAATTATAATTCCATACTAGTGTTTGGTTGTGATTGGCTTATGGTATGGAAATGGTATGTAACATGATAACTTAAGAATGATCATGTAAGGTGTGAGCTTATTCACTACTACCCTTTTAGAATTGATTCATATTATAGACGAGTATTATAATTCCATGAATCTAGTAACCTAGATCATATGGTTATTTTACTATGTCGTTACAAGATAACAGGGTAAAATTGAAAAGTATCAAATAGTTTAGAAATACTGGGAGACTAGATGCATTCATGATTCTCACATTATATTTGAAAACATGAAACATGACATTACAATTCTATGGGTAACATTATTATTTCTCATAGAATATAACTAAAATATTTCATAGATCCATTTTTGGAAACCTAGGGAAAGAAATACACAATAAAGGGATAACTAATATGCTCATAAATGGAAATTTAATGAAAAAGGATATGGTAGAATAAATAAACTATAAATAATATGGAAGAGTTAAAAAATAATATAATATTCAATATGACTAATATCATAAAAGTTATGTATATAAATGGGAAATATAGGATCAAAATTGATCTCATGGATAAAAATTAAAGGTTATATAATGATAGAATGCATATGTTTTGACATCATAATAATACCATCAAGGCCTTATTCTATGATGTAATAACTAAATGTGGAGAAAAACACCAAACACCTAGGATAGTTTGTCACATGAGACCAATCGATGCATCGAGAGACTATAACAAGTTATCTCATCACATAATTAGTATAATTCATAGATAATATAAATTTAATGATTTATAATTATTGTACATAATCAATAAAATATCCATATTTGAAAATTATCATATAGAAGGTTTATATTTTCCCCAGTCAACAAGTAAAAAAACATGGTAATAATATATCTATAGAAATATGATGGATATTATCATTAGATTATATCACCGATACTGAATAAGATTCAAAAAAGGATATTAAAATAAGTGAAAATAATTTTAAGGTATCAATGGAAATTTTCCAAAGAAAAATACCCTTGTAATTTTGAATTCACTTATTTAAAATCTAGAAATTTCCTAAATATTAATAAAAAAAATTCTTTAAAATATCTATGGGAACTTATATTGTAAAAATCCATGTAAATGATGCTCAAGATGGTGCGAATATATTTTCATGTCTTATATAGTAAAATAGAAATTTCCTTTAAAAATATTTAAATTATTGGTAAAAATTAAATAAAACAATTTTTAAGAGAATGGACATGTAAAAAAAAGTTCACTAACCAAAGAAAAAATAAGGTCATGCTTTATTTTACAAAAAACATGATAATTTTTAGTACAAAAGAGACGAGAATGGTAACAATACATATAAATTCTAGAAAAAAAATAGAGTTTAATAATATATGTGTGGTTCTAGTTAAAATCTTACAATTTCCTCTAAAGGAACGTCAAACATAAACAATCCCAAAACAAAATTAGATTGTAATATAAAGACTTTATCACATTGTTAACATTTAAATCAAACTTAATTTAGACAAAGTCTATGATATGACTCAAAAAATACAATGTATTACATAAAGTAATAATAAATATTAATTTATGGGTTATTTAGTACACTAAAAATAAATCAAGTCGGACAATATGAAACAATTGTCAAGAAAATGAGATTGAGATAATGAAAATCATTGTGAAGACCATAACCTTTTAAGTGATAATTTGTCCATGAAGTGATTATGTTTAAGTATTTAAATATTAATTATATAATTTTAATTACATCATTAAATAATTTAGATATTAGTACACCCTAATAATTTCATAACAAATTCAATGAAGAGTTGTTATAACCCAATGAAATAAATTATGTTAAGAAATCCCTTACATCAGGACCAACTTTCTCTGTAAGTGATTTTATCCTCCTATATAATAAATTTAAATTTATTATAAATATATTCTAGAACCATATAAATACATATAATATCATATATGATCTACTTAAAACATTTTAACACCTAGTTATAAACAATTACTTATTAAAATTATCATTTCTATGTGTTAATTGTTTCATTTTTCATGTATGTTTGTTTGTTTATTTTCATTCCTTTTACATTTTTCAAGGTTACACCACCACTATAATGTTAATTATGATTTCAATATTATATATATTAATTGTAAATATATTTATAATCATCTTTTATAGGTTTACATGAAAATTAAGTCAAATTTATTTATAGATTCGGTAGTCCACATGTATACATGAACAACATTATCATTATTTTAATGTGGTGATGGATAAGAAAGTAAATGATATCATATATTTTTGGAATCATAAATTTTTCAAAAATAATATATATTAATTAGTTCCACATTTATTACCATACAATTAATGTGTGGATGAAAAATGAATTACCCCACTATGTGGTGATGGTAGGTCATGTGTACGAACAATCAAATGATTCATTTTCCAAAGGATGAAAAGTATATGAATTAGGTTTTACAAACTCGATTTATAAAATATTAGTACATGTAATATATATATGTTATTATATGATAATTTTTATGGAATATTTGATGCAAGGTAGAATAGGAAATAAAATTATAACACCTGATTATGTGTTATACCTCTTCTTCAAAGGAGCACATTTGGCTTACACCTTAAATCTTCTAGGTGTTTCCTTTTATGAGATTAGAGCCTCCTGAAAATTGAGAGGAAGGATGGTAAGAGATTTCAGTAGGTATTTGTTAATCTAATTATCTCAATATGTTTATGTAATTTACGAGATGTGGTTTTCTTATATGAGAGAGTGGTGGGGAACCCTTAAAGTTAGTTAATCTATTAAATTATTATAAATTAATTTTCATAGTCAAGTGGAACAAAATTAATATATTTCAAAACATGGATGGTATTAAGTATAAATAATTGTATAATATAAAATTTCTATATGTTTAGGTGATTTTTAAATATATCACTTAGTTTTAACCCTTTGTTAACCCTATTTAATGGCTACCATGATAAAAATATTTTTACACATCTAGGGTCAAGAAAGTAAATATAATAGTTAAAGTGACCCATAAGTATAAAATGATTGATATTATCAACCATATCACATTTAATTGGTCTTAAATAAATTTTTTATTAATTTTATAAAATTTAATAATATATTATTTATCATAAAATACCATTCAATATATTTTTGGGACTATTCACATAATTGAATTTAGAAAATATATAAATAATGTAATGTAATATGAATATAATATTTTAACATATAATTAAAAATTTAAATTTATCTAAAAAATACGATGAACACTATAAATCATCCTAAAAATATTACTTTTAAATTTTTTAATCAATTTAATTGATTTTTCTATTGCTTGGACATGCTTTGTGTTGGCATTGCATTTGGACATATGGTAATTATTAGTAAATAACAATTAAAAAAATTACCATAACAAAAAAACTTCATATTCAAAAATATTTATGCCCATTCATGACTTTTTTCTATCATTGAGAAAACATATTAGAGATAATAAATCAAAAAGGGGCATTTTGGAATTATTCTTTAGTTAAAAAAAATAATGGTCTTCATTAGAGAAAAACGGCACCAAAATACAATACTTTCAAATATATGAAAGAAGTTTTTTATCTAAACTCTTAAAATAGAAATAATTCATGTGTTTAATAGATATTTAAATCTTTATCACAGTATTTTGAATCTCAATTGCCTGATTTACCCATTGTCATGTTGAAAATTATTTATGATGGTTACTATTCTTCATGAACAAAAATAAAATTTCAATTATTATAAAATTTTAACATGATTATTCAAAATATGAAATTAAATTTTAATGTTTTAATTATTGGATATAGTAAGAATTAATTTTAATATAAGTATGTAAAACATTATGTTAAAACAATTTTAGAAAAATGTCTTTTTAACCGTAAAAGAGATCTCATGCCAAACACAAATATAATATTGATTCCTATAAAAATAATTAGATTATGTTTTCTAAAATTTATATTATGTTAATTTCAATCCAAACAAAAAATAGAATATATATCATTAAAATTACAAGATTTATGTAATGGAAATAACAATTTTTCAATAATCGTTATTTTCGTACCATTCACTAAAAAATAAATCTTTTCATAAAACCCTAAAAAATAACCATAAGGTGAAATTGACATGATCTTTTCAAAAATAATATCCATTTCATAAAAATAAATTTCATAAAATATGATAAAAATTAATTATAATGTCTTCATATAAAAGTAAATAATAACCATTTTTTAAGAAAATGTATTTATCAAGAATAAGATGAATATATTAAAAATTGAGTTATTATTCATTATAAATAAATTTATAAATTTATATATAGGATGCATATGGAAGCTCAAATGAGGGTAAATACCATCATTTCTTATGTTAGGGTAACCATGTAAGGGTACATATACTATCTAGAATTTCATGTAATGGTAGGCCTATGAACATATTGATAAACATGTTAGGCTATACGAGGATATATAAGAGTATATGGGTTTCCTACATAATGGTAACATGATGTAAAGATAAAAATGTTTGAGTAAAATTATATGTAAGGGTATCTTGGATACCTATGTAAGAATAACCCAAAAATAATAATTTTATCCTAATTTAAAGGTGAGAGGCATTGTAAGAATATATTAGAGATTGATATAAGGGTAATTTGTAGGATTTACAAGTTGTGTAGAGGTTGATGCCAACTCATGTAAGTGTAGACTATGTATTCTATTACCCATGAAAGGGTGAACTTATATCTGTGTAGAAAATTATTGGATTATTTCATGGTGTTTACTGAACCATAAAGTATAAATCTAGGTCTTATATAAGTGATCTCCTCACAATGAAGGTATGTGATATGATACAAGAATGTGTTTGGGCTTTTGTGGTTTTAGAAAATAATAGGGTACTCCATCATGGTGAAAAGTTTTATGTTGTAAATGTAAATAGGCTTTATTTTTTGTGTCATTCTATTTAAAAAATGTCTATAAAATATAGGATAATCTATTTCATAAGAAATTAGTGTTTATTAATATTTCTTGAGTATTGCATCATGGAAGATGAACTATATCGTAAGGGATTATTTTCTAGACCATGGTGGTATTGGTTATTCTATAGTAGACATGCATAAATACTGGAGTAGTTTTTTTGGGAGATTTTAACAATAATAAAATGCATGATAGTGTGTGGTTATTCATAAATAGAGGTTCTTCATTAATCAATGTAGGTTTTTATGTTCATGGTTCATGAAATATTAAAGGAAAAATACAACAATACTTATACTATGAAAATATTATTTTCTATATTTATAGATATGTACATTTATATTAGAAGATGTATAAATTGTTAGTGGTAGTTATCATGGGAATTTATATATTACCCATATGATAATATCAAACCTGAGACACATTGAGAATTAAAGATTCATTTTTTAATCTTAATATGGATGTCAAAACACATGTGATAACGACTGTATAATAGAAAAATGCCTATATCACATGTGAAACTCTCTCAAAAGTAGACTATGCACTATTTTAAATATCTGTAGAATAAGGAAAGAGAGTCCACTATATTGAAATATCTGTATTATAGAAAAATAATATGTGTTTCATTATATCATAATGAAGTGAAAGGGAAAAGTTAAAGCATCTTGGAAAGTGAATCCCTAATTGTTATTATGTAATTGAGTTCTAGAATTATTCTTGAAAGAATAATCCTTGGAATGCATTGATGGATTTCCCAAATGAAAAGAAGATGTGTTCATTGTTGTCTATTGAATAAGGGAATTTTGGGATTCTTTTGGAAATAAGTCATGGATATTCCATAACCTCTCATGGAAATAAGATTCTCAAGGTGATACTAAAAAACTATTTCTGAAGGATAAACATTATATTCAATCAAAATCTAATTAAATTTTGTGTTTATATATCAATAAGCTAAAAATTCTCTTAGATTACGAGTCAATATAATTTTACCATAGAATTTGGAGAGTGAAAATGGGAGTTATGAGAGAGGTGATCCTAGGGAGATATTGAATCTAACCAAAAACATTGTTTGGTAGTGAGCCTTGGAATGAGTGAATCATCTTGAACTAATATGTGTTAATCCCTATAAGAAGTGACCTAGACTAAAACAAAGGGTAGTGATCATTGGAATGAGTGACCTAGCCTAGAGTAAGAAAACTTTCAAAGATTAGTGATTTTGGGGAACCAACACAATACTGGTAGAATGTTATTTAAATTATCCCATTATAATGAACCAAGTAATAACACACGTTCATTTGTGATTTTTTTCTTCACATCCCTAGAATCATCATCAGATAAAATTGATATGGATAATCAAAAAGAAAAATTAATATATAATGGTTTATCTAAAAATAGGTATTCATATAAAAAAGAAAATCATGGTGACCCTTATAATTAATAGGTCTTGACCTAATAGGGAAGGAAGATAATGAATGCTATCTATACCTTGAATCACCACCACCCCTCTCATGGTACCTATTCCCCTCTTTGGAATAACAATCGGTATCATAGGGTAGGATTCGTTAATTGATTTTTTCTTATATTTGGTTCTTATATTTATTGAATTTGACGTTTATTTTTTACTCTATAATGTGGTGTGACATGAAAAAGTTATATTTTAATATAATGAGCTCAAATCATGTGGGATCGATTTATTTGGAACTATTTCTATGAAGAGTGAGATTTGGTTGAATGATTACAAAAACAAATAGTAGAGAGGTATGAAAAATTTATATTGTGAATCCATTCACTCATTCAATGATTCTTCATGTATGAGTGAGGATGCCGATAATCCTTGTGATATGGGGCCACCAATGATGTTGTAATCAAAAATAGGATAACAATGGAAAATGTACATTTATTATAACATGTATAAAAATAATGAAATGAATAAATTTTAAGACATAAAGAGTAAAATAAGTCTATATTAATTAAAATTCAAATATTTTAAAATGAGATATAAAATATGAAAGGCCTAAGTAAAATTTTTGTTTAAATTTTAACTGATTTTAAGGAAAATAATTATTATCAATATGATGAGTTAAATATGATATCCAAAAATGTATAAAAACAAAAATAATATTCGAATGAAAAGATTATAAACTCAAACGAGTTTCATAATTTCATGTTAAAGAAGGATGAGTTTTCTATTCATATGATTGTAGTATTTAGTGAAAATTGAAGGTTGAAACAAGAAATGAGATACTTCAAATAACCTATGTTTCAAATTAAATCTAAAATGAAGGGGTATAAGACCAAAGTAGATAATTTTTATGAAGACATGTAAAAGGTGTTGTTTAGTGTGAAGACATTGAAGGAATAATTTAATGCTCAAATTGAACCAAGGAGCAAGAAGATCTAGTGGTTGGATGAATATTTACTTTTATACAATAACAAGTTTGATGATAAGGGTAAGATTAATCACCATAATTATTTACATTTTTTATTTGATCAACCTTTATTAGGTTTTGATGAAATAAATATGATGTATGTCATCTTAGAGGATAAACATGAAAAAATTATAATGTCACAATGATCATCCTTCATAGATAAAGCTGTTTTATGTTACAAAGTAACAACAATATGTAATGAGAATAATAGAGTTATGAATATTACTATGAAAAAGTTAATTAGTGAAAATTATGTAAATGGACCTAAAAGGGGTCCAAAAAGAGGTAAAAAACAATTAGATGATAAATAAAAGAATATATAATAACATGTGTCACGTTTGTGGGATGCATAAACACACTTTTAATTTTTTTTCTATGCCATCGTGATATATCAAATGTAGGGAACTTGATAGAGAAAATGATAAACTATGTCACCATGCATAGAAACATAGGTATATGTCCTCTTCCAATAATTATGAATTTTATAACTATATCCAAAGTTGGAGTTTTAGTTGATATTTATTAGGGTTAAATGGAATATTTCAAGAAGAATGCAAGGAGAAAATTGTTTCCTTGAGAAAAACGATTTCAAAAATTATATTAACAGGGCTTATTTTCTAAAACCAAGGTAGATAAAATCTTAGAAACTATCTCTAAACCCTATACTTTCTATATAGATATAAAAATAGAAGGAATGTAAAAAATAGATCAGCTAATGACGGAATCAAGTAAGACCGGGAAAAAGGGATATGCTAAAGAAAGGAAATAATTAGAAATCTTTATAATGATTCAAGAGATATTCAAGGAATGAAAAAGTTTATTGATATAAAATTATTACCATTTTGGGAAATGAATAGATTTTTGGTAAAACTACCCAAGAATGAATAGATTATGTGTAATAGGACAAACCCAATTATAAATAAAGGTGTTGGGATTCCTAAAAATAAATTTTAGATCTTATGATGGATTCTAAAGTAAAATGAAAAGAAATAATTGTTGTCTATAATGACTCACCATCATCTACAACTCAAGAAAGTTTAAGGTCACCCTCTCCCCATATGATTTAAATGTTCTCACTTTTTTAAGGGATGTAGTACTCAGTGGGATACACAATATATGGGGTAAGTTTTCTCAAAATCACCTAAAGGGATGTTAAGAATAGAACAAAAAATTAGTTAGTAATTCGAAAAAGATAGTGGTGATTGATGTATATTATATCTGAACAATATATTGTATCATGAAAAATCTAACCTGAAATAAGAATTAAAAGAACATGCAGTTAGTGTGAATAATTCACTATGGGAGAATAATTGATGGTGGAGATAATAAGGATGGATCTTTAGTATTAATATTCATATTATAATATGTCTCATTAGTCATATCATCTTAAAGGTTTTTAAATACTAATAGACATAAGGACGTACTCAACAAGTCCCTAGAAATTAGAATAATTTCAAATACACAAATGGGGAAATAAAGGGGGAATTTTATTTAAACATACAAAGGATATATTTTGTGTCAAATTTCATTAATGGGTTTTCCTAATTTTTTCAATATATATTTGGATGTCTCTTAGTTATTTTAGACACTTTCAAGATGAGATAGACCTTGATGATTCTTAAGGGTAGAATAATAGAAATAAAATTTTGAAGGACCATCCCATATGACTTGGAAAGAAAAAATAATTATCTTTTTAATGATGATAAGTGGAATAACCAATATTGTAAATGGTATTTACTTCACTATTTACATTTTAATTCTTATGTGATAATATTTTTTCATGGGTTTAAATATTGTTATGTATGTAGAAAATGAAATTTCAAAGTTGTTATGAATTTATTTGACCCAAAAAGTTACTTGTAAATCCTTTTAAGTGTTAGATATGAATCTTATTTCTTAAACTGATCCTGGATTATTAGGCTTAGATAATTGATTAATATCTCATGTATTAAGTGGTGATTTGTATCACTAGATTAGTTTTGAATGTGATATTACTATTTTTGAACAAAATGATTTAGAATCTCGATATTTTAAGGATTATGGATTTAAAAAAATCATCCAAAAATCATTTAATATTTGGTTTTCATGAAGTATGTAAAGAATCTATTGACATAGGGGGAGAATATTTCTTGGATCAATGGAAGTTTTCCAATTTCATTTAGAGGTACAGGGGGAGTTGAAACACATAGAATAGAACCATGAATTTTATTTATAATAACGTGGAGAATTGAAAATGTAGATTAGTTTAGTCGGTTTAAACATAATATTTTCAAGTTGATATTTTCAACAAAATACGTGGGGTGATATTCAACCCTTATGAGTTTGTATTGGATTTTTGAAAAATATGATATGGATTTTTTATCATGGAATTAATATAAAATAAAATGGTTGATTATTTAATGGTATTTAATATTGTTTAAGGGTATATATTGAGTCTTGAAGGCTATTAATAGGTAAAAGTAGCAGATGAAAGCTAGCGTAATGGTTAATATCATCATGACCTGTGTAATTGTAGCCACATAATGGTATAAGAATCATATAGAAACTCACACAAGGGTAGCCCATATAGTGTAAGGTTAAATGGGTTAGGTTTAAAATATGTATAAGGGTATCTAGGTGACTTGCATATGTGTAACCCTATGTAAGGGTAATCAAGTCAAGTTACAAGGCTGAGTAAGGGTATATGGGTGGCCTGTTTAAGGGTAACAAAACATGTGTAAGGGTAACCCAATGTAGAGGAGTGAGGATATGTAAGGGTATCTGCAAATCCTATATAAGTTTAATTTTTATGTTTTAATGTTCAAATAATTGTTAGTTACATGTCACCTAATCAAAGAATATGTCTTTAATTACCCATTTAAGGTAAAATTATAACAATATAAAAATGTTTTCACGACTTTATGGTTTTTATTACAATTAAAATAATAAATATATGTCATATAGAGGTTATATTCACACTTTTAAGGTATTTTCTACCTTGCAAGAAAATGTTTAGAGATTTGGAGTTCTGGAAAATAATAAGGAACTTCTCCATGTATCTAATTCCTATGAGGTAAAGGTAACTAATTTTTATTTTTTAGTATTTTTTAATTTAAAAGATGTATAATACATAGTTAAGAATCTATATCATATTTAGTGGGTGGTTTAGATGAGTTGAAGAGGTATTCACCATTACAGATACACAATGATGCATGGTCTTTTTACTACACCATGGAGGTATTGGCTACACCATAGTATTCATGTGTGAATACAAGACAATATTTTGTGGGATTACCTAAATATTTGAAAATTAAAGATAGTGTATGGTTATTCATAAATATAGGATAATCTTCATGTGATATTGGTTTTTATGATCATGTTTTATAAAATAATAATGGTTGAAGATACAAATTATGGTGCTATGAAAATATGGTTTTTTATATTTATTGATATGGAAGTTCATGCTGGAAGATGCAAAAATTATTGGATGTGGTTATCATTTTAATTAATATCTGTCGCATATGATGAAATCCATCCTAAGAAATATATATAATTTAAGAATCATTTATGACTCTTAAATTTGTAGTTACAATATAAGTGATAATGACTGTATAAGAGTAGAAGGCATATATCACATGACATGCTCTCTTTTGAGGATACTATGAACCATTTGAAATATCTACAGAAGAATGAGAGAGATAGAGAGAGATGATTCCATTGAAATATAAAATTATTGAAAAAAATTATTTGTTTCACTGGAAAAAAGTGATGTTAAAGTGAGAGTTTTATGAATCAGTCAAAGTAGATCCATTCCAATATTATTATATATAGGAGTTCAAAATTATACTAGAAAGAACAATCATTGACATCCAATTATGAACATTACATAGAAGAACATAACGAGTTAACTATTTTATAGTGAAAATGTTATTCCATAATTTTTATAGAAATAAATTAAGTAAAGTATATGAACTTTAATGGGAAGAACATTCTCAATGTGAAATTCCTAATAGACTTGTGAATGAGAAGCCGAAGATTCAAATTCACCACCTTACATTTAGTGCATATATATAAAAAAGGTGACATTGTTTCTTTCTTGTGATCCAATATTGTTTTTAATTTAAATTACCAAGTGAAAAGGGGATTATCTAGGGAATTGATAATTAGTAGATAGTGTATATAGCCTAAACCATTGCAAGGAAGTGGTCATCAGTTGTAGTTACCTTGAAAAAACCGAAAAAGCAGTGAGCTTGGTGATTTTCGTACACCGACATGATGTTGGAAGCATACTCCTTGCACCATCCTGTGGTGGTAGACCAAGTAAAGTCCCATGTGTCCTTATGCTTTTTTTCTTTACTTCTAATTCATCATCATTAGATAAAATTGATAAATATAATCAAAAGGAAAATTAATATATAAGATTTGGTTAGTTAAATGGTTATAATATCAATAATAGATAATCATGGTGACCCTTATAATTAATAGGTAACTATCCAATGGGGAAGAAGAGATTTAGAATTTTGATAACATTATTCACACCACCCTCTCAGGGACCTACTCCCCTATAAAACCTATCCAAAATATATAAAACCATGATAAACATATTTTTTGAAGCCAAATATTATGTTTCATGTATGTAAAAACATTTTATCTATAACATCCTTATGATTATCTAGATTGATATATGTTTTGGTAAAGGCTTGTGTAATTTTTGTAGACTTTGGAATCTTATAAGTAGGTTTTAGAGCTTTACTGTTCAAAATAGCCAGCAAAACACCCATAGCGCAAATGATTTAAGCCCAGTTGTCCTCATTCATAAAATTGGTATGGATAAAATATCCTTTAAAACTATTTTAGAGGATGATTTGAGGGAAAAATACCATGGGGTAGGTAAGAACACCCTGATGGATGTTGTTTTTGACAAGAGTTTTCAAGAACACCACATCCAAGGTGAGGTTGTGGTGGAAGGCCTAGAAATAGTCAGGATAGACTCAAAAAAAATAAAATGGCTATATTTATTCTTATATATCATTATTTTCAAAGGGGAAACATGTGGATCTTAAATTTTGGAATTTTAATATGATATTAATTGCTTACTTATACCTATTAAGAGATCCACCCCCTATTACTTATTGATTTCTTCAATCCAATGAATTTATAGATGGTCATTGAAAGAGACTAGGAAATGATTCCTTTGGTTTTTTACCTTTTATAACCTCAATTATTATTGAAATAATTGTTTTAACTTTTTAGAATAATTGAGTCATGAATGATGGAGGTTTTTATTATTGATTAAAACTTATAGGAACCTCTTATATTTTCTCTTATTACATCCCAAGAGAAACATAAGTTCTCTATTATTAAAGTGGTCTTAAATATTACCATTAATAGTAATTATCATAAGCTATGTATTTTTTATACCATATGTTTGACTCTTCCTTAAGATTTATTCTAGAACCCATATCATATTGTATTGGAATCAATTTTATCGACCTCCTGGTTTACAAAACTTGATTTCATTGGTGTGTGAGCATGGTTTGAGTGTTCATTCATAAAATGAACCTTGATGTTGACCCAAAAAACCATGAGCTAGGAAGTTAATTAATGTTCAAAGTCCATGTATATGTTTTTTATAATAACATGACATTATATACTTTTATACATTACAATTCTTCAGTTTGATCACATGTGTGTGCTCATGTAGCCTGTGATACCATGATTCAGTGTGATCATTTATGTGTGTGTGTGCATGGCTACTAATAATAATGATATTTTTATTTTAAATATATGTGTTATAAATTTTGTGTGTGACATATGTCCTTTTGAGTTTTTACTTCTAATAGATGATTATAAGTAGACTATTATGGATTGGATATCTCTTAGAGGTGGAGAATGATGAAATGTGACAAGGATTGTGGATGAACAAGACATAGATAGAGGTATTAAATCCTTGAGGCTCGACCTGAGACATAGTGTCGGGGAATGATATCTATGTGGCCTGACCAGAGAGGGATACGTTTTTGACGTCCTTATGATATGACCTTTGATAGAGTTGATAATTGATGGTCTTGTGTCCTTACTTGAATACATTATCTTTGAGGCTGTTGATGGATAAATGGTGACCATGAGGTCGACCCTTGTTCAAGACTTCCATTATGAATATCATTATCGCATGGAGTCATAGAAGTAACAAATAAGTGTTTTTGGTGGATATTTTAGAACGTGATCATTCAGTGTGTGAAAAAATATGGTTTTCTTGTATATTTATTTATTATTAGGACTTATAATCTTGTACATGTGAACTCATGTCACAGAAACATTGGTAGTGTCCTTATGGGTTTATAATCACACCCTATATAGGAATCATGATGTGAATTTATACCTCGTTATTAGGGATACATAAATAAGGATAGGCTCCCAAAATATAGGGCTGGGATATGGAGAATAGTTATTGGAATATGTACCAAGGAAAAATTTGGATTGATGTTGTAGTGTTTGATTTAATTACTTTTTTTTATCATACTCATGTTTGACCAGCCACTTTAGTGGTTGTTGGTTTATTTATCTATAAGACTTGAGATAAATTCCATGCCATTCATTATAGCATTGTTTTTTTATTCTACTATGTTATCTTGTGTTATTATGTATGCTTAAATTTACGTATATTTATGGTATAGTCTCCCCACTAATGATGTTTGGACCATATATACTAATTAACAACCTCTTGCATATGGGGACACACACATGAGTCTATGTGGAACTCTACCTGAAATCCCATAATTCATTTTGGGTTGTCACAATGGGGAATGAGAGGAGGTATTAAATTTTTTCTTCTTCTTGAATATGTTTAAGGGTAAGGTAGAACGAAGCTAGGATATGAGGGACTTGAGCATGGAAGTTTAACGTGTTCTTGGAAAAAAAATGTATAAATACCTCTATGTTACCATTGATGGGCTTTTTTTACATTTATGGTTTTAAATTTTCAATTTGATCATGAGTTTTTTTAATACTATTTTAATGGGTTTGGGTGCATTCAAGCATCACAAGTAGGAATTTTAAATCACTTGCAAAATATATGTGCGTTGTGTTCTACATAGTAGTTCATTAATTTAATTCTTTGATTGTTATATCTATTAAAGATATAATGGTATTGTATTTTTATTAATATATCTATGTTTATTTTGTTTTGATTTATATGTTTGCATTAACTAATTAAACTTAAGCATGTTTTTTTATTTTGAATATAAATGATTATGACTATTATAAATGTAGGGCGAGCCTTGCATAGTACTAGGTTGGTTTTTATAGCTTATTATGAGTTGAATCCCAAGAAAGGGGGCCAAATAAATCCTTATATATTCCTTATAACTACTTAAGCAAGTTGAAGTAGGTTTTTTGAATGTTCTTTTAAAATACTAGAAAATGTTGCCTCAAAGATGATTGACTATACCACTTGGTTGAGTAGGAAAAAACGCTCATGCAAGATAGGGTGTTTTGGTTCTACCACCATGTATGTTGTGGAATGTTGCTGAGAATTCTCCCACACCCACTCTATTAGTTTATGAAGAAGGTCCATTTCAGCTAGTAGCCTTTTGCATAGTGCCTATTCAAGTAAGCATAGTTTCCAAGATGATGGTCATCTATACTCATTACAATCATCTCCAACATTCTCTACCATTCCATGGAATTGGTGGTCTTTAGTATACTAAGGATTGGATCAAATTTTTTGAGTTGATCCTTGATCTAAGGGAGATTCCATAGAATGATCCGGTGAATTTAAATACACTCTTGTATCAAGGACCCACCAAGAGGTGGTGGGGTGTTCTGAATCAAGATGGAACACATGAAGCTCTATCTTGGAAAACATTCAAGGAAAACTTCATTAGGTATAAATTTATGAGTAATATATAGGTGAACCGAGTGTAGTTGTTCATAGAGCTTCATCAAATAATGATGATGGTGTCTTCTTACTTAGGACGTTTCATTGACTTATTTTGTCTTGCTTATCTCTTGGATTTTAACATGGAATAAAAGGGTAAGAATATCAAGATCACCCTTTGCCTATATCTAGAACATTGAAATAATGACTTATACAGAAGTATATTGAAAGGACCTGATGACCGAGAGGGGTCTAGAAGAGGAAAACGATTTGGGTCTCCTTCCAGTATTTAGTGGAATTACTTGTATTAGTTTCAGTATTATGATGAAAAAGGAAAAGTTTTTTTTTCATACGAGTTCCAAAATACTAGATCAAATAAGTGGTTATTCAATACCTTTTTCACTAGGAGGAGGACCTCAATGTTTCAACTGTGGACACAGTGGGATTTATTTTAATTTTTTTCCAAATCCCCATATAAATTATCACTAGTGTGGTAATATGGGACATATTTAGTAGTTCTATGTGAGGGGAATACATACATATTCTTACACGGGTATAGAGTATACACATACTATGACATAGAATTTGGTGACCAAAGAGTGTTATGCACTATGAGGGAATGTTCATGGTTGAAAAGTATGTAGCATGTATACAATAAACCATTTTCTAGTTAGCAGTGGTGATGGACCATTTAATGTCTGAGGTGTATTATTGATTACATATAGTCCTTTTAATTAATTATTTTATAATTATTCTTCCCATTGATTTATATATTTTCAAATTTTTTATGGAATTCACTTACTATTTCGGTTTCCATATAGTTTCATTATATTGAAAATCCCATGAGAAATAAATTTGACCATATTAAAATGTTTACAGAGTGACCTTTAGTAGTTTCTGGTTACAAATATCTATTGGAATTAATGATCCTTGACATAAAAAGCTTCTATATGATCTCCATCATGGATTGGTTGACTAGTTATAAAACATACATCGATTTCTATCAAATATGTGTATCCTTTTATATTAACAATGGGGATATGAATTTATAGACCAATGAGTGGTATGTTGGAGCATGTAGAGTGGGACCAAACCTTTAGTTGACTCCTTCGACCACTTCGACTTCGGTGCCTGGGATATGCAAGATATGGCGACAGTGGGATTACTTGAAAATCACTATATTATGATCTGCTTCGCATCGGAGGAGGACCTCATCAATGCCTGGGCGAGGGCTCCCCGCTCCTGCAATGGTCTTCAGTTCTTTCTCTTCCGATGGTCATTCGACATCCACATGAAATGTGATTCTCCCTCCATTGAAATTTGGGTTAGTTTCCCTAATTTGTCATTACCTTTCCAAAATGCCTATGTTATCAGGATCCTAGGTAATATGGTCAGTCGGTATCTGTGTTCGGATAGCCACACTGAATTGGTTTGTCACCCTGTTAATCTGCGAGTCTGTTTCGAGAGTGATGCGTCTAGAGTTCTGTTTGATTTTGTTTAGATCATGGTTGAAGAAGAGTACAGATGCAAGAAGTGTGTGGTTTATGAGAATTGGACAGATTATTGTTGTTCATGCAGTTTTCTAGGTCATTACATGGAAGTCTATTCTTGGGAGCATCCTTCGAAGCTGGATAGAGGACCTAAAAATCAATTTAAGGCTGATCGGTAGGTGCTAGATCCATCAAGCAGGGCGTCACCCATTCAGAGAAAGTATTTTGAAATTTGTGAGGAGGTTGGATCGGGACAAAGGGAAACAGGAGGGGCAGATTGCGATAGCGAAGATAGGATAATAAGATTGGGTGTGGAGAAGCCTACCAGAAATGAAGAAGTGGAACGCAGCTCGGAGGTTGTTTTGGATTATGGAACGGGGAAGGAAGTCGCGATGCACCAATGCAATTTGAAGGTAACTGGTGTGTTCAATTAGTTACGGTAGGACCTTGCGAGTCCCTCCAACACTCCAAGGGGTACGAGCTCCACATGTTGGACCCCAATCATCCTAGGAAATAGGTTTGAAGGACTCGTGGAGGTAGTGTCGGGAGATGAAGCACCTGTTGTGGTTGATGGATAGGAGATTACCAGGAAAAACCTTGATGGCCTTAACATAGAAGTTGGGCACATGGATCATGATTTTCCAGATTGCTCTACTGAAAATGTGGCGGAGTAATACTTTGAAAACAATAAGAGTTTATCTGCATGGGAGTCCAGTCCGAGGAGAAATAGGAGAAATAAGATGAGGATGGGTAGGAAGGATTACTCATCCTTACCACCTCCTATGAAGACTCAGTTAGTAAAAAAAGTAAATGGAGGAGAAGTTGGATAGTGAGGTCAGGTGTCAATGGGAACCTTCTGGTCAATATGAACTAACCTTGGAGTTGATTTTAAGCTCAGATAAAGAGGTGACATAGCAGGTGCTATTTCTTAATGCCTCAGAAGAGGAAGCTGCCAAGATGATGGACCGGGACATCAAAGTGAATCTTAATGAGAAACAATATATTTTGATTAAAATCAGGACTCAATCCTGGTTGGGGGCTTCAATAGGGGGATAATCAGACTCGAGGAGTACATCCATGTATGGGATAGGCTGACTTCTTCACTTGAAGTCCTGATAAGGGGAGATCCGCATAATCAGGTATCCTCTATATCCTAGAGATTTTTTAGGGATACAATATCAGGCAGAGTTCAATTGTTTTTCAACGATACTTCTCTACCTGTTTTTGATTAATGATTGGGTGGTCACCTTTTTTTGAGGTGTTTGTTTATTTGTAAGTTCTTCTTCGGGTTGTGTGTCCCGAGGTGATTTTGGGTGTTTGAATCCTAGTAATTTTATGGCCTTTCCTTAGATGAGGTTTAGAGAAAAATTCCTCCACTACTGCATGTCACTTGGAGTGGAAGACTGAGAGGGTATGGCTTGATCATTGGTTCCATGCCCGTGCATCTTTGCACGAGACTATTTTCCGTTTTTAAATGATTTGGTGGAGGCCTTTTAATGCTAAGTTGATGGGAAGAGGTAGGACCAGTTTTTTCATGGGGTTCAATTTGCTGTTATTTTGTTTGTTTGATGGACATGAGTTTTCTCACTTTCCCTTAAAAGTGATTTGATACAATTAAAAAATAATTTTCCATCAGACATATAAGTGGATGATATTACTAAGTTAAAATTAATGAGTAGAGATGACATGTATAAGACTCTTATCATTAAATTAAGGTTTAGATATGTTCTATCATTATTTATAACTCTCATGAATAGGATTGTCCATCTTTTTTAGGACTAATTAATTTTAATATTTTTATGACATCCTCATGTACTCAAAAACATCATTAATTAACACAAGGAACCATGAAATTATATTATTAATCTTTGGTCACATGATCTATATATTAATCTATTGAAGATTCACTTATGGATTCAAGAGGTATAGTCCATGGTAATGTGATATCTATGTTGGGAATTTCTGTAGAGCCAAACATGATAGAGGATGTTTTTTCTTGGTCTCATCCTCAAAATGTTATGGAGATCAGGAGATTCCAAGGTTTATCAAGGAACTAAAAATATTTCATCGAGGACTTCTTCTACTTAGTAACACTAATTATGGGGATTACCATGGATGAGGTGAAGTTTGGAAGGACAGATCAATGAGAAGAGGCCTTCTTAGAGGTGAAGATGAGGTTGAAAATAACCCTGATCATAACATTTTATGATCTTCGGATTGGTTATGTAGTTTACTATGATTCCTCAGTTGTCGGTTTGGGTCATGTGTTATTACAGAGTGAATAGTATGTAACTTAAAATTCAATTCATCTATGACCTCTTGAAAAGAACTACACAACACAAGACATGGAGTTGAATGTTTTGGTCCATACTCCACTTTTTTTTGACATTATATATTTGGTAATTTTTTATAAAAACCACAAGAGACTCTTAAATATCATATATTAAGAGGATATGAAATTGAGTTACAGGTGGTGGGTGGATTGTATGTAGATATTTGAATTTTATGTTGTGTATGATCTTGGGAATGAAAATTTCATTGTAGATAATCTTTGAAGAAAACTGTTAGTGATGCATGATATTGAAGAGTGGGTGTCATAATGGAATAATATCTTGTGATATTGTTGGTAGAATGTATTGAGGATTCATTAGAGATTCATGGTGTGATGACATGTTAACCTTTAATGATAATTTCATCTTTAGTGGAGCTATTTCAAGTGATCCAAGATTCATAAACTAAGTGTGTCATTATACAGGTATTCTTGGTGGGGAATTTATTTTGTTGCAAGGAAGACCTTGGATGATGAAGGTGTGATTTATGGTTTTGATAGGTTACTGATTATAGTTTCCAGGAGGGGGGGGGGTTGATGATAGACACTCATTTCTAATGTTGGGTAGCACATAATGGGTCGAAACAGATGTATCATGACATCAGACATCAGTTTTGTTGTATTGGTATAAATAGGGATGTCACTTGTTTGGTTTCTCAATGCCTTAACAACCAGAGGCTAAAGGTTGAGAATCAGTGCCCTGGTGGTTTATTTTATCCACTTCATATGCTGATGTGGAAGTGTGAAGATTTGAAAATTTTATTCATGAGAGTGTTACCTTCATACCCACGGAATTATGATATAATTTGTGTGGTAGTCAATCTCTTGATTATAGTATAACACTTCTCACTGATCTGAGAGACTAGTTATTTTTGATTAGTTGGGAAAGATGCATGTCCAATAGATTGTTTGATTACATGGAGTTCCTTCTAGTGTAATTTTACATGGAGACACATTTTTCATTTGAAGTTTTTGTGAGGCTTATACAAGGACTTGGGATCTTAGTTGAAGTTGAGTACAGTGTATCATCAATGGCCTGATGAATAGTTAAAGATGATGATTCATATCCTTGAGGATATTATTTGGGAATATATCCTATACATCATTGGATCATAGGATTAGCTCTTAATAATGGTAAATTTTATTAAAAAAATAAATTCAATTGATTGATTCAGATGGAACCTTTTGAGGCTCTCTATAGATGGTTGTTCCACATAACATTGTATTTTAATTAGGTGGGTAAGGTAGAAATTGTTGGGATGAATGTGGTGCAACAAACCTTTGATAGAGTTTATTTAATCAGGAATTAAATGTTTACCCCTAAGAGTCTAAACCAATCATAATCATACCATATGAGATGACCGTTGATGTTTTTTATTAGTGACTGAGGTTTCTTGTTAATGTCACCTTGGTTGGGGAATCCTCATTTTTTGAAGTAAGGAAAGATGGAACCATGGTTTCTAGGACCCATTGAGATCACAATACGTATTGGAATAGTGGCTTACCAACTTAACCTTCCTCCCCATTATCGAGGTATGAAATATGTGTTCTGGGTTTCTAAACATTGGAGGTACATTCCTAATCTTGTGCATGAAATTTACTCTAAGGATATTGAGTTAGAACCAGACACGCCTTTTATAGGTCACTCAGTGTAGATCATATACAAGAGAGATAAGGTTTTCTGGGAGAATACATAGACACTTGTTCATGTCATGTGGTATCATGGATGGATCTTGGATAAATGATGGGATTTGGATTCCTAAACGTGAGCTTAGTTTCATGAGTTGTTCATGAAAAAACACTAGTTATGCTTTACGTGGGTGAGAATCTCTACAGAGGTGTATTGTAGAGCTTCATATATTTTTTTCATGTATATGGGAACTTTTATCCATTACTTCCTTAGTACTATTAGGTTTGATCCATGATTGGGTAAATTATTGTGCCATTTGGGTTGATTTTGGATGTTTAAAAGTGGGGTTTATACCTTTTCTCTTCATAACGACCCACAAAATGTCTATAACACAATCCGTTGTGGACATAGTGTCCTCCTATCCAAGATGGGGATTGAAAAAATGGAAATTCAAGACATTTCTTTGTTATATGATAAGAGAAAATATCATAGTAGATGTTGTTTTAGGTTAAAGTGTTCAAACACGCCAATCATAAGGCTATTCCCTAGTAGAAGCCATAATGCTGGTTGGGTAGGCCTAAAAAATGATAAACGTATGGTTCTTTTCTCGAATATCAGTTTTTTCAATGGGAAAACACATGGATATTTTATGTGTGGTTTTTAATTTTATATTAGTCAATTGTTTTCCCCTATTAATATATTTTACTCCCTTATCGTTGTTGATAACTTCAATCATATGAATTTATATATTCTCATTGGATAATCCTACGGAAACCTTACTTGCATTGAGTTTCTACCTTGTAGAAACTATATCCTTATTAACCTATTTGATTAACCATGCTGGATGAATAAAAAAATTGAGTAAAGTTTTTTTCTCATTGATTCTAACACATAAGATCCTTAAAAACTTCCTCTTGTGAATTTCCAAATGTGGTGGAAGTTATCTTTTCTTAAACTGGCCTTAAAGTTTACTATTGGTGGTAATTTTAGTTGGGTACGTGCTTGTTCTGCCCTTTGTTTTATTTTTTCCATTAGAAACAATTTAGAATCTATGTCATGTAATATTTTAATTGATTTTAGGGAACTAATAGAGTGAAAAAATTTTCTTGTTGGTGTGCGAATTTTGTTTGGGTGAAAACATCCAAAATGAACCATGATATGGACATTAACAACCTTGAGGTTGAAATGTACTTACCATGTAGAGACCATGCATATGTTTTTTAAATTGATTTGAAATTCTATACTTTTATGGTTTCCCATGATTCAGTTTGATTATATATGAGTTCGTGCATTTCCCATTATACCATGTTTGAGTGTGATCACATGTATGTGTAGCTACTGATACTCATGATTTTTGTGAGTTTTGTGTCAATATGTGTTATTCCTATTATTTTAGATGTATGAAATTTAGAGGTTTCTCTTCTTGTAGCAGATGAAGGATTAACCATGATGGATAGGTTATCCATTATAGGGGAAGTGTGATGACATGTGTAATAACATGATTGTTTATGATAAAATTTTCATTACATAAATTTTCTTTAATACCTAATGATACACACAATCCTGAATTTAATTGAACTATAATATGGTATACCATTTTAACCAAGACGTTAAATTGGTTGATTAAATATGATTAATAAATTTTTTAAAATATGTATAATGGTTTCTGATAAATAAAATATATTTATAAATAAGTACTCAATTTGTAGTAAAGTCAAATATATGATTTAAAAGCACATTTTCATCAAAAATATTTTTTATTACTTGTTGTGAGAAAATAATAAAATTAATTTATTCCACTTTTTGGAAATTTAGTTTTAAAAAATAAAATTTATTTTTCTAATCATGATATCAAATTTTGTTTAGTGTAAATGTTTCGGATTTTTTTGAAATGGTTGACTTTTTCATGAATAGTGAAAATACATATTTTTCAAAAACCATTATTTATTTTCATTAAATAATTTAATATAAAAGTATCTTTTTATTTTTTATTTTTTTTAAATTGAAATATGATCTATATGATTCAAAATTTTATAATTAATTATATTTGAATAGAAAATATTCATGATTTTGATATTATTTCATTTTTATTCTTAAAATTCATTTTTTCTAAAAATAATTTTTCATTGTGTTTTAAGAATTTATATCAAATTTTACTTCTTCCAAATATTGAGATTTAATATTGAAAAATAGACACCTTATTTTGATTCATTTGGTTCAAATTTGGTAAACAGTTCTCTTTTATTTTTGGTCAATATGAATTGTAAGTGTGGTAAATATTTGTCACCTTGATAAAAATAAAATGGGTAATATACGGTTAATGACATGACATAACGTCTCAAAATCAACCAAAAACTTGATATTTTTTCATTTTACGGAATAATTTCAAAAAAATTCTTCCAAAATTATAAATGTTTTATTTTTTTATTTAATTTTCACTTGATAAAGAAATTTATAATATTTTATGTAATGAAAATTCCAAAATGTTACTCTCTTGAATTTAATATCTCTAAAATTATTACATAAAGATAAAAGAGGATATGTTTACTTATTAATGTTTCTTTTAAATACAAATAACTTTATTTATCATGGTAATTTATTTTTAATTTTTCTGGATGAAATAATTCGATTAAATTATTACATAACAACAACATATATCTTGTGAATGTAGTATAAAACAAATATGTAAATGATCTTAAAAATTACAATAGTAATATTTTTTAGATACGTTATATTGAACCAAAAAAATTTATAGATGAATATATAATATTATGGATGTTTTAAAGTTTTATATTCTAGTTATATTAAAATCTTTATTCCATTAATGTCTAGTTAAATGAATAGTTTCAAAAATAACATTAATGTCTTTTATGATAAATAATATTTTATTAAATTATTTATAAATAATAAATATATTTAAATATTTAAAATAGGATAATATATGCTCTAAAAATTCATAAATTTTCCATTTATTATTCAATTTTTACATTATAAGTAAAATTATAACCCTTTAATATTGAAATTTTTGTTACTGCGATTAAGGTTAAAATGGTTAATGAAGGGGTTAAAAAATAAATAAGTTTTAAAATGACCCAAAAACCTATATAAATTTTATTTTATGAGGAAATTTTAACCATAACATATTTTTTATTAAAATTTATGGCTATTTTTAATATTTATATCTATGAAATATGTAGATTATATTTAAATATTTTAAGTAGTTCCAAGGGGGTCATTTCCCTCCATTATAAAAGGACACCCCTTCTCTCTTTTCTTTACACTATTTTGAGCCATCTAAATCTACCAAACAATGGAGAATTATCTTTTAATATTTACTATATATAAACTAGATGTTTTTTCTTCTTAAAACACCATCCCTAGGGTTGTTAAGAAAGGATCTAAAGGAGGTCTCCCGAAGAAGAGGTAATCATCTTACCCGACCTACTTCATTTTATTTGTTCTTATACCTCCTAAAAATCAATTCTATTTATCATAAACTGAAAAATTAAGTATCAAATATTTTCTAAAATTTTATTATTATTTAACCACAATTATCCAACCTCTTTTCATAAAATGGGAAGTGAAAGTATTGATCATGCGTACATGTAGGCTACGACCTCCACATAGTGATACAATTCATTTTCTATAAATTTTTTTCATGGATGGTTATTATGATGGTGTAAGAGTTTATATATGATGTTTGTGATATAATAACGAATCTATAATTATAATATCATATATACAATTTTACATTCTTATCCATTGGAAAATGATAATGTCGATCGTGTGTACGTGCGGACGACCACCTCTATGAAGTGATGTGATTATTTTTTCGTTTTTATTTTGAATGAATGTTAATAAAGATATATTAAATTAATATATCAGATAAATATTATATAATAATGATTTTATAATGTTTATATATAATTTACATTTATTTTTCTCCATCCGTTTAAATGTTAAAACAATGTTCACGAGTATGCACGACCAACTATATCCATAAATGGTGTAATTCATATATATATATATATATAACTTTTATAGATGATTCGAAATGTATATATATGCATTAAATATATATAATATTCATACCATAAATAAAAATTACTGATATTATGGTAGCATGATCAAAATACAAGGACCGGAACTACGACATAGAAATTCTCATAAAAAATGTAACAGTTAACACTCAGAAAAGACGATTTTAATAAGAAATTATTATTAATTAGGTGTTGAAATTTTATAAGTAGATCATATATGATAATGTAAGTATGAAAATTATTTTTTATATATTTATAATAAATTTTAATTTATTATGTAGGAGGATAAAGTTCAAATCAATTTAAACATGAAGTAAGGGATTTATGTTTCAATCTCATTTTAATTGAGATTATTTATTCTTTGATGATAGACTAACATTTTTATTGATTTTAAAAAAACATAGGTTACAATAAAAATTATGGGGGTCTAAAAAAGTGCAATAAAAAAGCATTATTAATAAAAAAACTTAATCCCCACATTAGGGAAAGAACCTAATCTAAGGAAGAAGGACACACTTTTTTCTAGGGAAGACGTGGATGCTAAGAAGTCCACAACCATGTTCCCCTCATGCAATGTGTGAGAGATATATATGTGATTACCCATGAGATTTTTACACTTCCTGATGATATATGCAATATTTAAGGGAAACCTACCACTATCTGATTATTATTGAAAAAGTATTAAGGAATCCATCTCCATCGCCTTTAACGTGATTTTTATCTGATCGCACAGTTCCAAACTCCTGAAAAATGACTATGCCTCAGCCTATAAAATATTTCCCCTTCCATAGAAATCCTATAACGATACTAAGATAGACCCCTCTTTGTCCCTAATGTATCCTATAACTTGGATCTCTCCCACCACCCTTGAAGAGACTCATCCGTGTTATGATTGTTACCATATTGGATAGGATGCCAATGTAGCCAATTCCCCAACCCTAGGTAACTATCTGGATTGGATAAAAACTAGTTCAAGATGAGTGCTCTTACTAATGGGGAGGCAAGGAAATCTGTACACAACCATACTAGATCTAGAGAAAATTTCTTCATTTTGAAGTTGAAGATGGTCTGAAATCCTCTTAGTCTTTTGTGGTGCGTGTCATTCTTAGCCTTCCATATATTCCAACATCCCACCAAGAGGATAACATCCTTATATTTCTTCTCAGGGAAATGGTCACCTGCTCCTTGAAACCACACATTGAGAAAATTATCCAATAACCATCCCTGGCTATTCCAACCAGAAAAATCCATTAAATTCTACCAAACCTAGTTTCCCCAATCAATATCATAGAAGAGATGCCCCACAGTTTTTTGTTTGGGATAACAGTAAGACCAGCACCTAGATGTGATGCACTAGCCCATGAGATGAATGTTATCTTTATTAGGAAAACCTTTATTTCTCACCTTCCACTACGTGAAATTAAATTTGGATGGAACCTCCTTGCACCACAGCGTCGTCCCCATGGGTCTTTATCAGATGCATCCATCCTAACATGAGAAAAGGCCATAATTGAAAACACACACGATGTGCAGCTCGTAAAAATGAGTTTATCAGGATCTTCAATGATGAAAATTTTATTTAAAGAAGCATGTTGATATTCATCAAGAATTACTTGACGAGAAGCGAGGTGACTGCTTGCCTCTCTAAAAAAGAATTTGGTTGGGGCATCCGTGGAACATGAAATTTCTAGCCCTGTAATCGCGAAGCAAAAAATTGATGTCCCCTCTTCCCACCAGCCCATGGGAGTGTTGAAAGAGGGACTCCATGTATAGATGGATCGAGATCCATATCATATAATTTCACATCCTCGGCTCATTCAAATTTGAGCCAAACTTATTCTACATTTTCCTACCCCATAATATTCATCCTTTTATAGAATCTCATGCTAGTTTATCATGGAGCCCGTTCATGGTCATGGAAACACACCTAAAGTTAATTCCCCATTTAGATAGATTTCTTACAAGATGCTTCCTTAAATCCCATTGATGCCTGACTTCCAATCTACCCCTCCCAAATAAATGACACAACAATTCTCTCTATTTTGGAGATCACACTATTGGGAACCTTCAGGGTGGTCATTATGTGCTGGGTAATGGAAATAAGAACACTGTTCACAAGAGTTATGATGCCTCTAAAAGAGAGGAATTTTTTTTCTACAGTAGTAGATTCACCTTGTGATCAAGCTAACTAGCTTGGAAAATTGAATAAATATAATAGAGGAAGGACTCAACAGTGCTATTAGGAACTCCATAATAAAGGATACCATTCTCATATTCAAGATGACATCTAGATTCTTTACTCTTCTTTCAAAGGTATTCCTAGTTGTATAGTAAAGGGTTCTCTCCCTTTTCACCACCTTCCCATTCCAGTGGAAATAGTCCCCTAGAATCCCCTTCATCCTCTGGACTGACCTCCTACTACCATTGATAAAAAAAATTGTGTCATCCGTGATCATGAAGTGTGAGATACAACTTTTTCGCATGCCTATTCTGGTATGGGTAGACATTACCCGTGTGAAGACCCTGGTTGGTATAATAGATGGGATAATATTAGGAGAGTATGAAGAGAGAGGGGTAGGGAGAGGATCCATTTTCTTTATACCTCAAAAAGCCATAAGGAACGCAAAATTTTTATCCATAATGAGGTTGAGATCCATGCCGAGCTTAAACAAAGGAAAATCAGACCACTAGTCCAGTTTGAGAACCCCATGCAATCCAGAAACCTTAAGATGAAACCCCACTACATCCTATTGTAGTACATTCTCATGTCTAATTTGATCACCAAGCTACCCCCAAAGGGCTTTTTTATGTGACTAACCATTTCTTACACCACTCTTATGGAACCTTGAATTGACCACCCTTCGATAAAACCATGCTGCTCAGAAACCATCTAGGTTTTCAATTGAGTGGCCATCCTTTTTTGTTGGGAATACTAGCCAAGACCTTGTATGATATATTTCAAATTCTTATGGATGATACTAATAAATGGACTATGGGTTTCACATCATCAGAATCTGATCCATCTTGGTTGCAAAGGCAATACGTGGAAAATTCCCACCCTAGAAGTAGTCTTTCACTGATCTCACTATGTATCCCTTATTTGTGTCCCATGACACCCTATAAAAGGATCATGGGATGCAATCTGGACCTACTGAACTATCTAGCTTCAAATTCCAGATCTGCTCACTCACTTCATCCTCCTATAGAGTCATGCTCAAGTATTCATTGACTTCCTCCGAAACACTTCTTGGGATGCCCTAAAAATGTCATCATCACTTCTTGGATACCATCCAACAAAGATATGATTGGGGACTTCCATTAATGATTTGTTTATTTCATTAGCTAAAGACCCTACCTCATCATGATCACCGGAATATGAACCATTATCCATAATGTTATTATTCTTCTGAATGTGTCATCTCTCCTTGATGAACGCATGGAAAAAACTAGTGTTTCAGGCCCCCTCACAAAGTTATCTAACTCTAGCTCCTTATATAGATAGTCTTTCCTCCTTCAGAAGGGAATTAGTGATGAGATACTCTTTATTTATTAACTCATTAAATATATTTTCATCCCATTCCTGTTCCAGAAAAACCTCTATTTGAGTGACCTCCAAACTGATCTCAACCATATCCTTGTCCCATGCTGGCAAGTGCTTCATCCAATAGCGTAAAAGACTTTTTATCCTCCAAATGTTGTGATGGATTATATTCCATGGGTTTCCTAAATGGTGAATAATCTAGGACTACCTAACCACATCATTAAAACATGGTACCAATACTAAGGTTTTATAAATTTGAATCTGATCCTATCTCGACAACCCTAAATACAAGGAGAGGTAGAGTATAGAGTGATCTGAGAGGCACCACACCAGGCAAGAAACTTTGGTGTCCATGAATATAGATAATTCGACCTCTTTCATCAAACACCAGTCAAGCCCACACCTAGTTTTTCTTCCTCTATGTTGGTTATTACACCAGGTGAAGTTATCTCCCTCATAGAACACATCCAAAAAAATTCTAGCCATTAATGAGATGAGATATTGCATAGAATTCCTTGGAAAGGCGCCACCACTATTTCTCCTCAAGTCTTGCATTAATTTTAAAATATCCCCCAATGATCCAAGGGATGTTATTTGAGTTTAGACCATCTAAAAAAGATTTCAATAATTTTTTGAATATAGATTAATGGTTTTTTATGTTGTTTTTACCTATGATTTACTTTTTACCAAAGGGTATAAAAGTAACACTCTTGTCATTTTCTAAATGAGGTAATTTTTATTTTTTACCAAAAATTTAAGAATGATATTTTTCTTAACACACATGAAATGAATGGAATTTCCCATCGTCATGACCACATAAGAATTTAAAACTTCCTTTACATGTTTACAAGGTTATCTTTCATGAAAATATTCTTTTATATATGAAAAAAAGATTTTATTATGTGATTTAAAATTAAAAATTTATTTTCATCATGAAATATTTAATTAATCTTTCAAAAATAATTTTTCATCTATGATGAAAACCTTTGATGTTATTTTGGATTTACAGAGGATATATTTCAATGATACCATATTTATTATTTATCTATAATTTCTATGGTTGTGATAATGAAATATGGATGAAACCCATTTTATTTTCAAAAGTTTAATTCTTTATGAATTTTTTTATGATATTGTGTTATACATATGAATGTATTTTTTATTATATTATGTAATTATATTTCCCTACAATGAATTGGTTAAATATTAATGTTCTATGAGAATATAGGGTATATAAGATGTTTTCCCAATCCTAAAATAGGGTACACATGAGGATAACTCAATCCCAAAAGAGGGTATATGGGAGGTTATCCCAAGAAAAATGTATTTACATAAGTAATTATCCCATGACAATCATGTTATGGATATATTGTTATGTATCATTAATATAAGATTTATATAATGATGATGATTCCACACATTATTCCACTATTTTATGACACAATATTATGCCAATGTTATGTTCTGTTGGATCATGTTATTTTATCACATTATGATTCTATTCTTATGATATGAAAAGATTTAGGCTATGACGCAAGATTATGAGCTATGATATGAAGGGTGTTGTTTTCAAATGTTATAAACATGTTCTCATGAAATTATTATCTTGTTATTTTTAATTGGTCATTAATATATCCATTTATTACTCTTACTGTGTATCTTAGATCACGCTTAATTATGTATAATTTTCCTTATGATGTTAGGAAAAGTTTTAATTATTATTTGTCTAAGAAGGATGATTGTTGTGAAGAACTAAGTGGGAGACATAGTAGATCTTATACGGACCAGTTGTTTATGTATCCATTTTTCTAAAGATACTAAACCCTGATGGTTAACACATGGATTTTATTTATATGTAATCAATATTTATCTAATAAGATTTATTTTTTTATATATGAAAAGTATGGGTTTCTATAACATGTGATAGTGATAACAGAGGTGCGAGACATAGTTTGGGGTATGAAAGCTTTATAACTTATCATGTGGCACCATATAAAGACCATATGGGTATGTTTCCCAACATTAGGTAGATAAATTGGATTACTAACATGGGTTTTGACCTATGATAGCGCCGATACTTCATTGTGAAGTGTTATGTCCCTAGATTCTTTTTACTTGATGTTTTGGATGGATAAATAGTGACTTTGAGGTGCAGCAAAGATCATGACTTCCATTATGATTGCCTTTCTAGCATGGATCCTAGAACAACATGAGCTAATATCTAATATGAATTGATATTCAAATATAGAAATACTAAATTAATCACTAATATGTCAAACACAACACCCAAAGTTTAACTAACAATAATACTCTTCAAAAGACCAAATTAAAACACAAATATTTGAATAATATGATTATATATTATTCCAATATCAACATAATATTTATCTATAAACAATTTTAATCCCTAATAATTTCACATATGAAAATGTATATAACAATTCATATATTCTCCAAAATATACTAATCTTTTATCAAAATAACCTTAATCCCCATAAAACCTATTCCAAAAAACATCTATTATTATATAAGATAAATCAATATTTATTCTTCAAATGAAATCCAATCCTTCAAAATAATATTTTTTACCTTAATCATGTGATCTTACCCAAAAAAATTATGAACATATTTGAAAATAAAATTTATCGCTTAGTCATTAAATAACTTATCACTTCCATGGTTATCTATATGATAAAATATATGTTACAAAATTTTAATAACCCTTTTATACCAATTAACCATATTAACATTAGTGATCATAATAAAACATAATTTTTATCGGTAACTTTCAAATTATTTCTATAAAAAATAAATTCATTCTTACTAAAATAACCATTTCACTAAAATACATACTAAAACAATGGTTTTATTCCATACATGTCTCAAAAATATCCTTATCCATATTAAATTCCTATCGCATAAAACCTACGAAGGGGTATGTATGCCTTTAAACTTATGATCAACCATATACTTATCAATCCATGACAGAATAGAATTAACCCATATCACTATCCCACATCCCAGGGTTTCATAGGTTCAATCATCTCATCCATTATAATGGTTCACAATGAAAATGTGAATTGAACCATGAATATACCTTGATAGTATCTATCCAGGTTTTCAATATTTATTTCACTTATAATGCACCAATAACTGTCATGTTAACAATCAATCCACCCCTTTATGAGTTGTTACACCAGGTTGAATCTATTCTATAACCATATATACATTCAAGTATCCATATTGGAATTTATTTTTTGGGAAAACCATATAATATCGATTATACACAAGATTATTGATATTACCATATACATAGAGTTATCCTTAGAATCTATCAAAGGTAAATGATCTCTAATATATGTTTTCTTAAATCTTGTTCTTGATGGTCTTACTAAATTTCCTTCGATATAAACTATAAAACCTACGATATAGTAACTAAGATACAATGTTTATTTAACTACATTGGCATAAAATACAATGGATATCATCCTAAAGGATTGAATAGTTTAGTAGTCTCAGCGAACTAGATAATTAAATTATTCTTACATTACATTTTATAACATGACACAAAACCTTAAAATTATAGTGGGAAATTTATTATTTATTCTTGTATATCCCTAAAATAATTCATAGATTTATTCATAGTATCATGGATAAATTAAAACATAACAATTGGTGGGATTATGTGCTCATTAGGGGAAATAATAAAACATTGGAAATCACAGAATAAATAAATCATGCATAATATGGAAGTGATAAAAAATAATCAAATATTCATTATTATTATATCATAAATGGTTAATATATACATAGATAACATATGAAACAAATAATTTTAGGGATAAGAATAATTGGTTTCATAATAATGAAATTTGTAATGCCAAATATTGTAATCATATCACTAATGACTCTTTCTAAGACATCATAAATAATTGGGAAGGATTGGAAAAAATACCTAGGATAATTTGTCTCATTATACCAACTAATTAATAAAGGGTCTATAACAATCCATGACCATCACTTAATATATCTAATTAATTTATCATATAATGTATTGAATGGTTATTAAAATATGTAATCAGTATAAATATTCATCTTTAAAAACTAGTATATTCAATGTCAATATTTTCCCCATTCAATAAATAGAACAACATGATCAGAGTATATCCAGAGAAATATGGTGCATGATATAATTGGATTATATCCCCAGTATAGAATAATATTTATCAAGGTATTTTAACATATATGAAAACAATTTTAAGAGATAATTAGAAATTTTTTTGATGAATGTACCCTTTTTATTTTTAAATCACTTATTAAAATTATAAAAATTTATAGGATATTAGGAAATTAATTAAATTGAAAATAACAATGTATCAATGTGAATTAATATTAAAATAAAATAACATTAATGAAGTTAATAATATACTTTCATGTCATATATGTTTAAAGAGAACATTCTTTTAACACTTTCGTAAAAAAGTCAACAACATCTTATTCAAAAAATGATTCATTAAAATGACTACTTTTAAACCTTTGTTAATAAAATTAAAATGAAATGAAAATGAACCTTTTAAAATATTCAAATTACTAGTAAAAAAATCCATAAAACAATTTTAACGATTATGGACATGTAAGAAAGTGTTTGTCGACCAAAGATGAAACATGGTCGGATTTCTTTTAAAACATTTTCTCGATCATTTTAGGTTCCCAAGAGAGGATATATGAACTAAAAAATATAAATTCTAGGAATAAAAATAACATAATATTTAATATTTGGTTCATGGAATTATTAATATATAACTTTCCCAAATGTAACAATGTACATAGACAATCCCAAAATTTAATAAGATTGTAAAATAAATCCTTTACCGCTTTGGTAAGTTTCAAATCAAAATTCATTGAAAGAAAAATATGATATGGATATATAAATCCAAAAACATAAATTAATTAATATGTTTAAATTGATTAGTGTTTTTTTGATTACACCATTCAATGAAATCATGGTGCATGACAAGAACCATTTCTCAAGAAAATGAAATTAAAAAAAATAAAACCCTTGAAAAGATCACACCTTTTTAAGTGATAATTCATCCTTCAAGTGATTTGTAAACATACAAAGAAATCATAGCCATAGGTAGAACCCTTGACAATTTATTAAGATAAAATAAAATAATAGGAAGCAAACATTACAGACCCAGCACAATCACTGCAAATCCTCAAAATCACACCCCTGACCACCTCCATGATAAATAGACTCGTCCTCAGTCGCTGTTCCCCACACCGAACTCCCATAGTGCTTCAAAATATTTGCATACTTCCTCCTCTGATTCAACCGCTTTATCTCAAGAATCTCATTTGGAGATTGCATATTTCTGACAGTTGATCCTGTAGGCAACGACTTTTCCAAATGGGAGTGGTCCTTCTTCATCCTTCCTCATGGAGAAGCAATCACCTTATCCTGGATCACCGACATCACCTTGTCCCTATATGGGAAATCTCACTATATGATGGACTAAAAATATCCCCATTATTATCCTTATCACTGTCAGAAAGGTCTCCCCATTTCCCATGGTATTGCATTTCTTGATACTGAACTAACTGGTTTTGTTGAAACTAATTATTCATATCAATCATTGCCAAGCAGTGAGGTTGTTCTGCCATTGTATGTTCATCATCTATCCCACCTTTACACATTACTGCATCCTCATTTAACTCATTCTGCATGCTGCCACTACCACATCTAGGAGGCATCACATCCCCAGCTGCCATGCCTAACTCTTGAAAGCAATTCCCCATGGGTACATTGTTCAACACACCACTAGCCGCATTACCCTGACCACTGTAGCTGCCTACAAGATCCATACTTCTGTTCTCCTTACATCCAGCAGATCCAATCTTCTTCACATCAGGGACAAACACTTGCTTGAGATCCATTTCAGAAATTGAAGCATACCCCTGCCTACCCTTACACAAAGCACCACTGCTACCCCCATCCCTCTTAGTAACCGCACCAACATCAGACCGACCACTTTGAACATTGACATCCCTCTCCATCACAACAGATGCCTCGTTCTACTGCTGAAGATCTGTGGTCGTGTGTCCATCTGAACGGCATGCCGCCCCACCATCACCAGCATCTTTGGGATCAAATACCTGCAGGTCATTCCCCCTATTCAAATCCTTACTGAGCCGAATGAACACAGAAGACAACAACGAGTTCGAAGGATCACCCACGGATGTGTCACGAGATAGCGTGCCCCGATGTCCCAAATTTCCTGTCTTAGTATCAAAAACAGCGGTTCCCCTATTCTCTAAGAAGGAGATCGGCGTCAGTGGCCTCCTTCACTAGAATCCGATCTGACATCTCGAACAGGAATGACCCAATCTCTTGCAGCTTGAACAATAATCAACCTATGATTCAAAGATAATATCTTTCTTCCATAGAAATTCTTCTCCGATGGAAATCAAAACCCATTCTACCGGCGGTCTAGAAACGTCCACCTTAACACAGCACAAGGGGTTAATTGGGAGGCTCAGGGTAGATGTACGCACATCTAAGTATAAGAAACGACCTATTATATTCCCAAGAAAACGAAATATCACTAGATTTTGAAAGGATGAATGCAGATTGGGAAGACTTAACCAAATCGTAAGGGAAGTAAGATCCCGTTTCATAATCATTCAATCATCCACCAAAATAGAAATAATTTACAGTCGTTGCAACATCGAGGGGTGCTGTACAAAGCACGGACTAGGTATTCATCGTAGGAAAATCATATAATTAAATGACGATTATCAAGGAGTCCAACCACTTCTCGATCCCACAAGTCCCATTTGGTAAAGACACATTGATCAAATTCATTAACAGACAGCCTTCACAAGTTGAATTGAGCCACTAGGGTCAGCTCAAGGTGCTTCATCACTTTAGAGAACTCCTACACCGAGATCGGAAGATGAGGATTCCCAAGATGAAGATGAGGAACCTTCGGGTTTAAAGCAATCGAAAAAAATATAATTATAATATTATATCCGATCCACATATAACATTTAAATACCATTTTTTCAATAATTCATTATTAAAATCACCATTTTAGAGTGTTAACTGTTTCATTTTTCATGTATGTTTCAATTTAGTAGTTTTGATCCTTGCATATTGTTCATGGTTACACAACCACATTAATTTTAATCATGGTGTAAATATAATATATATTCATTATATTGATATCTATAATCATCCATTAATTCCTGACATAAATAATAAATCACATTTCTTTGTAGAGGTGGTGGTCCAAACCTACGGTCAAGCGATGTTAACATTTTTTTAACGGGTGGAAAATTAATAAGTTAAAAGGAATATTTTAGTAAACTAATCATAATTATTTCACAAATATCATATATATTAATTATTTATATATTTATAACCATATATTAAAGTGTTTATGAAAATCTGATTACACTTTTACGTGGAGATAGTAGGTCCTACAGATGAATAAGTGATGTTTCCATAAGATGGAAAATCGATGAATTAGGGTTTTTACACCCACATATTAACATTGAAATATATTTGAATTACTGATGCTATTATATGATAAAGTCTGTATAATATTTTAATAAGGCATAAGAATAAATATAATAAAAACACTCATTTAAGACTTATACCTCTTCTTCAAAAAACAACATTTAGCATACACCTCAGGCCTTCTAACATAGTCCTTTTATTATAATAAAGCCTCTATGTGATGTGGATGATTTTTTGGAAGGTATTTGGGTATAAATTGTCCAAGATAAGTGGAACAATAAGTGTGAGGAGGTGAGGAGATAAGTATCCTTATATATTAGAAGAGAGGGTCACCCATGGAATTAATAAATTATTATATGAATATAAACTAATTTTCTTGTTAAAGATGAATAAATTGATTTATTTAAAATATAAGAGGGTGATAAGTTGAAATAATCTCATAAACTATTACTTAAACAAGTTTACATGATGTTTCAACCCTTATTACATAGATTTAACACCCCATTAAATATATTTAATGATTAATGTGACAACATGTGTTTTATAAATTGGTAGTCAAGAAAGTTAATATAAATGTACAAGTGGATTATAAGTATAAAATGGTTGAAATTATCACCCATATTCCATTTTATTTTAAAAAATATATAATATTTTTTATGAATTTAAAATATTTTATTAAAATGTTATTTATCATAAAATAATAGTAATGTATTTTTTAGGAATATTCACTTAATTAAAATTCAAAAATTATAAATATGGTAATGTGACTCCAATATAACCTTTTAAATGATTTATAATACATTATAATTTTCTAAAAAATTTATGGAACACCATAACTTATGGAAAAAAATATTACTTTACATGTTTTTAAAATAATTTACTTGATATTTCTACTACTTGCTCAAGTATTATATTTTCTTTGTGTAATAATTTAGGATAATTATTTAGAAAACAAAATTAATAAAATTACCAACAAAATGAATTATCGATCATCAAAATAATCTTTTTTAACCATTCATCACTTATTTTTATCTTTTTTATAATATTTAGAGATATAAAAATCAAGAAAGATACATTTTGAAATTATTATTTACTGAACATATCATACAGGTATTAATCCAAGAAAAATGGAACCAAAATTCTATATTTTAATTAAAAATATTTTCTTTGTAATTATTTTGTCTATAAAATGAGACAAAAACTATTTTTGAATGAACCATGTGTTTTAAGAATAAAATGACATTACTAAAAAGTGTGTACTTATTTATTATGTATCAATATTTACATTTGTATTATATAAAACCTTTTTAAATATTTTTCATAATTTGGTTATTCATATTCATACAAAAAATATAATAACTTGGTTTTAATGGTCAAATTTATATAATAATATTTTATGGTATATCATAGTTCTCTTAATTATCACTCTACTATTTTAAGAAAGCTATAATGATTATTATAAACTATAAATTTAGGGTGTTATAATTATTGGGATCCTTAGTTTCATGTGTCAATGCCTATTTATTCTACCTCATTGATGAAAGTGGCATATAGTGTGGATTATGTTTTAGGTAACTATCTTATAGGTGGTTGAGGGAATGTAGTCCACATGATGTGATTATCTTCAAAATGGATCATGATTTTGGTTCTATGGTATAGTTAGTTATTACATAGTGATGTCTTATTTCATCCAATGTGAGATATAGATATTTGGAATTTAGAATATAAGGTTAGGTTTGTTTTAGAGAGATACATTTGAAGTTAGAGGTAGAATCTTATATGACCTCAAGTATATGGAATGAACTAGATGAGGAGGAAATTATAAATATGAACTAAGATATTTAATCATTTTAGTATTATGTGTTTATTAATTTTTTAGATAACACACATATATAATGATACACAATTGTGATGATGGTGCCTCTTCATGTAGTGCTCTTCCCCATAGGCAACTAGAAATATTTTAATTTTTTACTTGGATCTAGTGGGGAAGCGTGATTATATTGATCAATTTGATTGTACCAATATTAAAGGATGGTTATATTACATCATCATTAAACAAGGTAATACCAAATACATATTATGTTGAAGATAATGATGTTAATATTGGATTCATGGAGTCAATGTATAATCACTGGGTTGTACTAACATAAACAAGGAGTCATCAATTGTGATGACTAGTGTTATTCTGTAGAGCATAAAGTTCTTTATGGGTTTTTTTTGTATATAAATCATAATAATTGATAAGAATATATGTGTTAGGTAACAAGTATTGGGATTAATATTTCAAATATTTGGGCCCTATTTTTGGACTATTTGTTATCATGAGGTTATATATTTTATGTTATTTAGTTCACTCAATGGAATTTTATTTCCATTTAAATTTTTTGTTTTTGTTGTTGTAATATTAGAATTGATGGTTGACACCTATTTTATTTACTATTGATATATTTTTAGATATGTTTTCTATTTTTTTTATTTTATTAAATCTTCGTTATTTAACAAGCAGTGATAATACCAATGGTCTAAGTGAGACTTTGGGAGGGAGAGAGATAAAATATTTATGGATGTGAATGATATCTCTTAATGAAAATGTTTGATGACATGAAAGAGTGGTGGGGTATTCTTCATTCTGTTATGATGGTACAAGTGTCATTTATTGCATATCGGTGGGACCTATCATTAGTGGGTATCTCTATTTTAGTCTATATGGTGATAATATATTTGAAACTCTATTTGAATAGTTGTATATATCTACATAAGAATTTCTTTTTAGGTGGTTCGTGTTTTAGTTATCATCAAATATAATAGACCACCAACATGAATATGCATCCACTTGATTAATATTACTTAGTGAATCTAGGAAAGTGGCTGAAACCTTGTATGTCATTAGACCATCCCCTAACCTTTTATATAGAAATGGTTTCATGTATGTGGGTTGACCTTCATATCTACCAGTTGGTATAGGTTTTACTTTTTATGGAGTTAACTCATGGGATAATAAATGTTAGGGATTATTTGGATTCACATGATATTTTTATGTCAGTTCGGATAGTTTAAATTGCATCTTTATTTTGTTCAGTTATTATACTACATATGTATTGTCTAGTGTGAAAACATTTTATTATTGACTAATGTTAGAATTCCTACTAATTATTATATATTATTATTAATGAATAAAATGTCGACTAATTAATTTTTGTACATTGGACTACATGACACCCTCTTCACAATAGATTTTATGATTTTAGGTATTGGGTATATCTGTTATAAAGATTAGACATGCCATTTTGTTTGTAGATTTAGTCATAAACAATATGATTTAAAAATGATATCATAGTCTTCCAATTACTTATCCATTCCCTTACTACAACTTCAAGTCCTACATTATACGGGTAGGTGTGCTATAGGTTCTATGGCTCCACCAACTCAGGTGTTATTTGGGTGACCTAGAAGAGGGTGTTAAAATACAAAATCTTTACAAAGTATGGAAATATTCACAATATTCAATGGATACCCTTATAAGGAGTCTATTGGATTCTTATTAGGGACCATCACCAAGATCTTATGAATGATATTGGATAGATATGTTTCATATGAAAAATAATATATGTACTTTAATTATGTTTTATTCAATTAAAATTAATGGATAAATTGTGTGTAAAATTGGTGTTTGGAGGTTTGCTACCATAGAATTTGGACAAATTGTTTCCCATAAAACAAATCCAATAAAATTTAGTTAATAACAAATTAATTCCCACAGTTAAAGGAAATAATTATTATGTGTGTAAAAGTATAATGACCCCAATATTTTATCGCATAGAATGTATGTTTTTTATGTTGTTTTGTTTTGTTTTAGGCCACATGAAAAATTATATTCATTGAAATTAATTATAAAAATTAATTATAATTATGGAAAAATAAATAATTCTTTCCTGATTTTTCTATATGAAAAGTAGTATACAATGGTCATGGAATTAGTGACAATATTTAGAATAAAATTAAAAATATCTATAAAGGAAAATATAAAGTGAATTTTTTACATATATAGAGTGGGGATAATTGAGCATAACATATATAAATATTGAATAATTTTAGATAAATATAAAATATATTTTGAAAAAATACACTCCAAGGGGCTGTAAATGTTTAGTGTCTTTAGATAATATAAACATAATCAACTTATTAAATAATAGATATTAAAAATCTTCCTAAATTTCTTCTCAAATAGTTAAATTCTTCATCATACCCTAGTCAAAACCATTCTTCCTAACTTGTGGAAAATAAACCATAAAAAAGAGTGAGTATAAATTATTAGTATGTTTTAACATAAGATATTTCAATTAGAGATCATAAGTGATCATACTCCTATCGGTATGAGAAAAATATTATAATTTTTGAAATTCATACCTAATAAGTCTAAGATATTTAATAATTAATCAATGAATGATGATTTTTAAAATAAAATTACATATGTCGTAAGAGTTATAGCGACACATTCTTTTCATACATTGATTTTACATAAATTTCTCGTAATACATAAAATGTTATACAAATAGACTCCCAAATACCATACAAGTATAGTGAATTTTAAAACATTAAAACATAAGAACTGGTATATAAATGAGCTACATCATCTCCCAGTATTTTCTTCTTGAGTGGTACCATTGTTAGAGACATCTTACATAATACATATATTCATGACTAGGGAGAAGTAAATATAAAAAGTTGTGAGATCAGATGTTCAGTATGGGTAAACAATGGAGATACATATGTAACATCCCAGGTAAATAATGAATAAAACATTTTTTTATTTATTAATATTTACGAATTAAATATTAATTTTACTTTAAATGGGTTGCTATGTTCGATAGCGTACCCGATACGCAATGATGAGTTCCTTTGAAAACATAAGTTGCACACTAGTAATATAATAATATTATTTTAAATGGAATTTAACATGTAGTCGTTGTATTGGCAGGAATGTATAGAAATAACTAAAATATGATTATATATGTTTTTTAAATGTTTTCACATTTATCCAATAAAATATAAAGGCTTAAAATACGGAAAGAATTCAATTTTAGGCTTTTATACTCTAATTTTCACTAAAGGTTCACTTATCACCTTTTGATGGAGAACCGTCATTAAATATAGTTTTGATCAATCTTATAAATTCTATTGGAACAAATATAACTCTTCTTTAGAATCGGGACATCAAAATTTACTTTGTGTAAATTTCTGGTATCTTTCCGATAAAGTTCATTTTTTAATGAATAGTGTAAAATGTTGTATTTTAATTCAAAACCTCTTTTTAATCTAATTTATTTATATGATTAGATTATCATATGAATTGGATTTAAAGTGAAATTAGAAAATATTTTTACCATTAAATCCAATAGTGGTTGTTGGAATTAATTTCACATTGAAATCGGACTTAAACTAGTGTCAATCTTTTGATACTTATTGTTTCATAAAAACACGCTATTTGTCATGACAGCGGGAATTAATTATTAAATTAATTAATGTTACTTATATGTTTTGAATTTTTTAAAATAGACTTCACTTTTGAAATCGGAATATCAAATATATCTTAGGGTGAATTTTTGGTATTTTTTATGAAAAACATCAATCTTTGATGAATAGTGAAACCACTAAGTGGTACTTATAAAAACATATTTTTCGTTTAAATGAAATTTACCACTTCTGTGTTTTTAATTTCAAAAATCCTACATACATGGTTTTCATTAAGAAATAAAATGTGGTTCAATGAGATTAAAATAATTTTTTTGTGAATAGTAACTCTTATGTTCTTAATCACGATTAGAGGTAATTAGTGTAGTTTAAGGTAAGAATAATGTTTTAATAAAATGAAATGACCTAGAAACATGTCCTACCCTCAGTGGATGTGTCATGTCTGACTAAGACAATCCATGGGTCAACTTGGGGACCCCATGGAGCCACTTTGGTTGGAAAATGACATAAATACCTTTTATTTAATGTTAAAGTAAAAAATGACACAAACATGAGATGTTTTACTAAAGAAATTTTTACATGGGGTTATACAAGTCATATTTTTTACTATAAATATTCATTGGAAATCTGAAAATATTTACTACATTATAGTATTTTTTTATAATTTTTAGAAATTAAATATATTAAATTAGTTATGACATCACGATGATGCAGCGATTACCTCATTAATAATGGATTTAAATAAAATGAAAAGATAAAGTAAAATCTATGACCTACACATGTACAAAACCTATTGGATGGGTATATTTCGAACCCTTATCTCCTTATCATCGAATTATAGCAATGTGGGACCTCTTAAATCCGAATATCATTTTAAAAATAAAGTGACTTTTCATTACTTTCCAAGAGTGCCCCTCCTCTCCTCTTATAAAAGGCCCCCACCTCTACCTCCTTACCCACAATCCCAAAGCCTTTGGCTCAGCCAAACCCTACCCATTTTGTCTCTACACTTCCCTCTCTTACTCCTTGAAGCCTCAATTTGGGCAGAAGTCTTCCCAAGGAAGCCTTTGAGCTCAAACTAAAGGGAGTTACCCGATTTTAAGGTAATGTCTTCTTTTGAGTCCTTTTGTTTTATTTTTCTTCTCCAACCCCCTAAAATATTTTTATTCATTTCTTTTGTAACAAATACAGTATCCTAAATATACTAATATTTTGTTATAAGAAGTATTAGAGCTACACTTACACACACCTACATCTAATGGTTAAAGAACATACTGTTTCCGTGGATGACGAATTTCTGCCTCCCAAAACGATGATTGTTCAACATTCTTTTAACACCTTCAAAGGTGGCCATTAAGATGAAAATATATTTATATATGATATATAATATTATTATGTTTTACTTAATAATCTGTATTTTTCATTTTGGGCATACATTTATGGTTTCCATTATGGGTAAACTCGATATCTTTATTTAAGGAAGTGCGGACTACCGCCCCCAAAGTTATTTGATTCGTTAATGCCATATGTGGGGCGTATAAAGTATGGATTTAAAGTTATTATATATGATGTTATACTGTAATTATAACATAACTCTATATCATTATTATTTCCTTCCATTAACGTATGAGATAGAAATGAAAGTAGCGTTCATGCGTACGTACAGCTTACCGTCTCCATGAACGGTGCATTTCATTTCTTATCCCAAAATGTAATGTACTATTATAAGTACATGTATATAATGGATATATATGATGCATTATGCATCTAAATGATGAATATAATTCTTGAATAAAATATACATACCTCTCATTTAGTTTTAATTCCATTAATATGACAAAGAAATGAAAGTAGTGATCATGCATACGTATGGCTTACCGTCTCCATGAACGGTGCATTTCATTTGTTACGTCTAAATGATTATGTAATATTATAAATACATGTATATGATGGATATATATGATATATATGATATCCAAATCAGGAATTTCATTCTGGATATAAAGAACCTTTGACCACACGAACAACATGTAATTGTAAGAAGTCCACTTTCAACTTAAGAACCAAATATCGACAAAACAAGCATTATTAACTTAAATGGTTAAATAATGTTTATAACATGGAAATAACTGATATAAAAGGAATAATGAACTTGAAAAAGGTTCTTATGAAAATAGAAATTAACTCAAGTTTATTATTCAAGACGTTAAAGAACGATAGAGTCAAGTCGGACCCGAGGTAAGGGACTTCGTCTCAATCTCCTTTCATTGAGGCATATTTCGTTTTATACACAATGTTCTTTTGTACGGTGATTAAACCCCTTTGACGTTTAATTTTATACAAAAGGAATCTTTTTCTACGAAGATTTTTACAAAACGAAAAAAAGGAATGTTTCTTGTAACGTACGCGGTGACAACGACCTTTTCTGCCGCCGCAGGTATTATTTGATCTTCGACTTCCTGAACAAGCCGTAATGATTTTTTTAAATGAAATAAATAACATATACTCTTTTATGTATTTTGGTGTTGAAAATTGTTTTTATAATGGATTTGTTATGTCAATATATTTAATTGATATATTGTGATCAAAGTGTGGAAATGTTTTCATTCCATTATATTTGTTTTTTGATTTTATATTGGTACTTGGACATTTAACGGGTGGTTATGAGATAAACCATATGACAGGTGGTGCCGTGAATACCAGGACGGGTGGTTATGTTATAACCTCCAATGCATTGGGTATGGAAGTCGACCGTATGTCTACTCCATTAAGTATGTATGGAAGTTGCCCGTATGGCTATTCCATTAAGTGATATGTCTGGAAGTCAACCGTATGGTTATTCCACTTAAGTATGTTTATGTCCCAAGTTACCTTTATATGTTATGTGTTCTTTATATGAGGTTTATGGTAATCCTTTGGTTACAAAAGGGTAAGTAATGATATTTTATTCACTAAAGAGTTTTTACTACTTCATGAAGGTGAAGGTATTACTTTGAAAAAGTATGCATGGTTTACGTGATGTTTGAAAAAATAACAGTTTTCATTCTTTGTGTATCCCTTACTGAGCTTTTTATGCCCACCCCATGTTTTTTTGAAATGTTTTTCACAGGAATTAATGTTGAATAGGGTCAAGGACGGGATCAAGGGAAAGTCATGCAATATAAAATATGGAACTAGACATGTCTCTTTTTAAGAGATTTTTTATTTTATGGAAACATAGTAAAAGTGTCCACCTTATAATCTTTTGAGATGTAATAGTAATGTCCTAATTCTCTAAAACTCTAAACCTGAAAAGATCCTCAATGTGAATTATTCATTTAATTCAATTTTAATTAAGGATTAAGGTCGGGGATTTATAGTTGGTATCAGAGGTCGGTTTAGACAACTTTAGGAGTTAGGGTATTATTAAATTAATGTCCATAAATTAATTTAAGGTCAAATTGAAATGATATAGCATTTAAAGATTACCATGTTGCTTCTCCTAAGATATTTCTGTGTTAAGAATGGTTTTTCATAGAGGAAACAAAACAGCTTTTTTGGGAAGGATTACTGTGGTAAATGAGCTTTCAAATCAGCATACTGTGATGGTCAGAATCAGAATTGAGCATTTTACTACGGTGATGGAACAGTTGACTCAGGTGAAAAATGTTGGTTGTGTTTATTGATGATATTTTGGTGTTTTCTAAAAAGTAAAGAGGAGCATGAAATTTATTTAAGGGTTTTCTTGCAATACTTAAAAGAAAATAAACTATATGGGAAATTTAGAAAGTTTGAGTTTTGGTAACAACAAATTTCATTCCTGGGTCACATTGTTTCAAAAGATGGCATAACTATTGATCCCGCAAAAAAAAATTTGTTGAAGAATGGGCAAGACCCACAAATGTAACCAAGATCCGTAGTATTCTTGGTTTGGTAGGTTACTACCGAAGGTTTTTTGAAAATTATTCACGGTTATCTAGTCCAATGACTAAGCTAACTCAGAAGGGTGTTAAGTTCATCTGGACAAAAGAATGTGATGATTGTTTTAAGGATTTGAATAAAATATTGGTGAAAGCTCCAGTTTTGGCACTTCCTTCTAGGAATGGTGAGTTTGTTATATACAGTGATGCTTCGTTGAAGGGACTTGGTTGTGTCCTTATGTAGAATAATCAGGTAATTGATTATGCTTCACGTCAGTTGAAAACTCATGAGGTAAATTACCCTACACATGATTTGGAATTAGCTGCTGTTGTTTTTTCTTTAAAAATTTGGAGGCATCATTTGTATGGAGTAAAGTGTGAAATATATACTGATCACAAAAGTTTAAAGTATATATTCACTCAAAAAGAATTGAACATGAGATAGAGGAGACGACTGGAATTAATCAAGGATTATGATTGTACAATTAACTACCATCCAGGAAAATCAAATAAAGTGGTTGATGCTTTGAGTCAAAAAAGTAATTCTTCATTAACCATGCTACGTTTTGAATGAGATCCTTTGGTTTTTGATTTGGTGAACTTTGGAATAGAAGTTGTTGGTGCAGGATGTCCTTCTATTTTTTTCAGGTATCAGTGAGATCTTCTCTATCAGACAGAATCAAGCAAGCACAAAAGCAAGACAGTGAGTTGCAGAAAAAGGTAGAGCTCGTTCAGAAAGGTAAGTTTGCTGAATTCAACATTGATAGTGATTGTGTTTTGAGGTTTGGGAAGAGATTATGTGTGCCATGTGATTCACAGTTGAAGAATGAGTTATTATGTGAGGCTCATGGTTCCCCGTTTTCAGTTCATCCTGGAAGTACTAAGATGTACAGAGATCTGTGGGAGTATTACTAGTGGGATGGAATGAAAAGAGATACTGCTGATTTTACTGTGAAGCGTTTGACTTGTCAGCAGGTTAAAGCAGAGCGACAGTTACCAAAAGGGATACTTCAGCCTTTACCAGTGCCAGAGTGGAAATGAGAAAACATATCCATGGACTTTGTTGTGGGATTACCGAGGACATCTCGAGGTAATAATGAAATCTGGGTTATTGTTGATCACTTGACTAAAGCTACTCATTTCCTTCCTATTCGAGATACATTCTCTCTAGATCAACATTCTCGATTGTATCTTAAAGAGATTGTCAGGTAAAATGGAGTTCCTCACACCATTGTGTCCAACCTTGATCCTAGGTTTACTTCTAACTTTTGGAAAGGCCTTCAAAAGTCGTTGGGTACTGAATTAAATTTTAGTACAGCTTTTCAACCTCAATTAGATGGGCAGTCAGAACGAATAATTCAGACCTTGGAGGATATGCTACGAGCTTGTTCGATGGATTATCAGGGAAGTTGGGAGAAACATCTTTCTTTGGTTAAGTTTTTATATAATAATAGTTTTCATTCCAGTATACAGATGGCACCATTTGAGGCATTATATGGGAAGCGGTGTCGAACTCCAGCATTTTGGGATGAAGTGGGTGAAAGGAAGCTGATGGGACCCAAATTGATAGAATAGATGGAAGAAAAGGTTTAGTTTATTCAGAAACACATGAGAACATCTCAGAGCTGGCAGAAGAGTTATGCAGATAACTGGATGAAGGATCTATCTTTCGAGGTAGGTGATCATGTTTTTCTAAAGGTTTCTCCATGGAAAAGTGTGATGTGATTTGGTAAGAAAGGAAAGCTGAGTCCAAGGTTCATTGGGGCATATGAAATTATGGAGAGAGTTGGATTAGTTGCATAAAGAGTGGCATTACCTCTGAGTTTATCTCAGGTACAAAATGTTTTTCATGTTTCGATGTTGAGGAAGTATATGCAAGATTCATCTCATGTTTTGAGCCCAGAGGTAGTTCAGTTGGAAGAGAATCTCTCTTATGAAGAACAACCAGCCCAGATTCTTGACCGAAGAGAGAAAGTGTTGCGAAATAATGTAATCCACCATTTAAAGGTTTTGTGAAAAACCATATGGATGAAGAGGCAACGTGGGAATCTGAAAATTCTATGAGGGATAAATACCCTTACTTATTTTGATAAGTGAATAAAATTGCGAGGACACAATTACCAAAAGGGGGGAATGATGTAACATCTCAGGTAAATAATTAATAAAACATTTTCATATTTATTAATATTTACAAATTAAATATTAATTTTACTTTAAAGGGGTTTCTATGTTCGATAGCGTACTCGATACGCAACGATGAGTTCCTTTGAAAACTTACGTTGCACACTAGTAATATAATAATATTATTTTAAATGGTAGTTAACATGTAGTTGTTGTACTGGTGGGAATGGATAGAAATAACTAAAATATTATTATATATGTTTTTTTAAATGTTTTTACATTTATCCAATAAAAGATAAAGGGTTAAAATACGGAAAGAATTCAATTTTAGGCATTTATACCCTAATTTTCACTAAAGGTTCACTTATCTCCTTTTGATGGAAAACTGTCATTAAATATAGTTTTGATCAATCTTATAAATTCTATTGGACCAAATATAACTCTTCTTTTGAATCAGGACATCAAAATTTACTTTCTGTAAATTTTTGGTATCTTTCCGTTAAAGTTCATTTTTTAATGAATAGTGTTAAATATTGTATTTTAATTCAAAACATATTTTTAATCTAATTTATTTATATGATTATATTATCATTTGAATTGGTTTTAATGTGAAATTAGAAAATATTTTTACCATTAAATCCAATAGTGGTCTTTGGAATTAATTTCACTTTGAAATCGGACTTAAACTAGTGTCAATATTTTGATACTTATTATTTCATAAAAACACGCTATTTGTCATGACAACGGGAATTAATTATTAAATTAATTAATGTTACTTATATGTTTTGAATTTTTTAAAATATACTTCATTTTTGGAATCGGAATATCAAATATATCTTAAGATGAATTTTTGGTATTTTTATGAAAAACTTCAATTTTTGATGAATAGTGAAACCACTAAGTGGTACTTATAAAAACTGATTTTTCGTTTAAATTAAATTTTACCACTTCTGTGTTTTGAATTTCAAAAATCCAACATACATGGTTGTCATTAAGAAGTAAAATGTCGTTCAATGAGATTAAAATGGGTTTTTGGTGAATAGTAACTCTTAAGTTCTTAATCGCGATTAAAGGTAATTAGTGTAGTTTAAGGTAAGAATAATGTTTTAATAAAATGAAATGACTTAGACACATGTCCTACCCTCATTGGATGTGTCATGGCCAACCAAGAAAATCCATGAGTCAACTTGGGGACCCCATGGAGCTACTTTGGTTGGAAAATGACATAACTACCATTTATTTAATGTTAAAGTAAAAATGACACAAACATGAGATGTTTTACTAAAGAAATTTTTACGTGGGGTTATAAAAGTAATCATTTTGACTATAAATATTCATTGGAAAGATAAAAATATTTCCTACATCATATTATTTTTTTTATAATTTTTATACATTAAATATATTAATTTAGTTATGAAATCATGATGATGCAGCGATTACCTCATTAATAAAGGATTTAAATAAAATGAAACGATAATGTAAAATCTATGACCTAAACATGTCCAAAGACTATTGGATGGGTATATTTAGAACCCTTATCACCTTATCCTAGAAATATATCAATTTCGGACCTCTTAAATCCGAATATCATTTTAAAATAAAGTGACTTTTCATTACTTTCCAAGAGTGCCTCTCCTCTCCTCTTATAAAAGGCCCCCACCTCTTCCTCCATACCCACACTTCCAAAGCCTTTTTCTCGGACAAACCCTGACCATTTTTACTCTCCACTTCCATATCTTACTCCTTTAAGCCTAACTTTGGGCAGAAGTCTTCCCAAGGAATCCATTGAGCTCAAACTGAAGGGAGTTACCCGATTTTAAGGAAATGTCTTCTTTTGAGTCCTTTTGTTTTATTTTGCTTCTCAAACCCCCTAAAATCTTTTTATTCTTTTTATTTGTAACATATAAAGTATCATAAATATACTATGATGTTGTTATAAGAATGATTCAAACTACAATTACACACACCTACATCTAATGGTTAAAGAACATACTGTTTCCGTGGATGGTGAATTTCTGCCTCCTAAAACGATGATTGTTGAACATTCTTTTAACACCTTCAAATGTGGCCATTAAGATGAAACTATATTTATATATGATATATAACATGTTTATGATTTCTTTAAGCTTCTTTATTTTTCATTTTGGGCATACCTTTATGGTTTCCATTATGGGTAAACGTGATATCTTCATTTAAGGAAGTGCGGACTAAGGCCCCCTCAAAGTGATTTGATTCGTTAATGCCATATGTGGGACATATAAAGGATGGATTTAAAGTTATTATATATGATATTATACTGTAATTATAATATACCTCTATATCATTATTATTTATTTCCATTAAAGTATGAGATAGAAATGAAAGTAGCGTTCATACGTACGTACGGCTTACCGTCTCCATGAACGGTGCATTTCATTTCTTATCCCAAAATAAAACGTACTATTATAAGTACATGTATATAATGGATATATATGATGAATGATACATCTAAATGATAAATATAATTCTGGAATTAAAATATACATACCTCTCATTTAGTTTTAATTCCATTAATATGACAAAGAAATGAAAGTAGCGTTCATGCGTACGTACGACTTACCGTCTCCATGAATGGTGCATTTCATTTATTACCTCTAAATGATTATGTAATATTATAAATACATGTATATTCTGTATATATATGATATATATGATATCAAAATCATGAATTTCATTATGTATATAATGAACCTTTGACCACACGAACAACATGTCATGGTAAGAAGTCCACTTTCGACTTAAGAACCAAATATCGACAAAACAAACATTATTAACTTAAATGGTTACATAATGTTTATAACATGGAAATAAGTGATATAAAAGGAATAATTAACTTGAAAAAGGTTCTTAAGAAAATAGAAATTAACTCAAGTTTATTTTTCAGGACGTTAAAGAACGATCGAGTCATGTCAGACCCGAGGTAAGGGACTTCGTCTCAATCTCCTTTCATTGAGGCATATTTCGTTTTATGCACAACTTTCTTTTATACGGTGTATAATCCCCTTTTACTTTTAATTTTATATAAAAGGAATATTTTTCTACGAAGCGTTTTACAAAACGACAAAAAGAAATGTTTCTTTTAACGTACGCGGTGACAATGACCTTTTCCACCGCTGTGGGTATTATTTGATCTTTGGCTTCCTGAACAAGCCGTAATGTTTTTTTAAAATGAAATAAATACCATATACTCTTCTATGTATTTTGGTATTGAAAATGGTTTTTATAATGGATTTGTTATTTCAATATATTTATGTGATATATTGTGATCAAAGTGTGGAAATGTTTTCTTTCCATTATATTTGTTTTATGATTTTATATTGGTACTTGGACATTTGACGGGTGGTTACGTGATAAACCATATGATGGGTGGTGCTGTGAATACCAGGACGGGTGGTTACGTTATAACCTCCAATGCATTGGGTAAGGAAGTCGGCCGTATGGCTATTCCATTAAGTATGTATGGAAGTTGGCCGTATGGCTATTCCATTATGTGATATGTGTGGAAGTCGACCGTATGGTTATTCCACTTAAGTATGTTTATGTCCCACGTTACCTTTTTATGTTATGTGTTCCTTATATGGGTTTTATGGTAATCCTTTGGTTACAAAAGGGTATGTAATGATATTTTATTCATTGAAGAGTTTTTACTACTTCACGAAGGTGAAGGTATTACTTTGATAAAGTATACATGGTTTACATGATGTTTGAAAAACTAACAGTTTTCATTCTTTGTGTATCCCTTACTGATCTTTTTATCCTCCCCTCAAGTTTTTTTTGAAATGTTTTTCACATGACTTAATGTGGAATAGGGTCAAGGACGGGATCAAGGGAAAGTCATGCTATATAAAACATGGAACTAGACATGTCTCTTTTTAAGAGTTTTATTTTATTTTATGGAAACATAGTAGAAGTGTCTACCTTGTAATATTTTGAGATGTAATAGTTATGTCCTAATTCTCTAAAACTCTAAACCTGAAAAGATCCTCAATGTGAATTATTCATTTAATTCAATTTTAAGTAAGGTTTAAGGCTGGGGATTTATAACATAAGCTTAATCCTGAGTATAAGGGTATGAGAACATGATCATGAAAATTAAAGATCATGCCCTTTATATAAAAATTCTTAAACATGAATCATGCAATAAAGCTTCATAGTTCACAAGACATGAATCATAAGGAAATAAAAAACATATTCCATGAAAGCATAACATGAGAATAAAACATGGAATCTTTGTTGACACATAGGCATATAATATGATTACCATAGTATCCAAGGAATCACTTTCAAGACCATCTTGGTAGTAAGATTTTATTCCCCATATCATATTGGTAGTCATGGTTCACTCCCATTGCCATATTAATAGCATGAGTTCACTCCCCATACCCTCTTGGTAGTCATGGTCCAATCTCATACCCATATTAGTACTCAGGTTTCATTCCACATACCATCTTAGTCTATATCATTTGATATAAATCATTACGCAATGAATTGGATAGAGATATCAGTCCCACCAATCTATAGTGAAATCCTAAATACATGTACCACAATATCATAAATAATCACATCATAACCCTTGATATGAAATAGGTATTATAAACAATACAATCATATCATAATCTATATAAAAATATAGGATTCATAATCATTTCACGATAAACAGAACCTGTGAAATGATGCGGGTTTCAAAAGAATCTAACCCATGAAAAATAAAAGTGTTTCATAAACATCATGTCATCCATCATAACAAATTAAGAGAAATAATATGAATGTAAATATTGAATAATTTTCCTAGAAAATCATGAGTAAAACCAATGAATGTTGTCTTAGATAGAAGATAATTTTGAATGATATTTTAATAACATTTCTTGAGGAAAATATCATTTCTGTATTGAAAATTCTTTTTAAAACATAAAAAATTTATAAAATGTTTTTTATTTAAAATCTCTTTGAAAATTTATAAATAAATATTTGAAAAAAATAAAATATTTTTTAAAAATATTTTTCCTTTGAAATTTATTTTCATAGATGATTTGAAAACAATTTTTTTTTTGAAAACATGATTTTGAGGTAAAATAGATTTCCTACCGAAGAGATAAATATGGTCAGTTTTATCATAAAATAATTTTATTAATTATATTAATTTACACAAGTTTAAAATGGTAATAATACATGTATATAAGTGGAATAAATAATTTAAAAGAGAATTAATGTGTGTAATTCATATAAGGATCATAATATTTAAATAAATGGAGTATAATCCAAAACAATATCGATATATGATGAGATTGTTTCAATAAACTATTACCACCTGGAAAATTGGGATCATACAGTCCTTGTGAGAAATTTAAATTAAATAATTCTTAATATATAATTAAAATAATTATATTCATGATATAACATGTACAATTTAAGAATAAACACCTTTAAAAATAATGTATGTGCATAATAAAACATGTTTTCCAAAGAAGGCAAATTGAGAAAAAACTATCCTGATTTGGAAGCTTTTGAAATATTAACCCCAAGAAATAAATATTATAGAATTGATATATAAATACCTATAAATTTAGTTATAATTATAATTTAATACATCCTTTCTAAGTATACACACCACACAAAATGAATGGGTGTTGAATAATGAAAGTATCTCACGAAAATAAAGAGTGAGATGAAATCCTCTTACCTTGTGTCTTGACTCTTATCATACTCATTCAATGAACCTCTATAATAATAATAAATTTATTATAAATCTTTAAAATAACCATATTCTAATATATAATAACATATATGGTTTTATTATGAACTTATATTATCAACTTGTTAACAATCTTATGTTAAGGATCCTCTTCAGGTAATATTCGCTTTGTTCTTCGCATGTGTCTTAAATTTTTATATATTCAGTCCTTATATTATATATTTATTTAAAAATGTAAATAATGATATAAATATCACATATATTCATTATATTTTTTTAATTATAATCAATATAATATCTAATTATAAAATTAAATACACGGTTCATTGATATAATAAGCAACGCATAGGCATGAACATTGTTTTCATTTTTATTATCATATTTAAAGAATGAAGTTAAATTATATTTGTTTTTATGTATTTATATATATATAATTAATAAAATATCATTATTATATCATATAAATGATATAATATCACTTAACCCTTCTTTAATACATTTTATGTAGTGTGTCAATGAATCACATCGTTTTAAGGGGCGGTAGTCCACGCTTCCTCAAACGAAACTATTTTTTTACACCAAATGGAATGTTTAAATATATATGTTGTAAAATAATTAAAATGTATTAAATTAATAATAAATAAAATATATAACATATTTAAACATATTTTCCATCATAATTTCCACCATGAGAGGTGGTAAAAAAATGGAAAATCATTGTTTTGTGAGGGGGTAGTTCTTCATACAAACAAATAATATGTTTCTTACCCATTATATAATGTTATATGTTAGTGTAGGTAAAATAATTGTCATAATAACATACTTTTATAGTTAATATACAATTTTTTTATAAAATTATGTAATAAATAGAGTGTATGGGGTGGAGAATGAAAACAAAAGAAAGGTTCTTGAGAGAAGTTGTTACCTCTTAATCGGTTAACTGCTTTTGGTTTCTAGCAAAATCATTCCTTGTATTTATTTATTCCCAAGAAAATATTATAAGAAAAATTAAGGGATGTTGGAAAGTGTATTTTCTAGATATTTTCATAACAGAATTTTTTTGAGATGTGTGAATAAGAGGGAGAGGTGGTGGCCATTTATAGATAAGTGAAAGGACACACATTGCCTTTTTTAAAACAAGTAAGGTGTACACATGTTTTTACCTAAAACAAGTCATACCAAACCCAAATAAAACTCAATAATGGATGGCTAATGGAATAATAATGTCCATAAAAGTGTTTTTTTAAAATTTTTGAGGACTTTTTGTGTCTTACCATTAAAGATCATAACTTTGTTAAGTTAATTTTTTTCTTTAATCATTGTCATTAATTTTAATCACTTTAACTAGTCTATTTTTCAAAAAGTAATTTAGACATATAAGAAATTATAAATAATTATTATTAAAAAAATTTAATCTATTTTTAGAATTTAAAATTTCATTATTTTCAGAAACTAATTTAAAAATAACCTCACTGACAGGATGACACTCTGAGGTTTTAAAGTACAAACATCCAAAAGTTTTGTATGTTTTTATACCGAATTTCAAAGTGAAATTCATTTCAATGAACTAAATATTATTCTATTAGAAAAATATGATATAATTAAAATTTTAAACTTAATTTAAATATAATTTATCCTTATAACTAAATTAGATGAAAATTCATTTTTGAATTAAAATTCAGTATTTTTAAATATTCATCCAAAAAAGAAGTTTCTCAAAACAATCCAAAAAAATCAACATAACAAAAATTTATATTTACAAATTAAAAAATTAAGTTTTTTTTTATACCTAAATTTATAAATATGTTTAAAAATTAATTTTATTATTTTTCATATAAGGTCATTAAAAGGAGTTCATTTGAGAAAATATTATTTGTAACCAAATAAAGACTTTAAAAAATTATATTTTTCATTATCAATATGTTTTATTTATAAAAATAGATTTTAAAAAATAGTTGGAAAGTTGTTATTACAATTAATATAACTACGTTTAACAACTAGGTTATAATTATGTCATTTAAATAATTATAATAGTAAAATGATGTTTCGTAGAAACATCGATATTGCGTGTAACATACACTGTTTTTATTTTTGTTGTAATGATTTATGATTTGATTCCATTTGAAAGGAATGTTTTACTTTTTTACATTCAAGGACATAAATGAAAATTTAATTTATTCAAAAAAAAGTCCATAAAAACATGGGGTGTAACATTCTACCCCACTAAAAATGAATTTCTTCCTTGATATTCATAACTCAGATAAAAAAATGAGGACACTTCTACTCCATCATATCCTTATGTTCCCACGTATATTTCAATAACTAGTTATTTATTTACAAAATATTTACCATGTTAGTGGTCTGGTTTCGTAGAAATTTCTTTGATCAGTCCATAATTTCAACTGGTTGTTCTTCATGGGAAAGATCCTACTCTAGCTGTATAACCTCTAAGTTCAGTGGATGTGATGGGTCAGGTATATACTAAGTCAAGAGAGATACATTAAACACATCAAATACTTTAGATGTATTTCGAATAATATCCAAGTCTAGGCTATCATCACGTTATGCTTAAGAATCTCAAAAGGACAGATATAACTAGGGCTTAGTTTTACATTATTTTTGAACCTCATAAATTTATTCTAGTGTATGATTAATATAAATTCCTTTTCACTAACTTCAAATTCTAGATCACATCATTTCTTATCTTTATAACATTATTATGACTTTTAATAGCCTTGATATGTTGTTGAATGGTTCTAACCTTCTCTTCTATTTCTTAAGTGATCTTAGGTCCCAATAGACTTCTTTCTCTGAACTCATTCCATCATGTTAGAGATTTATGTTTCTTCCCATAGAGGTCATCATAACGTTCCATCTGAATTCATGAGTAAAAGTAATTTTTTTTAATAAAACTCAACTAGAGGTAGGTGTTGATCCAAACCACCTTTCAAATCCAAATAACAAGATCTCAAAATACCCTCTATTGTTTCAATTTTTCTTTTAGACTGTCCATCCATTTGAGGATGTTAATTAGTTATGAAACTCAATTCTGTATCAAGTCATTATGGAAGGCTTCTCCAGAACATTTAGGTGAACCTCAGATCTTGATCCAATAGAAAAGAATGAGGTACCCCATGAAACCTTACCACTTACTTAATGTATATATTGGTAATCAGATCTAGAGATAAGACTTCTTTGATAAAGATGAAGTGTACTGGATTTATAAGGAGATAAAATACAACCCATATATCATTAAACCATTTATTTTTTTAGTATAACAATGACAAAATTCATAGTGATATTATATCATTTTTATTCTGGTATCTTTAATGGATATAACATACCCTTTGAATTTTTTCTTTCATCCTTAACGTGTTGGCATACCAGGCACCAAGATACAAAATTTGCAATATACCTTTTAAATCCAACCCACCAAAAATATTCTTTCAAGTACCTATACATCATCGTACTTCTAGGATGAATATAAAATAAAGAGTTATGTGTTCTCACTAGAATATACTTCTTCAAATCTGGTATGGATGTAACACATAAACAGTTCCTAAACATTATAATTCCATCCAAATATAAGATAAATTTCGGAACGTTTCAAAACTTCTTTTTCAGCTCTACATATTCTTTTTTCACCTCCTTAATATTCACTTGGATAGAGGGTTGAACATTCATTTGAGAAAAATAATATATTTCCACTTACATTAAGATTTCTAGATGCATCTACTACAAATCAAGAAATATTGGATCTTTTGTAGTCCGTATCATGGATAAGCTTTCACGATCCTTCTGAATCAAATAATTAGCCACCTTATTTGTATTCCCATGGTGGTAATCTATTGAGGAGTCATAATCCTTTATATACATTAACAATATTCTATGGATCATGTTTAACGTCTTCTATGTGAATATATATTTCAGAATTTTATGGTCAATATATATATCAAACTTTTCTTCATAAAGATAATGTCTCCATAAATTTTATGCAAAACTTACTACTGGTAACTCCAAATCATTAGTTTGGTAATTTTTATCATGAATCTTTAATTTTTGTGAAGAAAAATCAGTAACCATGTTATTATGCATAAGAATAAATCCTAATATCTTCATGGATGTATCGCTATATATTAAAAACCCTTCTTAACTATTGGGTAATGTAATCATAGGTTCAATGACAATGCTTCTCTTTAGTTCATTGAAATTTTCCTCACATTCATCTATCCATAAGAACATGACAAACTTTCATGATTACTTGGTTAGTGGATTTTATATTATTGAGAAATTATCTATAAACCAATGATATTATCTATCTACACTAAGAAAACTATGGATATTTGTCATTGTGGTTGGACTAGACCGGTATTCAATAGCCTCTCTTTTGGATGGATATACTATTATATCATCTGTTGATATTATGTGACCCAAAAATGAATCCCTTTGTAGCCAAATTCACTATATATATATTTTTCTTATATTTTATCCTTCTTTAGGGTCGTTATAAAAATTATAAAGTTATCTTCATTCTCTTCCTTTATTTTTTAATATATAAGAATATAATCTATAATGACTACAACAAACTAATAGAGGATGTCTCTAAAGAATCGATTCATTAAATCCATGATTATAGAAGGGAAATTAGTAAGACCAACATGAATCACTATATATTTATAGTTTCCATACGTTGTATAGAATACCATCTTGAGTATATCCTCCTTCTAAGCCCTTAATTGATGATATCCAACACAAAGTTCAATCTTGGAAAATTATTGAGATCTGTTCTGTTGATCAAAAAAGTAATAAATATGGGGAAGATGATACTTGTTCTTGATTTTGATCGTGTTCAACTCCCAATAATCGATATAGAGTCTCATTGATCCATCTTAATTTTTCATAAAGGCATCGGTGCCCCCCATGGTGACACTATTGGACAAATGAATCCCTCATCAAGGTTTTATTGGAGATACTTATTCAATTCTTGAAACTCAATCAAGTACATTCTATAAAGATTCATTGAAATTAGTGTCCAACCATGCATGATTTCAATTGAAAAGTAAAAATAAAATTTTGGGGAATGGCTAGAAAACTCCTTCGGGAAGACATCTAGAAAAAAATGCATATCATCGACGTCAATTTTATCCCTAAGCATTTGAGATAAACAACCCTTTTTAATGGGAATTATAAACCATACAATATATATAATATCCATTGGAATTTCATACTTATCTTTATACATATTTATGATCAGAAGAGAGTTTGAAATATCAATTTTAACATCTATTCCTTATTATCCGAAGTGCGATTTAAGCAGAGAAATCTAGTCCATGCCTATGATAACATAAAATTTAACCAATGGAAGTATGGTAAGATTTTTAGGAAGTAAATTCCCATAAACATCAACTGGAGAGGATTCATAGACTTGGAATGCAATCATCATACTCTTATGGTATTGCACTACTAAATCCACATATAATTATTTTGGTCATATCTTAGCACCATTAAAAAATTCTTTAGATATGAAAGAGTGGTTGGATCCATAATAAAATATGACATTATCAGTTCTATAGTGGTTAATAACTATATTATTCATCACGTCTGTTTCACATCCTTCATTAGAAATATCTATTACATGATATTTCCCCTTGTCACATGACTTAATAGGTTTCTAATATCTATCATTATCACTCGCCCTTGGGTTTGGTAAGTGGTTAACATAATGCACATTCTCCTTGCTCTTGTAGCAGTGAATCTTGGGATGTTCATTCTGTTTTTTTTCTCCATTCACATAATTTACAAACTTCTTCCCATTAATTCAGAAATAAAATTCTCAATGGCCATTCATTCCACATTTAAAACATTAATTAGACCCCTTAATGAAATTTTATTTTCTCTTCTTCCCAAACTTTGAGCATATAAGAATGATCATCTTCTTCTCTTTGTGGTTTTTAGATTTCCCTTTAAAATCCTACTTCATTTTCTTGTCAAAACCATGGGATTGATATGTGACTCCAACCTCTATTTCAACTTGGATTTCACAATGAAAAATATATTCATAGCTATTAAATTATCTTATGGAAAATGACCTTCTATGTCTTGGCATTATGCCACAGAAAAATGTTTCAACATTACTTTTAGCTTGGATGATAATTTCTGAAGCATACCTTGAAGGTGTTGTGAAATTATCCATATAGGTACTAATAAATTCAATATCCCTTTACTTCAACTCATGGAACACTTCCTCAATCTTGGTACATAGAATTCATGGAATGAAATTATTGAAAAAAATTCTTAAACTCATACAAATCCATTTATTCAATCTCATCTTACTACTTTAAATTCTTGATTAGAGGCCACCACTATTCCACTTCATCTTTTAAGTGATAAACATCCATAATGAATTTCTCCATATATGAACACTGGAGAACGAAGAATATATTTTCAGTAACACTGATCCATTTTATTAGAAAAATGTGGATCATAAGTCCCTCTAGGGAAAGGGGTACATTTCCTTTTGAAATAATCAACATAATGTTGTTCCCTCATTTTATCATTTCAAATTCCACCCTGATTCAAAGCAGGATAAATCTATGTGATCATAGCAATGAATTTTGGCATTCCATATCGCATAGAATTCAATTTTTAGGAGAGAAATTATTTCATTTTCCATCACTATCACCATTACCATATTTTCTTTAGGTTCCATCCATTTAATAAAACCAAAATCATAGAGTATGAAATAGTTATCATATTGAGGAACCACGAAATTATGAAAATACACTTATAGGAATTCTAAATGTTGAAACCTTACTTAATATATGTCATAATAGGTTTATCCTATTTTATTCATTACCAAAATCTATTTAAATCCTTTATTATGGTTTGGGATGATTTTTCATTTTCAAAGAATATACCCCAAGAGTGTCAAACAGGTGTGCATCATGTCCAATTATCGTGTAGTATATTACCCAAACTCAAGCCTGAAACATCTTGTCATCATGGTTACCCCTAGGTACATATGTTATAGAGAAACATCCACATGTAGTATCCAGATAGGGATTTATTTATATGAAATCACTCACTCTATCCTAAACAAAAAAATTAGGACATTTTTGTATGCTTTTTCCTTATCCTTATACTTATCCCTAGACATGACCTTAGGTCTCTCATGAAGGATTTATCATCCAACATTTCAAATGATAACTAAACCATTACTCTAATAGAAACTATAGCAACCCTCTCCTTTCATACATTGACAATACATCAATTTTGGGGAATACATAAAACATTATACAAATAGACACCCAAATACCGTACTTTCCTAGTGCCTTTAGAAACAACTAACCATAAACAGTGGTACTTAAATGTGCTACATCATATACCACTAGGTTCTTCTTAACAAGAACCCTTCTTAGAAACATCAAACATAATACATATATTCATAACCTTAGGGAAGGAAACATAAAAAGTGGTGGGATCAGGTGCACATTATGGGTAAAAAGGGAAGATATATAAGAATAATCATTTAAATAAGGGTATGAAAACATGATCATGAAAATATATGATTATACCCTACATATCAAAGATTATAAAAAGAAATCCTGTCATAAATCATCGAAGTTCATAAGACATGAATAATAAATATGTAAAGAACATAAGTTGTGAAATCATAACATAGGAATAAGACATGAAATTGTGGCAGACACATATGCATATAATATAAATTCCATAGTATTTAAGTAATCTCTTTTGAGACCATATTTGTAGTATGGGTTCACCCCCCATACTATCTTGGTAGTCATGGTTTAATCCTATGTCCATATTATTATCATAAGTTCACTCCTCATACCATATTGGTAGTTATGGTTCACTCCCATGGACATATTTTTAGTCAAGGTTCGTCTCAAGACCATCTTAGTATTTATTATGAGATATAGATCTTTACCCAATCCATTAAAAGAGTATATAGGTCCCACCAATATCATAGTGAAATATTACATACATGTGCCACATGATCATAAATAATAATTTCCAAACCCATAAAATGAAATGGGTATTATAAAAATGTAATAATATCATAATTTGATGAGAAAAACATGTTTCATAATCAATTAATCATAAAAATAACCTATTAAAAGAATCAGGTTTCAAAAACATATAACCCTTGAAAGAGACATGGGATTCATAATCATCATGCAATCCGACATAATTCATTCAAAGAAATAATAAGAATGGAAGCATTAAATAATATTCTCATAAAGGCATGAGTAACAATAATGGATGTTATATTTTATGGGAAATAATTTTTAAACTAATATTAATAACTTTTCTTTAGAAGATATCCTTTATTTGTAGAAAAACTCTTTTTAACGCATAATATATTTTTAAGAAAAATTTATTTGAAAATATCTTTGAAAACTTATAAAAGAATCTTTTAAAATAATAATTTTTTTTAAAAATTAATTTTTCCTTGAAACTTATCTTCATGTATAATGTGAAAACATTTTTGAAAATAATCTTTTTAAAATAGAATTGATTTTCCACACAATAGAGAAATACAGACATATTTTTCTTAAAAACATTATACCAATTATAAAAAGTACCATAGAGTGTAAAAATGGTACTAATACATTAATATACCTTAAATAAATATAGGATGAGAAAATTCATGTTTTTTCTTGAGATATAGATTCTAATATTTTAATAAATGAAGCATAATCATAAACAATCTTGATATACGATGATATTGTTTCAATAAACTCTTGCAGCTTCATAATTTGGGATCATACTCTCCATATAAGAAAAGGAAACTAAATGAGTCTTAAAATTTCCCTAAAATAATTATATTCATGATATAAAATGTAAAATTTAAGTATACACCCTTCAAAAAATAATGTAGGTGCACAATAAAACATGTGTCTCAAAAAAGTCAAATTGGGAAAACATTGTCTTATCAATTTGGTATATTTTGAAATCTTAACCCTGTGAAATAAATATCCTAGAATGGATATGTAAATAATTGTAAATTTAAATTTAATAATCATTTAATATATTAATGGTCAGTATACATAACACAAAAAAGTAATGGATGGCGAATAAAGCATGTATCTCATGGATATAAAAACTAATATGAAATCCCTTTACCGTATGTCTTCTCTCATCATACTCATTAAAACCAAGTGTAAGATAATTAAAAGTTTATTATAAATATTTTACACAACCATAATATTATATATAAAATTATTTATGGTTTTATTATGATATTATATTACCTTCTCATTAACAATCATATGTTAAGGTTTCACGTTGGGTAATATTCACTTTGTTCTTCGCATGTGTCACAATTTGATATATATTTGGTCCATATACATATATAATGATTTTTAGAATGTAAATAGTGATATAAATATCATAAATATTAATTATATTTGTGTTATAATAATTTTTATGATATATAATTTTGAAATAGAATACACCATTCATGGAGACGGTAAGTGGTACATACGCATGAACACTATTTCAATTTTTATTGTCGTATTGAAAGAAATAAGGTAAATGAAATATGTGTATATATATTTATATATATATATAATTATTATGTTAGAATTATTATATCATATATATCATATAATTTTAGTGAAACCGTCTTTAATACATTCCATGTAGTATGTGAACGAATCACATCGCTTTGGGGGAGTGGTAGTTCACATTTCCTCAAATGAAATAATTGTATATACAAAAAAGGTAAATTACAATGATATGTGTTTTAAAAGGATTAAATAATCTTAAATACATAATAAATATAATATTTATCATATATAAATACAGTTTCCAACATTTTTCCACCAAGAGAGGTGGTATGGAAAAATAATCAATTATCGTTTTGTGAAGCGGTAGTTCGTCGTACACATAAACAACATGGTCATTACACATTATATGGTGGTGTGTTTATGATTAGGGATAAACCTTAGAATAAAAAATACTATTATATTTTAGATACCTTTTTATACAATCAAGGAATCAATAGAGTGAGTGGAGTGGGTGGAGAAGGAAAATAAATGAATGGATATTGAGATAATTCGTTACCTCTAAATTAGGTAACTCCTTTTGGTATTTGAAAAATAACTTCTTTGGATTCATTTATTCCCATGTAATGGACAATAAGAGGATTTTAGGAATTTTTGGAAGTGTATTTGTTAGATATTGTATGATTATAAGTGTTTTAGGAAGTGTGAATATCAGTAGGAGGTGGTGACCTTTTATTTGGAAGGGAAATGACACACTTAGAATTTTGAAAACAAGTTAGGTGTACCAAAATTTTTACCTAAAAATAGTAACACTAAACAAAAAAACTAAAAAATGGATTTTCCATGTAACACCCCAAGCTTCCATGGTACGCTCCTCTTTGAATAATAGAGGAGCGTTTGTTGTACGCAACCTCGAGTTCTAACACACCGCGACCAATAAAAGTAGCAATTATGAATAGTAATACACACATTTTGAAGTTATATAAATTTTATATTTCAAAATGGACTTCATTTTTGTATTCAGAATATCCAAATTAGCCTATGTTGAATTTTTGGTATTTTTCTGAGAACTTCCAATCTTTTATGAATAGTGAAAAATACTTAAAAAATCTTTTTTAATCAAAATAATTTATAGAGATAGATTATACTATTGAGTTGTTTTAAAGAATAATTATAATATATTTTTACCATTTTATCCAATGGTGTTCATTAGAATTAATTTCACTTTGAAATTGGACATAAACAATTGTCAATCTTTTGATATATATTGTTTTTTAAAAACACGTTAGTTGTTGTGACAGCATGAATTAATTACAAAATTAATTAATGCAACTTAAATGTTTCTAATTTTGTAAAATAGACATCATTTTTGAATTTGGAATATCAATTATAGTTTAGGGTGAAATTTTGGCATTGTTCTGAAAAACATCAATTTTTGATGAATAGTGAAACCACTAAGTGGTAGTTAAAAAACTGATTTTTCGTTTAAATAAAACATTACCACTTCCGTGATTTGATTTTAAAAATTCTTACATACATGTTTTTCATTATTAAGTAAAATGTGGTTCAATGGGTTTAAAATAATTTATGTTGAATAGTAACTTTTAAGTTTAATTAATCGCGATTAAAGGTAATTACTGATATTTAAGGTAAAAATGGTATTATAAAAATATGAAAATACCTTTAAACTTGTCCAAACCCTATAGTATGAGTCCTGGAAGACCTATAAAACCCATGGGTCAACTTGGGGACCCCATCGAGCCACTTTGGTAGGAAAATGACATTAAAAACTTTTTATTTAATGTTAAAATAAAAATGTCTCAAACATGAGTTGTTATACTAAAACAATTTTTAAATTGGGTTATACAAGTCATATATTTGACCATAAATATTAATTAGAAAGATAAAACGATTTCCTACATCATTATAATTTTTTTATAATTTTTAGACATTAAATAAAGTAAATTATATTTGACACCATGATGATGCAACGATTACCTCATTAATTAACGATTTAAATAAAATAAAACGATAATGCCAAATCTAAGACTTACACTTGTAAAAAACCTATTTCATGAGTATATTTCAAACCCTCATCAACTTATCCTTGAAATATATAAGTGTGGGACCTTTAAAATCCGAAAATCATTATATAATAAAGTAACATTTCATTACTTTCTAAGAGTGCCCCTCCTCTCCTCTTATAAAAGGCCCCAACCACTACCACCTTATTCACACCTTCAAAGCCTTTTGGATCGGCCAAACTCTGCCCAAATACTATCACAACTTCCCTCTCTTACTCCTAGAAGCATCACTTTGGGCATTACTCTTCCCAAGGAAGCCTTTGGCTCAAATGAAAAAGAGTTACCCGATTTTAAGGTAATGTCTTCTCTTATGTTATTTTGTTTTCTTTTGCTTCTCCAACCCCCTAAACTCTTTTTATTATTTTCTTTTGTCACAAAACCAGTATCCTCAATATACTAGGATGTTTTTATAATAATGGTTCGAGCTACAATTACACACACCTACATCTAATGGTTAAATAACATACTGTTTCTGTGGATGGTGAATTTCTGCCTCACGAAACGATGATTGTTCAACACTCATATAACACCTTAAAAGGTGTCCATTAAGATGTCACTATATTTATATATGATATATATTATGTTTATGATTTCATTATGCTTCTGTATTTCTCATTTATGGAATACCTTCATGATTTCGATTATGGGTAAACGCGATAATTTCATTTTAGGAAGTGCGGACTAACGCCCCCTCAAAGTGATTTGAATTGTTAATGCCATATGTGGGATGTATAAAGGATGGATTATATGGTATTATAAATTATATTAGACTGTAATTATATTATAACTTTAAATAATTATAATTTCATTCCATTAAATACGAAATAAAAATGATAGTAGCGTTCATGCGTACGTACGGCTTACCGTCTCCATGAACGGTGCATTTCATTTCTTACTTCTAAATGTTATGTAATATTATAAATGCATGTATATACTAGATATATATAATATATAATATATCTACATCATGAATATAATTCTGGATATAATGGATATTTCACCACTTGAACAACTTGTAATTATAAGATTTTTATTGTTGACTCGAGCACCAAAGATCGACAAAACGAACGTTATTAACTTAAATGACAACATATTTTTCATAACATTGTAATAAGTGATATAAAAGGAATAATGAACATTAAAAGGTTCTTAATAAATTATAAATTACCACTAGTTTATTATTTCAGAGGTTAAAGAACGATCAAGTCAAGTCAGACACGAGGTAAGGGAACTTCTTAACCCAATTTCTATTCTTTGGGTTAATCTCCTACTTTCAAATTATGTCATGATATTATTATGTCCTATATTGCATTTATAACTTCATTATGTGTACTTATAGCGAATACACATAATATATCTATTTTATTTAAAAAATGATCTTTTTAAGGGACTTCGTCTCAATCTCCTTTCATTGAGGAATATTTTGTTTTATACACGACATTATTTTATACGGTGTATAAAACCCATTGAATTTTATGTTTATTCAAAAAGAATAATTTATACAAATAATTTTTACTAAACGACAAAAGGAATGTTTTGTATTACATACGCAGTGACAACAACTCCTCCTCCGCCGTGACCATTATTTGAGATTCTACTTCCTCTACAAGCCATAATTTTTTTAAATGAAAAAAAATTCCATGTTTTACTTTTCTTTTATTTTGGTTTTGAAAATGGTATGTATCAAACGTTGTTTACGAGTGTTAATATATGGAAACCGAGTGAAAATGTATATGTATTTAACATAATCTTAAAAATGTTTTCAGAAAACCATACTCTCGAGACTGGTAGACAGGAAGGGATTGGGCGTGGACCCATCATGGCCTGTAATTAGTCGAGCAGTCTCAGAATTATTTATTTTGTTTTCCAAAGCTTGCATAATGTTTTCCGAAAAACACTAGAGCATATTTGATCAATTTCAAATGTATGTATCTTCTAAAAAGTGAACTGGTATTTTGATGCTGCCATTAATTTCAAACGGTATTTTAAAAAATGGTATTCCTAAATGTTTATATACCATTTTTCATATAAGGAATGCATTGGACTTAATAAGTGACGGGTGGAGCCCGCTATAGCGCCTCGATGCATCGATAGGTATCATGAGACAAACTACTATCTTGGAAAGAGGACTTGTCAAAATCTTATTTGTAGTCTTGGCACAAGTCCTTGTCTACGTGGTTATGATAGTCTGGCATTATGAATTCCATCATTATGAAAGTGGTTATTGATATTGCATGTGATTATTCGACTAGTAGAATATCCATGTGAGTTAGTAAATGGAATTATTTAATTTCATTTTTTCCATATTATGCTGAAGTTCAAGTTTAAAAAGGCTTTTGTTTTAGTTATGCATTGCCTTAAATGTTAATTTTTATTTATGAAAGCTTCTGTTATATTGTTATCCTTACTGAGTATCTGAGCTCACCCCTTCCAATGATTTAATTTTTCTAGGATGTGAAGAAGTATATTATGAATGACCTTCAAGGATAATATGGGGGGATATGATGACAAGATGTTGTTGTAGTTTTGATATACTTTATGTTGTAATGTAAGACTTATGAATGTATCTAGTGTTTCCAAGGCTACTAAACTAATCGGTATTTCGAGAATTGATCCTTTATGATCATGCCAATGTTACGAAGTAATGCACGGACTCTGGGTAACTGGGGTCGGGGCATTATAGTTGGTATAAGAGGAAGTTTAGTACTAACCTTGGATGCTAGATTTAGATAAAATCTGATTATAACACATAGCCCAAAGATAGACTTTGAGGATTAGTATAGAAGAACTTTCTAGAATTTTGGTATTAAAGAGATTTTGTGAGTTTTTCGAGCAATACATCTCTGTCTGGATACGAGTAGGTAGAGGCGGCTTTGGCACAGAAGTACCTAGGGGTAAATCCAGAAAACACTGCTTTGAGCTAGACTCGAACGGGAACTGGTGCATGACAACGGGCCTTGCTGTACTCTTGGTTACGACACTCCCGGGGGATATGCTTAGGATAATTTTAATTTTCTTTACAAACCTCTATAAAGGGTTATGAGTATATAATTACTCAAAGAAAACATTTTTATGATTATGGATTATATCTATAAATAGTTCAATTAATGTTAAGTGTTTTATAGGTATGGAATTATGTATTTTGATTCATAAACTAATATAGCTTATTCCATTATTTAAAAATGTAACCTAGTGGAAGGAATGGAAACTGTATCAATGCACGCACTCCGTATAGGGATTTCCCTCCCGCTCAAGATAATTATTGTGGAGCCAGAGATACAACTGGTGCTGATCAACTTATTACCATACTGGGAAAACTCACTCAGCTTATGAATAATAACCTTGCTCGTATGGAGCACCCTGATCTGCAACGTGGAGGATTAATGTTAGACTGCTTCATGAGTCAACAACCGCCAACATTTAATGGGGGTAAAAATCCATTAGTAGCTGAGTAATGTATAAACTCTTTAGAGAAAATATTTCACGCCTTGGGGAGTAGTGAAAGGGAGAATGTTGTCATGGTAGTTTACCGCCTCACTGGAGATGCTGATCAATGGTGTTCATTGATTAAAAACACAAAGGAAGATAATGAAGTATCATATATGGAATGGAGGGAGTTAAAAGATCTTTTCCTATAAAAATACTATCCTCGTGACCATCGAGCATATATGGAATGAAAATTTCTAAGTCTGGGACAAAAGGAGGATGAGAATGTCGCAAAGTATGAGGCCAACTTTACAAGGTTAGCAAGGCATGCTGCAGATTATATACGTTACCCAAGAAGTTAGATTGATCGTTTCTTTGATGGGTTAAAATCATTTCTTCATCGAGCATTAGTCTCACAAACCATCTTGTCATACGAAGATATTGTCTCATGTGCTATCAAGACAGAAAAGAAATTCTCTAAATCTTATGACAGTAAAGTAAAGAAAGAGAAGAAAAGAACGGTGGAACACGAGACAGATAAAGGGAAAAAAGGAAAGAAGGATTTTCCATTATGCGGTAACTGTGGGAAGTATCACCCCAGTACTTTCCTTAAAGGAATGGAAGTTTGTTATAAATGTGGAGAAAAGGGTCACCAAGCTCGTTATTTCAAGGGAAAGAAAGAGGATATCAATGTTGAATACTACAATTGTAGGTAAATGAGACATTATGCAAATGAATGTCCTAAGCGTCAGGGAAACTTACCTCAGAAAAGGACAAGGGATCAAGGACAATCATATGCTATTACTAAAGTTGAAGTGGAATAATTAATTTATTGGTTCTTTTGGACTCAAGGATTATATTCGGGTTATAAGAATAATGTGATATATATAAGGATTTTACTGCAGTACTTGTTGTTTTCATTAAAGTTTTAATATGATGAAGGTAATCATATTTTTAGTATGTGACAATAAGAGAATCCTTACCTTGTTTGGGGAATATGATGTTACAATTGATTTTAGAATTTAGAGATCTTTTAGAGAATGTCTGGACAGAGGTATTTTGGATAACTATAAAGGTTGGAATGGATTATATTTTACATTGGACACTATTGTTAAGGTTATTTTTGGATATTTATAAAAAGGACAGTACGCAGACCGTGTGACAACCCGTCGCGTCAGACAAAGCTGTGGGAATCGAACCAACAACCATAGTGCGATTGGGATTTATCGCTTACCACTGGACTATGTGAAGTCCCTGGTTTATACAAAAATATTTTTCCTAATCTAAATGGTATGTTTTAATATTTTAAACCTTTTACGATTAGGATAAATATAATATTTTTGAGTTCTATAATCTTTTTTAGTGAAGGATGAGTTTGTCGTAGAAATTAATTGATGGATGAAACTCTACTTATCAAGCATATATATATACACCTATCTCTTATTTTATGAATAAATTAATTCTTAAACATTAGGAAAGGGATATTAAATCAAAAAATGTGTTATCCTAATACCTTATGTTTTGTTGAACTGATGATATTTTAAATCAACATACATTGGAGGCTTTGAGGCCCTCAAGTTTACACTTGTTTGTGATTGATGACCTCAATCAATCCCAAAAAATATTTACGTTTTTCCTCCTATTATATGTCTCTAATTTCCACCAATGTTCTTCTTATCAAGATCATAATTTGGTGGTGACTTTTTCATTTCCCTTTCCCTCTTATTAAGGATAAATTTTATTAACCTTATTTCTAATGTGGGTTTTCCACAAAGGAATTTTATATTTTCAACCATTTATTTTCGAAGAAAAATTTTAAATTGCGAGGACGCATTTTATTGATGGAGGGGAGAATGTAACACCTCAAGCATCCATGGTACGCTACTCTTTGAATAATAGAGCAGTGTGTGTTGTACGCAACCTCGATTTCTAACCCACCACGACCAATAAAAGTAGTAGTTATGAATAGTAATACCCACTTTTTGAAATTATATAAATTTTATATTTCAAAATCGACTTCATTTTTGTATTTGGAATATCGAAATTAGCCTATGTTGAATTTTTGGTATTTTTCTGAGAACTTCCAATATTTTATGAATAGTAAAAAATACTTAAAAACAACTTTTTTATCACAATAATTTATAGTGATAAATTATACTATTGAGTTGTTTTAAAGTATAATTAGAATATATTTTTACCATTTTATCCAATGGTGGTCATTATAAATAATTTCACTTTGAAATTGGACATAAACAATTGTCAATCTTTTGATATATATTGTTTCTTAAAAACACGCTATTTGTTGTGACAACGGGAATTAATTATAAAATTAATTAATGAAACTTATATGTTTGGAATTTTTTAAAATAGACATCATTTTTGAATTCAGAATATCAATTATAGCTTAGTGTGAAATTTTGTCATTGTTCTGAAAAACTTCAAATTTTAATGAATAGTGAAACCACTATGTGGTAGTTAAAAAACTGATTTTTCGTTTAAATGAAACATAACAACTTCTATGATTTGATTTTCAAAAATCCAACATACATGGTTGTTATTAATAAGTAAAATTTGGTTCAATGTGATTAAAATAATTTTTGTTTAATTGTAACTTTTAAGTTTAATTAATCGCGATTAAAGATAATTAGTGAAATTTAAGGTAAAAATGGTATTATAAAAATATGAAAATACATTTACACTTGTCCTACCCCTATTGGATGAGTCATTTCCGTCCAAGACAACCCATGTGTCAACTTGGGGACCCCGTGGAGGCACTTGGGTAGGAATATGACATTAAAAACGTTTTATTTAATGTTAAAATAAAAATGTCACAAACATGAGTTGTTTTACTAAAAGAATTTTTAAATGGGGTTATACAAGTCATATGTTTGACCATAAGTATTCATTAGAAATATAAGAATATTTACCAAATCATTATAATTTTTTTATAAATTTTAGACATTATATAAATTAATTTATTTATGACACCATGATGATGTAGCGATTACCTCAATAATGAACGATTTAAATAAAATAAAACGATAATGTAATCTCTAAGACTTACACTTGTCAAAAACATATTGGATGAGTATATTTCAAACTATTATCACCTTAACCTTGAAATATTTATGTGTGGGACCTTTAAAATCCGAAACTCATTATATAATAACGTTACATTTCATTACTTTCCAAGAGTGCCCCTCCTATCCTCTTATAAACGGCCCCCACCACTACCACCTTATTCACACCTTGAAATCCTTTTGGATCGTCCAAAATATTCCCAAATACACTCCTAACATCCCTCTATTACTCCTAGAATCCTCACTTTGGGAAGAACTCTTCCCGAGGAAGCCTTTGTCTCAAATCAAAAAGAGTTACCCGATTTTAAGATAATGTCTTCTCTTATGTTATTTTGTTTTATTTTGATTCTCCAACCCCCTAAACTCTTTTTATTAACTTATTTTGTAAAAAAACAGTGTCCTAAATATAATAGGATTTTTTTATAAGAAGTTTTCGAGATACACTTACACACACCTTCATCTAATGGTTAAAGAACATATTGTTTCTGTGGATGGTGAATTTCTGCCTCACGAAATGATGATTGTTCAACACTCATATAACACCTTCAAAGGTGGCTATTAATATGTCACTATATTTATTTATGATATATATTATGTTTATTTTTTCCTTATGCTTCATTAATTCTCATTTATGGCATACCATTATGATTTCCATTATGGGTAAACACGATAATTTCATTTTAGGAAGTGTGGACTACCACCCCCAAAAAAGTGAATTGAATCATTAATGCCATATGTGGGACGTATAAAGGATGGAGTAAATGGTATTATACATTATATTATAATTTAATTATATTATAACTTTATATAATTATAATTTCATTCCATTAAATACTAAATAGAAATGAAATTAGCGTTCATGCGTACATACGGCTTACTGTCTCTATGGACGGTGCATTTAATTTCTTGCCTCTAAATGTTATATAATTTTATAAATTCATGTATACACGGGATATATATTATATATATGATATCTATATCATTAATATAATTCTGTATATAATGGATATTTCACCACATGAACAACTTGTAATTATAAGAAGTTTATTGTTGACTCAAGTACCAAAGATCGACAAAACGAATGTTATTAACTTAAATGACAACATAATTTTCATAACATTTTAATAAGTGATATAAAAGGAATAATGAACTTTAAAATGTTCTTAATCAATTAGAAATTAACTCTTGTTAATTATTGATGAGGTTAATGAACGATCGAGTCAAGTCGGACAAGAGGTAAGGGAACTTCTTAACCCAATTTCCATTCTTTGGGTCAATCTCCTACATTCAAATTACGTCAAGATATTATTATGTACTATCTTGTATTTGTACCTTCTTTATGTGTACTTATAGTTAATACAGATAATATATCTATTTTATTTAAAAAATGATCTTTTTAAGGGACTTCGTCTCAATCTACTTTCATTGAGTCATATTTTGTTTTATACATGACTTTATTTTATACGATGTATAAACCCCTTTGACTTTTACATTTATTCAAAAGGAATCATTTATAAAAATCATTTTTTACTAAATGAAAAAAGGAATGTTTTGTCTTACGTACGCGGCGACAACGAATTCTCCTCCGCCGTGACAATTATTTGAGTTTCGGCTTCCTCTACAAGCCATAATTTTTTTAAATGAAAAAAAAATTCCATGTTTTACTTTTATTTTATTTTATTTTTGAAAATTGTATGTATCAAACGTTGTTTACGAGTCTTAATATATGGAAACCCAGTGAAAATGTATTTGTATTTAACACAAGCTTAAAAATGTTTTCAGAAAGCCCGACTCTCGAGTGTGGTAGACATGAAGGGATTGGGCGTGGACCCATCATGGCCTGTAATTAGTTGAGCAGTCTCAGAATTATTTATTTTGTTTTCAGAAGCTTGCATAATGTTTTCAGAAAAACAATGGATCATATTTGATCAATTTCAAATGTAAGTATATTCTAAAAATTGAACTGGTATTTTGATGCCGCAATTAAATTCAAACGGTATTTTGAAAAATGGTATTCCTAAATGTTTATATACCATTTTTCATATAAGGAATGCATTGGACTTAATAAGTGACGGGTGGAGCCCGCTATAGCTCCTCGATGCATCGGTAGGTCTCATGAGACAAACTAGTGTCTTAGAACGTAGCCTGAACAAAATCTTATTTGTAGTCTTGGCACGAGTCCTTGGCTATGTGGTTATGATAGTCTGGCATTATGAATTCCATCAATATGAAAGTGGTTATTGATATTGCATGTGATTATTCGACTAGTAGAATATCCATGTATGTAAGTAAATGGAATTATTTAATTTTATTTTTTCCATATTATTCTTAAGTTAAAGTTTAAAAAGGAGTTTTTTTTTCAGTTATACATTTCCTTAAATGTTAATGTTTATTTATGAAAGCTTCCGGTATATTGTTATCCTTACTGAGCATCTGAGCTCACCCCATCCAATGTTTTAATTTTTCCAGGATGTGAAGAAGTATATTATGAATGACCTGCAGGGATAATATGAGGGGATATGAAGACAAGATGTTGTTGTAGTTTAGTTTTAAATTATGATGTAATGTAAGACTTATGAATTTATCTAGTGTTTCCAAGGCTACTAAACTAATCGGTCTTTCGAGACTTGATCCTTTGTGATCATGCCAATGTTACGAAGTAATGCACCGAATCTGGGTAACTGGGGTCGGGGCGTTACAGTTCATGTCTGATTAATGGAATTAAAATGGGTGTTGGATAAATGTATTGGTCGAATTGGGTCTTAAACTTATGTTTTAGTACTTTGTTAACCAAAATTTTCACTTATTCATTTTTATTAATTTTAATCACTTGTACGCATATTTTTTTTTAAACTATGCTGAAAATATTAGAAATTATAATTTATGATAATTAAAAATATGGAATCCATTTTTTGAAATAATAATCACCAAAGTGGATGAATTTAATATAAAAAAAATAATGCTGACGGGATGACACTACAGGTTTTTAATGTAAAAACATCCAATACTATACTAAGTTTTTATACCTAATTAATAGTGAAATTGGTTACAATGACCTAAATTTAATTAAATGATAAAAATATGATCAAATTAAAATTTTAAACAAAATTAATAGGTAATGTATACTTATAAATAAATTATGTGAAAATGCAATTTTGAATTAAAATTCAGAATTTTCAACTATTCATAAAAAAATGTAGTTTCTTAGAAAAATCCTAAAAATTCATTCTAAGATAAATTATATATTATAAATTAATAAATTCATTTATTTTATAAAATTAAATTTCGAAATGTGTCTAAAAATTATTTATATTAATTTTTTCCAAAATGACATTAAATATAGTTAATTTAAGAAAATTGTATTTTTAAACATATAATGTCTTTAACAAAAATTATATATATCATTAAAAATATAATTTATATATATATAAAAATAATGAAAAATAATTTAAATTCATTAATTACTATCCATATAACTAATTTTAACAGTGAGGTTATAATTATCTAATTTAAGTAATTATAATTACAAAATGATGTTTCGTAGAAACATCAGTGTTGTGAGTAACATACAATAAGCCAGTGTTACATGTAACATATGAAAAGTCTATTATTTTTTTAGACTTACACAATTTATATGTCTTTTGAAAGTAATTTCTGACTTCTTTCATTTCATGATATAAATATAAATTTTAATTTATTCCAAAAAAGGACCCTAAAAACTCAGGGTGTTACAAGAGTGATAAATCGTCAATAATCAATCATGATCGATGAGAAAATATCACAAGTATAAGACATAAGTTTGTTTTATACACGTAAAAATATAAAATAATTTCATTAGTCAAGGATCACTACCAATAATATCGTATTGAATTGGGTTCACTCCCCATTACCTAATTTTTGTATTCAAGGTTCACTCCCAACACTATCATAATAGAAAAATTACCTTACTGAACTGTGTTTACTCCCTATTATGATCCATATTATCTTATGATATATCAAACATTACACAATTAATTAGAGGATTATATAATTATGGGATCACATATCACATATTGAAAACAATACATATGTGTGACATAAGATCATAAAACATTCATCAATTTATCATATAATAAGTTGTGGAATGGAAATGGGTTTTAAAGACATCCCATCATTTCATCATTTCATAACCTATAAAAATGAAATGAGTTTTATAAAGATTTCATCATAACTTATTTATACTAGGATAAATAAATGAGTTTAATGATATCATCCAAAAATAGTATTTCAAATTCACTTTTTAAATTAAGGTAAAACAATCTTTTCTTTTGAACTATTAGAATAAAATGTTAAACCAATGGTTTTGAACCATTATTATTGAATGGAAACTCGTTGGTATAGCCTATACTAATGGTTCTTCAAAAAATTAAGTATAAGTCCATGGGTATTAACCTATACCAACATTTCTCTTATAAACAATTTATATTTATCATCTGGTGTTAAACAATACCAGTGGTTTCATTAAACCATTTTCATATGTCCATAACAATGGTTTTGAAACTGATTGGTATAGCCTTCCCGTCACATGGCTTCCAGTATCCCCCCACCTTGGCCCAAAACATGAAAAAGACAAAACACATGCACCTATAAACAAAAAATCACCAGCACCAAAACTGATTCCTTACAATATATAAAATTAAAGAAACTAATTAATGTATTAAACCAATGACATAATTCATTTAAAACATCACATATATACATTCACATATAACCATGAATCATCATGTGTGATAAATATCTATCAAAAAGTAATGGATTAATATTTATAACACTATAAACAATATGATCACCACCATAATCATCATAACGATCCTCATCATCATCACCACCCCCACCACCACCATCCTTATCATCATCCTTACCATCATTCTCACCATCATCCTTACCATCATTATCGAAATCACCATTACCATCTCAATCAATAGGAAAGTCATCATCCTTTCCACCAATAGGACCATCATAACCATCACTCGGGGAATCATATAACTAAATTATCATCTAAATGAATATATCAAAAACTGTCTCAGTATCTAGTGGATGTGATATACATAAGGCTCATATTATTTTAATTATTTTAAAAATAACCTTTTTCCCCATTCATTATCCTACATTAATTTTTTTGGCCTCTAATGCCTCTATATGATGATATTGTTCCTCTTTATAAGCTATTAATATCTCAATTATAATATAATTGGGGCTTGAAGTTGTTCAATATCTATTGGGGAAAATAATATTCCCTAGTTGATAACATACTCTCCATGATGCTTATTTCCTAATACATAGTGAAAATGATTGTTTGGCCAAAAGTTATCAACTTATTCCTCATATATGGCCTCTAAATAACACTATTGAAAAATACAAATGATCTATTTAGTTACAAAATATATATTAAAATTTGAGATCAACAAAGGAAAACTTACAATCTTCTATTTCTTCTTTGCTTTTTTCATTCTTCCATCTCTCTTATTTCGACTCAAAAAAAAATTCTCTCAAGGCACACACCCTATAATAATCAAATCCTCCATATCCAATGAAATTGAATGTAGAAAACCTTCGTTTAATAATATAAATTTATTTAACAAAACTACATCATTATAACCAATATTTAATTAATAATTAATAACCCAAACCAATTAAATTGAATTTCAAATAAATGTATTTTATTATGCCCAACTTTGAAAAACAATAATCAATCAAACTATAATGAATAGGATAAAAATAATAATATATTTCCCAAATAAATTCTATATGAATTGTGTGGATAATTAAATAAAATATATGGACAAGAAGAATATTTATTTTTATTTAAAATGATTATTGAGTATAATTAACTATAAATCCATATATTTGTTTTAATAATTTAGTATCAAAATGGGGATTTCTATTTATAGTATTATTATAAAAACTTCTGGGGCTAGAATATTATAACAAGGATTTTATGTGTTGGATATTATGACACAGTAGTTACATTTATTAACAAAGACATGTATAATGATATTAAAATACAAGGTGAATCAGAAGGTGAAAAGGATTTTTACCAGACACTTATGATCAACATTTAGATTATTAAATATTTATATGAATTAGGAAATTGATTTTTTCTAAACATTCATAGGTTTGAAAAGAATAACTATTATTGGTATTCAATCAATTGATTATATTGATGTTAGGAAGTTTTTTTTGTAGTGTATGAAAATAATGTTCATGAAGTTATATATTCTAGAATATTTCTAAGAAGATAAAATAATATTCTTTAATAAATAAATTGAATTTATATAAGTTTTATATTAATAGTATGTTTTTTCTGATTTGTAAATCAAATATCATGAGGTCATCTCATCACGATTATTCCTTCAATGCACCATGGTTTCCTTGATTCTCCATGGTTTTTAGATTTTATTGTCGTGTAAAGTGAAGGTTAGAAGATAAATATTTATGTTGTGACTAGAATCCTTGAAAAGTGATACTATTTCATAGTTTAGGTGTTTGTTGAACTATTTAATTAAAGGGTTCATGGGTCATATTATGTTTTAATGTTTTATTTTCATAGATTTACTTTCTAACGATGGATAAAACCGTGTCACGATTTATTTTCAAAGTTATAAAAATGATAGGGTTGAGTGGGAGTTATTTTGGTTTCATCAAATGGATTAAATGAAAATTTAGAAATATAGGTCTTAGTTTATTCATACTTTTCATGTTTCTTAACAAAATTAGAAAAGCTAAATAATGAAAAATAAATAAATATTATGGGATGGAGATTTTTTTATTCATGGTTTTATGATTTTTCGTGAACAGAGAAAACTACACTATAGTTTAGGGCAGCACATCATGGTTTTATTTGTCACCATTTATTAATGAATTTTAATATGCCTCTATATTTTCATTGGTTTTTAACTATACTATAATGAATATTCATGAAAACCAAATTCTTATGATGTTTTTTGAGTTCTGTTTCATATATTATTTGGTTCCTCACCTTATCTAATTTATTCTACATAAATTAAGGTCACTTCCCTCTTAATATTTTATCTTTTCTTATATCTATAAATATTTTTGGTTACTTGTTAGTGCTGATTATCATATTGATTTGATTAAATAATTATATGAGATAATTAATATTATATCCATTATATGTCTTTCATAATAATAAGTGGTTTATACATTGGATCACAATCTTCAATGATATGATGATTTGAGAATAAGATTAAGGTGTTTGATTTGAGGACACTCTTTCTATTTAGTATTATTGATCAATAATAACCATTTTTAAATTTTTTATTATGGTATTTATGATTTCTTATTCTCATTTATTTCATATCATTTTATAATATGATATTATATTGTTCTGTTATGATACTGAGTATATAGTATTTCAACATGAAGGAATATATTTAGTGAGGTTGACACAATTATAATAATAATTCTATATATTCGTTGATATAGAATGAATGAATAAATAAACTAAATAATATTAATTTCTTTGAATAATATTGATGATTTAAATAAATAAATCAAGTGATAAAAGTAAGGAATTAATATGGTATTTAATATATATGGTAACTTTATAATGATAAATAAGTTGGGGTTAGTTTTGGAGAATTGATAGAGATTAATTCTGTGATTTTTTGTGATGAATTCTATAAAGAATATATTGTTGTAGATTTTAGTTGTGTGGTATTGAAAAATTATACAATGGTATGGTTATATAAGTGAACATTTTATGATTTATAACATTAGGTTAGACAGTTTTTAAATTGTATGGAATTGTATGTTTCATTGTTAATACATGAAGCCACTTAAGTAGAGTAACATAAGATATACGTATATGAGGTTTTATGCACTGGGTAAACTCTCATCATCCATGTTATTATTGATATGGATAATTAATTACACTATATGTCCTCATATACCTTCTACACATGATTTTAGTTTTACTTATGCTTATCTGATCATTCGGTTTTGGTATGAGGTGGGGTAGGATATGGTTATTCTAATATTAGATTATGGTTGTGGTATGATGTGGAATGTAGATAAGGGAAATACAATTGTGTGTTGAAATGTTTTATTTATCCATGGGTGTGATTATATTTGTGGAGAAGTGGATTTTGGTACCTTTATAGTAAAATATAATTGATTTAATTTTATTTTTACTATAAACTCAAATTTTGGAGAGTCTATTTGTGGTGAGATGGGTTAGGATTTAACTAGGACCAAATAATGTGTCAATTTTTGTATTTAGTAATATAATGATAAGTATAGTTTTTCCACATTGACTTTATATTTCTTTGAGAGAATCCTAATAAGTATATTTATATTATCACCCCTAATAATATATACGTCTATTTTATAATTTTCAGGATTGTGTTGCAGATCTGGTTTGACCTTACTAGATTATGAACATAGTGGTTGGTGAATGTTTACAGACTTGATTCTTCTAGTGAGAGTTATTGATTATATACATACTTATTATTAGAAATATCTAGTTCTATTATTTTGTTATACATAAAATGAAATTTATATTTATTTGGACGGTTGGGTTAATTTTATTTTTGGTTATTAGGTGTTGATTAGTGGTCTCAATTATTTCCTTGGACTAATGTGTTTGATTCACTCTATCTCTCATTTTATATATCTTATTAAAAGTTGTTATTAAGGGTTAAAATCATTTTCACTACTAACCCTAGTGGAATAAAATTGAAATAAAATCCAGAAAAGTTTGGCCTTTAAAAATCCTCAAGTTTTTAGTCTTTTTTAACCATTTTAATAATTTATAATTTATGTGTGTCACATGAAATTCTCTGAGTAAAAAACACTCTGTTCTCAATCTGAACCCTAAAAACGTATTTATTGTTTTAAGTATGGACCTTGTAATCTATATAGCTATGAAAAATTGGAATTAGTGTTTTTTTCAAGAAAATCCATTTAAGAAATAAAATAAATCAATCTATAAAAGGAAGATAGTGTTTGGTAAGCCAATATACATTGATTCGTTGAAAACAATGAATTTTTTGTTGAATAAAGATCACAAATCCTAGAAATAAGAACTTTTTTATACTGATAAGGATAAAAAAATATATAAATGGGATTTGAAGAACCTTTGTTTAATATGTCATTTCGGTGTAGTTTTATAGACGATATATTTAGATGGAATGAATTTTGAAATTAATTTTTACTTACAACTATTAAAATAAGTTTTATCATTCATGTTTACCATGAAGTAATATTTTTTAATAAAAATATTTTGGATGTTGATGACATTAAAGCTCAAGATATGATATTTTTATTATATTTAACTATTCTCAAATAAAATATGATTTTGGAATATTTAACACCAGAACACAAGGTTATGGTAATGTTTTTAGAAAACAAAATTTTATGAAAGGTGGATGAGTTTAAGAAGTTCCTTTTCTAAGACATGAATTTAATTTTCATTTTGGTCAACATAGATTCTATTTTTTTGATTTATTACATGGGAAAGGTTAAATATCCTTTTAACATGGGTAGAAAAATATTGAACTATTCTCAATTTTGAGGAAATATGACATTTATAAATGAAATAAGTATAATTAATGAAAGTGGATTATAATAAAACAAAAAAAAACAAAATAATATTTTTGGAGTAGTATCTAGTAAATCAGTTCACATAGGCGGTACCATTGAATAGGTTGTTAGATGTTGAAATTAGCATGATAATTTTTCCAATAAATTGGGATTCCTAATAACAATAAAGTAAATTATGATGAATCTATAAAAATCATTTCTTAAATTTCCACTAATTAGGGGGTGAAAATTGGTAATGTTGTAAGAGAAGTTTTAAGATATATTAAAGAAGAGAGAGTTAAAAAACAAGATTGAGTAATTGTTAAAGAAAATATCAATGTTGTAATGGTTTCCATTTAGTTTTAAGCTATTATAGGGGATGATGAATTAATAATATATTTGAGGATCAAAATTTTATTATAGAATGGGTTGACACTATGAATAATAAAAGGGATAGTGATGAATAAACCATAGTTGAAATTTATTAAAGAAAACTAGATATTGAAAATTGTTATGATAAAAATTATATTTAAATTTTATAATTATGAAAATACTCTAAAATAATAAATGGATCAAATACAAGAAGCTCTTAAAAAGTAGTTTTGTTTATGAAATTACAATATTGTTTTTTCAAAATAGATTGATTATATTTTTATAATACTATTACTCTAAATAAATATGTTACTAACATTGGATGTTATTCTTTAGTTCAAAGAGTATAGTTTGAAATTAGTGAGTGAGATTTTATTGATAAAACCAATGATTTCATTAGTATAAAATGAATTATTGTTGGATATCATGAATAATAGAACATCCTGGAATAGAAAGTGAAATATAGAAAATGAAAATGAAAAAAAATTAATGAGGACTTCCTTGTATCAGTTAATTTCTCCAAAAATAATAATATTTTAGATACTAATATGTAAAATCATCAAAAACTAAATATAGAAATCTAATTAGTTCTAAGTATATTTTATAATATCCCATTCATAATGATAACTTAGAGTAAACATGTAATGATTTATTTGAACATGAAATCCAGAAAAGTACATAACATTTCAGGTTATACCTAAAGGTAATAGGTGCATACATATGTTTCATTTTGATATGATTTTCTAGAATTTGGAATTCTCCCTAACACTTATAGTAATACATCTAGTTAACTCATTCCAATATACTATTGTGTTGAAATTATATTATTATTATTTTATGTTTTATATTATTATTATTATTATGTTTTTTATTATATAATAACACATGATCAATCATCAGTAATTATAAGTTGATAATCACTGATTAGGTATATAATACTAAACATTCAATGACTAATCCATACTGTCTCATTGTAAAATAAAAGTATTCTCTGAAATAGATCTTTATTATAATAATTTTACATAATATTAATCAAAATGCCTAAGTTAATCTATAAACATACTAGGATTTACTCTATTGAATTTCAATGAATAAAAACAATAAATGTGGATTTAAAATTATAAAAAATAGGATGACATCACTAATTTTTTCCCCTCTATATGGTTAGAAAACTCATTAATAACCAATTTTTTCTTATCATTATATTATAATGTTCATAAAATCACATTTACAGTAATATAGTTGTTATGCAAAAAATCTATTGAATATGTATAATATACAATTGAAGGAATTTTATATCCATTATTTATTTAAATAGAAAATTTATATAAATGTGAATTCATAAACCACTATATAAAAAATACGACATGTATGAAAAACTAAATAGATAAAATAGAACATATTTGTAGCTTAATGTCTCAAAATCTCAAGATAATAAGATTCCACCATTTGAATTCATGTATATGACCTATAAACCATTAATCTACAATATTTTCTCTCAAATATGACGGTCTAAAAATTCACCCTGGATTAATATAACAACCAAAATAGATTTTCAGAATTTTTACCTAATTAAACGCAAGTTTCATAGAAATATAAATTTTTCCTCTCATGTTTTGTCATCGTAGTCCACCCCAAAGTGTAGGGGTATTTCATAGAATCCTTTTATTTATTTATTTATGACTCATCCAAAAAAAGAAATTTCAATAATAATAAAAATGTCGTATTAATTTAAATATTTATAATTTTCATTCAAATACATTAAATTTGATTAATACCTTAATATCATTACTCTTCCAATGAGATACTATTTATAGATAATGTGTATATAGACACAAATTCTTGATATGTATGGACTCTAAATCCATTCAAACACTTGTAACCCAACCATTATGCAACTCATGTATGTATTCTCCCCATAGATCACCTAATTCAATGAGTTATACAGTCCTCACATCCTCACCATCTGGAAAATAATAATGAATCTTCTAAAAAAATATCAATTCATAAAAATACAATAATAATATAACATTAAATATAATGAATTTTCATACAGGTATTGGTTCCCAAGATTTATCTTTTACTTAATCTTGAAGGTGTCTTCAGGATAGTGAACTGATGGAAATGATGTCAGAATATTTGGAAAGTGTCTCGTTAAAAATCCTTTATTCATACTAAGTTTACCAATCATTTGATTATCCTTATTGTACACAACCCTAAAATGTGTGTGGTGGATCCACACATCATGAATTATTTTATGGCCACACCACCTAGGGGGAAATATAGATGTGAAATAAAAAAAGATAATATATTATATCAATATATCTTATAATGAAAATAAATTATGTAAAAAAAATACTAGTGTTCTATACATATACCTGATCCAGGATGATTAGTGGGTAATGTAGGATCCCTAGGTTTTGAAATATCTTCTACCTATACAGTACCAGTTGGGTCTAATGTCTACTTGTGACGCTCAAAACGTGATAGAGTAGATGTTGAGGGAAGATGAACATAAAACCCTTGAGATAATTAAGTATAAGTAAAAATTATAGAATAGAAATTTGTTGAAAAGTATAATATTGATTGGGTGTTGGAGGCTTAAAAGGATAAGAAAAATAAATATAAGGATTTTATGTAAATGGTGGTGATAGTATAGGTGGTCTAAACATCATGGTTTTTTATAATGACACTATGGGATAATAAATTTTTCTATATTGTAAATCTGATGAAGGTATATGGTGTGATCAGGTATGATAAGTGGTATGATTAGCTCTAGTACCCCCCACATGATTTGGATGAGAACTACTGCTAATAAGTTAGATAGAGAGTAATTGCATCCTAGGTGGTGATTCCAGATTACATTTGAAAAATCATAATTACATGAAAATAAATGTTATTGATATATATATATATATATATTTGAAATATAATTATTACAACATGAACCAGAAAAGGAATTCCTAACTCTCTCATGTGGTAATTATTATTAGACATCATATTTCTTCAAACCTCTTCAATTTTATTTATTTAAATCATTTGAAATAAAATATAAATATAATTATAAATTTATAAATGATATGTTATCTAAACCAAAAAGAATATGTGAAATGAATTAATTAAGGAATACTAATTTTTAGGACAAATAAAGGATACGTAGAGACATGAATATCACAAATTATAAACTAGGCCAGAACGTCATTTAGGTTGGTCAATAATAAGATTATATAAGTTTTAAACTAAATTTTTAGTATGGAATGTGTTATAACAAACAATTACTCATAACAACTCACAAAAAGAACAATGTTCAAAAAACATCTCTGTAAACACATTAAAGGAATGGAAATGCTCCTTTATATAAATATTTTTTCCAAAATAATTAACATAACATTAGAATTATGTTCATATAACAAAGAAATTTCATATATATATTTATATTTTTATGAAAACAAAACACATCTAAATTAGTTAATAATATAATAAAATTTAAATACAAATATGTATAAGAACTAAAATAAATCATTTCAATTATTTAAATAAAACATTCAAATTAAAATTCTCATAACCCCTTAATATTTTCATTGTCCAAAAAATGTACTAAAATAAATAATTATATATTTACCTCATATATATCACACAAAATAGTTGGTTAATATTAAATTTATATATAAATAGATAGAAACTTAATTTGAAAATACAGCACCTATAATTAAATTTGTTATGAAATATAATAAAAAATATAATCAAATCTAGAACTTATTCTTTGGATCTCAAATATTGATGATAAAAAATAATCTTGGTTATTGTTTTATACCTCGAAAAAAATGAAAATGATGGTTGATAGAAGAAATGAATTATTTTATGCTCACCAATTTAGTGTTCAAGATGAATGTAATTAAAAAAAATTGAGGAGATATTTTCACTGGTGAAAAAGAGGACCAAAGGTTGTGAACTACTATGCTTGAATATTAATGCGAATGAGATGGGGGAGGGGTGCTCGAGCACTGGGTAAATGTAGGAAGGATAAAAAAATGGTTTTAAAAAAATTTGTATGGCCTTGATCTGTAACCAATTTTTTTAAAACTGTTTGTATATAAAACTTAATAAATTTTTTTTTCCAAAACTGTTGGTATTTCCTTTACAAAAACAGGCTGAGAAGTATTATTATAGGGGGACCTATACCAATTATTTTTGAAAACTGTTGTTATGGCCCCCTTTTAATCTAGTTTTTGAATCTTTTACAATAAACATTCCTAGAATATTAAGTGAAATACTTTTAGAAAATAAACATTGAAATTGAAAAGGGGTCTTGAAAAAAATATTGGTCATGATAGAGGGAAAATCCATTCACGCAAAAAATGCTAAAACAAATATTCCAATCAAATTTTGAGTAAAGAATTAAAATTACATAATTTTGAACATAACTATAAGATACCTTTTAAATGTAAATCCCAAAAATTTTAATGTGTTTGGTAATTTTCTCTACATGCATCACCAAACATAAATGAAACTGTAATCTATTTAGATAGAAATATAAATATTATGTATGAACAGTAAAACCATACTAGTGAATTATCATTAATTACTAGGAAAAACTACCTTATGAAATATTTATATCATTAAAATAAAGGCCACTTATAATTAACGAAATTAAATTAGTAAAACTAAAATAAAAATGAAAATCATTTTATGCTTGAAAATAATTTTATAAAAATTGTATTTTACATAAAATAAGTATATTATTATTAAATAATAATAAAACTTATTGAATATATAATTAATAGGGTTCCAATATAGAAATTATTAATTAAAAGGAAATAAGAAAAATATATAGCTAACATTTTTAAAAACTATTTTCCAATATGAAAGGTTGTCCATAATATTTTAAAATTTTATATAAATATTAAATTTTTTTATATTTAATTTTAAAAAATTAAAATAAATTTTGTATTAATCCTAATAATATTTTCCTATGATGATTTTTTATAATTTTCTAAGAAATTATTTTTAGGATAATTGTATAAAATATATTTGTTACAAATAACATGACTTTTATGAAATTATTTGTATATAAGTATAAATTTTAAATCCCAAAAATAGTTTTATAAGAACATTTATTTATTTTTTAACAAACGTACAATTTTAAAATTATTTTTTTATTTATAAACCCATATTTTAAAATTAGAATTATTTTTTTAAAATTTTATAATAAGTATAATATTATTTTAGGCATAAATAAAGTTACCTTAAGTAAAAACTAGTTACCACGGTAGAAACTAAAACGGTAAAATTTATAATTTCACGGATAAAGGGATGAAAAATTATACGAAATGTCTATAATTTATTTATTGCAGTCTTTATAGACCTTATATATTATTAAAATAACTTATTTCACATTTTTGGGCCACTTTACATGTTTAAAATCTTCTCCCTTTATATTATGTTGGATTATTTACAAATAGTCTCATCCTTACCAATTATAAAATGTCCCTCTCACCACCCATTAATGTAAATCATAAAAATTAAATATCCTCATAAAACATTAAAATTTTCCATTCTACAAGAATAATAATTCGCTTTCTTGATCTTATAGTCAGAGTATATTAGTTTATGCCATCAATTTCCAAGGGATCTTTTAATGAAATCATAAAGTGCACAATGTGAGTAATTATTTTTACATAACTTATTTCTTATCTGTATTTATTTTACAATTATAATTTTAAAATTATTATGTAATAAAATTTTTATTTGATAAATATTTAATTTTATTATTCCATGGGAATAATCATTAAACACTTTTTAATTTTATATTATGAAAAATGAAACCATAATTTGTGTGTTGTAAAGATTATCACCTCAATGATGCAACATGTTTTTTTCCTTAACCACCTTAAACGGATAGTCTTAATAAAAAATTTAATAAATAATTATAATGTTTATATCATTTTTATGATTCTAATATAATAATTTATATTATTTCTCTCTCTAATTCTCTGAAAAATGTAATCGTTGAGCGTAAGTGTGTTTGGATGCTGCCTCCATGGAAAAATTGGTTTCCATTTTTCATTACATAGCTACATTACAAGGTTGGTCAGGAGGATGGGATTGGAAGATAATAATTATTATTTTTATATAATAATGGTTCTGTAATGACATGTTGAATATCTTATTAATGATATGTTCAAAAAATTATTATTATTAATTTAATAATTTAAAACAAGATAACTAAGAGGGAAATGGTCTATTATTTTTTAAGTAATGAATATATTTCTAAATTAGATTATCTTTAAAATTATTTCAAATTCTGATATATAAAAATAATAAAAACTAAATAATATTATTATTCTTTTTATAATGATATCCTAACTACACCACTGTATAATCATCTATTAATTATGGTATATTAATGTTTACGTTGGATTAACCACATACATAAACAATGTTGTGAATTTATATCATCGATGACTATTGAAACATTATTAATGGTAAGATGATATAGATATGAAAATAATATCATTTTCATATAATTTTATATTAATATTTGACTAATTTATTAATAAATCACACTTTGTTTGTTAAGAATCATCAAACATGATCATCGTTGATTTCAACTTCATGGTTTACAACCAAAACTACCCTGAAATGAAATTATAAATTTATAAATATCGTAGAACACCTATTAAAATCAATTTAATTATATTTTAGTTATAAACATTATAAAATTAAGGAATTCAAACACCACTTTTAGGAAACTAGTTCAATGTGATAATATTTACTTACAACCGACATTGAAAATTTGTAAAAACTAACTAATATTAATATTTATAGAATGATTGTAAAAGTGGTGTAGAAATATATATTATTAATATGTTTTTTGAATGTTTTTAATGAACCTAATTTAATTATTTATGATATTTTGTGCAAGTAAAAAATGAATCAGGACTGAAGTAATGGTTTTATCTCTAAATCCTCTCTTTGAGACTTTTTTGGAATTATGAACACAAATTGTTTATGTGGTATATATACTACCTATATGACATATGATATTCTGAATTATATTTTAATAATGGTATATTAATTTCAGTTATAACATATGTTATTTAAAGGGTTTTTATTGATTTTTTACTCAAGATGTAAGGGTTTTCTTGGTCTCGATTATGATTCTTTGAGACATGATACATGTTTTTTATGCATATACCTTATCAGTTTAAAAAATATTTAACTTAATGAGGTATATATTTCATAATTTATCCTATAATATATATATGTTATCATTTGGGGGTTCAACTCAATGTATCGAACATTTCTATAAATGATCCCTACTTTTCTGATTCAATTCAAAGCATTCATTTTATAAGGTTGTTTTTCATTTATGTCAATACCCTCCTATTATTCCTTTGTTTCACAAGGGATATTTTCATTTACATCCATCCAATTTATATCCATGGATGTATTATTATCATGTTATTCTCTCATTATCTTAACTATATACTCATTACTCGGTGTGGTGTGAACATATCATTTTACAAATTCATATTTGAGGATGTTCTCCTAGAATGAATGTTTATTTAATGACTTGGAGAAATGTATTTTTATTCCATATTTTTTTTATTGAAATATGGATTATAAATTGGATTTTGATTATATATTGTTTGAATATACACCTTATTTTTCTTGATGGGTTTGGATCACGTTATCCGTTCTATTAACATGGAAATATTTGTGTGATATTCTTGATGGTTGTTGACTGCTAAAATATAGTGAATATATGTTGAAATTTTATATCTTTCATTATATAAGTAACCATGTTTTTATTAAATAAGATCATCTTTATAGAATAGTATAAATATTCTTGTTGACTCATATGCTGAATTCATTGGACTTAATCATTATACTTAATCATCATCAGAAAATCTTTTCAAAACAGAATTTTTTCCAAAAGTATAGAAATGTCCAAAAACCATGGTTTCCTTTAAATAATGATTTTTTTTTCACTAATTTTAAATAATATTCCTTTGGATTATATTAACATCTTTTACATAATCATACCAAAAATATTATGTCTAGGTGACTAGCTATCAAGTATAGTAAACATCATAGCATACCGCTACATGATGTTTGATCTACTAGTTTCCCAGCTACATCAATATCAAGAGAATTTGAGGTCTCGATTGGAGTGATTATAGTGTGATTTTTGTAATATTAAATATTTTTAATAATATATTTTATATACTTATGTTGTGATATATACATTTCTTCATGTTTTTGAGAAATTTTAAAACCTAGAAAAAACATTAACTCACCCATCATACTCATTTCAAAATCAGATTTCAGAAGATTATAAAACGAATAATTTAATGATTTTTGAGTTGAACCAAATATAATGCCATTAACATAAATTTGAATAATGAAATCATTTTTCTTACCATTATTTATAAAAATAGTTGGATAAGAAGTTCCCCTAACATTATTGTTTTGTAACAAAAATTTTGTAAGTCTATCATACAATACTCTAGGGGGTTGTTTAATTCTATATAATGCTCTGGTAAGTTAAAAAACCTGTCCATGATGTTTTGTGTCTTAAAAACCACGAGGTTGTTTGACATAAACTTTCTCTTGGACATACCTATTATGGAAATCACACATTACATTTATTTGAAAATGTTTGAAGTTAATGAATGCTGAAAAGGAAAGTAAAATATGAATAGATTCATGTATGTATATTAGAGAATAGGTTTATTCATAGTATATTCCTTATTTTTGATTATACCCTTTACCAACTAATCTAGCATTATCTCATAATATGATACCATTTTCATTACACTTATTCCAGAAGAACCATTTTACACCAATTACAGAAGATTCCTTCGGTCTTTCAACCAATGTCCAGACATTATTCCATTATAATTCAATTATCCCATCTTGTATTTTTTTAATCCAATCATCATCACCTAAAGAAACATCAGTGATTTTTGGTTCTTACTAGAAAAAAATGCTAGATTTTCTACTTAATTTTTTAAGGATCTTATAGTCTTTACAGGTTGATTTACACCACCAATGATACTATAACTAGCATTATTCTTATGAAACAACTGATTTGGGTTTTGTAAAACCTGTTCATTAACATATTGTAGAAAATATTTTTGGGTAAATGATTCAATAAATATTTTCTTGAACATTTTCTTTATCATAAGTATCTTCTATCAAGGGTTGATAATCAGTTTTTGAAAACAAATCGAAATATCTAGGTTGGGGTTGTTTAAAAACAAAAGGATCAGTTTCATCAAATTTAACATGCACAATTTCTTCTACAGTATAAATATTTTTATTAAAAACTCTATAATATTTAGATGTCGAGGAGTATCCTAGGATAATTACTTTTTCAAATTTGGGTGTAAATTTATGTATGTTATCTTTATTATTTAGGATGAATACTTTGAAACCAAATTCATTGAAGTAATAAATTCTAGGGTTTTGACCAGTCCACAATTCATATGGTTTTTTTTAAAGAAAAGGTCTGATTAAAACTTGATTTATAGTATAACAAGATTTACTAACATCATCATCCCAAAAGTGTTTTACAATATAATATTCACTCAACATGGTTCTAATTATCTCATGAAGAATTAAATTTCTTCTTTAAGCAATACCATTCTGTTGAGGAGTTCTTGGAGCTGATAAGTTATGAGTAATGCCTTTTTGACCAAAAAAAGATTCAAAATACGAATTTTTAAATTCTACTCCATGATCACTATGAATAGTTATTAATGGTTGGTTTTTCTCATTATTAACATGGTCTCTAAATGTTTTGAACTAAAAAAAGATTTTGATTTAATTGTTAGAAAATATACCCACGTAAGTATAGTGTAATCATCCACTATGAAAAATATATAATATTTTCCTCCAATACATCCAGTTTGTGTTGGACCAAAAAGATCCATATGTACTAACTGTATTGCATTAGAAGTTGAGACTTCACCAATTGATTTAATACTTGATTTATTTTTCTTTCCAAATTGACTAGAATCATAATATTTTGAAAAATAAGATCTAATCTCCGTTATATCCTTAAAAAATCTTTTCTTTGATAGTTTTCATAGTTTCATATAGTAATAGATTCCTAACATTCTATTATATAACCATTATTGATCTTCCATTGCACAAAGGAATGGTAGATCCTGGATCTTATTGTCTTCTATGTTTAGTCTATGTATATTGTCATACCTATGGGAAGAAATAATAAACTCTTACTTAGAATTGTGTACTATGTATTTATCATTCCAAAAATTCACAAGGTTACCTTCATCACATAATTTACTTATTCTAATGAATTTGTGCTTCATACCATTAACAAATAAAAAATTTTAAATTAATGTTTTTCCAAGAAGAACAATGTTAGGTATACCAACAATTTCTCTCTGATCATTATCATTGAATGTTAATTTTTTTTTATTGATAATATTTTGAAATATTTTTTTTACCAGTAATATGATGGGAACATCCACTATCCACTATCCATGTACCATGTATTACTATTAGTAGTTTACTTTTTTCGTAAAAATAAAAAAGATAGAATTATGGAATCTAAACTTTCATGCATCAAAAAATATCTAAAATTAAGATTTTAGGAATCCATATTTTGATAAATAAAAATAAGCTATATAAAAACCTAAATATTTTTTATATTTAAACAAACAAATTTATCCCAATTTACACCACACTGACCCTTAGTGCAGAAGGGATAACTTTGGGGAACAAAATAATAATTATTAAAATATAGTTTTGAGTGGGTATAACTAGATCCATAACGATTCCTTAAAAAAAAGATTTTGGAATAAATATTATCAATATTTATCTTACCAGAGGTAAAGTTTGACAAAAATTTCCTCAATGAAAATATTTCTTACTTTTTTTAATAACCAAGTTCTTATCCTCAATGTTATTAGTTTTAGAACTTGAGTTACCCTTAAAAATATATTTCTTAAAAATAACATTTTCAATATCCTTATAAAGTTTGTAATTCTTATAATTACCTTCCTTAAGGTTTGTAGAAACACATTAAAAAAAATTATAATAAAGATATATAGAATGATATGATTCTTATTTAGTTTAAAGAGAAATTCTTGAAGTCTCTTTCTCTAACTTCTTTTTTATCGTATAATTTTCATTTTATATATGTTTGAAATACAAAGAAACTTCTTCATATGAATGAAAATATTTATCTTCATTAAAAGAAGATTTATCTTCTGAATACTTATTATATTTATCATCAGTATAATTTTCATTCAATGATACATTAGTGATAGATTCATCATTGTGTACAATGTACATTATACAATGACATTCAATGGGTAGTTTGTCTAGGAGACCAATATTTCTCTAAATAAAATATTAATATTCAAGGGATTCATTAGATGAGTTACACTAATGGAACTCCATGTATCATTATCCTTCAAAACATTCTTGGATTTAGATTTGTAATACTTTTTTTTATTTCTCACAGAATAATTTTTTTAATCTTTTTTAAGCATGCTCAAATCTAGACTGATGTGTGAAACTCTTTTTCATTCATAGAAAGTGACTTACGAGTCGTTCTTTTCTTTTATTTCTTTCTTTTTATATCTATACTGAAAGTCCTTCATTCACAATATCTTTTTCATCTTTCTAGCAGGATTAAATTACTCATTATTAGAATGTTTACATTCACTAGACTTGTAATGACTAGTGACGTTCTCATACATAGATCTTGTAACAGTTTCTGGAGTCTTTAAAATAGTAGTAGTAAAGGCTACAATTCTATTTCCATTCATCTTCTTATTCATATAATCATCTCATTTCATTCTTGTTTCATGTTAATTAAGGGTTCCAGAAAGGTCATCAAGTGAAATATTAGAATCTTTTATGTTCTCATCAATAGTTTTTCTTTTGGATTCCCACACGTTGATAATAATATCTATAATCTTGTCCATGATAATTTCATCATTTAAACCTTTTTCTCCCATATTTTAAAGATTTTTTACAATCGTTATAAAACTTTGTTTCAATTTGAAAACAGATTCTCTATAGGGAAAAAACAAATCCATGATATTATACTCTTATCATTTCTCTTATGGTCTTTATCAATTTAGAACTCCCAAAATGTGCAACTTCAAGTTTTTTCTAAATTTAGTTGGAAGCTTCACAAGAAGATATTTGATTATATATATTCTGTGACATAAAACACAACAAAGTATTGTGTACCTTGTAATTTAGTTCATATTATAAATTTTCTTGGTTGTTGAAGGTTTTGACTTCCTTGTTTGGAATTTTATAGTCATCACTGAGCATAAAAAATTCTCTACTCTAGTGTTAATCACAAAATTCTTCTTTCTAAATCTCTAGTACTCATAATCATTACTATTTACTATAGGTGGTCTGGTAGGATTAAAATTTTCATTGGAAACAACATTTATACCTGACATTCTATATGAAAATATAATTTACACAAAACTTGTTAATGAAAAATATATATAAACAATGATAAGAAAACATTAAAAATATTGAACAAGAAAATTTAAGCAAAAAAATTTAGAACAAGAAAAGTTTGAGAACGAAAACATCTATGTTATTTTAAGTATTTCAGAGACCTTCTTTTGATACCAATTGTAGGATCAAAATAGTGTATGTAGATGCTCAATTACAGGAGGGGGGGGGGGTGAATTGTGAGTTTAAAAAGTTTTGTTTAAAACATTAAGGAAAACTATGTTTAATAAAGATAAAAAAGGTAAATTGACAAAGCCACTTTTATTTCTACAAAAAAAAAACATTCATATGTTCTAGAAATATGAATCCAGAAATGAAAATTACAAGAAAGTATAATAATGTTATAATTTATTCCTTTATCAAAATACAACAGAAATAAAAATTTGTAATAAGAACAAGAAACACATAGAAAATATATTCACCTAAAGATTAGGGTATAGAAAAACCTTGGATAAAGGTCCCTTGATTTATAATTTCAACAAAGTCTGGCTTAACCATAGTAGGGTAATCCCTCGATAAGAATATCAGAATATATCTTATTATCCCTAAAAGACATTGATCTTTGAGGTAGTCGTCACCACTATCTTTCTATCCCTTAAAGCATTTGATTGTATTAAAGAACAATCGATGTCGCACGAAGTAAGATGAACAAGGTGTTCACGGCTGAACAAGATGTTCATGAAATGAACAAGGCATTACAGTCTTTATCTCTCTAGAAATAACTTCACAACATGTAATCTCTAGGTCGATCAATAGATTATGGTCTTGTGCAAATGAGATCATATTTATAGGAAAAAATTCATCGGTTGGCTCCCTCCTCCAACATTAAACATTTTCCTTGAATATCAGATGGACCTATACATGTGTCACTCAACCAACAATTATTTTGAAATAGATTTTATGACATAGTTTAAAAACAATAACATGTTCAAGGAAAAAGAATTTTCTCAATCACTTATTAATATCTAGAATCTAATGAAAAATATAATTAAGATTCTAATAATAAACCACTAGATTCTATAAAACATGAATATTTGGATTCTGTTTTACAAATAATATGGAATTTGAATTCTACAGATTTTGGAGTATGAATAGTAATGAATTTAGAGATTGAATTATGAGGAATTTGGAATCAAAATTTTGAGGAATTTAAAGTTTTAATTATAAGGAATTCATTTTCATAATTCAAAAAAATATGGAGTAAGAGATTTGAGAAATTATGTGTTAGAATTATAAGGAATTGTGAGTTTTAATTCTATGTAATTAGGAGTCTGAATTCTGGGGAATTTTTATTCTATATTCTGATGAATTTGGAGAAAATATTTTAGAGAATTCAGAGTCTGAATTTCAGATAATTGAGAATATGATTTTCATAGAATTAGGAGTCAAAAAATTAGAGAATGTGGAGTCTGAATTTCAATGAATGCAGAGTTTTATTTTAAGAGAATTCAATATTTGATTTTCTGAGAATTCACCTTGGAATTTTAGAGACTTCAGTGTCTGAATTTCAGAGAATTTAGTGCATGAATTTCAAAGAATTTGAAGTTTGATTTTAGAGAATTTGGAGTCTCAAATCATAAGAATCAATATCCAAGGAACTCAAATATTTTGAGGTTTTTAATAAGGATATGAATTTTAGGCTTAGTAAAAATGAGTTTGTATTTGAGAGATTATAAAATGATGAAATGAAAACAAAGGATAGGATACAAATTTCTTTTGAGAACTGAAATTTTCATTAGAAAAATAATCCTTAGTGAGAGATTATTTTCCTTAAGATAATGTTTTTGTGATATTCCTAACATATAGGAATGAAAAATTCATAAGGAATCATTATTGACTCAATAAAAAATTCCTTTATGTTGTTATCAATGATAAAAATAAGATGCTACTAAAAATAGCATCAATATCCAATTCAACATATTCTATATCAAAAGTGTGATATCGGTTGGAATGATAACAGTGAAGCTGAGATATAAGGAAGAAATCATGAATGGATCAACACCTCTAATGAATAGCTATTTAGTAGGATACTAAGATAAATCTCTCTAGGATATTAAGATGATAGCTTGTGTTTTCTCTAAATTTTTCTATATCCCATTCTAGTTTAAATACACAAGATGATCTGATGTCCCACCCTGAAATCTAGAGGTCAATGATGGTGATTGGTATAAGACTTATGCCTAGTATAAGCTATAGTCATACACTTCCTAATAAGATGTACCTACTAAGATGTCTTCTAAACTATAATAGGTCCCAATAACAGTACCTACTATGAATCAAACCATCACAGGGGTGAACTAAACAACCTACCATATAAAGACTCATACGGATACATCTATATAGACAATTGGAAGATATCATTATATAAAAACTCAGAAATAGGTTGGTGTTTCTTACATGAATCTCTAAAATCAGGAATGCATGCTATAATTATATCCTATATCATATGTATTGTACACTTAGACTAACTATTAGTCTAAGGGGATATTATATTGTTAGAATCACCTGTAAAGATAATGCCATCTGAAGCCATTTATAGAACTGCAACATGAATAATATTTCCCTATATAATTAAATGGTATGTGGAACTCTATAAATGCGCATGACCTCCCTAACATATATACTTCCAATATAATCTACATAAAAGGTCAATCTAATAATTATAATGTGAGTGACCTTTGACAGCCTTTCTATAATCACCCATATCACATCACTTCCTCGACGTGACCTCGGTAAACTCATAACAATATCCATAGTGACATGATCTTATTTTCACTTTATAATGGGATACAAATGTAAAGGAATTGTAGATTTCTAGTGTTCCACCTTCACATGCTGATAGGTTGAACACTGAGTAACGAAACCCATGATCTCCATTTTCATCGCTGACCACCAATATTGGTGGTGTAAGTTATAGTGCATCTTAGTAAAATAAGGATTTACTAACTAAGGTGATTTGTGAGATTATCACATCAACTCTCTCATATATCTATTGGAAAAGATACATACCATGAATTCTTAAGATCTTATCATTTTCAACAACCCAACCATGTGGTGGGTCCTCACGTGAAATGATTTACCTTAGAAAAATACCCTAGGATTCGAAAGCCACCTCAAATTCACTCTATCTCGAAGTGAAGAGGTTATTAATAATAATATGATTACATTTTTCCCATGAAATATTGAAACTCTAAATAAATCTCATAAAATAAAGCCATTAATTTCCAGTCAATACTTCCATCCTAAATTACTTGTGTCTGAGTATTTTGTCTTAGATAATTCGTTACATAATTTTATTTTTCTAATCAAATAATAAATCATAGAATAAAAATACTATTGGTATTCAACCCATATTTACCATTTGAGATTAAAATAATGATGAGTGAAGTTGTATATGAGACCTTTTTGTTCTTTGTATACACGGAACTACTCTCCCAAGAGATAATTCCTCCAACAATTCAAGGCATCAACCATAACTACTAGCTCAAGGTCATGTATGAGGTAATTCCACTCATGGGGCCTCAACTATTGATACCTATATTCCTTGATTTGATCTACTTATATCAAGACCACACACACTATAATTCCTGATGCATCATAATATACTGAATAAATCTTCCATACTTAGGTAAATCATGATCAATACTGTAATAATTATTTTTTTGAACTCCTAAAAGGATTTTTCACATGATTTACACCATAAGAATTTAGCCCCATTATTTTTAATATCAGAATAGGTGCTAAAATACAGTATAATTCGTAAATAAAATTCCTATAATAAACAGTCATCCCCAAGAATTTATTAGTATACAATTCTTTCTTGAGACACACCAAAAAATAATGACTCTCATCTTTTCTAGATCCAACGATACCATGTATTATTTTATTATAAGTCCTAAGACGTTAAATTAATCAATATAGAAATGGTATTTCATGATCTTTTCATAAAATATATTTTCTCTTAGTGTGGTTAAAACAATACTAATAATTTTTTTCCTGATGATTTTAAGATTGAAAATAAACTGAGATATCATCCATGAAAAAAAAGAACAAATCTAGATATGAGTGAAAAACCCAATTAATCAGACCCATCAAAATAGTCAACGTGTTCATGAGACCCGACAATATTACCACATACATTGAAATGATATATCTAAAACAAAATTTTGTACATGGTATGTTTGAGGGCCAAACCATTACCTGATGATATCCCAACCTTAAATAATGAAAAATATTATGCTCATATGAGCTGATCAAAGAGTTCATCTATTTGAGGTAGTGGATATCAGTTCTTAAACATTAACTGATTCAATATTCAATAATCCATGAAAATATTTAGGGAACCATTTTCTTTCTTGGTGAAATGGACAGATAATCCCCAATTTGATGTACCATGTTAGAAAAACCCTTTAGCTTCTAGGTCCTATAACTATATTTTTAGTTCATTAAGATCAGTAGGTTACATATCATAAGGAGTAATTAAAACTGGTTTCACTCATTTTACTAGATCAATAGTAAGCTCCACCTCTCTCTCAGGAGGTATACTATAAAATAAATCAGGGAAAACATTCCTAAAATGATCCACCATACGAGGGTAATCTGTTTGATGTATGACAAAATTTCAGATAAAGAGACTTCCAATCTGGACAGTCATTCTTCCCATCCCACATTGCTCAGGTCTAGATTGACAAACATGTACATCCCATTCACCCTTCTAAACAAATTTATATCCCTCATGTGATGTGAATAATACCCTCCAATAAAATTTATTTCATATTTATAGGTAACCAACAAATACATTCTAAGAATCAAATAAAAAACCTATCATCTCAAGGATTAACAGGTTCTCTAAGAAATATTATCTTTCTATCTCATGGGAACTTCTTTCAATGGCATAAACTCCCTGATCATACTTCCAATGGAGTAGCAATATTTTTTACTTCACATAAATGCTCGATATCAAGGCCATGAATTACCATAATTGACAAATATATTTAATAGTGTGAAGCATCTACATAAAATAAACTTGAATCTAAAGTGGAGTCTACTAAAATTTTATATTGATCTATAGAAAGACTAACACTCTTCTTCTTAGGTGTCAGACGTACTGTATATATCTGGTCCAATTCATGGCCCTGAGAGAAAACCTCACTACCTTGAGAAGGTTTTCTATTCTAAAGCTATATACATTGTGTCTTAATCCCTCAATCACTTCCACATCTTCATCCTGAATGAACGTTAGTACTCCAAATTCCCTATTAGGTAGGGGATACTGACTCCACACTTAGGTGTGGAGTCATTGGAGATCCCCTGTAACTAGATACAAGAGAAAATATCTATATAAAAGTGAAAAATATTCCCCATCTTACCACAATAATGACACATTATGGGGTCTCTAAGTTACTGGGCCTTTGTATGACCCAAATTTCCACACTAATGGTGAAAAACCTAGATACTGATGTATATAATTAGACTACCACTTCCCTAATAAGAACCATATAAGAGACACTTCTTTCTTCTAGTCTATGTACTATCTGGTGTAGGTGTTGATCCACTACATTACCCACCTCCATCCTCTAACAAATTACACTTAGTGATGGGGGTTGGTTCACCATCCCATATATTGTATTATACCATAATACATTCACCTATAATCATATTTCATACCGAAAACTTTCCTCAAATCACCTATCCGTTGACAAATTGTCACCTAGAAGAATCAGTATGAATCACTGAAGCTCAATAAAGCATGTTGAATAGTACATAACAGACATAGTGCCTCATTTTATGTGTGTTAACTCCCTATCCTAAGAAACCCTTTGGGTATCATGATGAAATTAATCAAAGGAGGTAGTCTTTAAATCCATTCAGTTTATATCCCAATCCATATTGGGTTGACTTAAGACATCCTGCCAATTATTTATGAATCCATGAATATTTTATGTAGTGATTTACAATCTCCTTTCATGAGGTGTGTCTATACTCTCAAAGATAAATATTATATCATTGATCCATGACATGGTTTCATGGGGACCATCTTCTTTAAAAAACCCAAGAGGGTTTTACTACTAGAACTCCCTAGTAAACTCCATAATAGAAGAGAAAAGTTTTAGAGATCCTTTTATATACTACACTAAACATATGAAAACCAATTGAAACTGAGATTTCATTCCCAGATTTGGATTAGTATGAGGTGATACAAGTGGAAATAAAATAGGTAATTATAGTGGATCAGGTCCCACCAACTCTAGAGAATTATCATCGCCACCTTCCTATAGCTCGACCCGAGACTTTAATGGTGGTATATATCTACAATGAAAATCACACACCTCATAATAAGATTTGAGAAAAATTCAAAACCCAAATGCCTGATTTTAAATCCAGGTCTAAATTTTATAGAAGATAATAATATTCACAGTAGACACTTCCTACTAGACACTCCTATGTTGGGTCTAGGTTGAGGACTCATATCTCAATCGTCAAGAGTTTTGTTATATGGACTATTAATAGATAGATATAGAGGAAAAGACCCTTTAAGTTGAAATTGGAATCCCCATTTAACAGCAACCATTTAATTTATATTTTTATGAATTGAATGTTCATATTTATATATATCATGGTATAGTTAGATGAATTACCAATCCAAAGTTATAAATTCGCACACTTTGTATGTTACAATTGACACATCATGTAACTGAAACCCTACGATTAAATATAGTATCTGGATTTAACAGGATGTATATAAATATTTCATTATATGAATCAGAATTCCAAATTTCTAGAAGTATAATATTTATAAATTAAAATTTGTATTAATTTAATTGAAATAAACTAACACTTTAGTCCATGTAACCATAGTCACAAGGATCAAATAAATTGTAATTGGTTAATTATTGTGTCACCATCAATCTAGTTGGGAATAACAATCTAGGTTGATATAGACACTTTCATAAATAATTATTCTTACAGTATAATTACAAATTTCACATCCTTAAAAAACATATGTAGCAATAAATGTTTGTAAGAATGTAAACATAGAATATCATATGCATGACACACACACACAAAGAGAGAGAGACAGAACCTCAGGTGCCTATAAGGATGCACGATCAATACCTCCCTTCCATAATATGCCATTGGTAAAAAGATAATACATAATAATAAAAATAAACAAAACAAATCATGTGTGTCACCCATCAGTGAAATTTTTACAATTGTAATAGGCATGATCTAGAACAATAATTCCCATTCCATGTAATTTAGATTCGCTCGATACGAGGGATAGCTAATCTAAGGAATAAGATCATTACCAAATCCCAACACAACCTACTCTCATATTTACCAACCCAAAATAGTAATAAAAAATAAAAAAGAGGGTTATAACACTACTTGTAACATCTCAGATCCGGTTCGCTCATAAGTTATCAAAACCGATTGCCCATATAGCCTCAAATGCGCCTCCCCACACGCTAGAGGCTACCGACTAGAAGTAAGGGACTAATATGATACATTGGGGAGACCATACCCACAAGATTATAGTGTATAAAACCAAAAAAAATATAATAATGTAAAGAACATAAGAAAACATCCAATCATATGTAAACTGAAATAAATAATACCCAATGTCATATAAAAAATAATGATGACATGATGCTATACAAAAACGAGGGAATACAATGGAACTTGGTCGCAGGTATACATAGTATATACTATACAAAATAAACCAAAAATTCCAAATGCTATCTCCAATATCATCGTGATCCCAATGTCATTCCACTAATCCCATAATCCATCATAGTATTATACATATGATGTCTATATATGGATGATTTTTTTTGTCCGTACCTGCATCCATGAAGCCGATCTGGGAACCAATCATCATCCCAAAATGGGTGTGATTAAAACATATTATGACACCACCAATGAAATCTAATACTATCCATATAGTAAATATAATACTTACAATGGGATGTTACAATAATAATGAATGAACTAATGTAAAAAAACCAAATCAACCTAGGTTCGTGAGTGTACTCCCATCCAACTCTACCTGCTTCGGCCTATAATGGAATATCCCTAAAAAATGAAATTATTCTATAGATACATATATAATAAATCCTAGGACCCATGACACATAACCAAGGTGTCCACGTATAATAATTTAATAAATGGAACTACATGGTCCCATGCCACACACATCATAAGAAATTAAGAATGAGTTAGACGTGTTGTACCCTCAGCATATCACCCTATGGTATTCTATCTTCACCATAGAAATACATTAGAGGTGATATCAGTGCTAGGAATACGATGTTTCATATCACATCAAGTCATGTGGTGCATGAATTTTCATGTTCATGCCTAATACAAGGATTTGGATTATAATGTCTAAAATCCTATCTACGATAAGGTTCACTATGGATAAGATACTTTTCAAGTATAAGGATTACTGTGTCCAATATTCCAACCAATGGATAAGTGTGTGAGTGGAGTGACATGTCTAAAACATTCCCAGTCAACAATAAATAACATCTTGTTAGTAATTCCAATCAACTATCACAAGAATAATGATAGGAATGGTCACACTTTATAAGTAAACAAGGACCAAATTACTAGGTTATACCATTCACCTTTCATTTATCCTATTTAACTAGTTCATTTACAAGGCACAAGCCTAACTCACCTTATAAGGTTTTTCAGTAATATATCCAAGCATGAAGAACATGCTCACGGTCACACAGATTAATCTAATTAAATTAAACATCACATTCATGATGGATAATTCAACAATACAAAAAGATGATTTAAATAATTATTAATTCATATAATTTATATAAATTTTAAACAACAAACACTAATGGCTAGTTAATGAGGATGTAGAAAACCAACGATGATGGAGTTACATCCCAAAGACTAACTAATAATTGGAATTAGAAATCTATTTGATAAATTTTACATTTAAGGTCCGATTCTCAGAAGGTATGGAATGCAACATAATGATGCATAATATATTCAACTTGAACTTTAGGTAAATTAATTAAACCACTAACCTTAGGTGGTTGATAGATTCCTAATATAGTATCGACCTCTAATACAAGCTAAAATTGGAGAAATATGAGATATAAAAAAATTATTGTTAGATATCCTAAATGATCAAAAATGATTAAAACATAATCTGTATAATGGAGTGGGATAAAATACTAGCTAGATGAAAATGTATCTCTTAATGTGAGGGATTATATGTGAATGTAAAAGAAAAATAAAGGATGGCTTAAGAAATTAAATTGAAATCAGAAATTTACTACCAATTTAAAGGGTGCATAGTTGGAAAAACTATGTTCCAACCATGTTCCACCACTATCTAAGTGACACACTCCCTTTTATGGCTAGGTTCGTTATTCGAAAAACCATCCACAACCTATTCATGCGCATTTTCTAACACCTCCAGCATCTTGAACGATTAGGCGCATGGTTAAGAGAATCCATGCACCAACCATGTGACATATACCTATATTTTTTTTATGTTTCACATGGCCATGTGGACACCCTCACACATTTAATGTAACTGAACACATCCATTTTGGGCAATAGAGTGGTGCTTCATGGTTAGCACTAACCACGTACCAACCATGATCCTCAATCTATTTATTGAAACACTAGATCTCCGAGCTTAGAACAAGACCCAGATGCTCCAAAAGACTTCCTTAGTCCTTCAAGAATTTTAATAATGTTAAAACAAAAGTTTTTTAAATAATATAAAAGGATCCATAGCTCTATAAAAAAGTATTGAATTATAGAGGGAGAGGGTTAATAATTATAACAAATTATATATATAAAGGATAAGAGGTAAAATATTTATTGGATAATTCTTAAATACTTTTTCATATAATTAATAGTCTCAATAATAATTTTGAGAAGATTTTAATTGAAAATAAATACTATTTAAAAAGTGGTAAACCATAGAATAATATTAGATATAATTATAAATATGGTTCTCAGAAGGAAGAACTAATATTGAATTTTATTATCCCAAATTTACCCCAAAATTGATCCAAACAGATTCATAATTCCTCAAGATGTAAACTATTATCGAAAAGAGAGATAATTTTTGAAGATATTATAGTTTTATAGTATATATGGACACAAATTCTAGATATTTTGGTATAATATTCCTTTTTAGATTGGAAAAAGAAATAAAACGTTATCGAGGGGCAAATTAAAAATATATATAATTAATATACTAAAGAAAAAATTCATTAAATTCACAAACTAGATCTGATTATCATCAATTGGTATAAAAATGTTGTGATGAGAATTCAAACTATGCTGATATATGTTTAATAGTGCTACCCGATTAGATTATATAGGGTGAAAATGTTGGTTATATATAAAGGTAAAAATTAATTAAATTTTATTATATTGTGGTGGTGGGTTTAGAGTATAATACAATGAATATTGTTTTGGGTTTTTTTATTGTAGATAATAATCATATTGAATGTTTTTGTATGTACATAAAAAATTCTTCTTCACCTTGACAAAATTTTGTTTCATATACCTCAAGGGTGCGTCCGTATACATGAGGTGATACCGACCAACTGTAAGGGTATTTTTTATATCAAAGGGAGATTATAACCTCTGAGATAATGATTGAATTAAAATAGATGTAGTGAAAATACATGATAGTTACCAATATATCTATATATATATAAAACTAAGAATCTCAAATAAGTGAAATTCATACATTAATACAAACCAACATCCAATAATAATATGGGTAATGTATTGTTATACAAGTTATATATAAAAAATTGGATAACTCATGTGCCAGTAATATACACCATAATCATAAAAAAACTAAATACTACGATTTGATAAAAAACTAGTCATGAATACCATCCTGACCCTATATTTCATATCAAAGCATGAACTATATCTTTTCCATCCACAAACAGACCCTTTTATTTATCTATGTGGAAAACCATGAAGTCTTCTTAGGTACCACAATTCCTAAGTAGAATGCATGTATAACTCATCCAAACACTACAAATGGTATCCCTATATATGTCTATAATATTAAGGTTTATCCATTATGTGGTATTATATAATAATAAACAAAAATATTCATAATAAATTCCATTCCATTGAGTGTTAAACTACAACCCAAGTTTAAACCATACTTAATTTAGATAGATTTTTGGTGTCTCTAAAAATATATCCATAAAACATAAGGTAAGTGGGGTAGATCATTCCCATTCCAATAAGGATATCATCACACAGGGTGTCTTCACCACTATGTATAACAATGTTAAGGGTTTGGGATAAGTGTCCCAAAGACTATATCAACCATATTACATACAGGACTCGATCATAACTCCTAATAATGTTTAGAAAATTGGAGTAGCGGTACCATGTCTATATCAGTCTCATCTACAAGGAATAATGAAAAACATTATGTTATATGGTAAATGGTAATGGAACCCCCAATAAATTTAGACTTATCTTTCATGATTTTTATCAAAAAATTAAAATAATAAAAGTTCAATGTGAAAGAAACAAATAACTATAATGATCTAAAAATATGATATCATGACCACTACACATCAATCTCATGACAAATGGGAAATGAATACCCAATATATTTGGTCTCATCCCACTATAATCATGAACCAAGATTAGGATAGTAATGAGGTCAATGGGAAAATAACCCTAGTATATAATGATATATTCTCAATAGCATCCTCATCATGGGATGATATAATATAAATGAAAATTGGAATGCGGCACATTCCAGTAGTGGCCCCACCTTATATGTATCGTAATCTGGCACATAATAATTCTAAGACCATAGGATAGTAAGCTCTATGTCTATAATAATCTTATCCATGAGAAATCTTAGTCACATTATATTAATGTAAAGACCATGGGAAACTTTTCCCATATCTATATCAATCTTAAACAATAGGTACCTTGACCCCTCATGTTACCCATTTAATGTATAAACTATAACACAAATCAATTATGTATATAAGGTTTGTAAAAATTTACAAAACCACTAAAATAAATACTGAGATAATATTCTCCTACCAAACCCATCTATAAAAATTCAAGCCTCATTTTTAAATTCTTAATTACCACCCATTCAAAGAGGGTGACACATTCCCTTAATACGTATATACTAACCATGAGCTAGAAAACATCTCATAACCCATTAATAATCCAACCCTGGGTAACCACAATGGTAAATAAAAAACCCCAAGTCAATAATGGTTTATTAGAACATAAAAAGGTTCATTTTGTCACAATATAACTCAAAGTATAGACCATTTATATATTGTGTATATGTTCAACCCACTTTTTGTTTAATCATGTTTTCATCATGACCATGGAATCTAGAAATGACATTTTGAGAATCCCTAATGTACTAAGAAAACCTTATCCTACTAATACAAGTAATTAGATAACTATTAAGATTGATTTCACATCAATCACATATAGGAAGAAAGACCACATATCACACATCATAAGAAAATAAGTACAAACCATCATTAATGGTTAGGGTCTACTTAACTTTTTCTTGCAAAATCCTCCCCCTAAAATGTCATCAGGTGATTAGACTTAAAAATTAGGTTTCTCAGAATCTAAATAAATCCTCAAATTATGGTATAATTGGAATAAACTAAGGAAATGGATATAAAAATAGTCATTATAAAGATTCCAAGTGATATAAATTGTCATGTAATATTTATGGGATATATGGCGCATCGATCTACTCTAAACTAGGGGTGACTCATTCATGGGAGGTGGAGAACGAAGGTAGGAAGAGGAGAAGAGCATGAACAGTACTATTGGGGAACAAAAATGGGGAAAATCAATTTTATAAACTGATTAATCATTTAAATTATTTTTTCCAAATTTTTTGGAAACTACCCAGTTCCCTATTAGAACACCCGCATAACTCCACTATAACTCTAGTGGGATTCCATAGTCCCTGTATAACCCTAATAGAAACTATATTAAAGAGGTTTTGTGATATTACCTATCCATCAAGAACTTTCATGGAAACCAATCATGATTAAAATGGAATATATAATCCTAAGTATGTTTCTAATGCTCAACCATTTCATTGAAACATGGGACTGAGCATCATTTGACCCCTTCAAGAAAATCTTTTTATCAAAATACATAGTTTAAACACAATTAAATCAATTTTTTACCTCATAAATATGTAGGGTGTTACAAAATGTGTAACTAAAATATTATGTAATATAAAATGTTACATCAGTGGATCAGTTATATTTTGAAACGATAGTTACTTGAGAATAGAAGGAGATGGAACAACTAAGAAAGAATATTAGAAACCCCAATCAAAGGAAGTTCAATTTATTTATAACATCAAGAATAATTTATTAACTATTATCCAAATCTATTATTATGTTACTAGTGTAATTTTTTAAAAGAATTATTATATTATCAAAAGTTTTAAACTCATTTCAGTTCTAAAAAAAGGTGAATGAACTAGTTGATTTTTTAGATGTATAATTCAAAAAATCTATGTTACCTTAATCAGAAGAAGGAAAACCATTTATGGAATAGAATAGATGATCAACCATCTTGGAAAAAGAAGAGTTATAAACTTTTAAAAATCATAATGTTGTGATATGTATTCCTTTATTACAAAGAGATAATGGAAGTGTTTGTAAAACATGTCCAAAGGGGAAGATGACTAAAAAAGGTAAAAAGATAGTTATGAAGTTATTATCAAGGATACTAGAATTAAGCCATTTATATTTATATGAACCAATGATACATCAAGCCACAATTTTTTTTTAATTTATTCATTATTTTTTTATAATTAGACTAAGCACACAATTAATATATCTATAAAGTGAAAGTATAAAATGTTAAAAATGTTTCAATTTTTTCAGAAGATAAGTTGAGAATGATCATGGATTATATATAAATAAATACAAATGAAATTAATTTTATTAATTTCTAATGATTCATTCCATAATAAGGAGTTTAAAATATCATACATATATTTAAAAATTTAGTGGATGAAATAAATAATAAAAGTCTTCTTAATATGGGAAAACTATGGTTGTTGAAATTAAAATCTAATTACATTGTTGGATATAAATAATATCTACTACATTTCATATTCAAAAAATATTTTTATCAAGTCTTATTGAAAAAAATAAGTTTTTTTATCAATAGAAGTCCATCTAGGAATCACAATAATCATTTTAGAGGCCCCTTAAAAAGAAAAAAAAAATAAAAACATAGGTAAATTTAATGGTAAGGATAACAAAAAAATTGTTACTGGTAATTTTTAAAATATTAACGAATGTGGATGTTATAAAATAGTATATAAAAATTTATGGATATTTATAATGTAAATTTAATTATATAACCCACACTAAAAGAAAAATTGTTTTATGAATGTTAGATAGAATAATTAAAAAATAATTTATATAATAAAGAGAAATAATCTAGATATGAATGAGTTGAAGATGATTTTAATATTTATGAAAATTGTGATGATAAGGAATACTTTTTTAACGGTTAAAAAATAATGTATAAAACTTTATAATAACCAGTTTCAGTGGAGATCATTAATTGAGACAATGTGACTCCATTGAAAAAAACAAGAATAAAAATCATTGATAAAAAAAATATTTATTTCACAACGATATTCAAAATTAGTAGATGAATATATTGGGAAAAAATAATTGGTGAATAATATGACTGTGGAAGTGGATCACATTGAAAATAATACTACCTAACATGAAATTTATCAACATGAATTGATAAAAGTTATTGGAACCAATTATGTATTTAAAAATAAATTTAATGAAAATGGTTTTGTTACTAGAAATAAATTAATAATGGTTTATAAAGGATTTTAAAAATTCATGATAATTGATTTTGAAGAAAGCTTTAATATAATTGAATGTTCAAAATCCATAAATAATTTTTTAACTAATTCTTCCCAAATAAATTATAATGTATATCAATTTTATATAAAATCTAAATTATAAAATATAGTTATGTAGAAATATTTTTTTAGTTATAAAATTATATTTTTTATCCTTGATTAAGATGAGATAGAAATGTGAAAATTGATTAGTATTATTTAGAAATTATATAAAGCTCATATGTAATATTATTATATAAGATAAAATTGAAAAAATAATAATGATACTTGAAATTTTTATACCATATGAAAAGAAATGATTTTTGCAATGAAAAGCGAAGAAAGATCAGAATTATTATTCATTATATAATAAATTTATCATGTATAATAAAAATGTTCTTTTTATATAAATCTAAATAATTATTCACACCCATCAATATTAGGTAGATGTATTCTTTGATATTAATTGTATGCCTTATATATCTAACAGTATCAAAACATGATATTATTTATATTATGTCTCTATGTGTAAGATTTAAGTGTGTTCCAAAGTATTCACATATTAATTCTCTCAAATGAATTCTCAAATCTATCTTTAAATAATGAATTATGGGTTTATTTATTGAATAAATAGGGTTTTTGAGTTTTTTTGATATTGATGATTTTGGTTTGGAAACATTTATGATAATAATTCAATTTTAGGGGGAGTTTTTCTAGTTTTATGGGGGTAGGTAATCATGGGACACAAGAAGAATAATTCAATGAAATAAAACACTATAATGTATGAATAATTAATTTCAATTAATGATTATAATAAAATGAGATATATAAAATAGTAACTTTAGCACTTTATGGTGGCTATGAATCTTCTTAAGAAAATTGGTTTTGATAATAAAATTAAAAAACTTTTTTCAAAAACATCATATGAAATAATCATAATCATAACACATTTATATTAAATATCACTTCACAAAGGATAAATTTTCATGTAAATATTTTATACAAGAGTACATTTTGTCATTATCTATGGTTAATGTTTTAGGCCTTAAGGTCTTTGATGTGAGTATAGTTTCCCCATTTTAAAAAACTGAGGTACTATGACTGCACTATTTAATTTTTTTCTTTGATGTGTGTTAAGAAAGCTATATTTTCATCTTATATAGGACTAGAGATATTTACTTTTAATATATTAGGGGTTATATATTTTAGGGGGAGGGGAAAGTAAAAAATTATGCAGATACTTGGAGATATTATTTATAGAAACAATTGTGTATTTATTATTTTGTTGTATTTATTACTTTGTGTTTTCTGAAGTAGTATTTTATCTAGTTGATCAATATATCATTTTTATATGTTGATTCCATGATAATTCATTCATTCATTTATTTATTCGTATTAACATTTAGGGGGGATTAATATGATCTAGATATTGATGATTATAACTAAAATAAGACAATTATTTCAAGGGGAGATTAGTAACTTGAGGTTTCTGATGTTTTGAAATGCTATTAAGTTATATTTTGGTTTTAATGAGTCTTGAAAACAAATATAACGGTGTTATTGAAGTACCAATGGATATCAAAGGGGTAGATAGAAATTACCCTTTAATTTGAGTTATTTTTATTTATATTATACATATTTCAATAATCACATACATGAGTTGAATATTTTATAATATTAAATTCTATGTATATTAAATAATTTCTGAATAGTTAGTGTAACACTTGATGGTTACTTAATTTAAATCAAGGTTCAACTAAGATATGTATGAATTAACTAATGTTTCTGATGTCTTCCATGAAGGATTATGAGTTCATTATTGGATATGTAATAGAGTACTAAATATTTGAATGACAATATAATAATGAAAAATAAAATGGAAATATCAACATAAGGGTTGATTGGTGATGAAAAATGGTTATGTGAGAAAAGTGTAATAGTAAAGATAAAAATGAATTATCCATGTAAGAGTGAGTTTGAGTTGTTTATAATTTATAATAAGTATTATGAGAGTTTTAGTGAAGTTGGGTATTAGATAAATTAAATTTATAAAAGCTTCTTATGGGTTGATTAGATGATACACATGTGTAAATAAAATTATCTAAAGTTTACGAAAGATTTAAAATGATGTGTTTATCAGGTTAAAATATTAATAATACTAAATATTTATTTATATTATTAAAATATTATTTAAATTATTATTTATTGAATATTTAAGAGAAAATAAAAATTAAATGCATGCTTATTTTTTGAAGGATATTGATGATCATATGAAGATGAATGGGCATTATTTTATGGAAATTAGTTTACTAAATTCTTAGAAGCAATTTAAGGATATAATATGATATTATATTGCATAATTATGGGTGATATAAGATTAAATTAATTAGGAAATTTTAATTGAATTCTCCACTAGATTTGAGGTAGTAGAAGCCTAAAAATAAGAGGGGTTTCTTTTATATAAAATTAATGAATATAGAGTGATGAGATACTACTGTAATTGAGAGAGTGTGGGAATGAAAATACTGAATAACAAAATTTTAATGTTCTATATGTTTTTTTATAATTCTATGATCTATTTTATATACTAAATGAATTATAAAAACATATGAAATGGCATAAAAGTTTTGACAAAAAAAATTTACTATTGAAATTGTATAACATTTTTTGGAATAATATATTAATATAATCTTATTGGTAACCTAGTAAGAAATATTTACACTTTATAGTATCATTGATAACATATGTTCTAAGAATATTAGAATATATAAAAATGATATAGTTTTACAAAGTATGACCTCATCCTCATAAAATTACTATGTGCTATTGTGATTTATTTTCTTTTAGGTGTGATTTTTTAGTTTTGAAACTAGTATCAAAGATGACCCCTTCACATTAATCGGTGTAGAAGTAATTTTTTTTGATATTAATAATAGGAAAACATATATTCCACCCCTTATTAGTGTTGTTTATAATGTTTCACTAGGAACTTCAACCCTCTCTCCAATGATTGAGTCGTTATGGAGTAATTTTTTATTTTGATCATTCCATTTGTATATCACATCATTTAATCAAGTGTGAAATACTGATATCATGGTCATAATTTATAACCCTTTCAACATTTTATCCAAATTTGATTCTATTTTTAAGATTAAATGATGTGTCCCACATTAGAAATATTTCTCATTCATGATCTTTAAGATAATGGTCCTTAACTAAGGATTAAATTGTACATTGTGTAATTATTTTATGTTCCTACAAAATCCATGATTTAATATGTCATGTGATAAACCACATATAATATTATGATTTACTTGTATGATAATAGGGTTGCATAGTTTCTAACTCATTGTTGACTAGGAATCCTTATTATTGGTTTACCTTATGTTCTCAGTGAATACAATTATTCTACATGATCTACCCCCTTATACTCGACCAACTCAATTATTATAATTGGACGACTCTAATTTTACTTGGATAAATCAATTAGTTGTCCTGATCAACCTTTCATTATTTTCAATAACTTAATTTAACTCCCTTATTGAAACTAAAATTATGGTTAGTTTATAAATTAAAACAATGGGAATATTTATATTTTGAACTCAATCACACCCTATTTCTATTAAAAATATAAACTTAATGTCTCTAACTCTAAAACATAAGAATATGGTTCTAGATTTAAATTATATCTATGAATATTTATTATTTACATTATTTAACTATTATTAATAGAATATTTTTATAAAATTTATGAATATACAAATTTCAAAAACCTAAAAATATCCAAACATATTGAGTAATGAGGGATCAAGTGTCTTATGAAGTAACCGTGAAAATATTCAATAATTAATAAATAAAATATATACCAAACTTATCATTGTTTTACTCACATTAAATCTAATTAATTAATTCTAGAAAGCTAACTTAATCAAATTAAAATATAAAATTCAAGCTAGAATAACTAATGTCATATTTGTTACTGCAATAAATTTTAATATTTTTCTTTTATATTAAGAATGTTTTTTTAAATATATTCTCTTTCAAAAATATTCCTTCTAGAAATATCATTTATATCTATATTCCATTTATAACATACCATATCTTTATTTCCCTGATAAATACTTTATAATTCCATTATGATCTGTTTTACCCAATTCTTAAGTACATGCATTATTTATATATTCTTAATATGATTATATTATCTCCATCACAAGGGAGAAAAATTCTATTAATATTGAGGAATCAACTTTGTTTTCTCAAGGTTAAAGGTTAGTGGGTAATAATATAATTGTAAATATATAATTATATGAATAACCACTGACTCTAAAAGCATATAACATTATCATATTTCATAGCCAATTATAAATCCATTCACTTATTCAAAAAATATTCCATGAATTATAATTGTTCCTTAATTTAGTCTAAAAATATAAATCAGTATAGAGAAAAATAATTACGGAATATGTTTTAAAATAATTAGAATAATAATATGATAATAATAATTTTTAATGTTACTTTACGTGTCCTCTTACCAACAAAAATGACACTATTGAAGATTCCTCACTCTCGGTAATATTTTTATTCGTGATATTTCATGAAGTAATAAATCTCACACATGGCTTGAAACATAATTCTCTATAACCCAATCAATGGATAGTTAAAGATATATATTATTTTAATATTTCTTACCTAAGTAGGATTCTTTATGGGATACATGTGCTTAAATAGCAGTGAAAAAATTATTATGTCCCAGTGAGATACAATGAAATAATATATTATGTTTATCATTATTTTTAATAAAAAATCCAATCCCCAAGATCAAAAATAGTTAAACATTAAATTATATATTTAAATACATGTGGAATAATTTTTTAAGCTGCGTGGCTATTATAATGAATATTTTTAAAAAAGGTCCAGTGTACCTTTTGGCAGGGAATGATAGTACACAATAAATAATGGTCAGAGATGTGAATTTTTTATTATAATATATATATTTTAGAAATAAATTATATGAATTAAATTATATCAATAAATATTTAAACTCACAATATTGACATCATAAAATATCACACAAGTAACCTTATGTTAAATAATTATTATAGAAATTCTTACTTTATTTTTTTTAAACAGACTACTGATAAAATAAAAAACAACATAAGAAAATTATTATTTATATTATTAAATAAAAATATCAATTCCCACTACATCTAAAAATTTCATTTTTCTCTATAAAATTCGTTAATATCATTGAGGTTTTCAATAAGAAATAATTTTTTAAGTAAAAATTGGAAAGATGGAAGGATAAAAATAGATGAATTGATTAATATACAACTATGAAGAGAGTAACCATATCTACTTATATAATTTAAAAATATTAAAAAAATTAATTTAGTCTATGTAAATTAGCTACAAATGTTTTAATTATAGGTTGTTCCATGAATTTCACTCCAACATAAGAAAAAAAATGCCAATGATATATTTTTAAATACATTTGGTATGAAATTTCCCAAGTATCAAACTCAATATTGTTTTTTATTGGATAAAATTAAACATAATTTAATATTGTATCATTAATATTATATCTTCATAGGGTTATTTTATTCTATTTTAATTGATTATATACTTTTAATGAGATTCTCAGCATATAATTTCAAATTATTATAATTATTACTACCTTTTCGCAATAACTTTTGTGACATCCATGTTACATGTTTTGATAACATACTATGATTTTAATTAAATTTATATATTGATGTAGAATCTAATTATAAAGACACTCTTAGATCGGTGAAATACAATTGGTGGTTAATATACAGTTAGGTAGACCCATTGTGCATTATTATAAGTTTATATCCAATATTTATAGATTAGTTAGATTTTTTCTTTAAATTTTATTTGTTTGAGTATTGAATACCAAGTATTATCTATTTTTATTGAGGTCGTATGGGGTAAATTCCCTGGGATGGACCCTAGTATTTCCCCAAAATTAGTATGTATTCCTATTGAGAATCTATGATCCTTTATCCCTAATAATTTATTTGTAAATTACAATAAAATAAAATAATTTTTTTTATAAAAACCCACAACATTATGAAAATGATAAATTCATGGATTTTTTTAGTTGAACAATTTTGAAAATTAGTTAATAAAAAGAATAATGTATACATAATCCAAGTAATTTTGAAAAAGTATCACAAAATAAATAGCATAAGTAAAAAATTATCAATAAATCAAGGATTATTAGTTCATTTCATGCCTCCTATAAATCCATCTAGATTGATTTCATCGTGTATAATTATTACAAAGAAAAATTTATATCATTGAAAAAACTAGCCTAATAAATACCCAAATCTAATATATTCTATAATGTTTTTTAGTCTAATGTTGAAATCATAGGAAACCATATAAAAAAGGTTAAAATAAAATTTACTTATTTTGGATTTATTTATCTCCTAATCATGTGATAACTAACAATATTTCATAATTATGGTTATTCCTAATAATAATGATTAGATTTAACTTTTATTTTGGATGCTGGTGTTTATTTAAACAATCAGGAAATATTTAATTAATTCTGAAATTTAATATATCAATATACTGGGAGGGTTTAAAAAATACTATGTATAATAAATCATCCTGGAATGAATCACTCAATGGTAATTAATATGGATTATTGACTTATTAATTATTTTAGAGTCTTCTCATGTGATCTATTTCCATATTTTCTATTCTCTTTCCATCTCTAATTTCAAAATCAAACACTCTATGAAATAACATCCATTATACTATTAATAGATTATAATATAATGTATTTTTAATATACTTTAAAGTGCAATAATTATAAATATGTATATCTTTATATCCTAATAAATATGAATAAAATTTATCTGAAGAAAAAATAGTGGAAAGAAACTCTTTTTATATGACTGTATAGTTTTATTGGGTTTTATTTAGAGCTCTTGAAACATATGAAAGTATATATATATAATCATAAAGGTTTTTGAGGTAAGACTACTCCAATAAAATAATTTGTAGAATCATGTAGGATTTTAAATAGATGTTCACAATGTAGTAGTTTTATCTTTAGTGGAGTCATAGGACACCTCTTTAGTTAATTGATTTTTTCTCTGTAGGATTCATCATATATAAAATAAATATATTATTTGATGCAGAGGTGTTTAGTTAAAATAATTCATACTAAATTATATTACGACCCCATAATAAAATCATGAATTTACTTAGAAATATATTTCTTCTTATACAAAATTACCATATCATAAATATGAAACAATATAATTATTTGATTTATCTTACTGTATACCATGTGAATAAAATAATTTCAAAAGGAAAATTCCATGTTCTACCATGAAATATAAATTTTCAGGTTTGATGAATACTTGTTTTATATACCACAGAATAAAACATTAAAAAAATTATAATGTAAATGGGAAAAATATAATCTATACACTATGAAATAATATATAAACACCTTCAAGAAATGATTTATTACATAAAATAAAATACTAAACATTTATATTTTAATCAAATATATTTCATTTTGAATAAAAAATAAAATCTTCCTATAAGAAAATGTTGTAAATAAGTATCGAAAATTGGTCTTATCATGGTCTACTAGGGTAATGGGAACTAAAAGTAGTTATAAAACCCATCCAAAAAGTAATATTATATTATTTGTATATGTTTCTCAAACAATTTATAAATTAATTGAATAGGAATGTTGTTTTTTTAGGGAATTGATTCATATTACTTTAATAAATTCATACTCTCCAACTATGATGAGCTCTAATGGGTACACATTTATTTCTAAATTTTTTGAAAGTTTCAAGTCTATATTTATTATTGAAAACCTATATTGTGATGCATAATTAGAATATGAAATGGAATAAATGATACATGGACAATGAATAAACTTTACCACTATTTTTATAGGCCATAATATTATGATATTTAGATTATCTTGTAGTTTCCTAACTAGTTTAACTCTCTCCTCATATAAAATTAAATTCTTGAATATGAGGGGACATAAAACTGAAATATCATCTAGGGTATATCTAACATCCTTCGTGTTCACCCTTATTGGATATAAATATTTTTTTGATGGGAACTGATATTTTTTTCAAAAAAATTACTAATAACCTTAGCCCACAAAAAATATACGAATATTTGAAATTATAATAGTTTGTGTTTATTGAATCATATGATCAGTGATTGGTGTGTGGGTATAATCAAAATAAAAACTAAAATTTACATGTTTATCCTATAAAAATGATGTGGTAGCTGACAAAGTCATCAATTTTACACATAAATTCAGAATTTGTTTATGTAATAAATTATCCTCTTGTTAAAATTATTATATATCATAAATGGGATCATTAAAAATAAAATGTTTAGTAGAGGAATATTTCATATATTCTAAAACATTACGATAATTATTATAATCATTATATTTCATTGAATATGGTTCACCGTAGAAATTAGTTATCGATTTTTTTATATTTTTGAGAGTATTTTTATGAGAATTATTTGAAAATTTTAATTTATCTTATCATACAATATATTAGAAATAGAAATAGTTATAGGAAATATTTAACCATTAACCTTAACCAAAACATTATCCAACACTCCCATCTGACCTATTGTATATTTTTTGTCTAGTTTAAATAACACTCTTGTATGATTTTATTTACAAATCCACAAATAAAAAGATATGAATTAAGGTTTTAAATTTATCAAATGTTCTAAATGATATAGATAATAAATGAATATTAATTCTGTAACAGTGTATGGATTGGATTATCACTAGGATCCTTACAGTTTGTTTGTATCTATGATGTGATACGTTATTTGAAAAAAAATTCCATAGAATGTCTCTTTTATTTTTAATCTATTATATTTTCATAATATATAACACCATATTTTTTTTATTTTGGGATCTATTATATTGATTCAATAAGTGGAATATTAATCTCTATTTTTTAATGTTATCTAGTATTTATTATTGTTTTAATTTTATTAATAACTTTTAGGTCTATCCTATCATAGATGGAAATGGTAATCAACTTTTGGGAAAATCCATAATGTTATACATTCTTATACATTATCTTTTTTACTTATCTAATGGCTATTATAAGATGAATTTATCATCTAAAAGCTTCAATTTGAAGACACAATGATATTCTCTACCGGGATATAGTTGTTATCTCCTTATTTTTTTCACTTCTTAAAGTGATTTTGCAAACATTATCCTTTGGGTTAAGGGTTGTTTGGGAAGGTAACATCCTTGATCCTGAGATTAGATAACATGTACTGTTGAATAAATATTCCCACCAAAATTATTCAAACAAATTTACTAATTTCAATGATTTTTATCATTTGGTATATAATTAATCATAATATTTTTTTATAAATTATCAAATCTCAGTTATGCTTTAGAATGTATTTCACTTTTAGTTGGAAACTAGTAAGTGGTTGATCATTAACATCCCTTATTGATATTTTTGTGGTTGGAACCCCTTCTAAAATTATTTAATTTTTAATCGCGTTATTAAATATCCCTATATAACATTTTTAATCTCTTAAAATATTGTTTAAATTATTTATCATTCATTTTATAATGAGTTTCCTTGAAAAATAATAGCAAATTTATCTAATTATTTTTCATAGGGATTACAATTTTATATTTTTCATAGGAATTTTATATTCCAAAAATAAAAAATATAGTATGTAATTATGTTTTCTAACATAGTCTTATTCATCTATCCATGGTTGTTATATTATCTAAATGAATTTTAATAAACCAAACCTCAATATATTTTACTTGTTGTACCCCACTGATAATTATACTTGTTAAAAATTATTGGGAGTTTTTTGAATTATTTTCAATAAATTATCTCACTTCACTTGGTAATTTTTCAATGATTTATTCTACAGATAATTTTTCAATAGTATTCTTATCATTATCAATGAATCTTTTTGATAAGATAAACTGAGAAGTGACAATACTCTATTTCATGGTTCATGCAACTTTCACATAATTTATATAATCTCTTCAAATTTTTTTTGAGGGTTTGGCTATTTTCTTATCACATTTAATAAAACTATTTCTAAACATAAGTTTATCATTGAGATAAAAATACAACATGAATGTTGATTTTAAAATGGTTATTCTAACTAATATCACCTGCTGGATGAAAACATTACATCTACTCTATTTTTCCCTAAATAGTAAAAATGAAAAACTCTCTATTTAACATGATATTTTGGAATACAACTAAGATTATGTGTGGATTAATTCTCATTAAATGACTTCAATAATTTTCAATCACAAGACCATATATCTCTTTTAGATATTCTATTTTACTGCGATTATGTTTGGGATAATCATTTATATTAATATATACACATGTTTTTGGTTTGTAAATGCAATTTAGTGATAAAATATACCTTTGTATTTTTCCCAAATATATAAGGTTAACAATAAAACTGTATAATACTGGATTAAAAAAAGTGTAATAATAATATAAAAATTAATAGAAATAAAAACATGAATAAAAGAAATCACTGTAAATAATATGAATTGTTCTAGATTTGCATGATTTGCATAAAACATTATGTTCTATTTATGGATAAAGTTCTAATATTTAATCATTACCTGAAAATTTTATATAAAAAATAATTAAAATTTTAAAAAAATTTTTTTTGAAACGAAATAAATATCGTTATAATCAAGTGAAAAAAATAAAATTGTGTAAAATCCCTACGAATCATTGAAAACATTACTAATGTTTTTTCTACATTATCTATCAAAAAAGAAAAAACTAGAATTTATACAATAATGGATTTCATTATACTAGAGACCCTTCACCATCTCTCAAGGTGGAACCATGTATAAATGATTTATATTTATTCAGGTAATATCACTAAAATAAACATGAAGTGATTCAATCCTAATATCTTAATACATTTTAAATGACTTTAAAATTGACATTAGTATAACTAAAGTATATGAAACATTAAGTTGGAGTCTCGATCCACATGATCAATAAGAGGGAGTCACTTTGTCCTTAATTTTTTCCACTTCAAGAATACTATAAATAAATCATGAAAAGTAAATATCATTAATTCCAATGAAGTATAAGAAGGAATAATAAAATTTAGATTGAAATGGTAAAATTTAATTGAAATTTTATCCAATTTTTAAAGATACAATATAAATATAAAAGTCTTAGAATCAAAAATATAAAATACAACCAGTTTAGAACAAAAAATCTATAAATAAACCAGAATCCTCCCTTTTTAATCAACCACTTTGTTTTTATCTAATCCTAAAATGGAGTTCAATGCAATGTTTTAGAAACAGTTATCTTCTTCCCATCTTATTTTACCTCAACTATTATTTATCAAATATTCAAATCATTACAACAGCCTACATGTATAAATTTAATTATTCTAGAGTATTTATTGGTTGTATAGATTATTCCACTTGGATATTGGATCATTACTTCAATTGTAAAAGAATAAGATCACAATTTCTATATATTCCAATTCTATGATGTTTTCTAACATTTATTCATTCTATAGGATGATTCCATGAGTAACACATTAAAAATATTATACAATTATGATAAAAAAATCTCATCAACTAAATTATAATATTCTTTTCCATTTATCTTCATTTTTTTGTTATAGTAGAGATCATGAGTCGGGAATTCACATGAGACTCCTCTAAAAATAGTTTTGGTCACTTGGTTTTGTTCACAGTAACTTATGATTTTATTAATTGTTGAACCCAAATCCTTAGAATTACTTAACTTTAACTACATGGATAACTCAAATATTATACTCTAATGAATATCTACCTATTTGGTTGAATTAAACACTCTACTTGATAATATTTCCATATATTTAATTAACTTCTTGGGCATCCATACAGTTGTTTTTTCGTAATAATTTTAAAATACAAAGGCCTTTATGTCAATTACTTTAGCCAAACCTTATACCTATCTGAACAATAAATATCGTTAAGATCATTTTAAATAATAATAAAGGGGTTATTTTTTCATTTGAATAAAAAAAATATTGATTTATTTTCATTAATTCCTTATAATAAAACATAAAATTTCCAGAATTTAAGGCTTATACAAATGTACAAAAAATATAATTTTTCTTCGAAATAAATAACAAGGAAACAAATGTCTCATGAAATGATAGCCTTAAAAAATATTTTTCTATGGGAGTATATTTGTTATGAAAACATGTTTCCTATAACATTATAATCTTCAACTCCACAAGTTTTTGAAATATATAATAAAATAGGCTTCCTATTTCATTATATATTACATTTTCCCAAAACCCATAATTTATCTCTGATGATTAAAGGTGAAAAAAATATAAAATTACATTAATATTATTTCATACTAAAGGTGGTTTAAAAGAAAATAGTAACCCAAATATTATCTTGTTTATATTTATTTTTTCGTCCACCTAAATCTTATTTTTTCATTGTTCGTATATATTAAATTTCCTGACATATAAAAAGAAATATTTTTAAAAAATTACATTTTAACACACTATAACATGTTATTAATATCCATATGAATAAATTTTCATTTTAATTTTGACCATATATAATTTAATTTTTCAATCGGTGCATACAAGACAACTTATCAATCTATTATAATTATTGAAACAAGTAAAAATATTTATTTCCTGTAAAATCTATTAAAATATTTACACATGACTCTATTAGTTGTTAAGAAAATATATTTTTTTGATCCTCATAATAGGTGTAGATTTAAGACTATGAAATGGATGATTTGATATTCCAAAATAATATCATTATAATATTATCACAATAATAATAATATGAACTTTTAATTCCAAAATAACATTTAATTAATATGGTAATTGGGTGAATCAGATCTTTCGAAATTTTATTTTTTTAACCAATTTTAATTTTTATGTATTTTTTAATAAATCACCCTCATTAAAATTTTGGTATATATCCTTTTCATAATCTTTTCACATAAACATACCCATATTAATGAAATTAAATCAAATTCATCAAGAATATAAGTTTTTACAAGGTTTATCTCCTTATTTGGAAGAGCACACTGATGTGACCAAAGAGAAGAATGAAATTAATAATATATAAATCCAAAGATATATATAACAATCAAACAAATAGTTTCATAACCCAAGGACCTAATGTTTATTTATATTAGAGATTATATATATAATAATCTTATTTTGTGTCACTTGAATACATGTATACATAAATGTGATCCTATAGAACCATAACTGTTTACTCACATGAGATAATCATTTTCATAACTTTGGGATTGGGAAGATAAGAAATGGATGGGTTTAAATGCCCTGTAAAGGAAAAAAATATCGTAATGTATTATATCTTAAACATCAATTAAAACATTATGAAGAGGATAAATATGTTATTAAAATATAATAAAACTATGGATGATAATAATAATCCATATTAGAGAAACATATAATAAAAAACGACTGCTTATGAAGCACAATAGATAAAACATATAACAAATTAACCTATCAAAAAAGTCCATAATACTTTAAAAGAGGAATAATTATGAAAAAATGACATTTAATGGAAATTAAATGCATCTTGAAAACATGGTATTAATTGATAAAATACTTTTAACTATATCACAAGCATAATAATATGAAAACCTATGTGATAATATTCATTATGTCCTTGCCTATGTAAACAAACTCATTATGTGCATGCCTAAAAATATGAGTAAACCCATTATGCCCTTGCACATATGAACAAAATCATTATATCTATATAATTATCTAATGAGATATAAACATAATCTAATGAATTATATAATGATCAATAACTCCACTTATCATTATCTGTACCACATAAAATTTGCAATAATCCTCTCTTAAAGAATCCATAGAAAAAGAAAGGGTCTGTCAATCCTTTCAATAACATCACACAACATTAAATCTTGAAATAATAAGATATAAAAAATTAATTTTACAAAATTAATCATATTATAATAACATATATATATATATATATGGTGATAAAAAATATCTTTATAAAAGATAAACCATTGAGTAAATATAGATTTTCAAAAACAAATGTTTTTACAAAAAGTTTTAAAAATTGTTATAAAATATGCAGTCTAAATTACTTTAAAAAAATATGGAGGAAAAAGTTATATTTTTATTTTTTTATAAAGAGTACTAATTAAAATATCCTTGAATGTTGAAAATATTATGAAGAAATATATAGTGAATGATAAATAATTTTATTTTGAAAGGATGGAAAATATTTTCTTATATTATTTAAAATAACCTTGGTTGAAAAACACAAATTGTAAAAAGCAGTATTAAATATTCATTTTGAAATGGGACATAGAGAATTATGATAATAATTGAAAATAATCAATAATTTATTTCCCAAAAATTAAGTGAAACATTGATGGGAAATAAAATTAGTAACTACTCATTGGTAAGAATGAGAGTTATTCCTACTAACATTACACCATTAATTCCAAAACCATTTTATCAATGATGTAGTTATTTATGATGATTTGTATTTTTTACTATATAAGAAAAGTAAACAATATATAAAAAGGGAAATGGTTGGATCAATGAATCCTTTAAAAATACATCAATGAATGAAATACTGTGACCCAATAAATCATAAATTTAGTCGATGAAACCCATACCTTTTATTCTATTTTTTATCACACTATAACCTATTTTATAAAAAAATAACTATCTTAGATGAGTATTTTAGGAACTTTTTTATAGACATAAAATTTCTAAAAATTATTTATATGGATACCCTTGAATGATATTATAATTGACTATTCACTATATGAAGACAAGAAAACAAAGAATGGTTTTAAAAGAATGTTTTCTGTAGAACATAGATTATTAAATAGATTAATTACTGGGAAATATATGAAAAATGATTATAAAAAAGTATATGGTTGAATTTAAAGGAAGAGGGTTAGAATCAATGAGTGATTTTGGATGGATAATGTCTATTCAAAAAGTATTATAGAATGAGTTTATTGAGATCTAAGGTTAGTCTATCATAAATATAGAATCATTTAGATAGTACATTGTTGATTATGAACATATTAAATAATAATCTATTGAAACTCAATGTTATTATCATAAAATAAGTACGTTAATCAAAAAAAGGAGGATAACCTTTACCTTTATATGTAGTAACTTAAATCTTTGGATAAATTATTGGAACTTTATGAACTCTTTTAAAGAGATTTAGATAGGTAATGGTTAGATAAAATAGTGATCATTTCCTTTTTTTGTAGAGGGATGAGATAATGGGTGGGAGTGGTCTCATTTTAATGGCGAAAATAGGTGCTTTCCATAAAAACTAAAGCTGGGTAAGGGATAAAAATGCAATTATATGGGGTGTTAGTTGGGTTTGGTGTGTTATGTTAATTAGGTGGATAAATTGTGGTTGATACATGTTGGGAACAGTTTAATTCTTAAAAGTCAAATCTACATGGTGTTAGTGACCTTTCAATTATTAAAAACCCAATATAATTTATTTACCTATCTTTACCCATATTAATCTTGATTAAAAATTAATCTTAGCGATTATTTTATAACTAAAAATAAAATATTACCTTGATTAAAAAATTTAAATGTTAGAAATCTAAATTTAGGAACATGTTAACCTAATTCAATTTCTACATAAGATAAAATTAATTTTTATATCAAGTATATATAATGTGGTGGAAATATGTTGTTGTAGAAGAGTTTCATTTTAATCGTTAAATTTTATTAATATTATTTAATATTCATTAATAATTAGATTACTGTTAATTAATTTTTACATATGTTTTAAAATAATATTAATAATTTAATTGAAAATATATTCATTTATTTTTTAAAATCTAGAATATTTAGAAAAGTATCAGACTTTGAAGAAAAAAACCATTTTACCATGCTAACTATTATTTTACCAAGGAAACATAATCTTATGACTAAAAATATATTTGATTTATTACATAATTTAATCAAAATTATTAAAAATATATTAATAATTTTATTTGATTCAATTTCTAAAATCGTAAAAATTTATTTTTAATATAAGTTCACATATTTTATTTTCAAAAATATATATATTCATATCAAAAAATGGTCATTGTTTTATTATATCTTTTTGTATAGTTTTTATAAAGTGGTTAATTATAATGATACCCACATATTTAATGGATATAATATTATGGTAAAATATACTTATATTATGAAGGCATCACATATTTTTATTTCAGTTTTTATTGCATGACATGCTACTCATAAATTATTTAATTAAAGAAAGGTAGTTACTAAAATCATGAAAAATTATATTATACCCACCATAAAAATAATTCCATCCTATAAATTTATTTACACTTATAAAAAATGTGATTTTACTTCTCCCTCATGACATCCTTATGTTTCCTTGTAGCCTCCTAAAATTTATGTTTCATAAACAAAACATTGACTTGATATGTTTCCTTATCCCTTGGCACCTTTTCTCTTATAACCAAGATTTCCACCGGATGATTTTAATATAAAAGGTCATGTTCTAATTGTTCAAATTTAGGACATAGTACATAAGATGGATATGGTATGCACTTCCTCAAAAGAGATATGTAGGGCACATCTTTTACTTAATAGAGGGGTAGATGGAATAATAAAAGAGAAGTTAAAACCCCACTATGATTGATGATCTTGGAGGAAATTATGTATATGTGGATCAACATACCTTTATTACTAAATCTCAAAAATAAATTCAATGGAGTATTAAATGGAACACCTTTTCACTAATTTCAATCTGAATATCTCATTGAAGATTATCTATATAACTCTTCTATTGAATTTATTCCACCTTCATATGCCACTGAATGGTTTGAACTTTATCTGTCATTTTTTGTAATGTGTAAATTCCTACCAACTTCCTCTCTCCAAATTCATTGTTTATTATTAGTTTCTTACATCTCTTCCCATTAAGAGAATCATATCATTCCACATGAATTATAGATTGGAAACTATTATTATATAAGAACTCTACCAAGGGAGCTGTTGATCCCAATATACTTGGAAATCCTCTGAATAAGATCTCAACATATCCTTTAGAATTTTAATTTTCCTCTTGGTATAACCATTTTTATGAGGATGATAAGAAGGGATAAAACTTTTCTCTATATCAAATTAGTTATGATCAATTCTGTAAAACCTTGAGGGAAACCTTAGATCCTAATCTAATACAATGGATAATGGTAATCCATGTGGCCTCACCACAAACCTTATGTATATCATGTCATGTTGGTCAAGGGAGAAATATTATACATTGGAAATAAAATGTGCTAAATCTGTAATGATATTGGATACAACCCAAATAGAATTATCACCTATACACATTTTTTGGAGTCCTATATAAAATTCTATTTTGATATTTTTCCATTTCCAAACTAGTATGGCTAATTAATTAAGCATAAACTTACAGTTTTTTTCATTAGACTTATCTTACTGGTATAAAAATAATCAAGATACATTTTTTCCATTATTTATCTATATACTATCACACAATAAGTATTCTTTACAACACTATACATCATCATACATCCTAGAAGAAGAGAGAATGATGATCCATGTGCTGTTGGATTTTGTATCCTAGGACCAAATTATTTTACTCTGATTACATATATATTTGATGTATTGGATATTATTAAAATATCTTATTACATATTTTACATTTTTCTACATGACTATAAAATAAAAATTACATAGTGTATATGTATCATTGATATGGTCATAACAGTTCCCTAATATGATGAGAACTTCGAAGTTCTATGATTATATTCTTAAATAAGGTTCTATGGTTGGATAACATACTATGATAGGACACATAGTACGTAGAATTTTACATGAAAGTACTCATAATTATATGATTATTATTTTTATAATGTTCACACTTACTACTATCCAAGCTAGTATATTATGATAATAGACCCACCAGTGGGAATTCTGCATGTTTTGGGGTCATTAAATTTTTTTATCTAGGAGAATGTGTAATGGTCCGTAGACATTATGATTATCATTAATGCATGACATGACTTATGCACTTAGATTATATAACAAAAACCATGAGGATATATCTTCATGTTGAGGTTGGGTATGTTGGGTACATTCCAATTTACATGTCATTAATGGATTTTTTAGGAAGGATTTATACTTTCATTATTTATGGAAGATGATATCATTTACCTTTTATTGGAATAAAACCATCACCATAAATTCCATATCAATGGTGTAATGATTTTTTTATTTCAGATAGTATAAGAAAGATTCATTGCGCATATATGTTAGCGATACAGATGTGAATCTATCTTGATGAGATATTGGGATAGAGGGATTATATTACACAGTGAGCATTCATATATGGTTTCCATCAATGTTACGTTATGTTATTTCTCTTGGGATACATGACATATTTCTAGAAAATAATATTGTAGTTTCGTAAAAACTTTAAATTCCACCAAGAAATATTCTTAGAGGTTCACACACTAAGTATTTCTTATGATTTCGATTAAATTTTATTTGAATTTAAATAATTTAAAAAATGTTATTCTAATGATTGAGGGATAATTTTTTTCATGATTTATCGATCACAAATATTTATTGATGAATGAAATATTTTAATTAATTATCTATTCGGGTGTTCAATAAATTCTAGAGGTTTTTTAACAGACCAAGACCATGTATGGAGAAAAATATTAACTAATAAAACAATAAAATAAAATAAAAATTATTATCCATGTATGCATACTCGAAAAATGATAATAATATTATCATTATTATTATTATGTATTGTGGGGTTATTAAAGATTATTTTATTATTTTAGGTCCAACATATAGTTAAATGATTATTTTAACCTAAAGTTGAGCTCTATAAATATATGGTTATGTATATTGTGTATTCCATCAAAAAATAAAAACTAATGAATTATTCTTCACAAAAAATTATCTCTTGACTCATCATTCTCTATCCCTATAAAGAATGGGAAATTCTAGAGAGATTAATTGAATACTGAAAGATTAGTGATCAACACAAGCAATGCATGATAATCAATTTACTATGATAGAAGTCAAAGAATGGTTGTAATTTCATGGAGATCAAAAGAGAAAGTATCAATCACAACTAGAGGGATTCTATCCTTGGATCCCCACAATATGATGAAGGAAATTAGAAAGGGACTTTTTAGATGATCAAAATCTATATCAAAATATATCCTAATCTAAGGTATTTTTTTCATCTGATATTAAATAAATTAATTATAAAATTGACATGAAATATGCTCGCTTGGGGTTTTGGGAAACTCAATATTAAAAGAAATTTTAAAAAATATCCACCACGACATACTTTTACTTCACTCAAAATGAAGAAGTGGTATTTAAGTAGTCATATTTTAATTTAAATTTACATATTTATTTGTTAATCCACACAAAATAATGGTTTAATTTTCATTTCATATTATTCGTTATTTAATCCATTTTGAACTAACATGTTATTGACATGTTAATTATGTTTTTTCTATGTTTAATTTCATTTTTAAATTTCTAAAAAAATATGAATAATTCCTAGAGATTCTATCAGGAATTGCCTAATTTTTTACCAGTAAGATAGGGTTATATGGATTATAGCCGGATCTCCTCCCATGTACCCATGTATGCTTTACCTAGAAATTCCCTGACATACATGACATGAAACAAAGTCATTACACATGGCTTAAAGCACATTTTTATAGGAAAAACTGAAAAATGGTTGTCATATTACATGGAATTTACATGGTGTACACACCACGTAGTCTACACATGTTAGCGGTGTAAATCACACAATCTGGGTGGTCATTATATTTGGTCAAACTATAGGAGACTATAAACATGGAGAATTTATGATATCAATGACAAATATGTAATGTATTGGGCATGTATTTAATCAATTTAAGGATACAAGATACTTGTAGAGTCCTAAGTCTTGTTATTTGGACCCATGACATTAAAGATACACAGAGTGTATCCAGCTGCACACATGGTGTATTCTCTCACCTGAGAACATTCTGGATGTTTCAACGGGTTGTACATGCTTGAAGAATTTGGACCACATGATTTGTATCTTTCCTATTCATGTTTTTTAATCCACCATGATATACATAAAATGAAAATTTGAGTATATCAATCACATAATAATTGTATAAATGAATTATAGCTCAAATGTACACATTGTGTTGTCTGGTTGGAGACAACATGGAAAATACCTAAGCATGTGACCTTCATACAGAACAATAGTAGTACCTAGTGTGTAGCTATATAATACATTCTGTGTATTCTTCTAATTACTATAAGTGTAAAATAACATTAAATCTACAATTATAGTATTAAAAATTACTTCTTTGAGTCAAAATTTAAGTTGTTGACAATTTAATAAGAGTTTTAAATAATTTAAAAATTATTAAATAAATTATTTTAAAAAATATTCAACTATTTGTTATATAATTTACTTTCCATTAATTTAATTATGACGGTTGCCTCCAAATGAATTCAGATGGTCATTAAGATGAAATAGAATAAATTAATTAACTAATTAATGAAAGTAAGTCTATCTTAATAATAATTAATGGATAAATAAGTGAAATAAATCCATTTAATATTACATATAGATTTCATGAATGACCATTCATGAGCTATATCATATCTAGTGTTAGTTTAATCATTTATTTAATTTAATTTATTGAATGTTTTTGGTTCCCATAACCTATTACTGAGTTACAAATACTTTTAATTAATGGATTTTCTCATGGAACATTGAGGATGTTCAAGATGAAACCATAATTATGCCAACTGAGGTCATATATTGGTATACAAGTGGAATGTTGTAACTCATGACAAGACCGACAATATGAGTTTTTTATCCTAGAAAAAAATTCATTTAACTTCCTCTGATTAAATAAACTGTTAAAAAATATTATGAATAGGTTAATTAATTAATTAATTATTTTTTTCTATGAAATTAATTATTTTATGGATATAAGACCATGATTGCATAATTAAATGAATTAATGTGTAAAGGTGGAATTTAAATGAATGTATTAGGTATAATTTTTTTATACAATAGGGTTAATTAATTAAGTAACATCCATTTAATATTAACGAGTCATATAAAGGATAAAAAAAGATAAATTTTATATACAAAAGATAAAATATTTAAATTAGATATTAAGTGAGACTTGGTATTCCATTACTTGATTAGGAATAAAAGCCTTATAATAATGTGTTTGAACAATCCTCATTGGGACACTTACTTTTAATGTTGAGTTATTATAAAGGTTATGGGCTGAATTGACCGTCCAACATCAAGAGAAGCATCCCTCAGTAGACATGATGTAACTTGGAGAAAAGTGTTATGGAAATCCATTTCAATATTTCTGGGTAGGGGAGTCCACTCAAAAGATCAAGGAGCTACATGTCCACAATTAACAATAGATTTCTTACCTAAATATCATTAATTAGCTTGAACAACCCTCATTGGTGTAATGTGAAAGAGCATATGGATCATTTCCAATATAATTTCCTACCAAGTAGACATGGGTAATTCAATGGTGAGGGCTATAGGTAATTGATAAAATTTTCATACATTTAATAAAAATAAAAAAATTTATTATTTATCTCATTATTTTTAATCGAGAAAAAGTATTAAAAATATACTCTTAATCTAGGCATCAAAATGAAAACCTCATCATCCACATTATATCTATGATAAATTTGGAGGAATTCAACATCCTCATTGGTAGTAACTTCAATGAGTGGTTTAGACTCCTTTGGGTCAAACTAAACCATGAATTAAAATATTATGTGCTAGAATCCTTAATGCCTAATTTATCCTCCAAGGAGTCATGTGATTAAGAGTTCCTTGTATATTTTTTTAGTAATGCGGTCTAAGATTAATTTTTTATGATTTCACATATATATATATATAGCGAACACATAAAGTCTCATGAAAAAATGGAAGTGAATAGAATGGTCAAGGGGAAAGTAATAGAACATGATTTTATTTGATTCACATGTCACATGAAGGGCCACAAGAATAAAAACTCCAACTAGTCAAATAAGTGAGTGGAAGATTTAGATGTGTTTATTGCCAAGTGTAATTTATCTATTTCTAAAAATTCGGTATTATATATACATTTTGGATCGCATATATGTAATAAAATATAGGAACTAAGAAGATTTATAAAAATTGGACATGGAGAGGTATATCTACAAACAACCAAAATAACTAAACATACTGATGTATCTGTTGGGGACTACCACTCACAATACTAGCCAGAATGATCTTGATTTTAATGGTTTGTTATTATGTGTCTTTTATCACCAAATTTTTTTTATCTAAATCCAATCTTGATAAATATGCACTAATTTTAATGTTATTAAATTAATTCTTATTCTTTTATAAATATATAATTTTTTATGGTGAGACACATTTAATTAAATGTATTTTTGTGTTATATTACACAAACAAAGTAATGGAAATTAATAATGAAACTTCTTCACATGAATAAAACCACAAACAACTATGGAATCACTGGATAGTTCATCTAAAACTAATATTACATGACAAAATTATAGTATGATGGATATTTATATTCTTTTTAACTAAAACCATGTGTTTTATGTCAATCATTTTTACAATGTAAAATTACATAAAACCTATCTATAAAAAATGTGAAAGGGTTAAAATTATTTCATGAATTAGTTCAAAAAAATGTTTGTGAACCATTTCATTTTGAGGAAGGGGGTGGGTAATCATAGTTAATATTTTTTATTTGAGATTTTAGTAGATATGGATATGTATACTTAATGAGGTATAATTTGTATTCTTTTGATAAATCAAAGGAATGTAAGAATGAATCTAAGAAACATCATGGAATGAATATAATGAAACTCTGCTTAGACTATGTTAGAGAATATATTAATCAAGAGTTCATTTATTACTTATGGGAGTTTGACATCCTATATAAACTCAATCATAATTATACAACTCATTGGATTGGTGTATGTAAACGGAAGAACCACACATTGTTGGACATGGTGAGATCAATGATGATTCATGTGAGCCTTCCATCATCCTTTTAGGGATACACATTATAAAAGCATCGAAAAATATTAATTCAAGTGCCAACTAAAGTAGATGATGTTATACCATACCATTTATGGAATGGAATGAATCCCCTGTTGTCACACTTACATGTGTCGAGTCGTGAAGTGTTTTTTAATGCCTCTTTAGGTAATAATATTGCACCCCGAGGAAAAAAGTGTACCTTTATAGGATACCCCGAAAAATAAATGGGATAGTGTGTAAAGGTAATAGTGACATGACATGAAAATTTATTTGAGATAGAGTAAATCTATAAATGTTATAGTGGGAGTGGGATAGACTTAGCTGAAGTTGAGGCTCAAGGTATACAAGAGTTAGTAGAGGAACATATTCTATAAAGCCCCATTGAAGAAGAAACTGTTCCAGAGACACAATAACTAGCAATGATTATAATAGGGGTAAGATAAAAAAATGGTATGGTTCTCAAGTTACTAAGGATGGAGACTCATTATTAGTTTATAATAAAGTTCTTCTAACCTACAAGGATGCAATAAGAATCACAAATTTTTTCATGTAGAAAGAAGAAACAAATTGTAAAATGGATTTCACGTACCAAAACCATGTTTGGATTTTGGTATATCATTAAATGGATATAAATATTGTTGGTTAAAAATGGGTATTCAAGAAAAAACTAAACATATAAGGACAAGTCAATACCTATAAGGTGCTACCGATTACGAAGGGGTTTAATAGTTTCAAGTAATTTACTGTGATAAAACTTTTACACTATTTTCTATAGCAAAATAAATCAGAATTATACTTTCCATTTTATATTACCATGAATATGATACTTGAAAAATTGATTTCAAAATAGTGTTCCATAACCGAAACCTTCAGAAAGATATATATATGACATAACCTGAAGGGTTTCTGACTCTAAAGGATTCTAATAAGATATGAAAATTGAAAGATTCCATTTATGGATTCAAGAAATAATGTAGTTCATGGAAAATTCATTTTGATAAATGCATAATAGAATTTAGTTTTATAAATAATGAGTGTAAACATTGTTTCTATAAATAGTTTAGGTTTAGTGTAGTCATTTTTGTAATAGTATACGTCAATGACATATTACTCATTGGAAATGAAATACCAGTATTATATTATATTAAGGAAAGTTTGAATAGATTATTATTTATGAAGGACATGGCAAAGGAAAATATATTCTTGGGATCAAGGTAAATTTTTATTGATCCAAGAGGTTAATCGTCCTGAGTTAAAGTACATACATTGATAAGATATTGAATAGATTTAGTATGGAACTATCTAAGAGGGAATTTTCCCCCATCAAAGGGAATTTATCTTTCCTTGAAGACATGTCAACAGACACATGAGGGGGGAAATATAATAACAAGGATTACATACACATTAGAGATTGGGAAAGTCATGTATTAATTAATATGTAGTATGATACATGTCTCCTATACATTAAGTGTGGTATGAAGATATCAATATGATCATGGTGACCTCCATTGGATGTCATTCAAGACTATCATTAAGTATCTTAGGAATACTAAGGATATCTTCCTGGTGTAATGAGAACATGAGTAAGTAGTCATTAGAGGGTATGCATATGCATGTTTCAAAATATATCATGATGACATGAAGTCATAAACGAGATAGATATTCACTTTGAATGGAGTTTTTGTGAGATTTAGGATTTGGATAAAGGTTTTGGTTGTAGATTTTAAATCATAATCCAAGTATATTGTTTCCTATAAGGTAGATAAAAATAGTAGGGATGAACAACTTTTTCCAAGATCATTATTTGTTACCATGAATTAAGTATCTTATAAAATTATACTGTGATAATATTATAGCAGCAGATATCGTAAAAGAGTTAATCTCACATCAGCAGACGAAGAAAATACATCTGATGTATCATCCCTTGAGATATTTTTCTTACAGAAGTGAGGTTGTTGGGAGAAGTATTTCAATGGAAAGTAATTTGGATGAACCCTTTACTAAATCCTTAACTTTCTAGAAACATGATTATCATGTGATTTCTAGTATACTGAATTTAATAGACAATTGGATCTAGTTCAAGTGGGTGTTTTTTTGGATTTGGTGTCCTAGGTCCAATTATTTGTTCTTTTATTACATGTATTTTCAATTTATTTCATATTAATAAAAAAAATAATGACATATTTTTCATTGTTCTTCATGAATCTAATATAATAATTTCATAGAGTATACATCACATTGATAAGGCCATAAGATTTCCCTTCACTATTGAGATCCTTGAAGTGATATGAAGATATTCTTAAATAATGTTTCATGATTGATAAAGTACTATGATGGGAAACATAGTACATAAAATATTAGGTGTGAGTACTCATAAGAAGATGATGTTTTTTCTCATGAAGTTATCACATGTTAATCTCTATTATGGGAGATTATGAGATCAAACCTTCCTGTATGAGTTCTACGTTTTTTGGTGTCATCTGATATTCCTATATACGAGTATGTGAAAAGGTCCATGGAATTTAGGATTATCATTAATTCATGTCATGATTCACACACTTAATAGATAAGTCAAGGGAGGATTTGTTCCTTCCATATTTATGAAATCTAATATATTATCACTTTTATTATAATACAACCATAGTCTTAAATTCAATTTCCATGTTATAATGACCGGTTTTTTTAAGATATTCAAATAAATATGTATTGATCGTATAGATTGGTGACATGGATGTGCTACCTGCTTGATGAGATATTGTGTTAAAGGGATTACATTATATAGTTAGTATTATTATGTAGGTGTATTTTTTGTGATGTTAAGTTCATTCTTTAGGGTTCTTTGACCAGTTTCTAGATAGTAATATTGGAATTTCAGAAAATCCTCATAATTATAATATGAAATAATCCTAGAGAGTGACACACTACGTGTTTCTGATGATCTTGATTAAATTATATTTTAATATAATTAATTGAATAAATATTATTCTTGATACTGAGGGATAATGTTATTCATGTTTTTTTTATTTCAAATATTTATTGATGAATGAAATATTTAAATTAAATATTTATTTTGGTGTTAAATAAATTCAAGAGGAGTTTGACTGACAAAGACCGTGTCCAGTGAAAAATATTAATTAACAAGATGGTTAAATAATATTAGATATTGGGAATGTTGGAAAAGGATGATAATAATAATATTATTATTATTGTTATCTGGAATGGTGTTTATTAAATATTATTATATTATTTATGGGATGACATGAAATTAAATAAATATTTTAACATAAAAACTTACTGTATAAATAGACGGTTATGTCCATTGTGTTTTGCATACAGAAATCAAAATAATATAATTGATGTGCATATCGAATTCTATCTCAACTCTTTCTTACATATCCCTATCTTGAATAATAAATGAAAGAGATATTACATCAATGTCAAAGTATAATCAATCAACACAAACAACACAATAAAATTGATTTTCCATGCTACAACCTGGAGATCGAGTGAAATTGTTTAGAGATCAAAGATGCATTTGTGGATCACCACTAGAGGACTTTTATCCTAGGATCCTCACAGTGAAATGAGGGAAATCCAAAAGGGTATTTTTGAATAACCCACTTATACATAGAAGAATGATTATAAGAAAAGGTATTGGATTCTTCCAATAGTAAATAAATTAATTATAAATTTGATGTGCAAGATCCTCACTTAGGGCTTCAGGAAACATGAAATTAAAATAAATTATAATATATCTCCAAATACCACATGATTATATTACACCCAAAACCAAGATATGCATCATCCAAAGGATACCTCTTCAATTAATACTTTTACGAGACACATAGTTGAGTTTTAACCCTTATAAATACATCTTTATCAAATTTGACCTTTGAAATAATTACTACCTTTTTCTATATGTCTGCATAATCTTTCTGGTAATGTTTGATCTTTACATGAATGGAAGGTTGAGTAGTCAGTTATGAAAGATATGAATTATATGTAGGATTCAGACATAGTGGAAGCATGGTGGTTGGCGGGGCCCAACTTTTCTTTTGCTGTAACGATGACTAATCCATGATTAATATGGTGATCAATTATAATATCCATGGATAAAAATAAAATATTTTGAAAAAGAGAAGAGAAGAATCAGATTCGAGAAAGGGGATCTCGAAAATCAAATTTATAATTAATTTATTAATTTCTGAAGAAATCAAATACCTAGGTCTTAGGTACTTTCTTCATTGATGATCATTGATCATCCGTAATGACCCTTCCGGATTTTCATCGTTGTGTTCACAAAGATCCAAAGTATAACCCCTCTAGCGGTGATCCACATGGGCTCTAATAGTCTCTAAAATACGCCACTCATTCTCCGGGTGCTAGCACGGTGAAGTGAATTTCTTGTGTCGGTCATTATTCATCACTCATTCTTCAGCCTTGAGGAGATTCTCTCATTCTTAAGAGGGAGAGATGATAGGATTTGAGAGATAAAATGTTTATCCCAACAATTATCAATTAACTATGGTTTGGAACAATAGACATACCTACTTATTAATTTATATGGGGATTCAATTACAATATTTAATTTCAAAAAAACAATTAAATGAAATTATATCTATTAGAGAAACCCCATGACACATAATATCAATAAAAACAACATTATTTTTTGTGATCCAACTTTTGAAAAATGAAACCATAAATGAAATCATGTGCCACAAAATGATAATAGTATTATTATTATTCTATGTGAAAACTTCATAATCATTATTTACTTACTTTAAATAGATAATTTATCTATGGACACTATCTTGGTCCATTCAAACTCCTCTTATTTTATTAAACATCCCAATAAAATATTTTTTCTCTTAAATAAATATTTTTATTTAGAAAGCAGAAAATAAATATTTATTAAATGTAAAATAAAATAAATATATATATTTTATTCAAAATGTGATGAATAAATATTTATTTATATACTGAAATTATTTTAACTTGAACAAAATTATTTTTCAGTCTTGAGAATACTATTTGTTTCATTAACTAAATTAAAATAAAATTTAATTGAGAACATTATAAACACATAGTGTGTGACCCTCTAGGATTATTTCTTGTTGCAATTAGGCAGTTTTGCCTTAATTCCAAGATTACTATCTAGAAATAGGTCAAGGCACCTAAGAGATTGTACGTAATGTTGTAATGATGACATCCACATACGAACGATCACTGTGTAATGTAATCTGGTTGTCACAATATCTCATCAAGAAGGTTTTATGATATCATCAAAAAACTATATGCTTGATATTTCATTCTTTAACTTCTTGAAATAAATTTTTTGTTACACCAAGGCTATGGAATTTAGGGTGAAGATTCTATCTCAATGAAAGGGTTGAGATATCAAATTCCATAAATGGAATGAAAAAAATCCTTTCTTGATTATCCATTAATAAAATTTAATTTATGACACACAGAACATAACTTACATTCCACCTACATATGGTGTGGATATTTTTGTGAAAAAATCAAGTGTCCAAGTCATGAAACATATTAATACTAACATTAAAGGGTAAGTAACATTACACACTCTCATAGATAGAAATATCTGATGACACAAAAACATGTGGAATCTCTACTAGTGGGTCTATTTTTATAATCTCTCAGGTTGGAGATTACGAGGTACAAATTTCATGAGATGAAGTATCATCTTATTATGACTACTCCCACATGATGTTTTGTATAAAATGTGTCTCATTATAGTATGTCATAAAACAACCAGACTATATTTAAGAATATTTTCATTACAATTCATGGTTATCACCATAGTGGATAATTTATATGACCTAATTAATGCGAAAAATACTCCAACACATTATTACATTATAGTCTTTAAGAACAATGAAAAATATGTAATAATATGTTTAATATTTAAATACATTAAATATTCATGGAATCAATTTAAAAAATTTTGGTTGTAGGACATAAACTCCAACAAAATCCCACTTGGTCTAGAGCCAGTTGTCTATGACTTTCAGTCCGTTAGACCTCACATGATGATCATGTTTTTACTGAGTTAAGGGTTTATTCATAGGGTCCCCCACATTGTCTTCCATTTAAATACTTCTTATTATAACATCACTTTTGAGAAAAATACCTCAATAGATGATACTTTTGTATTATGTTCTTTGTCCGCTGATTTGACCTTGGATATTTTTGTGAGAGCCACCACTCCAGTATTATCATAATAATGTGTGATGGAATATTTAATGGTAGGTACCACATCCATATCATGTATGAAGATCTACATCCAAACTATTTCTTTAGCAACATGAAAAGATGTGATATACTCAGACTCTACTGTAGAGTATGCAACCAAACCTTACATTGATCTCTAATAGCTCACAAAACCTCCATTCAAAGTGAAGATGTATCTCGTTTGCGACTTCATGTCATCTTGATCAATTTGGAAATAATCATATGTATATCCTCCTATGAATAGTTCCTAATTCCCTTTATAAATAATAATCATATCCCTAGTACGCATTAGATACATAATTAAAATATTGACTTCCATCTACTGGTGGTCAGCTAGATCAGCTTGATATCATTCTAACACACTCAATGCATAGGAAACATATAACATAGTACATAGCATATCATACATTACTGTCCCAACCAATGATGTGTATGGAATCCTTACAATTATCTTTTTTCCTCATGCACATGGGGACACATTTTCTTGAAAGGATGAATGCAATGTAACACTAGCAACAATCCCCACTTAGATTGTTCCATATTGAATCTATTCAGTATCTTGTTAATGTGTGTACTTTGATTTAGGCCCAACCATCTCTTCGATCTATCATGAAGGATGTTGATCCCAAGAATATATGCTACCTTCCCCAAGTCCTTTATTGAGAATCATTTATTCAACAATGACTTAACAGACTATAGGACTAGTAATTACTTTCCAACAAGTAACATATTATCAACATATACTATTAGGAATATGACTACAATCCCACTAAATCATATGTAGACACAAGGCTCAAATTAATTTTTTATAAACCCAATTTCTGTTAGGGCTTCAACAAAATGAATGTTCCATGATATGGATTCCTGTTTTAATCCATATGTGAATTTTTGCAACTTTCATATATTATTGGAGTCATTTGCGGTCACAAACCCTTTAGTTTGTGTCAAATAGACACATTCCTGGACTTTCCCATTAAGGAAGACTATTTTGAAATCCATATTCCAAATATCATATTCATGGTAAATATTAATTTCTAGTAGAATTCTTATGGACTTAAGTATTAGAACTGGTGAAAAGGTTTTACCATAATTAATGCATATACACTAATTAAAACCTTTCACCTCTAGTCATTTATTATAGTTACTGACGTGTCCTCCCATGTACCGTTTCGTCTTGAATACCCATTTTTAACCAATAGAATTTACATCTACTAGAAGATCTACTAAAATCCAGACATGGTTTTGGTGCATGGAATCCATTTCAGAATTCATAGCTTCTTCCCACATGGCATCATCTGAGCTTCTTACTGCTTCCTTATAGGTTATAGTATCATTATTATCAAGTAATAATGAGTCACCATCATCGATAACTAGAAAAATTTACTGTTCCGGTTCTCTAACATCTCTCTTATACTCCTCCACATTACCTGTGTCTTTGGAACATATCTTTCTTGAGCGGGACTTTTTGGAATCTACTCATATACCAACTCTTGAGTACATTGAGCCTCAACTTCATCAAAGTATATCTTGCTCCCACTATATCTTTTATACATGTGTTCCCTCTCAAGATATATGGTTCATCCTACAACTATAACCTTTTTGTCTGAGAGGTCTTATAGTTAATATCCCCTTGTTTCTTTGGGGTATCTCATAAAGGTACACTATGTGTTTGAGGTTGCAAGTTTCTCACCTGAAGAGGCCTTAACAAACATTTCGCTTCCAAACACATTTAAATTTGATAACATGTAATTTCTTCCACTCCAATTCTCATATAGAATACCAGTTATCGATTTTGTTTATATGTACTTTAATATGTGTCCCACTATTTTTAATGCATTTCCCCATAAGAATAATATAAGATTTTTATGACTCATAATTGCTCTCACCATGTCCAACAAGATGCATTTCCTCCTTTCACTCACACCATTGCAATGGGGTGTGTAAGGAGGAGTGAGTTGGGATAGGTTCCCATACCATGATGGTTCTCAACTTCATTCATGTATTCGTTGAACTTATCAAAGAAATTATGACTTATAAATAATTATGTAGATATATCCACATATATTAAAATCATGCGTAAAAGTTATGAAGTATGAGTAACCATCCCTTGATTGAAATAGAAATGGTCCACAAACATCGATATGTTCCAATTCAAGATTCTCTTTGGCTCTATCACCATTACCACTAAATTGATCGTGGGTCATTTTTCATTGTAAACACGTGTGACATACACCAAGTGTTTTTAGTTCGAAATAATATAAATATATATCTTGATGTAACTTTGCCTAGAATTTCTCATTTACATGACCTAGCTGGTGAGGCCAAAGTTGGGTGTGGTATGATTCGTGTGAAGTATCTTCATTTTCGATTTCTATTGCATGGTTTGTGTAATCTAGTATGTATTGACTGTTATATAAATGTACCATACCAAAACAAATTATATATTTATAAAAGAATAATCATTCATTTCTAAACATGAAAATAAATAAAATTTTATCAAGTCGAGTTATAGAAATGACTTTTCTTTGTCACAAAAGAAACCTAATAACAACCTTTTAATACCAAGATCATCCCAGTCAGCAACGTGAAGTGGTAGTCCCTGATAGCTATAATAGCAATTCGAGCTTTGTTGGATTCTCCTAGATCTACCTCCCCTTGGTAACTTTTCTTGAATCTACTTGGTTCCTACATTTGGATACATATGTTAGGACCATAGCATGTATATAATACCCAATTTGTAGAAACATATAAATTTAGCTCAATAAAAAATACACCTGAAGCTTCCCCTTCTTTATCTGGTTGTATTTTTTCTTCCAATGGCCCTTCTTTCCACAAAAGAAACAAAAAGCTTCATGTTCCCTTTCACCCCCCTTGATCATACTTTTCTTGGGAGGGTGTGAAGAAGATTTTTTCTTAATGATATTCTAATTTCCTTTCCTCTTATTCTCCCTAAGTACAAAAAGGTTTTTGCGCTTCATGTATTTTTCCATTACAGAAGGAGGATAAGAAGATCTATTAGAGACTTCTCAATATTGTTCATATGGAAGTTCACAACAAATATAGAGAAAATATTAGGTAGTGATGTGAGAATGAGATCGATACCCAGTTCTTCGGGGAGTATAAACCCAATAACCTCTAGATGGTCAATGTAGCTAATGATCTTGAATATGAGAGGCCCAGCTAGGGAACCCTCTCCAAGCATACACTAAAAAACTACCTTGGATATGTCAAATTTTTAATGTCTTGCAATGTAATTTTAAATACCATAGAGGTTCTCAATAATTCTATAGGAATCCTAGTTGTTGTGAGTCTTCATGATTTAACTAGAAATTGATGATATCATCAATAATTGAATGTAGTCCACACCATTTATATATTTCTCATAGACCAGTAACTCTTCAACACTCACCTATTATGAAGGCGAATCAGGTAATGAGTACTCTAACACGTATGATTTTCATTCTTGTCATAGAATTTCCCTAAGGCATCTAAACCATACGTAGAAGATACAAATGATGATGGTTTTGACTTTATCTTGTATTGATCAAAGTGATAGTGTGGTTGACAGGATTTTCATTTTTATTTTATAATTAAAAGAACAGATAACTAGTAAATTCTTGATTTAATTTTATCAGAAATGATATATTTTTTTTTAATTCTCATACTATTTTATCAAGTCATAATTTCCATCACCATTGAATTTGGAATTTCAAGTTGTTAGTAAATTCTAGTGGAAAGGATCCATATTTCCCTTCACATAACCCGACAAGGGTTTGTCAAACTATTTTAAGGTATTTAGGTAGGTCGGTATTAACCAAATGCGGGCTTGTAGTTCCTTGATCTATTGAGTGGACTCCCCATTCCTAAATTCCTAACATATATTTTCTCAACACTTGCCTCCAAATTTACACCATGTTTATAAAGAGATACTTCTATTGATGTAAAATGGCTAAGTCAACCTGAAACATTTACAAGAGCTTCCAGTATAAAAGTAAGTTCCCCAAAAAGGGTTGGTCAAACACATAGTTTTATTGAGTCATACCCTTAATCAAGTAACATGAGTCTTATTCTTAATTAATATTTTATTGATGGATTTTTATCTATTATATGTAAATATACTTATTATCTTTATCATATTCCATTCAATATTAATTGGTAATTACTTAAGTGATTAACAAATAGGTGATAATATTTACACATAAGGAAGGTTTATTTTAGTTCCATCTTGTGTGATTGTTAATTCATTAATTATGTATTGTCAAAAACACATCCATAATGAAAAACCATGAAACTTATAAAAATAAATTAAATTAAAGGGCATGATCATGAGAAATTATAATAGTTATTTTATCTAGAAGTTGATAAACTAACAACTATCCTAGGGGAGAAACACCTTGATCCATTTCTGGTTCATGTCTACAGCTATCCATCTGTCAACATTTGTGTCTCCTTGGATTGGTTTCATCTCGACGATTTACTTGATCCACCTCCACAAGCTTGGGAGCTCCATCCATTACATATTCATTTTCACTCATACACAGGTGACTGTTAAAAAGGGGGTTTACATAAAATAAACTATGGGCATGCATACCATACATATTAATGAGGAGTGATGGAACACATTCCAAAAATTTAATTTAAAATAAATTAAAAATAATCCAATAACATTCAAAGGTCTGGTTTAGCTCATGAGAATCCACATACATGAAACAAATTAGGCATTTAATAAAAATAGCATTCAATTATTTAATCGTTCATATTAAGATAATTCAATGATGAATAAATTAATTATTATCTTTAATTAATCAATCCTTTTATATTAATAATTTTCTAAATTTACTTGAGATTATAATCAATATCCTTGGAGGTAACATGGTGAACACCCATTTTCATCTATATGAAATGTAATTTTGAACATTATGAAAATATTAAATTTTTTATTCTGTGTTATTTGGTATAGTTCTCGATGTGTAGCTCCAAATACAAGGCTTCTACTGACTTCATTGTATTATCTAATGCACACACCTAGGGATTTGTTGTGTGAGGCATACTTCAGAAATCTTGGAGTACACGACATGTCTAGTTGTCTAAATTCCATGTTTTCTTTGGGTTAATCGATTATCAATTGGCTTAGCCATGTCGGGGATACACAGTTTGGCCCTTGAACCAAAGGGACTACACACTGTGTCCAGTGGGCCACACGGCATGTAATCTGGCTGATCGTGTACCAGTCTATCATGGTTAACACATGGTGTAAGAAATAACTACACCGCATGTCATTAAATCAATCATCTTCAGTAATTACCAAATTACTCTTAATGCAATGAACACAAGTACATAGTGTGTAATCAGGATTACACGTCATGTATGGAAGATTATACAACATGTAACACCAATTACACAACATTTATTGTGGTGTTACCTGGAGAGAATCGTATGTTCCTCTTCATGAGATCGACAGTTTAATTTTATTTGAAAATTTTGTTGTTTTTATTAGGCTTATGAGAAATGAAAAGGGGGAGAACATATCTCAAAATTCATATTACAAGAATGATTAAACATGAATTGAAAAACTGAATTATTATAACATATATCGTCAAAAAATTATTTAAATAATTATACATGACGATGAGCCCAATATGATACCACTTGTAGGATTCGGACATAGCGGAAGCATGGTGGTTGGTGGCTCCCAACATTGATGTTTTCATAATTGATGAAAAATCTAGGATCAATATGATGATGAATACCAGTATCGAAAGATTAAAATCAAATATTTAGACAAAAGAAGAAATGTGTCAGATCTAAGAAAGAGGATCTTTCACATCATTTTTATAATTAATTTATTAATTTGTGAAGAAATTAAAAACCTGGGTCTTAGTTACTTTCTTCATTGATGATCACTGATTATCTGGAATGACCCTTCCAGATTTCCTTCATTTGACTCGTTAGTATCCAATGTGAAATCCCTTTATTGGTGAACCACATATTCCCCAATTATCTCTATACAATGCCACTGATTCTTTGGGTGCTATCATGGTGAAGCGAATGTCTTGCGTCGATCATTCTTGATCGTTTTTTATTCGATCTTGAATAAGTTACCTCATTCTAAAGTGGGACATGTGAGAGGAGTCTAGAGAGAATATGATTGGCTTAACAATTCTCAATTCACCTAGTTTTTGACCAATAGACTAACATGCCTATTAATCAAAATGGGTTTTAGTTACAATGATTAATTTTGAAACACCAATTAAATGCAATTATAACTATTAGAGAAAACCCATTCCACATAATTACAATAATAGAATCATTATTTGTGGTGTGCCAACCTTGAAAAAGCATAAAAATAAATGAAATCCCATTCCATATAAAGATAATGGTAATTTTATTATTTCCTATGCCAACTGGATAAACATTTTATACGGACTTCTAGATAATTAATTTATTACCGGACATAGTCATGGTCTGTTCGAACTCTTCTATTTATTGAATATCCTAATAAAATATTTTTTCTCTTAGACAAATATACATTTTTAAAAAAATAGTAAATTAATATTTATTAAATGTTCAATAAAATAAATAAATATATTTTACTCATAATCTGATGAATAAATATTTATTTAATTTATGCCATCATTTTCACTTATATTAAATTATTCCTCGGTCTTGAGAATATTATGTTTTCCATTAATTAAATTTAAATTGAATTTAATCGATACCACCAGAAACACTTAGTTCATGACCCTCTAGGATTATTTCTCATTTGAATTAGGCGGGCTTCCCTAAAGACCAAGATTAATTTATAGAAATGGTTTTAGGCGCCCAAGATAACGTACTTAATGTCTCAATGACGATATAAACATATGAATGCTCACTATGTAATATAATCACATTGTCATAAAATATAATCAATAAGGTTTCATGATCATGTCATCAACCTATATTCTTGACATGTCATTCTTTGACTACCTGAAATAAACTCGTTGTTCCACTATAGACATTGAATTTATGGTGGCGGTTCTATTTTAATAAAATGGTTGAGATATGAACTTCCATAAATGGAGGGCGGAAATCCTTCCATGAATTATCTATTAATAACATGTCATTCATGAAACACCCAACATACCCTACATCCTACCAACATATGGAATGATGGTTTTTATCAGAAAATCTATGTGAGTGAATCATGAAACATATTAATGATAACATTAAAGTATAAGGATCATTAAACGCATCCATAGATAAGAATATATGTTGACACCAAAACATGTGGAATTCCCACTAGCAGGTATGTTCTCATAATCCCTCGCCATGGAGATTACCAAGTGAGAAATTCATAAGAAGAAGTCCCATCTACTTACGAGTAATCACACCTGATGTTCTGTATACTATGTGTCCAATCATAGTATTTCATCTAACCATAGAACTATATTTAGGAATATCATTATATGATTTCACGGTTCTCATCATAGAGGGGAACTTCTATGACCTTATTAATGCAACAAATACTCTTGTACATTAATAAATTATAGTCATTAAAACCATGAAAAATATGTAATAAGATTTATAATATTTAAATTCATTAAATATTCATGTAACCAAATTAAAAACAGTTGGTTATAGGACACCAACTCCAACAAGCTCCCACTTAAACTAGAGTCAACATTATATGACATTCAGTTTGCTAGACCTCACATAATGATCAAGATTTTTCTAAGTAAAATCATTAGTCAATGGGTCCTCAATGTAGTCTTATATGGAAATAATATTTATTATAACTTCACCTATCTTAGAAAAATCCATCAAGAGGTGATACTTCTATAGTACATAATTCGTCCTCTAATGTTACCATGGCACTTTTGTGAGAGCCACCACTCCAGCATTATCATAATAAAGTTTGATGGGATATTTACTTCAAGGTATCACATCCATATCTTTGACGAAGCTATGAATCCAAAATCATTCTTTAGATACATCATAATATGGGTTATACTCTGACTCTACTATGGAATCTGTGACCACTACTTAAATCGAGCTCTTCTAGCTCACAATACCTTAGTTCAATGTGAAGATATATCCTGTTTTTGACTTCATGTCATCTTGATCAGTCTTGAAACTATCATCTACATATCCTTTGATGATTAGTTCCTCATGTCCTCCATAAACCAGAAACATATACTTAGTGTTCCATATATATTTAAGGATAGTATTGACTGCCATCCAATGACGGTCAAATGGATCTACTTGAAATCATCCTACCACACTCGATGGGTAGTTGGTGATATCTAGCCTAGTACATAGCATATCATAAATGACTAGCCCAATAATTTATTCGTATAGAATCCTTTCCAATCCCATTACTTACAGATACTCCTGAGGGCACATTTTTATGGAAAGATGAATTCCATGTGACACTAGTTACAAATCCCTCTTGGATTGTTCCATACAAAATCTCTCCACCATCATGTCAATGTATGTACTTTGACATATGCCCATCAATCTCTTGGATATATCATGATGGATATTGATACCAAGAATATATGATACTTCACACAAGTCCTTTATGGATATTCATTTATTCAACCACACCTTAATAGACTATAAGACCGGTATTTCGTTTCCAATAAGTAATAGTTCATCAACATATACTATTTGAAAAATGAAAGAACTCTCACTAAACTGTTTTTTGATACAAGGCTCACATTAAATCATTATTAAACAAAATTCTATTATGGATTCATTGAAACAAATGTTCCATGACATGAATGTGAACATTAATCCATAAATGGATTTTTGCAGCCTGCATATTTTTTTGGAATCCTTTGGAGTCACAAACACTTCAGGTTCTGTCATATAGAAATCTTCCTAAAGGTTCCCGTTAAGAAAGGATGTTTTGAAATCCATTTTTCAAATCTCATATTCATGATAAGTGGAAATGACAGGTATAATTATAATGGATTTCAACATTGTATCTGGTGAAAAGGTTTCGTTGTTGTTAAGGCCTTGATGCTATTTAAACCATTTTGAAACTAGTCATTCCTTATTGGTATTGACTTGTCCTTTCATGTCCACTTTCATATTGAATACCCATTTGAAACCAATAGTATGTACATATACTATAAGACCTACCAAAATCCAGACTTGGTTTTGGTGCATGGAATCCATTGCAAAATTCATGGATTCTTGCCACTTGGAAACATCTGTGCCACTTACTGATTCATTGTGTAAAAGTTAGTGTCCTATAACTAACTGGTTACACATTTATTACACTGATATATAATGTATTCAAATATTAAACATCTTATTAAATATTGTTCATTGTTATGCATGACTGTGATGTAATAAAATCCTAGAGTATTCGTTGCATTGATAAGGTCCTGATAGTTCCCCGGTATGATGAGAACCTTGAAATGCTGTAACAATATTCATAAATATAGTTCTATAGTTGGATGACATAATATGATGGGAAACATAGCATGAAGACTATAAAGTGGGAGTACTCGTATGTAGATGATAACTCCTCTCATGAAGTTCACACTCGGTAATCTCTAAGACAAAAGAGTATGAGAATAGACCCACCTGTATGAATTCTGTGTTTTTTGGTGTCATCAGATATTTATATCTACGATCATGTGTAATGATCCATAGACATTAATATTATCATTGATATGTTTCGTGACTCTCATACTTGGATCTTCTGACGATAATCGTCAAACAGACAGTTGGCGGGAAGTAGGGTACGTTGGGTGCATCACGAGTGGCATGTTATTAATGGATAATTCAAGGAAGGATTTTCCCTTACATTTATAGAAGTTTTTATCTCATCCCATTTATTGAAATAGATCCATATCCTGAAATTCCATGGACATACTGTATTGATGAGTTTATTTAAGGTAGTCAAAGAATGACGTATCAAACATTAAAGTTAATGACACTATCATGAAACCTTCTTGACGAGATATTGTGAAATAGGGATTATATTACACAGTGATAATTCTTATGTGGATGTCGTTGTTGAAAAATTAAGTTCATTATCTTAGGTACCTTGACCCATTTCTAGAAAATACCCTTGGAAATTAGGCAAGCACACCTAATTCCAACAAGAAATAATCCTCGAGGGTCACACACTAAGTGTTTCTGGTGGTCTCAGTTAAATTATATTTGAATTTAATTAATAAATATTATTCTCATGATGATGGAATAATTTTATTCAAGTTAAATTTATTGAATTAACTAAATAATTCTTTATTCACTGGATTGTGGGTAAAATATATTATTTTATTTTATTGAATATATAATAAATATTTATCTACTAGTTCTTAAATAGATTATTTATTTATGAGAATAAATAATTTATTTTTTTTATTCTGGTGATCAATATATCGAAGTGGTGTTAGGGAGGAATAAGTCTATTCTAGTAGTAAAATAATTATTTATAAGATGATAAATAATTATTTAACTAGTTGGCACAAATTAAAATAATGCTTCTATTATTTTATGATGTGGAATTTTATTTATAATTCTTTTCTTCACAAGTTAGTACACCATAAATAATGATTGATTATTATTATTAATAACATGGGTTTTCTCTAAGGTTATGAATGCATTTAATTTACATTATTCAATTAAATATTTTAACTAAAGCTCCATGTCAATAAATACACACATACGTATATTGTGCCACGTACCGAACTGAAAACCCGATGAATTTAGAATTGTCGAGATAAACAATTTATCCCTCAAATATTCTTAGCTCCCCTCTCTATAATGAGAGACATTATTCAAGTACAAAGAAAAAGTGATCAATAATGACCCACACAAGACACTCGCTTCCCCGCGCTAGCACCTAGAGAATGAGCAGTATTGATCAGAGGCCATCAGAGAAAGTGTGGATCACCGGTAGATGGATTCTGGTTTGGATCCTCGTAAGCATTGTAAGATCGAAATAAAAATGTATATTCAAAATTACAAGAGGGGGTCAATTGTATGTTTAAAAACAATCACTTTTAACCATAAGGAAAACTATGTTTAAAAAAGTTAGAAAATGTAAATTCCCAAATAATAAAATAGTTCTATAAGAAAAAATTGCTATGTCCTTGAAATATGGTTCTGGAAAGGAAACTAAAAGAATGTTTACATTGGTAAAGATTATACGTTAATGAGTATATAATCATATTTATCATGGTACATAAAATAATATGAATGTATAAGAAGGTTATACATTCTTCCTTTACCAGAATACAATTGAAATTAACATGAAACAAAACAAGTAACAATTATGAAATCCTTTAACCCAAAGAGTAGGTTATCCAACAAACATTGTTAAAGGTATCTTGATTTATATTTATATGAAACCATGTCTTACCCACAACAGGGTAAGTCCTAGATAAAATTATATCAGACTCTGTCTTGCTATCCCCATAGGGCCTTGATCTTTAAGTTATTCGGCACCTCTGTCTTTCTATCCCCCAAAAACCTCAAACATTAAGGTAGTTGGAACCTCTGTCTTCCAGTCCTCTAAAGCCCTCTATTTTACATAGAAACAATCTGAGTCACACTAATCAAGATGAACAATATGTTCAGATCCACACAAAGCATGAGAGTCTCTCTATAGAAATCACTTCATAGCATGTAATCTCTATATTAATAGAACAATATTTAGCTCATTCGAATGATCTCATATTTATAATCACTTATCCAATGGTCGGATCCATCCTCAAATGTTCATATTTTTTATTGAATCTTGGAGGGACCTATACACATTTCATTCAAACAAGGTTGGTTAGAAACAAATTGTATGACATTGTTTTATAAAAATTGTAACGAAAATGAAGTTACATAAACAAATCTATTTTTTAGAGTCTAAGGAAAAATATAATTCTGAGTCTAACCAAATAAACATTATGAATTTATATGACATGAAAATTAAGATTCTATTTTTTACAAAGAATTCAGAATCTAAATTATATAGATTTGAGAGTCTGAATTCTAATAAATTCGGAATCTGAATTTTGAGGAATTCAGAGCCGAAATTATAAGGAATTGGGTTTTTGAATTTTAAGGATTCTGGTGTCTAAATTATGAGGAATTCAGAGTCAGGTGTCTAAGGAGTTTGGAGTCTTAATTATGAGAAATTCATGGTGTGAATTTTAGTGAATTTAGGACATGAATTTCATAGAATTCAGAGTCTGATTTTCAGAGAATTAGGAGTATAAATTCTAGTGAATTCAGAGTCTTAATTTCAGAGATTTTAGAGTCTAAATTTACGAGAATTTGGTCTCTAAAAATAGAATACACTATATCCAAAAAATTAAGAGATTCTGTGGTTTTAATCATGAATCCTAATTTTAGACTTAGAAATAAAAAGAGATTGATTTAGATAGATTATAAAATGAGATAATGAAAATAAACGTATGGATAAAATTTTCCTTTGATAATGGAAAATTTCCTTATGAAAATAACGATTATGGAAAAAATAGCTTTCCTTATGATAAAGTGTTTGTTATTTTCAAAACATAGAGGAATGGAAAATTCAAAAGGAAACCTTATTGACTCAATAATCTCCCCCTTTTGGTAAATCACAGACATACATACTAAAAAGAATATAAGGACATGGAATTTTTCATTAATAACATAAAAAACCTTATATACCATTACTTATGAATTATGAGGAATACATCTAACTCCCCATTACATTTTTATGTACTTAAGGATAATATTCTTTACTTCCTTAAATAGTTTTTTCTCTTTCTTGCCTAATGAAATATTCATTTATAAAAATCCTCCTTATATAGACCCCCCTTACTTAGGAAATTTTATTCTTTACATAGTATTATTTTTATCATTCAGTTATCCCCCTTTGTTATATTAAATAATTAATAGAGGAAATTGAAAAAATGGTACCTTAAATATTAGTACTAAAAAACGAAACACATGAGGGACAACCAAAAATTTCATTACTATTGAAAAAATTATACAAGAAAGGTAATACAACAAAAGATCAAAGTTAAGAAAGAAATCATACTTCTTTTTCCATTAGAATAATCTTCTTGAAAATGGTCTTTGGATTTTTAATCTCTTTATGATCCTTTTCAAAATGTTTGAGCAGTTGATCCTAATCTTCATTTTTCTTTTCCCAAACATTGATCTTTTCTTCCCGATCCTTAATAATTTTTTCTCGAGTCATCAAAGTCTTTTCTTGTTAATTGAACTTTTATTCAAACTCTATTCTGAGATCTCTTTACATTTTTAGATTCAAATTAATTGTATCAATTTTCCCATTTAGATCATTATCTTCTTGTTTCCGATCTGTTTGTTAAAGATTGAGTTTCTCATTGAAACTTTCAGTAAGATATTTGATCTTGATATCTTTGGTATCAAAATATTCTTTCACATTTACTTTAAAGTCATCAAATCTTATCATATCTTCAATTGTATTTTTGGACCATTTTGTGATTTGATTTCATGTCCTTCTGAGATCATCATACCCGATGTAGAAAGATTTAAAATTGGCCTCCAGCGTGATGAATTTGTCTATAAGCATGGAAACAGAATCTGATTTCTTATTAAATGAATGCTGAAGCATCTGACATCTCGATCCAATACTTGAAAAAAAAGGAATTGCATCACCCAATTTATTAATGGATTGAACCACAAATTCATGATCCATAGAACACGATTTTGAATCAGATTCTCTTGTTGGTGAGGATTCTTTCTCTATCACATCATTATTTCTATTAAGAAGATCCACTAACATCTTTCATAGCCACCACAAACTTTTTAGGTGTTTCCACTAGCAAATGTTTTCCTTTATCATCTCTCGGAATGAACTCAGTAGCCTTTGGTGATTTATATTCACTATCTGATAGTTGGAATATCTTGTATTCCTCAAATTTCTCTTTAAAGAATATGCCACCAAATTCACCAGTTGAACTAATTAGTGGTTGTTTCTCTCATCTAATGAAGGATTTCCAACTTCTTCTTGAACCTCTTCTTATTTTCCTGGGGATGTATGTTTAGTAGGTTCAGCCTAAGAAGTATGGATCAAAAATTTCTCCGAAGGATTCTCATTCTGATGATATTCTTCAAACTTGTCTTATCATATAATTAGTATCATCGTTGACTTCCTCTTAATCTTCTTCCACTTCCTTTTCATCCACAATCTCGTCCTCTTCATGATGTTCTGGAACGACCATTTTTAATCCTGGAGTCAGTGAAAGTGATTCTTGTAAAATTGATTCTGGTACCTAGATTTTTTCATAGGGTTTTTAGTGTCTTTTAGAAGATCTTGAATTATTTCAGCCTTAAACAATTTCTTATTTTTCTTCTTCTCTTTTTCTAATTTTTCATAATCCTCAGTAGCCTTAATCTTCAATTATTTTGCCTCAGGAGGGTCCAAGACAAATATAGGCTCTCCTTCTATCTTATTCTATTTATCTTATCTCCATAAAGAGACAACATCATTGGTATAGAAATTTTTCTTATTAGATTTTGGAGGTGATTATTGTGTTTCTGGAACTGTAGGATATTTTCATTATACTTCTGGTTCCTTTAGTTTATTTTCATTCCACCTTTCTTGGAAGTCTCAGCTACTTACAGCTTCTTGGATAATGATTCAATCTCACATTCAGACAAGTCAGAAAATTCTTTGTATTTTCTATTTAAGCCAACCTTTATCCTTCTCAGTGTATCAACACTCATCAACATAACCTTGAAATTTCTTAGCAAAGAACTGCATGGAATTTTGAAAAAATCCAGACAATGTACTATGAAATTTGAAAGAATTACTTGATAAATAATTATTTGTGATTTAAGGGTCCCACTCATGATATTCATAATTATACGAAAGACATTCTTCACCAGATTAATCTTCATGAGGTTCACTAGAAAACCTAGAATGTAGATATCACTTTTTTAAAGGTATATTTATCACATTTTCTTAGAATGAGAAATCCATGAACCCATAACTTTAGAATCCAATAATTTTTAGAGACATGATTGATCTTTAGTGACTTCACCCAAGATAAACCAAGGAACTCTATGGAATTATTCTTATCAAAACATACTGATATATCTAGTAGCATGTGGGTGCAGAAATCAGCTTACCCATTATAAAAAAAATCCTATAATGCATGCAGCCAATCATAAGAAAAGAAATTGAGTTTTCCCATATCTATTAAAAGATTTATTATCTTTCCCATCTTGAACAAAAAAAACTTATGGTCTCATAAAATTCTCCTAGCAACTCTAGATAAACCAGATCTTGTTTCTTTGGTTTAGATAAAAACACTCTCCCAGCCATTTAACATGTTATTCTTCAAAATAAGAGAATCATACTTATTGAAAAACTTCTAATCTACAAACCTCCCTCTGTAGATCTTCCATTTATAAATTTCTTTAATTGATGACATTTTTTTGTAAGAGGATTCTTCCAAAGACATTTGGGTTTTGGAAAACTAGAAAAATTAGAATGACTCTTAAGTAGAGCATCAAAGCTTCGATATGCAAGAGCATGAATACATATGTGGGACCACCATTAGGTGGCCTTTATATAGGCAATGAGGTGATAATTCATACTACAAGTTTGATCTAACTGTTTAACCAAGATTGATAATACCTAATGATTGATATGAAAGATAAAGAATAATTTTGGTAGATTCTGATCTTTTGAGGTTTTTAAGATATAATTTCATATTTAAGGAATGTGAATCTGAAATATTTGCGTAGAACATGATAAAAATACCAATTAGTAAAAAAATTATTCTGAAAATTTAATTATGGAAACGTACCTTTCATATTTCTTGGGTAATTATTAGTAATGATGAAAAATATTCATGAAGTGCTTTAGATTCTAGAAAATTTAAATAAAGAAAAAAAATTGAAACATAGAAATTTATAAATTAAACAAAACAGGTTCCAGAATTTTGTGTTTCAAAAAAATATTTATCATGAATAATTGTAATTTAAAATAATTTGATTATAAAAAAAATAGATTAGTAAAAAAAATTTATTATTAAAAAATTTTCATTACAAAAATGTTTTTGATTACGAATTTTTTTTATTAATAGAAAAATGTACCCCACCCCCTATGAAAAAGATTTTTTTAATTTAAGTAGATAGGTTTCAAAAAAATGTTTATATGAAAGATTACCTTAGGGTTATAATTCATAACTTTTTTTGATTATATTAAAATCTATTAGAAGGTAACGATTTTGTAATAAATAATAATAAGTTGATATTGCATTTTGATAAATAGAAGAATGAAATATAATTTTTGGGTGTGATACCTAATAAATTGATGCCCAATATCTATGTTTTTTGCACGATAGTGATGTTTATGATTTTTTATAATGTCAATAACACTAGTGTTATCAAAAAATATTTTTATTTTGGTAAAACACATGCCATATTCTGTGAGTGTGTGTTGAATCCACAACACTTGAGCACAATAACATCCAGCTGTTACATATTTTGCTTTAATATGGGAAAGAGCTACTGAGTGTTTCTTTTTTCATGGCCATGAAACTATTGAATATCCTTAGAAATAAAAATTTATGGTTGTACTTTTCTTATCCATTCAACATCCACCAAAATCGACCTCCAAAAAACCTTTTAAAACAAAATCATTTCTAGATGTTTAAAAGAGTCCAAAATCCATGGTTCCCATTAAATAACGAAAAATTATTTTAATTAATTTTAAATTAGATTACTTATGATTTGATTGATATCTTTCACATAAGCATACTGAAAACATTAAGTTTAGATGACTAGCCTTCATGTAATGTAAATTTCCTATCATACCTCTAAATGATGTTTGATCTACTGGTTTCCAACTTCATCAAGATCAAAAAAAATTAAGGTACTCATAAGAGTAATTATAATTTTAATGTTATAATATTTATCATTTTTATGAATATTAATAATATATTTATGTTGAGATATGTTTTTTCCTTCTGGATTTTGAGAAATTTCAAAAACCTAGGAAAAAGGATAACTGATCCATCATACTCATTTCAAACAAAAATTTCATTGGATTCACAAACTAATAAATTAAGGATTGCTGGGTTGAACCAAATATAATGTCATCAACAAAAAATTTAACAATAAAAACATTTTTCTTATCTTTATTTATAAAAAGGGTTCAATTAGAATTTCCCTTGACATAATTGTTTTGTAACAAAAAGTTTATAAGTTCACCATACCAGGCTTTAAGGGATTATTTTTGTCCATATAAGGCTTTATTAAGTTTGAAAACATGGTCAAGATGTTTTGTGTCTTCAAAACAACGAGGGTTTTAACATAAACTTCCTCTTAAAAATCTCCAATATGGAAATCACATTTTACATCCATTTGAAAAGGTTTAATATTGAAGAATGCTACAAACATAAGTAAAATGAGTATAGATTCAAGTCTAGCTCCTCTAGAGTAGGTTTCTTCATAATCTATTCCTTTTGTTTGATTATAGCCTTTAGTAACTAATCTAGAATTATTTCTCACAATGATTCCATTATCATCACACATATTTTTGAAGACCCATTTTACTCCAATTACAGAGGTTTCCTTAGGTATTTCAACCATTATATAGAATTTATTCATTTTAAATTCATTTAGCACATCTTTCATGGCTTTAATCCATTCATCATCACCTAAAGATTCATTAGTGATTTTTTGTTCTAATTTGGAAAGTAATGATAGATGTTCTACTTCATTTCTTAAGAAACTTCTAGTCCTTGCAGGTTGATTTACATCATCAATAATACTATCACTCAGATGATTCCTAAGAAACAACTGATTTGGTTTTGTAAAACATGTTCATGAACATATGGTAGGAAATTTCTGGGGTAAATGCTTTATAAATATTTTCATGAACATTTTCCTTAATATAAGGATATTCTATCATGGGATAAAAATAATATTTTGAAAAAAAATAAGAATATGTAGGTTGTGGTTATTTAAAAACAAAATGATCTGTTTCATCAAACTTAACAAGTACAGTTTCTTCAATAGTAAATCTGTTATTATTAAATACCATATAATCCATAGATGTTGTGGAGTAGCCTAGGAAAACAAATTCCTTAGATTTGGGTGTGAATTTATGTAAATAATATTTAGTATTCAGTATGAATAATTTCAACCAAGTACCTTGAAGTAGGCATGTCTAGGTTTTCTACCATTTCACAATTTGTAAGGGGTTTTGTTAAGAAAAGGTCTAATCAAAACTCTATTTGTAGTATAGTAAGAAGTACATAGCTTTAACCCAAAAGTCCAAAACTATTGAATATTCACTAAACATGGTTCTAGTTATCGTTTGAGGAATATTATTTTTTATTTCAACAATACCATTTTGGTGAGGAGTTCTTAGAGATGAGAAGTTGCGAGTAATGCCATTTTTACTACAAGAAAGTTTAAAAAACTGAATTTTGAAATTATTTCCCATGATCACTATGAATAATTATAAATGGAAGGTTTTTCTCATTTTTAATTTGGGCTCTAAAAATTTTGAAATAAGAAAAAGCTTCAGATTTTATGCTAGAAAATATACCCACCTAAATATAGAGTAATCATCAACTAAGGCAAATTCAGAATATTTTCGTCCAATACATTTAGTTTGTGTTGGACCGAAAAGATCCATATGCACTAAATTTAATTCATTAGAAGTTGAGACTTCCCTCATTGATTTAAAACATCATTTATGTTTATTGGTATATTTACATTTATGACAAACTTTTGAAGAATCAAATCTAAGATTCGGGAGATCCTTAACAAGTTTTTTATTTGAGAGTTTGCATTGATTCTTAAGGTTACAGTGTTCAAACCTTCTATTCCATAACCATGAATGGTCTTTCATTGCACAAATCAAAGGTAGATCGTGGCTCCTAAGTTCTTCTAAGATGATTATGCATATATTCTATTTTATATGGGTAGAAATTATAAACACTTCTTTAGAATTGTGTACTAATCACTTATCATTCCTAAAATTCACAGGGTAACCTTCATCACATAATTCAATTATGCTAATGAGGTTTTTTTAAGACCCTTAACAAATAAATCATTTGAAATCAACGTTTTCTCATGAAAACCAATGTTACCTCTACCAATAATTTCTCCCTGATCATATTCTATGAATGTTACTTTTCCACCTTTCATCATGATATTATTTTCAAAGAAGTTTTTGTAACCAGTTATATATTGGGAATATCCATTATCCATGTGCCATGTACTACTATTGGTACTTTCAGTTTTTTGTCTTAAAAACAAACGTGTTAGTCTTTCAGAATCCAAGATTTCATGGATCGGGAAATTTTGGAGAATTAAGATTTTATGAATCCACATTTTCCTAGAAACATAATCATTATGAAAACCTAAATATTGAGTTTTGTTTAAAGAAAAAATTTTCTCCCAATACTCACCACCCTAAAAATTAGTAAAAAGTGGATCACTTTTGGTAACAAAATAGTTATTACTAAAAAATATTTTAGAATATGTATAACCAAAAATAGAATGATTATTTTAAGGTTGAATCTGGGAATACATCTTGTTAAAAGATTCCTTACCAAAAGTAAAATTTGATAGAAAATTACTTAAGAAAAATATTTCGTACATTCGTTTAATAAGAATGTTTTTATCCTAAAGAACATTAGTTTTAGAACAATATTTACCCTCTAAAATATTTTTCATAGAAACTACATTTTCAAGATCCTTACAATGTTTTCCCTTCTCAAAATTAACTTCCTTAAGGGTTTTAGAAATAATTTAGAAATCAAATGTTTTCTGATCATGATATTTATAAAGATATGATACATCTTTAGTTAAAATAGATATTCTAGAATTATCTTTTTCTATATTCTTTTTTATTTTTCAACTTTCATTGTCAAGAATTTTTGAAAACCTAGAAAATTTATCATATGATAGAAAAGTATTATCTTCTGATGAATAAGATTCATCATCTAAATTTTCATAATATTTATAATCAGTATAATTTTCATTCATAGATAAATTAGTAAAAGATATGGCATTATGTACCTTTTCCATTATACAATTATTTTCAATGGTTAGTTTGTGTAGTAGACCAAGATTATTCCTTCTAGAATAGTCATAATATGAAGATTCATTTGGAGAGTCACCTCAAATGGCACTCTAGGTGTCATTAGCCTTCACGTCCTTATTAACCCTATTCTTGTAATACTTCTTCTTATTCTTCTAAAAATGATTTTCCTTCCTATATTTTATTTTAAGTGATGGACAATATGGCCTTATATTCCATCCTCTTTTGAATTCATAGAAAGTGACATCTGAGCCCTTCTTGTCCTTTCTTTCTTTCTTTCTTATTATATCTATATTGAAATTACTTCATTCCAATAATGTTATTCATCCTCCGAACAAGATTATCTTGCTCATCTTGAGAATATTCACATTAACTAGATTCAGACAGAACATTAATGTTCTTAGACATAGATATTGTAACCCTCTCCCGAGTCTTAAATTTTAGTAGTAGTAAAGGTTATAGTTCCATTTCCATTATTCTTCTTTATTCATATCAGTATCTCTCTTCATTCTAATCTCATGTTGAAGAATAGTTTCTATAATCAAATCAAGAGTAATTTGAGATAATTTCCTATTCTCATCAATAAATTTCCTCTTAGATTCCCACTAAATAGGCATAATATCAATAATCTTGTCTACAAGAGCTTCATCATCAAGACCTTTCTCACCCATAGATTGAAGACTATTTTCAATTTTCACAAATATTTTTTTCACCTTACATACTGGTACTCCATAAGAAAATATAAATCCATGATATTCCACTCTAAGAATAGATCTTCTAGTTTCTATAACTTTGGAAGTGCAAAAATGAGTAACCTCAAGTTTTTTCCAAATGCATTTAGCAGCTTCACAAGAATAAATTTGAATATATATATTCGTATTCATAGAACATAACAAAGTATTGTGTAGCTTGTTATTTAGTTGATATTATAACTTTTTGTGGTTGGTAAAGGTTTTCAATTCCATTTCAGGAACTTTTTAATCTCCACGAAGCATGAAATAATTGCCTACTCTAGTGTTAATGACAAAAGTCTTCATTCTATCTCTCCAGTACTCATAATCATTACCATCAAAATAGGTGGTCTAGTAAGGTTAATATTGTCAATAAAACTAATATTAATTCCTTCCATTATAGAAGAAAATATCTTTCCACACAATTTTTTTAATAGTAAATGTTTGTAAACAAAGATAAAAATATCAAACAAAACATAATCAAGAAAAATAAAGCACAACATATTTAAAACAATTAAAACTCGAGAAAGAAATTATATATGTCTGTATAAGTATTTCAAAAACCTCCTCTAATACCAATTATAGGATCGAAATAAGAATGTAGAAGCTCAATTACAAGAGGGGGTGAATTGTAAGTTTAAAAACATACATTTTTATCCTTAAGGAAAACTATGTTTAACAGAGTTAAACAAGGAAAATCCAAAAAACCTAAAATAGTTCTATAAGAAAAACTTACTATGTTCCAGAAATATAGTTTCAAAAAGGAAACTAAAATAATGTTTACATAGTTAAATATTCTAGATTAAAGTGTATAGAATATTATTTTTAAAATTACATAAAAGAATAATAATGTATAAGAAGGTTACACTTTCATCCTTTATCAAAATATAGTAGAAATAAACTTGAAACAAAAAAAGTAATATGTATGAAATAATTTAACCCAAAGAGTAGGGTATCCAACAACCTTGGAAAAAGGTCACATTATTTATACATTCAAGAAAGTATCCCATACCCACACCATGGTAATCCATTGATAGAAATATCAGACTCTTTCTTTCTATACCCACAAGCCCACGATATTTAAGGTAGTAGGAACCTCTGTCTTCCTATCCTTGGAATACCTTGAACAATAATGTAGTCAGAACCTCTATCTTTCTATCCCCAGAAGCCCTCAATTGTTCTCAGCAAAAATCTGAGTTTCATTAAGCTTGCTGAAAAATATATTCACATCTGCGCAAATCATAAGAGTCTCTCTCTATAGAAATAACTTCACAACATGTAATATCTAGATTTATGGAATAGTATTAAGCTTGTTCAAATGAGATCATATTTATAGGAACTTCTAAAATGGTCATCTCCCTCCTCCAATGATCATATTTTTCCTTGAATCTCAGAGGGACATACACACGTTTCAATCAAACTTTGTTTAGTTAGAAATATATTTAATGACATAATTTCATAATAATTGAAAAGAAAATGAGGTTACTTATCAAAATCTATTTTTAGGAGTCTAAGGAAAAATAGAATTCATAGTCTAACCAAATAAATTTTTTGAATCTATATGACATGGAAATTCAGATTCTATTTTTAAAAAGAATTTAGAATATGAATTCTATAGATTCCGGAGTCTGAATTCCAACGAATTAGGAATATGAATTTGGATGAATTAGGAATCCAAATACTAAAGTTTTTGGAGTCTGAATTATGAGAAATTCAGATTCTGAATTCGGAGTAATTCAGTATCATAATTATGTGGAATTTGGAATATGAATTATGAGGAATTAATAGTCTAAATTATAGGGAATTTGGATTCTGAATTCTGAGGAATTTGGAGTTTGAATTCTGCGTAATTCAGAGTCAGAATTTGGATAAATTCGTAGTCTTAATTTTAGATATTTCACAACCTAAATTTCAGAGAATTCAAAGTCTGGATTTTAGATAATTTACAGTCTAAATTTCAATGAATTTAGAGCCTGAATTTCAAGGAATTTGGATTCTAAATTTCAAAGAATTTGGAGTCTAAAAACAAAATACTCTATATTTAATGAATTATGAGATTTCTAGGTTTTAGTGATGAATCTTAATCTTAGACTTAGAAAAATAATAATTTCATTTAAAGATATTATAAAATGAGATCATGAAAATAAATGTAAGGATATAAATTTCCTTAGAGAAGGGAAATTTTCCTCATGAAAATAATTTTTACAAAAAATAGTTTGCCTTAATATAAAGTGTTTGTGAGTTTCAAAACATAGTGGAATGGATAATTCATTAGGAAAACTTATTGACTCAACAAAAACAATAAGATAATCTGCAATGGACATTCTAGATGATCAACATCATCAATGAAGAAAATATTGAATATCCAGGTATTATTTTCCTTATTAATTAATTAAATTAATTATAAAAATGATGCCAAAGATCCTCTCATAATTTTTTAAGACTCTTTATTATTTATCTAAATCTTTGATTCTATTTCGTGGATATTGGCATTCATTATTGTATTGATCCCATAATAATCATTGATCCCGGTAAAAATAAAGGTTTGTTGCCGGCCCAACCACGCTTCTGTTTCACCCAGAACCTTCAAGTGGTATCAGAGTAGTTACATCATAGTTTATAATTATTTAAATTTATGTTGATTATTTACAAATTTAATAATTTAGTTGTTTCGATTCAAGTTAATCATTCTGCGAAGATGAATCTCAAGATCTTTTCCTCCTATTTCATTTCTGGTTCACCTTACATAAATGATTATTTTTTTTAATTTTAATTAAAATAAAATAGAGGATCTTACATGGAGGTGAAAAAGGTTCCTTTGTGTATAACACCCAAACACAGTACGTGTATTTAGCAGTACATGTTATGTAGCCAAGGTTCAATGCACCGGTTCTGGTCCACCAAACCAAGTTGTGTCACTGGAGTTGGTCTATGTCTTAATGACTTCGTGTGTTGACAAGGAACATGTGGAATTTTGTTTCTAGATTACACGTTTTGTGGCCCACTGGACATGACGTGTACACCTTTCGGTTAGGGTTGGACCATATACCCCATAAATGACTTTACCGACTAGAGACTGTGTAATGAGGGACTACACGATGGGTGCCCCACTAGACATGTCGTGTACTCCAAATATTTTAATGCAAACCCACAATCCATTTCCTCAGGTGTGTACTTCTGATGGACGGTGAAAAATAGTACATTTCGTGTAGTTGGAACAACATGTTATGTACTCATTCAAATTACACAGATTTATTAAAATTATATATTATATTAAACATACCCTGAAGATGTGTACCATCATGCGAGTGTAAATATGAGGCACAACATGTGATAGATGTTATATATATATGTGTGTTTAATTTATCATCGGTGTAATGTCCAATTCTACCCATTGGGTAGTTATTAATTGGAATTCACCAGGTTTCCTCCATGGTAGATGTTATGTATAAAAATAATTTTAAATGAATTTATTTGTTAAAAATCACAATGGATGAGAATTTCAAAGAAATTAAGAAAAGTGTTTAAGAAAAAATGATTTATTAATTAAATATGACAGTTAATTTATTCAGGCGTGATTTATCTTAGACAATAATGATTAAAAAATTGAATGCTAGTTTTATTTATGCGTAAATATCATTGCATGTATGGATAATCATGACATAGACAAAGACCTTTGTATGTGGATGTTTTCTTTTAATTTATTTATTGAAATCAATTTTGGTGGCATGGGAGCCTTCTCCACATTAATATATAGGGCTTCTATGCCCAAGGTAGATTTTATGTGAATCCCCTTTTTACTCCTCACATAAATGTGGGTTAAAAAAAGGCATATGTAATGGATGGAACTCCCAAGCTAGTGGAGGTGGTTCAAGTTGAAGCCGAGATGAAACCAATCCCAGGAGATATAGAGGTTGACAGGTTGAACCCGCTAAACACTAACCCAAATGGTTCAATATTTTTCAACCCTAGGCTAGGGTTAGTTTATCAATCTCTAGATAAACTAACCATTAGAAAAGATCATGATCATTCCCTTTACTTTAATTTATTTATGTCAGTTTCATGGTTTCTCATTATGGATGTGTTTTCACGATCACACAATCAATGAATTAAACAAGCATGCAAGATGGAACTAATATAAACCAGACTTATATGTTAACATTATCAAGACATGTTTAATCACTTATGTAAGTTCCACTTAATTTTAACAACCATGTGATAATGATAATAATCAATTCACAAATGAGAGATAAAAATCCCTCAAATAAAATATTATGTCATACAAATCCTTCCATTACACTATTAAGGGAAAAACTCAATAAAACTATCTATTTGACCAACCCATGTTGGAAAAAATACTTTTTTATAATAAGACCTTATGAAAGGTTTCAGGTTGACTTAACCATATTACATCAAGAGGAGTAACCCTCTCTAGAATTGGTGTAATATTGTAGGCATGAGTTGAGGAAATAAAAAGCCAAAATTTCAGGATTAGGGAGTCCAATCAACAGATCATGAATTTGAAAGCCCGTAGTTGGCAATGACCTGCCTATATAAATAGATTCTAATAGCTTGAACAACCCTTATTAGGGTATTGTAAAGTGGAATATGGATCATTTCCACTAGACTGTAAAATCAACTGAACATTCCTAGTTTAATGGTGAGGGCTATTGGGACATGATAAATAGTTAGAGACTTAATAAAATTTATTATTTCTTATAAAATGTAATCAAGAATGTACTAATGATATGCTCTTTAAATTGTATAATAAAAATGACAGGGTTTTCTACAACACCATCCCTTTGATCAGCTCGGGATAAAGTCAACATTCTCAATGATAGTAACTTCCATGAATGGTTTAGAAGCCTTCATGTTATCCTACCCCATTAATAGAAGTATTACATGTTAGAGTCATCATTACCTAATATGCCGACCAAATATGTCAGTGATGAGTATTACTATGTCTATGAGACATATATGAATGATGCAGTCGACGTTAAATGTTTTATTCTATCATCATTTTATAGTAAGCTCATGAAATATCATGAAAACATGGATTCTTAAAGCACGTATGAGCACCACCGTGGTCATTCCCATGAGAGAGCAAGACAGAAATGGTTTTATATATCTAATGAACTTTTTAAGATTATTCTTGGAGAGGGTACCCCATATGGGCCTCATGCAGTCAAGCTCATTGGCTACATTGAGCACCATAGGTTCTAGGGTTTAAACTCTCTGAAGAACTGGGAACCGATCTCATTCTCACATCACTCCCTCATAGTTTCTCTAACATTTATGTCAATTTAAATAGGAACAACACTTAGAAGTCTCTATCTGATCATTTTATCCTTATTCTCCAAGTGGAAAAATATATGTAGCATGGAAAGCCTTTTTCCCTTGGAGTAAAGAAGTGGAAAGGGAAGGTGAAGAGCTATAAGACCATAAAAAGAATTATGACCATCCATGAAAAGGAAGATCAAAGGAGAAGTAAGGGAACAAGAGATTTTCTGTTTTGCATGTTGCAAGAAGGGAGAATAAAAGAATAACTGCACTGAGACTAAGAAGTAAGGGGAAGCTTTAGGTGTGTTTGTTATCTAATGCAATCTATATATTTCTACAAACTGGTTATTTGATATAACTTGTGGTTCTCACATAGGTATCAAAATATCAAAACCAATTAAATTCAATAAGATTGACCAGGAGAGGTAGATGTACAGGTATCCAATGGACCAGGACTTTCTATTATAGCTAGTGGGGACTCGAACCTCACGTTTCCAACTGGGATGATCTTGGTGTTAAAGGGATGTTATTATGCATCGTCTGTTACTAAAAATATTATTTCTATATCCATACTAGATACGGATGGATTAGTTTTCATGTTTGGAAATGAACTTTTCTTCTTTTACAAAAATAGAATTTTTTTGGTAGGTCAAATTTATAAAATTTTCTTTACATTTTGGATTATACAAACTGAGTAATGGTAATTGAGAACAAAGATACTTCACATGAATCATACCACACCCATCTTTGGAATCACCGACTAGGTCATGTAAATGTGAAACTCTTGACACAGACACATCAAGATGTATATTTATATTCTTTTGAACTAAAACCACTTTCTGTATGTCATGACTGTTTACAAGGAAAAATGACCAAATCTCCATTTGGTGGGAAAGGTTAAAACACTAATGAACTTCATGAATTGGTTTATACTGAAGAGTGTAGACCATTTTCAGTTGACGCTAGGGGAGGTTACTCATACATTATATCTTTTACTGATGATTTTAATAGATATGGATATATCTAGTTAATGAGGTATAAGTAGGATTCTTTTGATAAGTTCAAAGAATACAAGAAGGATGTTGAGAACCATCTTTGTAAGATGATTAAAAAACTCTGCTTAGACTAAGGTGGAGAATATCTTAATCAATAATTCATTGATTACTTAAGGAGGTTTGGGATCCTATCCCAACTAACTCTTCTATAAACTCCCCATTAAAATGGTGTGAGAGAAAGGAGGAACCACACCATATTGGATATGGTGAGATCAATGATGAGTCATGCAAGTCTTCCATTATCCTTCTAGGGATATGTGTTACAAACAGTGGTGAACATACTAAAACAAGTAACAACTAAATCAATAAATGGTATTCCATATGAGTTCTAGAGTGGAATATAAGACATATTATGAAATTTACATGTGTGGGGAAGTGATGAATTTGTTAAGGCCTCTTCAGGTAACAAACTTTCACCATAAGGCACAAACTATACCATTAGAGGATAACTAAGTAAACAAGATAATATTTCTTTTATAACCCCTAAAAAATAGTTATTTTGTAAAAAAATGTCATATTCCTGGATAGGGAGCATGTCTCTAAAAGATATAGTGGGAGCGAGATAGACATTGATGAAGGTGAAGATCAAGGTACAAAAGAGTTTGTATAGAAACAGATTCCACAATGCCCCATGGGAGAAATAACTGTTATAGATAAACAAGGTCTGTATAGTAGTACGAGAGGATAGAGAACCTAAATAGTATGGTTTTCTAGTTACAGATGATGGTGACTCACTATTAGTTGATATTAATCATCCTCTAACCTATAACGAAGTTGTAAGTGGCATAGATGTTTCCATGTGGAAGGAATCCATGAATTATGAAATGGATTCCATGTACCAAAACCAAGTATGGATTTTTGTAGATCTTCCAATTCATATAAATACTATTAATTTCAAGATTAAACATGACATGGAAAGAAAAGTTAGTACCTATAAGGCACTACTGGTTGCAAAAGGGTTCAAACAACATCAATACATTGACTATGACAATACCTTTTCACCATTTGTAATGCTGAAATCTATTAGAATTATATCGGACATTTTTTCTTACCATGACTATGAGATTTGGAAAATGGAAGTCAAAATTACCTTCCTTAATAAGATCCTTCATGAAGATATCTACATTAAACAACATGAAGCGTTTATAACTACAATGGATTCCAATAAGGTATGAAAGGTGAAAAAAATCCAGTTATGGATTAAAGAAAGAATCCTGGTCATGGAACATTAATTTTGATGAATCCATAAAAAATTTGGTTTTATCAAAAATTAATGTTATATTTTATCTACAAACGATTTAGTGGGAGTGTATTCTTTTTCATAATATAATATGTTGAGGACCTATTACATATTTGAAATGAGATATCAGTCTTACAGTCTGTTATGTCATGGTTGAATAAATGCTTCTCCATGAAGGAATGAGAAGAGGCTACATATATTCTTGGGATCAAGATCCATTAGGATATATCCAAGAGATTTTTGGACTTAATCCAAAGTAGATATATTGATAAGATATTGAAGAGATTCAGTATGGATCAATCAAAGAGGAGATTGCTTCAAGAATCACATGACATTCATCTTTCCAAGAGAATGTGTCCTCAAGAACATGAAGAAATAATGATAATGGAAAGGAATCCATATGCAGCAGGGAATGGGTCTGTCATGTATGTCATGCTATGTAATAGGCTGGATGTCTCCTAGGAATTGACTGTGGTAGGAAGAAATCAAGATGGCCCAGGTGACAACCATTTAATGGAAATCAAGACTGTCTTAAATTATCATAGGCATAATAAGGATATGATTCAGGTTTATGTAGGAGATGAGTAAATAATAATCATAGGATATGTATATTCTAGTTTCCAAACTGATCAAGATGACATGAAGTCACAGAAGACGACATGGCCAACCCCTTGAATCAGCAGAAACATGATCACCATGTGAGGTTAAGCGGACTAAAAGTCGAAGGCTGTTGGCTCTAGTCCAACGGGGAGTTTTTAAGAGTTTTTTTCTGAGCACAAACTGGTTATACATTGAATTCATGGATATTTAATGTATTTAAATTTTTAAAATCTTTTTACGTATTTTTCATTTTTTTTTGTGACTACGATGTTACATTGTCCTAGAGTATTTTTTACATTGATAAGGTCATTGTAGTTCCTTGCTATGATGAGAACCTTGAAATGGTATTAAAATATTCTTAAATATACTTCCATGGGTGGATGACATACTATGTTGGGAAAAATATCATGAAGACCACCAGGTGTGAGTACTCGTAAGTATATGAGACTTCCTCTTATGAAGCTCGCACTTATTAATCTCCAGGATGACAGATTATGAGAACTGACTCGCTAGTAGGAATTCAGAATGTTTTGGTGTCATCAAATATTTATATATGTGAGTGTATGTTATTATAATTTGACTGTAATATTATCATTAAAATGAATCATGACTCATGTACTTTGATATACTCACTAAACCCATCACACAGATAGTTGTCGGGAAGTAGGGTACGTTGGGTGCGTCATGAGTGACATGTTAATAATGGATAAGTCGTGGAAGGATTTTTCTTTTATATTTATGAAATTTGATATCTCAGCCCTTTGATTTAAATAAAACCATCGTGAAAAATTCCATGTCCATTGTATAATGACGATTTTATTTTTGGTAGTCAATGAACAATGTATCAAGCACAAAAGTTGATGACGCTATCATAAAACTTTCTTGATGAGAAATTGCAACAAACGGATTATATTACACACTGACCATTCATATGTGGATGTCATTCTTGTGAATTTAAATTCTTTCTCATGGGTTCCTTGACCCATTTCTAGATAGTATACTTGGACATCAGGCAAGCCCGCCTAATGCCAATGAGATAGAATCCTAGAGGGTCATACACTAATTGTTTCTAGTGGTCTCACTTAAATTCTATTTGAATTTTACTAAATAAATATTATTATCAATATAATGGAATAATTTTATTCAAGTTTAAATGATTTCCTAAATTAAATAAATATTTATTCACCGGATTGTAGGTAAAATATATTTATTTATTTTATTAAACATTTAATAAATACATATTTACTATTTTGTAAATAAAATATTTATTTAAGAGAATACATTATTTCTTTATTTATTTAGGTGTTCAATAAATGGAAATGGATTTAGAAAGGACCAAGGCTAGTCTAGTGGTAAAATAATTATTTACAAGATAATAAATAATTATTCAACTAGTTGGATCAATTTAAAATAATGCTGCTATAATTTTTTGACATATAATTTTATTTATAATTTTGTTTTTGGTAATTTGGTGGACCATAAATAATGATGCATTATTATTATTAATTTCATGTGTTTTCTATAAGGTTGTGAATTTATTAATTGAAATTATGCAATTAAATATTGTCGCTGAAGCCCCATGTCAATAAATATACAAATATGTTTATTGTGCCATGTACCAAACCGCACACCCATTGAATTGAGAATTATTGAGATAAACAATTATTATTTCAAATCCCCTTCCTGTCCCTCTCAATAATGATTGGCATTCTTCAAGGTTGAAGAAAAAGCAATCAAGAATGACCAGCGTAAGACACTCTCTTCGTTGTGCTAGAACCTGAAGAACGAGAGGGGTCGTTCAGAGGCCATTAGAGCACATGTGGTTCGGCGCGTGAGAGATTCTAGTTTGGATCCTTTCAAGCTCTACAATATAATTCTGAAGGGTCATTTCAGATGATCAACATCATCGACAAAGAAAATACCAAAGATCAAAGTATTATTTTCCTTATGAAAAAATTAAAATAATTATAAATATGATGTGAAATATCCTTTATAAAGGTTTTGAAAATCTTCATTATTTATATAAATCATTGATTCTATTATGCGGAAACTAGAATTCATCATAGTATTGATCCTCTAATAATCATTGGTCGTTGTAAAAATCATTGTTGGGTGTCAGCACAACTATGATTCCGCTACACCCGGGACCTTCATCTTGTAGGTTAGAAGATCATTATTATTAACTAATAATGAGTCACCATCCTCGGTAACTAGAAAACCATACAGTTCTGGTTCTCTATCCACTCATGTACTCATACATTGTACTTATGTATTTGTAACATATCATTCTTCCTTGTGGATTTGAGGAATCTACTCTTTTACAAACTATTATGTACTTTGAGCCTTGACTTCATTATAGTCTATCTCACTCCAAATATCTCTATCGAAGATGTGATACCTATCTATGAATATAGTGTTTCTTTCCACTATAAATTTTTTGGTTGAGGGGTCTTATTGGTAATATCCTCTTGTTTCCTTAGATTATCCTATAAAGGTACACTTTTTGCCTCCAGGTTTGAGTTTGTTACCTCAAGAGACCTTAGTAAACACTTCACCTCCACAAACATGTAAATTTGATAATGTGACTTTTCTTCCACAACAAATCTCTAATGGAATATTATTTATCAATTTATTTGGTACGTGGTTCAGTATGTATTCTGGTTTTTTTAATGCATATCCACAAAATGATGATGGAAGATTAGCAATAATCAACGTTGATCTCACCATGTCTAACAAGGTTCTCTTCCTCCTTTTGATTACACTTTTCTACATGGGTGTGTAAGGAGGAGTGAGTTGTGATAGGATCCCAAACACCTATATGTAATCAATGAAGTATTGATTAAGATATTCTCCACCTTGATTTGTGTGGAGCTTTTTAATCTTCTTACCAAGATGGTTGTCAACTTGATTCTGGTATTCCTTGAACTTATCAAAATAATCTGACTTATTCCTCATTATGTAGATATATCAATATCTACAAAAATAATCATTAAAAGTAATAAAGTATGAGTTCATATACCTTAATTTAAATGGAAATGATCTACACTCATCAGTATGAACTAATTCAAGAATATATTTGTCTCTTTCACCTTTACCACTAAATGTGTCTTTGGTCATTTTTCCTTGTAAACGTGCATGAAATACAACAAGTGTTTTTCATTTGAAAGAATATAAATATCTATATTGATGTAACTTTGTCAAGAATTTATCATTTACCTGAACTTTCCTCTGATACCAATGTTGGGTGTGTCCTGAGTCATGTGAAGTAGCTTCGTTATCGATTTCCATTACTTGGTTTGTGTAATACAACATGTAAAGACCGTTATATGAATATTCATTACCAAAACAATTTCTGTCTTTATAAAAGAAGAAACATTCATTTCCAATCATGAAAATAAATCCATATGTGTCTAGTATAGATATATAAATGATGTTTTTGGTTATATAAGACAAATAATAACAACCTTTTAACACCATGATCATCCTCGTCGGCAACGTGAGGTGGTAGTCCCTGACAGCTACAACAGTAATTCTAGGTTCATTTAGTGCCTGTAAATCTACCTCTCATCGGTAAATTTTATTGAGTCTAATTTGTTCCGGTATTTGGATACATATTTTAGCACCATAGGATTTATAAAATATTCAATTTGTATAAACAGATAAATTTTACTTGATAACAAACACGCCTAAGGCTTACCCATGCTTCTTTATCTCGGTGTAGTTTTTTAGTGTCCCTTCTTGTCCCATGTGAAAAAATATCATCATATTGCCTCCCACCCCATTGATCTTATGTTTCATGGAAGGGAATGAAGAATATTTGGGGATAAAGATCATCACCTTCCCTTTCCTCTTATACACCGTAAGGATAGAAGGATTTTTACACTTCATGTCATTATCCACTTGGAGAAGAAGGATAATAGGATATGGTAGATACTTCTTAATGTATTCCATATTGAAATTAAAAAAAACTAGAGAAGATCTGAGGGATTTATGTCAAAATGAGATTAGTAACAATTTATTTGGGGAGTATAACCCATAGAACCTCTAGATGCTCGATGTAGCTAGTGATCTTGATTGTGTGAGGCCCAACTAGGGCACCCTCTCGTTGCTTACTCTGAAAAAGTGACTTGGAGATCTCAAATTGTTTCTGTCTTTCTCTCTCCTGGTAAAGACCACAGAGGTGCTCAAGCATGCTATAGACATCCATATTTTCATGAGACTTCATGATTTCACTAGAGATTGATGATAACATCAAACATTAAATGTTGACAACATCATTCATCTGTTTGTCATAAAATGGGAACTATTTATCACTCATCTCTTGGGCAGCAGATTAGGTAATGAGGACTCCAGCACTTATGATTTCTTTTCATGGCATAGTTCGAACCAAAGACATCTAAACAACTCATAAAAGTTACTATATATGGGGATGTTGTCTTTATCCAATAGGGATAGTGTAGTTGAAAATATTTTAATTTTTATTCTACAATTAAAATAGTAGATAATTTTTACTTTCTTAATTACATTTTATGAGAAATAATAAATTAATTTTTTTTTCTCTCTCCCACTATTTTATCATGTCCCAATGTCCCTCACCATTTAATTTCGAATTTATATTTTTTGGATATTCTAGTCGAAATGATGCATATTTCCCTTTGAATAACCCCAAAAAGTGTTAGTCAATCTATTTGAAGGTATATAGGTAGGAAGGTCTTTGCCAATTGTAGGCATACAGTTCCTTGATCCATTGAGTGGACTCCGAAATCATAAAATCCCGACTTGGAATTTCTCAAAACCTACCTCTAAATTTAAAACAAGTATAGAAAGGGCTACTCCTCTTGATGTAAAATGGTTATGTCAACCCAAAAACTTTCAAAATAGCTAATTTTATAAGAGTAATTCCCCAACAAGGGTTGTCCAAATACATATATTTATTTAGTATTTCTCTTAATCATGTATATGAAGTCTTAATCTAACATAATATTTTATTGAGTTATTTCTATCTCTTATACATAAATTGCATTATTATCTTTATCACATTCTTGGTAAATTTTAGAGGATCTTAATTAAGTGATTAACCATTTATAGAAAATATTTATGCATAAAGTTGGTTTATTTTATTTTTATCATGAATTCTTGATAATTCATTAATTATGTAGTTGTGACAACACTTCCATAATGAAAAACTATGCAACTGGAAAAAATAAAATAATGTAAGTGCATGATCATGAGATCTTCTAACAGTTTGTTTATCTAGCTGTTGATAAACTAACCACTAAACTAGGGGAGAAACACCTTGAACCATTAATGCTTCATGTATACAACGTTACACCAATCCACCTCTGTATCTCCTTGGATTGGTTTCACCTCGCCTCCTTTCATGAACTACCACCACATGCTTGGTAACTCCATCAATAACATATTCTTTTTAACTACACATAGGTGAGGATTATAATGGGGGTTTATATAAAAGAATCCATGGGCACGCCGAACCTAGATATTAATGTGGATAGATGGCAGGCATGACAAAAGTTTAATTTAAAATAAAATATAATGAACCAAATAACATAAAATGGTATGGTCTTTCTCATGATCATCCACATACATGAAATGAATAACGCATCTAATAAAACTATAATTCAATTAGTTAGTCATTCATATTAAGATAAATCATGTTTGAATCAATTAATTACTATATTCAATTAATAAATATTTGTATCTTCATCATTTTTTGAATTTACCTGGTATTATCATCCATGAAATAAGAGGTATCATGGTGAACACCCATTCAAATCTAATTGATATGTAATTCTTAAAATTACAAAAACAATATAGTTTTAATTATGTGTAATTTTTTAAAGTAAAAAACTTGTATTTTTGACTACATGATGTGTACTGCCTTTACCATATCATCTAAAGCACATGCCTAGGGACACTATGTGTGAGGAATACTTCCGAAATCCTGGAGTACAAGGCTTGTCTTTTGGGATACACACCATGTTACCTAAGGGTTACATGGTTTCCGATTGTCTTAGTCGTGTATGGGAAACACAGTTTGGTGCTTATCCTAATGGGACTGCATTCCATGTCTACTGGGTCACACAAAGTGTACTCTGGATGACCGTGCACCAGTCTATGGTGGCTAACACATGGTGTAATAATCAACTAAACTGAAAGTAATTTATACACTGGGCTTGAGTAATTTCCAAATTACTTCTAATGCATTCTACACATCTACACGACCTGTAATCAAGATTACATGACATGGATAGTATATTACATGGTTCATAAATTTGAATACACAACGTTTAATATCATATTACCTAGAAAGAATCACCATCACCTCCTAATGAGATCCTTGGTTTAATTTTAATTAAAACATTATTTGATTATGTTAGACATATGAGAAACGCAAAGAGGAATAATATATCTCAAAATTTATATAACATGAATGATTAAATATGATTTGAAAAACTATATTATTAAAGCGTAAATCATAAATGAACTATTTAAATAATTATACACATTGTGTTCCCACTCTAATACCTCTTGTAGGATCTGGACGCAGTAGAAGCATGGTTGTTGGTGGGGCCCTACATTGCTTTTTTCCATAATCAATGAATAATCTGGGATTATTATGAAAATCAATGCCAATATCCACATATTAAAATAAGAGATTTAGACAAAGTGAAAAAAAGTTCCAGATCTGAGAAAGAGTATCTTGCACATCATGTTTATAATTAATTTATTAATTTCTCAAAAACTAAATACCTAGGACTTATGTACGTTCTTCTTTGATGATCATTGATCATCTAGAAAGACCATATCATATTTCTTTCATTTTAATTGTTAGGATCCAAATTAGAATCCCTCTAGATGTGATTCACACATTCTTTGATAGTCTCTGAACAACATCACTCATTCTTCAGGTTATAGCATGGTGAAGTGAATGTATTGTGTCGGTCGTTCTTGATCACTCGTTCTTCAGTATTTAATAATTTCATTCATTCCTAAGAGGGAGAGATCAGAGGATTCAAGAGAGAAAATATTTGTCTTAGCAAATATCAATTCACCAGGGTTTGGCACATTGGACGTACCTATATAATAATCGATATGGGGGTTCAATTGCAATATTTAATTGCTAAACTATAATTAAATGCAATTACAACTATTAGATAAAACCTATAACCCATAATAACAATAATTACACCATTATTTTTGGTGTGGAAGCTTGCACCAAATGAAACCATAACTGAAATCCTGTGTGACATAATGATAATAATAACAATATTATTTGTTGCGCCAACTTGATAAACATTATTTACCAACTTGTAAATAGTTAATTTATCAATAGACATGGTCTTGGTCTGTTCGAAATATTTTTCAATTTATTGAACATCCGAATAAAATATTTTTTTATCTTAAATAAATAGTTTTCTTTAAAAAATAGTAAATAAATATTTACTAAACGTTCAATAAAATAAATAAATAAATTTTATTTACAATCTGATGAATAAAAATTTATTTAATTTTTATGATCATTTGAAATTGAATAAAATTATTCCCCTATATTGAAAAATAATATTTTTTCCAATAATTAAATTCAAACAAAATTTAATTGAGACCGCCTGAAACACTTAGTGTATGAACCTCTCAGATTCTATCTCATTGGCATTAGTCGGTCTTGCCTAAAGTCTAGGATTCTTGTTAAGCAATGGTTCAAGGAACCCAAGAGAAATAACATAAATTCAAAATGAAGAAATTCACGTACAAATGATCACTGTGAAATATAATCCATGTTTCAAAATATCTCATAAACAAGGTTTCATGATAGTGTCATCAACATATATGCTTGATAAATCATTAATAACATGTCATTCGTGATGCACCCAATGAACCATACTTCCCGCCGACATATGGCATGCCAGTATTTGTCAGAAAATCTATTTTCACAAGTCATGATAGGTATTAATGATAAAATTAAAGTATGATGACCATTAAACATGCCCATAGATTGGAGTATCCAATGACACCAAACCATGAAAAATTCTTACTAGCGTGCCTATTCACATAATCTCCCATTTTGGGGATTACCAAGTGTTAACTTCATGAGAAGAATTATCACGTGCTTACGAGTACTTTCCCCTAATGGTCTATATACTGTGTGTCCCATAGAAGTATTTCATCCAACCGCAGAATAATATTTTAGAATATGGTCACAACACTTCGAGGTTCTCATCATAGTGGGGAACTGTTGTGACCTTATTAATGCGACAAATACTATAGGACATTATTACATTATATTCATTCAAAAAATGAGAAATATATAATAAGATGTTTATTATTTAAATAAATTAAATATTAATGTAATCAAAGTATAAAAAATTGGTTATCGGACACTAACTCTAACATTATATCATCCCATTATGAATTAATGATTCATCCTCTACAAATACATGATTATTGGGTCTTTTTCAATCTCATAATGGATAGAGTAGCATGATATTTCTTTCTCAGAGCATCAACTACTTTATTTGATTTTCTTGGATGGTAATGTATTTAATAGTCAGAATATTTATCAACTCAAACCAAATCCTTCAGCACATTTCAATTAATTCATTGTGAATATAAATTTTAATATTTTTTCACTATATATGTCACAATTTTCTCTCAAGAGATAATGTCAGCAAATGTATAATGAAAAGATCACTTCTTATAACTCAAAATAATTTGTTAGGTAATTTTTCTCATGATTATTTAATTTTCATGAAGAAAAATTATTTACCTTATAATTCAACATGCAGACTCATACCAAAACCCTTTTAATCGAATTACTATATATTAAAAACCCTTCCCCACTATAGGGTAATGTATCTGAATGGGTAGTGACTATCAATTATTTAGTTCCATGAAACATTCATCACATTCATATATCAAAAGGTACTTTACTCCCTTCCTTGTTAACTTTTTTAGTGTATTAGATAACCAATATAAATTTATCATAAAGATTTAGTAATATTCAAATAAGCAAAGTAAACAATATATCTCAGTTATAATGGCCAGTTTGGGTCACTACTTGATAAATTCCGTTTTTTAAGATTATGTTGATATTCCCTTAATAGTTAATACATGACTTCAGAATGGAATATTTTTTATCCAAAATTCACATTTTCTAAATTTTTTATAGAAATTATTCTTTATTAAGATCATCAACACAATCTATAAATTATATTTATGATGTTCCTTCCTCTTTAGTTATATAATTATATCATCTATAAATACAACCATAAACTGATACAAGTAGTCCCTAAAAACTGTATTCATCATATCTCTGTAGATGATAGGGGAATTAGTCAATATAAATAAAATCATTAAAAACTCATGGTATCCATATCATTTCTGAAATGATGTTTTTAAATAACCTCCATTTTAACCCTTAATTGATTATATATTGAAAGAATATTAAACTTTGAGAAGTACTTAGCTAATTTGTGTTTATCGAACATGTCGTCAATATGTGGTGAATGAAATTTGTTAATAATTTTTATTTTTTTAAGATCATAATAATCAATATAAGTTTGAATTGATCAATCTATCTTCTTAAAAAAAGGACTAGTGCACCCCATGATGAAGCACCTAGGTTTAAAAATCCCTTCTCTAAATTTTCATAGCATTGATTCATTATCATATATAATTTAATTGGATATATTATATATGGAATATTTGAGAGTTGAATAGATACTAGTATGATCTCAAAAAAAACTCAACCTCATTCTACGGGGTAATACCATGATTTTCATTTAGAATAAATTAGTATATTATCACACAATAGGTATATCATCAATTTTTCTTTCCATCTTAATCAGTTGATTCAATATTCTTTCATTTTCAAGTCTCATAACCCATATTATCAAATTTTATTCTATAGGGATTTCATAACCATCAATTCATTGATACTTTATGACATCATGATTTGGGAATGAGTATACTTAAATTAATTAATATACATATATTGAAATAATAAACATCGGTTATCCAATGTTTTAAACAAGGTTATCTGTGGAATTATTTTTAATTGAAGTGGTAATATATATTAAAATCCTTCAAAATGGTTTGAAAATACAATGTTCCTAACCAAATAAAGCCCTGAATAGTGTCAAACCAGGTGTGCTATTTGGATTATTTGTCATGCACTAGGTCAGTATTGAGTTAATAACCAATACAAACTTCTTATTGTTTATTACCCATCTCTATATCTCTAGAAAAACCTACATCAACATTTTATAACCAGACAGGAATTTACGTTCTTGGAGAAACACACAATCTCTACTCTAACAAAACATTGGAACATAGTTATATATATAATATCATCATATAGACATCTCTCAAGTGGTTTCACTAAATTTAGATATACTAATCAATAAAAATAACTAATCCTACTCTGATACCAACTAAAGTGATCCAAGATAAACATGACACAAATAATATATTAATATAATGATTTAAATAATAATCTCATAAATAGTTTCACAACCTAGGGATACAAATGTTTTATGTCTTAATGATATAGTTATATAAAAATATTAGTTTACAACACTTATAAAAAATTATACATAAACATTATTTGATAGATAAATTTCCACATATATCCCAAGAAATAATCATATTCATAACATTGGGATTGAAAAAATAGGAAAGGGGTGATTTTAAAAAATCAATAAGCTAAAAAGAATCTTGATGTATTAGATCATAATCAGGATGAAGAACATGATTAAGAGGATAAATATATTATTAAAAGATCATAATAACATATATGACAATCATATTTTTTTTAGTGAAATATAAGATCAAAATATTTTTGTTAAGGAATCGTAAAAGAAAATAATAATTATATGTAACATGATATAAAAGAAAAAAATACTTAAAAATGAAATCATCATGAAAACATAGAATTTCATAGAAATGAAATTCATATTGAAAATTTTGTATAAAATGATAAAAAATTTAAAATATATAATAACAATTATCATAGGAAAACATTTGTGAACAAACTCATTATGACCAAGCCTATTTGAACAAACGCATTATGCCCATGTCAAAAAAATGTGAGCAAACCCATTATTCTGAATCCTATATGAACATAATAATTATAACCATTAATTATTATATCATGATATATAAAAATAAACCAATGAATTAGAGGTTTGTATATATTCCCATCTAACATAATCCATAAAAATGTGTGCTACTTAAAATCAACTACAATCATATCCTAATGAACCCATGGAAAACAATGAGTTTATTAACCCTTTAAAAAACATTACATAACAAGAAATATTGAAATCATAATATATCAAAAATATAATTTTAAAAAAGTAATAATATCTTAATAATATATATAGGCTTATCAAAACAACACTTAGTAGAAGATAAATCTTGGAGGAAAAGTACATGTGAAAATTTGTTTATTTTCAAAACCATATAAACATTGTTATACAAGACAAAGTATAAATTACATTAATTTTTTTTGTGGAAGTAATAAGTATACATGAGAAAACATACTTCTAAATATATCTAATTGAAATATACTTAAATTACATATAGGTTATAAAAAATGTGTCATGAAATAGAAATCATTTTATAATGGATGAAAAATATATTTTTATAATATTTTAAAAAATGAATGTTTTAAAGATGACATTATAAAAAGTAATATTAAAATTTCCTTATAAAAAGCGGTAATAAGTATTTTTATAATGGATAAAAATAAACCATATAATCTTCATAAAAATATATAAGATATTGTGGTTGGATATAAAAATATGATATATTCATTAGTAAGAAAAGGAGTTATTCCTGTAAACGTCACACTTTAAATTCAGAAAAAAATTTATCCATTAAATAATAATTAATAATAAGAAGAAATTTACAATATATAATAAAATATAACAATATATAAAATAGGAAAATTTTAGGATAAAATATTTCTCAAGAAATATATTCGTATAAAAAATTTCATGAAGAAATCAATTAGAAATTGAGTTAGTGAAATCATTATGTTCAATCTTCACTTAGTTGATAAAATGGTAACCTCTTGTATAACAAGAATAAATATCATAGTTAACTATTTTAGAACATATTTAATATACATAACCTTTTATAAAAATTATTTATCTGGATACCTTTGAATGATATTAGAGTTGAGTCTTCAAAAAATGAAAATAAAAAATTAAGGAATGATTTTGGAAGCCTGATGACTACATAAAAGTGATTATAAAACGTATTAATTAGGGAGAAATATAGACTATAATTATTATGGAATAATTAACAATTTAAAGGATTTATTTTTATCATTTGTATGAATAGTCACTTGGAAATAAAATGACTTTGAAAATGGAGATGATTTATTTAAAAATAAGAGGGGGGAAATCAAGGAGTGATTTTGAAAACATAATAACTATAAAAACGTTTTATATAATGGGTTTAATGAGAGGGATGGAAAGTTTCTAATAAATAAGGAATTATTTATATATTAAATGGTTTATTATTAACATATTAACATATAATCAATTTAAATTCATGTAATTATCACAATAGAATCACTTTTTTTAAAAAGAGGGGGAGGATAACCCTTACCTTGCTAAGTGGCTTCTTAATGCTTTGGTGGACTCCTTAGAACCATGATAAATACTTGGGTAAAATTAAGAGTTGGAGAGGGAAGGTTAATATAAGAAAACCTCGTTTTTATTAGATAGTGATGATAGGATGGGTGGGAGGGAGCTCTTTTTATATTTGAAAATGAGGCACTTTTCTTGAAAACTAATGTTAAGCAGTGGTTAGAAAGGAATCACATTGGGTGTTATCTGAGTTATTTGAGTTAGAAAAATTAGGTGGAGAAATGGTAATCAAGAAATATGGTTATGACTTTATTTCCTAAAAATTAATTCTAAAAGTATTAAGTGACCTTTTAATTATTACAAATCTAAATTCTTTAATATACCCATTTTTACCTTTAACAATCTTGTTTAAAAATCCATCATGGTAATTATTTTATAAAAAAAATGACCATCATTTAAAAATTATGAGGATTTGAATCTAAATTTATGAATTATTAAACCTAATTATATTTTTAAATAGAAAAAAAATTATCTTTTAAATCAAAACATATAATGTGGTGGAAAACTATTTTTGTAGAAGAATATCATTTGAGTCATTATGTGTATGAAATAATAATTTTCATTAAATAAAAATTAAAAGAATGTTAATTCATCTATATATATGATTAAAAATATTATTAGGGTCTTAATTTTAAATATATATAATTAATTTTATAGATTCACAATATTTAGAAACTATCATTATTAAAAAAACCCTTTTACAGAGGTAACAAATATTTACAATCAAAACATAATATTAAGCCTAAAAATATATGTACCAATTTAATTAATTTATTAATATGGAGTAAAAATATTTGAATTTTTTAATTTTATTCAATTTATAAAAGAGTTAAAAATTAATTTTTATATAAGAGTGGAAGAAATATTTTTTAAGAAGAAATTATCCATTGTTTTATTATAAAATTGTGCATATTTTTTTATAATGTGATTACTTATAATGATATATGAAAAATTAATGGATATAATATAACAACATTTTTTAATAATTTTATTAAGGCATTGTGGTTTTTCATTTTAGTTCCGCGTACAATAAAAACATTCCAGTCACACTATATTTAATTATGAAAAACTAATTACTAAAATTATGGGTCATTACACACACACTTTATTTTTATGATATAATCCATACAATTACAATTCTACCAAATAATAATAACAATTATATTTAGTTTTAAAAGGACTTTTTCATAAATGAACCATTGATTGGAACCCTAGTGTTTTTAAATCCACTTCACTTGTTTTTAAAGGATTCCTTCTGCTGTTTAAAATTGTATTGATTGTACTAATTTTTTTTAAAACCTCATCCTAAATAAATATTTTGATATAATTAAATTCATATATAAAGTTATTATCATCCTTAATTACTAATTATAATCAAGGAATTTTTCAATAAAATAAATATTACCTTTTCTAAAATCCATTCATTAAAGTGTATTTTGAAATCTAGACAAGATAACTCAGGAAAATAATATTTAATTCACAATATATTTTGTCTTAATTTCTTGATTTCATATTAATCAATTTTTTTGGCTTTATAAGTATTCAAAATTTAGTTCCTCATTAATTCATCAACAGATCATCATGTTCTCACACTGGTTCTTCTCATTGAAAAAATATCATGTTTTATGAATTTTTATATTCTATACTCTTTATAGATATGGGTAGTAATATTATAAAAGATATATCAATATTTTTAATCAATTATAGTCAATATTAAACATAATATTTTGGAATGCATTCGTATTTTTTACTAGAGATAAAAGTAACAAAATAATTAATTAATTAAAAATTTTATTTCATCAAAAGTAGGATATATATTTTTATAGCTTTTAGCCAAATATAGATTTTTTTTTATTAATTATATATCTAGATTATTGAATAATTTAATTCATTAAATCAATAATTTGATTGATGAATTTAAATCTAGATAGTAACTTTTTATCTCAAATAACATTTCCATAAAAATATTTATAAATATTATACATAAAATATTCTCGGTTTCTAAAATAAATCTTAATATTTTATCCTTATTCACTATTATTTTTTGACCCAAAATGTGTCCAATTATTTCTTTAAATCATTTTATTTTTTATCCCAATATAATCTAACCAATAAAAATTTAGTCCAAAATATTCTATAAATATGTTTTTCTAATATAAATTTTCCATGTTACTGAGTTTTGAAAAACTATCTATGTGAGATTTATCCATTTTTATTAATTCTTAAAAAATATTCCACAAAATAATAACTACAAATATTCTATAAAAGATGATAAAATGTTGTCTAAAATAATTTTATATTTATTCTATTATTAAAAATAAATGAAACTCTAAATACTTTATCGTAACCAACATTAATTTTGAACAATTTAATGGACATACATTGCATAATGCATACATTATAAATAATTACATCTTGAAAATATCCACTAAATAACTAATATTTATTTATTGTCATTATTTCAACAACCCTACTTGGGATATCTAAAATTATGATCAAGATAATGAGACCATATGACATTAGGGATGCCTCCTTATAGGCTAAAAGATGACAAAATGTAGTAAAAGCCTATAACCATCATGGTATCATAAAATTAAATAACTACGAAATAATATAATAATATAATAATATTATAATTGGAACTATTTTTTGAAAATAATATATAAAAACCTACATTTCATAAATATCAACATGCTGTAATGATATGAGACCACACAAAACACACATACATACATTAGAGATGATGACTCTATAGATTTATCATGTAAAAAAATTGAAATGGAGTTAAAACTATAAAAAATATAAGATCATCCTTAGTATTATATCGTAATCATCATTGAGCCACTCTTTCCTGATATCTTATATAATTATCTATATGAATAGTAGACAAAGACATATACAAGTGCACTAAGTTTCCTGGACAGGGTCTGAGTATAAAATGAAGTAGGGAACAACCAATGTAATCCATCATATATTCTATAACAGCTAGTGTAAACATTTATATAAAACAAAATAAATAGTAATATACATCAAAAAAGTAATCATGATGAGCCATAGTGTGCCAGTTAATCCACCACCACACATAACCTGTACTATGATATCTATTTCCAATTATAACACCTTTCATACCCATATTATATCATAAACACTCTTTATAATGTGATGTAATTAAAAAACCTATGTACAAAAACCCAATCTTATAGAGGTTTAACATATATAGATCAGGCAATATGAGCATCAACACATATCATGAAAGCATTTCTGAATGATGTAATATATATTAACCCATGTACACTCTCAATTTCAAATAGAAGAAACTAATATGTTAGTTTTTTAATGTAACTAGACTCATAAATAGTAAAACCATACATGGTGATGAATAATGTAGTCAAACCATGGAGAACAAGTCTTATAATATTTTGGAAACCCACTAGGGAATGGTGTGACATATCTCGACTCAATAATAAAAGAATTTTTATGTAAAATAATATCATAAAGTAAAGGTGTAAAATATAAATAATGTGATACATGAGAATATAAAAAGTGTAGAAAAACACCCCACAACTAAAGAAAAGCATACTTCTATATCATTCATTAGGTTGTCGACATACATGTTTCATTAATATAGTCAAACTTTTCATGAAAGCATGAAAACATAACCCTTGTCTTAGCTCTTGGATATAAACTCTTCCATACCCAATGATTTTCTAGAAGAAAAAAACTAAAACCACTATGCTAACTCATCTTAAAATACCTACCATATCTTCATAACCCATAATAGATACCTTATCCTGACACGATTTCAAATCCATTAGTCCATGATCACCATTCCATCCTTGAATTACCTATCATACCTAGTTGATCATATCAACCATTATTATTCCACACATAGAACCTTCCAAAATATCCAATGGGACATGAAGAGGCTTAAAATAGTGTTTATATACTCAAATAATCCATTCCAAGATGATTCTTAGATATTAGCAATCTTCCCACATTACCTTTATCAAACATGAGAGAAACCATCCATGACTAATCACTCAACCTATGCTAAGAAAGTTAATTCAAAATCCTAATGTTGCAAAATAAGGAATCAGGATAATAGCCCATGTATATCATATCCTAAGTCCTATATCTAAATAGATTGAAAAAACCTAAGGGAAAAATTATTCTTACTTCCTCTATAGAGTCCCACCTAGTAATTTGATGAAGGGTGATTATAATATTAGACCACTATAAAAAATTATCCATTAAAAAATTATAAACCCTACTCATAGAACCATGTTCTATTGTATCCTATTCCATAAATCCAAACCATTCCAGAGATTTCCAATGGTAAATGGATATACCAATAAACCTTACCACACCACTTTTTGATTTGATATTAACTAGAATTGATATTAAGGACTTACCCACATGGGGGTCCTATACACATACCTCATTGAACAACGCCATGTCCCTCAAAATATATTATACAGACCAATATCCTTTAAATATGTTTCATATATTACTATAAATAATTCTCCCTTGTGACTTAGCCCCCTAGAATATCTTTTGTTCTTAAGGCATTAGTATAATACCTATTTATATCCTAAGATGCTATATCCTATCACCTTTTATTATTTCATGCCCCATAATTCCACCATTCATGGTAACTAATCCCAAACCCCTGGAAAGTGCGCACATAAAAATGAATACACTAGAAATTTTTATTTATTAGAGGGATCACTTTAATCAATATAAGAATTATCATATATTTAGTCACCCGTATAATCATTGATCAAGACAGGGATAATCATTACTATTCTTTTGAGCTTCTATATCATAGTACAAGTCATAATTAATTAATTATAAACATCTATAATAAGTTACTAAATTTTAAAAACAGATTAAAAAAATTGAAAATGCCCCAAAGACGTTTCTTGGTTGAATCATCTTAACATAAGTGGAATAAGATTAATTAATAAAATATAGCTATTCCTTGAGTTAAACTCTAAATTTTATATTTTATCTCACCTATAAACCTCATCCAAAAATCACCAATATCTATAAATATAACCATAGATTCAAATACCATTAATGAAATGATGACCAATGTAGCATGTTGTTACACCTTAAACATCCGCTACCCATCAATATCAATTCATTATAATTCTATCATGATTTTGAGATATTGTAATCAAACACCTAAAGTAAATAATACCTGAAATAGAAAAATAATAAGAATATAATTAGGGAAAGAAAAATTGAGGGAAACTAACATTATTATATAATAAGGATGAGTGTGAACCCTTCTAGGTCATGGGATCAATGAGAAAGGGATGTAGGGGAATTGGTAGACTTCTATTATTGGTATACTGGTTATGAGGGATGAAATACTACATGAGGGATATAATAATTATATACGAAATAAATAATTATAACCTTATAAATAAAATATCCCAAAGGGCCTAACAGGTACCTGATGGGTCGTTGATTGTACCTGGTGCTCCAATGGGTATATGGTGGATCCCACCATCCACATGGAGGAATGAACAGTGGTGTATCACTACTAGCCTCCACACTGGGTACCCTATGAGGCCAAAACTAGTACCTAAAGTCTCTAGCTGGCACATATCTCCTTTGTTCCTTAACTAAAAACCTAAAAGTCATTATGGGTCCATTATAGAGTTACTCTAACCTCTTCAACACCTGATTATTCCTCAAAAAAATGGTTATGATTCTATTTCTCAAATATATACACTAATTTTTCTTATTATCATGGATTTAAATTCCTTTATACCTATATTTTTATGGGTCCTTTGACCCATAACAAATTGGTTGATGAAAAAAATACCCATTATAGGGGTTTTGATTCCAAAAAAGAATCCACAAGGACCCCTAGATTTTTTATTCATTCATCATAGTATAATAATAATTGTCATTCTTGATTTTATACTAGATGTATTATATTTGTTTTTGTGATCTATCTATCCAATTGTATATCTATAAAAAAACAAACCTCACTATCCTTGAAACTCAATATTCATACATAGAAAAACATAACTGATGCCCATACTAGCTTATAATACATAATCTCTTATAAAATTTCTAAATTCGCCCTTCTTCACACTAACAACCTATGGAATCTACATATAACACTCTCCATGGAACTAGATTCCTCATTTCAATCCCCTATTTCTTCATCCTAGTGATATCATGAAAGCACTCACACACTTAACCCAGAGAAAAACATTATCTCATGTTTTAATACACTAAATATTACTCTAGTATTGGAATTTTCCCCCAAACTATACTCTTATAGCATTTCTTTGTGCATCCACAAATTAATACTCAGTAAATCCATTGAATTATATCTCTCATTAACCACTATAAACACTAAATTATCAATGATTACAAAATTTATTCCAATCATTTTATATACAGAATGTCTATATATAATTTACCTACTTATATCTCAACACCTCATCGACACCTCTGCCGCCCAACTGAATCAACTGTTTTAATATATAATCAACCAAACATCTCGTCAATTCATTTCCTATTCTGCAGCAATGTGACTAATAGGGTTCTCCCCACTATTTAATTTCCCATATATCCATTACACCAATAACATATTTCCTAAATATCAACACACAAGTTGGATTTTTAAACCTGAGTCTAAATAATCAAAACATATAAAACTCAACAAATGAGACTTTATCTCATGTTTTATGATATGATCATGTCTCCAAAATGCCCCTTTATTCTCCATTCAAACCATTTTTGTCAGTAATAATAATTTACATGATCTAGTCTTGAGAAAAAGATAAAAATACACTCTTAGGATTAAGTAAAGTTATCTCAAGGACCTATATTGGCCACCTCAATCATTCTATTCAATACCCACTTTCAGACCCCCACAAATATATCAATAGGCTGGAGAAGCTTCCCAAATAATCCACCTCACACTAGTTGAGATATTTCATATTTATATTTTAATATAGTGGAAATTCAAAATAATAATGTATCTATTTAATTTTTCTAAATATCCCATTTAACCAACATTTTCCACTATATAATCTACCCCATCAAATGTGTATTGAATATCTCATTTTATCCTCATAATTCTACTATTCTATAAATATTGGAAGGGCTACTAAAAATTATAAAAGTAATATCAACCTATATCTCTCTCTATATCTCACACTTTATGATATACTTTTGGGAGGTCTAATTATCCTCATTCCTCTTAATGCATGGGTAATTTAACAGGACCCTACCCATTAGATATGGCCCCTTTTCGAACAAGATGTTAAATGATTAATTATGTATCAAATATCACTTTCTAGTATCAAGCTACATGTGTAATGGTCATGATTCAATAACTCTTCTTTATTATCAAGGATCCTCAAACCAATATAGATAATACCCATTGAAATTGAAAACATACTTTCCCAAGATGGAAAAAATATCCCACTCCTCAGTTTACCATGTCACACATGGATTTAAAATTTTAAGTATTAACAATTTATTACATGTAATTCAAAAATATAACTCAGTAGTTTTAGGTAAAACACAAGAAAAAATCTATATTTTATCACTTTTTAATGGGTATACACATCTTTCTTAACACACCAATGATGATTTTGTTTCTATAATAATCATTTAATGGTATAAAAGAAACAAACTCATGAACCCCCATATCTCATGAATCATTTTCAAATATGAGAATCTGTCAATTCTCTAATAAACCTGGGTTGAATCATCCAATTAACCTTGAGTAACAAACAATATCCCCCTACTTTCCTTAATAGATTTTTTATTAATAAACCCATCACTTTTCCACACATAACCACAAGCTCAATAATCATAACCATTAAACTTGACTCTCCTAGCATTATAACTCATTTCCTTCCAACCTGGATCTTTCCATCTCAAGGAAACACCATAACATAACACGAACCTCTTAATGTTATTTAATGACCAAAAACATCCATTCCAATGCCAGACACATTCTAGGGATATATTTCCTAAACTAATAGTGCCCAAGGTATCTATTACTATATTATACCAACTACGAAGCTATCATTTTCCATGAGTTTGAATATGATAACAATATATCCAAATATGATCTTATAAAACCAATAATAGTAGTTCCAATTAGTTAATTTTATACTAATTGGATGTTTGGGAAAACACTGAATAATATATTACATACATTTTAATTATTTAAAGCCTATTATCTAAATATTCTCATAAAATGTTTCATTAGAAAAAAATATTTTTCTAAACCATTTACATTTTCCAAAAACCATTTTTCACTAAAAAATAGGTTTGAATTTTTTTGTATTATTATGTACCTACTATAATGCATGATATAATTCCCTATTAAAAATAAAGGAAAATATTCAATCAATAAATAAAAAATCAAACCGACACTTCATACATGTATAAAAATCTCCATAATAATAGATAAAACATGAACAAAAATCTTATATTCGTGGTATCTTGGGTTCCCACCGTACATGAATTTATTATTCACATGGATAATGTACATCCCAAGCACTAAAAATTATTATGATCACAAACCATGTTCCCAAAAATAAAGATAAAAATAATAATTCTTTGATTCCATTTTGTAATGACCTAACCCGAGTGCACTTGAACACAAAAAATTTAGTGATTCTATATAAACTTGGGAAAGAATCATCACATTCCAAAGACTACCTACTAGTGATTTTAGTCAATAAATCGTGTATAGAAACTAAACTCTAGGTATTATAATTACAAAAACATAGAAATAATAATTTTTTTGCAATTTAATGGAATTATAGTTAGGATCAAACCATTTCAAATAAATAAATATCCACATATAGTAATAATATGAGACCACATGAAATATACATTCATATATAAGAGAGAATTTACCACTATTTTGATCAAGAATATAATAATAAAATATTAAAAAATCATATTTATATATAACTACAAAAAAATTCCCTCTCTAATCCTCTATCCTAAATATCCTAAATCTACCTTATCTTGATGTCTAAAACATATTTTAAATAGATTGATGTGTGAATTGGAATCCCAACTCACACTTCTAAAAAAATTATTGAAATAAAAGAGTACAATGAAAGATCGAGATGAAATGAGCTTTCACCAGCCTAAAAATAGATACAAATAGAAAAAAAATTGAAATAGACATAAAAACTCTTCACCAAATCATGTATTTAATTAGTGGGATAAATGTGGTGAGTTTATATCGGACACTAGGAGGCCAATGTGGTAGAAAAACCAGAATACGTTCCAGCCACATCTGAAATCCAATGACGGTTCCTCCTGATCAATTCATCACCCTATCATCACTTAGAAAATTTCATACACACTAAAAACACTTTTAGAGTGACTAAACCAAAACAAATGAAGATTTATGCATTGAAAATCCAACAATATCCGTTGATGGTGACAATTTTTAATGAAAAATGAAGAAAAGTTCAGCATCCACTTCAAGAAGACAAACACGAACTCTGTTACCAGTAGACCAAAGCAGCCAAGGAATGAAACTTCCCATTTAATAAAATATCTCAAACTCATGAAAGAAATATCATAAAAGCTTCATAACTTCTTCATTTCTCAAGAAAGATGCATGATCTAGCTTGATTTGAACTAGTAGGCGTACATTTTGAAGCCCCTGTAGTGAAGGTCTGCAAACATTTTCTAGAACACCATCACGCAAGGAGGCTGCATGACTGCCTTTTCCAGTTCAGAAATATAAAGAAGTGGTTGATAGTGGAAGATTTCCAAAATCTGTAGGATAAACTAGCGGGAAAAATCTGGAGCATCATATCAAGATAGAAAATTTCATGTATCTGTACGCACAATAATGTGCTCATACATGGTGTGAACATAAAATAAAATTTCATACCACCAATGGTATCCCTTATATCTACTGTATTCATTTATTTAAAAATATAAAACACTAATATTCATCACACAATCAATTAATTTGGGTCATCAAGTTCTAGCTATGTCCCCACAACACCCTACCTCACATGTAGTGGACTAATATCTTAGGTGAGCCTCTCATACCAATACCATATCAAAAACACATCAATGATATGAGAGTCATAATGAAATACCTTGTTGGATTAAGGTTATTATGTTTCGAGAGTGTTTTTGAATTTTTAGTTAGTGGGTGATTCATATTGAGAAAAAATAATTTGACAAGAGTTCTAATAATTGGAAAATCTCATAATGATGATTTTAGATATGGTTCAGGTCCAAAGTGGTTTTCTAGAGGTTTGGTATAATGTCAAAGGAAGAGAAAATTGATCGGGGTGTAGTAGGGTGATACTTGAGTCTCCGATATAAGAGTTCATGCTCCCACCTATATTATTCATAGCATGAACCTTTGGTTTACAATTTTAAATAGTTTTTTTAAATTTTAATAAATGGATCAATCAAATTTTTCTCTTAAACAAGGAATACGTACATGTGGTCAGAAGGGCTGCCCCCCCTCTTTGTACTCCCGTTCAATTCCCCATGACAGGGGAGGGATGTTTTAGCAATTTTTGGTAATCCTACAACTATATAACTATTTTTAGTGGTTATACCAATGTTTAGTCGATTATTGTTTAGGGTTCCTGGATATTTCCCCTAGAGCCTGGTGGATATATCTTTGATCAATGGGTCTTTCCGCTGACATTTATAGAGGTTTCCACAAGACATTATATGCACAAATTTGGAATAATTTTCAATGAATTCGTGTCTCATGATGATATCTCCTTGGGTTTTTAGTGATTTTTAGAGAGATAGACTATTGCAATTGTGATATGAATTCTATATTTTGTGTATCCTAGATCTAGGGGTGCATCAGGAGTGAACTACATCTCATCACTTGTGATTTTGGTGGGTGATTTTCACCGAATTATTTTTAGGCATTATGTATATTAAATTAAATGTTTTAAATAATTATAAATTTCTATAATTTATTATTGTGTGGAGCTTGGCATTAGCTAGGTTCCCAGAATCATGGATGAGTCTCGATGGGCTTTTATGAGGCATGAAAGAGTTTACCAATGGGTTAATGACATGATTGGGGTAGGTTTCCCATTTAATATAAAACCATATGTTTTATCTGCATGATTTTGCATGTATGTATACTTCATAGAGCGTGAAAATGTGGTATAGGGACAAACAATACCCTTAGTATAAGAGAAATAACAGAATTAGGCCTTTTATGTTTGCACAATGTGACTTTAAGAACATAAGTGAAGATAGATCCATCTGAAGACTATGTATCCATTGAAAGATATATTTTTTTACATGATGAGAGACACAAATGAGGTATTAGTATATGATATGAGATATGGGAAATCATATGATGGGATGTTAGGGCTCTTGGGAAGGCATTAGAGGATTGGGGCCAAGTGATGAAAAGAGACATAAAGGAATGTGTCATGAGTGATGAAAAAAAACATCCCGAAATTAGAGGTAAATCATGAGGTGCACCTGGAGTTTGAGGAATCACATGAAAATCAGAATTGGATTTATAAAGAGATTTTAGAAGAGATATCTATCCCATAATTTGAGTACAGGTTCAGGTCGTATGTGATAGATTGGGAAGGTCCCTAGGGAGTGTGACTCTGAGTGTTGTGGGACTTTGGAAAGGTGGGATTGGACTTAGTATATGGGAAAGGTTAATACATTGGGAATAGGTGTAACTAACTGGTGATAGTATTGAGGTGTTACAAATGATAAAATACTAAGATGGGTTTGGAGGACCCAATGGGATACATGGCAGGTGATTTCAGACGAGTTACGATGAAGGGATAGTTGTCAAGTGAATAATAGCCTGAGATCAACCGGCGAATCATGTGACGAGATACAGACTTGTGTGCTTTATTATACTTGTTTTACCTTACCAGACTCTATAGGGAAGGGTCTATGTGGTTAAAAATCTCTATAGTTTCCAAAGATTGGTAAGTGAGCTTGTGACCTCCCTAGAGTTTATGGGGATGGTTAGGTGTGTAGTAACTTTCCTTGACGTGGACTGGGTTTTCCCAAAACAAGACACCCAAGTTGGCCCATGTTAGAGGAAAAAGGGTTTTTCGATGACCATGGGTTGGAAAAAAGTTCTAGGTAATCATGAAGTACCTTTGGGAATTGTTTTACTGACAAATTAAAACCAAAGGAATCAACAATAGAATATATAATAATGAAGGTCAGAATTCCAATACAGAGTTAATAATAGATGAATAAAATGAGTATAAGAAAAAATATAGGTCAAAATAAAATGAAAAAACCAAGTACTCATAATTCAAAATAACCCATCTCCATTTGAACCAATACACCACCAATATCCCACTCCCTACTAACATTGATACCTTCTTTCAATTTGAGGATCATTTACCTTATGTGAATTTGGTAAAATAAGGTCTACACTCACATGAAGGTATGTTCATGGTGTGATAATAAAATACCAATGGGGTACCACAAAGTGTGACATATGTAGTCTTAATAACATTATAGAAAACTTATTATTTTAAAAAAACAATGGCAGGAGAAACAATTTCACAATTTACATCAAAACATGGAAATCAGCCATTTTAACATACTTTAAAAATCCATTCTAAATAAACCATTTTTTAAACAATATTTATAGAAAAAAATTTATTTTTAATTATTATAGGCCCAATAATGAATTGAAAATATTTACAATATCGAAATCATTAATAAAAAACCATTTCATAAAGAGGAGCAATATAAAAGAGATTCCTTGGGTAGTATAGGTTTTGGTTAGGTGAGATCCTCACACTATCTCAGTGAACAATTGTGACTAGTGTTAAAAACAAGTCCCTAAGACAGGTAACATAATTTGATGGATGAAAACCCCAATAAGTGAAACCTATGGTGGTTTCATGAATCTATAGTTTACTTTGACTTGTATTTGTAAATACATGAAATAAAAAAACACACCATGCATAACGTGATTTTTTTAATTCCACTGTATTAAATAATCCAGTTTCTCATATGATATATCTATTCAAAGGCCTAATATTTCAAATAAGATCAATATAATTTCAATTTTATATACCATTATTTTAAACTCATTTCATCAAATTTCTTCCTTATTGAAAATAACTTTTCATTAACAACACTAAAGAAAAATTCCAATTCTTCTAAATAGAAAAAACATAAAAATTTAATTTAATGATAAACCATTCCATTTAAACAATTTCAAAATCATTATCCTTGATTGATCCAAATAAAATCATTCCATTTTAGTAACCATTAGAAAATATTAAGAAATAATGTTTTATAACATAATGAATTTAAATGAAACCACCCTCCTCAAAACACTTATAATTTAAACACCTACAAGTTAACCACAATCCAAGATGAAATGTGGGATCTAATAAATGTGTGATAATAGTAAGGAATTAATATAAAATCAATAACATCAAATTCATAAATTTCTATAATGAATTATATTATAGGTATTGTTTAACATAATGACTCTCGAAGAATGCACAATGATCAATGAAGATCCGGACAGTAATTCCCAGTTTCCAAAAAATGATATATAATAAAACCAAATATATCATGTCATAATCCATAGATGTAGTATCAAAAAACATGATATAAAATTTCATTCAATATGAAAATAGAAGGTCTAGAATAATAATGAGAAATGAAACTGAACAATTAAATACCTTTAAATTCATATATTTAGCACTCTTATATCCAACCAATTAACACTAGGGAAGGAAATAAATATCCAAAATATCCAAGAGGGTTACAATAGGGAAATATAAAAATTCAACTAAAGATTAATGAGATGAAACAATGGTGTTTTGGGTTTTATAAATAATATTCGAAATAATTTATTGACGTCACACAATTTTTCACATAGTTTGGAGAACCATGCACCCTTTTCTGATCTACCTATAGAGATGTATTGTTTGGTTACACAATTTCGTAAATCATGCAAAAAATGTAAAACACCTATATCCCAAGTCACATAGTTTGGGGAGAATTGTAAAAGTTTTTTCTAATATTTCACCTTCCTTGAGCCTTTCTTTATGTCTACAAAACAAGAAACACTGTTTCCTAGAAAGTCCCCAATGGTTTTCCCTAAACATGTTCTAATAGTGAAAGAAATCCTAAAACTATAAAATTTCCAAAAAAAACTCCCTAAAAATTACAAATATTATAACAAAACAAAATATTATCTATAAAATTAATGTACCTACTTGAACGCTATACCATAATGGAACAATTATCCCAACCATATCGCTTTCTTCTCCAAGAAATATAATTTAAAGAAGGATAATAAAAAATAGATGAGGCCATTACTCCCCCATCACATAATCTCATTCCCGTGTATCATGATTACAAGATCCATTCTACCAAAAAACCCTAAACCAATGGTATATAATTCACACATAAAACCATTACCAATGAGTCTTTAAATCAGCTGCTCAGTCACTGAAATATAATGTTATAGATTAAAATATTCCCAATTAAAAACATGAGATGGGTTAGAGTGATACTTTTTTAGGTGAGACACATGAAATAAATCCTTTAAACAAAGTCAAGTAAGATGAAAAAAATCTAAACTACCACCTTTCCAACCAGCTTAGTGATCTCGAATGGTCCAACAAACCACAAAACCAACATCCCCCATTTTACATTAGGACGGTGATCGAAATGAGGTGATAATTTTGAGAAATCCTAATAAATATCAAATTATTATAAAGTATGAAACTGACGATCTTCATAATATTTACACTGACACTGAGTGGTCACCAACTGTTAATGTTTAATATGAATGTTCACTAACATCTCTTAAACAAGACTTGGTCAAAGAAGAGATGCTTCATCAACATCGGACCACAAAAGGTGTAGTTTTAATGGGTGACTATAAAGACCCTCAAAGTGGTCCATTTTATAGGAGAATATATGAAAATTAAACCACTTCCAGGTGGATATACCATGAAAATACAATATCCAAGACACAAGGACATCCCGCAGGGTGTCGTTAATTTCTAAAGAGATATTAAAATTAATAATATATAAAAATCAAACAACATAACTAAAAATATATTATCTATAAATTCAGAGTGTCTAACCCATAGGCATGTTCTATATGTTCTAAATTAATTAATATAATTGAAATTTCAATTATTTTTTTATTTAGAAAAATTAAGCAATAACAACAGAAAAGATTAGGTTTTTAATCAAGATAGGATACATGCCATGTTTAGTGATTTTTAGGTATTTTCAATAGGGATTAAATTTATAATGGTTTATTTAGTTTTGATTTTTAAATTGGTTTACCATGGATCCTTCGTCTGGCTACCCTGCACTAATCCTATGATTGGTACCACTAGAATGTTCATATTTCATATTACATCACAGAGATAGGTGACACAAAACCTTTTTTAAACATAATTAAACTATATTTCATAATTTCCAGACCGAAAATAGTGAACTAAATTGGTTAATAAAATGAAAAAACTAAAATCACTCACAATGATCAATAAATATGAAAAAGAAGAAGATTTTAATTGAATAAACAGTTTATAACAATCCAAAATAAGAATAAGAAATAGAAATAAGACATAAGAAGAACATCTCTCTATAATCACATCATTTGGAACAAATAAAACTACCCATTTGTTATAGGAAATATGAGAATGATAATCATGTGTACTAGAAGTAGAATGTCAGTGAAGAACGAGGTGAAGCAGGGCACAATATCGCCACTCCATCATATATAAATCATCCTTTGATGTCATGTTACTCCCTATGGTCCTAGACATCCTTGAAGTTGGGAAAAACAGGTGAATTTATATCCAATCTTATTAAAATCTCAGCTGCAATGCATTTATATTTTTGTTTCCCAATGCCTTCACGACGTTTAAAAATTTACACGATGAATAATCCATCAAACATCACAGTGGAAGGAGGAATTGCAAATTTTAGTGTAACTATTTCAAAAACACATATTAAAAATTATCATTTGCTTAAATGGAATAAAGGACATGTAATTGTACATAAAAACATGTAATATTTACATATTTTACGAGTGGTGGACTTTCTATCTGAAATATCACTTCATGTAATAGTTATACATGTCATGTAAATTCCTTCTTCCATGTTTTCAGCTCTATAGCATCCTAAAAAATATGGTGTCATGCTGAAAATGAATCAAAGTGGTGCAAAGAGTCTTTTAGCTCATAAATAATCCATTTTTTTTCCTTTTCCTAATATTAATTGTGTCCTTCTATAAATTTTATAACAAGTTAGTCCCTTCCAAATTTAGATTGGTTATTCAATTAAATACATGAAATCAAAATGTTTAAATACTATAAAATATATGCATGAAATATAGATAAAAAATACCCCCACAATTGAGTTCATACTTGTCCTAAAATATGGAATATCAACATTCTATAAATGATGTTTACCTTACCATTCATAAAATTCAATTTAATCAAAGTAAATTGATCAAATGGAAAATTAAATTTATTAGAATCACACTGGAAAATTTTCCAACACCTCATTTCTCAAAGAAACTAATCAATCAATTATTTTACTTTTCTATTTTTGACATAGCCAATAATTTTCATTCAACTATATTCATTTTTCAATTCATTATATAAATACATTCCATTTTCAATTTACCACACTTGAATTTTATACACATTATTAGGCTTCGAGTTTAAATAGAATTTAGTACATACCTCAAGAACTTGTGACATTCAATAGGCTTTCAAGGAATCTAAAATCTCAACTATGTAAATACAGAGGTAACAATTAATCATGAGGGATTCATTGTTGAGGTTCAACTGACTCTGAGGATTAGTGAAGGTAAGTAGATGATATAAAAATGTAAATCTAAAAAGGGGGTTTTAATCTAATTTATTTTTTATTATATCCAAAGATAAACTTATTATTAAATCTTCCTCACATATATGATATATTTCTTCCTCCCAAAAGATCAAAGTGGTTTCACAATACATGTAAGCGCAATTAATGAATCAATATTTTTTTTTTCAATTTCAATATTTTACTTCCTTTTTTGAAATACATGCTTAGGAATAATATCACATCCAACACCTAACCACATATGATCAAAACATCATTGGTTTGAAAAATGTTAATTTTTTATCCTCCCAAAACACAACCTATATTTTTTTTATTTTACTCTAATTTTTTTTATCAACATAGGTGAATAATAAAATATAATTAAATATTTCATGGAATTTCCCCATATGAAAATAAAAAATTCTCTAGAAAAATATCCATAATATAGTATATCCCAGAACACCCTATAATGTCCCCCCCACACTTATTATTTTAAATATCATGGAAAAAATTTAGAGGAAGGTATGAATGGATGAAATAGGTTTGTACCATTTCTCATTTCTTAACAAGGATGTTCATGGATTATACAGACTGAAAATTTATTTAATGAAATGTGGGTATTAGGATAAGGGGATACAAAATTTCCACCTCAATCTTTTTAAAAGTGACACTATGCAGTCATAGCTTTGATAAGATGAAAATAATTTCATAGAAGATATCATTTTTGTGTTTCTCAAGAAATATATAAAATAAAGAATGAAAAATATTTTCTTGGTTGATGTCTCAGGGAAAATACGAATGGTTGAGAAAACTACTCATGTAAATACACACTAATAATTAAATCAATTAATAAAAATATTAGAAATTAAAGGCAAGATAAATCTTATAAAAATATTATTTACAATGATCAACATTCTCTCTTAAATCATGATTAATAATTTATTAATCCACATTCTTAGCTATACAAATTCTTCTTCCATTTTTATCAACCAATTTTATTAACCTAGAAATTCATAATACAAGGTATGATAATTATCCATTGTAGTTTATGTATCCTTGTGCAGTTATATAAATTAATTACCAAATGAGGGCATGAAATTGGTAGTTAAATATATAAGACAATAAAATTAATGCTTCAAACTATGGTTTTATAGGTTATTCCTGCACTATTTCACAATGTGTAAATTCCCTTCATGGCATGTAATTCTTTTATAGATTATTATCTTACTTATTCCTTATGCATTATATCTACCTTGATGGTTATAAAAAATTAAAATAAACAAGTCAAAGAATATGAAACAACAATAAAATTAAAAATATATTTAGGGATGATTATATTCACTTAAAGACAATAAATAAATAAATAAAAATACTACAAAATTGGGTTACCTCTTGGAAGAGCTTTTGATTATAATTATTTCCTTGACCTTAGTCCCTTCACCTCTAGGTGGTTAACTAGTGGAAATAAGTTACCTGCTCTATATCTAAAAAATTTTAAATATGTGATTCCTCTATATAGATGGGCCCTCTCCCCCTTTCTGAAACTAATTTCACTGTTCCATTGGAGAGTATTTTATCAATTTCCAGGGGACCAATCCAATGGTTCATGACCTTTTATGAAAAATAAAATGGTAGTTTACTGACTATTAAAACCTTTTCTTCTTCATTGAATTGATCCTGAATTAATGTTTCTCCACTATCTTCAATTTTTCACCACTTTATTACCTTTATTCATCTTTTTCATACTTCTTTTCCACTTTATAAAACATCTACTTGATCTATTAATCCATGTAGAATAGTTCCATTAGCTTTCAGTAGATTATCTCTTAATAATTCGTCAATTGGTTCATTTTATTTCTGTATTTCCTAGTGAAAATTTAACTTCACTTCAAATCCTCCAACACTTAAACTTAGTTCTCCATTGTGAACATCAATAAGTTTCCATTTCATATCTAGGAATAGTCTTCCTAAGATTATTGGGCTATCTTTTTCATCCATATCCAACACCATTAAATACTCTGAAAAATAGAACATGTCTACATCGATAATTACATATTAAAGTATCCCTCAAGGACGTTTCACTATTTTATCATCTAGTAGAATCATAACTCATGTTGGTTGCATCTCTCTTAATCCCAGTCTCTTGAATTTTTCAAATTAAATTATATGTTCATTTGAACCCAAATCATATAAATCCTTACAAAAATCAATAGTACCAATAATAATGATATAGTAAAAAATACCTAGATCACTCTAATAATTTGCAGGATGCTCAAAATTACTCTTTAACGTTATCCTAATAGTGGAAAGGTGGCTAAATCTTATAGATTATTTTTGTTCTTAACCAAATCCTTCATGAACATTTCATAGAAAGACATTTTTGTGATTGTATCATTAAATGGTATTTTTATGTATAGATTTTTTAATATATCTAAGAAGTTTTTAATTCATAAATATCCACCTTCTTTACCCTATCCAAAAATAGAAGTGGTGGTCAGTATGTTGGTGGTTCTTCCTCTTAATTATTCTCCTCAAATTATTTTTTCTTTTTTCTACTTATATAAACTTATTTCTATCCATTATTTACGAAACATTATATACCACTATAATTTATCTTATTATACGTCTATGAAATATTTCTTTGACATCTACACATGGATTCTATTATAGGAATACTTTATGTTATCCTCTTTTTCTTTCACTATGTTAATCAAAAATATGATCAAACTGACATTTAAGTTCCTCATTAGAGCTTGTCGTTTTTCTAAGTCATTTCCCAAATCCATGATTGAAGTACCTTAATCCCTTGAATATGTTATAAACTCCTTAAGTGCATCTCTTGTGTTGGCTATAAATGTTTCATGGGTCTTCTCCATTTAATGGACTTGACTTGTCAGTGTTAGCCCTTATCATTGAGGTTGAAAACCTTATTACCTCAGCTAAAATCATTGACCTTGATTTTGATTATTCTATTGTGGTTGTTGTCGACTACATCCACGTGCATAATTTTGTTGATTATAATCTATATAATTCACATCTTCGTAGTGCATACCATAGGGATTTTGGTTGGCCATTATTGTATCTAGTATATTTGACACAAAATTCATTTGGGTGGTGATCCAACTGTTTTATCCTATGTGAACTCCTTGTTCTCGACCTTCATCTATATACCATTTAAAACATTTTATTAAAATATCATCTAGTAACTCATATCTCTCCTATGGTGACTATCTCATAAGTGAACCTCTTATAAAATCATAAACTATCGAATGAATTATCTGTGACAATCCTTTGTAGAATGTTTGTATTAATAACCACATTTTGATGCCATGATGAGGGAATCATATTATTAATGCTTTGAAACATTATTATAAACTATATAATGTTTCTTCATTATTTTCTCATAATTTAAAATACATAGCCATAGATCTATCGATATTTAGTGTGGGAAAAACCTTGTTAATAATTTTCTTACTAGATCCTCTGATGTGGTCATTGAATGTGGAGTCATACTTTGGTTCGACTCCCATGATTTTTCTATTGATGAGAATATGAAGTGGTATATCCTTATATAATCATTTATTTTGTCCTATAACTATAATTTGTATCATATTTTTAAGAAATAAATGATGTGTGAATTTGGGTCATCATGATGTAGCCTGAGAAATTGGAGTTAATGTTTGGTCATTTGAATGACCTCCAACTTGATCTCGATGTGTTGAGTAGTGCTCGGGGGTATTAGAATTCTCAAATTGTACCACATGTTTGATGTTCTTCTAAAGTTTATCAGATATTGACCCCCTTTATTTTGTCCTTGGTGTTGTGGTCCTTCTCTCTGTCCTAGCTCATGTTCATCTTGTTAATATTGTCCTATACCATCCATGATGTTCTTCACTTTCTCTGTGTTTTCCTTATCTTTTCTATTCTTGCATAAACTTTTCTGCAAATCTGGGTTGAATTAGAGATTTTTTATTTTTTATTTATCATGAGTGGAGTATTTATGCAATGTATTTTCATTTAAAACAACAACATGATAATACCAAGTATGAAACAATGAATAAAAATAAAAACAAATATCAATATCCCTAATTAATTTAAACATAGCAGCAACCATCCTCAGATTTGGAAGATTAAATTTGACAGCTTATAACATGTCATTAATTCCCACAGAGAGAAAAAAATAATAATTTATTAAACTCAGAAAACCTAACTAAAAATATAGTATCTAGAAACTTTGAGTATCAACCCCTCATTGATGATTAATATGTTCTAAATTAATAAATTTAATTGAATGTGAATTTTTTTTGTTTTGAAAAAGAAATAAATAGTAGTATCCATGATTTGAGTTTGAATCAGGATAAAGTACATGCTAGGTTCAATGATATTCAGGATTATACGCTAGATATTTAATTGAGAAGGGATTATTCAGGTTTGGTGTCAAAATTGGGTCAACATGGATCCTTTTTCTAGGTACCCTAAACTAATCCTATGATTACATCATTGTAATGGGAATCTAGCAGATTAAATAATAAGGATAGGCAACCCAAAACCATGTTTTAACATAATGAACCTATACTGCATAATGGTCGCACATAAAATTGGGAATCAAATTGGTGTAATTAAACGAAACACCTCAAATCACACACAATGGTCATGAAATACGAAAAGATGGATATTGGAATTGAATAAAACGTTTGAAAAAAACACCAAAATAAGAATAATAAATAGAACTATTCACTAATAAGTATAACCCCCTATAATCACATCACCTACACAAATAAAAATACTTTCTCATTCTAATCATGATGAGAATGACCATCATGTATACCCAAAGAAGAACGAAGATAAATAATGGTGGCGAAGCTGGGTTCTTGATCAACACTCTGTCATCTTGAAGTCATTTTTTGGCATCATGATGCTCCCTCTATTCCCAGATGTCCTTGATGGTGCAGCTGAGGTGTTCATTTATAACATATCCCTTCAAACACCTAACCACGTAGCATTTATTTTTTTTGAATCTTAACAACGTCATGGCATGTAAATATTTAAACAATGTGTAATCCGTTTATCTCGGTTGTGGCAGAAGGTGTCAAAAATTTCTTTGTAAGTATTTCAAAAACATATCTCATAAATTATCACATCATGTGAATCGTATATGTGTAATGTATTTTAACAGCATGAAATCATCTCTACTTTCAATAACGGTGGACTTTCTCTCTAAAATCTGATGTTGTGTAACTGTTATATATGATGTTTAAATTCTTTCTTCTTGTTTTGTAGCTTCGTAACATCCAAAAAAGTATAGTGTCACATCATGAATGTAGATAAGAAGTGTGATGTGTCTTTTAGATCATCAATTCTCCACTTTCTAGTCCATTTCCAATGATTCATTATTTCCTGCCTTAAATCATAAATAAATTAATCCGTTTTAAATTTGGAAGACTATTCATTTCAATATATAATTGAATTTGTTAAAATACCATAAAATATAAGTATAAAATATATCTATCACATAATCATGGATCATATTATCCCAAATATGGATAGAAAACGACATTTTTCCATCAATTTATAGATTTTACACCATGGTCAAGTTGAATTCAGAACCCATCACCTTGGTGATACCTTTCAAAAATTGAGATGTAAATCAAGGATCAATTTTTGAAAAAAAATAGTATGAAACCCAATGTAACCTCATGATTTCATTCATGAAAATATTACACAATTCCTTAACCATGGTGGTGTACCAAATTTGAATGAAGTGGGAAGAATTAATCAACCAATAAATCATCACCCAGATAAAATTGTTTCCATTGGGATTCTATGGTAGTCGTGTAGTGAAATCCATAAACACTTCTTACCAATTCCTCACTATCACATGATGTGGTTGTAGCAGACCAGAAGGATTTTGGTGATCAACCATGATTTTCTAAAATGTGTAGTGTTGAGACATAAAACTATGTATTACACTCTATATAACTATCAACTATAAATGATTTTTCATGTTCTAATACATCTAAATAGTTCCTGGGTTAATATCCTATTAAGAAAAATGAGAAATCATGAATTAATGCCTTTTTCATAGATACAGCAAAAAAATTAGGTTCTTAAAGACAAGTGATCCCCCTGAAGATATATACCATTAACTTATGGTATTCAAAAAATATAGATCACTCCTGATATTCTTGAAAATGACTTCTCTATGCTAGATGACATAACTTGTGTATTGATTAATTTAGCAGTGTTCCATCTAGAATAATACCATAAAATTCTTCCATGACCTATATACACAGATGGAAAAATGTATAATGATTTACCATTCATTATTTGGATACATCGTAACATGAGAATAAAATTTCCCACTGATAAACTCAACCACAATATTCCCCTTCCCTAGATTTCATGTAATATCATAGTAAAACAGCTGAAGCTACTCTACACACTTCCTCTTCCCGTGGTTCCATTTTTTTAATATAAGATATAAATTAAACTCTTATGATCATAACAGATGGTAAAATTTCACCAAAATAGGAAATTTATTCAACACTTAAGAGAATTAATAACTTATTTGAGTTTAATTCCACGATTAGGGTAATTCTTCTCATGAGGCTAAAGCTGATGAGTGGAATATGCCACAACATATTTCCCCCTCATTAATGCACATCCAAATACTAAACCTAAAGTGTCAAAAAAACTACATATCCATGACCAAAATATGGTAGAATCAATATTGGATCTTAGGTTAGATTTCATTTCAATACAACAAAGGAACTATGATATTTAAGATCCAATATGAATTTCATTACTTTATTTGTAAGGGAAGTTAATGTTGATTCATGTTTTGAGAAATCCTTACAAAATAAAAATAGTATCGCACTAAACCCATAAATATTTTAATCCCAAAGAACTTCCATGGATCCTACTAATATAAGAAGACTTTCAAATAATAAAGTTCAACTAATATTCCTTATTCTTAAAAATTATATCTAAGATATTGACTTCATGATTCTAGAAATAGAAAATAGAAAATTTAGTAAAATACGTTAATCCCTCAAGATTCTTAGAATAGGTTTTAGGTAAATCTAATGTTATTTTATAGATCTTGAATAAACTGTTATATCAACAGAAATACCATAAAGAGTAATCCTCTTAGTAGAGTAATATCAAGTTCATTTAATCTATGAAAAAAATGTAGTGTTCGTTAAGATAAATGAAATCACAAGATATTAATAGTGGCTACACCTGCTTCAAAAAGAGATCGTTGGAATATTCAACTCGAAAACTTGAAGTTGTTTATATTCATACTGAAAATAAAATTTCAAAAACCACTTATATTTTTTGAACACATAAAACAATTCATCAATACAGGAAAATCAGTACTCATTATTAATCTTTACCCAGTTGGGAATATGAAAATTGATACAAAGATAAAGAGTTCTATATTACTTCTAGTCAAAAATCATAGGATCATCCCAAGGCGATACACTTGGATGGATGAAATTATTCCCCATTATATAATCCAATTAAATATTCCACTATTTAAACTTACCAATGTCCATATAATAAGTAGGAATAGATATCAATTGAGTTACATGAACCAATTAAATTGATAACTTCACCTATCATTCTATAGGTAGAGTAGAAAAGTCATTAGGAAACATTTCACTAAATTCCATGACTACAAAAAAAATCTCATTAACTGAGACATCAACAACAAGTTCAATTAGGAATAATGTTATCAATTTATCAGGTATTTAGAGAGGAGGAACTTCTAGAATAGATATTATATCCCAATACCGATGAAAAGCTCATAATTTCCCATTAGAGGCAATGAAGGACACCCACCGATTATAAAAAACAATCGGTTATTTATGGTTGATTAAAAAATCCATTCTAATAATAAAATCAAATATGTCTTTGTCCTGAACTAGGAAGTAATAAACTTGAAAAACACTAAACATGGAGAACGATCATGAGGAACACTAGAAACCCTACCCTCTCTTCATCCCCAGAGGAGTCGTTAACTCCATCACATAAGATGTGATTTCAGTTAGAAAATTTGAAAGATTAAACAAATGGTTCAATATAAAAGAGAAGGAGGGACCAATATCAAATAAAATAGTCTATATAGATGAAGAAAAAAATATATCACTAATCATTATCATTTGACTAGAATCACATTCCATCAGAAACACTTCAACTGCATGTAACTACTTTGTTCAAGTGTCTTGTGGTTAGAAAATTATTAAATTTAAAGAATACATCTTAACAAAAAAATACCTTATGGTATGAAAACCCCAATAAATGGAAAGGAGAAGAATTTTTCTAAAACAAATTCTACATTTTACCTCTTCTTCTACAAATGTTATTAATTTTGGAGGCATTTGTAAAATTATTTCATATTCCTTCCCTTTTCACACTAGTAGTATGTGAAAGGAACACTACTAAATATTGAAGAAGGTGAAGCGCAATACCTCTACTAGGTACCAATAATACCACCTATTTGTGGCTCATTTCCCTTCAACTTTTTTATATGGGGACTACTGAAACTGAAACTAGGTGGAAGAGGAATTCCAAACAGCCTTGAATTTTTTTCCTAGTCAAACTTTGTGATCAACTATTTCAACAACCATAATTTTTTGAGGTAATATTAAACATTAAACCTTGGGGATATATATCTACTCATAATCCAATATGTAACCATTGAGCATTAATCTTAGCATTAAATATTGTAATACTATCATATTTTATTTTATATTTGTCTTTAAATAATTTTAATTTCTTTTACACCTTGCCTTACATGAAAAATCATGTTTATACGAACCACGATATACTATTAAAATATTTTTATTTAAACATAACCATTATATCATACCTATTAAAATTCAAAGTATGAATAGTAAATACCACATTTTTAAAATTATGTTAAATGTTTTTAGATAATGAAAATATACTGATTAGTACATACTCTATTTTTAGTAAAATAATTTTATGCTACAAAAATACATTTTCTTCAAAAATGGGATTTACAATTTCTTGTGAGAGAATATTAAATCCAGTTTCTAGCACTTCAAGAAAAATTATTTTATAAAAATTATATCATTTTTGAAACAATCATATCAATATTATCTTAGAATAATGTTTTGGTATTTTTCTGAAAAAGATTGATAATTTAGTGAATAGTTAAAAAAACTAATTGTTTTAAAACTGTAATTTATTTTAATTAAATAAATTAATTTAGATTTCCCATTTTATATTAAATTAAGTTAATTATAAATTAATTATATATAATCTAATAAATTAATTAAAATCCATGATTACAACTAATTTTGGTATAAGTTCAATTTTAGGCTTCAAAACACATTTGTATTTTCATATTTTATTTTTTGTCTTAAATTAATTTACATAACTTATAGAAATTTAATATTTAAAAATATATCCATATTTTTAATGTAGAGGCTCAAATTTGGTAAATAAGATTCTTTTTTTTAGTCATTATAAATAGTAACCATACTAAATTTTTATTACCACAATAATGTTAAATCTTGTAATTAAGGTTATAAATAATATTATAAGGTTTAATAATCAACCAAAAACATGTATATATTCAATTTCATGAGTATAATTAATCTATAATCATATAAAATTCTAAAATGGTGGAATTTATTTCTAATTTCCTTTTATTATGCTATTTATATTATTTTATTTATATATAATGTTAAAAATGTCACTATATTAAATTTAATATATATGATATTTTTTAAATGGGATAAAAATAAATTATTTTTAGTTTTAAATTTTTATTTTGAATATAAATTATATTGTAACATATTAATTAATTTTTATTTTTTTGATGAAATATTTACCTGAAATTATTCAGCAACGCCGACATTACCCTTTTTCAAGAAGTAAAAAATTAAGTAAATGATTTTAAATGCTATAAAAATAATATTTTTTGGGTGATTAAAATTATAAAAAATTTAAAAAAATATATATCATATATATATATATATTAATGTTTTAAATTATAATTCCATTTCTATATTTTTTTTCAAAGTCAAATTATCTGAACAATTTTTATAATGTCATTAAAAACATTTTATATTAAATATATTTTATTAAATTATATATAAATAATAAAACTATTTAAATAAGACAATCAGGATGATAAAATTTATATAATTTCATCCCATTTCCATTTTTGACCCCATTTTCTACTTTTATATGTAAAATTTTTAACGTTTAATATTCAAAATGTCATTACAATGGTAAAGGTTAGAAATGGTTAACCAAGACATTAAACCAAAAGGTAAGGTTTAAAATTATATAAAAAGCAATCAAAAATTTATTGGATGAGTATATTAAGACAATATATTCCTTTTCGGAAATCTATGTAATTATTGATTCATTTGAAATGAGTTAGACACAAATTATTTTATAAAATATCATGTATTTCCAAAAATATAATTAATGATATTTTATAACAACTAATATTTTATGAAAATATTTAAAATTAATAAATATAAATTCATCATCCATGTGAATGGGATATAGTTTATAATATCAATATGGTCCATTTGTGGTCCACTTTTCATTTTTTGGAAACATTATTGACCCTTAAATAGTAGAAAACATTAATGTTGTGATGATTTTCAAAAGTTTTAACAAGAGTAAAAAAATAGAGATAAGGATGAAAACATAATGAAAAATTGTTCTATTTTTTTGTTAGATTATTTAAACTAATTATAATGTTATCATCTAAATATATCAATTAGGAGATATTTTTCAATGAAAATTATGTTATATTAATAAAATACTTTATGTAATTTCAGCTGTCCCCTCCCCCTCTTATAAATGGGAACCTCTTTCCATTTATTCCTAATACCTTTTGATCCTTTTATATTATCCAATAAATGTAATAATAACATAATATATTCCCTCAATACATAATTAATCTTATATTGTTTCCTAAATTAGATCCTTTCAAGGATTAATGTGTAAGACAAAAGAAGAAATTTAATAAAGAGATAAAACTCTTAATAGATAATTTTCAATTTTATTTCATCTTATAGCTTCTATAAACCCATGATATATGACACCTGCCTATCGTAGGGCGTGGAAAAAAAAATTTCTATGTTAAAATGTAGTAATGTGGTTCACCTAGGATGTCTCCCACAGAGGAGGGCACACAAAACGGTTTGTCACTTTAAAACGAGTGTAAAAATGTTGTGTTTTTTAAGGAAATTTGAAATTCAAATGATTGTACAACTATGATATTAAAAAGGGGATTAGGTCAGGGTTGGTTTCCTAATTTTAATAATATCCTTGTTCAATTTAATTCAAACCTATTCTTCTTTGTTGATTAAAGTGAGTTTCTACAATCGTTTCCTCTCACTTCCTTGGTGAAATTATGATGGTGAGTGAAAACATTACCAAGATCTCATTTTGGTAAACTCTCCTTCCATGTGTAAAATAGTTGTTTTGAATATCCTTAATTTAAATGGGAAATACCCGATCCGTTTTTTGTTATCCCAAATAATCAATAACATTCACTAAACCTTTTACACGTACTGACAATCTTCGAGTACTTCACCACTAATTACTGGTTTATTCCATCATATATAAACCAGAAATTAGTGGATGGAGATTATGATTATTTTACCAAGTCAAAAATCAATAACGGAATTAATATTTAAGAACGATAACACTTGATAATAAAATCTTCTATATTTAATTGAAAAAAACTTTGAAGAAGAAATAAATTTCATTCAATTACGTTCAAAAACTCATGTATTACATCATAGAAACCCAACCCTTCCCCAATCACTCAAAATGTTTCCCCACTAAGGTAAAGGTAATAGATATGAATTGGGAAGAATAAGGAATTAAAAAACATTGAAAAAGAAAAGAATTAAAATATAAATATGAAATTTTCTCCTTCTTGATGTCATGGAAGGAATATAATGGAGAATGGGATGCTTTGTGAGGGTCGATCTCTCCTCCATTTATAGCTAGAATTTTTCCCCAAAATGTTGACGTGTTTTCTCCCGACTAAATGACATCTTAACGAATTGATCACTTCTTGAATGTTTTTCATAATTATCTTGGGAATCTCACCTAAAAAAATTAGTTAATTTAGACGTGTATTCCGAGAGTTATGGCAGTTTTACTCTGATTATTTATTCTGTCCACATAGACTCTCCAAATCTCAAACCTCCGGATTAGGGTGATTTAATGACCCCTTAAACAGGAAATTCACTCGGCCTTTCATTCATTATTAATTCTCCAAAACTCCTTGCTCATCTTCCCAAATAATATCAAAACATTTAGGCCCACTATGAATGAGTTATGGACCCACACCAATATTCTACAGAACTATGAACCGTTTTCATGCTCCAACTTTTGAGCTTCATTTGAGCTGCCATATGGCTGATTCAGTTTTTAGTCCAAAAATAGTAAATTAATCCCTGGATGTGTAGAATCTGGAAAAGAAATAATTTTTCAATAAGGATTATTTTAGAATATGTTATGTCCAAACTACAGAAATAATTTAAAATAGTTAAAAATCCGAAGTGGCCCATTTTTACTATTCAACTCAAAATAACACCAATATCATAAAAATTAAACAATTCATCTTATAGGAACACTTTTGTGGGTAAAAAACAATGATATTCAATATAAATTAATTGAAAATATTTTCACTATCAATTCCCCCACACTTAGCACTTGGACTCCTAGACAAATAAACATCAAAATCAAATAAAATCAAATCCAAAACACATATTAATGAGATCTACCAAATCCATACTAAGAAACAAAAAGATATCATGCCTCCTAAAAAACAATTATTTTATGTTCCCCATTTTAGATTTTAATATATTTTCACTTCATTTCTTATCCCATGCACACAAACCACCTACCTCACATTAATTTTCTCTCATCTCACTTATGTGAATGCTCAATAAGGATTTTCTCATCTAAACTCACACAAGAGTCACCATTGGCTTGATAAATTCATACTTCTCCACTCGATGTGAGTCAAAAACATGTGTTTCTCATGATTACTTTTCATGGTTGTTTTGTGGCTTCCGGTTGGAAGGATTTAGTTATTAAAAATTTTGAGGCCAAAAAAGGAGGGCTTGGCTCTTTTTGAAGAAAAATTACAAGATTCTAATTTTCATTCAAATATGGTATCCTTCTATTCCCCTTTGTTTAAAATAGGCTCCATAATCATTCAATCTGCTCAAAATTTCTAAAGAAAAAATTTCAATCTTTTCACACATGATTTTTTTTGAAAGCTCCAGATAGGCACAACTTTTATTTAGATCAGAAGCTCCAGAAAGGCACAACTTCTCTTACCATTAATGCTCTAGAAAAGGCACATATTTTAACAAAATGAAATATTCATTAGCTCTTCAACATTTTATATTCCACCAAATGTATCACCATATGTTTTAGTACATCACAAGTCATCTTCCCCCACACTTAAGTTTAACTAGATCATGCAATTCACTTCAAGAGCAGGTAGGATATGGAAAATTGGCTTGTAATGTGGCTAACCTAAAAGGCTATTCATGGCTACTAGGGGATAAAATTAAGGATAAATATACATTTGAGCCATAATGAAAAGGATTATTTTGAAAAGAGGGATTAAAAAGAAATAAATTCCTCAATCATTTTAAACACATGTACACCTAACCCTCATGTTTTGACAGGAATAAATTATATTATAGTTAAAAAAGCATGGTATGGTTCTCTCAAGAAATGAGGTGAATGAAAATAATATGAAAAAAATGGTTCAGAAGCCTCACAGGAATGTGATTTCAATGATATAGACAGTCAAATATGGCATGGGTTTCAAAAATTAGTGTACTATTCATGAAATTCCAAAAGATTTGAACTCTAAACAATGTCAGTTCAGTATTTATTTAAGCTCAGTTTCATGGAATATATTGGTTCACTCATTGAAATGGGTTTCAAAAATGGTAATGATAATCATTTCAGCTCAAATGTTTCAAAAAAACAAACAAAAAATTTAAAAATAAACACACAAAAATTTGAAAAAACACAATTTTTTTTTTTTTGGAAAACAAACAAAAAATGAAAATCCTAAACTACCATGGTTCCCTCCCCCACACTTAAATGATGAAATGTCCTCAATTCATTCAAGTGGATTTAAAATGTAAGAATATTTTCTATTAATTGAAAATAATCAAGTAAGTATAAAATAGATGTAGAACCTAATTTATTCATGGTGCAACATTGAGTTATGCTCTTAAGTGTTGCACTCTGAAAAAAATAAAAGAACAAAAGAAAACATAATATATTTATTGAATGAAATAAAATAAGAAATGGAATGATAATAAAAGGATAAATATTGGTTTAATACCCTAATTGGGCCTTGGGTTTTGACTGCCTCGAGAGGGGTAGTTCTAATCGGTTATCCCCAATCTGAAGGTGGGTGAGGATTCTTTCTCATGAACCAACAAAAAATTTTCTTTACTGGATGAAATTCTTCCTTTTTAATGAGTACCCAAGGGATATAACATTCCAAGTCCACCCCCATGAGAATTACATAATACTTGAAAGGTGGGGGTCAGATAATGAATGAGTCCTCTTCATTCATGGTTTCAAATTTCACAACATCTTCTTTATGCTCTAGTGGTTGTTGAAGGTATTTACATCAATATGAAAATTTTAGGGAATATTAGAATGTAATTCTATTTGAACTAAATTAAATCATGACGTGTTAATATCAAATTCGTCCCTTTCAATTTCTACGTATTGTGTCCGTATTTCATTAGGCAGATCCACTTTGATCTCCTCTTCAACACCCTCCAATAATTGTTCAACATGTTCAAGGAGCTAAAAATGTTCCTCTTCACATGAATCTTCTTTTTCATCTTCTTCCTCCAAGGAAATACATGTATTCGATGAGTCTAAAAAATTAAAACAAGGGGAGGTAATACTCAATTATGTTTGAAAAAAATCAATAGATAATAAGTTCATGAAAAGATTATCTCCCTTAGTTTGTTAATCATAAATCTCTTCTTCAATGGACAACACCTCTTGAAGTTGACAAGTACCATGTAGAGGTAGTTAGTTAGTCTCCACTATATCTTGGATCTCCATAGAAAAATAAGGGATGACTAATGGGGGGTCTTCTTGGACCATGGAAACTTCATAAAATTATGGAATTTATTCGGAGAACTCAGTTAGCTTTTGGGCCATCGCATCAAAAATATATTCGTTCATGTCCTCCCTTAGTCCATAAATGAATTGTTTAAATGTTTTCTCATCATTAATTGTTTTCCAAGATAACCTCACCTATCTAGAAATAGAAGAAACTCCATCATCGGAAGAAATTGTTGATTAAATAATTGGTTCATTTATCATTTGATATTTTTTCCATGAATTAAAAAAATAATTATTTGAAAACATCATGAAAAAAAATTGTTTTTTTTAAATTTTAAAAGAGTCAAATATTTACAAATAAATTGTGGCACTACCTCCCTGACAAATGCGCCAAGTTTGACACACGCCTATTATAGGGAATAGAAAAACAATTTTTTTCCAATGTTAAAATTTAGTAATGTGGTTTACCTAGGATGTCTCCCGAAGAGGAGTTTACACAAAAAGTTTTGTCACTTTAAAACGAGTGTAAAAATGTTGTGTTTTTTAGGGGGAATTTGAAATTCAAATGATTGAAAAACTATGATATTAAAAAGTGACTAGGTTGGGGTTGGTTTCCTAATTTTAATTTTATCCTTTTTCAATTTAATTCAAACCTCTTCTTCTTTGTTGATTATAGTGAGTTTCCACAATCATTTCCTCTCACTTCCTTGGTGAAATTATGATGATGAGAGAAAAACTTACGAATATATTGGATTTTTCAACTCTCATTCCATGTGTAAAATAGATTTATTGAATATCCTTAATTTAAATGGGAAATACCCAATCAGGTTTTGTTTATCCCAAATAATCAAGAACATTCAGTTCACCTTTTACATGTACTGATGATCATCGAGTACTTCACCACAAATTCCTGGTTTATTCCATCGTATATAAACCAGAAATTAGTGGAGGGAGATTATGATTATTTTACAAAGGGAAAAATCAATAACGGAATTAATATTCAAGAATGATTGCACTTGATAATAAATCCACTAAATTTAATTGATAACAATTTTGATGAAGAAAGAAATTTCATTCAATTACATTCAAGAACTAAAGCATTACAACACAAAAAATCATCCCTTCCCCAATCACAAAAAAAATTTACACCACCATGGTAAGGGTAATTGAGATGAATGGGGAAGAAGAATGAATTATAAAACTATGAAAAAGAAAAGAAATAAATTATAATTCTGAAAAGTTCTCCTTCTTTGTGTCCTTGAAGGAATGGGATGGAGAATGGGATGTTTTGAGAGGTTGGAGCTCTCCTCCTTTTAGAGCCAAAATTTGTCCCCCTATTGTCGATGCGTTGTATGCCAATTAAATGACATCTTCATGCGTTGATCCCTTATTGAATGTTGTTAATAATTATCTTGGGCGTGTCCCCTAAAAATATCAGTGATTTTGGACATGTATTCCGAGATTTATGGCCGTGTTACTCGGAGAATTTATTCTATCCAGTCAGAGTCTCCAAATCACAAACCTCCGGATTAGGGTGATTTAATTACCCCTTAAACGGCCAATTCAGGCGGCCTTTACTTCATTAAAGATTCTTTAAAACTCCTTTCTCATCTTTCCACATAATATCACAACATTTGGACCAACCATGAATGAGTTAGGGACCCCACACCAAAATTCTACAGAACTGTGAAGAGTTTTCATGCTCCCACTTGTGAGCTTCATTTCAGATCCATATGGCCAATTCCGCTTTTAGTCCAAAAATATTAAATGAAGCCCTGGATGTGTAGAATCTGGAAAAGAAATAATGATTCAATTTGTATTAGTGTATAATATTTTATGGCCAAACTACATAAATAATGTAAAACAGTTAAAAATCCAAAATGGCTCATTATTACTATTCAGCTCAAAATAACACCATTATCTTAAAAATGAAAAAATTCATCTTATAGGAACAATTTTGTGGGTACAAAACAATTATATTCTATATGAATTAATTGAAAATATTTTCTCTATCAATGTATATTATAAAATAAATAATTAATTATTACAAAAAACTAATTTTTGTTATGTTAATGGAACAACCATTATCTTCGTTCTTTCCACCCTACAAAAAAAATGAAAACATCTCATGTGCATACACACAACCTACCGTCTCCACGTAAAGGTGTAATTTTTTTGGAATCCCCATTTTATCTATATGGTTATAATTATGGAATAAATAAATACATATTTTATTTATTATTTTATTATTATTTTTAATTATAAATTATTATTTACCTTTCTTTTTTTACATCGGTCGAAAAATGGAAAAAACTTTCATGCGTATGTACGACCTACCGTCTACATGAATAGTTTAATTCATTTTTCTATTTCTAACTATTATGGGGGACTATATATATCAGGAACATATATGATATTAATATTTTTTTTATCATTTTTGAGATGATTTAACCATTAGAAATATACTAGGGCCAAAACTACCAAACTAAAACATTTATTAAAAACATAACATTTATCAAAAAAAATATTAATTTTCAAAATGAATTATTATGAAATTGGTGGTAAAATATTATAATTAAATAATATATAGTATTATATTCCTGATAATAGTTATTTAATATATTTTTAATATTTTTATATTTATTATATTGGAGGTTCTAACATGTACGAAACTTATAATACTAGAGGTAAGAGGTTTCTCATCTCACTTTTGTTTATCTATGAAAAATGATCTATTCACCACATATTTCTTTTAAGTGATATATATATTGGACATTTGATATGTTATATAATTATTCCTTTTATATTAATGGTATCTATAGTTTCATTTGAACTTATTTATTCTATAAGGGTTATGATTCAAATGATACCCAATATGTTAGGGATTTCTTCTACAATATCATTTTTTCGAGATTAACTATGTTTGAGTTTGTTGAGGAAATTTTCTGATAAATATATAATAAAACCCTTTAATTTTGTTATACTATAGTTATTCATTTAATTATCATGTAATTTTACCATTTTACCATATTGGGTATGTAAAAATATCGATAAAATGTTTTTAATAAAATAGACATTATTTGTTTTATTGTTAGGAACGTTTTTCTACAATCCCATGTTTCGGAAAAATATTTTCAAGAATTTTTCTATATTCCTATATGATGGTTTAAATAAAATATTAATTGTGATGTTATTATCACAAATTATTTTAAAATTATTTCTTTTTCCAAAAAAGTACTTTTAACATTATACTAAAAATGTCAAAGGATTTTAATGTACTGAGAATGAAAATAATTTCCCTCCTCCGGGACGGCGCAATGCTATAATTCTTCCCTTAAAAATATCCAAAAATATTTTAAAAGTAAACTTTTTCTTAGATATTTGGTAAATCTGTATATTTTAACAAGTGATTTCAAATTATAAATGTATTTTTCCTCATGAAATTTTACAGGAATGTTTGGAGGTATTTTGAATTATGAAAACACCGATTTATGTTACTAGTGATATGATAGAATGATTCCTTGTTTACTCATTCTATAGATAGTTTATCATGATGTATTATAGATGGTTCATATTCTTGATTTAATATGGATAACTATTGACTTATAATACATTTGAGAATGAATTGTATTGATCATTATAATTATGGGAAATGCATTGGACATATATGTGATGGGTGAGGATAATTTATAGATATCCCTTCAATGCATATATAGAGATAATGGGACAAAATATGTTTGAATTGAGTATAACTTTTGATTGTAATATCATCTTATTAATGTTGGGTATTTAGTGTATGATATCCCATTTAGTGATCTTGTCATTGTTGATATGCCTTGATGGGATGCTATTGCCTTTTTTGAGGGGCCTTGATAGAATGATAATGTTTTTTTGAGGGGACATGATAGTATGACTCATGATCACTTGGTTGAGAGGCCTTGATCATGAATTTATAGAATTATGCACTTCATTTATTAAGAATTCATTTTTCGTTTTCCATATTTTCTCTATGTTGTTATTACTTAGTGATTCTCATTAAAATAATGTTGTTAATTTAATTACATGTTTTTTCATTATCCACTCTTCCATGATAGTTATTCCATATCTACTACCGATAGCTTCCATTTTTTGTAACCCATACTTATTATTTGATCTCAATTTTTTTTCGTTTCCCTAGGTTATGAAGTTGGACATTAATAATGATATCAATGATGAATGATTATTTACTATTATATGTTTTTACATATCTAATGTAATGTAAATATTATTTATGAATATCATTTACTAAGAATACTAATCTATTTAGTATTTTGGGATGAAATCACTTGTATCTAGTGAAAATTTAATAAATTAGACCCAAAATCTAGGTAATTGGAGTTGGGTTCTCTATAGGTGGTGTCTTATCAAGTCTATTAGAGACCATGGGAACTAGATTTTAAATGAACACAACTAATATTAGAATTATTATAATCCATTATAATAATAAGAATAAAATATTATTCAGGGATTTGTATTTGATGGATATATATTTTTAATGATTATAAAATAACATAGTGGTTTCCATTGTTTTATGATAGAACCTAATAGATGAAATTGAACCAACACCCATAGAAAATTTTGGGATTTCTCTATTGAGCTTAATAATATATATTGTGTTGTAATTGAGATGATCGTGGCCATATTAGGGTAGTTGACTCATGTTATGATATATAATAATTCCTGTATGGAAAACCCAATTGTTACAAAACACGATTCACATATTTTGGAATACATAATGATATAGAATCATTCATCATTTAACGGAGCTACTAACCCATTTTAAGCTAAACAAAAGATTTAGTCCCTCAAAATGACATTACTAGATTTAGGAATTAATGGAAGTGATAGAGGTTATTTTGATAGCTTATTGTTTTATAGGTTATGCTGATCAATTTTGGCATTAATAAATAACAGTAAAGAGGTTTATGAAATAGAAAACATATAATGGATAACTATTAAAGTAATATTATTCAAGAAATAATTTCCTTATGATATATGAGATTATATGGAATAAATATTCCTTAATATATGAAATAAGGGAGTTGAATTTGTTTTTTAGTATGTGGAAGACAATACAAGAATAAAAATACATTCTATGGACTACATGGATAATCCAAAAAGTAATACTGGCTATTTATTTAATGGTGTTATGCGTATATTACAATGGGTAATAGTCTCTCAAATATTTTTTAGCACATGATGATATGGTATCAAATGAAAGTAGGATAGATAAAAAATTATCAAAGTGAAATATATTAAAAAAATCATGATAAGGAGGAAGACTGATTTCCATGAAATAATAAATGAGTTGACGGTAAAAAATTGAATTATGGAGCTTTCCATGTGTGATAATTATGGAAATAAACACCCAAGAAATTTATCAATGTGATTGGGAGTTTGTTTCAACTGTGAAGAAAGGGTTCATAATGATATCTAATTAAATCTAAATAAAGAAACCATTTCTATACAGTTTTTTAGCTATAAAGATAAGGGGCATTATTCAAACCATTGTACCAAGTGTCAAATGAACTTACAACAAAAGAATCCAAAGGGATAATGATAATATTATGAAATTACTACAATGAATTTGATATCACTTATGTTTTAATAATAGGTATCTTAAAATCATACATTATTTGATTCCATATCTACACACTCTTTTCATGGATATCTAACAATCCCTTAACACTATAAGGAAATAATAATCAATCAAGACACAAAGATGGAATTTTATTATCATGAAATTAATGTAATGATGAAAAACTATTACTTAGTTAAAAATTTAATTTTATACTTATATTTGTATTTTATGAAAAATATTTTCCTTTTACATTTAATTTTTAAGAAAATATGGTCTTTTAACTCCTCCCAATTTGTGGTTGTTAACATTCACATGACCATGTTATCTCTCTCTCTGTATTAGTACTTAGATGATATTTTTCTCCTCCATGTCATAATTTTAACTTTCAACTAATATTTTTCTTATTTGGTAACCCAGTTATGTGTTATTTTAGGTAACCTTTATCCTTCCCTCTTCACCTTTTCAAAGATAGTTTTATTAATCCTACGTATGATGTGGATTTTCAATTAAGGTTGAATATTTTTTGACCAAGATAAAAATGTGAGGAAAAATTTTATTTAAGGGGGTATAGTGTAAATACATGATATTTTATGTTATGTTTCTCATCAAATAAATTTATTTTCATTGATAGGTTGTGTTACATGCAACACAGAGTTTAAACAAACTATGATATACTATTAAAATAATATTATTTAAATATGACCATTATAACTGAAACAATATATTGTAAATATGAACAAGAATAAAAAAAATTTAAAATCATGTAAATTTTTTTTAGATAAATATAATATTCTAATAAATATGTTCACGATTTTTAGTGAAATCATTTTATTCTTGAAAAATAAATTTTCATTGAAAATAGGTTTTATTTATTTTTGGGATGAAATATTATAAATAATTTATAAACATTTATATTTTTTTTATAAAATGTTATCATTTTTAAAATAAACACATAATAATTTAATAGAACTAAATTATGGTATTTTTTGAAAAGATTGATTTTTAAGTCAATGGTGAAAAATAAAATTTTTATAAAATTTTCATTTCATTTCCTTAAATAAATTAATTTAAGAGAAATATTCTATATTAAAGTAAATAAATTATAATTCAATTATTAAATATATAATAAATTACATAGTAGTCATCATTATACCTTATTTCAAAATAAATTTATTTTTCACCTAAAAATTTATTTTTTTTCTAAAAACTACTTTCTATGAATTTTTCATTTTCATCGTAAATTAAAATTGTACACATATAGAAATTGAAACATGATAAATGGATCCCATATTTATAACTATTAGGTTAAAATTTTACAAATAAATCCATTTTATTTTTGGTCATTATGAATAGTAACTAAAGAAAATTTATCTGACCACATTAAAGGTATGTCAGGTTATCAGTGTAAAAAATAATAGGATATGGTCTCAAAGAGAAAAAATATATGTACCAATAATTAATTTTATGATTATATTTCATCTTTAATCATCCAATATTAAAAAATGGAGTAATTTCTTTCTACTTTCCTTTTATTATAACAATTATATTATATTATGTAAATATAAAGTGAAAAGTTTCACTCTATTTTTTCTATTATCTATGAAATTTTTTAAAAGGGATAAAAAAACATGTACATTTATAAATGGTTATTTAATAGATAAATTATTATTATTATTTTAATTTATTTTTAATTATTAATAATGAAATAATTAACCTAAATTCTTATGTAACTACAACACAATGCTTGTGCAAATAGAAAATAATTAATCAGATGAATTTTAAAAGTATAAAAATTATTGTTTGAATGATATAATGTTTCCCAAATTTTTTTAAATAAAATATAATTTATTATATATTTTTTAAAGGTTTATATTCGAATTCCATTATTTTCATGATTCTTTCAAAGTCGAATTATGTGAATATTTCTTATAATGAAATTAGTAGTATTTTTGTTAAATATATTTTATTAAATTATTTTAAAATCATAAAAATATGAAAATAGGATAATTTTGATGCAAAATTGTGGAAAATTCCGTCCCATGTACATTTATAATCAATGTAGAAACTTTTAATTAAACTTATAAACCATTAATATTTGATAACTAATTACCACAGTTATGGTTAAAATTGGTTATCCAAGAGACTAAACCTAAACATAAGATTTAAAATGACATATAAACCTATAAAAAATTTATCGGATGATTATATTGATACCAATGATTTATTATATTTTATTTCATTTCATTTTGGAATGATTTTAAATGATTTTGAAAAATATTATATTATGATATTTCATGTATTTCTAAAAATGATATTAATAATATTTTATAATAAACAAAATTTTATTAAATGATTTAAAATTCATAAAAATATCATATTTGGAAAATTGAATGATATATGATTTAAATTACCATCTATGGAAAATTCATGTGTCACTCTCCTTTTTGTGGTAACATTCATGACCATTAATGAGATGAAAACAATGATATTACTGTAATTATCAAAAGGGTTAATGGGCGATTAATACTAATATACAAATGTGAAAAAATAAAACAAACTTGTAAAATATTTATTTTATTATAGTATTTTTAATAATACATTTATTAAATTTGAATTATATCAATTTGGTGGTATGTTTCTAAGAAAATTTGTTTATATTAATTTAAAACATTATATAATTCCAAGAGTTCCCAGCTCTTATAAAAGAGATCCTCTTCCCCACTCTACCTTACTCATTTCAAGACTTATATCTTAGATAATCCCCAACATAATACCTTTATATAATCCTTTACCACATCCTATTGATTTTTAAATTAACAAAAGACTATCCCTTTATGTATTAAGGTGTAATCTAAAGGAGTATTTCCCACGAAGATGTATAACGCTTAACCGACCATTTTGAATTATGTTTCTAATCCAACATATTATAAATACATGATATAAATTCAAAAATAATAGATTAGTTATATTTAATATAATTTATTATTATAATGATGATTTAATTACAATTATCCACCTTATATACATCCAAAGGAATTAAAAAACATCCCCTTTTAATATATATAGCATAACACATCCACATAGTTGGGTAAGTCATTTTTCATGTAACACCCCGAGCTTCCATGATACGTTTCTCATTCAATAATGCAATAGCTTGCATTGTACGCAAGTTCGAGTTTTAACACACCGCGACTAATCAAAGTAGCTGTTATGAGTAGTAAAAACCACTTTTTAAAATTATAGAAATTTTATATTTAAAAATGGACTTCATTTTTGTATTTGTAATATCGAAATTATCCTAATTTGAATTTTTTGTAACTTTTTGAGAACTTCCAATTTTTTTATGAATAGTGAAAAATACTTAAAACAACTTTTTTAATCAAAATAATTTATTGTGATAAATTATACTATTTAGTGGTTTTAAAGTATAATTAGAATATATTTTTACCATTTTATCCAATGGTGGTCATTAGAATTAATTTAACATTGAAATTGGACATAAACAATTGCCAATCTTTTGATATAAATTGTTTCTTAAAAACAAGCTATTTGTTGTGACAGCGGGAATTATTTATAAAATTAATTAATGAAAATTATATGTTTGGAATTTTGTAAAATAGGCATCATTTTTGAATTCGGAATATCAATTATAGCTTAGGGTGAAATTTTGGCCTTATTCTGAAAAACTTCAATTTTTGATGAATAGTGAAACCACTAAGTGGTTGTTAAAAACAGATTTTTTTCATTAAAATGAAATATTACCACTTCTGTGATTTGATTTTAAAAAATCCGACATACATGGTTCTCATTTAGAAGCAAAATTTGGTTCGATGAGATTAAAATAATTTTTTGGTGAATAGTAACTTTTAAGTTCTTAATCGCGATTAGAGGTAATTAGTGTAGTTTAAGGTTCAAATAATGTTTTAATAATATGAGATGAGCATAAAACTTGTCCTAAACCTATTGTATGAGTCATGGCCGACCAAGAAAACCCATGGGTCAACTTGGGGACCCCATGGAGACACTTTTGTTGGAAAATGACATTAATATATATTTATTTAATGTTAAAATTAAATTGACACAAACATGAGTTATTTTACTAAAATAGTTTTTAAGTGGGGTTACACAAGTCCAAATTTTGACTATAAATATTCCTTAGAAAGCTAAAACTATTTCCTACATCATAGTATTTGTTTTATAATTTTTAGACATTAAATAAATTAAATTATTTATGACATCATTATGATGCAGCGATGACCTCATTATTTAACGATTTTAATAAAATGAAAAGATAATGTAAAATACAAGGCATAAACTTGTCCAAAGACTATTGGATGGGTAGATTTAGAACCCTTATCACCTTATCCACGAATTATATAATTTTGGGACCTATAGAATCCGAAAATCATTGTGTAATAATGTAACATTTCAATCTTTCCAAAAGAGCCCCTCCTCTCCACTTATAGAAGGCCCCCACCTCTCCCACCTTATTCACACCTTCAAGACATTTTCCTCGGCCAAACTCTGCCCAAATACTCTCCAAACTTCCCCCTATTACTCCTAGAAGCCTCACTGTGGGCAGAACTCTTCTCAAGGAAGCCTTGGGCTCAAATCAAAAAGAGTTACCCGATTTTGAGGTAATGTCTTCTCTAATGTTGTTTTGTTTTATTTTTCTTCTCCAACCCCCTAAACTCTTTTTATTAATTTCTTTTGTAACAACACCAGTATCCTCAATATACTAGGATGTTTTTATAAGAAGGATTCTAGCTACACTTACACACACCTACATCTAATGGTTAAAAAACATACGGTTTCTGTGGATGGCGAATTTCTGCCTCACAAAACGATGATTGTTCAACACTCATATAACACCTTCAATGTTGGCCCTTAAGATGTCACTATATTTATATATGATATAAAATATGTTTATGTTTTACTTAAGCTTCTGTATTTCTCATTTATGGAATAATTTATGATTTCCATTATGGGTAAAATACGATAATTTCATTTTAGGAAGTCCGGACTACCGCCCCCTCAAAGTGATTTGAATCATTAATACCATATGTGGGATTTATAAAGGATGGATTAAATGGTATTATACACTATATTATACTGTAATTATATTATAAATTTATATCATTATGATTTCATTCCATTAAATACGAAATAGAAATGAAAGTAGCGTTCATGCGTACGTACGGCTTACCGTCTCCATGAACGGTGCATTTCATTTCTTACCTCTAAATGTTACGTAACATTATGAATGAATGTATATACTGTATATATATGATATATATAATATCTACATCATGAATATAATTCTGGATATAATGGATATTTCACCACATGAACAACTTGTAATTATAAGAAGTTTATTTTTGACTCAAGTACCAAAGATCGAAAAAACGACCGTTATTAACTTAAATAATTAAATAATGTTCATAACAAGGTAATAAGGGATATAAAAGGAATAATGAACATGAAAAAAGGTTCTTAAGTAAATATAAATTAACTCTAGTTTATTATTTATGAGGTTAAAGAACGGTCGAGTCAGGATATTCAATAAAACTATTTTACAAGCCATAACATTTTTTAATGAAAAATAAATACAAAGTTTTAACTTTCTTTTATTTTGGTATTGAAAATGGTTTTGAAAGTATTTTTATTTTATCAATGTGTTTTATTGATATCTTGTGATTGAAATTTGGAAATGTTATGTTTCCTTTATGCATGTGTTATGTGATACGATTATGTTATGGTTTATGATATGTTTAAACCTATTCATATGAGAAATGCATTGGACTTAATAAGTGACGGGTGGAGCCTGATACAGATCCTCGATGCATCGGCAGGTCTCATGAGACAAAATAGTGTCTTGGCACGAGGCCTTGACAAAATATTATTTGTGGTCTTGGCACGAGGCCTTGGCTACGTGGTTATGATAGTCTGGCATTATGCATTCCATCATTATGAAAGTGGTTATTGATATTGCATGTGATTATTCGACCAGTAGAATATCCATGTGAAGAAGTAAATGGCATTATCTCATTTTACTTTTTCCATATTATGTTGATGTTAAAGTTTAAAAGGATTTGTTTTAGTTATACATTGCCTTAAATGTTAATGTTTATTTATGAAAGCTTCCGCTATATTGTTAACCTTACTGAGCATCCGAGCTCACCCCTTTCAATGTTTTAATATTTTCCAGGATGTGAAGAAGTATTTTATGAATGACCTACAGGGATAGTCAGAAGAGGATATGAGTGTGGACTATGGAGACTTTGTTATTGTAGTTTTTCACTTTATGATGTAATGTAACGTTTACTAATATATCTAGAGTTTCCAAGGCTACTAAACTAATCGGTCTCTCGAGACTTGATCTTTTGTGATCATGCCAATGTTACGAAGTAATGCACCGGCTCTGGGTAGCTGGGGTCGGGGCGTTACAGTTGGTATCAGAGGTAGTTTAGTACTAACCTTGGAAGCTAGATTTAGATAAACTCTGATTAGATCACATAGCCCAAAGATAGACTTTGAGGATTAGTATAGACGAACTTCTTAGAATTTTGGTATTGTAGAGATGTTGTGAGTTTTCCGAGCAATACATCCCTGTCTGGATACAAGCAGGTAGAGGCGGCTCTGGCACAGATGTACCTAGGGGTAAAACTCGAAAACACCGCTTTGAGCTAGACTCGAACGGGAACTTTTGCACGACAATGGGCCTTGCTGCACTCTTCGTTACGACACTCCCGGGGGATCTGCTTAGGATAATTCCCATTTTCTTTACAAACCACTATGAACGGTTATGAGTATATACTTACTCAAATAAAACCATTTTATTATTATTGATTATATCCATAAATAGTTCAATTTATGTTAAGTATTTTACAATTATGGAATTATGTATTTTGATTCATAAACTAATCTAGTTTATGCCATTGTTTAGAAATGGCGCCTAGTGGAAGGAATGGAAACTGTATCAATGCACGCACTCCGTGTAGGGATTTCCATCCTGCTCAAGATAATTATTGTGGAGCTGGAGATACAACTGGTGCTGATCAACTTATTACCATACTGGGACAACTCACTCAGGTTATGAATAATAACCTTACTCGTATGGAGCACCCTGATCCGCAATGTGGAGGATCAATGTTAGACCGCTTCATGAGGAAACAACCACCAACCTTCAATGGGAGTACAAATCCTATATTAGCTGAGCAATGGATAAATTCCTTAGAGAAAATATTCCATGCCTTGGGGAGTGGTGAAAGGGAGAAGGTTGTCATGGCAGTTTACCGCCTCACTGGAGATGCCGATCAGTGGTGGTCGCTGATTCAAAACAAAAAGGAAGAAGATGACTTATCGAATATGGAATGTAGGGAGTTCAAAGAGCTTTTCTTAGAAAAATACTTTCCTCGTGACCATCGAGCAGATATGGAAAGGCAATTTCTGAGTTTGAGGCAGAAGGAGGATGAGAATGTCGCAAAGTATGAGGCTAACTTTTCAAGGTTAGCGAGGCATGCTGCCAATTATATACCTAACCCAAAGAGTAAGATTGATCGTTTCTTTGATGGGTTAAAATCATTTCTCTGTCGAGCTTTAGTATCATAATCCTTCTCATCATACGAAGATATTGTCTCGTGTGCTATCAAGACAGAAAAGGAATTCTCTATGTCTTATGACGACAAAGTAAAGCAAGAGAAGAAGAGAATGGGGGAACAAGAGACAGATAAAGGGAAAAAGGGAAAGAAGGATTTTCCATTATGTGATAATTGTGGGAAGATTCACCCTTGTACGTGCCTAAAAGGAATGGGAGTTTGTTATAAATGTGGAGAAAAGGGTCACCAGGCTCGTGATTGCAAGGGAATGAAAGAGGCTATCAAAGTTGAATGATACAATTGTAGGGAAATGGGGCATTATGCAAATGAATGTCCTAAGCGTCAAGGATACATACCTCAGAAAAGGTCAAGGGATCAAGGCCAATCTTATGTTATGACTACAGTTGAAGCGGAATAATTAATGTATTGGTGCTTTTGGACTGAAAGATTATATTATGGTTATTAGAATAATGTGATATATATATAAGGATTGTACTACAGTGCTTGTTGATTCCAGTAAGGTTTTAATATGATGAAGGTAATTAAATTTTTAGTTTGTGACAATAAGAGAAACTTTAATTTTTTTGGGGAATCTGATAAATTGATTTTGGAATTAAGAGACCTTTTAGAGAAAGTCTGGACATAGGTATTTTGGATAACTATAAAGGTTGGAGTGGATTAAGTTTATCTTTGGATAGTATTGTTTAAGGTTAAAAAATTTATGAAGATTATTTTTGGAATATTATGACAGTATAGTTTTAGGAAAAGGACAACCTGTAGGGTGGGGCATAACCCGTCGCGTCGGACAAAGCTGCAGGAATCGAACCCACAACCATAGTGCGACATGCCTTTATTTCCTACCACTAGCCTACAGGAAGTCCCTGGTTATTACAAAATATTTTTACTAATCTAAATGCTATGTGTTAATATTTGTAACCTTATACAATTAGGATAAAAAGAATATTTTTGAGTTCCGTTACCATTTGGAGTAAAAGATTGGTTTGTGGTAAAAATTTATTAACGAATGAATGTATATATAAAAAGTATGTATATTCCCTTACGTTCTTATTAAATCTCCTAAATAAATTCCTCAACATTATAAAAGGTAACTTAAAACAAAAATGTTGTCGGTTAACTTTTCCAACTGGGGATTCAATGACTGTTTAACCCATCATAAGTTTGTGATTTTCTTGTAGTTAAACTTTCTCCTAATCCTGTTTTCTATAACTCTCCCTCAGACCTTGATGGTTTTTTTCTCCTCCATAACCATATTTTCATCGAATCCTAGAATGGGCTATATCGGGTGACCTTTGTACTTATCTTGCTTTCTTTTAATGTTATATGTTTATTAACCTTATTTCCGATGTGGGTTTTCCACAAAGGTATTTTCTATTTTCAACCTTTTATTTTCAAAGAAAATTTTCAAATTGCGAGGACACAATTTATTGAAGGAGGGGAGAATGTAACACCCCGAGCTTCCATGATACACTTCTCATTCAATAATGCAATAGCTTGCATTGTACGCAAGTTCGAGTTCTAACACACCGCGACTAATCAAAGTAGCCGTTATGAATAGTAGTAACCAATTTTTAAAATTATAGAAATTTTATATTTCAAAATGGACTTCATTTTTGTATTTTTAATATAGAAATTATCCTAAGTTGAATTTTTTGTAACTTTCTGAGAACTTCCAATTTTTTTATGAATAGTGAAAAATACTTAAAACAACTTTTTTAATAAAAATAATTTATTTTGATAAATTATACTATTTAGTGGTTTTAAAGTATAATTAGAATATATTTTTACCGTTTTATCCAATGGTGGTCATTAGAATTAATTTAACATTGAAATTGGACATAAACAATTGCCAATCTTTTGATATAAATTATTTCTTAAAAACAAGCTATTTGTTGTGACAGCGGGAATTAATTATAAAATTAATTAATGAAACTTATATGTTTGGAATTTTGTAAAATAGACATCATTTTTGAATTCGGAATATCAATTATAGATTAGCGTGAAATTTTTGCCTTATTCTGAAAAACTTCAATTTTTGATGAATAGTGAAACCACTAAGTGGTTGTTAAAAACTGATTTTTTTTCGTTAAAATGAAATATTACCACTTCTGTGATTTGATTTTCAAAAATCAGACATACATGGTTGTCATTAAGAAGAAAACTGTTGTTCTATGAGATTAAAATAATTTTTTGGTGAATAGTAACCATTAAGTTCTTAATCGCGCTTAGAGGTAATTAGTGTAGTTTAAGGTACAAATAATGTTTTAATAATATGAGATGGGCAGGAAACTTGTCCTACTCCTATTGTATGAGTCATGGCCGACCAAGACAACCCATGGGTCAACTTGGGGACCCCATGGAGCCGCATTAGTTGGAAAATGACATTAATATATATTTACTTAATGTTAAAATTAAATTGACACAAACATGAGTTATTTTACTAAAACAATTTTTAAGTGGGGTTACACAAATCCAAATTTTGACAATAAATATTCCTTAGAAAGATAAAAAGATTTCCTACATCATAGTATTTTTTTAATAATTTTTATACATTAAGTAAATTAAATTATTTATGACATCATTATGATGCAGTGATGACCTCATTATTTAACGATTTTAATAAAATGAAAATATAATGTAACATCCAAGGCATAAACTTGTCCAAAGACTATTAGATGGATATATTTCGAACCCTTATCACCTTATACACGAATTACATAAGTTTGGGACCTTTATAATCCGAAAATAATTGTGTAATAATGTAACATTTTAATATTTCCAAAAGAGCCCCTCCTCTCCACTTATAAAAGGCCCCCACCTCTCCCACCTTATTCACACCTTCAAGCCATTTGGCTCGGCCAAAATCTGCCAAATACTCTCCCAACTTCCCCCTCTTACTCCTAGAAGCCTCACTTTGGGCAGAACTCTTCTCAAGGAAGCCTTTGGATCAAATCAAAAAGAGTTACCCGATTTTGAGGTAATGTTTTCTCTAATGTTGTTTTGTTTTATTTTTCTTCTCCAACCCCCTAAACTCTTTTTTTAATTTTTTTTGTAACAACACCAGTATCCTCAATATACTAGGATGTTTTTATAAGAAGTATTCGATCTACACTTACACACACCTACATCTAATGGTTAAAGAACATACGGTTTCTGTGGATGGCGAATTTCTGCCTCACGAAACGATGATTGTTCAAAACTCATATAACACCTTCAAAGGTGGCCATTAAGATGTAACTATATTTATATATGATATTAAATATGTTTATGTTTTACTTAAGATTCTGTATTTCTCATTTATGGCATACATTATGATTTCCATTATGGTTAAAATACGATAATTTCATTTTAGGAAGTGCGGACTACCGCCCCCTCAAAGTGATTTGAATCGTTAATGCCATATGTGGGATGTATAAAGGATGGATTAAATGGTATTATACACTATATTATACTGTAATTATATTATAAATTTATATCATTATGAATTAATTCCATTAAATACGAAATAGAAATGAAAGTAGCGTTCATGCGTATGTACGGCTTACCGTCTCCACGAACGGTGCATTTCATTTCTTACCTCTAAATGTTACGTGACATTAAGAATGAATGTATATACTGTATATATATGATATATATGATATCTACATCATGAATTTAATTCTGGATATAATGGATATTTCACCACATGAACAACTTGTAATTATAAGAAGTTTATTTTTGACTCAAGTACCAAAGATCGAAAAAACGACCGTTATTAACATAAATAATTAAATAATGTTCATAACATGGTAATAAGGGATAGAAAAGGAATAATGAACATGAAAAAAGGTTCTTAAGTAAATATAAAATAACTCTAGTTTATTATTCAGGAGGTTAAATAAAGGTCGAGTTAGGACAGGACGCAAGGTAAGGGAACTTTTTAACCCAACTTCCATTCTTTGGGTTAATCTCCTACTTTCAAATTATGTCATGATATTATTATGTATTATTTTTTATTTTTACTTTATTTATGTGTACCTATAGTGAATACACATAATAGATCTATTTTATTTTAAAAATGGTCTTTTTAAGGACTTCGTCTCAATCTCCTTTCATTGAGGCATATTTGGTTTTATACACAATTTTCTTTTATACGGTGTATAAACCCCTTTAACTTTTACGTTTATTCAAAAGGAATCTTTTTTATACGAAGCGTTTTACTAAACGACAAAAAGGGAATGTTTTTCTTGCCGTACATATGTAGCGACAATGACTTCTCCGCCACCGTGACCATTATTTGAGTTTCGGATTCCTCTACAAGCCATAACTTTTTTTAATGAAAAATAAATACAAAGTTTTAACTTTCTTTTATTTTGGTATTGAAAATGGTTTTGAAAGTGTTTTTATTATATCAATGTGTTTTATTGATATCATGTGATTGAAATGTGGAAATGTTATGTTTCCTTTATGCATGTTTTATGTGATATGATTATGTTATGGTTTATGATATGTTCAAACCTATTCATATGAGGAATGAATTGGACTTAATAAGTGACGGGTGGAGCCCGCTACAGCTCCTCGATGCATCGGCAGGTCTCATGAGACAAAATAGTGTCTTGGCACGAGCCCTTGACAAAATCTTATTTGTGGTCTTGGCACGAGGCCTTGGCTACGTGGTTATGATAGTCTGGCATTATGCATTCCATCATTATGAAAGTGGTTATTGATATTTCATGTGATTATTCGACCAGTAGAATATCCATGTGAAGAAGTAAATGGCATATCTCATTTTACTTTTTCCATATTATGTTGATGTTCAAGTTTAAAAGGATTTTGTTTTAGTTATACATTGCCTTAAATGTTAATGTTTATTTATGAAAGCTTCCGCTATATTGTTAACCTTACTGAGCATCCGAGCTCACCCCTTTCAATGTTTTAATATTTTCAAGGATGTGAAGAAGTATTTTATGAATGACCTGTAGGGATAGTTAGAAGAGGATATGAGTGTGGACTATGGAGACTTTGTTATTGTATTTTTTCACTTTATGATGTAATGTAACGTTTTCGAATGTATCTAGTGTTTCCAAGGCTACTAAACTAATCGGTCTTTCAAGACTTGATCGTTTGTGATCATGCCAATGTTATGATGTAATACACCGGCTCTGGGTAGCTGGGGTCGGGGCGTTACATTTCATCACAACTTTACTTATATGGTTATAATGTTGAATATAATATATATATATCTGTGTGTGTGGCTGTGTGTGTGTGTGTTATTTATGATATTTTGTGTCTTGAATTTTCATTACAATGAATCTAGAAGATATGATTATAGATCTAGGAAAAAATCATAATCAAGTAAGATGGAAATAAATTTGGCAATGTACACAGAGCATCAAAACATCCACGTTCTTCCCACATAGAACCTTATCATAGGAGAGAATATGTAACGCCCCGAACCAAGATAACCAGATTCGGTGCATTATTACATAACATTGGCATGATCACAAGAAAGATCAAGTCTCGAAAGACAGATTAGTTTAGTAGCCTTGGAAACACTAGATATATGCATAAAGTTTACATTATATAAATAAGTGAAAAACTAAAACAATATATTGTCTTCATATCCCCTCATAATATCCCTATAGGTCATTAATAAAATACTTCTTCACATCCTGGAAAAAATAAAACATAAAAAAACGGGTGAGCTCAAATGCCCAGTAAGGATAACTATATAGTGGAAACATTCATAAATAATAATAAACATTTAAGGCAATGTATAACTAAAACAAAAGCCTTTTATACTTGAACATCAACATTGTATAGAAAAAATAAGATGAAATAATGCCATTTACTTATTCACATAGATGTTCTACTAATCAAATAATCACATGCCATATAAATAACCCCTTTCATAATATTGGAATGCATAATTCCAGAATATCATAACAACATAGACAAGGCCTCGTGCCAAGACTACAAATAAGAATTTTTCAAGGCCTTGCGCCAAGACACTAGTTTGTCTCGTGAGACCTACCAATGCATCAAGGAGCTATATCGGGCTCCACCCGTCACATATTAAGTCCAATGAATTACCATATGAAAAGGTTCAAACATAACATAAACATGCGTGTTAAAACTACCATACAAAATGTAAATACTTCATCCATAAACCACGAATCGTGTAAGAATAACACATCCACAGTCAAACACATCACAAAAACTTCAAAACAATATGAAAGCATTGTATCATACTAAATCAACTTCAAATAAACTTAAAATCCATCAAAGGTTGTTGACATAGATGAAATCAAAACTATTCGAGAGAAATATCTCTTTTTTTGAAATCATGTAAAAGTAACACATTTATTAAGGATGTAATTTAAAAGAGATTTTTGAATCAATGTGTACCATACCACATAGAAAAGTTTGAAAAGAAATATCATTACAAAACATTAATGTCCACATAAATAAATCCTTAAAATCATTTTGAAAACATGGAAATTAATTAAAATGATTTAGAAAGATAAATCATTAAAACATTTAAAATTATGATTTTGATAAAGAGTACCTTTCATAAATTATTAAAATATTAATTTTGAAATCATTTAAAAGTAACATAATTATAAAATAAAACATTTAATTTGAAAATATACTTATAATCTTGTAAGTGAAGCTTTGAAAATTTTATAACGGTAGAAAATAGCCGCACCCTCCGTATAAGTTAAAAAACATTCTTACCTTAATTCTGTCGAAAATGTTAAAAAGGACCTTGTTTGGAAAACGACGGAAATATTTCTTTATAAACATATTATAAAAAGTAATAAAAGGGTATAAATTAATTTAACCCATATTCTGTAAAATAGTAAGAATTTTTTGAAATACACTTTCAAGAAACATGGATGTGGATGATAAAGAGATCCCAGTATATTATTAGGTGTAAACAACCTCGGATAATGAAGAGATTGTGAAATAAACCCTTACCTTGTACTTTTACTTGGTTGGGGGTAGATTAACCTCCTGTATAATGGTGAAATAATTGTTATTAAATTATACAATAATCATATACATTAATATGATATCATATATGATCTTTTAATATTGATTTGTTAATAATATCTTAGTATTATCGTTGTTTCGGGTGTTAACTTACTCGTTTTCTTTTATATGTTTTGTTACGTAAGACATGTTTGTCATGGATAGGTTGTATCATAATAATATCCAGAATGATATCAAGTCCATAGACACTATTACTAATCATCAAATTAGTATTAGACTTGAATGGATATGATGGAGAATTAATCTCATCGCGTTCGTGGAGACGGTAGTCCGTACGTACGCACGAGCGACAATATCATTCTTTTGATATTAAAATATTATATAATTGGATGGTATATCATATATACAGAATCATTATCATGAAATATTTATTATTTACATGAATTACAAATCATTATTATACCCATCCAAATAATAATATATTGAATAACAATTACACCACGACGTGGAGACGGTATGCCATACGTACGCACGTATGAGGACATGTCGTTTAAAGGATAAATAGAATAATGAATAAGGATATACCATATTTATAATAATATTACAGTATATAGGAGATACTTGATTCATTATTTTAGAATGGTAATAACAATGAAAGAATAAATTGAAGAAGAAATGAATTTGAAAAAGGGTGGTGATAATATTACCTTTTCTTCAGGTTCTTTCTTTTGATTTGATCAAAATGGATCCCTAAGTTGGCTTTCTGATTCATCTAAGGCCTCTAGGTTGTAGTGAAGGAAGTTAATAGAGTATTTGGGTAGGGTTTGGCCGATTCAAAGGGCTTAGAATGTGCGAGTTAGTGAGAAGGGGGAGTGCCCTTTTATAAGAGGGGTGAGGGGAACATTTGGAAAAGCTAAAATTGTTTTTTATAATAAATTCATATTAGGTTTCTAATGGCTCAAAAGTGGATTATTTAAAGGTTAAGGTGGGTATGGGTCGATAACCACTCATCCAATATAATTTATACAGGTTTGGGTCATTATATTAACCTTATCTTTAAGTATTAACTATTAGTTAATTAGTTTCACTTTTACAATGTCTCTTAGTATTTTTATATTATATGGTAAATAAATATACTATATGAATCATATAGACCCCCAAGTGGTCCATTAATGAAACACATATCATGATATAGGTCTCTTGGCCGAACCGTAGATTTTTAGGAATTTAAAATCAATTAATAATATAATATTTATTTTAAAAAGTCTTTTATGTCAATTTTGACACTATTCAATAATTGATTTCTTTAGATATCATAACAGAATGATTTCCTCGCAAAAAGTACATTAAATCAATCCTAACATGTCATATTAACCTATAAAAGTATTGGTATTTATAAAAAGTCTCATATTACATTTATTTGTGTATTTAAAATATCAATTATTCTAAATTTTCCTTAATTAGGTAATTACTCCATCACCATTCTGTCATAAATAAATTAAATTATTTAATGTTTAAAAATTATAAATAAAATACCATTATTTAGGAAATATTTTCATCTTTCAAATGAATATTTACAATCGAATTTATCCTATGTATAACCCTATATTAAAAATCTTTTAGTAAATAAACTTTGATTTTATCTCTTTTAACTCTTCTTTGAATTTAATAATAATAAATGTCCTAATCTAATACAAGTGGACCTGAATGATAATATTTTACTCCTAAGATTGTTTTTGGTTGAGATACACTTCTTCAATAGAATTAGTACATTTGTTAGGGTAATATTAATATCGTTTTTACCCATAATTACCCTATTTACTTTTAACCATGGTAAATAAAAGTAAAAAGTTACTATTCATCAAAAATTATTTTCATCTCATTGAATCTGATTTTAATCCTTGATATTAAGAGTGTCTCTCGGATTTTTGAAATTCCACTCACAGAAGCGGTAAAATTTAGTTTTATGAAAAATTCAGGTTTTTAAGTACCACTTAGTGGTTTCACTATTCATCAAAAAATTAAAGTTTCCAGAAAAATACCAAAAATTAGGCCTAAGATATATTTGATATTATGAATTAAAAAATGATTTCTATTTTACCAAATTCAGAACATATCATTTGGATTAATTAATTTAAAAAATAATTCCCGTCGTCAAAACAAATAGCATGTTTTAATATATAATAACTAACAAAAGATTGACACTTGTTTATGTCTGGTATAAATGTGAAATTACATCCAATGACCAACATTGTATTAAATGGTCAAAATATATTCTAAATATACTTTAAAACCACTCGAATTAATAATTTATCACTATTAATTATTTCGATTAAAAAAGTTGTTTTTAATTAAAATTTAGTAATTTTCACTATTCATCAAAATATGAAAGTTATCCGAAAAGTACCAAAATTTCACCCCAATCTAATTTCGATATCATGAATCCAAAAATGAAGTCCATTTAGAAAGATAAAATTTATAAAATTTCAAAAAAGTAGGTATTACTATTCATAACGGCTAGTTTGTTTGGTTATGGTGTGTTAGAATCTCGAAGATGCGTACAATGCACGCCATTGCATTATTTAAAGGGAAACATACCATGGAATCTTGGGATGTTTCACTGTAAATTATTGATGTCCCCATTCTAAAAAGTAAATTTATTTAGTCAAATTGACTATATAAAAGCTTAAAATATTGGATTTAGAAAGGGTTCACTATTAAAAGTTTGTAAAAGTGAAATACTGAAAATGAATTTGTTCTTACATTATGTCTAAGAAACTCATAATATGGATTCTAAAATTATACGGATTATATAATGTTTAAATTTTTTTTAATACTATTCATAAATTCTTTTGAACTGCTTGTTTAGTAAGTCATGGTGCGCTTGAACTCGGTGTTGCATGTAGTGAGAGTTATTGAATTATTTTGAAGAAATAACACACTATGAAATCTTGGGGTGTTACATTATCCCCTCTTTCAACAAATTGTGTCATTTCAATTTGAAAGTTTTTTTCGAAAATAAAAGGTTTAATATAGAAAATATCTTTGTGGGAAAACCCACATCGGAAATTGGGTTAATAAAATTTAGTCTAAATAAGAGGAAAAGATAAATGAAAGGGTCACCACCAAATTATGATCTCTATTCAGAGAACATTGGGGGAAATTAGGGACATATAGTTGGAGAAAAAACGTAAATATTTATAGGTAGTGATTGAGGTCATCAATCACAAACAAGTGTAAAATTGAGTGCCTTAAATTCATCAATCTATGATGATTTAAAATACCATCGATTCAGCAAAACATATGGTATCAGGATAACACATTTTTTGTTTTAAGATCCCTTCACTACAGTATAAGAATTAATTTCTTCATTGAATAAGAGAGGAAGAAAAATATATACTTGAACAGTAGAGTCTCATCCTTTAACTAAGTTCTACCACAAACTCATCTTTCACTCTAAAAGATAATAGAACTTAAAAATAATATTCTATTTATCATATTCGCACGGGGTTAAAAAAATGAATTTTTAATTCATCTAGAAGAACCATAAAAAAAGACATTATTCAATCCAGGACATCACGTGGGTCAGTGGTAGGTGATACTCCCTTGTCTCCCTTCGGTTGTGGGTTCAAGTCTCGCGGCCTTTCCGGACGTGACAGGTTGCCACCCGACCTCCGGGTTTTCCTTTTATGGAAACCCAAAATAATCCAAACTAGAACTATCCAAAATACTTCTGTCCAAAATTTATAAGGAAGGTAAACACAATGGAGATCCTTTTTGCCGCGTAATAACATGTGAACACATTCATCATGTATTCTATTAAAACACTGCAACATCCCGAATTACCATATAACCTTATTGATTACATTCATGATCCCTTATTCCTTAAAGAATAATAGATTTGCTCCTTCAATCCAAAAATGTTGTAAACCCAAAAAATGATAGAATATACAAATCATTAATCAGTTTCGAGGTACTCAAGAATATCCAATAGAATTTATCTAAATCAATCATGTATTATTCTAAAATCACTACCTCGGTATCAGAACCATATTATGGTTTATCTTTCTCTCAACCATATATTTTCCAAAAATTTAACCTGCTATTGAGTCACTTTTCTTTGTTCCACACAATCTTAAGTCCTTAATGAAATAGTACTATAGTACAATCCTTATATACTCCATAATTATTATAAAAAGTACATTGTTGATACAACACTCAAATGACATAATCAACACAAGAACTCTAATCATTCCTCTTTATCTATGATAGTATCATAACTTGATTATTATCCAATAGTGTCATTTGCGGCATAGTATGATGACTGGGACATAGGTTCGCATAGTGTCCAAACTCCTTGCAAATGAAGCATTGTACATTTGGAACCATTTTCTTACCCTTGCAGTCACGTACTTTGTGCCCTTTTCCTCCACACTTATAACAAACTCCCATTCCTTTCAGGAAAGTCCCAGAGTGTTTCTTCCCACAGTTATCACATATGGGAAAATTCTTCTTTTACCTAGTCCCTTTATCCATCTTTCCCTCTACCATCCTTTTCTTCTCTTGTTTCCCATCAAATCCATAGGACTCAGTAAAATCTTTAATTTTCTTTTCAACACATGATATTATTTCTTCATATGATTATAATATATGGGAGACTATTTCTCTTATAAATTCTGGCTTAATACCATGAATGATATGATCCTTCTTTCTCTTTGGATCATGTGCATTACTGGAGTTCTCATTCCTTCTACTGGTCACCATTTCTAAACAATGGCATACACTATATTAGTTTACGAATAACAATACCTAATCCCAAACTTGTAAAACGCATAACATAAATTAAATAGTTTGTGGATATAATCCATAATCATAAAAATTTCTCTTTTGATGAAGTATATACTCATAAACCCTTCATAATGGTTTGTAAACAAAATGATAATTATCCTAAGCATATCCCCCGGGAGTGTCGTAACCAAGAGTGCAGCAAGGCCCATTGTCGTGCACCAGTTCCCGTTCGAGTCTAGCTCAAAGCGGTGTTTTCGGGTTTTACCCCTAGGTACATCTGTGCCAGAGCCCCCTCTACCTGCTCGTATCCAGACAGGGATGTATTGCTCGAAAAACTCCCAAAATCTATACAATACCAAAATTCTAGGAAGTTCTTATATACTAATCATCAAAGTTCATCTTAGGTCTATGTGCTCTAATCAGAGTTTATCTAAATCTAGTTTCCGAGGTTTGTACTAAACATCCTCTGATACCAACTGTAACACCCCGACCCTAGATACCTAGAGTTGGTGCATTATTACATAACATTGGCATGATCACAAGAAAGCTCAAGTCTCGAAAGACCGATTAGTTTAGTAGACTTGGAAACACTAGATATATTCATAAAGTTTACATTATATCAATAAGTGAAAAACTACAACAATATATTATCTTCATATCCCCTCATAATATCCTTGTAGTTCATTCATAAAATACTTCTTCACATCATGGGAAAGATAAAACATAGAAAAAGGGGTGAGCTCAAATGACCAGTAATGATAATAATATAGTGGAAACTTTCTTAAATAAGAATAAACATTTAAGGCAATGTATAACTAAAACAACAGCCTTTCAAACTTGAAAATCAACATAGTATAGAAAAAATATGTTGAAATAATGGAATTTACTTATTCACATGGATATTATATAAATCTAATAATCAAATTCAATATAAATAAGCCCTTTAATAATAATGGAATGCATAATGCCAAACTATCATAACCACATAGCCAAGGCCTCGTGCCATGACTACAAATAAGATTTTTCCAAGGCCTTGTGCCAAGACACTAGTTTGTCTCGTGAGACCTACCGATGCATCGAGGATCTATATCGGGCTCCACCCATCACATATTAAGTCCAATGCATTGCAATATGAAAAGGTTAAAACATAACATAAACATTCGTATTAAAACTACCATAAAAAATTTAAATACTTCATCCATAAACCATGAATGGTGTAATAATAACACATCCACAGTAAAAAACATCACAAAAACATCAAAACAATATGGAAGTTTTGTATCATAATAAATCAACTTCAAATAAACTTAAAATCCATCAAAGTATGTTGACATAGATTAAATCAAAACTATTTTAGAGAAATATCACTTTTTTTGAAATCATTTAAAAGTCACACATTTATTAAGGAAGTAATTTAAAAGAGATTTTTGAATCAAAGTGTACCATACCAATTTGAAAAATTTGAAAAGAAATATCATTTCAAAAAATTCATGTACACATAAATAAATCCTTAAAATCATTTTGAAAACATGTACATTAATTTAAACTATTTAGAAATATAAATCTTTAAAACATTTAAAATTCTGATTTTGATAAAGAGTACCTTTTAGAAATTCATAAAATATTCATTTTGAAATCATTTAAAAGTCACATAATTATAAAATAAAACATTTACATTGAAAATATCCTTATAAGATTATAAGGTAATATTTTAAAATTTTATAACGGCGGAAAATAGCCGCACCTTCCGTATAAGTTAAAAAAACATTCTTACCTTAATTCTGTCGAAAACGTTAAAAAGAGCCTTGTTTGGAAAACGACAGAAAGATTCCGTTATAAACATCTTAAAAAAAGTAAAACAAGGGTATAAATGACTTTAACCCATATTCTGTAAAATAGTAAGAATGTTTTTCAATACACTTTCATGAAACATGGATGTGGATGATAAAGAGATCCCAGTAGATTATTACGTATAAACAACCTCGGATAATGAAGAGATTGTGAAACAAACCCTTACCTTGTACTTTTCCATGGTTGGGGGTAGGTTAACCTCCTATATAATGGTGAAATAATTGTTATTAAATTATACAAGAATCATATACATTAATATGATATCATATATGATCTTTTAATATTGATTTGTTAATAATATCTTATTATTATCGTTGTTTCGGGTGTTAAATTACTCGTTTTATTTTATATGTTTTGTTACATAAGCCTTGTTTTTTAGGGATAGGTTGTATCTTAATCATATCCAGAATGATATTAAGTCCTTATATTATATTATTAATCATTAAATGAGAATTAGACTTGAATGGATACGATGGAGAATGAATCTCATCGCGTTCGTGGACACGGTAGTCCGTACGTACGCACGAGCGACAATATCATTCTATTGATATTAAAATAATATATAATTGGTTGTTATATCATATATACAGAATCATTATCATGTTATATTTATTATTTACATGTATTAAAAATCATTATTATACCCATCCAAATAATAATATATTGAAGGTAAGCCGTACGTACGCACGTATGGTGACATTTCATTCAAAGGATGGATAGAATACTGAATATGGTTGTACCATATTTATAATAATATTACATTATATAGAAGATACTGGATTAATTATTTTAGAATGGTAATAACAAAGAAAGAAGAATATGAAGAAGAAATTAATTTGAAAAAGGGTGGTGAAAACATTACCTCTTCTTCGGGTTCTTCCTTTTGATTTGATCAAAATGGCTCCTTAGGTTGCCTTTCGGATCAAACTAAGGCATCTCGGTTGTAGTGAGGGAAGTTTAGAGATTATTCATGCAGGTTTTGGCCGAGACAAAGGGCTTTGAATGTTTTAATTAGTGAGAAGGGGGAGTGCCCTTTTATAAGAGGGGTGAGGGGCACCTTTGGAAAAGCTAAAAATAATATTATATAAGAAATTCATATTCGGTTTCTAATGGCTCCAAAGTGGATTATTTAAAGTTTAAGGAGGGGATGGGTCGAAAACCACTCAACCAATATAATTTAGAATGGATTGGGTCATTATATTAACCTTATCTTTAAGTATTAACTCTTAGTTAATTAGTTTCACTTTTACAATGTCTTTTTGTATTTTTATATTATATGGTAATAAACGTACTATATAAATCCAAGAGACACCAATGTTGTCCATTAATGATACACCTATAATGATATATGTCTCTTGGCCGATCTTTATATTTTTTGGAATTTAATATCAATTAATAATATAATATTTGTTTTAAAAACTCTTTTATGTCAATTTTGAAACTATTCAATAAATGATTTTTTTAAAAATCATAAAAGAATTATTACATCGAAAGATTTTAATTAAATCAATCCTAACATGTCATATTAAACTATAAAATTATTTTTATTTATAAAAAGTCTCAAATTATATTTATTTGGGTATTTATAATATCAATTATTCTAATTTTTCATTAATTAGGTAATTACTGCATCACAATTGTGTCATAAATAAATTATATTATTTAACTTCTAAAAATTATAAATAAAATACAATTATGTATTAAATCCTTTTATCTTTCTAATAAATATTTATAATCTAACTTATCTTATGTATAACCCTATATTAAAAATGTTTTAGTAAATAAACATTGATTTAAACTCTTTTAAATCTTCTTTGAATTGAATAATAATAAATGTCCTAATCTAATACAAGTGGACCTAAATGATAATATTTTACTCCTAAGATTGTTTTTGTTCGATACACACTTGTCCAATAGAATTAGGACATGTTTTAGGGTAATATTAATATCATTTTACCCTTAATTATCCTATTTACTTTTAACTGTCGTAAATAAAAGTAAAAAGTTACTATTCACAAAAATTTTTTTTCACCTCATTGAACCACATTTTACTCCATGATATTAACCGTGTCTCACATATTTTTGAAATTCCACTCACAGAAGCGGTAAAATTCAGTTTTATGAAAAATTCGGTTTTTTAACTACCACTTAGTGGTTTCACTATTCATCAAAAAATGAAAGTTTCCAAAAAAATACCAAAAATTAGGCCTAAGCTATAATTGATATTATGAATTCAATAATGATGTCTATTTTACAAAATTCAGAACATATCAGTTGCATTAATTAATTTAAAAATTAATTCTCGTCGTCAAAACAAATAGCGTGTTTTTAAGAGATAATAACTATCAAACGATTGACACTTGTTTATGTATGGTTTAAATGTGAAATTACATCCAATGACCAACATTGTATTAAATGGTAAAAATATATTCTAAATATACTTTATAACCACTCAAATTATTTATTTATCACTAATAATTATTTCTAATAAAAAAGTTTTTTTTAATTAAAATTTAGTAATTTTAACTATTCATCCCAATATGAAAGTTATCCGAAAAGTACCAAAATTTCACCCTAAGATAATTTTGATATCATGAATCAAAAAATGAAGTCCATTTCAAAAGATAAAATTTATAAAATTTCAAAAAGTAGGTATTACTATTAATAACGGCTAGTTTGATTGGTAGTGGTGTGTTAGAATCTCGAAGTTGCGTACAATGCACGTCATTGCATTATTCAAAGGGAAACGTACTGTGGAAGCTTGGGATGTTTCATTGTAAATTTTTGATGTCCCCATTTTAAAAATTAAATTTATTTAGTAAAATTGAATATATAAAAGTTTAAAATATTGGATTTAAAAAGGGTTCACTATTAATAGTTTGTAAAAGTGCAATACTGAAAATGAATTTGTTCTTACATTATGTCTAAGAAACTCATCATATGGGTTCTAAAATTATAAGGATTATATAAAGTTTAAAATTTAGTTAATACTCTTCATAACCTCTTTTGAACGGCTTGTTTAGTAAGCCATGGTGCGCTTAAACTCGGTTTTGCGGGTAGTGAATGTTATTGAATTATTTTTAGAAAATAACACCCTATGAAATCTTGGGGTGTTACAGAATACGACTTCACATGTAACCCTAAAAAACTAAAATCTCTTCTGGGTTAAGGTGTTGATACCCCAACCCCTTAAAATTTTTATTCATTTTCAATTCAATGTGGTGATACCCCACCCCCATAAATGATTTTAATTTGTGGTGTGAGGCGATGATACCCCCGAACCATGAATAATACTTCATTTTCATTGTGACATGGTGATACCTTCCTTCCCAAAAATGATTTTTTTGTTGAATGAGGTGGTAAAATCACGCCCCATATAAATGATTGTGTGTTCCATGAGGTAGTAAAATTTCACCCCCACATATAATTTCATTTATGGTGTGAGGTGGTCAAATCACACCCCACACAAATTAAAATCCATTTCCATATGAGTTTCTAGTTTTAATAACCACAAAAAAATGCAAGGCATGCTATGCTACTAGTTTACTATTTCGAGAAAATAGTTATTCTCATGCCCTATAAATACATGGTATTCCCACTAAAAAATTTGTGGACAAAAACCCTAAAGATGATATATATAAAATAGAGGAGACTAGGGGATACTAGGAAATAGAATTTTGGTAGTTAATTCTGTCAATTTATTCCAGAAAGGAAAAGAATACCCAATAAAGGGGTCTTTGGATAAGATCCCCCTAACTACAAAGTGGTATCCTTGTTGAGTAAAAAACCCACCAGGTCACCTGCAAAGGGAACCCCCTTTCATTCACAAAGGAAACCCTCTCCCGAAGAGGTTTTTTTTTCAGAATAACCGCATTTGTGACACACCCTCACACATTCAAAGAATTATATGTGTAATAGGGTACACATGGGGTATTTTACCCCTTTTCTCTCACAAACCTCCTTCCACAGAGTGTTAAAACTCATATTAATCCATTTGAGAACCATCAAAATGATTCCATATGGTTAATACAGAGACATTGGAATGCTATCAATATGACCTACACCACGACCACCAAACCCATCTAGTCTAGGGAAGTGAAACATTCGTGTTTCCCTCTTCTAATCATGCATTATCATGATAAATGTAGTCACACACTTACCATTTATAATATGTAGGATCCTTGGAAAATTCATAATCATGAATTTATATGGTATTGAGGATCCCAACCATAATAGTGGCAGTGGGAAATTTCTCGGTCCTAGTAGTGACATATGATTCTTGAAATTTGAAGATAACTGGGTGGTATCTTCACATCCAATAGATATATAAGACTCAGTGGTGGGGTTTAGAAAAAGGAAAGAATATAAGAATGTGTAAATCCTATCTTTCTTTAGAACTAACCCACCTTATCTTTGACCTCATCCCCCAGTGGAAGAGGAGTTATATGGGAATACCTCATGAATTAATACATTATCCCTTTTTTCATTATTTTATATCCCTTCTACCTTCAATATCCACTTCCTCATCCACTAGTGGATGAGGAATAAAGTGAAAATAGGCCTTCCAATTCATGTATAAGACCCTTCCCAATTATTATTGTATGATGTGATGATCTCATATTATCTATTGTTTCTCACATCGTGAATCATGTGGGATTAGAGATTAGTAGTGATCATGGAACTACCATGGTCAAAAACACTAAATGTTCCTCACATGAGGCGTAAGTCCAAAAATGTGTTACCAACCTATAAAAAGGCCATATTACTCATGAAAAAAATGTTTCACAGACTATATACCCAATGAATTTACCATAGGCCTCCCCACAAAGGTGTAATTTCCAACCCTTTTTAACTGAATAAGATTTGATTCCAATATTAATGGGATAGTTAAGAATAGTCACTACGTTTCAAACCCAACATCTTCAATCCACCATCATACTCAATGAACCATATCCCTAGTATCCTAACTAGCTCATACCCCTAGTGAGGGATGTCTGTTCAGGGTCATATTCCATACAAGACCAATCTATTCTTGTCGGTCCATATTCCCAGCAAGTTTAACAAAAAAAATATGCTCATGAAAAAGTCCTACTCCAAACTTTTCTAGGAACCTTCCAACTAAATTTCCTTACAGAATAACGTTAACCTTCATGGTATTATCATTTTTATATAATAATAAATTGTACGATGTTTCATATTAAACGAGACTAAACTATGTGTGTTATGATTCCTTTTTAAAGGATATGCATGGAGCCCTTCTCAAGGGCTTGATCCTGACATCAAAACTCCAACCACAACCTTGGATGGTAATAAAATCTAAAGAACCCAATTACGAGACATTAAACCATGATTCTTAAAAAACCATGAATTAGTATATAAAATGATAAAACAGAGATCCTTTGATACATACATATGGTTACGTTGATGGAAAACCTCTTATACATGTAGAAGGTCAATCCCACATAAACAAGAAATTTATTGTTGATTTTGAAGGTTAGCTGACATCTTATATTCATTTTTATAAAGGATTTGTGAATATGACATAAATATATAAGAAAGTCTTGGAGTAGGGAATAATTCACCCAAAAAGTGTTTGATAATCCAAAACTACAATACTCTCAAAAAATTTGAGTCCCTAAGAATTATTATAAAAATGCCAGTGATCTCCTACATTTCGAAATAAGGTCCATATCATTGATGCATAAACTATTTAGAGTTTCTTATTTCACAAATAAACCCCATTGGAAACCACCTAAAAGGGGATTCAATGAAGAATTACTGAAACTAATTTGAATGATTGTGAAACCATAATCAACCCCCAAAATAAATTGTTGAGCCATTATTTTAATAAAAAACCTAAATTTTGAACCCGACTATAATCCTTTCATTAACTAAAATAATTGTTCTGTCCACATGTTTTGTGCCTTTCTAATTCTAAAAAAATGACTGTGGAAAAAATGGATATTTAAAAAAATCAATTGTGAATGATCTTATCTATTACCAGTGATACTTTTATGAGTACGTTTATTGAGTTTTTTTACCATATTTTATATTTAATTTCTATATAACTCCATTAAATCCATAATGGAATCCTTCCGTTAACAATAATCATACACATAAGTTGTTTCACAAGTTGGATCCTCATCCAATATGAGGATACCATCACCTATCAAGTATCGCCAACATCAGGTAGTAAATGTAATGATTTAAGAGTTCCACATTATCAAATGTTTCTTGAACATGGAGGTGACGCATGATGAACTCAAATATATTTGTTCTGATCAGTAATGCATTGAACGATAGCTGGTGGAAAAGAATAAAAAATAAATTGTTCCTATTTCGAACTATTTCGAGATCCTATCTCCATAACATGAAAAAAATTCCTACCTTATTTAAGAGAGGAAGAAGAATAGAATGATAATGAAATCATTTAAATATCACATTTTCAAAAAAAAAATCTTATCAGACATCACCAAAAATTCTATGTGACATCAAAACCTCAACATACTGTAGATTCCACCCCGCGAGCCCTAGATTAGGTCACTCAGACCCAAGCAGCCCGGGAAGCCCACTGAGGGTGGAAAAGAATCAACCAAGAATAAGAACATATCTTAATTCTCTAAAATTATTCCCACCATAAAACAGCGAATACAACCTATGAGCCGGAACATATACCTAACTATGTTCATGATGTCTACTAGTACAGTTTTAAAACACCTAGAGAAACATGCCGATAAATTCTTGCAGTAAGTAGGGTAAAAAACATATATCTTCCCCTGAAAAAATCTTGTATGCATATTATAATAGTAAATAAAGTATAGAAGTATGGATACATCCCTTCTCCAACTAAAAAATGGGCATATATTCTCATTCCAGCTACAGAAGTTACCCTTTATATAATGAAAATGATGGATGGAAAAGAATATATCATTACCCAAAATCTATATACCATCCAATATAGAATTATGTCATCAATATTTGGTAGGATTTGGGTAAAACCCTGCATAATCAATTAGAGTTTCCCATCAATAATATAATATAGTCACTCAGGCACAAACACATATTTCATCTCCCATCAATGAGGGTTGACGGAAAAATAACATGATAAATGGACAATAGGATTGGGAACACAAACTTGTTCCAACTAGAGATTTTAAATCCAATAGAACTAAAATATAGGGAAGTAATATATCCCTTTTCAGACCCTAGAAGTATGCTGATATATTTTTTAATTTTCACGAAATTCGCTCTGGTGTGCTCTTATATTTGAAAGTCACTATCAATAGTAGGCTATTCCGACCACCCAACAAAGAACATCAAAAATTAAATACAAAAGTGATTAAAAATCCAAAATAAGGCCCATTAAAATAATATACACAAGTTTGGTGTTCTTGAAAACATCAAACAACTAAAAATGGAAGTCGATAATCCTACTTATTTATTGCCAAATTACAGAAGTAGTAGTCATGTTTTATGAATTTCCTCATCCCATCGTTGTTACTAGAAACTCTGGGGGTACTTCCCATAATATTTAATATAAATTCCTCATTTTTAGTCTTAATGTTATTATTCATGAGAACTCATCTCTTGATGAGATCCGTATAATACCTCTATGTGGTCAGAAGATCAAACAACAAGAAGGTCATCCCCTTACTATCATCCACCCTAAAGGTACTCTCTAGGTTCTACATCATAGGAATCATCCCTATGATTAGACATTAATCCATGATGGAATTCCACCCCATGATGGTATTTTCTATGTGGCCCTCCTTATAGTGATGTTTCGTTTTGAAAATAAGGTCCTCCCATTTCTGAATCAATTATGAGAGATCCCTCACATCAGGAGGTTCTTGGTAAGATGAGGCCAATCATAATTGATGTTGTATCATTGAAAAGAGATATTTTTTCTCAATCAAAAGACATCTCAAGGAAACAACTACTCTTAGAACCACCCTTATATTTTATTCCTTTCAACACATAAGATTATATTTCTAATAATCCCATTGTCTATAATAATGCTGCTAGGAAACACCATATTTGGATATAAAAAATAGAGTAATCTCTTATAAAAGATAAAGAGAATAGAAAAAGAGGAAACCAAAGATAATATACTAGTCATGTTTCGGCACGTGTCTACTCCACAGTATGATATTCTATGTAATTTTTAGAAGAATTGATACAATAAATTCATTTGAATATCTAGATAAATATTTTTCAATTGAAATCTAAGTTATTATCTTATGATGAAATGCAATACATGTCAAGATAATAGAATATATTCATCACAATATTGAATTAGATTTTATTTTAGCCGCTTGATTCATGAAATTGGGAATGTAACAGGGGAGTCATCAACATGCATGTCTTAATGATTTTCATTTATAATTCCCCATCCAACATCTATATCAGGGGATGGGGCGGACATAGAGAATTACATTTCACCTAGATCCATAAATAATAGAAACTAACATAAATGATGTAAAACCCCGAGATTTTATGAAAAATATTCTTTTAATTTCATTAATGTCTTTGATTATACACCACACCATGTTTAGCTTGTACTATACGCAACACCGTATTAGCTTGCAGTATACGCAATGCTATTCTTGGATCGTGTTACACACAATTTCATGTTTGTTTTATAATAGTCATTCTACGCAACATTGAGTGTGTTTATATATATATATATATATATATATATTCAATGTATAAATAAAATATTGTTGGATTCTGTTATATGAAACAACGAAGGATTCTTGCACAACACGCAACCCTGACTTGGCTTGCATTTTACGCAATCGCGACCTTCCTCGATAGTGTGTGTTATACGCAATACCATGTTTTACTAAACAACCATATATTATTATAATATTATTATGAACTAGCCATTATGAATAGTATTAAATAAATTTTTAATTTTATAACATTATTATTAATCTTACATATTTTCTAGAACATGGTATGAGAACAAAATAAATTTTTGGGTAAAATAAGTATTTTAAAAAAATGTAGTTTTGCTCCTTTTGATGGCACACCCACATTAAATCTAGTTTCTTACATGTTTATAAGTTCAATTTGATAGAATAAAATTATTATTTTGAATCAGGATATAAAAATTTATATTGGATAATGTTTTGATATTTTTCTGATAACTTTCATATTATAATGAATAGTAAAAACATGCTATATTTTAATTAAAAACAACTTTTTCCATCATAATAATTTATGTGGTTAAATTATAATATTGAATGGTTTTAAAGTATAAATAGAATATATTTTTACCATTTAATATAATTTAAGTCATTAGCATTGATTTTACCTTGAATTCGTAGGTTAAATCAATTCAATCTGTTGCAATGTTTTAAACAAAAACCTGTTTTCTTTCGACAACAGGATTAATTTTAATTTAATTTCTGAAACTTTTGTGTATTGAATTTGGAAAAATGGATTCCATATTTGGAATCAGTTGGTCCAAATTATGTTAATAATCTACTTTTTATTTTTGGGCATTATGAATAGTAACTACGGTAATTTTTATTTACTGCTTTTAAAGGTAAATAGGGTAATTCAAGGTTAAAAGAATATTATAATAATTAAAAATTACCTTGAAACTTGTACTAACATTATTGGATTAGTATTTGACGACCATGGTCATCCTTGGGTCGATTTTGGGACCCCATGTATCCACTTATGAAAGACAATGACACATTAGATTAATTAATGTAATGTAAAGACAAAATTGGAATTAACAAATATCGTTTAGTAATTAATTTTTATAAGGGTCTATATAAATTATATTTTGGAATATAAATATTCATTGGAAAGATAAAAATATTTCCTACATGTTGGTATTTTTTTTATAATTTTTAGACATCATATAAATTAAATTATTTATGACACAATAATGATGCAGTATTTACCTCATTAATAAATGATTTAAATAAATAAGATTAAAATGATTAAAATATCATCCAAACCCTGTACAATTCCTATTGGATGATTTTATTTCTAATATGAGGCATCTTATCTTAGACATTAATTTGTTTTGGACCTCTTGAAACCGAATATAAGTTTATAATAAAATAATGTTTTCACACTTTCCTAAAGAGCCCCTCCACTCCCTTATAAAAGGAGACCACTTCTATGCAATTACTCACACCTCTCAAGACTTTTGGATCTTCCAAAATCTGACCAAATAAGCTTCCTACATCCCTCTCCTCCCCCTTAAAGCCTTAAATTATGCAGAAGACTCTCTAAGAAGTCCTTTTGGTTCAAACCAAAGGAAGTTACCATAATTAAAGGTAACAGTTTCTCTTAAGCTGTTTTCTTTTATTATACTTCTCCAACCCCTAAACTCTTTTTAATCCTTTCTTTTGTAACAACACAAATATCCAAAATATAATAGGATGTTTTTACGAGAAGTATTGGAACTACACTTAAACAAACCTCCATCTAATGGACGAAGAACATTATGTTTCTCTGATGGAAAACTAACGCCTCACGAAACGATGATTGTTCGATTTTCACCTACTGCCTCTCATGGTGGCCATTATGATGGAACTGTATTTATATATAATATATAAAATTTTTATTATTTTCTTATTCTTCTTTACTTCCCAATTATATCAAGCCTTTACAGTTTCCATAGTCGGTAAATACGATAATCTCATTTGAGGAAGTGCGGACTACCGCCCCCTCAAAGTGATGTGATTCGTTAATACAGTATGTGGAATGTATAAAGGATGTGGTTAATGATATTATATATGATATTATACTGGAATTATAATATAAATATGTATCATTATGTTTTAATTCCATTAAAATAAGAAATAGAAATGAAAGTAGCGTTTATGCATACGTACGACTTACCGTCTCCATGAACGGTGCGTTTCATTTCTTACCTCCATATGTTATGTACTATTATTAATGCCTGTATCTTCTGGATATATAATGAATGTATATGATACATAAATCATTATTTAAATTTTGAAAGTAAATAAATCATGATATAAGTAATAACAACATTAAGAACAATAAGTCCAAACACGTACGATAAATAAGATAATTTTACCCAAAACGATACTTTAACATTAATTTACGAAAGAATGGGTAATATAAAGGCATAAGTGAACCATATATGATGTCATAAAAATGAATATGATTCTGTAATAATTCAATGACATTATTTAAATCATTATACAGGAGTTTCGGACACTTACGAAGCAAATCGGACCTAAGGTAAGAGAAAATATAACAATCTCATTTTTATCCGAGATTGTTTATACTTTGGTATTTACTAGGGTGTATTTTATCATCCACATCCATGTTTCCTCAATATGTAATATTTATATCCTTCTACAATAGTTTATATCCAATTTTACCCTTTTGAGAGTTTTTAGTAAAATATATGAAAGGAATCTTTTGTCGTTTTTTCGTACGAGGTACTTTTTGACTTTTCCTACAAAAGTACGAGGAGAATGTTATTTTTAACTTATACAGCGTGAAAGAATTTTTACGGTTTCATAACGCCTCATTTTCAAGAATAATACTCTACAAGATTGCATGATTATTTTCAACAAAACCCTTATCTTTTAAAATTGAATGGAATTTTGTGAAAAGAAAATGAATTTAAAGAAGAAAAGATATTTTCCTCAAGAATTCATTTCAAGTGTTTTGTCAAAACTATTTTCCATATAAGATGACATTATTTCATATGTGTATGTTTCATGTAAAATGTCTCTATGATTTAAATGGATTCAATTTTCTTACGATGAAATGATATCAATTGTTTATGGATTATGTTATGATGGCATGATTTTTAAAAAATCCCATTTTATTTCATGGGTTATGCTATGATGTGTGATTTATGATTTTGGGGCACACGAAAGAATGATTTCATTATGAGATGGGTGGGACCTATATCTCCCTACAATGTATTGGGTAAAGATTTATATCACATGATATAGACATGGCTGGAACGGCAAGTTAAACTGGTTCAGTAATACAGGACTAGAACGAGGAGTGAACTCGATTCAGAAAGGGACTTTGTCCACCAAGATGGTCTTGGTAGCAATGTCTTGGCTACTATTGAAATCATGAAATGTGCTGAATGGTTTCCACAATTTCATGTTTTATTCCCATGCTATTTTATCATTCTTAATGTTTCTTTATGAACTATGTCGTACGTACTTCCATGTTTTATGTCATTGCTCAAGCTTTTGATGTTTAACACTATGTTCATGTTTTTAAGTTCAAATGTATATGGTATATTTTATTTTATCCATTATTACCCTTACTGAGCATTTGAGCTCACCCTTTTTATGTTTTCTTTCCCCAGGATATAAAGAAAGGTTTTAGGTAAGAAAAAAAATGGAAGATATTTATGGGAGATGTTGAAGATCATTCACCACGATTAGAAGATTATGTTCGAAGTTTCCAAAGACAATAAACTATTACGATCCTTATGTGTCTGTTATTGTTATGTATTAAGTATTCCGCTAAAGTAATGTAATGTCCATGTACGTCAAGCTTCAGGTCTTTACTGTTGGTATCAGAGGAATGGTTTAGTCAACCTTTGGAAACTAGGATTCGAGAACTTTAGTGAGATCACTAGAGATATGTCTAAGGTATATCTAATTATGTACCTATGGTTAAGTATACGTATAAGTTATAGTCCTAGAATTGCACTAACGATCTTAGAATTTAATCTAAGTTGTTAGACATTGAGGGTACTCCCCCTTTACTATGTTGTTTTCCCTAGCATGATTTTTGCCTCTCACACTATTCTTTTTGCGTTTTAGAAAATGGCTGGAAACAGGAAGATTCACGATAATAGAGGATATGATGGACAATGGAATGATATTCTTCATGAGCAGCCAAATGAAAAGGGATTTGAAAGTCCAAACATCATTATTATTCCTAATCAGAAATCTCATAATATGATCAATAATATCAACTTTGGTTAGTTTTCCGACTCAGATAATAAGAGAAAGATGGAGTTTCATGGTTATCATAGAGGAAAGAAAGTTAAATTTCCCTCATGTAAATCATGTGGGAAGAGGCATCAGGGAGATTGTTTCAAGGTAACTAGAAGATGTTTTGGGTGTGGAAAAGAAGGACACAATGCCCGTAAGTGAAATGGAAAAGGTTCAGTTAACACCATGGATGAGGATAATGGAATTGCTATGAAATCAACAATGGTTAAATGTTTTAAATGTGGAATGTACGGGAATTGTGAAAACCAATGCCCTAAGGGAAAGTCTCATGAAGAGAATCAGTACGATCGTATGGGTAGTATTTATGTTGATTATGATGAAGAGAGAATAAATGATATGTGATATAAAAGAATTGTTGATGCTCGGTCAATGGTTTAAGAAGGTGTTGGAATGATTACATGTTTATCATGTGTAATGTTGTATAAGTAATCTTAGGGTACTATGGAATAAAGAAACATCTAATGATTTTTACACTGTTGTCTTTCCTTGAGTTTTGAAAGTGTATGATTAATGGCACCAGTATCCATTAAAGGTTATTCAGATATTTTTGGAATATAGATGATATGCGCATAATGAAGGGATATGGAGAAAATTAAATATTTGATAGTATTCATGAGATCATGACTGATATAAGGAGAAGGTTATATCATGGTTTGAGTATATAGAATTTTTGGATTTTGGTATATGTAAAGAGTTAACTTTTGACAGCATTCATGTTTTCACTAAGGTTTAATGGGTATTCATTTTTCAAGAGAATACATGATTAAGGTATTCACATGATTGGAATGTGACCAACAAGATATATGGGGGATATATGATGGTATTCACATGCTTGGTTGATGACATTTCATGTAATCGTTTTCTTTATACGATGAGCTTGGACCGAAGTATTTTAGATAAGCCTAAATATTGGAATGGATTATATTAGACATAAGTTAGTATTTTTTAAGGATAGAACATTATTTTTGATATTATTAATGGGATGTTATAGTAATGTAGTTTTAGAAAAAGGACAACCTACAGGACGGGCGACAGCCCATCGCGTCGGACAAGGCTGTGGGAATCGAACCCACAACTGAAGTGCGACTGGTCTTTATCACCTACCACTGGCCTACAGGAAGTCTCTGGTTAGTAGAAACTAGTTTTATTTTATTATGCGGTATGATATATGAAGTATAAGTTCATTCTTGGAATCGTATATGATTAACCTAAACATAGATGGACTTATGTATATTTGATAACTTTTTCTAACCTTTTTTTTGAAACAGATGGAATGACCCATCATTCTATCACATGATCTATTAACACTTCATGAATAAAAAATTCAACTTCATTTCTTTATGATATGAAGTGGAAATTTTTCAATTCATGAACAATAGTGAGATTGTACCAAAATCATGTAAGTATTAATTTTAATTCATCAAATTTAAGGAAATGATCTTTAAAACCAAAAATGTTGTCCTAGTGCTATTATATCCGATGAACCAGATGGTACCCTAGATCATCACAAATTTATGGCTTTGTGATTGTTGGATTTTTCATAGCCATGTTCTCTACTACTCTCCATCAGAACATGATGGTTAGATTTTTCTTCCATATCCATATTTTCACCTATGTTCTACTACGTGGAAACCCAGTGATGAGTTAATTTGGGTAACCATTTTGATTCATACTTTATTTTTTAAAAGCCATGTTTTGGTATTCCTTTTTATGATGTGGGTTTCTATTAAAGAAATTTTCAAGTGGTAAACCATTTATAACCCCGACGAATTTCGAGAGAGAAATTCTTTTAAGGGGGGTAGAATGTAACACCCCGAGATTTTATGAAAAATATTCTTTTAATTTCATTGATGTCTTCTATTATACGCCACACCAAGTTTAGCTTGTACTATACGAAACACCATATTATCTTGCAGTATACGCAACACTATTCTTGGATCGTGTTACACACAATTTCAAGTTCGTTTTATAATAATCATTCTACGCAACATTGAGTATGTTTATACATACATATATATATATATATATATTCAATGTATAAATAATATATTGTTGGATTTTATTATAAGAAAAAACGAAGGATTCTTTCACAACACGTAAACCTAACTTGGCATGCATTTCACGCAATCACGACCTTCTTCGATAGCGTGTGTTGTACGCAATACCGAGTTTTACTAAACAAAGATATATTATTATAATATCATTATGTACTAGCCATTATGTATAGTATTAACTAAATTTTTAATTTTATAACATTATTATTAATCTTACATATCTTCTAGAACATGGTATGAGAACAAAATAAATTTTTCGGGTAAAATAAGTATTTTTCAAAAAATGAAGTTTTTCCGCCTTTTGATGGAGCACCCACATTAAATATAGTTTTTGACATTTTTATAAGATAAATTTGAAATAATAAAATTCTTCTTTTGAATCATGATATAAAAATTTAAATTGGATAATGTTTTGATATTTTTCTGATAACTTTCATAATTTAATGAATAGTAAAAATATGCTATATTTTAATTAAAAACAACTTTTTCCATCATAATAATTTATGTGGTTAAATTATAATATTGAATGGTTTTAAAGTATAAATAGAATATATTTTTACCATTTCATATAATTTATGTAATTAGTATTGATTATACCTTGAATTCTTAGGCTAAATCAATTCAATCTTTTATAATGTTTTAAACAAAAACCCATTTTCTTTCAACAACGGAATTAATTTTAATTTAATTTCTGCAACTTTTGTGTATTGAATTTGTAAAAATGGATTCCATATTTGTAAAAAATGGTCCAAATTATGTTAATAAGCTACTTTTTATTTTTGGGCATTATGAATAGTAACTACGGTAATTTTTATTTACTACGGTTAAAGGTAAACAGGGTAATTAAAGGTTAAAATAATATTATAATAATTAAAAACTACCTTGACACTTGACATAACATTATTTTATTAGTGTTGGATGACCATGGGCATCCTTGGGTTGATTTTGGGACCCCATGGAGCCACTTATGAAAGACAATCACACATTAGATTAATTAATGTAATGTAAAGACAAAATTGGAATTAACAAATATTGTTTAGTAATTAATTTTTATAAGGGGCTATATAAATTATATTTTGGACTATAAATATTCATTGGAAATCTAAAACTATTTCCTACATGTTGGTATTTTTTTATAATTTTTAGACATCATATAAATTAAAGTATTTATGACACAACAATGATGCAGTATTTACCTCCTTAATAAATGATTTAAAAAAATAAGATTAAAATGATTAAAATATCATCCAAAACCTGTCCAATTACTATTGGATGATTTTATTTCGAATATCAGTCATCTTAGAATCGACATTAATGTGTTTTAGACCTCATGAAACCGAAGATAAGTTTATAATAAAATAATGTTTTCACACTTTCCTAAATAGCCCCTCCACTCCCTTATAAAAGGAGACCACTTCTATGCAATTCCTCACACCTCTCAAGCCTTTTGGATCATCCAAACTCTGCCCAACTAAGCTCCCTAAATCCCTCTCCTCCCTCTTGAAGCCTTAAATTAGGCAGAATACTCTCCAATAAGTCCTTTTCGTTCAAACCAAAGGAAGTTACCAAAATTAAAGTTAACAGTTTCTCTTAAGTTGTTTTCTTTTATTCTACTTATCCAACCACTAAACTCTTTATAAACCATTCTTTTGTATCAAAAAAAATATTATAAATATACTAGGATGTTTTTATGAGAAGTGTTGGTACTACAATTACACACACCTCCATCTAATGGATGAAGAACATAATGTTTCTGTGATGGCAAACTAACGCCTCACGAAATGATGATTGTTCGATTTTCTCCTACCGCCTCTCATGGTGGCCATTATGATGGAACTGTATTTATATATAATATATATTATATTTATTATTTCCTTATTCTTATTTAATTCCCAATTATATCAAGCCTTTACTGTTTCCATAGTCGGTAAATAAGATAATCTCATTTGAGGAAGTGCGGACTACCGCCCCCTCAAAGTGATGTGATTCGTTAATACCTTATGTGGGATGTATAAAGTATGTGGTTAATGATATTATATATGATATTATACTGGAAGTATAATATACCTATTTATAATTATGTTTTAATTCCGTTAAAATAAGAAATAGAATTGAAAGTAGCATTTATGCGTATGTACGGCTTACCGTCTCCATGAACGGTGCGTTTCATTTCTTACCGCCATATGTTATGTACTATTATAAATGCTTGTAAATTCTGGATATATAATGAATTTATATGATGCATAAATCATGATTTACATGTTGGAAGTAATTAAATCATGATATAAGTAATAATAACATCAATAACAGCAAGTCCAAACACGTAAGATAAATAAGATGATATTACCCAAAACGCTACTTTACCATTAATTTACAAAAGAATGGGTAATATAAAGTCATAAGTGAACCATATATGATGTCATAAAAATGAATATGATTCTGTAATAAGTCAATGACATTATTTAAATCATTATACAGGAGGTTCTGACCCTTACGATGAAAATCGGAAATAAGGTAAGGGAAAATATCACAATCTCATTTTTATCCGAGATTGTGTATACTTTGGTATTTACTGGGGTGTATTTTATCATCCACATCCATGTTTCCTCAATATGTAATATTTATATCCTTATATAACATTTTATGTCCAATTTTACCCTTCGGATAGTTTTTAGTAAAAATATGATAGGAATCTTTTGTCGTTTTTTCGTACGAGGTACTTTTTGACTTTTCTGACAAAAGTACGAGGATAATGTTATTTTTAACTTATAAGATGTGAACAGATTTTTACGGTTTCATAACGCCTCATTTTCAAGAAGCATCCTCTACAATATTGCATGATAATTTTCAACAAAACCCTGATATTTTAAAATTTCATGGAATTTTGTGAAAAGAAAATAATTTTAAAGAAGAAAGGATATTATCCTCAAGAATTCATTTCAAGTGTTTTGTCAAAACTATTTTCCATCTAAGATGACATTATTTCATATGTGTATGTTTCAAGTAAAATGTCTCTATGATTTAAATGGTTTCAATTTTCTTATGATGAAATGATATCAATTGTTTATGGATTATGTTATGATTGCATGATGTTTAAGAATCCCATTTTATTTCGTGGGTTATGCTATGATGTATGATTTATAATTTTGTGGCACACGAAAGAATGATTTCATTATGAGATGGGTGAGACCTATATCTCCATCCAAGGCATTGGGTAAAGATTTATATCTCATGAGATAGACATGGCTGGATCGGCAAGTTGAACCGGTTCAGTAATATAGGACTGGAACAAGGAGTGAACTCGATTCAGAAAGGGACTTTGTCCACCAAGATTGTGTTGACAGCAATGCCTTGGATACTATGGAAATCATGACATGTGCTGAATTGTTGCCACAATTACATGTTTTATTCCCATGCTATTTTATCATTCATAATGTTTCTTTATGATCTATGCCTTACGTACTTCCATGTTTTATGTCTTTGCTCAAGCTTTTGATGTTTAACACTATGTTTATGTTTTTAAGTTCAAATGTATATAGTATGTTTTATTTTATCCATGCTTAGCCTTACTGAGAATTTGAGCTCACTCTTTTTATGTTTTCTTTTCCCTAGGATATAAGAAAAGGTTTTAGGTAAGAAAAAAAGGGTAAGATCTTTATGGGAGATGATGAAGATCTTTCACCACGATTAGAAGATTACATTCCTAGTCTCCAAAGACAATAAACTATTACGATCCTTGTGTGTCTGTTATTGTTATGTATTAAGAATTCCGCTAAAGTAATTTAATTTCCATGTACGTCAAGCTTCAGGTCTCTACAAATGAAGTCATAAAATTTCATTTTTTCTATTCATCTCTCAAATGTGAGATCTACTGACAAAAAATGATATGATCAGTAGGAATTGGATTTGTACAAGTTTCAGAAACATCAGGCCCATACTGATCGTGACATGAAAATATTTTTGTATCAAGTGTCTAAGATCATTGAATAAACTTCTCACTCAAGTAGATCTAATCATCAAACACAATTTATGAATTAAGAAAAAAATAGCTCATGTGAAGACCATACATTTCACTCATATCATGATCAGAAAAGATTCATCATTATCAAAAATACATCCATAGTAGTCGTGTATGTAGAAATGTAGGATTAGTCCCAATCCTTACTAATTGGGGAATTTTTACCTCTAATGTATCCTACAAAAACATAAAATCTATTTCAAAACACCACAATGATGGATTAAAGGTAGCCCTAGTTTATAAGGAATTTTGTATTAGTATCTTCATCACCTCTCCCATGGATTGTAGTATTCTCTAATCTAGGAGACATGTCATGATTTGGTTCCCCACCTCTCTCAAGGAGAATTCATGTTGTGAATAACTCTATAAAATCTGTTTTTTTTTCACCCTGTCGAGGATGGATTTTATAGGATCCTCACAAGTATGTATGAGTCAACCAAAAGGGAAAAAGATGAAACAATCTTCCAAGGGAATAACCACTTTGAATTTCAGAGGATATCCTATATCCATAATAAATGAAATTGACCCTAGAATTTTCTAAATAGTTACATGACACCCTAAATAAATTATGTTTCAGTAAACATCAATATAATTGGTCGTCCAAATGTCGCAGATCATGAAACTAATGTTTGAAAATTGGAGTGGGATTTTTCTTTTCGAAACATAGTCCACACTGAAATGATCTACGAAACCATGTATTACAATAATAAAAACACTGAAAAAAATTTAGGGAAACATATAGATTACCCTCTATCACCCCTCAACAGGATTGATTTAAGTAAAAGGTTAGAGAAATTAAAAAACACACCCTTTTCCTAACTATATTGAATAAAATACAGTTACGGAACTATTTTCTCAGTATGTGGCTGAAATAAATAAATTGAAGAAGCTTAATGAATAACCACCCTTTGGAAATATCCCTACATCATATATTCTTCAAGAAGAAACCCATCTTACCATCCCAACCAGCATCACTCAATAAGAAGTATTCATCATTCCAATGAGAGTAGAATCAGAATACCCACTAAATATGGAGGTCATGAATCCAAATTTTTTAGAAAAAAAGATTGTATGATACCAAGAGTTCCCTCAATTATAGAAACAAATAGACCCATGTATTGAAAACTATCAATATCCCTCCCAATGTAGTTTTCCACAACATGTTTAGGTAGAGACCCCGCATAATGACCTACCATATCATTACCCTAGTTTAAGCTCTCATTTATCCTGCCATCCCCCTAGAGTTCACTGACACTATTGAGTTAATGAAATATTTATTGGATGCTAAGGAAGAATAGATAATGAAAGTGAAAACATATATGTAATCGTACCTCGAATGGGTAGATGAAATCATTCCTTTTCCTATGTCCAAAAACCCTATATTCCCAACTTTAAATGGTTTAGGAGATCCAAAATAGCATCTGAAACATTTTATGTCCTACTGTGGTTCCATGATAGGAACCCCAAAGAATCAATAAGACGATAAAATAAGTTTATTTATATAGACCATATAATGATTGGCCATTGTCTGGTATATATGTTTTTTTGGCATAGTCGATAAAATAATGGGAGGATCTTCTTCAGCAGTTCTTCAACCGAATCATCTCAACACTGTGAATGTTGAAAAAATATAACCAACCAAATTGAAAACAATATGAGAATTAGAGAGTATAAAATTTAATCACTAGGTGGAGGGTTCTGAATTACTCTATAATCGTTCATCTTAATCAAGAATATTTTTTGGCATCTATATAGATAACAACCATGAGGAATTACATACCCCGCTCATTCCTATGAAATATAAAGGATAATTTTGAGATTTTGACAATTATTTTAAGGATTGTAATATTCCATATTATGAATAATATCCAACTATAAATCAATAATAGTATCTCAAGGAAGTAGAGTTGGTAAAGTGGAAAGCACTACCTTCACTCTTAAGCTATCTCCTACACCAGATCTAGTTTCAAAGCCTAGACCATATCGTATGAATGCCCCTCCTGATCAAATAAAAAAACAACAACATATGAATGGGAAAATGGTATAAAGATGAAATAAATTTTAGAAATATAAGAACAATTTGAATTCTTTTCAAAAATGAACAAGCTATTATCTACTTTATGGAATCCATGGAAAATAATTTAGTGGAATTGTGATAGCCTATGTGGCCCGATTAGTTGGTTATTGATAAATACCTATACTATTGACCCTTTTATTGAATATTGGTCTATACCATCCATAATTACTTTTTTTAATGATATTATAAAAAATATGGATGGTTCTAGGAATGTAAAATTAGGAAATCCACCTGAAAAAGTGGCAAGCGTTTTAATTTCCATCCTAGGTCAAGATGGTGAGTAGAAGGAAGTATAAGAAAAATGTATATATAAGTTCATTTATTAGATAAACAAATATGATATATTAAACTAATTCCATTCATATGGAATTGTTTAACCAACCGACCATAACCTTAGTTCTCTATACCATGGTGTTACCAACTATATAGACACCATAATCCTCAATGAGAGGATCGTCCAAAAAACAACAAAATAGAAGAAAAAATCCAATAATAAAAATATTATCCCACATTGAGGCCAAAGTCAATACATATCCTCTTAGATTTTATACCAACATTCTCAAGGGAATGTGAACCATACTACCAAATGGTATCACAAGATCCATCCCAAAAAATAATACCATGACCACTTCCCCATCAAACACAATCCTCACCAGAATAGTAATTCATCTCTATTTCTATAAATTTAATTAAATTAATATATCCATTGTCCTATGATGAGTTCTTTTTTGTACCCAAATTCCCTATGCCTACTCAGGGAACCACAAGTAGATTCCATAATATCCATGGAAGTAGAAGTAGATATAGTCATGGCCAAAATTAACATACTTGCCACATCATCACCCTAACTATTTATTCCATTGAAACTCATAGTAGATATCATCAATGAGTCCAACAAGAGAACATAAAACCAACCAAATTTCATAAAATTCATCCAAATAAAATTATTTTGGATGACTGATTGAAGGTTTTGTGGTAGTCTGATCATCTCATGTAGGTGGGAAGACCCAGTCAACCTAATCCCTCAATAGGGGTGGATCTAATGTCTACTAAACTACATTACCCCTCTACTTAAATTTCATTATACCCTAAAGTGCCTACTAGAGAATATCTCACCATAGGGAAAAATTTAACCTGACTCAAAAATATGACATCCAGAAATAATTGTTTGTAATTCCATCTAAACTCTTACTTATTGATGCTCTCAACCTATCAAAGGACCTTTTTAATGCTCTCATAGAGGCCTCGTTGAGACTTAAAAAATTCAAATTTGAGGTTATAGATTCTAAGGTGTTCTATAGGGAGATTAATCCCTAAAAAATCCAAGTGATTGTCAATTTCATAGAGCAAGATAAGGATTCCATTATTTAGGGACACATCACACCCTTGTCTATTTCTAGAAAGAAAGGTGAAATTGGTATTTGATGAAATTTTATTGATAATGGATCTGATGTCAACCTCATTATAGTGTATATTCTTTGTTTATTGGGTTGAAATGAAGCTCATGTTTCCTATCATTACTAATACTCATGGGTTATGACAAGAGAGAACATAATACCCCTTTGCTAAATCAATCTCAGAACTCAATTTGGGGACCTGGTATGAAATTATGAATTCATGGTAATTCTATAGGATACCATTATCAATGTCTTATTAGGAAGGATTCAGTTCTATCAATATGAAAAATCTATTTAACATTCAATGAATGACTAAAATAATGTATCAATGGACATATTATAACATTTATTGGTGAAAAATCACTATTTTATTCATGAAAATATAAATATATACACACAATACTTTACTAATGGGAACCAAAAAAAACCCGAATGAAGTTATTGGTCTGTTTTCTTCCTCAAAAGTCCTCAAAATGACCACATTTAACCTATTTAGAGATATTGTTTATGAACATGTGTTTCCCATTAACCAAATTGGATGTGAGATTTTAGAATTGGGTATGATTTCATCCAGTCTAATGATATCAGTTCCATTAATTGATATAGGAAATATCAATGATCTGTCTAACCAAAAAAGCTAAAAATATCCAAGTGAAAATTCCCTCCCCCCCACAATATTCTAAAGACTGATACATCCTTAGTTGGGTCATAAGAAGCTGTTATACCAATAGTGGCGAGTGATAATACCGCATACTCCATCTTCCAGATGTTAGAATGGTATTAATTCTCCAATCTCAAAAGATTCCCCTTTATCACCCATTCCCTCTAGCATTGATATAGAGGATAATGTAGAGGGAGAAGATAAATACTTCAAATAATCCCCTTCATCATTCAAGGAAGGAATTTCTTCCACCATCAATGCACTTCAGTAGAAAAATTTGGTTAGAGAGAAATATCTGCAACCCACAATGATCTGGGCGACCATGTCCCCTAATAAAAAAAGGTTTACATGTCCTTTATAAGGATGCAACATGATTTTTTTTCTAGAGACTAATTGGAAATGATGATATTTATATAGATGTGGCTACCCACCACTTTGGTTTTCTAGAAGTTTTCGTTGGATACAAGTAGGCATATAGAAGCATTAATCTATGTCATGCCACCAAATTAAAAGAAGAAGTTGATAAAATAATCATGTCTAAATAAATTTGATAATTCAAGTATTTAAAATCGATAGAAAATATTGTTCCATTAAATAAATTATAGATAATAATTTTTATTTACATTATAATTCTTAGCCAACAATTTTTAAAAGATGATTTCTTTAATTCCAAATATAGAGCTTCTAATCAATGTGAATATCAACTATCAATGTATCTCCTTTATGAATGGTTACTCAAGATAAAATCAAATAGATATGGACCCTAAAGATTAAGAATCCACTATTTTGGGGTACGCTAATGGGTATACTACTATCTTATATTTCAATTTGGTTTTAAGATTAGAAGATTTATATACCAATGGTCTATGCAATGGATTTTAAACTCCTTCTGGTAAACTCTAATTAATGTTATCTCGATGATTTGGGGTTGAAATTATAGTAGCTCTTTTATCATATCTCTGGTCTTGTGATCATTTTTGAATATATTTTACAATATTCTTTTAAAATTAATCACTTGAACTATGATTTTGGTGTTACCATAGAGAATTTTATCAGCTTTATGGTATGAAATTGTGATATTGAATTTGAACATGAGAATACTATTTCTATCATTGACATTCCATATCCTTGAATCCTCAAATATTTAGGACTATATTTTTACCTACCCAACATCCGACACTTTGAATAAATTATGGTAGGAAAATGTCTAACATACACTAATTGTTTGATGAAAGGAGTCACTTATCATTGGCCTGATGACTTCCAAGAAGCATTTCATTGTATTAAAAAATATCTCTTGATTACACCAGTGGAAATTCACCCTGTTTAAGAAAATTCACTCATTTTGAAAAAGAAATACTTAGAGCGATCACAAGGTAATTTCCATACATAGAAGAATAACACTGAACTTTAGAAAACCACCATTATCCTAGTAAAAAAATTATTGATACTATGAATTGATACTCATACATCGATAATAATTTTCTCAAACTAATTTTTGTTTTTTATAAAATGAGACACTACCTAAAACATCAAGATAACCTTTGGGTATCCTCTAACAACCCTTTCCAATATATATTCAAACACCCTATTTTGACTGGGAACTTGGCACTATGTGAAGTCATATTGTAGTAGTTTTAAATTTATTTCATACCATATAAGGTAATAAAAGGTCATTTGTTAAAATATTTCCCTTAAAAAAAATATCCCTCTACTAAAAACAATGCTATTGAATATTTAATTACATGATGAAAATATTTTTTCTATTTTAATTCAACCCAACAAATGGGAGATTTATTTTGACGATATGTCTGAGATCCCAATAAAAAAATAATAGAAGAGCCAAAGATCTATAAATTCAGGTTGGGAGTTATTATTATCTCCCCACCAAATTCTATTTTACATTACTCCTCAATATTGTTAGAATAATGCACTGACAATGTGGAAGAATACAAGAACCTCATTATATTCTTAGAACTACAGTAGAAAATAATAGTGGATCACACGAGGGTAAAAGTATATTCATTGTTATTGATCATGAAGATAAATAGTGATTATTCTATCATAAAGTAATATATGACCCCCTTCTTGACTATGTCTGAGAGTTGATAGTATAATTCACCTGAGAGGTAATGCTAAATCACATACCACAATCAATGAATTTTTGGGTAAATGTGATAGAAATTGTAACTTCAACTTTGGTAGATCTAGATTATAATAAAATGGCAATAAAAATTATGATCTATAAGGGGTACCTTCATTTTTTTTGTTACAATATAGATGAGATTAACGAGGTCAACTCTATCCCTGAACCAGTTTTTCCGGAAAGTGATTGGATGATTCCCATAATGGAATACATATAAAATGGGGTTCTTCCATCGAGCAAATAAATAAATGATAAAATATTAAAACAGGCAGTCAACTTCACCCTTTTTAAAATCTTGAATCACTAAAAGGTGCTTTATAAAATAGGATTTGATAGATTAAACCTCATATGCATCAACGAGGAAGATATTTTTTACATTATACAGGAAGTACATAATGGCATCTATGGTTCCCTATTAGTATTCAATAATTACTTCTCAATGAAATCAGAATTCTTGAGTATTTATGGCCTTAAATAATGTTGGATTTCCTGAAATTCACCAAAAGGCGTTACTCCTACAAATTACACCCCAACATCATCCATCAACCACCAAAGTTGATTCACACTGCCAAATACACTTTTCCATTCTATGTATGGGGGTGAATGATGTTAGGACATCCCGTACCATTATAGCTAAACTGTTAAAGTGCTTCCATATTACTACCAAATTATTTTCCAAATGGTCCAAGGTAATTCCCCTCAATGAAGTTCAGACCAAGATCATCATCAATTTCATGAATTCCAACACCATCACTAGATTCTGTGTCCCTCACACAATACAAACAAACCAAGACAACAATTTCTTCTCTAATGAATTTAAAATTCTATACCAAGGAAATAACATTAAGTCTAATCATTAATCATAATATCATATAGTGGTAACTAGATATATGAATGATTTTTATAAACCCATTTTAAATATATACCAAAAAATGGTGGATAATGGAAAAAAGTCTTAAACTGATAAAATTATAAATTATTTGTGGGATAACCAAACTATAAATCATTTAATAAAACATGAAACACCATATTCAATAGCATACAAAACAAAAGATGTCCTACCCAATGAGGTCCAATTTCCTTCACTTCGCATTTCCATATGTGATTGCTTATCTATATATTGAAAATATAAAAATGGACTAGTGGAATTAGAGTGGCTATATGAGAAAATACTATATACATTACATCATTAAGAGGTACATCAATATATAATAACATTTTATTTTAACAAAAGGTCCACCCCTTCTCATTCCTCTCAAGAGAATTGGGTTTTTCTCTCAAGAACCCTATAACACCTAGAAGACACCAACAAATATAGAACCAAAATTGGAAGGTCCTTATGTTATTCATAAGGTATACTTCAAAAGTGCATACTCATTGATCACCATAGATACAACGACCCATACATTACATAAACTATTAATACATCAAAATTGAAGTACACTTATTACAACATATAACAAAACCACGAAACGACCGTATAGGTATAGTGTCTTTAGAAACTGGGAAACATAAACAACTGGTTCATAAAGCATCTACTTTTCCTCCCACTTATTTCATCATATCTAGATTCCCTTTTTGGCATATCCTACTTAATAACCTTCTTCCTGAATTGGGGAAATAAAACATACAAAAGGGTGATCTCAAATGCTCGGTAAGGGTAAACAAAAGATAAATCAATCATATCATGAACATAACATTTTGGAAATCTTAACCTGCAAAAGAAATCATAATTTCATACCATGGGATAAATCATAGAAGTGAAATGTAATCCCAATAATCATAAAATAAAACATGGAACTTTGTGGCATACACACATAATAATAGAGAATCATTTATTATTAGTCAAGACTCATTTCCAAAACTATCTTAGTGGACAAAGTCCATTTCTGAACCGAGTTCACTCCTCGTTTCAGTCCTATTTCACTATACCAGTTTAACCTGCCGTTCCAGCCATGTCTATCTCATGAGATATATAATCATTACCCAATGCATTGGTGGGAGATACAGGTCCCACCCATCTCATAATGATACCATTCTTATGTGTGCGACAAAATCATAAACCATACATCATAGCATAACCCATGTAATAAAAATCGGAATCTTTAGCATCGTGACATCATAAAACAATTAATATAAGATAAAAGAATTCATAAAAATATTTCTATCACAACATAATCAAATCCATGTATTAATAGGGGTAGAAACAGAACCCTTTATTATCTTAGAAGGAAAATAATTTTGATAAAACACTTGAACTCCATTCATGATGAAAATTTTCTTTTCTACTTCAAAAACACTCTTCCTTTTCTTAACATGTTATACAATTTTAAACTAAAAGAAGTTGATTAAATATAGACTTGATAACTTGTAAAGGAATCTTCTTGGAAATAATGTTTTAAAAATCCATTCATGTCGTATATGTTAAAAAAAATTTCTTCTCGTACTTTTGTTGGAAAAGTCAAAAAGTACCTCGTACGAAAAACGAAAAAATATTCCTTTCATATCATTTACTAAAAACTCACCGAAGGGTAAAATCGGATTTAAAAAAAATAGGTGGATGGAAATAATATTACATATTGAGGAAACATGAATGTGGATGATAAAATACACCCTAGTAAATTTCAAAGTATAAACAATCTCAGATAAAAATGAGATTGTGATATTTCCCTTACCTTAGGTCCGATTTTCTTTGTAAGTGTCCGAAACTCATGTATAATGATTTAAATAATATTATTGACTTATTCCAGAATCATACTTATTGTTATTATATCATATGTGGTCATATTCTTAGCTTCTTATTAGTAATATTTAATTATTACATATTCGGGTGTTTATTACTTTTTGTTCTTATGCGTGTTTTGTCGAATAAATTCTTATTCTTCTCTTTAGGATATAGATACATCATTTCCAGAATGGTGTTAGTGTACTATATATCATATTTATTCATTCAATTCATTTATATAATCATTATGCAATGAAGTTCATGTAGAACGAATCACATCACATTGTGGAGACGGTATTCCATACGTACACACGAGTGATGATATCATTCCCATGATCGTGTAATTGTATTGGAATGTATGTATACTATCTCAGAATCAATAAAACTTTACAATAATCATATATCGTTGTTTATTTGCACCATTATACCCATCCATGTGAGGTGGTGGTGGAAAATAGATTACACCACGGCGTGGAGACGGTATTCTGTACGTACGCACGCGCGGTGATTTCATTTTCTGTAGGATGGATAGATGGTGAAATAGGGTTGTTTCAAACTTATAATAACATATCAGTATATGAGTGATAATTATGTTATTACTTCATAATGAAACAACTAAAGAAGAAGAAGTGGAAGAAGAATTAAAGTTGGAAGAATCGGTAACAGACATTACTTCTTCTTTAAAGCGCTTCTCTGAGACCTCCTTTTAGGGCACTAAAATTGGTCTTTAAAGAATACCAGAACCTCTAGGATGTCTCTAGGGAAGTGTGTAGGAGAAATTGGCATGGGTTGGCCGAGCTTGAAGGCTCAATGTTGTGTGAGGAAGAGGGGGAGGAGGTTCCCTTTTATAAGGGAGGAGAGGGGCACCTTTGGAATAACTAAAAATTAATATTTTATTATAAAGTCAAATACGGTTTTTTGTAGCTCCGAATTGATATAGTTTGAAGCTAATATGGGGATGGGTCGAACCCCTCTCATATGATAGAATTTAGACAAGTTTAGGTCATTATATTAACCTTATCTATTAGTTTTAACTCTAAGTTAATTAGATTGAAATTTACCATGTCACTTTGTATTTTATATTATATAGTTAATAAAATTACCATATACATCCAAGCGACCCCCAAGTGGTCCATTAATGATACACCTATCATGATATAACTATCTTTTCTGAACCATAGATTTTTAGGAATAAAATAACAATTAATAATATAATATTTGTTTTAAAAACTATTTAATGTCAATTTTGACACTATTTAGTAATTGATTTTTGGGAAGATCATAACAGAATGATTAGTTCTAAATAAGTAAATTAAATAAATACTAACATGTCATATTATCCTATAAAATTATTGTAATTCATAAAAAGGCTCAAATTACATTTATTTGTGTATTTATAACAACAATTATGTCAATATTTCATTAATAAGATAATTACTGCATCATCTTTGTGTCATAAATAAATTAACTTATTTAAAGTCTAAAAATTACAAATAAAATATAATTATATAGGAAATATTTTTAGTTTTCTAATGAATATTTATAGTCCAATTTATCTTATGTATAACCCTATATTAAAAATGATTTACTTATTAAACATTGATTTTAACTATTTTAACCCTTCTTTAAATAAATTAATAATAAATGTCCTAATCTAATCCAAGTGGGCCTAAATGGTCAAATTTTATTCCTAAGGTGGTTTTTGGTAGAATAACACTTATTCAATAAAATTAGTACATGTCTTAGGGTAATAATAATGTCATTTTTACCCTTAATCACCCTATTTACTTTTAACCGTGGTAAAAAAAGTAAAAAGTTACTATTCGCCAAAAATTATTTTCATTTCATTGAACCAAATTTTACTTAATGACATCAACCATGTCTCTCGGATTTTTGAAATTCCACTCACAGAAGCGGTAAAGTTACGTTTTATGAAAAATTCAATTTTTTTAACTACCACTTAGTGGTTTCACTATTTATAAAAAATTGACAGTTTTTAGAAAAATACCAAAATTTCACCCTAGGCTAATTTCGATATTCCGAATCCAAAAATGAAGTCCATTTTGAAAAATAAAATTTATAAAATTTCAAAAAGTTGTTATTACTATTCATAACGGCTAGTTTTAATAATATTTTAATAGCATATCGTTGTTTAGTGAAACTCAGTATTGCGTACGACGTAAGCTATCAAGGAAGGTCGCGATTGCGTGTAAAGAAAGCCTAGAAAGTGATGTGTGTAGTGAAATATTCCTTTGATGATTTATATAACATGAAAACAAAATATTTCTCATAAAAGTCTCGGGTGTTACATTCTACCCCCCTTAAAATGAACTTTTCCCTCGAAATTCGTCACTTTGTAACAAATAGATGAGGATACCTCTCCTTCATCATATCCTAAAGCTCCCAAGTAGCTTCTTCTAATTGGTGGTTCCTCCATAAAACTTTCACCAAGTGAGTGGTCTTGTTTCGTAGGACTTTTTCGCTACGATCCAGAATCTCTATCGGCTATTCTTCATAAGAATGATCTTTCTCCAGCGGTATAACTTCTGAGTTGAGTACATGTGAAAGATCAGGTATGTACTTTATCAGGAGAGATACATGGAACACATCGTGAAATTGAGAGAGATTCGGTGGAAGCGCCAATTGGTAATCTACCTTCCCAACACGATCCAGTATTTCGAAAGGACCGATATATCTAGGGCTCAACTTCCCATTCTTTCCAAATCTCATGACCCTCTTCCAGGGAGATATTCGTAAGAACACTTTATCACCCACTTCAAACTCTAGGTCTTTTATTCGGTTTTCAGCATAACTTTTCTATTGACTCTGAGCTTCTCTTATGTGTTGTTGAATAGATCAGACCTTTTCTTCCATATCATCAACAAGATCAGGTCCTAATAGCTTTCTTTCCCCAACTTCATCCCAACAAGTTGGAGTCCAGCATTTCTTTCTATAGATAGCTTCATAAGGAACCATCTGAATACTACAGTTAAAGCTATTATTATAAGAAAATTACACCAAAGGTAGCTGTTGATCCAAACCACCTTTGAAATCCATAGAGCATGCTCTCAAAATATCTTCTAGGGTTTGAATTGTTCTCTCAGACTGACCGTCTATCTGAGGATGATAAGAAGTGATGAAACTCAACTCTATATCCAGAGTATGCTGAAGACTTTGCCAGAACTTTGAGGTAAACCTCGGATCCCGATCAGATATAATAGAAAGTGGTACTCCATGTATTCTTACCACTTCCTTCACATATATCCTGGAATGCTGATCCAGAGAGAAATCCTCTCTAATTGAGATTATGTGTTCAGATTTGCAAGACGATCAACTATGAACCAGATAGAATTATTTCCTTTGGATGTTTTAGGAAGTCTGGTGACAAAGTCCATAGTGATGTTTTCCAATTTCCATTCGGGTATGAGTAATGGTTGTAACATCCCCTTAGACTTATGTCTCTCAGCTTTAACTTGCTGACAAACAAAGCATCGATAGACATATTCAGCAACATCACTTTTCATTCCATCCCACCAGAAGTACTCTTTCAGGTCCCTATACATCTTCGTGCTTCTAGGATGAATAGAGAATGAAGAACTATGAGCCTCATCCAGCAGCTCCTTCTTTAATTCCAGGATGGGAGGAACACAAACCCGATTCCTGAACTTTATTATCCCATCACAATCAAGGTTGAATTCAGGAACATTTCTCACCTTCTTTTGTAACTCTACATCTTCTTTATGTGCCTCTTTAATCTTCACATGTATAGATGGTTGAACATTCATTTGAGAAAGATACGATTTTTCCCCTTTCATTATAATTCCAAGATCCATCCTTTGTAAATCCATAAATATTGGATCTTTTGTGATCCTCATCATGGATAAACTAGTATGGTCTTGTCGACTTAATGCATCTGCCACCTTGTTTGCATTCCCGGGGTGGTAATGGATTGAGCAGTCATAATCCTTAATCATCTCCAACCATCTTCTTTGGCGCATATTCATCTCCTTTTGTGTGAAAATGTACTTTAAACTTTTATGATCAGTATAAATTTCACACCTTTCTCCATGAATATAATACATCCAAATCATTAATGCAAAGATTACCGCAGCTAACTCCAAATCATGAGTTGGGTAATTTTTCTCATGTATTTTCAATTATCGTGAGGCATAAGCTATCACCATATCATTTTGCATAAGAAAACACCCCAATCCCTTCTTGGATGCATCATTGTAGATCACAAACCTTTCTCCACTACAAGTCAGTGTGAGCACAGGTGCACTGGATAACCTTCTTTTTAACTCCTTGAAATTCTCTTCACATTCTTCCGTCCAAAAAAACTTAACTCCTTTCCGAGTCAACCTGGCGAGTAGATTAGATAATCATGAATAATCTTTCACAAAACGTCGACAATATCCAGCCAAACCATGAAATCTTCAGATCTTAGTTATTGTTGTTGGTCTCGACCATCTTTTGATAACCTCTGTTTTCGCTAGATCCACAGATATCCCCTCTTTTGAGATTATGTGACCCAAAAATGAAACTTTTTGAAGCCAAAATTCACACTTGGTAAATTTGGCATTATTCTTCTCCTTTATTAGGGTCTTCAATACAATTCTCAAGTGATCTTCATGTTCATCCTGGCTATTTGAATATACAAGAATATCGTCTATAAAGACTACCAAAAACTGATCATGATAGTCTCTAAAGACTCTATTCATCAGATCCATCAAGATAGTAGGGGCATTAGTAAGACCAAATGGCATCACTATAAATTCATAGTGTCCATACCTTGTACAGAAATCCGTCTTTGGTATATCCTCCCTTTTGACCCTTAATTGATGATACCCTAAATGAAGATCAATCTTGGAAAAGTATTGATCTCCTCGTAGTTGGTCAAATATGTCAGCAATGCATGGGAGGGGATATTTGTTCTTGATAGTGATCTTGTTATGTTCTCTATAATCAATGCAGAGTCTCATTGATCCATCTTTCATCTTAACAAACAGAACAAGTGCTCCCCAAGGTGACACACTAGGGCGTATGAACCCCTTATCAAGATTCTCTTGGAGTTTCTTCTTCAATTCCTACAACTCAATTGTGCCATTTTATAAGGTGTCTTTGAAATAGGTAAAGCACCCGGTACGAGTTTTATTGAAAACTCAACTACATGATTTTGGGGAAGACCCGCCAATTCCTCCTGAAAGTCATCGTAAAACTCCCGTACAATGGGAATATTCTTAATCGTGAGTTTGTCACCAACCATTTGAGATAAATAACATTCATTTAGTGGAATCAAGACCCATAAGATGGATGAAATTTCCACTGGAAGGTTATGTTCATCCTTGCATCGATAGACGATCATAGATTGATATGGAATATGAAATGTGACTTCCCTTCTTTGGAAATTTATATGAGATCCACATAAAGAAATCCAATCCATGCCAATAATCTCATAAAATTCCACTATAGGAAGGATCACAAGATTTTTAGGAAGCACTTTCCCACAAACTTCAATCATAGAAGAATTTTAAACTTTTGATGCGACTGTTGTACCATTAGGGGTTATCACAGCTAACTCAACATCTAGTTGTTGAGGTAATAAGGTGATACCCATAGTAAATTCATCATAAATAAAAGAGTGGATGGATCCATAATCAAATAAAACATTTTCTACTTTAGAGTGGATAGTAAGTGTACCTTTCACCACATCGTTATCGTACTCCACATCGCTGATAGAAATTGCATGTGACATTCCATTGCCTTTAGCCTTAAGAGTTTGTTGACGTCGACCATCATCATCAACCCTTGGATTTGGGCATAGATTGGAATAATGCCCCATCTCCTTGCACATGAAACATTGAAGTGTAGTAGGTTCATTCTGTGTATCCCTTAATTTTTTTTCATCATTAGACATCTTCTTCCCATCATTGCGGAATTCAAATGCCCGATGACCTTCCTTTCCACATTTGAAACACTTACTTGTCCCTTCAAGACAACTACCTCCACATTTCGTTCCAAAATTTGAGCATAATGGAAAACTCATCTTCTTTTCAGTGTGATCTTTAGATTTTCCTTTGAATTCCATTTTCATCTTCTTATCAAACCCATGTGATTGATGGGTTACTCCAATCTCCATCTCGACTTTGAGAGCACATCGAATGATTTCCTGATAGCTATTGAAGTCCCTTATGGCTAACGCCCTTCGAAGACTTGGTTTTAAGCCACTAAAGAATCGATTGATCTTACTCTCAGGTTGGATAATAATCCCAGAAGCATACCTTGCAAGTCTTGTGAAATTTGCTTCATAGGTACCAACAGATTCATCATCCTTTGGTTTCAGTTCAAGAAACTCTTTCTCCATATTTGTTCGGAATATACGAGGGAATTACATATTGAAAAATATGTTCTTGAACTCGTCCCATTCCATGGACTCAATTTCATCTATTTTCCTCATATTCTTGATAAGATTCCACCATTTATCAGCATCACCTTCCAAATGATACACTGCTAAGATGACTTTATCATGTTCATAACATTGAAGAACTGAAAATATCTTTTCAGTAGTACTAATCCATTGTTCAGCAACTAATGGATCAGTAGACCCACTGAATGAAGGTGGACGCTGCCTCATGAAGGATTCAACAGAATGTTTCTACTTCCTTTGCTCATTTGGAAGTCCTACATGATTCATATCTTGAGAAAGTTGTGTGAGAATGGCTACAAGATTTTTCATTCCAGCTCCCATAACGTTTGGTTGCTCAGGGGGATAATCATTGCATTTCCCATCGCATTCTTCATTAACATGGTTCTTTCATGTTCTAGCCATTAACTAAAACCAAGAAGAATCGTGTGAGAAACAATAATTATAATAGGAAAACCACATAATCAAGAATAAAATTTCACACTTAAGGTCTTATCCTAGGTTATTCATGGCCATTTCTAAAACACTAAGATTGTGTTCTATGCTTAGACTTATGCTTAGGATTCTTACTAAGTGTTTCACAACCTAGTTTCCAAAGGTTGACTATACCTTTCCTCTGATACCAACTATAACAACCCATACTTTACATAAACTGTTAATACATCAAAATTGAAGTACACTTATTACAACATATAACAAAACCACGAAATGACCGTATAGGTATAATGTCGTTAGAAACTAGGAAACATAAACAACTAGTTCATAAAGCCTCTACTTTGCCTCCCACTTATTTAATCATATCTAGAGTCCCTTTTTGGCATATCCTACTTAATATCATTCTTCCTGACCTGGGGAAATAACACATACAAAAGGGTGAGCTCAAATTCTCAGTATGGGTAAACAAAAGAAAAATCAATCACATCATGAACATAACATTTTGGAAATCTTAACCTGTATAAGAAATCAAAATATCATACCATGGGATAAATCATAGAAGTGAAATGTAATCCCAATAATCATACCATAAAACATGTAACTTTGTGGAATACACATATAATCATAGAGAATCATTTCTTATTAGTCAAGACCCATTGCCAAGACTATCTTAGTGGAAAAAGTGCATTTCTGAATCGAGTTCACGCCTTGTTTCAGTCCTGTTTCGCTGAACTAGTTTAACCTGCCGTTCTATCCATGTCTACCTCATGAGATATAAAATCATTACCCAATGCATTGGAGGGAGATATAGGTCCCACCCATCTCATAATGATACCATTATTATGTGTGCCACAAAATCATAAAACATACATCACAACATAACCCATGTAATAAAAATGGGTATCTTAAACAACTTGACATCATAAAACAATTCATAAAATATAAAAGAATTCATAAAACTATTTCCATCACAACATAATAAAATCCATGTAATAATTGGGATAGAAACAGAACCCTTTATTATCTTAGATGGAAAATAATTTTGATAAAACACTTGAACTCCATTCTTGAGGAAAATATCCTTTCTACTTCAAAAACACTCTTCCTTTTCATAACATGTCAATAAAATTTAAAGTAAAAGAAGTTGATTAATAATAGACTTGAAAACTTGTAAAGGAAGATTCTTGGAAATAATGTTTTAAATATCCATTCATGCCGTATAAGTTAAAAAAACATTCTTCTCGTACTTTTGTCGGAAAAGTCAAAAAGTACCTCGTACAAAAAACGACAAAAGATTACTTTCATATCATTTACTAAAAACTCACCAAAGAGTGAAATTGGATTTAAATTTTTTTTTAGGTGGATGGAAATAATATTACATATTCAGGAAACATGGATGTGGATGATAAAATACACCCCAGTAAATTTCAAAGTAGAAACAATCTCGGATAAAAATGGGATTGTGATATTTCCCTTACCTTAGGTCTGATTTGCTTCATAAGTGTCCGAAACTCCTGTATAATGATTTAAATAATGTTATTGACATATTCCAGAATCATACTTATTTAATGATATCATATATGGTCATATTCTTATCTTTTTATTAGTAATATTTCATTATTACTTGTTATTCGAGTGTTTAATACTTTTTGTTCTTATGCGTGTTTTGTCGAATAAATTATTATTCTTCTCTTTAGGTTATGGATAACTCATTTCTAGAATGGTATTAGTGTACTATATATCATATTTTTTCATTCAATTCAATTATATAATCATTATGTAATGATGATCATGTAGAATGAATTACATCACATCGTTGAGACGGTATTCCGTACGTACGCACGAGCGGTGATATCATTCCCATGATCGCGTAATTATATTGGAGTGTATGTATACTATTTCAGAATCAATACCACTTTAAAATAATTATATATAATTGTTTAGTTTCACCATTATACCCATCCATGTAAGGTGGTGGTGGAAAAGAGATTACACCACGGTGTGGAGACAGTATTCCGTACGTATGCACACGCGATTATTTCGTTTTCCGTAGGATGGATAGATGGTGAAATAGGTGAATTTCATACTTATAATAATATATTAGTATATGATTGATACTGATGTTATTACTTCATAATGAAACTACTAAAGAAGAAGAAGTGGAAGAAGAAATAAAGTAGGAAGAATCGGTAACGGACATTACCTGTTCTTTAAAGAGTTTCTTTGAGACCTCCTTTCAGGGCGCTAAATTTGGTCTTTGAAGAAGACTAAGACCTATAGGATTTCTCTAGGGAATTGGAGAGGAGAAATTGGTAGGGGTTGGCATATTCTTATGTGTGCCACAAAATCATAAACCATACATCATAACATAACCCATGTAATAAAAATGGGATTCATAAACATCGTGACATCATAAAACAATTCATATAAGATAAAGTAATTCATAAAAATAATTCCATAACAACATAATCGAATCAATGTAATAATCGGGTTAGAAACAGAACCCTTTATTATCTTAAATGGAAAATAATTTTGATAAAACACTTGAACTCCATTCTTGAGGAAAATATCCTTTCTACTTCAAAAACACTTTTCATTTCTTAACATGTCAAAGAATTCTAAACTAAAGGAAGTTGATTAAAAATAAACTTGAAAACTTGTAAAGGAAGCTTCTTGGAAATATTGTTTTAAAAATCCATTCATGCTGTATAAGTTAAAAAAACATTCTTCGTGTACTTTTGTCGGAAAAGTCAAAAAGTACCTCGTACGAAAAACGACAAAAGATTCCTTTCATATCATTTACTAAAAACTCACCGAAGGGTAAAATTTTATTAAAAAAAAATTTGTGGATGGAAATAATATTACATATTGAGGAAACATGGACATGGATGATAAAATACACCCTAGTAAATTTCAAAGTACAAACGATCTCGGATAAAAATGAGATTGTGATATTTCCCTTACCTTAGGTCTGATTTGCTTCGTAAGTGTCCAAAACTCTTGTATAATGATTTAAATAATGTTATTGACTTATTCCAGAATCATACGTATTGTTATGATATCATATATGGTCATATTCTTAGTTTCTTATTAGTAATATTTTATTATTACTTGTTATTCAGGTGTTTATTACTTTTTGTTCTTATGCGTGTTTTGTCGAATAAATTCTTATTCTTCTCTTTAGGTTATAGATACCTCATTTCCAGAATTGTATTAGTGTACTATATATCATATTTATTCATTAAATTCATTTATATAATCATTATTCAATGAAGATCATGTAGAACGAATCGCATCACATCGTGGAGATGGTATTCCGTACGTATGCACGAGCGATGATATAGTTCCCATGATCAAGTAATTGTATTGGAGTGTATGTATACTATTTCATAATTAATATCACTTTACAATAATCATATATAGTTGTTTATTTTCCCCATTATACCCATCCATGTAAGGTGGTGGTGGAAAATAGATTACACCATGGCATGGAGATGGTATTCCGTACGTACGCACGCGCGGTGATTTCGTTTTCCGTAGGATGGATAGATGGTGAAATAGGGTTGTTTCATACCTATAATAACATATCCGTATATGATTGATACTGATGTTATTAATTCATAATGAAACAACTATTGAATATGAAGTGGAAGAAGAAATAATGTTGGAAGAATCGGTAACGGACATTACCTCTTCTTTAAAGCGCTTCTTTGATTCCTCCATTTAGGGCACTAAAATTGGTCTTTGAAGAAGACCAGGACCTCTAGGAACTCTCTAGGGAAGTGGAGAGGAGAAATTTTCAGGGGCTGGACGAGCATGAAGGCTCAAAGTGGTGTGAGGAAGAGGGGGAGGAGGTGCCCTTTTATAAGGGAGGAGAGGGGAACCTTTGGAATAACTAAACAATATTATTTTATTATAAAGTCAAATTCGATTTTTAATAGCACAAAATTGAAATATTTCGAAGATAAGTTGGGGATGGGTCGAAATAATCTCATCCAATAGAATTTAGACAAGTTTAGTTCATTATATTAACCTTATATATTAGATTTAACTCTTAGTTAATTAGATTGACATTTACCACGTCACATTGTATTTTATATTATACAGTTAATAAACTTACCATATACATCCAAGAGACCCCCAAGTGGTCCATTAATGATGCACCTATCATGATATAAGTATCTTTCGCAACCCTTAGATTTTTAGGAATAAAATAACAATTAATAATATAATATTTGTTTTAATAACTATTTTATGTCAATTTTGACATTATTTAGTAATTGATTTTTTCAAAGATCATAACAGAATTATTAGTTCTAACAATGTTAATTAAATAAATAATAACATGTCCTATTAACCTAAATAATTAGTGGAATTCATAAAAAGTCTAAAATTACATTTATTTGTGTATTTATAACATCAATTATGTCAATATTTCATTAATAAGATATTTACTCCATCATCTTTGTGTCATAAATAAATTAACTTATTTAATGTCTAAAAATTACAAATAAAATATCATTATGTATGAAATCATTTTAGTTTTCTAATGAATATTTATAGTCGAATTTATCTTATGTATAACCCTATATAAAAAATTATTTACTTATTAAACATTGATTTTAACTATTTTAACCCTTCATTAAATAAATTAATAATAAATTTCCTAATCTAATCCAAGTGGGCCTAAGTGGTCATATTTTATTCCTAAGGTTGTTTTTGGTCGAATTACACTTATCAAATAGAATTAGGATATGTGTTAGGGTAATAATAATATCATTTTTACCCTTAATCACCCTATTTACTTTTAACCGTGGTTAAAAAAGTAAAAAGATATTATTCACAAAAAACTATTTTCATCTCATTGAACCACATTTTACTTAATGACCTCAACCGTGTCTCTCGGATTTTTGAAATTGCACTCACAAAAGCGGTAAAATTAAGTTTTATGAAAAATTCAATTTTTTTTAACTACCACTTAGTGGTTTCACTATTCATCAAAAATTGAAAGTTTTCAGAGAAATACCAAAATTTCACCCTAGGCTAATATCGATATTCCGATTCCAATAATGAAGTCCATTTTGAAAAATAAAATTTATAAAATTTCAAAAAGATGTTATTACTATTCATAACGGCTAGTTTTAATAATATTTTAATAGCATATCGTTGTTTAGTGAAACTCGGTATTGCGTACAACGCAAGCTATCGAGGAAGGCCGTGATTGCGTGTAAAGAAATCCAAGCAAGTGATGTTTGTAGTGAAAGATTCCTATGATGATTTATATAACATAAAAACAAAATATTTCTCATAAAAGTCTCGGGTGTTACAACAGATGAGGAGCACACCACACCTCCCCCTAATTCTAGGTTTCACAAGAATTAACTTTATTGATAGTTGTTTTCATGTTGTATGCCTTTCAAATAGAAATCACAAGGTCCCAAAAACATGACATTAATGTAAGTCCTTACCTTATGTGTCAAACATGGGGTGCATCATATGATAAATTTGAGATTATCTATTCCAAATTTCTCTTCAAATGACAATAAAATATATCCTTTCACTTTTTGATAAAGATGAGATGCCTCATATGACAAATGAGAGATGATACATCCCAATGTACTTAGCACAAAACAGTAAACTATTACCTTAACTAGTGTGATATACATTGCATGTATCATATAGTGAATTTTGGATGATTTATCCCAACATCCTCAGAACGTGATGTTAAATTTTAACCATACCTTATGTGATAGAGTACGAATCAAGTGTAAAGTAGTTCTTAGAGAAAAGGACAGTGTGATGAGAGACCAACACTTATAGAAGAGGTCCTCCCAAATATGGGCCGCAATAGAATGAAATTTTACATTGTGTGAAAGGGATGTTAATAATGTGGATTAATGTCCTATAAAGAGGATGTTGGAATGGATTATCTCACATTTGGCATATAAGGCATTCTGTTTTTATCAAACATGGTAATACTACAATTTAATTTCTTGTACTGAGGAAGTTGGGATAGATCATCTCATATTTATTATATGACCCATCTCTTGTTTATCACATAGGGTAAGGATATATAGTTTAACATCATGTATTGAGGATTTTGGGGTAGATCAAATCATATTTTTCATGTGATACATCATGTGTTTATCACATAGGGTAATTCAATAATATAATGTCTTGTGTTTAGGATATTGGGATGGATCATCTCGCATTTTTTATATGAGGCATCTCGTGTTTATCACACAAGGTAAGGATACAATTTAACAAAACGTGTTGGTGTTGTTGGAATGGATCATCTCACATTTTTCTTATGAATAATCCTATATATATCACATAGAGTAAGGCTATAGTTTAAGATCATGTTCTTAAGATGTTGGGTTGGATCATATCACATTTTTCATATGATTCATCACATGGTTTTAACATCATGTTATTAAGATGTTGGTGAATTTTGGATGATCTATTTAGTGATGCATGGATCCCTCATTCTATCCCGATGCAAAAATGAACCCCCCCCTCTGCATATGGGATAGACCTATGCAGGAAACCTCATCTATAAATATGTGTGGTTTGATTCATATTTCCACAAGATACGTAGTGATGCTAAAATCCCAAATGTTGGGCCCCACTATAATATAAACAAAAAATGTCCCCCATTCTCATGTGTAAGATGTTGGTTCATGTATGGGATTACAATACTGGCTCCCTCATTTATGAGCTCATAGTTGAGATGAAATGTTCCCTCCATTACATATGAGTTATAGTTTTTCAAGGAAAATTCTACCCATTCATGGTAAATTATATTATAAATGCTTATTTCATAATCTATGGATTCATTCCTTTCAAAAATGACACTATGTGGATCGAGAAATTTTTATTCTCATAAGATTTTACTGGATATCAATGAAAAAGGTATTCAGTTCAAAAAGGATCCTTTGTTTTGATTATTCATTCTCTTCCCAATTTGGATATACATAGAGTGTACCCCCAATGTGGCAAGTCAACCAGTGATAATTTTATCCTAAGGAAAAAGTACCATTTTCTCTGTACATCTTTACTACATCATAATAAAAATTTATTTTATAACATGTTATGTGGTCATTTATTACATGACCCAAATAATTTTATTATATCCAATAACCCAATATCAGGGGTTACCGCTTCCACTCTTCATGCCCTAAAAGATGTCAGATCATTATTAGTTGGACAACCCTAAAATGTAAAATCAAGTTGTACACATATAGAAAAACTCATTATTAGTGTTTTCATTGTATTGTTTCAATAAATACCTAAATTATATTATTTCTCACATCTATCATAACTCAAATGGGCTTAAAGTTTTTGGAAGATTAATAAAATATACATGGTTTGGACTGTGATACAAGACATAAAAAGGTACAGCATTGGTCAAAAGTGCACAACACTAAAATATAGCCACATACTAGCCCGAACACTTTGAAATTAAACTAAGAATAAATATCCATAAAATATTTTAAAATATAAATTGGTTTCTCTATCAAAATCATGTTTCCCCCTTATATTTTTAAACATACTATATCAAAAAAAAAATTGTATCAAAGTTATACATATTTAAATTATAGAAAATACTACATCCTAGTTAAATGATGTTAAACTATTCTACAACGACCATGTAATAGGATTATAAACCATATGAAATAATTTCCTCACTATAAAATGATAAAAAATCTCTCAAACATCATTACTGTATAATGTTATGATATTTGGTTCATGTCCCCATCACACTATGTAAAACTGTGAGATATTTTGTCCCTCACCTAGAAGGAACCTCTGACTTTTGATTCTGGAATCCTACGACACCAATTTCCTTCTCATAAATTTGTGTGGATTTATTCTCACACCAAATAGATATATAGTGATTCCTGGATCATATGTCCTAGCCCAAACACCATATGATAAAAATTCACTCTTCTCATATAAGAACCTTATCGAGGTGAATACCATTTTCTCAAAACTACATGTGTATTGATCTTCACTACAACGAGGTGCGTTGGTATACCTAAATCTCTCATTATAGGCCCTACCATGCACAAAAAACCTATCCTTCACCTTTCCTAGATTTGAGCAAGAAATTACAACTTGATTCCCTTCATTTAAAAACCCAAGGTTGAAGAAAATTATCCCTTATTTACATATTAATTAAGTCCATGTAGGAAATAACCCATCCATTTTTTCCCAGTCCAAATACCGCCTTCATACTCAAATATATCCCTTTCAAAAACCATACTATATGTCATGGGAATTTTGGATCTCTATAAGCATTCTTTGTCTATTGGTGATAAAACTACTCAAATTTGAGGGACGCCTCTATTTTGACAATACTTACTATGCCAAATATGGATTTTTATAATGTGTTCCCCCAATGTGGCATGTTATCCAGAGACAATTTCTTCCTAAGGAGAAATTCCCTTTGTCCATATACACCATAAAAATATCCTAATGAAAACCACTTTTCAAACATGGTCCATAAATATTCCTTATATACTTGTCCAATATCATTTTTTCGGATCTGAGATCCCCCAAGATCATAGATTAATATGACCATTTTCTTTATCATCTAAAATATACTAGAGTGGCTTATAATTGAAAAAATTAACTCTTCGGGACAAAAAATTATGCAACATATGCCACAAATAACCCTTGATACGCATTCGAAGTACAATTTGGATAAACCCCCAATTTCATATTGTTTGTCACATTGTGCATGACTGACATGAAAATATATATTTAGATAAATTATTCCAATATGTATAATTAAACCTTTTCATGAGACCAGTGAGACATTTATCCACCTTACATGACCTTAAATATGATAGAGTGGTCTTCCTCACATGGGTTTTCATCCTTTGAATAAGAGTTTGATCAGTGTAAAGAATATTTTAAGAACCGTGTGTTTCTTTATTCATACCCCAACAAGATAAATTGTAATTCCAAGATCCCACATCCTATCCTATCCATGATGCAATGAAAATTGACCATTTATATGGATCATGATATTAATCAATAAAATTAAATCCTTATGTAAAATATAAAAAATATGGTCTCGAGATCCCTATGGGAGTATAACCACCCCATAATGGAAGGATTTAATACACATTATCCGATAATTATTTCAAAACATCATTTATTTCTATAAATCAAAATTTATTATTTTATGATACTCAGATCCTCAGAAAACATCATCGGTTATTTGAAATATGTCTATTTGACTTCAATTGACACATTTATTTTGAATATTCATACAGTGGTCAATATGGTCCTACATAATGTGTTCCCCAAGTGTAGAATATAGGCTATAAAAAACATGTTCATATGAGTAAAATCGTTTTATCTTTGTATTCCATTGTAGAATCTTAACAGAAGCCTCTTTTCAAACATTATCTATTGTCATTCCTAATGAGCCTATCCCATGTTACTATATTAGATATGAGAACCCCAACACAGTGATTTAAAAAAATAATTCTCTATACTGAAATAAAATTTAAGGGATCCTCACATACTAATCCCTCCATACATTGGACATAGGAAAAAATATGGGTAGAAATTGAAAAGACACATGGCTTGTGTGGTTGGCCCAAAGTTCCCAAAAATATTTAATCTAGACACACCGATGTTATTTAAATTAGGTAGAAATAAGGGAATTATTTTATAACGAAAATACTTTTCCCCCATCCAACAGATCTATGTATAGTGTTATAGAAATGGTAATTACACTTAAACCCATTTTCCAGCCACAACCAGGAGAAGTTCATTCAACGTGACTAGGAATTCTTGATTATGACCAAGATTGTTATTAAATAGTTAGATGACAGAGAATCTATTGAGGCCTCTATTAAAAAAATCACATTATTACAAGACGATGACTAAAAATATATGAAATAAAAATAACCAATGGTGACTAATATTTCATTCATTCATCAAAATGGATAAAAAAGAAACATACACAACCTAGAGTCTCTCATTGAAACAAATGTTTAATGGGAAATAAATAAATAAAATATACAATGGGAATTAGTCAATTGTTTTTATCAAATAGGCTAGCGTAAGACTTGAAGTGTTGAGGGGATTGTCAGGAATGACTCTCTATTTATCTTCTATCTTGAATAATGGTAGAGTTTTCTTAATATAGAAATCTAACTCTCAACTTTTTCATCTGATGGATTATTTATATGTGTTCACCAATGAAATCCATGCTTCCACACTAGCAACATGATCTTCATATTATTATATCTTTATAGCTTGTATGATGTTCCAATATTGGAGTTGAGCTTCTTCAACAACTAAATAATTTAGCTATATAGTGGTATCTTAAAAATATTCTTCATGAAATATTGAAAGATTATATTGGATGAGGTTACATTAGTTACCCACCAACTCATCTTGAGATATGATAACATGGTGTATAAATATATAAAAATTATTGTATTCAATCCCTACTATGCCTAACTTATGGAAGAATTGTAAAATATATTACACCTTATAAATAATTAAATCTAGAAGATTCCCCATGATAATAGTTCCAACTTAGCGCCATGCCGATTTTCACATGGCCTGATTTATGAGAATAACATTCAGATACAAACTCCATTCACCTATTGCTATTGGTATATAATTTGGAATCAGTATTATTATAGATGGAATAAATCTTATTGGTGATGATATTGTAGGAATGTCATCCATCACCACCACTCATTTAATTTTTGGTTTTGATATGGTAATCCTAACATTTTTAATGAAGGTCCCAATAATATTTTTATACGACCCACATGAGAAACACAAACAAAAACATTGAAATTTTTTTGGTTCTATTACACTTCGGATATGAGGGTAAATTTATGATTAAAGTTCCTCCGAATTCCTAAAACTTTATTATATATGAATTTCTGCCTCATAAACCAGCACCAAAAAATACAATAGGTGATAAAATTGGAAAATTCAATGGAATATTCATCCATTGAACTAGTTTTCCCGACATGGCACCAAGATAGTATTCCAATAATTTTTTTGAATAAACTCATGAAAGGTTGGTTGGAGAATCAGTGGAAGAAAAAATGATTTCCATGAAAAAATCCTCACAAATAAAAATTATCCAACTTTATGGATGCGGTTACTTATTAATCCAAGTAAGTAGTAAAAAAATAGCCTATTGTAGACATCTAAAATACCATTTGATCCTATAAGGGGTGTATTGTTTGAAAATTTTCACTATTATTATTCTAGATGTTAAAACCCCATCATGAAATTAAACTATTAAATATAATTATTCAATGTTTACCCCACCATTGTCCATCACTACTCCAGATGATTTCAAATTGGGAGAAAAATAAATTTGGAGGGGATCACTCACCTGCTCAATAACACAATCAACATCTCGGGATGTTGGGTGGATAGTAGCAAGGTTGACATGATTCAGGTGAAAAAAATAATATTCATAATTGTATATTTATACTCATAGCATTGAAATTCTTCTGCTATCCAACCATATAAAATTGAAATTTCCTATTGAGGTGATACAAATACATTCCCTTTTGAACATGACCCAACAACATGTCAATATAAGAAAGAGTGGGAAAGCATAGGATAATGGAATTTCCTCCCACCAACATATCCACCCCCATAAATTATCTAAACCTAACATCACTGAATGAATCATGGGGAGGGAAGATCCAATTACTCAATAACAAGGAAAAAAGCATGCTAACCCAAGGTCTGAAGGTATATTTGGCCAGATCTTGAAACCCCATGTTGTGTTTTGACCTACCTTAATGTTAGACCAATTTGATAATGGAATATATTGAGATTTTTGATTTGGAAGATTCCTAGTTTTTGAAACCATTATCATTGGCCTGTTGGGATACATGAAATTTCTTATCTAATTACTAAATACTCCAAAAATTAATTTTTTTTATTTTCATGATACTTTTGATGAAAATTGAGAACCAAAGAGTGTAAGTACCACTACATATCATAATAGCATTAAACATGACCACATCCACTACAAGGATCTTCCTTTGCAGTGGTCGACTCCCACTCGGAGGTCGGGTTGTAATGCCACAAGGGGTTGGCATACTACTTGCGAAGCTTGGGTTGCTCCAACAAACTCACTTCTAGAAATTTCCAGTTTTCCACATGATCTTTCCCAAGAGTATAGTCACACCCTATTCCCCTCCTAGAAACAGACCATGATCTCCTCAGTTTCGGCAGGTAAGAGTAATACCTCCATGTCCTTCTCTTTGTTGTAGCCAACATAACTAATTTACACTTGGGTATCCTAGACATTCCACCTTGCAAAATATCACTATAGCAAAGTATAGTCCAATTAAATCTATGTCGTCATTAATATACCCCTTATAATGGAAGATATTTTCTAAACATCCACCCACATGTTATATGTAATAAAAAAATAATTATTAATTTTACCAAGGTTGGGGAGTCCCCCCAGTTTATAGATATCACAAAAAGTAATCCCAACTTCACCGTGCAGTTGGTGAAATGTGTTGGTACATAAACAAGAATGGATAATAAATTCAGGAAACATCCAATATAGAAGATAAATAGAGAATTAAGAAATAAAAACCTCTTGTTATAAACTAACAACGTCCAACTACTCAGAAAATTCTATACAATTCTGATGCACCTATAAAGCCTATGCCCATTAATCGAAGAAACATCCTCTAGATTGAAAATCCCACTTTGAGCTCCACTCACCATTATAATCACCCCTTGAAAAGTTAAAAATTGATGTATAGTATTTAATGATCAAATTTAGGGATATTTCATGATTATCATGATTATTTTATGTCTATAAGGAACCATTTAAAATAACGATTTCCTTTGAATATATTTAGGATAATATGCCCTATAGCAGGGAGTCTCACTTAAACTAAGTTAATGGATAATTTAAACCAATCGCATTGGGTGTTTTGATGAAATTTAAAAATCAAAGTGTTATATTTTATCCCAATTTTATATAGAGGTAGTCTACCAAATAATAGAATATCTTTAAACAATGGGAGAAGAATATTATTTAGGATACCTTCCCGAGGAACAATGCAATGTTGAGGGCCTACTTCAATATTTACAACAATTATAATTCTCCGCTAAAAAAGGTAATAACATAAAAATAAATTCTTTTTCCCTATTATATATATGATATTAGAAAACACAGTTTTTTAATGAAATAAATTTCAAAAAATATGAAATTCTACATAAAAGTTTAAAAAAACTACACATCGTGCTATAAAGACCATGTAAAAGTTGAAATTACTATATGAACTCTATTATTTAAATGTGGAATTAATTATACTAAAATGTTTCATATTTTTTTCATGGAAATACTAGTTTATGGATAAAATCACTTCAAATTTTGTAAGAGGTCATCCATAAATTGAATTTTCTATGTAAGGAGGGCTATACATTGAGATCTCAGGAATTGACCACAAAGAACTCATTATTATGTGAAAGATTAGTTCCATCTAAAGAATTTATATGCGAACAGTCCCTCCTTGGGTGTCACCTTCCACACAATAGATATTTAAACCTAGTCAAATTATTTCTCAGAATTGCCTCATCTTTGTGTAGATTGAAACCCATTCCGAAGGGCTGAATTTATGGGGCCCAAAAACGTTCACAATTAATATAAAAGGGTTTATTATGGATTTGGGGAAAATCGAAAATCATTCCTCATGATGTTAAAATTAAACAAGTACATAGAATTGCAAATAAACTATCTCCTTATGATATCACACCTTTTAGTTATACACGACCATTAATTCACACAGAATCCATACAAACAAAAATAACTTATGGGGTGAGGCAGTGATACCCCACTCCCCCAAATTATTTTTTTTGCGGCAATATGGAATGATACCTCATCCACTGTAAATGATTTTTTTTAGTGGAATGAGGTAATGATACCCCACTCCCCATGAATGTTTTTTTGTTTACAAACTGAGGCAGTGATTGCCCACCTCCTAAAAATGTGTTTTTGTTTGTAGTGCAAGGTTGTAAAATCAAACACCCACAAATGATATTTCTTTTCTGAAATTATTTGGTAAAGTCACACACTATAGTAAATGTTTTTTAATTTTTGGAAAGAGGATTTGAAATCACACCCCCCTCAAATAAAAATTATCTTCAGTGAGAGTAGATATTTTTTTCTTCCACACACCAAATAACATTCCATATAATTGGCCAACCATTTTGGGAAAATTTTTATTCATGTTATGTATAAAAACATGGTGTTCTCACATAAAAATAGGAAGAATAAAACCCAATAGTAGATACACGGATAGTACAGAATACTAGAGGAGACTAAGTGACTAAATTATGGAAGGTAATTCAATTAACATATACTAAAAAGGAAATAAATACCTAGAAAATGGATACATTATTATGAGACCATTTTTTACAAAGGGATATCCTTCATGAGTAATAGAACATTTTTCTTCATCCAAAAGTGGAAATTATTTTCATTCATGAATAAACCCCACTGTGAAGAAGTCCCGTTTTGTGGAAGAACCCCCATCACAACACTACACCCCACATAGCGAGAAAAATATGTATAATGGGGTATCCTTGGGGTATTTTACCCTTATAATCTCACAGTACCCCATTTTTAGTATCATTTAACCAAATATTTTTCACCTTGTGAGCTTTAAAAATGAATCCCTTTGGACAATACTGTGACATGGGAATGCTATCCCCAATACCTCTATTGTGGCCACCAGAACCATTTGTCCTAAAGATGAGACACATATACATATACCTCTCTTGATCATGAATTCCCATGGTAAAATAAGTATTAAATTTCTCCTAAAAAATAGGCAGGATACTCATAATATTCATAGTCTTAAATTCCTATGGTATTGTAAATCCTGACCATAATAGTGGTGGTGGGAAATTTTTGAATCTGAGTAGTGAGAATTGATTCCCGAAATACGAAGAGAATTGGGAAGTATCTGCGAATCCAATATGTATTTATGCCCCATGGGTGGGGTTTAGGGAAAGGAATGAAGATGGGACTAAGTAAATCCCATATCTATTTCCTACTACCCCATCTTAGCCTCTCCCTCATCAACCAATCAATTAAGATTTAAATGAGAATCCATCCTAGAGTAATCCCCTATTCTTTCTTAAGGAATGTAATATCCCTCCCACCTTCCATATCCCCACCCTCGCCCACTATACGATGATAATTAGAGTTTAACCTGATATCCCAATTGAGGTATAATTCCCTTCCTAATCATGTTTTTGGAATTCATAGACCTCATATTGTCTATTATTTCTCTTACATTGAGCATGAATCATGTAGTCGTATAGATCAATAGTGATCATGAAACTAGAAGAATCATGATTTATAAATGGACCAACCATTAAGTATAAGTACAGTACTATGTTACCACCCTCTCAAAAGGACATATTCACAGTGATAAAAACAATTTGCGGGCCGTATACCCAATGAAGTGACTGTGGGCCTCCCCTAGTAATTGTATGCCGCAACCCTTTTGAATATAATGGGATTTGATTCTTGTACTCATAAGATACATAGGAAGCCTCTATGAGGCTCCAAACCATCATCTTTAATCCACTCGCATCCTTAATAGAATATATTACTAGTAGGACAAAATATTTACCAAGAGGGAGGACATAATTATAAGGAAAGTAATCTCATCCTCAACATCTCAAACCCCCAGTGAGAGATGTATTTTTAGGGATATATTCATTATAAGACCAATCCATTCCCATCAGGCCATATTACCCACAGGGATAATCGATAAGGTATTATCATGTGTATGTCCTAGAACAACCTTTTCTAGGAACCTTCTTGCTTTACATCCTTGTAGCTTGATTCTAAACATCACGATCAGGTCTTTGTCACATGACCCTAAAATGAATGACATGTCCCATTAAATGGAACTGAACTACATGGGTTGTGATTCCTTTTAAAAGTATATATAGGAATCCCTTCTCATAATCCCAATCCTCACATAAAAATAGAAACTAGATATCTATATAGAAATAAACTCCAGAGAACCAAATTATGAGGCATTAAATCATGATTATTTAAAACAAATCATGAAGAAGTAACCAACAAGATAAAATGGATAACCTCTGATATATACAACCTGTTCCATTGATGGAGAACCTTGGATAGATATAGATGGTTACCCCACATGAGAAAATGATTTATTTTTGATGTATAAGGGTGAACATTCTTATAAATTATTTTTTATAAATGATTTTTTATTATGACTTAAATCTATAATAGAGTCCAAAAATAATAAATAATTACCCCCAAAAGGGTGTGGTGTGCCTGACATGCAATACTCTCGACCAATGTGAGTGACCAAGTTTCATTGTAAATCACCAATTGATAAAATTATATTGTAAATCATGTCTCTATCAAGTATATATAAACTATTAGGTGTTTCGGGTTAAACAATAAATGCCATTAGCAACTACCTTTAAAGGGACATTAAGAAAAAAATGGTGAACCCGATGAGAATGATTGAGAATCCATAATAAACATCCAAAATCATGCATAATTACTATATTTAAATTGTATGTATATATATATTATGTAAATATTAATTATTATTTACCTTTATTTCGTTTTATCCATAAAAATGGAAGCAACGCTCATGAAAACGTACGGTCCACCCTCTTCATGAATAGTTTAATTAATTTTCTATATATACTATTTATATTTGACTATAAATATAAAAATAATGAATATATATGATATTTACCTCATTTTTAAGGTTCTAAAGATGATATGACCATGACAAATATACAAGGACAAAAACTATCAAGAAAAACATATATGGAAAATGAAGCATTTATCACTCAGAAATTTGATTTTAATAATGAATTGTAAATTAATAGGATGTAAAATGTTATAAATAAATAATATATAGTATAATATAAATTATTATATTTCATTAAAATTTATATAATAAATTTACATTTATTATACATGAGGTTAAAACATGTATGATGGAATTTAGTCCTTTGGTAAGGGTTTTCTCATCTCAGCTTTTTTTTTACTTGAAACATGTGTCACATTCACCACTTCTTAATTTAATGTGATCTATATAATGTTAATTTGATATCTTATATCATGAATCCCTTTTTATTATTGGTATTTAATGTTTTATTTTATTTTATTTCTTTCATGGGGGTAATGATTCAATGGATACCCCTGCAGGGAGTGATTTCTTTTGCAATCTCATTTTATTTTGGTATTTTTTACGTTTGAATTTACACTGAGGAAAATTATATGATAATTATCCTATAATACATTTTATTTTAGTACCCTCCAGTTATTCATTGAATTGTCAATTTATAGTACCATTTTTGTCTATTTCGTACTAAAAAATATCAAGAAAATATTTTTTATAAATATAAGAATTATTTATTCATTAGTAAAAAATCATTTTTATATATGTCCATTTTTTTAAAATATTTTCAATCGTGTTTTTTTATATTCCAATGTGATGGTTTAAGTTAAGTTTTACACATGATTTCATTTTGAAAAAATATTATAGAAAGAATATTTTTATTGATTTCCAAATGAGGTACTTTTTAATTTTTTTTGTAAATGTAAATTAAATATTTGTTTTAATATACACGACATAAATGGAATTTACCATACTCATGACTACATAATAATTCTAAGATTCCATTTAACGTTTCAAAAATTATTTTCAAATAAATTTTTAATTAATATTAGGATTTATTTAGATTTTAATTATTTATTTTAATGTGAAAAGTGTATTGTAATGAAGAAATTTTCTTTTAATTTCTGGAGTTCATTTAAACTATGAAAAACCCATTGATGTTATTAGGTATATAATCTAATGATACGAAATATATTCTTTCTCTATATGTTTTTTGAGTATTCATGTTTTGTATTCTTGATTTAATATAGATAACTGTTGAATTATAATTAATTTTGATAATGAATTTTATTGATCATTTTAAATACAAGGAATGCATTAGAAATGTAAGTGAAGGGTGGTGAATAGTGATAGATATCCCCTCGATGTATAGATATGTATCATGGGAGAAAACATGTTGTTATGTTGTGTTGTAATAGTCTATAAGATCATGAAATAATAGTTGGGTATTTGGTGTATGTCATCCAATACATTAAAAATTATTAGTTGAGAGGCCTTGATGGAATAATAATATGATGGTTGAGAAGATTTGATAGTAATATTTTTGATTTATTTGTTAAGAAGCCTTGATTATGAATTTATATAACTATTTATTTCCTTTACCAAGAAATAATTTTTCATTATCCAAATGTTTTCAATTTTATATTATCCATGGATTCTTGTTGAAATCAAGTTATTTATTGAATTGAATGTGTATTTATTATCCACTCTACAATGTAAATTATTCCTTATTTACTTACAATATATACCGTTGTACATAACCCTTAATGGGAATATGTACTCACCAATTTTTTTCTTTTCCCTAGGTTATGAATAAGGATATTAAGAATGATATGAAGTATGAAAGGCTTTTTCATATGATATGTTTTATATTTTCAATTTAATATAAGAATTTTTTATGTGTCCATTTTTCCATTAATACTAATCTATTTGTTCCTATGGGATGCGATCACATGTATTTAGTGCTGATGTAATAAAGTATAAACTGACTCTAGGTTACTAGAGTTGGGGACTTTATTGATATTAACTCATGAGAAAAATAGAACAACTCAGAAAAACTATTAGTGTACCTAGTCACAACCCTTTAATACTATTTAATGGTGGGTAACTCTAAATATTTATCCATAATCATTTATTCAAAACTAAAATATTTGATAAAGACGATCTAGAAATATTTACACTCCAAAATGAAATGTTGATTTTTCTAAACTGCAACATTTCACCTTCTCCTTCTGGTGTAATAAATCATAAAGGTGTCACATATTAACTTAAAATAAGTTAGAGTCTTTATGAAGTTGAAAATCTACTCAGTCTTTCCAAAGTAGTCTTATGATCCCTGGGGATAATTCATCCTTTAAAAGTATGGTGGTTTTTTTGGAGGATCTCTTGAGATCGACAATTATATCCACCACCTTCAGGTTTCATCTATCTAGATTGATCTGGGATGTGGACAATGTTTTGGTTCATGGAATGAACTACTAACACTACCACATCAACATGGTTCAAATCAACTAAAGGGTTCTCTCATGAAACATCATTAAAAACTCCATCTTGATGAATTATAGGAAGCATCGTAGGGTGCATGATATAACATCAAAAATAAAAAAGATACTATAATAAAAAGGTTAACCACATCTTAAATCAATATAACACAATAAAAGTGTTCAGATAAGATCAGAACACAGCATGAGCGATATGATTCCCAATATCCCTTCCTAATACACCAATTATTACGATGTGAGTTTGCCTGAATCATGCTCATAAAATACCCCTTAATTCCTGAAAATACTACCCACTGTTTACCGATACATCCCAAGAAAATCAGATTATTCATGAAAAAATCGCTTTGATACCAAATTTTCACGAACCCACATAATTCATCCCTAAATGAGATACCAAAGATGGCTTCTGGAAATGCCCAATGGGAATTCTCAATCCCTAGGGTCGGTGAAAATAACCTAGGAATCATGAAATACCTTTGGGAATGGTTTTGACCAGAATACATAACCAATGTAAATAGTAATTACATATATAACGATAAAGGTCAACATTCCAATACATATTTGAGAATTAAAGAATAAAATGAGTAAAAACAAAAACATTTATAAAACTATATTGAAAAATCTCAAGTACTCATAAAAAACCCATCTCTATGGAAACAAGGTCACCACCAATATCTCATTCCCTACAAACATGGATACCTACAATTTCCTTGATTAACCTTCCCATACTCGAATTATATAAAACAAGGTACACATATACCCAATGGTACATGAATGGTGTAATAAAATGAGTATAGTGATATCTCACCTAGTTTTTTATAACTAGTATTTATAATATAAAACAACTATACTAATTTCAATAAAAAAATTCAGGAAATACTGTTTAAAAATTTATGTAAAACATTAAAATCACTCATTTAAAAAAATTACAAATCCCTTTTAAATAAACCATCTTTTCAAGAAATTTTAATTAAAATATTTTCCTTTAAAATTATATAATGTGATACAAGGAATTTCCAAAATTTCAAATATCCAAATCCTAAATAAACAATTATTTTATAAATATAAAGAACGTGGAAGTGAATCCTATGGTAGTGTATGTATTCATTTTCTAGAATCCTCACACCACCTCAGTAAATAGTCATGACTAGTGAATAACACATGTATGTAGTCCAACAAACAAAAATTGTTCATAGAATGCCATGATAAGTGATCCCATTGATGTTGTCATGGAATAAACAATTTAGTTATAGTTTTAGTCATATATCCATGATAAGAAAAACATTTCAAGCCCAGTTTTATTTTCCTGATTCCAACCCTCCTAAATTCATGTGGTTCCCACGTTCTCTTCCTATTCCTTGTCTAAAAATTTCATAGAAAATCAACATCATTAAAATTTAACACACAATTCATTAAAACACATTTCATCAAATTACTCCATTCATGGAAATCAATGTTTATAAAAAACCCCAATGGAATATAAAATTTCATCAAAATAACCTAAGAATTAACATTTCAATAATTCATAAATAATTTCATTAAAAACATTTTAAAAAATTCTCCATGATATATATATATATATAAATTAAAAAAATTTAATAAGAATTGGAAAAAAAGTAATAAATCATGGTTTATAAGAAAAAGACTTTAAATGAATTTTACCCCCTCAAAACACTTGAAAATTATACAACTGAATAGGTTACACTTTCTAAGATGAACTTAGAGATATAAGAACTAAGGGAGAAACCGTAACCATGAATTAACAATCAATAATCTCTAATTCATAAACTTCTAGAACAAATGAAGTGAGGGGAATAACGTACAACAACGATTCTTGTAGAACCCACATTGATCAATGAAGATCTTCAAAAAAATTCTCAATTTCTATGACATATCTATAAGAAGCCCAAATAGATCATATAAAAATCCATAGATCTAGAATAAAAATCCCCAATAAAAGGTTCCATTAACGGGAAAATTGTGTATATATAATAACAATTACGATTGATAAATAATGATTATATAACATCAAATTCCTTTATCTAACAAAAATATTCAATTGATACAAACTCCTAAAGGAAATAAATATGTAATAAATTAAATATGTATATCCATGGGTTATATTATAATTCAATATAATAGTATTGATTCCAGATGAATGATTTTATAGTTTCTATGGAAAAATTAATAATTATTAACTGACATTCCATGATTTGGCAGTATGGTTAGGAAAACTATACACCAACCAAGAGACCCTATCCAGGATACAGAAGGAGAATCACAGTTTTAAAAAACATGAACAAAAAATTTGAAAAATCTCTATCATATGTTTAATATTTTGGAGAGAATGATGCATGGTTTGGTCAAACCATTCACCAACCATGGACCTCCACTAGGGATCCAAAATAAGTTTCATAATTTATCGAAAATAACTGAACTGTTTCCCCTAACGATGTGTTAACCATGAAAAATCCCATAAAAACATAAAATTTCACATAAAATTTGAGAATAATCCAATGAATTCACCAAAATAAAACATGTTCTAAAAATATTAATGTATGTACTTGAAAGAAATACAGATATGTGACATGACCTTCCTAGAGTGTGGGGGATGGTTTAGTGGGATTATCTTGCTCTATTACATCATTTATTTGGTTAATGACCATTCCATATGTGGATTGGGTCAGTGTGCATGAATTAGACAATTTCATGTGTAGATATAGGTTATTGACACCTTGGCTTATGGTTCATGGTAAGATGTGACAAATAATCAATTATCCACCATAGGGTAATTAAAAATGGGTTAAGACTTATGAATATATTCCTTTTCCCAATGTCTGCAGGTATTAGGATGGGGTTTTAGATACCAAAAAAGTTCAATTATTTATATATGGGATTTAAAATAGTTTTAGAACCCCATGGTGATGAGTAGTTACTGACATGGTACCGAAGCAATTATGATCAGGGTGGCCTAGTAAGCACCCGATGACCGGACCAACATGTGTACCTCATTGAGCTTCATGGTGGCCTTGTCAGTACACACTAACCTACATAGCATTTTTATGAATTTTTTAACATGTTCACACACATGAATGTGAGATTTTATAATAGTGGTTCTTGGTGATACCCTATTGAGTTGCTTGCTCAAACTTGTATGAGAATATTGAGGCACTTGCAAACCTTATGCCTATATTTTAGGCTGATGAATCACACATTTAATGGAATATCCTTGGAAAACTTGATAAGTATAAGGAGAAAAGGATGAGTCCCAGGATGGTTATATGTATAGTGAGTGTGTGATGTATTTTTTTTGTAAGTTATTATGGATAGGCCCAATGGGTGATTGGTTTTTTCCTGGTGTGACAACATCATTCATGTTATTACCTATATTTATTTACAATTTGTTATAGGATATTTGTAGTGGTTTATGATTCTTAGTTATTTTAATCTATTTTTTGACTCTAATTCTAGAGAATAATCTCCCTATTTTGGGTATTAGTCCCTCACCACTAGTCTAAAATCACTACCTTATGGGGAGACACGCCAAAGATCATGTGGTGACCATGGTCATGGAATAGTTGAGTGGACTTGGGCTAGGGAACCACACATAACATAGCTATAAAAGCACATTTATACATATTAACATATTAGAATGGGATACACATTCCAGGATGAATTGAGGTATATAGGAAATGAGGGACAAACCCTAACCATGAATTAACAATAAAGAATCACCAATTCATTAATTTATAGAACAAATGAAGAGAGGGGAATCACTTACAACAATGATTCCTATTGAACACACATTGATCAATGAATATCTTGATAATAATTCTCAATTTCTGTGATAGATCTATAAGAAACACAAATATATCATATTAAAACCCATATATCTAGAGAAAAAAATCCCCAATAAAAGGTTCCATTTAAGGGAGAAAGTGTGTATCTATAATTAAATTAGGATCGACAAAGAATTATTGTAAAACATCAAATTCCTTGATCGAACAATTTTCTATCGAATAAATACACACTCTAAAATGTAATAAATATATAATAAATACAAAGTGTGTCTCTATGATTGAGATCATAACTAAATATAATATTATTGATTCCAAATGAAATAGTTCTTATTTTTTAAAGTAAAATTCATATTTATTAAATGACATTCCACATTTTGGTCGTATGGTTTGGAAAACTATGCACCAACCAGAGCCCCTTTCCAAGATACACAAGAAGCTTCACATTTTGAAAAACCATGAACAAAAAATATGAAAAATATATATATCCCATGTTGCATATTTTTGAGAGAATTATGAATGGTTTGGTCCAACCATGATCCAAACATGCCCGCTCCACATGGGCTCCAAAATAAGATCAATAATATCTTTAAAAGGACTACACTATTTTCCATAACCATGATCCAACCATGAATAAGACTATAAAAACATAAAATTTCACATAAAATTTGAGAATAATCCAATGAAGTCACAGAAATAAAATATGTTATAAAAAATTATTTTGTGGAGAAACAAAAAAAATATGTTATAAAAAAATTTAATGTATGTACTTGAAATAAATATTGATATGTGATATGACCTCCCTAGAGTCTGAGGGGATGGGTTAGTGGGATTATATTTCTCTATTCCTTTAGGTATTGGGTTAGGGACCATTCATGTTATTCCTTGGGTCGGTGTGCATGAATTAGACCATTTAATTAGAAGGATTAGGTCAAGGACCACCTTGGGTTCTGGGTCATGGCATGATATGAAAAATAAACAATTATCCACCATACGATAATTAAAAATGGGATAATTCTTATGAACGAATAACCATGCCCAATGTCTGTGGGTATTAGGTTAGTGTTTTGGAAACCAACATGGTTAAACTATTTAGATAGGGGATTTAAAATAGTTCTATAATCCCATGGTGATGAGTGGGTTCCGACATGGTGTCAAATTAGTTGTCTTTACAGTGTCCAAGTTAGCACCTGATGAACTTACTGGAATGCGTACCTCATTGAGTGTCATGGAGGCCTTGTCAACACACACTAACCTACGTAGCATTTTTTTGAAATTTTTACAAGTTCATACACATGAATGTGATATTTTATATTAGTGTTTCTTGTTGATAACCTATAGAGTTATATGATTATACCATGCATGAGAATCTTGATGCACTTTCAGACCTTATGTCTACATTTTAGGCCAAAGCATCAAATATATAACGGACCAAGCATAGAAAACATGAAAAGTTTAAGGAGATTACGATGATTCCCAATGATGGTATTATGTATACTGATTGTGTTTTTTATTTTTATCTGTTTGTAATTTTGGTTAGGCCCAACGGGTGATTGGTTTTTACATTGTGTGACAACATCATGAAAGCTATTACCTATATTCATTTACAATTTGTTCTATGATAGTTTTGGTGGTTTATGATTCTTGGTTATTTTAATATATTTTTTACTCAAATTATAGGGAATAATATCCCTATTTTTGGGATTAGTCCTTCACCACTAGTTGAAACTCACTATATTATAGGGTTACACGTTTGAGGTCATGTGGTGACCCTGGTTTGGGAATAGTTGAGTGGACCTTGGATGGGGACGCACACATAACATAGCTATAAAAGAACATTTAGACATATTAAAATAACAAAAACACATTTGGTATATGAATAACTTATATATATATATATATAACTATGAACAAATGCCTCAAAACATAATTAAAATACATATAGGAAAGGCATAACATAAACAGTCCCATGTATAATAGTCCAATAACAAAAAGAAAACAACCAGGGAAAGGAAAACCATATCCTGACCTCGACATACTAGGCATATAATGTGCTATAAACCCATGAGGTAGATGAGTAATTATAAGGACCCAGCCTTAAACATTACTTAAGGTTGAATTAAATGAATAATTCACATAGAGGATATTTTCCGATTTATAGTTTTAGAGAATTAGATCATAAATCATGCATTACAATCCACATTTAAACAAAGTGGTTACATAAAAGATAGTATAAATTTTTTTCCCATCGACGGACATATATTTAAAATAAAACATGGATTCTTTCATGAAACTTCCTTGACCCTATCATCACATTATGTACCTTTCCCTTGACCTGTGAAAAACATTTCAAAAACATGGGATGAGCATAAAAAGCTCAGTAAGGGATATAAAAGTACACAATGAAAACATTAGTCCACGTATGAAATCATACTTTACTCATAAAACATAATCACTTTAACATACCTCATCAAAACATGAATAAATCATAGAAATAGTAAGACATAAGGGTAACTTGATGCATTCATAACATTTTTACATTGGGAGTAACCCTCTTGGTTATATTTGGAATACCCATCACAGTATATTCCCTAAATCTCTTCGGAGAAACCTTAACGTTTAACTCCTTCGCCTTACCCGATGCATTAGAGAGCAATATCGGGCTCACCCAACCTTAGTTGATCACGGAACCACCCGTCTTAATAACAATTCCCATGAACCATAACATAATCATATCACATAAAACATGCTTAAAGGAAACATAACATTTCCACATTTCAATCACAAGATATCAATACAACATATTAATATAATAAAAACATTATCAAAACAATTTTCAATACCAAAATAAAATAAAATTAAAACATGGTATTTATTTTCCATTAAAAAAGGGTATGGATTGTAGAGGAAGCCGAGACTGAAATAATGGTCATGGCGGCAGAGAAGTCATTGTCGCCACATACGTACAAAAAATAAAAACATTCCCTTTTGTTGTTTAGTAAATGATTCATATAAAAAATATTCCTTTTGAATAAACATAAAATTCAAAGGGGTTTATACACCGCATAAAATAAAGTTGTGTATAAAACAAAATATGCCTCAATGAAAGGAGATTGAGACGAAGTCACTTTAAAAGATGGTATCCTTGGATTAAGGATAAATCAATTACATAATTATGTGTGAAAAACGAATACACCAAATATAAGTCGATATTTAGTGTAAAACAATCATAGATAATTCACACATATTCATAGAACGAAATATTCAAGGAGTACAAGTTTATCCCAAAGAATCAAAATTTGGTTAAGAAGTTCCTTTGCAAAAATTCGACATCCTAACGGCATCACTTCAAACATCAGAAAATGAGTCGATTAGAGATAAAAAGGGTATCTCATCACTTGGACATAAAATTTACATCAATAATTATATAGAATGACATATCCCAACATTAAAATATGTAAATTAAAAGTCCCAACAAAATAAGTCTTTTAAAAAAAGGAGGGTGAAAACTTCCCTTACCGACTTGGGTATCTTTCGAAACATGCACCCCATGAAAGAAGGACAAAACAAAATTGATGTAAATACTCATTAGAGAAAGTATATTACAAAAATAGTATTATAATGGGAAGTACATATACCACTCAATGGAAATGGTTTCAAATGTAGTATAAATCTCATGGGAATAAAAGTGAGATGGAAAATCCCTTACGAAAACGTGGCCGCCTAACGACGCCACTTAAAACTTCCAAAATTGGATTGATGAGATCAAATAGGGTCTCTAGTCATACTAACATAAAATTTACCGAAAGAGGAATATAAAAGAACATCCCACAACATAACATAGAGGATCTTAAAAGAAGTGACATAAAGGACAGTACAAAAAAGAGAGAGGTTAGATCTCTTACGAAAATTCGGCAGCCTAACGGTGCCAATCAAATCTCTCAAAATGGATTGATGAGAGAAAATAGGGTCTCTCATCATATGAACATAAAAATTACAGTATTATTAATATAAAAGAACATCCCAATCATAATAAATATGAGCATAAAAGGAATGATATAAAAGAGTGTACTTAAAAAGAAAGAGAGGGGTAGGTTCCCTTACCTCAAGTCTGACTTGACTTGTTCGTTTCTTTATATTCCTTAATAATAAACTTTGGTCAATTTATAATTTCTTAAGAACCTCCTTTAAGGATTATTATCCAGATCATATCACATATTATAATGTTATAATAGTTGTTTAGTAATGTTAGTTCATATCATACTTTTTTGCTGATGTTGGGTACATGAGTAAAAAATTAACTTGTTTGAAAATGATTTCACATGTAGTTATAAGTAAATAATTTCCAGAATAGTATTAATGATTAAAATATCAAATATATATCTAGTACATATTCATTTTATACTGTTCCATAACATTTCGAGATAAAAAATGAAAAGCACCGTTCTTGGAGACGGTAGGCCGTACGTACACATGAATGGTACTTTCATTTTTTTGTCATATTAATGGAATTAAAAATAAATGAGATATATATATTATAATTCCAGTAAAATATATATGTTATATAGGTCACATATGTTCATTAATTAAAATATTTATACATTCCATGTATTTCATTAACAAGTCACATCACTTGAGGGGGCGATAGTCCACACTTCCTTAAATGAAATTATCGCATTTGCACAACATGAAAAGAATAATGGTATGTTTTAAATATAAAATACAGAAGCATATAGTAAACATAAATACTATATATGTCATATAAAAAATTCATTGACATCATAATTTCCACCTTTAAAGGTGTTAAAAGAATATTGAACAATCATCGTTTCGTCAGGAAGAAAATCACCAACCACAGAAATAGTATGTTATTTAACCATTAGAAGAAGGTGTGTGTGGGTGTTTCTCTAATACTTCTCATAAAAACATCCTATTATATTTAAGATACAGTGTTGTTATAAAATAAAGGAATAAAAAGAGTTTAGGGGGTTGGAGAAGCAAAATAAAACATAAGAACACAAGAGAAGACACTACTTTTAAATCGGGAAACTCTATTTCATTTGATCTTAAAGGCTTACTTGTAAATACATCTTCTCAAAGTGAGGATTCTAGGAGTAAGAGAGGGTTGTGGATATAAAAAATGGTCTGGGTTTGGCCGAGCCAAAGGCTTGAGAGGTGTGGGTAAAGTGGTAGAGGTGCGGGCCTTTTATAAGAGCAGAGGAGGGCCACTCTTGGAAAAACATGAAATGTAACATTATTATAAAATTCTATTCAGATTTTAAAGGGCCAAAAATTATATATTTCGGGGATAAGGTTATAATATTTCGAAATACACACATAAAATAGGTTTTTGAAAAGTTTAGGTCTTAGATTATACATTATCTTTTCATTTTATTTAAATCATTAAATAATGAGGTAATCACTACATCATCATGGTGTCATAAATAATTTAATTTATTTAATGTATAAAAATTATAAAAAAATATAATGATGTAGTAAATCTGTTTAGATTTCTAATGAATATTTATAGTCAAAACTATAACTTGTATAACCCCATTTAAAAATTGTTTTAGTACAACAACACATGTTTTTGAGATTTTTATTTTAACATTAAATAAAAAGTTTTTGATGTCATTTTCCTACCAAAGTGGCTCCATGGGGTCCCCAAGTTGACCCATGGATTTTCATGGTCGGCCATGACACATACAATAAGGGTAGGACATGTGTCAAGGCCATTTCATTTTATTAAAACATTATTTTTACCTTAAATTACACTAATTACCTCTAATTGCGATTAAAAACCTAAAAGTTACTATTCACGAAAATATTATTTTAATCCCATTGAACCACATTTTTCTTCCAAATGAAAACCATGTATGTCGGATTTTTGAAATTCAAAACCCAGAGGTGGTAAAATGTTATTTAAACGAAAAATCAGTTTTTGTATGTACCACTTAGTGGTTTCACTATTCATAAAAAATTGATGTTTTTCAAAAAATACCAAAAATTCACCCTAAGCTATATTTGATATTACAAATTCAAAAATGATGTCTATTTTACAAAATTAAAAAAAATAAGTTAAATTAATTAATTTAATAATTATTTCCCGTTGTGAGAACAAATAGCATATTTTTATGAAACAATATATATCAAAATATTGACACTAGTTTAAGTCCAATTTCAAAGTGAAATTAATTCCAATGACCACTATTGGATTGAATGGTAAAAATATATTCTAAATTCACTTTAAAACCAATTCAAAAGATAATCTAATAATATAAATCAATTATATTAAAAAGAGGTTTTGAATTAAAATACCACATTTTCACTATTCATTAAAAATGAACTTTATTGGAAAATACCAAAAATTTACAAGAAGTAAATTTTGATGTCCCAATTCTAAAGAAGAATTTTATATTTTCAAATATAACACATAAAATTGTCAAAAAGTGGATTACAAAGAGGTTCTCCATCAAAAGGTGGTTAATTGACCTTTTAAAGAATATGAGAATGTTTACACTTAAAATTGGATTCATTCGCATTTTTAATCCTCTAACAATTATTGTAAAAAGTAAAAATATTTTACAAGCATATATAATAATTGTGTAGTTTGTTCTGTTCATTCCCGTTATTACAACGGCTAGGTGTTAACTACCATTTAAATTAAAATTATTTTATTATTAGAGTGAAACGTACGATTTCAAAGGAACTTGTTGTTGCGTATTGGGTAAGCCATCGAGCATATCATTCCCTTTAAATTAATATTAACATTTTATTCACAAATAAGGATAAATATAAAAATGTCATATTCTTTATTTACCTAGGGTGTTACATCCTTCCCCCCTTTTGGGAATTGCGTCCTCAAAATTTTAAAATTGGGCTCGGAAACATCATTGAAAGTCCCACATCAGAACAACAGTCGGTAGAACAATCACTTTAAATAGAAGAAAGAGAAGTACAGAGGTCACCCAAGTTAACCCATACTAGGATTCCATGTAGGAAAACATAGATATGGTAGAAAAAGCGAAGGGTCATGTTCTGAGGGAGAGTGATAGAAAACATGTTTAGGATAAAGTTAACCACAAGAAAATCACAAACTTGTGGTGGGTTAAACGGTATTCGATTCCCCTGTAGGAAAAGTTAATAGACAACATTTTTGTTTTAAGTTAATTTTCATTGGGGAATTTATTTTTGATCTTAAGTAAACATTCTTACTTTTCATGTTGACTTTCAACTTTTACTATATTTCTTACACAAACTCATACTTTCCCCAAATGATTAGTATTTAGGAAGACTTGTTCACATTAAGTGTACTATAATCAACTTCATGAGAAACACCTAATCCAAAAAAGGGAACTATATATTTCCCAGGTATTTAGACCCTTACCAAAACCAAAATTGTTAGAACTCGATCAGATAATCTAGAAAAGGATAACCCTTTATAAAAAGAAAATCTATTCTTAATCTCCAAAATTTGTGAAACAAAACCCAAAGTTCAACTAGGACCATTCGATAAACAATTTTTCCATAAAACTCTTCAAAGTAAAACAAACTAATATTGAAACCAAAATATTTGAAGGATTTAGTCACATAGTCTTCCAAATTACAAATCAATACCTATCTCCAAAAAACACCAGTTTCTCTAAAAGACTCATATTGAAAAGTAATTAACCTAATCACATATCCTTAATGATAGGTTAATAATTTTAATAGATCACCCAAAATCAACATACTCTTAATTCAGAAAATCATCTAACTAAAAATAATAAGTCATACTAACCACAGAATTCACGTAGTCCAGTGGTAGGCAATAAATACCAGTCACACTTTGGTTGTGGGTTCGATTCCCGCAGCTTTGTCTGACGCGACGGGTTGTCACACGGTCTGCGTGTAGTCCTTTTTATAAAACTCCAAAAATAACCCTAACATGATTTAACCTCAATAGTTTCCTTATACCTCTCATTTTCATCCATATTCATTACAATCTCAACTTCATAATTCCTGAAGTCTTATTTCACAACCATAAAATAAAATGATTCCCAAAATGAATAATAGCATTCCTTGATCATGGCATCCACTCGATTTCATCGTCATCTTGTACACGTAGTTAGAAGTCCCATTCATTACAACAATGATTTAGAGATCCTTCAAAATAATTTTCTTCCTCTATCCAAATAAATATTTTACAACATGGGTCATATAGGTGTTCACATAAAAACAGTTTTGGAAAATAATCATGTATGACATATAATTCCAAAACATCTGATAAAACATGATTTCTATAAAATAGTCGGACAGAATTTGAGTTGAAACTTTCTATTGTTGGACCTTTTAAAATACTATAAGTGTATGTTGAGATACTATATTTTAAAAGAAAATATAAATATGTTACGCAAGGGTCTCCTTCCTCAGCACCATTTTTAAAATCATAATATGCTTCAAATTCTTGTGATAAGGTAAAATATTTCAAAATACCTTGATAATATTTACCTTTCATGAAAATATGAGAATATTTTGAAAATATTATTTGCCTAAATACAACCCATGAACCACGATGATAACGAGGTATAGTGGAGGTGTTTGATATATCAAACAACTACTTGAAAGTGAGTTGTATGCTAGAAAAAGCTTCACAATCATCCGAACATGAATTTTCCATAATTATTGCAAGCATGTAATTAGGAAGAGATAGGAATGTCATTTGAGATCCTCACCCTTCCATTCTTAACTGACTTTACTTGACCTGAAATAAAGTTATGAAACCAGGATTTAACTGAAATAATAGATATAGGGACTAACCATGTGTCTAACAAAAACTCCTAATCCCTAAAGTTGTCTAAAACGACCTCTGATACCAACTATAAGGACCTGGCCTTAAACATTATTTATTATAGAAATAAACGATTAATTCACATAGAGGATCTTTTTAGGTTTAGAGTTTTATAGAATTAGATCATAAATCATGCATTACATTCCACATTTAAACAAAGTGGTTACATAAATATAGTATTTATTATTTTCCCATCGATGGAAACATATTTAAAATAAAACATGGATTCTTTCATGACACTTCCTTGACCCAATCATCACATTATTTACCTTTCCCTTGACATGTGAAAAACATTTTCAAAACTTGGGATGAGAATAAAAATCTCAGTAAGTGATATAAAATTATGAAATGAAAACATTAGTCCATGTATGAAATCATACTTTACTCATAAAACATAATCACTTTAACATACCTCATCAAATCATTAATAAATAATATAAATAATAAAACATAAAGGTAACTTAGGGCATTCATAACATTCTTATGTTGGGAGTAACCCTCTTGGTTACGTTTGGAATACCCATCACAGTATATTCCCTAAATCTCTTCGGAGAAACCTTCACGTTTAACTCCTTCGCGTTACCCAATGCATTGTAGAGATATATCGGGCTCACCCGCCCGTAGTTTATCACGAAACCACCCGTGTTCATAACAATTCCCAAGAACCATAACATAATCGTATCACATAAAACATGCATAAAGGAAACATAACATTTCCACATTTCAATCACAAGATATAAATACAACACATTGATATAATAAAAACATTATGAAAACCATTTTCAATACCAAAATAAAAGAAAAGTAAAAAATGGTATTTATTTTCCATTAAAAAAGTTACGTCTTTTAGAGGAAGCCGAAACTGAAACAATGTTCATCGCGGCGGAGGAGTCATTGTCGCCACATACGTATGACAAATAAAAACATTACCTTTCATAATTTAGTAAACGCTTCGTATAAAAAAGATTCTTTTTGAATAAAAATAAAAGTCAAAGGGGTTTATACACCATATAAAATAAAGTTATGTATAAAAAAATATGCCTCAATGAAAGGATATTGAGACGAAGTCCCTTACAATGATGGTATCCTTGGATTAAGGATAAATCAATTACATAATTATGTTTCACAAACGAATAAACCAAATATAAGTGGATATTAAGTGTAAAACAATCAGAGATCATTCACACATATTCATAGAACGAAATATTCAAGGATTAAAAGTTTATCCCAAAGAATAAAAATTGGGTTAAGAAGTTCCCTTGTAAAATTCGACAGCCTAACTGCGTCATTTCAAACATCAGAAAATGAGTTGATGAGATATAAAAAGGGTATCTCATAACTTGGACATAAAATTTACATCAATAAGGATATATAATAACATATCCCAGCATTACAATATGTAAATTAAAATACCCAACAAATTAAGTCTTTTAAAAAGAGGACGGTGAAAACATCCCTTACCGACTTGGGTATCTTTCGAAACATACACCCCATGAAAGAAAGACAAAAAAAATTGATGTAAATACTCATAAAAGAAATTATATTACACAAATAGTAGAATAATGGGAAGTACATATACCACTAAAAGGAAATGGTTTCAAATGTAGCATAAATCTCATGGGAATAAAAGTGAGATGAAAAATACCTTAGAAAAATTCGGCAGCCTAACGGCGCCACTTAAAACATCCAAAAATGGATTGATGAGATCAAATAGGGTCTCTCATAATATTAACATAAAATGTAAATAAAGCGGAATATAAAATAACATCCCCCGATATAACAAAGAGGAGCTTAAAATAAGTGACATAAAGGACTGTACTTAAAAAGAAAGGGAGAGGTAGGATCTCTTACAAAAATTCGGCAGCCTAACGGCACAAATAAAATCATTCAAAATGGATTGATGAGAGAAAATAGGGTCTCTCATCATATTAACATAAAATGTACAGTAGGAGTAATATAAATTAACATTCCAATCATAATAAATATGAGCTTAAAAGTAATGACATAAAAGAGTGTACTTAAAAAGAAAGAGAGGGGTAGGTTCCCGTACCTCAAGTCTGACATGACTTGTTCGTTTCTTTATATTCTTTAATAATAAACATTGGTCAATTTATAATTGCTTAATGACCTCATTTAAAGATTATTATTCAGTTCATATCACATATTGTAATGTTATAATAATTGTTTAATAATGTTAGTTCATATCAGACTTTTTTGCGGATGTTTGCTACATGAGTAAAAAATGAACTTGTTTGAAAACAATTTCCAATGTAGTTATAAGTAAATAATTTCCAGAATAGTATTAATGATTAAAATATCATATATATATAGTACATATTAATTTTATACTATTCCATAACATTTAGAGATAAAAAATGAAAAGCACCGTTCATGGAGACGGTAGGCTGTACGTACACATGAACGCTACTTTCATTTTTTTTGTCATATTAATGGTATTAAAAATAAATAAGATATATATATATATATATATATTATAATTCCATTATAATATATATGTTATATAGGTCACATATTTTCATTAATTTCATTATTTATAAATTCCATGTATTTCATGAACGAGTCACATCACTTGTGGGGGATGTAGTCCACACTTCGTCATATGAAATTATCGCATTTGCACAACATGAAAAGATTAAAGATATGTTTTAAATATAAAATACAGAAGCATATAGTAAACATAAATACCATATATATCATATAAAAAATACAGTGACACCATAATGGCCACCTTTTAAGGTGTTAAAATAATATTGAACAATCATCGTTTCGTGAGGCAGAAAATCGCCAACCACAGAAACAGTATGTTATTTAACCATTAGACGAAGGTGTGTGTGGGTGTAGCTCTAATACTTCTCATAACAACAACCTAGTATATTTATGATACTTTTCTTGTTACAAAAGAAAGGAATAAAAAGAGTTTAGGGGGTTGGAGAAGCAATATAAAACATAAGAACAAAAGAGAAGATAGTACCTTTAAATTAGGTAACTCTTTTTCATTTGAGCTCAGAGGCTTCCTTGGAAGGACTTCTACCAAATGTGGGGCTTCTAGGAGTAAGAGAGGGATGTGGAGATACAAAATGGGCAGGGTTTGGCCGATCCAAAGGTTTGAGTGGTGTGGGTAAAGTGGTAGAGATGGGTCCTTTTATAAGAGGAGAGGAGGGGAAGTCTTTGAATGTCTTGAAAAGTAACATTATTATAAAATTCTTTTTGGATTTTAAAGGGACCAAAATTATATATTTCGAGGATAAGCTGATAATAGTTCGAAATACACACATCCAATAGGTTTTTGACAAGTTTAGGTATTATATTTTACATTATCATTTCATTTTATTTAAATCGTTAAATAATGAGGTAATCACTGCATCGTCATGGTGTCATAAATAATTTAATTTATTTAATTTCTAAAAGTTATAAAATAACTATCATGATGTAGGAAATCCTTCTATATTTCTAATTAATATTTATTGTAAAAAATATGACTTGTATAACCCCATTTCAAAATTGTTTTAGTAAAACAACACATGTTTGTTACATTTTTATTTTAACATTAAATAAAATGTTTTTGAAGTCATTTTCAAAAAAACGTGTATCCATGGGGTCCCCAAGTTGACCCATGGATTTTCCTAGTCGGCCATTACACATCCAATAAGGGTAGGACATGTGTCAAGGCCATTTAATATTATTAAAACATTATTTTTACCTTAAATTACACTAATTACGACTAATCGCGATTAAAAACATAAAAGTTACTATTCACAAAAATATTATTTTAATCCCATTGAACCAAATTTTTCATCCTAATGAAAACCATGTATGTATGATTTTTCAAATTTGAAACACAGAGGTGGAAAAATTTCATTTAAAAGAAAAATCAGTTTTTTTAAGTACCCCTTAGTGGTTTCACTATTCATAAAAAATTGACATTTTTCAGAAAAATACCAAAAATTCACCCTAAGCTATATTTGATATTCAGAATTCAAAAATGATGTCTATTTTACAAAATTCAAAAAAATATAAGTTACATTAATTAATTTAATAATTAGTTCCCGCTGTCAGAACAAATAGCGTGTTTTTATGAAACAATATATATCAAAATATTGACACTAGTTTAAGTCCAATTTCAAAGTGAAATTAATTCCAATGACCACTATTGGATTAAATGGTAAAAATATATTCTAATTTCACTATAAATACAATTCAAAATATAATCTAATCATATAAATAAATTATATTAAAAAGAGGTTTTGAATTAAAATACAACATTTTTCACTATTCATTAAAAAATGAACTTTATTGGAAAAATACCAAAAATTTACACAAAATAAATTTTGATGTCCCTATTCTAAAGAAAAATTTTATTTTTTCAAATATAACACATAAAATTGTCAAAAAGTGGATTTAAAAGAGGTTCTTCATCAAATGGCGTTTCATCGACCTTTTAAAGAATATTAGAATGTTTACGCTTAAAATTGGATTCATTTGAATTTTTAATCCTCTAACATTTATTGTAAAAAGTAAAAATATTTGACAATAAAATATAATCATTTTGTAGTTAGGTCTGTTCATTCCCGTCATTACAATGTCTAGGTGTTAACTTCCATATAAAATAAAATTATTTTATTATTAGAGTGCAACGTAAGATTTCAAATGAACTCGTTGTTGCGTATTGGGTAGGCCATCGAGCATAGCATTCCCTTTAAATTAATATTAAAATATTATTCACAAATAGGGATAAATATAAAAATGCCATATCCTTTATTTACCAGGGGTGTGACAGTAATATAGCTAGACCCTAGAATATAATCCATTTAATAGTGTATCTTGTCACACCACCTCAGAGGTCACTAACCAATATTCCCACCCATTTCATAATTCAGGGACACACTACATAAACATAGTTAGGATGAAAAAAATCATAGGAATGAAATATCACATACAAACTCTAAGGTATCAAGACATCCATATATAGTTATCAGTAGAGGATAATAACTCGAATATCCTTCTAAAATCATCTAACCAAATCCCATCATCTCAAGAAATCTAATAGTAGATACCCTAACCCCTAAGGATTTCAAATCCCTTTTCCATTTTCATTTTATGAACCAAAATTGATCAATCATAATCATATAGAAATATATATCATATTGGTTTAATATACATAACCTTCTAAAACCACATAGGTATCCCAATGAGTTTTACTTCATGTTTCTATACATGAATAAACTATTTCATGATGACTATAGGACTTGACCACTAAATCCACTTCTCCATGATAAATACATGTGGGAAAAAATTTATGGATAATCACTCAATATAAATTTTGGATTATATTCCTACATAATATTTGAGCCATGCAATGAATCATTCTAAGATCCCATGCTTATCAAATATCGTTTTGACTCTCTCAAGAGGGTGAGGCATCAAAGGGAAAACAAATTTCCATTACATCTTTATAGTATCAGTAGGAATGCTAATGATGATTGGTTATAGTCTTGAACCATTATAGGTACTCAATCCTCAAAATATACTATTACCCACATATTAAAATATGGTTTAATGCACCAAATTCCATCAATCCATCTGCTTAAATAGAGTTCAAGGGTTCCATAGACATACTAATTTCCCTTACCAAACAACTACCATGTTAGAAATTAACAGGAACCACTAAAATGTAATTACCTACTTGGGGGATATTAACACATAAAAGTTAAATTCCTCCTAATAAACTTTTATTCTATTATAAAAAATAATGCTTTATATTGTGTTTTCTAGTATAACTATCAATAATTAAACTTATTGATATAGCCAATAAGTGCCTCTAAATTTGATAAACTATAGGTGGAACACCCATTATGCTTCAAGGAGGCTCTATACTAAAACTATTACTTATTATATGACCCATTTGGACCTTAGTAATTATTTCTGAACCCAAACCCCTAGAAATCAAACAAATACACATTCATATACCACATTTCGTTATGTATTGAAGGGACCAATTGTCTTGAAATCTTAGTTACCGCTATTTTATATATGCTTGTAATCCATATCCATTATTGTGATAAGACTCACTAATATCCATAGATCATATCTGACACCATAATACTTATTTAGTAAATCAAAAAAAATTATGATTAATTTCTCAATTTATCTCAATATACATAATCATAATAACTCCTTTAATATCTTATTATGGTCAAAACCTCATGAATTAGGAAGTAAATAAGTCATTTGTGGTCCCCATCCATTTCATGAAATCTTCAAATCCCCCAATTTCCTATTTCAACGGACCCAAAAATGTCATCCTAATTTTCTAAAATACATAAACGCAACCATCAAGAAAAACATCTATAGAGAAACATTGAAAAATAGAGTAAATTCTTCCGCTTTTTGTGACCTACAACTATCACACAATGAAATAATATAATTTAGTGATTTTTCTACCATACTATAGTGGAATCATCATAAAATACATATATAAAATCTCACACGAAATATAAGAATATGAAGAGGGATACTAGAGATGAAAAAGAGAGGTAAACTAACATTATTCACCAAGAAGAGTGATTCTAATCCCTTATAGACCAAGGGATAAAATAGATGAGATATAGTGGTAGGGTGAGACAATACTTATAGATCAATTATATAGGAAAGAATATATCATATATGGTTGATGAAATCAGTGGTATAGAAATAACCCCATTTCCCCTCATTAAAAAATAACCTCAAATCCTATTAGGGTTCCACCATCAACCTGGTTCTCCAATGGGTACTTAGTAGATCCCAAGAGCCCCGTGATAGACCCAACATTTGAAAAACACCACTTGAATCATCACAATGTAAAATTTGATGAAAAACTAAGTATTCTATGGATTCATTTACCACCTAACATCTCTATTTTATTCACTAAAGACCTTTAAAATCATTATGGGGACTTTAAACAAAGATTAAACCTCGCAAATCGCATATTAGTCCCACGAAACCTGAACAATATCTTATTTTTGTTTTCCATATTACAGAAATCATAAATTATAATCAACTCATTTAAAAGATACTATCTATTTCCCTTCAAAATGTTTTTCTTAAAAAATTCTTCTGAGCCTTTCATAATCTCAATGATAATTTCCATAAAAAATTAAACATTCTCCATATCAATCATCCAAATATTTCAAAGATCGTTGCTAAAATAATGCATTTGGAAATATACACATTATATAACTATATACTCACATTGAACTAAATGATCTATTATGATCAAAATAACTAGTAATAATCTTCCATGTATACAAAACAGATAAATTATTCCAGAAAATATGATTATAATATTACTCATTTCATTAACTTGGTATGTTTTTATCACAAATAAAATGATTTATATATTCTAACTATTCTACCCCATATGTTTTATGCTAATCAATCAATGTTTTGTATTATCACAAATTAATCCTCATCCTTTAGATAATTAATTTATTCTTTAACCATTATAAACATATTTGAATACATTTATTATCATTTATAGTATAATAATTCATTAAGAATTAGTTTCTTCTAAAAAATGTTTTTTACAAGTTAATAATATATTATTTGAAATGTTATACAAAAATCTATAAAAATATTCTAAAAAATATTCATTCCATTAATTCATACTAATAAAAATATCTATATCTAGTGAATATTATCTTCTATTATTTTTCAGGGTTAATTAATCTTTTTAGTATAAAATATTTCTCTATATAGTTTGATAACAGTTTTTCTATCTATCGATACCCATAAAAAACACTGACCTTAAAAAAATTTCAAATCATATCGTGATTATTTTTTGGAGATATGACATAGACTGGGTATGGATTGTATAATAGTAGTGGAATCATAGTGGTTTTGAGATACTAATCAAAATATCTATGAATTTCGTGTTTTAGAATTATTATAAATGATAATAATTATCCTTTATTGAAAATAGTTGTATCATGTGAGGGTATACTGAGTGAGTTGCATAAGCCTAGGCATGTTTGTCACGATCCGTCCCCTGGGGCCCGTGCCGTGATAACCCGAAGCCCGCCTTCCATATGCTAGGGGCTGGCGACTAGCACCAAAATATGTATTCCCTAAAACCAGGAAGGCATTGCCTTTATGACCTATAAAAACACACAACCAAGCACACAACAAGATACGAACACAAGTAAATGTATAGTAAACAGGGTGTGTCCATAAAGAAAAAGTGCCAGAATACAAGCCCAACTGAAAAGTACAACTAAACAGAAAAGTACAATTAAAACTGAATCAACTCTAGTAGACACCCTCCATGGATCCTACCTGAATGGTAGGTACAGCTCTCGAATAGTTGTCCCCGGGGTACGCCTCGTATAATGTCCACCTCCGAGCTACCTCTACTACTGGTACCCTTGTCCTCCGTCAGCGCTCTACGTTGTCTTCACAAGACACAATAAGGTGTGGGCATATCCCGTACATGGGTGAGTATGACGATAATCAGTAGGGACCTCGAGACCATCAAAGGTCTCACCAAATCCACAAAGGATAAATCACAAATCATGGAAAAAACAGTCAACCCTACTTAGGTATATTCCCATACATATACCTAAGTTATCAAGTATACCCATCTCATTCATGAGGAAACACAAGGCCCAACTCAGAATCCCAAAGCTCAACTCTTCCATAAAGAAAACATTACCATGAAGGTCACACGCCAAAGGTAAGTACCAGAAAGGTAACTCCATAGAGAAGTATACCACAAAGGTATCACCACAAAGGTAAGTACCACAAATGTATAGCCACACAGAAGAATACCACAAAGGTATCACCAGAAATGTAAGTACCACGAAGGTAACGCCACCCAGAAGAATACCACAATGTTAAGGACTTAGCTCACACCAGATAAAACATAGGTACGATAGTAAAGATGATTAGATGTAACTAATGAATCATCTTATTCTGTTAACAGGCACACCCATGTAGGATCTTAAATAATCAGACCCACGTAGGATTCTAAATCATCATACCCACGTAGTATCCTAATACAGTAGACCCACGTAGGATCATAGAGTAGTACCATGTGTATTCCTAGAGAGGATCTAGCTAAGACTCTCTATCACAGACCCACGTAGGATCCCATATCATAGACCCACATATGTTCCCCTTCACATGTTACTGCCATCCACAAGATTCCCACGCTAAGCTTGCTTGATTTCAGGAGGGTCCTCTCCTCAAGACATTGTTCGATACTCCAACTACCATGAAGTCCCATGAAGAAGTATCCCAAAGGACCGAAACATAAAAGGGGAATCAACGCAATAGAAGGTGTGTCAATCAGACACCCGGTCTAAAAGTTATTGGCCATTTTGTCCCGATGGCCCGGTTGGATTCGTGTTCGATCCATCCCAGCCATACACCAAATTTATTTGAAACTAAAGTGGGTATACCAAAAAGACTATCTCGATCCATTGCTTTCAGTGCTATAGACAGTTCGTTAAATGGAATCTTGTAGCTCATGTTATGGTCAAAATAGTGAAAATGATCAAATCTGGTCCGACCAGGCCGGACCTAGTCTGGGCCGACCCAACCCGGGTCCGGCCCTGGGTCCGAACCGGCCCACGGGGTCCGACCCGGCCGACTTGGGCTAGCCCGGAATGCCGGCCCGACCCGGCCCATCGGGGCGGCCTGACCCTATGACACATGTAATGCCCATGTGTTTTATGAAATATTTAAATAATATTTATTCTTCAGTAGCTAGTTTTTCATGCAATCATTAGTTTAAACAAACTGTGAGGTTCACTTAATATAAAATTTCCATTATAACCTAGTCATTATGTTAGAGGGAATAAATATAACTAACTATTAATAATCTAAGATAAATTTAAATCAATAATATGTCATATTTGTTATTTGAGTGAATGAAATTAATAATATATTTATGCTATATAATTAAAATGATATTTTTGATATTCATCAAATAGATATTAAAAGAATGATTTGTAACTTTTTTTAGAAAACCCTTTTTAATTTAAGATTTATACACATTAATAATTTCAATATTACAATGTAAACCATTTAATTGGAAGCGGGGTATAAAATTTTACTTTGGCTAAAATTCTGATATTTTTCTGATAAACTTCATAATTTGATGAATAGTAAAAATACCCTAAATTTTAATTAAAACAACTTTTTCCATAGAGATAATTTATATGGTTAAATTATAATATCGAATGGTTTTAAAGTATAAATAGAATATATTTTTAATATTTAAAATAATGTATGTCATTATCATTATTTTTTCAATGAATTCATCGGTAAAATCACTTCAATCTTCTACAATGATTTAAACAAAAACCAGTTTTTTTCGACAAAGAGATTAATTTTAAATTAAATTTCTGAAACATCGATGTCTTAAATTTGGAAATATTGATTCCATATTTTTAATAAGTAGGTCCAAATTATTTTAATAGGATACTTTTATTTTTGGGCATTATGAATAGTAAGTACAGTAAATTTTAATTACCACAGTTAAATATAAATTGAGTAATTAAGGGTGAAAATAATATTATAAAAAACCCCTAACACTTATCTTAATATAATTGGATGATTATATTTCATCCAAAAACATACTTGGGATGAAATGGTATATATTGGAACCCAATTGGATGAGATTGAGAAAATTAATTTATTTTATTTAATGGAAAGTGAAATTTGTGTCACTCAAACTTCAATAATTAAATTATTTTTAATATATAGTTTCACATAATATAATTTAAAATATAAATACTCATTTAAAACATAAAATTTTATTATTTATCATGGAAATTTATTTTTAATTTTTATGAAATATATAATTACCTTAACAGATTATACATTAATGATGCAGAAATTATTTATTTATTGAAAATCAATAATATAGTTTTTATTAAAACAATAATACCCATTACAAAGACCAAAAAATTGACCAAAACTTATTGGACGAGTATATCTACACCATAAGCATCCATGTGTTGACTTTTAGACCATTTGAAGACTTATAAAACAGATTAGGACATTTATATAACTTTATTTTAAATGGTGTCAAAGTTTTCGCCTTCAAAATTTAATAAATGTTTTTTAAAAGTTTATTGTTTTAGAAGATAAACTCGACTAAAAGTCTTTTTATGAAATCTATTAGATTTATTTTAATCATATTATTTTATTTTTAAATTTTATGCAACATATAAGTCAATTAAATAATTATAAAAAAATGTTGTAGTTATTTTTTTATCAAGAGAAATATCAAATAAAGAGTTAAAAAATGTTAAAATAAATTATATATGATATAATTAATGTTCTAAAATAATTTTCTAGAATAATATGACTTGTTAGGAATCTATTAAATTTTTTTTTTCAAAATATATTCTGTCTGGATTTTATTTAAATTCAAATAAATGAATTGTGTCAAAATTGACACTATTGATATTTTATGAAAATAACATATTATTAAATTGTTTAAAAATCACAAAAAATTAAAAAATTGAAAATTAAAATTTTTATGGTCTACCATGGCATTAATTATTCAATTATATACAGTTAACAACACATTTATAAGTATTTATATCCATTTAAAATTTATAACATTATTGCCACAAATAAAATTAAATAGATTAAATAATGATAAATCAAAATGGCAATGTTTAAAATAAAATAAAAACATGTCTCATTTTTTTCGATTGATGATATTGCAGCCCTATCGCATCTCATATTGGAATTTGAGTATTTTTGGAGGATTTTATGTGGGGTTTGTTTTTATTATAAATTAATATTTTTGAGCTTTCCCAAAGTGCCACTCTCCTCTCTTATAAAAGGGCACCCCCCTTCCCTCTCCTCTTTACTCAATTTTTAGCCTTAAATATCAGCCAAACCCAGCCAATTATTCTTTTAAGCCTCTGTATTTACATTATATAGGAGTTTTTCTACTCAAAATACCAAATCTAGTACCCTAAGAGGAAGTTTAAAGGAGGCACTTCGAGGATGATGTAATATCTTATACCGATTCATTCAAATTTATTTCTTCTTATATTTCATATTATTTAGTTATTTCATTAAAAATTAATAACATAAGAACCACTAATATACTGATATGTTATTATAAATATTAAAAACCCTATTTCACCTTCTATCCATCCTATGGAAAACGCAATCACCGCATGTGTATACATACAGAATACCGTCTCCATGCCGTGGTGTAATATTTTTTTTTCATCATCGACATAACTGGATGGGTATAATGATCGATGAAATTACTATATATGATTATTTTAAAGTTATATTTATTATGAAACATTATAAACCATACAATTCATTACAAATCCACAATCATGAAAATGATATCATCACTCGTGCGTACGTACGACTTACCATCTCCATGATGTGATGTGATTTGTTCAATATGATATCTATTGAAGAATGATTATATAAATTAATTAAATGAATAAATATGATATATTTTATACTAATAACATTATTTAAATGATATATTTATAACCTAAAAAGAGGAATAAGAATTTATTTGACAATACATGCATTAGAATATAATGTAGTTAACACCCGAATAATGAGTAACAACGAAATGTCACTAATAAAAAGATAAGAATATGACCATATATGATATCAATAAAATGAATATGATTCTTGAATAAGTAAATGAAATTATTTAAATCATTATACAGGAGGCTCATATACGTACGAAGCATATCAGACCTAAGGTAAGGGAAAATCTCGCAATCTCATTTTTTAATATGAGATTGTTTACACTTCCATATTTACTAGGTTATATTTATCAAACACATCCATTTTTCCTCAATATTTAATATTATTTTATCCCTATTATAATTTTTTAAATCCAATCTTACCTATTTATGAGTTTTTAGTAAAATAAATGAAATGTTTATTTTGTTATTTTCAGTAAGATATAATTTTTGACTTTCACGGGAAAAGTACGAGAATTTTTTTTACTTATATAGCATGAGAAGATTTTTATGATTTTACAAGATATTATTTACATGTAATCTTCCTTTAAAAGTTTTCATGTTTATTTTCAATTAACTTCTTTTCATTTAAAATTTTGTGACAAGTTGAGAAAAGAAAATGTTTTGATGAAGAAATGATATTTTCCTCAAGAACTAAGATCAAGTGTTTTATCAAAATTATTTTCCATATATGATGATATAGGGTTATTTTTTTATCCCTATTATTACATTGATTTGATTATGTTTTGATGGAATTATTTTTATGAACTAATTTTATCTTATTATGGCATGATGTTTAAGAATCCAATTTTATTACATGGGTTATGCTAGGATGTATGATTTATGATTTTTTGGAACACAAAATAATGGTTTCATAATGAGATCGGTGGGACCTAAATCTCACTCCAATGCATTGGGTAATGATTTATATCTCATGAAATAGATATGGTTGGTAAGATATGTTGATTTGGTCCAGTGATAAAAGACAGTAACGAGGAGTGAACTCAGTGAAGTAATGGAGATTGTCCACTACGTTGGTCTTGGCATTGAGCCATGACTAATATGATATGATTTTATATTCTTATTTGTGTATGACACAATGTTTCAGTTTAATTTTAAGATTATTGGGATTACATTGCAGTTCTATAATTTATCCTATGATAGGATATTATGAACTCTTTTGGAGGATAATATTTTCAAACATTATGATCTTAATAATATGATTTGATATATATATAATTTGTTTACCCTTATTTAGAATTTGAGCTCACCCTTTTGTATGTTTCTTTTTCCCAGGTCAGTAATAAGGGTATTAAATATGATATGTGAAGAAGGAGTCTATATATGATCAAATAAATGGGAGACAACTTATATGCTTTATGAACCTGTTGTTTATGTTTCTCGGTTTCTAAAGACACTATTCCTAGGTGGTCTTTTCATGGTTTTGTTATATATTTTAATACATATACATAAATTAGGATGAATTAGCAGTGTTTGTAATTTGTGGGTTATTATAGTTCTCATTAGAGGAATGGTCTAGTTAACCTTTGGAAACTAGGATGTGAACGCCTTAGTAAGAATCCTAAGGATATGTCTAAGCATAAGATACAATTCTAGTGTTTTAAATATGGCCATGAATAATCTATGATAAGGCCTAAAGTGTGAAATTTTATTCTTGATTATGTGGTTTCCCTATTGTAGTTAGTGTTCCTCACACTATGCTTCTTGGTTTTATTCAATGGCAAGAACCCGATGGAACCGTGTTAATGCAGAATGTGATGGGAAATTCAATGATTGTCCCCTTGAGAAACCAAACATTATGGTAGCTGGAATGAAAAATCTTGTAGCCATGCTCACACAACATTCTCAAGATATGAATCATCCAAGACTTCCAAATGAGTAAAGGAAGGAGAAACATTCTGTTGAATCGTTCATGAGGCAACGTCGACCTTCTTTCAGTGAGTCATCTGATCTATTAGTGGCTAGACAATGGATCACTACCACTGAAAATATCTTTTTAGTTATACAATGTTCTGAAACTGATAAAGTAAGCATAGCAGTATATCGTTTGGAAGGTGAAGCTGATCAATGGAGAAATCTTATTAGGAATACGAGGAAAAGAGATGTAATTGAGTCCATAGAATGGGACATGTTCAAGAACATATTTTTTAATAATTATTTACCTCATAATATTCAAAAAACATTGAGAAAGATTTTATTGATCTAAAGAAAAAGGATGATGAATCTATTGGTATCGATGAAGAAAATTTTACATGACATGCAAGGTACGATTCTGGAATTTTTATCCAACCTGAGAGTAAGATCGATCGATTCTTTAGTGGCTTCTAACCAAGTCTCCGAAGGGCGTTATCCATAAGGGACATCAATAGGTATGAGGAAATTGTTCAATGTGATATCATGGTTTATAAGGAGATTGAAGTAACCCATCGGTCATATGGGTTTGATAAAAAGAGGAAAATGGAATTCAAAGGAAAATCTAAAGACCACATTGAAAAGAAGATGAGTTTTCCCTTATGCTCAAAGTGTGGAAGGAAACATAGAGGGAATTGTCTTAAAGGGATAAGTAACTATTTTAAATGTGGAAAAGAAGGTCATCGAGAAATTGAATGCTCGAGTGATTTGAAAAAAATGTCTAATGATGACAACAGAGAAAAGGATACACGGAATGCACCTCCTGCACTTCAATATTACAAATATATGGAAATGAATAATTATGCCAATCAATGACCTAATCCAAGGGTTTTTGATGATGATCATCTTTAATAAACTCTTAAGGACAAAGGAAAAGGAAGGTCACATGAAATTTCTATTGGCAATGTGGAGTATGATAACGAAGTTGTGAAAGGTCCACTTACCATCCACTCTAAAGTAGAAACCGTTTTATTTGATTCAGGATCCACCCAAAATTTTATTTCTAAAAATATTTCTAAGCATATGGTCATAATAACTCAACAATTAGATGGTGAGTTATCCATGACAACTTTTAATGGAATGACGACTGCATTAAATGTTTATAATTCTTCTCTAATTGACATTTGTGGGAATGTGCTTCCTGAAAATCTTGTGAACCTTACTATTGTGGAATTTGATTTGATTCTTGGCATGGTTTTGCTTTCATTATATGGATCTCATATCAATTTCCAAATAAGGGATGTCTTATTTCATATTCTCGATAAAGGTATGATCATCTATCGATGTAAGGATGAATACAAACATCATGTGGAAATTTCTTCCATCTTATGGGTCTTGATTCCAGTAAATGAAGGTTATTTATCTCAAATGGCTGGCGAGAAAATCACGATTAAGAATATTCAAATTGTATTGGAGTTTGATGATGTCTTTCCATAGGAATTTCTATATCGTCCACCAAATCGTGAAGTTGAGTTTTCAATAGAACTCATAACGGGTGCTATGACCAATAAGAAGACACCTTATAGAATGTACCCAATTGAGTTTCAAGAATTGAAGTAGCAACTCCAAGAGAATCTTTATAAGGGATTCAAACGCCCTAGTGCATCACATTAGGGAGATCCTGTTCTGTTTGTTTAAAAGAAAGTTGGATCAATGAGACTCTACATTGATTATAGTGAACATAACTAGATCACTATCGAGAAAAAATATACTCTCCCACGCATTGATGACTTATTTGAACAACTATATATAGATCAATACTTCTCCAAGATTGATCTTCATTCAAGGTATCATCAATTAATTTTCAAAATGGAGGATATACTAAAGACTACATTCTGTACAAGGTACAAACACAATGAATTTATAGTGATTCCATTTGGTCTTACTAATGCCCCTACTATCTTCATGGATCTAATGAATAGAGTCTTTAAGGACTATCATGACCAGTTTGTTCTAGTCTTTATATAATATATTTTTGTATATTCAAATAGAAAGGAATAAAATGAATATCAAATAAGAAATGTATTAAATACCCTATGAAAGGAGAATCTTTATGCCAAATTTACCAGGTGTGAATTTTGGCTTCAAAAAGTTTCATTTTTGGGTCACATAATCTCAATAGAGGGGATATCTGTGGGTCCAGTAAAAATAGAGGTTATTGAAAGTTGTTCGATACCAAAAATAGTAAATGAGATCTGATGTTTTCTTGGTTCGACTGGATATTATCGATGTTTTGTGAAATATTTTTCACGATTATCTAATCCACGCACGAAGTTGACTCGAAAAGGACTTAAGTTTGTTTAGATAGAGGAGTGTGAAGATAATTTTAAGGAGTTAAAAATAATGTTATCCAGTGAAACTGTTCTCACAGTGCCTTGTAGTGGAGAATGTTTTGTGATCTACAGTGATGCATCCAAGAAGGTATTGGGGAGTGTTCTCATGAAAAATGATATGGTGATAGCTTATGCCTCATGATAGTTGAAAATCCATGACCAAAATTACCCAACTCATGATTTGGAGTTAGCTATGGTAATATTTTAATTAAAAATATAGAAGAACTATCATTATGGTAAAAGGTGTGATATTTATACTGACCATAAAAGTTTAAAGTATATTTTCACACAAAAAGAGATGAATATCCACTAAATAAGATGGCCGGGGTTAATTAAAGATTATGAATGCTCCATACATTTCCACCCTAGTAAAGCAAACAAGGATTCAGAAGCACTAAGCTGACAAGACCATGCCATCTTATCCGTGATGAGGATCATGAAAGATATAATATTTATGGATTTGTAAAGTATGGATCTTGAAATTATAACGGATGGTGAAAAACATTATCTTTCTCAAATGAATGTTCAACCATATATACATGTGAAGATTAATGAGGAACAGAAGGAAGATGTTGAGTTACAAAAGAAGTTGAGAAATGTTCTTGAATTTAACATTGATTGTGATGAAATAATAAGGATCAGGAATCGGGTTTGTGTTCCTCCCATACAAGAAGTAAGGAATGAAATATTGGATGAGGCTCAAAGTTCTTCATTCTATATTCACCCTGGAAGCACGAAGTTGTATAGGGACATGAAAGAGTACTTATGGTGGGATTGAATTAAAAGAGATGTTGTTGAATATGTCTCTTGATTCTTGGTTTGTCAATAAGTTATGGATGGAAGACAGAAGTATATGGGGATGTTGCAACCATTACCCATACCAGAATAGAAATGGGAAAACATCACAATAGTCTTTTTCACTAACTTCCCAAAACATCCAATGGAAAAAATGTTATCTGGATTATAGTTGATCATCTTATGAAGTCGTCACACATCATTGATATTAGAGAGGACTTATCTCTTGATCGGATTTCCAGTATATATATAAAAGAAGTGGTATTATCACATGGGGTGCCACTTTCCAGTATATCTGATTGGGATCCTAGGTTTACCTCGAAGTTCTGGAGAAGTCTTCAGCATGCTCTTGATACAGAGTTGAGCATCAGCACTACTTATCATCCTCATATAAATGGTCAGTCTAAAAAGGAAAATTAAAACCCTATAAGACATGTTGAGTGCTTTCTCTATGTATTTTAAAAGTTCTTGGGATCAACACCTTCTATTGGTGGAATTTTCATACAACTATAGATTTCACTCCAGTATTCAGATGGATCCTTATGAAGCGCTCTATAGAAAGAAGTGAAGAAACCCATCTTTCTGGGATGAAGTTGGGGAAATAAATCTATTAGGACCTGATCATGTTGATGGAATGGAATAAAAGGTCAGATCTATTCAACAGCAAATAAGAGTAGCTTAGAGTTGACAAAAAAAGATGTGCTGACAACTGAAGAAAAGGACTAGGGTTTGAAGTGGGAGATAAGGTGTTCTTATGAATATATCCCGGGAATAGAGTAATGAAATTTGGAATGAGTAGAAAGCTGATCCCTAGGTATATCGGTCCTTTTGATATTATGGATCGTGTTGGTAAGGTAGATAATCGATCGGTAATTCCACCGATTCTCTCTCAAGTTCATGATGTGTTCAATGTATCCCTCCTGAGAAAGTACATTCCTAATTATTCACATGTACTATGCTCAGAAGCCATACCACTAGAGCATGATATTACTTATGAAGAACAAATGATAGATATTCTGGATTGTAGCGAAAAAGTTCTATGAAACATGACCACTCGATTGATTAAAGTTTTATGGAGGAACCACCAATTAGAATAAGCTAAAAGGGAAACTGAGGATATGATGAGGGAGAGGTACCCTCGCCTTTTTATATCCAAGTGACAAATTTTGAGGGAGAAATTCAGTTTAAAGGGTATAGAATGTAACAACCATGTGTTTTGTGAAATATTTAAATAATGTTTATTCTTCAGTAGCTTGTTTTTCACGCAATCGTTAGTTTAAACAAATTGTGAGGTTCCCATAATATATAATTCATGTTATGACCTAGCGGTTATGTTAGTGGAAAAAAATATGACTAAATATTAAAAATCAATGTTAAATGTAAATCATATATATTTCATATTAGTTATTTGAGTGAATGAAATTAATAAGATTTGTATGTTATATAATTGAAATGATATAATTGATATTCATCAAACAGATATTAAAAGAATGTTTTCTTCCTTTTAATAGAAACCCCGTTTTAATTTAAGATTTAGGAAAATTAAAAAATTTAATATTATAATGTAAACCTTTTCTTTGGAAGCGGGATGCAAAAATTTTCTTTGGTTAAAATTATGATATTTTTATGATAAACTTCATAATTTGATGAATAGTCAAAATATGATAAATTTTAATTAAAAACATCCTTTTTCATTGAGATAATTTATATGGTTAAATTATAATATTTTCTGGTTTTAAAATTATAAATAGAATATATTTTTACTATTTAATATAATGTATGACACTGTCATTAATTTTTCAATGAATTCATAAGTAAAATCATTTCAATCTTTTGCAATGTTTAAAACAAAAACATGTTTTTTCAACAATGAGATTAATTTTAAATTAAATTTCTGTAACTTATGTGTTTTGAATTAGAAAAAATGGATTCCGTATTTGGAATAATTCGGTCCAAATTATGTTAATAGGAAATTTTTTTGGGTATTATGAATAGTAATTACGGTAAATTTTATTTTCCATGGTTAAAGGTAAATCTTGTAATTAAGTATAAAAATAAAATTATATAAATTACACTAAGAATTGTCTTAATATAATTGTATGATTATATTTCATCCAAAAAACATACTTGGGTCGAAATTTTATCTATTGGAACCCACTTGTATGAGATTGACACTACTAATTTATTTTCTTTAAAGGAAAGTGAAATATGTCTCACTCAAACATCAATAGTTAAATTAATTTTAATATATGGTTATATAGAATGTAAATTCAATTATAAATAATCATTTTAAAGATAAAATGATTTTCTTTATCATGGTAATTTATTTGTAATTTATATGAAATATATCATTACCTTAATAGCTTATACATTAATGATGCTGAAATTATTTATTTAGTGAAAAATCAATAATATAGTTTTTATTAAAATAATAATACCCATTAAAAAGACCAAGAACTTTTCCAAAACTTATTTGTCTAGTATATATACACCATAATCATCCAAGTTTCGTCTTTTGGACTATTTGGAACCTTACAAAACTGATTATGACATTTATATTACTTTATTTGATATGATGTCAAAGTTGTCACCTTCATAATTTTATAAAGATAACATTTTAGAAGTTGGTTGTTTTTGATGATAAATTCAAATAAAAGTGTTCTTATAAAATCTATTAGATTTATATTAATCATATTATATTATTGTTTATTTTTATGCGAAATATAAGTAGATTAAATAATTATAAAAAATGTTGTAGTAATTATTTTATCAAGAGAAATATCAAATGAATAGTTTCAAAAATATTAAAATAAATATTATATGATATAATTAATGTTGTAAACGAATTTTATAGATGAATATGACATGTTAGTAATATATCAGATAATATGTTTTGAAAATAACATATGTGTGGATTCTAATTAATTTCAAATAAATGAATTGTGTCAAAGTTGACAGCATTGATATTTTATGAAAATAACATAGTATTAAATTGTTTAAAAACGCAAAAATATTTAAAAATTATAAATTTAAATTTATATTGTCGACCATGTCATATTGTATCCAATTATTTACAATTAAAAACACATAAGTGAGTATTTATAACCATTTAAAATTTATAACATTATTTCCACAAATAAAAATAAATAGATTAAATAAAGATAAACGAAAATGATATGGTTTAAAATAAAATAAAATCATGTCTAAATTTTATTGGTTGATGATATTAAAACCCTATCACATCTAATCTTCAATTTTGAGTCATTTTGGAGTTTTTTATGTGTGTTTGGTTTGTATTATAAATTCATATTTTTGAGGTTTCCAAAAGTACCCCTCTCCTCTTTTATAAAATCGCACCCCCCCCCCTTCCCTCTCCTCTTAACTCAATTTTGTGCCTTTAATATCATCCAAACCCTGACAATTACCCTTCTAAACCTCTCTAGTTACATTATAGTTGTGTTGGTCTTCTCAAAATACCAACTCCACTGCCCTATGAGGAAGTTTAAAGGATGCACTTCAAGGACGAGGTAATATCTTCTACCGATTCTTCCAAATTTATATATTATTATACATCATCTTCTTTAGTTGTTTCATTATAAATTAATATCATCAGTATCACTCAAATACGTATATATTATTACAAATATTAAACTACCCTATTTCACCTCTAATCCATCCTATGAAAAACAAAATCATCACGCGTGCGTATGTATGGAATACCATCTCCATGCTGTGGTGTAATCATTTTTTTCATCACCTACATACTTGGATGGGTATAATGATGGAAAAAATAACTACATATTATTATTTTAAATTGATATTTATTCTTAAATACAATACTCCATACACTTCAATACAATTCCATAATCATGGGAATGATATCATTGCTCGTGCGTACGTACGTCTTACCATCTCCACGATGTGATGCGATTCGTTCTACATGATCTTCATTTAATAATGATTATATAAATGAATTGAATGAATAAATATGATATATATTATACTAATACCATTCTTTAAATGATTGAACTATAAACTAAAAAGAGGAATAAGAATTTATTTGACAAAACATACATAAGAATATAAAGTAGTTAACACCTGAATAACGAGTAACAATGAAATGTTACAAATAAACAAAGAAGAATATGACCCTATATGATATCATAAAAATGAATATGATTCTGTAATAATTAAATGTAATTATTTAAATCATTACATAGGAGTTTCAGATACATACAAAGCATATCGGACCTATGGTAAGGGAAAATCTTGCAATCTCATTTTTTTTATCAGAGATTGTTTAAAAATCCAAATTTACTGGGGCATATTTGTCATCCACATCCACGTTTCCTCAATATATAATATTATCTTTTCCCTCATAATTTTTTTAAATCCAATTTTACATATTGATGATTTTTTAGTAAAATAAATGAAAATAATCTTTTGTCATCTTCAATACGAGATACTTTTTGACTTTCATGGCCAAAGTATGAGAAGAATGTTTTTTTTACAAATACGACATGAGTATATTTTTATGCTTTCATAGGAAATTATTTCCATGTAAGATTCCTTTACAATTTTTCATGTTTATTTTCAATTAAATTATTTTAATATAAAATTATGTGACATGTTGAGGAAAGAAAATGCCTTGATGACGAAATGATATTTTCCTCAAGAACTAAGTTCAAGTGTTTTATCAAAACTATTTTCCATATATGATGATATAGGGCTATGTTTCTATCCCTATTATTACATTGATTTGATTATGTTCTGATGGAGTTATTTTTATGAGTACCTTTTATCTTATGATGGCATGATGTTTAAGAATCCCATTTTATTACATGGGTTTTGCAATGATGTATGATTTTAGATTGTGTGGCACACATAAGAATGGTTTTATTTTGTGATGGGTGGGACCTATATATCCCTCAAATGCATTGGGAAATTATTTAAATCTCATGATATATACATGGATGGAATGGAACGTTAATTCGGTTAGTGATACAGTACTATAACGAGGAGTGAACGTTGTTCAGTAATTGACAATGTTCACTTCGATGGTCTTGGAAATGAGCCATGAATAATATAAAATGATTTTCAATGCTTACATGTGTATTCCAAAAGGTTTCATGACTTATTTTATGATGATTTTTGTTTCATTGAAGTTCAATGATTTATCCCATCACATGATATTATGAACTCTTATACGGGATATGATTTTCAAACATTATGATCATAAGAATATGATATGATTGATATTTTAATTTTTTTACTCTTACTGCGCATTTGTGCTCACCATTTTGTATGTTTCTTTTCCCAAAGCATGGAATAAGGGTATTAAATATGATATGCCATAAAGGAGTCTAGATATTATCAAACAAAACGGGAGACAACGTAGATAATTTATGAACCAGTTGTTTTTGTTTCCTAGTTTCTAATGACACTATACCTATACCACCCTATCATGGTTTTTATATGTTTTAATACATATACATCAATTATGAATTATTAACAATGTAGTTAATTTATCGGTTCTAATAGCGCAGCCCGTCCCGCTGGGCGGCCTGTGGCCCGACCGGTTGGCTAGGCCTCCTCTGCGGCGCGGTTGCACACCCTTCCTCCACCAGTGGCTGGCAGCGAGCCTGTCACCCCTCCATCGCCGTCACGACCACGCACCACAACTCCTACCTACTGGGATGCAGGTACATGTGCCTTCACCCTCATCATACGGCCGGTCGTGCGCCAGTTTCCACCATCGCTCTGCCACAGTCGATGGGCCACGACCCTTCTCTGGCAGCGCAGTCACGCTGCCGCCATCGTCGCGGCCTTCTGGGGTGTCGAACACCCCTCCCGAGTTCCACCAGTGCCGGTCAATGGCACGATCATTGGAAACATTTTTCGGGGCACCGGGTGTGCCACAATGGCCCGTTATTCATTCTGAAAATTTTTGCACTCGCCTCAGGATGTCACCATTGATTCAGGACCACCATTGATTTCACAAAGGATGTGGAGAGGTCGGGCCGTGTTCGTTCGGCCTGCACCCTCCTCGTTAGAATGGTATAAAGAATCTTATTTGTTCTTGAATCATGAAGAATGTCCAGAATGGGTAACGGGTATCCAAAACATCAATCCCTACCTCAATTTCTCATTGGAAGATATCACGAGGAATAAGACGATGTTTTGGGGATGGTGACATTGGCGTTCATCACTCCTGCGATATACTTCCAATCTCGGCTCAAGTTTCATCATTGTTCTTCGATTCCAGAGTTCGTTCTTCCTTAAAGAATGTCCTCCCAAAGCTCTCCTCTCCCTTTCCCCAAATATTTTCCCCGCGAGAGGTGTGGTTCCAATTTTAAAAGCATAGGGATTAATTTAATTAATGTTGTACATTAATTATATTAGGTTGGCACAATCAATTTGGAGAAAACCCGGAGTCACCTCTCTCATTAAAGAGTGAGTTCAAGGGGGTCGGGTGGTCCCCACCATTAATTTTAGAATGTGAGGTTTTAAGCTCGGGTGGTACCCACCTCTATAACTCAAAAAGAGCGGTTTCTAAAGAGAAATAAAATTTCAAATGTTTTATTTTTATTCTTCCATATAAAACAAAAAAAAACTAACTTCCTCCTTAGACCTACTACGGTCAAGTTAAAGGTCTATTTATGTGAATATCGGTGCTGGGAGTTCAACAGTGCCCTCAGATTTCAATTCCAAGAACTGGTTCAAAAGTTACAAAAACCCACTCGCACGTTTACTGAATGTACCTAAAAAAAGATCATAAATTCATTCCGGGAACACCAGGCCTTGGAATCATGCAACGTCAATTTTCACAGACTTGTAATTTTCCAACATAATAAAAAAATTAGATGGGAAAAAATATGAGTCTTCACATTCTACCCACCTCAAGGAATTGTGTCCCTGAAGGCCACATTAAAAAAAACTAGGAAAATAAGTGGGGGTACTGAGAATGAATCTAATATTCTTGCTCCCACGTGCTCTCCTGGAGGTTCCCATGCTACCAACTTACAATAACTAAAGGTATTGGCCAACCAGGAAGGACTCGCTCCTATTGATCCTCAATATCTACAGGAACCTCTGTAAATGTCACCCAATTGTTGATGTCCAGCTCGCTATGGTTGATGACGTGTGATGGTTCGTGCACATATCTCATCATCTGGGATACGTGGAAAATGTTCTGCACTTGGTGCATCTGAGGTGGATATTCTAGGAATTAATCCACCTCTCTAAATCTGTTGGGGACCTGAAAGGGTCCGATGAACCTTAGAGATACATTTCCCCCATACCAAATCTCCAAAAACCATTTCGAGGTGGGATCCGTAGAAAGACATGTTCACTATCCTCAAACTTCAGAGGTCTTTGTCTTCTGTCAGCATAAGACTTATGCCTGCTCTGTGTAGTCTTCATCCAGTCCTAGATGATCTGTACCTTCTCTGTGGTACCTCGTAACATATATGGTCCCATGAGTGGTGACTCCTCTGGGCCAGTCCATCACAAATGTGATCTTCAAGGTCGGTCGTACAACACCTCGAAAAGTGTCATCCCAATGGTGTAGTGATAGCTATTGTTGGAAGAAAACTCCTCCAAGGAAAATTGATCCTACCAGCTGGGACAAAAGTCAAGGATGCAAGCACACAACATGTCCCCGAGGTTTTAAATGGTCCACTCAGTCTGGCCATCTGTCTGAGGATGGAAGGTGGTGCTCAAACAAAGATGTGTCCCGAAAGCCTCCTCCAACCCCTTCCATATCCGAGAAGTGAAATGTGCATCACGATCGGAGACAATAATCGAGGGTACTCCATGTATCCGCACACTATTCTGCACATAAAGGCATCCCAAGCTCTCTACTGAACCCTTCACTCAGATCGGCAGTAAGTGGGATGACTTGGTGAGTCATTCGACGATCACCTGGATAGAATCATGACCCCTAGATGTACGTGGAAGTCCTATCATGATGTCCATGGACATACTATCCCACATTCACTCTAGGACATCTAATGGCTGAATTATGCCTTCTAGTACCTAATGCTATGCCTTAACATGGTGACAAGTGAGGCATTGAGAGACAAACTCTACTACCGCTTTCCTCATTCCCAGCCACCAGTGCAATCATCAGAGATCCTGGAATATATTCGCCACTCCTAGATATTCCTCTAGAGGGGATATGTGGAACTCCCTCAACACTTCTTCCTAAAGCGACACTGGTACCATGGTACATCCTCAGAATAGGATGGCATACTCCCCACCTTCAGAAAATCCATCAGGTGCCTATCCAATGGATATTTGGGAAAGCTATGCCTTTTAGTAAGTGTCCCCATGCTGGCCTCCTTGAATCGCCAAAAAAGTAAGGGAGTGACTGTAAGAGACTAAAGGAAAATTACTCCATATCGTTCCACAATGGTTATCTATAAATAATCCAGTGGCTCTGTTTCCTCACCTAGCAGCGATATACCAGATCTACTGCTGAGTGCATTTTCTATAACGTTCCCCTTCTTAAGAGTATAGACTATCTCAAAGTCAGAGTCTTGGAGGAACTAAAGCCCATTCTGTTGCCTCAGTTTCAAGTCCTTCTGAGAGAATATATTCTTGAGGCTCTTCTGATCAAAGTAGCCAATAAAACGTTTTCCCATCAAGTAATGTCATCACATCTTCAAAGAAAAAACCATTGCTACTAACTCTAGGTCATGGGTAGCATAGTTCATCTCATGATGTCTTAGTTGTAGAGAACCTTACATGATCACTGCTCACTCCTTCCTCAAAAGACATCCGAGTATGGTCCATGATGCGTCGTAATAGTCTACATATCCAACACCCTCCTCCGGAAGACTCAAGGTGGGGGTACTAGCCAGCCTATGCCTCAGCTTAGGAAAATTCCACTAGAATCTCTCAGACCACACCAATGGTTCCCCCTTTTTTGTCTATGGTGATAAAGGTGCTACAAATCTGGAGAAATATGGCACAAAACTACATTAGTACCCTGCCAAAACAAGGAATCTTTGTAACTCCGTCACACTACTATGTGACTCCCACAAATGTATTGCCTCAATCTTCACTGGATCCACTGCAACTACAGCCTTCGAGATGACATGTCTCAGAAAGTGAACCTCTCGAATCCAAAACTTATAGTTTAGGATCTTACCATAAGTTGGTTCTCTCAGAGTGTGTCCAGAACTACCTGCGACTGGTAGGCATGCTTCTCCTCATTTGCCGATTAGATCAGAATGTATTTGATGAAGACTACTACAAAGAGATTAAGGTGTGGATGGAAGATCATATTCATGAGTTCCATGAACACTACTGGGGCATTGGTCACGCTGAATGGCTTAACCAAGAACTCATAATAGCCATACCGACATCTCAAAGCCATCTTCTGCACATCCACATCTCATACTCTGAGCTGGAGATACCTAGATCTGAGGTCTATCTCCAAAAACCATTGGGATCCCTTCAGCTGGTCAAAGAGATCATCACTCCTCCAAAGTGGATACTCGTTCTTCATGGTGACCTAGTTTAGGTGTCGATAGTACACACAGAGTCTCAAAATCCCATCCGACATCTTGGAGAAGAAAATCAGGGATGCCCAAGGAGAAACACTGGGCCTAATGAACCCCTTTCTCTCTATGTCCTCTAGCTGTACTCGCAGCTTTATAAGCTCTGCGGGAGCCATCCGATTTGCTGGTGTAGATATTGATGTCGTCCAAAGGTACAAGTCAATGTTAATGTCCACATCTCTTCATGGAGGTAGACCTAGAACATCATTAGGGAGGACATCTTCATACTAGTCCACCACTACAGGATAACTTGGACTCTCCACATCAACCGATCTGTGGGTAAGGCTAGCCAACTGAGGAGTGATCAGCTTCACTCTCCTCCGGGTAAGTCTATATTGTGCGGCAAAAGCTCCCTTATCACTGGTGATGGTAAACCTAGTCCCATCCTCATAGATAAACTGCACTTTTCACCTAATGAAGTTAATCTAAGCATGGACTGTAGATAACAAGTTCATACCCAAGATGACGTTGTATGGCCTCGACGCTGTTACTTGGATTTCCCAGTCAAATCTCTTGCCTCCTAGAGTAAACTCACACATTCGAAACCATTGTTTAATCATCGAATCCTCTCCCTTAAGAGTCTCTAGCCATAAGGATCGAGCCAACGACTCCACCAGAATCTTCGAGCTCTGAACAAGGGCAGTGGAAATAAAATAATGACTGTCACCTGTGTCTATAAGTACAGTAGCTATGGTAGAGTAGACACAGATCATACCTCGTATCATCTCCAATGTGTCATGATCGTAGGCCTTAGCTACCTAGAGCTGAGCTCGACCCTATCCACCTACTCCATGTGGTCACAGTGGACCACCTGGTGGTGGTGGAAACACCTCGAATTGTCGCCCACCGCCGGTTGCACGGCTCGCTCCTCTGCCACTTCTTCCTTCTCCTTACGGACCTCCCTAGTCGGACCACTGTCTCTTCCTGGGCGGTCCTTTTATCATCTTTTGATCATACGTATGGTTTGTTGGGAATTCACGAGCCATGTGACCCAACCCACCGCTTCTGTAACATTGACTACTCCTCGCACGACTGGCTCTGTCTCCGGTGCTCTACACAACTGACCCTGAATCCTGCGGTCCTCCTCATGTAGGTCTTGTCTTCTTGGACCTCTATGAAATCTGCCTACTAGTAGATGCTGAAAACTCCACCACGTGACACCCAATGGTGGGTCTCGCTGCTGGTGACTGCTCAGCAAGAAAACTCTCCACTAAGAGGGATCGCTCTAACACCCCTCCTGCGTCGGGATGCTAAGAGAAATAATAAAATCCCTGATCTCCCAACTGAGACCATGATCAAAGGTAAGAGCCCTAAAAATGGGCCCCATACCATATTAGTGGAGTAGAGTGAGAGGTCAGTGAACCTTGCTGAGTACTAAGCCACAGTCATGCTGCGTTACTGCAGATGAAGAAGCTCATGTGTCTGCACTGCGCGAAGGGCCGATGGGACAAACTCATCCTGAAATTGGCTGTCAATTTTTTCCTAGAATTGTGTCACCTCATTGTGAACCTATAGAATTAAGCTCCACCATCTTATTACAACTACCTATATAATACTGGAAGAAATGATCACCATGCGATCAACTGGTGTCTCTATTAGTTGTAAGACTCTCACCATAGCCTCTAACCAATACTCAGCAGTTTATGGGTCTGTCTGACCCCTGATCCTGGGTGGCCTCTAGCACTAGAACTCATGCAACATTCTCAAGCAGAGTCCAACCTCTACTATAAGGGCTGGTGGCATAAGTGGCCTGTAACACCCCAAGATTTCATAGTGTGTTATTTTTTCAAAATAATTCAATAACTTGCACTACATGCAACACCGAGTTCAATCGCACCATGACCTACCAAAAAAGCCATTAAAAAGAGGTTATGAATAGTATTAACTAAATTTTAAACTAATATATCCTTATAATTTTAGAATCCATATTATGAGTTTCTTAGACATAATGCAAGAACAAATTCATTTTCAGTATTGCACTTTTATCAACATTTAATAGTGAACCCTTTTTAAATACAATATTTTAAACTTTTTGACTAAATGGGGACATCAAAAATTTAAAATGAAACATCCCAAGCTTCCACGGTACGCTTTCCTTTGAATAATACAGTAGCGTGTGTTGTACGCAACTTCGAGTTTTAACACACACCACAACCGATCAAACTAGCCGTTATGAATAGTAATACCAACTTTTTGAAATTTTATCTCTCAAAATGGACTTCATTTTTGGATTCCGAATATCGAATTTATTCTAAGGAGAAATTTTGGTACTTTTCGGATAAGTTTAATATTTTGATGAATAGGGAAAATTACTAAATTTTAAATAAAAACAACTTTTTTTAATCAAAATAATTAAAAGTGATAAATAATGAATTTGAGTGGTTTTAAAGTATATTTAGAATATATTTTTACCATTTAATAAAATTTTGGTCATTGGAGATAATTTTACAATTAAACCGGACATAAACAAGTGTCAATCTTTTGATAATTATTATCTCTTAAAAACACGCTTATTGTTTTAACAACAAGAATTAATTTTAAATTAATTTCTGCCACTTCTGTGTTTTGAATTTGGAAAAATGGATTCCATATTTGGAATCAGTATGTTCAAATTGTGTAGATAGGTAACTTTTATTTTTAGACATTTTGAATAATTACTTCGGTAAATATTTTATTTTCCATGGTTAAGGGTAAATCTGGTAAATAAGGGTTAAATATGTTATTATAATAATACTAAATTACCCTAAAACGTGTCCCAACATTATTGGATGATACATGTTCGACCATAGGCATCTTTGGGTCGATTTTGGGACCCCATGGATCCACTTGTAGGTGATAGGGACACTTTATTTTAATTAAGTTAAAATAATTAGAAAAATGACATAAGCATATATCTTTTAGAAAACCAATTTTTAAATAGGGTTATATATGTTGTATTTTGGACTATAAATATTCATTATAAATCCAAAACTATTTCCTACATTATTATATTTTATTTATAATTTTTAGACTTTAAATAATTTAATTTATTTATGACACAATGATGATAAAGTAATAACCATAATAGTGACAAATTAAAATAATTTATATTATAAATACCCAAATAAATATAATTTGAGACTTTTAATGAATTTCACTAATTTCATACGATAATATTACATATTAGTATTGATTTAATTGACTTTTATCTAAGTAATAATTCTGTTATGAGTTTCACAAAAATCAACTATTGAATAGTTTCAAAATTGACATAAAAGAGTTTTTAAAACAAATATTATATTATAAATTGATATTAAATTCCTAAAAATATAAGGTTCGGCCAAGAGACTTATACCATTATGGTTGTATCATTAATGGACCACTTGGGGGTCTCTTGTATGTATATGGTATGTTTATTAACCATATAATATAAAAATACAAAGAGACATTGAAAAAGTGAAACTAATTAACATAGAGTTAAAACATAAAGATAAGGTTAATATAAGTACAAAAACCTGTCTAAATTCTATTGGTTGAGTGGTTTTCGACCCATCCCCACCTTAAAATTTAAATAATCCAGTTTTGATCCATTAGAAATCGAATATGAATTTATTATCAATTAACATTTCTAGCTTTTCCAAAGGTGCCCCTCACCCCTCTTATAAAAGTGAACTCCTCCTTCTCATTTCTTCACACCTTCAAAGCCTTTTGGTTCGGCAAAAATCTACCCAAATACTCTCCCAACTTCCCTCACTACAACCTAGGGGCTTTAGTTTGATCATAAATCCAACCTAAGGAGCCCTTTTGATCAAATCAAAAGGAAGAACTCGAAGAAGAGGTAATGATTTCACCACCCTTTTTCAAGTTCCTTTCTTCTTCCACTTCTTCTTCTATTGTTGTTACCATTATAAAATAATAACTCTAGTATCATATATATACTGTGATTTTTTTATAAATATGGTACAACCATATTCGCTATTCTATCCATCCATTGAATAACATGTCACTATACATGCGTACGTACGACTTACCGTCTCCACGTCGTGGTGTAATTGTTATTCAATAAATTATTATTTGGATGGGTATAATAATGATGTGTAAATCATGTAAATAATAAATATAACATTATAAGGATTCTGTATATATGATATACCATGCAATTATATATTATTTTAATATCAGAAGAATGATATTGTCACTTGTGCGTACGTACGGGCTACCGTCTCCACGAACACGATGAGATTAATTCTCCATCGTATCCATTTAAGTATAATTATCATTTGATGATTTAAAAATGATTTTTAAGGACTTGATATCATTATGGATATGAATAATATACAACATATCCATTACAAAAATGGATTATGTAACAAATGATATAAAATAAAACGAGTAAGTAAACACCCGAAACGACGATAATTCTAAGATATTATTAACAAAGCAATGTTAAAAGATCATATATGAAATCAAATTAATGTATATGATTATTGAATAATTTAATTACAATTATTTCACCATTATACATGAGGTTAACCTACCCCAACCATGGAAAAGTGCAGGGTAATGGTTTATTTTGCAATCTCTTCATTATCCGAGGTTGTTTATACGTAATAACCTACTGGGATCTATTTATCATATATATCCACATTTCTTAAAAATGAATTTCAAAACATTTTTACTATTTACTAAGATATGGTTTAAAGTCATTTATTCCCTTCTTTGAATTTTTATAAGAGGTTTATAGAAGAATCTTTCCGTCGTTTTCCAAACAAGATGCTTTTTAACCTTTTCGACAAAATTAAGGTAAGAATGTTTTTTTAACTTATACGGAGGGTGTGACTATTTACCGCCATTATAAAATTTTCAAAGATTACCTTACATGATTACAAGGAAATTTTCAAAGTAAATGTTTTATTTTATAATTATGTGACTTTTAAATGATTTCAAACTGAATATTTTAAGAATTTCATAAAGGTACTCTTTATCAAAATCAAAATTTTAAATGCTTTAAAGATTTATCTTTCTAAATCTTTTTAATTAATGTCCATGTCTTCAAAAGGGTATTTAAGGATTTATTTATATGGACATGAATGTTTTTAAAATTTTAATTCTTTTCAAAAGTTTCAAAGTGGTATGGGACACTTTGATTCAAAAATCTCTTTTAAATTACTTCCATTATAAATGTGTGACTTTTAAATGATTTCAAAAAAAGAGATATTTCTCTCAAATAGTTTTGATTTCATCTATGTAAACATCCTTTGATGGATTTTATGATTATATGAAGTTGATTTATTATGATACAAAACTTCCATAACGTATTGAAGGTTTTGTGATATGTTTGACTGTGGATGTGTTATTTTTATACCATTCATGGTTTATGGAGAAAGTATTGACATTTCATATGCTAGTTTTAATATGAATGTTTATGTTATGTTTAAACCTTTTCATATGGGAATTCATTGGACTTAGTAAGTGGCGGGTGGATCCTGCTATAGCTCCTCGATGCATCGGTAGGTCTAATGAGACAAACTAGTGTCTTGGCACAAGGCCCTGGAAAAATGTTATTTGTAGTCTTGGCACGAGGCCTTGGCTATGTGGTTATGATAGTCTGGCATTATGCATTCCATCATTATGAATGTGGTTATTGATATTGCATGTGATTATTCGATTAGTAGAATATCCATGTGAATAAGTAAATGGAATTATTTCATTTTACTTTTGTCATACTATGTTGAAGTTCAAGTTTAAAAGGCTTTTGTTTTAGTTAAACATTGCCTTAAATGTTTATGCTTATTTTAGAAAGTTTGCGATATATTGTTATCCTTAATGGCCAATTGAGCTCACCCCTTTTCTATGTATTATTTTTCCCAGGATGTGAAGAAGTAAGTTATGAATGACTTGCATGGATATTATGAGGGGATAATAGTGTGGACTATGGAGAAATTATGTTTTTGTAGTAGATTTTCACTTTATGATGTAATGTAAAACTTTTGAATATATCTAGTGCTTCCAAGGATACTAAACCAATTGTCCTTTCGAGATTTGATCTTTCTTGTGATCATGCCAATGTTATTTAATAATGCACCGACTCTAGGTAACTGGGGTCGGGGCATTACAGATGGTATCAGAGGAAGTTTTGTACAAACCTTAGAAGCTAGATTTAGATAAACTCTGATTAGAGAACATTGATTTAAGATGGACTTTGAGGTTTAGTATAGAATAACTTTATATAATATTAGTATTGTAGAGATTTTTGTGAGTTTTCCGAGAAATACATCCTTGTATGGATACGAACAGGTAGAGGCGGCTCTGGCACAGATGTACCTAGGTGTAAAACCCAAAAAAAACCTCTTTGAGCTGGACTCGAACGGGAACTGGTGCACGAAAACGGGCATTTCTGCACTCTTGGTTACGACACTCCCGTGGGATATTCTGAGGATAATTGTCATTTTCTTTACAAACCATTATGAAGGGTTTATGAGTATATACTTCCTCAAAGGAGACATTTTTATGATTATAGATTATACCCATAAACTATTTAATTTATGTTATGTGTTTTACAAGTTTGGGATTAGGTATTGTTATTCATAAACTAATCTAGTTTATGCCATTGTTTAGAAATGGCACCCAATAGAAGGAATGAGAACTCCAGCAATGCACATGATCTAAAGAGAAATAAGGATCATATCTTTCATGGTCCTAAGACAGAATTTATAAGAGAAATAGTCTCCCATGAATTATTATAATATGAAGAAATAATATCCTATGTTGATAAGATAATTAAAGTGTTTTCTGAGTCCTATGGCTTTGTAGGGAAGCAAGAGAAGAGAAGGATGGAAGAGGAAAATATTGATAAAGGGAGGAGGGAAAAGAAGAATTTTCCCATATGTGATAACTGTGGGAAGAAACACCCAGGAACTTGCCTAAAAGGAATTGGAGTTTGTTATAAGTGTGGTGGAAAAGGGCACAAAGTACATGACTGCAAGGGTAAGAAAATGGTTTCAAATGTACAATGCTTCATTTGCAAGGAGTTTGGACACTATGCAAACCTATGTCTCAGTTATCAAACTATGCCGCAAATGATGCTATTGGATAATAATCATGTTATGATAGTACCACAGATGAAGAGGAATGATTAGAGTTCTTATGTTGGTTATGTCATTGGATTGTTGTATCAACAATGTACTTGTTATAATAATTATGGAGTATATAAGGATTGTACTACAGTACTATTTCATTATGGACTTGAGATTGTGTGGAACAAAGAAAAGTGACTTAATAACAGGTTAAATTTTGGGAAAATATATGGTTGAGAGAAAGATAAACTATAATGTGGTTTTGATAATGAGGTAGTGAGTTTATAATAATACATGATTGTTTTGGATAAATTGCATTGGATATTATTGACTACCTTGAAACTGATTAATGATTTGTATATTCCATCATTTTTGGGGTTTACAACATTTTTGGATTGAAGGAGTATATCTATTATTCTATGAGGAATAAGGGATCATGAATATAATCAATAAGGTTTTATGATAATTCAGGATGTTGCAGTGTTTTAAAAGAATACATGATGAAGGGGATCACATGTTATTACACGAAAAAAAGGATCTTCATTGTGTTTACCTTCCTTATAAATTTTGGACTGAAGTATTTTGGATAGTTCTAGTTTGGATTATTTTGGATTGCCATAAAAGGACAACCCGGAGGTCGGGTGGAAAACTGTCGCATCCGACAAGGCCGCGAGACTTGAACCCACAATCGAAGGGAGACAAGGGTGTATCACCTACCACTGACCCATGTGATGTTCGGGATTAAATAATGTAGTTTTTTTAAAAGATCTGGTAGATGAATTATAAATTCGTTTTTTTGGAACCCTATACGAATAGGATAAATAGAATATTTGTTTACGTTCTATTATCTTTTAGAGTGAAAGATGAGTTTGTGGTAGAAATTAGTTAAATGATGGAACTCTAAATGTCAAGAATATATTTTTCTTCTTCTCTTATTCTATGAAGAAATAAATTATTATACTTTATTTAAGGAATCCTAAAACCAGGAATGTGTTATCCTAATACCCTATGTTTTGTGGAATCGATGGTATTTCAAATCATTATAGATTGATGAATTTAAGGACCTCAATTATACACTTGTTTTTGACTGATGAACTCAATCACTACCTATAAATATTTACGTTTTTCCTCCAATTATATGTCTCTAATTTCCACCAATGTTCTCCTAATAGAGATCATAATTTGGTGGTGACCCTTTCATTTCTCTTTTCCTCATATTAAGACTAAATTTTAGTAACCCAATTTCTGATGTGGGTTTTCCCACAAAGATATTTTCTATTTTCAACCTTTTATTTTCGACGAACAATTTCAAATTGCGAGGACGCAATTTATTGAAGGAGGGGAGAATGTAACACCCCCTGATTTTATAGTGTGTTATTTCTTAAAAATAATTCAATAACTTGCACTACATGCAACACCGAGTTCAATCGCACCATGACATCACAAACAAGCCATTCAAATGAGGTTATGAATAGTATTAACTAAATTTTAAATTAATATATCCTTATAATTTTAAAATCCATAATATGAGTTTCTTAGACATAATGCAAGAACAAATTCATTTCCAGTATTTCACTTTTATCAACTTTTAATAGTGAACACTTTTTAAATACAATATTTTAAACTTTTTGACTAAATGGGGAAATCAAAAATTTAAAATGAAACATCCCATGCTTCCACGGTATGCTTTCCTTTGAATAATACAGTAGCGTGTGTTGTACACAATTTCGAGTTTTAACACACACCACAACCGATCAAACTAGCTGTTATGAATAGTAATACCAACTTTTTGAAATTTTATCTCTCAAAATGGAGTTCATTTTTGGATTCGGAATATCAAATTTAGCCTAAGGTGAAATTTTGGTACTTTTCGGATAACATTAATATTTTGATGAATAGTGAAAATTACTAAATTTTAATTAAAAACAACTTTTTTAATCAAAAAAATTAAAAGTGATAAATAATGAATTTGAGTGGTTTTAATGTATATTTATAATATATTTTTACCATTTAATACAATTTTGGTCATTGGAGATAATTTTACAATTAAACCGGACATAAACAAGTGTCAATCTTTTGATAGTTATTATCTCTTAAAAACACGTTTTTTGTTTTAACAACGAGAATTAATTTTAAATTAATTTTTGCCACTTCTATGTTTTGAAATTGGAAAAATGGATTCCATATTTGGAATCAGGATGTTCAAATTTTTTAAATAGGTAACTTTTATTTTTAGACATTTTGAATAATTACTTCGGTAAATATTTTATTTACCATGATTAAGGGAAAATCCGGTAAATAAGGGTTAAAAAATAATATTATAATAATACTAAATTACCCTAAAACGTTTCATAACATTATTGGTTGATACATGTTCGACCATAGACATCTTTGGGTCGATTTTTGGACCCCATGGATCCACTTGTAGGTGATAGGGACACTTTATATTAATTAAGTTAAAATAAGTACAAAAATGACATAAGCATATATCTTTTAGAAAACCAATTTTTAAAAAGGGTTATATATGTTTTATTTTGGACTATAAATATTCATTAGAAAGTTAAAAAGATTTCCTACATAATTATATTTTATTTATAATTTTTAGAGTTTAAATAATTTAATTTATTTATGACACAATGATGATGATGTAATAACCATAATAGTGAAAAATTAAAATAATTGATATTATAAATACCCAAATAATTATAATAAGAGACTTTTAATGAATTTAAATAATTTTATAGTATAATATTACATATTAGGATTTATTTAATTGAATTTTTTCAAAGTAATAATTCTGTTATGAGTTTCACAAAAATCAACTATTGAATTGTGTCAAAATTGACATAAAAGAGTTTTTTAAAACAATATTATATTATTAATTGATTTTAAATTCCTAAAAATCTAAGATTCATCCAAGAGACTTATATCCTGATGGGTGTATAATTAATGGACCAGTTGGAGGTCTCTTGGATGTATATGGTATGTTTATTAACCATATAATATAAAAATATAAAGAGACATATTGAACCATTTTTCTCAGAGAGATAGTTCACAATATTTTAAAACATTAAAAAATTACACTTGTTCCACTCAACTCAATTATAATAGGTAACCCCTCCCCTTACATATTCACACATATTAATCCATTTATATTGAAGAAAACAGAAGAAATATCTCCCAAAAATCATTATACATGATATAGATATATTTTTATTCCAAAAATACAAACCCTAGGGTTATTAATAAGAGATCCAAATGATTTTTTTATAATAGAAGGTAACCATGTTCAGAAATCTATTTATTTTTACTTTTCACTTTACCACCTTAAATTATGTATTAATAATTATAATATAATAATTAAAATAATATACCATATAATGAGATTTTATTATTCTTGTGGCATAATATTTATCCAACTTATTATTCATTATATTTGAAACAAAACCATCGCTCGTGTGTACAACAGACAACCGCCTCACAAACCAATGCAATATTTTCAATCATAAATATACATGGATAATCATAATGATAGATTTAATGAATATATATTATAATTATGACCAATTATTTTATTTTCTAAAATTAATACTGGATACACTTACATTCCCTTTCATCTTTTAAGGAAATAATAACATCACTCATGCGTACGTATGACCTACCGTCTCTATGAAGCGATGTGATTCATTTTCGAATGTAAAAATTAAAATAATGTTTATAAAAAATTTATCTAGTTTTTAAATATTATAATGAAAACAATAATATAATTCTGGATATTATGTAACTATATTATATTAACAAGAATTGGAACTTCCAAAACAAAACATTCTTGTGAAAATGAAGCAGTTAACACCTTAAACAATGGTAACAATTAAATATTTTTAGATAACAAGTTATAAAATATCATAAGAAGATTATATATGATATTATAAATATTAATATGGTTCTATTATTAATTTTTCACATTTTTAAACCCATTTTGCATGGGGATAAAGTGTTTTTAATTAAATAGAAGTGTGAGGTAAGAGATTTCATATCTATTTCAATTCCCTTGACACATATTTAATATTACAAACCTATTTACATTTATGTTGTGTATATACTGAACCATTTATATATTTAACATGATTAAATATGTATTAATAATTATTATGTTTTCAATTCAATTTTATTATTTCAATATTCTAAAATTTTAAAAGTTACTAAAGAGTTAAGGATTTTTTTACAATATCAATTTTTTGGGATTACATTAATTTTTATTGAAGTAATCATAAAATCTATATATTTTAAAATCTATATATATATACATATACTATGAATATATAAGGAGTTTCAATATTTTATTCCAAATTTTTCTCTCTTTGGAACTTGAATCAAGAATAGAAATTCATAAAATAATAATCGATTGTATTTCTCTTCAAATAACACATATTATTCTTCATATATCTATATTTTGTTTAAAATCGTATAAAAAAGTCTTTTTTGATTAATAAATTGATTTATTGTGGAAATTTTATCTTATAAATAAATTTTTTATGGTTTTAAATGAATCTATATAATTTTCTTATAAAGGATTTTTTTTAATATCACCACAAAAAGTTAAATGGAATTTTTTTAATTATATAGAGGTAACATACATCCCCTCCAAAGTAACCATTTTATGATATTTTTATTATTCTATAAATTTTCAAGGTTTTTAAAAATAATTTTGTTAGTTGAAATATTATTTTGATATTTCACTTCCATTTCCATTATTTTATTAGAGGATAATATTTTATTAGAAAACCTATATTTTTTATGAACCGATGGTCATCTCATATAACTTTTTAATTTTGTGGTCATTAAAATTTTATTGAAAAATTCAATTTCTACTAATCATTGAACATTATATTTACTTTAAATATACATATTATTTATTTCATGAATATTATTATTTAATAAATTATATACCAAATTACAAATGGTGTTTTACTTGGATTATTATTTGATTGACTGGGGAAATGTTTATATTTTATATTCTGTATTAAATATAAATGTTTATTGATAAGGAATATTGTTTCTTGAATTAAATTTATCATTCAATATATGAGTAATTATTTGGATTTTCATAGATATGTAGGTTCTAAAACTATATTTCCCTATGATGCATAGACAGTTTTCATGAAAAAAATCATTTGGAAAAATTAACAGTAGTTTTTGGTGTATACCTACCCATTGATTTAACTTTATTATCACATGGTCTTGAATGCATAGATATCATGATGCCTAAGATCATGAAATCCAATATTAAGCATTCAATTCAATGAGTATCTGATTATTATTATAAATGAGATTTTTTCATTGACATTATCCATGGATTTAGTTAATGCTAAAGTTATTGATTTAGTGGAATGAGTTCTTAGTTATTTAAATATCCATATTGATTATTGATTTTTAAATCATGATATATTCCACTATAAATAACCATTAATGATAATTTTTGTTTGAAATTATTTTTTTCCTTTCACTAAGATATGAAGAATAATTTTTTGAATGAGTTCAAGTATTCTAAATGTTTTTAGTTACAACATTTTATGTTAAATTTACAATGTAAAAAAAATATTGTATATGTATATAGTTCTTAAATAATACTAAATTTATTAGTCCTTTGAGATTAGATCCCTTATATATATGACAATGTAACAAAGTAGAAACCCAGTTTTTTTTACTCAAGTTATGGTTATTACTAATTACATTCAAGGATTGATAATATTTGAGATGACACTTGGAAATTTTTAAGACAATTTGTTTTGATTAAGAATTGGATAAGGGTTATAGACTTCTAATTCTTTGGGATATAGTAGTTTTAACATGATATTATATAGGTATTGACATGTACTGATTGAACAATTATAACCAATTGATTAAGGGCTGACTATTATGGGAGATGATATCATCATGGTGTTTCCATATAATGGTCAGTGGTTCATGAGGATCATACTGAAACTGATATGACGTAATCATATTAGTGACAGTGAATAACCTTAATATCAATGGGAAAAATAGTTGTATGAATAATAAATTATTTGAAATTTAGAGAATCTCATAGGTTTGGAGTGATTATAGATGAATTGGTAGACTGTATTATCTATAGTGAGTTATTTACTTTTAAAAGATGTGAAAACAACTAAAGCAGGTATGTCAAGTCTGTAGAGAGATGAAATTTATGTGTTTCCAAATATCAAGTACGTTATTTGTTTTTGATATATATACAGAGTGGATCTGTTTTTGGGAATATGAATCATTAGGGGAATTATATTTTGGAATCATAAATAATGAATATAATTAATACCCACATGTGAGGCTCATATTATGGATCTACATGGATATAACAAGCATTACATATAAAAGATGATATAGGAGAATGATAATTATGAGTAGGATAATTCTAAAAAATGAGGTTACGGGAAATAATATGATGGAGTGTCTTATAACACCCTATATCCATACACCTAGATATAGTTCTAAAAATATAAACTTTACATACATGGTTCCATACCAACTCAAGTGACCAAATTTTAACCTTCCATAAAAATAATCATAAAAGAAATTATTGAATCACATACATACTTAAGTGATTTATATTTTTAGATATATAGTGAATGATAAAATACTAAATAGAAAAATCCATATCCATCATATATAATTAACATATTTCTCATTATACCAAGATTTGTTTATTCCATAATAAATCATCATCATATCCCATAAAATTATCCAATCATGATACTATTATAGGTATACAATATGTGTTAATTTACTATATAACCAAGGGAAATGGAAACATAAGAAGGGTGTTCTCAAACGCTCAATAAGTTTAGTACACAAATTATGCTTTTAGAGGGATAATTTTTATAATTTAATAGAGTAAATAATAAACTATTGTTCCATATAATCAATAACCTGAGCATGATAATATATCCCTATATATTATAACAATGTATATAAACACATGAAAAATTATTTATAATTTCATGGTAATTTAGTTTATAATTGCACACAAATTAATCATATTATCAAGGCCTCTTGCTAAGACAACTTACATATCATCAAGGCCTTATCCAGGTATCTTACAAACCACTAAGTCCTCAAAAAAGGTATCTTACATAACGCCTAGGCCTGAGTGAATACATATTATATTGAATGGTTTTTCATACACAAATAAATAACTATTATTGTTAGTCTCATGATGAAATACATGATATATCAGGGGGCTATATAATACAAGGATCCCACCCTCACATAAACATGTTTATTTTATTCATTATAAGTAATACATCCTCAATATGACTTATCAATTAATATGTATCCACATTGACTCATGTATAGGGAATGTAAATAATTACCCAGTAAATATTATGTACATCATCAAAAATCAATTCTAACCTAAATGAATCTTTCAAATATAGAAATTATCAATATTTTCTTAGTAAATAACTAGACTATCTTCCTTGATAAACACTGTTTAATATAATTTATATAAACTACAGTATTCATGCAATATATGGTAATGATTTTATGGTCATAGAGATACTATAAAAAATATATAATACATATATTATAATAAATAAAATTTATATATAATATATCATTAATTCATAAAAAATAAAGTTGTTGTAATAAAAATTACAATAGATGAAAAATAGAGAGGAAAATGGAAGGGATGAGTTTAAGAAATTTGTTTTAAAAATAATTTTTACTTTATTAAAAAAATCAAAGTTGAAATTCACTTTCAAAACACCTTTATTCAGTTTTCAAGAATTAATTTAAAAAAATTGTAAAATTATTTACTATAATGACATCTTGAAGATGAACTCTACTTAAGTAAGAACAAGTGGAGTAAAATATAAAAATATATATAAGTGGGATAAAATTTCTTCTCCAAAAATTAAAAAATACAATATCATCATATTTTGAAAAATATATATAATAATGGGGATATATATTTCTTTTTAAAAACATAAAAACATATAATTGAAGAAAAACTAGAAATATTTCCATAATGGTGGGAAAATATATTTTTGTGCAAAACATTAAAAAATTATGGTTTCCACACATTTGTAAAGAATGTAAAAATGACATATATGGAAAGTATTAGAAAACTCATTTAAATATTTTTAATAATAAATTAAAGATAACATAATTTGAAAATAATAAATAATTTCTGTATATATATATCAACAAACTTGAATAAAATTAATGATTATGTATATGGAGGAAAACTATTCTTGATTGAAAACAAGAAATATGGTCAATAATTATTATAAACATCTTTTTACTGGTTTTTAGTAACACAGAGAGGTAAAATTAATTGCATACTTGAAAAACCTAGCAATAAAAATAGCATAATAAACAAAACTTTTTTCAAATAAAATAACATAAAATTCCCTCAAAAAACATTTGAAATATTAAAATCCTAATAAAAGGGTAGATTGTAAAATTAACCCTTATAGATTTTATATTAATTGAGTCAAAACCTATTGAATGAGAGAGATTTAAATGGGAAATTAGTAACCAATATTAAATATTTGATCATGATATAATATTTTAAGAGTTATTATATACAGTATATATTGTAAATAAGTGCATAATTCAATACATGTCTCAAAAAGGATTTTTGAGATGATAAACCATTAACTTGGATTCTTTATTAGTTGGATGCACTCTATAATACCTATATAATATATTTATTTTTTTATACATATATATTATAAAAATAATTATTATTATCTTACCAGATATCATTCACATATAATATCTAATTACCCACTTAGTAATAATTAGTTGTTGAAATCAATTTTTCTATGTTGGCAATTTAGTTTTCCATGCATGTTTTGATTTAGAAGTTCCAGTACTTACATGTTGTTCATAGTTTCATTATTTATATAATTTTATGAATGTTTATATTACTTTTATACTTTATATATATATTTCCACGGTCACATTATGGAACTTATACCAATGATTCCCATGGAAGGATTAAAAATCTCATTTTTAGAAATTTCAATTTGAAAAGAATAATTGATTTTACTAGTGAAAAAAATATACATAAAAAATATAAAAAATTAATCATGTTAAAAATAATATTTTTTATTCATAAAATCTATTTTTATGACCATCAATTTCAGTGGGTGTTGGACAATTGAATATGTCATTCATGTGGGCTATAGTTCTCACATACAAACGAGTGATATTTACCTTTTCTAATGAATGGAACGGTAGGATTGTATATAATGAAAATTATTTAATAATTATAATCATTTTGTAGATATAATATTTTTTCACTAAATATAACTGTTATAAATTTCCATGCAAGGAAGTGATGTAAAATGAAATACGTCGTTCGTTGAGTTGTTAGTCCGCTCTTATACACGATCAACATTTTCATATTCCAATGGATGGAATGAAGTTAGATGATGGTTTTTAATGAAAATAACAAATTTTCATTAAAATAACGATACTTATTTTACTATGTTAATATAAATATAGAATATTTGTAGTGGGTTTTATAACAATGAAACTTTAATGAACTCGGTTATAATATTTTCCACTTTCTTAAGTATCCTCTTTTGGGCCTCTCTTTAAGCCATCTTGGTATACTATTTGGTGAGACTAAGCCATATAGGTTATGGAAAAGAGTATTGGTAAGATACATGATTACATATTATTCAATATATTGTTATCAATGTTTTTAGAAAATTGTGAAGATGAGGGGTCCTTTTATAAGTGAGGGGGGGTGACACTCTTGTAAATACTATTAACTATAAAATAATATAATTCCATTTTCAAGTAAGAATTGACCTGAATGGAAAAATTTATAATATCAGTTATTTTACGGTATAAATAGTCTCATTATATCAAATTTATGAATTAGTTATTGACATTTGAATACTTATCCATTAGTTTAATCCCCACTTTAACCCATTTAACAATTACTGTGGTGAATAACTTTTACTATAGTAACATAACATTATAGATAAAAATTTATTCTCAACTTGTAAATAATTTAAATATAATTCTTATAAATATGGAATATATATTACAATATACATTTTACAGAGTGGTAAAAATTAATTTTAAAATAATTATACAAAACACAATGAAATTTAGATTTTAGAAAAAATGTCTCTATAAATATAATATTATTACACCGAAAGCTTGTGTAAGGTTGATCCTCATTAAATTTAATGGTGTATAAAAAAATTAGAAATATTTTAAGTTAAAATAAATCAAAAACTAAATCCAACCTCACAAAAATTTAATTTATATTAAGGATTTAGAATATATCTTACATTATAATACACTATCACTCAAGTTTTGATATGTCAAACATTGGCTTTTAAATTTAACATAATTTTTTGAAATATTTTATTTTAGAAATTAAACACATATTTGGTCTATTAAATAGGTTTTATAAAATTTTAAATCTTTATTATATCATAATGGATTCATAAAAATGCCAATATTTGTAAAAACTATATTTTCACTATTCACCCAAAAAACAACAATTTTTTAAAAATCCAAAAAACTCATTCTAGGATAAGTTTAACATTATTATTTTAAGAAAGTAATTTTTTCATTTAATTAATTTTAAAAAATTGATAAATTTACTTTTTAAATAAAAATACATAATATAATGAAAAACTACATTTATAGACCCTAACCATTTATAATTGTAAATATTTTTAACCCTATATCATATTAAAAACAAGTGAGTATTAATTTACATATCTAAAAATTGTATGATAATAATTTTTTTATGTTTATTTTAATAAATTATTATTCATTTTAGTTTGACTTTACTTGTATCACAAGTTATCAAACTTATTAGTTTAATAAAAAGGTAAATACATACTATAATATCTTGATGATCCATTATCCACAGTAAAATAATTTGTGTCCTCATAATTTTAATTTTTTATTATGATAATTAATGTATATTTATATATGTATTATTTCATAGGTTTATTTTTTCTTATTTACCAATTCCTAAGATACTTTTAGGAATCCTATTATTTCATCATTAAATATTTAAATTACCATGTGTGTACCATTTTAGGACTCATACTTATAATTAAGTTTCCAAAAAACATATCTTTTTACCTAAGTGATATTTTACACATATAAAATGATATATTTTTATTCATATTTATTAGGTTTGATTAGTTCATTTACTATCAATATAACAAATATTAGAAAATATACCTACTTGACTCCTTTCCATTATATAAGTATAATTTCATCATTGGATTAGGTTTTGATCAGCTTTCCACCTCTAAATTATCTCATATTTTGAATAGTCAATGGTCGTGATGAATTTTCATACCTAAAGAATAAAAAAACTTTTAATGAATCATAATATCTAGAAAAGGATGACACGTTATTTCATTGGATTCAAGACATTTACTAAAACCAAATTGGTTAGCATAAGCTAATATAATACAAAATATTAGTAAGCCTTCATGAGAAGAAGTAATAAATTAGTCTACAGTTTATCAAGAATCATATCCAAAGGTAAATATAAATAATCTAAGAAAACTAATACTAACCCACTGTAAAAGTTTCTTGATGGAATTTAAAACAAAAAAAGAAATATTTATTCACATATTCTTCTAAAAATTAACATAACCTTCATATTAGAAAATTATTGAATCTCAAGAATCACTCGTTATCTTCTAAAAAATAATTTAGATACGTACTCTTATAAAAATATAAATTTATACCAAAATAACAAAAATCTCTTTGAGATGAAATTTATCTTCAGTTATCAGGTGTACCCATATTTCTCAAATTATATTAACAACATCAATTATCCCAGTTTCATAATTAACCATTACCCCAGAATCAAATTTGTGCAAGATATTAAAAACTATTATAATGGTTTATAGAGAACATGTGAATTTACTAAATAATTTCCCCTGAGAGTGCACAACCAGGTTTTTAGTTAGGGACACTTATTGTACACAAAGTGGAGATCTAGTTAATAACCAAAAAACGTTTTCTGGGACATTTCCCGAAGGTGTATCTATTCTAGATTCCATATCCAGTGTTTTTATCTATACAGAGATGTTAATACATGAAACTACACACTATTTAAATTAAAAAAATATTTAAAATGTTTTATAATACATAGAATTATCCCTTGGGTTCTCACGAATGTTTTCTCATCAAAATCACATAATAACATAAAATATGATATCAATTAAAACTACCTCAAAATTACATCACATACCAAGACAACACGTTATCTACACCAAAATCATCTCCAATAATCTCATTAATCGCCTTAAAATCGAAAAAAAAAACAAACCTAAAAAAGGATATCTATGCCTTTGGATGTTATCCAATGATGTTATATACCTCACTTAAAGTATCATCATTTAATAAAATTTTAATCACTAAAGTTATCTAAACCCTTCTATGATACCTACTATAAAACATGATATTTATACACCTATATTTGGTTATAAAAACCTTATCTATACATATTTGATTTGATAAAAAAATCAAGTGAACCAATTTTTACCATACACAATTATAATCATCAAAAGAAATTATTCAATCATTTTCATGCCTAAAAAATTTTAGGTCTAGATATACACATAATTAGGAAAAAAATTATGCAATGAAAACCATGTACCTAGTATAAAATGTAAAATTTTCCCATTATAACTATATTTTGTTATTCTATAACAAATATTCAATTTATTCCAAAAAATTCACTACAAATGATACCCTTCATGATATATATTCTGTATTAATTTTATTTATATCCTTGGAAAATGGAAACATAGGAAGGGTGATGTCAAACAATCAGTAAGGGTATAATATAATAGAATCTTTCATATGAAAATAAACATGATTAATATTACATAATAAATAATTAATAAATGTTTCATATAATGAATTACATGATCATGAAAATATATCCATGGATAACATAGTAATGTAAATAATCACATGGAAAACAATAACTGATATCATTGTGATAGAATGTATAATATAGAACATCATAATCTTACAATCAATGCCTCTTTCCAAGACATCTAACATAACATAAATGCCTCAACTTGGATATCTTATGTTTCATGTGATGGAATACAGCCAGCGATTCCCATTATCAATGGTCTCATGTGACCTTACCTGATTTATTAAGGGGGTATATTACACTAGGCCTTAACCATAACTTAAATATGTCCAATGCATTCATCATAAATAACATATCATCAATATAGCTTAAATATGTATATATATATATCAATATTGAATCAAGCATATATAATATCAATAATTTGATAGTAAAAATTCAATATTACATTAATAATAAATACTCATCCATATGAAATTAACAAATATATGAATCATCAATATTTTCTTTGTCAATAATTGAATAATCAATCTTGATGAACACCCTCCATTGTGATTTTTTCATTATATGGTATTCACGCTATATAGATTAATGAGTATACAAATATGTCAATAATAGAAACAATTTTGAATAAAATAATGATAATAATGGTAATTTACATAAAGAAGACCATAAATTCATAAAATATAATGGTGTTACCAAAAATTGAATTCCATTGTAATATAGATGGGAATATATAAGCGATTATTTTAAAAATAATTTTCTTTAAATAATTTTAGTTTCCATTCAATAAAAAATATTAAAGTAACTTCAAAACTATTTTTATGATATTTTAGGAAGCAAAAATAAATATTTATAAAATAATTTATAGTAATGAAATATTAAAAATAAATTGTACTTAAGTATGAAAATATGGAGCAAGAGATACAAATATACATATGTGAGATGAAATACCATTTCAAAACATTTAATAAAATATTTTCCATTAATTTTGAAAAAAATTATAGAATAATGTGAATATATATTACCATAAAAAACTATGAAAACATTTGAGGGAAGATAAATCCTAAATAATGATTCTTATAGGAAGCAAATCAGTTTACATGGAAAATATAAAAAAGATATTCTATTCTAACTTTTACAAAGAAATTAAAAAAAATCACATGTATGAAAAATGGAGAGAAAATTCATTTCAAAAATTTAAAAAGAAATTAATTTTTAAATTATATTTTCCTTAATAAATCATTTAAAAAATCAAAATAATATTCTTTAAGATAATTAAGGAATATAGATATGGAGGAAAAGGATTGCTGACCAAAATGGAGAAATAATTTTGTATTTTCTTATAAATATTATGTCAGTTGTTCTGATTAGTAAAGAGATGGAAAATGGATTCAATATATTAAAACCATAGAAACAAATATAGGACAATAAAATATATGGGATTTAGGAGAGAAATAATATACAATTACCCCAATGGTAATGGAAATATAATAATCACGATAAAAAGTGAGATTGTAAAAGAAACCCTTACTGATCTTATAAAAATTTAATAAAAATATATTGAAATAAATAGATTTTAATGGGAAATTAATTACCATTATTACATATTGTATCATGATATAATATTCTAAATTTATCATATAAACTATATAATGATAATAGATGCGGAATTCAAAACTTATATTAAAAAGAAAGCTTGAGACGTGAAACCCTTACATTGGATTTATGCTTATTGATATACACTATAACATCCCTATATTATATATTTAGATTTATTATGTTTATTTATTAGTAAAATATTTATTTTTATCTCACAATATATCATTCACTTGTAATTTTCTATTTTTTACTATGTATTACTTCTCTGTTAAAATCAATATTTCTCTATCAACTATTCTGTTCTTATGAATATTCCAATTCACAAGTTCCATTAAATAAACTATATTAAATATTTCACCATTTCCAAAAAAATTTATAATAGTTTATTATATACTTTTTAAATAATTCTGGAGTTCTATATCAATGTAATGGTACTTTTGGTGATGATTCACCTGGAAATATTAAAATTATTCTTTTTTAAAAATATCATTCCATATGAAGATTTTATTATTTTGGAAAATTTATATATCAATATAAATATTCCATAACATTAATAATGTTATAAATATCCTAATTACACCAAAAATCCATTTTTATAACCAACCATGTAAGGAAATAATGAAAAATAGAATATATCCTTTGTGGAGGCGGTTGTCCACACACACACATGAATGACATTTTCAATTTCTAAAGAATGGGAGGGAAAGAAGCTAGATAATAATTTTTTATTCCATAATCATAATTATTTTCTATGTATCATATTAATTTGAAAAACAAATTTTATAACTATAATTGCAAGGAAAGGATGGAGAACTAAATAATCTATTTGTGGAGGCGATAATATGCACATACCCACGTGAGAAATTTTAATTTTATAATGAATGGAAAAGGGTTATATGATAATTTTTCTATCAAAATAAAACTATTTATTTAAAATTATGGTGGTGATTTTATAATTTTAATACTTTTATAGAATATTTTTAGACATTTTAAGAATAAATAAACATAAAATAACTTAATTAAGATGATTATCTCTGCCTCAGGTATCCCCCTTTGGATCTGTCCTTAATCCTTCATGGGTTGGTCCTTAAGTAATAACAGAACCAATAAGTCAGGTATAATGGTATTGGTTAGAGATTTTGGTAGATATTATATGAGTTAAATTTCTCAGAGTGAATTGATATGTTAGGATAGGAGGGGTCCTTTTATAACTGAGGAGATTGACACTCATGTAAATACAAATAACTTTAAGATAATATTAACTTATTTTCGAAGTAAAATGGAACCAAATGGAAATATTTATGAATATAGGATATAGAGGGGTCTAAATACACTCATAAATATAAATTAGATGAATTTAGATGATATTTTAATCCTTATCACTTTTTAAACCCCCCTCTTTAACGTTTTAATCTATACCATATCGAATAAATTTTACAATGGTAACTTAATTCCATTGCTAAAAAATAAATATAATTTATTTAATAATTTTAATAATATTATTAAAAATATTTAATTCATTTTTCATTATTATATTTTATAATGTCTCTGATTTTCTATGTATTATTGTTAAATTTTATATGGAATTATTATGAGACCAATCTTTGTGATGGTATGTGATTCTGAGGCCCGAAGTTCCCGGAATAAATGTTTCAAATAAATTAAACTCTAAATAACGTGCATGAGTGATTTTTCTGAAAAAAATAGAATAACATTTAAATGGGTGCCCAGATCAGAACTCTGAGGGAACCATTTTGTTCAGACAAGTTACTTTACCTTACGTGGGGCATAACATCGACCAGCGCAGGTCAGCTGCAAAAGATAGTTTTCAGAAAATTTAATGTAAATAAAATAAATAAATAATTTATTTTATTTTTATTTCCTTTTTAATGCAACAACCTAATTCTTTCCCCTTAAATATATTCTTATGGAATTTTCAGAGGGTTTTCTAAACCCCGCGTGTTGACAATTGTCGTTTGGAGCTATATAGTAGAACATGTTGGTCGACGATGTCGAAGCAATCGATCGACACACCCTTGATTCAATAGAACCTCACCTATAAATGTTAAAGGGAGATTTTTCTCTAGCTGAATCTAGGTAGGGGTTTTTTCATTTATTTTCCCCGTTCATTGATTAAACGACGTACATGGATCAACCCATGAACAGGTTGATCAACAGATCTAGAATTTTTGTGGGAGGGTTATATTTTTCTTAGTGATTATTGCTGGGAATTGATCCATGCTTTTCTAATATTGTTTTTGATTCTCCCTATTTAATACTTCGAATGGGAGAAAACCAACGCCATGATAAACAACGGATGAGGTTCATTCCTCAATTTGGTTTGTTGTATTTCTTCCCCCTATTCTCAGGTTATTCATATTCATTGTGGGAAGTTGAATAATGGATAATTTAGAACCCGTTTCAAAATGTAATGATCTAGAATTAGAGATCAAACAACGCAATGACCTTTTAGATGTGCGACGACGATGAAGGATGAAGAATTGGTTGGGATTGAGAGAAATTATTCATCGACTGTTCTTTTCATGGGTGGATCAAAATTGGGTTTTGAGGATGATCGAATTCCCAAATCATCCCAAAATGTCGATGGAATGGTGGGGAGACCTTGGATCTTTAGTTTTGTGGAAATGGTATCACCAGAATGAGCATCGGAAGATCAACGGAGGAAAAATAACAGAGGCCTCATGGTTCTGGAAAATCCCAAAGAACACGACATGTTCTATGAAGAACATGTTGTGTGGGTCCAGAATGGGAGAGACTAGGGTTTCTATTCTTCCCACGGAGAATAACATGACTTTTCTTGGGAGGAAACAACATCTGGGCCCCACCTAGTGGTGGCTGATGTTCCGGTTGACCTGAAGTGTTGACATGGCCTGTGACCATTAAAACATAGAGTGTGGGTCCTTACATGTCACTCAACATGTATCTTCGATGATTGATGGACATAGTGTGGAGTACACACCATATACTCCACCACATAGCTAGAAGAGGTCGGTTATGCAGGTCACCCCGTGTAATGGTTACACAGGTTAGCATACACGGGCTGAGTCATTGTACAGGAACATGGCCAGCATACATATAGTGGAACCCAGATACCTTGACACGACATCTGGTCCTTCTTACACACAGTGTATATATGTTTTTATAGGACATGTTCTATAGACTCGAGTCGTTGTACATGTGCAATGATCAGAGGGAAGGGAAACGACGTGCATCCAAGTCTACACGCTGTGTACTTTGTTCTACATGACTTGAGCTTCTTGTCCATTGTTCCTTGGACAATTTTTGTTTGCGTTAGTTCACCTTTTCTTGTTCCCCTAAAGGTCATGTATCATTTCCATAAACAAGAGTATGATCCCTTTAGTAGGAAATTCCTAGAAAGTGTTAGGTATCCCTCTGAGAGGCCCAAAGTGAGATCACATATTCCTTCATGACCCTTGGTAGAGTCCGGTATCGACATGACCAATCCTATAGGGCATAGATCCTCTACTTAGATGGTGAATCATGATGAGTCGTGGTATCTTCCAAGTCCGTAGTAGTGATCCTCTTTGTGTACTATGATCTTTCCCCACTTGGGTTTTTGTTCTCTCGGAATGAGTGTATTTCTGCTCTCTTCAGATATATCAGTTCATCAATCTCTCTCATAGATTTTCATAACGAATAGTATTTCTCAGACAGACGCCATCTTCACTATCATACTCGTAGAGTGACATTTCCTAGACGAGTTCATTTATTGAATCTTCGAACTGGATTGATAGCTTGGGTATGTAGTCATTGTGATTTGTCTCTTGACTATGGGTATGGGTTTTGAGTAAATATAGATGTGTTTCTCTTGGTATATGTTCAGTAAACATACACAGTTTAGATCGGAATATACCATTACTTTTTTTATTACTTTGTGGTTTTCTGGTTCCCCTACTAAGTATTGAAATAATCACGCCTACACGGGCTTTGCTCAATCGTGTCATATCTTGTGCCAATGAGTGACCTTTTTACAGAGTCCAGGGCAGACCAGGATAGGACTGAGCTTTTTGAGTTCCTTGTAGGATGAGATGTTCCTACAACTATGAGTGGTAGTCCCAGTACCTCTTGGTGGTTATAGGTTTGACTTTCTAGTTTGCTAACTCTTTTTTTGTTAAGATTGTATTCTTGGCAAGTTTACTTTCCATACATTACTTTTGTTGTACTATGATGGTTAGGTTTAGTTGTATGAATGATTTTTTTCCATAGTGATTTTTACATTTTAGCATTTGTGGGATTGGAGATGTGTGCATGTGTATATATACATAAGAAATGCCTCCCATTTTAGTGATATACCTACTCAGTGCTAGTCACCAACCAATGGCCTATTGGAGACGGGATAGGGGATCCATGGCATGGGCCCCACTAGGATAGGTCATGACATATTTCTATAAGTGATAAATATTACTTTTAATATACAAATATAAAACCTAAGAAAAATCTATTTTTAGAAACAACCCCTTTTGAAGAATAAAAAATAGTTCAACCAAAAATAATGTGTAAAATTGATAGTCATGAAATTTTTTAATGTATATATAAAAAAGTGGAGTTATATGATTTTAAAACCAATTAAAAATGGAAGATAAAATTATAAATATTATATTTAATTAATGTAAAAAAATATTTCTTTTATTATAATAAATCACGATATATGTTTTTAAATGAAAAATATGGGTTTATAAATTCAAAATAAACTTTTCAAATGTTTTATTTTTATCATTAATCATATATTGTTTCTATACAACAAGTTTCATAAAATTATAATTCATTATTATATCTTGATTATTCCATAAAAATTATACTATTTTTAAAAATTATATTTTTCTTTATTCCCCAAAAAAAGTCATTCCAAAATATTCTAATAAATTTACTATAAGATAATTTTGACATGAGGAATTAATAAATAATTATTATTTTATAAAATTAAAATTATAAAATTCTTAAAATTATATTTTAAAATAAAATACAAAAAATATAAATGAAATCCACTTTTTTATAAAATGATCCGTTTACATTTAAGTGTTCTAACTCATATTTCATTTTAATGTCCATGGATTATTAATTTATTTATTATTGCATTATAAATTAAATATCTATTTATTTTAATTTTATTAAATCATTACACAATTTAGTTCAGTTTTTTGTATACTGTAAGTTATCATATATACTAGTTTTATTTAAAGGAAAAAATATAGTAAAATATCACAATGTTACATGTTTTCCAGGGAATGCATGATGTTAAAATATCTTATTTTGGAAGTTCATAAGTCTAATATTTACAATAAAATGCATGATGGGATCAAACCTGTAGTGTTTGTGTCATTTTTTGTGATTATATGTAAGTAACTATAATTTCATAGTGATCTAGAATTACCTAGGTATGAGTATCAATTATGGATATTTGTGTAATGTTGGTATTTCTATGAACTTAATGGGTGTGATTTTTGAAATAGATTAGTGTGGAGACTAATTAGAAAATTTAAATGGAGATGGAAGTGTTCAATTATTTGTTTTATAAATGGTGGTTTCATAATATGGTCAGAGTCTAGAGTAGGATATAATTAAATTTGTTGTGGAAATTTTGAAATTCCTAAGTGTAGTGTCAATTTTTTAATGCTCTGGTAAAATTAAATGTTGTAAATCATTGGTTTTTGACAAATATAGATACAAAATTAATTTAAATTCATTTTTATTGAGAGGATATCATTGATTCCATGATGTTGTGTATTATTGATTAAGTATCCTAAGGAATTCAATATAGTAGGATAGTGATTGGAATTTTTCACTAGGGATTGAGTATGGTTTCTTAATAATTAGCCAACCATAATGTTTAAATAATCACTAGCATAGATGATGTACTAGAGTAGGAGGTGTATAATTATTGGATACTTATACTGGTGTAAAATAAATATCCACTTGATGATGAACTATATGATGATAAAATTTAATCCATGTGTTTGGTCTTTTTATTTTTCAAAGATAATGGGAGGTGTATAAGGAGGAATCTAAAAGAAGTGATATAGTTTAGTGGTGGGTTTTTAATGATCCAAACAGTCTGGTTTTTATAGAGGTGGATGGAATGATTATTCTATTGAAAGTGGAACCATGTTATGCATGGCTTTTTTGTATTTTGGATTGGTAGTTATAGGTTTAGGTTTGTTTTTATTGATTTATGGGGTGTTTTGAGGATGATTGTTGGGTTAAAATGGACATAAGTATAAATTAATTAATTAGATAGATAAAAATAGCTTTTGGGACGTTTAAAATGCCCATAAAAATGTTATTGGGGCTAGTGAAATTTGGGTAAAAATTTGATAGCTATAGGGTACCACTAGGTTACCATTTTTATGAATGCGAAACATTATTAAATTTAACAAAAATTAATTAGTGGACAAAAAAGAACCATTGAAGTCTATCATACTTTTAGAGGCTTGATTCACACCCTATATAAATTATAGATATTTCTAGAATTTCAGGTGGGGATTATTTAAACCCCTATCCACTAATATCTTAGGTCATCCACACATCAAAAGGGGGAATCATTCCATTACTTTTTATCCAAGATTTTTACTTGAATGAAATTGGGTGATTTAAGAATATTTAGTCCTATAAAAAATGTTATGATCTTATCTTTCTTCTTTACCACTTCATCATCATTTACTTGTATTCGATCGAGAGTAATTCATCTAGGGTTTTGTGATATGAATTCACTAGAAATTAGTGAAATTGTACTTTTAGTATAAATATTTTATAAGGTTAGGATGGATGAAGACATGGTATAGAAAAAAACCATGTTTCATTCAATTTTTATAGGGTTCAATCCATTTTATAGGTAAATTTTGAATTTTTATAAATTGAATTTAATTTTTAGGAGATTATTAATTTTTGGAATTTTCTGGTTATATGTCATGATGTATATCGGCTCACACTCTATTTCATGGGATTCCAATTAGAGGGTGAGATATGGTTTATTTGTTGGAATACCTACAATGTGAGTTTATTATGGAATTGTTTTGTAAAAAAATTATAAATATGATATAAATAATTTACATGGGTCATTAACTGAGATAATTTCTCTTGATCATGGAATATGATTGGTGTGGGCTTGAATATGTTTTGGGGGATTTATAATGTTTTCACTAGAGGTGATAAATCAATATTTTTGGAACGTGGTAACTAATATTATCTCATTTATATGAGAAAATATTTATTATGTTATTTTCAAGTGAGGGTTTAAAGGAATATGTTAGCCGAAGTAGAAAAAAATTGAGTCTCTACTTGTGAGTAGTGATAATCATGGCTCATTAATCTCATAGATTTTCTTCCATGTGTTATTACATGATTAATTTTCCATATATAATTACCTTTTCCCTAGGGGATTTAGATAAAATGGAATATATATATTAATGAGGGTATCTTAGCATTATTTATGGGATAGAGATGGGTCTAGTGTTCGGTTTCCTAGGACACCCTTACGGTTTACGTGACCAAGAGATATACCATTTGAGAAGAAGCTATGATTTAAAGAACACATTTGAAATTTATTATATGAAGGCGTGGGACAATAAAATGTGGGTGGATTAGTTAGTAAATTTTAAAATAGGTGGTTAACCATAGAGTTTAGTGTCGCTAGAAAAGAGTGATGAGTGTTTTTGTTGAGTCACCATATGAATTGAAGGAAGAGGGTCACATTTTTGGGAGATGTCTTGTATATATCCTGACCATATACAATTGATAATTTAATATTTTTCCCTAGGGACAAAATCACCAATGAAATTAGTGCACCGAGGGATGATCATAGCTTTGGATTTCTAATCCTTACTGGGTGTATAGGATTCAATGATACAAGTGATGCAGTCACTTACATTAATTTTGTGCTTGGTTTGAGTTATATTTAGATTATATCAATATAAATTTTGGTGGATTCTATCGGATTGATATTTAACTATCATCTATATTTATTACCCTTAAATTTTTTTATGATGTTCAATCAAATATCCAAAAGATAGTGTAATATTGGAATTAGAAAAGTTTGGAATTTGGGTAACAAATTATGATTAAAGGATAGTTCATGGGGTTGGGTGATTTCACTAACCAATAATAAGAAAGGAGTCAATTAGGGTTGGGTTGTTATCCCAAAGTTTCATTTGGAATTAGGTTGTGTTCTCTTGATGAATAGACATATATTATCACATGAGTCTAGAATATGAGTATATTGATTCTGCTCTTCGGGTTACTTCTCCTAAGATAAAAATATCTGGGTCCTATATGTAGTTTTCTTTAAGGATTTTTTTTACGATTATCCTACTATTATTTGAACCATTCATGAGGGTTGATGATTCTAGTAAATTGTAATAGATATTTATAGAATAAACTAATAATGCTATATTTTGATGTTGGATACCCTATTCAAGTTCACAAGTGAATTTCTCTTGGAGACTAAATTTTCCTAAAAGATAAACAATGTTTGTTATCAGTGATGATTCTCCCAGATGGTATAATTTGATGATGGATATGATGCACCTAATTTCAGCGGTTATTCTTCCAACAACAAGATTTTGATAATGTAAACACTTCTATAATTATAACATTTGCTTCTCCCTATATTTAGATTTTGATAATGGAGTCATCATTCATGTTGTTATGGGTTCTTATATAAGCGATTAGATTACTATTTTGGATATATTATATTTAATATCATGGGACCTTAAATGTATGGAATCATTTTGATAAATTTTAATATATTTATTTTATTATTAAAGTAATTTTTTTGGTTCAAAATTATTATTACTACATTGTTCCTGTTATTTAAGAATTTACTCTCAAGGATATGTTTTTATTATAAATAATGGTTGGGCACACCCCAATCCCACATTAAAGATATTGATTTCCTTATGATCTAGAGAATTTATTGTACCCCCACTAATATTATTTTTATCTAACAGTAGGAGAACCTATCGCATTTTTTTAACCTTCTAAAGAATAAATGAGTTAACAGTCTATGTGAATATTTTAAATCCAATGGATTGAGATGTGTATGCATGTAATGTTTTTGTATTTATTTTTAGTTAGTACATGGATTATTAAATATACATTTAATTGTTGGGGGAACAATTGGGGGTGCCTTACTAAGTGTTTTATTAACAACCTATGAATGCACTCTGAGGGATTTTTATACTTTATATATGATATAGAAGTCATGTAAAATATTCTAATAATGGGGATTGGGATAGAATATTTAGTGGGGTTATGTTAACCGATTTGAGTTATTGATGTGAATATGGGTTTGATCACCATGTATTTTAATTTTAATATTTTATTTCAGTATTTTATTCACCCATCAGGTGATCATTATTGGATACATGATTGTATGACTTTCATGGGTCCATTTGTTATAGTATGGCATGTAATTTTATTTATAATTTATTACTACTGTATTTTTTTTTTATAATTTTATATTGATTTTATACCTATTATGGATGTTTATGTTATATAGTATTTTTAGAATATATGTAAATTCTAAAAATTTCACATAGCACTTTATATTAAAAATTTTCAATAAAACCAAGATAGGGATGTTATTAGAACATTTTTCTAAATTTACTTCTGAAAATATATTCTTCATGAGTAAGGAATTTCCACTATAATGAAATTCATAAAACTTGTTATATGACTTAAACTCATTTATCATTATTGTTTCCCATTACAATATATTTTAATTTTTCATGATGAACTGATATATAATTATTTTCCAATTTTTAACCTTATTTTTTGAAACCAAAATGTAATAATTTATCAGTATGATATATCAACTACGTTTCTGGTGAGTAGGATTTTTCAAAATTTCAAAAAACTAACCATGATGCAAAATATACTATTATGGCATGATTTTTTATTACATCATAAAAATAGTTTCCAAAAACCCAAAAAAATATATAAAATTATCTTGTCCTTTAATATAGTTGTAAGTTATCAAATAACACAAACTTAAAATAAATATAATCTTATTAAAATATATTACATCATTTCCCTCTTTTATTCAACCAAGGTTAAAAAATACCACCTTTGCGTTTATTATGAATTTTTTAATTAATTTGTAAGTTACTTATGATTATAAATGTGCATTAATAAATTATCATAATCTATAGAACATCAAAATTACAGTATACAAATGCATCTATCACTCTATGTTTATCTGATCATTGATCAACGTAAAAGATAATAGTTATAGAATGGTTTATCATATGAAATTTCTATACCATAACCATTATTATCAAATAAAATATAATTCTATCAACCATTGATTTCATCACCCCATTTCACCACAATTCCCTTACAAAGATACCCCCCCTTCAAGAGTTTAATGAATTCCCCCATTTATATGAGTGTAAAATAATTATGTCAGTTATCATCTTATTAAAATTACCCTTTTATTTATACTATATATCCAATTTAATAGTAAACCATAATGGTACGATCCTTTCATTAATATTATGGAAAATAGTCCATATTAAATAATAAAAACATATTGGGAGAGGGGATAAACCAAAAATAAAAAAAATATTTGAAGTGGGTGAATACAGAGAGTTACCTAATGCCTCTCAGATTCTTATGTATCTAATGGTTTTATAAAAAAATATGAAACCATTCACTTTTTTCTAATATACCTTAGCTTTTAAAAATCTTGTTTTACCTTTTCCTTGATAATGTGGAACCAAATATCAGTATACATAGTTCCCAAGTGCTAAAATAGATTCATTTTATAGAAAATATCAATTTTTTGGAAACAAATTTCATTAGGAACCATTAGTTTGACCCTATGATCTCAACACAATTTTTTATCTAAATTTGTTGGGTACAAAAAATTTTCCATGATATAATCCACTTAATATATACCAATTAAAGTATTTTAATTCATTTTAGTAATGAATCTAACACAAATATATCTAATGATAAATGTGTATCCACTTAGGGATTTTGAATCCATACTAGCTCTAGCAAAATATATATTGAAATCTTCAACACAATTTTCGATTTGGTTCTATTTATTTTTAACAAAAAATCATGTTTAACTTGAACACACCACTCTGTTAAAAATTAACATTTTATTAAAAAATTTCTGATATTTGGTGGGGTGAAAGTGATGAAGTTTTAGGGTTTCAATACTAAAACATATTTTACTATAATATTTTTTTTGATATAATACATTGATAGATGAAAATTATATTAGTAGGGGTTTTTCTACTATACAAATGATGCACTAAAAATTTTCTTCTCTCCATGTATATATGACCTCAATTGGTTGGTCCATGAAAATTCTACATTTCCTAATGAGATAAAAATGGACCCATGGTGTGGTAATTTGTACATACCACAATATTAATTTCACTATCATAAGCTAATTCAAAATATTTTACATTAATATATAATATCTAAACATACTTTATAAATAATATAGAGTCTTTATATCACCAAGTATAGTAAGGTTATATATGGAATCCCACCATTTTAGTACAATAATTTTAATATAATTCCTTAATAAATATTATACTAATAACATTAAAGATCCTTTTGAGGTCTAGTTTGTTGGAAATTGGTTTCATAATACATGAATTACATAATTAAAACATATACATATACATTACTAATTTTTTTGAAAGAATCATTTTTTTATCATTCTATGGTCACCTCACCACATGTAATTTCTTGGGGATATACATTAATAGAAAAGGATGATCATAAATCCCAGTAAAAGATAACAAAGGAAGCTGAACATGAATGATCATCATGTGAAAATAAAGAGAAATAACATGGAAAAAATAATAAGTACATGATACGTAATATGGAAATATGAATAAAACATTAAAATGAGACATTCAGAACCATATCACATTGGTTTATTATAAAGGATTCATAAAACATAATTACATTGGTTATTTAAAATGGTATCATTACACAAGCCATATGTAGAGACTAATTCATTGCCCAATTAATTGGAGTTATATCAGGGAAAACCCTTCATATTTCTTAATTGTTGTGATCCACACTGATCATAATAAATTTCCTCATAAATATACCAAGGAGAAAAAATAATGTGTTTCATATAAAAGTATTTAGTATATAAGATCTAAAAGACATGAATAATAAATAATTTTAACCCAAAAAAGAAAATAGGGTTATAATTCAGTTAAATACATGATCAATAAATTGTATTTAAATCTAGGTGAATAACCATGTATAATAAAGGGTGTTTCAAATTCAAAATATAAAAATATTTCATGTAAAAGAGATAAATTCAATATTTGAATTCAACAGCATGATGGTAGAAAACATGGATTTAGAAAAGTTTTTAATGTGATGGAAAAAAGACCTCCCATTTATAAATCACTATTTTGGAAGTAATGGGATAATAAAAAATGATATGTATATAGTAAATCCAGAACATATAAAATGAACTAAAAAATAGGTACTTGAATGAAAAAGTGGAAGTTGATAATTCCTTTACCATGAAGATTTTCTTCATAGAACATGAGTATGGAACCTTAAGAACTTATGAAAACATTAAAGGGACTCAGTGGGAGGTAAAATAATCTTATATGAGTTTATAATGGATTTGGAGTGGAGTTAAATGGTTATATTTGTGGGTATTTATATTAAATGGGAAAAAATTGGTTAATTATTTTTAAATATAGGACTTGGAATTCTAGGTTATGTAAAATGAAAAATAAATGGTGTATCCATTTTTTTTTCTCATGGTTATGGGTATTTATTTAATTTTTTCTAATAATTTATTCTGTTGGAATGTTAATCCCATTTTTAATATTTCCTTTTATGTGGAAAATTAAATTTTCCAAAAATTATTATTTTTGAAATCATAATTTATATTTTAGACTTTAGAAATTCATTTATGGTTTTATAAATTGATTTAAAACCATTAAAATACAAAATATTAATAAAATAACATATTTTTTTATTATGGGTAAAATATAATTAATTATTAAATCATTATTACATATATATGAATACTTAGAACTTATATGAAAAATAAAATTGTGTTTTTACATTTCATTAAAAAATTATGTATTTTAGAAAAATCAAACAATTTAAACCTAACTTAATTTCAATGTTAAAATTAGAAAATAATGATTATTTTATTAAAATAATTTTCTAAATATCTATTTTTTTCTTCTAAATGAAAAATCCTTATTTATTAAAAAGTTATAGTTTTTAGGACATAGTTAACTTTATAAAAATTAAAAAAATAGATAGGAAATTATAAAATAATACTATCATATATATTTAATTAAGTTGTGTTTTAAAAGATTATTCCCTAAAAATAAAATTTATTTATAACATCTAAGTTAGTTAAAACATGTATATGTTCTTTGAAAGTATAATTATTTTTTTATTCAAAAATCTAATTATAAAATTCATCTCACAGTCATGTCTATTTTGTAGTAAAGAAAATAGGATTGGTGAAATAACTATTTCGTTTAAACAAAGTAAATTTAAATTTTATGATACTATGGTCCATATACATAACCCCTTAATACACCATCATTTTCCCTAAGGGTAAGGTGTGTAATGGTGGTAGTTGAATAGGTTGGATTTTCTAATAATGACCTTGAGGTGATCCTTGTTAACTTGAACTTTTCGCACAATCAATTGTACATGAGACATAATTGCTAAATAATTTCTTCGGCTTGGTCATTAAAAAACCCCAATGACACTACCTCCCTCCCATGTTATAAAAAATGAGATTCAAAAGGTGTTGCTCCACTGGTTGATGTAATAATATCTCATTTTTTCATAAAATTGAAATTATCATAATCTTTTATAAAAAATAATTATAATGGAAATATTATTACCAATGTTCATATAAATCGACATTCATTTTTACTTATAGTCATATTAAATAATGGTCATAACAATCAACAACCATCACCCAACGACCACATTTCATATTTCATCTTATATATTTTCAATCCTAAATCAATATTTTCTACTTCATTTCCAATGTTTTAAAAATTTATTTGATAATATCTGTTATATTCTTAATGTTTCTTTTTTTCCTCTAAAAATTTTAATGGATGGTGTAATGGTAATGTTTTATTTAATGGAGTATAGTAGTGTGTGGTCACAATTTTTTGGTTTTTATATCCTTGTACTATTTTTATCTATCGTAGTTTATATTGTTAAATGACATGCACATATACATATTGTAATAGTATTTTAATATACTTCCTTTTTTCAATATAATAAAATATTTATTATGGAAAAAATAATTCTCTCATAACTGTAAAATAAATTTTCAGACCATTATATTCTTTCCAATTATGAAATTTCATCATTGAAATTTGACTTGCACCTCTAAATTAAATTGGGGGTATTTCTCCCTCATTATATTTTAGTTTCTGTTGTATTTTCTTCAAAATTGTGGTTTATACATGAGGATTTGAAAAATCATGTTATATTGTTCTTTGAAATTTATTACCTTCTATTAAGAATCTTCACTGGTTCCTCTTCATAATACAAGTTTCGTTCCAATACCACACCCATAATATCAAGTATATGTGTTGGGTAAGACATATAATTTCTCAATAGAGACACATAGAATATATCATCGACACTAGAAATGTTTGTAGGAAGTGGGAATCAATAAACTATCACTCCCTCATGCTACAACACATGAAATTATCCAATCTACCTTGGATTTATTTCCCTCTTGGTTTTGAACCTCATGACCCCTTTCCATGGAGATGCATTAACAAATAAATGATTCCGACCATGAAACTCAAAATCCTTACTTTTTCGTGTGCATAAATTTTATATCAACTATGAGCTTCCTTGATGTATTTCTTTATCCCTTGTATATTTTTTATAGTCTCCTTTCAACTACCTAGTCCCAATAGTTTCCCCTGTCCATCTTCATGCCAACATGTTTGAGTTCTATATCTCTTTTCATATAGATCTTCAAAAGGTTCCATTTGAATACTTGAGTGGAAACTATTATTATTGAAGAATTAAAAAAGCGGAAGATATTGATTCCAAATCTCCTGAAAATCAAGTGTGCTAGACCATAACATATATTCCAATGTATGAACAATCCACACAGATAATCCATTAGTTTGAGGATGATAGGATGTGCTCAGTTTTAATTTTTTATTAATATACTTCTGAAAGATCCTATAGAACATAGAACTAAATTTTATATATCATTCATAATCAATAAAGAGTGGTAATCCATGGATTCTCACTACATATAATGTTGAAGTGAAATACGAACTTGAGGGAGATATCCTCTATTATGGAAATAAAATAAGAAGACTTTTTCAATCTATTGAAAATAATCTATATATCATGCTTACCCGTGGATGTTTTTGTAAGGATAGTGACAAAGTATAATGTGGTCATTTCCAACTTCCGTATAGGTACGGTAAGTGGTTGTAACAACGCTCTAGGATATTGTCACTCCACCTTCAATTTTGGACATACTACACACCTTCCATTATAATTAGTAACATCCATTTTCACATTAACCCACTAATTATGATAATTAATGTCCCCATACATCTTAGTTCTTCCAATAAGTATAAATATTGAATATTTATGAGAAAAATAAATCATCTCATTCATTATCTTTAGAATAAATTGAATACATAAACTTGAACCAAAATTAAATACACCTTCTTGATCATCATCGAATTCAAGAATCGTTAATTTTTTCACATACCTTATCATAAGTTTCATCAAAGTATAATTTCATTAATATTTCTTGATCTTATCTAGTAATGGGTATTGAGAAGCTATTTTGGATTGGATTGGTGATTTCCCTTTCTCTATGATTCCCATGTCTAACCATACTAGTTCCTTGATCAATAGATATACTATCATCCCCATAATTACAAGAACACTAGGATATATCATAATTAATGTATATGTGACTTCATTTTCTATTATAGGGTGATAATAAATTGAATAATCATAGTCTTTAAGAAGATCTAACAATTTCCTTTGTCTCATGTTTTTTTAACTTTAGAGGGAAATAAGATATCAATTTTCCTTTTTTATGAGGACAAATCAAATCCCTTTTATATTTGTATCACTATAGATGAAATATCATTCAAAAATAGGGGATAGAGTTAACACAAGTTAACTAACCAATATCATCTAGAATTTTTTGATTCATTCTTCACATTCCTTTTCCAAATAAACATAACTCTGTTTTATGTTAACATGTTTAGTGGGTTGGAAATATATGAATTTTTGTTCACAGAAATTTTAGAGTGTCCTCATAGACATTGGAAATTAAAAATATCAGTTTTTTTTATAGGTTGATTACACTCCTATAAAAAAATTTATTATAAATATCAATTTAGACACTTTAACTATTTACAATGTGTCATAGGAACGATACTTTTTGTAACCATAACTCACATTTATTGAATTTACCAAATATATTATAATTCTTAAGAGTTTTAAATATTAACCATATATGAGCTCCATACTCCTTGTTTCTTTTGGAGTATATTAGAATATCACCAATAAAACCAAACATTATTTTATCAATGTAGTCCTTAAAGACTCTATTAATTAATTATATAAATATGGAAGGATTCTTAGGCAACATAAAGGGAATAAAGAACTCGTAATACCCTTATCTTGTTCAGAATGTAGTATTTTGGGAATAATAATTTTTTACTCTCAACTAATGATACCCTAATCATTAGTCAATATTAGAGAATAATTAAACCCCATGAATATAGTAAAAATAACAATAGACTTTGGAAGATGATATTTGTTCTTCACCATGAACCATTTATGTTTTCTATAATCAATGTATAACCACATTGATCCATCATTCTTCATTAAAAAGTGAACATGTACTAAAAAATGAGACAAAATTGGTTGAATAAAACCCTTCTCCAAAAGATCATGAAGTCGGTTCTTTAATTCCTCTAAATCTGCATATTATATTCTATATGGGGTCTTCTATATTAGCATAGTTATATCCATGAGTTCAATTGATAACTATACCTTTCGTACCAAGGGAGGTCTAGTTATCTATTCATGAAATACATAAATATATTCTCGATAAATGGGCACATGTCCGATCATTATTCTTTGTCTTTATTTTTTATTATTCACCATTCATTTATATAAATAGGATAATAGGAGGCAGTTCTTGATAATAATTAATCTATTATATCACCCCTTTAAAGATAACTATAGGTTGTTCATTTTGGATAATAGATATCTCCATGATTCTAGAGCTAATAATGAAATCAAAATTTAACAACAAATCAATCCTAAGTATATTGTAAAATTCCACCACTGGAATTACCTCCTAATTTAGAAAGAGATTTCACCCACCAAATATTATAGGGGAATACATATATAACTTTAATGAATTAATAGTTTATTATGTAGTTTTAACAAACTCTACCACTACCAGGAATTAACATGATGTTCTTTACATACTTGAATGAAATAAAATAATATGTAAAACAAGAATAAAATAATATACTTTATATCTTTGTGTATACAATGATAGTACCTACAAAGACATCATTTTGTGCCTCTACTTTAGCCCACAAGTCTACAAATGGATAAAATTTATCAATTTCACAATATTGTGGTTGATAGTGGTTAACCACCATTATCTTTTGATTTGAAAATTGATTAGTAATATGTCCATGCTATGCACAATTGAAGCAGTTCATGGCATATTGTGTTTAAACCATATTATATTTTTCATTAGTATTAAGATATTGATTCTTAACATCTATATGATATATTTGAGCTATATATACATCTCTTCCACACTTGTATCACCTTACACTCCCTTTCAGCCAATTACCCATTTTTTTGCTGAATTTGGTGCACATTGGTTGTCATACTTTTTTCTATTATAGATTATTTCTAAATTTTTCCTCTAATCATATCTTCCAGTTATTCTAACCATTATTTCAATGGGAATATACCAAAATCATTTAAATTTTTGCATAACATATGACTATCTCTTTGTAACTTCCAAAGTATTATATTTATATTGATTTATATAGAGGCGATCTCAATCATCCAAGTAATTAGTAGATTTTTCTGTTATAATTGAAGAAAAATATTGAAGTGTATCACACTAGCCTTTTAAATTTAATCTCACAATTCCCCAATAATTCATTTAATATTTTTTTAACTTATGTAATTCCTTATCTATATTTTTTTGTAGGGTATAAGAAAAATAGTTATCGAAAAGTGATTTTCTGATGTCTTTCCATTCCATGGATTCCTCCTCATCCTTCAGATTTATGTTCTAGATCAGTTTCCACCACTAATAAACTTCTCCCTCTAAGTGGTATAATACCAACATAAATTTTTATTGGTTAGAACAATGGAGTAAAAAAAATATTTTCTATATTATTGACCCAATTTTCAGTGATCAATGGATCTGATGATCCACTAAAAATAAGTGGTGGTTGAGGCATGAAGAATTCAACTTCTAGTTGTTCCTTCATTAGTGTATTTATAATATCTACATGGATTAGGTTTTTTTTCATGACCCTAGTTAATGGATACAAAAATATTTTGAAATTTTCTACTCCGACCCTATAATGACATAAATTTTCCTTTTTTTATTTGTATATTTTTTTATTATCCTTGAGACCATGCATTGAGACAACACATGATTAAGAGGCTTGGTTTTCTTGGAATAAATGTTTGAAAAATATTAAATATATTAAATAACATGTGCACACCATTTTCATGAAAAATATTAATAACATCTAAATAGTTCCCCATATCATAAATCTGGTGGCAGTATTGATTTAGAATATGGGTTTTATCCTAGGAATGACATAACATTTATTAGCACGAGGAATTTGTGAAACATTCATCCTGGGCATAAAATTATATAATAATTAAAGAAATTATTTTATTTTAATTCATTGATGATGAGACCGACATTGTATTTATGTATAATATTATGATGAAATTATAGGGTTATATGTATAACCTAGGAGATGTTTGATATTTATTTTAAGGATCTCACTTAGAAGAACATCAAATAGATCAAAGATCAATGACTGGTGTGCAACAGAACTATATGATCTTACCAATGATGATGTTACAACTTCATTCTTTGTTAGAAATCAATCTGAATCGATGTAGGATATTGATTTATATAGTTTTATGATAACAACCCTACTCTTTATTTCCCATTAAAACGTAATTTATTAAATAAAATTACAAAAAATATAACTCCAAAGGTCAATAAATCTAGAGTCTGTGGGAATAATGTACATATCAAAACATCTTGAACATGGGATACAACAACATTATTGAAAAATTTCTTAACAATCATCTAAAATTATATGGATTTTTCAAATTATATAAGATGTCCTTGGGAAAAATATAATAATGGAGTGATCTACAAAGCCTATTAAGGGAATAAAAAAGAAATATCATGAAGAAGATAACACATGTTAGAAAATATTCATAATAGTGGGGTAGAAAAGGAATAGGAATAATTAGGCTCCATATAACATTATAATCAAAACATGGATATGTCAAAACAAATTAAAAGACTACCTCATAATCATAGGTCAAGGGTAAATCAACCAAGACCTCATGGTGTAAAATTTCCCATAAAATAATTAGGTTCATGTAACACCCCAATATTTCATAGCACGTTATTTCTTCAAAGTAATTCAATAACTTTCATTACACACAATACCGAATTCGAGCGCACCACGACTTACTAAACAAGCCGTCAAAAAACGTTTATGGGTAGTATTAACTACATTTTGAATTTTATATACTCCATATAATTTTAAAATATATATTATCTATTTCTTAGACATAATATAAGAAAAATTCATTTTTTCAGATAAAGGAAGTATTTTTCAGAAAATGCAATTTTACCGCCTTTTAATGGAGAACCTTTTTTAAATCCAATATTCGACACCTTAATATATTAAAATTGACAAAATAATATTTATATTTATAATCGGGAAATAAATATTTAGTTTTGATAATTGTTTGGTATTTTTTTGATAACTTTCATATTTTGGCGAATAATGAAAAATACTAAATTTTAATTAAAAAAACTTTTTTCATCGAAATAATTTATATTGTAAAATTATTTATTTGAATGGTTTTATATATAATGAGATTATATTTTTATCATTTAATATAATTTAGTTCATTATAATTAATTTAACTTTGAAATTGGACATAAACAAGTGTCAATCTTTTGATACATATTTTTCCTAAAAACACGCTATTTGTTTTGACAACGGGAATTGATTTTAAATTAATTAATGAAAATTATATGTTTTGAATTTGATAAAATAGGAATCATTTTTTAATTTGTAATGTCAAATATATCTTATGTTGAAATTTTGGTATTTTTCTAAAAAGTTTCAATTTTTGATGAATAGTGAAAAACACTCAATTATTGGTTAAAACTGACTTTTTATTTAAATAATTATTTATTTAATTTTAATTTAATTTAATTCAAAATAGATACATAATACCTATATATGTTCAATATAATTCATTGGATTCATTTTATTATAAGTTTAGATATATAAAATTTTTATTGAATGTTTTACCCTCTTTTACCCACCTCCTAAGAGAATTTACAAATTTGCATAAAACGTAATATTACAACTTCTTTGAGTTTAATTTCAAAAATAAGAGAGAAATGGTTAGCCTCAGTAGGTAAAATTTGGTTTAATAAGATTAAAATAATTTTCAGTGAATAGTAACTTTTGAGTTTTAAATACTACGGTTAAATTTTAATAGGGTAATTCAAGATAAAAAGAATATTATAATAATACAAAATTACCTTAACACAAGTTCTAAACTTATTGGATGAGTCATGTCTGACCATTGGCATCCTTGGGTCGATTTTGGGATCCCATGGAGCCACTTATTAATGATAATGACACTTTATTTTAATTAACATAAAGTAAAGGCAAAAAATGACATAAACAAATATCTTTTAGTAAATAAATTTTTATGTGGGGTTATATAAGTAATATTTTAGACTATAAATATTAATTGGAAAGATAAAAATATTTTCTACATAATGGTATTTTATTTATATTTTTTAGTCATTAAATAATTTAATTTATTTATGACACAATAATGATGCATTAATTTCCTTATTAATGAAATATTAAAATAATTGATATTATAAATATTCAAATAAATGTAATTTGATACTTTTTCTGAATTCCACTAATTATATAGGTTAATATGACATGTTATAGATGATTAAATTAATTGTTTTAGAATTAATAATGCAGTTATGAATTTAACATAAACAAAATAGCATATAGTGTCAAAATTGACATAAAAGAGTTTTTATAACAAATATTAATTGATATTCTATTTGTAAAAATATAAGGATCGTCTAAAGGTCTTAAATAATATTATATAAGTCATTAATGAATAACCTGAGTTTCTCTTGGAAGTTTATATTTAGTTTATTAACCATATAATATAAAAATACAAAGAGACATGGTAAATGTTAAACTATTTAAATAAGAGTTAAATCTTGAAGATAAGGTTTATATAGGGACGAAAACCGGTCTAAAATTTATTGGTTGAGTGGTTTTCGACTCATCCCCACCTTATCCTTTAAATAATTTATTTTTGAGCCATTAAAAAACGAAACATATTTTATTATAAAATAATATTTCAATCTTTTCCTAAGGTTCCCCTCACCCCTCTTATAAAAGGGCACTTCCCCTTCTCTCAAATTCACACCTTAAAAGCCATTAGGATCATCCAAACCCAGTCCCATTATCCTCCAAACTGTACTTCCTTCATCCTAGAGGAATTACTTTGGTCAGAAAGTAAACCTAGGGAGCCATTTTGATCAAATTAAAATAAAGAACCCGAAGAAGAGGTAATGATTTCACCACCCCCTTTCAAGTTATTTTCTTCTTCCAATTACTCTTTCTTCGTTATTACCATACCATATTAATAAATTCGGTACCTTATATATTTTGTTTTATGTTATTATAAATATTGAACATCCATTTTAATTATTCTATCCATCCTTTGAATGATAACGTCACCATGAGTGCGTACGTACGACTTACCATCTCCACGCCGTGGTGTAATTTGTAATTCACCACTATGTTATTTGGATGGATATAGTGATGAGTAATATGTATTAAAATAATTAAAATAAAATGATAATATTTCTTTAAAATAAATATACCATCCAATTCCACACATTCATGGAAATGATAATGTCGCCCTTGCGTATGTACGGATTACCGTCTCCACGATGTGATGAGATTCATTTCCACGTTCACCATTCATCAACGATTATAAAAATATAAATATTACTAATAACTATGTAATATAGGACATAATAATTATACTAGATATATATATATATATATATTTATTTATTTATGTACTTACATATATCTTATTCACTTACTTCTATTCAATATGATATGAAAACTGAAACAACGTTTATACGTACGTACGACCTACCATCTCCATAAATGGTGTCTTCCATTTCATATATCTATCTATTATAAATAATTATATTCTAAATATATATTATATATAAATGACGGTTTATATTCTAGAATTATTTAACTTATTATCTATATGATATGATCATGAATAACAAGTTAAAATATGTATGATAAAGAAAGAGATTATTATCTGAAATGTTAATTTAACATGGAAATTATTATTTAATGGGTAGTATAAAGTGATAAATGCATCATGTATGATATAATAAATATTAATATTGTTCTTGTATATTTTAATAACATACTATAGTCTTTATACAGGAGGTTAAAATTACCCTTGACTAAAGGAAAGTACAGGGTAAGTGGTTTCTTATCTCACTTTTAATTCCATGACATTTCCATTGTTCACCACTTATTTATTACTTGTGGTATATTGTGTACGGACATTAGATTTATGTTACCATGATTCTATTTATATTCATAATATTCTATGATTCATTTGGTGTTTATTGACAAATTTTCATACGAATCGACTGATTACAAAGAGGTATGGGTTAATTCAACAATATATTTTTTATCCGAGGTTGTTTTTATGTAAGTATATACTGGGAAATATTTATTATCCATGAACATGTTTCATAAATTAGTTTTAAAATGGATTATTTTAATGTACTTTTTTACTAAAATGCAATTTTAAATGTTTTAATGATTTATTCTTCTAAAACGTACTCATTAATGTCCATGTTTTCTAAATAGTTTTAAGAATTTATTTATATAGAGGTGAATGTTTTAAAATTTTAATTCCATTCAAATGTTTCTAATTAGTATGGGACACTTTGATTCAACACTATCTTTTAAATAACTTCCTTTATAAATTTTTTGACTTTTTAATGATTTCATGAAAAAATAAAAAATTTATCTCAAAACTTTTTACTGATCATTTTCAACTATGTCAACATCCTTTAGGGGATATTATTCTTGATCGAAGATGAATTATTTTCATACAAATCCTCCATATTGTGTTGAAGGTTTTGTGATATATTTGACTATGGATGTGTTATTTTTATACCATTCATGGTTTATGGTTCAAGTATTGACATTTTGTATGCTAGTTTTAATATAAATGTTTATGTTATGTTTAAACTTTTTCATGTGAGGAATGTATTGGACGTAGTAAGTGACTGGTGAAGCCTGATATAGCTCTTTGATGCATCGGTAGGTCTCATGAGTGAACTAGATAGGTAATTGGTAGAGGACTTTCCCAATTTGATATATAGTTTTGGCCGAGGCCATAATAATTATTAGACTTCTTGGTTGAGGCCGTGAAAAAAACATTTCAGAATGTCCAACATTATACATTCCCTCATTATGAAAATAATATTGATGGTTCTTGTTGTCATTTGACTAGTAGAATACCCCTGATTATGTTTTATTATTGCATTATTTACTCAAATCATATTCCTTCCATAAAAGTATTCATGTTTATTATTGGTAAAGGTTTGTGATTTAAATTATTCACCATGCATATTATTTATGTTATCTTCCTATATATTGCGTACCATTATTGAGCATTTGAGCTCACCCCTTCCTTATGTTTCATTTTCATAGGATATGAGTAAGTTAGATATGAGTGACTTAGAGGCATAATCTAGGAGGCTTGGATGTTTATAATGGAATAATTTCGTGTTGTATTTCATTTCATGTTGTAATGTTGAACTTATCTATTAATATTGTTTCCAATAATACTAAATTGATCGGTCTTTTGAGACATTATTTCCTTGTGATCATGCCAATGTTTTGTAATACTGCACAGAATCTGGGTAACTAGGGTTGTGGTGTTATAGTTGGTATCATAAGATGTTTAGTACAAACCATGGAAACCAGATTTAGATAAACTCTGAATAGAGCACATAGCCTTAAGATAGACTTTGACAATTAGTAAAGAAGAACTTCATTGAATTTTGGTATTGTAATGATTTTGTGAGTTTTCCAAGAAATACATCCCTATCTGGATAAGAGCAGGTAGAGGTAGCTCCGGCACATATGTACATAGGGGTAAAACCCAAAAACACCGCTTTAAGCTAGACTCAAACTGGAACTGGTGCACAAAAACGGGCCATGCTGCACTCTAGGAAACGACACTCTCGGGGGATATGCTTAGGATAATTCTCATTTTCTTTAAAAATCATTCTGATGGATTTATGATTATATACCTCCTCAAAGAAAATATTTTTATGATTATGGATTATATCCTTAAACTGTTCAATTTATGTTAGGTATTTTACAAGTTTGGAATTATTCATTGCAATTTATAAACTGACTTAGAGTATTCCATTGTATAGAAATGGTTCCCAGTAGAGGGAATGTGAACTACAGTAATATGTATGATCCGAAGGGTAAGAAGGATCATATCTTTCATGGTATTAAGCCAACATTTAGAAGGGAAATATTCTCCGATGTATTTCTCAACATATGAAGAAAAAATATCATGTGTTAATAAAATAAGTAAGGAATTCTATGAGTCCTATGGATTTGAAGGGAAGAAAGAGAATAAAAGGATGAAAAAGAGAAACATGGAAAAAGGCAAGAGGGAAAAGAAGTATTTTCCCATATTTGATAAATATGGAAAGAATAGCCTTGGTAAATTCTTGAAGGGAATGGGAGTGTTTTATATGTGTGGAGAAAAAGGACACCAAGTACTTTATTTCAAGGGTAAGAAAAACGTTTCAGATGCACAATGCTTCATTTACAAGGTGTTGGTAAACTACGTGAATAAATGTCCAAATCATAAGAGTATACCCCAAATGCTGCTATTTGATAATAATAAAGTTATGATACTACCGAAGATGAAGAGGAATGATTATATTTCTTACGTTGTTATTAAAGTATCGTGTCATTTGAGTATTGTATTAATGATGTACATGTTATAAGAATTATATAGTATATAAGGATTGTAGTGTTCTACTATTTTATTAAGGAATTGACATTTTGTGGAACATAGAAAAGTGACTCAATAGCAAGATAATTTTTGGAAAATACATGGTTGAAGGAAATGTAATCCTTAATATGGTTCTGATAGTTATGTAGTGATTTTGGAATAAGAGATGGTTGATTTGGATAAATTATATTGGATATTCTTGACTTCCTTGGAACAGATTAATAGTATGTTTATATCATCATTGTTGGAATATTCAATATTTTTGGATATAAGGAATACATCCAGAATTATATAAAGGATAAGTGAGCATGAATGCAATAAATAAGGTTTTATAGTAATTCAGGCTGTTACCATGTTTTAAAATAATACATGATGATGGTGTTAACATGTTATTACATTGTAAAAATGAACTTAATTATGTTTAACTTCCTTATAAATTTTGGACTGTGAGTTTGGATAGAAGTATTTTGGATATTTATAAAGTTTGGAATAGATTAAGTTTGAAATTCGATACTATTGTTAAGATTATTTTTGAATTTTTATAAAAAGTACAACACGCAGACCGTGTGACAACCTATTACATTGGACAAAGGTGTGGGAATCGAACCCACAACCATAGTGCGATTAGGATTTATCTCCTACGATTGGACAACGTGAAGTTCCTATATTTTATAATGTAATTTTATTTTTTAAAGAGTTTTATAGGTGAATTATAAATTCATTTATTTGGATCCCTATATGAGTAGGATAAATAGAATAATTTTTTAAGTTCTATTATCTTTTAGAGTGAAATATGAGTTTGTGGTAGAAATTAGTTAAAGGATGGAACTCCACTTGTTAATTATATATTTTTCTCTTCTATTATTCTATGAGAAAATTAATTCATAAACATTAGGTAAGGGATATTAAAACTAAAATGTGTTATTATAATACCATATGTTTTGTTGAACCGATGATATTTTAAATCAACATAGATTGATTTCTTTGAGGCCCTCAATAATACAATTGTTTGTGACTGATGACCTCAATCAGTACCTATAAATATTTATGTTTTCATACCAATTATGTCTCTCTAATTTCCACCTATGTTCTCTTAATCGAGATCATAATTTTATGGTGACTTTTTCATTCCCCTTTTCCTCTTATTCAATTTCCGATGTCGATTTTCCCACAAACGTATTTTAAATTTTCACCATTTTATTTTCATAGAAAAATTTCAAATTTTGAGGACGAAATTTATTAAAGGAGGGAAGAATTTAACACCCCAAGATTTCATATCATGTTATTTCTTCAAAGTAATTCAATAATTTGTACTACACGCAACACCTAGTTCGAGTGCACCAAGACTTACTAAACTAGCCATTAAAAAATGGGTATGTATAGTATTAACTGTATTTTGAATTTTATATACTTCATATAATTTGAACATCTATATTATGTGTTTCTTAGAAATAATATAAGAACAAACTTAATTTTTCAGATAATGTAACTATTTTTCAGAAAATGAAAATTTACCTCCTTTTAATGGAGAACGTTTTTTAAATCCAACATTTGACAATTTTATATAATAAATTTGATAAAATAATCTTCTTATTTAGAATCGGGACATAAAAATTTAGTTTTTATAAATTTTTGTTATTTTTCTGATAACTTTTATATATTGGTGAATAGTAAAAAATACTAAATTTTAATTAAAAATATCTTTTTTAATCGAAATAATTTATAGTGATAAATTATGAATTTGAATTTTTTTGAGGTATAATTAGATTATATTTTTATCATTTAATAAAATTTAGGTCATTATAATTAATTTCACTTTAAAATTGGACATAAACAAGTGTTAATCTTTTGATATATATTGTTTCCTAAAAACATGCTATTTTTTTGGACAACAATTAATTTTAAATCAATTAATGAAAATTCTATGTTTTTAATTTGGTAAAATATACATCATTTTTGCAATTGTAAATTAAAAATATAACTTAGGCTGAAATTTTGGTATTTTTCTAAAAATATTCATTTGTTGATGAATAGTGAAAAAAGAGTTATTGGTTAAAACCGACATTTTATTTAAATTATTATTTATATTATTTATATTTTTTTGGTCAAAATAGATACATAATACCTATATAATTTTAATATAATTTATTGGAGTCATTTTATAATTAGTTTTTATATATAAAAATTTTATTGAACTTTTTACCGTCTTTTAACCACCTCCTAGGAGCATTTGCAAATTTGCATTAAACATAATTTTAACACTTATGTGAGTTGAATTTAAAAAATAAAAGAGACACTATTAACTTATGTAAGAAAAATTTTGTTTAATATGATGAAAATAATTTTTGGGAATAGTAACTTTTGGCATTAATTTACTGCGGTTAAAGGTTAATAGGGTAATTCTTGGTAAAAAGAATATTATAATAATACAAAATTACCTTAACACGTGTTCTAACCTTATTGGATGATTAATGGCCTATAATGGGCATCCTTGGGTCTATTTTATCACCCCATGGAACCACATATGAATGATAATGAAACATTATTTTAATTAATTCAAAGTAAAGGCAGAAATGACACAAACAAATATGTTTGGTAAATCAATTTTTACATTGGGTAATATAAGTAATGTTTTAAATATAAATATAAATTGGAAAGATAAATCTATTTTTTACATAATTGTAATTTATTTATATTCTTTAGACATTAAATAATTTAATTTACATAAGACATAATGATGATGCAGTAATTAACTTATAACTAAAATATTAAAATAATTGATATTATAAATATCCAAATAAATAAAATTTGATACTTTTTATGAATTAAACTAATCTTATAGATTAATATGACTTTTTAGGGATGATTAAATGAATATTTTCTAAGTAATAATTATATTATGAATTTAACAAAAACAAAATAGAAAATACTGTCAAATTTTACATTAAAGAGTTTTTTAAAAAATATATTATATTATTAATTCCTATTCTATTCCTAAAAATATAATGTTCATAAAATGGTCTTAAATAATATTATATAAGTCATTAATTAACTAATTGAGGTTCTCATGGATGTTTATAGAATGTTTATCAACCATATAATATAAAAATACAAAGAGACACGGTAAATGTAAAACTATTTAACTAAGAGTTAAATCAAGAAGATATGGTTAATATAGTGACCCAAACCTTTCTAAAAATTATTTCATGAGAGGTTTGAAACCAATAAACACCTTATAATTTAAATAATTTATTTATGTTCCATTAGAAACTGATAATTATTTTATTATAAAATAATATTTCAATCTTTCCCTAAGATGCCCCTCACCCCTCTTATAAAAGGGTTCCTCCCCTTCTCTCAAATTAACTCCCTCAAAGCCATTTATCTCGGCCAAAACATACCCAAATATCCTCCCAATTTTCCTCCCTTCATCCTAGAGTCATTCCTTTGGTCATAATTCCGTCCTATGGAGCCCTTTTGATCAAATCAAATGGAATATTCTGAAAAGGAGGTAATGATTTCACCACCTTATATCAAGTTCTTTTCTTCTTGCACACACTCATTATTTGTTATTACCATACCAAAACAATAAATTAAGTACCTTATATATATTGTGATTTCATTATAAATATTTCACAACCATATTAATTATTCTATCCATCCTATGAATGATAATGTCACCATGTGTCCGTACCTATGGCTTATTGTCTCCACACTATGGTGTAATTTGTTATTCAACACTATGTTATTTGGATGGATATAATGATGAAAAATATGTATATAAATAATGAAAATAACATGTTAATGTCTCTATAATATAAATATACCATCTATTTCCACATCATTAAGGAAATTATATTGTCACTCGTGCGTACGTACGGATTACCATCTCAACGACGTGATGAGATTGATTTCCATGTTCACCATTCATCGATGATTAATAAAAATAGATATATTACTAATAAGTATTTAATATACGGAATAATAATAAAAATGGATATATATATATATATATGTATGTATATATTTATGTACTTACATATATCTTATTCACTTACTTCCGTTCAATCTGATATGAAAACAGAAACAATGTTTATGTGTACGTACGGCCTACCATCTCCATAAACGGTGTTTTCTATTTCATATATTTATCTATTATAAAAACTTATATTATAAATATAAATGATATATAAATAAATGTTTACAATATTTAAGTATTTATCTCATGATATGAATGATACGATCAAGAATAGAAAGTTAAAATATGTATAATAATGAAAGAGATTATTGCCTGAAATATTAATTTAACATGGAAATTATTCATAAATGGGTAGTATAAAGTAATAAATGAACCATTTATGATATAATAAATATATAATATGGTTATATTGTATTATAATATCATACTTCGATCTTTATATAGGAGGTTAAAAGTTCCCTTGTCAAAAGGAAAGTACAAGGTATGGTGTTTCTTATCTCACTTTTAATTCCATGAGATTTCCATTGTTCACCACTTATTTATTGCTTTTGGTTTATTGTGTACTTCAATTTGATATATATTACCATTATTCTCGTAATATTCATGACATCTAATGATAAATTTGGTGGTTATTGACTATTGTTCATAAGTCTCGATTGATTACAATGAGGTAAGGGTTAATTCCACAATCTCTTTATCATCCGAAGTTGTTTGTATGTATCTACAAGGACACATTTATGATCGATGACCATGTTTCATAAAGGAGTTTTCAAATGGATTCTTTTAATGGAATTTTTTTACTAAAACATAATTTTAAATGTTATAAAGATTTATTCTTCTAAACCTTTCTAATTAAATTCCTTGTTTTCAAAATGGTTTTAAGGATTTATGTGTATGGACAGGAATGCTTTAAAATGTTAATTCCTTTCAAAAGATTAAAAGTATTATGGGAAAATTTGATTCAAAACTATCTATTAAATAACATCCTTTATAAATTATGCAATTTTTAAATGATTTCATGAAAAAAGTAGAAGTTTCTCTCAATTATTTTTACTTATCATTTTCAACTTTTTCAACATCCTTTACAAGATATTATTCATGATCGAGGTTGATTTATTTGTTACAAATCATCCATATTGTGTTGATGTTTTTGTGATATATTTGACTTTGGATGTGTTATTTTTATAACATTCACAGTTTATTGTTAAATTATTGATATTCCATATGTTATTTTCAATATCAATGTTTATGTTATGTTTCAACATTTTTGAATGAGGAATTTATTAGACTTAGTAAGTGATGGGTGAAGCCCACTATAGCTCCTCAATGCATCGGTAGGTCTCATGAGACAACTAGAAGTGGAATTGGCTGAGGCCTTTCCCAATTTGAGATATTGTTTTGGCCGAGGCCATAATCAATTTAAGATGTATTGGATGAGGCTTTGACAAAATGTTTCAGAATGTCTATCATTATACATTTCCTCATTATGAAAATAATATTGATGGTTCATGTGGTCATTTGACTAGTAAAATACCCATTATTATGTCTTATTATGGAATTATTTACTCATTTCATATTCTTTCCATAAAATTATTCATGATTATTATTGGTAAAGGAATGTGGTTTCAATTATTCATCGTTCTTAATATTTATGATATCTTCCATTGTATTGCTTACCCTTACTGAGAAATTGAGCTCACCCATTTCTTATGTTTCATTTACCCAGGATATGAATTAGTTAGTTATGAGTGTCTTGCAGGAATAATCTAGGAGGCTTGTATCTTTCTAATGGAATAAATTCATGTTTTATTTCTTTTCAAGTTTTAATATAGAACTTATGTATGAATCTTGTATCCAATAAAACTAAATTGATCGGTCTTTCGAGACATGATTTCCTTGTGATCATACCAATATAATGTAATAATGCAGAGAATCTGGGTAACTCGGGTTAGGGTGTTATAGTTTACTTCATGTCCGAACTTGACATATCATGATATGAATAATTAGTAGATGCATTGGAGTGATATATAATTCTTGGTGAACCCATCAATTTTTTTTTCTTTCTCATGCTTAAGTGTGCCACATGGATCATTAAAATGGATTAATTCATTATAATAATTTATTACATAATCATGTAATGTGGAAAACATACATTTATTTCTCCAATAAAAATTATGTGTTTATAAAGGTGAACACCCTTGAAAGGAAATGCGTATGATATTCACTACACAATTGGATTGGCTTGAAAAATCATGGTGAGATTTATATATCATGAAAATATAACATACAAAATAATAAAATGGATTGATGAGAGAGAATGAGGTCTCTGATCACTTATAAATAAAATGGGTTGTATTAATGACATGGAAAATATATCCTAATATTAGTAATTAGAAATCAAATGCATATGGTAATGAAGAAACATGAATAAAGTAGAGAATCATAGCTATACTTTGGAATGGTAACGAGTCTACATAAAGGATCATGGGAGGATTAATGAGAGTGAAAGGGGGATCCAGTAACTTATAAATTAAATATAAATTAAGTAGAATATTTAAGAACATATCTCAACATATGGAAATTGAATTTAAGAGACATAACATAAAATAAGTTATTGAATTGAAATGAGATGAGAGAAATCCCTTACAAAATTTCAGCATAGTAATAGGTGTACATAAAGGGTCATGGAAGGAATAATGAGTGTGAAATGAATATTTCCTTATTTATAAATCCAATTTTCAGTAATATTAATATGTAATAACATATCCCAAAATAATTAAACGTAAATTTTGAGATATAACAAAAAATAAGTGCTTGATAATAAGAGGAGAGTGTAAGTCCCCTTACGATATTTACACATAGTAAAATATTAATTAAGGGTCAAAATGTGAGAGGTTGAATGATATATTCATTAATATTATATCAATTTTATAGTAAGGGAATTATTATAAATGAATAAAAATTTAACACTTGAAAATTAAGAAGACTATTTTCAAATAATGTGATTGAATTGAAAAGAGGATATGAATGTCCCTCACTCGAGTGTGTAACACCAATAACATAGAGGGGTTATTGAGAGCTAGAGTCCACCTTGAGAAGACTCTAGATTGTTTATGTAATATTATGGATGTGATAACAGGAATTTTAGTGAAGATAAAGGGGAGTTTTGGTGGGTTGATATAGGAAAAGTGCGGAGAATCTTTTTTATTTAGGTTTTGGACAGTACATAATAAAATATCCAATACAAAATAACATTTCATTTTTTCCCGTGGTTTCTACCAAATTAGTGAGGTTATTTTATAAGTACAACAGAAGAACATAATAAAATAATTCCCTTTCTTATGTGGAGGCATGTCACACTCTTAAGAAAATAATTTTAAAACCATAAAATTTATTATATATTTTGGAGAATTCATAATGAATTTAAAAATTAAAAATAATAATAAAATAGTCAAATTATTTTGAAGGGAAGACAGATATTTGGACTTGGATCCCATTTATATTAATTATTACATCACTTTTGGGTCATTATGATGTCATAATATATAAAGTATATTAAAATGGTATTTAATTTTTACCCAAAAATTCCACTGTCTCAGAAAATTATGAATAATTAACCATTGGATAATTTCAACATTCAAATTAAAAAATTATATTTATTTATCTTATTAATTTTCTAAATATTTGAGTTTTCACTTTTTAAGTTAAAACATTAATTTCTTGAGAAATGTATAATTTGTCTCAAATAATAGTATTTTGAACCCCTGATAAAATTACAGTTGACATTAAAAATATTATATTATCATTTACATATGATAATATGATTTAATAATAATATTTTACTAAAATTTTTAATTTTTTATAAAATCCCTTAATTCATAAATTCTTTAACTGAATTTGAATTTTAATAAAAAATATAATTCATGATTTATTTTACAGAAATAAAATTCATTTAGAAAGTAATAATAATATGATGAAATTATATTAATTATTATATAAAAAACAATGTACATATTCATATTCATAGGGTCTTGATACATATACCTTTAATACCCTAGCATCTAATCTAAGAGTAAGGTTTGCGATATTGGGACTTTTATAAGGTAGTTTGGAGAACATGGTATGGGTTGTTATCTTTAGGTCTAATTGATGATTATCAGTATGACACTTATGTACAATCTGAGCATCCTTAATGCATTTCTGAATCATCTTAACCATCCCCCCATTTCTGCAACCATTTCAATACCTATCACTTTTATTCCCTATCTTTATCCCAACATGCACGTGTTCTCAACCACATTGTATAAATGTATTCGCAATGATCCATTTGTATGATTGAGTGGAAACTATTGTTTTAAGGTAACTTGAAAAAAGTAAGGTGTTTGTCCTACCAACTTTGATGTCCATATAACACTCTCCCAAAATGTCTTATAGTGTCTAAATATTCTTCTTAGATTATCCATCAATTTGAGGATGATTGGAAATATTGAAGTTCAACTTAGTGTTTAGAGAAGTCTAGAGACCATTACAAAAAATGGAGGTGAATTTCGAATATCAATCGAATAAAATTGATAGAGGTACTCCATACAGCCTTACCTCATCTCTGATTTATATCCATGTAATTTGATTTAGTGATATGTCCGCTCGAACTGTGATAAAGGGAGTTGTCTTCGTAAGGTGATCTGAAACATCCCATATATCATTATTTCCACAGGATGTTTCCATAAGCCTAGTGAAAAAGTCCATGGTGATGTTCTCCCATTTCCATTTTTGTATTGGTAGTGGTTGTATCATCCCCTTATAATTTTTCCTTTTAGTGTTCAATTTCTGGCATACCACGATGATTGACGTATATTCATCAATCATTATCTTTATATTGTCCTACCAATAGTTGTCACAAGGATCATAATACATCTTTGAGATTCCTAGGTGAATAGAGAATGTTGAAATATATGAATCATCTAATAGTTCATTCTTTAACTCAGGATCGATGGAATGCATATTCTTATCTCAAATCATAAAATTCCTTCTTCATCAACATTTAACTTTGAGATTTTACCTTTATTTATTATTACCACTTTTACCTAAATTCAAAAATCATATATTTGAGAATCCTTTAGCTATTAAAAAAGATATGTTTGACCAATAATTTGAGAAAGGATTTACGATGTTCTTTATTTATGATTCCTATTTCCATCCTGTATAGATCAAAGATGATTGAATCCTTCTTAATTCTCATCATTGATAAAGATTCAAGATCCTTTAAACATAGGGCATCTTCCACTTTATTTGTTTTACCAATATGGTAGTGTATTGAGAAGTCATAATACTTGATGATATATAACTATCTTCACTAGTTCATATTAATTTATTTTTTTGTGAATATATATTTGAGGATCTTGTGATCAGTATATATCTCACACATCTACCCATAGAGATAATGCCTCCATGTTTTCAACAAAAGGATCACTACTGCCATCTCCAGATCACGTGTGGGACAATTGTGCTCTTGAATTTATAAATTCTCAAAGGAATATGATATAAATTTTTAATTTTTTGTCTATAAAATATATATGTAATTATTTTAATCGTCACTATATCTCATAAAGAGTTCCTCGGTTATCAGTATTGTGAGATATGGTGCAGTGATAAGTCTCATTTTGAGATCCTTAATTCTTTCCTCACATTCTTGCATCCAGTAAAACATCACATCTTTCTGAGTTATCTTGGTAAAAGGGTATGATAATTGCAATAAATTTATCTCAAATATGAAATAATAACCAGCTAACCCATGGAGACTAAAAATATCTATTACAGATGATGGCCTCAAGAATCCATTAAATAATTTTATTATTGAGGGGTCTATATATATCCCACTGATCATGATGATATGTCCCAATAAAAATAATTCCTTCAATCAGAACTCACTTTTTATGTACTTGGTATAAATATTCTCCTTTTATAAGGTCTTTATCACAACTCTCAAATGATCATCAGGTTCCTCCTTTTTTTGGGAGTATACAATAATATAATTTATAAATACCACCACAAATTTGTTATGGTAATATCTAAAGACTCTATTCATAATGTCCATGAATATTTATGGATCATTAGTGAGTCCTAATAGAATTAATATAAGCTCATAGTGCCCATACCTTATATAAAATGAATTCTTGGGGATATACTTCTTCTTTACCATAACTTGGTAATATCTCGATTGCAAATGCACCTTGGAAAATTATTTTTCATGACATAGTTGTTTGAAAAAGTAATCAATACATGGAAGAGGATAATTTTTATTTATCCTGATCTTTTTGAGATCATGATAATCAATGAAAATGTGCATTGACTCGTCCTTATTTATAAAGAAGAGGAATGATGCACCCTATAGTGAAGCACTTGTGTGTATGAACACTTTATATAGATTCTCCTATAGTTGTTTCTTCAGCTCCTTAAGTTCCACAGAAACCAGTCTATATAGATTCATGGATATTGGAAATGACCTATGTATATGATCAATTGAAAACTCAAACTCTCACATAAGAGGAAGACCAGACAATTCCTTAGGAAACACAATAACATATTCCCTCACAGTGGGCATGTATTCTAGGAATGTTCTTTCCTTAAACTCAATCAATTAATATATATAAAATTTTCTCATGGGGTAATAATATCAATTTTTTAGATGATCGTTCTAAATAATATTTATCATCATCCTTACACTTTTATAAAATCAATGGTCGATTCAAAATACGGAGAGATATTTCCTTCTCATGGAAATTTATGTTGTCACTATAAAAGGAAATCCCATCCATGCCAAGAATTGCTTCAAATTCCAACAAAGGGAGTATTAAAAGGATTTTTTGTAAGTTTAGATCACATTTGATATGGGATGATTTATATACATAGAATGAAATAATTTCCTAATTTTCATTTTTCACCAACAACTCTACTTTCATGATTTATGGTGACATTTGGATAGTTCTACTAAACATTCATGATATGAATAAATGATTAAAACTATAATAATTTTTTTTTCTATTCATGAATTATTAATTAGTGAACCTATCCCCACTTCATTTTTTTGATCCACCTCATCGGTAGTGATATAATAATTTTTCCATTACATACTTATAGTTTGTTGGTTGTCTCCAAAAACCTTTAGCTTAGTGCATTGGTTTTAGAAGTGGCTTGGTTACTTCCAGTTGAAGCAATGGATAATGAGCTGGTGGTTGACTACATCATTACCTCCATCAATTGCAGTAGTGGGTCTATCCAATTGAAAATATATAGTTTGGTGCCTATCATCCCCGTACCAAAATCATTTCTCCATCCCCATTTGTAAATTTCATGAGTTCTTTTTCCTACACTTCTGAAAAGTGAGATTTTGAAATTTTTTAGAATTGCTAGATTTCTCCATTAACCCACTAGAATTAAACTCAACATTACACTTCTTGTCCCCGTGATTTCCTTGAGATTGTCTCATTTCCATTTGAAATTAGAGGGAACATTTAAGAATGTACTCATAGATATCAATGTCATAGATCTCCAGGGATTTTCATAGACCAGGATTTATCCCACCAAATAAGCAGAAAACCATTCATTTAGGGGTAATCGAACAACCAAATGCATATCATTCATATATTTTTAATCATTCGTCATATGACCTGATAGATTATTCAATGTTTTTCTTGAGGGTAAGGAAATTAATTACCATTTTAATTGAAATAGTGTGAGGAAAAACATTATCAAAAATCATTTTCCAGAATTCAATGCACACTATTTATTTTATCTCTTCCTCAAGATTAGTATTCTTGGTCAATGTCCATCACTGATCATCTTATCCCTCCATGTGATAAAAAACCTGTAGAATATATTTTTCTCAGAACATTGAATTATGGATAAGATCTTCCCAATTGATTTGTCTATTTTCCTATGATGAAAGGAACATATGATCCATTGAAAGTAGGTGGCGTTTGTCACTTAAAGATATAAATTAAATATTATTCTATTTTATTGGTTTGGGAGCTCATCATAATCTTGGTTTAAATTTGATACTTGACCCAAATAAGAGAGTATCATCATAATGTTCCCGATTCCTACTCCCATCTAATCGGTCATGTCATTGGGGATTCATTGCATTGATCATCACATTGATTCATTACATGATTCCTCAATTTTCTGGCCATTTTCTAAAATAAATGGAAAAATTGGGATGACCATTTTTATAATAATAAACACATAAAGTGGAATCCAATTACATTAAAGGGAAAACATAAAATTTTTATTTATTTTCTTAACTTTTGATATTCTAGACTTGAATCTATGTTATCCATGATATATTTCCTCAAATATAATTTTATGGGCACTTTTTTATTCTATTTATAATGGTTTGTAATGAAATTATTAATTTCATAAAACATATCTTTTGGGAGTGTCAAACTAGGTGCACAGAATGGTCTATTTTTTTATACCACGTTAGCCCGAGTCAGGCCTCGAACACCTTGTCATAGTTGTTACCCATAGGTACATCTGTTCTTGAATCATTCCCACATGTAATATATAGATAGGGATTTATTTTCAGGATAAACAATGCAATATATACTTACCAAAATTTTAGGTATGTTTTATTATTCTTTGTTTTATACCTATGGCTTTCACTATAGTTTTCTAAACCTAATTCAACAAAATAACTTAACTTTTTCTCTGATTCCTACTTTAACAACCCTTCTCTTTATTTAACATTAAAACATGATTTATTACATAATATTACACATAATATAGTAGATAATATTTCTATTTATATTGTTTTCTAGAATTAGGTATATATAATAACTTCTTGAACATGGGATACAATAAAATAATTATAAACATTCTTAATATGGTTCTATAATTACATGTCTATTTAAAACATCTCATGTTATCATGGAGAAAAATATAATAAAGGGGAAAGAAATAAATCAAATTAAAGAAATAAAAAACGAATAACAGAAATATTATCATACATGTCAGAAAAATAGGAATAATAATGGGGCATAAAAGGAATATGAATAATAAGGATCTATATAGCATGATAATCGATACATTAGAAATCTAGAAACAACTTAAAACACTACATCGAAAACCTAGTTCAAGGGTACATTTTCCAAAATTCATTGTGGAAATATACCCATTAAGGAATCATGTTCACTCCCTATCCCAACATGACATATCGAGATACTAAACATTACCCAATTCATTTGAGTGCTATAAAATTCTGGGTGTACCCATCACATTTATTTCACTCTCATGATTAATTTTTACATATGGATCATACAAGATGGGTTAATTTATCATCATAATTTATTCCATGATAATAAAATTTATAATAAATACATTTAAGTCCCCAATAAAAATTATATGTTAATATAAGTGAATACCCAATATAAAAATGGGTACAATATTCACTACAAAATTGGTTGGGACTAAACAATTATTGTAAAACTATTCTATCATGATAGCGTCACATAAAGAATCATAAAATGGTCAGATGAGAAATAAAGGGGTATATAATCCCATATAAACACAATGGAAATTAATTGTGTCATGGAAAAATATATCCAAACAATAGAAATTATAAATAAAAGGATTAAGGTAATGAAGAAACTTGAATAAAGAAGAGAATCCTTATTATATTTCAGCATGGTAATAGGTGTACATAAAAGACCATGGGAGGATTAACGAGAGTAAAAGGGGGATATAATAATTTATAAATTAAATGTAATGTAAGGGAAATATGGATGAACATATCACAACATATGAAAATGAAATTTAAGAGACATAACATAAAAGAAGTTTGTTAATGAAAATGGGAAAAGAGAAATCCCATAAAAAAGTTTGTAATATTAACAGGTGTACATAAAGGATCATGAAAGTATTAAAGATAGTTAAAGAAATATTTAATAATTTATACATAAAATTTTATTCATGGTAAATGTGTAATAAAATATCTCAGTATAAGTAATATGAAATTTAGAGATATAACAAAAAAGAAGTTGTTGATAAAAATTGGAGAGTGGAGGACCCCTTAACAAATTGTGTCATAGTAATTTCTATGGTATGGGTAAAAATGATAGTGGTTAAATTATATATCATTAATATAATATAAATTTTAAATTATGGTAATGATAATAAAAAATTAAATATAAAAAATAGAAAATTAAAAAGACTATTTTCAATGAATGTGCTTAAATTGAGAGGATGAGAGGAAGGTATCTTGAGTGTGTGACAAAAAAAAGTTGGGAGGGGATTATTAACAGTTTAGTGTTACTTGGTATGACATTAGAGATTATAGGAAAGAGTATAAACATGATAAAAGATGTTTTAGTGAAGATAAATGGGATCTTGGGTGAGTTTCTATAGGAAAAGTGTTGGTATTTTTTTTATTATTTAGGTTTTGGATAGTACATAATAACATATCTAATACCACAAAATATATCATGGTTCTTGACCATGGTTTCTAAAAAATGGGACGTATTTATGATTATATTATAAGTCCAAGGACCTAAAATAAAAATATAATTACCTTTCTTATGCAGAGTTGAGTGACACACTTAAAGAAATAATTTTAAAACCGAAAAATATATTATATGTTTTGGAGGATTCAAAATGCCTTTTAAAATTAAATCAAATCAACATAAAATTACATTATTTTAAATGGAAGTCCTATATTTAGTCCTTAATCTAATTTTTAGTGATCATTACATCACTTTTTGGTCATTATGACGTCATAATATATGAAGTATATTGATATGGTATTATATTTTTACCCGAAAAATCAACAGTCTCAAAAAATTATTAAAACATAACATTTGTATAATTTAGACATTTTGATTCAAAAAATAATATTAATTTTATCTAAATAATTTTATAAATATTTACAATTTCACTTTTAAAATAAAAACTAACATTTATTGAGAAATGCTGGATTTTTGACAAATAATAGTTTTTTTAACCCTTATAAGAATTACATTTGACTCTATAAAAATTATATGATAATTTATATTTAATAAAAAAAATATTTTCTTAAAATAATACTTATTTATAAAATCAATTAATCATTAATTCATAATATGGATCTGAATGTTAACCAAGCATATAATTTGTTCTGTAATATATCAAGATAAATATTAAATAGAAATTAATAGAAATATGATGAAAATATATTTATCATTATATACAAAACAATGTAAATAGTCATATTTATATGGTCTTGATACATATATATTTAAAACACTAGAATACACTCAACGAGTAAGGTGTGATATGGTGGGACTATCATGTGGTGGTTCAGAAAACATGGTATGGGTTGTGATCTCAATGAGCGTGAAATTATCCCCTAAACACTTTCTCTCATATTTAAGTAGTTGGATATCATCTTAGGAGTGGTTAATAGAAAATTCCATTGATGCTAACTACCTATTAATCTATAATAAATGGGCTTCATAGGGTATGATCTAACTAGTTAAGGTAATCACATCCTTTGGGCATGTCAATTGGATTTGATAAAACCCTATAATTATACTAACCATGTTATTAGTATTGAAGGACATTATTATCAATCATAATGATACATACAATTCATTTAAATCAAATTGGATATAATAGAAAAAAATAAGTGAATTTGTTTTCTATAACCATTTTACTTAATAATACATTTAACTAAATGAAAAAGGAAATCTTATTTAAATCACCTCAGATCATTACTTTTCATCACCATTTATGTTTCATATATTGAAAACAATTCAATAAACTAATGAATTGATTCATGTATCATGAATCTTATTGGTATTAGATAGATTTTATCTGGGTTTTGTGATTTCTTATTGATTATTTTACATCTCTTCATTCGTTGTTATAATTAAAATGATTCGAGGTCAACATCAACATCGACTGATGTTCTTTCCTCGTGGTGGTTTCTTGTGAATCCCCTTTCTTGCTTCTTCCTTCATCACTTAGGATTATTTTTCCCAGTGGATCAACCAAAATACAGAGTAAAGGAATGTTTCACACATATTAATTGGTGGAATGATTTTATATCATAGATATGGACTCAGTATGTTATGTGGATCATGTGATGATGCCATTGTATAGTAGAAAAGGGTTGGATAAGTACACGTGGGTGTAGTTCATAAATGAATAGTGACAGTGGGGGTGTGGGATGATTCCCAAACAAATGAGAAACCCAAAATTTATTTCACCAATGATGATTAGAATAGATGACCATATTTCGAGTTCCACCAAAATGATTGACGGAAACAGTAGTTGGTACTAGTGCTGGAGGAGAGGAAAACAATGCAAATGAGAAACCCACATGACCTATGATATCCCACAGTACATTCCATGTGTTTAAGAGTTACACTTCGTGTGGGACCACTGTGGAGAGGATAGGGTTTCTATGGTGGAGTTACGTATCACAAAGATTGTAAATCTATCTCATGGTATATTACCCTTCCTAGTTAGCACATCGTATACCTTAGAGGGTACATGTGCACAACCATACGTAAATAGTCACAGAAATGTTTGATACTCTTACATGGACATGACCTAGTTGGGTTAACACTGTTAGATCTATGTAATTGTATATGAGAAGAATTATATGTTTATAGGTGCACCGTATACTTATACATGGACACGAGTATAGGCTATTTACATGGGAAGGACCCAGTGTCGAAGGGGCACGCCGTGTAGTATTAGTACACGCCGTGTAATCCATTAAAGAAGTATTGGATCCCATGTCTTATATATTGTGAATAAGTTTCATTAGGGTTCATTCCCTACAGCATTTCCATAATGGTTAGTATGGAATCACACACCACGAATAGGATATTGATCTATTCAGTTGGACTTCATTGATAGTGTTGTTGGAATCCTTCTATGACGCCCAAAGTGAGAGCCTATATCATCTTCATACCCTAGGTAGAGTTCATGGAATCTTCATGACCAATACTACACGTCTGATAATCCATTACTTGTATGGTTAATACATATTGAGTTGTTGGTATACCCCGTGACCTTGGGAGAGATCGTCATCTGTGTATCACATCTCTTCAAACTTCAAAAACCTACATCCTATAATCAGACCCAATGAGAAGGACCTCTTAGACGAACTCTATTAGTGTTATCTAATACATGAATTGAGTTCTCCCGGATTAGTTCTATTTGAAAACATTGAGTAGGAATCCTAGGATGGAATTAATGTTAGGAATTTACCTTGAAACTATGTGTATTTGTTGAGTATATATGGATATTAATGTTATATGTGTTCTATACATATACCAAGGCGGACACTGATTCTAAGATTCTGTACTATGCCATGCCTAGAATCAGATCCTCCACATGGACTATTTCATACATTGTTAGAAAAATGTAGATCTCTTCTTAGACCCAATATCGACGTGTCTCACATCGGGTGCGAGGGTAATAAGGTAACATATCACTTGGCTTCCTTGGCTGTCCAGAGATCCATCCCCACTTCATACCTTCCTATCAATAGTTTGAAGCCAGACTGCATTAAATTTCTTAGCGGGGATTCCCTTGGTTTACACTATTTCAGACCTCCTTAAACCCCGAGTCACTCGGGGTTGTTTTGTTTTCCTATTTTGAATAACAATTTGATTTGGAGGAGGAGGGTGTCTGTGTATGTATTATTATACTCACCCCTAAATAGTCTTTTATAACATGTATCGTGTCTTGTGCAGATGATCAACCTTTTTATGATGTCCTAGAGGGACTAGGACTAGGTGGAGAAAAGTGAGGAGGATATATTTGCGCATGTTCCTAATATTATCTTGATAGTATCCCCCATCTTTACTTTTAGGTTATAATGGTTTTATGAATCTTTCTGAAGAGCTTGTATTTGGATTTGTTTACATTCTATTACATCGTGATGTACTATGTTTGTGGTATTTAGATATATACATGTATAGTTTATCATTTGTTTTACATTTTAAGATTTTATGGTCTTAGAGATGTGTGTGTGTGTGAATGTACTTTAGGATAAGGCCTCCCATGTTAGTCATATTCCTACTCGATGCTAATTTCCATCCCTTGACCTGTTGGAGGAAGGCGTGGGGAGTCACAACATGGGACCCTTTCGCATGGGTCATGATAGAGTGGTATCAGAGGATCGGTTTTACCATAGGCTCAGAGTTAGTGAAATTGGTTTGGGAAAACAATGTTAAGTGTTTTGAGTTTGGATTTTAGGCTAGTGACTCCATTGTTGGTACAATGGCCAACCTATCAAAAAAACATGACTATGATCACCTACCTTTTGACTCGGTACATGAAGAAGGAGGTTGAAGGTAAAAAATGGTGCATGCATCATATAGTAATGGGTTGGGGTTCATATATACTTCTTGAGTATGATCTTCAGAAATACTCATTAACCATGGTACATTTTATCAATTTCAGGATTCCTCTGTGATGTGTGATAGATAGGATTCAACATCAGGATCATGATAATAATTCCCTTAGTAATGATGAATTTATATAGGGACTACATAAAGAGGTTATACCATTAGTTAGAGAATTAGATATACCACCACTCGTAGAGTAGAAAATTGTACCTGAAGTACCCGTAAATGAGGTGCACAGGCCAAACACACATTTCAATATTTACTGGTAGAAAGCCTTTAGGATCTGAGGTGATCCAAATAAATAGGTGACTAAGGACTAGATTCAGGTGGTGACAAAAGATTTTAATATCATTAGGACACTGAAAAATAATATGGTTGTTCTGGAATTAGGCGTTCTCTATAGATCAAAAGTAAGATGGTTGGGCTTAGTGACCTAGTCAAATGACAAGGTGACTCTATCATGGGAATATTTGGAGTTAATTTTTAGAGAAGAGTTTTCTATAGATAATTTTAAGTCTATATTCATCTTTTAGATTCCACATATCTTGTATGGGATAATGATGATAGCTGAGTATTCATCGAGATTCACCAACCTCTCAAGGCACCCAATGGATATGATTCATGATTAATTATTTTGGGATCAAGTATTTGACTGAGTTTTGTGTAATTATATCTAATCCACTTTTATATGTCTATGAATTCATACCTATGTTGGGGTTCTAGTATGTTTTTTGGTGGTTGGGCGTTTTCAGGCTGAGCAGACACAGGTAGTGGTTTCCAGTAGTTAGCACACTAGAGAAGAGACTTTGGCAGTAGGGATCTGACGTCAGTCATAGGGACCTGGATGTGAGAGGAATTTTAGGAGGAGGTACCAAGTTAGTGGTTCTATGGTTTGGAGCACAAATGATGGGTCTATTCATACCATGGAGAGGTTATGCTACTATTGTGACAGTAGGGGACATCTTGCACAATATTATTTGACCCACCATATAAATAACAAAGAGACAATGGATGGGCCACAAAGGTAGAGACAATGATAAGATAATATATTTATTCAGGGGTGGAGGTAATTTAATATTATATTGGAGAGAATATAAAGGTGTTAGACTATTTTTCTTGTTACCACCACCACCCACAGGTAGTCTATTCCATGCATAGGGAATTGGAGGACATGAGAGGGGGTAGTTGAAAGATGTTAAGGGTCATGAACCAGTAGCTCCGTGAATGATTCGAGGTATGATATATGTAATTTCTACCATATCTACAGTAATAATAGACACATTTTGAAGTCATTAATTTAATTCTACAAATCTAGTTTGAGACTTAGTGATTCTAGTTGAGTCATCGGCTAGACCCTTTCACTTGGAGACTCATACTGGAGATGACTCAATGATCACACACGTGTGACAATAGTGTTACCTTCATCATAAAGGTAATTTTTTGGATATCTCTATTAATGTGATGAAGCCTTATTAAATCATCTTAAGTATGGACTGGTTATCTATATTCCATGCCCAGATCAATTATTTCTGGGAAAGGATGCAGTGTGTCTACAATGATGGGACTATGTTTTCCTTTGTGGTGGAAAAGGAAACCCATGATGTGTATGATGGATTCATTCATATAGAGAGTATCTAATTACAAATCTATTTTCTATAATGACCCCTTTTTCAATTGGTGTTATGATTTTTTAGTTCCCTGTAGTGGTGGCGGAGTACGAGGTGGATTTTTTGAGGATGTTCGAGGCACACCTACTGGCTGAGAGATAGAATTTTTTATTAATATTAACCAAAATATAGACCCTAATATCTTATTCAGAAAATCCTATGGTCCCCATATAGATAAGGGTGTATTTGGAGGACTTATATAGGAAGGGATTTTTTTAGATACTGTGTTACACCTAGGGGAACCCTAGTTTCGTTTACTAAGAATATATATGAGAGTGCGAGGTTATGTGTTGACTAACAAGGATTGAACCAGACGACCATGAAGGAACATTATCCCCTAAAGAGGATCAATGAAGTCATTGATTAGTTTAGAATGGTTATATGGTTATCTAAGGTATACCTAAGGCTAGTCTATCACCATATGTGAGTAAAAGATGAGGATATACCAAATACGACATTTATATGTCACGATGGTCACTATGAGTACTTGGTGATTCCCTTTTGGCATGATATAATGACCTAAAAGTGTTAATGGGAGTCATGAAACATATATTTCAACCTTTCTTGGACCAGTCAGTGGTAGTATTCATTAAAGATATCCTTGTGTACTCAGTGTTTGGGGAGGAGCATGTGATAAACTTGAAGATGTTTCTAGACATACTTTGGGAGCACCAGATTTATGAGAATCTCTTGAAGTTATGTTTCTAGTTTATGGGGTCCAATTTATGGGGTATGTTATCTTAAAATATTATATGTTATTTTAACACACAATGTTTGAGGTATTGTTATCATGGGAGTCACCCAAGAGTGTGGTGGTGGTGTATAGCTTCCTTTGGATGAAAGAATATTACAAGAAATTCATACTTAAAAAATCTAGGATATCAAACCCCATTATATCTTCGACCCAAAATAATAAGCATATCCTATCAATGGAGAGGTTCCATTATGGGTTTCAAGAGTTGAGTTAGGGATTGACGAGCACTCCCATATTAAGATTTCTTGAAGAGGGTGTCGAGTATGATGTTTTTTGTGATGCATCTGGAACTGGGATTGATTGTGTTATTATGTAGAGTCATGTGGTGATTTACTATATTTCATGCTATTTAATATTATAGAAGTAAAACTAAATGACACATGAACTTGATTTAGAAGTGGTATTCCTCTTTTTGAAGATGTGACAACACTACGTGATGAGAGAGTGATTTATCATATATTATGACCACATGAGTCTAAAATATATATTATTTAAGAAGAATATTAAATTGATACATAAGTGATGGATAGTGTTCCTCAAGGATTATGAAATTGAGATTATTTATACTCCATGGATGGGGAACATGGTAGTATATTCTCTTAGGTGGGAATCATGTTCACAATTTCTGAATGAGGCCGCATAGCAATTTTCCCCATTATAGTTATCGTTTTATGTATGGAGATAGATTTTCTTACCTCTAGTTGGTGATTTTTAAACCTCTTATTTTAAGACTAGTTGGGAGGTAAAAACATAGAGATTCTTACTCTGAGACCCTATGTACACAGATATCTACTAGACAAGTTCTTGATTGATTTTCTAAAGGTGGGGTGAATGTTGTTATTTTTCTGAAGATGCATGATGGTACCAGTGAAATTACAGGAGGAGGTTATGAGAGAGTTTTATAAACATTATTTGGTCGTATATCCAGGTGTGTAAAATATATACAAGTACCTATGATGTCAGTTTTTATGGCCACAGATGAAGAAAGGAGTTGAAGTGTATCTGGATGCCTTACTTGTCAGCAAGTTAAGGATGAACACCATCTTCCAGTGGGTTTAGCACAACCCCTTGATGTTATAGAGTGGAATTGGGATGCGATATCCCTGGAATTCTGGATGGGTTTACCATTTATGTCTAAGTGACATGATTCCATCTAGGTGATTGTAAACTGACTCACCAAGTTGTCATACTTCCTAGTTATTCAAGAGTATATTTTAGTGGAGAGTTTGGAATGCCTCTACAAGTAGGAGATAATAAAACACTATCATGTTCCCTCTATGATTGTTTATGTCCATTTTTCTCACATAATTTTTTTGTTAGAAATGGATTATAGGAGGATTTTGGGACTCAGTTGTGTTTTAGCATGACTTTTCACTTCCAGACTGACGATTAGATTGAGTGAACAATTCAGGTTCTAGAGAAGAAGATGTGAGATTTCTTGTTGGACATTGTCCATAGTTGGTAGGATAACCATCCATTAGTGGATTTTGGGTAATACTACTAAAAAAATTGCATATACCCACAATTTTGAAGTATAGGTATAGTCTATATAACTATGGGTATAGGCTATACCATAGTTCCATAAACTGTGGGCAACCGAGCTATCGGTATTGCCCCATAAATTTCTATAATATCCATGATTTTAGTTAAACCATGGGCATATATCTATACATATAAGTTATGAAAATATGGGTATAGATCATGGAAGCAGACATAATATACCCACCGTTCATTGAATCGTTGGTATATATACCTTTCCTGAACAAGAACTACTAGCCTTCTGACAGTCCTTAACACATAAAAGAATACAAACCACATACAAACCATGATATGGTACATATATTTCGTGAATAGGAACAAATAACCTACCAACTTGTAAAATGAATTAATTAACATATATACATGGGTAAAAAACCTATTCAACCTTTCAACATGAAATAGTCTAACCAGAAATCATTCTAGTTGAGTCTAGTTTTGCTAATTTATTATATCTATCATGTTTACAACTTTCGGCGTAGTGTGGGTAACAAGAATTCGGCCTAAACATCATAACACCATGGTATAGGGAACAATTGGAGAAGAATGAAGATATAGATAACTAACACTATTGTATTATTTAGCCTATCAAAATACACTACATATCCAAGAAGAGTAGTGTGTGGTGATCGATATTATAATTTATAAAGAATAAAATATTTGATTCAAAGGTAAGAAGACCTGACTTTGTTACTCACTATATGTTTCAATTAGTCAAATATAAGGAGGAAGAAATCTATACCAATGCTGATGACATCAAGAGAGAATGAATATTTTATTTTTTTCATGTTGTAATGAATTTAAATAATTTGATGTAGGATTATATATAGAATAATTTTCGAAAAAGTATGAATTAGAATAAGGTGAAACACTCATGTATTCTTTTTATAAATAATTTTGTGTACTATCTTTCATACCAATGAGGAAAAGAGTATTACTTTTATGATGTTTTCTAAGTAATAGAGGATAAAGAAGAAGAGTCATGTAGTACACTGAAGGTGATAAGGGAGAATAAGTGATCGATTTCATGAATACTAATGAATTTTCAAGAGAATGTAGTGTAATGGAATTTCATGGGTATTCCATGCTTTCTATAGCTTAGAGGTGTATTAATAGTGGGTCATGTGTTTGTTGGTTTTTCCCACCCACACTAAAGATTAGAAACTATTATTGAGTAGTGATCCATGTAAGTCATTTTCATCTTTGCGTGTCTGTTTGTGTGTGTTTTTGGATATTTTTTATGTATAACCACCGGTGATAAGGGATAATGAGAGATCCATTTTATCTAACTATAATAGAATAAATAATAATGGGGATATAAAAGATTAAATTGGTTTAAAAATTCATTAACCCTGAATCACCCCACTTCTTAATATATTATACATCCATAACTAAGACATTTAAATATTATGGACAGTATGTTTGACTAAAGGTACAACAATTTTTAGAGGATGCAGATGGATGATTATTACATCCAAAATTAAATAGGTATTCCATTAACATAAATTAAGGTGGAGAGTATAGAGAAATAATAATGGGAGTGTCTATATCATAGGGAACACATATTGGAGAGGGTAACATTGGTGAGGATTGATGCTTTCAACATTCAATAGAAGAAAACAACTCAAGCACTAATGAATACCTTGACAGATATTTATGAAACAATAATACATTTAAAAAATCTTCTACAGATGTATAGGTTTTTGGGGATTAATTGATAGAATGATGAACAAACTAAAACATGTTAATGACTTTAACATTATCCCGAGTTAGCTCAAGTCACTAAAAGTCAATTTCACAAATGATATATGCGAATTGCTTTCATTTTTAAGGATACTATAGATTTGGGAGGCAATTGTCACTTTTTCTAGTAACTCTATTAGAAAATAAAACATATTCTTTGAAGGGGTAATTAATTAAATCTTGAATGAAGAAATTTGGTGGAGGGATGTCTAAGAACATATAGAAATAATTTTATTGTATATTGTAGAGAAAGGTCACCCTACCAAAAAATGAGTCAAAATAAATATATGAAGTCTAGAGATTGGAGTAGAGGTAAATCAGACAAACTCAGAACAACTTATTAAAACTATGGTAATAAGATTAATATCATGAATTATTACTAGGATTTTAAATATAATAATGAATTATCATTTTTTGGATATTCTATTTCATTAATTTCAATAGAAGATAACGATGATTTGTTATTAACTATTCATAATCTAGTGGAATCATGGATAATTGATTATGGAGAATCTATTCTTTCCACATTAGATTATGGATTTTTAGATAATTATGTATAAAAAAAATTCACCACGGTACACTTGGTCGATAAGGACGATCATAATATTTTTATAAATGGAAATGTGACTTTTTATATGTCAAATTAATGAATGCTGATGTTAAAGGAAGTATGACATTTCCTAGGCTTATTAGAAAATCTCATTTCTATTAGAAATATATATTAGGAGTTATATTATGCTAATTTTTATAATGGTTTTTGGAAATGTCAATCGAGGATTAATGGTTGTGGAAAAGATAATTTTGTAATGAACCTTGTATCAAACCAAATTTTCATAAATATGTTTTGTTGTTGGAACTATAACTACTATTTGTATAGAGTTATGAAATAATTAGCTTGGTCATCCTAGTGATATAAATATGAATTTTATTTTATAAAATGATGTATTGAATTTTAATAATACAAATTTTATTAATTATGAGAGTTGTATAATCAAGAAACAAAGGATAGTTTTATTTAAGATTAATATAAGGAATCCTCCATGCTGATATATTGAACCTGTTCATTTTGATGTAAGGGGACCAGACCCAGTTTAGTATCATGGTAGTTCCATATATTTTTCAGTGGTTTATAAAACTATAAGAAAATGTAGATATATTTAATTAAGTATAAATATGAAGTGTTTGGAATTTTCATCAATTTGAAATCCATATTCCAGAGAGAGACTAGGAGAAGGCAAAAAATAATTAGGTCAAATAATGGTGAAGAATATAATAGATGTAAAATCAATGAATATTTCCATAATAAGGGAATAATGCATGAGAAAATTGTTCTTGGTACATAGGAATAAAATAGTGTGGCCAAATGGATGAACATAACATTAATTAATAAGGCACGGAACATAAGGTTTCATTCAACAATGTTTAATGCAATATAGTCAAAATAACTAAATTTTGTTATATATTTTGTCAATATAATTCCATGAACATGATTAAGAAAAGATATTTCTCAGTAGTAATGGCCAGATAAACAAATGAAAATTCATCATATGAATTGTTTCGACCGTCTACCATATGTTAATAATGATGTTATAGAAAGGAAAATTATTTACGATAATTCCAAAATAGTTTTATTTATATTCTCTGGATATGAGAACATTGGTTATCCTCTCTAGGATGAAAACATTTAGAAGATCATCCAAGATTGAAACATTGCCTTTAAGGAAATGGTGTTTTATAAAGACCAAAACATAACATTGATTAAAATAGGGTTCAAGGAATCCATATTTCATACTCAAGTCGATCTGGATGATTGAATTCGAATCACTCAATTTACATTAAATATAGATGATGGGAAAAAAATATGATGATAAAATTGTGCTAGAAATGTATAAATTCTCATGACCTTTAGAAGCAGGAAGATGATCCCTAAATTTTTAGATTATATAATTTTATACAAAAAAATAGGTTACATAAAAATTTGAAGAATTATATTGAATTTTGATTTTCTTCTAGAGTCAAATTACTATTATAAATATATGTCCACAATTTTCATTAGTATATAATTCCAGTATATGGATCTAATCTTAGGAGGAGGAAATGGATTCATTATATTCCAACAAAACCTAAGATCTAACATGATAAACATAAGTTGTACTTGTTGTGTAAGATAATATATAGATTATATTGGATAAAAAATTCTCCAACTCAATGTAACATGAATTTCAATGATTTTATGGTTTAATGTGTTTCAAGAAAAGTGAATCTGATCACTATTTTTATCAAGAATGTGTCGAATGATTATTTATTTACCATCTTGCTACTATATGTTGATGATATGATTTTAGTGGGAGAGGGTGGAGAGGCCAGGGCTCGAGGGTGTCATCAGGGAGGAAATAAAAATTTGGCAGGGGATCCCAATAAAAACATGATATCAGTGTTATAATACACATGGTTTTAACAAAACCGTTGGTATAGGTTAAAAGTTACCACCTATACCTATGGGTTTTTTAAACTATGGGTATAGTTTCATGGGAATAGACCCATTTTCTCGTAGGGTAGAACAATAGTTACTGTTACAGTATTTGTGTGGAACCATTTGAGACCTTGTATGACAGACCCTAATGGTTACCTATTTATTGGACCACCCAAGGGGAGTCAGTATTCATGGGCCTAGAGGTTTTTTGATCCACTATTGAGATGGTTCAGATCATCCAAAATTGTATGAGGACTGCATAATTTCATGAAAATTCGTATGATAACCAATGATGGAGGCCTTTGGAGTCTAAGGAGGGAGACCTTGTGTTCATAAGAGTTTCACCTCATTGTGGATTGTAGAGATTTTTCCAATGTGGAAAGATATATTTATGATTCATTATCCCTTTCCAAATACTACATAGAGTTGGTGAGGAGGAATACTTCTTATATCTACCTATTCATTTAGATTTGGTACATGAGGTATTCCACATTTCGCAGTGGTATGTGCATGGCCCATTTCATGCTATCGATTAGGGTGAGTTGGAAATCAAGTATGGAACTACATTTGCTGAGTCCCTAGTAGTGTTCGAGGATCATTAATTGAGGATCCATTTTGGGTGATCAATTCCTTTGGATCTTGTATTGTGGAAATATGGGATTCTTTAGAAGATAATATTGGAGTGGGACGCATAGATGCATGCTCAGCACCAGCATCTTTTTGTTTAACCAATGATTGGAATTTTCATGACATAATGTCCCAAGTTGGGGAGAAATTAGAGACTCATATTTTCCATATATTATTTTTGGATATTATATGTATTATCTTTTAGACTAGAATATGAGATGACTTTAAACTTCAAGGCCCAAGGTTCCCTGAATAAATGATTGAAATATATTAAATATATTAAATATATTAAATAGAACACACAAACAATTTTGATAAAAATGTTCAATAAATTCTATATAGAGGCCCGAATCATAAAGATGATGGAACCATTTAGTTTAGAGTATGAGTTTTAGCTTATATGTGATATAACCTATGTCATCATAGGGGGCTTGTGAAAAAGTCATCATGGGTGTAAAATGAATAAAATAATTCGATAAATTATTATTTTTTTAATTAATTAACACAAAGACTGATGATAAATTTAAGTAGAATGTTATGATAAAATTATATGGTTATTATCAAAACCATGGAGCCACTAGAGATCGATTTGAAGGATTTCATTTAGAAGGACATCAACCTGATCAAAGATCAATGACTAGTGTACAACAAAATTAGGGGATCATGCCAATGAGGGTGACATAAGTTCGTTATTCGTTACCGATCGATCTAAATCGGGCCAAGATGAAAATTTATATGGGTTTATTCCTCGTTTATGATTCCTATGATGAACATGAGTCAATCAAATAATGAATCGAATTGAATATTTTGTGTCTTGAAGAAATAAGGTAGATTTTATCTGGGTTTTCAGATTTCTTATTGATTATTTTATATATATCCAGTCATCATTATAATGAAAACAAATCAAGGGTGACATGAACATAGACTGTGGACCATTCCTTATTTTTTTTCATGGGGTTTTGATTTACAATTTCTTCATTCATCATCTGGGTTTAATTTTCATGATTGTTTGACCCAATTAATTCGGAATGAAATATTTCACACCTTTTTCTTGGAACAACCATTCGATATTGTAGATCTACACATGGAATAGCTTGGGGATCATGAGATGATGGAATGGGCAAGAAGATCGGGACTAGATTAGATTGTGTGGGTGTAGTTCTTGGAATCATGAAAATATTGGAGGTTTAAGATGATTCCCAAACAAATGAGGCCATGAAAAATCATTTCTTCAGTGATGATCAGCATCAGTAGAAATATATATGAGTTCCATGGGAATGACTGCTGATTATGGAAGTGGGTCTATGTATAGGCGGAGAAAATAGAAATGAGGAGAAGAAACCTACATGATCTGTGAAATCCTACAATGCATGGAATGTGTACCAGAGGAACACGCCATGTGGGACCCTAATCTGGCAGATAGGGTTTCTGTAGTGGAGTTATGTATCACATAATGTGTGAATATGTCACACAAAATTTGAATCTTCCCAGTTGTCTCAGCATATACCTCAGAGGTTACATAGAAATTGATCAAAGTACACAGTCACAACCAAGATTTGTACTACACAGACACAAACAGACCTAGTGTACATCGGAAGAGTAGTGTACATGGACATGAGAAGAAGTTCACGAGAATATGCACTCTCTATACCTCTATAAAAACTCAGTAACGGCCCGTTTACACTTTCAAGACCAGATGTAAATGGGGAAAAGGTTTTAGTTCTTCAAATAAGTCTTAGATTCTTGTCCTCATTATCTTGGAAAAGCTTCATTAGTGTGCATTCCCTATATCTTTTCCCTTAATGTTATTATGGAATATAATCTGAAACATAAGATAATGATCCCTTTTGTAGTAGTTGTTGGATAGAGTTGTTGGAATCCTTCAGAAAGGCCTATAGTGAGATCCTCTATCATCTTCATTCCATAGGTTGAGTTTTTGGTATTATCATGACCAAAATTGAACGGGCACAAATCCTTTAATTAGAGGGTTAATCCATATTTTTTGTTGGTATACCCCATGGACGTTGGAGTGATCCTCATTTTTGTATCATATTGTTTTAGACATCGAGTATATAATTTCTATGATGAGACCCAAAAATCATGACCTCTTAGAAAGACTTCATTTGTGTTATCTGAATCATGGAGTGCGTTATTCAAGACGAGTTATATGTTGAACCTTCTAGTATGACTCCTAGGCTCACATTATGGTTGTGAATTTACCTTGAGATTATGTGTCCTCGTTGAGTATATATAAATATTCCTGTTATATAAACTATAGACATATACCTATGTACATCTTTATGTTAGTCTTTTGTTAAATGATATTGGGTTTTGGGGTATCAGACTGGGTATTGTTATACATACCTCTAAAAGACATTTTCCTGCATGTTTCATGTCTTCTGTAGATGGTCAACCTTTTGATGGAGTCTTAAAAGGACCAAGACCATAGAGGCATAAAAGGGGAGAATAATAATCACAGATAAAACAAGGAGGAATAACATGAGATAATAATCCTAAGTACATGATACATAACATGGAAATGTGGATACAATATAAAAATGATACGTTAATAATTATACCACCATAGTTTATCACCAGGGTGTCACAAAACATTATTACCATGGGTTTTCACCAAGGTATCATAAAATAAGTAATCTCTAAAGATTAATTATTTACCCAATGTACTAGACCATAATCAGGGACCAAAATTCATTTGTATTAATTCATGTGATCCATTTTGATCATAATAAATCATTTCATCAATAATCTGAGTAGAATAAATAATGTGTTTTATATAAAATTATTTAGTACATTGGTGCATACAGATATGAACATTGCATCATTTTTAACACATGAAAAATGAGTGTGGGATCAATACATTAAAATAACTAATCAATAAATTATCACTACACCTTGGTTATTAAACATTGATATGGAAGGGGGTTGGACATTCAATATATAAGTATATTTCATATAAAATATATAAATTAATGAAATGAATTCTGTAGCATGGTTGTAAAGAACATGGATTAAGGAAAGTGTGTAATTGGAGGGAATGATGGTATCACATTTTAAAAAATTATATTTTTGTTTTAATAGGATAATAAAAATTGATATTAAAATTAATTAATTCAACACTTATAAAACTACCATAAAAGTCGAACTTGAATGAAAATATTGGAGCATAGAATTTACTTACCTTGAATAGTTTCCTAAAACTTAAGGATCAAACCTTAAGACCTTAGGAAACACATAAAGTGAAACATTGGGAGTTGAAAGGATTCAAAAATTTTAGATAATGAATTTCGAATGGAGAGGAATGGTGCGACTGGTGTGTATTTATATTAAAATAAGAATAAATGTTTAATAATTTCAAAATTCAATTCTCAGAATTATAGGTTATGGAAAATGAAAACCCAAAGGCTTATCCATCATTTTTGCTCATGTTTTTAGGTAATTAAGTTTTTTACAACCATTAAATATATTAGAATCAAAATCCCTTTTTAATGTTACATTTTACAATGGAATCTGAATTTTCGACACAATAGTGTTTTTAAAACCCCAATTTCCATTTTTTAGTTTGGAATTTTTTTTACATTTAGAAATTGATTTAAAAACATTAAAATAAAATAAAAAATTTTAAAATAAAATATATTTGTTCATGGATTATATATAATCCAATTTTACATCATTATTTAATATATATGAATTCATAAAACATACTAAAAATCATTATTTTTACTACTCACTAAAAAATAATGTATTTTAAAAAAGTATAAAAAAACATCCCCAAACAGATTTTGACATGACGATTCCAAATATAGTGTTTATTTTATCAAGGTAATTTCCAAAATGTGAGTATTATAACTTTTAAACAGAAAATAATAATTTATTGAAATATAATAGTTTTTATGACATTGTCTTCTTTCTGAAACATTAATAAAATTCCTAAGAGATTATAAAATTATATTCTCATTTATATTTAACTAAATATTATTTTAAAATATTATTTTCTGAAAATAATTTTTATTAATAGTATTTTTGTTTATTATAAGCTGTATATAATATTTGGAATTATAAATATTTTGCATTTTTATTCAATAACATTCATATTATATTGATGTGTATATAAATGGGATTTATGAAATAGAAATATCATTTATAAAAATGAAATTACAATTTTATGATACTATGGTCAAGATACATAACACCTTATTACATCTTCATACACCCTAACTGTAAGGTGTGTGATGGTGGTAGTTTCATGGGGTGGATTAGTTTACATTGTCCTATTGGTGATATATAATAACATGAAATTCCTCTATACTTGACTGGTGTGAATCCATAATTGTTGAATCTATGATTGTAAATGGTCATAGAAAACACCTAGTGATGCTAAATCTCTCCCAAGTTCTAATAAAAGGTCTTCAAAAGGAATGACTCCACTGTTTGAGGCCACCATATTTCCTTTCTATATCAACTATTATTTGTAAATACCCTTTATAAACACAAATTATTGTAGCAATATTATTACCAATGGTTATATCACTTAATGGTCATATTGACCAATTTTCACATTGACCAACTTTCATAATGAACAATAGTCGTATTGACTAACGACTATATCCCAATGGCCACATTTCCAATTTTATCCTATATATATTCCATCAAAAATCAATATTTTGTACTTAATTCCGAATTGTTTTTAAAATTACTTTGATGATGTATCTTATATTCTAAAAGATTAATTTTTTTAATAATTTTCAAGGATGGAGTAATCTTATTGAAATATATTGATCACAAAGAGTACAACATTACGTGGCCTCTATTTTTTGATTTTTACATCCATTTAAATGTACTAGATATAGTAATATATATTGTTAAATGACATGTATATTTATTTTTTTAATATTATTTCAGTGTAATTCAATTTTTCAATATAATAAAATAGTCACTACTAAAAAGATATATTTTATCAATTATAGAATAAATATTTTGGTCATTAAATTCTTATAATCCTATAAAATATTGCTGAATAAATATTATTACCATATTTATTATTTACTAGATTAGTTCAAATAATGTTTTGAGTTGACACTATCTTGATATAATTGATTTTAAACATTACAATTAACTATAATATATATAGTTTTAGAGGTAAAATTAGACTTACATTTTTTGTTTTCATATAGTAAATAAAAATAACCATTTTTATTAGTCATAGAAATTAAAATCCTTAATCCCTTAATGTTTTAAAATTATGTAATTTTTTATTTCTAGTTTTAACCAAATATGATATCATAAATATAGATGAGAACTATGAATTATTCTTCCCTTATAATGTTTTACATTGAGGTTTTGATGAAAACTTTATCTACAGGTTCCAAACTACCATTGGGATACACTACGGTGGAAGGGGGTGGTGAATTAAGGTATCAAAGATTCTCCTATTAACATATATAATATTTTATTTCATATAAGAATAAATATATCTATCAACTATTATATAAAAAATTAAAAACACAAAAATGACCAGTATAGAATATAAAAAGCACACATAGCATAATAGATTTACATGGACCAAATGGGATATATCAAAGGGTGATAATAACATTATAGTAATGGTATACCAATAACCACAAAATGTTTTATAATGAAAATATTTATTCAACATAACTCTATGAAAATCCTCAATATTGTTGACATTATTAATATTTCCAATTACCTCCCATGGAGTCACTCTCACATCCTCACATTATTTACTATGTTTAGAATAATACAATTGAATTGGATTATCATCCCACTAAATTAGGAACAACATCCTAAAATAACACTAATTACTACATCTCTCTCCTTTTCAACCATATATGTCATTGTAGTACCCACTGACACCCTATGGGGGGGTGAATTAGAGAGTCTGTATGTTTATACATTTCTTCATAATAGTTTTTCCTTTTGAATATTGTTCATTTGTTAGAAGGAACACTATTAAAACATTAATTACATAACTATTTAATAAGTTCATCCACATCAGATATTATGCATAATTTTATGTTGTGAAACATACATGAATAACATGATTTTACTTGGTTATCCTATAAATTGATAAATTCAATGAGAATATATGAACAAATAATTCATATGTCATAAATGAATACATCACTAGTATATGATTGAAATATTTAGGAATACCACACTCCTAAACAAATTTATATGGACACTTCCTCTCGTCCACTCACTACTTCTAAGAGGATTACAAGTATCCGTTTATTGATTTGTTGGTATTTTCTCAGTTTATTAACTTAATGGTCATTTCAAGATTATTATAATAAACAAAAATTCCTTGCTTATTTTTCATCTTATAAATCAATTCGATTATGTATTTAATGTGATTATTTTAAATTCTATTCCATATATCTAAAAATAATTATTACAAGAGTTTAAGTCATTATTATTCAAATAATCATTAAACATTGGTAATAAACCTTATCTAGATTGAATAATTCTAAAATAGGAATTTTTTATTGTGCATTAAGTTTATCACTTCAATAATATAGTTTTACACGTTGTGATCCACTAATATGATCCTCCAAGGTTTTCAAAACAACATCCTCTTTCAACCGTCAATATAATTACATCATGTAGAAACCTTATTTTCTTAAATTTGATTTTCAATAAAAGTCCATGTTTCTATCACCTTCCTCATAGGAACACACAGTTCCCCCCTTCTCTAATTTTATCTATTATATCTTTTCACACTATTATTGTTACATAATTTCTTTACAACACATTACCAAATATAAATGAATGTTTTTAATTTTGAATTTTAAATTCAATTATCAAATCCACTTATAATTTCTCCAAATTTAATTATAGCCTTGGAATTATTCTCACATAAATCAAAACCAAAGAAATTTAAAGGTTGGTTCCTACTTATTGGAATGAGTAGAAAACCATCAAAAAATAGTCACATGATAACATTAATTATCATTCTATAGAAACCCATAATCATGATACAATATACACCATTTCGATATAATGAGATATTTTATCTTTAATCAATTTCAATCTGCTGGTAAGATATAATATGTAGAAATTCATCATGTTTCAGAGTCTTATATACTTTTATAAAAACACTAACGATAAATTTAGAGTAAATATACTCTAAAAACATAAAAATGTGTGTTATAGTGTGGTATTATTTCAGCACCAATTTAGTTGTGGTTGTTTTATGAGTGATGCATTGTCCTATAGGTTCTGAAAATACCATTTCTCTTGAACTACTAAATGCATACCATATCTGGAAAAAATTACTATCCATAATGTCTATATATATATAAAATATTTCTAGGGCATCATATCTCATCCATGGTGTAGAAATCTACAATTATCTCGTGTAACTAAAACTAGAGTGATCACCTTTAATGAATAATCTATGTTACTATGGTATAGAAGAAATTATTCCTTATAAAAATATAAATCTTTGTATGTTTTAGTGTATACACTAGTGCTTCCATGAAATCATTACTATCCATTTCAAAACATAACATGTTAATTTAGAATACCTTTACTTTATCAACCTCCATGATACATCTTCAATTGAAATGTTCCAATGGTGTCTCCTTGAACTACAACCACTCTAACCTAAAGTACAACCCCTAGATTCCCTTTATTAGCTTATCACACATAGAGCCAACTTGTATTGGTCTATATCTTCCTTCACTACCTATTATAACAAGCTGTAGTTGAGCTTGAATGGATTCCTTATAGTTGGTGGCTACTCCCATGGTTTCCCAGAATTTAGTAATATTTTTTTAATCTTTAACATTGGTGGAGGAATAATAGTAGATATTATGGTGTGTGACTCTAATTTTCAGACAAAAAATATGAAATAAACTTGGGAATGTTTCCATTTTATTTAATTCCAATTCCATCCAAGACATAACATAATTTCTATGAATCAGGGTATTCTACTTATACTTCTCCTCTAGTTATCATAGACCACAGTGTGGTACCTTCCACCATTTCATGCTTTTATCCTTAAAATTTTAGAACGTGACTAGAAATTCTCATTTTAATATAATTTTAACTAAAAAATTATTTAAAAATATATAACCCTTATATATAAGGATATCATGGAATGTTTTTCCACTTCCAAACAAGAACATTCACGTGAACAATATCCTATTAGATATTTCATGATTATCCAAAAATAAAAAATCTCCAATGTATTCATCCATACAACCTCCTAAGCTATTGTCAAACCACACAAAACTTATTCAACAATTATCAACTTTATATTCACTAAAAAATATCTTCAAATATTATCAATCATATTCACAAGTTATTTTATACAAATCAAACATATAAAACCAGTAGGTTTAAACCTTTTATGCCTTTACAGATTTGTTTTCAATACTAACAAAAATCCTTTTTATCCTTACTCATATAAGTTTCAAGAAAGCTGGATGGATTTATAATCCTCTTGAAATATTTCACTCCCTTTTTAGTAAAAATAATTCCTGATCCCATCTATGTACATATTTATGTCCACTTCCCCATGGGATATCATTGAAAATTTCTTTACAGCCACTACCATTTCACCCTGAGATTCATGGGAGTACCATCATAACCTTAAAATCCTCTTTTTATCAAGAAACACACTATTTTAATTTATTAATGATCTCTAAATTATAATGGGTTAATAATATTTCTAATATCTAGATTCATTATCCTTTTACACTAAATAATTTCTAAAAACTACGCTATAATACACCCACTTATTTCAAAATGTTAATTTACTATGATATTTGATTCATAAAAAAATATTATAAGCTGATTGAGTTGAGGATTGGTGTAAGAAACTAGCATCATTGTTAATAAACATAAAATATTACCATTTCACTCACTTAATTTAAATTAATTCAATATTGTTGATATTCTACAACAAAAATTCCTTTGAACTCATTCATATCTACAGCAAACCATTAGTGAATCATCTATAAATAAAAATTGTTTGAGATATACCACATATTGGATCAATTAACACCACTTGTGTGTAAAAAAATCATGGTATCACTTGACATACATATACTCCGAACATTATGAGGGAACTTAATTTCTAAATAAGGGTAATAGAAACATATTTGATCATCATTAAATTCCCTTGATGTAATCAAGTTTATAAAGATACAAATAGTTGAAATAGTCTTCCATATAAGAAACCACTTGTTTTTTTTTTTTTAAACCAAAAACGTTTTATTCTTGTAAAACAAACCAAAATTATACCAAATTTTCAATACAATACTGGATTAATATGATAGACAGAAAATGTAGCTTCTTTGTCTTTATTACCATCTTCTATTTTTTTGAGGTGGTTAGATACCTCTTTTAAAATAAATTGATATCATTTTTTGATCTTAGAAGGTGTGTTGAAACTACATGAAATTTCATATATAACATTGAAACCTCTTTAACTTTAGATTAGAGTATATACTATTTAAACTCATTTATTAAAATAAGAAACATCAAGATTAATTTTATAGGAAAAAAGTGGCCGATTTCCATCCATTTGTTGAGTTAAGGTCTTCCACCACATAGTAAGGATTGATACCAATAAATAGAGTTCAAAAAATGGATGATAATTTTTGGGAAAACTTGATTTTTATTTCAAAACTATTTCCCTACAAATTAGTTTTGTTATTACCTATACTTCATCTTCTCAGCATGGATAAATAGATTCATTTTTGAATATTTATTTTTATCACGTGATATAAATATTGACAAAACATATATATCACATTCAGCATTAACACTCCATGAATTTATTTATAAACACATGTATCTCTGAATTTACCAAAATTCTACCATCAATCTTTCTAATACCACTTAGAGTTTGAACCTATTATTTAATTCAATACTAATGATACCACTTATCTAAATATATTTCTATTTTGATTGCTATTTTTTCTTAGATTAATGAATTTATTTTAGTGCGAAAAAAGTTTATATTCATATTCTATAAAATTATACACACTTTCACAATGCATCTATATATTTTGAATTCATATATGTCAGGAACCAAGATGGAGTTCCACCCAAACTAGAACCCAACCCTGCCTGTGGCATTTCTTGAAGTGTTTTCCGGATCCCCACTAGCAAGAAACTAGTAAATGAGTATCAAAATTACACATTTGGAATGATTTCACCCATATAGATAAGAAAAAACAAACAAACAAGACGTACATGAATAACCATAACCAAAAAAGGTATAACAATTTTTAAATTCAGTGCATTACAATTTGATCCCAAAAAAGTAAAATTACAACAAAAGGGAACATCCAAACTATCCCAAAAACCCCCACAACATAAGAGGAACAACACCCTCATGTCACTACCAACAACACTTGTGATAAGAGAGATAATAGCCACCAGATCCACCATCACCAAGGCACATATTTTCTTTACATGGGTCATATATAACAAAGTATACATACACCCAAGGGTGTGTGTAAGGTTATAGATAAAGAATACTACGTGGAAACCCAAAAGAAAGTATTTTATGAAATAACATTAGAATACGATTTTTCATGAATATATAATCAAAATACATTTAAGCATTTTTAAGGAAACATTTTAATAAAAACCATTTTCGTCGCATCACATTTATAGGTAACATTTCAAAATGAATATTATATATATATATATATATATATATATATTAAATAAACTCAAGGTATACCATATGATTATAGATGGAACCACGTCACATAATTATCATGTCACAAGAGATCACCATGGGTAAACCCCAATGGGAAATATAGCTCGAGTGACAAACTAGAACCTCATGACTCAAGGAAATTTTGTATAGAAACAAAAACCCTTAGATTTCTCATGCATGATCCAGCAGGAGGGGACACCCCATGGGATTGGTGGTCTCTGATTATAATAAAATTTATTTAGTGTTGTAATGGTCAATCTAACCAATGTAAAATGGGACTAACAACATTCATATCACTAGCATACTAGATCTATTCATCCCATTTAGATACCTAGGATTCCCTTTGTGCTCAAATTCTAAATTTACATGTCACACCAAACCCTTTTTTCATATACACATAAAAATAATTATAATGATATTATGAAATCCTGACTTTCAAAAATCATTATATTGAAACTACAATTTTCCATTAACAGACCAGATTCCATTTTACACACACCAATGCACCCGAAAACACCTTTTTGACAACATAAAAAACCGAAGAAAAACATTTGTAAAAACACAAGAAAATCACACAATTGGTTCCAACCATTTACATGGGACAAAACCTTTTTAATTTCAAAGATAAACCATGTTCACATTAAAACATGCTTCACATCATTTACATAATTCACAATTCACATTTAAAGATGCACAAAAAAATATAACATGCCAAAATAATCTATTTTCCCTAGAAATCTAGATTTTAATCACATTCATACCTTACGTTCCATTAAAAACCCCATTTACCACCATTTATATAATCATAAAAACACCTCCAAGAAGCAAACAAATATAACACATACAAATAATAAAACTTTTCTTTCAATAATACCATTTTTATCACATAAACATGTCAAAATCATTATAAAAAACACTTCCCACAACATAAGAAATTCATAGAACAAATTTATAAATCCATTCAAGAATATTAAAACATCGAAAAATTATAAAACATGGAACCACCTAACTCAAGATTTGAAGAATGTGAAAAATGTTGTGAATCCCTAATCGCACAACCACAAGACCCCATAAAAGAAATATTGAACACTAATAATTATGAATGAACCCTACAAAAAAAATTAAACCCAATAAGACTACCAAACTTTCTGGAGATATGAAACCCCATGAGGGAAGAAGTAAAATAATAGATAAGAAGAGAAATTGAGGAGTATAAGCACTTGAATATTGCAAGGAGTTTCCAAGACAAATCTGCAAAAAAATAGATATCTAAGGGATCCATGGTAGCGGGAGGAGACACCAAGGGACATATATCCTGAATGGGGGACAGAGGTGTGAATTTTGGTCTAAATCCTAAGGGGAAAAATCCTGAATTTATAATTGTTTAATGAAGTTGATAGATCACACAATTTTCATACACTGTTTACTAAACTGTATGTAATCATGAACCCCTCACTATTAAATAGGGATTGGCTACATGGTTAACTCACATGGTTTTTAAATTGTGTACTAACCATGCATTAGTAACTATCCAAGAAACAACAGCTGGCTACACATTTTTCATAACTATGTGCCACCTACTATTTAACCCAAATTCACTATTTTCACCAAAAAACAAGGGAAACCCAAGAAAAAAGTGATATCAAAAATAAAAAAACAATATCCCAAAAATTAAAACCCTTTACGCCTAAAACTTGAGAAAAAACCCAATATCAATATTTGAACTGCAAAAATTGATGAAAACAAAATGCCCAATTTTGAAAATTCTCCCCACCATAACGCTTTCTGCATTTGGAATGCCACCAAAAATCTTGATTCCAATATAAAAACCGATATGCCTCTACATATCAAGAAAATTATCAATGAACATCAAATGACAAAGGAAATATAAACACCATAAATAGAAATAGAGATTTAGAATGTCTAACGTGGGAGGCTAGAATAGACTCCCCACCGTACTCTTTCTGCCCCACGAATGTCACAACACCTCCAATTGATAGATCAAAATAAAAAAATTAATAAAAAAATCTATCCTCTAAAAAAAGAACACCTTAGAAATTACCAGATGAAACTCATACCTATTACTTGAAAAGAACAAACAAATCCAAACCACTTCTCGAAGAGCGTTAGAAAACTTGTACAAAATATTTTACAATTATTTATTTAAACTAGACAATTGGTTGCACTCTAAAAACCATACATTTACATGGAAAGGAAACTCAAATCCCAAATCTTGAAATGATACTTTTTAATGTCATGTCACACTGAATGCTGAACCAAATTATCTCCATTGGGAGGATCGACCAGACTCCCCACCATTTGAAATGAACTACCAGTGACTTATTCCATAAGAAATCTCAGCAAAAACCAAAGTGGGTATCCCCATTATAATAACCCACTAACATAACCAATTTGCACATATTAATAAACACGATCTAGAAAAATCCACTTATATGGGTAGAAAACATGACGATGGAAACACCCACCCATGAGATGAGCCATAACCGAAACCAATTCAAAAAGGTCAACTGCATAGGGATAACCAAAAAGGGATCCAAATATAGAAACCTCAATCATTGGAATTTCAATGAAGTGAGACCAACCTATCATATTATAGTCAAATAGAATCTTTCAATCCTCATGGGCCGCAATGATAAAATTAGGTCATTCAAGATGAAACATGTACACAAAAATCATATACTATATCCATGTTTTGTGCTGAAGACAAAATCTAGGCCATGTTCCCTCACACCCCTGGGGTTCTTAAATTCGAATGAGATTTAATATTGGGCCTATGGATAGAGAAATAATGTTTGAATCATCTTATACCTCACAACCAGAAGCTGAAATTTTTTTATTAGAACACTTTTGTTTGGTTTTATGAGAGACCAAGCAACACTCAAGATAGAACCAAAAGAGAATAAAACATAATAAAACATACATCTCTTCAACATGGTGAATTATCAATGATAACGAATTATAAAATGAAAATTAATAAACCATTTTCTCCTCAAATGAGAAACAACAGAAGAAAGAATGCATAGAAGACACCATAATTTAAAATGGAGACATTCGAAATTCTTGAAGGAAAAAACACGCTTCTGTTAAAAGAGATGTTCTCAAAAGAGATCCAACTCTTATATATAAAACCCAAAAGAAAATTCCAAAATACACCACTATTCATGATCATTACAATTGGAGTATCATTTAAAAGGAGTGGAATTTAATCGAACCCTGAAAAGAACACTATTTCTAGAAATGGACATGATGAATTATTATGACCATACTCACCAAACTGGTGGAAAATATTGATTCTGTGCTAAAATGAAGTCAATGAAGGATATATGGGCCTTAGGAGACCACAATTATCACAAAAAGTCTTAGATCAATTTCTAGTATCCATGATGAAATTTCTTTCACCGCCTCCAGAGAAGACTTCCAAACATAGAGTTGACAAAATTAACCCTTAAAGGCTTAGAAAACTCAAGGAAACTAATGTTTTGTTCGAAATTACACACGCACTCTTCTTCTAAGAGAGGTTTAAAATTATTATAAAATGTATGAGGATTCAAATCCCAAAAATCAAGAAGAAATTCTATAGTTCGATTAATGAGGTGGTCTGCCAAAAGGTGAACCGCACTTGGAAACATTTAAGAAATCCATCAAATATTTTGGGGGAATACACTAGACAAAAATGAAACTAAGAACCCAATAAAACAAATCAATCAATAAAATTTGATCACAAATGATAATTGAACACAAAAAATCTGACCAACTCAAAGTATTATTAAAAAATCATTCCAAAGAACCCACTGAACACCATTTCAAAACCAACTCATCATCAAGTAATCAAACATAAAACACCATTTAAATATAAAGAGTTGTTAAACTCAGAAAATATAATAAAAAACACTCTAAAATCACTAGGACACAGAAAGAACACAACCACCATTTATGAAGAAAAAAATTTATTCTTAAAATAACTTTTGAAATGAAAACAATCATGGTGGGTTTCACACTCACCAGTAGTATTTCATAGAGTCTTGCACATGGTTATTCATTTGCCAAACTGTTTTCCCATCATCTTGTGTGAATGTGGGAACTCATCAACTCATTCAATTAACCATCCATATTCAGACATATATCCATGATTTGGTGTTTACTCGTGTAAACACCAATTGTGAAAAAAAACTATTCTACATTCAAAATTTAAACATTCAACCCACACTCTGATCATCTGAAATTTAATTCCCATTTCAAAAATTCATACAAATTTTCAAAAATTCATTAACCATCTAAATAGAAAACCATTTTCACAAATTCCATAGACCCCATTAACTAAAAAATACTTTCGTTAAAAAATTACAAACCCCCTTTAAAACAAATATATACTATCTAAAAAAATGGTTTCATTATTTTCTTGATCTTGATTAGGGAAATATAACCTCACAAATCCATTCCTATTTTACCCCAATGATCACTTCATAAAAATCCATTTTTCAAATGTATTTATCAAATTTAATTCTGATATTCCATTTTCCCCTTTCTAAAAATAAAATCATTACTACATTAGATCTAGATATATAAATTTTCAAACATGGGTTTTAAAAACGTTTTTTAAAACCCAATAAGAAATAAGACAATTCACAAAGGGGGAAACTAGTTCTGATGAGTGTCTTGGACATATGGTTATAGGACATATTCAAATCACACCACCATCGTAGATATTATTCTAGAACCATGTCCCCATCTCCGCATGGATTTCCCAGACATGTGATCTGAATAAAACCATTGGACCAACTACCATTTATTTTCCCAAACACAAAACAACCTCTAAAACCATATAAACAAACGAAAACCTGATGTCCCATGGAAACTCGAGTCCAATCATGATGTTTTCTGACAGGAACCCTACTCACATCCAGAACCTCTAGCCATGACAACCCTAGCTCCAGTCTACCCAGACTCTTCCCCAAATAACATGGTGTAAAAGAGCATAACCTCCTCTGATAACATTTTTTCAAGAACCAAGTTAGAGTTTCGCCCAACCTAACACCCAACCCAATATATGGATTGGCCTAAAGGGAATTCCTAATAACCATGGGATAGTAACTAGTTCTTGAGTGTCAAAATTATGCTTGGGGAATTATTTCATTCATATATATAAGTATAAAAAACCATAAAATGATGTACCTAAATAACCATAACAAAACATGGAATAAACATTTCCAGATCATGTGCTTTAAAATTTCAACCAAAAATCAAAATAAGAAATACAAAAACATGTAGCAACCAAAATTTCCTAAAACCCCATTCCAAAAGAGGATCATCACACTCAAGCCACCAACAACAACACCTGGGACAATAGAAACACTATACATCATATCCAACATCACCATGACAAATCTTTCCATTACTCGAGTCATATATGACAAGGTCAACATGAACACAAGGATATATGTAGTCTATGAGCCCAAGTCTAGTATGATTCCACTCAAAAGAGTGGATTACAATATATAACATTAAAATAAAAATTAACATTCACATTTATGTAAAATAATTTGAAACATTTTTAAAGAAACATTTAAATAAAAACCATTTTCATCACCACAACATTAAAGATGTCATTTAAAATAGAAAATATTACTCAAATAAAAATTATTTAAAATGAATTAAACTAAAGTTCAACCATATGTCTAAGAATGGTACCAAATAAAATTGTTCTCATGTCATAAGAGATCATCATAGGAAAATACTTTTGGGTAATCTAGATCGACTGAGACACTAAAACCATATACCTTAGTGAAACGTTTTATAGAAACCACAAACATTAGCTTTCTAGTGCATGAGAAACTTGGAGGGGTCACCACCTAGGCCTAGTGGTCTCTGATCATAATACATGTTTATTTAGTGTTTTAATTGTCAATCCTGCTAGGTGAAATTTAAAATTTTCATTTCGTATCACTAGAATAATAGATCAAGATAGCCCACCTAGATTCCTGGAATTCTAATTGTGCTGAAATTATCATTTCACATATCACACAAAACACCCTTTTTACATAAAAATTCCAAGTATGATCAATATATTAGGAAATCATAACTTCTAAAAATAATCACCCAGAAACCACCATTTTCCATAAGCAAACTACTTTCCATTTTACACACATCAAAACCATTTGGAAAAACATTTTTATCAACATTCATATCCAAAGAAACACATTTCTAAAAATAGATGAAAACCACACAATTAGTTCCAACCATTTTTATGGGCCAATTCCCTTTTAGTTTTACACATAAACCAAGTTAACCTTAAAACATGCTTTATTTCATTTAAATAATTCATAAGTCACATTTCAAGATGCACAACAAAAGAAAAAATGCTAAACTAATCTATTTTCCATTGAAATCTCACTTTTAAACACATTTTCACCTTATGTTCCTTCGAAAACCAATTTATCACCTTTAAAATAATCATAAAAGCACATATAATATAAAACAAAGTAGAACACATACAAATGATAACAATTTTTATAAAAAATCCCATTTTATTCACATACACATGTAAAACTCTTCCAAAACGCATTTCACAGCACACCAAAAAATCATAGAAAACTTATATAAAGACAATCAGTCATATTTAAAGCATATAAAAATATTTGAGCATGGATCCACCTATCTCAAGCTTGGAAGAATATGAAAAATGATGTGAAACCCCAATTGCACCACCACAATACCCAATAAAATAAATATTGAACACTAAACATCAAGATAGAACCATAATGAAAAAAATTCAAACCTAAAAGGAGCACCCAACCCATTGGAGATATGAAACCCCTTGAGAGAAGTATAGAATCTCAAGATAAGAAGAAAATCGAGGAAGGGAACAAATTTCTTGATTATTTTTTGGTGTTTCCATTCCAACATCACAACAAAAATGGATATACAAGGGATCCATAGGGGGAGGAGGAGGCACCTGGGGTTAAAAATCTAGAATGGGGGAGAGAGGAGTGGATTTTTTGTTAAATCTCGAGGGAAAAATCCAAAATTTTTAAATTTTTAATTACTTAGAGAAGTCACACAATTTGACTACATGATTTACTAAACCTTATGGAAATCATGCACCTCTCACAGTCCAAGAGGAACATGTTGCACAATTATCACGCTTGGTATACAGAACATGTGTTATCCATTGTCCCAAAAAGAACACTTGGTCGTATTGTTTCTTGGTATGGGCACACTGTTTTCTTAACTGTAAACAAATAGTGTGCTACATTATGTCTAACCAAAATTCTAAATTTTTTACAAAAAAACATTTGAAAACAAAGGGATAAAATAAAGATCAAAACTAAATAAAATAATACCCAAAAATTTAAACTGGTCACACCCGAAACTCAAGGGATTACCCAAGATTTAAATTTCAACTGGATTAATGGATGAAAACAAAATCATGGGTTTCACAATATACCCAGGTATCATATATCCCCTTTAAACTAGCTTCAATAAAATAATAAAATATTTAAATTATGTAAATTTGGAAAGGTGCACCTACAACATCCATAAGTAGAGCAGTGTGGTTATCCATGACAATCCAAACCATTCAATTCATCATTATTACAATAATTATTTATGGTATTCATTTCATTTATATCATTAATGAATTGTTCTTGTTGAAATATTTATTTTTTTTCATACTAATTTTCATTTTTCTTCAAATTCATTATCTATGAGGTGTTATTTCGTATGATTTATCTTGTAAAATATTCATTCCTTCTAATGAAGGGGCATCTTGATTTTTTCTTACACATCCAGTTATTATTTGTTTTTTTGAGATTTATCTAACCAGAATAAGTATATTTCCTTTATTCAAGACACTAAATTTATTTTCTAACTATGTTTTTCTATGTAAGGATACCACTATCAATAAATTTTTTATTGTATTGGAATTATTGAAACCAATGAATCATGAATATTCATTGTCTTTTACGAATTTTAAGAGAATAAATTATTCCTTTTTCGTTGATATTTATGCATTAGTTTTTCCTTTTATGGATGTTTGATGTGAATAATACATAAATGATAGTTGATACATCCTCTCTAGCTTTCAAACATCATATTGAACATAAATAATAAATCATTTTTTAAAAGAATATATTATTCAGTTTTCCTTTAATAACTCCTTGTTGTCATAGGAATGGGTAAATTCATCAGTGCACGATATGTGAGTAGGTATCCCCGGATTTCACATCTTCAATTTATTCCAAAAAATATCTATTACGTGATCTATAATCACCAAAAAATAACCCTTCTTGAAAAATGAACTTCTATGGTGTTATGATTCTAAATCTTCCATTTTGTTCCCTCTTCTACGTTAAATTTAGATTCATACTTTTCTTTCCATTTATTAAATTCCCCTAGTATAAAAATTTAGAGTTTAAATTCTTCTTTAGAATATAAATGTCTTCATAAATCATCCCAATATTCTAATCCTTATTCCCCATTTTCCCTTTTAAGTTATCCATATGATATTTATTTTCATCATTTATAACCTTTACTCTCTCTTTACATTTCTATCTCAAGAATGATATTGAATCATTACAAAAAATATATTTTCCAGGCATAACTCTAACTCAAGAATAAGTCCAAAATTATATTACATCATTTATTCATTTTGATGTTCATTTTTTCGATGAACTTATTTTATACATTATATATCTCTAATATTTTTTTAATTCCTAAGAATTTGTTATATATGTTGAGTTATTTTTCCCTGAATACTTCAATTATTATGATTCATTCCTAAAATCTTAAATATCCTATTTCATATTTCATAAATAATCTATAGATTTACCAAATTACTTATTCACTTCCTTGTTTCTATCATCCTCAATAAATTTTGGTGATATATAATTTATATCATTTGATTTATAAATAAAAATTGCACAAGATTTGGATTTAAAAATAAAAAAGGAAATTATTTTTTACCTTCTTGAGAATACTAAAATTTTGGGAATAACCCATATTATTCATCTTATTCTTTATTATGGAACAATAAAATTTTTCATCAATTATATTTACATCAATATTTTCAGTTATTTAACTTTATAACCATTTTAAAGAAACAAGTCTTCTCCTTTCAACATAGATCCTTCACCAAAAAACTCTTATAACATCATCCACAATTCATTAAAAGTATTTCATTCAGATTTCCTCTTTAATACATCATTATTTAGTGAAAAAATAATTCATTCATAGAACATAAATAAATATTCATAATTCATTGATTAGCATAAAAAACTATTGCTTAATAAATTCTCAAAACAAATCCATTCATCAATATATTATGAGTGATTCCACGATGTACCTCTAGATATGTTTTGAAATTATTATTTCATTTTTTTAAATGACTCTCAATAATGAAAAATTAGCTAAAAAAGATAAATATTTCACATTATTAATATATATTGGTTGTCTAAATATATTAGGTTGAATCCTTAATATGACCAATTAGATTTAATACCATATACAATATCTCATAACACCCTGAAACGTGGGGTGATTCCATGTGTTAGTTGTTTTAAACTTTTCTCCTTAATCACATTCCATTGAAATCCAATTTTCTTATTACCAAGAAAAAATTTAAACAGTTGTCATTAACTTTTTATAAGATTCATAATTAATAGATATTATGAATAAGTGAATAATGTGACATTTGAAAGAAAACAAGGATTTTAAATTATTCACTAATACAAATCATCATTCATGGATCATATATGAACTATTTATTGATATAAAAAATCAATACTTCACTAGTATGTGATTATAAACATTAATAAGATCTCGATACTAAACCAAGTGCAACGACCTCTAATATCCTTAACACAATACTTCTAAGAGGGTTTAAAATATCCATTGATAAAATTGTAGTTATCCTCTTGGTTTATTTAATCTATGTTCATTTTAAGATTAGTATAAATAAGTAATATTCCTTTCATTATCAAGATATGTACAAATCTTTACATGAACACTTGAGTCGTTAATATTAAATCAATAGTATGAAAATAAGTAATGAAATATTTACATATTGAATAATTCTTACATAGGAATATTGTTCTAGTGTTTTATGTCTTTTTCCTATAAATAATCGAAGTGTATCTATGATAATCTAAAAATACGATCATTACAAATTTTCATAGCAACTTCCTCTCTAATATTTAATTTCATTCTATCAAAAAATAACTCTATAATCTTAAATAGAATATTTATTATAAGCCTATATTGTTATAACCTTCCTATTAGGAATACATAGTTTCTCTTTAGATGATTTTCTTTATTCATTATATACCATATGTTCTTATTATGTTAATTACATACAATATATTATCATATATTCTAGAATGATATAAATCTCATATTTGAAATTTGAATCTAAAATAAACTCTAATTTCTGACTCTTTAATTCCAGATTTTGAATTATCCCCATGTGAATTAACACTATCAAGATTATAAAGGTCAAATACAATATGTTGAAATATCTACCAACCATTACAAAACAACCATATAATAACCATACTTTTAATTATATAAAAATACATAATCAAGGCACAAGATTCCACTTTTCAGCATAATGAAGTAGTTTCTTATATTCAAAATTAAATTATGTTATTGGTTTTTGAATATAGTAGTTCTTCACCATTCATTGTATTATATTCTTTAGTAAATACTCTGCATATCACTATACTGAAAATATAACCTCTTTGGTTTAACAAGTATATTGTGGCATGGTCCCTTTTTGATCCTCAATCAATTATGATGTTGTAGTTTTCAACATGGTATGTTTATGGTCAAAAAGACATTTTCATTATCTATTAAATGTACACTATATATGGTGAAAACCCCTTATGTCATGTAAAATTATAAAGCTCTAATATTTCTATATTGTGGTATCTCTTTTATGGTGTAGGTTTCACCAATTCTATAGTGGAAATGAAGCCTGATTGATGTCATCTATAATGAGATATCTACTTTAACGATGTGGGACAAAATATTTATTTCATTCATTCAATATTTTTTTTACTTTTTAAAATGTACACTTAATATATAGAATTATCCACATTATCCATTTTTTCAAATAATAATTTCAATCAGTCAACCTATACATTATCAATTCACCATTACATCAATGGATTATAAATCCTGCTGGATCCTCTTCATAAGAATACCAATATTGATGACAATTTCACTCTACATCTACCATAATCTACCTATGAAAATGAGTAAAATCCTATGTTTTTATCTTTAAATCTTCCATGTTTCATTGTTATGGCTCATTTTGATCCTTTCGAACAACCGTCTTGAGGCAATCTTCTCTTATGGCTAGTTGACTATTATCTATAATCTTATAAACTTTTAAAAAAGTTGTGGTTTGATGAGATGTACTATAGTTGTAATTTTCATCAATTAAATTTCAATCCATAGGGTATCACATTTCATTTGTATCATGGTCTTATATATCTACTTTCTGTTCAATTTTTATAGCTCATGGAATGATGCCTTCCATTTCACAATTATTTTATCTTTCCACTTACAGAATGTTAGTATGTATTTTCCTTTTAGCATAATCTAAACGTCATCCTTCATAAAATATAATATAATCATGATACATATATCATGTTCTTTACATTGATTTAATGAAAATTTAATTCATACAGATAATATATTTTCCAATCTTTTGTAAACATATAACAAGGAAAAGTCTTCAATTATATCATCTATGTAACATATGCCTCTATTTTCCAGTCACATAAAACTTTTTCATCCTTTTATAAACATCTCATTATCCAAAACACAACATATTAAGCTCTTATCAAATGTATTCACTATTTTTTAAAAAAATTCAACACAAAAACCACTTTTCTGCAATAGTAAATGGTCATATCAATATATGTTCTAAAATTATATAAAATATTATATTTTTTTCTATTAATGAGAAAATTAAATGGTTTATAAAATCATCCCTATTTACATATTTAAATTATTTCAAAAAATATTTGGTATTCAAAAATAATATTTTTGATATTAAATTTAGTTATTTTTCCTTCTAAAAAATTATATTCAATGATGGCCTTTAGTCCTCAATGATTACTTCAATTTAAATCTTCTTATGAAATGATAAATAATATTTCAAAATTATTTTCATGTTTTTCCTTCACTCACATATCTTAGTGGATTTTCTTTTCACTAGTGTGTGTTTTTAAAAAACAATTCCTACCCAAAAAACTCTAATTTCATATAAAAAATTATTTGAAAAATAAATTTTATCTTTCAAGATATGAGATATCACTTTTGTGAGCAATTTAAATAGCATTCCAATTATTCACAATTATTTGAAACATACATTCTCACATATGGAACAAAATAAACTCTCTTAAAATATTCACATAGCTAAAGATTAAAATTATATGGAATATTTTTTATATCACTTATATAGAGTTTGGTTCCATTAATTTTATATTTTATAGAGATTTTAATTTCCATGTATCATGTATGAAAACCATTAAACAATCATTATTCACTTATGTGGCTATATCATACTTTACCATAAATCTAGAAAAACGTTTAAAAACATATAAAATTATCCAGAGGAAAATATTCCATTACAAATTTGTTTTCTGATCCAATTGTTTATGTTGAAAAAATCCAACAACATAATCATCCATTGATTTTATAGTTTATAAAATTCACTCTGTTAAATTTTTTTTTGAAAAAATCTATAGAAAACCAATTAAAAACAAACTAAATAGCTAGAAATTGTCTTTAATAATTAAAAATAATACAAATAAACAATCCCTTAATTGGTATAACACTTTCCCCCCAAACTCTCTTATATATTCTAGAGATATTCCCTATAATAATCACACAAATTTAATGAATAAGATTTTCAGTTTTTTATTAGTGATTTACATTATAAGGAAACATATTTTCCATCATCATTTTGAATCACGTGTGTGTCACTTATATATGAATGATACAAGAAAAATTAAATTGAAATATGTGGAACTTCTTTAATTTAATTCTAATAAAAAATAATTCCTTCCACTTTAAACCAAACATTCATGACTATCAATATTCTATTCTCTTAAATATTTTAAAATCCACTAAATTATTATTTATATTACTGTAGTATTAGAACCATGAATTGTTTCTACCCATTAATATTCAACAAAATACAACCTATTTTGATGAAAAAATCACCATACTGAAGAGGAAAACATTTCAAATCTCCTTATTTTGATGAAGATAGTCAATGAACAATACTCACTCAGTGTTTCTGGAATAAGAGTTTTACCACTTAGTTTGTAATAAAAATATTATCTGGATCACTAATTCCAATAAGTTTAACTTTTAGAAGTCAGTGTTTGGAATTTTTTTAATTATATGATACTTTATATAAAAATGGATCTAGAGTACTAAACTAGATTTCTTATGATATTTATATAATTTTTTATCATTAAAATAATATGTTATTTTTCTAAGTATTTAGAATATTCTTTTAGTCAATATTTTATAAATATGAACTGATTATAAGCTTTAGTAATAAAATATAATTTGGGTTTTTAGATCAATTCATGTTGTTTCCTATTATTTTATCTACTAGGTAATTTTGTTTTCTATAATTTTAAAATTTATTCCACTTAATGAAATTATGCCCATCACATCAAATACCCAATTATAATAATTTTATATATTTAGATAATGTATTTGAACTTCTGAATACCAAAAAAAATATTTTATAGACCCTTTAACATATCTCAAGATCCACTTCACAATGATCAAGCCTTCTTCTTTTGGATCACTCTAAAATCACACAACCAACATACTCTAAATTATAAAAATTTATTCATTATTCAAATATTATATAATACCAAACATTATTTTATTAATTGTTTAGTCCACCTTATTTTCAATATCACTTATTCCTATTTTTTTACCCACCATGATGTGTATTGATAAATTATTTATATTCCAAATTAAAAATTTTAAAAATATTTTATTTGATTTAATGAATTTTTAACTATATAAATTTTCTAGAATTTTTTAATTATTATTTTTACATCAAAAATTATTTAAATATTCACAATATCTTCCTCAGGTAATTCAATCTATAAGAAATTTTGAATTATACAATCATTATTATCATACATGATATATAATTTCTATTCATTATTTTTCATGAAATTTATAATTATTTCAATATTTTCAAGAAAAGTAGATTTTTCATCAACTATTTATTATTTCCTTGGTATTTTTTTCAAATTTTTTTTCTTAATGTTCATATTGTTCCTTAAATTCACTTCTAAATTATCTATTTTTCATTTTTTGGACATCTATTGGCTCAATAGAAGCTTCAATATCACCCTTATAATCTATGGTCCCTTATATTATTCGACTTTACCATCAATCACCACCTCTATTTTTTCAATCATAAACTAATTAAAATTCTGTCTTTTCTTCTTCAAAATAGTTGTAAATATTATCCCCTTACTTTATAGGAACAACCTCCACTATAATATAATTTTCTATAATAAAATAGAAACTTATTGATTATTATTTCTTAGAAAATTTCTATTTTATCATTCGTTTGAGGGATCTGAATACCATTATGTTTCTTCATTTCTTCATAGAAACCATATAATACAATTTAATATATTACCAAATTTAAAATAAAAACAAGGTAAGTTACCTTAAAACCTTTCTCTTTCCACTGTTCATTCAACTAGATATTGATGAAAATAATTAATAGCCACATAATACTAATCCTTTTCATTACATAGATATAAATTATCCAATCTTTCAGAAGCATTAATTTTTCTTTTGATTAAGAAAAACATACTTTTGACATAAGTCTTATCTAAAAGGCCGCCAAATAGAATTGAAAACCATTAAGAGACACTTAATAAAAGTCACATTACTCAATTTCCAAATCCATTTAATTATAAAAAGTTGTAATACTTCTTATATAAATTTATAATTTAATTATTGTTATATAAAATTTTAGATCTAATTAAAATTATTATAATAAAATCTATTATCTTATTGAAATATAATCTGAAAATTCATTTAGAATCATTCATATATATTAAAATTTTTATTTATACTTGATGTTTGACATTTTTGGGCATTGTTTTCAACATTAAACATATATGAATATTTGGATATGATTTATATATCGTATTTTACACTAATAACCTATATATATATCCAATTTAAAATAGATTATACTAAAAATTAATATCTTTGTTCGTAAATATTGATAATAATTATACCAAATCTTTTAAAATATTTTTCATAATGATCAATGTTTTTAGACCATATGTAATCATTGTCTGAACAATAATCCTAATAGATATCATATGCAACTTTATCCTATTTTTATCAATATCGTGGTTCATTCCATAAAAATGAGGACACAATTTTTGATGAAATGATTCATCATGTCTAAAATATTAACTAGTTAATATATTAATAATTATTGAACATTATTTTTTAAAATTTTATTACACTGAAGGCTTATGTAGATGTAGATATTATTGCTAAATTTAAATGAAAACATTATATATTTCTTTTCACATAAAAATTGTATCACCCTGAGATTTAATGAAGAATATTATTTTAATTTTGTTGATGTATTTTGTTGTACGCTATATCAAAGAGAGATTGCATTAAACGCAACCCTGACCTGGCTTGCATTACACGCAATCACGACCTTCCTCGATAGCGTGTGTTGTACGCAATACCGAGTTTCACTAAACAACGATATATGGTTATAATATTATCACAAAATAGAAGTTATGAATAGTATTAACTACATTTTGAATTTTATAACATTATTATCCATCTTACTCATTTTCTAGAACATGGTATGAGAAGAAAATAAATATTTCGGGTAAAATAAGTATTTTTCAAAAAATGCAGTTTTGTCGCCTTTTTTATGGCGCACCCACCTTAAATCGTGTTTTGACATGTCTATAGGTTCAATTTGACAAAATAAAATTCTTCTTTGGAATGAGGATATAAAAATATACTTTGGATAAATTTTTAATATTATTCTGATATCTTTCATATATAAATGAATAGTAAAAACACGCAATATTTTAATTAAAAACCACATTTTTCATCGCAATAATTTATATGGTTAGATTATCTTTTTAATTGGTTTTAAAGTGTAATTAGAATATTTGTTTACCATTTAATCCAATTTTGTTCATTGAAATTAATTTAAATTTGAAATTGGATATAAACAAGTATCAATCATTTGATAGTTTTTTTCTTAAAAACACGCTATTTTTTTGAAAAAGAGAATTAAATTTAAAATAAATTAATTCCACTTATATGTTATGAATTTGGAAAAATATACATTTATTTTTATTTCTGAATATCAAATAATGATTAGGCTGATTTTTTGGTAATTATCTGAAAATCTTCAATTTTCGATGAATAGTCCAACCACTTAGTGGTAGTTAAAAACTGACTTTTTTAATTTAAACATAATTTTACCGCTTCTGTGAGTGGAATTTCAAAAATCCGAGAGTTACGGTTAATCTCAAGGACTAAAATGTAGTTCAATGAGATGAAAGTAATTTTTGGTGAATAGTAACTTTTTACTTTTTTTTACCACAGTTAAAAATAAATAGGGTAATTAAGGGTAAAATTGATATTATTATTACCCGAATACATGTACTAATTCTATTGGATAAGTTTAAATAGAAAACAAACAACCTTAAGAATAAAATATGGCCATTTAGACCCACTTTGATTAGATTAGAACATTTAATATTAATTTATTTAAAGAAGGGTTAAAATAGTTAAAATCAATGTTTAATACGTAAATCATTTTTAATATAGGGTTATACATAAGATAAATTCGACTATAAATATTAATTATGGAGATAAAAAGATTCAATACATAATGGTATTTTACTTATAATTTTTAGACATTATATAATATAATTTATTTATGACACAAAGATGATGTAGTAATTATCTTATTAATGAAATATTGACATAATTGATGTTATAAATACCCAAATAAATGTAATTTGAAACTTTTTATGAAATACACTAATTTTATAGGTTAATATGACATGTTATTATTGATTTAATTAACTTTTTAGAACTAATCATTCAGTTATGATTTTCACAAAAATCAATTAACAAATAGTGTAAAAATTGACATAAAATAGTTTCTAAAACAAATATTATATTATTAATTTTTATTTTATTCCTAAAAATCTAAGTTTCGTCCAAAGGAATTATATTGGGTTATATATATTAATAATAACAACTTGGGGTTCGTTTGGCTTGTTATAGTAAGTTTATTAACCATATAGTGTAAGAAAACAAGAAGACATGGTAAAAGTAAAATTATTTAACTTAAGGTTAAATCTACATGATAAGGTTAAACAGGAAACCTAAAAATGTCTAAATTATATTGGATGAGAGTATTTCGACCCATCCCCACATTAGCTTCGAAAAAAAATCAATTTGGAGCTATTAAAAACCAAATATGACTTTATAATAAAATAATATTTTTAGTTTTTCCAAAGGTGCCCCTCTCCTCCCTTATAATAGGGCACCTCCTCCCTCTCTTCCTCACACCACTTTGAGCCTTCATGATCGTCCAAACCCTTCCAAATTCTCTTCTCCAATTACATAGAAACATCCTAGAGGTTCTGGTCTTCTTCAAAGCCCAATTTTAGTGCCCTAAGAGGAGGTCTCAAAGAGGCGCTTCAAAGAAGAGGTAATGTCCGTTACCGATTCTTTCAACTTTATTTCTTCTTCCACTTGTTCTTAGTTAGATGTTTCATTATGAAGTAATAAAATCATTATAAACCATACACTTATATGTTATTATAAGTATAAAACAACCCTATTTTACCATCTATCCATCCTACGGAAAACGAAATCACCATGCGTGTGTACGTACGGAATACCGTCTCCACGCCGTGGTGAAATCTGTTTTTCCACCAACACCTTACATGGATGGGTATAATGGTGTAAAGAATAACTATATATGGTTATTATAAAATGATAATGATTCTGATATATTATACGATCCACTCCAATTCTATTCAATAACTATGGGAACGATATCGTCGCTCGTGCGTACATACGGACTACCGTCTCCACGACGCGATGATATTCATACTGCATGTTAACCATACATCAATGATAATAACGATTTTATAATGAATAATAATGAAATATATTAAATAATAATTCTACTGGATTTATGTATATATATATTTATGTCATCTATTTAGTTACATTCAATTCAATAAGGAAACGAAAACAACGTTCATGCGTACGTACGGCCTACCGTCTCCATTAATGGTGTATTTCATTCCTTTTATCGATCTATAATATATATATATATATATATGTATATGATGAATATATATTATATATAAATCATTTTTTACATTCTGGAATTATGTAAATCATCATAAATGTAATAATATCAAAAACAAATAGTTGAAACACATACGATAAATGAAATGATTTTACCCAAAACGCTGCTTTAACATAGAATTTACAAAAGAACGGGTAATATAATGTCATAAGTGAAACATATATGATATAATAACAATTAATATGATTCTGTAATAATTCAATGACATTATTTAAATCATTATACATGAGGTTTGGATATGTACGAAGAATATCAGACCTAAGGTAAGGGATAATTTTTAAAATCTCATTTTTATCCGAGATTGCTTATTCGTAAGTATTTACTGGGGTTATTGCTATCATCCATGTCCATGTTTTATAAAAGTGTATTCATGTATGTTTGAAGTTATTTTTACCCATTTTGACTTTTACCTCATGGTATGGAAGAAATATTTCTTTCATTTACCCTACAAGGTACTTTTTTACTTTTCCGAAAAAAGTACGAGAAGAATGTTTTTTTAACGTATACAGCATGAAAGGATTTTTGCGGTTTTATAAAGCCGTATTTTCATGAAGCATCATACAAAATATTTCATTACTATTTTCAACAAAATAATTTTCTTTTAAAATTTCATGAAATTTTGTGAAAAGAAAATAATTTTGAATAAAAAATGATATTTTCCTCAAGAATTCATTTCAAGTGGTTTATCAAAACAATTTTCATCTAAGATGAAATTATTACACATGTGTATGTTTCAAGTATCATGTATATATGATTTTCATGGTTTCAATTTTCTAATTATGAAATGATATCTAAATTTTTTTATGGATTAAGTTATGATAGAATGATGTTTATGAAACTAATTTTATTCTTAGGTTATGATGAATGATTTATATCTATATTTTGGCACACGAAAGAATGATTTAAATATGAGATGGGTGGGAACTATTTCCCCCTACAATGTATTGGGTAAAGATTTATATCTCATGAGATAGACATGGATGGAATGGAAAGTTAAACCAGTTCAGTAATACAGGACTGGAACGAGGAGTTAACTCAATTTAGAAAGGGACTGTGTCCACTAAGATGGTCTTGGCAGCAATGCCTTGTCTACTATGGAAATATTATCATGTGCTTAATGTTTTCCACAATTAAATTTTTTATTCCCTTGCTAATTTATCATGATTAATGTTTCTTCATGATCTATGCCTTACGTACTTCCATGTTTTATGTCATTGCTCAAGATTTTGATGTTTAGATTTTATGCTCATGTTTTTTTTACGTTCAAATGTCTAAAGATTGTTTTATGTTCTCTATGCTTACCCATACTGAGCATTTGAGCTCACCCCTTTTATGTTTTCTTTTCCCTAGTATATAAAGAAAGGTTTTAGGTAAGAAAAAAAGGGGAAGAGCTTTATGGGAGATTTTGAAGATCTTTCACCACAATTAGAAGATTATATTTCGAGTTTCCAAAGACACCAAACTATTACAGTCCTTGTGTGTCTGTTTTTTTATGTAATTATTATTCCGCAAAAGTAATGTAATTTCTATATACGTCAAGCTTTGGGTCTCTACAATAATCAAAGAAACCATACTAACCAATAAAGGAAAAAATAAAAAATATCACACTATATTTACTTGGATCACCCAAATTAGTAACATCCACGTTGTGTACCCATGGAATGGTGATAATTTATGAAAAAATTATAGCTTTTTTATTACAAAATTTTGGTAGGTTCTTCAAAGTTTAGGGTTTCTACAATTATAAAATTTGGGATTCCTTATCCTTTCCCAAGGGGCCACTATACCTGTATCTCTCTATACACTATGTTAAGAATATTAAATGTAAATTGAAGTGAAGGTCATTGAGATCAATTGTTTTTTGAAATAACCCCAATATATAATGGGTTTGTTCTCATAAGCATCGAAATACAAGGTATTTCATGTTACATGATCATAAACCATCACAAATCCATATATTCCAGAAAATATAAATTACTATTGCTCTCATATTATTTGTTTAATGTGTTAATGATGATATTAACATTTTTTTCTTTCATAAGTCCTTAATAAAATTTATTAAATATCTTCCATATAAATGAAAAAATATTATAAAAAATCATTCCATATTATCCATTTCAATTATTTACAAAACTCCATATATTTATACTTTTTTTCTCAAAAAATATCTTCTCTCAACCATTCAGAAATAAAATTTAATTATTTTATTAGTACTCCACTTATTTATTATATATAATTATTATATAAAATAAGTAAATAATACTTTGAAATAATTCCTATGATTTTTGTTTCTTCACTTATGTAGTTCAGTAGCTCTTATTCTCCATCTAGAGGCTTTTGATAGTTTTTAGCTTATGCATACTTGACAGTTTATATCACAAGAATAGCTAGTTAAGAACTCAATTCAGTGTTACTAGTAATGAAATCTCAGTTGTATGAGTAGTTGAAATCTCATTTCAATTATATATAGCAAGTTGAAACTCTAGTTCACACAGAAATAAATAAATAAATTATCATGTAATAGTCACCCAACCAATTTTATATATATTATAGATAGATGATTTATAATTATTCACATACATATCCATTGATTATATGAATTTAATATCATGTAACTGGTTTTCTTTCAATGTATAAAATATATATATCATTAGACATTGATTCTTTACTGATGTAACTACTTCAGACTTTGATAGAATTATCTAAACACATGAACATAATTGTAAATCTCATTAAAAATAATTCATCCATTGAAAAAATGTTGTTGTTTAAATATTAAATTTGAAAATAAATACCAGCAATAAATCATCCATAAATTCCCTAGTTCCAAATATTTATTTTATTTTCAATTTTAGTATATATGAATCCAATCAATCATAGAAAACTCATGATTATTATTTTTAATCTATATGACAATTTTTTAATGATTATATACCTTGACTTCAATATAAGAAGTTTAAAAAACCTATGGTTGTTAAATATAGATCACTTCTTTAATATCCAATTTTAAGAATGCCACCATTACACTTATTTGTATGAATTTTTTTTGTATATTAACTTTAAATAAAAAATATATTGATTCATACAATTCTATTAATAAAAATATCTCTTCAATATAAATTCATCTAATTAGATAATATACTTTTCCTTCTATCATTTCCTTATTCTGAATCACAATCCCATTAAAATCATTATTATGTTGAGTCAGAAGTTTTACATCTTACTTTTCCATTCCTATAGTTCTGGAAATCACAAACACTTACTTAAAACTAGTTTAATAAATTTTTATGTCCTGCTTCTTTTAAATTGTTTTTGGTATCAAAAATCATCTTTTACCATACATAGAATACGTTATAAAGTATTATAAATGTAAACTCACTATTCTTCATAAAAATAATAAAATTGCATATAAATCTAATTATCAGATTAACCTTTAATCAGACTAGAAGTAAGAATTTATCCATGTCTATCATGCTGAAAAAAATTCATTATAATTAGACTGATGATGGTACTGATACAACCAGACTTACAGTCATACATATTATCATACTAACAATGATAAAAAAAAGTCTATCATACAAACTAGAGTTTATAATCAAAATATAAAGAATTATTTCTAATTTCATGAATATCCTAAAAACTATAATGGGGATAATAAAAATGACTTGATACATTCAGTTACGATGAGATATCAAGTTCTACCAGTTCGAGGTTGTTTTAACAAACCTAGAAATATGACTATTGGGGTATTTCCTAGTTTGGAGAAAATAACTTTTTACTCCAAAGTCATTTGAATAATACTTAACATGAAATGTTCGTTCTTAATAATTTTTATTTATTTAGATATTTTTATTCTTAATGAATCATTTTCAATGTTTTTTCATAAAGTACATTTCAAATTGAATTCGCATCCAATCATTGTTACGATTGAAATACTCTAGGGATAAGAATATGGTGAATCTGATCAAGATTGAGGGATTCTAGGGATAAGAAGAAAGATAAAATCTTATCATCATATCAAGGGATTATGATGAGAGGAATAAAAATATAATTTGATCATCGGATTGAGGGATTTATTCATAAAGAATGTTATACTTTATTATATTTATAAAATATTAGATTCCTTTAGTTAAGACGATTAACTGCCTTACTCTTATGTTTAAAAGCATTATATTTTTAATAACATCTTGTAAGTCATTCTTTCTTTAACATATATTATATTGTCTTTATTTAAAAGTTTTTATTTTAATTTGATTAAACATATAAGGATAGTCCTCATACTTATATTTCTATAAAATATGTTTTATCCGTGTGATTATTATTAAAAAAAAATATTATATTTATTATAAATATAATTATGATTATGATAAACATACTCTGATTAATCATATGCATTATAATTATTATTTTCACTCTGATATAATGTCTCTATTTTCAGTCCTGATTCTATGACTTTGATAATCTAACTGAGTTTTTTTGTGTTAATATTACTTTAAGAGGCTTTTGTTTTGTTTGTTTTAAACTTATTAAACATTGTTTTTAAACTACAATTCATAGACATAATGTAATTTTATCTATCATAAGACACTCTTATGATTATACAATTGGAATTATAGTTTACTTTCACTGCTCATATAATTTTTTAGATTTAACATTACTAACTTATTGTAGGTTGTTCAATGTTTTGGTATAAACTTTCTATTTATAAATTTTTTACAATAACATGTATCTATTGAAAAGAGTATTTTTTTTAATATAGGAGGTATTAATGTTTGTTCTATAGACAATATAAATCCAAAAATACCACCAATATTTTATGGTGCTGACTCTGAGTACTGGAGAGATAGAATTAAAAATTTTGTTAGCATCAGTGGTGTTGATAAATTTCTTATGTTTACTTAATACTAGAAGATTCATGATAATGAATTTATTTATTTTACACATAAATAAAAAAATAGTTTAAATTAAATTACATAGTATGAAATAATTTATTATGTTATATAATAATAATTATTTATAGTCAGATATCCTCATGTGAAGCTATAAATAATACACCGAAAAATATTTATGTCACACAATTTGGAACTTATAGAGTTGCTGAGACTAGAAGATCTATACTTAGAGAAGACTATCAAAACTTTGATTTAATTTTAGAGAATTAATTTTAAAGATTAAATATAAGTTCATGAAAATAAAACATATTTTACAATCTATTGGTGAAAAAGGTCATAATGATTAAAATCTTGTTGAAAAGATAATTGATATCATGCCCAATGAGTGGAAAAAAATGAACGGTTATAGATGATAAAGTAAAACTGAATACTAGAACTATTTATGATATTTTTGGATCTCTTATGCAATATGAAAGTAGTATCAAGAGATATACTATGAAAGTGAATAAGAAAAATGTATTTGATACTTTTTCAGATACAGCTATTCCTATTAAAGTTCAAACACATGAGAAAGATGATAAATCATTCAGGAAAAAGATAGTTATTTATAAATTAAATTATATTACATTGGAAAATTATATAAGTGATTGATCTAATATAGAAGGAAGGATGAATAATATTTTTAAGAAGAAATATTTACAGTACCGATGCAAAATGAGTCATAAGGATAAAGGTGATAAGAAAGATGAATTCACTTGTTATAAATGTATGAAAGATAGACATATTTTACCAGATTATCCAAAGATGTAAAATAAAGATATAATAGAAATAATTTCATAAATAAGTGACCAAAATAATTACATATATAGTGGAAATAATTTATTAAAATCTACCGAAACATGGAATTCTAGTGGTGGTGATTCTTCTAAAAGGACTTCGGATAATGAAAGTTTCAGACAAAGAAACAAAGGTGTTTTTTAAAATGTTCCCATTGTTAGTCAAGGATTCATGGATAAGGTACATACTACTAAATCCATAACCAATATATCCTAAAATTCTAATTGTTCTGTAATGAAAATTTCTATATCCTCTGATAATGAATCGTCCTTAGTAGAATATAATTCATTACTTAGTTATGATGAAGTTTCATGTTTTTCTAAACTTTTAGAAAATTAGAATTGAAGGATTTATAAAAAACATGATAATGTTCATGAAAAAATTTCTAAATTAAATTTTTTAATAAAATTTTAAGAAATTAAATCTCATATTATTCTAAATATCATGATCAAAGATATTTTTAAAGAGAAATTATTTCAAATGATTTTGAAAAATATGTTTCTGAGAGAAGTGTTTTAGAAATATAACAATTCTCTAAAACTAATACTAAAGTGAAAAAATATTTAGTTATAAAACTAAAATATGACTTCCAAATTTTGATAATACTATTACCAAATATTACCACTAGTAATATAAATTTTGAAATAATGTATAAACAAATTGGACATCATGGTACTAGTTCGAGAATGAGTTTTACTAGTAAACAATATTTTTTTAGTAACAATTTCTTTGTTCCTAAAAGTGATCCTTTTAACTAATTGAATAGTTGGTGGGAACTATAAAAATAATTGTTTGATAAAAAATGTTCAATATATTTGATTTCATAATGAATATTTTTTGAAACAAATATGGTTAGCCGAATTTTAGTTTTCTGAGAATGCTAGAACCAAAACGTTTTGGGTTCCAAAAGTCTAATATTTTTTTTAGAAAAATAAAAGTTATTATAGATAACAAGAATATATGGTATATAAATAATGGGTCTTCATAGAATATGAATACAAAAAAATAAATATTCAATAATATAATAAAAAATAATGGTGGAAAATTTACTTTTAGAGATAATTCTTAAGAAGATATTATCAAAATATGTAACATTGTTATTATTGAAAGAAATCGTATTTAAAATGTTTTATTAGTTAACAGTCTTAATAATAAACATATAAGAACAAGATATTTATGTGATGAAGGTTACCTTGTGAGATTTAGTAATGATAAATGTTTATTACATAGTTACAAGGATGAATCTATTCTTTCTGTCAGTCGACATGAGAATGATTACACAATTAACTTAGAAGACCATATGAACCAAGACATACCTTGATATAGTGAAATAGAAGATCAATCAGGGTTATGGAATAATGTTTTAGGACAATAAATCCTTAGAAACATATCTATGTTTACTAGAAAAGATATTTTTAGTGATCTACTAGAACAAGGGGTTGATAATTAAAAACTGTATGACCCATGACAATATGGTAAAAAACTACCTCATGTTTTAAATATATTAGTGAAGCCAAAACTTCTAATTCATTAAATTTAGTTCACATGAATTTATTTGATCTAATAAAAGTTTGATTATTGATGGAAAATATTATTTATATGTCTTATTTAATGATTATAGTTGATATATTTGGATTTATTTTAATTCAATGAAATCCAAAGTCTTTAGTCATATTAAATGTTTTTCAGCCTAAGTTAAAAATAATAAAAACCAATGCATGATAACTATTCCTAGTGATCATTGTGGGGAATTATAAAATCATTATTTTGAATCTTTTAGTAGTGAAAAATTTATTTTAAATTAATCATTATCACATAGAATCCCCCCCCCCACACGCACAAAAAATGGTGTAGATAGAATAAGAAAGATAATTCATTAAGAAATAACTAGAACCATGTTGAGTGAATAATTATTTTATAAACTTTTTTGGGATTAATAATTTAGTACTTACTTATATACTATAAAAAGAGATTTAATTATATCTTTTATTAATAATTTTTTTGGAGTTCTAGACAATAAGAAAACTAAAAGGCTTTTTTCCAAAGTTTATTTATTACAATGTATTCATCCAAAATATTATTGATCATTTACATAAATGGGAACCCAAATATGATGATGGAATATTTTTTAGTTATTACACTACTTTTATGGCTTATAGAGTTTTTAATAAATATTATTTTACTATTGAGGAAATAGTGCATGTAATGTTTTATGAAACTGATCCTATTGTTTTCAAACAACCTCAACCTACATAATTGGATGTTATTTATAAAAATTATTTTCAACCATTGTTTTAATGTTCATCTAAAAAGTATATAACATTAGAAATAGTTATTAAATTTATTCCTCGTGAATATTTTCTACCTATTGATGATATTATATTCGAGTCACCTAAAAAATATTTACTAGTTTCCTTTGTAGATCTTATAAATTCAGAGTTTGAAACCAGTATGATAGATGAGTTGACTTATTTTCTTTGTTTTAAAATTTCACAAAACCCATAACAAAAATTTATATCTCGACATAAGTATATAAAATTTACTCTTAATAAAATTGGATATAACAATACTAAATGTATTAGTACTCGTATTGGTACCTTTAATACTTTAGATCTTTATAATGCTAGAAAACTAGTTTATCTAAACACATGGAGAGGTACAAAAGGAAGTGTACATCACTTAACTAAAAGTCATCCAGATTTTATGTTTTATATATTATTATGTGCCAGATATCAATAAAACAAAAAATAATCCAATATAAAACCTATATATTTTTTCATTATCTTAAGGAAAATATGGATTTAGTTCTTTTTCATTTTTTTGGATATATTTTTAAACTAAAATATTTTTTTGGATGTGGACTTTGGTTGTTCTATAATAGATAGGAAAATCTCATCCAGATTTTTTTTATTTCTTATGAGATTTTCATTTTTTGGACATGTAGAAAAAAATACTCAATAAAACATTCCACTAATGAAGATGAATATGTGGAAGTTGGAATTCATTATGGTCATGTTTTGTGGATGAAACACACAATCAATAACTATGGCATGTGTTTAACAAAAACTCAAAAACTCTATGATAATACAATTGAAAACACTATAACTAAAAACATAACACATTACTCATGTGCTAAGAACATAGATTAAATACATCATTTACTTTGGGATCACATAATTAAAGGATATATAATATAACAACTCATAATATCATAATAATAACATTTTTATATATTTAAAAAACCCTCACTTATGATAGATTTGAATTCATTAAACAGAATCTAGGAATTATAAATGAAAAGTAATTATTTATATCTACTTATTATTTACCCATATCCTTAAATTATGTTACTCCTTTTCGTTGGGGGGTTACATATACTTTATATATTTTTTAAAACATTTAGTTTTTTAAATTTTTTAGTTTTCTTAAAACTTTTATTGTAATGTTTTTTCCAAACAAAAAACATTTTATATAAGTTTTCGATTTAAAATACAAAAGATGAATTTTTGACTCAGTAATTCTTAAAAAAATCCAAAATAAATTTTTTTTAAAGATGTTTTTAGATTTAAAATATTCATTGTTAGTTTTTTATTTTAAAATATTTAATTAGTGCTTCTTAAACTTATCGTTATTAGTTTTCTTTTAAAAAATATCATATTTGATTTTATTTCTAAAACTATCATAATTAGTTTTCTATAAAAATAATCATAATTAGTTTGTATACTAAAATTATAATATTCATTTTTTATTAAAGAAAAAAATCAAAATATGATTATAAAAACCAATAAGAATAGGCTATTCATAATAATGAAACATTCTATTTTGAATGGTTCTCTTATGTTATTTTATTTCGTTCACTATCTCAATATATTTAGTTATTTAATTTTTTTATTTTTTTATTTTAGTTTTATTATTTTTTAATCAATGTTTTTGGAAAAAAATTTCTAATCGGATTCATATTTATTCTGATAAAAGTAAGAAAATACTTCAAGAGTTCAATTTTTTTCAAAAAATGTTCATCAGAAGAATCTAATCTATCGAATCAATAAGGGTTTCAATCAAAACTATTTATCATCTTATAACAGAAGAACCACCGCCCCCAAAGCCTATATAAATGAGGATCACCCCATTTCCCAGTTTGATCCTTCTGTGTTTTTTCCCCTCTAGTTTATACACCTATCAAAATCCTTTGTCTGATCAATTTCCTTTTCATCCGACATCCAGTTTCAATTCATGAATCTATGGTGACCCAAGAGAATTTTTCTAAAGTGTTTGTATTTAAGGAAATATATATTGAATTATCATGGTATGAGAAAAACTATTCAAATCATATGAAAATTATTTCTTTCCAAGGATGGGAGATTATTTACGTGGAAAAGATGGATAAATATTTTGATCATTATTACTATGATGTTGTTCTTAAATTAAATGAATCTAATAAGTTTTTAAATGAATATGGGAAAGAAAAAGTATCTTTTTCCATGTCTGGGAAAAGGTATATAGTATCTTATAGGAAACATATAGATTTGGTCTGAATTCCCTCAAAAGTTGAAGCATATTTTCCAACTCACAAGATATCGAATAATCTTGGTTCTTTTATCAATAATAATGTCAATGATCCATTATTCTTATAATATAAATAAGTTAAAAAAGTTTCATATATATCTCTTTACAATCAGGCGGTCTCTATGTGGATGAAATTTTTTCTCATTCCAAGAAATAAAGATAGAGATACCTTAATGGTATAAAAAGGTTTCATATTGATTTCTCTTGTAAATAATAGGAAAATATATCATGTTAGTTTATCCTTCTCATTATAGACAATAAAAAAATTATTTCAAACAAAATATTATAATGTTCCAAGATTTTATATGTAATATGTAAGAAAATTGTTTAGATATTTTCAATGTGGAAAACATATTTTATATAATGAGGGATAAAATTACATTTATTAGAAATTAAATTATAACCAAGATGAAGTTGTTCTTTGATAGTAAATCTAAGATGTTTATTAAAAAATTAGAAGGAGATTCCTCTAAAGCGCAAACATTAATGAATTTTGCAGATTTTTTTCAAAAGAAAAAGGGAAAGGAAGAGTTCCCACCATAGAATAAGCAGAAGAAAGAGAGGAATATTCGTGATGATGTTTTTAATGAAATGATGAAGGGTAAGGCTGAGAATAAAACTATGTATTGTAAAATTGGAATTGACCCCACAGAGGCTAAGGCCTTGAAATTAGAGTTATTAATACTTTAGAAGAAGAACAAAAAAAGTCTACAAGAAGATCAACATAGTGAGATTTTTTTTAATGGAGTATAAAGAGACTATGATAATGTTATTCTACCAACTTCCCATACTGATCAGTTCAATATAGACGTAGGGTTAGTATTTGAAGAAATATATATGTTTCATGATAATCATTTTTCAATTTTAGACAAAGGAAAAAAATTTGTTCTTGAATCAGTGAAAAATATTTCTATATAATAATCGATAACAGATTTAGCTGGATAAGAAACTCCCAGAAATGAAAGGAAACTTCAAGAAGAGTTATATAAAGTAATTTATGAGGAAGTTGATGGAGATGGAAAATAATAAGAAAAATAATAAGAAAAAGGATGAAAATATTAAAATTAAGAAGAAGAAGGAGAATTTAAATAGGTTTAAGAAGATATTAAAGAATAAGTGAAAGAAGAGGAGGAGGAAGAGTAAGACAAATAATATAATGATAGTGAAGTGAAAATGTCTGATAAAAAATCATTGGATTAATTATCATCAGCAAATATACCCTCTATTAATAGAAAAGAAACAAAAACTAAAAGTTCACAATAGGAATTTTTTTCATTAGAAGAAGAAGTTCAATCATCATTAGATAATAAAGGTGAAGATAAAAATTCAAAGAAAAGTGTTAATGATAAAATATAAACTGATAAAGATATAGATATCATATAAATATCTGATGACAAAGAATTTTTTAATATTTATGATAAATAAGATTATAATATATATAAGAAAAAAGAGAATAAAATGGAAGGTGTTATGATAAGAACTAATCATACCTAATCTGACCCCAAAAAGTCGGACTCATAGGGAAAAATATCCTAGAAAGGTTTTTCCTATATATATCATGTATTAAGGAGTCAAGAAGGACCAATTACTTAATTTATAAAGCATGAAACTCAAAGTATACTTATTCAATAAATTATTAATTATAAATTATAGCCAATTAATTTTTTAATTGAATCTGAAATCAGAATCAATGTTGAGTTGGATACCTTATAAGAACGTTCCCATACTCATAAAGGATTATGCATCCAAATAGTAAAATGGTATACCGGGGATGACTCAGATATTTGGATGAATAATAAAAATTTTTATTTTATTAATAATCTTATGGTAGAACAAGATCAATATTTAAATCCGTTATCAAAAGACATGGTAGATAGATTTATTTTTTATGTAATTATGAGATTCCCCAGATGAACATACTGAATATGCGAATGTTATAAAGGTAATGATCTATGATTTTGAATTAAGGATGGCCAAAATACGATTTTATAAAGATGAAATGATTGTTTTTTTTAAAAACAATAATGAACATTCTAAGGAATTCTAAAAGTATAAGTATCACGATTGGAACTTGGTTGAAAAATTTATAAAGCCAGAAAATACTAGAGAGAGTTCATGAAGAGGAATAGATTTTTCAAGACCTTTATGAAGGACGAATAATTTTCATTTTGAAATTTTTATGTTATTTATTTATAAAAAAAATTTCACTTGTATTTTATGAATGAATTACTTTTCATCCAAATATGATTTGTTTCTATGTTTTACAATTTAGTTTGGATGTATATTCTTTTATATTTTTTATAGATGATTAGTTAGATCAATACATTGAATGATATATTATGTTTATAATATTTTAGGAAACATCGTATTTATTTTCAATTCTATTTTGTATATCACAAAGGAGAAGAAGTTATTAAATGGAGAGAAGGTTTTATAATGAGAGAGTTATAATATAGAGGGGGAGATGATTATTTATGGGGAGAAAATTTTCAAATGGAGAATGTTTTATACTATAGGGGAACATATTATCATAAGTGCAGTTCTTCTTATTCAACATCATACTCACTATCATATTCAATACTGTTATAAACTTAGGGGGAGTAATGGTTTAATGATTAACACTGAATATGATGTTCTTAAAATAAAAATGGGTTGTATATTTTTCATGTTATTTTTCATTTTTTGGGGGTTTGTGATTTCCAAAATGGGGGAGATTGTTGCCTAAAAAATTCTTCTTATTACTTTTTCATTAATTTAATTTTTTAGAAATAAAATACACACTTAAAACATGTTAACTAGAGTTTTTTTATATCCCAAGTGTTTTAGAATGTTTATTTAGAAACCATTATCTTCTACCACACATAAAATAAGTTATAATTTATTACGAATATATACTTACTGTTATTCATATAGATAATCTTATTGAGTATGAATCTTATTATCAAACTCTCCTTTAATAAAAAAAAGAAGCAAGATTTTAGTAATGTCTATTATACCATCAAAAGTTACGAATATCAGATTGATGATGGCATTAATACAATCAGACTTACAATCATAAATATTATCATACTAACAATAATAACGAATTCCATTAGACTGTCTAATGTTTATAACATCAATACAAAGACTTATTTATAATATATGTAATATATTAAAAACTATAATGGTGTTAATAAACCAGGCATTAGACATTAAGGTATGAAGAGATTTCATGTTATAACTAGCCATGGATGTTGTAATAAAAAATGAAATATGATCCTTGGGAAATTACTTATAAATATAGAGTAATTTGAAGTGTTTAGATCCAATACCTTTTCATTATCAATATTTATGAAGAGTGCTTAATATGAACTACTCGTTATTAGTCCTTTTTATTTGTTTAGAGATTTATCTCCTTAAGAAATCATTTTATGGGTTGTTTCTTGAAGAACTTTTGAAATTGAAGTCTTGTCCGATCATTGTTACGATCAACCAACTACGGGGATAAGAATATGGTGAATTTGATACATCGGGTTGAGGGCTTCCAGGTATAGGAGGAAATAGAAAGTATAGTCATTATATGAAGGGATTCTGGGGATATGATGATAGAGATAATCTGAACATCATATCGAGGACTTTCCTTGGTATGAAAGATCGATTTTACTATAGGCATAAAATATTTTATACCCATAGTAAATGTTATTAACTACCTTAATCTTAATTTTAAAAGAGTTAACTTTTTTATAATATATTTTAAGTCATTCTTACACCCATATAGCGATTATATTAATTAAATTTACAACTGTTTATTTCTGATGCATTGATAATAGAAAGATAATCATCATAATCATCTCCCTATACAATTGGTTTTATTAGTTTGTTTTTTAATATGATAAAAAATATTCTTTTTTTATCAATATAATTATTATTATGATAAACATTCTCTAATTAATCAAATCACTAGTAATTATGATTTTCATTCTAATATAATTAGACTATTTCTAGTTATTTTTCTATGAAATTGATAATCGGACTGAGTGTGAGTCTGATAATATTACATTAAGAGGTCTTTGTTTTTTTATGTTTGAAAATCATAAACAATGTTTTTAAACTACAATTCACCCCATCTTATACGTATATCCATCATAATGAACACTTATGATCCTACATATTATTCTCCAACAACAATTTATTTCTATTAATGTATTGATTAATCAAATTCTTAAGATTCTAAGAAGTTTAATTCTTTTTTATTTAGTTGATTTATATAATCATTCGTTTAATCCACGACTCATCCACTTAAAATACATCTAAAATATGTTTTTTCTTCCTTTGATAAAAAAATATTTTCTTGACAGAATTTATTTGTCATGTTACTATTTGAGTTTTTTTATCAAAAATATATTATATATATCAATTTTATCCCATAATTTCCAACTTTATTTAATTTAATAAAGCCCTTCAAATCTTATTACTTATTTTGATTCAATTATATTGTTTCCCTCATTAGTTGAAAATCATATTTCTTAGGAAAAATGACTCTTGTTCGTCCTATTCATCACATGAATCATCTTAATTTGAAATCCCATATTAATTACTATATTTTTCTTTTATGAGTTTCTTATCAATTATATAATCAATATTTTTGAGCCTCTGGTAAATTTTTTTTATACATTAATCTTATCTGAATAAAAAATAATATCCCCTTATCTGATGCATCATCGTACTTTACTATCACTATTTATTTATTTTGAATATACTAGTTAATTTTAAATTTTCAAAAATTCTTTATTTTTGAATTTATCTAATAACACATCTCAAATAGTATCATATTATATCTGGGACTTAATAATTCATTATTTTCCATATACTTGATAACTTATACTTTCTTTTTTCTGTAGTTCAATGAGATACATATCTGTGTGACTAGTGTTTTAATAATAATATTCACTACATGGATCCTCTTTTTTAATTAATTCAATTGTTAGTGGAGTAAAATATGTTTAAAAATATATTTAATTATGTTTTAACCATAAATACCATAATATACACCCTGGGGTAGGGTGGGAAGGGGGGTAATATAAGGTGAATTAACATTATTTTTTATCTCAGGTTTAATAGGATCAGAAACACATGTTTTCAAAGAAACATAAAATATATTATAACGATCTCATAAAAGAATAAAAATAAGTATAAATATAATGTATCTAGGACAAAAAATTGTGTTTTCCCCCTTTCTGTTAGCCATGTCCAAGGAGAACATAACATCAATATGTTGAAATAAAAATTATTCAATGCGTTAGTGGTTTTTTATTACAATACTTTTTGAAGGATCATTGCTCATCAATGTAAAATGGACTCTTCCTCTCATCTGTTAAAAAAACTCCTTAAGGGTTAAATGATATAGTATACTTAATACATAGGTCAAACAAAAAATAAATAAAAATAGATGAAATAACACAAAATAACACCAAGTGTTATACATGATGGTATTTTCTTGAATATCTAATGGTTATAGGTATTAATAAAAAATGTATGAAAAAAATATTTAGTAAAATTCCTTCTAACCAAAAATCACTCTTCAAGTATTTTTATTCAATGAACCACACATTCACATACCTTATATATTATCAAAAATACTATGTCCACTTATTTATTTATTTTATGTGTCAATATTTTGTGATATTTTGTACTTATATTTATTCTATCTAACTCTCTCCATTTTCAGTAGAGAGTTTCTAATTTGAAGTTAAAATTCAAGAAGTTAAAATTTCTTTTCTTAAAATTTATCTCTTAGAAAGCACTGTAGCTAGAACTGTAGCAGACACTGTATCTGTACTGTAGTAGGCACTGTTCGGTACTATAGCAGCTGGAACTATTCATTAATCTGGGCCTCCGGGCCACCGATTTGGTCCTCGGGTCCTGCAAGGCTTTCGGGACACCCAAGGTCTTCGGGCCAGTTGATTCTCAAGGCCTTCGGGCCACCTTAAGGCCTTAAGGCCACCCCAAGGCCTTCATCCCACATGAATGGAGGCCCCAGACACACTACAATAAATGAGCAGCCATGGAAGAGGATTCAGAGCATGTGCACTCACCAGAGTTAAGCCAAATGGATTGTCCAAATGAAAGGGTATGGTTATTCCAGCGGTATCAACCTGTGCTTGCACGGGAATCCTAGCCAGACGGTCATGAAAAGGTGGAGAGATACTGTCAAGATGCAGATGCTGGGGAGGGTATGTTCCTTTTAGATAGTCTAGTTGGCTTCCCTAAGACATTCGGGCCATGTAATCTCCTAAGCCTATGGTCCATGTAATCTCTAAGACTACGTGCCTTGTAAGGGTTCCCCCTCATCCCTTGAAAGGGGGGTTATCAATAAATCAATAAAAATGATGGACTTCAGGCCATTCAGGCTAAGTAAACTTCTACAATTTAACACTATTAATATATTTGAATTTAATTCCATTACTACAGTAAGTTTGACGTCCTCATTATCAATCTTACATTATTATTGATGTTGTATATAATATTCCATTAATGGGTGAATTACCAAACATATTTTTTGAATGGTAATGGAATACACTCTTATGTATTAGACAGAGATATTCCAATTTTATAATATTTTACCATGTAAAAAACCTTTCATAAACTGGAAGAAATAGTACTTATCATTGGGAAGATCCTATAAAAATATATTTATGGGGGTATATACCATTTATACCAGTAAATAAATTTTTATAAAAACCATATGTTTTATACTTTTCCAATTTTGGACCTAGTGTTCCCAAGAATATGTTTAAATAACATGAATAAAAAATATATAACATAAGGGTCTTTGTTAATTTTAGATCTAGTCTACTCAAGAATAACCATATGTAATGTGTATAAAATTTCTTATATATGGTACTTCTCTATTTTTCTAGATTCATAGGATCTTATGTATTCTAGTGTAGTTCAAGACTTTACCAAATTTCAGTAATCCATAATATTTTTTTCATCATCCAAATATAAGATGTATCACTTGTAAAATTATACATATAATACTTTAGATGTTATTTTCCATATTAAGACTTTTGAGAATTTATCAAATTTGAATGTTTTAGTATATCTAATTTATCACTTGGAAAATATTTTATGTCATCATATGTATTTTACATATAATAGTAACACCTATATGAATTTACCAATTATGTAACTTCTAAAATATATATAATATTCATGGATAATATCTTATATATACTTGTATGTTGAGAAATTACTACAACAACTAAATTTCTCCATCCGACTCAACTCAAATCCGAATGTTCTCACCAATTTCAAATGAATTTAAATGAATTCCAATCGAAAAAAAATCTATCATCAAAACATATTGTTATAAAATTTTCCCCATTTATATCTTATTATAAATATAACCATTTCCAAATAAATATTATATTTAAAGATATCTATATCATATTTCACATCCTCATCTTATAGTCATTATCCTGCCATGACAATAAAATTCAATGGGTTTCACCTAGTACTGTTTTGATCCCATCCGAACCATCACTAAGATTTCAGTATAAAAAATAACATGAAAATATCTAATATTGAATTAGTTAAGGCTATATGATTCAATGATACGTATAGGAAATTATATAATATGATAATTTCTATAATTCTATGAATATATTTTTGAAATCAAATTTCTTGTTTCTGAATATAATTTATATAGATCATATCTATGTAATCTTCTTATGTTCAATATAATATGAACACCTATAAAAAGAAAAAAAAATATATGTATTGTATTCTATATAATAGAGATATGGGGTCCGAATCTCATATGTAAATTTATTTAACTCAAAAAAAAATAGAAAATTATCAATCATAATTGAATTTAGTTTCTCTAGAATAAAATCTTCGATTTGATTCTGAGTTCCAATGAATTCTAATTTCATAATACATAGATATATGTTATCCTTTATAAAATTATTTCTAATATAAATGTTTATTGGGTGATATTTTTTATAATGAACCTAGTATTATCATACAAATATATTACATCATTTTTTCTGAACATTAATGACATTACACAAACGCATGCCTGAGGACCCTAGTAGTTTAGTGTCATTCGAATCTTGGAAACTTAGTCAACAAGCCCAAAGGTAACTACATAATCTCCCACAATGATCTTAATAACTATAACCCTTCTAATACATATCATACATAAAATATTTATTCATAACGTACTGAATGGAAACATAATAAAGGGTGATATCAAATTCTCATTAAGTGTAAATAAGGGAGATACAAAAGCATAACATGAACATAAGGATATGGAAACTTGAGAATTATATTTTAAAACCACACCCTTTAGATCAAAGACTATAATCATAAGTCATAAAATTAGGAATTGGTGTTAATAAGACATGAATCATAATAGAATAAAAGAACATGAGCCATGAAATCATAACATTGGTATAAGATACATATTTATGGAATACACTTAGTTATAGAAAATAATTTCCATTGTGGTCAAAGATCACTTCCCTGGATATCATAGTGGAAGGGGATAACACCCTTAGCTATCATAGTATTATAGATTAAATAGGAATAAAATTATAAGAGACAAATTGACTTAATAAAATTGGTTGACCCCCTGTTCCATTCTTGTCTACCTCATTAAATATAAATACTTACTCAATATATTGGACAGATATATAGGTCCCACCTATCTCATAATGAAACCCATATTTATTTGTTCCAATAGATAATGAAAAATTAACGATATCATAAACCATTAGCATAACCTATGGTAAATAGATAAATATTTATAAGAAATTTATCATGGCATAACCCGTGGAAGGGAAATGGGTTTTATAAAAATCATGACATCTTTAACATAAACCATTTATAGAAAGAATAATAATTTTATCCTTGGATAGTATCATCCATAAGTCAAAGGTAACATAAATATATGTCATATTAGATTTTAAATAATTTTGAAATATCATTTAAAACATTTCATTGTGAAAATATTCATTCTGTTATAAAAAAATAAAGACATAATTTTTTTGAAAATATTATTATTTGAAAATAAAATTATAATGCAATCTTAACTAAAATAATGGTAATGAATGTGGGATATTGTTTCATGCCGTACATGTTAAAACAAAGTTTATTTTCAGTTTTTTATTAAATACTAAACATGCATTGTTTGGAAAACACCATGAAATTCATTTAACTTTTTTTAAAACTATAAAATGGGGGAAATGGGTTTTAAAAATTATAGGATAATTATTAAAATTAATTTAAAACATTTTTTTTAAAACATGTTATTTTAAGGAAAATGGATTTCCATCCTAATTGAGAAAAAAAGTCAGATTTTACTAAAAATATTATAATTTATTTTATAAACCAATGAAGGTAAAAATTGAAATATCAATTGAAAATATCATAAATAGAAATAGGACAAGATAATTCATGAGTTTCTTGAATAATGGATCATAATATTTTATCATTAGAAATATAATCATAAAATTCCTGATAAAATATGGGATTGTAATATCAAATCATTACCACTTCAGTAACTATGAATCATAATACAAAAAAAAGGAATGACATGAAATGGAACATAAAATAGCATAAAGATAAATATATAAATTATATTAGAGTTCAAAGGGTCTATATACTCAACTCATTAAGAAATGTAGGTGTATAAGATAGCATACGTCTCATAGAAGGAAAATCAATATAAAAATCCCTTACCTAAAGTTTTGACTTCCTTAGTACACACTCAGACACCCTATATAATAAAAATATTTTTGTTATAAATATATTAAATAATACGTTTTTTATATATTATACCATATATTATTTTATTATGAACGCTTATTACCTGTTTATTAACAAGTCCATGTTAATGTTATGTTTCAGGTAATAATCGCTAGGTTTTTGTTATATATATTTTTTGTAATTTATGGTACTCTAAATTGTATGATGATTTAATAATATATATAATCTTATCAATGATATAAATATAATATATATTCAGTATATATTCCATTATAGTAATCTATAAAATATAGTGATAAAAAATAGAATACATTGTTGATGGAGACGGTAGGCCGTAGGTACGCATGAATGTTTTTTACATTTTCTTATAAGATTGATAGAAATAAAATTAAATGATGTATTATAATTACATAATAATTTTTATGACATATAAATTAAATTATTTCATTAAACCATTTTTATAACTTTTTTTGTAATGTGTGAATTAACTACATCGCTTCCTGAGGTGGCAGTCCGCCGTAAATACTAGTGACATTATTATATTCAATAAAAATTATTGTATGATGTTATGTGTGATATAATAATCATATAAGAATAATAATATAAAAACTACCATATATGAATAATAAATACATCATTATGACCAGCCTTGAGAGGTGTTTGTGGAAAAATGAACGACATCAGTTCACGAGGTTGTAGTCCTCCATACACACGAGCGATGGTTTTTTTAACCTATTTGATGGATGTGGAGATAGTTGTTTGTGATGAACATAAAATTACAATATATCAATATATTTAACATATTATGGTTATTCTATCTTCACAATATAATAACAATTTAACTAGTTGGATGAATAAATAAATTTTTTTTGATAAACGTTGCTCTTCTATGGGTATCCTCCTTAGGTTCACACTAAAACTCATACGAGGTAGATTTTATAAACAAAATAAGAATTAAAAGATGATATTATAGAATTTGGGAAGTGAATGTTTCATCTATTAGATGAAATAAATGGTTTTGAAGCTGAGAATAAGAGATTATTTTGAGTTATATTTTATAAGTGATGTGAGTGGCACACTTGTAATGTTTTTAATAGAAAATGGTGTACCAATATTTTTATCATGAAAAATGGTTAAAAAATGACCCATTATAAATAATATAATATATATTGTCTAAATATGGGTATAAAATTTGTTTTGTAAAATTATTGGGTAATTTTTAACACTTATCATTTTAGTTTAACACCCCTTCGGTAAACCTATTTAAACTTTAACTCTAGTAAATAATATTTATGGTTTTTATTATTTATTTTGGTCAAATTTTATGTTGGTATTTTTAGATAATATAAATTATTCTAAATAAGAATATTTAATCCATTTTAAAAATACTATTCACATACGAATAAAATTTTATTTTAAAAATAATCTTGGAGACATGAATTTAATGATGGGTTTTTAGGAGAAAATAGTAAAACGTTTATAATTACATTATATTAAAATTCAATATTAAATTAATTAAAATGAACTAATTTGGAATAATGGATGTATAGTTGAACTATTTTTTGTTTCAAAACAATTAAAATATAATTTAACTTTTTAAAAAAAATTAATTTAAAATACTTTCGTGAATTAATATTCAGAATTATTCACTTTTCAACGAAAAACGATACTTTCGGAAAAATTCCAAAAAATAATCCTATGATAATTTTGACATGATTTTTTATAAAATGAATAATTTTTTATCAAATTTATATTATATAATTGTGAAAAATTAAATTTATTAATTTTTACAATAAGAAATAATATTTTTTTGAGAAAATAATAATTTTGAATCATATAAATACTTTATAAAAAATTAATATTTTTTAACAATATGTTTAATTTATATAAAACCATTATAATTAATATTTAAAATGTATTTATTATAAATAATATCTCTATGTTTAATGGATCGATTATAATTGTCACGTTTAAATAACTACATTAATAATATATCTTGTTTTTTTAAAACTCAATGACGCATGTAACAGAAGCTAACCTAGTATTGCATGTAGGTTATGATAAACTTAGTGTTATGTGTAACACATGATATAAAATAACATTATGTTATTTATAAAAGAACCATTCATAAAAAATAAAGGTTTTTATTTCTACCCTCCTGAAAATAAATTTTTCTGAAGAAAATTTTCACTCTCATACAAACAAACAAGGAAACTTCTGCCTCATCCAATCATAAAGTTCACACAACGCTTCCTCAACCTTGTGGTTTCAACATAAATCATTAAACATGTGAGTGTTATTGTTTTGTTTAAATTTCCAATAATGATTTATAATCTCCTTCAGTTGTTTCTCAAATGAGATATCAATATCTAGTGGTATGACCTCTATGTTTAGTAAATTTGACGGGCTAAATATATCTTTACTTTCGAGAGATACATGGAACACATCATGTAATTGAGATAGGTTTTGTGGATGATAAAAGAGAAAGATACATGTCATATATGATCCTTAATTTTAAAGAGACTGATATACTTAGGGCTCAATTTTCATTTCTTCGTAAATCTCGTAACCTTATGCCTTGGAGAAATTATTAGAAACACATTGTCACCGTATTCAAATTCTATGTAACACCGATAATTATCAATATAACTTTTCTTATGACTCTCATATACCTTGACATGTTTATTATTTGATATAAGCTTCTCTAACATTTAATTAACTATCTTAGTTCCCAATATATATCTTTCTCCAACTTCAATCTTACACATTCGAGTCTACATGTCTTTAAAAATAGGACTTCTTAATGATCAATCTAAATTCTTGAGTGAAATTTCGTGTTTTAATAAACATTAACATGATAAATTTTTTGATCTTAATCACTTTTTAAATCCAAATAACATGATCTAAAAATATCCTCTAGTGTTTGAATTTATCTCTCAGGCTTACCATTATTCATACTATGATATAAAACTCCAAAACTCACCTCTATATAAAGATATTGGTACTGAATTTTCCATAAAAATAATGAAAAAGAGATCTCAACCAGACGTAATGAAATATGGTACTATATGGAATCTGACCAATTAAATAATGTATTTCCTTTAAAACTGATATAGAGAGAAGTATTCATAGATAGGGATGATGTTTGATGACTTAGTAAAGAGATCAACTACAAAACATATATCATTTTTTAATTTAGATGGTTTTAGGAGTCCAATGACGAAATCCATGGTGATTTTCCCCATTTACATTTTGGTATGCATAATGGATATAAAAACACCTTATAATTTTGCCTCTCAGTCTTAAATTTCTAACATAACCAGCTTATAGATTCAGAATAAACAATATCACCCTTCATTCCATCTTACCATAATTACTCATTCAAATCATTATACATCTTATTAATTCCCATATGAATAGAGAATGACGAACTATGAACCTCCTCTAATAACTCATTCACAAAAATCCTTATGTATGGAACGCATACACAGTTCCTGAAACATATAGTTTCATCATGATCACGGTCAAACATAGGAACAATTGTAACCTTATTTTGTATATCCATGTATCCCTTTAATACCTCCTTAATTATAAATAGGATATATTTTTGAGCATTTAATTTATTTAGATAATATTTTCCACCACTCTTTAGGATTTTCAGATCCATATTTTAAAAATATAGAAATATTCGATTATTTATATTCCTCAACATTGATAAAATAGAATTATCCTTTCGACTCAAAGCATCATCCACCTTGTTTCATTTCCCTAGGTAGTAAGGTATTGAGAAGCCATAATATTTAATAAACTCTAACCATATTATTTGGTTCATATTAAACTCCTTCTATGTGAATATATACATTAATCTTTTATAATTAGTATATATTTCACCCTTTTCTCAATAAAGATATTGACTCCATATCATTAATGAAAAAATTACCATAACTTACTCTAAATCATGATTTAGGTGTGTTTTCTAATGAATAAACAATTTTCATGAGTAATAAGATATAAATATGTTATTATGAAAACGAAAACATCCCAATCCATTATTATATTCATCATAATAGATTAAAAACCCCTATTCATTATATTGTAATGTAATCAGAACTATACTGACAGATAATCTATTCTATTCCTTGAAATTTTCATCACAATCATTTCTCCATAGGAACTTGGATCCCTTCTAAGTTAACATCGATATAGGATTATATATTCATGATAAATTATTCAACTTCCATCGATAATATCTAGACAAACTAAGAAAACTATAGATCTGAGTCACCATGGTTGGTCTGGGCCAATATCTAATAGCCCCTGTCATTGATTGATCGCCTGACATATATTCTCTTGAGAATATATGAACTCTAAAATGAAATGTTTTTCAACCAAAATTAACACATTGTAAAAATTTCATGTATTTTCTCCTGTTTTTTTGTAAAATCCTCAACTGGGCTTTATTATCTTCATTTCTCTTTGAATAGATAAGAATATCATATATAATAACTACTACAAAATTATCATGGTAATATATAAAGACTATATTAAAAAAAATAAATGAATATTGAAGGGGAATTAATAAGAATGAACAACATCACTATATATTCTTAGTTTCCATTCCTTGAAGGTATTTAAATCATGGGTATATATTCCTTTCAGACTCTCAATTGATGATATCCAAAATGATGATCAATCTAGGAAACGTATTGAGCTTCATATAGTTGATCAAACAAGTAATAAATATAGAAAATTGTATACTTTTTCTTAATTGATATCTTTTTTATCTCCCAATAATCAATAAAGAGTCACATTCCCCTAGATTCATTTTTAACAAAAACAACAGTGGACCCCATGGTGGAACACTTGTATGAATGAATCCCTTGTCAAGGTTTTCCTAGAGTTTCTTCTTTAATTCTAACAACTCAATCGAGGCCATTCTATATGGAGTCATTGAAATTGGTATGGATCAAGGTATGATTTCTATTTATAAATAAATATCATGTTTTGGTTGAAGTATATGACACTCTTCCATTAAGATAATGAAAAATTCCCACATAATTGGAATATAATTTATCATAAGTTTCTCCCATACCATTTAATATATACACCCCGTCTAAATGAGAATTAGGACCCATAAAATGGATGTGATATCCATTGAATGTTTTTAATTATAATCACATTAATATACATTCATAGGTTGGTTTGTAATATCAAATTTAACATCCCTTACTGAATAATTGATGTGGGATTTGTGGAATGAAATCCAATCCATGACCAATATTATATAAAATTCAACTAGAGGAAGAATTATAAGATTTAATGGAAGAAAATTCTTTAAAATTACAATCAAAGAGGAATAATAGACATGATATGTGATCATCATAACATTTGGGGGTTTCACTTATAATTCTATATCTAATCATTTGTGTGTCATATTGACACCCTTATAAAATTATTTCGAATTGAAAGAATGTTCAGATCTAGAGTCAAATAACACATTAACAGCTCTAGAGTTGATGGTAAATGTACCTTTCACTACTTAGTTAGTTAACCCCTTCTCTGAAATAGTGATCACAAGATATCTCCCTTTTTCTCATGAAAAAAGGGGTTACTAGCATCGATCATCATCATTACCCTTTGTATTTGGTTAGTGGTTAAAATAATTACTATAATCCTTTCATTGGAAGCATTGGATTATGGGAAACACATTCTTTGCAAGATTTTCTATATTTAAATCATTATCTAAATTATTCCTATGAATTTATAAATAAATTTCGTGATGGAATTCCCTTTCACGCTATAATCATTTACTTGTTCCTTTAATATAAATCTCTCAGTGCTTTTTCCCACACATAGAGCATAAAAGAAATATTACCTTCTTCTCTCCATGGTTCTTATAATTTTCTTTTAATTACATTTTCCTCTTCTTATCAAAACCCCAATAATGATACATAAAAAACCACATTTTCAACCATGATATCACATTGAACAATCTCTTCATAGCTATTAAAATATATTATGGATAACCCAAATTAGGGACTTGGTTTTAATCCATTGAAGAATTGATCAACCTTACATTTAGCTTGGATTCTAATACTAGAAGCGTACCTTGAATGTCTTGGTAAATTTTACTTATAGGTACCTATATATCCACTATCCCTTTTCATTATTTAATGTACATCCTTCTCCATATTCATAAAAATAATACAAGGGAATTACTTATTGAGAAATAATATCTTGAACACAATCTAATCTATGGAATAAATTTCATCCCATTGCATCATATTCCTAGAAAGAGTCTACCATTGATCATCTTCACCATCAAAATGGTTGGTTACCAAAAATAATTCTTCATTTATTAAACATAAAAGAATTAATAATAACATATTAGGGGTGATAATCCATTTATAATAAAATATTAGATACAAAGAACTATTGAAATAAGGTTGAAGTTTCCTCATCAATGACTCAATAGAATGTTTTCCCCTTCTTTGTTCATTTGGAATCACATCATGATTTATATATTGAGAAAGTTTTTTTATAATAGTAATGAATATTTTCATTACTTATCCCACATTCTGTGGATGCTCCTGAGGAAAATTATTTCATTCTCTGTCACACAAAACGTTAACATGGTTCCTTTAGTTTTCATCCATTAACTAAAACCAAAAATCATAGTTTATGAAAACATAATCATGACAGGTAAACACATAATCCTTAAATACCACTTATAGTATGTCTAAATCATGAAAATTTATTTAATATAAAACACCTTAGGTTTATTAAAGGTTATTCATAGTCATTATCTATTTATATCATTCATGGTTGTTCATAAATATTTTTTTAATATCCATTGTATATCCCCTAAGAGTGTTAAACCATGTTTCTAGTATGGCATATTATTATTCACCAAGTTATGATCTTGTCCATCTCAATACACCGTTTTCAGATTTATTACCCATAGGTACCAATTTAACCAATCCATATACACTTTTATTATATATAAAAGGATAAATTTTATAAAAACCACTCACAACAAGCATTACCAAAATTTCATAATAGTTCTCTATACATTGACTCATCCTTAAAAATATCCTTATAAATATCCTTAGCATTCTCAGTAAGGTTTTCTAAACCATGTTTCCAAATGTTAAATAAAACAATCCTCTAATAACTAATATAGAAACCTCTGGATTATCATATATAGATATTGAATAATGTTTTTTTTAATATTCATTACATTACACAAACACATGCCCTAGTACCGTAATAGATTAGCATATTTAAGAACTAGGAAACTCAAAAAACAAATCCAAATGAAAAATAAAAAATCTCTCAATTTGATCTTCAAAACAAGAATCCTTTTTAGAAATATTATATTTAATATATTTCTTCATAACTATTTGAATGAAAGTAAATAAATGGTGATATTAGATACACAGTCAGGGTAACTAAGGGAGATACATAAGTATAACATGAACATATTGTTATGAGAACAAGATAATAATATTTGAAAACCATAACCCACATATCAAAGACTATAATATCAAGTCAAGTAATAAATAATAGTGTTTCTTAAGACATGAATCATAAGGTAATAAAATATTTTAATCTATAAGATCATAATATTGGTATAAGACATAGATTTTTGGAATACATATTAGAATATAAAATAATTTCCATAGTATTCAAGAATCATTATCATGACTATGATAGTAGAATTTTTTCACTCCCCAAACCATTATAATAGTCAATTTTCACTCCAAATACCATCATCGCAGAAAAATTCACTTACCAAATTAGGTTTACTTCCTATTTAATTTATTTCTATATCATGTGATATAAATCATTACCCAATTAATTATAGGGATATGTAGGTTCCAAATCTATCATAATGAAAACCATATTTATGTATTCCGAAATTTCATAAAACATTGGTTATATCATATCACAAGAAATGAAATGTGATTTATAATAATTTAATCATATCATAATCTATGAAAAAGAGACAGTTTTGATAATCATTTTATTATTTTATTATATTATAACCCATGGAAAAAAAATTGGGTTTCATAGTATTTTTATCATGGTATAACCCACGAAAGAGGAACACCTCTCATTACAATAATTCTATAATAATCTAAACCATTTGTAGAAATAATATGAATGGTATCCTTTGATCATATTCCTAATAAGGCATAGGTAATATCAATATATATCATCTTAGATGGAAAATTATTTTGAAAGATCATTTTAAACATGTCTTCAGGAAAATATACTTTCCACTTTGAAAAACAAATTAAAACATAAAACATTTGAAAAAAAATTCCTATAAAATAACCATGATAACATATAAATTAATGTTAAAATAAAATAACAGCCATGAATATGGGATGTTTCATTCATTTTATACTTCTTAAAAAATTATCCTTTTAAATTTTTGGTAAAATCCAAACAAAAAATAATTGCAAAATGGAATGAATATTCAATTCAATATTTTTTTGTACGAATTAATAAATGGTTAAAATTGTATTTTAAAAATAACTAAATAATAAAAAAAAATTGAAAACATTTATTTGAAAACATTGTTTTGAAAGAAGACATATTTCCGACTAAAGAGATAAATAATGCCCGATTTTATTAAAAAAATTTCTTATTTATTTTAAGATCCAAAGAGTATAAAAATGGTACTATTAATTTAAAATATCATGATTAATTATAGGATAATAAATTTTGTTGATTTCATGAGAGATTTATCATATTAGTTTATCATTTGAAACATTATCATAAATATTCTTGATAAATGATGAAATTATAACATATAATCATTACCACTTCGATAAATTTGAATTGTAAGACCCATGAAGGAATAAAATTAAATGGAAATTAAAATACCATCAGTATACAAATATTAATTATATTAAATATATAAGGCAATATATATATATATTTATATGTAACTCATGATAGAATATATGTAACACTCTAAGCTTCCACGATACGTTTCCTTTTGAATAATGCAATAACATGCATTGTACGCAACTTTGATATTCTAACACACCGTAACCAATCAAACTAGACATTATGAATAGTAATACCCACGTTTTGAAATTTTATAAATTTTATCTTTCAAATAGGAATTAATTGTTGGATTCGGAATATCGAAATTTTCTTAGGATGAATTTTTGGGATTTTTTTTAAAACATTCATTTTTTGATGAATAGTGAAAAACACTATGTTATTGATTAAAACCGAATTTTTATTCAAATAATTAATTATTCTATTTAAATTTTGTTTAGGTCAAAATAGATACATATTATCTATATATATTCAATGTAATTCATTGGAGTAATTTTATAATATGTTTAGATATATAAAATTTTATCGAACTTTTTACCGTCTTTTACCCACCTCCTAGGAGCATTTTCAAATTTGTATAAAACATAATTTTACCACTATATTGAGTTGAATTTCAGAAATATGAAAAAAAACGGTTATTATAATTAATTAAAATGTGTTTTAATAAGATGATTTTTTTTTGGTGAATTGTAACTTTTGACATTTATTTACCACGATTAAAAGTAAATAGGGTAATTAAGGGTAAAAATGATATCATAATTACCCTAACACATGTAATAATTATATTGGATAATTATAATTCGACCATAAGAAACCTTATGAATAAAATATGATCCCCTTTGTTCCACATAGATTAGATTTGGACATTTATTATTATTTTATTTGAAGAGGAGTTAAAAGAGTTAAAATAAAAATTTAATAACTAAACCATTTTTAATATAGGGTTATATATAAGATAAATTAGACTATAAATATTAATTATAAAGATAAATATATTTCCTACATAATTGTATTTTATTTATAATTTTTAGACATTAAATAATTAAATTTATTTAAGACACAATGATGATGCTGTAATTACCTTATTAATGAATTATTAAAATAATCGATATTATAAATATCTAAATAAACCTAATTTATGATTTTAAATTAATTACACTAATTTTATAGGTTAATAAGACATGTTATGGTTTATTATATGAAGTTTTTTTAATTAATAATACTTTTATAAATTTAACAAAAATAAAATTCCAAATAGTGGAAAAATTGACAAAAAATAGTTTTAAAACAATTATTATATTATTAATTGTTATTATATTCCTAAAAATCTAAGGTTCGGGAAAAGAGATTAAATAATATTATGAATATCATCAATGATCCACTTGTGTTTTTCTTGGAAGTTTATAGAATGTTTATTAACCATATAATAAAAATATAAAAGAGACATGGTAAATGACAAACTATTGAACTAAGAGTAAAATCTAAAAGATAAGGTTAATATAGTGAACCAAACCTATATAAAACCTATTATTTGAGTGGTTGTACACCCATAACAACCATATCCTTGAAATAAATCAATTTTGAGCTAAAATAAACCTAAAATTATTTTATTATAATAATAATATTTCAATAATTTCTTAAGGTTCCCTTCAACCCTCTTATAAAAGGGAACTTACCCTTCTCTCAAATTCACAACATTAAATCCATTTGGATCAGCCATACCTAGCCCAAATACCCTCTAAACTGTCTTGAATTCATCCAAGAGGAAATAATTTAGTCCGAAAGCTATCCTACAAATCCCTTTTGATCAAATCAAAAGGAAGAACCCGAAGAAGAGGTAAATATTTTATCACCTCTTTCATGTTCATTTCTTCTTCCATTACCTCTTTATTTGTTGTTTCCATTATAAAATAATTACTCCTATATATCCTAAATACGGTGATGTTATTATAAAAATGGAACAACTATATTAATTATTCTATCCATCCTATAAATGACTAAGTCACCATACGTGTGTACATACGGATTACCCTCTCCACGTCATGGTGTTGTTTGTTATTCAAACACTTCATCATTTGGATAGGTGTCATAATGAGTATAAATGATGTAAATTATAAATATAACATGATAAGTATTATTTATATATGATATATCATCCAATTAAATAATATTTTAATATCAAAATAATTATATTGTTGCTCGTGCGCATGTACGGATTATTGTCTCCAAGAATGCGATGGGATTTATTGCCCATCGTATCCATTCAAGAATAATTTTAATTCTATGATTAAAAATAATTTTTAAAGACTTAATATCATTATGAGTATAAATATGATACATTATATCCATAAAAAACATTACTTATGTAACAATGAATATAAAGGAAAACGAATCAGTTAACACCCGAAATGATGATACTACTGAAATATCATTAATAAAGCAATATTAGAATATTATATATGATATCATATTTTTGTATATAGTTCTTTTATAATTTAATAAAAATTATTTAACTATTATACCAGAGTTTAATGTACCCTCGTCCAAGGAAAAATACATATAAGGGTTAATTTCACAATCTCTTTATTATCCGAGATGGTTTTGACATAAGTATCTACTATGACCTCTTTATCATCAACAACTATGTTTTCTTAAAAAATTTATTTTATAACATTTTTAATATATACTAGAAAATGGGTTAATTTCATTTCTACCCTTATTTTACCTTATATTTTTTTAAAGGAATCATTCTGTCATTTTCCAAACAATGTACTTTATGAACGTTTTGACAAAATTAAGGTAGGAATGTTTTTTAACTTATACGGCTGATGCTGCTATTTTCTTCCATTATAACATCATCAATGCTTCCCTTAAAATCTTATAAGAATATTTTCAAATTAAATGTCTTATTTTATAATTATATGACTTTTAAATGATTTCCAAAGAGAATGAGATATTTCTGTAAAAAATGTTTTGATTTCCTCTATGTCAACATCCTTTGATGGATTCTAAGATTATTTTAAGTTGATTTATAATGATAAAAAACATCCATATTGTATTGAAGTTTTTGTGATATGTTTTATTATGGATGTTTTATTTTTATACCATTCATGGATTATAGATAAATTATTGACATTTCGTATGCTAGTTTTAATATGAATATTTATGTTATGTTTAAACCTTTTTATATGAGAAATGCATTGGACTTAGTAAGTGATGGGTGGAGCCCGCTATAGCTCCTTGATGCATCGGTAGGTATCATGAGACAAAATAGTGTCTTGGAAGACGGACTTGACAAAATCTTATTTGTAGTCTTGGAACAAGGGCTTGACTATGTGGTTATGAATGTTGGCATTATGCATTCCATCATTATTAAAGTGGGTATTAATATTGCAAGTGATTACTTGACTTGTAGAATATCCATGTGAATAAGTAAATGGAATAATTTGATTATATCATTGCTATATTATGATGAATTAAAAGTTGAAAAGGCTTTTGTTTTATTATTAGTGTGCAATGTAAGATCTCAAGGGAAGAAATATATTATGACTGGCCTTACTATGATTTATTTTTTCTAGGATGTGAAGAAATATATTATGACTGGACTACAAGTATAGTCTACGGGATATGAGTGTGGCCATTGGAGACTATGTTGTTTTAGTTTTTCATTTTATAATGTATGGTAAAACTTATGAATATATCTAGTATTTCCATGGCTACTAAACTAATCAGTCTTTTGAGACTTGATCATTTGTGATAATGAAAATGTTATGTAATAATGCACTGATTATGGGTAACTAGGGTTACGGCATTACAGTTGGTATCAAAGGATGCTTAGTTTAAAACATGGAAGCTATATTTATAAATACTCTAATTAGAGAACATTACCCTAATATAGACATTGAGGATTAATATAGAAGAACAACCTAGAATTTTGGTATTGTAGAGATTTTGTGAGTTTTCTAAGTAATACATCCATGTCTGGACATGATCATACAAAGGCGGCTCTAGCACAGATGTACCTAGGGGTAAAACCTAAAACCACCGATTTGAGCTAATCTTGAACGGGAACCGGTGCACAAAAATGGGCATTGCTGCACTCTTGTTTACGACACTCCCAAGGGATATGCTTAGGATAATTCTCATTTTTATTACAAACCATTATTAAGTTCTTATGAGTATTTAATACCTCAAAGAAAACATTTTTGTGATTATGGATTATATCCCTAAAATATTCAATTTATGTTAACTCTTTTACATGTTTTTAATTATGTATTATGATTCATAAACTAATCTAGTGTATGCCATTGTTTAGAAATGGTTACATTTGGAAGGAATGGAAATTGTATCAATGCACGTAATCCATGTAGGGATTTCCCTCATAATCCAGATAATTATTGTGCATCTGGTGAAGCAACTGGTGCTAATTAGATTATCACCATACAAGGAAAACTCACTAAGGATTTGAATAATAACCATAACCATATGGAGCACCCTGATCCACAACCTGGAAGATCAATGTTATAATGCTTCATGAGGAAACAACCACCAAAATTCATTGGGATTAAAAGTCCATTAGTAAGTGAGAAATGGATAAACTCATTAGAGAAAAATATTTCATGCTTTGGAGAGTAGGGAAAGGGAAAATGTTTTCATGGCAGTTTATCGCCTCACGGGGGATGCAGATCAATAGTGGTTATTGATTCAAAACACAAAAGAAGACAATAAAGTATCAAATATGGAATGGAGGGAGTTTAAAGAGTTTTTATTAGAAAAATGCTTTCCTCATGACCATCGGGAGGATATGGAAAGACAATTTTTGAGTCTGAGGCAAAAAGGAGGATGAGAATGTCACAAAGTATAAGGCTAACTTTACAAGGATAGCAAGGCATACTGCAGATTATATATGTAACCCAAGTAGTAAGATTGATCAATTCTTTTATTGGTTAAAAAAATATCTTTAGTGAGAATTAGTTTTACAATCCGTTTTAACATATGAAGATATTGTCTCATGAACTATCCAGAGATTAATGGAATTCACTAGGTCTTACAACTTTAATAAAAATCAAGAGAAGAAGAGATCTTCTAAACACTATAGAAATGTAAATAAGGGGGAGAAGGAAAAAGTTGAATATCCATGTTGTAGTAAATGTGGGAAGAAACACCCGGGTACTTGCATGAAAGGAATGAGAGTCTGTTTCAAGTGTGGTGAAAAAGGACACCATGCTCGTGATTGCAAGGGGAAGAAAGAGGCTATTAATGTTGAATGATATAATTGTAGTGAAATGGGAAATTATGCAAATGAATTTCTATATCACCAAGGAAACATACCTTAAGAAATCTAAGGGATCAAGGCCAAGCTTATGCTATCACTACTGCGGAGGTTGAAGCTCTGAAATATGTGGTGGTATGTAATTTAATAATTTCCTCATGTTTGTAAAATGCTTTATTTGCTTCTAGATCATCACACTGTTTTAAATCATCCCAGTTTACTATGAAAATTAGATATTATTAATTTGACTTGAAAATGTAGTTTTCAGTCAAAACACCTCAAGGGTATATCATTGCAAAACTATTTTGTGAATCAGTTCCCATTAAAGATTATAAATTTTCATTATCTGTTGATCTCATCATCAAAATCATTATTGAATTTGATATAATCCTTGGTATGGATTGGATTTTGGACTATGATGAAAAAATTTATTGAAAGAAGAAGGAGGTTACAATTCTCGATGATGATAAGGAGTACCTTATCTTTAGAGCAGAAACATCACCACCTAATTCATATCTAGATCCACCCCCAGTAGCTCAACTAAATTCAATTATTGGGTAGGAAGAGAATGAAATAACTATGGGTGAGGAAAGGAATGTTCAAATAGGGGACGTACCTATTGTTCAAGAATAAGTTGTTGTGTTTCAAGAAGATTCACCTAGAAATCCTCCGGAATGAGAGATTGAGTTTTCTATTGATTTAATTCCTGGTTCATGGCCCTTATTGAAGACCCCTTATAGAATGAGAAATTTTGAATTAGTGGAACTAAAGAAACAACTAGAGGAATTTAGTAATAATGGATTTATTCACCCTAGTGTTTCTCCATGGGGAGCCCCTATTCTTTTTTTAGAAGAAAAATGGATCTATGAGGTTGTGCATTAACTATTGGGAGATCAATGCTATTATAATAAAGAACATGTGTCCCCTAACATCCATTTATGATTTATTCGACCAAATTCATAGAGGTCAATATTTTTCTAATATTGACATTTGATCTGGATATCATCAGTTGTGTGTGAAAAAGGAAGACATTCCAAAAACATCATTTCGAACTAGGTACAGGCTTTACGAGTTTACAATAATTATTTTTGGATTGACTAATGCACCCTCTTTCTTTATGGATTTAATTAATAGAGTTTAAAGGTATATCTTGATGACTTTTTAGTGTTATTTAGTGATGATAACTTGATATACTCCAAAATCTATGAAGATCATGAAAATCAATTGCACATTATGCTAAAGACTCTTTGAAGAAATGAATTATATGAGAAATTTACCATGTGTGAGTTAAGGATTCAAGAGATTTCTTTACATGTCCATATTTTCTCTAAGGATAAAATCACTATTGATCATTCAAAGAAAAAGTCAATCCATGAATGGATAGCACCGAAAAATATAACTGTGGTATGCAGTTTTATTGGTTTAGCAGGTTATTATCGATGCTTCATCCATAGTTTTGTGTGGCTGGATAACCCATTTACAAAGATCACATGTAATGGGGTTAAATTTGATTGGACAAAATAGTATGAATAATGTTTTGAAGAACTGAAGATAAGATTAGTCAACGCTATTATCTTTACACTACATTCGGGGAATGATGGGTATGTTATTTATAGTGATGCTTCAATGAAACGACTTGGATGTGTCCTTTTGTAGAATGATAGAGTTACTGCCTATACATTACGGTAGATAAAAATTCATTAGAAAAACTATCCTAATCATTATCTTGAGTTAGCAGCTATTATATTTTCTTTGAAGATATAGAGATATTATCACTATGGTGAAAAATATGAGATATATATCGATCACAAGAGTTTGAAGTATTTTTTCTCATACAAAGAACTCAACATGAGGCAAAAGAGATGTCTTGAACTACTCAAGGATTATGATTTCACAATAAACTACCATTTGGGGAAGGAAAATAAGGTGGTAGATGCTTTAAGCAGAAAGGATCGTGGAGTTTTGAATAATATGAGAGTGGAATGGGATCCTATTTTCAAGGATCCATTGAAAATGGATATGGGAATAGTCAGGGATAGTGAAACATCAGTACTTTTTCAAACGGTTGTCAGAACACCTATACTAGAAAGGATAAAATGTTCTTAGGCTGATTATGAGGAGTTTCAAAATAAAATTAAAGCTTTGAACAATGGGAGATTGAGTGACATCATATTTGAAGATGGAATTCTGAAATTTGGGAAGAGACTTTGTGTTCTTAACATACCTGATCTAAAAAGGAAATTGTTGGATGACTCCCATAGCTCTAATTTCTCTATACACCTTGGTAGCACTAAGATGTATAGGGATTTTAAGGAACATTTTTTATGGGACAACATAAAGAGGGATATTTCTGATTTTCTGTCATGATGTGTGGTTTGTCAACAAGTGAAAGGTGGAAGGCAACAGCCTGGAAAAGTCCTGAAACCTCTTCCCATTTCTAAGTGGAAATGGGATAATATTACGATGGAATTTTTCATGGGGATACTGAAGACACCTAGAAGGAATGATGCAATATTTGTCATTTTTGATTGTCTTACCTAGTCAGCACATTTTCATGCAATAATATAATATTTATCACTTGAACATTTAGAAAGAGTGTATAATAATGAATTTATATGTCTTCATGGAGTTCCCCTACTGATTGTTACTAATTGTGATCCTCCTTTTACATCAAGATTATGGAAAAGTCTTTAGAAGGACCTGGATACTGAACATCATTTGAGCACTGCCTACCACCCTCAAAATGTTGGACAATCAGAACAGACTACACAAACCTCATGAGATATGTTGAGATCTTGCTCACTTGACATTCAAGGTATGTGGGGTCAATATTTATCGCTGGTGTATTTCTCCTATAAAAATTGCTTCCATTAAAGTGTTAATATGGCACCATATGAAGCATTATATGAAAATAGATGTCGCACACCACCTTGTTGGGATGATGCTAGTGAAAGAAAACTCGTAGGCCAAAAACATTTTGAGGAAATGATGGAAAAGGTGATGTTTTTCAAACCCAAATCAAAGTAGCACAAAGTTGGTAGAAAAGATATGCCGATAACTGTTGGAAGGATTTGGAATTTCTGGTAGGAGATCATGTTTTTAGGAAGTTATCTCAATGTAAGGTAGTTATATGATTCAGTAAAAAGGGTAAATTGAGGCCCAGGTACATCAGACCTTTTTATTTCTAGAATGAATTGGGGTTGTGGCTTAGAATTTGGCAATGCTTCCAAGTCTCTCCAAAGTTCACGATGTATTCCATGTATCACTGTTGAGAAAATACATGCCTGAACCAACTCATGTACTCACCTATGAGGAAATTTAACTGAAACCTGATCTATATTATTGTGATGAGCCTGTCAAATTTCTTGATACTAGAAAAAATTGTTGAGAAACCAGGCGATTCATCTAGTAAAATTTCTATGGAGAAACAATAAGATGGAATAGGCAACGTGGGAACCTAAGGAACTTATGATGAAGGAACACATAAATCATTTTACGCAGTAATATTCTATAATTTTCAAGGACAAAATTATTTTATGGAGGGGAGAATGTAACACCTCAAGCGTCCATAGTATGTTTCCCTTTGAATAATGCAATGCTTGTATTGTACGTAACTTCAAGATTCTAACACGCAGAAACCATTCAAACTAGTAGCTATGAAGTGTCATACCCAATTTTTAAAATTTTATATATTTTATCTTTCAAAATGGAATTTATTCTTGGATTCAGAATATTGAAATTAGCTTAGGGTTAATTTTTTGTATTTTTCTGAAAACATTCAATTTTTGATGGATAGTGAAACAGACTTCCTTATTGGTTAAAATCAAATTTTTATTTAAAAAATTATTTATATTTTTCAAATTTATTTTAGGTAAAAATAGATACATAATACCTATATATGTTCAACATAATTCATTGGAGTAATTTAATAATAAGTTTAGATACATAAAATTTTATCGAACTTTTTACCGTCTTTTACCCACCTCTTAGGAGCATTTGCAAATTTTTATAAAACATAATTTTACCACTTCAGTGAGTTGAATTTGAAAAATCTGAGACACACAATTAATATCAATTAGTAAAATGTGGTTTAATAAGAAGAATATATTTTTTGGGGAATAGTGACTTTTGACTTTTATTTACCACCGTTAAAAGTAAATAGGGAAATTAAGGCTAAAATTATATCATAATTACCCAAAAACATGTCCTAATTCTATTGGATAAGTATAATTCATCCAAAAACAACTTTAAGAATAAAATATGATCCCCTTTGGTCTACTTGGATTAGATTAGGACATTTATTATTATTTTATTTAAAGAATGGTTCAAAGAGATAAAATCAATGTTTAATAACTAAAGCATTTTTAATACAGGGTTATATATAAGATAAATTAGAAAATAAATATTCATTAGAAGTCTAAAACGATTTACAACATAATAGTATTTTATTTATAATTTTTAGACATTAAATAATTATATTTATTTATGACACAATGACGATGAAGAAATTACCTTATTAATAAAAATTTAGAATAATTGATATTATAAATATCCAAATAAATATAATTTGAGAATTTTAATGAATTAAACCAATTTAAAGGATAATATGACATTTTATGGTTGATTAAATGATTTTTTAGAAGTATAATGCTGTTATAAATTTAACAAAAACAAAATACCAAATAGTATCAAAATTGAAATAAAAGAGTTCTTAAAATAAATATTATGTTATTAATTGTTATTATATTCTTCATAATATAAGGATAGGCTAAAGGGGTTAAATAATATTATCTATGTCATTAATTAACCACTTGAGCTTCTTTTGGAAGTTTATAGTATGTTTATTGACCATATAATATAAAAGTACAAAGAGACATGGTAAATGTCAGACTATTTAACTAAGAGTTCAATCTAAATGTTAAGGTTAATATAGTGACCCAAACCTATATAAAACCTATTGTTTGAGTTGTTTTAAACCCATAACCACCTTATACTACAGATAAATTTTTTTTTAACCATTTGAAGCTGAAAATTATTTTATTATAAAATAATATTTCAATCTTTTCTTAAGGTTCCCCTCACCCCTCTTATAAAAGGGCACTTACCCTTCTCTCAAATTCACAACTTCAAAAGAATTTTTCATGGAAAAACACTACCCAAATACCCTCTCAACTGTCCTCCCTTAATCCTAGAGACATTCATTTATTCATAAATCCATCCTTAGGAGAACTTTTGATCAAATCAAAAGGAAGAACCTGAAGAAGAGGTAAATATTCCATCACCTCTTTCAAGTTATTTTCTTCTTCCATTTCCTCATTCATTGTTGTTTCTATTATAAAATAATAAATCTAGTATCTTATATATACTGCGATGTTATTACAAAAAAAGTACAACTATATTCATTATTTTGTCAATCCTATAAATGACAAAGTCATTATACGTGCGTACGTACGGATTACCGTCTCCACGTCACGGTGTAGTTTGTTATTCAAACAATTCATCATTTAGATAGGTATAATAATGAGTATAAATGATGTAAATAAAAAATATAACATTATAATGATTCTGTATATATGATATACCATCCAATTATATACGATTTTAATAGCAAAAGAATGATATTGTCTCTCATGCGTACGTACGGATTACCGTCTCCACGAACGCGATGAGATTCATTCCCCATAATATCCATTGAAGAATAATTTTCATTTTATGATTAAAAATAATTTTTAAATACATAATATCATTATTAATATAAATATGATACATCCTATCCATAACAAAAATTACTTACGTAACAAATAATTTAAAGAAAACAATTTAGTTATCACCCAAAACGATGGTGCTACTGAAATATCATTAACAAAGAAATTTTATAAGATCATATGTGATATAATATTTATGTATATAGTTCTTGTATAATTTAATAAAAATTATTTAACTATTATAAAGTATTTTAATGTACCATCAACCAAGGAAAATTACACGGTAAGGGTTAATTTTAGAATCTCTTTATTAATTGAGGTTGTTCTTACATAAGTATCTACTGGGACCTCTTTATCATCCACATCAATGTTTTCATAAAAAATGTATTTAAAAACATTTTTACTATTTACAAAATAATGTGTTAAAGTAATTTATACCCTTATTTGGCCTTATAAGTTTTTAAAGGAATCTTTCTGTCATTTTCCAAGTAATGTACTTTATGACCTTTTCGACAAAATTAAGGTAAGAATGTTTATTTTAACTTATACGGAAGGTGCAGATATTTTCCAAAGTTAGAGCATTTCAAAAGATTAAATTAAAATCTTATACAAATATTTTCAAACGAAATGTTTTATTTTATAATTATAATACTTTTAAATGATTTCAAAATAGAATGATATATTTCTCTAAAAAAAGTTTTTATTTCATCTATGTCAACATCCTTTGACGGATTTTATTCCTATTTGAAGATGATATATTATGATTAAAACTTCCATGTTTTATTGAAGGTTTTATGATATGTTTGACTATGGATGTGTTATTTTACCACCATTCATGGTTTATGGATAAATTATTGACATTTCGTATGCTAGTTTGAATATGAATGTTTATTTTATGTTTAAACTTTTCCATATGAGTAATACTTTTCACTTAATAAGTGACGGGTGGAGCCCTCTATAACTCCTAGATGCATCAGTAGGTCTCAAGATATGGACTAGTGTCCTGGCATAAGGCCTTGGAAAAATATTATTTGGTTTCTTGGCACAAGGCCTTGACTATGTGGTTATGAAGTCTGGCATTATGCATTCCATCATTATGAAAGTGGCTTTTGATATTGCATGTGAGTTTTCGACTAGTAGAATATACATGTGAATAAGTAAAAGGAATTATTTTATATTATCCTTTCCATATTATGCTTAATTTCAAGTTTAAATGGATTTTGTTTTAGTCTTATTCATTTCCTTAAATGTTTATGCTTATTTAAGAAAGTTTCCGCTATATTTTTATCCTTACTGAGAATCTAAGATCACCCATTTCTTTGTTTTATTTTCCCTAGGATTTGAATAAGTATATTATGACTGACCTGTAGAGATAGTCTAAGGGATATGAGTGTGTCTTATAGAGACTAAATTGTTGTAGTTTTTCATTTTATAATGTAATGCAAAACATATGAATGTATCTAGTATATCAAAGGCTATTCAACTAATCGGTCTTTTAAGACTTGATATTTTGTGATCTTGCCAATTTTATGTAATAATGCACCATCTCTGGGTAACAATGGTCGGGACATTATAATATAGGTGTATAACACAATATATATCTCAAAGTAGGTCAATTGAGAAAAACATTCTATACCTTATGTCTTGAATTCAATTGTACATTTTTAAAAATCATTTTTAATAAATATAATTATATTATAAATATATTAAATAAATGTATATATATATATATCTTACCATATATGATTTTATCATGACATTTATTACCCATTTTTAAACAATTCCATGTTAATGTTACCTTTCAGGTAATAACTGCTTTGTTTTTTTGTGTATGTTTTGATTTATTTTTTTTGGTCCAATTACATTGATAATGATCTCATCATCTCCATAATTTTATCCAAGATATTAATTTAATATATATTCAGTATATATTTCATTTTATTAATCCATAATATTTAGTGATATAATCTGAAATACACCGTTGATGTAGAGTGTAGGCCGTAAGTACCCATGAATGGTGTTTCCATTTTCATTTTGGAATTCAATAAATAAAGGTAAAAGATATATTATAATTAAATAGTTATTTTTCTGTCATATGTATAATTTTTTTTAGTAAAACCACCCTTATTACCTTCCATTTATAGCATGAATGAATCACATCGCTTCGCGAGAAGTAGTCCATTGTACACATGAGGGGCATTATCATATTCCCAAAAAATGGAGAGTATGAAGGCAAGTATGATATAATAATTCTATAAGTATAATAATCTAAAAAATATCCTATATAAATAATAAATCAATAATTTATACTATCCTTTATAGGGTGTATTGGAAAAAATAATGACATCAGTTCAAAAGGTAGTAGTATGTCATACACAATGGCTATGATTTTTTAACCCATTTAATGGAAGTGGAGATGGTTGTACGACATGAACAAAAGATAAAATCATATCCTTATATGAAATATACTGAGGTTATTATATCATCATTTTATAATAATAATTTAAGGATGTGTAAGTATAAATAGATTAAAAACACTTTTTGATGAACATTACCCCTTTTTTGGGTGTCTTACTTAGGTTTTCACCAAAGGACATCCTAGAATTGATTTATATCAAAAAAATAATGCTTCTAGGATTATATAAGGGATTTTAAGAATTTTTCTAGTTTGTATTTGATGAATTAAGATTTTTTTAGGATGTGAATAATATATTTTAGGATGTGGCCTTTAATAAAGGAGGTGAGTGACACAATTGAATTTTTTTTTAAATAATAATGTGTACCCATTTTTTAATAATTTCAATGTTTAAAAATACACAATTTTAAATAAAATAAGATATGAAATAAAAATATATTCCTAAAAATGATATTTTTATATTTTTTGGGTTATTTTTTAACATTATCATTTTAGTTTAACCACCCAGTAAACCATTTTTTACCTTAACTATGAATTTTGTTAATTTATTACTATTCAGTTGGGTAAAAAATTATTTTTTTATATTTTGATAATATATATTATTATTATTAAAAATATATAATCCATTTTTCAAAATTTAATTAATATAATTTTCAAAATTTAATTCAATTTTAATCTTCCTAAGGCGCTGAGAAAGTGGTTTTTCATAGATAAACTCTTCAAAAGATTACAATGTTTCTATAAAAAAATTTAATATGTAATTTATTAAAATGAACTAAATTGGATTATTTTATGTATAATTTATCTAATGTTAATTCTAAAAAAATAAATTATTATTTTAATTTAAAATTGATTGAATGGAAATTCTAGTTTTCAATTAGAATTTAGTTTTTTCACAATTCCTCAAAAAATAAAAACATTTCAAATATATCCAAACAATTGAAACTAAAATATTGTTTTCATGATGATTTTGAAAAATAAGTTTATTTTATATAAATAATATTATAAATGGGAACAAAATTAATTTCACTAATGTTCAAAAAACGAAATAAAAACTATTTCTTGAGAAAATAGTATTTTCAAAACAAGAAAAGACTTTAATGAAAATTAATTACTTTTTTGACAACATGTTTACTTTATATAAAACAATTATAACTAATATTAAATAATTAGTTATTACTATTCATATTTATACATTTAACATTTAGGTTATAACGTCCACATTTAAATAATTATATTTTTAATATGTCAAGGTTTTGTTAAAACAATGTTTCATGTGTAATGTAAGATAATATTGAAATGTGTGTAGTGTATGCCTTAATTTGTTTTTAGTGTAATTAAATATATAAAATAAATTTAATTTATTTGGAAAAATTAAATCATAAAAACTTGGGGTGTTACAGTGTTGAACATGTTTCTTTGTTAAGTCGATGATATGACAATTATTATGTTGAATCATCATTGACTGCTTCAATTATTCACTATGATCTTAAAATTGCTACTTCAAGAAAATGAAATATATAGAATACTTGGTAACTAAAATATATTGTTCCTCTATTATACTCAATGATACACTTTACTAATTATGACATATCCATCAACAAAATTTCATCTGATGATTAAAGAACAAACAGTTGTGGATTTTTGCTAAATAACTTCACTATAAAAATACACACGAGAATGAGCCACTAAATATAGAATTTATATTAATTTTAAAACCAATATATATTTCAATGTTACTTATATATACCAAATTATCCACTTTAATATAAATAGATGTTATTCCTTTGGGAAATTTTGATAATTTTTATATGGAATATCGAGTCCACTCCCATGATTTCCTTAGGATTTACAAGTTTTAGTACAATATTCATTGAAGTTAAAAATTGTATTCATTCATCCATCCTAAACTTATTAAAGATATATATTATTTATTTTTCATGTTAAATTGATTTTTTTAATTGTTATTTATATAATTTCATCCCATTAAAGTAAGTCATATTTCCAATAATTGAAATATAAAATTATAAACTCAATAATATTGTAAAATTGGTAATAAAGTTATTATTCTTAACAAGAAATATAATATCATAAACATATCCCAATATTAGTCTCTATAAATGAATTTCATGTAAAATTTGTGATTAATCCCTCTCCTATAAATATCCAAACTTATCAAATATGTGTCTATCTGTGTAAACCAAGGAGTGAGGTCCATGAAATTGTCTGTACAATGACTTTTTTTAATTTTCAACCTTTGAATAATCAAATCTAATAATAAATCATACTGGTTGTTTGATATGGACTTATTCATTAAAGTATTTATCAAAAAATTTGGTCCTCACATTCATTTGATAAATGATATTTTTTTTGAAAAACCACTAACATGAAATGTAATATTTGTTATATTATTTTCCATGGTTAAAATATTTATTTATTTCCAATATCGACAATATGAGCTGAAAATTTTACATTCATGTATCACCTTATTCCATACCACTATCTCATTTTTTGAGCCATTTTTTAACAAACATTTGATACCAATAAGATTATGATTTATAGTTCCATCTGCCAGCTCCCATGTTTGATTGTTGATGAGTTTATCTTGTACATTACTCCTGAATTTCCATATTGTTTTAATAATTCATAATTACCTAAATGAAGTTGGTTCCACCTCTAATAATTGAGATTTAAGCTCATTTGGTCTCATTATTTGGGTATTAATTGGAATATATTTTTCTCCAAAAATTCATATTAGATAAAATTCTTCAATTATTAATCCTTATTTAGTCATGGGTTTACTTCCATGAGTAGAATAATGATCCTCCAAACTAACTTCATAATCATTATTAGTTAGTGAATTTTGTGATTATCCTGAATCCTCATTTTTTACATTATATAATTTATAAAAAAATTTAGGGGGAAAATGTAACTCCCCAACCCCAGTTACCCATAGTCGGTGCATTATTTAATACATTTCCATGATTACATGCAATCAAATCCCGAAAGACCAATCAGTTTAGAAGTCTTGGAAAATAGATTACATACATGAACGTAACATAAAACATTAGAAAATAAAACACAAAATAAATGATCCTTTGATAACGCCATTAATCCACTAGCTTAACCGTTCCTATTAATCATAATACACTTCTTGTAATCCTAGGAAAATAAAAAATAAGAAAGGGGTGAGCAGAAATGCTTAGTAAGGATAACAAAATAATGGAAACTTTCATAAAAAAGCATAAACATTTAAGGAAATGTATAAGAATAAAAAAATACTTTTAAACATAAACTTTATTATAATATGGAAAAGATAAATCAAATAATTTCATTTACTTATTCACATGGATATTCTACTAGTTGAACAATCACATTTAATATTAATAAAATATTTTATAATGATGGAATGCATAATGCCAGACATTATAACCACATAGTCAAGGACTTTTTCCAAGACTACATATAATATTTTTTCAAGTACTTACGCTAAGACACTAGATTGTTTCATGATACCTACTAATGCATCGATGAGCTATAGTAGGCTCCACCCATCACTTACTAAGTCCAATGCATTTCTCATATGAAAAGGATGAATCATATCATAAATATTCGTATTAAAACTAGAATACGAAATGTTAATACATTAACCATAAACAATGAATGGTATAAAATTAACACATACATAGTCAAACATATAACAAAACCTTAAATACATTAGGTAAGACTTGTATCATAATAAATCAACTTCAAAAAAGTATAAAATACATTAATGGCTGTTGCCATAGATGAAATCAAACCTATTTTAGAGAAATGTCTCTTTTTATTTTTAAATTATTTAAAATTCATGTAATAATAAATGAAAACATTTATTTAGAAAATATTACTATATTATTGTAGGGGATTCTTTTATGGTGTTATAACAACAGAGAATAACTGCACCCACTGTATATGTTAAAAACATTCTTACCGTAATTTGTCGAAAAGGTCATAAAGTAAGTTTTTTGGAAAACAACGGAAAGATTCCTTTCAAACAATTTTATAAAATGTAAAACAAGGTTATAAATGACCTTAAACCATAGTCTAGTAAATAGTAAAAATGTTTTAAAATAAATTTTTAAGAAACAATGATATGGATGATAAAGATGTCCAAGTAGATACTTATATAAAAACATCCTCAGATAAAAAAGAGATTGTGAAATTACCCCTTTCTTCATAATTTTCCTTAGTCTATTGTATTTTAACCTCCTATATAATAGTTAAAAAATTGTTATTAAATTATAAAAGAAATATATACATAAACATGATATCATACATGATCTTCTAATATTGCATTGTTAAAAATATTTCAGTAGTATCATCGTTTCGGGTGTTAACTGATTCATTTTCATTTATATGCTAGGTTATGTATGCCATGATTGTTATGGATATGATGTATTTGATTCATATAAAAATTTATATTAATTTATTAAACATTATTTTAATCATAAAATGAAAATAAATGTTGAATTATTACGATGGGGAATGAATCTCATCGCGTTCGAGGAAACAATAATCTGAACATACGCACAAGTGATAATATCATTTTATTGATACTGAAATCGTATGTAATTGAATAGTATATTACATATACAGAATCATTAACATGTTATATTTATTATTTAAATCAGTTATACTCATCCTTATACCCATCCAAATAATGAATTGTTTGAATAAAAAACTACACCAGGACGTGGAGATGTTAAGCTGTACGTACGCACGTGTGATGACTTTGGAATATATATGTTGGATAGAATAATGAATATGGTTGTTCCATATTTATAATAACAATATTGTATGTATAAGTTACTGAAGTTATTATTTTTCTATGGAAACAACAAAGAAATAGGAAGTGGGAGAAGAAAATAACTTGAAAGACGGTGGGGAAATTAATACCTCTTCTTTGAGTGTTTCCTTTCGAGTTGATCAAAAGGGATCCTTAGGGTGGCTTTCTGATAAAATTAAGGAGTGTATATTTTTTTTTAGGGAAGTTGGGAGGAGATTTGGGCGGGTTTTGGCCGAGCCAAAATGCTTTGGATGTGTGAAATTAAGAGAAGGGGAAGTACACTTTTATAAGATAGGTGAGGGTCACTTTAGGAAAAGCTTGAAATATTATTTTATAATAAAATAATTTTCAGTTTATAATGGTTATAAAATGATTGATTTATAGTATAATATGGTTATTGGTCTAAAGACACTCAACTAGTAGGTTTTATATATATTTCTTCACCATAATAACTTTATCTTTTAGATTTAACCCTCAGTTAAATAGTTTATCTTTTATCATGTATTCTTGTATTATTATAAGAAATGGTTAATAAACTGACTATAAAAAGATAATATAACCTCAAGTGGTTCATTAATGACATAACTATAATTATATATGTTCTTTGGAAGAAACGTAGATTTTTAGGACCATTATATAATTTAATAATATAATATTTGTTTTAAAAACTCATTTATGTCAATTTTGACACAATTTAGTATTTGGTTTTTGTTAAAGTAAAAACATCTATATTACTTCGAACAAGATAAATTGAATCAACCATGAAACTTCTTATTCACATATAAAATTCATTTATTTCATAAAAACATTGAAATTATATTTATTTTTATATTTATATTACAATTTATTTGATTCTTTCATTAATAAGGTAATTATTGTATCATTATTGTGTCATAAGTAAATTTAATTATTTAATGTCTAAAAATTATAAATAAAATACCATGATTTATTAAATCTTATTAGATTTATAATTAATATTTATAGTAGAATTTATCCTATGTATAACCCTACATTAAAAATGTTTTAGTTATTAATCTTTGAAATTAATACTTTTAACACTTCTTTAAATAAAATAATAACAAATATCCTAATCTAATCAATTTGGATCAAAAGGATATTTTTTTGTTCCTAAGGTTTTATTGGGTCTAATTACACGTATCCAATATAATTAAGACATTTGTTAAGATAATTATAATATCATTTTTACCTTTAATATCCCTATTTACATTTAACTGTGGTAAATAAAAGTCAAAAGATACTATTCACCAAAAATTATTTTCATCAAATTGAACCAAATTTTACCTAGTGTTGTCAATTATGTCTCTCATAGTTTTGAAATTCAACTCATAGAAGTGTTAAAATTATGTTTTATGAAAATTTGCAAATGCTCCTTGAAGGTGGCTAAAAGACGATAAAAACATCAATAAACATTTATACAACTAATTTTATTATAAAATGAATCCATTTAATTAAATTGATCATATATAGGTACTATATATCTATTTAGACTTAAAATAAAATTAAATAAAATAAATAATTATTTAAATAAAAAGTCAATTTTAAAAAATAACGCAGTGTTTTTCACTATTCATCAAAAAATGAATATTTTCAGAATAATACCAAAAATTAACCCTTAGCTAATTTTGATATTCCAAATTACAAAATAAATTATTTTTTATGAAATTAAAAACATATCAGTTTCATTAATAAATTTAAATTTAATTCCCGTGGTCATAACAAAAAAGTGGGTTTTAAAAAAGTAAAATTTATCAAAATATTGACATGTGTTTATGTCGAATTTAAATGTGAAATTACTTATAATTAACTAAATTTTATTAAATTATAAAAATATAATCTAATTATAATTACAAACCATTCAAATGTTTAATTTAACACTATAAATTAGTTCTATTAAAAAAGATGATTTTAATTAAAATTTATTATTTTTCACTATTCACCAAAATATGAAAGTTATAAGAAAAGTACCAAAAATTTATCCAAACTAAATTTTTATGTACTTATTATTAAATAAGAATTTAATTTCATTAAATTTAATATATAAAAGTGTGAAATATTTGTTTTAGAACGAATTCTCCATCAAATAGGCGGTAAAATTGATTTTTTTTTAAAAAAAAATCTTTTATCTGAAAAATTGATTTTGTCCTTATATTATGTCTAAGAAACACATAATATGAATGTTAATATTATATAGGATAAATATAAAATTGAAAATTCAGTTAATACTATTCATAACAGCTTTTTAAACGGCTAGTTTGGTAAGTCATGGTGTGCTGGAACTCGTTGTTGTGTGTAGAAGATGTTATTTAATAAAATTAAAGAGATAACATACTATGAAATCTTGAGGTTTTACATTCTCCTCTCCTTCAATAAATTTCATCCTCACAATTTAAAATTGTTCGCTAAAAATAAATGGAAAAAAATAGAAAAATATATTTGTGGAAAACCCACATTGAAAAATTGTTTAATAAAATTTAGTCTTAATAAGAGGGAAATGGAAAAAAAACCACCAAAAAATTATAATCGTGATTAGGAGAATGTTGGTGTAAATTATAAACACATAATAGGAGGAAAAATATAAAAAATTATAGGGAGTGATTGATGTCATCAATAACAAAAAACTTTACAATTGAGAGCCTCAAATACATCAATCTATGAGGATTTAAAATATCATCAGTAAAACAAAACATACGGTATCAGGATAACAAATTTTTGGTTTTAAGAACCCTTACCTAAAGTTTAAGAATTAATATTTTCATATAATATGATGGAAAAAATATACTTGACAAGTAGAGTTTCATCCTTTAACTAATTCCTACCACAAACTCATCTTTTACTCCAAAAGAAATTATAATTCAAAAATATTCTATTTATCCAAATAGTATAGGCTTCCAAAAATAATTAATTTATAACTCATTTTTCAAACTATTAAAAAAACTACAATATATAAACTAGGAAATCATGTAGGCCAGTGGTAGGTGATGCACCCTTGTCTCCCTTCGGTTGCAAGTTCAAGTCTCACAGCCTTGCCAGACGCGACAGGTTGTCACACGACCTCCAGGTTGTACTTTTTATAACAATCCAAAAAAATAATATTAAGAAGTTTTTCTAACCATAAAAAATAATATCCAAAGTTTAACTTAATCCATTACAACCTTTAGACTTATCCAAAATACTTATGTCCAAACTCATAGTCCAAAATTTATAATAAAGGTAAACACATTGAATATCCTTTTTGCCACGTAATAACATGTAAATAACTTCATCATGTATTATTTTAAAACACGATAACAACCTGAATTACCATAAAACCTTATTGATTACATTAATGCACCCTTTTTACTTATAGACTACTAGATATACTCTTTATATCCAAACATTTTTTAAAATCTAATAATGATAGAATATACAAATCATTAATCAGTTTCGAGGTAGTCAAGAATATCCAATATAATTTATCCAAAATCAATCATCTATTATTCCAAAATCAATACCACAGTATCAGAACCATATTAAATTTTATCATTCCATCAACCATGTATTTTCGATAAAATTTAACTTGCTATTGAGTCACTTTTCTTGGTACCAAAGAATCTCAAATCCTTAATGAAATAGTAATGCATTACAATCCTTATATACTCCATAATTATTATAACATGTACATCGTCGATATAACTATCAAATAACAAAATTATTTAATATCAACATAATAAAACTAGTCGTTACTCTTCATCTATGGTAAAATCATAAATTAATTATTATCCAACAACATCATTTGCGGTATACTCTGATGATGGGGAAATTAATTCATGTTGTGTCCCAACTCTTTGCAGACGAAGCATTGTTCACTTGAAACCTTTTTCTTACCCTTGAAATCATTTACTTCATGTCCTTTTTCTACACACTTATAACAAACTCTCATTCTCTTAAATAATTTACCAAGGTGATTCTTTCAACATTTATCATATATGGGAAATCTTTAATTCCCTTATTCCCTTTATCCATCTTTCTCTCAACCATCCTTTTTTTATGGCTTATTTTCAAAACCATATAACTTGGAGAATTATTTACTTATCTTATTAAGACATGATACTATTTCTTCATATGATGAATATACATGGGGGACTATTTCCTTTCTAAATTTTGGCTTAATACCATGAAAGATGTGATCCTTCTTACTCTTTCAATATGCCGTATTGCTGGAGTTCTCATTCCATCTATTGTGAACCATTTCCAAACAATGGGATACACTAGGTTAGTTAATGAATCACAATCCATAATTACAAACATGTAAATTACCTAACATAAATTGAAAGGATTATGCATATAATCTATAATCATAAAAAATTATTTTCTTTGAGGAAGTATTTACTCTTAAATCTTTCATAATGGCTAGTAACGAAATTATGAATTATCCAAAGCATATCCCCCATGAGTGTTGTAACCATAAGTGCAGCAATGACCATTTTCGTGTACTTAGATACCCCGTGTCAGGACCAAAACTCATTGTCAGAGTTTTCAATCATTGGTATATATGTTACCAACCCGACTCTACCTACTCGTATCAAAAGAGGGATGTATTTATTAGAAAATACACAAAATCTATACGTTACCAAAATTCTAGGATGTTTTTCTATACTAATCTTCAAAGTATATCTTAAGGTACTGTTTTCTAATCAGAATCTAAATTTACTTCCAAGGTTATTTATAAACTTCCTCTGATACCAACAGTAATGCCCTGACCCCAGTTACCAAGATTTGGTGCATTATTTTAATACATTGGCATGATTAAAAGGAATCATGTCCTGAGAGGACAATCATTTTATATATCTTGGAAAATAAATTACATACATGAAGGTTACATGACCCATTAGAAAATAAAACACAAAATAAATGATCCTTTGATAATTTTATTAATCCACTAGCATAACCCTGCTTATCAATCATAATTCACTTTTTGGAATCTTGGGAAAATAAAACATATGAAAGGGGTGAGCTCAGAATCTTAGTAAGGACAACAATATTTTGAAAACATTAATAAATAAGCATAAACATTTAAGGCGATGTATAATACTAAAACACAAGCATTTTAAACTGAAACTTCCTCATAATATGGAAAAGATAAATCAAATAATTCCATTTTCTTATTCACATAGTTATTCTACTAGTCGAATAATCACATGTAATATAAATAACCAATTTTATAATGATGGAATTCATAATTCCAGACTTCATAAACACATGGTTAAAGCCTTGTGCCAACACTAAAAATAATATTTTGTCGAGGAATTGTGACAAGACACTAGCTTGTCTCATGAGACCTACAGATGCATCGAGGAGCTATAGTGGGCTCCACCCGTCACTTACTAAGTCCAATACATTCATCATATGAAATGGTTGGAACAAGACGTAAACATTCATATTAAAACAAGAATATGAAATATTAATACATTAACCATAAACCATGAATGGTTTATAAATAACAAATCCATAGTAAAACATTTCACAAAACATTGAATACAATATGGAATATTTGTATCATAATAAATCAACTTAAAAAAAGTATAAAATCCATTTAAGGATGTTGACATAGATGAAATGAAAACTATTATAGAGAAATATGTCTTTCTATTTTGAAATCATTTACAAGTCATGTAATCATAAAAGAAAACACTTATTTTGAAAATATTCTTATAATATTGTAAGGGAAGCTTCAATAGTGTTATAACGGCGGAGAATAATGACACACTCCGTATAAGTTAAAAAATATTCCTACCATAATTTGTGGAAAAGGTCATAAAGTAATTTGTTTGGAAAATGATGGAAATATTACTTTAAAATCATTTTATAAAAAGTAAAACAAGGGTATAAGTGAATTTAATCCATAGTCTAGTATATAGTAAAAATGTTTTGAAATACATTTTTATGAAACACATATGTGGATGATTAAGATGTCCCAGTAGATACATACATAAAAACAACCTTGGATAATAAAAAGATTGTGAAATTAACCCTTAAATTGTACTTTCACTTATTATATGATATGTTAATATCATTTATAATAGTTAAAACATTGTTATTAAATTTTAAAATAATTATATAAATAAATATGATATCATATATGATCCTTTAATATTTCATTTTTAATAATATTTCAGTAGTATCATTGTATTAGGTGTTAACTGATTCATTCTCTTTTATAGGCTTGGTTATATAAGGAATGTATTTTATGGATAGGATGTATTTGATTAATATCTATAATAATATTAAGTTCATAAATATTATTTTTAATCATAAAATTTTAATCATTCTTGAATGATTACGACGGGGGAATGAATCTCATTGCGTTCGTTGAGACGGTAATCCGTACGCACACACGAGTGACAATATTATTATATTATTGGTGAAATAACATGTAGTTGGATGGTATATCATATATAAAAAATAATTAACATGTTATATTTATTATTTAATTCAGTTATACTCATAATTATACCCATCCAAGTAATTAATTGTTTGAATAACAAACTACACCACGACGTGGATACGTTGAGCCGTACGTACACACGTATGGTGACTTTGAAATTTATAGGATGGATAGAAGAATGAATATGGTTATAAAATATTTATAATAACATCACAGTATGTATAAGGTACTTGATTTATTATTTTGGTATGGAAACAACAAAGAAAGAGGAAGTGGAAGAAGAAAAGAACATGAAAGTGGGTGGTAAAATTATTACCACTTATTCGGGTGTTTTCTTTTTAGTTGAAAAAAGGCCTCCTTAGGTTGGATTTATGATAAATGTAAGGAATATGCGTTGATTTGAGGGAAGATGGTAGAATATTTGGGTAGCTTTTCGCTAATCCAAATGGCTTTGGAAGTGTGAAATTAAGAGAAGGTAAGTACCGTTTTTTAGATAGGTGAGGGTCACCTTATGAATATCATAAAATATTATTTTATTATAAAATCATTTTAGGATTACAGTGGCTCAAAAATAATTTATTTCTAGGATAATGTTGGTATGGGTCTAAAAACACTCAAGCAATTGGTTTTAGACAGGTTTAGGTCTCCATATTAACCTTATCTTTTAGATTTAAACCTTAGTTAAATAGTCTAACCTTTAACATATATTTTTGTGTTATAATAATAAATGGTTAATAAACATACTATAAAACGATAATATAACCTAAAGTGGTTCATTAAAAAAATAACTATCATTATATAAGTTCATTTATAGAACCTTATATTTTGAGGACTATTATATAATTTAATAAGATAATATTTGTTTTAAAAAAGCATTTATGTCAATTTTGAAACAATTTAGTATTTATTTTTTGTGAAAGTCATCACAACTTGATCAATTCAAAAAAGATACATCGAATCAACTATAAAATTTCATATTCACCTATAAAATTCGTGGATTTCATAAAAACTTTGAAATTATATTTATTTTAATATTTATAATACCATTTATTTGATTCTTTTATTAATAAATTAATTATTGTATCATCGTTGTGTCAAAAATAAATTTATTTATTTATTGTCTAAAAATAAAAAATAACATACCATGATGTATGAAATCTTTTTATATTCCTAATTAATATTTATAGTAAAATTTATCTTATTCGTAACCCTATATTAAAAATGATTTAGTTATTAAACTTTCAATTTAACAGTTTTAACTCTTCATTTAATAAAATAATAATAAATATCCTAATGTAATAAAAGTGGAACAAAAGTATCATATTTTATTCCTATGGTTGTTTTTGGTCGAATTACTCTTATCCAATAGAATTAGAATATTTTTTATGGTAATTATTATATCATTTTTACCTTCAATTACCCCATTTATATTTAACTATGGTAAGTAAATAATAAAAGATACTATTCATAAAAAATTATTTTCATCTTATTGTACCAAATTATACTTACTCATTTCAACCAAGACTCTCGAATTTTTGAAATTCAACTCATAGAAGCTGTAAAATTATGTTTTATGCAAATTTGAAAATGTTCCTAGAAGGTGGGTAAAAGATGATAAAAAGTTCAATAAAAATTTATACATCTAATTTTGTTATAAAATGACTCCAATTAATAAATTTGAACTTATATAGGTTTTATATACATATTTTAACTTAAAATAAATTTAAATAAAAGAAAAAAAATTAAATAAGAAGTCATTTTTAAACAATAACGTAGTGTTTTTCACTATTCATAAAAAATTGGATGTTTTCAGAAAAATACCAAAAATTTACCCTAAGATAATTTTGATATTGAGAATTCAAAAATGAATTCTATTTTACCAAATTAAATAAATATATTTTTCATTAAATAATTAAAATTAATTCGTTTTGTAAAAACCAGAAACCGTGTTTTAAAAAAGTAAAAACAATCAAAAGATTGACATGTGTTTATGTCAAATTTAAATGTGAAATTACATATAATCACATAATTGTATTAAATGATAATATTATAATCTAATAATTATTATAAACCATGAAATTTATATTTTAAAACTATAAATTATTTCGATTAAAAATGATGTTTTCAATTAAAATTTAGTATTTTTCACTATTCATCAAAATATGGAAGTTATCAAAAAAGTACCTAAAATTTATCCAAAATAAATTTTTTTTCCCGATTCAAAAGAAGAATTTAATTTCATTAAATTGAATATATAAAATTTTAATGTATTTGTTTTAAAAACGATTCTCCAATAAATAGGTTGTAAATTTTCATTTTTTTTTGAAAAATACTTCTATTATCTGAAAAATTGAATTTGTCCTTATATTATATCTAAGAAACACAAAATATGAATGTTAAAATTATATAGGATATATATATAATTTAAAATGAAGTTAATACTGTTCATAACCAATTTTCGAACTGCTAGTTTGGTATTTCATGGTGTGCTTGAACTCGTTGTTGTGTGTAGCGCAAGTTATTGAATTACATTGAAGAGATAACATACTATGAAATCACGGGGTGTTACAAAAAATGTCCAATGCTTTATTTTTCTACTAATTAAATGACTTTTACATCACTTATTTCAACTATTATATTCATAATTTAATGAAAAAGTTTATTTTATTATCTATATGAATATTATCCTAAAAATATTCCATAATTTGAGAAATCACTATGATTTCCCTTATTTAGTTCATAATATATATTGAAACATTTATTTTGGAATATTCTTATATGTTTCTATGAGGATTTTATACCAGTCACATTTATTTTTAAATTTTCTATTTTCCATGATCAAGAAATGGTCGATTCAATGTGTATCAAATCATATTCACATCCACTTTCAAAAAGTGTATATAACTTAAAATTTGATTCGATGATGTTTTTTTATATTATTTAGCATGTCATTCTTACTTTCAATAATTCTATTATGTTTTGGACTACTTACCAATCCAAATTCATGCTTTATTACAAGTTTCTATAGATAATTTTTATCATTATTAAAAGATTATTCAACTCCATTATCTAGCCTTAGAAACTTATTTATTCTTAAAAAATCATTTTATGTTATAATATTGAATATTTTGATGTATCCAAACACTTTTCTCTTAGACACTATAAACATAGTAACTCATTTTTTCAACAAAATTTTAAATAAATACATTTCTCAATATAATTTTTATACCGACTAATTTGAATAGATACATAATTGTAGAATAGATTTAGTGGATTTTATACTCACATATTCTTTGTACTTTAAGTAATTTTAACTATATTTATAATCATAATTTAATCTCAATTATTTTCATGGTTCTACTTCACTAAAATAACATCAAAAATAGAATTTAACATCGATAAAGTCTCTATAATCTGTTAATAACTGTGACCAGGACCCTAGTTCCACAAGTTTTTCTATTCTTATATAGAAAGGAGACAAGTACTATCCTTGGTATTCACTTGATACATGTTTTCATTCATTCTATATCATTTAATAAGAGAGATTATGGAATTTATATTAATATTAAAACCTTTACAGTTGATAATAAATTCAAATGATGAGTCTCATAATAAAAATTTACTGAAAAAATTATTTTTATGGCCGTTAATATAGATAACCTTAGTATTATTAAATCCATATTAATCCAAATTCATTTTTCTTATAACATATAATTTTAAATCTACATCAGTTCTAAATAAACCATCTAATCAACTATTTCTTTCATGTTTTTTTAGATTATTCCTGTTATATATCATAGAGTATAAGAACCTACTATAAATATACACATACAAAAGTTCCTTATATCCTTCAATAATATCATACTATGAATATATTTCTCCTTTAATTTCATCTTCTTCAATTTCAAAAAAGAACTAGAATGTGTTAGAATATATATTGATATATTCTCATTTTGTTTAGCATATTCCATTAGTTTATATTATTTATCATCAAATGTATGAAATATGTTTCCACTGAAATTTTATTGAATTTAATTTCATTCATTATTTTTTTAAATTAAATAGAAATTGTTTTGACTTGTTTTCATATAATTAAATTTTTTCCCAATGTCCAATAAAATGAATAAAATACCCATTGAATAAATTTATATTTTCATTTGGAGGATTTATATTGATTCTCTTTTTTTGTCATCCCTTATTATTTTTAATCAAGCTTTCTCCACATTAAAATGCGACATCATGTGGCTCTGTTTTCCCAAATAGTTGTCACTTCAATAGTGGGAATATATTGTTAGTATCATCTTTCCAAATATTCATATAATTTGTATAAATATTTCATTATTGATAATTTCTTGATGATTATCGTTACTTATTATAACTTTTAGTGTTTGTTTTTGTTTCCTTTATTTTTAATATGTCATCATCACATCCAATACTTAATTTACGTATAAAATTTGTCTCTTGAGCATTAAAAACTACCTAAAATTTTGTTATATATCATTAAAATATTTCCTTTAATACTTATTCTGAGGAATTTATAAACTATATCTTCTTTCAAGAGTTATTTTTTATTTTAGATTAAATATTATTTATTAAAGATACATGTTTATCATAGAGTGTTTCAATATTATTAGTTTTTTTATATGATTAATATACCAAATTAATAAATGATATTATCCAGTTTCCCAATATTCAAATTAAAGTTCACCTATTCGTTAGGTATTAATTAATTATTTTTTGGTTCTTTTTCAACATTTTCTAGGTGATTATTTTCTACTTTAACATTACTGATGTAATTTTATTATTGCATAAAATGTTACCCAATATTCTTATTATTTTTCACTTGTAGGAAATTATCCTTAACTGTTTATTTTAATTCTATCATGTGATTAGAAAATCACTCTGACTGATCATCATCCTCTAAAAATGATTTTTATTTCTCCACTATATCTACTATAACCTCTTATAAGACTAAGATAAACTTAGTTCCAACACCCTATAAAGGATTTTCTGAGAATCTTCTTTCTATTTTTTTACTAAGGCCATTATATAAAATTTTATTTCTATTATATTTCAATAATTAATGTTCTATTGAGGAGAGAAAATGTTTTGTTATTTTTTTGTGAATTCAAACTGAACATCCCTTCCACCAAATCTTTTTTTACACCTAGTAGTGAAGTGCCAATGTTCCTGAAATAGAAACAAGATAATATTGGAATACCATTGAATCTTATTTTTACACTTTAAAACATACTTTCACTAATAGATAAAAATAAACACTTAAAACTTCTTCAAATTTAATATCTTGAATCACTTTATTATCTATTTCTTTAGACTATATTTATTCAGAATTTTTTTAAATGAATTTTCATCCTCAGCCAATTTAAAAATGTGAACAATTTTCTATATAGATCATTGATGGATAATTAACTATGGTTAACTTGTTTATGTTTGAATAATTTTAAATTTAAATGAAAATTAATATCGACATAATATTGTTGAATACATAAAAATCTCTCTTATCATTACCATTTACATGAATAGATATAACCACTTGAAAAGTATAGTCATGGAAACTATAAAAACATTCAAATGAACTCTTCTTAAAAACATTAAAATTATTTAATAGAACCTATAACCTTTCTTCATTCAGTTTTCCTTAAACATTATAAATATTTTAAACCTTTTACTAAAATCCTTTAGTTTTTGAAGAACTCATACCATTCATATATATCTAATTAGAAAACAGTTTTTAAATTTCATTCATATCATTTTCATCACCATTCAAAAATATCAATACAATTTCTTTATAGATATTTAGGATAAAAAATACTTGAATTCCATGAACTACTGCTGATTAAACTTCAATTCCAAGAGATCATAAATAGGATCTCATTGTATTAATTCATATCTGGTAATTATATACATCAAAATAAATGTATTCCATTTTCATTCATCATATTCATAAATTTGAAAATAATTCTCCGATAGATTCACCATGAAATTACATATGTCTCTAAAAGCACTTATTAAAAACCAAGGAAAAAAATATACTATAAAGAGGGGGTGATTTAGGGTGGCATAAATTTTTTATTTTCTCATGTATCAATGAATATTTTCCTCACTTTACAACTACACCTTGAATCCATCACAATTATCATACACAACCACAACTAATTATTGAAAAATAATGTATCCCATATATATGGCTTTTATTGGGTTCACTCACACTAGGCTATATCCAATGAGATAATATCAATGATGTATAGATATGAAAACTAATCAATACTACGTTGGTTTTATATTAAAATATTTTGGATAGGATCAATGACCATACAAGGTACATGACCTCTTACTCTCTCCCCTAACTGAATTTTAAGAGGGTTAGAGGATATAACAGTGTCATTTCATAGGCCAAACTCACAAAAATATATATTACATAAATAACCCCAAATAACATTAAGTGTTCTCCATGATTCTCTATTTTCCACATTCTGATCTATATAGGCGTGCACAATAACTCTTCACCTCTAAATATGATCATTAATGGAAATAAATTTGGCCATATTTCACCCTTTAATTACAAATATTTAATCAACCATATTTTTGTTTTCATTCTACCTTATCAAAACCAACATGATCCATTTTATTTACCTTTTGGGTTAATCTGTTAAGATATTTTCTCTTTCTTTATGTTATAACCATCTCCATATATTTCTAGTTTGTAGAAATGAATTTCACATTATAATTTAGGAAACAATTTTCCTACACATCCCCTTAATCAAATTCATCTTTTGAGTCATCTATTAGTAAATATCTACAATTGATCTCCATTTATGCTTTTAAATCTTGTTCTATAAACACCATGAAATTACATTACTACATTATACATCATATTTTGTAATTTATAATATATATATAACTGAATTATCAATTTTATTTTATTATTAATAATGTTAAATATTCATACATATCAAATAGTGACAAAAAACGTTTCCAATTTTATAAATAAGTGAAAACACCAACATGTTCTCAAAAATATTATAGAAATCATTGGAAATATGTTGTAAAAACATATGTACCAAGGAAGATATATTAAATCAAAATAAATCCTTATTTTTAAAGAAATTACAGTTGTGGAATTTTTAATTTTAGATTTACTCTTCATGAAATACCCTCATATAAAAAACAAAAAAATATTTCATATATGACTTTTTTCATTTCAAACCCAGTCTTCTCAACAATACACTTATTTATAAAACATAAAAAAAATATCTTATGTTTGTGACTTGGATATTTTTCTAGAATAAAAGGATCTTAAATATCTAGTGTTGTTCAAAACATTTCCATATTTTAAGGTTCTATAATAAATTATACAACCTCCAAAAAGAATATATATCACTTAGAGAGTACTAAATTTCATCATATAGATGATATATATCATAATTAAACCCTCAATGATTTTATAATTTAGTATTTTTCAAATTATCAGGCATAAAACATTGATAATTTTACATATCATCATGTGGATGTTACTTATCATAGTAGTTCTTCCTTAAATTTACCAATTTTATATTTTTTTAATGGATAATGTATTTAAGGAGAATAAATTATGTATACAATGACTTTTTAAAATTATTATAACACTGAATTTCTCCATCCAACTCGACTTGGTCCAAAAATTCTTCACAAATTAAAAAATACTTCGAATGGATTCTAATTTAAAACAAATAAAATATGAAAACATTTGTTATGTAAAAAATCCCATATATATCATTGAAATTCTCAACGTTAATAAATATATAATCTATATAGTTGATTGATTCTAGAGTTTCAATCATCCTTATAGTTTCATTTTCAACTCACCATGGTAGCTTTTGATATAATTTATCACATATTTTTTAATTTTCATGAAAATCATTCACAATTTACTAATTTAGTAAAGAATTTAGAAAATAATGTGCCTCTTCTCTCTAATTATTTTTTTCCTCATTGAAATGTCTGCATTAATGTGAATCAATTACAGAAAATTTGAAGCTTGCTTCTTCATTAGAATATATGGATTTTAAACCATACATCCTACAACACATGTATCACAATTAAATTACTTATGTAATTTTATGTCAATAATATAAATTATTTCTTTAATGTTATAATTATTTTCAACAATTAATTGATTTATATGCAAAAACCAATGATATAGTTTTCTATTTTCCACTTCCACTATAAAAACATGATTTATTTTCTATCCAATTAATATAGATTTAAATTGGAAATCCTTTATTGTATTAATCCATAAAATTATATTAATTTTAAAAATTTACCCTTGTAATTAAATTTTATTCTCATTGTCAATTCATAATGTCGACTCACACTTAAGTGACTCTATTAATGTCCATCCAAAATGAGTAAATTCATATTTTCTACTATTATGTGGAATGTATTCTCTTTCCACTACCTATAATATTTAATGATTCATTATTTTTAAATTGAATAATTACATCCATAAGAATCATAATTGTTTCAATAAGATAATATAATCTATCATCTGGGATGGCCACCCACTATCAAGTATCCATATGCAATTTTTCTTTTTATATATAGTGTAATTTAAATTATGATAACTTTTACATATAATTATCTTAAATCAAAAAAATAAAAAATAGATATGGGATATAAATGGATCTTTATTCATTACATTCATCATGAGTTGAAGTACTCTCCCACCCCCTCCAAAAGAGAAAATTTATTATATAGTTTAAAAGTGCTCCCATATTTTTTTTCTACTCTCCTTCACACTCCAGTAGATTTATTTTCTATGATTGTTTTCTATAATCTATATCCATATATCCAAAGTTTATGTAATGAAAAAAATTACCATAATTTTTTTTTACTATTTATTATTTATAACCTTCCTTATTTTCTTATTACAGTGTGTCCCACCCCATAGAAAAATTATTTCCTCATAAAATGGGTCATGGTGTGACCCAAGTAACTATAGAGCTGTCACATCATCAATGTGAATAGAATATCACTTTCACTGTAAATATTTATAGCATTTCTATAACAATATTTATTTAAAACATATTTTTATAATAGAGTATGATAATTTATTTTAACCTTTTTTCTATTCATCACTTCCTTTGTTTTCTGAGTAGCGGATCATTTATCTTTATATTCAAGCCTAGTATTAATTATAGTATTAAGAAATTGATCACTCAAATAAGTTTTTTAAACATTCATACCAATGTTATATCTATCATTAACTTCATTATTTAAAATATTCTAAATTATAAATTCTTAATTCAATTTTCATATTTTCACTCAAATTCAACTTTATTTTTCTTATTAACCACTTATGCTTCAAGTTATTTAATAAATTTTCCATGTTTTTCAATAAAATAGTTATTTCATAAATTATATTAAAATAATCTTATATTTTAAACTTTAATTCAACTAATTATATATAATTTAATTGGACCATATTTTATTCTTCCATAAATAATTCCATTTTTTCCTCTAAAAATCATAATCTTTTTGTGATTTTTCAAGTTATAATCAATGATAAATTATTCCTTCAAGTATATTTTAGTATTATTTATAATTAATTATTTTTAATCCATTTTCATCATTTTATATTCTAAATCATATATGAATTAGGTTTTTTATAGATTTAATTTTTCCATTTTACACTTCTTTCTGCTAGAATATTTTTTTATCAGTATGATTTGAAGACCGTATCACTATTTATTAATTAGTTCTTATAAAAAACATTTCTAAATATATCCAACATTACAATACATAAATCATGACAATACTAGTTTTTTAATATATATTTTTTTATTTTAAATAAATAATATTTACTTTAGAGAAATAGTTTAATGATCTCTTTATTATATTCATCATGGTTGATCTCAAGTTACATGATTTATTTGAATTTATCACAATTCGATGTGTGACTTTTTACTACTTCTATACTTACCCACATACCATACACTACCAAACCATTCTCTATATCACTTGTAGATAACCCAAACTTCATCATTTTTGAAGTGTTTTTTGATTTCTTCTATAATTTTTTCCCTTATGTGATAATAAAACCAAATATTATGAGACCACAAATTTTTATAATGTTATATTTTTTTGGATGACAACGTCCATTTTTTCCTTTTTGTCATCAATGAAAAATAATTTTATATAATTTTTAAAAATTATTAAAATCATATTTAAATGGAAGAAATCCCTCATCGACCCAAGATTGTTGTTAAAACATTTTTAAAAGAAACTCTCTATTTTATTAATTTGTAAAGTTATCGTATACTTTGAAGTATGTAGTATTTATGGAAAAAATTAATTTATGAAAGATATTTTTATTTTCTCATTGTAACCGATTGAATTATTCTATGTCTGGATAAAAATATTCAATGAAGATATATATAAAAATACTGACATTATCATCTATCAAATCCACCCAAGAATGTATATGTCGCAAGCTGCACAAGTGAATCAATGAAAATCGGTTAGATTGGTCTTTAGATTATTTTCTATCTTTTTATATTTAATTATTATATTATTGATTAAGTAATATCCTTATTTATGTTTTTTCATGATCCCTAAATTATTCTATATCAACACGTGGTCACTTAGGTTCCTCTTAATCCTATGGTATAACGTTTTATACATTTTAATCTTCAATACTCTTATTGTGAAAGTATAATAACACTATAATTTCAAATCTCGATTATTATAATAAATTTTCTTAATATTCAACCAAATTCGTTATCCTTTATTCCAAATTTATTCATGTAGAATATTGAAAAAAAATTCAATTAATTTAGAAATAAAATACCTTAAATATTATTTTATTCAAATTATTTAATCAAAATAGAAAATTAAATATTCATTTATTACACCTCACCAATCATATAAGAATTCATTTTTTAAAACATTAATTATATTAAATAATTAAATACAAAATTTTACTTTATTATTAAATTACATCATAATAAAATATTATCAAATATTCATATAAATTATTTTAGATCTTCAATGAAAATAAAACGGTTTTAGAGTTCTTATCTCTTAACTATTGAACCAAATATGACTAATTAATTATTTAAATAATCAATAAATGCATATAAAAAATTATATTCAAATATTTAAAATTAATATATTGACTATTTAACACAATTTTAATAAAAGTTATGTCACACCTCAACCCGGAACCCACCAAAGATGGAACACCATGTGGTCTCACGCACACCTCCCCATATGAAAAAGGCTATCAAATAATAGTGAGGTACTAATGAATTTAATGGTGGAGACAATAACCTCAAACTAGAATCCAACAATAGTATAAATAAACAACTAATATTCACATCATATTGGAGTATAAAAATAAATAGTCCTAATAAATAACTTAAATGATGTTTTCCTAAAAAATAAAAAACTGAACACCCACATGGCTGATCACATATATAATAAAAATTAAAATACAAGACATTAACACAAGAACTATTTTCATACCTATACCTCACAGCAGTCTCCTAACAACCTTGATCTTCCCTTGAAATGTTCTCTTCATGTCTTGTGATCAGACCATCAATATGGACATAATGTCTTCAAATACACTGAGATTCCCATATAGGTTGTGGGAAATGCATCTTATCAGGGTCCCACCAAGTTCCACTAGTATATGACATAATATTTGTTTGTATTAATGAATAAATTAAATATAATAAATATGATCCCTATGTATTCATGTGAAAATCAGTCTTAAAGGACACTAGATGACCTTTAAACACCCACCAGGTCCTTAGGTACTAACCATGCCAACTACAACCAAATAATAACTACTTCAATTCCATTCTAGATTCAACCCATCAACTCATTCTATCTTCTCAATAACCAACCCATGCATGAAAACTTAGGGTTTGGCGGTGTCCAAAACCTTAACATGATATCCCTAGATATTAGGCATAGCAATACATCAAAAAGAATTGACCCATCCCTAATCTCTTTTAGGAGGTACATGGATAACCATTAATACCACAACCAATATCTTAGGGTGATCCTCAAACCAATAATCTTCCAACAAGTTTTGAAACATGAAAACTGACCCAAGACACATGTGACAAGGACTTTAACCTGATATCAAAGTGTCCGGGCACAATATTCCATTGAGATATCCCCAAAGAAACTACGGAGGTCTATAACACTATCATATCTCTACAAACAATGGGGTGGCTATTCACTAACCTAATATATAATGGAACTTGGAATAGTTATACTATAACAGAATCATTTCTAAAAAAGTCACCAATAACACCGACCCATCCTTAAATAATGTGGGTAGGATGATAAAAACCCTAGCCCATTCCTATAGAATATATAGAGGTCGCATAAAGAATCCTAACCCAAATACATCTCAAGGAAAGGCCCATCACTAATATAATCATAGTTCCATAGTCCATCACTCTTCTCTCCTAATGATCATAGGGTTATAGTTGATTGAGACATAGATATTTTTAGAACACATATCAATCCATACAATAAAGTGTCTTCATGGTCGTCTATACCTTAAATAGCCTATGTTCATAAATAAAAACTAAATTCCATTACCTAATGGTGACCTTTATTCTAAAATGATCAACCAAACCTAGAACTCAATGTGCAGTCCAACCTCACCGAAGTCCCTCAATGATATCGATCTCGCTACCCAAGGACAATCCCATATAATGAAATCATACCCAATTCAAGGCATAAAGCTATGGTCTAACTCCAAATCCAATCTCCAATAGAATTAATATTTGATGTCCTTAAGGAGTTTTTATCACTCACCTCATATAAAAATAATGACCACTAATCTTTGGAGGGGGTTCCTAATATCTGTGAGACATTCAATGGTCTCTCCCATCTTTATCCTGCCCCATTCCACCCATATATACCCACTAACTCTTGATAACCCAACCTAGACTATCCAAATCTCAACACACACCCCAATACCTCCACATGTTCTAATTTTAGTGCAATTTTACCCTTACCCTTTAGTGATAAATTCACCGGAATATCCGAAAAACATCCATGTGCTCTAGAGAACTTATTCCAATCATAGGAGGCTGAGTCTTGTATTATATTGTCTACCCAGGGAAGGTATTACGCATAAAACACATGATTCATTACATAAAAATGTAAAATCATACCATCTCATGTAAATACATACATATGGAATTGTAATAAATTGGACACATACCTCAATACTTGAGTTATCCCCTTTCCAATCTTTTGCATGCCCCACCCAGTCACTTAACATTCCCACACATGCCTCCACCAAGAAGGTATAAGAAAATAATTCATCATATATTCCCTTGAGAATATAACTCACACAAAAAGATATAAATAATTAATTAAAAACAATTACAATTATTTATTTATTGTAATCCAGTGCGGATTAATCATTAAAAACTCATAAAGAACCACCTTCGTGTTGAAACATTGAAAAAAACATGTAAGGTCTGTCACACCTCCCTAAATCCATACTAGAAAAAATTAATATCATCAGAAATTAATTTCAACATAAATTTAATTTAAATTAATTTAAATTTTCAATTTAACTAATTTATCAATATTCTTGATTGAATCATCTTCTGATAATGTATATACAACATCTCGATATTAATTTCTCAAAAGTAGAGAAACACCACCTTAAATCTATGAAGCCATTACCATAATCTTGTGAATGTATAAACAAAACCCATGAAAATACTATTAAATAATAAAAAATTGTGATTGAGGAATAAAAAAGAAACTAGATGAAATTACTATGAATCGATGTTGAAAACCCCAGGGAATCATCCCTATTAAAAGGAATATCAATTATATGTACAGGGGGATAATCAAATAAAGCGACTCCCCTTGCCCCCTATCATATAAAAACTATGGGAATATGAATAGAAATTTTCTAGTAACTCCCTAATTAAAAACCCTCAAAACAGCCCCACTGACTAGCCATCTATGGTTCACTAGAAATCCAATCAGTCTAGTAGGACTTCTTGTAAATTTCTAACCCCACCGACTAGTCTGTTCTACTGAAGAAACTCCAAATACCCTATTAACTCCTCTAATATTCTCTTCTTCTCATAGATTCCAACCAAGAATCAAACTAATAACATAATATTTATTTCAATATAAATATAATCAGTAATTATAATCCCGAACATTCTTTCTGTATATAAACCATCGTGGAAAAAGAATAATTAAATTCACTCCAAAATATTCATTAAAAACTATACGTTATAATTTTTCTTAACCTTAAGAAGCTATATAGATATCATAACCTTGTTCCCCAACATGCATCTCTTATCAAATCACATGGAACACATCACTTTTTGTTACCAAACATATTCCACAGACACGCAACAAACATCGGTTTTGCAACTCCAATATTGAAAACATATAGAATAACTTCCCTTGAAAAGATTTTTCATAATCCCTTACCCCCACCCATCATATACAATATGTAATTATTGACATGGTTAGAAGCTCAAAACATTTAATTATGTATAAACTCCTAGTTCTACCTCCAAGTGAATTTTCTAAAAACACTCAGCTACTCACACATTCACATCATTAATCCTTAACACCTAACCATGATTACCTATATCTGGAGACACTGTAACGTTTTCCGAAAACCAACACAAAATACATAAACCAACACATAGGTTGAATCAATTTTTGGAGTACTGAAAACCAACTCCAATAATCTCTCACCCTAATTACTAATACACCGTTGATTCAATAAACTCTCAAATCATTTTAAATCACCCAAATCCTGATACTAATTCACCAACTCCAACTGAAATCACAATACTAATTTGAATATTTTATTCATTAAGAATCCAATATTTTAAATTCTCACCCACACACTAACCTCTTGAATTCATTATGACCACCCATGATCGGTCTCACCTCCAAGACCCCTTCAACACGAGGGTCATTCTTCCACAACTCATATGATTCTCCCCACCATAGGAGTACCACTACCATCACCCATTTTACAATCCCCGAAATCTAAAAATACCAGTCCCCATACACCACCACATAAAATAACATGATGTGGCCACCGTTCTCATTCATGGGAATGAACTATGGATTTTAACATCCACATATTGTTAATTCAAATTGAACGTTATTCATGAAAACAATAAAAAATTCATCCAATGTGGTTAAAACCCTTTAAACTGCCATTTATGAACTCCACACCATATGGATTCCGTCATACTGCTCAATGGGAGCCAACTAAAAATGTATCGCTCCTCCAATGTTAAATTCTACCATCCTTGACAACTCTTGTCAATGACCATTATTTGACCAATCAAACCATGATACATCGAACTATCACAAACACCACCAATCATGTCCAAGGTATTCTTCCAAATTCATTCCAAAATCCCCATTCCTCCATGTACACTTGAATTTTTCTAATCACATAGGTCATATGATACTGAATGTGTCCTAGAATCAAAACCAACATAGCACCACTACCGTCACACTACTTGAGTTTATTCATAATGAAAACCATTCCCACTGGACCTGCAGACTACTTGTTCCACCGAATTATAACCCAACATGGCACCATCCATAAAATTCAAGCACCTTCTCTCACATACAAAGACATATCTCAAAAGACTCATCAACACTAACTCTCCTCTTCATGTTGTAGAGTGATCCACTAATAACTATCTCATATGTTATATGTTACTATCTATCAAGGATTTAATGGTACCAATAGTCAAAAGATCCCATGATGAAAATCAAAGAACCAAACTCATTATCTCGTGTGTCATATACCATATTCACTAGGATCATGTTCCAATCCAACATAAGATACCCCACATGAATTTCAGGCAAATCCTACTCAAGGATTCCTTAGTGATTCTCATTAAAATTTGGTCATTTACTAATGAAAAGTCATAATATATGACCACTATCCGTGAAGGCAATGTCCTAGAACTATGAGCATCTATCCAAGCCCCCACCACACTATCCAAAAGTGTATCCAGAACCACCAAGTTAGGCACCCAATTGGTATTAACCATTGAAACTATCCTTGATACCAACCACAAGGCATATAAAAGGCATATTCAATACCAACTTTGGGATTCCACTCTCAGAGGGAAGTCTATTTCCCTCTTTGATCCACCACATCATGATCCCTACCCTAATCGATTGATCACTGAAGCATAAAATTACATAAATGACTAACATAGGGTATCTTCATATTCCTTTTTGAAGGGATAACAACTCCACCATTTGGGCACCTTCCACTATATGAACTACATAACATTTTATTGAAGAAATAAATTCCATTATGGTCAATTGGGCAAAATTACCAGAATAATTTATATGGGAAAACACCATATATGTTGTTTTTTTTACACTTTAAATATCTCAAACTCATTTTAATTAAATAACTATAGAAAGTCATATAATCTTATGAATCCTATATACATACTATGATGCATGTATGTGGCCTCTATCTAAAGGGAAAATATCCAAAAAAGAGCCACATTCCAATATTCTAGGAGCTAAAACACCATAACTAACAAACCTCTAAATCCATTTGCATCACCATAGGTGAAATCATTAAAATGTATCATCCCAAACAATGAAAATTATCTCATTTCCCTAGAAACCTGAATTTCTTATATAAATAGGTGTTCTCAACAAATTATAGAAATATCCATCATATGATTTAATAAATCCTGACACCACCTAGATACAATTTTCTATAATCATAAAAGAATATAAATCCCTAACACTAAATTGTCATTCCCAGACCCAAGACCCATATGATCCAGAGAGTCATATGAATTCGAGAACCCCTCCCCATAGAATAGTGGCTACCAACTTTTAGAAATTCCAAAATATATGAAATATAGATCCTGTTATCTAGAATTATATTCATGTACAAACCAAAATAATAGATAAATATCCACATCATATCAGAGGAATTGAAATAAATAAACACAAGAAATATCATACATGATTATTTCATACAAAACATACAACTGATCACTCACCTAGTTGATCCAAAATACATGAAAAACATGAAAACTGAAACATTATGCCTGGACCTAATATCATCCTCAGGACTCACCCTAATCATTTGATACCCTTGAACTACCCAATCACAATCCACTAAAAATCCCATGATCTAAACTGAAATACATACGTAAGGTCTAATTATGAATCGTGATTCCTTTATATAGTGTGATAAATATATATCAGTAGGGTCACATCATGTTACCCTAGTATATGTCTTCATATTCCTTTGAATACATAATGAAAAGAAACACAACAAATTTTATCATCGATTCATCATGCTCTAACAAGGCCACTATGACACCCGATGACGAATGCATACATTTCAGGTCATCGAGTTCCAACCAGGACACCATAAAAGTGACTATACCAATTTTATATCCATTAAAAAGTCCACTTGTCTCTCTATTCCACCATATTTATTTCGAATTAGTACCTAGAATCTTTTGGTAGTTCAACGTCCAAAACCTCAACCTAATACCCACATACACTAGGCATAGTCATTTGTCCAAAATCCATGACAAATATGTAATCAAAATTGGGAGGTCTATCTATAATTTTTTAGAAAATGATGTATCCCTAAGGATGGTCATTTCCCAATCCTCTTGATGTAATGATTTGACACATTAAAACCAACCCAATCCATGTCCAGAAAGGTCCCTGACCTAATACCCATGTGTTAGGGAACAATATTATTCCAAACCATCACTGGTGACACTGGGGATGTCCATCACACTAACCTATCCCTAATGAATACTTAGAGGAAATATCACTAACCAAATACCCAAATGAATATGGTACCTTCATTGAACAAACCAAGCCTCAATAATAAGGTTTCCGGGTAGACTGACTCATCCCCACATAGAGCGTGGTGGTCTATCAATACCCTGACCTGACCCATCCGACTCTGGGGGGGGGTCACCCAAGAAATCCCTATCCAAGAATACATAAGGAATGGTACCACAAGTACATGAACAATGGGTTTCAACATATCACATAGTGCGTTAGAAGATACCAGAGTTGTAGTCGTTTGAGACATATCCCCTTATCAGAACACATCTCAAACCACCTAATGGTATAATGGCACAATCTTTTCATACATATAAATAACATATTTATAGATTAATATTCAACACATCACACAAACACATGACTGGGGACTATAATAGTTCATTTTCTTTAGAGACTAGTACACAATATTCTTTTCTAGTTAAAAATATTCATTTTTTCCAACAAATATCTTCCCATTTAGTAATTTTCATAGACATACCCAACAAAAATCATTTCTAAAAAACCTAGGGAATTAATACATAATAAAGGGTGACCTCATATTCTCAATAAGAGTCAAAAAGGTAAACATGTAAACATAACATGAGCATATGGGTATGAGAATGTGGGAATAACATATGAAACCCATACATTTCATATCAAAAATAGAAATATTGATACATGACATAATGATTGGATGTTTATAAGACCTGGATTATAAGGAAATAAAATAACACAATTCATGAAGGTATAACACTATCATAAGACATAGAACTATGGAATATACATAAGCATAGAAAATCAAATTCATAGTAGTCAAGGGACATTGAAAAAAATATCAAGGAACTCCATAGGTGGGTATAACTTCTTGAAAAAAAACCAAAATCCACATTGGCATCCCTTTCCTCATAGAGGAATGGGTTCACTCCTCAAACCATCATATTAGACAAGGTTAACTCCCAATACCGTCATAACGAAAAAGTACCTTATCAAACTATGTTCACGCCCTGTTCCAGCTCTATATATCTCATAAGATATAAATCTTTACCCAATTAATTGGAGGGAGAAATAGGTCCTACCTATTTTGGGTATAATGTAACCACCATACTTGGTTAAAGCCTAACCACCGTCTTTTTTTATAACATAACCATCATTTTTTATTAATATTTAACCACTATCACATAATGAAAATGAAACATATGTGTTCCACAAGTTCATAAAACATTCATCATATACTAACCCTTAAAAATAAATGGGTTTCATAAACATTTCATCATAAAATAACCAGTGGAAAATAAGTAGGTTTCATAATCATTTCCTTATTTAATCAAAGAATAACCCATCGAAAATAATCATGTTTCATAAGTATTTTATCATAGTATAACCTGTAAAAGAGAAATAGGTTTTATAAACATATTTAAATTATAAATAGAAATAATTCATAGAAATATTTAAAATGGTGACATTAGATCATTTACCTAGTAAATAATAATTAATATCAATGGATTTCATCATATATGGAAAATTATTTTGAATGATAAATAATGTAGAATGTTCCCTGAGGAAAATAACATTTCTTTTAAAATAAAAATTTTAACACTAAATTTTATAAAATATTTTGGAAATTATTTTATGTGATAATAAACATGATAACTTATAATGTATGATTTAAAACACTACTGGAAAATTAGGCTATACCAACGGTTTATAACCGTTGCTATAGGATGGAAAACCGTTGGTATAGGGTATACCAACGGTTTTCCAAACCGTTGGCCAGTAAGGCGTGGGGAAAGCCCTTTACCAACGGTTTTATTTAAACTCTTGGTATAGGTTCTGAGAAATCTTCAAAACAATTTACCAACGGTTCAGAACCGTTGGTATAAGTTCTTCCGGAAATCTGGAAAACAATTTACCAACGGTTCAGAACCGTTGGTAAATTGTTTCCCAAAACTGCTGCACATCAGCACCCAGAAGCCACCCCCCCAGAAGCTACACCTGCATAAAAAAACAGTTCACAACAGCCCTCAGTATACCCTCCACTATACACCTGCATAAAAAATATCACAAAATCCACATAAAAACTTCAAAAAGTATGAAAAACACCTCAAATAGCAGAAAAAACACATGAAAACAATCATCCAGTGGTAATTCACCTCACCTATCAAATTCTAATAGGCAGAATAGTTTGATAAATATCTATTAGAGTTGAATAAGACATTCAAATTTACTCAAATCCCATTTTTTTGTGATACTAGGTTTGTGTATGTAATGATTTGTGATGAATTTTGAATTGAACTTGTATTGTTTATAAAATATGGTGAAAAGATATTTTCTTAGGAGTCTCGTCACTTATGACCCCCTGAGTGAAACTACCAAACTCATGAAAAAGAGTCGTTGATGAGTGTAAATTTCAGTTGTATTCACTTAAAATGATTTCCTTTTGAAATAAAAGAGAGACATTGAGTGGTTTCGTCCACACCGTGCCTCGGATTGAGGTGGAGTTTACTCGTACACATCACAAATGACCCATTGATACATGTCCTAAAGTATCAACAGTATCCGAATGCCTTTGGTCTATTTTTCGTATGTCAGTTGTTGTTTTAACTTAAATTTTTTTCCATTTCAAAGAATAGTGAAACACTTTGAGTGGTGCCAGCCACACCGCGCCTCGGATTGAGGCGGGGTTGACTCGTACACGTCACAAATGACCCATGGATCATTTTCTTAAAGTTTCAATAGAATCTGAAAGCGTTTGGTTGGTTTTTCATATGTCATTTTTTTACTTAAAAGCGCATCCATTTTAAACAAAAGAAAGACACATTGAGTGGTGTCAGCCACACCGCGCCTCGGATTGAGGCGGGGTTGACTCGTACACGTCACAAATGACCAATGGATACATGTCCTAAAGTATCAACAGTATCCGAATGTGTTTGGTCTATTCTCTGTATGTGGTTTTTTTTACTTAAAAGCGCATCCATTTTAAACAAAAGAAAGACACTTTGAGTGGTCCCGACCACACCGGCCCTCGGATTGAGGAGGGGATGACTCGTACACATCACATATGACCCAGGGATACATGTCCTAAAGTATAAACAGTATCCAAATGCCTTTGGTCCATTTTCCGTATGTTAGTTGTTGTTTTAACTTAAACCGTTGTCCATTTCAAAGAAAAGTGAAAAACTATGAGTGGTCCCAGCCACACCAGCCCTCGTATTGTGGTGGGGTTGACTCGTACACGTCACATATGACCCATGGATATTTTTCCTAAAGTTTCAACAGAATCCGAATGCGTTTGGTCGGTTTTCCGTATGAAAGTTGTTGTTTTCACTTAAAATCCTGTCCATTTCAAATAAAAGTTAGACACTTTGAGTGGTGTCAGCCACACCACGCCTCGGATTGAGGTGGGGTTGACTGGTACACGTCACAAATGACCCATAAATCATTTTCTTAATGTTTCAACAGAATCCGAAAGTGTTTGTTCGGTTTTCCGTATGTCATTTATTTTACTTAAAAGAGCATCCATTTTAATCAAAATAAAGAAAATTTGAGTGGTATCGTCCACACCGGCCCTTGGATTGAGGAAGGGTTGACTCGTACACATCACATATGACCCATGAATCGTTTTCCTACAGTTTCAACAGAATCTGAATGCGTTTGGTTGGTTTTCGGTATGTCAGTTGTTGTTTTAACTTAAACTGGTGTTCATTTCAAAGAAAAGTTAGACAGTCTGAGAGGTACCGGTCACAATGCACCTCGGATTGAGGCGGGGATGAATCGTACACGTCAGATATGACCCATGGATCGTTTTACTATAGTTTCAGCAGAATCCGGATGCGTTTGGTCGGTTTTCCGTATGTCAGTTGTTCTTTTAACTTAAATTGTTGTCCATTTCAAAGAAAAGTTAGACACGTTGAGTGGTTCCGGCCACACCGCACCTCGAATTGAGGCGGGTTTTACTCGTACACGTCAAAAATGACCCATGTATAATTGTCCTAATGTTTCAACATAATCCGAATGTGTTTGGCCGGTTATCCATATGTGGTTTTTTTACTTAAAAGTGCATCCATTTTAAACAAAAGAAAGACACTTTGAGTGGTACCGGAACACCGGCCCTCGGATTGAGGAGGGGTTGACTCCTACATGTCAAAATTGACCCATGGATACATGTCCTAAAGTATCCACAGTATCTGAATGCCTTTGGTCCGTTTACCGTATGTCAGTTGTTGTTTTAACTTAAACAATTGTCCATTTCAAAGAAAAGTGACACACTTTGAGTGGTCCCGGCCACATCGGCCCTCGGATTGAGGAGGGGTTGACTCTTAAGCGTCACATATGACCCATGGATACATTTCTTAAAGTATAAACAGTATCTTAATGCCTTTGGTCCGTTTTCCGTATGTCAGTTGTTGTTTTAACATAAACTGTTGTCCATTTCAAAGAAAAGTGACACACTTTGAGTGGTCCTGACTACACCGGCCCTCGGATTGATGCAGGATTGACACGTACACGTCACATATGACCCATGTATCGTTTTCCTCAAGTTTCAACAGAATCCGAATGCGTTTGGTTGGTTTTCCGTATGTCAGTTGTTGTTTTAACTTAAACCGTTGTCCATTTCAAAGAAAAGTGACAAACTTTGAGTGGTCCTGGCCACACCGGCCCTCGGATTGAGGCAGGGTTGACTCGTACACGTCACATATGACCCATGGATCGTTTTCCTAAAGTTTCAACAGAATCCGAATGCGTTTGGTCGGTTTTCTGTATGTCAGTTGTTCTTTTAACTTAAATTGTTGTCCATTTCAAAGAAAAGTTAGACACTTTGTGTGGTGTTGGCCACACCGCGCCTCGGATTGAGGCAGGGATGACTCGTACACGTCACAAATGACCCACGGATCGTTTTCCTAAAGTTTCAACATAATCCGAATGCGTTTGGTCGGTTATCCATATGTGGTTTTTTTTACTTAAAAGCGCATCCATTTTAAACAAAGGAAAGACACTTTGAGTGGTACCAGTCACACCGGCCCTCGGATTGAGGAGGGGTTGACTCCTACATGTCAAAAATGACCCATGGATACATTTCCTAAATTATCAATAGTAACCGAATGCCTTTGGTCCGTTTACTGTATGTCAGTTGTTGTTTTAACTTAAACAATTGTCCATTTCAAAAAAAAGTGACACACTTTGAGTGGTCCCGGCCACACCGGCCCTCGGATTGAGGAGGGGTTGACTCGTACACGTCACATATGACCCATGGATACATGTCCTAAAGTATAAACAGTATCTCAATTCCTTTGGTCCATTTTCTATATGTCAGTTGTTGTTTTAACTTAAACTGTTGTGCATTTCAAAGAAAAGTGATACACTTTGAGTGGTCCCGACTACACCGGCCCTTGGATTGAGGCGGGGTTGACTCGTACACGTCACATATGACCCATGGATCGTTTTCCTAAATTTTCAACAGAATCCGAATGCGTTTGGTTGGTTTTCCGTATGTCAGTTGTTGTTTTAACCTAAATCGTTGTCCATTTCAAAGAAAAGTGAGAAACTTTGAGTGGTCCTGGCCACACCAGCCCTCGGATTGAGGCGGGGTTGACTCGTACACGTCACATATGTCCCATGGATCTTTGTCCTAAAGTTTCAATAGAATCCAAATGTGTTTGGTTGGTTTTCTGTATGCAAGTTGTTGTTTTCACTTAAAATCCTGTCCATTTCAAATAAAAGTTAGACACTTTGAGTGGTGCCGGCCACGACTTCAAAGCACATTTTCCATATCATCTTCCACATGCATAAACATGAAATACATGGATAACTAAGAAATCCATGTAAAAAAATAGAAAAATGAGCATCACAGTACCAAGGAATACTAAAGGTCTATGTAGTAGACTAATCATACAACAAGAATCAAGTGAAAAAAACAGAATCTGAATGCAACGTCCCTATGAAGCAGAGGAAAACCCCAAAGTGGAAAACCATGTTCAAAAATAAAGAGTTATACAGAATTCAAAAATGTAATGGATCAATCTGACTCTGATCACCATCACCATCACTACTATCATCATCAGCCTCATCCTCGCCACCATCTCTGTCCTCGTCGTCCTCCTCATGCTCAGCATCATCCTCGCCCTCAGTCCCATCCTCGCCCTCGTCCACATACTCATCCTCTCCCTCTTCCTCTTCATCATCCTCATCATCACCAGGAACGTCATCATCTCGATCGCCACTAGAGCTGCCGCCTGGTTCATTGGATGATGCACCCATCGACGACATAAATGTCCGACAAGCCGCGCTAGCCTCTGGTGGAAGTGATGAAGATAAAGCTCTCATCAGTTTCATAAATTCTATGTCTCTTGTTTGAACTTGTACTTCCAACTCTGTGACCCTTTTATCAGACTGTCTTGCATGCTCCTTGACCGGTTCCAACTCGGTGGTACTAGAATGGATACCTGGAGACGACCAATACCTTGTCGGGACTATATTCTTACCAGGTCGGCAGCGTACTCGACCAGAGTGCTCATCTCTCAAAACCTGATATAAATGATCGTGTGTCCCAAAATTTTCAGGCTCCTGGGCATCAAGAGCCTCTAAATCATCCTATAAAAAATATTAATAGATTATTAAATTTCAAATTAGATATTAATCTTTGAAATAAACAAATTAAAAATTACAATCTTCTCTTGGGTCGGTTCATTTACTGCAGTTCCATCTTTTTTTCTTCTACTCAAGAAAAACAACTTTTCTCGAGGGATAAGTCCTTCAATATTCATTTTGTGCTTCTGTAATGACCTTGAAACAATATAAAGTGAAAGTATAATCATATATTCATTATTCAATAAATCACATAATTTAAGTAGGATCCAATAAAAATTGAAAGTCCTAAAGAAAAATTATAAACAACTATATCGTATCTGCTGCCTCTCATGATCTGACATTGTTGTGCACCCCAAAGTGTGGAGGCATTTCATTGAATCAATGTTTTTTTTCAGAAGATTCCTAAATAATGATTAATAATTAATAAGATTATATTAATGAAAATTATGAAAACTCTCATTTAAATAACTCAAATGAGATTAATACCTTAAATTTGGCAGTCGCCCAATGGGTAATCATTTGGCGATATTGCTCTATCGGGCAGTCATCCACGATAGGTAATGTATCTAACTTCGTGCCCACTCTATCACACCAACCAACATACAACTCATGCTTATAAGCTCTCCAAAGCTTTCCTAGCTCTTTTAAACGCGCTGATCGTGCACCTTCGCCATCAGGGAAGTTAAAATGAAGATGAAACCAAATTGATTAGTTCATTTAAATACAAAAATATACTACATTAAATCCAATAGATTTTTTACCCATATTTGTGCCCACGCGTTATCCATGACTTCGGGTGGAAGATGTCTCCAAGAGAGAGGGATGACCGGAATGATATCAGTGTATTTGGCTAGCGTCGCCAAAATACCCCGACATTGCTGCCCAGATTTCTCAATCATTTTTCAATCAACATTGTATTCTACCATCAACTGTGTCTGGCGGTTCCATACCGCACGCAAGCGAGTACGCCCCCTCCCCCGCCTCCTATCTGTAGATGAATCTATTATTAAAGAAAAATAATATCAATACAAGTTATAATAAAAAAAAATTTTATAAAAATTTGATAGAGTTATATAAATATACCTGTGGTAGTCAAATCAATGGGTGCAGAAGCTGAAGCAATATCCTGTACAGGTGGAGTGTCCCTCAGTGTATGCTCCTCAGCCACATACTGTGTCGCAGCAGGAGTTGAAGAAGGTGGAATATAATAACCTGGAGACAATGAACCGGAAGCAAAAGATGATGGAATAGACGTCTGGCCAGCTGGTAGTGTAAACATCGGAGGTCTAAATATCTCATATGTCCCTGATGACACGCCAGGATAAAAATAGGGCGTAGAAGATACGTGTAACACCCAAGACTTTTATGTTATATAAATTATCAAAGGAATCTTTTTCTACGCAACAGTTGCTTGACTTGCTTTACACGCAATCGCGACCTTCCTCGATAGCTTGCGTCGTACGCAATACCGAGTTTCACTAAACAACAATATGCTATTAAAACTAGCCGTTATGAATAGTAATAACCACTTTTTGAAATTTTATAAATTTTATTTTTCAAAATGGACTTCATTTTTGGTCTCAGAATATCGAAATTAGCCTAGGGTGAAATTTTGGTATTTTTCTGAAAACTTTCAATTTTTGATGAATAGTGAAACCACTAAGTGGTAGGTTAAAAACTGAATTTTGCATAAAACTTAATTTTACCGCTTCTGTGAATGGAATTTCGAAAATCCGAGAGACACGGTTAATATCAAGGACTAAAATGTGGTTCAATGAGATGAAAATAATTTTTTGGTGAATAGTAAATTTTTACCTTTTTTACCGCGGTTAATAGTAAATAGGGTAACTAAGGGTAAATATGATATCAATATTACCCTAACACATGTCCTAATTCTATTGGACAAGTGTAATTCGACCAAAAACAAACTTAGGAATAAAATATGACCATTTAGGCCCACTTGGATTAGATTAGGACATTTATTATTAATTTATTTAAAGAAGGGTTAAAATAGTTAAAATCAAAGTTTAATAAGTAAATCATTTTTAATATGGGGTTATACATAAGATAAACTCGATTGTAAATATTCATTAGAAAGATAAAAATATTTCCTACATGATGGTATTTTATTTGTAATTTTTAGACATCAAATAATTTAATTTATTTATGACACAAAGATGATGCAGTAATTATCTTATTAATGAAATATTGACAAAATTGATAATATAAATACCAAAATGAATGTAATTTAAGACTTTTTATGAATTACACTAATTTTCTAGGTTACTATGATATATTATAGTTGATTTAATCAACTTGGTTCGAACATATAATTCTGTTATGACTTTCACAAAAATCATATATCAAATAGTGTCAAAATTGACACAAAATAGTTTTTAAATAAAATATTATATTATTAATTGTTATTTTATTCCTAAAAATCTAAGGTTCGGCCAAATGACTTAGATAAGGATATATATATTAATAATAAACAATTTGGGGTTCGTTTGGCATGTTATAGTAAGTGTATTAACCATATAGTGAAAGAAAACAAAAAGACACGGTAAAAGTTAAATTAATTAACTTAGAGTTAAATCTAATTGATAAGGTTAAAATAATACCCTAAACTTGTCTAAATCCTATTGGTTGATAGGATTTCGACCCATCCCCACTTTAGCTTCGAAATAAGACCCTTTGGAACCATTATAAACCGATTTTGACTTTAATATAAAATAATATTTTGAGATATTCCTAAGGTGCCCCTCTCCTCCCTTATAAAAGGGCACCTACTCCCCCTCCTCCTCACACCAAATTGAGCACTCAAGCTCGGCCAACCCCTGCCATTTTCTCCTCTCCACTTCCCTAGAATAATCCTAGAGGTCCTGGTCTTCTCCAAAGACCAATCTTAGTTCCTTAAGTGGAGGATTCAAAGAGGCGTTCCAAAGAAGAGGTAATATCCATTACCGATCTTTTCAATTTCTTTCTTCTTCAACTTCTTCTTCTTTAGTTGTTTCATGATAAAGTAATAACATCAGTATTAATTACATACTGATATGTTATTATAAATATGAAACAACCCTAATTCACCTTCTATCCATCCTACGGAAAAATGAAATCACCGCGCGTGCGTACGTACGGAATACCGTCTCCACGCCGTGGTGTAATCTATTTTCCACCATCACCTTACAAGGATGGGTATAATGGTGTAATGAGTAACTATATATGATTATTATTAAGTAATATTGATACTGAAATAATATATATATATACTCCAATACAATTCCACGATCATAGGAACGATATCATCACTCGTGCGTACGTACGGAATACCGTCTCCACGATGTGATGCGACTCGTTCTACATGATCTTCATTTCATAATGATTATATAAATGAATTGAATGAATGAATATGGTATATAATACACTAATACCATTCTGGAAATGAATTATCTATAATCTAAAGATAAGAATAAGAATTTATTCAACAAAACACGCATAAGAACAAAAAGTTATAAAGACCCGAGTAACAAGTAACAATGAAATATTACTAACAAGAAGCTAATAATATGACCATATATGATATCATATCAATATGTATGATTCTGGAATAAGTCAATAACATTATTTAAACCATTATACAGGAGCTTCGGACACGAACAAAGCAAATCGGACCTAAGGTAAGGGAAATACCACAATCTCATTTTTATCCGAGATTGTTTATTCTTAAGTATTTACTGGGGTGTATTTTATCATCCACATCCACGTTCCCTCAATATGTAATATTGTTTCCATCCACTTGAAATAGTTTAAATCCAATTTTACCCTTAGGTGAGTTTTTAGTAAAGAATATGAAAGGAATCTTTTGTCATTTTTCCGTACGAGGTACTTTTTGACTTTTCCGACAAAAGTACGAAGAATGTTTTTTTTAACTTATACGGCATGAATGGATTTTTAAAACATTACTTCAAAGAAGCTTCCTATACAAGTTTTCAAGTTTATTTTTAATCAACTTCTTTTATTTTAAAGTTGTATGACATGTTATGAAAGGAAAAATGTTTTTGAAGAAGAAAGGATATTTTCCTCAAGAATTCAATTCAAGTGTTTTATCAAAATTATTTTCCATCTAAGATAATAAAGGGTTCTGTTTCTATCCATATTTTTACATTGGTTTGACTATGTTGTGATGGAATTATGTTTATGAATTCCTTTATCATATATGAATTTATGATGTCATGATGTTTCAAGAATCCCATTTTTGTTATATGTGTTATGCGATGATGTATGTTTTATGATTATGTGGCACACATAAGAAAGGATTCATTATAAGATGGGTGGGACCTATATCTCCCTCCAATGCATTGGGTAATGATTTTATATCTCATGAGATAGACATGGCTGGAACGGAAGGTTATTTCGGTTCAGTGATACAGGACTGAAACGAGGAGTGAACTCGGTTCAGAAAGGGACTTTGTCCACTAAGATAGTCTTGGCAATGAGTCATGACTAATAAGAAATGATTTCCATGATTATGTGTGCATGCCACAAAGTTTCAAGTTTTATGTTATGATTATGGGGATCTCATTTTCACTTCTATGTTTTATTCCATGTTAAGATATTATGATCTCTTTTGCAGGTTTTGATAAAGATATGATATGATTTTTATTTCCTTTATTTGCCCTTGCTGAGCATTTGAGCTCACCCTTTTATGTTTTCTTTTCCCCAGGTCAGGAAGATGGATATTAAGTAGAATATGCTAAAAGGGACCCTAGATATGATGAAATAAATGGGAGACACTGTAGAAGATTTATGAACCAGTTGTTTATGTTTCCCAGTTTCTAAAGACACTATACCTATACGGTCCTTTGTGGTTTTGTCATATGTTGTAATAAGTGTGCTTCAATTTTGAAGTATAAACAATGTATGTAAAGTATGGGTCGTTATTGTTGGTATCAGAGGAAGGGTATAGTCAACCTTTGGAAACTAGGATGTGAAAACCTTAGTAAGAACCCTAAGGATAATTCTAAGCATAGAACACAATCTTAGTGTTTTAGAAATGGCCTTGAATAACCTAGGATAAGACCTTAAGCATGAAAATTTTATTCTTGAATTATGTGGTTTCCTATTATAATTAGCGTTGCTCACACTATTCTTCTTGGTTTAAGTCAATGGCTGGAACCCGAAGGAACCGTGTTAATGCGGAATGCGATGGGAAATGCAATGATTGTCCCCCTGAGCAACCAAATGATATGGGAGCTGGAATTCAAAATCTTGTAGCCATGCTCACACAACTTTCTCAAGCTATGAATCATGCAGAATTTCCAAACGAACAAAGGAGGGAGCAACATTCTGTTGAATCCTTCATGAGGCAGCGTCCACCTTCTTTCAGCGGGTCTACTGATCCATTAGTTGCTGAACAATGGATTAGTACTACTGAAAAGATATTCTCAGTTCTTCAATGTTCTGAGCATGATAAAGTCATCCTAGCAGTGTATCGTTTGGAAGGAGATGCTGATCAATGGTGGAATCTTGTTAAGAATACAAGGCAAAGGGATGAAATTGAGTCTATGGAATGGGACGAGTTCAAGAACTTATTTTTCAATAAGTAATTCCCTCGTATTCTCCGAACAAAGATGGAGAAAGTGTTCCTTGAACTGAAGCAAAGGGATGATGAATCTGTTGGTACCTATGAAGCAAATTTTACAAGACTTGCAAGGTACGCTTCTGGTATTATTATCTAACCTGAGAGTAAGATCGATCGATTCTTTAGTGGCTTAAAACCAAGTCTTCGAAGGGCATTAGCCATAAGGGACTTCAATAGCTACGAGGAAATCGTTCGATGTGCTCTCAAAGTCGAGATGGAGATTGGAGTAACCCATCAGTCACATGGGTTTGATAAGAAGAGGAAGATGGAATTCAAAGAAAAATCTAAAGAGCACACGGAAAAGAAGATGAACTTTCCCTTATGCTCAAAGTGTGGAAAGAAACATGGAGGGAGTTGTCTTAAAGGGACAAGTAAATGTTTTAAATGTGGAAAGGAAGGTCATCGGGCATTTGAATGCCGTGATAATGGGAAGAAGATGTCTAATGATGAAAACAAAGGAAGGGATACACAGAATGAACCTGCTACACTTCAATGTTTCAAGTGCAAGGAGATGGGGCATTATGCCAATCAATGCCCAAATCCAAGGGTTGATGATGATGGTCGACGTCAACAAACTCTTAAGGCTAAAGACAAAGGAAAGTCACATGCAATTTCTATCAGCGAGGTGGAGTACGATAACGATGTGGTGAAAGGTACACTTACCATCCACTCTAAAGTAGCAAATGTTTTATTTGATTCTGGATCCACCCACTCTTTTATTTCTGAAAAATTTTCTAAGGGTATCACCGTATTACCTCAACAATTAGATGTTGAGTTAGCTGTGACAACACCTAATGGCACATCAATCGCATCAGAAGTTTATAATTCTTCTCCGATCGAAGTTTGTGGGAAAGTGCTTCCTGCAAATCTTGTGATCCTTCCTTTAGTGGAATTTGATGTGATTCTTGGCATGGATTGGCTTTCTCTACATGGAGCTCATATCAATTGCCAAAGAAGGGAAGTCACATTTCATATTCCAGATCAATCTACGATTGTATACCAATGCAAGGATGAACATAACCTTCCAGTGGAAATTTTTTCCATCTTATGGGTATTGATTCCACTAAATGAAGGTTATTTATCTCAAATGGTTGGTGAGAAACTCAAGATTAAGAATATGCCCATTGTACGGGAGTTTGATGATGTCTTTCCGGAGGAATTGCCGGGTCTTCCACCAAATCGTGAAGTTGAGTTTTCAATAGAACTCGTACCAGGTGCTTTGCCTATTTCAAAGACACCTTATAGAATGGCCCCAATTGAGTTGTAGGAATTGAAGAAGCAACTCCAAGAGAATCTTGATAAGGGATTCATACGCCCTAGTGCGTCACCTTGGGGAGCACCTGTTCTATTTGTTAAGAAGAAAGATGGATCAATGAGACTCTGCATTGATTATCGAGAACTTAACAAGATCACTATCAAGAACAAATATCCTCTCCCACGCATTGATGACTTATTTGACCAACTACGCGGAGCTCAATACTTTTCCAAGATTGATCTTCGTTCAGGGTATCATCAATTAAGGGTCAAAAGGGAGGATATACCAAAGACGGCTTTCCGTACAAGGTATGGACACTATGAATTTATAGTGATGCCATTTGGTCTTACTAATGCCCCTGCTATCTTCATGGATCTAATGAATAGAGACTTTAGAGACTATCTTGATCAATTTGTGGTAGTCTTTATAGATGATATTCTTGTCTATTCAAAGAGCAAGGAAGAGCATGAAGATCACTTGAGAATTATATTGAAGACCCTGAGAAAGGAGAAGATTTATGCCAAATTTACCAAGTGTGAATTTTGGCTTCAAAAAGTTGCATTTTTGGGTCATATAATCTCAAAAGAGGGGATATCTGTGGATCCAGCAAAAACAGAGGTTATCGAAAGATGGTCAAGACCAACAACAGTAACTGAGATCCGAAGTTTTCTTGGTTTGGCTGGTTATTATCGACGTTTTGTAAAATATTTTTCACGATTATCTAATCCACTCACCAAGTTGACTCGGAAAGGAGTTAAGTTTGTCTGGACAGAGGAATGTGAAGAGAATTTCAAGGAGTTGAAAAGAAGGTTATCCAGTGCACCTGTGCTCACACTGCCTTGTAGTGGAGAAAGGTTTGTTATCTACAGTGATGAATCCAAGAAGGGATTGGGGTGTGTTCTTATGCAAAATGATATGGTGATAGCTTATGCCTCACGACAGTTGAAAATCCATGAGCAAAATTACCCAACACATGATTTGGAGTTGGCTGCGGTAATCTTTGCATTAAAGATTTGGAGGCATTACCTTTATGGTGAAAGGTGTGATATTTATACTGATCATAAAAGTTTAAAGTATATTTTCACACAAAAGGAGTTGAATATGCGTCAAAGAAGATGGTTGGAGCTGATTAAGGATTATGACTGCTCAATCCATTACCACCCTGGGAAAGCAAACAAGGTGGCAGATGCATTAAGTCGACAAGACCATGCTAGTTTATCCATGATGAGGATCACAAAAGATCCAATATTTATGGATTTACAAAGGATGGATCTTGGAATTATAATGGAAGGGGAAAAATCTTGTCTTTCTCAAATGAATGTTCAACCATCTATACATGTGAAGATTAAAGAAGCACAGAAAGAAGAGGTCGAGTTACAAAAGAAGGTGAGAAATGTTCCTGAATTCAACCTTGATTGTGATGGGATAATAAAGTTCAGGAATCGGGTTTGCGTTCCTCCCATCCCCGAATTAAAGAATGAGCTGCTGGATGAGGCTCATAGTTCATCATTTTCTATTCATCCTGGAAGCACGAAGATGTATAGGGACCTGAAAGAGTACTTCTGGTGGGATGGCATGAAAAGAGATGTTGCTGAATATGTCTCTCGATTCTTGGTTTGTCAACAAGTTAAAGCTGAGAGACAGAAGTCTAAGGGGATGTTACAACCATTACCCATACCCGAATGGAAATGGGAAAACATCACTATGGACTTTGTCACAGGACTTCCTAAAACATCCAAAGGCAATAATGCTATCTGGGTCATAGTTGATCGTCTTACAAAGTCTGCACACTTCATTGCTATTAGAGAGGATTTCTCTCTAGATCAGCTTGCCAGGATATATGTAAAGGAAGTGGTAAGATTACATGGAGTACCACTATCTATTATATCTGATCGGGATCCGAGATTTACCTCGAAGTTCTGGCGAAGTCTTCAGCATACTCTGGATACAGAGTTGAGTTTCAGCACTGCTTATCATCCCCAGACAGACGGTCAGTCTGAGAGAACAATTCAAACCCTAGAAGATATGTTGAGAGCTTGCTCTATGGATTTCAAAGGAGGTTGGGATCAACACCTACCTTTGGCAGAATTTTCTTATAATAATAGCTTTCACTCCAGTATTCAGATGGCTCCTTATGAAGCTCTCTATGGAAAGAAATGCAGGACTCCAACTTGCTGGGATGAAGTTGGGGAAAGAAAGCTATTAGGACCTGATCTCGTTGATGAAATGGCAGAAAAGGTTAGATCTATTCAACAACACATAAGAGCATCTCAGAGTCGACAGAAAAGTTATGCCGACAACCGAAGAAAAGACCTAGAGTTTGAAGTGGGTGATAAAGTGTTCTTACGAATATCTCCCTGGAAGAGGGTTATGAGATTTGGAAAGAAGGGGAAGTTGAGCCCTAGATATATCGGTCCTTTCGAAATACTGGATCGTGTTGGGAAGGTAGCTTACCGATTGGCGCTTCCACCGAATCTCTCTCATGTTCACGATGTGTTCCACGTATCTCTCCTGAGAAAGTACATACCAGATCCTTCACATGTACTCAGCTCAGATGTTGTACCGCTGGAGCAAGATCTTTCTTATGAAGAACTGCCGATAGAGATACTGGATCGTAGCGAAAAAGTCCTACGAAACAAGACCACTCGCTTGGTGAAAGTTTTATGGAGGAACCACCAACTTGAAGAAGCTACATGGGAGCTTGAGGATATGATGAGGGAGAAGTATCCTCATCTGTTTGTTACAAAGTGACGAATTTCGAGGGCGAAATTCTTTTTAAGGGGGGTAGAATGTAACACCCGAGACTTTTATGTTATATAAATTATCAAAGGAATCTTTTTCTACGCAACACTTGCTTGACTTGCTTTACACGCAATCGCGACCTTCCTCGATAGCCTGCGTCGTACGCAATACCGAGTTTCACTAAACAACAATATGCTATTAAAACTAGCCGTTATGAATAGTAATAACCACTTTTTGAAATTTTATAAATTTTATTTTTCAAAATGGACTTCATTTTTGGTCTCAGAATATCGAAATTAGCCTAGGGTGAAATTTTGGTATTTTTCTGAAAACTTTCAATTTTTGATGAATAGTGAAACCACTAAGTGGTAGGTTAAAAACTGAATTTTGCATAAAACTTAATTTTACCGCTTCTGTGAATGGAATTTCGAAAATCCGAGAGACACGGTTAATATCAAGGACTAAAATGTGGTTCAATGAGATGAAAATAATTTTTTGGTGAATAGTAACTTTTTACCTTTTTTACCGCGGTTCATAGTAAATAGGGTAACTAAGGGTAAATATGATATCAATATTACCCTAACACATGTCCTAATTCTATTGGACAAGTGTAATTCGACCAAAAACAAACTTAGGAATAAAATATGACCATTTAGGCCCACTTGGATTAGATTAGGACATTTATTATTAATTTATTTAAAGAAGGGTTAAAATAGTTAAAATCAAAGTTTAATAAGTAAATAATTTTTAATATGGGGTTATACATAAGATAAACTCGATTGTAAATATTCATTAGAAAGCTAAAAATATTTCCTACATGATGGTATTTTATTTGTAATTTTTAGACATCAAATAATTTAATTTATTTATGACACAAAGATGATGCATTAATTATCTTATTAATGAAATATTGACAAAATTGATAATATAAATACCAAAATGAATGTAATTTAAGACTTTTTATGAATTCCACTAATTTTCTAGGTTACTATGATATATTATTGTTGATTTAATCAACTTGGTTCGAACATATAATTCTGTTATGACTTTCACAAAAATCATATATCAAATAGTGTCAAAATTGACACAAAATAGTTTTTAAATAAAATATTATATTATTAATTGTTATTTTATTCCTAAAATTCTAAGGTTCGGCCAAATGACTTAGATAAGGATATATATATTAATAATAAACAATTTGGGGTTCGTTTGGCATGTTATAGTAAGTGTATTAACCATATAGTGAAAGAAAACAAAAAGACACGGTAAAAGTTAAATTAATTAACTTAGAGTTAAATCTAATTGATAAGGTTAAAATAATACCCTAAACTTGTCTAAATCCTATTGGTGGATAGGATTTCGACCCATCCCCACTTTAGCTTCGAAATAAGACCCTTTGGAACCATTATAAACCGATTTTGACTTTAATATAAAATAATATTTTGAGATATTCCTAAGGTGCCCCTCTCCTCCCTTATAAAAGGGCACCTACTCCCCCTCCTCCTCACACCAAATTGAGCACTCAAGCTCGGCCAACCCCTGCCATTTTCTCCTCTCCACTTCCCTAGAATAATCCTAGAGGTCCTGGTCTTCTCCAAAGACCAATCTTAGTTCCTTAAGTGGAGGATTCAAAGAGGCGTTCCAAAGAAGAGGTAATATCCATTACCGATCTTTTCAATTTCTTTCTTCTTCAACTTCTTCTTCTTTAGTTGTTTCATGATAAAGTAATAACATCAGTATTACTTACATACTGATATGTTATTATAAATATGAAACAACCCTAATTCACCTTCTATCCATCCTACGGAAAAATGAAATCACCGCGCGTGCGTACGTACGGAATACCGTCTCCACGCCGTGGTGTAATCTATTTTCCACCATCACCTTACAAGGATGGGTATAATGGTGTAATGAGTAACTATATATGATTATTATTAAGTAATATTGATACTGAAATAATATATATATATACTCCAATACAATTCCACGATCATAGGAACGATATCATCACTCGTGCGTACGTACGGAATACCGTCTCCACGATGTGATGCGACTCGTTCTACATGATCTTCATTTCATAATGATTATATAAATGAATTGAATGAATGAATATGGTATATAATACACTAATACCATTCTGGAAATGAATTATCTATAATCTAAAGATAAGAATAAGAATTTATTCAACAAAACACGCATAAGAACAAAAAGTTATAAAGACCCGAGTAACAAGTAACAATGAAATATTACTAACAAGAAGCTAATAATATGACCATATATGATATCATATCAATATGTATGATTCTGGAATAAGTCAATAACATTATTTAAACCATTATACAGGAGCTTCGGACACGAACAAAGCAAATCGGACCTAAGGTAAGGGAAATATCACAATCTCATTTTTATCCGAGATTGTTTATTCTTAAGTATTTACTAGGGTGTATTTTATCATCCACATCCATGTTCCCTCAATATGTAATATTGTTTCCATCCACTTGAAATATTTTAAATCCAATTTTACCCTTAGGTGAGTTTTTAGTAAAGAATATGAAAGGAATCTTTTGTCGTTTTTCCGTACGAGGTACTTTTTGACTTTTCCGACAAAAGTACGAAGAATGTTTTTTTTAACTTATACGGCATGAATGGATTTTTAAAACATTACTTCAAAGAAGCTTCCTTTACAAGTTTTCAAGTTTATTTTTAATCAACTTCTTTTATTTTAAAGTTGTATGACATGTTATGAAAGGAAAAATGTTTTTGAAGAAGAAAGGATATTTTCCTCAAGAATTCAATTCAAGTGTTTTATCAAAATTATTTTCCATCTAAGATAATAAAGGGTTCTGTTTCTATCCATATTTTTACATTGGTTTGACTATGTTGTGATGGAATTATGTTTATGAATTCCTTTATCATATATGAATTTATGATGTCATGATGTTTCAAGAATCCCATTTTTGTTATATGTGTTATGCGATGATGTATGTTTTATGATTATGTGGCACACATAAGAAATGATTCATTATAAGATGGGTGGGACCTATATCTCCCTCCAATGCATTGGGTAATGATTTTATATCTCATGAGGTAGACATGGCTGGAACGGAAGGTTATTTCGGTTCAGTGATACAGGACTGAAACGAGGAGTGAACTCGGTTCAGAAAGGGACTTTGTCCACTAAGATAGTCTTGGCAATGAGTCATGACTAATAAGAAATGATTTCCATGATTATGTGTGCATGCCACAAAGTTTCAAGTTTTATGTTATGATTATGGGGATCTCATTTTCACTTCTATGTTTTATTCCATGTTAAGATATTATGATCTCTTTTGCAGGTTTTGATAAAGATATGATATGATTTTTATTTCCTTTATTTGCCCTTGCTGAGCATTTGAGCTCACCCTTTTATGTTTTCTTTTCCCCAGGTCAGGAAGATGGATATTAAGTAGAATATGCTAAAAGGGACCCTAGATATGATGAAATAAATGGGAGACACTGTAGAAGATTTATGAACCAGTTGTTTATGTTTCCCAGTTTCTAAAGACACTATACCTATACGGTCCTTTGTGGTTTTGTCATATGTTGTAATAAGTGTGCTTCAATTTTGAAGTATAAACAATGTATGTAAAGTATGGGTCGTTATTGTTGGTATCAGAGGAAGGGTATAGTCAACCTTTGGAAACTAGGATGTGAAAGCCTTAGTAAGAACCCTAAGGATAAGTCTAAGCATAGAACACAATCTTAGTGTTTTAGAAATGGCCTTGAATAACCTAGGATAAGACCTTAAGCATGAAAATTTTATTCTTGAATTATGTGGTTTCCTATTATAATTAGCGTTGCTCACACTATTCTTCTTGGTTTTAGTCAATGGCTGGAACCCGAAGGAACCGTGTTAATGCGGAATGCGATGGGCAATGCAATGATTGTCCCCCTGAGCAACCAAACGATATGGGAGCTGGAATTCAAAATCTTGTAGCCATGCTCACACAACTTTCTCAAGCTATGAATCATGCAGGATTTCCAAACGAACAAAGGAGGGAGCAACATTCTGTTGAATCCTTCATGAGGCAGCGTCCACCTTCTTTCAGCGGGTCTACTGATCCATTAGTTGCTGAACAATGGATTAGTACTACTGAAAAGATATTTTCAGTTCTTCAATGTTCTGAGCATGATAAAGTCATCCTAGCAGTGTATCGTTTGGAAGGAGATGCTGATCAATGGTGGAATCTTGTTAAGAATACAAGGAAAAGGGATGAAATTGAGTCTATGGAATGGGACGAGTTCAAGAACGTATTTTTCAATAAGTACTTCCCTCGTATTCTCCGAACAAAGATGGAGAAAGAGTTCCTTGAACTGAAGCAAAGGGATGATGAATCTGTTGGTACCTATGAAGCAAATTTTACAAGACTTGCAAGGTACGTTTCTGGTATTATTATCCAACCTGAGAGTAAGATCGATCGATTCTTTAGTGGCCTAAAACCAAGTCTTCGAAGGGCATTAGCCATAAGGGACTTCAATAGCTACGAGGAAATCGTTCGATGTGCTCTCAAAGTCGAGATGGAGATTGGAGTAACCCATCAGTCACATGGGTTTGATAAGAAGAGGAAGATGGAATTCAAAGAAAAATCTAAAGAGCACACGGAAAAGAAGATGAACTTTCCCTTATGCTCAAAGTGTGGAAAGAAACATGGAGGGAGTTGTCTTAAAGGGACAAGTAAATGTTTTAAATGTGGAAAGGAAGGTCATCGGGCATTTGAATGCCGTGATAATGGGAAGAAGATGTCTAATGATGCAAACAAAGGAAGGGATACACAGAATGAACCTGCTACACTTCAATGTTTCAAGTGCAAGGAGATGGGGCATTATGCCAATCAATGCCCAAATCCAAGGGTTGATGATGATGGTCGACGTCAACAAACTCTTAAGGCTAAAGACAAAGGAAAGTCACATGCAATTTCTATCAGCGAGGTGGAGTACGATAACGATGTGGTGAAAGGTACACTTACCATCCACTCTAAAGTAGCAAATGTTTTATTTGATTCTGGATCCACCCACTCTTTTATTTCTGAAAAATTTTCTAAGGGTATCACCGTATTACCTCAACAATTAGATGTTGAGTTAGCTGTGACAACACCTAATGGCACATCAATCGCATCAGAAGTTTATAATTATTCTCCGATCGAAGTTTGTGGGAAAGTGCTTCCTGCAAATCTTGTGATCCTTCCTTTAGTGGAATTTGATGTGATTCTTGGCATGGATTGGCTTTCTCTACATGGAGCTCATATCAATTGCCAAAGAAGGGAAGTCACATTTCATATTCCAGATCAATCTACGATTGTATACCAATGCAAGGATGAACATAACCTTCCAGTGGAAATTTCTTCCATCTTATGGGTATTGATTCCACTAAATGAAGGTTATTTATCTCAAATGGTTGGTGAGAAACTCACGATTAAGAATATGCCCATTGTACGGGAGTTTGATGATGTCTTTCCGGAGGAATTGCCGGGTCTTCCACCAAATCGTGAAGTTGAGTTTTCAATAGAACTCGTACCGGGTGCTTTGCCTATTTCAAAGACACCTTATAGAATGGCCCCAATTGAGTTGCAGGAATTGAAGAAGCAACTCCAAGAGAATCTTGATAAGGGATTCATACGCCCTAGTGCGTCACCTTGGGGAGCACCTGTTCTATTTGTTAAGAAGAAAGATGGATCAATGAGACTCTGCATTGATTATCGAGAACTTAACAAGATCACTATCAAGAACAAATATCCTCTCCCACGCATTGATGACTTATTTGACCAACTACGCGGAGCTCAATACTTTTCCAAGATTGATCTTCGTTCAGGGTATCATCAATTAAGGGTCAAAAGGGAGGATATACCAAAGACGGCTTTCCGTACAAGGTATGGACACTATGAATTTATAGTGATGCCATTTGGTCTTACTAATGCCCCTGCTATCTTCATGGATCTAATGAATAGAGACTTTAGAGACTATCTTGATCAATTTGTGGTAGTCTTTATAGATGATATTCTTGTCTATTCAAAGAGCAAGGAAGAGCATGAAGATCACTTGAGAATTATATTGAAGACCCTGAGAAAGGAGAAGCTTTATGCCAAATTTACCAAGTGTGAATTTTGGCTTCAAAAAGTTGCATTTTTGGGTCATATAATCTCAAAAGAGGGGATATCTGTGGATCCAGCAAAAACAGAGGTTATCGAAAGATGGTCAAGACCAACAACAGTAACTGAGATCCGAAGTTTTCTTGGTTTGGCTGGTTATTATCGACGTTTTGTAAAAGATTTTTCACGATTATCTAATCCACTCACCAAGTTGACTCGGAAAGGAGTTAAGTTTGTCTGGACAGAGGAATGTGAAGAGAATTTCAAGGAGTTGAAAAGAAGGTTATCCAGTGCACCTGTGCTCACACTGCCTTGTAGTGGAGAAAGGTTTGTTATCTACAGTGATGAATCCAAGAAGGGATTGGGGTGTGTTCTTATGCAAAATGATATGGTGATAGCTTATGCCTCACGACAGTTGAAAATCCATGAGCAAAATTACCCAACACATGATTTGGAGTTGGCTGCGGTAATCTTTGCATTAAAGATTTGGAGGCATTACCTTTATGGTGAAAGGTGTGATATTTATACTGATCATAAAAGTTTAAAGTATATTTTCACACAAAAGGAGTTGAATATGCGTCAAAGAAGATGGTTGGAGCTGATTAAGGATTATGACTGCTCAATCCATTACCACCCTGGGAAAGCAAACAAGGTGGCAGATGCATTAAGTCGACAAGACCATGCTATTTTATCCATGATGAGGATCACAAAAGATCCAATATTTATGGATTTACAAAGGATGGATCTTGGAATTATAATGGAAGGGGAAAAATCTTATCTTTCTCAAATGAATGTTCAACCATCTATACATGTGAAGATTAAAGAAGCACAGAAAGAAGAGGTCGAGTTACAAAAGAAGGTGAGAAATGTTCCTGAATTCAACCTTGATTGTGATGGGATAATAAAGTTCAGGAATCGGGTTTGCGTTCCTCCCATCCCCGAATTAAAGAATGAGCTGCTGGATGAGGCTCATAGTTCATCATTTTCTATTCATCCTGGAAGCACGAAGATGTATAGGGACCTGAAAGAGTACTTCTGGTGGGATGGCATGAAAAGAGATGTTGCTGAATATGTCTCTCGATGCTTGGTTTGTCAACAAGTTAAAGCTGAGAGACAGAAGTCTAAGGGGATGTTACAACCATTACCCATACCCGAATGGAAATGGGAAAACATCACTATGGACTTTGTCACAGGACTTCCTAAAACATCCAAAGGCAATAATGCTATCTGGGTCATAGTTGATCGTCTTACAAAGTCTGCACACTTCATTGCTATTAGAGAGGATTTCTCTCTAGATCAGCTTGCCAGGATATATGTAAAGGAAGTGGTAAGATTACATGGAGTACCACTATCTATTATATCTGATCGGGATCCGAGATTTACCTCGAAGTTCTGGCGAAGTCTTCAGCATACTCTGGATACAGAGTTGAGTTTCAGCACTGCTTATCATCCCCAGACAGACGGTCAGTCTGAGAGAACAATTCAAACCCTAGAAGATATGTTGAGAGCTTGCTCTATGGATTTCAAAGGAGGTTGGGATCAACACCTACCTTTGGTAGAATTTTCTTATAATAATAGCTTTCACTCCAGTATTCAGATGGCTCCTTATGAAGCTCTCTATGGAAAGAAATGCAGGACTCCAACTTGCTGGGATGAAGTTGGGGAAAGAAAGCTATTAGGACCTGATCTCGTTGATGAAATGGCAGAAAAGGTTAGATCTATTCAACAACACATAAGAGCAGCTCAGAGTCGACAGAAAAGTTATGCCGACAACCGAAGAAAAGACCTAGAGTTTGAAGTGGGTGATAAAGTGTTCTTACGAATATCTCCCTGGAAGAGGGTTATGAGATTTGGAAAGAAGGGGAAGTTGAGCCCTAGATATATCGGTCCTTTCGAAATACTGGATCGTGTTGGGAAGGTAGCTTACCGATTGGCGCTTCCACCGAATCTCTCTCATGTTCACGATGTGTTCCACGTATCTCTCCTGAGAAAGTACATACCAGATCCTTCACATGTACTCAGCTCAGATGTTGTACCGCTGGAGCAAGATCTTTCTTATGAAGAACTGCCGATAGAGATACTGGATCGTAGCGAAAAAGTCCTACGAAACAAGACCACTCGCTTGGTGAAAGTTTTATGGAGGAACCACCAACTTGAAGAAGCTACATGGGAGCTTGAGGATATGATGAGGGAGAAGTATCCTCATCTGTTTGTTACAAAGTGACGAATTTTGAGGGCGAAATTCTTTTTAAGGGGGGTAGAATGTAACACCCGAGACTTTTATGTTATATAAATTATCAAAGGAATCTTTTTCTACGCAACACTTGCTTGACTTGCTTTACACGCAATCGCGACCTTCCTCGATAGCCTGCGTCGTACGCAATACCGAGTTTCACTAAACAACAATATGCTATTAAAACTAGCCGTTATGAATAGTAATAACCACTTTTTGAAATTTTATAAATTTTATTTTTCAAAATGGACTTCATTTTTGGTCTCAGAATATCGAAATTAGCCTAGGGTGAAATTTTGGTATTTTTCTGAAAACTTTCAATTTTTGATGAATAGTGAAACCACTAAGTGGTAGGTTAAAAACTGAATTTTGCATAAAACTTAATTTTACCGCTTCTGTGAATGGAATTTCGAAAATCCGAGAGACACGGTTAATATCAAGGACTAAAATGTGGTTCAATGAGATGAAAATAATTTTTTGGTGAATAGTAACTTTTTACCTTTTTTACCGCGGTTAATAGTAAATAGGGTAACTAAGGGTAAATATGATATCAATATTACCCTAACACATGTCCTAATTCTATTGGACAAGTGTAATTCGACCAAAAACAAACTTAGGAATAAAATATGACCATTTAGGCCCACTTGGATTAGATTAGGACATTTATTATTAATTTATTTAAAGAAGGGTTAAAATAGTTAAAATCAAAGTTTAATAAGTAAGTCATTTTTAATATGGGGTTATACATAAGATAAACTCGATTGTAAATATTCATTAGAAAGCTAAAAATATTTCCTACATGATGGTATTTTATTTGTAATTTTTAGACATCAAATAATTTAATTTATTTATGACACAATGATGATGCAGTTATTATCTTATTAATGAAATATTGACAAAATTGATAATATAAATACCAAAATGAATGTAATTTAAGACTTTTTATGAATTCCACTAATTTTATAGGTTACTATGATATATTATTGTTGATTTAATCAACTTGGTTCGAACATATAATTCTGTTATGACTTTCACAAAAATCATATATCAAATAGTGTCAAAATTGACACAAAATAGTTTTTAAATAAAATATTATATTATTAATTGTTATTTTATTCCTAAAAATCTAAGGTTCGGCCAAATGACTTAGATAAGGATATATATATTAATAATAAACAATTTGGGGTTCGTTTGGCATGTTATAGTAAGTGTATTAACCATATAGTGAAAGAAAACAAAAAGACACGGTAAAAGTTAAATTAATTAACTTAGAGTTAAATCTAATTGATAAGGTTAAAATAATACCCTAAACTTGTCTAAATCCTATTGGTTGATAGGATTTCGACCCATCCCCACTTTAGCTTCGAAATAAGACCCTTTGGAACCATTATAAACCGATTTTGACTTTAATATAAAATAATATTTTGAGATATTCCTAAGGTGCCCCTCTCCTCCCTTATAAAAGGGCACCTCCTCCCCCTCCTCCTCACACCAAATTGAGCACTCAAGCTCGGCCAAACCCTGCAATTTTCTCCTCTCCACTTCCATAGAATAATCCTAGAGGTCCTGGTCTTCTCCAAAGACCAATCTTAGTTCCTTAAGTGGAGGATTCAAAGAGGCGTTCCAAAGAAGAGGTAATATCCATTACCGATCTTTTCAATTTCTTTCTTCTTCAACTTCTTCTTCTTTAGTTGTTTCATGATAAAGTAATAACATCAGTATTACTTACATACTTATATGTTATTATAAATATGAAACAACCCTAATTCACCTTCTATCCATCCTACGGAAAAATGAAATCACCGCGCGTGCGTACGTACGGAATACCGTCTCCACGCCGTGGTGTAATCTATTTTCCACCATCACCTTACAAGGATGGGTATAATGGTGTAATGAGTAACTATATATGATTATTATTAAGTAATATTGATACTGAAATAATATATATATATACTCCAATACAATTCCACGATCATAGGAACGATATCATCACTCGTGCGTACGTACGGAATACCGTCTCCACGATGTGATGCGACTCGTTCTACATGATCTTCATTTCATATTGATTATATAAATGAATTGAATGAATGAATATGGTATATAATACACTAATACCATTCTGGAAATGAATTATCTATAATCTAAAGATAAGAATAAGAATTTATTCAACAAAACACGCATAAGAACAAAAAGTTATAAAGACCCGAGTAACAAGTAACAATGAAATATTACTAACAAGAAGCTAATAATATGACCATATATGATATCATATCAATATGTATGATTCTGGAATAAGTCAATAACATTATTTAAACCATTATACAGGAGCTTCGGACACGAACAAAGCAAATCGGACCTAAGGTAAGGGAAATATCACAATCTCATTTTTATCCGAGATTGTTTATTCGTAAGTATTTACTGGGGTGTATTTTATCATCCACATCCATGTTCCCTCAATATGTAATATTGTTTCCATCCACTTGAAATAGTTTAAATCCAATTTTACCCTTAGGTGAGTTTTTAGTAAAGAATATGAAAGGAATCTTTTGTCGTTTTTCCGTACGAGGTACTTTTTGACTTTTCCGACAAAAGTACGAAGAATGTTTTTTTTAACTTATACGGCATGAATGGATTTCTAAAACATTACTTCAAAGAAGCTTCCTTTACATGTTTTCAAGTTTATTTTTAATCAACTTCTTTTATTTTAAAGTTGTATGACATGTTATGAAAGGAAAAATGTTTTTGAAGAAGAAAGGATATTTTCCTCAAGAATTCAATTCAAGTGTTTTATCAAAATTATTTTCCATCTAAGATAATAAAGGGTTCTGTTTCTATCCATATTTTTACATTGGTTTGACTATGTTGTGATGGAATTATGTTTATGAATTCCTTTATCATATATGAATTTATGATGTCATGATGTTTCAAGAATCCCATTTTTGTTATATGTGTTATGCGATGATGTATGTTTTATGATTATGTGGCACACATAAGAAAGGATTCATTATAAGATGGGTGGGACCTATATCTCCCTCCAATGCATTGGGTAATGATTTTATATCTCATGAGATAGACATGGCTGGAACGGAAGGTTATTTCGGTTCAGTGATACAGGACTGAAACGAGGAGTGAACTCGGTTCAGAAAGGGACTTTTTCCACTAAGATAGTCTTGGCAATGAGTCATGACTAATAAGAAATGATTTCCATGATTATGTGTGCATGCCACAAAGTTTCAAGTTTTATGTTATGATTATGGGGATCTCATTTTCACTTCTATGTTTTATTCCATGTTAAGATATTATGATCTCTTTTGCAGGTTTTGATAAAGATATGATATGATTTTTATTTCCTTTATTTGCCCTTGCTGAGCATTTGAGCTCACCCTTTTATGTTTTCTTTTCCCCGGGTCAGGAAGATGGTTATTAAGTAGAATATTCTAAAAGGGACCCCAGATATGATGAAATAAATGGGAGACACTGTAGAAGATTTATGAACCAGTTGTTTATGTTTCCCAGTTTCTAAAGACACTATACCTATACGGTCCTTTGTGGTTTTGTCATATGTTGTAATAAGTGTGCTTCAATTTTGAAGTATAAACAATGTATGTAAAGTATGGGTCGTTATTATACGTCTGTGGTAGTGGATCGTCTAACTCTCGCCCCACGAGCCCTCGTACCACCAACCTCTCTACTGGGAGCAATATTAGGATCCTCGACAGATATCTGTCGTCTAGGGCGTGGATCCTGAAAAAAGTTTGACAGAAAAGTAAACACATGATATTATAAGTTATTGAAATATTTATATTTGAAATAAAATACTCACAATAGGGATGAGTGGAGGAACACCCATCTGTACCATGCGACGATTATTATCTGTCATCTTTTTCCGCCGCCTCTTTTCAATGGGTGTCATTTCCTGCAATGAAAACAAATATGGAAGTAATTAGAAACAGATAACTAATGTGTAACCCAAAAAACAAAATATAGAAAAACCATTATAATAAAAAGAACATAATGAAACAGAAGATTTATGGTGTTATGAAGGTAAGTACTAGGATACACACTCTGAATGATATAGGTGAAACATGTAGGTGAGAACACGATTGTATGATTTTATATATTTCCCACCACAACTTCGGGTTCACAATCAACTCTGACAATTGAGCTGTTGGGGTCATCATAATTAATAAACGGATTGCTTCGAATTGTAGTAGGGATAGTGTCAACTTCATCATCACCATCATCAAAAACATGTCTGGGATTTACTTAAATAATTACACCGAATTTAGGATGACGATGATCTTTGACATAAAAAATTTGTTTCACCATTGATGCCAATACATATGGTTCATCGGTGGCAAGAGTGCGAGTCATGTCAATAACTTGAAATCCACAATCATCAATAAAGGTGCCTCGCCTCGTCATTGAATCAAACCATTGACATTTCATCATCGTGACTCGACCATGCGAGTAATAATCCAAAATTATTATTTTCTCCATGACCCCATAATAAGCAACATTTTCAGAACGAGTTCTAGTGTCCGATGAACTGGCATAACAGTCTGTTGTGGCAGTTAGCATAACACCATTATGTCGTGTTCTCATGTTTCTTGCTCGTTCAGTGATAAAACATTTGTATCCATTGATCACAAGTGATTTACAAGCACGAACCATGGAATTAGGACCAAAAGCCAAAGCTCTTATTTCCTCAGAAACAGAGTCTGTAGGAAAACTCGATACCTAAAATATAAACAAATAGTAAACTTAATTAAATATTATTTTTATTTAGTTATTACAGAAATATTTTTACCTTCAATTTCAACCAAGCAGAAACCCCTTTTCTATGAAAAGTCTCCTTCTTTCTCAAAGATAAAGAACGATGCTTTCTATATATCAATTATTTATGTTCCCTGTAGATAAAAATAATAATAGTTTAACAAATATTTAAAATTACAAGAGATAAGATAAGAGTTAGATGTACAATTAACTTACTTTATATACTCATCGAACAAATCACAATTTAATGACACTGTGTGATGTGCCATCTCTCGCTATTTAAGGCTTAATGTTGTCAATGTATATGATCCCAGAATTCCTCCTGTCTGAGGAAGTGATGGAAAACTGGGTTCAATTTTCCCATTATGTTCTTCTTCATTTCTCATTGGTCTGTTTATTCTCATGGTATGATCATACAAATACATTGACCAGAAATCCATACATTCTTGAGCCAAGTAACCGTTCATAATAGAACCTTCAGGATAATTCCTGTTCCGAACATATGATTTCAATGTGCACATGTTTCTTTCAGTTGGATACATCCAATGGAAAGTAACGGGTCCTCCAAGAAGTATTTCGGTTGGAAGATGGACAGTCAGATGCAACATGCATGTAAAAAATGATGGAGGGAATATTTTCTCTAACTCACACAAAATTAATGGTGTCTCTACCAACAGTTTTTGCACGAGGGATTTGGACAACCTCTTAGCACAAAGATCTCTAAACAAATAGCACAACCGAATAACTGAGACTCTAACATTATTGGACAAGAGATGACGGATTGCTATTGGAATCAACTCATGCAAAAGGACGTGATAATCATGAGTCTTCAAAGATTTCAACTCCAACTCTTTTCTGTTGACCCGTTTTGATATATTTCTTGAATAGCCATCAGGAACTTTAATAGTCTCTAGCACTTCCAGAAATTGATTTTTTTCAGCAGGAGTCATCACATAAGAAGCACATGGAACTTGCCATTTATTTTCAGTGATACAGACAGGATGCAATTCTGGTCTGATCCCTCAATCTACCAAGTCACGCCGAGATCGTAAATCATCTTTTGTCTTCCCCTTGACATTTAGAAGAATCGAAAGAAACATTTCACATATATTTTTTTCAATGTGCATTACGTCTAAGCAATGATGTAACAAGTTGGTTGACCAATATGACAACTCAAAGAATATACTCTTCTTCTTCCAATTGTAATAGGTATTATTGGAAACATTTTTCCTCTTTCTAGATTTCATTACACTCTTCCCAAATGAATAACTGAAATCTTTCAATTCATTAAGCACATCAGTTCCAGACCTACGCTGAGGTGGATCGTCATTCTCCATGGTATTGTCAAATCTTCGACGATTGTTTCTATATGGATTGTTCATTGGGAAGAATCGTCGATGTACCATAAAACTAAAACTATGACGATATTTCAGTCTTCTCAATCGAGTATTCTTCATACAAATAGGACATGACAATTTTCCTTTTTTTCTCCATCCAGACATCATTGCATAAGCAATAAAATCATTGATAGTCCACATAAGTGCAGCACGCATCTGAAATATGTCTTTTGAACATGCATCGTATGTGGGCACACCCACATCCCAAAGAAGTTTCAACTCTTTAATTAAAGGTTTAATGTATACATCTATATCATTACCGGGATTAGAAGGGCCAGATATCAGTATACTCAAGAAAGTGTAAGGCTTTTTCATACACAACCAAGGGGGAGGGTTATAAATGTGTATGAAAACCGGCCATGTGCTGTGCGAAGTAAGCATCTGCCCAAATGGATTAAAACCGTCACATGAAAGACCCAGTCTCACATTACGCACGTCGGCTGCAAATTCAGGATATCGAGCATCAAATCTCTGCCATGCAAATCCATCTGTAGGGTGAACCAACTCTTCATTATTCTTTTTTCTCTTGGTGTCATTCCATCGCATTTTTACGAATATTTCATCAGACATGAAATGGTTCTATAATCTGGGGATCAATGGAAAGTGCCACATTACTTTTTGTGGCTCACGAGATGGTGTTCCATCATCTTTTGGCTTCCATCAGGAGGTTCTGCATTTTATACAATCATTTCTTTCAGTAATTTCCTCCCAAAATAAGCTGCAATAATTCGGGCATGCATGAATTTTTTTTTTGAGAATCCAAGTTCATCAACCAACTTCCATGCCATATAGTGGTTTGAGGGAATATCTGCATCATCTGGAAGTAAGTCCTTCAAGAAGGTAAGAATATAATCAATTGCAGTATTTGAAATCCCATACATAGTTTTCCCATGAAACAATCAGATTAAAAATTCTATCTTTTTCGTTTTATCACATTGCCGATATATGGGAGTCGTCGCAGCATCATTCAATTTTTTCACCCTATCAACATCATCATTTTCATTGGACGCATCATGTGTGATTGTATTGAAATCTTGTTGGCTGGACATCCTTTCCTTCTCATGATGTCGAATAAATGGAAACCGATCATATATCAAACTCTCCAATTCAGTCCTATCATTTGGATCATCAACATTTTGAGATTACATTTTCTCTCCATTGTGATACCACACATAAAAGTTTGTTTGGAAACAATATTTGGTTATATGATATCTAACTGCTTCACGGCTCAACCAAGGTCTTCCAACACAATTAAAACATGAGAAGTGTATGCGACCACTATATGAAGCCTTGTCAAATGAAAAATCTAGAAAGCTGTTCAAATTATTTTGAAAATCGGTTGAAATCTGATCAGTTTCGTACATCCAACTACTATCCATTCTGTAAAAAAATCGCAATAAGTCATTTCAAAGGAATTAAATAATATTAAAGTTTAATCAAAAAAATATTTACGTAAATGACAATTGTTTACTCTATATTAAAGCATAACTAACACATTACTCTATATGAGAATCATATTACGAAATACAACAAAATACAGTGTATATAAGAAAATAAGATACAAAATTTCTAATGGCTATATTCACGGATTGACCGGTAAGATATTGGAAGTGGATCAAGGAATACATAATCCTTAAGGGTCTTGTTGGGAGTATATGAGTTTTATACTTTAACTTCTCCAAGTAGATCAGGATGATGAGTAGGATGAAGATCATGGAGTGGCAGGACTGTCCAAGGGGGGTGTGGCGTGTCCAGGGGGTGCGGGGTGTCTAGGGGGTGTGGGGCCGTCTGGGGGGTCGGAGGTGTCCAGGGGGTGGGGGCTGTCTAGGGGGTCGGGGTGTCCAGGTGGGCGGGCTATCCGTGGGGGTGGTCAGGTTGTCCAAGGGGGTCAGGGTGTATAGGTATATTTATATGAAAAGAATACCCCCACAATAATCATGCAGCCCTGTCATTAGTCTCAACCCCTAGAACACATAAAAGAAGCTAGTATGAACATTTACTAAAATATTTAACACCATACGATTGAAAATACAATCTAAATATTGTTTGAGAGGATATAAGGGATTGTGTGAAAAAAATGATATTAAATCAATTTAAATGAATATGGAACAAATGAGGGTTTATAATACACTAAGAGTACCTCAAACAATCCAAAACCACTATAGCACCACCACCTTGGATAGCCCGCCCACCCCCCTCGACACCCCTTCTCCCTATGGACAGCCCCCCACCCCTTGGATAGCCTGCCCACCCCCCTGGACACCCCTACCCCCCGTGGCCAGCCCACCCACCCCCCCTGGACAGCTCGCCCACCCCTCCTTGACAGCCCGACCACCCCCGTGGACTGCCCGTCCACCCTTGTGGACAGCCCGCCCACCCCCGTACCCCCATGGACACCCCCGTACCCCCCTAGGATAGCCCCTCCCACCCTCCCAAATAGCCCACACCCCCCTCCCCTGCAACCCCACCACCACCACCTAGACATACCAACCCCCTGGACACCCCACACACCCCTCCCCCACCAGGACACCCCACCCAAACCCCCCAGGATAGCCCACACCCCCTGGACAGCCCCGCCCACCCCTGTGGACAGCCTTTCCCACCCTCGTGGATAGCCCCACCCACCCCAGTGGACAACCCACCCACCCCCGTGGAAACCCCCTACACCCTAGACAGCCCAACCACCCCAGTGGATAGCCCACCCACCCCCCTCGACACCCCTTCTCCCTATGGACAGCCCCACCCCCTTGGATAGCCCGCCCACCCACCTGGACACACCTACCCCCTGTGGCCAGCCCACCCACACCCCCTGGACAGCCCGCCCACCCCTCCTTGACATCCCCAACCTCCCCCGTGGACAGCCCGTCCACCCTTATGGACAGCCCGCCCACCCCCGTACCCCCCTAGACCCCCCCGTACCCCCCTTGATAGCCCTGCCCACCCTCCCAAACAGCCCACACCCCCTCCCCTACAACCCCACCACCACCACCTAGACATACCAACCCCCCTGGACACCCCACACACCCCTCCCCCACTAGGACACCCCACCCAGACCCCCAGGATAGCCCACACCCCCTGGACAGCCCCGCCCACCCCCGTGGACAACCTTTCCCACCCCCGTGGACAGCCCCGCCCACCCCCATGGACAACCCACCCACCCCCGTGGATGCCCCCTACCCCCTAGACAGCCCAACCACCCCCATGGACAGCCCACCCACCCCCCTCGACACCCCTTCTCCCTATGGACAGCCCCCCACCCCTTTGGATAGCCCTCCCACCCCCTGGACACCCCTACCCCCTCTGGCCAGCCCACCCACCCCCCCTGGACAGCCTGCCCACCCCTCCTTGATATCCCGGCCACCCCCGTGGATAGAACATCCACCCTTGTGGATAGCCTGCCCACCCTCGTACCCCCCTGAACACCCCGTACCCCCCTGGATAGCCCCGCCCACCCTCCCAAACAGCCCACACCCCCATTCCCTACATCCCCCCACCACCACCTAGACATACCACCCCACCTGGACACCCCACACACCCCTCTCCCACCAGGACACCCCACCCAGACCCCCAAGATAGCCCACACCCCATGGACAGCCCCTCCCACCCCCGTGGACACCCACTTCCCCCTAGACATCCCAACCACCCCCGTGGATAGCCCACCCACCCCCCTCAACACCCCTTCTCCCTATGGACAGCCCCCACCCCCTTGGATAGCTCGCCCACCCCCCTGGACACCCCTACCCCCCGTGGCCAGCCCACCCACCCCCCTAGACAGCCCGCCCACCCCTCCTTGACAGCCCGACCACCCCCGTGGACAGCCCGTCCACCCTTGTGGAAAACCCGCCCACCTCCGTACCCCCTGGACACCCCGTACCCCCCCTGCATAGCCCCGCCCACCCTCCCAAACAGCCCACACCCCCCTCCCCTGCAACCCCACCACCACCACCTAGACATACCACCCCCCTGGACACCCCACACACCCCTCCCCCCCCAAGGACACCCCACCCAGACCCCCAGGACAGCCCACACCCCCTAGACAGCCCCACCCACCCCCGTGGACAGCCTTTCCCACCCCCGTGGACACCCCCGCCCACCCCCGTGGACAACCCACCCACCCCCATGGACACCCCCTACCCCCACAATCCATTATCCAAAACATATCAAATTGGTTTGAACACAATCCATAATTCCCACAACCCATTATCCAAAACATGTAAAAGTTCACGATAGCCTCCCCCAACTCTGATTTACATGTTTTGAACACTCTCCTTCCAAACATAGAATAAAAAAACATTAAATAAGTCTTCACAAACACAAACAATATCCTATTTAGATATTAATTTCAATAATCAATTACACCACCAACACCTGGAAAAAATCTATTCATTAAAACAACTACAATAATATGGTTGATATCAAATTTTACCTATTCGTATGGGGGTGTACCTGTTGGGATGGGGGGTGCTGGTGTTCGGATTCGCGAGAGCAGTGGAGTCGGATGGGGTTCGCGAGAGTAGCCGAGCGAATAGATTAGGGCTCTGTCCGAATGGGGAGAGGAGATTGCGATCTGGAATTTGGGGGAAACCTTTGCCAACGGTTTATAAAAACCGTTGGCGATGGCACACATTTCCCAACGGTTCCAGTGAACTGTTGGGATATGTGTGAGTTTAGCACCCCTTTCCCAACGGTTATAGTGAACCGTTGGGAAAGGGTCCACTGAAATTCCCTTTGCCAACGGTTTTATTAAACCGTTGGCAAAGGCTCACTATAACAACGGTTTAAGTAAACCGTTGGTATACTACCGTTGGGAAAAGTCCAAATTCCAGTAGTGAAAGTCGTTTAAAATAGTTTTTAAGAAAATATTTATAATGAACCTACTTTTTATTACATTAATATTACATCATTTCAATGATAAAAAACATAATTGTGTTATAGATCCATGATAAAAAAAATTAGTGTATTTTGAAAATTATACATCTACTTATTTTTTACAAAATAAAACATAAACATTATTTAATTCCTTATTCTCATTTTTCTTAGTAGCCTCTACATTTTCCTTAGTATAGTGTATCACTTGAGAATATAAAAAAATCAATTTAGTGATATAAAATCTTAGAAAGATGATGAATAAGAAAGATGAAACATTGGTGAGGATAATCATTATCATCATAACTTAAGAAAAATAATAATCATAATATTTATGGGAGGAAGAATTTTAAAAATTCATGGGTCATGGAAATGCATAAAATTGAAACATCATGTCTTATTGGTGTACTTCCACACATAGTTTGGAACAAATATAGCATCATGTTCACACAATTTTCACTTTTTATCATGAGATAAATCATATTAACCAATTAATTGGAGTTATATATAATTTTTGTTCAACCTGTAACATCATAACATTTACATGAACTATATAATTTTAGGTGCACCTGTTACATCATAACATTTACATTCTCATGCTTTCCACATTGAATGTATATAAATCTTGGACTGATGGTAAACCATGGAAAGAAATGGGATTCATTTTATAAAGAATAAATTTATGAATATGCTGATGGGTTCCCAAAATAATTAGGTAATAAAATTATTGTCAAAAATAACTATAAATCTTGAGTAAAGAATAAAAAATCTCATGAGAAGTAAAATATATATTTTTGGAAAGAAGTGTTATTTTTTAAAATTATTTAAATTTTTCATAAAATAAGATTGAAAACATTTATATCCTAGAAAATAATAGGTGTGGATAAATAAATTATATTTGAGAAACATTAAAGTAATAACTATACTAAAAATGGAGTGAATGAATAAAAATGAAAAGAAAGAGAGTTGAGTTCGAGAATCCCCTTAACATGTGTCCAGATGATTTCTTCACATTAATAAATTGTATAATAAAATTAAATTCTTTAATTAAAAAATAATTATCTTTATATACATAAATTTAATTCATTATAGTTTTATTATGTTCATTTATGGTCTTTTCAATGAGTTATATATTTTATTTTCATTGTTAAAGAGTGTTTGTTTTCTTGGTTTTCATTATTGGTTTGCTTGAACATGAGTATGAAAGTTCATGTAAAATGGGAATGATTATCCAAAATTAAGATTAATTATTATTAATTAATAGAAATATTTTTAATTTATATTATGTTTCATTTGGTTATATGTTTTGGGAATGAATCATTATATAAATAGTTAATGAAAATGACTTATTTTATTTGGCTGATTTTATGACCATTATAAGCTTATATCATTTTATTTAACATCATGTTTATATGCTTGTTTCATAACACTATATAAATTATAATATGCATAATAAAATCTTATTTAACCATTATAATGGGTTTATAACCATTCCTGAATTCCATAGTGAATAATGAAAACACATCCTCAACGGTTGTGGTAAATCGACACACCACAGACAATATTTTCATTTTTCAAATAAAATTAAAAGGGAAGAGATTAGAAGAGAAATTATTCAATTAAAATAATAAAATTATAGAATATAAAATATACTAGAGTTATCATGACTCTTTGATAGTTGTATGTTATTAGAGTATAGTAAAATAGAATAAATTGAAATGAAATTAAAAGAAAAATAAAGAGGACATTACCTAATGAATTTATCCACCTTGAGAACCACATTAGGTCATAGGGTTTGGTGTTTTGATGATACCAAGAGCCCCTATATGTGGGGGAGGTTCTTGGGAATATTATTAAATAGATAATTTATAATTATTGAATCATTGTAAGTCAAAGGAGAATAGGTGGTGAGAGGTGGTATTGACAGGAGAGGAGAGCTGTGTTTTCTAGATATTTTATTCATTAGTTTATTATTTTGGCTCAAGACAATGAATATATTGACCATTATAACTAAATATATTAAAATAATGAAGGGTAGGTAGATATTATGTTTCTTACATTAGCGATAACTAAAGTAATAGTTTACTTAACTTATAAGGTATAAACACCGCAAGTTATCATATTTTACTATTCACAATAAATTATAGTATTTCAGAAAAATCTAAAAAATTATCCCTAACCATTTTTAATGTGTAGAATTAAGAAATTAAATATAATTTATGAAAATAATTTTATAAATTTGATAAATTTAATTTTTAATTTAAAAAATTATTTACTTGAAAATAATGTTTTTAAAATTATAATTGATTCTATAACACGTTGAAAAATTAATTAAGGTCTCAAAAATTATCTAATAATCTTAAGACATATGAATAATAATTTATAAATAAATTTCCTTCAAATCGTTATATTATTTATAATTTATTAATTAAATATTTATGACTTAAAAAAATACCAACACTTACATAATAATTTTTAAAAAATTTATTTAGTTATACAATGATATAATTATATCATATTATCATTTATAAGATGACTACATTTTTTATAATTTCATAGGTGTGGTGACTGATCTATTGTTCGAATTACTATTTCTAGTGGTCCTGTTACCATTCCAAGGGTTATGTTATTATTCCATCCGTATAGGTTCTTTAATTAATGAAATAACTCCAATTTAATTCTTTCTTAATTTAAATTTTTTTTTCCATTATCAAAGTGAGTTTAATATTGTTTATACAATATTAAATTATAAAAATAATCGAATTACAATTGATAAAATTAGTGTTGTTACATTCCTTCATATTATGAAATTTCACCCTTGAAATTTCAATTTACATTCTATGGTGAAAACAAGTGAGGAAATTTATCCTTCATCACTTCATCGGGTTCCCATGTTTCATCTTTGTACTTATGGTTCTTCTTTAGTACTTTGACCAGGTGAGTAGTCTTATAGCATAGAAATTATTCTCCATAGCCAAAGATCTTCACTAGATTCTCCTCATAAGACATGTCATTTTCCAAATGGAACACCTATGGAGTTAGTACAAGTGAGAGATTTGATATTTACTTCCTCAAGAGGGATAGGTAGAGTACATCATGGACTTGAGACGTGGTTGGGAGAATTTCGAGTTGGTAGGCCACAACTCTAACATGATCAAGAACCTTGAATGGTATGATGTACCTAGGACTCCACTTTCATTTATTCCAAAATACCATGATCTTATTCTAAGGAGATATGTGGAGGAATACCATGTGTCCAAACACAAAATGAAGGTATCATCGATGATTGTCTGTATATCTTTTCTATTTACTTTTGAATGCTTTAATGTGTTCTTTAATAGTTCTAACCTTCACAACAATTTATTTTAGCATTTTAATTACTAGAATCTAACATTCACCAAATTCAACCCAACACACTAGTGTTCTACACCATTTCTCATTAAGGGATTCATATTGACTTATTTGGATGCTTGAATGGAAACTATTATTGTAAAAACATGGCTAGATGAAAATATTGGTCCTATCCTCCTTTGAAGTAAAAAGAAAATTCTCTCAAATGGTCTTCTAGTGTCTTAATAGTTCATTTATATTGGTCATTATTCTAAGAATGATATGGCTTACTGAAGTTAATATTAGTGTTTCGAGCATATTGGAGACTTTTCCAAAACATGGAGGTGAATCTCAGATCCCAATTAGATATAATCCATATTGGTACTCCATGTATCCTTACCACATATCTTATGTATATCAATTCATGTTTATATAGTGAAAATTATTCTCAAATTGTGATAATTGAGCTGTCTTTGTAAGAAAATCTATAATAACCCACGTTGCATTGATTCCTCTGGATGTCTTAAAAAGTATGGAATGAAAGTCCATTGTGATGTTTTCCTATTTCTATATTGGTATGTATAATGGTTATATCATACCATTAGTATTTTTCCTTTCATCCTTCTCTTGTTGACATACAAGGAACATTGATGTATATTCAATGATAACTTTCTTGATATTGTCCCACAAATAGTTCTCTCAAAGATATTGATACATAATTGTGCTCCCTGGGTGAATAGAGAAGGTTGATCGAGGTGCATCATTCAGAATAAACTTTTTATCTCTGGATCGACTAATACAAATAATATTGAACCAAATATTACAACTCCTTCCTCGTCAATTTTAAACACCGTGGATTTCTTATATTTTATATCATCCACCTTCTTCTAAATTTACATTTCATTTCTTTGGAATACTTTATTTTCTCCATAATTTTGTCCAAACAATCATTTAAGAATGTATTGATGATGTTCCTACCTTAATGAACACAATGTACATCCTTTCAAAATCTAATTTGATTTTATCCTTTTCAATTTTCATCATTTTTATGGTGGCGAGATCCTTTCTACACGGAGAATCTATCCCTTTATTTTCCATACCAGGAAGGTAGTGGTTTGAACAATAATAATTTGTGATGATCTATAATTATCCTCACTAGTACGTATTAATATACTTTTGTGTGAATATATATTTTAGGATCATATGATCAATAGATATTTCATACTTCTCCGCATAGATATAATGATGCTATATTTTCAGTGAAAATATCAAAACTACCAACTCCAGATTATGCGTTGGATAGATTTTATATTTATGTTTCAACTACCTTATGGAATAAGATATAATTTTTTATTTTTCATCAGTACAAATCCTAATACCATTATTTAATCATCTATGTATACCAAAAATAGTCCCCTACTTGTTTGATGTGTGATTACTAGAGTGGTGATAAGACTATTTTTAACTCCTTCAACCAGTCTACAAATTCACTGGTCCAGAAAAAAATTTATCCCTTCCAATTTAGCTTCGTTAGTGGGTTATACAATAATGATATGTTCTTCAAAAATATTCATTAATACCCATCTATACAAAGGAAACTACTGATCCCCCTTATATATTTTTTCATATGCCACTCTTCAATTTTCTCTGCCTTGGAAGGGTCCATAAATATTCCTTTAATAGTGATTGCGTTCCCCATCAATGATAATTCTTCCATACAAAACTCACATTTATTGTACATTTTATAATGTTTATCTATTCACAATGTCTTTATCCTATTATAGAAATTATCCTCATGTTCCTCCTTGATCTAGGAATATATTATAATATAATCAATAAGAATTTCCATAATTTTTTTGGGGTAATATTTAAAGACTCTATTAATTAAGTCCATGAATATTGTTGGAGAATTATTGAGTATGAAAGTAATTATTAAGAACTAATATTTTTCATACCTCATTAAAAAGGGTGTTTTGGGAATATCTTGTTTCCTCACCTTTAATTGGTGATCTCTTGATTGTAGGTGCACCTTAGAGAAATACCTGGCCCCATGCAATTGATCAAACAAGTCATCTATCTGTAGAAGGGGATACATTCTCCTTATTGTGATTTTGTTGAGCTCAAGATAATAAATGTAGAGGCCCATTGATCAATACTTCTTCTTGATGAAGAGAAATGGTTCACCCTATAGTGAAGCACTCAGGAGTATAAAAAAATTGTTCATAATCTCTTATAACACCTTCTTTAGCTCTACCAAATCAATGGTTTCAATTCTCTATGGTGTCTTTGATATTGTAAGTTATCCAAGAATAATTTCAATAGAAAAATCAACCTCTCGGTTAGGAGGAAGACCAGAAAATTACTCAAAGAAAACATCTCTGTCTTTCCTCAAAGTGTGCATCTATTCGATCATGATTCTCTTCTTTTTCTGAATCTATTGAGCCATATATGTTTTGTTCTAAAGTAATAATATCTACACTTGAGATGATTGATCCAAAGAAGATTCATCCTTCTCCTTACATGTATTTATAATTGGGGGATTTTTTTGGAGTTGAATAGTGATCTTCCCTTCCCAATAGATTATATTTGATTTATATAAATATAGCAAATACATGCCCAAAATAGCATTAAACTCCACCAAAACAAGTAAGACTATATTTTATGGGAGGTACAGTCCACATACATTAATCATGGTGGATATATTTATTTTGGATATAATAATTTCTCCATTTTATGTTCTCAATAAAAACTCAACCATCCATATTTTGAGGTGATGTTTTATTAGTTTTAGTAAACATGAATGATATGAAAGAATTAATAGAACCAGAATCAAATAGTATATTCACTTTTCATGATTTAATAACCAGCATACCTATCAACACATTATTTTTAGGCTCCACCTCAATAGTAGTGATGGTATAAAGCTTTCGTTTATCCTTGGAATTTGGTGTCTAATTATGTTGAAAACTCTTGATCACTAGGGGTTTAGTGCACTGGCTTGCATATTACTCATTCACCCTACAGTTTAAGCATTGAAAAATGGGTGTTTGTCTCCTTTCCTCCGCTACATTTTCCGGAGTCCTCATGTATATTTGAAATTCATGATCTTGATGGCCTTCTATCAAAAACTTATAATATTTTCCCATCCCTTTTAGGAAGTTCCCATGATTCTTCTTACAAAATTTTTGACATGTGGCTGGTTGAAATTTATTTTTACCATTTTCATTTGATCCTCTAGCTTGAAACTCCATATTTAGTTTAGTTATCTCCATAGCCATGTGACCATTCACAAAAATTCATATCCACTTTGAGAGAACATAAAAAACTTCTTCATAACTCCCAAAGTCTTGAATTTATAGATCCGTCTGAAGGTCTGGTTTTGAAACAGCTAAAGAATCTATCAATTTTTCAATCACTTTTGATAAAAAAAACTAGAAACATACATTGCAAGCCCTGTGAAATTTTCCTCATAGGTCGTGACATGCTCTCCTTCCTTTGTTTCACCTCAATGAATTCTCTCTCTATATTTTTTAGAAGAGTTATTTGGAAATACTTGTTTTGAAACATTATTGTAATGTCTTCCCACTCCATCTCTTCAATTTATTCCTTTATCATGGTTTTCATAATCAACAAACACCATTGGTTGACCTCTCTAACAAAATGATTAATAGATAGATTCACCTTCTACGTCATATATAGTGAAGTACAGAGAATGTATTATATATTGTGTTTACCCAATATTTCAAAATTAATGGATCAGAAGATCCACAAATTTTTAGTGGTTGTTTTCATATAAAGTAATCAATATCCTATTTCACCCTCTTATGTGAAGGATTACTTTCCACATTGTTCTGGTAATTTTTTATAGCCCGAGATAGCTGGTTAAGAATCACCATGAAATCATGAACTCCACCTCCCAAATCATTGGGGTTTCCATTAGAGCAATCGTTGTATCATCCCTTTTATGGTTTTTTATCCTGGTTTCTCTCATTTCCACCAATTTTCTAAAACAAAAAATGTTTGAACAAAACATAATAAAACAAGTCATGACTAAATAATTTATTCCATTTCTGCAATTATGTATAAAGGAATATCTTATGGGATCCATGTGTTTAGAATTTTCTAAAATAAATCTTCTTGGGTGCTTACATATAGTTAGTCTCATAATAATGGTCTCATTAAGGATCTATATTCCAAATTCACAAATTAACTAAACCGTTCTCTAATATGAACTATAATGAGCCTTTTTTTCATATATTACTATTACATCATTTTAAAGATAAACAACACAATAGTGTTAAAAATCCAGGATAATGTTTTTTTTTCTTGGGAAAATTAGTCTTATACATATTTTTTACAAAATAAAATATAAAAATATTTAATTCCTTTTTCTCTAGCTTATTAGTAGACTTAACATTCTCCTTAGTGTAATTAATCATCTGAGGATTTAAATCAATGAAAGGGGTGAGATAAATTCTTAGTAAACCGATGAATAATAAACATGAAAAAGGGTGACAATAATCATCATCATTATAAAATACGAAAAATGATAATTATCATATTCATGAGAGTAATCATTATAAAATGGAATGGATTGATTCAATACACAAAAAAATGAATCATCATGTCTTAGTGGTGTACTACCACACATAGTTTTGAACAAACCTTGAATCATGTTAAATCATTTTCACTCTTTATCATGAAATACACCAGGTTACCGAATACATTGGAGTGATTTAAAATTCTTTGTGCACCCATAAAATAATAAAATTTACATAAACTATGTAATTTTGGGTGCACCCACCACATTCTAACATTTACATTATGATGCATTCCATAGAGAACATATATAAATCTTGGATATATAGAAACCCATGGAATGGAATGGGTTTAATTTCATATAGAATACATTCATGAATAAACATTGTGGTTCCCAATACAAAGAGGGAATGCAGATCTTGATAAAATAAACATCAATCTTGAGTGAAGATGAAATAATGTCACGTGAAGTAAAAGATATATTTTTGGAAGGAAGAGTTATTTTGGAAAAAAAATTTAATTTGTAACAAAATCAGAATTGAAATATTTTTATCCAAGAAAATAAAAGGGGAGGATAAAAAATGGTATTTATGGAAAATTAAATTTACAAATATAGATAAAATGGTGTGAAATAAGGAATGCCCAAATAACAAAAGTTGAGCTTGAGAATCCCCTTACATTATGTATGAATGATTTCTTCACATTAATATACTAGATAATCAAATTAAATTAATTAATTAATAATTAAAAACATTTTATTCATACATTATATTCGTTAAAGTTTCTATAAGTTCAATTGTGTTATTCTAAATTATTTATATGGTTTAATCTCATCATTCAAGAGTGTTCATTTTTATTGTTTTCATGATCAGTGTGCTTGTATATGAGTTTGGAAGTTCATGTAAAATGGGAATGATTTTAGAGAATTGAGTTTATATTTTATTAGTGAATAGAAATAAGTGTAATTGACATTATGTGTGATTTTTTATATAGTATGATAATTAGTAATTAGATAAATACTTAATGAAAATTATTTATTTCATTTGGTAGATTTTATGACCATTTGAGATTATGTCATTTTATTTAACATCATGTTTATATATTGGTTCCATGAAATTATATAACTTATAATATATATAATAAAATATTATTAAACATTAATAATAGTTTTATAACCATCCTTGATACTAGTAGTTAATAATGAAAACACATCCTCCATGGTGGCTATAAATCGACACACAATGGATGATATTTTCATTTTTAGAATAAAATGAAAAGGGAAGATATTTGAAAATATATTATACTATTAACATAGTAAAATTATAAAATATTATATAAAATGTGTTTATCATTCCTCTTGGATAGTTTTATTTTAGGAGAGGATACATAAATAAATGAAATTTAAAAGATGTTAAATTGAAAAGAAATAGGGTTTACCACCTAACGTTTTCCACCTTTAGAACCTCCTTAGTGAAAAGGATTTGGTATTTTGATGATTACAAGAGATCTTAAATACAAGTGAGGGTATTCGGATGATTATTGGGAAGAACTTAAACAAGTATTACATGTTGAGAGGTTTGAGGAGAAAAGGTTGCAAGGGGTGGTGTTTATATTGGAGGAGAGGGGTGTTTTCTCATCATTTTATTCATTAGTTAATTATTTTTGATCAAGAATATAAATATTATTAGAATTATCACTAAATATATTAAAATAATAAATGTTAATATAAGATTATGGTTCTTACAGCAAAGATGACTCAAGGAATAGTGTATTTATCTTATAATGTCTAAATACACTAAATCACCACAATTTTCTATTCAATAAAAATTCAGGTATTTTAGTAAAAATCTGAAAAACCACCTAAAAATTTCTTGATGTACACAATTAAAAAATTAACTCAATTTTATGAAAATAAAATTAAAAAATGATTAATTTTATTTTTAATTAATATCACCATTTACTTGATAGATATTGATTATAAAATTATTTTTGCTTTTATAACACATCGAAGATTTAATTAAGGTCTCGTGAAATTATATTATACTCATAAGACATCAAAATATTAATTTATAAATAAATTTTATGAAAATAATTTTTCCCTTCAGTCATTAAATTATTTACAAAAGTTTAATTAAATATTTATGACTTACAGAAATACCAACAAAAAATTGCCAATTTTTTTAACATTTTAACTTATTATATGATATAATTATATCATATTATCATTTATAATACTCCAAAATTTTATTTATAAATTCATAGGTGTGGTCACTATTCGATTTTCCAGATGCCATTCCACACTCTGTCCTCGAGTTCCACAGCTCCTCTCCAGGTTGGATATAGAGGTATGGACACACCTAGGCTTTAGGATAGTGATTTGGTGGTCGAGGGTCCTCTCATCACCTCTTTTTCCCTCTTCTAGGGTTTCATCCCTAAGATACTTTTTATCGTTTCATCCCCTCGTTATTGCGATCTTCTGTTTCCTTTCACCTTTCTTTTTCTTATTTTTTTTGGGATTTGATTTGGGTTCCAACCCCATTCCTCCATTCTCTCTCTTGGTGGTTTGGGTGTTTTTTTGTTGGGGGATTTAGTTGGTTTTATTCCCATATTGCTGGTTCGACGATAGATTTTCATGGCATTATAGGGATGACATGGGTGAGTTTGAGATGTGCCAAAGATACTAGTGGAGAAGGTGAAGCGATGATTAGATGATGTATGGTCATGTTCTTCCTTTATATGGATTCTTCGGTAGCTTTTCATTGAGAAACGTGTTCTTCCCATAGGAGTTTCGAGAGTTCATCTCATGATTATGGAGGGTCTCGGTGGATTCCAATTGGAATGCACTGGTGGTAATGTGGCTTTGGGTTGGTGATGATGGTCCCACTAGTAAGGTTGTTTGTGGAGGTCGTTTCTGAGGTTCGATCTATTCATTTTTTATTCTAGTGTTTTTGTACCTGTATTGTAGTTTCCCCTAGAAGAGATGGTTCTCATTTTTAATCCGGTGACGACAATTTCATTGTAGTTCTTTCACGGTGAGGTTGTGATTGTTGGTTGGAATGGTTGGCGGTGAACGGATGTGGATTCGACTCCAGTGACATTGTGGTGACATCAACAGTTGTGGTTTTCAGAAGTGGTGTGAGGAAGGTGACCGGATGGTAGTGATGGTGATGAGATGAGGTGAAGGAAGAGGCAGTGACGAGATTATAAGTTCGGTGAAAAGATGATGTATGCGATTGTGTCATGGCATCTCTTGTTTTTTCACAAGCAGTTTGTTTTCTCACTTTTTGATTTTTAATTATCAATTTTAAATGTGGATTTTCATAATGGTGTAAGTGGTGTAATGTTTTTTTAATAGGAAGGTTCTTTAATATTGAATCCAGTGTTCTTAATGTTCCCACTCACCCAAAAAGTGGTTTATTTTAGAAAATGAAAAAACGGATTTGGGGACAATATACATCTAACTTTGAAATAAACTTTTTCCGAAATAAAACATATTGAAAAACATTATATTTTACAATTACCTTGAAAAATTGTAAAGGATGATTTAAATAAAATAATGTTCATGATTTTGGGAGATTATGTTCGTGTCGTACACACTAAAACAAAGATTTCTTCCACAATTTTTATTAAAATACAAGTGGTAATTTTTAGAAAACCACATGAATAATCCACTTATTTTTCTTTAAAAAGCCTAACATGAGTAAAATGTTATATAATAAATCAAATTAAAAATGTTATTTTTTAAAAAAATTAAAAAACATTGTTTTGGAAGAAAAATACTCTTTGATTAAAAATACGATTTATCATAAAACAATATTATAAAATCTTGAGTACATAAGGAGTGGAAAATGAAGGGAAACATGTATTCAAATGAAAAAATAATAGGATAATAAAATTCATTAGTTTCTTGATAGATATATCATGATATTACATTATTTTGGGCATAATCATAAATAAGTTCGTTAAACGGCGAGATTGTAACATACGATTATTTTTGTATTGGTAACTTATAATCACAATCCCCATGATAGATTAAATTTAAATGAAACTTAAAATTTCATTATAATAATTATATTCATAATATAAAATGTCAAATGGGTTGTATATACAACTCATAAGATAAAATAATGATGAATTTTTATATATCTCCCAAAAATAAAAGAGGGACTAGAAATTCCATACCTTAATTCTCAACGTCCTTTGTACATGTTCAATTATCCAGTATATTGTATTGTATTGTACTATACATATATTACTAAAAAGTTAATTATATATTTCATACCATATATGATTTAATTATTTCATTTTGTTACTAATCTATTAATAATTACATGTAAAAGTCTGGTTTTGGGTAATAACCTCTTTATTTGTCTTATATGTTTTATTTATTTATCTTCACTATTATTATATTGATCATGGTTCCATAATATCTAGAATAATAATAATGACATAATTATCTTATTTATACATAAATTATACTCTTAATATATATCATGAAGGATAATTTTGAGAAAAGTAGTATGATATGTTCATAAAAAATGTCGGTTGTACAAACACAAGAGTAACATTTCTGTTTTCAATTATTATTATGGAAAGTATTGTTGTCATATGTTATCATTGAAAAATTCTCATACTATCATAAATACCATATTATTTCATTTAATATACTTATACATATCATCCATGTGGTGTGGGGATGAAAATAGATTCAGATCGCTTCATGAAGGTGGTAGTCCACATGTACGCAAATGATATTATCATCTTTCAATGAGTGAAAAGGTAAGAAATAAAATGATATATTATCATTTCATAATGATATATATGTGATTAATATAATTATTATATTATTTATAACACATATTTTAACCTTATTATCTTTCATGAAAATGGTTAGTGAAAAACAAATAACATTACTTCGTGATGTGGTACTCCGCCATACAGATGGGTGACATTATCGTATCCCATATGGAATTTAAATTATAAAATTTATATATGATATAATGAATAATGAGGTATTATTTTTTTATAAATATAAAATATATTCTTTATATGTATCCACAAACCGAACAGTGAGAGGTGGTAATAGAAAAATTGAATGTTCCCATTCGGAGTATTATATCACGGAGAGGGGGAGGGTGTGAATCAGTGATACTCTTTTTATTTTATTCTTCAATTCAATTAAAATATCCATTGACTCATGTTAAGGATTGAAATTCCCTAGTGAGAAACTAATCAACACACATCCAACAGAACATAAATATTTACAAGGTTCAATGGTAAAAAAGAATAGTTACGTCCTTGGAATTGTTTGGAAATGATCCAATACCATACAATCCACTAAGAAAAAAATCATTGGATTACAACGAGTAGGATGTAACCTTTATCTCATATAGCACAATTAAAAAATCCTACTAGTGTGTGTTGTCCTTCTTATCAAAATATAGTAATAAAATTGTTTTGTAAAAACTCATGTTACCTGCTCTTCTTTTCAATTTAATAGTTGTATCCAAATTGTAATATAATTCCTAAATTCCTTACCCAGAAGAAAGGGAAGAATAACCTAGGAATTGTTATGAAATACTGAGACTGATTCCTCTGAGTAGTATTCTTTCAAAAAAAATATCCTAGTCTGATTCTTTCAATAGAAAGCTCTCATTCCAATTCATTCAAAATAAAGATCTCAGCCCGATTATTTCATTAAAAATATCTCATTTTGATTCATTCAAAACAAATTTCCCATTCCAATTATTTTAATAGAAAGCTCCCAGTACGATTTTCAGATCAAAAAAATATAGTTGAATTATCACCACTTCAATTCCCTAATACAATTGTACAGTTGAATAGAATATGAATGAATCGACACCACCCAAAACAATTGTCAATCCAAATGGAGTTGATCTCTTCTTCTCTCAATAAGTCTGGAGCTTCTCTCTCTTTTGATATGAACAAGGAAAGTACAATGAATACAATGTACATCATGCCTTCTATAGGTGACTCAAAACATGTTAAGGTGGGATTCCCAAAACACTTTCCCGCTCACATAAATTCACCCAAATTTCAATTTTTCCTGAAATCTCGAAGAAATTATAACATCATAAAACCATCTCAAATATTCTCGAATATTATAAAATATTCATCTCTTCCTTTCTAGAATACATTTTCAAATTTCAATACAATTAGAATTGATGTGAAATTAATGGGTCTGAATCAGATTCTCTCATACAGAATTATTTAAAACAATGCTCAATACCATACCAATTTATTGTCCTTGAAGAACTTCACTTCTCCACTTGAGGTACAATCATTATTTTAAATTAAATTCTCCCCATTGAAAATTAATTCATCAGTATCATTATATTTTCTTTTATCTTTAACCAAATAAGAAAACACACATCATTCACTAACATGTGTTTATATCATGACTACCTTCATGGCTTTGAAATCATTGGGGATCATCTTTAGTATCATCTGAATTCAATTGGAAGGTATTATAACTTTGAATTCGTTCATGATTCTTCATTTTAATTTAAACCCTAGAATGATCATTTTTTAATACAAATGGTATGGATACTATTTTCCTGAATGAGATCATATCCTATTACGATCATTCTGGTTATGATCATTCTTTTTACGATCATCCAATATATGATGATTCTAGTTACGATCATTCTGGTTATGATCATCCTGGACATAATCATTCTAGTAACAATCATTCTAGATACGATCATCCTGGATATGATTATTCTGTTTATGATCATCTTTGATATGATCATTCTGGTTATGATCATTCAGTATATGATCATGCTGGTAACGATCATACATTCTGCGATCATTCTAGGCATGATCATTCTAGTTACGATCATTATGGTTATAATTTTTGGTTTTGGTCAAATATAATAGGAAAGAAAATGTCTTCTCAGATACAATACAATCACCATGATGAGGATGATCTACCTAGATACGATACAAAGTAATCTGAATATGATTCATTCTCAATCGACACCATCTCTTTCCTTTTCATCTACACCAATACTATTATTTTGAAAAACAATAAGTTTTTCATCTTCTATCGGCACCACCTCTTCTATTGGAACCACTTTCCATCAGCATCACATTTCCCATTGGTATCACTTTTCATCAACATCACCTTTCTATAGGTACCACTTCTTTTAATTTCACCAATAATCAAATTCATTTAATCAATAATTGATACAATATGGATACGATTGTTTTGAAATAGAATCGATATAATCTGGATATGAATATTTTTTAGAATGTTTTGAAAAACAATTCTCACCCCTTCATTCACTCTTCCTATGGGTACAATAAATCTAAATATAATTTTTTTTAATTTTTTTGGAAAAAAATCAATACTACTACTTTCATTTTTCCATATGGATATGATAAATATGAATACGATTATTTTTTGATTGTTTTGAAAAAAAATATTTAATATGATTCATTTCTAATTGTTTAGAAAAACAATTTGAATATGATTTTTTCAGATTGGAAGCATCTATTCCACTCCCCCTTTCATCTAATAATCTTGAATCACTGGTTCTCAATTCAACCCGTGATTTATATGAAAAAAATCAGAAAAGCATCGTCACAATTAAAACGGGTCTGATTATTTTCAAAAAAACTCAAAACAATTATTTCATCAAAAGAAAGGGAATTTATTTCCTTTTTTAGAAACATACCTTGACAACAAATGTCAACACTTGAAACCATCATCACCATGATCATGAGATTTATCCCTACAATATCCCCCTTTGTATTTTGTTGTCAAGCAAGTTTCATAAATCACTAAATTTTGGAAACTCATGAAATGGATTACATATTATTAATTATAAGCCTACGTGAGATGACTAATTATAGGAAACAAGAACCATTAATAAAAAATCATGGAATAAAAAATAGTGATCTTGGCAACTTTTTTCATTTCTTCATTCTTCCAGGAAAACAATTCAATTTCATTTCCTAAAACTACTCCAATAATAAGTTATAATATTTCACATGCTAAATATTGATGAATTTAGAGCTTACCCACAACTATCTCTTTTGTGAAACAAAATTATGAAACAAAACTATTCTCCCCCTTGACAAAAAATCCAAAGGTAAGATGAGAGTGTGGACAAATAAACATACTATAACCTTTAAGAGAAAGAGATTAGACACCCATGTTCAAAATTTAATTTGAGAATGATTTCTTTGATAAAGGTTTTGTGAAAATATCAGTAACATGTCCCAATACAGGAAAATAATCTAACATCCATTCATTATATTCCACATTCTCTTTGATGAAATGATATTTGATGTAAATATGTTTTGAAAAAAAATGTTGCATTAGATTCCTAGTAAGATTGATTGTACTTTGATTATCACAACCTAAGAGAAAGGGTAACTTCACTTTAACAAGTAAATCTTCCAATTGTGTTTTCATAAACATAATTTGAGTAGTGGCTTGAGTAATGAAAAAATATTCATATTTGTCCTTATTGAGAGTAACTAATTTTTTTTCTTTGAATGACAACTAACACAATTATTTCCCAAAAAAATAATACACCACCAGATGTGGGTCTACTATCATCAACATTACAAGGCCAATCTACATCAGAATACCCAAATAAATCAATTCAATGTGAGCTAAAATAACTGATTCTGAATTTTTTTGTTCCTCTAATGTATCTGAAAATTCTCTTTCCAGTAATAATATGTGATTATTTTGGAGCACTCTAAAATCGTGCACATAATGTTACAATATAAACAATGTAGGGTCTTGAAGAAGTCAAATACAATAGAAATCTAATCAGTTTTTGATACTCTTTTTGTTCCACTTCTTTTCCATCCATCTTTACTCAACATTGATTGTACTAAAATGGGTGTGGAAAAAGGTTTTGAATTTTCCATACCAAACCTCTTGAGATGTTTTTTTGCATACTTTTCTTGGGAGAGGAAAATGTATTCTTTCTATTGTTGGATTTTCAACCTATGAAATTATTTACTTTCTTCTAGCATGGAAATTTCAAATACATTCTTAATTTCTTCATAAAATCTCTCACAAACTCCTTTATCATTCATAGAAAACATAATGTCATCAACATAAATAATTACAGTGAGGGTATACTATTGACATTCTTTGATGTAAATATTTTTACCCAATATTCCTTTTTTAATATTGATCTTTCTTAAGCCTTTATCCAATTTAGAATTCCATGCCCTCGGAGCTTGTTTTTGGCCACACAATGCCATTTTTCAATCTACACATATAACCTTTATGTTTTCAAACAACAAAGACACAAGGTTGTTTAATATAAACCTCTTCTTCAAGATCAACATTTAAGAATATAGATTTATCATCCATTTGAATGATCTTGTAGCCTCGTAATGCGGAAATACCAAGAATGATTCTGATTATTTCATGTTTTCCCACTAGAGAAAAGGTTTCATCGAAATCAATATCCTCAATTTATTAATACCCTTGTCAAACCAACCATTCATTGTTTCTTATAACTTTACCTTTCTCATTCATCTTGTTAAGGAACCCCCATTTTTTACCAATGATGTTTTTTTCAAGCATGGGTAGGAGTTCCCATGTATTATTCTTTTCAATCTGATATAATTCTTCATTCATGGCTTGAATCCATTATGGATTCCCAAAATCTTCTTTCACATCATTCAGTTATAATTTTGAATAAAAAGATGTATGTGTAATTGAATTGGTTGTTCTTCTTGATTGAAACTTCTAATGTTGATCCCCAATTATATTTTGTGCTTCCACATGATTCATCTCCCTTGGATAAGATTTTAGATTGTCTTCTTCATCACTAGAAATAGTTGAGTCTGATTCTTCCCCATTATTAGGATTACAATTGATTGTATCCTTACCAGAATTATCTCATTTAACTTAACTTCATTGTCCATCACAACTTGTTTCTCTTTCTTAAATAATTCAATAACATTTACATAAAATGAATCAATAATTTTTTTGTTTTATTTTTTAAGAATATTTATCCTCTTACATCTAGAGAATAGCTAAGACAGATTCCATCCTCACATTTCTACTCAAACTTATCATATTTTCCACCATTATTATTTATAATACAAGGAATCCAAAAAACTCTAAAGTGATTCAAACTTGGATTTTTCAATTAAAAAATTCATAGAGAGTCATACCTGATTGAGGCCTCTAGATAAAATGGTTTTGAAAATATACAGTAGTACTCATGGATTACCTCCAAATGTAATGGGGAATACCTTTCTCAAGTTACATGGTTCTTCCCATTTTCACTAAGATTATATTCTATCTTTTCGCAATCACATTTTGTTGGGGAGTGTATGAAGATCTATAATCATGTAAAATTCCATGTTTCTAAAGATAGTTTTCATTCTATTCACATTTCTATTCACCACCATCATCAATTCTCAACTTCTTTACAGAATACTAAAATTCTTTCTAATCTTTTCTTCAAAAACATTTAAACATTTTCAAAGAATCTAGTTTGTGTTTCATATACATAACACAAGTAATACGAGTGAAATAATTTATGAAATTAAATAAGTACTTATCTCAATGTGTTGAATTTTTACTCATTGGCCTACATGTATCGGAATTGATCATCTCCATGGGGTTTTTGAACAAATATCAACTTCATTATGCAAAACATTTTTAATATTTACTTTCTAAAAAATTGTGCAATAGAAATCTCTACTTCATGGAAAATAAGAATGTCCCATACACTTTCACTTTTGAATATCTTGATCATATTTCTCTGACACATATTTTCATTCCATTTATGAAATAACTAATTCTCTTTCACCATACTCATGTAACAAGATTTTTGTGAATCACCCTCCTAAAACAAGTTTCTTGTTGTATGTTCGCCTCTTGTAATAATCATACCACAGTCTTCACTCATTGAAAAAAATTCATCTTTCTTGAAGATAACCATGTTACATTCATCAAAAAAATTTGGAACGCTTAGAAGATTATGTTTTATCCCATAAATATACAATATTTTCTTAGATTTCATCTTTTCTTTTCCAATGATTTCTGACCCAACACCTTTTATTTTCAATGATTCATCATTACCAAATTTCACTGTGCCTTCTTTAAAATCATTCACATCCTTCAACAATTTCAAGTCTCTTGGAATGTGAGATGAACACCCACTATCAAGTATCCTTGGTTGTTCTCCTTTCATGGATATTAATTCAATTTCAAAAACAAGTTCCTTTTCTCCAGTATTTTCATTCTTCTCCTTAGGATTTTGAGAATTGAGAATCTTTTTCTTAGTCGATACCCGAACCGTGCATTTTTTTGAAAGGTGTCTACATTTTTCACATATTTCACAAATATTTTCCAATGTTTGGAACCATTTTTCAATCTCCACTTCATTCTTTTCAGATTTCTTCAAGTCAAACTTTTTATTTTTATTGATTTGAGGATATTGACTCCACCTAAATATACTACATTCATAACCTATGGGATAATAGTAATATTGTTGACTGAACCAAAACATACTTTCTATGTGCCTGAATCCCCCACAATACCATCAATATCCATAGAAAGAGTATTTTTCACTAAAACCTCCATACTGATCAGAATTGTGAATGTGTTACTTGTCCACCCTCTTCTCATTATTTTCTGATTAATCAACCTTTATATTATCAATCATATTCCTTATTTTCTTTTCTGAATTATCAATACCAGATGTATTGGAAACATTTCTAGTTTTAGAATGTTTCAAAACATTCCCAACATTTTTGGTCTTGTCCACAAACATAAGATTCCCAAAATTCTTCATTTCAAAAAAATTCTATTCTTATTCTCACACTAAAAATGGTATCTTTTGTTGAACCTTCTCAAGATTATCATTATGATAATATTCAAGAACATGAGTGATAGATTTTTGGAAAAAAATACTTTTCTATTTAGTTTCAAAGAGTTTTTACCCCTCTTCTTCTTTTACTTTCAACTTCACCATTAAATTCTCATTACAATTCATTTCTTTTTAAGGGATTTCTTCAAATCATAAATCTCTTTAATCATATTATCTTTCTCACTAGAAAAACATTCTTTCTTTCTATAGAATTCATGTTCTATATTTTTATTTTTATTTTCAAGCCTTACGATCTTTCTCATACATTTTTTCAACTCTTCTTTCAGATGAGTTTCAAGATGAGTTTCTTCTTCTTCAGTACCAATGCTTTCGAATTATTCATCATTTTTTGTTACAATGAAAGTATTTTCATTTCCATACTCAATTTATTTTTTGGATTCAACACCAATACCTTCTTCATCATCATCTTTTGACAAGAAACTTCATGTTTTTTATTTTAAAATTTTAATTTATTTTCGTTTGTCTCCCTTTTTCTTCCATGATCTTCTTTTCTTTCTTTCTTCAATATCACTATCCTCTTCTTTCTTTCTTCGAGTAAAATTAGCCACAAAGTGACTAACACATCCACATTAAAAAAAATTCAATTGATTTTTCACATCGTATTTCTTTGTACCTATATTCAAATTTTTAGAAAACAAGGATATGATTTCATTGATATTTTTAGATACCTCAGTTTCAGAGTCAGAATCACCCACTTCAGCTTCAAAAAAATTCTTCTGCTTCTCTTTCTTCATAGCCTTGAAACAAATTTCTCTATAAAACTTATTTTCTCTTTATAACATTCTCTCTTCTCATTTCATAGGTAATAATATTGCTATGTATATCATCAAGAGATAATATTTCAGGATCTATATCTTCAAATGAAGAAACTTTTTTTCAAAATTTTTAGGTAGGATTATCAAGATATTTTTAACAACTGTAGAGACTTTTAGAGTTTCACCACGACATATGATAGCACTCACAATATAATTTATCTTGGTAATTAATTCTTGAACATATTCATGCTCACCCATTTTCAATCTCTATATTTGTAGCTTTTCCTTATTCATTTTTTGTTGCCTTCATATATGTTTTTAATTTATCCCATATACATTTATCTATGGAAACAACCTTCTCTCTCAATATTGCACCTTCATAAAGTGTTGATATTATGGCATTATTTTCCCTTCCAATATTCTCAAGAAACTTATTTTCAACAGGTGTAAGTGGAGCATTGTCGTCAATGATAGGAAACCCAACTATTTTAGCTTCAAGAACATCATAACTGATAGACATAAAACATGGAAGCATTCTATATTTACAGATATGATAGTTATTTACATGAAAGACTAAAATACCTTTACTGTTCACATAGTTAACATTCTCCATCTGCAATGAAAAATAAAGGGAACCAGTGCTTTGATACAAATTGAAAGTGCCAAGTCAGAGTATTGTATCACTGAGAGGGAGAGGGGGTGAATCAGTTATACTCTTTTTTTCTTTTAAGTTTCCTTTAAATTGAAATAACATTCCTCTACTGTTAAAGATTTCAATTCCCTATTAAGATACAAATAAACACACATTCAATGAAACAAAACGATTTACAGGGTTCACTATTCAATAAGAATAGATACATCCTTCGTATGTTTTGGAAATGATCCAATACCATTCAATCCACTAAGAAAACAATCCTTTGATTACAATGAGTAGGATGTACCCTTTAACTCGGGTAGCACTATGAAGCAATCTCACTAGTGCGTGTCCTCCTTCTTAGCATAATAGAGTAATACATTTGTTTTTTAACAGTTCATGTTACCTGTTCTTCTTTTCAATTATAAAATGTATTCAAATTAAAATAAAATTCATCAATTACTTACCCAGAAAAAAGTTAGGAACTAGCTGGAAATTGTTATGAAACACTGAGAATGAATCTTCTATGTAAGATTCTTTCAAAACAATGCTCCCAATATTATTCTTGCAATAAAAAGATCTCATTCCAATTTTTTCAAAACAAATCTCACTATCTAATTATTTAAATACAATGCTCCCATTATGATTCATTCAAAACAATTCTCGCATTCATACTTATTTATTACAAACCTCATTGTTTTTTTAGATAGAAAACACTATAATAGAATTGGCACCACATCAATTACTGAATACCATTTTCATTCCGAATAAAGTATGAATGAATTGACACCACCCAAAACAATTTTCAATTCGATTGGAATTGATCTCTTCTTCTCCCTAGATATCTGAAGCTTCTCTCTCTTCTGATGTGAACAGTGTATGTCCCACAAGTACAATGTATTTCATGCCTTTTATAGGTGGCTCAAAACATGTTTACATTGGAATCCAAAAAGCCTTTCTATATTACTTAAATTCACCTAAATCTGAATTTCTTCTGAAATCTCGGAACAATTATGACTTCATCAATGCTTATTGATTCTACTAAAATCTTCTACAATCATCATCTATTATTTTTCTAGAATCCCATTTCAAATTTAAATATAATTACAATTGATGAGCAATACATTGGTTTGAGTTTGATTCTCTCATAATTATTTCTTCTAAACAATGCTTGATACCATACCAATTGAATGTGTTTGAAGAAATGAACTTCTCCACTTGAGATACAATCATTATTATAAATGAAAGGCTCCCCCTTTGAAAATTAATTAATAATTCTCCTTATCTTTTATTTTATTTTTAACCACATGAAAAAACACACTTTCATTCACCAACATGTTCTTGTTTCATGAATACCTTCATGACTTAGAAATCATTGAGGATCAAATTCAGCATCGTCTGAATTAAATGAGAATGTATTATAACATTCCATTCATTCCTCCTTCTATGTTTTCATCTCAACATAATCATGATATTTTCTGAATACAGATGGTATGGATATTAGTATACTGAATACGATCATATTTAGTTACTATCATTCAGGTAATGATCATTCTAGTTATGATCATCCTAGATATGATCATTCTAGTTACAATCTTTCTGGTTACGATTATCCTTGATATGATCATTCTGTTTATGATCATTCTAGATACGATCATCCTGTATATGATCATTCTGGTTACAATCATCCTGGATACAATCATTCTGGTTACGATCATTCTAGATAGAATCATTCTGGTTACGATCATGCTGGATAAAATCGTTCTGCATACGATCATTCTGGATATGATCATTCTGGTTAAGATATTTCTAGTTATTATTAGTGGGTACGATTGAATACAATTTGAATGAAACGATCTTCATGAATATGATAAATCACTTTGATAACGATGATCTACCCAGATACGATAAAAAAATCTGAATATGATTCATTCTCAATTGACACCACTCTTTCATTTTCTTCTACCTGAATAAATTTTTTTTTGAAAAACAATTGGGGTCTCATCTTCTATCGGCATCACTGCTTCCATAGGCACAACTTAGATAATCCCCATTTTCCATCGACATCAGTTTTCCCATCGACATCACTTTTTATCTACATCACCATTCAATTGGTACGAATAATTTTACTTTCACCTAGAATCTAATTATATTGATATTAAATCAACATAATCTAGATACGATTGTTTTGAAAGACAATCGATATAGTATGGATACAATTATTTTCTGATTTTTTGGAAAAACAATTGGAACCACATCTTTTACTCCACCTCTGGGTACGAAAAATCTGAATATGATTATTTTATAATTGTTTTGAAAAATAGTTGGTACCACTAATTTCTTTCTTCTATCTAGATACGATAAATCTGAATATGATTATTTACTGCTCGTTTTGAAAAACAATTTGACGAAGATTCTTTTCCGATTGTTTTGAAAAAAATATGATTATGATTATTTTCATATTGTGGGAATCTATTTCAGTCCCCCTTTCTTTTATCAATCTTGCATCACATGTTCTCAAAACAACTCGTTATTTATATGAAATATGAATCAGTAAAGCATCGTCACAATTAACAAGGGCCTCATTCTTTTCAAAACAAACCCGAAAAAATTATTTCCACAAAACAATGTGAAGCAATTTACTTTCTACAAAACATACAATAACAACAAAAGATAACACATGATACCTTAATCACCTTGATCATCATCTTGGTACCAACAAGAATGAATGACATCGGTTCACAATACAGTTGTTCACCATAAACACAAAAGGTGACTTCATAACTCATTTGATGGAAGTGTAGATAATTATAAGTAAATAACGAAATTTAAAAACAAATTAGTATATGTAATATACTGATTTTATTATATATTTGTGGGTTAATAATATTTAAAGGATGTGGAGGAATAAATAAAATAAAAATGCTCACTGAAGAACATTACCTCTTCTTCGGGTAACCTCCTTTGTTTGTACCAAAAGAATTATAAGTTTTGATTTATAAAAAAAATAAGGAATATATGATGAGATGAGGGAAATTTTTAATTTACTTGGTTAGGTATTGGTGTAACCAAAAATTATTTAAGGTGTGAATAAGATAGGAGAGTGAGTGGCCTTTTATAGGTGAGGTGAGTGGCACACTTGTAAATTTTGGAGGGAAAATAATGTACCCAACTTTTTATCATTATAAAAGAGTAAAATTTATTATTTCATAAAAATAAAAATTATAGTTTCTAAATAATTGTAGATAATATATTTTATACCAATATTAAATTCTTTTTAACCATTATTTTTTTTAGTTTAACACCCTTGTAATCCCATATTTACCGTAATAGTGGTAATTAATTTTTAATGTTTTCACTATTAATATTGGTGATAAAATAAGTTGATATTATTAGATAATATAAATAATGGTGGTTAAAATTAAATAATATTTTTTTAAATTCCCTTCATATAAGTGAAACATTTAAATTTAAAATTAATCCTGATGACGCGATAAGAAAGAGGGTTTTTAAAGAGAAAATGTTCAAACGTTTACAATGTTTTTATATCAAAATTCAATATGAAAGTGATTAAAAACAAAAATAATAAATTAATAGATTTATCATTTAAATAATTTAAATTTATAATCAAATTAATATGTAATTTTACTTTATAAATAATTTGAACAAAAATAATGATTTCAAAAAAATCAGTGCATTTCACTATTCATAAAAAATATTTATCATTTAATAAAACTCACAAAAATTAACCATAATATAATTTAGAAATTAAGAATTAAAAATTAAAAATTATTATTCAAATAATTATGGAAAATTTCCAAAAATTATGCTTAAAATAAGAACACCAATGGAGAAAAACAGTTTTTATTTGTAAAATTATATGTATTCTTTTATCTTGAATAAAAAAATTAAAATGGATGAATTGATATATGAAATATAAATATTTCATTATATTAATTCACCAAAAGTTATATTTTTAATTTATTTAGGTAGAAAACATTTGTGTGCATTAAATTAATTTTTCAGAAAATGGTTTCTATTATTGTCAAATAATTATTGTTTTCATTTCAAATTAATTGGTCATTAATGAAATAATTTTATATACATGTGTAGAGATTATATTTTCATAATTTAGTTAATATTATTCATGTCCATCATTCAAAAGTCTAGTTTATAACTATCGTATTAAATAATAATTTCTATATAGTAAGCCACATGTCATTTAAAATCAGCGTTCTCTGAAATGCATGTTGAATTCTGTCTTGTGTATAATGTAAGAAAAACACAGTGATGTATAAAACACAATTTAAAATACATATTTTTTAATTAAAAATATTTAAATGATTAAATTTATTTTTAAAAAAATTCAAAACATATCAGGGTGTTATATTTTATGCCCCTTAAAATGAATTCCATCACCAAAATTCATCACGTTGGAAAAAATAATTGCAGATAATTCTACCTCATTTCATAATAAAGTTCCTATGTATCTTCCTATATTTGGTGGTTTATTAAAAAAAATTGACTAAGAGAATGGTCTTGTTTCATTGAGATACATCTATTCAATCCAAAATCTCTACTGATTATTCTTCATATGAAATAACATTCTATAGTGGTTCAATATCTATGTTTAGTACATATTATGGATTAGGTATATACCTCCTCACAATTTATAACTAGAACACGTCATGAACTAAAGACGAGGTGAGTTTTAGTGATAAAAATAATCTACTATCATTATATGATCAACTATTTTAATGAGACTGATATACCTATGTCTTAGTTTTCCCTTCCTTTTTCCACGAAAAAATTTGTAGAATGAACGTCTAACTAACATCAAATAAATAATCACATCAATGATTATTAGTATAAAATTCAAGTCAACTTTGTGCAGTTCTTACTTGTAAATTAATGTGTCTAACATTCTCTATATCTCATTATCTTGATCAATTCCCATTGGATTTATTTTTTAAACTTCATTCCAATATATTGGAGTTATAAACATATTCATATAAAGGTATTCATGTGGATCCATCATAATTCCCAAGTGAAGTATATTGTCGAAAGAAGAGTAAACATGAGTAATTTTTTGATCCCAACCCCTTTGAAATACATAAAACAAGATCGTACCATTTCTTCAAGATATTTAATTGTTCTCTAAGACTAACCATCTATTTGAGGATGATACATCGTGATGAAACTCAACTCTATGTCATGATATTTCTGAAGACATTGGAAAAAATTCAAGGTAAAATTAGGATCCTGGTTAGATACCATAGAATGTGGTACCCTATAAAACCATACCACATTCTTAATATATATTCTAGAAAGAGGATCAAAATAGAAATGTTCTATGATAGAGATGACGTTTTTTGACTTTTTATGTTGATCAAATATAACCCATAAATATATTAACACAAAAATAAGGTTAAAACTAATGTTTACTAGTAACTTTATTCATTTTTCCATGATGTGTAAATGAAATATTCTTTAAATATATTTTTCTGTAAAATATATACAAATCCAAAATATTTTATTACAATAAATGTATCATAGAATATACTTAATCTTTATAAACCCCCATCACATGAAACATAAAAAGTGGTGACAATGAATTTCAAATTTAGGTCATCCTTAGACTCAAAAACCAGTCGTGGTATCCATAAATATTATGTTAATATTACCTGGAGACATATACACTTCCAAAAGTTAATTCAACCATTATTTATTATATAAGACATAATATTATATAAAAACATTTTAATTAGAATCTTGGGTTTATTATAGTATAGAAAGAATATCCGATGTGATTTCTTTATTTCAGAATCTATGTAGAGGATGATCATCACATGAAATTTCACTATAGTATGAACAATATAATTTTTATATGGATATTTCATACAAAATCAACCTTGAAATTACCAACTAATTAGGGGATGATAAGTGTACCCTAATTATCATGATTCACTTCATCCATTGTAATTCCATAAAATTTCCATTTGTATATTGTTTTTATAGGTTATTGTGGATTATCATACTCATTATCCCATGTAATGGGGAATTGTTTCATATAATGACCAAATTACAAGTACTTGAAACACTAGAATCTGGTTAGTGCATTCAGTTGTTCTCTCTCCCCATTCATTTCATTGGCATGAATCTTCAAATCACTTCAACATTCTTTTGATCGATGTTCTAGATACCGACACATGTAACACCTTATTATTCCATTCAAGAATTCACCTGAGTGATTCTTTCAACATTAATTGAATTTAGGAAACTAATATTTTTTCATCCACTTGATTTATTCCATTTCCCATGATACGGGATCTTTGATTTTTTTCAAAACCATGGGTTGGATGAGGATTTATACTTTCCATTTCTACTTTCAGTGCACATTGGATGCATTATTTATAGATAAAAAGTTCTAATATATCTAATTAACTTCAAGTAACTGGTCTCAAAACACAAAATAATCAATAAATTATTTTTCTAGAGAGAAACATAATCTATAATATTGGAATGAATGTCTTGTAAAAATTGGTTATTAGGTACCAATATATTCACCATCCTTCTATTTTCGCTTGAGAAATTACTTCTTCATCCTTTTCCCTAGAATATAAGGGAATTATATACTAAACACTTTTGTCATAAACACATCCCATTACATAGATTAAATTACCTAAACTTCAATCTTATTATTAATATGTTTCCACAACAGATCTTCTTCACCTTCGAAATGATGGACACCAAAAATGAATTTTTCATGCTGCGAACATTGGAGAATGGAAAATAACTTTTTAGTGGTACTAATACGTTCCTCAGTGACTAGTGTATTATTATAACCACTAAAATATGGCGGGATTTTCCAAATGAAGTATTTAATAGAATATTGTTCCCAAATTTTCTAATTTGGATGTTTAATATTATTCATAGCTGAATAAATTTTTGTGGGAATTGGAAAACAAATTTCATTATAACACCCGCAATATTTTGTGAATCAGGACAATAAACATTTCACTATCTATCACACCAATCATTAACATGGTTCTTATGGGTTCTATACATTGAATAAAACCAAAATAATATTTTGTGTAACACTAATCATTTTGGAAAATAACATAATCATGGAAAATTAGTTATTGGAAGTATAAATCATGAAATATTCCTTTAAATCTATGAAAAATTAGTTTTATCCTTGGTTTTACATATTCATTATCTATTTAAATCATTATTGATGTTTGGTAAATAGTTTATAAATTTATAAATCATACCCCCCGGAGTGTCGAACCAAGTTTGTATAAAGGGATATTTCTTTGTGCACTAGGTGACATTTGAGTCTAGATTGATGTTCTCATTTCAGAGTTACTACCCCTAGGTGCCTCTATTATAGATACAAATACACTTCTAGTATCCCAAAAAGGATGTAATTTCATAGAATCCTTTTATTCCATCATATACCAAAATTACACAACATTTTTTTATACTTTGAATAACCCTTATAATTATCCTTTGATGTGTACCTGGAAATATCCTTAGAAATATCCAAAGGGATATCACTAATATTTTCTCATCATAGTCTCTAATTATTAAATAAACCTATCCTCTAATGCCATCTATAACAACCCAGGATTTCCAAACATTGATATTTCATCTTTTTAGATGAACATTAAATACATTTCACAAACACATGCCTGAGGACCATAATTCTTTAGTGTATTTGGAGACTATGTACTCAATATTCTTATCTAGTGAAGGATATTCAATGGTTACCACAAAGATATTCCCATCTAGTGATATCCATAAACATAACCTACATATTACATTTATTTATAACTTGAGGAAAGAAATCAATAGAAATGGTGAGATCATATTCTCATTAAGGGTAAACATGGGAAATAATAAACATAACATGAGGATAAGTATAGAATAATGTATGGATAACATATGAAAACCATACCTTTTATATTAAAAATCATAATATTGATTCATGACATAAATATTTGATGTTCATAAGACATGAATCATAAAGGAAACAATGAACATGATTCGTGATAGCATAACATTATCATATGACAAATAATTTCAATATATAGATAAACAGTGAAAATCGTTTTTGTAGTAGTCATGGATCATTAAAAAAACATATCATAACCCTCTATCGGTGGATACAAAACCTATGTGGGATACACCACCATCCCCAAGGACATAAAATTCATTATAGTAGCATGTTTTCACTCTCCAATCCATTATATTAAGAAATCATCACTCCCAAGACCATCATAACAGATGGTGTCCCTTAATAAACGGAGTTAAATCCCCATTATAGTCATGTCTATATCTTGAGATCCAAATTTTTCAACAATTCATTGGAGGTGGATATGGGTCCCACTCATATTTGGTTATAACATAACCACTATTATTGGTTATAATGTAACAACTATCCATGGTGATAACATTACCACTATCCTTGGTTATTTCATTACCACCACCACAGAATAAAAATAATACATATTTGTGCCATAAGATTATAAAGTATTCACCATATCGAAACCAATATAATGAAATAGGTTTCATAAAAATTTCATTATAATAATGGATTTGGAAATTAAATATATTCTATAATCATTTCATCATTTAATCAAATCAAAACCCATAGAAAATAATGTTGGTTTCATAATTATTTTACCATGGTATAACCCATGAAATAGAAGCAGGTTTTATAAACATCCTTTCATCATAAACATTAACCATTTATAGAAAGAATAAAAATCATATCCTTAGATCATATCCCCAATAAATAATAAGTGACATCAAATGATTTCAACATATATGGGAAAAAACGTTTAAAGATAAATTAATTAGAAAATTTTTTATGGAAAATAAAATTTATTATAAAATCACTTTATAAAAACTAAGCATTATAAAATATTTTGGGAATTTTTTTATTTGGAAATAAACATGTAAATTTATAAAGGAATATTTATAAGTAATTCAAAATTTTTACTCAGGAAAATATCCTTCTCACTTTGAAATGCACTTTTCAAAAAAGAAAACATTTCATAAATCCTTTTCATTTGAGATAAAACTGAAAACTTATAATGTAAACTTCAAACTAAATAATGGTCATAATGGTGGGAATTTGTTTTCATTCCATACACATTAAAACAAACATGTCTTTCAAATTTTTTATAAAAGACAAAAGTTATTTTTTTTAAATAACAGGAATTATATATTCAAAATAGCTTTTTCAAAAGTCTAAAATGGGTAATCCTTTATTTAATAATCAAAATAATAATTTAAAAAACATTCTTTAAAATATTTTTACAAATCATGTTTTTGGAAGAAAAATAAGTTTCAACCAAAAAAATGTTTTTTCTTTAAAATATTATTTTGAACTATTGAGTATATAAAGAGTGTAAAATGAATGAAAAAATATATTATCCTGAAAAAACTGGTGAATAATAAAATTCATGAATTTATTTAGAGTTATATCATAACATTTCATCATCAAAAGAAAAATCATAAACAATCTTGATAAATAACGAGATTGTATCACAAACCCTTACAACTTTGGTAACTTTGTATCATATGGGCCATGACATGATAAAATTAAATGAAACTAATAATACCATGAAAATAATTATATTCATGATATAACCTGTCTAATGGTTAGTAAATACAACAAAAATAAATAAAACAGTGGTGAATTTTCATATGTCTCACAGAATTAAAAGAGTGACTAGAAATCCCTAACCTTAATTATCGAATTCCTTAATATACATTAAATACACCTATATTGTAACAGCCCAAGATTTTATGAAAAATATTCTTTTTAATTTTATTAATGTCTTATGTTGTACGCTACACCAAAAGGAGCTTGCACAACACGTATCCTTGACTTGCCTTGCATTACACGCAATCGCAATCTTCCTCGATAGCGTGTGTAGTACGAAATACTGAGTTTCACGAAACAACGATATGCTATTAAAATATTATTAAAACTAGCCGTTATGAATAGTAATAACCACTTTTTAAATTTTAGAAATTTTAGCTCTCAAAATGGACTTCATTTTTGGATTCGGAGTATCGAATTTAGCCTAAGGTGAAATTTTGGTACTTTTCGGATAACTTTCATATTCTGATTAATAGTGAAAATTACTAAATTATAATTAAAAACAACTTTTTTAATCGAAATAATTAATAGTGATAAATTATTAATTTGAGTGGTTTTAAAGTATATTTAGAATATATTTTTACAATTTAATACCATTTTGGTCATTGGATGTAATTTCACATTTAAACCAGACATAAACAAGTGTCAATCTTTTGATAGATATTGTTTCTTAAAAACACGCTATTTGTTTTAACAGCGGGATTTAATTATAAAATTAATTAATGAAACTTCAATGTTATGAATTTGGTAAAATAGACATCATTTTTTAATTCGTAATATGAAATATAGCTTAGGATGAAATTTTGGCATTATTCTGAAAAACATCAATTTTTTATGAATAGTGAAACTACTAAGTGGTAGTTAAAAAACTTAATTTTTCATAAAACATAATTTTACCGCTTCTGTGAATGGAATTTCAAAAATCCGAGAGACACGGTTGATGTCAGTAAGTAAAATGTGGTTCAATGAGATGAAAATAATTTTTGGTGAATAGTAACTTTTTACTTTTATTTATCACGGTTAAAAGTAAATAGGGTAATTAAGGGTAAAAATGATATTAATATTACCCTAACACATGTCCTAATCCTATTGGACAAGTGTATCTCGACCAAAAACAACCTTAAGTGTAAAATATTATCATTTAGGCCCACTTGGATTAGATTAGGACATTTATTATTATTTAATTCAAAGAAGAGTTAAAAGAGTTAAAATCTAAGTTTATTTACTAAAACATTTTTAATATAGGGTTATACATAAGATAAATTCGATTGTAAATAATCATTAGAAATCTAATAATATTTCCTACATAATGGTAGTTTATTTGTAATTTTTAGACATCAAATAAGTTAATTTATTTATGACACAATGATGATGCAGTAATTATCTTATTAATGAAATATTGACATAATTGATATTATAAATACCACAATAAATGTAATTTAAGACTTTTTATGAATTACACTAATTTTATAGGTTACTAGGATATATTAGTGTTTATGTAATCCACTTTGTTCGAACATATAATTCTGTTATGACTTTCACAAAAATCATATATCAAATAGTGTCAAAATTGACACAAAATAGTTTTTAAATCAAATATTATATTATTAATTGTTGTTTTATTCCTAAAAATCTAAGGTTCGGCCAGATGACTTAGATAAGGATATATATATTAATAATAAACAATTTGGGGTTCGTTTGTCATGTTGTAGTAAGTGTAATAACCATATAGTGTAAGAAAACAAAAAGACACGGTAAAAATTAAATTATTTAACATAAAGTTAAATCTAATTGATAAGGTTAAAATAATAACCTAAACTTCTCTAAATCCTATTGGTTGATAGTATTTCGACCCACCCCCACTTTAGCTTCGAAATAAGACCCTTTGGAACCATTATAAACCGATTTTTACTTTAATATAAAATAATATTTTGAGATATTCCTAAGGTGCCCCTCTCCTCCCTTATAAAAGGGCACCTCCTCCCTCTCTTCCTCACACAACTTTGAGCCTTCAAGCTCGGCCAACCCCTGCCAAAATCCCTTATCCACTTCCCTAGTATCATCCTAGAGGTCCTGGTCTTCTTCAAATACCATCCTTAGTTCATTAAGTGGAGGTTAAGTGAAGGCGCGTCAAAAAGATGTAATATCCATTACCGATCTTTTTCAATTTCATTCTTCTTAAACATCTTCTTATTTAGTTTTTTCGTGATAAAGTAATAACATCAGTATTTCTTATATACTGATATGTTATTATAAATATGAAACAACTCTAATTAACCTTCTATCTATCCTATGGAAAAAGGAAATCACCGCGCGTGCGTACGTACGGACTACCGTCTCCACGACGCGATGCGATTCGTTCTCAATGATTAACCATTCATGAATGATTATAAAGTATATATAATAATTACTAATGAAATATATGACCTAATAATGATACTGGAATTATTTATATTTATATGTATGTCATCTACTTAATTCCATTCAATTCAATAAGGAAACGAAAACAGCGTTCATGCGTACGTACGGACTACCGTCTCCATGAACAGTGTATTTCTTTCCATTTACTGATTTATTATATATGTATATTCTGAATATATATATATATAAATCATGTTTTATATTCTAGAATTAATTAATCATGATCTAAGTAATCATATAATAATTACAAGTTAAAAACACGAACGACAAATGAGACGATTTTACCCAAAACGCTACTTTAACATGAATTTACAAAAGAACGGGTAATATAAAGTCATAAGTGGACAATATATGATATAATAACAATGAATATGATTCTGGAATAAGTCAATAACATAATTTAAATCATTATATAGGAGGTTCGGACACTTACAAAGCAAGTCGGACCTAAGGTAAGGGAAATATCACAATCTCATTTTTATCCGAGATTGATTATACTTTGGTATTTAATGGGGTGTATTTTATCGTCCACATCAATGTTCCCTCAATATTTAATGTTATTTACATCCACCTACAATTGTTTAAATCCAATTTTACCCTTCGGTGAGTTTTTAGTAAAAGATATAAAAGGAATCTTTTGTCGTTTTTTCGTACGAGGTACTTTTTGACTTTTTCGACAAAAGTATGAAGAATGTTTTTTTAACTTATACGGAATGAATGGATTTTTAAAAAATTATTTCCAAGAAGCTTCCTTTACAAGTTTTCATGTTTATTTTTAATCAACTTCTTTTAGTTTATAATTGTATGACATGTTAAGAAAAGAAAAGTGTTTTTGAATAAGAAAGGATATTTTCCTCAAGAATGGAGTTCAAGTGTTTTATCAAAATTATTTTCCATCTAAGATAATAAAGGGTTATGTTTTTATCCCATTAATACATTGATTTGATTGTGTTTTGAGGGAATTATTTTTATGAAGTCATTTACCTTATATGATTTGTTTTATGATGTCATGATGTTTCAAGAATCCCATTTTTGTTACATGTGTTATGCGATGATGTATGATTTATGATTATGTGGAACACATAATAAAGGATTCATTATAAGATGGGTGGGACCTATATCTCCATCCAATGCATTGGGTAAAGATTTCATATCTCATGAGATAGACATGGCTGGAATGGTAGGTTATACCGGTTCAGTGAAACAGGACTGAAACGAGGGTGACTCGATTCAGAAATGGACTTTGTCCACTAAGATAGTCTTGGCAATGAGTCATGAGAAACAAGAAATGATTCTTTATGATTATGTGTGTATTCCACAATGTTTAATGTTTTAAGTTATGATTATTGGGATTTCATTTCACTACTATGATTTATCCCATGTTATGAAATTATGCTCTCTTTTTCAGGTTAATATTTCCAAAAGTTATGTTATTATGAATATGATGTGATTGATTTTTCTTTTATTTACCCTTAATGAGAATTTGAGCTCACCCTTTTATGTTTTCTTTTCCCCATGATATAAAGAAAGGTTTTAGGTAAAAAAGGAATATCTTTATGGGAGATATTGAAGATCTTTCACCACGATTAGAAGATTTCGTTCCGAATTTCCAAAGACACTAAACTATTACGATCCTTGTGTGTGTGTTTTTGTTATGTACTAAGTATTTCGCAAAAGTAATATAATGTCCATGTACGATAAGCTTCGTGTCTCTACAGTTGGTATCAAATGGAGGTTTAGTCAACCTTTGGAAACTATGATGCGAAAACGTTAGTGAGATCCCTAGAGATATTTCTACGGTATGTCTAGGGATGTCCCTAAGGTTAAGTATACTTATAGGTTATAGTACTAGAACTACGCTAACGATCATAGAATTAAACCTAAGATTGCAGATATTGAAGGTACTCCCCCTTTATTATGTTGTTTTCCCTAGCATGATTTTTGCCTCTCACACTATTCTTTTTGGGTTTTAGACGATGGCTGGAACCTGAAGGAACCCTGTTGATCAATGCAATGGACAATGCAATGATTTTCCTCCTGAACAAACAAATGTTATGGGAGATGGAGTGCAAAATCATATTGATATCCTTACACAAGCTATGAATCATTCTGGACTTCCAAATGAGCAGAGAAAGGAACAATATTCTATTGAGTCCTTCATGAGGCAACGTCCACCTTCTTTCAGTGGGACTTCCGATCCACTTGTTGCTGAACAATGGATCAGTACCACGGAAAAGATATTTTCAGTTCTTCAATTTTCTGAACAAGATAAATTCATCTTAGCAGTATATCGTTTGGAAGGTGAAACTGATAAATGGTGGAATCTTATCAAGAATACGAGCCCAAGAGATGAAATTGAGTCCATGGAATGGGACGAGTTCAAGAACTTGTTTTTCAGTAAGTACTTCCCTCGTATTCTTCGAACAAAGATGGAGAAAGAGTTTCTTGAACTAAAGAAAAAGGATGATGAATCTGTTGGTATATACGAAGCGAATTTTACAAGACTTGCAAGGTATGCATCTGGCATTATCATCCAACCTGAAAGTAAAGTTGATCGATTTTTCAGTGGCTTCAAACCAAGTCTTCGAAGGGCATTAGCTATAAGAGACTTCAGTAGCTATGAAGAAATTGTGCATTGTGCTATCAAGGTAGAAATGGAAGTTGGTGTTACATATCCATCTCATGGTTTTGACAAGAAACAAAAGATGGAGTTCAAGGAGAAATCTCAGAATAATGGTGAAAAGAAGATGAATGTTTCCTTATGCACAAAGTGTGGAAAGAAGCATGGTGGAGATTCTCTTAAAGGGACTAGAAAATGTTTTAAGTGTGGAAAAGAAGGTCATCGAGTAGCCGAGTGTCGAAGTAATGGAAAAAGGGTTTCTAATGATGTGAATAAAGCAAACACTGCAGAGAACACACCACCAATACTTCAATGCTTCAAGTGCAAGGAAATGGGGCATTATGCTAATAAATGACCTAATCCAAGGGTTAGTGATGATCAACATGAGATACCACTGAAGGCAAAGGACAAAGGGAAGTCACATGCGATCACTATTGGTGATGTTGAATATGACAACGATGTGGTGGAATGATTAAGTGTTTATGTAATGGGATTCCAAAATAAAATTGTATCATGGAGTATTGGAATATTTTTGTATTGGTCTAATGTGGTATTCAAAGTAATTGAGATATTTTTGGAAATAAGATGATATGCGCATAATGAAGGGAAAACGAGAAAATGAAATGTTTAACAGTATTCATGAGCTCAGGATTGATATAAGGACTAAGTGATATCATGGTTTGAGTATATAGAATTTTGAGGATTTTGGTATGTGGAAAGTGTTAACTTTTAACTGCATTCATGTTTTCACTAAGGTATTCAAGAGAATACACGATTAAGGAATTTGAATGTTTGGAATGTGACTAACAAAACATATCTTATGATATATGGGGATCGACGATGATGTTAAATCTCTGGTAATCATTTTCACTATGTTATTAGAGTGGACTGCAGTATTATGGATAAGCCTAAAGATTGGAATGGATTATGTTGGACATAAGTTAGTATTGTTTAAGGATAAAAGTTTTTTCGATATTATTGATGGGATGTAATAGTAATATAGCTTTAGAAAAAGGACAACCTGCAGGACAGGCGACAACCCATCGCGTCGGACAAGGCTGTGGGAATCGAACCCACAACCGAAGTGCGACTGGCCTTTATCGCCTACCACTGGCCTACAGGAAGTCCCTGTTTAGTAGAAACTAGTTTTATTATATTAAGGAGTATGATATATTAAGTATAAGTCCATTTTAGGAACCATATATGATTAATCTCACTATAGATCGACTTATGAATATAATTTTTGCTAACCTTTTGTTTGAGACATATTGAATGCCCCGTCATACTATCAAATGATCTGCTAACACTTCACGAATAACAAATTCAACTTCATTTATTTAAGAGATTATGTGAAAATTGTTAAAGGCACGAACAACAGTGAGATTGTAACAAAATAAAGTAAGTATTTATTCTAATTCAAATTCTTTAACTTTAGGGAAATGATCTTGAAAACCAAAAATGTTGTCCTACTGATCTTATATCTGATGAATCAGATGGTACCTTATATCGTCACAAATTTATGGCTTTGTGATTGCTGGCTTTTCCATAGCCATGTTCTCTACCACTCTCCATCAGAACATGATGGTTAGATTTCTCTTCCATATCCATATTTTCACCTATGTGGAAAACGAGTAATTAGTTTATTTGGGTAATCATTACATTTCATAATTTAGTTTTTAAAGCCAAGTTTTGGTATTGTTTTTTTCCATGTGGGTTTCTATTAAAGAAACTTTCGAATAGTAAACCATTTATAACCCCGACGAATTTCGAGGGCGAAATTCATTTTAAGGGGGGTAGAATGTAATAGCCCGAGATTTTATGAAAAATATTCTTTCTAATTTTATTAATGTCCTGTGTTGTACGCTACACCAAAAGGAGCTTGCACAACATGCATCCTTGACTTGCCTTGCATTACACACAATCGCAACCTTCCTCAATAACGTGTGTAGTACGCAATACTGAGTTTCACGAAACAACGATATGCTATTAAAATATTATTAAAACTAGCCGTTATGAATAGTAATAACCACTTTTTAAATTTTAGAAATTTTACCTCTCAAAATGGACTTCATTTTTGGATTCGGAGTATCGAATTTAGCCTAAGGTGAAATTTTGGTACTTTTCGGATAACTTTCATATTCTGATGAATAGTGAAAATTACTAAATTATAATTAAAAACAACTTTTTTAATCGAAATAGTTAATAGTGATAAATTATTAATTTGAGTGGTTTTAAAGTACATTTATAATATATTTTTACAATTTAATACAATTTTGGTCATTGGATGTAATTTCACATTTAAAGCAGACATAAACAAGTGTCTATCTTTTGATAGATATTGTTTCTTAAAAACATGCTATTTGTTTTAAGAGCGGGATTTAATTATAAAATTAATTAATGCAACTTCTATGTTATGAATTTGTTAAAATAGACTTCATTTTTGAATTCGGAATATGAAATATAGCTTAGGATGAAGTTTTGGCATTGTTCTGAAAAACATCAATTTTTGATGAATAGTGAAACTACTAAGTGGTAGTTAAAAAACTGAATTTTTCATAAAACATAATTTTACCGCTTCTGTGAATGGAATTTAAAATATCCGAGAGACACGGTTGATGTCAGTAAGTAAAATGTGGTTCAATGAGATGAAAATAATTTTTGGTGAATAGTAACTTTTTACTTTTATTTACCACGGTTAAAAGTAAATAGGGTAATTAAGGGATAAAATGATATTAATAATACCCTAACCCGTGTCCTAATCCTATTGGACAAGTGTATCTTGACCAAAAACAACATTAAGTGTAAAATATTATCATTTAGGCCCACTTGGAATAGATTAGGACATTTATTATTATTTAATTCAAAGAAGAGTTAAAAGAGTTAAAATCAAAGATTATTTACTAAAACATTTTTAATATAGGGTTATACATAAGATAAATTCGATTGTAAATATGAATTAGAATGATAAAACTATTTCCTACATAATGGTATTTTATTTGTAATTTTTAGACATCAAATAAGTTAATTTATTTATGACACAAAGATGATGCAATAATTATCTTATTAATGAAATATTGACATAATTGATATTATAAATACCAAAATAAATGTAATTTAAGACTTTTTATGAATTCCACTAATTTTATAGGTTACTATGATATATTAGTGTTGATTTAATCAACTTGTTTCGAACATATAATTCTGTTATGACTTTCACAAAAATCATATATCAAATAGTGTCAAAATTGACACAAAATAGTTTTTAAATCAAATATTATATTATTAATTTGTTATTTTATTCCTAAAAATCTAAGGTTCGTCCAAATGACTTAGATAAGGATATATATATTAATAATAAACAATTTGGGGTTCGTTTGGCATGTTATTGTAAGTGTATTAACCATATAGTGTAAGAAAACAAAAAGACACGGTAAAAGTTAAATTATTTAACTTAAAGTTAAATATAATTGATAAGGTTAAAATAATAACCTAAACTTGTCTAAATCATATTGGTTGATAGTATTTCGACCCATCTCCACTTTATCTTCGAAATAAGACCCTTTGGAACCATTATAAACAGATTTTTACCTTAATATAAAATAATATTTTGAGATATTCCTAAGGTGCCCCTCTCCTCCCTTATAAAAGGGCACCTCCTCCCTCTCTTCCTCACACAACTTTGAGCCTTCAAGCTCGGCCAAACCCTGCCAAAATCCCTTCTCCGCTTCCCTAGTATCATCCTAGAGGTCCTGTTCTTCTTCAAAGACCATCCTTAGTTCTTTAAGTGGAGGTTAAGTGAAGGCGCGTCAAAAAGAGGTAATATCCATTACCGATCTTTTTCAATTTCATTCTTCTTAAACTTATTCTTCTTTAGTTGTTTCATGATAAAGTAATAAAATCAGTATTTCTTATATACTGATATGTTATTATAAATATGAAACAACTCTAATTAACCTTCTATCCATCCTACGGAAAAAGGAAATCACCGCGCGTGCGTACGTACGGACTACCGTCTCCACGACGCGATGAGATTCATTCTCAATGATTAACCATTCATGAATGATTATAAAGTATATATAATAAGTACTAATTAAATATATTACCTAATAATGATACTGGAATTATTTATATTTATATGTATGTCATCTACTTAATTCCATTCAATTCAATAAGGAAACGAGAACAACGTTCATGCGTACGTACGGACTACAGTCTCCATGAATGGTGTATTTCTTTCCATTTACTGATTTATTATATATGTATATTCTGAATATATATATATAAATCATGTTTTATATTCTGGAATTATGTAATCATGATCTAAGTAATCATATGAATAATTACAAGTTAAAAACACGAACGACAAATGAGACGATTTTACCCAAAACGCTACTTTAACATGAGTTTACAAAAGAACGGGTAATATAAAGTCATAAGTGGACCATATATGATATAATAACAATGAATATGATTCTGGAATAAGTCAATAACATGATTTAAATCTTTATACAAGAGGTTCGGACACTTACAAAGCAAGTCGAACCTAAGGTAAGGGAAATATCACAATCTCATTTTTATCCGAGATTGTTTATACTTTGGTATTTACTGGGGTGTATTTTATCATCCAAATCCATGTTCCCTTAATATTTAATGTTATTTGCATCCACCTACAATTTTTTAAATCCAATTTTACCCCTCTGCGAGTTTTTAGTAAAAGATATAAAAGGAATCTTTTGTCGTTTTTTCGTACGAGGTACTTTTTGACTTTTCCGACAAAAGTATGAAGAATGTTTTTTTAACTTATACGGCATGAATGGATTTTTAAAACTTTATTTCCAAGAAGCTTCCTTTACATGTTTTCAAGTTTATTTTTAATCAACTTCTTTTAGTTTATAATTGTATGACATGTTATGAAAAGAAAAGTGTTTTTGAAGAAGAAAGGATATTTTCCTCAAGAATGGAGTTCAAGTGTTTTATCAAAATTATTTTCCGTCTAAGATAATAAAGGGTTCTGTTTTTATCCCATTATTACATTAATTTGATTGTGTTTTGAGGGAATTATTTTTATGAAGTCATTTACCTTATATGATTTGTTTTATGATGTCATGATGTTTCAAGAATCCCATTTTTGTTACATGTGTTATGCCATGATGTATGATTTATGATTATGTGGCACACATAAGAAAGGATTCATTATAAGATGGGTGGGACCTATATCTCCCTCCAATGCATTGGGTAAATATTTCATATCTCATGAGATAGACGTGGCTGGAATGGTAGCTTATACCGGTTCAGTGAAACAGGACTGAAACGAGTGTGACTCGGTTCAGAAAGGGACTTTGTCCACTAAGATAGTCGTGGCAATGAGTCATGACTAACAAGAAATGATTCTTTATGATTATGTGTGTATGACGCAAAGTTTCATGTTTTAATTTATTTTTATTGGGATTTCATTTCACTACTATGATTTATCCCATGTTATGAAATTATGCTCTCTTTTGCAGGTTAAGATTTCCAAAAGTTATGTTCTTATGAATATGATGTGATTGATTTTTCTTTTGTTTACCCTTAATGAGAATTTGAGCTCACCCTTTTATGTTTTCTTTTCCCCAGGATATAAAGAAATGATTTACGTTAAAAAAGGAATATCTTTATGGGAGATATTTAAAATCTTTCACCACGATTAGAAGATTACGTTCCGAGTTTCCAAAGACACTATACTATTACGATCCTTGTGTGTGTGTTTTTGTTATATACTAAGTATTCCGCAAAAGTAATGTAATGTCCATGTACGATAAGCTTCGGGTCTCTAAATATATAATAAATATATGTTAATTATAAATCTATTAATGAAAAACTATCATATATATAATTACATATATTATTTAAATATGTCATTTTATTACCCATTTATTGCCAATTCCATGTTAATGTGTCATTTTATATAATAACGGATTTTTTCATATATGTTTTCGTTTGTTATTTTTGGACCTATTAATTTGATCATGGATCCATTATATATATAATAATAAGAATGTAATAATTATCATATATATTTATCTATATAATATTAATACTAATAATTAAATAAAGTTATGTGAAATTACATACGTTATAGTCATGGAGACGGTAGGCTGTGTTTACGCATGATTAATGATTCCACATTTCAATATTTGTTATGGAAAAGAGGTATTAAGTATATTATATTTAATTAATTATAATTATATCATTAATACCATATAATTTCTTTAAATATACATATAAATATCATCCATGTGGTGTAGTGATGGAAAGAGAGTCACATTGCTTCGTGAAAGTAGTAGACCACACATTCATGGATGACGTTATCATCTTTTAGTGAGTGAAAAGGTAAGAAATATAATGATATATTATCTTTTAATATTGATAACTATTTAATTAATATTATAATTAATTCATGTATATCAGACATATTTTTCCTTATTATCTTCCATGTAAAGCATTTGTGAAAAACAAATCACATTGCTTCGTGAGGTGGTAGTCTGTCGTACACTTGTTTGATGTTATTAAATCCTTATAGAATGAAATGTAAAAAGGTATATCAAATATAATGACTCAGTAGGTATAATTATGTTATAAATATCATATATATTATTTATTTCTGTCATTATACCCAATTGTGATAGGTGGTAATGAAAAAATGAATAACTTCGGTTCGCGAGGCGGTAGTCGGTAGTACACACAGATGATGATTTCATAATCCATTTGATTGATGTGTAGATGGTTATAGGTCATGAAATAAACATAAAATATATAATTATATGAAATATATTTATTTATTATATCATAATGTTTTAATAATAATTAAAAGTTGTGGAATAAGAGATAAAATAAAAATTCTCATTGAATAACTTTACACATTCTTCGGTTAACCTCCTTAGGTTTGTACCAAAATCCTTTTTGGGAAGGATTTATTCCCAAAATAATGCTTCTAAGATGCTTTTAGTTAATGTTTTATGTAATTTGTGTTGGTATTTTCTAAATAGACTGGTGTGATGGTGTGAATAAGAGAGTAGAACTTATGGCCTATTGTAAGCAAGGTGAGTGACACGCTTCTAATTTTTCGAAAGAGAGAGATGAAACCATTTATTTTTTATGATAAATAACCCAAAAAAAGAATATTCTATATAATTAGATATTATATAGTCCATATATTTCCATAAATATACAATTTAGAAAACTTTTCAGTTTATTTTAACCCTTATATTTTAAGTTTAACCCCCGACAAACCCATTTTTACTTTAACCGTTGTAATTAATTTATAATTTTTCACTAATAATTTTGGTCAAAAATTTAGTTGAAATAATTAGATAATATAAATTTTTCTGTTTACTAATATGGAATACATTTTTTATCATTAAATTCACAAAAGTGGAAAATTTTAATTTATATGTAATCTCGTAGAAGTGAAGAGAAATCGGATTTTCAAAGAGAAAATGATCAAATGATTAGAAATTTTTATATCAAAATTAAATATTAAAATGGTTGAAATTATATATATTTACTAATATATATATAATTTTACTAAAAATAATTTAAAACCAAATTAATATAAAATTAATATTTGTAAATAATTTTAACATAAAGGATGTTTTTAATTAATATATTATATTTTTCACTATACATAAAAACTTAATCTTTTTAAATAATTCCAAAAAATTAAACATAATATAATTGTTGAATTATGATTTCAAAGATTAAAAAAAAATTTTAAAATAACTTTTATAATTTTTTTAAAATTATTTTAAAAATATGTGCACAAAAGGAAACATTACAATTTTAGGCATAAAATTGGATTTAGTCTTATCTCTTCTATGGATTAAAAATAAGATGAATGTTTTCATATATAATATAGATGTATTATTATGATAGTTCACTAAAAGTGATTTTTTTAATTTATTGTGGTAGAAAACATATTTATTGATAAAAATGTTTTCTTAGAAAAATATTTCCTTTATTTTCAAATAGTTTTTATTTTAAATTCTAATTAATTGGTCATCAATGAAATAATTTTATATTAATATATGGGACATGTATTTTCATAATTTACATAATACGATTCATACCATTATTTCTAATGTCTTGGTGATAACTATCACTTTAAATAATAATTTCTTTATAGTAAGTCATATTTCATTTAAAATTGACATTATCTGTAATCAAGCTAAATTTAGTGTTTTTTGTAATAAAGGATAAAATAGGTGTTTTATTTAATGAAACCTAAACTCATTATTTATTTTAATTAAATGTATAGGAAAATTTAAATTTATTTGTAAAAAATATTTCATAAAATACCAGTGTTACAAACATGGAATCCACTTGGACCTCTATACATACCAACGTCTCTTCTTATCGGCACCTCCTCATGATCGTCATCCATTTTTGACCGTATTCGCCTTAGTTTCACCTAAACCCATTGAAAAATGTCTGATTCAACATCATCGAAATCCCTCAACACTCCTAGTCCCTCTACCTAGGGACCATTGAAAATCATCATGGCCTACCTGACAATGTCTAGTTAGGTGGGGTAAAACCCCCATTCAAATCCCCCTTATCATTCGTCTTTAAATTCCTTAAGGAATTATTTCAACTCACCTCATTCCACAAAACTCAGAGCTAACTATTGGAGGGGGTTCCCAACATCCATGGTACATTCGACCATCTAACTGAAATCCATCTGGACCCATGCCACCCATGCCATCCAACATGATTAATGTAACCCAACATAGACTACCTACATATCAACACATATCCAATGAATACAATTAGGTATAAATTAATATCAATGGTACACTCACCCATTTGGGGCCATGTTTTTGGGAAATCCCATAATATCAAAGTGATTAAGATCACTTATTCCATGTACAAGAGGCATAGATCCATCCTCTCTCAACTGCCCAGAGTGCTTCCTTTCCCTAAACAAAAATCCAATATCAATGAAAATAAGTATGAATAAACAATAATTTCAATAAATAAATATGAAAAAATTTATTATAGGGGGAACCTACCTTGATACTAGAGTTATCCCCTTACTATGCTCCATCGAGCCTATTCTAAACACTCGCCAAGACCGCACATGCCTCTTCTATATCCATCCAAGCCAACCGAGCACTACACATGTACCTAGGCATCTAAATAATACCAAAAAACACAAATAACAATTTAAAAAATTATAATTATTTATTTTATATAATAAAACACTTCAAAATCACAAAAAAAAACTCACCAAGCACCACAGTTGCAATGAAACATGACTAACAACCCACAAAAGGTCCATCACACCTCCCTGACACCATCTCTGGTGAAATACCTATCACTGAGTAGTAATTATATCATTAAGTTTATTCAATTATATTTAAACTAAAAATTTAATTTATCAATAAACATTCCTAAATTGAAACCAATTCTAACAACAGGAAAAAACATCTCAGGATGAACTTTTATCAAGTAAAGGAAAAATATCCATTAAGATCATACAATTTCACTATAATCTGGTGGCATCATCAACAAAAACCTATCCCATGACACCAAAAAATACTATAATGTTAAGGGGGAACAAAATAATAAAAATAATTAATAACCTCGACTCTCTATTACATAACCCTTAGAAACATCCCCTATTATAATGTAATCATAAAAAGGCAAGGATAAAGAAAATCATCCAAGAAATGGACTCCCAAAGACCCAATATCTACCTAAAATACAAGGGGGTATTATTGATAAATTATTGTATTCCCTAATTAATATAACCCCAAAACAGTTCCATCATTTCTTTAGTTTCTCCCCGTATTTCCCATAAACACAACAATGGTGTTTGGGTAATTCTGACCCAATTAGTTTGCTGATGGGTTTCCACCATCTAGTCAGTGATTCTACAACAACCCTTACCACCCTAAGCACTCCTTCAATGATTTATTAATCTATCGAATACCATGTTATATTTTACCCACATAAAAATATTTATTCTAAGGTGGCCAAATACCCATATTTTTGCCACAAACATTGGTTCTCAAAACAATCCACCCACCAAAAAAATTCAAATCCACTCTCTAACATAATGAACCAAAATCAATGGGGGGTTACAAATAATGAAATTTATATTTCTCAATATTGTAAAATTACACATTCCCGAAAAATTATTTGCAAATAAATTATGAAATAAATTATATGAATTAATTCAATATTATATTGTAAATAATTATATTATTTTGAATGATAAAAATTTTCTCATACTAAAAAGTTATATGATATATGTAACCAAGTCCAATATGTTTCTAGAATCTATTTACATTTTCAATATATTATAAAAATCTATAATTTTTCAAAAAATATTATTTAATAATATTAAATAATTTTTTTATTTTAATTGATCACATATATTATATTGGTCCGTAACAACATCATATTATAACCAATAATGAAATCATCAAAATATTATATCAAATTTTTATTAAATTGCTTCGTTCAATAAAACATCTTCTATTATTTCTTCAATTTCTTGAAAATCGTTTTTAAAACATTTAAACAATCACTATATCAATTTTTATTTCTATTATATCTTATATATTTATTAATTTTTCTATAAGAATAAATGTTCATTACTAGTGTATTCACTAATAACTAAATGATTTTCACAACATTAAATATTCTATAATAATCTTATGCTTATATAAAACAGTAAAAATTTAACTTATTGCATGATTATAATTGTATTTAGTGCTAATTGGTCATTAATATATAGATAAAATGAAATATTTTTTTGAATTTTGACATCTTAATCCCATATAATTTTTTCTCATCATTTTATGTCGTTTCTTCTAAAATTTTAGTCTTCAGCTTTGAAATTCAACTTATTTATTTTAAAAACATTAAAAATGAAACATAAAACATATATTCTTTATTTTTTCTAAAACCCCAATAAAATATGTTTGATATCAAAAACTTTTATCATTATTACAAATTTTATTTCGATATATTCCTTTACAAAAATTCAATAACTATTATTTATTAAAATTTTATTAATAGAAATTTAGACTCACTCAAATTTGGATGCCCTGTCACTTTCAAAAAAAATATTTAATTAGGAAAGATCTTATGTGTTTTCATAAAAAAAGTTCTATATATTTTAAAACATAGTTCATTAAGTAAGTAATACTTTAGTGAATACTAACTCAAATGAGTATTTAAGATACTTTCTTGTCAACTACCCTCTCAGATATTACCCATCATAATTTTTTTATATATTTATATATGGTTCAATAAGAAATGTTATGTGTCATAAAAATTTGAATTAATACTTATTTTGTTTATCTTTTTTTACTCCTCAAGGGATGTTATGGGATTTTTAATATATATACATTTATCCATTAGAATCCTATATATTTAAAAATAATCAATAGAAATTTTATTAGTAGATAGTTTCTTAAAAAAATATCATTTTTCCATTCTTTACACTTTTTGTTTTGTGTGTGCTATAAAGTGAGTTTTTGGGAGCATGTTTTATTCTCTCTAACATCAATAAATGAGTAATTGATACAAATAACACCTCAACATAATTTTAAAAACTATCAAACTCATGATTCAGTATCTCCTTCATCTATTTATATTCTTTTACATTGTTGAATTAATTTATGTTCTATAATAGTTCTCCATGTCATAAAAACAAATTTTATATATTCAAAACTATTTTTTCTGCATTTTTGTTTCACTTTAAAATTTTCAGACATCAAAAAAAATCAAATAAACATTAAAAATTATTCAATAAAATGTATAATATTTTAAAAATATAATATAAAAAATTTAATAAAATGTTATTAATTATTTAATAGAACATTTGAGTTGTATACTTTAAGAGTTATTTTATAAGGATACTCTCACTATGGAGTTATGTTTTTCATAGATATTCTCCATAATCCAATATATTTATCCCAATATGCAGATGTTTTATTATTTAATATTAAACTCATGAGTGATTCTTTAACTTAACTAATTTTTTATTCTTAAAATACTAATAAATTTTAAAATAAAATAAATTATCATTAATAATGGGGAAACCGGTATGTGTCTTTTCAAAAGAATGATTCACTATTGAGTCATATTTAACAAACTATTTTTGGACTTCATAAATATTCAAAAAATAAATTAAAGGAAAAATTAATTAACATTATTTAATTTTGATTTAATATTATTAATGAATAATTAAACTATTTTTCTCATTTTATATATTACATTGTGTTTCTATATGTGATTGTAACTTTATCCCCACTAATATATTAACATTACATGATACATTATCACAATTTAAAATATTATTATCATGTTTTTTGGTAAAAATAAGTGTTTTTAATTTTATATGTTATTTATATCACTTATAAACAAAAATATTTTAATTTAAATTAAAAAACTAAAAATAAAGTAATCACTATATTAAAAATAATCTAGATAACAACCCCAAAAAATTTTAATGTTAATAATCATGTTCATTTATCCAAATAGCATTCTGAGTGGTAAGTAAAATTATTATTTTATAGCTTTCAAATATTATAAAAAATTATAAATTTTTTTAGTTGTGATATCTCAATGTGGAACCCTAAGATGGGGGGATCAGAGTGTGTAATTGAAATTCCATACAATCCGATTAAAAAAATATCCCATTCTTCTAATTTTTATGTATACTAGTTAGTGTTATTAGTCGCATATAAACATAGTTACAAAAATGATCATGTTTATTATAACACATGAATTATTATAAAATCCAAACTCATTTTGAAATAATGTACTCACGATTTACGTTGTTTAAAAAATGTGGGATACATCCATGTCCAGAGTGTGAATTTATATTTCCTCTCGAAGATACCACTAGGGACACCTCCCAGTGATCACAATCTGATGAATATAGGGATAAATTCTACATAGAAGATAAAAATATGGTCCGATCATCTTCAAAAAAATAAATTTTAATGAGTATTATAAACATTTCACTGCAAAACTTTTGATCCTATATTACTTAGTATCCAGTCTCATCATATCCATCCTCCATTTATATCTCTATGATGTGCAATTATTTTCCTCTTCTTCACTATTTACTCATAAAACATGATAATCATACTAGAAATGTATTATTTATACCACTTCCACAATTTATGGTTAATTATTAAATTTCACATAATATTTCTTTTCTTCCTAGTGTATTCTATAAACCATTATATGTTATTTTATACTATTTTTTATTCTCTTTCATTATGATATAGGACAAGACCAGCTGTTATTTGATCTTTACACATGGATAAAGTCTACAATTGTTATGTTTTCATATTATATCATTAAAACTCAGAAAATCTGCTTCTATGCTATCTTTTTCAAATACATCATCATCATTATCATGTATGGTGATTTTTTGACTCCCAAATGTTGTTGGCTTCATCTAGGTTCTTCCAGAACCTCGTAAATAATGGATACATGATCATTTTCATCAATTTGTATCTCCCATATATCTAATTGGATGTACCTAAATCACAACAACACCTCCATGATTAATCTATAGTCCTTTTAAATCTATTATATACTCAAATTGTTCATTTTGACAATTTGTATCGATAATGAAAAAAATATTTAGAAACCTCCATGTTTTCCAAACATCATTTGATTATTTTTAACTATCACTTTACCAAATTCTAAAAATTCAAATAATCCATGGCCATTCTTGATCCATTTTTGAGGAATATAACTACCACATCCTTGAGTTACTTTATGAAGATAAACTATTTATATTAAATTTGTGATATGAAAATCACAACGACCTCCAAATACTTTTAGCATTCCACTCAACCTCTCTTGATGTATTAGTTGTCTATAAAAACATTAGAAGATTCTAAGATTTCTTGACACATAATTTACAGATAATTTATCATATTATAGAAAATTAAATTCCAAATTAATTATTTAATAGGGTTCAGTATCTACCATGATGATCCTTTTCATTTTATACAACTCATCCAACAATGTATATATGTTTTATCAATGATATAAAAGTTGTCATTAAAAATAAAATTTACTATATACAATGATATGATCTTATAACTATATATGACATTATATTGGGATGTGTTAAAATTTAGTAATTTTTCATATTTCTCTATAACTATTTTAGTTACATCATATCATAACATGTGATAATCTTATCCTTCTCATCATAAGACACCTTTCCTCTATGTCACATTATACATAATATAATATTTCTATTAGTAATATAAGTAATGTAACATTTCACATGAAATGAAGAATTGAAAAATATTTTATAATATAATTTTATAAACTATCCAGGATATATCATTTAAAAATAAATATATTTACATTAAACTATACCAGAACTTAAAAAAGAACATTGTACCCTCTACAATATAGGATGTCAGATTTCCATGAACTACAATATCTCACTGGCATTATCTTTGATTCATCAATTCAATAAAATTTTTATTAATTACATCCCATTATATGCTTAATATCTTATGTTATTATATTTTCTACCATATAACCACTCTATTTTATGATTAACATTACCTCTATGACATTCAACCATAATAAGAATGTTATTCTCAAGTTTTCTTCATGATGGAAGAACACAAAATGTGTTTCCATAGAATCCTTTAAAAAAGCCCCATATATCTGCTTAAACTATTAATGGTTGATGAAATTTATATTATAGTGGACTCAATGTGAGGCTATAAAAGAACCTATAATATCATTCGATAATATGACTCACTTTCTATCTATGATATGCAATCCTATTTTGAAGTTTTTCTTCTTTACTTTGTATTATATAAAGGGAGATTCCCATGTCAACCCCAAAAATGCTTCCTGTGGAATATTATTTACACCATACATATTTATATTCTATGGTCCTCCTTCAATGACCACTTTGATACCATGTTATGCACCATATTGCATCATTTGATATACACTATGTTATACATTACCCTTTAATGGATTTTGATAACAATATTTCAAAAATTACAGCATCATAAAACAATTTTATATCTTTCTATCACTATATGTGACATGTTCTTCCTTATCATGATTTTTAATACCTTCATATCAAATTATATGATATGATGTTCAGTTGAAATTTGTTCTTTAAAAACCTTATCACCATATGGAGTATAGATATATCTTCTCATATAATAATATATCACATACATCATCTTCTCTTTCGTAAAATAAATTTGTCTTATACTATCCTTCAATATTCTTCAACATGATTCCAAATCATATAAATCATCATAATAAAGTCTTAATCTTCATTTATGGAGAGTCATAATACATTATCCATCCACAACATATCTTCAATATTCCCCTCATGCTTAATATTATCAAAAATGTTAATCTTTATAATTAAATGTGATATGAATATTTTTTTAATAAAACTATATATATATATATATCTTCATCAAGTGTAAAAATATATTTTTTCTTCAAGGTACTTTATTCAACACCCTATTTAATTTATTATGTCCTTACTATATATAAATACATCAATGTAACTCATTGGGGACTTATTCAATTAATATTTTTTTAATTTTATGCAATTAATTTCTCATCAAATTTAGACTAATTAATCTCAAGGAGTTCAATATATCATGTTTTCATTTAATTTTATACAAATAATTATCAATGATATTTTTGTTTCCACCATATAACTTGATACATTACCAGGAATCATGTGGATAAAATTAGTGTATCTACATGATCTGGACAATCCTTCTATCTAACCATACCCTTTATTGATACTTTAATATGTCTTATGATGTCCTACGGTTTAAAAAGGGGTACATAACAATTTTTAACAATTATTATGCTTGAAACATATATCATAATCATGTATAAAATGTTATGTTCAATAGTTGAATTGTCTTAAATTATAGATAAAAGAACTAAATTCTAGTTACATTTAGAATCTCCAAAATCGATTAATTTGATTTCACTAGTCAGATTAATCATCAATAGATATCAAGAAAACTAAAAATAACAAAATCAATGGTTTCTAGTAGTATCCAACATTTTATTTTTTTATCTAGTAGTTCTAATATTTCACAAGCTTAGATAGAAAAATTCCTATAAAATGATATTTATTTTCCCATTATCCCTTCCAAAATCACAGCGCTACACTACTTAATAAAAGGTGATAATGAATATCTACATAGATTGAAATAAACTAACCAACTTTTTAAACCTACATAATTTATAACACATTATATGAAACATAAAAAAATTAATTTATAGTCTTATTTTACTAATTTTTACCTATATTACTTAGTTTACCTTATATAATAATTTTTAGTGGATTCAAATTCATAGGTATTACAACAATATCCTTCAATCATAATGAAAAAAACCAGTAGATAATAGTTAAATAAAATTCTTTTAGAGATAATAAAATATTCTCTACAACCCCACATGTTATGAATGTTGGTATTATATTATGAAATACTATCCATAGGGAGTTTTACTTCTATTATAAAAGTTTCTATTCTATATTTAATCCACTGATTTTTTACTAGAATCCATATAATACATTTTCTCAAAAATACACACACACACACACCTACCGATTGATACAAATTGATCTTGGATAATCATAAAAATATCCATGTTATTGAACATTTATTATTCCCCATTTTTAGAAGATTTATTTTATAAAATATCATCATATAAATGAAAAGGTAACATTTACATGTTATTCCCTGGGGTTGAATTATAGTACACCTATCCTATGAGGGAACACATGGAACCATCACCACTTCTACTCTAACATAGTACTTCCATTAAATCAACTCTATTATCCTACGAAACACATTCTTGCATAGACATATGTATATATATATATATATATATATATATATTTAATCAACTAGTATCTCATGTGGGAAATCCTTATGCTTTACATATCCCCTTATTTATAATAGCAATGTAGTTGATTTTGGACATGGGGTAGCCTTTCTGTAAGTTATATCACCATAGAGATGAGATTACCACTATTAGGACAAGAGAATTGTGGTGGATGGGCCATTGATACTATTGATGGATGATTCAACAATTAAGAGGAAATTTCATGATAATTATTCACTTGCTTATTCATTGGATCATCCAACTACTCCTTCTTTTAAATTACCAACTCTAGAGGTTGTATAAAATAAAGTACCACAATAAATTTTATTGCATAAAACCCGTACATTTATATATAAGACCCCATTTTAGGTGTTTAATGGACAAGGTGAATTCCTTCACCAACACTTTTTTGATTTGGGGGAAGGTGGATTAGATTGTCAGTTGTTATATGATATCATACGGAAGATTATACTATCTTAACAAAAACTATCCAATAGTGATAATTACCTTTTCAGTTTTGATGAAAAATGTTCTCTAACCTTGTTAATAAGGTAATATTAAATGATTTTTGAGTATATGTTTTAAAAAGTCTCTCAAAAATTTACTCGGATAGATATATTCATCAAAAAAATATCACTATATAAAGCATAGATAGATTATTTGAGATCCCATATTAAAAAATCTTCCTCCTTATTAGATACTACTCATAAATGTGCTGAATATATAACCTTTTAATTAAGAAACTCCATCCTCAAGCAATAGAAGATGAAATAGAGAGTGCTATATTTTCAATGTTAAACTGATACCTCTCTTCAAATTTTTTCTAAATTGAAAAAGTTTCTAATCAGAACGTTTTGTGATCTAGCTATAGGAATACATGTTTATGTCTCTCCATTTATTTTGATACATTTGGGGAGACTTATAAACGTGGTTAATCTTCATTATTTTTCACATTAGTAATGAATTAATATTATGAACTTTGCATTTCATTATCCAACCTTCCTTCATTCATGATGTGCATTCCATTTCATTGACTTGATGTCATATGGATTATAAGAGATACCCATACTTTGTATAATACAATGTAAAATAAAATTTCTTGATATAAATGAATAAATCATGACATAATTTTCTTAATAGTTACTCATGAATGCCTACTAATATTCTCATTGTTGTATCTACTATAGATTCCCGAGGGTCACCTAGTTTCAAGAAGATAATTTGGGTGAAATATATGACCCAGAAGGAGTGTTCTCTATTTTTTTATCCTAATTCCATGGACTTAGAGAGAATAAATTATTTTTAGTAAATAAATATTGATTTCTAAAAAAATTTATCATTTTTTATTTTATATATTTCCTTATATCTTCCTAAGATTCATATATGTGTACTTGGGTTTTTCTTAGGCCACACTCTTATTGGTTTTCAACCTGATATTTTACTTTATATTATACAATTTCTCAATGTCTCCTGGATCACACAAAGTACATTTATACTGAAAATATACATTCATTTTTATAAGTTTTTTTTGGTTTCTCAAACTATAAATCATTATGTCTTTTATAATTGGATATATTAAGCTCTTTTAAATTATAGAACTACTATGTTGTAGTTTAATAATTCCTAGATCATAATTTTCATTGATTTAGTTTGAGGTATTTCAGATTATACAATATTTCAATATAGTTTAGGGTCTTCAATATCAATCCACCTTCTTCTATTTTTTAGGTTTTTCTATCTCAAACCTTTTAGTGTTTTATTTTTTTGTCTTTTAACTTGGAACTTTTATTGTTGTAGTTTTTTCCCTTTATCTCCCACCGTTTATTATTAGTAGAAAATGATGGATAGGTTTAATGGGTTATAGAACCATGTACATTAGAGAATGATTACCCCTGAAGGGTTCTAACACCCTGTATTATTAATTAATATTCAGAAGATTGAATGTTCATAAAGGATTCTAGTACCCTATGATCTTCTATTGAACATGAAGGGTGGATGTCTATCATGGTTTGTGGAACACTAAATACCCAATATTATTCTTTATGATGTATGGTAAAATATTAGAAATGATTACTCCACCGATATTTTCTTTATATGGTCATGAATTTCATAACCTAGATGTTTTAACTGATGAATATATGATGGGGAAGACATGATAAGGATAACCCAAAACACCCTAAAGTGTTGAGTTCTTCCATGGTGTTTCTAAGGATAATGAGGATTGGAAGTCCTTTTTAACATGGAAGAGATTACTCTAGTTTTTTCTTCACAGGCCATTATGCATGAGCTTATAATGTTTACATTCATGGTCAAGCAAAGAGGATCATTGTACCTCATTTCCAAGGCGCACGAAAAAATTATGAAGACAATACATTTGGATAAATATATTGGGAGTGGGGAAAATGCTATCAATGGAGGGTTCTGGAATCCAAGGGAACATTATATTTTAGTTGAAAATCTTATGTCCTTCTATAAGTTGTTAAAAGTCATATGGTGTGGGCTTCCAAAATGTTTAGGAATGGAATGTTGTATTCATTATTTAAGAAAGGGTACAATACACTGTGATGTAATGTTGAGGATGTTGACTCCCCTTGAATACAAAGGTTATGGAGATTATAAACCATGGTCTAGTAATATCTGAGTTAACATGATGTTGGAACCATTGTAAAAATGATAACAATTGTAAATTGAAGAAGACCATATTCCACATTGTTAGGATAACAACTTCTAGATTCAATTTGGGTCTCTCTGGGATCAAACATCCTCTAACCACAAGCTCTTTGGTTGGGTGTAATTCTTCAACGAATTTTAGTGGGGTCCATTCAGATTAGCAAGTTCCTATTACTATTTTTCAATAGGGAAGTACCAAGACAATGGGAGCCCAATGTCCATGGTGTTCTAATATATGAATACCCACTAAATGAACTAGTTGTGCATGTTTAGGCATCAAAGACCAGAATTTCATTTATAGATAATTTAATATTAAGGAAGGGTTTAGGAACACTAAAATTTGTTTTACTACCTAGTGAACATGTTAAAATGTTAAGGAGATGTAAAAAATAATTACTATAACATTTTTCTTGACTTGGGGGTCCAGTGAACATAGATTATCCTTTACTAGGGCCACAAAGTGGACCCTTTGATCTTTATTATTTATTTATTTTTTATTTAAATTTCTCTTAATCTCTTAAGGTGAATATTTTACTGTGAAAAAACATTAAATTTTCTCTATGACCCCTTTTCATGTTTTCAACCAAATAATTTTTATGTATCTCTCACTATAAGTTTTAAGGTCTTATAATGTAGACCATCAAAGGGTAATGTTTGAGGTCATACAAATTTTAATAAATTTCATGAATTTTAAGGTCTTCATTCATGGGGACCTATTACAAATGGAATGTTACACAATAGACTAATTAAGATACACAATGTCAATGGTAGCACAAAAATATTGTTGGGTGGGGGTGATGATGTTGTAAATAAGGCTCAAGGGTCTCAGGTCAGGAGTAATGATAATAGAAAATCATTCTGAAAAAGATAATGAATCACTTAAGGTGACAAGATCCTCTATAGTGATATCAAGTATGAAATGTATTGAAAAATCCTTTTTATAGGTCCATGGTGATTCTGGTTTGTGGGTTTAGGATGCCTATGTTGATCCACCTCTTGAATTTTCAAATTGAGATATCTTTTCTCCTTTGTAGGGGTTGTAAAAGGTTTGATTAAACCATGGACACTCATAACATGGGGTCTAATTTATGGGTTGATATTATTAGTGGATGATAAAATCATCTTGTAGACCAGTGGACCAGGGTAAGGATAGTATGGTCCTTTTAGAAGGAATGATTATGGGAGATGTTCTACACATTTTAATGGAATGTAGTGGGTATGTATATACCATCTAGTTTAATGTTCATGCAACATAAAAATTTTCCATGTGGTTTAACATCATAGAGTAATGAAATATAAATGTTTGTGAAATTGTGAAGGATATCCTTGAGGACACATAACACTATTCATAGGAATTTTTATGTGGGAAATACATTTTATCTTTGAAAAAACATATTGATGGGTATCCATATGTTGTTGACCCATTAGGGAATATTTTTAAAATGCATAAGAAATCCATTCATATATATAGATCCTACATAGGTAGAGTGATTCTATATGAATTAAACAATATTAATAATATATATATATATATAATTTTGATGGTTGGGTTTCTTTTGGATTCCATATGCTTATTATAAGGGATGGAATAATTCTATAATGATATCCTTTATTGATATCCCTCTTTGTAAATCTGACTCATATAAAGTGGATATAATTATAATTGATGAAAACCCATGGTTAGGCCTAAAATGGAGGATATAGGTGTCACTATGTATCCTGTGATAGTAAGAATCTGTCCACACATAGTTCTAAAATAGTTCTCTACGTTGGTTAATCCCATGTATGTGGGGGTCATTTTTACCATTCCATATATTGATCTTGGACCCAAGATTTGATCTCCAAGAATCAATATGTATCTTATAGTAATAAAAATCATGTTACATGTAGTAATTGTATGAAAATTAACTATGCATGTTTGACCCCTGTACAGGGAGGGAGAACATTTTTATATCACTGTTATACATTAGACTGAAATTCATAGTTTCAGTACATGTCCTTTTGTAATAGGCATCCAACCACACATAGTTATTGAATAGAAAACTCTCCACACAGGCCTGAAACAAATGTATGGGGTTATTTTTCCCATTGATATTAAGAATGTTCCTAGTATTTGAGATATATGAATCACTATGTTTCTTATGATGGAAATAATAAATACAAAAATAGTTCTTGAAAAGAAAAATCTCTACAGAGGTCTGATCCTTATAGAGAGTGTTTAATTTTTTCCATCGGTATTACAGCTGGACCTAGGATATGAAATATGGTTGTCTCTTCGTATCATGTTATAATAGAAATTAAGAAACACATAGTTCTTTAATTGAAAAATCCCTACATAGGTTACACCCATTCAGAAAGGGGTAATTCATTCCATTGATATTATGGATTGAACCATAATTTGAAATCTGGGTCTCACTGTGTATCTTGTAATGAAAGGAATCGTGTGACATGTTGTTCTTGAATAGAAAAATTTACATGATTGTCAAACCCATATACAGAGGGTGAATTGTTTCTATTGATATGATGGATTGACCAATTGTAATGGTTAGAATCAAGTCACACATTGTTATTGAAAAAAATAATACCCACACAGGCTTGACCCATACACTAATGGGTAATTGTTTTAATTGATATTGTTACAAGTATCAGGATTTAGAATCTCGATGTTTATATGTATCTAGTGATAGTTGGAATCAAGAAAATTTTAGTTCTAGAACTGAAAAGTCTCAATGCATGTCTGATCCAAACATAGAGGAGTGGTTGTTTTTTCATTGATATTGTGAGAAAACGTAGGACTTGATATATGAGTCTCTTTATATTCCCTTTATTGGTAGGAATTAAAGAATTGGTATTTATGGAATTGAGAATTTTCCCTTTGTGGTTCTGAATAACATATGAGGGAGAATGGGCATCATTTTTTAATTGCACAATATCTAGATCATATGTAGTAAACTATATGTAATGTGATGCTCTCTATTTAGTTTAATTTCATGTGGAAAAAAAATCATCAATATAGTTTAATTTCATGTGGCAAGTACATATTTCATGTAGTTTAATGTCATGCAGTAATGATGAAATATGTTGTTCACATTAATTTATTGCTTCCAAGAATAAGGATGCTAGAGGGTAGCTTTAAAAAGTAATTCTTTAAAAACCATGAATTATTGGGGGGAATAACTCATTCCCTATCAATCATGTAAAATGTGTAATCTATATTGGAATATACCTTATTTATGATTTAATGTAATTCAAACTTGGTTTCCAGCTTTGGAAGTTTCATTATTATTATCATTGGGATTCTATGATCGAACACCAGTTCTCCTTACAGGAATGATCAGTGGTATACCACTTTATTGAAGTCTCAAATGACCCAATTATAATGAATTCTATGGTCCTTGCTATACACAACCTTTTCTAATAAAAAATATATATTATAAAAAAACTTTTTTATTTCTTTTTGTTATATAGTTTTCCAAAAATATATTTTTGGAGTGATTTCAACTATAATTCCATGGGAATCACTACATTAGTCCTATATAATAAAAATTATGGATTCAACAGTGTGGAGATTCATGTGGTGGTATAGTATTCCCATAAAACAAAAAGGATCATGTTCGACATGGAATTTATCCTTGTCTACCATATTATGGAGAATATTTGAGAGATTCCAATTGAAGGCCTATATTTTACCATTTTCCAGTATAATATTGGATAATAAATGGTTGGATTTTATGTTATATTTATGTTATAATCTATTGAACTTAATATAATAAAATTGGATTCTATTATCCATCAATATCATGTGAGGTACACTGAATCTGGTAATGATATTGGACTTTATGAAGTTTAAGATATTCTTTTTCTAAATTTTATTGAGGGGTAATACCTTATCTCATTTTGAAAAAAATTTTGTGGTATTAAGGATATACTTAATCATAATAGCTATGGATGAGGGATGTGGACCCATGATGTCCATTACACCAAAAATAATGGCCCTGAGTATTTTTTTCTTATGTACCAAATCTGGGGGTTGATGGATGATGTAATCATGAATCTATAATGATTGATATTTCTTGGTGAATTTCACACAATCCCCATTCACTTTTTTCTAGTTGTAACCAAGACACCTAATTTATTGGGAGGATCTAGTCCTAGATGCGTGAGAACCATAGGATCTTAATTTTTATTCTTCTATAATGATGGGAATATCTCCTTTTACTATGAATCCGAGGAGGATTCTTTGAAGCATCATTTACAAAATAAAATTTTCACATTTCACACATCCTAAAGGGAAATGTTTTCTTCTCAACATTGAGTATGTTACGTTTTTAATTGATATGATGGAATATTCTCATTTTTGAGGTAATAGAATATAGGATATGTCCATCAAGAGGTGGATATCAATTCATCATGCTTTGTGGTAGTGTCGATCTAATTTATTTCATCCATGTAGAAAATTACAACAGATGAGATCATATTTCAGTGTAATGTGGAAAAAAACATCATCCAAATTTAGATCATCTATGATTGTGGTTCAATGAGACATTGAATCTTCATAAGAACTTTTTTATTAGGGGACATGATGTGATGTTGGTTCGAAAGGGGATTATTCTATCAGTCTTATTAATTAACTGATGAGATGTTAAAATTATTCTGCAATGATGGAATACTCGTCATTGATTTTTTTTCATTGTCTTTGAATCCCCTTTGATGTCCCGGTAGGATATATGCAGTGGTAGGGCTACATCCTAGGTAGAAATGAGGTTTTGGTATTCTTCCTCATTATTTTTGAATCCCTCAGACAATGTGAAAGAGTAAGGGAAATTACTTCTTTCGGGGAAATAAACACAGTCCCTAGACCAATCAGATTATTCGTTGGGTTTTCCATCCTATATTCAATATAACTTAAGGAGGACACATTAAAATAGATACCCCATGTTAGACGAGTGTCATGGGAGTACAAATACTCTTTATTTTTATGTTTTATATCCACTTGTTTGTTTCACGATGTGGGATGTGTTTCAAGAAAATATGGTAGGGAATTCCCTTTAACATCCTTTTATTACATGAATTGGATGTCATATTATCGCAGAATAATTTCCCATCAACCCAAACACCCAGGAAATATAGGAAAACCAAGGATATACATGAGTGGGCCAGTATGACTGATCAAGTGGACTTCATAATCCTGCAAGTAATGTCATATACTTTCCACTACAAAGATGAGTAAAAGACAGCTCTTCTCAAAGACAGAATAATGGATATCAATATATATAATCAGAATAATGCAGTAAAAAACACTCTTTTCCTTACTCACATCATTTTCACATGTGATTATGGAAGCAATAAATATTTCTATGGTGTAAAAATATAAGATAATAGAATTTACTTCCAACATGGGTATCAAGATTGGTGGGTGAAATAATTTCTTCTTGAGGCTCTAAAGGCATCTTGTAAATCCTCTTACAATTGGTAGGTGACTCCCTTCATCATTAACGTGGTTAAGGGGATTTATTTGTTATCCAATTTATCTATAAAACACTGAATGTAAGTAGGGTTCCTTTACCCCCCCCCCCCATTATCTTTGATTCTAAGGGGGTTCATTACTATTATCTAAATGGTCTTTTATAGATCAACCTCAATGTAATATTAGTGTACCAAAATCCAATGAATTTCAATAAAGTTACTCTGAAAGAACCCTTCATAGGATTAATCATCAAATTTTCATTTCACAAATTTTTGAAGACTTATTTAAGGTCCATGAGGTGATTACATTTCTATCAATATATGATTTCCAGGTCATCAACATAAATTTTTTGTATTTTCCGCAAAAAGGGATTTATTATATGATGCATTGTGAATAAATATATAAAACTGTATCTATTTAATACTAGTGTAATAACCTGATATAAAATGATCTTTTGATGTGATCTAAAGGAAATTGATTCCTCATATTTAGGGGATATCCTTATTTTAGTATACCTTAAATACCGATTCATAAAGTAAATGGATTCGAAGCCAGTAGTTGAATCGATCAAAAGTTCTACGATCAGAAATGGGAAATCACATATTGGGATGTTACTATTAAGGTATATAAAATTGATACATACCATGACATTCCCATTCTTTTTCAGGATGAAAAAGATGTTGTTTAGTCTTTTTGGATACTTCACTTTCCAGATAATGTTTGATGTGATCAATTTTTAAACATATGATTCTAAATTAGTAGCATGAGTGGGGTGTATCCACTTGGATAACTTATTGAAACATTGAAGTTAATCAATTAATCCCTTGTGATGTGAGACCACATAAGCGTTCAACCCATGTATTTTTTTATTATTCCAAGAGAACACATATTTATGATACTTTAGAAATTAAATATACACCTCCTTATCATAGAAAGGAATTGCATTACTAATCAACATAGTTTGTGGGTGTTCTTTTGTTCCCATATTCTCTAGCATGAGCTCATTGATGGTGTTGTATATTCATTCCTCAATTATAGGAGGCTTGTTACTGAGGTCATCATATTTTTCTTAGATACCTGATCCCATGGAGGAATTTGAAGACATGGTGGGTAATATGAGGGAATTCCTACTTCAATTGAGTTATATGAATCCCATACTGACCTTCTGGAGTAAACACATAGAAATTAGTAGTTTTTTTACTTATTTTATGCTACCATAGAGAGAAAGATGATCCAAGACATTCTAAGTTGCAAATACTTTTTTGGGGGAGTCATAAATTTTTTCTAATATCATGATTGAACTATCATACCCTAATAGAGAATTATATTTATCCCCTTATTAAGAATCCACATTATCTGATCTACCTACCTTTTCATTGACATGATCCAATTAATTCTATGACACATTATATCCTAATGGAATTAAGTATCCTTCTATAATCATGTTTATTGGTATCACATATCGCTATCAAGAATGCTCTAAATATTTGATGGTGATGTCCCTAATCCATTGGTTGATATAACCTGAATATCATCATCCAGCATTGGTTTTTTCCTTATTCTTGTGTAAAAAATCGTAAACACATGTGTATCCATAAGATTATAAGGGTGAACTATAACCATGTAGTGTACGAAATTCTCTTCATTTTTTTATTTCAAGAATTTATGAAATGTTGAAGTTACTACAACGTGTCTATGAGGGAATTTTTTACACAATATAAATTATATGTTGTGTCTTTATAGATAACCATGAAATCAACATTATATATGAGATCCCAAATTTGATTCTTGAGCATGAGATTCTTGATAATCCTTCTATCACTCTTATCATTCCCTTGAATGGTTAGCATTGTCAGAGATAAGTTACCATCACAATATCCCAAATCTCAATGTAAATGAATTGGGATGAGCTTGATCCCGAAACCATTTTCAACAATATTTTTTTTCAAATGTAGACATTGTTATGATTTCAAGAAACAGACAATGGTCTAATTTTTCCCACGATTACTTAATCCTGATCTTGTTCTACGAATGAGATGATGATATGACATTCTTATATAATAGTTTACACTTAGTAAACCTATGTTAAAATGAATTCTATTTAAAATATTTGTGGGATTTAGAGGGCCTCGATGAGTGACTCCTTGAGTTATTTTTAATTATGGATAGAATATGGTATTTAGAGTTTGGTTCGGAAAACCAATAATTATTTCATAATTTTGTCCATTTTTGGCAGAGGCTTATTGTCCGGAGGTGGGGTTTCTACAACTGTTGTGGCTCATGGGTATAAATATTTGAGGTTTATGGTATTGGATCTTGAGTAGTGGTAAAATGAGTTACTATAAGTGGTTTTGGTTTCACCTTCTATCCCCTTTGTCTGGACTGATCATACAAGCCCTCCCTTTCCCATAGGTCCTGTAACATGGAAGGGATTAAATGATCATTGGAGGGATTTGAGGAATTTCTTAATTTATTTTGGGATTTAAAAAGGGTTTTCCCATATAATTTAGACTCATATATGGATTTGTTTGGGGATATGAATGAAATATTGGTTTTTACCAATCCCACACCATCCTCTATATCCTTGGATTTTACATCACCGGCTTTCAGTTCCCCATTTAAGCATGGGAAACTCATATTTAGAGGAATATTCATCTTTGGATATTTGATATCTTAAGTGAACCATGATAATAGAATAAAAAATATTCTCTTCATTAGAAGAGGGTTCCATTTTGTGGGGAAGATCCCATTCTATATATATCGGAGGAAAGAAGTCTGTAAAAATTTGAGCATGTTCATGAGCTTGATATGACTATTCCTCTTGTATATTTACCTATATATGATGATTATTTTTACCTCCTAGAGGTTTTTTTAGTGACATATTTCAAATTATCAGGATTTTTGTGGGTTTAAAATTCTTTTATCTTAGGTTGGCATGATCTCATCGCAATATCATTCGAGTGATCTAGTTATTGAACTTCTATTTGTGACTGGATGGAACTTCATTCTAGTCACCCTTTTTCTCTAAATGGATGATGGTTACACAAGTCAACTGAGCTAGGGAATTATCTAGTGTCACCTATCAAGAGTCAAATATTATTTGGAGGATATATTTTAGAAAAAATAAGACGTAGATATTTTTACACAACATGCAATTAAAAGGAGAGTAGTTTGGGAGATCAGGCAGGTTGACCATATTAAATTTATATGGCTCTGAATGTTTGAGTAGGTTATTCCCCAAGGCTAAAAGGAAATAATTGGGGACCCACTCATTATTTAAGTAATATAATTTATTCATCCATTCTTCAATTCATGTGTGACATAGATCTCTTTCTTCTTTTAGTAGAGGGTAATTTTGTTGCTTCTTCCTCTCAAAGGGATGCATCAAATGGACTATATCCTACCTTAATGCTTGAATGAGAACTATTAATTTTTTGTGGGGGACATAAGTACTGTCTATATTTCTATGAATTTTTTCCTATTCTAAGTTCATTGGACATGATTTATCTTAGGACTACTAAATGGAATGTTATAGGTGTTGTTCCATTAATGAAAACTCATGGAATTCTCATGGACAATTCATCTAGGTAAAATTTTTTGTATTAAAACCAATGATTTTCATCATAGAGTTCCAAACATTTATACTATTAGGAAGGTATATTTAGTGAATATGTTAACCATTTCAATAAAATAATGAATTCATGAACCCTCTTATCTTCACATTGTTTACAGTTTCTGAGGTCAACGACTGTCATTTTCCTTAGAAAATATTTGAACTGATAAATAAATTAATGGATATGGTGTTTCCAACACACAATAGATCATGTAGTAAGGCGGTTGTACCAAATGAATGTTGAAACTATAATTTTATTTACAAAACATATCAGTTTTTTCACCTCCTACTCATCTCCAGGGCCCATCATCGGGCCACATATGGACACAAAGTTTGCGAGATTCTATTCTGGATCTCCAGTCCATTCGAAGGTTGAGAATATCAAATTTCCAAAATTGGGTGGTGAAAATGTGTCATCCATCCATTTGGGATATAACATTTTCATGAGCTACATGGGTGTACTCCACCCTTCCATGTATTCCATTCAAGAAACCATGGATTCAATTATATCATGGAGTTCTTGAGGTATACCTGTATTGACCACCTTTTATCTATAGTGAGATGAACATGCCTGAAGAGTTGGGCCCCTTTTCATATATTTTTATTTCTCAATCCATGATAAGAATAAATGGTCATCCAAATTGGATTGATGTTGTCACTTAATAGAGGAATTTCATGGTCATGTTTGAACTTCTCATTTATGTAGACTGGATTCCTGGATCTAGAACTAACCTAACATTCATATACCACTCTTTCTGTTGGATTAACTCTCTTTTTATGTATGGAGGAGGTATATTCATTTATGTCTAAAGATTGTACCCTTAAAGAACATTGTATGTGATTAGTTCCTCATTGAGATATCTTAGATGTTGTTTCTCATTCTCATACTATTATATCCATTCATATATGGAGAAAATTTCAGATCCTCTAGGTGGTGAGTGGGATGTAGCCACACCATTCCCATTATTCTTGGAAGTGATTATCCATAGAGGTAGAAATTCATCATTCATAGCCAGTAGGTTCTAGATCCATCTATGATTCCACATATATGCATCTTTGATTAGTGAATCCCGATCACCCTCTTCTTAAGGCATGATTTATACATTTTTTCCATCTTTGTTTACTTCTTTGTCCACATAATAACTAGTATTGATGGTGAAGACATTCATTGAGGCGTATTGGGAAATAGTAGTTATAACATTACTTTCCAATCAATATGGGTGATTCTATACTGCTTATCCCTCCATTTAGGGTTTCGGCTTGGTCATTTCTTTGACTCTTAGTCATATTAAACAATTTTTACATACAACACTTTTGGGTTTTGATTACCTACTCCATATATTCCTCCTATATTAGTCCTTGATTAGGAACCTTAAGGGATTTTTTTAGTCACTATTACAAAAAATGACATTAAAATAATAGTTACATATCATTACGATAAGAAAAAAGTGATTCTTCCCATTTATATTTACTTCCCATCCTAGAGATTATTGCGTCTTTCCGGGTGATGGTAATGATAAAAATTCTGCCATCCCTAAGGGATGGTGATGATATAGGGTAGCTATTTTTACATCATATTGTTGTTTTTAATGATTTAATTATTCTATTTGGGAATATAATGGATCATGGGATATGAATTTGGATATAAATGCTACATCTATATAGCATGTGGTTGATCATGAATCACGACTTATTTCTCTAGGAACCTCTCAGGGTGTGATGATCCTGGAAATGGTGATTTAAATAATAATACCTATATCCTTATGATTTGAGTTTGGATTGTAGATTTCACTTATATTTTTTAAATACTCTTGTGGTTTGATGACCTGATGGATTGAGGTAGTGGTCAAAATTACCCCAACCCTATGGGCCAAGTTTTCTCTTGAATGGTGGCTATAGAAACTGTTATTATGATCGATTTGATTTGGTGAAATTATGATCATTTATGATTTTGGTGTAATGGAATCCCAAAATGGAAATCATTTTATAGTGAATATTTTGCATTTTTCAAAACATTATCTTCTATTTTTGAAATGTGTTCCCATGTTTTAAAGGTTCCCAACTTAAAAGTCGGTTCACATCCATCTCCCTATGTTCACGATATCTTTTTTTACCTTTCATGGGGGGTGTATTTATTTATTGACCAACTGGCCCATGAATTACCTAGTACCATACTTTCTCATATGAATATGATATTATAGGGTTCCATATCTAGGGTGTTATGATATTATGGAGACTCAGTGAAGTACAATACATCGTACTTTACTCATCCTAATATACAAATATCTAATGAGGCCCTAGTGATCATCAGCTGAAGAGTTGTGGTGAAATGGAAACATGTGTGTTATAGATTTTTTATATTATTTTCATGTATTGGGACCTGAACCATAGTGATTTCAGCCAAGTTTTTTTTGAAATCATTGTATGTGTATAGTCTGAAGGTGACCATGGTATCCAAGATAGTGGATTTTTCTTGTTGCACATAGAGTTTTTTATGAATTTTTTTATGAAATTAAATTAAAATTTATTTATTTTATTACATTAAACACTAAGTTAATCTTTCATAATATGAAACACTAAGTTAAAATTGTGCTACACATAGCACTATCTTAACTTTTATTACATTTAACACTAAGTTTTAACATAACTATGATATACTACTATTTTAGTTGTTTAAATGTGACCTTTAAAAAAATCATTAAACTTATAAACATGAACAGCGATGAATAATTTTTTATTATTTTATATAATAGATTTGTATAAAAATAATATTAATGAAAAACCACTTAATTTTTCAATAAATATGTTATATGTTCTGAAAATTCTTTTTTAACAAAAAGATATTAGTTTTATCTATTTTTGTGAAAAATAATAAAATTAAACATTTACACCCTTAGAGAATTAATTTGATAAGAAAAAACATAATTTTTGAAATCATAATGTAAAAAATATCTTATGGTGATTTTTTAGGATTTTTTTTAAAAAGTGTCATTTTTGGATGAATAATGAAAAATACTCAATTTTAATTGAATATTACCTTTTAGTTAAATTTATTTATAAAGTAAAATTATATATTAATTTTTTTTTAAATCGTAATTACTTCATTTATAAATTATTTAATCCAATTTAGTTCATCTGAAAAAATTCCATATTGAAATTGGATATAAAATCATTGAAAACTTTTTATCATTTTTTCATTTAAAACCTACTTTCTAATCATGTTTATGATATTACATTTAAAATAATTTTTCTCCAATTTTTTAAAAAGAAATTTTAAAAATTGATTTTTATATTTGGAGTTATAATAATTTATTTCATATAATTTGTTTATCTTAATATTTTACCAAAATGAAAATTGAATGAAATAAAAAATATTTACTACAGTTAAGGTAAAAACAGGTTTACCTTTGGTTAAAATAACAAGATATGGTAAGAAGATATCTATAAACTTGTAAAAAATATATTTTCTAGCCATATTTAGTTCTTATATTTTCTAAGGGTGGAATTTAGCCATTTTGGATACATTTTCTATTTTAAAAATGTGGGATCACTTATTTATTTTCAAAAATACCATGTATATCATCTCCCCCACTTACAAACGTTCACCCATATCCTCCATTATTAACACATTAAAAACTATTTGGTTTATCCAATTACTATAAAATTTAATTCCCAAATTACCTCCCTTTATCTTATAGGCTTTACTTTGGGCATAAATCCATCCTAGGATGGCCTTTAGTGCAATCCTAATGAGGATACCTTAAGAATAGGTAACATTCATAAACACACATTTTTATTTTATTTAATACTACTCCCCATTAAATTATTATTATCAAATTACTATGTAATAAGCTCAATATTTTATATATTATTATTTATTTTTATTAAAATAAAATGACCTACAACTATATCCACGTAAATTAAATGTGTTACGAAATTATCATTTGAGTGTATGGGGGATTACCGCCTAAAAAAACAATGTCATAGTTTTTTCAATTCACACCTCTCAAGGATGATATTAATGATTTATTTATTGTATATATATGGTATATATATTATTTATGAATTTATTAATTTTCTTTAATTGTTATATCATACACAAGTTATACTCTCTATTTTGTGGGAGCAAGATAATGTCGTATATATATATGAAAGACTACCGCTTGGGAAAGTGATGTGATTCGTTCATCCTTAATATAGAATTTATTAAGGATTGGTTTAATTAAAAATTGCGATATATTTTAAATATTATAGAATTATAATATATATATTTTACCTTTAATTATTTCATCATAATTAGAAAATGTAAATCGTCATTCATGCGTACGTACGACCTACCGTATCCATGAGCAGTGCATTTCATTTCTTATGACTAAATTTTATGGATTACTATAATTATGTATAGAGATAATATATATGATATATATATGATAGTTATAATTTTGTATATAATTAAACTATTATCAATTTAAGAGGAAACAAATATAACAAATCAAAACATATATGAAAAACAAAGAGGTTCTTACCCGAATCATAACTTTAACAGGGAATTGCTAATAAATAATTAATAAACTATCATAATAAAATCCCATATAGTGTGATATATATTAATATGGTCCTCTATTAGATTTATAATTATCTTATATTTATTATATAGTAGGTTTAAATGAGTACATCCAAATTCAAGACATAAGGTAATGGTTTTTTGTCTCAATTATACATTATTCAGAAATACGTTATGTTATGTACTTATATTATTTATCGAGGTTTATATACAACCCATTTTACATGTAATTTCATGAATTTATTCATACTTAGGATATTTAATGTTTCATTATATGTTATTCCTTCACATGGGTCCTTTGATTCAATGTTACCAAATGAGTAAGTATTTTATGTTACAATATCATTATTTATCAGGATTATTTATGATTAAGTATCCTATATTAAAATATGACATCCTACTTATAAAGAATAATTATTATTTTTTTCCACTATATTTATTAATTATATTATCAATAAATGGTACCATTTTACTCTCTTTGGAACATTAAATAATTAAGAAAATGTTTATAAAAAATATGACATCATTTCTATCTTTATCCAGAATCATATTTTCTTCTAAAACCATGTTTTCTAAAAAAATTAAAAAAAATTTATTTCTTTGTTATTATTTTTAGAATAAACTTTTACTCATTTTTTATTTTTTACAAAATATTTTTAATGTAATCTTCATGTCATTTCCAAAATCAATTATTGTTTGTCCTTTACTGAAAATGTGCAATGAATCTTAATTATAACATTTATGATTTTTTTTTTCTAATTTCATGACCACTAATTTATTTGATGATTATTTTATATGATTTTATGGTTATTTTCAAAGAAAAACGTTTTCAAATTTTTTATTTTTAATAAAGTGTTTTCAAATCGAAAAGGATGTTTTACTCAAAAAATACTTTAAATGATAAAACTTTTTTATCTATGATTTCATCCATTGGTGTTAACTATGCTCTTTTGGGGATATGATCAAAGGATACCATTCATATTCTGTATCTTAATGGTTTATATTTTTATGAAATTATTTTTGTGAAACCATTTCTCTTCCATGGCTAATACTGTGAGGGAATTCTTATAAAACATAGTTCTTTTTACAGATTATTCTATGTTGAAATGATTATGAAACCTATCACATTTTACATGTGTTTTGAAATGATGAAATGTCTATGATAACCATTTCATTTAATGGGTTATGATATGATTAATTTTTATGATCTTTTGTCACACATAAACATGGTTTTCATTATGTGATTGGTGGGACCGATATCCCACTCTAATGCATTAGGTAAATATTTATATCTCATGAGATAGATTGGGATAGAATGGGGAGTGAAAACAATTTAGTAAGACATGGATGGAATAAGTATTATCTCATTTCAAAATGACATGGATAGAATAGGAAGTGAACTAAGTTCAGTAAGAGAATTTTGTCATTATGATGGCCTTGTCAATGAGCCTTGTATAATTTGGAAATTATATTATATTCTTATTTGTGTTCCAGATATTCCATTTATTATGAAAATTTCATGTTATCATGGATCATGTTCTTTTATTAACTTATGATTCATGCCTTAGGAAATACCAAGATTAATTTCATGAATCAATATTATGGCCTTTTATATATAGGGAATGGGTTATAATGTTAATATCATGTTATCCTTCCCTTACATTAATGTTATGCTTACATATCTCCCTTGATTACCCTTATTCAGCATCTGGGATCACCCATTTCATATTATTTCCTTTCCCTAGTTTATGAAGATATGTATTATGTATGAAATTTCTAAGAATGGTTATTATTGTGAATAATTTAATGGGATATGATGTATCTTATTTATGGACCAATGTTTCTTCCAATATTCAAAGGAAACTAAACTATTGTGGTTCTCAGGAATGCTTTTGTGTAATGTAATGAATATTTATAAAAAATGATTAATATCAATTTATGAAACGTCTAGGTCACTATAAAAACCATTGAAAACTATGCTGATATAACCATAGAGAGATCCCTATGGACATATCTTATGATAAGTCTACATACGAGTCAAGGTATTAGAAATTGTCATGTAATTTTGGTAAAGGATGGAGTGAGCGGTTTTAATAAATTAAATCCCTTTATGGGTACTACAAGTGGATTTTTCTATGACACATGGGTACCTATGGGTAATAAATCTAAATAGGTAACCTTAAAATAGAATCAATCTTCTCCTAGTGAATGCAAATTGGTCTTGCTCCACACCAAGTTTCACACTCTAGGGACACACGATTTAGAAATTCAAAAACTCCATATAAAACATGATGAAGGAATAAAATAAAATATGAATTTTAATAAACTATAATAAACCTAGAATTTACTTGATTTAAAATAAGGTGTTCGAATTTATACATGCTATAAGTTGTTTCATGATTATGTGTTCCCCACTATGAGGAAATTTTTTCAATACTTGTGATATATGATTACTATATTATCATCCCACCAGAAAGTAAAGTTGATTGATTCTTCAATGGTTTCAAACCAAGTCTCTAAATGGAATTACCAATAAGATAATTTAGTATCTATGAAAAGATTTATTGAAGTTCTATCAAGGTGTAAATAGAGGTTGGGGTTACGTATCAATCCCATGGTTTTGAAATGAAAAGGAAATTTTTTTCCAAATAAAACATACAAACCCTAGATATATGATGATGTGCATTACTTTGTGATAAATGTGTGGTAATAAGCATGTTTGAAATTTCTATAAAGGTACTAGTAAATGTTTGAAGTGTGGAAAATAATGTCATCATGCAATGTATTTACAATGTTTTCGGAAGATGTTATCTAATGATGTGAGTAGAGATAAGGATGAATAGATCAATGATTCATGTGTAAGGATAATGGGAATTATACTAATCAATGAAAAAAACCAATGGTTTAATAACAATGATCAATGTCAGTAACTTATTAAGCCACAAGAAAAGGGGAAATCTCATGTGATCAATGTTTTTGATGAGGGGTCTGATAATGACGTAGTGAAAGGTACACTTACCATAAATTATATAATAGATAATATCTGGTTTCAAATTGAAACTACACATTATTTCATATATAAATAATTATTTAAAGGTATAAATATTCTAAAAATTATTATATATAGAATTAGAAATGAAAAACATTATTGGTATGATGATCACATATCACATTTATGATTCCTCTCGAGTTGATGTTCTTGAGAATGTGATTCCTTAAAATCTATTCATTCTTCCTCTATATAAATTTCATGTCATATTAAAAATGTATTTTATTAATCTACATATATCCCACATCGATTATCATGTAAGTGAAGAAAATTTAGATATTTCAAACCAACTTATACATGTCTATCAATGTTATGTTAAGTATTAACTTCAAAGATATATTATATCAATTTAATGGGTCTTAATTCCCATTCAAAAGGGGGTTTTTTATCTCATATGGTCGTGGGGAACTCATCATCAATGATATTTCAATTGTTTAGGAGTTTTTTTATTTATTTATTTTTGAATGATTTTCTAGTCTTCCACCAAAACCTGATGTTTAGTTCTCAATTAAACTCACACAAGGTACCACACCAATTTAAAATACTACCAATATTATTTCCCAGATTGAGTTGTAGAAATTAAAGAAGAAACATTCAGAAAACAATTACAAGGTATTCATTCATCCTAGTGTGTCACCTTGGGGTGCACCTATTCTTTTTGTTAAGAAGAAATATCAACTGATGTGACTCTGTATTGATTGTTTGGAGATAAACATGATAAAAAATAAGAACAAGTATCCACTTCCCCATATTGATGAATTTTTTGACTAAATTTGGGATGATAAATACTATTCCAAGAAGAAACATCATTTGAAAAATCATAAATTAAGGGTCAATAAGGGTGATCTAGAGACCTAGATTTTTCCTTGTAAATCTTTTGAAATATTTTTACATATATTTTTGGAGCTATGCACTGACATGATGTGAAATTAGGAGGCCTAGTGTTCTCAAAATGTATTTTATAAAAATAATAAACATATATTATGATATGATTTAAAAATTTATTTAAGAAAATAGGATAAATCATAAAATGAATCTCAGATTAGAAATCAAAGACAATAGTTGAGTCCAGAACGCGATTTTCTTCCTAGACACAACCTAAAATAGGTCGGTGTGAGGATTTCAGATATGGAAACTATTGGAGGGTTGGTTTAGTTAATATAAATAATTAAGTTAATTAATTTTTATTAATGTAATCTATTATAAACATCTACTAGTAAATCATTATAAAAAATCTCTTGGTTTAGTCTCTAACACCTAGTATAATTAAGAGATTCTCCTTCACTCTTCCATTGTCCGATCACATCAGACGACGATGAGTCTCTGGGTTGGAGAATATCAGAGCGCATCAAATAAAAAAAACTCCATTATTTTGAGAGCATGTTATTTGAAAAATAATTATTCAATTTCCAAGTAATACTCATCAAATTGTGGATTATTCCATTTTTGAATATATAGATTGAGTAGGTTGATCCCTTCTATGATATTCAATAATTGATAAACATTGACATGCATATATGTTTCAGTTTGATCGAGCATTCTTGTTTTAAACATATATAAACCAATTTTGTTTTTTTCAATAACTCTAGGATAAAAATTGATAATAATTTGTTTATTATTCCTTTATACCAAAACATATTTTCGTTCTTCCTCGATTGGACCCTGCGGTCCCGGTTCAACATTATTAGGTACTATCGTGCATGATCGGACCCCTTCAATCCTGAAAAATCCATGTGTGAGGGGATAATAAAAAACCATAGATGTTATTGGATATATTTTCGGTTTTGGAAGATCATATTTATGATTTACTTATAAATCGTCAATTATAGATACACATGATGTGTTCACGGTGTGAGGTGGTGTGTGCGAAGTTTCGAGGATTGGTTTTCTAGACACCATAATTCTAGAATTCTATGAATGAAGTAAGATCCAATAGTAAGGTAAAATAAAATACCAAATTTGAAGTTGTGAAGTAATTTTTTTTGTTGAATATATATTTTAGAATCTATGAAAAATGTGACTACACATCATGTACTTCAATGAACACACGATATGTAGCCCCTATGTTTCTAATGCTAGGGTTTTAGAAATTATAAAGGTTGAAATTATGTGAACCACACCTACATACTATTTAAGGATTACCCATGTAGATGATCCATGTGATGGGTCACATAAGTAGGAACCCGTGGAGGATGACATGACTAGAGGAACATCATGTATTGGAGTACACATACATGAATTGGGTACCCAGACATGACCAAGCACACGGGAAGGACCCTAAGTTGTAAGGGCACGCCATGTATATCCCATAAACACTATGTATCTCTATATGGTTGGTGACCCATTAACCTTTTGGGACAGATATAGGTGATTTTATAGGACCACATACCATGTGGGTCCCCTCACACTACATGTACCCCTTAGTTCCTTTTTTAAGGAAACATCAAACTCTCATATCCCCTTTTTTGGACTCTGATTTTGGGTCTGCAAGTAGACTTTTATTAGTGTTTTTATTCATATAATTTTATGATTCACACCATTTTGATATTTGAGATATAATTATTGATGTATTGCGATTGTTATATATTTAGGTGTTGATCAAAGATGGCAGTGATCACACATGATTAGTAGAAATTGTTTTAGGGAGACCCTACTAATGAGTCAATGCATGGGTTCTCCATAGTTCAAAGTGGAACCCACCAAGTGATCTAGGAATGGGTCCTATATCATCCATCAGAGTGGAACCATTGAGATTTTTTGGGAATGCTTCCTATTTTGACTATCAGAGTAAAACCCTCATGGAGAGTTGGGGCATGGGTCCTCTCGTATATTAGAGTGGAACTATCCCGTTGGAACAAGGAATGGGTCCTCATCTACCTATTCGAGTGAAACCCTCCTACTGGGAAGGGACATGTGTCCTCCATATTTTATACTGGAACCCCCAGCTAGGATGGTGCATGGGTCTTCCATAATTCAGAGTGAAACCCTTCTGTTGGGAATGTAATGAGTCCTCTATCAACTATTAGAGTGGAACCCTCCTATTTGAAAAGGGTAGGGTTTCTCTATATATCCACTAATTAGGACTCGCCTATTGTACCAGGGCATGTGTTCTCTACATATAGATTGTTTATCCTAAAATGTGCATCACATTAATGTGGTGTGGATGGGAATAGATGTTTTGTGTTGGGTAGATGCACAAGATGTTGTCCATCATTGTTGGAATTTAGAAACTATTGGAGACACTTTTCATGTGATGGTATTTGAGATGGATATCCAATTTCTCACTTGTTTAGAATTATTTTTCTATCTTTGTGTGTGTGTGTCCATCCCTTTGGATGTGGTTACTCTCTTTTCATGGGTTGAAAAGATACATGTGGTTTTCATCCATCATTCCATGTTCATCTTCTTATGGTGGGATTAGGTTACTCTCGTACTATTTATGGAAATGAATCGACGTGTAATCTAGATACACACTATGTTCATCCCCTTATGTTGGATGAGGTTACACTCTCTCACTCTCTCTCACTATTTAATTGTGTTGAGGAATATCCTGTTATCTATTTTCTATGTACTATCTTTCTATTCCCATTATATATCTTACTGCTCCACCTTTATCTCTACAGATTCCCTATGGGGTATATTTATTCTCACCCATACAAAGGATTATCCCTCATGTACTAAATATTATGCAGAAGAATTAAATATCGACGATTACTTTTTAGGATCTTAGGGATTCTAGGTTCTTGGGATAGTGAATGGTGGTCATAGTTTGGAGATTATAAGCTAAGATCTCTCAGCATTTTTACATTTCAGTTTTTAGGTTGGGGCATATATATGGAAGTGGATGTATATTCCACCTTACTTTTTAGTTTTTAGTGTCATAAACTTTTACACCCTATAGGTTTTCATGTTTGGTTTAAATTATAGATATTTTATAGTTTTACTATTATTCATCTACACCTATATTGATAAGGTTATGTGTGTGCATACAAGTACATCAGGTAATGTCATACCTATATTAGATATGCCTTTCAGTGTTGGTCGTTGGACCCTAGACAATGGAGGTGGGCTTGGGGTAGTTGTGGCTTGAGCCCATGTTAGGGTCGTGTCATGAAAGATTTGTATCAAACATGGTTCTATTTATGGAGTTATAATTGAAATATTTTCCTTAAAAGGATTTGTTTAGGAATATTGAACCAATTTAAAAGTGTCCTGAGTGTGGTTCTTAGTCTAGGGAATATAATGATGGTACATGTGGCCAACGTATCCATTAACCAAAACCATGACTACCTGCTTATCAAATTAAAATACTGAGACATTGGTTGGTGGGATGGATGATACATAATTTATATAGGATTGAGTATTTATTTATCCTTCTTGTGTTAACTCACCATTTATATATATATATATATATTCTCACCTATTTTTGGGATATCTTGATTAAATTTTTTGGATACCTCTACCTCAACAGCCTTCCAGGATACCAGTTATAGATACTGATGACGATATGATGAGTGATGAGGACTCACTTTGGGGTCTATCCTATGAGCATATTCCTCCACGTGGAAAGGAATAAAACCCCCTATCTTTTTAGCATCATATCATACTAGAATGGAATACTGAGGATGCATCAATGTTTGACGCACTCTGTGAATTCTAGCAACAGGGTCCACTGAGGATCTTTGGGGAGTCTTATCCTCGGGTATCATAGGATAGGCTAGAGTTAGTGGTTCATGTTTTCAACCTCATCTTGAAACCAAAAGATTAGGTGGTTGCATCAGGATCCATCCTTTTCTACAAAGAAGTTGGGATCTCGTGGAGTATCACCACCAATATGCACGATGAGTTGACACTCTCATGGAATGACATCCGGATATTTTTCTATGAGGGTACTACCCCTTTTAATTTTGATCGGTAGGAGTATTTGAAGCTACGACAAGGAGGGATGATAGTGAATGAGTATAAGGAGAGATCAACATACATTATATGGTACTCCATTGATATGTTCTGGGATGGCTACTTCTGAGAAATAAAGTTTGATCAAGGACTCCACGAATAGATCTATGTCAGTGTCAAGCCCTTGTGAATTTACACATATTCAAGGGTGTTGAAGTGGGCACCAGTGTAAAAGAGTTTTCTATCATATGGAATCATGGCTTCGATAGCTAGAATTGGTCATCTCCTCGCTAAGTCATCTACCACATATATAAGGCATCATATGGTGGGATCTCAACGCATGAGATCCAATCATGATCAGAATCAGACATTTGGTCATGTGACACATGGACTGCGTAGAGGACCAGGGCACCTCAGAAATCAGAGGTTCTATTCTTGTAATAGGAGAGGATAAATAACATGTGACCAGCAGACATGACATGCTAAGGAGCGTAGCGAGATAGCAGATGGACCGCCATAGAAGAGGCAACACCATGATCAGGAATCTCCCTAGTGAGGGCAGTGGGTCCCTAAGGAGGAGGAGCTATAAGAGGATTAAGAGGAGTTGTGGGTGCAGGAAAATGAAATGATATCCTTCCACCACCACCACCACTAGGTATCCCATGTCAGGCTGGAGGAGATTGAGGTTGGGGATGTGGATAACTACAGTCTTTGGATGCTTACAACATAGTGGTACATGAGATGATTAGAGGCATGATATATGTTTATTCTTGTATTTTTTCATTATTAGCAGTCATTTAAGTTAATAGTTCTGTTATATCTATATTACTAATGTGATATCTAGAGCCCTCAATAGAGGCATTATCCTAGCATATTCGTCTTAATTTTCTTACAAGGAACACTTCCTCTCTATGTTTTATCCTTCGGCAATTTAAGCTATCGCATGGTGGAGAGAGGTTCATGTGGGATGTTTCGGTCATCACCATAGAACCCTATGAAATTATCTTGGGTAGGGGTTGGTTTTATTTGGCCAGATTCTAGATTTATTGTCACTATAGATGAGTCAGATGTCATCACACTAATAAGAAGAGATTCACCTTTATGGGTGAGAGATATCTCATATCGGGGTGAGTGGGTATTGAGGGCAGAAGGCTACAACTCATCACCCCTCTATTGGAAAATATATTTATTGGTGTAATATGATCTTTAGGAAGCGGGATTCATTCAATGATAGAGGATTAAATGGATTTCTTCTATGAGGATGTTCTGAGACTATTTCCAAGGATTGAGATGGTGTTTTGTATCGACTTGCATCTCAGGACCACTCTGATATCTTCTCTGGTATATCAGATGTCCCCTATTGAGCTTGAGGAGTTACAGTTCCAATAAGAGGACCTTAGTGAGAAGGGTTTCATCAGGTCCAATATATCCCCATGGGTAGCTTTAGTATTGTTTGTGAAAAATGTGGAATGGGGCTTGTTGATTTCCATGGATTATCATCACGTGAACTAGACCTGAATAAATAAAATGTACAACTTTTTGGGGATTGATGACCTATTTGACATCTTTCGAGTTGTGAGATGGTTCTCAATGATTGATCTCAAGGTTGGTTAATACCAACTATGGGTTCACAAGACTGATATTCCAATGTTGGCATTCCAATGTAGCTGTTGACATTATGAGTTATTGGTGATGACCTTTTGTTTCATTAATTCCACTAACATTTTTATGGATTTGATGAACTAGTTTTACTTGCTAGAACTCAACCAGTTTTTGGTATTCTTCAATGATGAAATGCTCATCTAATCTATGATAGAGGAGGAGCATGAATATCACTTGAGGATGGATCAATATTTTATTTCAGAGAAACAACTTCATGGAAATCTCTCGAAGTTCCAGTTCTGGATTTATGAGGCTCACTTCATGGGGAATTTCATTTCTGAGAAGGTTTTAGCCACATACCCAAAAAATATCAATGCAATTTTTTTTTGGAATCCACCGAATTATTTGGTATATGTGAATAGTTTCCTTGTCTTGATATGGTACTATTGGAGTTTTAGGGAGGAATTCCCTAGAATATCATCCCCATTGAATAACCGGACATGGAATGGGTATCCTTTGACCTGGATTGGGATGTTCCAGATAGGATTCTAGGAGTTGATACTAAGGCTGATGAGTTATCTTATGTTCAGACTTCTAGAGGAGGGTGGGAAATGCACAATGTATTGTGATTCCTCATGATTTGGTCTTGGATCTATGTTGATTCAAGGTTAAGAAGTTATCATGTATGAGTTGAGGTATTTGGGATCCCATGACAAGAACTACGTGACTCATGGCCGGGATATGGCAACGATAGTCCTCTCCGTGAGTATGTGGAGGCACTATCTTCTAGGAGAGTGATTTCATTATTTAATGCATGCATTTTACAGTATTTTATTACATTAATTAAATTATTTAATTGATGGATATTGAATTTTTTTTAATGAGGTTATTTGTTTTAGGTTTAATGGCTGGATACAACCTATATTTGGAAAAGGTAGAAAAAGGAATGAAAATTTCTACTTAAATACATTTCACATGTTTAGTGATGTGAAGTGTAGCGACACCATATTTTTTAAGATACAACAGAGCTATAGAACTATAGTAGAAAATTTATACATAATGTATTTTATATATAGATAATGATTTGATGAGGAGGAGAAGTCACCACTAGGAAAAGACATTAAGTCATTATGCACTGTGAAAATCCATAACACATCGTGTACACAATAAATCATGTGAAATTTCAAGATAGAGAAAATTAGAAAATCCATTGCTGATATAGATTACGCATCGTGTAAAATTTTACATGTCAAAAAATATTTAGGAAATAAAAAAATAAATAATGGGTGGCCAAGGTATTGATGAAAACACTCATAAAATAACACCCTCATTCGCTAATTTTGGAGCCTATATCATCGATAAGTTCCTCGATGAATGACTACACAGTTCATATTTACAAGGAGGATCCATGCTTCCCTACCTTTCTTCACCACTATTCCAACGTCGGTATACATGCTTCTCATTCTCACCATCGCTAGCATATACAGGTATCCAGGTTTGTGATGGGTGATACAATTGAATGGGGAGGTTACAATGGGGTTTATTTCTATTTTCTAGTCTTTTTGGATTATTGGAACACCTTTTATCAATTCCAATATTATTATTTTGGAAATTTCATTACTATTGGTTATTATTTGAGGAGTATTATTTCACTAAATCAATTAATTAGCCTGTTTTTTATATAGTCATTATGAAATCAGGGTTAGTTATGCTTAAATAGGAGTTTGGGTTTCCTAGTTTTGTTATTTCACCTAATTTATGAAAATTACATTGGTAAAATCATAAGATTATCATAGGGTACCCAGAAAAAGAACAAGTGATTACCTAATTCTAACACCAAACCTGAATAAACCCATAACCAATTAAAACCCTAGAACATGAACCTAAAAATTACATAACATATAATTCCACACATCATCAATTCAAATCCAATATTTTTTGCATTATTTCTCTTTTATCAAAAAAATTAAAAATTTCAATTACAATTTATTTAATTAATTTCAAACATAAGGATCATACCTATGGGTTCGATACTCAGGCTTGTCAGGAACTATATTTCCAGTAGTTTCACTGACTTTTATAAATTATTAAATTTGTTTATCCCCTTAGGAAATTAATGATGACTTGTGGGATTTTAGGGAGAGCTTCATGGTTAGACCATCAAAGACTCAAGTACACCATCACACATATAGACAAGAACCTGAGAAAACAATGTTGGTTGGTGTTCTTTCCGGAATATTACATAGATATAGTATAAACAACAGGGAAGAAAAACATGGAAGAAAAACCATTTACTAGGAATTTCTACGCTCTCTAGGTGAAGGATGATTTAGAGTAGTTAAATTTCTTACACCTGGCCCTGGTGGATCTAGAGGGTGCATATTTTCTTCAGTCTATGGTGTTGAATCCTCCAATTCTCAAGAATGTGAGAGAGTCCTAGTTAAAATACATCATCTGTGAGGTATCATGTGACTATATCTCTATATGATATTAATCATATGGATATTATGAATGAGGGAATCAATTCATCCTTTTATAGGGATGGACAGTTTTCTCAGTCATGATGTAAAAGGATGTGATGTGTAAGTTCCACACTTCTTTCCTGGTTGTAAATCCAAGTGTGGGGAATATGTACATGGACCTTCATCAGTAGTTTTGATGGTTTGGAATGATACAGATAATGAATGAGTTTATCTCTTGGTGATTCACCTATAAAAAGGTGAAGGATGGGAACTAGGTTATAGAAGTCTTTTTATAGCCCCTTGATATCACAATGTGGATATGGGATGGAATATCTATGAATATTTTTAGAGGGAATCGACACATAGTGAAGTTCCATGACACCATCTTTGTGATGGTTGATTAACTCATGATATTAGCACACATCCTTGCTATCAGGGAGAATAGTTTAGTGGGAGAGTTGGGATTAGATGTACGAACAAGAGATTGTTCACCTTCATGGGGTGACTGCAACTATTTTCTCTGATCTGGATGTGTTGATCATTTCATTATTAGGGTGGGTTCTAAAGGATGAATTTCAGACCCAAATGAGGATGGGTACATCCATTTATTCTTATATGGATGGGAAGACTGAGCACACTATCCAGGTATTGGAGGATATGCTGAGGATTTTCATTTTAATCTTCAACCAGTGCTGGGAGGATCACTTTCCCTTAGAATAGTTTTTGTACAACTATATATACCAATATACTCTCAACATGACACAATTTTTGGCCTTGCATGAGAGACCATGCAGGTTACACTTGTGTTGGATAGAGATTCACAATACATCTATTATAGGTCCAGAGTTAGTGCATTGGAAAAAAATTCATTCAAGTCATTTATGAGTGGATGAGGAAAGTACATAGCATAATAAATCATAAATATATCTCCATCATAGTCCCTTGTAGTTTGATCAGGTGGATAATGTTTTCTTAAGATTCACCCCATGATGAGGATTGTGGAGGTTCTTCTGGTGAGGTATGTTATGCCCAAGGTTTATCGAGCTATTCGAGATCATGTAGAGGGTTAGAGAGTATTATTACCACCTCACCCTACCTACATAGCTTGAGTGGGTTCATGAAAACGTCCATGTGTCACAGCTAAGGAGATAATTTCATGACACCACACACATCATCAACTAGGGAAATCTAGAAATCAAGCATGGATCCACATTTTTTGAACACCAAGTGGTGGTTGAGGATTGATAGGAGAGGACCCTACCTGGAGATACCATCCCCTTGGTTGACATGTTGTAGAAGCACATGAATTTGAATGAGATCTCCTCAGAGAATAAGATCCATATGCTGGATTAGTATCCAATGATGTTGGTGCAATTTTTTATTTTCAGGGACTAAAATAATGAAGTATTTAATGATGTTGATATCTATTTTTTTATTGCAATGAATTGAAATATTTAAAATTATATTTTTGGAGTGAGGGAATGAGATGAGATAGCATACGACTTTGAGGCCCGATGTGCTCACAATTATTGTTATAAAAATATTAAATATATGTTTTCTTACATCTGTGTAGTTTCAAAATGAAAATGGGATAACTCTTAAATGGAATCTCATATTAGAAGACCTATTCAACTGTTGATTAAAAAACATAATGTTTACCCTTGGTGTGACCTAAAACTTGTTGGTGTGGGGTTTCAGATATAGTGATCGTGGGAATGTTTTTTTGTTAAAATAAATGACTAAGTTTAATTTTTAAATGAAATTTACCTACTCTAAACATCTAAAAGTACATATTTATAGAAAATTTTCTAGGTTTAGATGATTACCCCTAGGATAATTTAGATCTTCCACTTCCTTCTTCCATTGGAAGATCACACTGGATGATGACGGATCTCTAGATCGAGCAAATCAAAGAGAAGAAAAATAATTCCTCTACTCATTGGAAATTTCATTTTTGTATGAATAAGAATCCAATATCTTGGTAGTACTCTTAAAATTGTAGATTACACCCTTTACGATTAAAAATATTATGCAAGGTCATACCTTTTTTTATTTTTGCCAATTATTAAACCATGGTATGCATATTTGTAAGAGTTTCCATGGATACTATTGTTTTATAACCCATATCTCCCAATTATATTTAATGGGAAATCAATACTAACCAGTTATTGATAAAACATTGTGGATTGTGCCTTTATCCCACATATTCTTCACTCTCTTCACCGATTGGACCCCATGGTACTGGTTTGACATTATTGGGCGGTACCGAGCATTATTGGACCCCCAGAATCACGACGAATCCGATTGTGAGGCTAGATTAGAAAACTAGGCATGTTTTCATATATATTATAGGTTTTGGGAGATCATATGGATGATTTAGATCTAAGCCACCAATTATGGATGAACCCAAGGTGAATGTGGTGTAAGGTGGTGTGTATGAAGCTTTGGGGATGGTTTTTCATCCACTAGATGGCTAGAATCAGTGGAATGGAGATAGATCCGATATGTTTTGAGATTATGATGCTAGATTAAAAAAAGTGTAGTCAAATTTTGATCATGGAACACATATATGAGAATCTGTGAAAAACTCGACTACATGTTTTGGATTTCGATGAACACATAGCATGAAGCCCCTATAATGTGGTGAGTGGTTTTTGGAAAATTTATAAAGTTTAAATGATGTGTATCCATCCTACACTCCATGTAATTATTCTCTAGGTGGATGATCCTTGTGATGGAGAACGTGGTAAGGAATATGAGCTGAAAGAAATGACCAGAGGCATGTTGTTTACTAGAGTACAAAAACACAACTTCGGTACACAGACATGGCCAATCACATGGGTGGGACCCCGAGAGGAATGAGTATTCAATATACATCTACAACATGTCTTTTATCCCTATAAATATCATGAGCCATTTACTAATAGGGACATAACCAGGTGATGGAGAGAGACCACACACTGTGTAGGCCCCCTAATATGCTATGTACCACTTTGTTTCTTTTTTTAGGAAACTTAAAACAATTTTTACTCATTCTCCAGGACTCTAAAATTTTCCTATGAGTATCCTATCATGAGCACATTTATGTTTATATTGAGAGAGTTCACTATATTGTTAATTTTGAGTTACGATGTGATATGTTGTTGGATTGGTTCTTATTTAGTCAATTCTCGATGGCAATAATGATCATAAAGGTTCACCATAGGACTCCAGAGTAGAAACCATATATTGGGAAAATGAATGGGTCCTCCATAGTTCAGAGTGGAACCCTCTATATGGGCTAGGTATGGGTCCTTTATCATCCACCAGAGTCAAACCCTTCATCATGGCTAGGCATGGGTCCAATTTTGACAATCAGAGTGAAAACCTTCCACAAAGACAGGTCATGGGTCCTCTAGCATTAGAGAAGGGAACCCTACTATTGGCATAGGGCATGGGTCCCCTACCTACCTATCAGAGTGGAACCCTTCTCCTAGGATAAGGCATGGGTCCTCCATATTTCAAAGTGTAACCCACCTTCTAGGTCAGGTCATGGGTCCTCCATATTTTAGAGTGGAACCCTCCTACTATGCATGGAATAGGTCATCTATCAACTATTATAGTGGAACCCTACTATTGGAGTGAGATATTATTCCTCTATCTATCAAATGAGTGGAGCCTTGCTATTGTACCAGGGCCTTGGTCCTCTACCTAGATCTTATTTCCCCTTGACTGTGTAGTATAGTGACATGGAATAGATGGTCATAGATTTTTTCTTCTATACAGATGCATGAGATGTTGGAAACAACTTTTAGAATTTTTTAACTGTTGAAAACTCTTTTCCTATGCCAGGAAATGAGATTGAGACACCATTTATCTCTCGTTTGGGATTATTTTGATATGTGTATATATATGTATATATATCTGAAACATTTGGTTTGGTTACTCTCATTCCCTATGTTGTGAAGATGCATGAGGTATTCCACCAACATTCAGTGATCATCTAATCTTGGTTGGATAAGGTTAATCTCAATCTATGGTTGAAAAATACTTGACATGTAGTATAACTACACACAGTGTTGAGCCCCTTGTGATTGGATGAGGTTACTCTATCATTCTCTTTCTTTGGGTTGAGCTCTATCCTATTCAATATTTAATATCTACAATCATTTAATTCCTATTATATCTATTAATTATCCCACTTCATCTTTCAAGGCATCCTAATGGAAATGTATATACTCACCATGATATGGTCTTTTCCCCCAAGTGTTGTAACTTTTGAAGATGAAAGACGTGTTAGAAATGACTTTATAGGAGATTAGGGATATTTGGTGGTTGGGATCATGTACGAGGGTAATTTCTTAGAGATCAGGAGTTAGGATCTTGTATCATTTAACTTTTCAATTTTTTTAGGTTGATTCATCTTTTTTTGTTGGGTATATATTTTTCCCCCTTTATTTTTCTATTTTCACTATCGTACTATTGTTCACTCTATAGATTTTGCATGATTGGTTTAATTTCTAGATATTTCTTCATTTAAATATCATTACTATGAAATTATTTATTGATATGATTGGCTGTGATCATATAGTTACATTAGGTAAATTTCTCATCATGTAGGATATTTCTTTTGAAAGTGGTCGCCAACCCCCGAACTATGGAGATGGGCTTATGGTAGTTTTAGATCAGGCCCTAGTTAGGTTTGGGTCGTGATAGATGATATACCCATGATGGAATTCCATACAAGGTATGAACACTATGAATATATAGTGATTCTATTTGGACTAAATAATTCCCCTATAATATTTATGGATTTAATGAATAGTGTATTTAATGATTTCCATGATTTGTTTTTGGTAGTCTTTATTGACAATATTTTTTTCTACGCAAAGAGACATGAAAAGCATGAAGACCACTTGTAAATTTTTCTAAACTCCAAAAGGATAAAATATATACCAAATATTTAAAGTGATAATTTTTGGTTTCATAATATTTGTTTTTTAGTTTATATAATCTCTAGAGAGGGTATATCAATAGATTCATTAGAGGTTGATGATAGTGAATGTTGTCCCAGATTAACAACAATGACAAATCCATAATTTTATTGGTATATATGGTTATTATTAATGGTTTGTGATGATTTTTTTAGGACTATATAATCCTCTATCCATGTTAACTTGGAAGAGAGTTGTGTTCCTCGGGGAAGATGAATGTAAAAGAATTAATGGAATTGGAGATATGATTAGTCAACATACCTATCTTTACATTACTATATTGTATAGATGGGTTTGTAATCTATATTGATTCATCCATGAAGGTATTGGGATGTGTTATTATGAATAATGTCATGGTTATAGCTTATGCCTAATGACAATTGAATATTGATGAGAAAAGTTATTCAAATAATGTTTTAGAGTTAGGTATTGTATTTTCTTCATTGATGATATGGAGGCAGTATATTTATGGAGAAATGTGTGATATATATAAAAATAATAAAAGTTCAAATTATGTATTCAAACAGAAGGAGTTTAATGTGCACCAAATAATATGGTTATTTATGATTGAAGATTATTACTACTGAATACACTACCAACCTGAAAAAGTGAATAAGGTGGGTGATTCTTTGTGTTAAAAAGATCATTCTATATTATATATGATTAGTTTCATATGAGATCAAATATTTTTAGATTTAAAAAGGCTAGATTCGAAAATCCTAATGTAAGAGGAAAATATTATCTTGCTCTATTAAATTTTCAACCATTAATGCATTTGATAATTAAAGAGTCACAAAAAGAATATTTGGAGATGAAAAATAAGGATGTAAATGTTCATCAGTTTAACCTTTATCATGATTGAATAATATAGTTTAATAGCCATGCATTCATTTTGTAAGTAGATTATTTGAAGATTGATTTTTTAGAGGGTATTCAAAGTTCTTCGTTCTTTATTCATCTTAAAAGTACAAAGATGTGTAGATATTTTGAAAATACTTTTTTTGGGATGGAATGAATAAATATGTCGTTAATTTGGTATCTAGATTCTTGGTATTCTAGTAAGTAATGGTATAAATAAAAAAGTACTAATGGTATGTTCCCTTAACCACACCAAAATAGAAATTGGAGAACATCACCATGGTTTATGACATTGGAATCCCCAAAAACTCTAAAGGGAATAATGTTATAATGGTTGTAGTATTTTTTTTTTACAATGTCAGCACACTACATTACTATCTAGGAAGACCTATTTCTAAATACTATTTCATGGATATAAATTAAGTAATTTCTATGGTTACATAGAGTGCCACATTCCATAATCATTCCTAGGGGTCTAAGGATTACTTAAAAGTTGTGGAAAAGTATTTAGCAAGCTCTTTATATAGAGTTGAGTTTCAGAATAGTCTATCATCCCCAAAAAGATGGTTTATATTCAGAATAATTCAAACCATATAGGATATGTTGAGATAATGATATTTTAATTTAAAATGTGTTTAAGATCAACACTTTCCTATAGTTGATTTTTCTTCCAAAAATATCATTCAATCAATAATTTAGACAATTCCGTATGAAGGCCAATATAGAGTGAAATGTAAAGATCCAACATGATGAAATGAAGTTAGATAAAGGTATATATTGGGATATAAGATAACCTAATATATGGAAGAAAAGGATAAATCTATTAAAATAAATCAAGGTATCTTAGAGCCGAAAGAAAAATTATGTTTACTATTTATAGTGTGATCTACAGATTTGATGCTGGTGATAAGTTGTTTCTAATAATTTATACATGGAAGAAAGTTATGAGATTCATGAGGAAATGGATACTAAACCCTAGGTATATTGGTCATTTAGATATTATTGATTATATAGATATAGTATCATAATTCATGGAACTTACACTGAAGATCCCCCATGTCAATGATGTATACCATGTAATTATTATAAGGAATTAAATACCTAACCCATCACATGTACTGAACACAGAGGTCATACTATTTCGGAGAGATATTTCTTGTGAAGAACAACCGGTGGAGATTCTTGATCATACATTGAATGTGATATGAAACAAGACCACTCATCTAATCAATTTTTTTTGTGGATAGAACAATATTTTGAAGAAGATATTTGGGAAATTGAGGATATTATGAGGTAGAATGATAAACATTTTCTGTATCTAAATGATAAATTTATGAAGTGAAATAGTTTTTTAGGAGGGTCTGTAACACCCAGAGTTTTTATGAATTATTTTTGTTTCAAATAATTTAAATTTTATTTGATTTATTACGTTACACACAAAACTATGTTAATATTGTGTAATATGAAACAACAACATAATATTTCTCAACATGCAACACTAACATAGCTTGCGTTTCACACAACACCGAGTTTTAGTAAAACCATGTTATATTATTAATTAAGTTATTTAAACATGACCATTAAAAACAACACATTAAATCTTGAAATATGAATACTAATTTTTTTAAATGTTATGTATAATTAGTCCATATAAAAAAACAAAATTAATAAAAAAGTAATTAATTTTTCAATAAAGTATTTATATGTTATGAAAATACTATTTTCACAAAAACTGTTCTTATAATGTCTATTGGTGAAAAATAATAAAATTAATTTTTTACACTTTTATAAAATTAATTTAATAATATGAAATTCATTTTATTAATTAATAATTTCAAATTATGTTACTATTATATTTTATATTTGTCTTAAATGTTTGTTTTTTTGATGAATAGTTAAAAACACTAAATTAAAATTGAAGACTACCTATACTTTTAATTTATTTATAAATTTAAATATATTTTAATTTGTCTTACATTTAAATTAGTTCAGTTATACACACATTATTCAAATTTATTTCAATAGAATTTGCTTCATTTTGAAACTAGATATAAAAACATCATAAACAGTTGATCATTTTTTCTTTAAAAACCAGTTATCCCATCATTTCTATAGGATTAATTTTAAATTAATTTTTACAACTTATGTTAATGGAATTTGTAAAAATAGATAAAATTGTTTTGAATTAGAATAATTTTTATTATGTAATATGTTCAAAATAAATTTTCCCCAAAATGAATAGTGAATACAGTAAATATTATTTATCGTGGTTAATGAAAAATTGGGTTTACTGATGTGTTAAACTAAAAAAGAGTCATATTCAACTATAAAATTGTAAAAAATAAAATAAGATGGAAATATTTCTATTGTATCATTTCTAGGGTTCAAAGTTATTCTTTTTGGTACACACATTCCATATTAAAAACATGGTATAACTTATTTCATTTCAAAAATATCAAGTGTGTCCTCTCCCCCACTTATAAAAGTCCAATCTTTATCCTCCATTTTCACACATAAAAAACTCTATAGTTTAGTCAAAACCTAACCAAATAACTTTACAACGTACCAAAAATTATCATAGAATCCATAGGTTTTATTGAAATCCATCAAACAAAAGCTTTTACTGCAAACCCAAGGATGTTACCCAAAGAATAGTTAACATTCACCAACGAGCATTTTTTATTTCATTCTCAAATGTCATCATTTAATATTATATATTGGTTATGGAATAATGTTATAATCTTAAATATATTTATATGTTTTTATTTTAAGGTAATTAGCATCAACTATATCCACTTCCCCCAAAATGGTTTAGAAAATCATCGTTCGTGTTTACGGTAGACTACTATCGCACATATTGATGTAATCAGTTTCTATGATACCACTTCTTAATGCTTTTCATCATAATGGATTTATTTTTTATATATGTTATATATGATATTTATGATGTTATTATTATTTTTATTCTTTATATGAAAAATACTTTCATACCATACAAATTGTGGGAATACGATAACGTCTTTTGTGGGTACGACACACTACCGCCTCAAGAATCAATGTATTCATTGAATATTTACATGAAATATATTATGGATGTGTTTAATAATAATTTGTGATATAAATGGAATAAAAAATATTTTATGATTATAATATATATAATTTAATTTTTTTCCCTCAACCCCTCTATAAATGTAAAAGAACCATGAATGTGTGAGGATGACCAACTATTTCCATGATCGGTGTGGTTCATTCCATATCAATAAATTTTTTAGATTACTATAAATAAATATACGATAAATATATTTAATATTTATATAACTATTAACATTATTCATATTATGGAACCATGAACAATTTAATAGGATGAAAAATATAAAAAAATCAAAACATATATGAAAAACAATGTGGTTATTACCCAAAACAGAACTCTAATAAGGAATTGTTAATATATGGTAAATAAATGGTCATTAATAAAATAATATATGGTATTATATATACAGATAAGGTTTTTTAGTAGATTTATAATAATCTTATATATATTAGACAACATTTTTAAATGATTATTATGGAATTCAAGACTTAACTTAATGGTTTTTCTCAATTTTTCTTTCCTCGAGATGTGTGTTATGTTATGCACATATATTCATTCATGAGGTGCATATACAGACACGTTGAAAAGTATTATCATTAATTTATTCATCCTCATAGTATTTTAATTTTAATTTTATGTTATTCGTTCATGGGTCTTATGATTCAATGTTACCAAAGTGGTAAATATTTTATGATACAATCTAATTATATATCAACATTGTTTATGATTAAGTCTCCAATGTCAAAATATCATGATCTACCTTTTAATAATTCTCATGAAATTTTATATCCTTTTTTTTAATTTTATCATCATGTAATGGTACCATTTTTTCACATTTTTTATACTTTAAATATTTAAGAAAATTTTTTATGAAAATCCAACTAAATTTCTCTCTTTGGTCAAAAATCAATTTAATTCCAAAACAATATTTTATAATAAAAATATTTCCAAAATGATTTCTTACTCTCTTATAATTTTTGAAAGATACGTTTACCCATTTTTGAATATTTTTAATATCTTCTGAAGTCATATTCAATTAATTTTCCAAGCATTTCCCATTTTTCATTTACTATATATGTAAATGTCAACTTTTCTAAACATGTACGACATGAAAATATTTTTCGAGGTTATGAACAATCAATTATTTGATGATTCCTTTATAAATTTTCAATGTTATTTTCAAAGTAAAACGTTTTCAAAAATATTTTATATTTTAGATTATGTTTTCGAATAAAAAAGTATATCTTCCCCATGAAATGTTTTAAAAGATCAAAATCAGTTTCCATCCAAGATTTCATCTATTGGTGTTGACTATGACTTATGAGGGATATAATCCAAGTACACCATTCATATTATTCCTTTTAATGGTTTATGTTTTGATGACACAATGTTTATGAAAATGGTTACTCTTCCATATGTTATACGATGAGAAAATTATTATGAAAACTGATTATTTTAATGGATTAGTCTATGATGGAATTATTTTGAAACCTTTCAACTTTCCACAATTTAAATTATGATGAAACTTTTATGATAAAAATTTTATTTCATGGTTTATGATATGATGAATATTTATGATATTTTGGAACACATAATTAATGTTACATTATTTGATGGGTGGGATCTATATCTCCATCTAATGAATTGGGTAAATATTGATATCTCATTAGATTGATAGGGTTGTAATGGGGAGTGAATCCAGTAATGTAAGACATGGATATAACACAGAGTGAACTTGGTTCAGTAAGATTGGGGTGGAACAGGGAGTGAATTATGTTTGGTATGGAAATTTTCATACTATAATGAACTTGTAAATGATCCTTTTCTAATATGGAAATTATTTTCTATCCTTATGTGTATGCCAAAAATTCCACATCTTATTCTAATTTGTTTTCTCTCTTGGATCATATTCTTTGATTCCCATGAAATTCATTAGTATTAATCTTAAATATTTTCTCCTTGACTAAATATTATGATCATTTATATGTACGATATGGTATTCAAAATATATCCCCATGTTTTTGTCCCATTATGTACATGTTATGATTACATATCTCGCTTTTTTACCCATAATGAGCATCTAAGATCACCCTTTTCTTATGTTTCCTTTCTACGGGTAATGAGTATATGTATTTAGTATGATATGCCTATCAAGGGTCCTATTTTTGAAGAATTTTGTGTGAGAAAATTTATATCACTTATGGAACTGTGTTCGTATTTCCATGTTTCCAAAGATACTAATCTATTATGGTTCTCAAGCAATTGTTTGTTTAAGGTAATGAATGTTCATCCAAAATTATTTAATTTCTATGTAAGATAATCCTAGGTTTCAATAGTTGGTATCAAAGGATAGGTTTAATTAACCTTTTGGATCTATCATGAGAAAAATATTCTGAAATCTTTAAGGAATTGTATAAGTATTACCATACGCATGAGTCAATGAATATAAAAATGTCCTAGAATTTTGGTAAAGGATAGAGTGAATGGTTTCAAAAAAACATCATCTCTATCTAGACATTACTAGTTGATGCTTCTCTCTAACATATGTACCTAGTTTTAATAACCATGAAAAGTTCATATTGACATGGAATCTACCATTATATGGTGCATGATAATTGGCCTTGCTGTGCAATTAGTTTTCCAATCCAAGGAGATATGCTTTATACATTCACAAACTTTTTATAAACCATCGTAAAATATCTAAATACAAGATGAATATGAATATCCCCAAATAAACCTCAGGGGACATATATTAATGATAAGGATTAATAATTTATATATAATATTAGTGGTCTAATTTATTATCTAGTTTCCCTTATGTATTAAAGTTTCTAACTCTATTATTTTTGGTTTTAGTCAAAGGATGCAACCCAAAGGAACCATGGTTAATTAAAAATGAAATGATTTTACCCCTATAAATCTAAATGTTTTTAGAGGAAAATTTTAAAACCTTTTTTTATTTTTATATAACTAGATCAATATATTAATCATGATGGACTTCAAATAAAACATTGGTGGGAACAACATTCTATTGAGTCCTTTAAGGGGAACACTCACCTTCCAATAGTGGATCCATTGATCCACTAGTTTATGAACAATAGATCAGCACAAATGAAAAGATATTTTCCATTATCCAGTGTTTGGAACATGAAAAATTAATTTTTTTTATCTGCACTTTAGAAGGTGAAGTCGATAAATAGTTAAATTATATCAAGAAAACAAGGCTAAAGGATGAAATTGACTCTCTGAATTGAGAGGAATTCAACAAATTAGTTTTCAGTCTGTACATTCTTTAAATTTTCTATATGGATATGGGGAAGGAGTTCCCTGAGCCAAATCTAATGAATGATGAATCTTTTAGTACTTATGTGTTAAATATTTCAGTACATGTGATGTATGATTGTTGTATTATCTTCCTAGATGAAAGTAAAGTTGATCGATTCTTTAGTGATTTAATATGAAGTCTATGAAGGGTGTTAGGGATAAGAGAATTCATTTGCTATGAATTTAATGTTCAATTTGATTTTAATATAAAAATATAGGTTGGATTTATATATAAATCTCATGGGTTTGACAAGAAAATGAATATCGAGTTAAAAATAATATATAAAAACATAAGAGAGAAAAGTGTGAGATTTCATTTATGATAAATGAGTGGGAAGAAGAATGGAGGAAGTATACTTAATGGGACTAGTGAGTGTTTTAAGTGTGGGAGTTAAGGTCATCATGAAATTGATTCCTTATGTAATGAGAATAAGTTAGATAACAATTTTAGTGGAGAGAAATATGCATAGAATGCACCTCCTCCACTTCAATGATTCACGTGTAAAGATAATAGGCATTATGCTAACTATAAGATCCATGTTTTTCACTCTAGAATAGATAATTTAAGTTTTGGTTTAAATATTTACATTGGAACTAATATTGATTATATGTGAGTTAGAATAGGTATTGGGGTATCCATGTAATTTTCGGATCAAGAAACCCATATTTTTCGAGAAATAGGATAGGTCGCACTGTTAGCTCATAGTTTGTGCATGCTTTGGATAACTGTGTAGATTGAGATATACAAATAGAACCACTTCACACGGTTTGTGCATAGACATTAAGAATAATTGTTCAATGTTAACTTATACCAAAAAAACACCTCACAGTGTTTGTGCATGTTTTATTAAACAATGAGGACAAACAGTGCATAAGCCATTTTTCTGGGTAAACTTACAAAATTTTCCTTAATGAACTTTTAATCCACGTCCATTTTCCTTAATCCGAGCATATGAAGGATTAACCTATTTCTATACCAATTTGGGTATTTTATAATATCTAACATTGAAATCAAGATATATCCTTCATCCGCCAATCGATCCAGCATCCGTTTGTCACTTTGGATGTGTAACAGTAAGTTCCTGAGTCCTCTTGAGCTGGTCTCCTACTCTTTTGATCACAAATGAGATATCTAGTTATGGATTTTTTTTCCCTTTTTCTTTGATCAACTCTGATCTGAGCTAAATCAAGGGCTAATACCATAAGAGGATATTCGTACAACCCTAAGTGCATGGTATATTACTCACCCCTAATGTTTGTTGATTTTAGATTTTCTGTATGGGGACCAATGATATCATCAGGTGTTGTTAATATGATTAATATGCCATGATTATACTTTTTAGAAGTATATAGATATTCCCTTTCCATATATATTACTAATTATTGGTGGTTACGACTACAAATTAATCCCTACTATGTCAAAGGATATGCCATTATTTTATTTAGTTTTTTAACACGTTAGTGCCACCATTCAGGTGTGCCTTGGCATGATCATTATATGGGTAATATTTTTTACATTAAATTTCTTTATTTTTATTTTTAATTATATAATGGAAACTAACATATATGTATACCAATTAAACCACCTAAGTTAAGTGATTCAATTGGTAATTAAATTTGAAATGAAATTTTGAAAGAATATTCAGTATATGACTTCACTATATGAAATGTTAGTGAATAGTAGGTTGCATATCCATAGAACCCCTTAACACATTAAAGGAAGGTAGTGGAATAAACCTTTAACATGGAATATTACTTAAATGGATTAAAGGGTTTCATGCTACATGACGTCGTCACACTAATGAAAGGAACGACTTGAACCAAATGACTTGAAAAAATGGTTGCATGCTACATGACTTTATCACACTAATAAAAGAAAATTCTTGAACCAAATGAAATATTACAGGACATAAAAATAAAATAGGATTGGACTGACTCGATCATGCTTTCGATTATGATCAGAAAATTCCATGAGCACTCGGGAACCCCATTCTGATTCATGAATACAGCTTTCTTAGGTTGAGACCCACCTAGATCCCAATCCTTATATTTTCATCAATTCCCAGTATGATACCATATGATCCTTCATGTCATACGACTGGATTCCATGGATACACTCCTTGGGTCCCTTTAATATCATTATAGGATTCCTTGGATACACTCTATGGATCCAGCATTGACAAGTAGATTCCATGGTTAAATCCCATTAGGCTGAGACATTTCATAACCACGTTTTACCTTTATCGATCACCTTAGAGTCTATAGGTTCCTAATTATGGAATTAAATGGACAAAAATCCATGTATTACACTGTTAACCCATTCCAGTCTATATTTATTACTTAGTTGGACACACTTGATGTTTGCGTCACCTTGGTTATTACGTTGTGACTTCACTATTAAATGTCATTGTTCCTGGTTTCCTTGTTACATCATAGAACCTTCATTATTTATACTATCACGAGGTGATGTTAGTGTTGGATAATCCTCATGACACTTATCAATATAAAATTGGAAATTACATAATTAAATGAAATGGTTACATATTCAGACACCAGCCAAGTGATGAAGCATGTACATGGGTATTTAGTTACATTATACTGATTTACATTATATATGAATGATTTCACACTATTAAATTTATATAACTTGGGACATATGTTATAGGAACCATTGGTGGTGGCCCAATGAGATTTATCTCATACCCTATCTGGGCACCGTTTGGTACCCAGGGTATATTACATGGTTTTAGGCATTGATAAAGGGAAACATATGACTTCAAACACTTAATTTATTTCTATTTAGGATGGAACCTAATAGAAGATGACCAGGATAGAGCTTGGGATGCTTGGGATAGTATATTATTTCCTTTATATTATTGTGTAAAATGTTGTGCCTACTATCTTATATCAATATCTTCATGATTTCTAGTACATGACATATCATCATCTATTGTTGAATTTTATTCCAATTATTTTTTTGTTAGTATTACCATTGTCTCTATTTTTGATTTTACCACCCATTTACTTATATTGATTCTACTATTTACCTATATTCACATCCATCCACTATGATGCACCTTGGTAATGAGGGTATAGTCTTGCCATAGACACACCCAAGGCATTCGCTACTAATCAACAACCTCAAGCATTCAGGGAGATGTGCTTGAGGCTATGTGGACCACTGGGCTTGAGGCACCCATTAAGTGGCATCTGAGTATGGGAAATCCTAAATTGGTTTCATAGGTGGTTTTTTTCATTACTATTTGGAGACAATTGATTCTATATTAGGAACAGTTGGGGCTTGTTCGTAAACCCTGTTTGGGTGTTTCGAATCCATGTTTGGGTTAAACACCATGTTACCCAATATATAATTGTTGTTCTAATTTTCCGATTATAGTTGACATTATTTTACCATTTGGTGACACACATGTTGTGTAGATTTGTTAACTATTACTTTGTTTTAGTATTTTATTTCATCATTTTCTCGATGAAATGATGGACATGATCATTGTTACATGCATCATTATAGTCACCTATAATTCACATTTCATTCATATTTTCATGCCATATTAGTGAATTTCACTACTTTTCATTGTTTGACATGCTTGAGATTGTTGAGTGATGTTGTGATAGTTTCTAGTACAATTATTATTATTGATTACGATTGATTGATTTTCAGTCCCAATTCATGAGGCATGTGTTCCCTCATAGATTGGGATGATTAATTTACCAATTCAAGCCATTATGCTATAAATAAATGGGTGTCGTTTGGATGGATATGTGTATGGGTACTGATTCATAATAAAATGGATATTGATTGTAAGGTTAATCGTGATATCTAAAATTTATTGGTTTCACATCTTTATCCCACCCTGTCATGTTTTTGAAAAGTAAAGAGTGAACATAGTAATAAAATGGAAAATGAAATGAATCTTATACTTCAGAACATACTGATACCTATCCATCTAAGAGGGTATTTGGATAATATGCCTTAGGTAGTGAGTTTTCTTACATTCAACTTCTTTTTTTGTTTCTTTCATTCTTCTTAATCTTGTTATGAATCATGTTCTTAGTAATTGTGTACTAATTCCTCTATGATGTCTCTATGTCGTATGCTAGGAAGGTGTTGAAGACCGCTCTCCCGATGTGGTGGGACCTATGCCACCGATCTTACATCTCAGAGGGACACTTGAGGCACATCCAACTATACATTAATTTATCACTGATGTCTAGGTTTTTGATAGTTTCCTATGTCTAATGAAATCCATGCATGGTGATCCATGGTTAGCACCTACGATGGATGATCTGACTCATGAGTTCAATCAGTAACATCCTTTTAATTTCTCCTAAGATTGTGGTCCACATGCAATTGAGTCTTGGATTAAAACCATCTTATATATCTTTGATCATATAGAAACACCTCTATAGTGGAGTTTTAATCTTGATAATTACATGATTTTGGATTTAACCTAGTGTTGGTGGGTTGTGATTACTCATTAGTGTCTTCATCAGGGCATGCTATAGGCTAATTTCCAAACTACCTTCTACAATCAGTTCTTTCCTCAAACACTGAGAGATGAATGATCCATTGATTTCATGGATCTTGATTATGGTTAAATGTCAATTGTGGCATACACAACATGTTTCATGGAGGTGAAGCACTTTGAACCACTTCCAACAGGTGATGAACTTTAGTGTCTTAGACACTTTGAGAATGGGATCCAGTATTCCATCTATTGGATGGTCAATTTACTCCTCCTACATAATATTTCTACGATATTAAATCATGATCTTATAACATATCACAACCCATGGGACTACAATAGTATAAGATTAAAGGACAAGTTCTGCTTCAGTCTAGTTGTTATTTTGGCAGAACGAAGAGTTATCTAGAGGTTTCTCATCTGGGTAGTGAAAAATACAGTGTTTGTTTCGATGTCTATAAAGGGTGTCATTAGTGTGGAAGATGGGGATATTCAAATGTTGAATGTGATATTGATCCAATAAAGTGACGGTATTGTGGTTTTATGGACCATCTTCCGAGTTTCGGCAGGACCTTTACACCAACCTCGAGTAAAAAAGGATTCACTCTAGCTCTTCCATTACGAGTGAGTTCTTTTCCACCATTTTAGGCAGGGAGTTGGGATAACACTGGTAGGTCTAGTCGAAGAGGAGTTCATGGCGGTGGTTTCTAGAACCCTGATAACCAACAGTGCCAGAAGAGCAATTTTGATCATGGTAGACTATCTGTTGCATGGGGTTGTGGATTAGGCCAGTTGCATTCATTACAAAAAATACTCAAGGATCATACTATAGTAGCATATATAGTATGAGGTACTATTCTAGTAGCCTCTACTATTGTGTCTTATTTATTTGATATAGGTGATTCAAACTATTTTATCTTTGTATCTATCATGAATAGTCTCATACTAGAGATATAGTATCACTACGGTGTAATGACCTTGGATACACCATTAGGGGTATGAACCAAGGGCATACGCCAGTGTCGGGTTTGTCCCTTGAAGTTGGCAGTTACCCTTTATTATGGAACCTTTTTATTAATAAGCTTAAATGCCCCAATGTCATTTTTGGAATGCACTGATTAGTCCACTATCATGATTTTGTAGACTTCTTCCACTATAGTGTATCATTTACATCACTAGAGGGTAGTATTTATGTACATAAGAAAGAGTGGGATATCCTGTCTGGTAGATCTGGACCACAGAATCATGGGCTAGGTGGATTGACTTCCCAAATCGTAAAAATATTCATAGAGGATTAGGGTTTTTACCAAAGTGATTTCCCTCCAGTAGTGGATCGTTTTGGGGATGTATTTCCAGATTACTTTTCTTTCTTACCTCCTAAGTGAGAGGTACATTTTACAATCGATCTTGTTCTGCATGCATCTCCAATGTCCATTCCTCCTTATAGGATTGAACCTACAATGATTCAAGATCTCAAGAGGAAGTTATAGGATTTAGAGTTCATGGGTTTTATACGGACCAACACATATTCTTGTGGTTCGCCAATGCTTTTCTCTAAGAAAGCAGATGTAACCTTCTGTCTATGCATGGATTATAGATGGTTGAACCAGATTACCGTTAAGAACATGTATCCACTACCTCGAACAGATGATTTCATCGACCAACTGTTGTGAGAAAAGTTCTTATCTAAGATTGACCTGCGAGTAGGTTATCATCAGGTGCATGTCAGGCCATCAGACATACCTGGTACAACATTCTATAGCATGTATGGTATGTATGAGTACCTCGTTGTGTCATTATATCCTGCGAATGTGACCACCATTTTCACACCTTTTATGAACAAGGTTTTACACCCCTATTTGGATTCTTTTTTCTTGGCCTTTATGGAATACATCTTGGTGTATTCTCACACTCGTAGCGACCATGCCAAACAACTTGATATCATCTTGAGTACACTAATATTGAATCAGCTTTATTCCATAATATCTTAGTGCAACTTATGGATAAAAAAACTTCACTTCTTTGGTCATATAGTCTCAGAATCAGGAGTATCATTTGACCCAAAAAAAGGTTAGTGTTGTATATTCTTGGGAGTAGACTAAAAATGTGTTTGATATACAGTGTTTCTTGGGACTAGATAGATATTACAATCATTTAATACAAGTCTCTTATCACATTTCATCACCTCTTACTGGTATGCAAAAGATGGGTGTCAAGTTCTTATAGTCAAAATCATGTGAGAAATCCATTCAGGATCTGCAAGGGAGGCTAGTATCGACACATATTCAAACTCTTCCAGAGTTGGGTATAGGTTATACTGTCTTATATGATGCATTTGTCATAGAACTATGAGCAGTTATGATGTAGGAGGATAACATTGTTGCATATGGATCACAGTATTTGACGCCTCATAAGAGAAATTATCCAACGTACAACATTGATCTAGTAGTATTTTCCATGATTTACATTGATGGAGACATTGTATGTTGGGTGAGAGCTTTTTAGTGTACACAGACCACAAGAGCCAAAAATATATCTCCTCTCAGAAAAAACAAAATCATAGATAGTGAATATGGTTCAAGTATCTATAACCATTTTATTTTAATCTTTCCTATATTCTTGGGAAGGTTAATGTTGTTATAGATGTACTAAGTTGGAAAAATAAAGCAAATGTTGTACTGGAGTCCAGTTATTAATGTAAGTTAATGACCCTCTTTTCTGAGTTGCATTAGATGTTTCATGATAGTCATGAGCATTCTTATCTCTCATCCTTAATATTTACCTCTTCCTTCCTTGAGAAGGTTAAGGGTATAAAATATTTAGATCCTAAAGGATTGGTTCTCTATGAGAGTATATCAGGAGATAATCTTCTTCCATATTATTCTGTGGACAGAAATGATATCCTGTATCTACGTGGACATATTTGGGTTATTGGAGATATGATAGATGAGTTGATTAAGGAATCCCATTCTTATCAATGGGAATTTCATCCAGGAATCTTGATGGTGTATCAATATATGTGACATCCGTATTGGTAGTCTTGGGTGAAACATTAGATTGAATGCTTTATTATTATGTGAGTATCATAGGCCTGAAGGCATACTACATCCGCTTCCAGTCCTGAAATTGGAATGATAATATGAGGTCATAGATATTTTAGACATCATACCTAGGTCTTTTAGGGTTATCGATGATATCTAGGTAGTCATTTATAGACTAAGGAAATAATCCCACTTAATTCCTATTTGATATACTTTATTAGTTGATGATCTTGGAAGAATATATGTTTGCGAGATCATATGACTACATGGGGTCCCACGTACTATCATTTCAGATCAGGATTCTAATTTCCTATCACTTTTCTATCTAGGATTGCAAAATGATATAGAGAATATTGTTCTTCTAATCACATGTTTTCTCCCTCAGACTAATGGGAAATCAGAATGGACAATATCAGTTCTAGAAGATATTTTCTGAGCATGTGTCCTTGATTTTTGTAGTTCATGGGAGAATCATATATGTCTCATCAATTTCTCTTATAATATCAACATTCAACAAAAAATCAGATGGATCCTTTTGATGCCTTATATGGTAGGCTATGTCATTAACCCCTATTCCAGTTAATGGTAGGTGTGGTAGCACTACTAGGTCCTCATCTAATTCAGGTGACTTTAGAGCAAGTTAAGGTAATCAGAAATTATATGAATACTACTCATTCTAGATAATAATCTTATGTCGATCTCTATCGACAACCTCTAGGGTTCATGGTTGGGGATTATTTTTTTCTAGAATCACCTAGGTTTGGGCATAGACATTTAAAAACATTAGGAAAGCTATCACATCATTACGTAGGGCTGTATGAAATTTGGGAGAGAGTCACACTGGTAGTCTATCAGTTAATACTATAATAGAGGTACTGTTCCATGAACAACATCAGCCAAATTTCACAACATTTCCAGTATCATGTCGATCCATCTCATACAGTTGATCTCAAGGAAGTGGTGTATGTTTCCAATTCTACCTTTGAGGAGTATCTAGTATGCATCATCGACTGAAGAACAAAGGCTCTCTAAGGCTGATCTATCCCTCTTGTATGAGTGTTGTGGAAGAATGATAGGATACAAGACAAGAATTGGGAGAGGGAATCCAACATACATTCTCAATGGCCTGAATTGTTCTCAGATAGTGTTTCTCCACCCTTGGAAGGAGAAATTAGAAAAGATATATTTTAAGGAGGGAAGAATGTAAGAAACCGGTTTCTCAATTAGGGATGGATCCATTAAATTTTGGTCTCAATATTTACTTTGGACATAATATGCATTACCAATGAATTTCAAAATGTATTTGGGGGTGTTCAGGGCTTGTTTGGAGCCCATAAACCATCATTTTGGGAAAATAGGATTGGTCACACAGTTAGCGCACTGTTCGCGCGTATTTTAGATAATTGTGAAGATTGAAATATCTAGGAAGAACCACTTCCCATAGTTTGTGCATGGTTGTGTGATCTAACCATGAAAAATTACCTTCTACCCAGAAAACCTTGCATGGATTTCCTATGGGTTCTCAAACAATTTGGAAAAACCATACAGATGCCATTTTTCTAGATAAATTTACCAAATTTACATTAATGAACTTTTAAGACACCTCCAACTTCCCTAATTTGAGATTACACAGGATTAACCTATTTCTCTCTCAATTTGGGGATTTTTGAGGATCTATCCTTGGAATCAAGAGATCTCATTCATTCGGAAATCAATTAAGCTTCCTTATGTCACGGTGGATGTTCAACGGTATGTAATCAAGTCCTCTTGAGTTATTCTCCTTCTTTTTTTCTCTTGGACGAGATATCGTGGTATGATCATTTTTTATACTTTTCGTAGATCTAATCTTGTTAGAGACAAATTAAGGGCCAATACCGAAGGAGGAGAGTTATATAACCCTAAGGTGGGTGGTCTATAACTCATCCATAACGTTTGATTATTTTGGATTTGTTTTGTGGGGCCCACTGATTCCATTGGGTGTCGTTAATAGAATTAATATGCCATTCTTATACTTTTTAAGATTGTATGGATATGATCTTTCCATATATTTAATTAATTTTTGGTATTTATGGCTATAAATCCATCCCATCCATGTCGAAGGTTAATCTATAAATGTTGTTAGGTGTTTTTACATGTTTGCGCCAACGTTTGGGTGTGCGTTAGCTTGACAATTCAATGGGTAATCTTCACTATATAAATTGGATCGATTTATATTTTGAATTTAGTAATGCATAGTACCATATATTTAAACCACTTGACCGCCTAAGGTAAGTGCATCAATTGATAATTAAATGTGAAATGGAATATGGAAAGTATATTGTGTCTATGAACTGGTCATATTGAATGTGAATGAATAATAGGTTTTATATATGTTGCACCCCATACAAAATTAATGGAATTCAAGGGAATAAAACTTCAATATTGAATATGCCTTAAATAGATTAAAGGGTTTCTTGCTAATTGTCCTTTTTACACTAATGGATGTCAAGGACTGAACCAAATGACTTCATAAAATGGTTGCATTATACATGACCATATCACACTAATGAAAGGAAAGAGTTGAACCAAATAAAATATTACAAGACATAAAAATTAAATAGGATTGGCCTGACTTGATCTCACCTTGGATTCTTATTGGAAAATTCCATGAGAACATTGTAACCCCATTCTGATTCAAGGATACAACTTGCATAGGTTGAGACCCACATAGATCCCGATCGTTGTCTATTCTTGGATGCCCAGTATGATACCATAGGATACCTCATGTATTAATACATGATGCAATGGATACACTCCTTGGATTCATTAAATATAATTATAGGATTCCTTGGTTACACTCCTTTGATCTAGTAATGACAAGTAGGTTCCATGGTTAAATCCCATCAATCCCAGTCATTGCTTAGCCCCATTTTACATTGGTCTATCCTTATAGACTCGGTAGGCACCACATTGTGGAATGACATGGGCTATGCATCTTCGATTACACTCTTCCCCTATGATAGGCTATAGTTATTACTGAGTTTGGGAACCTTGAGTTCTATATTTCCCTAGTTGTTACCTTTGGAATTCACTATTAAATGTCATTGATCATGGATTCCTTGTTACATATTAGATCCTTCAATATTTATAATATCACAAGGTGAGGTTAGTGTTGGATATACCTCACAAGACATATCAATATAATATTAGAAATTACATAATTAAATGAACTAGTTACATGTTCAGACACCAGCCAAGGGTTGAAGCAGGTATATGGATATTTATTTACATTATACTGGATTACATTATATATACATGATTTCACACTATAACATTACCATTACATGGATTGGTTGTTATAGAAACCATTGGTGGAAGACCATTTAGATTTATCTCACACCATCTCCGAGAATCGTTTGGTACCCAGGAAAGATTACATGGTTTTAAGTGTTGACAAAGGGAATCATATGGCTTTAAACACATGATTGCTTTCTCTTTAGGATGGAGCATGATAGTAGAAGACCGAGCCCGAGATCAACATTCATTGGATACAATTTTATTCACTTTATATTGTTTTAGAACATGTTAGTCATAATATCTCGTATCCATGTTTTATAGATTTATAGTATATGACATATCATCATCTATTGTTGAATGTTATTCTGGCTATTTCAGTTGTAGTTATTGTTTTCTATATTTTCCATTGTGCCCAATGATTACTTATATTTCTTCCACAATTTGCCTATTTTATGATCCATACGTTGTGATACACCTTGGTAATGAGGGAATAGTCTACCCACGTACACACCCTAGGCCCCCACTACTAGTTAGAAGCCTCTATAATTCGGGGAGATATGATAGAGGTCATGTGGCCCAATGGGCTCATGGAACCCAATAACTAGAATCCAGGTCCTGAATAACATAGTAACTAGTTCTCAAACTGGATTTCTATTGACGATGATCGATTTGAGAAAGCACTAAATATAAGGGACAAGGGTAAATCTCATACAATCACCATTTATGATGAGGGGTGTGATAATGATGTAGTGAAATGTAAACTTTCCATCCACCCTAGAACTATAAATTTTTTTACTCTAGATCTACCCATTATTTCATATCTAAATAGATTTCATAGGGTATCATGATTCCACCCAAAATATTTGATAAAGAATTAGTAGTGAAAACACCTTATGGAATGTTAATCTTATCTGAAGATTATGATTACACATCAGTTGAATTTTGTTGGGATTTACTTCATGAAAATATTTTTATTATTACTTTGGTTGAATTTGATGTGATCTTAGGCATGGAATGGATTTAACTACATAAATCTCAAATAAAGTTTTTAGAAAGGTATGTATGGTTTGATATTTTAAACAAATATATGATTATCTATAAATGTTACAATATTTATCAAATTACATTGGAAATTACATCCATTGTATGGGTATTAATTCTCAATTATAAGGGGTGTTTATCTAGATGATGGGGGATTAACACATCACTGATGATATGACTATTTTGCAAGAATTTTTAAAAGTTTTTTTGGAAATAATTTTGTTCTGTTATACCAAAATTTGAGGTTGAGTTCTCAATATAACCCATACCTAGGGCCACACCCATTTTAAAGAGTCTCTATAAAATTGGAACAATTGATTTGTAGGAATTAAAGAAGTAACTCCAAAAAAACCTCAAAGGGGGTCTATTCAACTAGGTGTGTCATCTTGGGGTGCACGTGTATTTTTTAAATAAATATGGAATAATGGGACTGTTAATTGATTATTGGGATCTGAACAAGAACACAATTAAGAACATGTATCATCATTCCTATATTTATTTGTTGTTGTTCATATGTGTAGAGCGGAATAATATTTCCTTGAATCACCATCATCTTGGATATCATCAATTAATGATCACGAATAAGAAAATACTCATGATTATTCCTGAAACGCTCACTCAGAGGGAAATCCTTTGACCCTTTATTAAAATAAAAGAAAATTACAGGAGAAAATTTCAAGAATACAGGCATACCATGCATACATATCCAGGTATCAGTACAAATCAGAAAAGGTCAGCTACATATCATTGTAGTCATAATCATCGCCACATCCATAATAAGGCACATCCTCCACGGTATCTAACTCCCATTCAGAGATCATATCATATGGTTTTATAATCTTGTCATACTTCTGTCTGAGCTCTAGTTTCTCCATAGTGAGTTTATCTTTCTTTTCTTGCTTTATCTCACAACTCTTTTTAAATTAGGTAAATCCCCTTTTTTGTTCTTGACAGAGGACATGGTGGATACCGGCTTCGGTAAGTAAGAATAGTCCTTTCATGGCCTCCTCTTTGGTGGAGCAGTAACTGCACCTTCAATGCTAGAAAAGTTCTTCTAGCCACCATGAACTATGTCCCTGTATGAAGGTCTTGCAGCCCCACGGTAATTCTCCTTGTCACTGTCAGATACATTTCCCCATTTACCCGTGGGATTCACTGGGATGAAGCTTGAGTCCCCACCATCTTGCCTTACCAAAACTCCTTCTGAGTTTATCAGAGACTCACCCCCAATCATCAGAGCGACCCTATTATGATCAATCGGAGCAAGAAATTGGAGATTTACCTCTTTTTCAAGTTACTCAACAGTCCCCATCGGGACATCAACTACAGCCTTTTCCTAAGAATTGGAACCCCTTTTCATAATCAAGTCTTTGTTACCCTACAAATCAGCAATCAGATTGGTTTTCTCCTCCTTCTCCAAGACCTCAAAGCTATTACTAGTGTTATAAATTACCATACATTGTTCATCGATTTAATAAATACAGTCCCCAAATATTACCTTGATCACTTTTTTAGTCCTTATAGGTGATATTATTATCTATTAAAAGGGGGAGGAAGTGCATGAAGACCACCTAAGAGTTGTACTAAGGACCCTAATGAAGGAAAAAATATATGAAAAATTTACAATGTGTGGATTTTGGATACATAAGGTTTCCTTTTTGGTTCATTTATTCTCTAGAGAGGGAATATCTATAGATCCATTAATGATAGATACTATTGAATGATATCCTACAACAAAAATATTGACTAAGATCCATATTTTTCTTGATTTATGAGGATATTATAACAATTTGAAGATAATTCCAATGGGCAATATAATTTTATGAGCAAGTTAACTCAGAATGGAACCATGTTGCCTGTCCAACTGAATGTGATGAAAATTTCAAAGAACTGAAGAAAAGATTAGTAAGGATTCATGTGATTACATTACCCAATGGTTGTGATGGTTCGTAATCTATATTGATATATCCATGAAGTTATTGGGATATATTCATGTGCATAATGAACTAGTTATATCTTATGCTTCAAGTCAATTGAATATCCATTATAAAAATTACCCAAACAATGCTTTGGAGTTAGCTATTGTAATTTTTTCATTAATGATATGGAGGGATTATCATTACAGAAAAAAGTGTGATATATATATATATACATCGATCATAAAGTCATAAATTATATATTCTCAAAGAAGGTGTTGAATATGCACCAATGAAGATGGCTAGAGTTGATTGAATATTATCACTACTTAATAAATTACCACCATGGGAAAGTAAACCAGGTGGAAAATGCTTTGAGTAGAAAGGTTCATGCTTGCTTATCCCTGATGAGGATAAAAAAAGATTAAATATCAATTTTAAAAGGATAGATTTGTAAATACTAATGGAAGGGGAAAATTATTATCTCTATCAATTTAATGTTAATTATCTATATAAGGGAGGATTTAGGATGCACAAAGAAAAATGAGGAGCTGTAAAAGAAGTTTATAAATTTTCACATGTTTAACCTTTATCAGAATGTAATGATAATGTTCATGAACGATGTTTTCATTCCATACATACCAAATCTGAAGGATCTGTTAGAGAAACTCACAGTTCTTTATTCTCTATTCATTATAGAGGTATGAAGATGTATAAATATTTTAATAAATAATTATTGTGGGATGTAATAAAGTTAGATATCATCTATTTTGTATCTTGATTCTTGGTATGTGATAAGTTTAATCCTAAAAGACAAAACTCGTATGGTATGTTACATACATTACCCATAGAAAAATATAAATTGGATAATAGTACCATGGATTTTGTCATTGGACTCCCCAAAATATCTAAGGGGAATAATTATATATGGACTAAATTTGTTATCCTTCCTAATTCATCAATGTTCAAGTATATTATAGATTAATTCCCTCCGGATAACCATCCCATGATATACATTAATTAATTATTAAGGATTCTTGGATCACAAAATTTAATTATGTTCGATTTGGATATGAGGTTTACATCAATGTTCAAGAAAAGTCTTCTGCAATCAATTGATATTGAATTAAGTTTTAGGACTATGTATCATCCCAAAATAGTTGTTCAATTTGAATGAAAAAATCAAAACCCTTGAGGATATGTTGAGTCTTTTTCATTGGAATTCAAAGGAGGTTGGGATCGACACCTTTCTCTTATTGGGTTTTCTTACACCAATAGCTTTCACTCAATAATTCAGATGAATCCTTATAAATACCTCTATGGAATGAAATTTAGAGATAAAATGTGATGTAATGATGTTTGATCTAGAAATAAATTTGGAATTGAGATAAATTATGAAATAACATAATTGGTTATAGATATTTAAAAATACATCATGGAAACTCAGAGTTAGAATAAAAGTTATCTTGACAACAACCAACGTGATCTAGAATTTGAAGTTGGTGATACGTTGTTCCTAATTATTTTTTCATTTTAATAGGTATTTATATTTAGGATGAATGGTAATGAAATCTCTATTGATATTGGACCCTCTGATATTCTTGAAAATATCGGGATGGTTTCATATCACTTGGAACAACAACTGAACATATCTCAAGAACATGATGTGTTCCAGGTATTTCTTCCATGGAATTAAATACCTAACTCTTAACATGAACAAAAATCATATGTCATACCGATAGAGAAAAATATTTCTATTGAGGAATTACCGGTGGTAATTCTAGACCATACAGATAAATCTCAACAAAATAACAAAACTCATCTAGTTAATGTTTTCTACTCAAAACACGAGTTTTTCGAATCTACATTGCAACATAAGGATATGATGATGTATAGTTGTCCTTATTTTTCGGTATCATAATGATGATTTTCAGGGCAGAAATTCATTTTAATTGTGGTAGAATGTAACACCACGAGTTTTTATGAATTATTATTATTTAAAAAAAATTATTTTCATTGATGACTTGATGTACGTTCAACACCATGTTAAGCTTCAATAATATGAAGCACCAAGTTAATCATGTTCTATAGATATCATTGTCTTATCTTGCGTTATACGTAACACTGAGTTTTAACAAAACCATTATATATAAAAAATATTTATTTAAATGCAACCATTAAAAATGTCCGTTAAAATTAGTAAGGTGACTTATAATAACTAATTTTTAAATATTACGTATAATGGGTTAATATAAAGTAAACATATTAACAAAAAAGTATATAATTCTCCAATAAAGTCTTTATGTGTTTTGAAATACATTTTTCTAAAAAAATTCATTTCATGTATTTTTTTGAACAATAATAATTTTTTATAGTTTTATATGATTATTTTTATAAAATAAAATTCATTTTTAAATTTATAATTTCAAAATATTCTTAGGGTTAATTTTTGGGAATTTTATGAAAAGTTTCATTTTTTGATGAATAGTGAAAAATATTGAACTTTAATTAAAAACATCCTTTCATTTAATTTATTTGTAAATTTAAATTATATTTTAATTTAATTAATGCTAAATAATTTTTATTATACATCCATTAATCCAATTTATGTCATTTAAATAAATTTCATTATGAAATTGGAAATAAATATTTTGTAAACTTTTTCTCATTTTCCCTTTAGAAATCTACATTATAGTCATGTCTATGGGATTAATATAAATTATTTTATCCACTAATGTGAATATAATTTTGGAAAAATTGATTTAAAATTTTTAATAATAATATTTTTTATTATTTAACAATTTTAACTTAATTTTTGACCAAAATGAAAAGTGAATGCAGTATCAATTATTACTGCAATTAATGTAAAAAATGGGTTTACTATGTAGTTAAACTAAAATGAGAGGGATCAAATTTTACTATATACTAGTAATAAAAATATTTTATGGCCATATTTAGAACTTATAATATTTTCTTTTATAATTTTATCAAATTATTACCCTTTTTCAGTTTGAAAAATGTGTAATCACTTATTTAATTCCAAACATGCCAATAGTGTCCTTTACCCATCTTATAAAAGGCCACCCAATATCCACTATTATTCATACCTTCACACAAATTTTGAAACCAATAACTACCCAAATTACTTTCCAACATCTATTTTCTCATCCTAGAAACCTGTGTTTGTGCAAAAATTCATCCTAGAAGGCTTTTAGTGGAAGACAATGGGGGATGCCCAAATAAGAGGATTCTTTCATCATGTAGATTTTTTTTATTAAATATTAATCAAACCCCTTTAATTATTATGATATAAAACTTATATAATCACAAAATTATATTAAATATATATATTTTTTATGTTAAGGTAATTACCTACAACCATCTCTACTTCCATCAAATGGGTTATGAAAACATTGTTCGTATGTACGGAAGACTACCGATTTCCGAACCGATGTTATTTTTTTTATAGTGAAAACTCTCAAGGATGTTCATAATGATTGATTATTATATATAATATATATATTATAATTTTAATTTTAATATTATTCTTTAATTTTTATATGAAACATACCTTCATACTCTTTATTTTGTGGGAATACAACAACATTGTTTGTGTGTACGGTGGACTACCACCCCATGAAGTAATGTGATTCGTTTACGATTTACATGGAATATATTAAGGATATATTTAATATTTTTTTGATATATATAACATAAAAATTATTACATAATGATAATATTTATCATTTTATATTCATTGTTTCAAACTGATAAGAAAATAAAAAACATCATTCTTGCGTTAATATAGTTAACAATCACCATGAGTGGTGTATTTCATTTTATACCACAAAGTTTTATGGAAATTTATATATAAGTATATGAGATAAATATAAATATAAATATGATATTATTATTATATGATTAATTATGTTTATTAAGGTACCATGATCAAATTAAGAGGAAAAAAATAACAAAACAATACATATATGAAGAAAGAGGTTATTACCTAAAACATAACTTTTACATGGAATTGTTAATAAATGGAAAAACTGTAACAATAACATAATATATGGTCTAAAATATATGAATATTTTTCTATATTATATTTATAGGGAACGTATATTTTTTATACAGGAGGTTTGAATGAGTATAATGGAGGGGAAGACTTAAGGTAATGGTTACTTTTATTGAGACATATGTTATATTATACACATATATTCATTCATTATGTTTATATTAAACCAATTTGACATGTAATATCATGAAATTATCCATAATAATGATATTTCCATTTTCATATTTTTTAACCCTTCGTGGTGTTTATGTTTTAATGTTACCAAAGTAATAATGATTTTATGTTACAATCTCATAATTTAGCGGGATTATTTATATTTAATTCTCTAATGTTGATATTTTACAATATAAGTCTCAATACTTCTCAATAATTTTCATAGAATATGGTTACTAATTATATCATCATATAATGGTATAATTTTTTAACTCTTTGGTTCTTTAAATAAAGAGTATATTTTTATAGAAATCCAACTTTATTTCTCACTTCAATCATAAATTTATTTTCCTCAAAAACCATGATTTCATAAAATGTTTTAAATTTTTATTACTATATTATTATTTTAGAAGAAATATTTACCCATGTTTTATATTTTAATTTTTTTGAAGAAAAATTCATGTCATTTTCTAAACCATGTTTCTTTGGATTTTATAAAAAATGTGAAAGGAATATCTATTTTAACATGTCCGACATGAACATGATTTTTCAACATCAAGAAAAATAATTAATTTGAATATTCCATTATATTATTCAATATTGTTTTCAAAGATATAGGTAATAATGTTTTTTAATGTTTTAAAAATAATTTTTCAAAGTAAAAAGTATTTTTTTCCTCAAGATATGTTTTAAATGGTCAAAAACTATTTGTATCCAAGATTTGGAAAATAAGTGTTAAAAATTCCTTAAAAGAGATATAATTCAATTATACAATTCATATCATTCCTATTAATCATTTATGTTTTCATTGAATGATATTTATGATACACTTCTATCTTCTATGGCTTACACACTGAGTAAATACTTATGAAACCTACTTCTTTTAATGAGTTATTCTATGATGAAATGATTATGAATCCTATCTCTTTTTAATGTTTTATGAGATGATGAAAATTTTATGATACCAATTTAATTTTATGGTTTATGATATGATTAATTTTTATTATTTGGTGATATATATAATTATATTTTTCATTATGTGAATATTGGGACCTATATCTCCCTTCAAAACATTGGATAATGAATTATATCTCATGAGATAGATAAGGCTGGAACATGAAGTAAAATGTTCTCGGTAAGATAGGGATGGAATGGGGAGTGAACCAAATTTAGTAAGACATGGCTAGAATGGGCAGTAAACTTGATTAGGTAAGGGATGTTTTCCTCTATGATGGCCTTATAAATGATCTTTGGCTAACATGGAAATTATTTTATTTTCATTATTGTAATCCAAAAATTACATGTCTTGTGATAATGTTGTGATATCATGGATTATTTTCTAAAATTATTTTATGATCCATGTATTAGGAACTACAAAACATTATGATATGAATACATATAATGATATTTGATATAAAGGGTATTGTTTTTTATTGTTACGATCATGTTTTCATACCCTTATGTTCATGTTATGATTATATATCTCTTTTTTCAACCCCTAACGAGCATTTGATCTAACCATTTTCTTTTGTTTACTTTCCCAAGGTTATGAAGATATGTATCATATATGATATGTCTAATAATGGTTCTACTTGTTAATAACACAGTGAGAGATGATGTAACTCACTTATAGACCAATATTTATGTTTCCATGTGTGTAAAGGAAATAAACTATAAGAGTCCATATGTATGTGTTTGTGTAATGTAATGAATATTCATAAAAAATAAAGAAATATATACTTATAATAATTCTATTCCACCATATTTCTAGCCTTTAATTAATGAAGATATGTCCAGATATTTTTTAATATGAAATGCATGCACTCATTCTCTTGCTCATTTGGGATCTCATAGTTGGAAGTAGATATGGAAAAAATTGATAATAGGTTTTTTGTAGATAAATACTTCTAAAAATCAATTCCACATGATTATTTATTTAATTTATCTGTATCCACTGAGTAAAAAATAGATTTCTTCTCTGGGTCATTTAATAAATGCTGTGATTTGCTGATGATAGTTGATGGGGAACTATATACAGTTAACCCTAGTTTTTTGGGCACCTATCTATTCTGAGCTGTCTAAGTTTCTGGAACATATAAATAAAATGGTTTTTGTTAATGGTGATGATTTCATTTTTTGAGAGATAATCCACATGAGGAGGTTGACCATAGATAATATCAATAGAAGATTCCATGTGATCCATCTCTACACTACTACAAGGATAACTATCAAAGTAATGATCACCATATACTTTGGTCAAAGAGTTAATAGACCCTTGAAGTGTTTTTAATATTCTTAAAAAATTATCAAGGACAATTGGATTGAACAATTCATGGATATGATCCAAATTCTACATCATTAATGGAATATAATGATCCTCATTTTGTTATTTAAAAAGAATATGATCTTTCTTCATTATGGTTTCTAGAAAATGTTGATAACTATATTGACTTTTGAGGATACGAGACCATTTTTTGTGAAGATGGTGGAGTATGTTAGTGAGATTATATATTATTAGATGGAATATGAGCCTTCAAATGGTATCTGGGCAGAATATTATGTTCAACCCAAGATAAATCAGGGGTATAACCCTGACTAAAATATGCATTCCTAATTAAAATATGATGACATACCTATGGATGAGAGAAGGGTTATATACCACCTCTTGTATAGCATCTCAAGGATGTTTGTGCAGATGTTCATTTGAGAAAGTGTGGATATCAGCATGTTTTCCTTTTGTTACTAGAATATACATAGTATATTTCTTGGAAGGGATATGATCTTACTTTAAGTTGATTTAAATATTACAGTGATGAACCTTGGTTGGAATGTGAAAATGAGCCTGGTCTAATTCCTTTGGATTATGATGTTGGTTTTTTCACAAGAATATGCACCTGTCCTTGGGCATATTCCAAACTGAGTTGTTTATCCCTATTCAGAATGGGGATATGATCCCGATCTTATGACTTTGTAGTATTCCAATATTATTTTCCAAAATGAATTTATTCTTGTCTCATGAAATCTTCTGAACTAAGTGGGTGAACCCCTTTTGAGAATGTGAATATGAGAATAGTCATGTACCTCATCCTATAATAGTGTGTGATGATAATCCTCTTGGAAAGGAGGAATAATGTTCTCATACTCTGAATTTTCCATTTCTTCGTAATGATTATGGTGATCCACTAATCAGGTCATTGGGATTCTAATATGTTAATTCCCATGAATCTATATATTTACCACAATATTCTAGTGGAGATATTATTCTATTCAAAGGATATACTAACAATTTTGAAAAGTTTTAATAGGAATACAATCTTGCACATTTTTAGTCTCCAAGATATATTGGAATTTGTCTTTTATTGAAGAGGGAATTTAAATCCACTCATGTTCTACTTGTTCCATTAGAATATTTCAAAGGGATTCATGTGTGGGGAAAGGGGTATGGGAATCCCCCGTTCTTACTACTAGAATATGCACGATGACATCATCTAAGTGGGAAGGGATATGATCATTCCTACTGGCAACCACCTAAATATTCTGATGATATTTACTAGTAGAATAGGGGATATGAGTCCACTCCTAGTTATCCATAGCTTTCCAATAACAGAGAGACCTTGATGGAACCCATGTATGAGGGTCCAGAGTGGAAATATATTAGGTGGTTCCCTTAGTATATGATTGAGGAGAACTGGAAGGATGAAGTTGGTGACAATGGTTGACAAGAGCCCTCATAAGAGGCTCATAAACATAGATGGTGCTATAGTAGACTCCTTGATCCACCTTCCTGTGCTATGGGAGGTGTTGATTTCTACTCGCAAAGGATATGCTTCCAATGGAACAAGTGGTAGATATAAGTTCCACTCTTTTCATTGTAGCTTTCTTAGATTGAGAAGGATATCATGGATTCAAAATCTATAAACCTCTAAATGTATCCTTATAGTCTAGGATCATACCATGTTAGTAGTATTTATGAACTATCATGTATTCCACCAGATGTAGAAGGAATCGGGTGGGTGAGTTTTTTTTCATCCAACATATGTTACTACTATAGCTGAGGTTTCGGAAACATTTCTTGATATCAGAATGATATCGGATTAAGATTTCTAAAATATTAGTTTTTTCTTTCACCAAAATAATAAGTAATACGGTCACCTATCAGTGTATCAAAGAAATTATAAAACATTCTCAATAAGCTATGCACCAGTAACATTATTTTCTTTTTGTGATTATAGTTTGACTAATTTATCGCATTTAACTTTCGTGGGGAGAATGGGATTATTTCATGGGAAGCCTAGTTATAAAGGATCCATGTTTATAAGACACTTTTTTATGTAAGGGGTGAAAAAATGGCCTAATTCATGGTGAATCGATCATTTTCATTATTTGAGATATTCAAGTAGAGTTTACCATTTTTTCCTTATAAGATATATAGAGTCCCATGATTTTAATATATGAATATTACATATTTTTAAATGTATATTCAGCATAATAAAAAAACATACTTGGGGCCATAATTGTTTACTACCATTTGCGACTAGGTTTTGAATATTATAGTTCAGTGAAATATCTTTAATACATAGCATAATTATATTCCTCTATAGTGCTGTTTACAAAAATATCCTATATAAAAACTTCTTTAATAACCTATGAAAATGAAACATATTAAAGGGTGCTATTAGATGCTCATTAAGGTTAAACATGGTAGATATATAAAATTAACATTAATTAAAGGACATGAGAACATATTCATAACATTTGTAAATAATAGCATATAAATAAAATATCCTTTTTTAGAACCATGACATAAAGAATGTTTGTTCATAAGTCTTGAATCACAATTGAATCAAAGAACATGAGTAATGAGAGAATAACATTATAAGAATACATATAACAATGTGATTCACAAAAGAATATAAAATAATTTCATTAGTAGTAAAATATTATTGACAAAAACTTATCATGTAAACTCATGTGTGGGTATACCTCCTGGTGCAAACACACCACCATCCCAAGTGGTATACCTTTCATATTAAAATGGTTTCACTCTCTGACCATCATAATAGTCTCGGTTAATTCCCAATACTATAATAGTGGAAAAATTCCCTTATTGAACTGAGTTCATGAACCATTCCAGTCTTTTCTATATCATGTGATATAAATCTTTACCGATTGAATTAGAGGCAGATATAGATCTCACCCATCTTGTTTATATCATAACCACCTTCAATGGTTATTACCTAAACATCACTACATAATTAAAATCATAAATATGTGTTCCAAAACATCATAAAACATTAATTATATCATAAACGATGAAATTAAATGAGTTTTATAAATATTTAATCATAACATAACCTGTAGAAAAGAAATTTTTTTCACAATCATTTCATCATTTCATCAGAGTATTATCCATGTAAAAAAGATGTGGGTTTCGTGAGAATTTTATCATGATATAACCGATAGAAAAGAAATTGGTTTTAGAAACATCTTGTCATCATAAACGTACACCATTGAGATAAATAATAAGAATGGTATCCTTGAATCATATCCCCAATAATAAATTAGTAAAAATAATGCATGTTAACTAAGATGAAAAATTATTTTTGAAATTTCATTAAAAACATTTATTGAGGAAAATTAATTTTTATTAAATTACACTTTTTAAAAACAAAATAATTTTTAATCCATTTATTTTAAAATAATCTTGAAAATTGGAAAATGGATCTTTAAAATATTTTTAAATTTTTTTGAGGAAGTAATCCTCTACACTTTGAAAAAACTCTTTTAAAAACATTTTCCAAATCCTTTTCTCTTGTAAATCTATTATTTAAATTCAAATTTTTCTAAAATATTAATGATTTTTTTATTGATATGAAACTCAAAACATTTTAATGGAATATTGAAATCATTTATTGGACATGATAGTTTAAAATACTCTTTATTCATTACATTTTATAAATATAGATTCTTTTTACATTTTCAAACAAAATCCAAACAAGAATTATTTTGGAAAACAACAGGAATATTCATTAAAGTTTTTTTAAATAAAAAATAGGTAAAATTTTATTTAAAAAATAATTCTAATAATCTCATAAAAATTTTTGTAGAATTTTTATAAAACATGGTTTTGGATGAAAAAGGGGTTTCCATTAAAAATAAGTTTTTTAATTTTTTTGAACTATAGAATACGTGAGGAGTAAAAATGAATGAAAAAAATTTAGACCCATGACATAAACATATGATAAGAAAATTAAAGAGAATTATTGAGGTTAAAATCATATGATTTTAACATCATACAATAAATCATAAATAATCATTATAAATGATGAAACTAATGCTAAAAATTATATAACATTGATAAGTTTGGAATCATAATTCCCTAGAAATAATAACATTAAATGAATATTATGATATAATTAAAATATGTATATTAATTATATAAACATGTCATACAATTCTAAAGTAAAAGAAGTTGATTAAAAATAAACTTGAAAACTTGTAAAGTAAGCATCTTGAAAATAGTTTTTTAAAAATCCATTCATGACATATAAGTTAAAAAACATTCTTCTCATACTTTTGTCGAAAAAGTCAAAAAGTACCTCGTATGAAAAACGACAAAAGATTTCTTTCATATCTTTTACTAAAAACTCACCGAAGGGTAAAATTGGATATAAAAAATTGTAGGTGAGTGGAAATAATATTACTAATTGAGGAAACATGGATTTGGATGATAAAATACACCCCAGTAAATACCAAAGTATAAACAATCTCGGATAAAAATGAGATTGTGATATTTCCCTTACCTTAAGTCTGATTTGCTTCGTAAGTGTCCGAACCTCCTGTATAATGATTTAAATAATGTCATTTACTTATTACAGAATCATATTCATTGTCATGAAATAATATATGGTTCACTTATGACTTTATATTACCCATTCTTTTGTAAATTCCATGTTAAACAGCGTTTTGGGTAAAATTGTTTCATTTATCGTAGGTGTTTGGACTTGTTGTTCTTGAAATTATTATTACTTATATCATGATTTACTTAATTCCAGAATATAAAATATGATTTATATATCATATATATTCAGTATATATATATATATAATAGATAGATAAATGAAATGAAACACACTGTTCATGGAGACGGTAGTCCATACGTACGCATGAACGTTGTTTTCCTTTCCTTATTGTCTTGAATGGAAGTATTTAGATGAAATATATATATACATAAATCCCATAGATTTACCATGTCATATATTTCATGATTACTTATTATATATACTTTATAATCATTCATGAATGGTTAAAGTGGAGAATGAATCTCATTGCGTCGTGGAGACGGTAGTCCGTACGTTCGCACGAGCGATGATATCGTTCTCATGATCGTGGGACTATACTGGAGTGTATGTATACTATTTCAGAATCAATATCACTTTATAATAGTCATATATAGTCATTATTTACACCATTATACCCATCCAAGTAAGGTGGTGGTGGAAAATAGATTACACCACGGCGTGGAGACGGTATTCCGTACGTACGCACACGCGGTGATTTCTTTTTCCGTAGGATGGATAGATGGTGAAATAGGGTTGTTTCATACATATAATAAAATATCAGTATATTAGTGATACTGATGTTATTACTTCATAATTAAATAACATAATAAGAAGAAGTGGAAGAAGAAATAAAGATGAAATAATCGGTAACGAACATTACCTCTTCTTTGAAGTGCTTCTTTGAGACCTTCTTTTAGGGCACTAAAATTGGTCTTTGAGGAAGCCCAGAACCTCTACGATGTTTTTAGGGAAGTGGAGAAGAGAATTTGGTAGGTGTTGGCCAAGCTTGAAGGCTCAATGTTGTGTGGGGAAGAGAGGGAGTAGGTGCCCTTTTATAAGGGAGGAGAGGGGCATCTTAGGAAAATCTCAAAAAATTATTTTATATTAAGGTAAAATTCGGTTTATAGTGGTTCCAAATGGTCTTATTTCGAAGATAAAGTGGGTATGGGTCGATAGCCTCTCATCCAATATGATTTAGACAAGTTTAGGTTATTATTTTAACCTTATCAATTAGATTTCACTCTAAGTTAAATAATTTAACTTTTACAATGTCTTTTTGTTTTCTTAAACTATATGGTTAATAAAATTACCATAACAAGCCAAACGAATCCCAAGTTGTTTATTATTAATATATATATCCTTATCTAAGTCATTTGGCCGAACCTTAGATTTTTATGAATTAAATAACAATTGATAATATAATATTTGTTTTAAAAACTAATTCATGTCAATTTTGACACTATTTGGTACATGATTTTTTTTAAATTTCTAACAGAATGATAAGTTCGAAAAAAGTTACTTAAATCAACAATAACATGTCATATTAACCTATAAAATAAGTGTAAGTCATAAAAAGTCTCAAATTACATTTATTTGGGCATTTATAACATCAATTATGTTAATACTTTCTTAAGAAGGTAATTACTACATCATAGTTGTGTCATAAATAAATTAACTTATTTAAAGTATAAAAATTACAAATAAAATACCATTATGTAGGAAATATTTTTAGCTTTCTAATTAATATATATTTATAGTCGAAATTATATTATGTATAACCCTATATTAAAAATGTTTTAGTAAATATACTTTGATTTTAACTCTTTTAACTCATCTTTGAATTAAATAATAATAAATGTCCTAATCTAATCCAAGTGGGCCTAAATGATAATATTTTACACTTAAGGTTGTTTTTGGTCGAGATACACTTGTCCAATAGGATTAGGACATGTGTTAGGGAAATAATAATATCCTTTTTACCCTTAATTACCCTATTTACTTTTAACCGTGGTAAATAAAAGTAAAAAGTTACTATTCACCAAAAAATATTTTCATCTCATTGAACCACATTTTACATACTAACATCAACCATGTCTCTCGGATTTTTGAAATTCCACTCACAGAAGAGGTAAAATTAAGTTTCATGAACAATTAAGTTTTTTTAACTACCACTTAGTGGTTTCACTATTCATCAAAAATTGAAAGTTTTTAGAAAAATAACAAAAATTAGGCCTAAGCTATATTTGATATTATGAACTCAAAAATGATTTCTATTTTACCAAATTCAAAACATATCAGTTGCATTGATTATTTTAAAAATTAATTCTCGTCGTCAAAACAAAAGGCGTGTTTTTAAGAGATAATAACTATCAAAAGATTGACACTTGTTTATAACTGGTTTAAATGTGAAATTACATCCAATGACGAACATTGTATTAAATTGTAAAAATATATTCTAAATATAATTTAAAACCACTCAAATTAATAATTTATCAATATTAATTATTTCGATTGATAAAGTTTTTTTTAATTAAAATTTAGTAATTTTCACTATTCATCAAAATATGAAAGTTATCCGAAAATCACCAAAATTACACCCTAAGATAATTTCGATATTTCGAATCCATAAATGAAGTCCATTTTGAAAAATAAAATTTACAAAATTTCAAAAAGTGGTTATTACTATTCATAACGACTAGTTTTAATAATATCTTAATAGCATATCGTTGTTTAGCGAAACTTGGCGTTGCGTACAACACATGCTATAGTGGAAGGTCACGATTGCATTTAATTCAAGCCAGGTCAGAGATGTGTGTTGTGAAAGATTCTTTTGGTGTATCGTATAACACAAGACATTAATGAAATTAAAAAGAATATTTTTCATAAAATCTTGGGGTGTTACATTCTACCCCCCTTAAAATGAATTTCGCCCTCGAAATTCGTCGGGGTTATAAATGGTTTACTATTCGAAAGTTTCTTTAATCGAAACCCACATCGTAAAAAGGAATACCAAAACCAATCTTTAAAAACAAAAGTATGAAACATAACGGTTACGCAAATAAACTATTCACTGGGTTTCCACATAGGTGAAAATATGGATATGGAAGAGAAATCTAACCATCATGTTCTGATTGAGAGTGGTAGAGAACATGGCTATGGAAAAGATAGCAATCACAAATCCATAAATTTGTGATGATCTAAGGTACCATCTGATTAATCAGATATAAGAGCACTAGGACAACATTTTTTGTTTTCAAGATCGTTTCCCTAAAGTTGAAGAATTTGAATTATAATAAATACTTACTTTATTTTGGTACAATCTCACTGTTCTTCGTGCCTTGAACAATTTCCACTTCATCTCTTAAATAAATGAAGTTGAATTTGTTATTTGTGAAGTGTTAGTATGACAGGTCATTCCATCTGTCTCAAACAAAAGGTTAGCAAAAGTTATTAAATATACATAAGTCATTCTTTAGTGAGATTAATCATATATGGTTCCTAAAATGGACTTATACTTCTTATATCATACCGCTTAATAAAATAAAACTAGTTTCTACTAAACTGGGACTTCTTGTAGGCCAGTGGTAGGCGATAAAGGCCAGTCGCACTTCAGTTGTGGGTTCGATTCCCACGGCCTTGTCCGACGCGATGGGCTGTCGCCCGTCCTGCAGGTTGTCCTTTTTCTAAAACTATATTACTATAACATCCCATCAATAATATCTAAAAACTTCTATCCTTAAACAATACTATCTTATGTCCAACACAATCCATTCCAATCTTTAGGCTTATCCATAATACTGCAGTCCACTCTCATAATATAGTGAAAACAATTACCAGAGATTTAATACCATCGTTGATCCCCATATATCATAAGATATGTCTTGTTGGTCACATTCCAATCATGTGAATACCTTAATCATGTATTCTCTTGAAAAATGAAAACCAATTAAACCTTAGTGAAAACATGAATGCTGTCAAAAGTTAACTCTTTCCACATACCGAAATCCAAAAATTATATATACTCAAACCATGATATCACTTAGCCCTTATATCAATCATGAGATCATGAATACTACCAAACATTTCATTTTCTCTTTATCACTTCATTATGCACATATCATCCACTTTCCAAAAAATATCTGAATAACCTTTCATTTTTACTCATACCATTCATCATAAACTTTCAAAACTTAAGGAAAGAAAATAGTGTAACAATCCTTGGATGTCTTTTTATTCTATAGTACAACATTACACTTGATAAACATGTAATCATTCCACGACCTTCTTAAACCATTGACTGAGCTTCAACAATTCTTTCATCTCACATATCATTTTTAGTCTCTTCATCATCATCAACAAAAATACTACCCATACGACCATACTGATTCTCTTCATGAGACATTCCCTTAGGGCATTGATTTTCATAATGCCCGTACATTCCACATTTAAAACATTTAACCATTGTTAATGTCGTAGCAATACCATTAACCTCATCCATGGTGTTAACTGAAACTTTTCCATTGCACTTACTGGATTTGTGTCCTTCTTTTCCACACCCAAAGCATCTTCCAGTTCCTTTGAAACATTCTCCCTGATGCCTCTTCCCACATGATTTACATAGGGGAAATTGAACTTTCTTTCCTCTATGATCATCATGAAACTCCATCTTTCTCTTATTAGATGAGTCAGGAAACTTACCAAATTTTACTTTATTGATCATATTATGAGATTGCTGATTCGGAATAATAATGATGTTTGGACTTCCAAATCCCATTTCATTATGAAGAATATCGTTCCATTGTCCATCATATCCTCCATTATCGTGAATCATCCTGTTTCCATCCATTTTCTAAAACCCAAAAAAGAATAGTGTAGGAGGAAAAAATCATGATAGGGAAAACAACATAATAAAGGTGGAGTATCCTCAATATCTAACATCTTAGGTTAAATTCTATGATCGTTACCGTAGTTCTAGGACTGTATCCTATATGTATACTTATCCTTAGGGACATCCCTAGACATACCTTATAAATATCTCTAGGGATCTCACTAAAGTTCTCGCATCCTAGTTTCCAAAGGTTGACTAATCCTTTCCTCTGATACCAAATGTAGAGACCCGAAGCTTGACCTACATTGACATTACATTACATTTGCGGAATACATAGTACATAACAAAAACACACACACAAGGATCATAATAGTTTAGTGTCTTTGGAAACTCGGAGTATAATCTTCTAATCTAGGTGAAAGATCTTCAATATCTCCCATAAAGATCATCCATTTTTTTATAAATAAAACCTTTCTTTATATCCTGGGGAAAAGTAAACATAAAAGGGTGAGCTCAAATTCTCAGTAAGGGTAAACAAAAGAAATATCAATCACATCATATTCATAAGAACATAATATTTTGGAAATCTTAAACTGCAAAAGAGAGCATAATTTCATAACATGGGATAAATCATAGTAGTGAAATGAAATCCCAATAATCATAACTTAAAACATGAAACATTTTGGCATACACACATAATCATAGAGAATCATTTCTTGTTAGTCAAGACTCATTGCCAAGACTATCTTAGTGGACAAAGTCCCTTTCTGAACCGAGTCACACTCGTTTCAGTCCTGTTTCACTGAACCGGTATAACCTACCATTATAGCCATGTCTATCTCATGAGATATAAAATCTTTACCCAATGCATTGGAGGGAGATATAGGTCCCACCCATCTCATAATGATACCATTCTTATGTGTGCCACAAAATCATAAACCATACATCATAGCATAACCCATGTATTAAAATTTGGATTCTTAAACAACATGACATCAAAAAACAATTCATATAAGATAAAGGAATTCATAAAAATAATTCCACCACAACATAATAAAATCAATGTAATAATAGGGATAAAAACAGAACCCTTTATTATCTTAGATGGAAAATAATTTTGATAAAACAGATGAACTCCATTCTTGAGGAAAATATCTTTTCTACTTCAAAAACACTTTTCCTTTCTTAACATGTCATACAATTTTAAAGTAAAAAAAGTTGATTAAAAATAAAATTGAAAACTTGTAAAGGAAGAATCTTGAAAATGATTTTTTAAAAATCCATTCATTCCGTATAAGGTAAAAAAACATTCTTCTCGTACTTTTGTCGAAAAAGTCAAAAAGTACCTCGTACGAAAAACGACAAAAGATTCCTTTCATATCTTTTACTAAAAACTCTCCGAAGGGTAAAATTGGATTTAAACAATTGTAGGTGAATGGAAATAATATTACATATTGTGGAAACATGGATGTGGATGATAAAATACACCCTAGTAAATACCAAAGTATAAACAATCTCGGATTAAAATGAGATTGTGATATTTCCCTTACCTTAAGTCTGATTTGCTTCATAAGTGTCCGAACCTCCTGTATAATGATTTAAATAAAGTCATTTACTTATTAAAGAATCATATTCATTGTTATGATATCATATATGGTTCACTTATGACTTTATATTACCCGTTCTTTTGTAAATTCCATGTTAAAGAGCGTTTTGGGTAAAATTGTTTCATTTATCGTAGGTGTTTGGACTTGTTGTTCTTGACATTATTATTACTTATATCATGATTTACTTACTTACAGAATATAAAATATGATTTATATATCATATATATTCAGTATATATATATAATAGATAGATAAATGAAATGAAACACACCGTTCATGGAGACGGTAGTCCGTACGTATGCATGAACGCTGTTTTCCTTTCCTTATTGTCTTGAATGGAAGTAAGTAGATGACATATATATATACATAAATCCAGTAGATTTACCATGTCATATATTTCATGATTACTTATTATATATACTTTATAATCATTCATCAATGGTTAATGTGGAGAATGAATCTCATCGCATCGTGGAGACGGTAGTCCGTACGTACGCACGAGCGATGATATCGTTCTCATGATCGTGGGACTATATTGGAGTGTATGTATACTATTTAAGAATCAATATCACTTTATAATAGTCATATATAGTCATTATTTACACCATTATACCCATCCAAGTAAAGTGGTGGTGGAAAATAGATTACACCACGGCATGGAGACGGTATTCCGTACGTACGCACGCGCGGTGATTTATTTTTCCGTAGGATGGATAGATGGTGAAATTGGGTTGTTTAATACTTATAATAACATATCAGTATATGAGTTATACTGATGTTATTACTTCATAATGAAATAACTAAATAAGAAGAAGTGGAAGAAGAAATAAAGATGAAAGAATCGGTAACGGACATTACCTCTTCTTTGAAGTGCTTCTTTGAGACCTTCTTTTAGGGCACTAAAATTGGTCTTTGAGGAATACCAGACCTCTAGGATGTTTCTAGGGAAGTTTATAATAGAATTTGGCAGGGGTTGGCCGAGATTGAAGGCTCAAAGTTGTGTGAGGAAGAGATGGAGGAGGTGCCCTTTTATAAGGGAGGAGAGGGGCATCTTAGGAAAATCTAAAAATATTATTTTATATTAAGGTCAAATTCGGTTTATAATGGTTCCAAATGGTCTTATTTCGAAGATAAAGTGGGGATGGGTCGGAATCCCTTCATCCAATAGGATTTAGACAAGTTTAGGTTATTATTTTAACCTTATCAATTAGATTTAACTCTAAGTTAAATAATTTAACTTTTACCGTGTCTTTTTGTTTTCTTACACTATATGGTTAATAAACTTATAATAACAAGCCAAAAGAACCCCAAGTTGTTTTTATTAATATATATATCCTTATCAAAGTCATTTGGACGAAACTTAGATTTTTAGGAATTAAATAAAAATTGATAATATAATATTTGTTTTAAAAACTAATTCATGTCAATTTTGACACAATTTGGTACATGATTTTTATGAAATTTCTAACAGAATGATAAGTTAGAACCAAGTTACTTAAATCAACAATAACATGTCATATTAACCTATAAAATTAGTGTAAGTCATAAAAAGTCTCAAATTACATTTGTCTGGGGATTTATAACATCAATTATATTAATATTTTCTTAAAAAGGAAATTATTGCATCATCATTGTGTCAAAAATAAATTAAGTTATTTAAAGTATAAAAATTACAAATAAAATACCATTATGTAGGAAATCTTTTTATATTTCTAATGAATATTTATATTCGGAATTATATTATGTATAACCCTATATTAAAAATGTTTTAGTAAATAAACTTTGATTTTAACTCTTTTAACTTTTCTTTGAATTAAATAATAATAAATGTCCTAATCTAATCCAAGTGGGCCTAAATGATAATATTTTACACTTAAGGTTGTTTTTGGTCGAGATAAACTTGTCCAATAGGATTAGGACATGTGTTAGGGTAATAATAATATTATTTTGACCCTTAATTACCCTATTTACTTTTAACCGTGGTAAATAAAAGTAAAAAGTTACTATTCACCAAAAATTATTTTCATCTCATTGAACCACATTTTACACACTAACATCAACCGTTCTCTCGGATTTTTGAAATTCCACTCACAGAAGCGGTAAAATTAAGTTTTTTGAACAATTCATTTTTTTAACTACCACTTAGTGGTTTCATTATTCATCAAAAATTGAAAGTTTTCAGAAAAATACCAAAAATTAGTCCTAAGCTATATTTGATATTATGAAATCAATTATGATTTCTATTTTACCAAATTCAAAACATATCAGTTGCATTAATTAATTTAAAAATTAATTCCCGTCTTCAAAACAAAAGGCGTGTTTTTAAGAGATAATAACTATCAAAAGACTGACACTTGTTTATAACTGGTTTAAATGTGAAATTACATCCAATGACCAACATTGTATTAAATTGTAAGACTATATTCTAAATATACTTTAAAACCACTCAAATTAATAATTTATCACTATTAATTATTTCGATTGAAAAAGTTGTTTTTAATTAAAATTTAGTAATTTTCACTATTCATCAAAATATGAAAGTTATCCGAAAATCACCAAAATTTTACCCTAAGCTAATTTCGATATTCCGAATCCATAAATAAAGTCCATTTTGAAAAATAAAATTTACAAAATTTCAAAAAGTTGTTATTACTATTCATAACGGCTAGTTTTAATAATATCTTAATAGCATATCGTTGTTTAGAGAAACTTGGTGTTGCGTACAACACACGCTATCGTGGAAGGTCTCGATTGAATGTAATTCAAGCCAGGTCAGAGATGTGTGTTGTGAAAGCTTCTTTTGGTATAGCGTATAACACAAGACATTTATGAAATTAAAACGAATATTTTTCATAAAATCTCGGGGTGTTACACATTTGATGGAATATGATATGATTGTAGGTTATGACCCTAAATGAAAATCATATAAATATATTTAATAAAATTATTTAATTATATCATCATGGTTTAATATCAATTTTATGAGGTGGAGGAAGAAATATAACAAAAACTCTCCTTGATTAACATTACCTTTTCTTCAGCAAACCTCCTAAGGTTTCCACAAAACGCCTTTATAGGTTAAATTAATTCCCAAAATAAGGTTTCTATGATGAGTGGAGAGAATTAATTAAATGATTGGGAAACTTGTTTTTAATAAAAATGGATTTATCTATTTACAATGTTTGGGGAAGAGTTCCTTTTTAAATTTAAGATGGGAGACTTTTTGGTAAACAACCAAAAGTATTCACTATTGGTAGATCACTCATATATCATGTGAAACAAAAATAGATCAATATTTTATAGTAGGAATAATATTTTCTATAATGGCTTCCAAAATATAAAATAAAAACACTTTGATCATGTTATTCCTTAGTCTTTAAGTATACTAAATTTTACTCAGTTAGTTTTCTCCATGATAACATGTATCTTTTTATATTCCTTGGAATCAATGACTTAAAATAAAATTAAATTTAGTTTTATTATTTAATTTATAAATAATGTCTTGAAATATGATATAAAATATACTAAATAAAAATACTATATTTTTGTAAAGTTAATTTAAATACAAATTCATGTCATACACAAAACCCCATTTAACATTAATTACGGTAATTAATTTTTACAGCTTTACCCAATCATTATGGTCAAAATATTAAGTTGATATTATTTGATTAAAAAATATTCTTATTCCATATATATAATCCATTATTAAAAAATTCCATTAAAAAATGTAGTATAATTTAATTTAAAATTAACACAACAGAGGTGACGAGAAAGATGGGTTTTAAAGATAAAATGTTCAAAAGTTTATAAAGTTTTAATATCAAAATTCAACATGAAAATTATAATAATGAAATATATTTTATTCATTGATATTAAATTAAAATAATTTTATTTAAAACAAATTCAAAAAAATTTAACATTATAAATAATTTAAACAAAAAGGCAGTTCACAATTAAAATTCAGTATTTTTTACTGTTCATCTCACAATGAAACTTTTAAGAAAAATTATAAACGTCAACTAAATATAATTTTGAAATTATTATAATAAACCTTAAGTTCATATTTTCAAATAAAATTTTTAAAATTGGTAAAAGTTTATTTTATTATAATTATTACAAAGGAAACCAACATTTTCTAGAAAATACAAGTTTATGAGTAATATTGGATTTATTATTATCTCGTGCATAAAAAACTCAAAAGATTGATTTTAAAATTTTAATTGAATATATAATATACAAACATCATTTAAATCATTCAATAATCATGATAAAATTAATTTATTAAGGTAAAACAAATTTATGAGAAAAAAATAGTTTTTTTAGAAATGATCTACAATATTTTGAAGAAAAAAATTATTTTCATTTGATATTAATTGGTCACCAAATAATTCATTATATATAAATGTTTCGACCATCTATTTTAAAAATTTATTTAATCCAATTCATACTCTCTATTCTAATTGATATGTGTTTCATGTAACGCAAGGAAAACTCATAATTTAGACTTGGTTTTTCATGTAACGTATGTTAAACTCTGTATTGTGTGTAACACAATCTATGAATAGTGTTTTGTGTAGTGAAAGATTAACTAAGTATTGCGTATAAAAAAATCTAAAATATATTAAATTTATTAGAAAAAAAATATTTAGAAAAATATTTTATCATTTTATTCTACACCCTTAAAATGAATTCTTCTCTCAAAATTCATCTCGGTCATCAAAATATTTAAATTTTAAAATTACTACATCATAAAAATTAATAATAATAAAACCCTTAAAAAGAAAAAGTTTAAGAAACTATATATGCCTAAGGTAACTCATAACTAGGTTTTCATATTAGAGAACATAGATGGGAAGTGATGATTTGTACATGGAATATGAGCATAAATAATTATATAGAGTGATAGAGATCACTAATCATAAGAAATTTGGAGATACATAGGAGGTTAACGACCAGATAACTATAATATGAAGAGGTATGAAAAAGGCCATTGATATCATAAAAAATTATGATATCATGAAAAATAATTTATTTATAGTAACATTTCCTAATAATGAATAATTTTCATGAGAATATATACTTAGTCAATATCATTTTATTTTATAAGCACAATCTCACCCTTTGGTTGGGCCTTGATAAATTTACACTTCATATCTTACTCTATGAAATGAAGGTAAATATTTATTTCCTAAAGAACTAATGGATCATAATATCAATAAATAATGAATATTAATTCCTTATATCAATTTTGGTAACAAAAAAATTTTATCATGGGTTATACATTATGAATAAATCTTTATATGGTGAAGTTACCCATTAATATCTAAATTGTTTTCCAAAGTTCAACTTAAACCATTACATAAATTTTTATTCTAATGTCCATTACAAAATATTGAAATCCAAAAAAATTAATTAACATTACTAAATTATCAAAATGAACATAACATTAAACTTGAATTAATATAAAGTAGATATTAATTTCCACATCCCAAAATGTAAATACCATTATATTGTATTTTCATGAAACCTAAATTACCAAAATACCATTTCTAAACATACATTCTTCTTAATTACTTATATAAAACAAATATTATTGTATATATTCCTTAAATTTAAAAATGTTTAACTCCATAAATGATAGTATAAACCAATTTTTCATCAAATCATTAGTCAGTTCTATGTAAACCAACACAATCAAATTTACTTTACCCAAATCAATTATCTCTTTATCCCAACATCATTATATTAACCTCAAGAATAAATTATGTGTTTTCCTTCCATTAATCATGCATTTTCCAATAACCATCACTTTTATAGTTCATCAACATTATTTAATATATTCGTTAAAATAATTAATTAGAAACTAATACTAAAAAATCCTTATATATTTCATAATTCGTTAATTCCAACACATAAAAACTTCAATAATTTATCATCACCATTAATCCATTAATTAGGCTCCATCGTTTTATTTCCTAATACCTCCTTCCAATCTTTTTTAGTTTTTATTATCTTCATCATCAACAAAAAAACCATTACTCATACAACCTTTCTAATTATATTTTTGAGATTTCCCCTCAAGTAATATATTTTCATAATGTCTATACATTCCATAGTTAAAAAATTCATCTATTTATAATATCTGAGGGAGACCATTATTCTCATTTGTTCTATCAGTCATACCTCTCATTTTCCTTTGAAATTGTTGGATTTATCTCCATATTTTCCACACTCAAAACAACTTCTTAAACCATTGAGACATTATATTGTGTTGTTCTTACCATATAATTGATATATAGATAATTTAATCTGCTTTCTTCCATGGCCACCACTACTCAAACTCTCAGTGAACTCTATCATATCTTATTTGGTGAGTTTAATAGTTGGTCAAGGTTCATGTTGTTAATCAAGTTCCATGATAACTTATTGGGAATAATAAAAATATACTCCACTACAGTAATAATCCCGATTGGATTATCATAAAAATATTACCTTTCGCATTCAAAGTAAACCAAGTTCCTTTGGGTTCCTTCCATTGAATAAAACCAAAACTCAGAGTGTGAGAAACACTAATCACTGTAGGAAACCAAATAATCGTGAATGTTATTTATTGGATGAATAAATCACACCACATTATTTTTAATATATTGAAACATAAGATTATCCAATTTCATTTTTAGTCATAATTAATTTAAATATTTCATGATGGTTCATAATGAGTTTATGAATTTCAAAACCTTATCCCCTATGAGTGTCTAACTAGGTATATATAAATGGCCATTTTAATATATAAGGAGACAACCGAGTCAATTTTAATGAACTATTTTTGGGTTATTAACCAAGTGTATCTCTATGTCAGATCCATATCCACAAGTAGTATATAGAAAGAGATTTATTTTCTTGGAAATCACTCTGTCGATCCCCCAATAGAATTTCCTGAAATTTTCCTTTACTTTTACTCATCACTAGAATTATCCTTAGATATATTCTTATATATATCATTATAAATATAACTTATGGTATTAATAATGTTTTCTCATCCTAGTTCCAAAGGATAACCAAACCGTTCATTTGATACTAACTATAGAGACCCAGGTCTTCCATACATGGATATGACATATTTTTAGATGAATATTAAAGGAATTACACAAACACATTGTTGCTGACCATACTAGTTTAGTGCCTTTTTAGACTTGGTACAAAATATTCTACTTATTAAATGAACAAAAACATCACCCATAATTAACGTCCCTTTTAGTACTCTTCACAAACATATCCTACATAAAACCTTTCTTCGTAACTTGGGGAAGGAAAGATAATAATCGGTGAGCTCAGATGCTCAGTAAGGCTAGAAAAATTAAGATACATAAAAATAAAATGAACATAAGGGTATGAGAACAAGATCATAACATTTCAAAATCATACCATCTATATAAATAATCATAATTTGGAGTCATGGAAGAGTTATTTGTTGTTTAAAAGACATGAATCATAATAGAGTCAATGAACATGAGTCATGGGATATTGAAATTTCCATAAAACATAGAATTTTGGAATTAACATAAGAATAAAAAATCTTTTCCAAAGTAGTAAAGGATAATTGAAAAAAACATATCAGGGTAATCCATGTGCAGATACACATCAAGAGTGGGACTCATCACCTTCCACAGTGGAATCCCTTTCATAGTGCAATTGGTTAACTCCCAAAACCATTGTAGTAGTCAAGGTTCACTGCCAACAATATATTAAAGAAAAAGTTCCATTAATAAAGAATATTAAATTTCTATTAAAGTTCTATCTATATCATGACATATAAATCTTTACCCAATGAACTAGATGAGATATAAGACACCCCTATCTTGGTTATAATTTACCAACCATTCTTGGTTATAACATAACCATCATCACATAATTAAAATCATACATATTTGGGACATAATATCATGAAAAAATAATCAAATGATAAAACATGAAATGAAGTAGGTTTCATAAACATTTTATCTTATCATAACTAGTGGTGAAGAAACAAGTTTCATAATAATTTCATCATTTCTTCAAGGAATACCCCATGGAAAATGAAGTGGGTTCCATGAGAATTTATAATGGTATAACACAAGGAAGAGGAATGGGATTCATAAAAATATTTTTTTTAAATAGTGATTTTTAAAGAAAATTTATATTAAAACAATATATACTTAAAAATATCCTTCTTTTAAAATATACATTAAAATTTAAAAATGATTAATAAAAATTATTTAAAATATCTCTTGAGGAAAATTTCCTTTCTACTTTAAAAAAATAACATTTTAGAAAATTTTAAAAATCCCTTTCACATTGAAATAATTTATTTAAAATCTAAAAATTTCTTAAATATTGAGGAAAATTTTTTCTTTTAGAAGGCCCTTGAATTTTTTTAGCAAATCTTGAAATATTTGAGTGGTCATGATAGTAGAAAATATTATTCTTTCCATGGATGTTATAACCAGATATTCTTATCAAATTTTCAAAAAAATACAAATGAGAATTGTTTTGAAAAAATAAATGAATATTAATTTCAAAATGTTATAAAAATGTAATAAATATATATAATTTTTCAAATCATTTTAATAATTTTAAAAACTATTTTGAGCAAATTTTTGGAGAATATGGTTTTGAAATATAATGTTTTTTCTAGAGGAAAGTCTATTTTTATTAAAAACAATTTTTTTTGTAATATTAGGCACATAAAGATAAGAAAATTAACTAAAAACATGAATTATCATGAAATAAAAAGAAGAAAAAACAATTTATGAGAATTATTTATAGGAAAATCATACAATTTCAACCCTGGAGACTTAATCATAAACAATTCAAATAAACAATGAGATTGTAAAATATAATTTTTACAAATTTGGTAACATTGGAATCACAGTTACCATTAAATAATAAATTTAAATAAAGCATATAATAACATTAAAATAAGTATATTAATGATATAAAACGTCAAATTGGTAGTATAAACACCTCATAAAATAAGATAGGTCCATAACATAACATATGTCTCAATGAAGGTGACTTAAGACAAAAATACCTCCCTGCTTTTGTAACTTTCAAACCGTAAAACCCATGAAACATCTATAAAAAATGGATATTTAATTTCCCATAATAATAAGGATAATTAAAATAAATTAAATTCCTGGAAATCATATATGACACAAAATATAATTGAGCAGTGAATTTTAATTTGTCTACCTGAAATAAAATAGAGACTACAAATCTCATTCCATAAGTATCGACTATTTTCATTCATGTTCGAACCTCCTATAGAAAAAATATAAGTTTATTATGAATATATTAAAGAATATTAACTATATATAACATACCATATATCATTTAATGATTACTTTTTATTACAAATTTATTAATAATTCTTTGTTAAAATATAATTTTGAGTAATAACTGTTTAATTTTTCTTATATGTTTGGATTTGTTATTTTCAATCCTGTTACTTTGATCATTGTTCCGTATTCTATAGAATAAGTATAAAATAATAATTATCACATTTTTACATAAATTATAATCATAATTCCAATCATCATGGATAGTTTGGAGAAATGAAGTATGTTACGATCATGGAAATGGTAGGTTATACGTACTCATGAGCAACATTTCCATTCCTTAACGATCATTATGTAAAGGATATAAGTAATAAAATACCATTTAAAAATATCATAATATCATAATTACCATATTATTTTTTAAATATACTTATACATATCATTTAGGTGTCATGTTGATGAAAATAGAGTCACATTTCTCCGTGAACACATTATTCCACCCGTACACGAACTATGTGATCACCTTTCGGTGAGTGAAAAGGTAAGAAAGAAAATTATATATTATATTTTAATAATTATAAATTTTTAATTTATATCACAATTATTTCATTTTTATTAAATAGATTTATCCTTATTATCTTCCATGTAAATAATTTTTGAAAGACAAATCACATCGCTTTTCGAGGTGGTAGCCTATCGTACACATGAATGACTTTATCTTATCCTCATATGAAATTAAAGAGAAAATTTATATATGATATGAATAATATAGAAGTATAATAATGTTTTAAATATCAAATATATACTTTATATACATAATTATACCTGATTGTGGGAGGTGGTAATGGAAACATTAATGTCATCGGTTCGTGAGGAAGTAGTTCGCCATGCACAGAATTGATAATTTCCTAACCCATTTGATGGAAGAGGAGATGGTCTTAGTTAATTAACATAACATATTACATCTCAATATATGGATTATATTTCTATTATTATTGAATATTTTTTTAATAATTATTGAAGGTGGTTGATGAATTAATAATACAAAAATGCTTCTTGAAGAATATTACATCTTCTTCATGTAACCTCCTAGGGTTTACACCAAAGCATTACTTGGTTGTATTTATGCATAAAATAATTATTTTAGGATGATAATATAGAATTTTATAATATATTTGTGTTTATTTTGTTTGATATAAAAATAATTTTTATGTGTGATTAAGTTAAGTGAGTGAGTTCCCTTATATAATTGATGAGGGGTGGCATTTTTGTAAATACATCAAAGTATTCACTATTGGGAGGTAAATATATTTGAATGCGCCTCCAAAATACCTAAATAAGGTATTGGAAGGATTATTTAGTTGAAAAAGAACTCCAAAAAATAAACTAATTTTTTATCATGTCATTCAATAACATTAATTTTACTCAATTTTACCCTTTTAGTTTTTTAACATTGTAACTTATATATTTTTAATTTCCTAGGTAAATTATTTTTTAAGAATTAAATTAAAAAGGGATTAATTAGATAAAATAAACCTCTCAATTAAAAATATTAAATCTAATTTATTAAATAAAAAATCTATGTCTGTGTAAAATTACGTTTAATAAAAACGCATATAATGGGCAAAACCCCATTTTAACCATAAGTACAATAATTAATTTTCAATTTTTTTACTAATATTTATTGTAAAAATTTAATTTAAACATATTAGATAATATAAATTATTATGATTCAAAATATGGAATCTATTTCTGGAAAAATAAATTAATATAAGTGAGAGAATTTATTTTAGATTTAATACCTCAAATGTGATGAGAAATTGACATTTTTAAAGAGAAAATGATAAAAAGTTTTCAAAGTTTTATATAAAAAATAATTACAAAAATGATTACAATGACCTAAAATAACTTAATTTATAAAATATATAAATACTTTTTCTTCAAACAAATTTAAAAATATAATTTAACAATAGAATTACTTTAAACGAAAAGACAGCATACAATTAAAATTCAGTATTTTCACTATTTATGAAAAATATTAAAATCCGCAAAGAAATACAAAAAAATAAACATAAGATAATATATAAATTAGTATTTCAAAAAAATAAAATAATATTTTAAAATTAGTTTTTTAAAAGTTTAAAATTTTAATTTTAATATAAGTTCACCAAAGGTGACAACACTATTTTTTAGAAAATACAGATTCGAGAGTCAAATTGGATATGTTCTTATCACTTATATAGAAAACACATAATATTATTGTTAAATATTTGACTGAATATAGAATATATATATATATATATATATCCTTAAAACCATTCATCAAAAGTGATTCGTTTAATATAGTGATGTAAAATTCATTTATATGAATAAAAATAGTTTCTCCGAAATGATTTTCTTCAATTTAAATGTTTTTTTATTTTCATTTAGAATTAATTTTTCACATTGAATTAGTTTTATATACATGTGTAAAAAATATATTTTAAAATTTTAGTTAATCCTATCTATACCCTTCATTCAAACAACATGGTGATAACTAGTATATTAAAAAATACTATTTTAAAAGCATGTCACCTTTATTTTAAACTAAGTGTTTTGTGTAACATAAGGTAAAATCAATATTGTGTGTAACATAATAAAATATTTCTGTGTCATATTATGTATTATAAACTCAGTGTTTCATGGAATTAAAAATCATTAAATTAACAAATTTATTTAAAAATTTTCAAAAAATATCATATTATTACAGGATGTATATATGGTTTTGTTCCTTGGGTTAGGGGATATGATACAAGATTCCTATAATGGTTCAGTTATTCTTATCATTATAGGATTTTACAATTGGTTCACATTTTTTATTCCAATTTGATTTTTGATTATGGGGGTTCTTATATGGTTTCATAATCATTCATATCGAGTTTACCAATTCCAACATTCTTAGAATCTCCCAACCGTTCACACATTCGTAACTATGTACATTCCAGTTTTCCAAAGGTAGGAAATCAATTAGAGTTTCAAACCTAGTGATTCTTATATACTCACGTTGTTTGATACGATGAGAGGTCAGTCTAATCTCACCCTTTTAGTAGAATTGTTTCATATTATTGGACTCCCTTATAGATTAAATATAGGATTGAGAATCTCTTCCAAATCCCTGTGCAATAATACATACCCTAACTAAATGTTCAGGTGTTGAATAATTTTTCATTTGAAGGGGGTTCTATTAATGAAACCATTTATATGTATATAATTTTCTTCATCTCTTTCCCATTATTGATTAGTAATGGGTAACTAGTTTTTTGGAAACAATATAACCAAGAACTCTAGATTATAAAATAATCATTGATGGGTATTAGTACTTCATGGATGGGATTGAAACACTATGAGGTTTCCTATATATTGTATGTATAATAGAAATAAAAACATGTTAAACAGGTTTAACATTGTAAGGTTTCCCTGACCCGGGGAAATTCATGACTCTAGTGATATTACGTTTCATATATTTAAGCCCGCATGACTCTAGATTGATGTGGGAAAAATGGATAGTGTGTAATCAGAATCCCCACTTATGGGTACAAGACTTATACACTATATAGGCCCTAATGGGGTGTTAGATATAGAGATTAGTCCATAGGAATGCATCAAATGTATCATCTTTTAAACCGGAACAAGAGTCCTAAAATTTTGAAAAGATTCACAGGCTTATTATAGATGATGAAGAATGATAGAACCATAGAAGGCTTTAGGTCCTAAAAGTTCAGAATATTTTGTATATTGTGGGAATAATGCTGAGGATTCTTTTCAATTGGATCTTGGGTACTAGTGATGCATCCTACATATCATGTTTGAGAAAGAATCAATTCCCTATTAGTTCCATTGGGCATATCCAAATGTGTCTACCAGGCAAGGTTATCATGAACCACCATGTCTGGCTGACAATTCCTGACATACTGTAATATCTATTCCTGGCATTTTTACATGTCTTGAGTGTCTTCCCAATATGAATTGAGTAGCTATTTAACAATTTTGGCATGTCCCATGTTGCTTTACGTGATTGTGGTAGGCATGTTGGTATGTTATCGCATCATCAGGGAGAATTTTCTAGGGTCATCCACCTAAAAAGGTTGAAATGTCAAAGGTAATATTCATGATTCAAGACTACATGTCAGAGGGCTATTCATGACTTAGATGACTTGTATGAATAATCCTCTTATTATTTTCATAGACATATAATGTTCTGTTGTGTGATCAGGGTTGAAATGTTGGTGGGATTTCACATTATTGATGTATACATGTGAACAAGTGTCATGAGATTAGGGTTAAAATGTTGATGGGATTCCAAATGATCAATAAGACATGTTTGGAAGACATTTTATGGCCTAGCTGATAAGTCTAGAGGACATGAGTGGATTGAAAAATATATCTAGAGATCATTGTGTGACTCATATGTCATGTATGTAAGATTTCATGTTACATTTTTTACATGTTTAGAGGCATTCTTATGAATTGGATGACATATTTAGAGGCATTAATATCACAAGGATGGCATAAATAGGTGATGTTTCATGATCTGGCCGACACGCCTGGGGTCTGCCACAAGATTTGTTTGACATGCCTGGGTGTTGTCACATAATCTAGATAGATCATGTGAACGCATGATGACATTTCAAAAAAATCATAATATCCATTTTCACATAAGGATTATGTCTTTTTAGCCTTTATTAAATAAATTCATTGATTTTTTCTGGAATTATCCCATTGAGACTTCTAATGTTCAATTAGACATGTGGAATGTCGTCCACCTAATTTGGTCAGTGCACCATAATTACATCGCATGATCAATAGGTTTTTTATGAGAATAATTTATACATTCATCATAATCCCTAGTTTCATTCCCTAGATTTACCTGGTGGAAAAATCTTATGATTTCCTAACTTTACCTTTTTAGAAACCCTCTATCACTATTTCAATCTCGTGTTTCATCTCCTCCTCTTGTATATATTTTTTTTTGTTCCAAGGTGGAGGAAGTTATAGGCCTCACCTCCACAATTATATATTGCTCTTCAAAAAATGTATATCACTAGTATGAAATTTAGTTGGTGGTGGGAATATTGTATCATGTTCCTTACATGATCCTTCTGTGGGTCATTCACAGAACCACATGATTAAAACACCCATGAGAACACAATTCACAACCATATTTATTAGAACCACAACTTCTTGAATTTCTTTCTCATAATCACTCTGACATGTCAAAGGTCTTCAATAAGACTGGTCTGACATGTCTGCTAGTATTCAAGAGACAAGGATGCATATTGGGATGTATTTCTCATGATCCAAATAATATTTTTTGAGGTCCCATAGTGAGATAAAACTGGATTGTCGCAGATCCTTCATAAGATTAAGATTTCTTGTTAAAGGGCCTCTACATGATAAATAGTGACCAAACAAGCAGTGCAACCCCCTTCACATGAAAATCATAATAGATTTAGTTCTCTTGAGGACTCCACCTTTTCTATATATTTTTAATTATTTTACAAGCCTTTTGGTATTTTCTTATCAACTATTAATCAATGTATCTCTTCAAAAACAATATATCTCGCATTGGTGCAGAATAATAGTCAAGTATTGTCACTCTTCATGTCCTTGGTTCATTTCATGACCAAATGAAAATGATAAAGGGCCTCTATAAGATCGAGATGATAGGTATGGGTGTCTTCATGAGATAAATATTGTAAGATTCCAAAATTTTTCTAAGTGCTTCCCTCTTTAATTTTTTCATTAAATTCATTCCATGAGTATTCTCTTGTCTTTCTGCATTGTAGTTTGAGTCTTATTCGGAGACATAGAGCTTTTATTATGGAAAATGACCAAAAGTTCATGGTTTTATTTTCATATGAATTAATGATGTCTATATATATGTGTGTTAAATAGATTTTTTGGGGTTGTCTATATTTTTGAAGGATTTAGAGGTGTTCTATGTCCTTCTGTAGAAAACAGGATAAAATATGTCTACTAGGAGATTGCAAACCCAGTACATATTCATTGATGTTTAACTAATTCAAGTCATGTTGTGAACTAGTGTATGGCATGAAGTAGTAACATACCGTATAAACTATTCATATCATTTAAATGTTCACCATGATAAATATTAAACTATGGGGATGTGTTTTTGGTGAATCCCTTTATAAATTAATACATGATGTGTAAATTAATTACAAACATTTTATTTATCAGGAGCAGTGGTTTCATGACTACAATGAAGATTTAATTTTTATTATTCTCCCATGAAACCTGCTCTTTTTAAAATATCTAGGATGAATTACTAGATATTTTGGGAGTATTTTCTCTATTCATAACTTCTCATTTGATTGATTGATCCCTAGAAAGCATTTGGATTTTATTTTCCATTAATCATTTATTGTTCTCCATTATGGTGGTAGAATATTTGGACAATGTTTGGGTTTTAAGTTATTCAATATCTAGGCTGACCTATGATTATTTTTTTAGTCTTATGCATCTTGATCATTATTGGTGTTTTAAACTAAAGAGTTTCATTAATAACTATCTAAATGTAGGGGTTTTAAATTTTAGGCCTGTGGTCTCGTTAAATTGAAAATTATATGAAATATTTTTATTTCAACAATTAAACATGTTATCTAATTAACTTATTCAATTAAAAGTCATAAATCAAGAATTGTAATAAGGTTCGAATCCTTATTAATTCAATTTAATGTGATCCAATTTTTTTCTATGCATTGGGTGAAAAAAAATTGGATTTAAATTTAATTAGATTATGGATTAAATTGTGTTTATCATGACATGAGGCCTTAGGTGACTGCTTGATATATAATCCACAGGTAATAGATTATTTGATTATTGATATGATTGATGTCCATATGAGATAAAAATGAAATTTTATTTGAAGGAAAATTGGTAACTTTCACAATCAACAATTGGGAATTATGATGTGATATTTTGATATCCTTACTACTACACCGAGTGATTCATTATTTAATGCTTATATAGTTGGATATGCACTAAAACATGCTGAAATTTTTATATAGAGGGATATAAATAGTGATTCACGTTGTAATTCATATATATTGGGCTATCTTCTGACACATCCTAAAATTCTTATATAGTGGGCTATTCCCATTAATTCATGTCACAAGGCTTATATATCTGGATATTCCCTAACACATACTGAAAATTTTGTATAGAGTTATATGACTAGTGATTACTCCAATAATGATTATATACGAGTATATGCCCTACCTCATGCTAAAATTATTATACAACATGATTTTACAATATTTGGGGGATTTTACCTTGGATAAGTGGCTATTGTTGAGAAAATAGAGTTACATGCTCAAAGACATTCCGAAATGGTTCTGAAGCAAGTTGATTAATATATTATATTAATTAACTAATTAATACACCCATTGTTTGATTTATTGCATACATTTATTATCATATTGGTCATATTTAGACATGGTGGTGTCGAACTAATGATATTTACTCACACCCTACTTGGGATTCCATTTGGCACCTGAGTAGATTGCATGGATACATGATTGGAGAAGGTTGAGGGACCTTATTGTTGATTTTTTTGGATGGGTTTTTGTTTGGGGATGGGACTGATATGAGGATTTGGACTAAGGATTTCTATGTATATTTGTGTCATCTGATTATTTTATTGTATTAAATTACTATTGACATTTTGTTACATTTCATCATGTAATTACATTATTCCTTTAATATTTATTAGATTATTCAGTTGGAATATTTTTGTCATCTGTCGTAATTTATTATTTCTAGTCTTTTCTATTACACTAATATTTATTTATATTTTTTATTCTAACTGTGTTGTGACTTTGTACAAGGGGTATAGTCTCCACCCATAACTCTTCACAATGTCACTACTAGTCAGAAGCCTTTTCGGTATGGGGAGACACACTTGAGTTCTAGTAACCAACCCATTTTTCCCTTGAGATAGTTACGGATCGAAGGACATATTAATGTGGGATCAGTGAAAACATGGATTTGTTTCTATTTATTTAATATTTGGGAAACGTATAAAGGATATTAGTATATTTCAGGACATGTTAATGAGAATAATAGTGGGAGTAGTTAACCCATGTTTTAGGGGAAAGTTATGTACCTTGGGATGTAATTACTGTTTATGTTGTACTCAAGTTAAAATTGAATTTATTTTACCTTTGAAGATTCACATATTATATAGTGTTATTGTTTTATGATATTATTGGTTCTTTATAATTATACTCAGGACTAGATATGGTATGAGATGAGTATTCATGCAACATGATAGGAATATAGGGATACATATTTATATGAATTGTTCATGATAAGGATATATTTTTTTCATGTGTTTTATAACTTCCTATATATAATGTGATACTAGATTACAATTATATATGATAAATATACCAAAGTTATATTTAATGTTAAAAAACATGCAATCCTTACTTAGAAAGACCATGGGAAATGGTTCTCTATTGTTGTCACATATTGAGGTTGACCCTATTGGTATTGCCAGTGTTCTAAAGTGTGTGATGGTCCTATAGATAAATTGAATCCTTATCATATTTGAATTTAGAGTTAGGAGAATAGAAATGAGAAAACTTCTAACACAGATAAGCTAGAGATTCTTGGAGCTATTGAAGATCAGATGGATGTTGAGCTTCACGAAAACCTCCTTAGGATCATGTGATCCATATAAAGGGAGACTGTTCATACCATGCATTCGATGTTTGAGTTGAAGATATAGTTACAAATACAACATCCTTCTAAATTCATTTGGATTTGAATCCCCCATGTAGCCATGTTCTGGGACAGTTACTCCAGATGATCATTAGGAATCTTGATACACCCATAGATAAGATAGAGAATCTTGCTGCATATATTATTTATAGACCTGTCATGAATTGGTGATAAATTCTATTACAATAAGGGCAGCAAGGGGAGTTATCTTGGAAGGAAGATAAGAGTAATTTGTTGATCCATTTCTATCCTAAACTGTTGAGGCATTAGAAGGACCCTGATTTCTTGTATCAAATATAGGAGAGAATATTAGTGATGGACTACGCTAAATGTTTCACCGACATGTATCAATTTCCACCATCTTTTCCTATAGATTAGATCTATCGGGAAGTATATTTTAATGATGTTATTTGATATGAGATCATGTAACGACCCAAACTGTTATAAATAAAATTACTTTTTTTATTTAATTAAATGTCTTACTTGGTAAAATGGATATAGAAAACACATGCACTCTATTTGTTTTATTATATCAAATTGGATTAAAATAACTAATAATTATCTTTATGTTGATAATATAATTGTTGAACAGTGATCACATGACTAGTTTAATTATAGGGTTTTGACAAATACATTTAACAGAGACAAAGGAGGTGATGGACTTAACCAGAAGGATTGTTCCCAATGAATCCCATTTATCAGAGCATCTAAGGGAGATTGAATTTATGTGATGTTTCTAAGACCAATCACAAGCCGATATCCAATAAATTAATTTTGCAAAAACCATTTATGGAAAAATTCAATATCATCGAGATCACAACCCAAACCATGTTCACCAAACAACCCCAAGAAAGCCCCACCATCGCACACCATACTCTTACGGTGTATACTGGTGTAATGAAGGTATATGTAAAAATACCCTATCGTTTTGGTTATGTATATTTTTTTGTATAGAATAATGAATATTCTTTTGTCCTATTATTATTAATTTGTAAAAGATTTTTTATGAAGAAATAATATATTGGGTTAATATTCAAATTAAATTATGAAATCTATTTTTGTGAAATAATGGATTTTTAAAATAAATAATATTATAATAAAATATTATCATTAAATTATTTTTATTTAATATAAATGATAATATAATTTTTATAAAGACAAAGGTAATTGTTATTAATGTTTGAAAAGTGTTTTTTGTCAAAACAAGTAAATTTTCAATAAATGTCGGTTTTCATTTGAAATGTAAAAAATTAAAATATTTATAAAATTACTTTGATAAAATATATATTATTTTTGGAATTAGTACATTGAAATTATCCAATGGGACGTTTTTCACAATTTTAGGAGACAGTCAAATTTTTGGGTAAAAATTAAATACCATATAAATATATACAGTGTTGTATGACATCATAATGAAACAATAGTGATGTAATAAACACAATTAAAGAGTTATTTGGACATATATATATGTCTTACCTTTAAAAAAGTGAGTTTATATTTATTTAACTAATTTTATAAATCCATAGTGAATCCTCCAAAATTTATAATAAAATTTATGATTTTAAATTCATTTCATTAATAATGTGACTCACCTAAACATAATAAAGAATAATATTTCAATATCATTGTAAATTAGACTTATAATGTAATATTTTACACTTCTATTTGGGAAAAACATTGGTAAAATCCATTGGAAGGTTTGTGGTTTTGAATATTTATCTATATAGATTCCAAAACCTATGTTTCTGAAATATTAATGAATTCTCCTCACATTAACTATATAAACACACCCATGATCCCACTTTTCTTCACTCAAAATCATGGGATCACATATTTACTCTATCTCCCTCTCTCTAGAATCATCTCAAGGTTCCCTAATCTATCAAGAAACCCCTCATCAATATTTTTAAGGCACACACTCATGTAACGGTTTCATTATCACTTTTATCCAAGTTTACTTATATTGTTACACCATTTTATTTTAAATTTAAAAAGACGGAGTATTTTTTCTAACATCCCACATACATCCCATATTATGTTTGAATGATTGGTAATTTCTTTCTCTCTCATTAATCCCTCCCATGTACATCTGTTACCATGCCAAAATTTCATAAGAGTTATTCTTTTTCTCATATTTCTCCATGTTTCTTTATTATGTTACACCTTATATTTCCAAATTCATTATTTTGGGAAAATTATTTATATGACCATATTAATTTCCATTTCTTACATATATTATGAGATACCCATATCACTCTCATCAAACAGTTTTATGATTTTTTATGTCACACTGTTAGGCTGCCAAAATTGCGCTACGAATTTACATTCCAAAAAAATTGTGTAGTGAATATAGTAAACATTCCCTATCAAGGGTGCTAAATTTTATGAACATATACCTTCTTATTGAGGACATGCATATATTTATTCTAAAACCCTTAATTATGGAATAAATTATGATGATTAATGAATCCACGTTTTATGATCTATGCGGAAGATGTAAGCATGAGAATGAAATGAATGTGATTAGTGCACCAAAAATTATACAGAGTGCCCTGATCCCAGTTACCCAGAGTCGGTGCATTATTACATAAAACTTGTATGATCACAAAATATCAAATCTCAAAAGACCGATTAGTTTAGTATCCTTAGAAACACTAGATTCATTCATAAGACTTACAATACATCATAAAGTGAAAAACTACAAAAACATAGTCTCCGTAGTCCACACTCTTATCCCATCAGAATATCCCAACAAGTTAGTCATAAAATAATTCTTCACATCCTGGGAAAAATAAAACATAGAAAGGGGTGAGCTCAGACTCTCAGTAAGGATAACAATATTGTATAAACTTTCATAAATAAGCATAAATATTAAGGCAATGTATAACTAAAAAAAAGCCTTTTAAACTTGAACTTTAGCATAATATGGAGAAAATAAAATTAAATAATTCCATTTACGTATTCACATGGATATTCTACTGGTCTAATAATCACATTCAATATCAATAACCACTTTCATAATGATGGAATGCAAAATGCTAGACTATCATAACCACATAGTCAAGGCCTTGTTCCAAGACTACAAATAATATTTTTCAAGGCCTTGTGCCAAGACAGTAGTTTGTCTCATGCGACCTACTGATGCATCGAGGAGCTATAACAGGCTCCACCTGTCACTTACTAAGTACAATTCACTCCACATATGATCATGTATAACCATAACATAAACATTCATATTAAAACTAGCATATGAAATGCCAATATATTGTCCATAAACAATTAATGGTATAAAATTAACACATCCGCATTCAGACATATCAAAAAACCTTCAATAAAATATGGAAGTTTCGTATCGTAATAAATCAACTTAAAATATGCTTAAAATCTATCAAAGGAAGTTGACATAGATGAAATCAAAACTGTTTGTGAGAAATATCAATTTTTTGAAATCATTTAAAAGTCACATAATTATAAAATAAAAGATTTAATATGAAAATATTATAATTAGATTGTAAGGGAATATTTGATAATTTTATAAAGGTGGAAAATAGCTGCACCCACCATCTAAGTTAAAAAAACATACTTACCTTAATTTTTCTGAAAAGGATAAAAATGACCTTGTTTGGAAAACGCCAGAACAATTTCTTTCAAACCATTTTATAAAAAGTCAAACAATGGTATAAATGACTTTAACCCATAGTACAGTAAATAGTAAAAATGTTTCGAAATACATTTTCAAGAAACATGGATGTTGATGATAAAGAGTTCCCAGTAGATAATTACATATATACAACCACGGATAATGAAGATATTTTGATATAAACCCTTACCATTTTCTTTTCATTGGTCGAGGGTAGGTTAACCTCATGTATAATGGTGAAATAATTTTTATTATATTTTAAAAGGATAATATACATTAATATGATATCATATATGATCTTCTAATATTTCTTTGGTAATAATATTTTAATATTATCGTATTTTCGGGTGTTCACTCACTCATTTTATTTTATATGTTTTGTTACATATTTCATGTTTTTTATGTATAGGTTTTATATTATTCATATCCAGAATGACATCAAGTCTTTAAACATTATTCTTGATCATCAAATAAAAATTATTCTTGAATGGATACGATGGGGAATGAATCTCATCACGTTCGTGGAGATGGTAATCCGTACGTACACATGAGTGACAATATCATTCTTTTGATGTTAAAATAATATATAATTGGTTGTTATATCATATATAAAGATTAATTACCATGTTATGTTTATCATTTATAGCAATTACACATCATTATTATACCAATCCAAATAATAATGTATTGAATAACAATTACAGCATGACGTGAAGACAATAAGTCGTACGTATGCACATATGGTGACATGTCATTCGAAGGATGGATAGAATAATGAATATAGTTGTACCATATTTATAATAACATCACATTATACAGAAGATAATGGTGTTATTATTTCATAATGGAAATAACAAGGAAAGAAGTAGCAGAAGAAGAAAAGAACTTGAAAGAGGGTGGTGAAATTATTACCTCTTCTCCGGGTTATTCCTTTTGATTTGATCAAAATAGCTCCTTAAGTTTGCTTTCTGACTAAAGTAATGACTCTAGGATGAAGTGAGGTAATTTTAGAGGATATTTGGGTAGATTTTGGTTGATCCAAATGGCTTTGAAGGTGTGAATTTGAGAGAAGAAGGAGTTCCCTTTTATAAGATGGGTGAGGGGCACCCTAGGAAAATCTAGAAATATTATTTTATAATAAAATAATTTTCGGTTTCTAATGGATCCAAAATGGATTATTTAAAGGATAAGGTGGGTATGGGTAGAAAAAAAATCAACCAATAAGTTTATACAGGCTTGGGACACAATATTAACATTATCTTGTAGATTTAACTCTTAGTTAAATAGTTTGACATTTACCATGTCACTTTTTATTTCTATATTATATGATTAATAAACATATTATATACTTCCAAGTTAACCCCAAGTGGTTAATTAATGATATAACTATCATTATGTAAGTCCTTTTTCCAAACCATATATTTTTAGGAATAGAATATCAATTAATAATATAATACTTGTTTTAAAGACTCTTTTATGTCAATTTTAACACTATTTGGTATTTTGTTTTTTCTAAAATCATAAAAACATTATTACATCGAAAAATATTTATTTTACCAAATATAATAGGTCATATTAACCTAATAAATTATTGGAATTCATAAAAAGTCTCAAATTACATTTATTTAGATATTTAAAATATCAATTAGTATAACATTTCATTAATTAAGTAATTACCGCATCACCATTGCGTCATATATAAATTAAATTATATAGTATCTAAAAATTATAAATAAAATACCATTATCTAGGAAATTATATTATCATTCTAATGATTATTTATAATTGAATTTATCTTATGTATAATCATATATTAAAAATGTTTTATTTATTAAACATTGATTTTAACTCTTTTAACTCTTCTTTGAATTAAAATAATAAAAAATGTTCTAATCGAATCCAATTAGACCAAAAACGTTCATATTTCATTCCTAAGGTTTTCTTTGTCGAATTATACTTAGCCAATAGAATTAAGAATTGTTTTAGGGTAATAACAATATCATTTTTACCCTTCATTACCCAATTTACTTTTAACCGTGGTAAATAAAAGTAAAAAGTTACTATTCAAAAAAAATTATTTTTATCTTGTTGAACCACATTTTACTCCTTTATAGTAACTCTGTCTCTCAGAGTTTCAAAATTCCACTCACAGAAGCGGTAAAATTATGTTATATGTGAATCTGCAAATTCTCCTAGGAGGTGGGTAAATGACGGTGAAAAGTTCATTAAAATTTTTATATATCTAAAATTATTATAAACTAACTCCAAATAATTAAATTGAACTTATATGATTATTATGTATCTATTTTTACCTAAATTTATATTAAATAAATTGAATAATTATTTAAATAAAAATTTGGTTTTAAACTATAAGTCATTGTTTTTTCACTATTAATCAAAAATTAAACATTTTCAGAAAAATACCAAAAAATCACCCTAGGCTAATTTTGATATTCAAAATCCAAAAATGAAGTCCATTTTGAAAGATAAAATTTATAAAATTTCAAAAAGTGGGAATTACTATTCATAACGGCTAGTTTTATTGGTAGTGGTGTGTGTTAGAACTCAAAGTTGCATAAAACACACACTATTGTATTATTCATACATAAACGTACAGTGGAAGCATGGGGTGTTACATTATCCCCTCCTTCAAAAAATTTCATCCGCGAAATTTCTATAATATTACTGCATAAAAAGACTCGGGTGTTTTTTTCATCAAATGTTCCTCAGGTTCCCACGTTGCCTCTTCCATCTTATGGTTTCTCTATAAAACTTTTACCAGACAAGTCTTTCGGTTTCTCAGCACTTGTTCTCTTGTATCAGGAATCTTGAAATGATCTTTGCAATAAGACAGATCGGGTTCCAGTTCTAATTCCTCACATGTGAGTACATGCATTGGGTCGGGTTGTATTTTCTCAACAGTGAAACATGGAACACATCGCGAACTTTGGAGAGATTTGGCGGCATTGCCAAAAGGTAAGCTACAGCCCCAATTCGTTCTAGAATTTCGAAAGGTCAGATGTACCTGGGAATCAATTTTCTCTTCTTACCGAAACATATAACACCCTTCCAAGGAGATACCTTCAAGAAAACATGATCTCCTACCTAAAATTCTAAATCCTTTCTTTGGATATCAGAATAGCTATTCTGCCTACTTTGAGCTCCATTGATGTGGTTTTGGATTACCTTCAACTTTTCCATTGTTTCCTTTACCATTTTTAGGCCTACAAGTTTTCTTTCACCAACATCATTCCAATAGGTTAGCGTACGACATCTCTTTCCGTATAATGCTTCATATGGTGCTATCTGATTACTTGAATGGAATCTATTGTTATAGGAAAATTATACCAAAGAATAATATTTATCCCATATACCTGAAAGTCAAGTGTGAAGGATCTCAAAATGTGTTCTAAGGTTTGAATAGTTTGTTCTGATTGTCTGTCAGTTTGTGGGTGGTAGGCAGTGCTCAAATGATGTTCAGGATCAAGGGATTTATGATGACTTTTCTAGAATCTTGATGTAAAATGTGGATCACGATCAGAAACAATGGATAGAGGTACTTCATGAAGTCCCAAAACATCATTAATATATAGTCATTCTAGTTGTTCAAGTGGTAAATCCTCCATATTAGCAAGAAAATGTACTAACTTGGTAATATAATCAACAATGACCCATATTTCATCGTACCTTCTAGTAGCCTTTGGTAGTCCCATGACAAATTCCATCGTAATATTATCCAATTTCCACTCAGGTATGGGAAGAGTTTTCATGACAACTCCAGGCTATTGCCTTCTAGCTTTCACTTGTTGACAAACCATACCTCTTGACACAAAATCAGAAATCTCCCTCATCATTTTGTCCCACCAAAAATGTTCCTTCAAAAATCTATACATCTTAGTGCTACCAGGGTGTATAAAGAAATTGGAACTACAAGAATCATCCAACAATTCGCTTTTTAGATCAGGTATATCGGGAACACAGAGTCTCTTCCCAAATTTTAAAATTCCATCTTCATACACAAGGTCACTCAATCTCCCATCCTTTATAGCTTTAATCTTATTTTGAAACTCTTCATCACCGGTCTGAGAACACTTTATCCTTTGTAGTAAATATGGTTTAGCCAACATTTGAAAAACCATTGATGCTTCACCTTCCATGGTGAATGCCATATCTATCTTTACTAGATCCATGAAAATAGGATCCCTTTCAACACTCATCTTGTCCAAAACTCCATGATCCTTTCTGATCAAAGCATCTTACACCTTATTTTCCTTCCCCGGGTGGTAGTGTATCATGCAGTCATAATCCTTGAGTAGATCAAGACTTCGAATTTGCCTCATGTTGAGTTGTTTTTGTGAGAAAATATACATCAAACTCTTGTGATCAGTGTAAATCTCACATTTTTTAACATAGATATAATGTCTCCATATCTTCTAAGCAAATAATACAGCTACTAACTCATGATCATGAGTATGATAGGTCTGCTCCTGAATTCTTAGTTGTCGTGATGCATAGGTAATAACACTATCATTATGTATAAGGACACAACCAAGTCATTTCTTTAAAGCATCACTATAAATAACAAACCCATCATTCCACGATGGTTGAGTCACGATAAGAGCAATGACTAATCTTTACTTCAGTTCTTCAAAACACTCTTCACAATCTTTTATCAAAATGAATTTAACCCCTTTACGTGTGAGCTTCATTAATGGGTTATCCAATCAGGAAAAATTATGGATGAAACTTTGATAATAACCAGCTAAACCAATAAAACTGCGTACCTCAGTTATACTCGTTGGTGCTGGCCATTCTTGGATTGCTCTTGTCTTAAAAGGATCAACATAGATTCCATCCTTATAGACAATATGGCCATGAAAAGAAATCTCCTGAATCTAGAATTCACAATTGCTAAAATTACCATATAATTCCTGTCTTCTCAGAGTCTTCAGGATAATTCACAAGTGATTTTCATGATCTTTGTAGATTTTTGAGTATAACAAGATATCAACAACAAATACCACTACGAAGTCATCAAGTTATTCCTTGAAAACTCTATTCATTTGATCCATGAAAATAGAGGGTGCATTAGTCATCCCAAAAGGTATTACTGTAAACTCGTAATGAACGTACTTAGTTTGAAATGTTGTTTTTGGAATGTCTTCCTTCATCACACACAACTGATGATATCCAGATCGAAGGTCAATCATTGAAAAATTTTTACTCCATGAAGTTAGTCGAATAAATAATCAAGGCGACGTAGGGGATACTTATTATTTATTTTTATTGCATTGAGCTCCCGGTAGTCAATTCAAAACATCATGGATCCTTCTATCTTCTTAACAAAAAGAATAGGGCATCCCCATGGAGAAACACCAGGGTGAATATATCCCTTATTACTAAATTCCTCTAGTTAATTTTTTAGTTCCACTAAATCCTCAGTATCCATTCTATAAGGGGTCTTAGATATGGGCATTGAACCAGCAGTTAAATAAATAGAAAACTCAATTTATCATTCTAGAGGATGTCCAGGTAAATCTTCTGGAAACACATCAACAAATTCTCTCACAATAGGTACATCCTCTATTTGAACATTCCTTTCCTCACCCATAGTCATTAAATTATCTTCCTCCCCAATAATTGAATTTAGTAGAGCTACTGAGGGTGGACCTAGATAATAATTAGGTAGCGAAAATTCTTTTCTAATGATAAGGTGTTCTTTATCATCATCATCAAAAAAAGTAACCTACTTCTTCTTATAATAAATTTTTGCATCATGGTCTAAAAGCTGATCCATACTAAGGATTATATCAAATTCAATCATGGGTATGATGATGAGATCAGCAGATAATGAACATTTATATAAAATAATGGGAATTGATTCATAGAACGTTCTAGCAATGATACTTCCCTTAGGGGTTTTGACTGAAAACTCCCTCGTTAAATCGAATTGGAAATATCTAATTTTCGTAGAAAACTGGGAAGATATGAAACAATGTGATGATCCAGAATCAAATAATGCATTTGATAAGCTTGATGAAACCATTAAATTACCTTCCACCATGTCTTTCAGAGCTTCAACCTCAGTAGTAGTTATCACATAAGCTTGTCCTTGATCCCTTGGTAATTTTCTATGGTAAGTTTCCCTAACGCTTAGTGTCATTCATTTTCATAATGTCCCATATCCCTGAAATTTTAGCATTGAACAACGGTAGCTTCCTTCTTCCCCTTGCAATCACGAGCTTGGTGGCCTTTTTCACCACAATTGTAATAGACTATCATTCCCTTCAAACATTATTGGGGTTTTTCTTCCCACATTTACTGTAGGATGGAAATTCAAATTTTCCCTTCTTCCCTTATTTCCTTTTCCAGAGTGTTCAGCAGATCTCTTCTTCTCTTTATTTGCTTTAAAGTCGTAAGACTTAGAGAATTCCTTTTCTGTCTTGATAGCACATGAGACAATATCTTTGTATGATGAGAAGGATTGTGAAACTAATGCTCAATGGAGAAATGGTTTTAACCCCTCAAATAAATGATCAATCTTTATTCTTGGGTTACTTATATAATCTGCAGTGTGCCTCGCTAACCTTGTAAAGTTAGCCTCATAATTTGCAACATTCTCATCCTCTTTTTTCCTCAGAATCTAAAATTGACTTTCCATATCTGCTTGATGGTCACAAAGAATGTATTTTTCTAAGAAAGTCTCTTTAAAATCCCTCAATTCCATACTTGATACTTCTTCATCTTCCTTTGTTTATTGTATCAATGACCACCATTGATCAGCATCTCTAGTGAGGCGGTAAACTGCCATGACATATTTTCCCCTTTCACTACTACCCAAGGCATGGAATATTTATTCTATGGAATTTATCCATTGCTTAGATACTAATGGATTTGTACCCCCATTTAATTTTGATGGGTTTTTCCTCATAAAGCGGTGTAACATTGATCCTCCATGCTATAGATCAGGTTTCTCTATACAGGTAAGGTTATTATTTATAACCTAAGTGAGTTGTCCCAGTATGGTGATTAGCTGATCAGCACCAGTTTCATCACCAACTCCACCATAATTATCTTGAGAAATATGGAAATCCCTACATGGAGTGCGCACATTGATATAGTTTTTATTCCATCCACTAGGCATAATTTCTAAACAATGGCATAAACTAGATCAGTTTTTGAATCAAAATACATAATTCCAAACTTGTAAAATACTTAACATAAATTGAATTTTTTTTGATATAATCCATAATCAAAAACATTTTTTATTTGAGGAAGTATATACTCATTAATCCTTCATAATGTTTTGTAAATAAAATGAGAATTATCCTACGCATATCCCCTAGGAGTGTCATAACCAAGAGTGCAGCAAGGACAGTTATCATGCACCAGTTCTCGTTCGAGTCTAGCTCAAAGCGATGTTTTTGGGTTTTACCCCTAGGTAAATCTGTTCCAAAGCTGCCTCTACCTGCTCATATCTAGATAGGGATGTATTTCATGGAAAACTCACAAAAATACCATAATTATAGGAAGTTATTCTATACTAATCCTCAAAGTCCATCTTAGGACTATGTGATCTAATAAGAGTTTATCTAAATCTATCTTCCAAGGTTTTTACTAAACTTCCTCTGATACTAACTGTAACGCCCTGACCACAGTTACCCAGATTCGGTGCATTATTACATAACATTATCCTGATCACAAAAGATCATGTCTGGAAAGACGGATTAGTTTAGTATCCTTGGAAACACTATATACATTCATAATTCTTACATTACATAGTAAATTGAAAAACAAAAACAAAATAGTCTCCATAGTCCACACTCATATCCCATCAGACTATCCATGTTGGTCAGTCATAAAATAATTCTTCGCATACTGGGAAAAATAAAACATAGAAAGGGTTGAGCTCAGATTCTCAGTAAGGATAACAATATAGAAGAAACTTTCATAAATAAGCATAAACATTTAAGGTAATGTATAACAAAAACAAATTCCTTTTAAACTTGAACATCAGCATTATATAGAAAAAATAAAATTAAATAATATCATTTAATTATTCACATGGATATTCTACTAGTCTAATAATCACATGAAATATCAATAACCACTTTCATAATGATGGAATGCATAATGCCAGACTATCATAACCACATAGTCAAGGCCTTGTTCCATGACAACAAATAAGATTTTGTCAAGGCCTTGGGCCAAGACACTAGATTGTCTCATGAGACCTACCGATGCATCGAGGAGCTATAGCAGGCACCACCCATCACTTACTAAGTTCAATGAATTCCTAATATGATCAGGTATAAACATAAGATAAACATTCGTATTAAAACTAGAATACGAAATATCAATACTTTCTCCATAAACCATGAATGGTATAAAAATAACACATCCACAGTCAAACATATCACAAAATCATCAATACAATATGGAAGGTTTTTATCATAATAAATTAACATCAAATAATCTTAAGAACCATCAATGGAAGTTCACATAGATGAAATCAAAACTGCTTGAGATAAATATCTCCTTTTTGAAATCATTTAAAAGTCACATTATTATAAAATAAAACATTTACTTTGAAAATATTATTATAAGCTTGTAAGGTAAGCTTTGATGATTTTATAATTTTGGAAAATATCGGCACTCGCTGTATAAGTTAAAAAAACATTCCTACCTTAATTTTGTCGAAAAGGTTAAAAAGGACCTTATTTGGAAAATGACGAAAATATTCCTTTCAAGCCATTTTATAAAAAGTCAAACAAGGTTATAAATGACTTTAACCCATTGTATAGTAAATAGTAAAAATGTTTTCGAATACATTTTTAAGAAACATGGATGTGGATGATGAAGTGGTCCTAGTAGATTATTATATATAAACAATCTCGGATAATGAAGAGATTGCGATATAAACCCTTACCTTGTACTTTTACTTGGTCAAGGGTAGTATAACATCATATATAATGATGAAATAGTTTTTATTAAATTATACAAGAACCATATACATTAATATGATATTATATATGATCTTATAATATTTCTTTGTTAATAATATTTTAGTATTATCGTCGTTTTGGGTGGTAACTTACACATTTGCTTTTATATGTTTTGTTAAATAATCCATGTATGTTATGGATAGGTTGTATATTATTCATATTCAGAATGACATTAAGTATTTAAAAATTATTTTTAATCATCAAATGAAAATTAGTCTTTAATGGATACGATGGGGAATGAATCTCATCGCGTTTGTGGAGACGGCAATCCATACGTACGCATGAGCGACAATGTAATTATTTTGATATTAAAATAATATATAGTTGGATTTTATATCATATATACATAATTATTATAATGATATACATATCAGTTAAATCAATTAAACATAATTATTATACCCATCCAAATAATAATGTATTGAATAACAATTACACCATGACGTGGAGATCGTAAGCTGTACGTATGCACGTATAGTGACATGTCATTCAAAGGATGGATAGAATATTGAATATGGTTGTACCATATTTATAAAATATTCAAAGTATATAGAAGATACTGGATTTATGATTTTATAATGGAAATAAGAAAAAAAAATAAGTTGAAGAAGAAAAGAACTTGAAAGAGGGTGGTGAAATCACTACGTCTTCATCAGGTTTTTCCTTTTGATTTGATCGAAAGGGCTCCTTATGTTGGCTTTCTGACTAAATAAATGCCTCTAGGATGAAGTGAGGGAATTTTAGAGGATATTTGGTCAGGGTTTTGCTGAGCCAAATGGCTTTTAAGGTGTGAATTAGAGAGAAGGGGGAGTGCCCTTTTAAAAGATGGGTGAGGGGGACCTTAGGAAAAGTTAGAAATATTTTTTTATAATAAAATAATTTTCGGTTTCTGATAGATCCAAAGTATATTATTTAAAGGATAAGGTTCAGATGGGTTGAAAACCAGTCAACCAATAGGTTTCAGACATGTTTGGGTCACTACATTAACATTATCTTTTAGATTTAACTCTTAGTTAAATTGTATGACATTTACCATGTCTCTTTGTATTTTTATGTTATATGGTTAATAAACATACTATATACAACCAAGAGAACCCCAAGTGGTTCATTAATGATAATACTATCATTATATAAGTCTTTTTTCCAATACTTAGATTTTTAGGAATAGAATATCAATTAAGAATATAATATTTGTTTTAAAAACTCTTTTATGTCAACTTTGACACTATTTGGTATTTTGTTTTTGCTAAATTCATAAAAGCATTATTATTTCGAAAATAATTCATCTAACCAACACTAATATGTCATATTAACCTATAAAATTAGTGTAATTCTTAAAAAGTCTCAAATTACATTTATTTAGATATTTATAATATCAATTATTTTAATATTTCATTAATTAGGTAATTACTTCATCACCATTGTCTCATAAATAAATTAAATTATTTAATGTCTAAAAATTATAAATAAAATACCATTACGTAGAAAATATTTTTATACTTTTAACTAATATTTATGATTGAATTTATCTTATTTATAACCCAATATTGAAAATGTTTTATTTATTAAACATTGATTTTAACTCTTTAAACTTTTCTTTGAATAAAAATAATAATAAATATCTTAATCTAATCCAAGAGGATAAATGAGGTTCATATTTCATTACTGTGGTTGTTTCGTGTCGAATTATACTTAGAAAATAGAATTAGGACTTGTGTTAGGGTAACAACAATGTCATTTTTACCCTTGATTACCCTATTTACTATTAACTGTGGTAAATAAAAGATAAAAGTTACAATTCACAAAAAATTATTTTTATCTTATTGAACCAAATTTTACTCCTTGATATTAACCGTGTCTCTCGGATTTTCGAAATTCAACTCACAGAAGTGGTAAAATTATGTTTTATGTGATTTTTCAAATTCTCCTAGGAGGTGGGTAAAAGACGGTGAGAAGTTCAATAAACTTTTTATATATCTAAAATTATTATAAACTAACTCCAATTAATTACATTGACCTTATATATGTATTATATATCTATTTTGACCTAAAATAAATTTAAATAAAATAAATAATTATTTAAATAAAAATTCAGTTTTAAACTATAACTCAGTGTTTTTTCACTATGCATCAAAAATTGAACGTTTTCAGAAAAATACCAAAAATTCACCCCAGGCTTATTTCGAAATTCCAAATACAAAAATGAAGTTCATTTTGAAAGATAAAATTTATAAAATTTGAAAAAGTGGGGGTTACTACTCATAACATCTAGTTTGATTTGTTGTGGTGTGTGTTAGAACATGAAGTTGGGTACACCACGCGCTACTATATTATTCAAAGAGAAGCGTACCGTGGATGCTTGGGGTGTTACATAGAGCTCCAATGCCCTAAGTAATGTTTAGTATCATGATACGTCGTGTTGGTAGAGGTGTTTACCTGATTCTATTTTATTAATTTTTCCACTATTATGTCTTGGATGTTTAGCATTAACCTTTGATGCAGTGTTTAAGTTGTTTCCACGTTTCCATGTTATGAATATCATGTTATATCATGATTTATTATTTAAGTTCCTCTATAACTCATTGATTTTCCTTGAATAACATGTATTATTATCTTTGTGTTATTCCATATTTACTCTCTTACTGATATTTATAGATCACCCCATTCTTATGTACATCCTCAGGTTACCCCATGAAATGTTAAGTATGAATGAATGTTTTGTTCATGTAAATGTATTTTTTTATAATGATGTTGTATTTCATGTTTCAAGTTGATATTTAATGTACCTAATTACCAAATAAACTATACATCTTGATCTTTCAGTTTTTTATGTATAATTGTATGTAATTAAATCATGTATGAATGTAATAAAAAAAGTTGGGTTTTTATAGTTGTTATAAGAGTAAAGTTTATTTATTTTTGGGATTAGGATTATAAAAGTCCAGTGAAGTCATTGGTGATAAGAATAGGTATTATAAAAACATCCTTAATTCTTGGTGAGTATAGTGTAAGTGGATTATCGTGAAAATATATCCCTATCTAGATACAAACAAGTTGATGTGTCTCTAGCATAGATGTATCTATGGAAAAAACTAAAAAACACTACTTTAAGCTAGACACGAACGGTAACTGCTACATGATAACGTGCCTCGATTCACTCTTTCTTTGAAACTACTAGGGTATATGCTTTGGTAAAATAATAATATTGGAATGAACCATCATTATGGGAACAAAAAATCCATAATAATATACATTATGAAATAGATCATGGATAACATAGATTGAAACATAAAACTTCATAAGCTAAGGAAATAATTGTAATTTATATGTTATCCCTTCAATGTTATTGGATTACACTTTATGTTTTTAATAATTTAAAATGCCTACCATAATGTTCCTGTTATTCTAGAAAAAGGTTGGTAATAAGAGGAATCAGGCTAACAACCGATGTGATGATCAATGTTATGACTTCCCTAAGGAGACATCCAATCTGATGGGAGAAGAAATTACAAACGTTGGCATGATACATTCTTAGGTAACTATTTATTTGAATAAAATCCTTGATCAAGAGAAAATGCCACCCCCCCCCCCTAAGAAAGAATTAGTCGAAATCAATAGCTTCATGAGACAAAGCCCCCCTACATTCAATGGATTATTTGATCCCTCAATTTTTGAATAATGGATCAACTCCATTGAGAAGATATTCTACATCATTCAGTGCTCTGAACAAGAGAAGGTTCATTTGGGTGCTTATCATATGGAGGGTGAAGTTGATCAATGGTGTATATTTATAAGAAATATGAATCCTGAGGAAGATATTGAGGTAATGGAATGGAAATAATTATATAATATATTTTTTGATAAATATTTTCCTTATACCTAATGAGTTAAGAGGGAAGGGGACCTTCATGACCTCATAAAAAAGATGATGAATCCATCAGAGTGTATGAGGAAGACATCAAAATTCTTGCATGATATTCCCCCATATTTTTTTACCCATTAATTCCATGTTTACCACATCTTTGGTGGGCTAAAACCTAGCCTAAGGAACGCCCATGAGATATATGGGTTTAATATCTATGAATAACTTTTATGATGTTCCCTCCAAGATGAAATGAAAATTAGTGAATATCAGTGATATCATGGGGATAAGAAGTATAAGGTGGAGTCAAATTATGGCAGTATAATAGATAAATCTAATGGTGATAATAAATTTCTATATCCAAGTTCCCAATGGTGGGGATAGAATAACTCGAGAAACTACCTCAAGGGGATGAAGAAATGTTTTAGGTCCCGGACGGAAGGGAACCTGGATAGTGATTGTTGGAATGAAAAATAAGCTACATAGATCGAGGAACGTAATGCTATTGTAAACCCTCAATACATTTTTCATTATTATAACTGTAAGGAACCAGAGCATTTTTCAAACCAAAGATCAAAGTTATGGGTTTTAATAGACAACAAAAAACCTCCAATACAATAAGGATGAGCTTTTTCCATCACTACCATAGTAGTGAATCTTAACAACTAAGCGGTGATAGGTATTCTAGTTATTTATTCAATAATAGAAAACATAATTTTTTATTCTATTTCTATGAAATCTTTTACATCTAAAAATTTTAGTAGAGTAATCCAAACACCACCATATTGAATTGAATTAGATGTATTAGTGAAAATGAAAAATGGCGAAATTATAGTATCCCGTGTATATAACTCCTCCCCTATCAGAATTTATGGATTGAACTTTTTGGAGAACGTTATCATAATTCCCTTGGTGGAATTAGATGAAATTATTGGAATGGATGGACTTTCCCTATATACAAACAATATAAATTTCCCTAAGAAATAAATTACTCTCCCTATGTCAAATGAGCCCCCAATTCTATACAAGTGAAAAGTGGAGGAGGAATAGTATTTAGCACCATCATCCAAAGAATTGATATTAATACCATATGAAAATGCATATATTTCTCATATAAAATGATTCTAATGAAGGATCCATCCCTGAAGACATACCTATTTTAAGGGAATTCTGTGATGTGTTTCTAAAGGAATTGCCTAGTATTACTTCTAAAAGAGATGTTCAATTCTTGATAGTTCATATAACTGGGGAATTTATAATATCCAAGACTCTATATATATATATTTTTGGATCTTGAGGAGCAAAAGAAACAACTACAGTATAATTTGGATAAAGGGTTTGTTTGCCCAAGTGCTTCACCACGGGGTGCACTAGTCCTCTTCATCAAGAAGAAGGATGGGTCAATGCTCCTTTTAATTGATTATCATGAGCTCCAAAAAATCACAATAAAGAACAAGTATCCTTTTCTACATATTTATTAATTGTTTTATCAACTAAGTGGAGCATAATACTTTTCCAAGGTAGATCTGTGGTTGATATATTACCATGGGTGATGATGTAAGATATCCCCAAGACTGCATTTTCTACATGGAAAGGGAAATATAAAATCATAGTAATGATTTTTGGACTCAGTAATTCTAATGAAATATTCATGGATTTGATTAATAGAGTTTTTAGATGTTACCTCAACAAATTTCTATTAGTCCTTATTAATAATATTATAATATAATCCAAAATTAAGAAGGATCGTTAGAAGAATATAAGTACTCTGATAAAGACCTTTTAAAAGGAAAATCATTATGCCAATTACATCAAATGTGAGTTCTAGTTAATTTAAGTCTCTTTATTAGATCCTATCATCACAAGAAATGGGATATGTGTAGACCCTTAAAATTCTGAGGTAATTTAGAGATGGCCAGGGCCAATATCTGTGACACATATCTGTAGTTTCTTTGGATTAGTTGGGTACAATCATAGATTTGTGGGAAATTTCAGGGGATTTTAAAACCATCTAACAAAGATAACTAGAAAGGAAGTAAATATGTCTTATAATGATAAATTTGAATAGATAATAAAGGTATTGAAAGGGAGGCTTATCAATGCACTCGTTCTCACACTACCCACACATAGAGAGATTTTCATAGTGTTTAGTGATGCTTCAAAGAAGGGAATCGGCTGTGTATTGATTAAAAAAGACAAATTCATCGCCTATGATTCTAGGAAGATGAATTTTCAAGAGCAGAACTATCCAACACATGATCCAGAGTTGGTTTTAGTTATTTTAACTTTGAAAATTTAGATACATTGCCTATTTTTAGGGAATTGTGAAATATATACGAATCACAAAAGCCTCAAGTATATATTCACACATAAGGATTTTAATATGATCCAAAGAATTTGGTTAGATCTGATCAAAGACTATAAATGCTCAATTCACTACCATCTGAGCAATGAGAATAAATTTGAGGATGATCTATATAGAAAAGATACATAAACTCTTTCATTAATGATAGTTGAGAAGGATATAATCTTCTTTGACATGAAGAGGATGGAATTTGGATTCCTAAAGGATGGAAAATCCTCAATCCTTTAACAAATTATTTCTCAAACATCTCTTTTGGAGAGATTAAATGATTCTCAAAGAGATTATGTTGGAATTGTAAAGAATGTGGAAGCTATTAAAAAAGGGAAATCCCAAAAGTTAAATGTTAACGAATAAGGTATTTTATGAATTGGGTCAAGACTATGTGTACCATCAAATCCTTAGTTAAAGAAGGAAGTTTTGGTTGATGCACATAAATCAAGATTATCTATACACCCTGGATGCAAAAAGATGCACCGAGATATTTGAGAAAACTATTTGTGTGGAAATATGAAAAAAGGGATCAGAGAATATAAAACAATATGTCTCATATGATAGAAAGTGAAGGCGGAATGGCCAAAATATAAGGGGATGATGTAACAATTACCCATTCATACATGGAAATAAAAAAACGATATAGAATTTTTCACTGAGATTACTAATATATCTAGAGGAAACAATGCTATCTGGCTTGTGGTGAATTTCCTTACAAAGACTACAAATTTAATTATGATTCGAGAAGATTTTTCATTGGATCAACTAGAACGAATATACATCAAAGAAGTGGTGTGGCCGCATGGTGTACCACTATTGATTATATTCGATCGAGATCAAAAATTCACCTCTATATTCTGGAGGAGTCTCCAACATACTCTGAATACTGAGTTAAAAATAATCATGGCTCTTCACCCACAAACTAATGTCCAATATGAGAGAACTATCCAGACATGTGAAGACATGTTGAGAGAATTCTCAAAGGACATAAAAAAGGACGGGATCAACATATTCCTTAGGTTTAGTTATCATACAACAATAGTTTGAAATCTTACATCCAAATGTCTCCCTATAAATCCCTTTATGGGGAGAGGCATAGAACACTTGCATACAGGGATGATGTTGGGGAACAAAAACTTCTAGGTCCTGAAAAGTTTGATTAAATGGTGGAAAAGGTTAGGATCATTCACGATCACATCAAGGAATCTCAGAGTTGACAGAAATGCTATACTGACAATCATCGACGAGACCTAGATTTTTATGTTGGGGATATGGTATTAATCTGAATATCCCCCATGTAATAATGTGTTGAGATTTGGGAATAACGTAAATTCTAGTCCAAGATACATTGGCCCCTTTGAGATCCTTGAACGCATCAGATCAGTGGCCTGCCAACTAGTACTCCCACATAACCTATCTCAAGTACATGATGCATTCCATGTATACTTATTGAGAAATTACATACTAGACCCCTCGCATGCACTCAATCTAGTGGTGGTACCATTGAATAATGACCAATCATTTGAGGAGAATCCAGTGAATATCATAGATTGTAGAGAAAAAGTTCTGTAAAATAAGACAATGCACTTGGTCAAAGTGTTCTGTAGAAACCAAAAGTATGACGAAGAAATGGGGGATCCATATGAGGTGATGAAAGATAGTTAAACTCATCTATTATAATGTTGGAAATGAAAATTCCGATGGTGAAATATCTTAAGGGGAGAATGTTGTAATGACCCTAATTATATTAAAGGAAGTTTCATTTTTTATTTAATTAAAAATCTTACTTTGTGAAATGGATATATAAAATACCTATATTCCCTTTTTTTATTTAAAATTTTATTTAAATGATCATTGTGTATCATTTCCACTGATAATATAGTCTTTGAATAGTTACCACATTTCTAGTATAATTATAGGATATTAACAAATCCATTGGACACAGACAAAGGAGCTGATGGATTCAACCAGTAGAATCATTCCTCATGAAGCCCATTTATCGAAGCTTACTAGGGAGATATATGTTTTTTGTTTTTCTATAGACTAATCCCAAGCCAATATCCCACAACTTATGAATGAGAAAAACCTTTTACGGGAGAAATTCAATCTCATCGAGATCATAACCTAAACCATGTTCACTAAAGGGCCCCATGAAAGCCCCACCACTGCACACCTTACTATTGAAGTGTATGTTGCTGTAATAAAGGGATATGAATCATGACCCTATAATTATGGTTAATTACATTATTTTTGTATAGATTAATGAATATACATTCATTTTATTATTTTTAATTTGTAAATATTTTTTAAAGCACAAACAATATCTTTGGATTATATTCCTATTCATTTAATAAATATATTTTGGTGAACTAATGGATTGTATAAATAAAGAATATTTTAATAATATTTTCCCATTAAATTACTTCTATTAAATTTAAATTATCCTATATATTTTATGTAGTCAACTTTTATCTTTATTATGGTTTGAAAACTAGTTTTTTTAAACAAATAAATTTCAAAAAAATTGGATTTAATTTTAAAAGTGAAAATTAACATATTTAGAATATTATTTAGATAAAATGAATATTATTTTTGGAATCAGGACATTGAAATTATCCAATGATTAATTTTTCATAAATTTCTGAGATACTCAATGTTTTTGGGTAAAAATTAAATACCATATAAATATATAGGGTGTTTTATGATATCATAATGACCCAATAGTGATGTAATAAACACGATAAAATAAATAATTGGCCAAATATATCTTCTAAATTTAAAATAATGTGATTGTAGATTTTTTTTTCTTATTTAATAAAGTGTTAGTGAATCCTCCAAAATGTATAATATATTTTATGATTTTCAATTCATTTTTTTTATAATGTGACTCACCTTAACATAATAAAGGCTAATATTATAATATCATCGACCCTCAACATTATAAAATAATGTATTTCATTCATCTTTGTCCAAAAACATGGGGAGAAACCATGGTAAGATGTGTATTTTTGAATATTTAATTATATAGATTCCAAAACCTATGTTTGTGAAATATTAAAGAATTACCCTCGCATTTCCTATATAAAACCACACAAGATCCCACTTAAATTCACTAAAAATCCTTTGATTACATCATTACTCTACCCTCCCCTCTATATAATCCTCCCAAGGCACCTCAATCCCTCATGAATCCCCTCTTCATGATTTTGATGTCACACAATCATGTAAGGGTTCCTTCCTTTCTTGTTGTAATCCAAGTTTCCTTATATTGTACACCCATTTAATTTTAATTTCAAATGATGGGGTATATTTTTGAAACTCCAACATACTTAATTTATTATTTTTGAATGATGAGATAACCCATTCTTTCTCATTAATCCCTCCCATGTACAATCATTACCATGCTGATATTTTGTAAGAGTTATTCCATTTATCCTATTTAATCAAGTTTCTTTATTATGTTTCACCTTATAATTCAAAATTCCATTTGTTGGGACATGTATTTATATAAACCTATTACTATACATTTAATGTATATATTATGAGAAACCCCTTTTTCTCTCATCCACCCTTTTTATTAATTTGCATGTGACAGTGTTAGGCTACCGAAATTGCACCATGAATTTCCATTACAAAACTATTGTGTAGTGAATACCATACACATTCCCTGTCAAGGTTGTTTACTTTTATTCACATATACCTTTTTATTTAGGACATACTTGTATGTATTTTAAACCCCTTGATCATGGAGAAAATTATGATGATGAATGAATCCATATTTCATGATATATGTGGCACTCTTAAACAAGATAATGAAATGAAAGTGACGGTTTCTTCCAAAATTATATAGCACTCCAATGCATTGGGTATTGTTTAGTATCATGATATGTCATTTTGGAAAAAAGGTTTAGCAGATTACATTATGGTACATTTTCCACTGTTATGTCTTGATAGTTTAGACTTGACTTATAAAGTAGTGTTTTAAGATGTTTGACATTTCCATGTTATATCATGATTTATGATTCAAGCATCTTTATGCCTTACTGATATTTATTTCCAAACAAATATTATTCTCTTCATGTTATTCCATGTTTACTAGATTATTGGGTATTATATCTCACCCTTTTTTATGTACGTCCTCAGGTTATCCCAGGCAATTCTTAGTACAAAAGAATGTTGTGGTCATGTAAATGAAGTCTTCAATAAAGATGGTGTATTTCATGTTCCATGTTGAAATGTAATGTACTGAATTCCAAAATACACTATACTTTTCTATCTTTCTGTTTGTATTAAGTGTATTTTTATGTAATTAAATCATGTATGAATATAATAAAAATAATAGGGTTTTTATAGATCTAGTTGTAGGTAAACATTTTATATCTGATTAGTTTTGAGGATATGTTGAATTAGGGACCAATCATGGAAGAGAATCTGATAGGAGCCCCAGGAAGCAGCAAGGATGTTTCAGCATGAAAAATCAGGAAATCTTTTTATACTGTAAAGACATGTCACTATGAAAATTTTTACCTAGTTAACCATGGTAAGAGCTATCATGGAAGAGGGAATACATCTCCAGATCAAGTTCAGTTGTAGTGATGTCTATGTGGAATGTTGGGAAAAAATGGACATAGTGTCCATACCCCCACATTAAAGTGTAATATTTGTGGAAGGATAGACATCCTATGGAGGTTTTATAGTGGAAATAAGTAGTAAATAATTGGAATGAGATCATGATAGGTATCAGAATCTTGAATGGACTCAACTACTGTTCAAAGGGTAGGTAGCTGGAGTTCACATGACGTTCTAATCGAGACAGGGGATGCGGTACCTTAGTTTAGGAATGAAAAAACAAAATAGAGGGAATATATAAAGGGATTTAGACTATTGTATAGAGTAGTAGGACTAGAAATTTACATGTTATACAAACTAATATAGATATTTTTTATTCATGACCATATATTGTCAAATGTAATATTTTACATATCCTCTACGTTAGCTTTTGTTTTGTTTGATATAGAGGAATCACATTTTTATTTATTAGCTATTTTTGTAAACACTTTGGACTTGGATACATAATTCAAAGATTTTTTTGACAATATATACATCATTTGGAGTGTGATTAGGGAATAAAAAATGTTTCACGACATGTTCTCAAGATATTAGTGGTCACTGTTTATTGTGGGAACAATTTATGCTGGAAATGATAGGTTTCAATTTAATTATTGGTAATAATTGACTAGTTATATACCAGGATCATATAAATCTTAATGAACTAGTGTTATCATTTTATCTCAAGAAGGATGCAATTATTATCATCTGGATGTGTGGGATTTTATGGTTAGTCATGCAGGACCAATTTACTGTAGATTGGATTTTATCCTAACTCAGATAGATGGTATTTCTCTAGATGGTGGTGTAAGATAGTAGGATGATTTTCCTCCAATGGTAGAACATTTTCATGATGTCTTTCCAGATGAGTTGTATGGCTTACTACATGAGTGAGAGAAAGAGCTCAAGACCGAGTTGTATCAGGGGAAAATCATGTTTTAATCCCACCTTATACTGTGGAACCATCAGAGCTTCAAGAACTGAAAGTTTAGTTCAATGATCTGGATGATTAGGTATTCATACATCCTAGTATGCCTCCTGAGGAGTTTTTTTAGATGTTTTTCGAAGATGTTTTTTTAAATGGAAACATTATTTTTAATTTCAAAAATGTGTGTTAAAGGCAACAGGGGGCCTGCCCCCTTTCAGCCATATTCTAATTTTCTACTATTTTAAATATTGTTTTTATATTTTTAAAATTTTTTATTTTTTTGTTTTGTTTTTTTATATATATCTATAAATAAAAAAACTCAAGGGAATGTATTTTCTATTTAATATCCAATATTACTGCGAATACAATAGTCTAGATTCTGACAGCAACCCTCACCTAGGGTTTCCTTTAATAAGATGGTTTTCCCTGGAAATCATTCTCTATTTCCACTGTGGGATTCAGGTTCTCCTTTTTCTAGGTAGAATTATTAATATAATACTATTAATTATTATAAATCAATTAATTAAAAATATTAAATAGTATTTGATAATATCATTAAACTAATTAAATTTTAATGATTTAATAATATATAGTATGATTTAATTAATTAGGAATTACATAATATATAATTAATAAAAAATAATATTTACAATTACTAAATTATTTTTCTTAATTATATAATTTATAACTATTAAAAAAGTTATATAATTATTAATTATTAATTAATTAGTAATTAAGAAATATTTATTTACTTATTAAATTAATTACTAAATAATTAGTTAGATAATAATTTTTATTATTATTATTTATATAATAATTAATTTGTTAACTAGTATTATAATTATTAATTATATAATAGTTAATAAGTTAATTAGTAATATATTCTTAATTATAATTACTAATTATAATTACTATTAATTAATTATAAATAATTAATTATATAACAATTAATTATATAATAATTATTTAATTTATTATTAATATAAATATTATTTATACAATAATTAATTATATAATTAGTAATATAATTTTTAAATATAATTATAAATTATATAATAATTAATTAGTTATTTAGTAATATAATTATTAATTGTTAATTGTTAATTGTTAATTGTTAATTATTAATTAATAATTCTTAATTATTTATTGTTAATTATTAATTGTTAATTATTAATTGTTATATATTAATTATTAATTATTGATTATTAATTATTAATTGTTAATTATTAATTGTTAATTATTAATTATTAATTATTAATTGTTAATTATTAATTGTTAATTATTAATTATTAATTATTAATTATATAATAGTAAATTAATTAATTAATAATATAAATATTAATTATATAATAATATTTTAGTTAATTAGTAATATACCTATTAATTATAATTTTTAATTATAATAATTAATTATAAATTATTAACTATTAATTAATAACAATTATTAATATAATAGTTTATTAGTTAAATAGTAATCTAATTATTGATAATATAATCATTAATTAGATAATAAGTTATATAATTATTAATTATAATTATTAATTATTAATTATATTATAATTAATTATTACTTAGTAGCAAAATTATTAATTATTAATTATATAATAATTAATTAGTTATTTTGTAATATAATTATTAATTATATAATAATTAATTAGTAATATAATTTTTATTTATTAAATTATCAATTAGTTAATATATAATTAGTTAATTTGTAATATATTATTAATTAAGTAATTATTAGTAATATAATTATTAGTTATATAATTTTGCAAGATTACATAGTTATTGTTAAGATTATTCTTTATTAATTATATATTATTTACTTTCTAATTAATTAAAACCTATTATATATTATTACCTATTTAGAAATTAATTATTTAAAAATATTACTCAATACTATTTAATTATACTAATTAATTGATTTAAAATGATTTATAATAATATATTAGTAATTGCGTGCAAGAAAGGGGGGACCTGAATCCCACATAAAAAAATGCAGAATAATTTCTAGAGAAAACCTACTTATAAAAGAGAGCCCTCTCTTGGGGTTTCGGTTAGAATCTAGATTGTTATAATGGTTGAACTACTAGATATTAAATAGTAGATAAATTCTACTAAACAGTTTTCTTATATATATATATATATATATATATATATATGTAAATAAAATACAAAATAGAAATAAAAAATTTTAAATATACCAAATGTATATTTAAAATTGTAATTCTTTTCAAAGAATTTGGCTATAAGGCGGTATGGTACCTTTTTCCATTCGACTTACTTGAAAGGGAGCAGCCCCCAATGCCGCCTTTTATGCACATTTTCAAAAAAAATTGACCGTCACATATTTATAAAAAAATGATTAAAAACACATAAAAAACATGTCTTCTTAGGGTTCTCAAGATCTTTTTTCCAAAAAGGATGATGGACTCTACATTTATGTCTAGATTATCATAGATTGAACCAAATGATGATCCAGAACCTATATCCACTTATATGTATTAATGACCTCTTTGATCAGCTAATAGCTACTAAGACCTTCTCCAAGATCGAATTGAGATTTGGATACCACAAGTTCAGGGTTAGACCTTCGAAAAACACATAGACTACTTTTTGTTGCATGTGTAGATTACATGAGTTTGTTGGGTTTGACTAATTCACTAGTGTTATTCATGTCTTTGATGAATAAAATATTTCAACCTTTTCTATACTAGTTTGTGGTGGTTTTTTCGATGATATCTTAGTGTAGTCATATTTTGTAGATGTTCCTACCCAACATCTTGACATCGTTTTGAATATATTTAGTGAGAAAAGGCTTTACACCAAGCTAACCAAATGTAGTTTCTATATTGATAGAGTGGACTTGTTGGGCAATGTCATCTTAGAGGGAGGGGTATCAATGGATCTAAATAAATTTGCAGCCATAGTATCATGGAAGTAGTATATGGAACTCATTGAGTTTTCATATAATAACAACATTCGAGAATCAATCCAAATGGAAAATTTTGAGGCATTTTATGGAAGGATGTTTTGATTTTTTATTTATTGGTTATAGGTAGGTGAGTAAGTGCTTGTTGGGAATAGTCTTTTATATGAGATGTATAAGATGTTTTAGTTGATAAGGAGGTTTTTTGTGACTAAACATAAAAGACAGAAATCATACACTGACCATTTGAGATGACCATTGGAGTTTGAGTATGGTCATTATGTTTTCCTTTAGGTGTTCTCTAGGTTGGATCAATGTCGTATCAAGAAACATGGGATGATAACACCCTAGGGTTTTCATGCCATTTAAATACTAGATTGGGTCTGTCTTGTGTCATAACTATTATCCCTTCAAAAAATTTGAAGTTACATGAATGGCGTGTTTCAAATATTATAGCTTCAGATATATCATCCGGACCTTCCCCATGTGGTGGACATCGAGGATATTGATATTTGTGCGGATGCATCCTATGAGGATCATCCAATAAATATTTTGGACTATACTGAGAAGTATATGTAGGTTAGGGTGGTTCATTTGGTTCTAGTACAATGAAATAATAGACATGTTCAAGAGGAGACCTGGGATAGGGATTCTATTATAAAAACATAGTGGCCAGACTTGTCACCATGACCCCACTGTTATTCTTGGAGCAGCTCAGGGATAAGCTATTATATATTGGAGTGGTTGTAATATCCCATATTTTTCTAGCTACATCAATATTTTATTTTTTGCATTCAATGACTTTCAATGGGTTTCTTTGGTATTTATGCTTTCATGGTTGAGTCGTTTTTAGAGAAGGAGAGAGTTTTTAGAAATTATTGACCTAATGTTTAGGTATGTATGTTTTTTTGATTAATAATATCCATATATTAATGTGTTCTATGGTTTTACAAGGTTTTTCATGATTGAGATGACTTTGGATGTGGTTTGGGTCCTTTAGTAGAAAATGGGATGAAATCTTTCTACTAGGTGATTTCATGCAGTGTATATATTACACAATATGCAACGCCTTCTAGACATTTCATGAAATAGTGTAGGGAATTATGTGTTTAGATGTTGTGTAAACCACTCTCACTATGTGAATGATAATTCAGATAAATATTAACAACATTTTATGGGGTTTTCATCTATCTATATAAAAAGGAATAGAAAACATTTAATTTTATTACACGTTGTGTATTTATTGAGAGAATAGTTTTATAGCTACCATGAATATGTAATTATAATTATTCTCTTTTGAATCCCTATCCTCCCAACCCAGGATGAATTCCATGTGATTTTTTCAAGTGCTTCATTAGATTGGGATGTCCCATTTATAAACATGATCCCATATAATTATTTGGATTTGGGTTTCCCTTTCTCTTTTGTTATTCTCAATTAAGGTGGTAGAATCATTGAACCACGTTTAGGTTTGACGCTAATATTGATGTGATTTGAATTTGGTTTCTTCTTGTGGTCATCTAAATCTTCTTCCTTATTGGATTTTCCTATTGGAATAGTTGCATTAATCTCCCTATAAAGGCTAGCGGTCTAAACCTTAACCCAATGGTATATTTAAACTGAAAATTATATGAAATATTATTATTTCACTAAGTAAACATGCTCTCAAATTAGCTCATTCATTAATAAGTGATATACCTTGGATAAAATTATGGGTTGGATCCTTCTTGATTCAATTGCTTGTGGACTAGATTTTGTCTACATGTTGGTTGAGAACATATTTTTTTTAAAATTTAATTGTATAATGGATAAAATTATGTTTAGCGAGACATGATACCTTAGGTGATTTCATGATATAAACCCCTAAATAATGTATTATTTTTGTATTGATATCACTATTGATCATTTGAGATATAAATGAAAGTGTAATTTAAATACAAAATGTACATTTTATAATTAACCATTGAGAATTATGAAGATATAATGTGATATCCTTGCTGTTATATCCAATGATTCATGATTTTATTCTTATATACCAGGATATTCTCTCGAAACATGATGAAATTATTTTATAGTGTCCTATTCCTTGTGATTCATATTGGAATGATTACATTGGATATGTTATTACGGTTTTCATGGTTATGTTACATACTCAGAGATATTGTGGTATGGTGTCGATGAAGGTTGATTAATTTATTGTATTAATTGATTAATTAATACATACATTGTTCGTTGTATTGCATATATCTCTTATCAGACATGTTATATTTAGATACAATGGTGTCAACCTACTAAACGTTAATCACACACTACTCAGGTCATAGTTTTTTACATGAGAAAAATTAATAGATGTAGAATTGGATACGATAAAGGCACCTTTCTATTGACTATTTTATTATTGGACATAATTGAGCTGGGGGATGGGACCAATATGGGGCTCGATACATGGTACTTATGATTATATTATTGTTATATGATTAGTTTTTGTATTACTTTGAGTTTTAAATTTAGTTAATTTTTATCATGTCATTACAATATTACTTTATTATTTTTTTCAATTATTCAGTTTACTTTTAGCATTTTGTATATGGGTTGTTGTATTGTTTTGGCTATTTTCCATTAATCTGGTATATATTTATAAATTGTGTTTCCACTAGGTTGTAACTCTATACCAGGGGGTATAGACCCCCCCCCCCACTATACATTTCACACCCCTATTTCTCTTCGGTAGCCTATGGAACATTGGGAGGCATGCTTAATTTCCTGTAACCAACCTGCTTCATCCATGTGAGAGAGTGCCAGATTGGGGGAAGTTATAAAGATTTATATTGAAGAGTCTTTAACACGATCAATGTATAATTGTCCGAGGTTATTCTTGAGGCCAATATGTCTTATCAAAGTGCCTTTGTGTGATCATTGGTGATCACATGAGGTGCATAAACCCTTCACGTGAAAACCACCCAACTTTTCATTCATAAGAGGCTTCCATATTTTTTGAGATTTAATGCCTTATTTTCCAATACCTTTGAATTTTTCACATTGGTTGTTCATCAGGGAAACACAAGATCAATAAAGGATCTCATGATGGCATATGAGTATAATCCTTGATGTCCACTCTACATGTCTATGGAACATCACATGATTAGTGATGGATCATTAAATGATGAGTGAGCATTATCATTGATAGTCTCCCCACTTTTTGTGGATCCAGAGGGGTTTCACTTGATCAAATTGACATGTCGAGGGTATTTTACATGGAAAAGATGACATGTTGGAGGGATAAAAATTGATCTTAGGAACTCACCAAAATTATTTTTTAGGACCATAAATACTTTTATGTATTCCTTTGCAATTACAAAAGGCTCATTGGATGTTAATCACATGATCATCAAAATACCACATGTAACACATGATGAGTTTTCATGACCTTACCGGGGTTATAAAATCTTGTGTCTTCTTTGGATTGACATGATTCTTGTAACCTATCCACTTGGTCTCCATGTATCCATGCTCCTCCTTCATTTTTCCTAGAAATTAATACCCACAATTCAAGTATTTCTTTGATTCTAAAATTTTCAATGCTAATTTGGTGGGAATTAATAGAAGAAAAATCATATTTCATGTCAAGGGTAAAACCTACATTCTAGACTCAATAGTTGTATTATATTTTCAATATGTTTATTTATTTGTGTAATATTACACTATTTACAGAAAAATATAGACACATGATATTAGAATATTTAATATTTTTATAATATCAAATTTGGGCTCCCTAGGCTATGAAATATTTCACCCTCTTATTTCTTGGCTCTGAAAATATTATTGGATATATTTCAAATATTTATAGGGAATAAATAGAGTCATTTAATGAAGGAAATTATGGAAAAGAATGGATTCTCCAAATATTATAATTTGAAAAGATACTAAAAGGGTTTTATCAAATAATTATCACATAACTTCCTCACGGTAAATTCAAGCATAAAAAATCCTTCATAAAATAGTATTGAAACAAAAATCATTTATCTATAGTCTGACTTCCATTTATAATGTCTGAATATGCTGTGTAATAAATTTAAATTTATTATAAATATTTCATAGAACCATAATCATATATAATTCCATATATTATTTAATTATTACCATTCATCACCTTTTTATCAACAATTCATTATTAAAATCACTATTTCGGTTCATAATTGCTTCATTTTTCATGTCTATTTTAGTTTATTATATTTATTCATTTTACATTGATCATAGTTACATCATCTATGAAATTATAATAATTATTTAACTATCATATATATTCATTATATGAATATTCATAGTCATCCATAAAAGTTGTTGATATAAAAATCAATATCATTGTTTATGGAGAAGGTAGGTCATACGTACGTATGAACACAGTTTGAAGTTTTCAACAGATAGAAAAATGAATGGTAAATAATAAATAAAATTTACCAAATAATTATTATATCATATATATATATATATATAATATTTAGTAAATCCATACATGTTACCATTCATGTAAAACAAATATAAAAATATGGCATCACTTTGTGTAGGTGGTAATCCACATGTACACACACATGACATTGTTGTTTTCTAACAGTTTGGAAGGTAAGAATGTAGATATTATATTATCATTAAAAGAAATAATTATGTCACAAATATCATATATTTTCATTAAAACTATTATGATTACAATATGTGAAATATCATGATTGAAAATGAATTGTATCGCTATTTAAATATGGTAATCTATACATACGCATAAGGGATACATTCACTTATCATTTAATGGAAATATGGTGAATAAATGGGGTTTTTTAATCCATAAAAAATTTTAATATATTGATTATTCTGAACTTATTTTTATTTTTTAATAATATAATACATTTTTAGGAAGTAAAGGAATAATTAAAATGAAAGTGTTTTGTTAAAGTGATTATATCTTCTTTGAAACAACTACTTTTTATCTCCTCGTAAGGGCTCGTGGCATGGTCTTTTGGGTAGTGAAGAACCTCTAGAATATGTATACGGTGGTGGAGATGATAGTGTTCTAGATTTTTTTTGTGTTATAAGGCTAAATGTGGTTTTAAAAAATGAAAAGAGGGGCACCGTTTTATAATTATGGGTAGGGAACCCTTGGAGTTTCCTAAAAGATTTAATATATTGAATTATTCTCAGGAAAAATTATTAAAAATTTAAATTAAATGTGAATGGAATGAATTTTTATACTATATTTTATACAACTATTCCTATTTTAATATTTTCATTAATTTTAATGTATTTTAATAAAATACTACATTCATAAAATATCCTTATTTTTAATTTAGACATTATTCACATTTTATGACTTTAACAACATAAATAAAAATTTGGAATTCAAATTAAATAACATAAAATCTCTAAGATAATTCATAATTATAAAAAAATGTGTAAAACCAATACTCAAAAAAATAATTTTACTTTTATTGTTTTTTAAATACATTATTATATTTTTTATTAATTTATAAAATACTTTATTAGAATTATATAAGTATTTAAGGTAAATTTATAATTTATAAAAAATATAAAAAAATTCTTATCATGAAATTTATTTCATAATTTTAAAAATAGATATTTATATTTATTCATAACATGATTTTTTCATTATATAGACACGGTAGAGATATTTAAAATTAAGAGAATGAATTCTTGTAACTTTATATGATATAAATATTATATTAGTCTTTTTCAATGAAAATGTGTCTATAATAAATTAAATTTACTAATTTAGGTGAGTAAAAAATTTATTTCATCCAATAAAAATTTAGATAAAAAATGATGACCTTATCTTTTAGTTTTTACCAAGATTAAATTGATTGACCCTTTAATTAGGAAATAAATTTTACCAAGGTTAATATTTACAATGATTAAAAATAAATTTATCTTATTTTTCATATTTAGACGACTAGATTAAAAATATGGAATATAATTTTCTTAAAATAAATTTTAATACTTTACAAAAGTAAATTTTAAAAATAAAACATAACACACGATGAAAATGACTTTTTAGAAAAATAGATTTTTAAACATAAAAATTGATTTTATTCTTATTCAGTGATTAGAAAAAAAATATTATATGAATATTAATTTTTTTATTCATTATATTGTATATACATTTTACTAACATCATTGAATAATATTTATTTATTTATATTGTAAATATAAAACATGTGTGTGGGTATAAAAGTAGTCTTCTATAAAAAATATTTATTTTACTTTTAAATGATTTTATTTTTATTTAAAATCAATCGGTAATAAATTAAAATATTTTATAAATATATAAACCATAACATTTACATAATTTAGTTATTATTAATAATAAAATTCAATCCAATATCTTAGAGATAACCATCCCACAATATTTTAACACTATATTGTAGTTCATTTCGATATGGTGGTGTGCGTAACACAAGTCATTGAAGAAAGTAAATTATTTAACTAGGAATATGTTATATAATATAATATTGTTACATTTTAACCCACCTAAAAATAAATGTATCCTTTAAAATTCATCATTATGATATTGAAAAATGGGGATACTTTAACCACATCACATCCTCAAGTTCCCACATAGCTTCCCAATTTTATGATTTTTCCATAAAAGATTTACCAGGTGAGTGGTATTGGTTCATATCATTTTCTCTATATCATAAAAAATATCAATTTTTTGTTCCAAATAAGAGATATCATGTTCCATAGGTATGACCTATGATTTTAGTACATTTGAGTGATCATGTATGTAATTTTTCAGGGGAGATGTAAGGAACATTTCATGAACCTAAGATATATTTGGTAGAATTATTAAGTGATAATACAATATCCTGATATGATCAATAATTTCAAAGGGGAAAATATATATTAGGATCAAAATTACTTTCTTTTAAAAAATCATAACCCAATTATAAGGATATATCTATAAAAATATCATTGTTGGACTCCTCATATTTTAATCATGTTTTTATGATCACAAATCGCATACATTTTGTAAATCTTGCTAATCATGATTAATCTATTTTCGGTCACGTGTAAAGGATTTTTGGCTTCTTTATTCTTTAAATAAATTTTCTCAAGACCTTAATTATTATAAATCATGGTTATTTATTGTCAAATATATTTAACATTGGTCTTAATGATTTCTTTTATGAATGATAAAGTCTATTTCAATCTGTGAATTTTATTGCTTAAGTCTATACACAGATATTTGGGTATATCTGAGACACCTTGAACCGGACACCATGAACCAGACACCATGAAGTAGATATCGTGACCTAGACACCGTGAACCAGACACTGTGACCTAGACACCGTGACTGGACACTGTGACCAATTTCATATAATTTGATGTCTGTGATATTGGTTCCTTGTTAAGACATCGTTCGAAGTTTAGAAAAGGACCAGACACCGTGATCCTAACACCTAATTTATTCTATTAGTTCCAGATTTTTATACAACTATGCCATCATAAATGTCTCGCCACTCAATGAAAAATACAAAGATTCCATTTCCAAGTGACACTATTCCCAAACAGACTGTGACACCATTCTTTAATCTTTTTTGTCGTTTAATATTTAATTTATAACTGTCATATTTGAGTCTTTAAAATTAACCAACATAATTAATATTTATTTCTATATATGTCATCTGATAGTATGAGGTAAAATATGCTATATACATGCATATTGTCAACTCCAACACATGCACACCATGAATAAAAAGAAAGTGTGGCCCTAAAAAAAGTGGTAGAGAAGCAGAAGTATGAGAATTCTCGCAAAAGAACTGACACATGGAATAAGATACATCTAAATAACAGAGAGAGAATTCATGAATCCAAAAAGCTGGGATACCATAGATCTGAGTCAAGAACATATTCTCAATAAGAACTCCATAAGTAACATGAGCCAGATTTAACTCGAAACCAGAGTACTAGACTTGCGATACTATGCTTCTCTCAAGAGGACTCGATACTCGCATATGCTTCATTCTAGAAGTCTAGAGATGCATAAAATAACACTCATAACACTTATAACTTTATTTCATCATATTCTCTCTATTGTGTAGTGATTATATCTTTCAAGCAGTGTGTGTAACTGTATTGAAACACACATTATCTCTTACACTAAACTAAAGGATACAAGATATACTTCCTCTCATATATTTTTACACTTTTTTACCCACACAGATAACTATAGAAGAGGTCCCTGTGTGACCTGATAGTTTATACACCAGAATGACTATGGAAGAGGTCATGTAACCTGGGTAGTCCTGTGCACTATTTTTTACCCCAATCCACGGTGTGGATCAAGTTTAATAATATAAATTTCTTGGTGGAAGGTGATCACCAAGTGGAGTGGATTAGGTCTCAGCTTCAGACTGAACAACTTGTGTTATATTTGCGGTGTTGTTTAATTTAGTTTTCTGTGTTTTACTGTGTATTTCAGAAATCACTAGATTTACTTTGATAGTAAATCATAGACATATGTTATAATTTTTTGCCTTATTAGAATAGCATCAAAAGTAATATCAATAACTGATATTGAGATTATTGAGAGTTAATTTATCTTCTAAGAAGTTATTTTAACATTAAAACTTTTATAATTGTATTTCCTTGATTAACAAGGATGTATTTATAACTATTGTGGAACCTTTTATGAAAACTTTTCAAATATATATTTTTATAGATACTCATTTCACCCTCATCTTGAGTACTCTACTCCGACCAACATTTGGTATCAAATGAAGTTGTTATTCCTGTTAAGACTATGTCTTTGAAACTATTCAATTGTGATATTGGTTGTACTTTAAAGATCTGTAAATTTTTGTTAATTCTAAATTTATAGCTCTTAAAAGTATTTCTTTATTAGGGATAATAGTCTATAAGGTGTTGCAAAAAATATACCACCATTATTTATTAAAACCAATTATTCCCAGTGGAAAATTAAAATGTTAATTCATTTTGAATGAATGGGTTTTGAAATTTTGAATTAAATTATAGATGAGTATAATATTCCTGATCCTGATAGAATCACATGGGATGACCCAACCATGACGGATTACAATAACAAGTACAAACCCATGAATTCTTTATATTTATCATTAAGACATGATGAATTTAAAAGAATGCATTCATGTCAAACTGCCCATGAAATTTGGGAAACATTGTCTGTTTCACATGAAGGAACTTATAGTGTGAGAGAAATGAGACTTAAAACTTATAATATTAAATATGATAACTTTAAAATGAAACCTGATGATCCAATTTCTGACATGTATCTCATGTTCAATGAAATTTTCAATACAATGATTTATCTAGGAATAGAAGTTACTACCAAAGAGAAAATCATGATGATTCTTATATATCTACCTGATAGATGGAGAAGAACCTCTTTCTCTATTAGAGAGACATGAAAAATCAGAAAGTTACTTGTAAAATAGCTCATTGGGAAACTAATGAAGTGTGAAGAAGAGATTAAAGTCAACAATGAAGAGGAGGATGAATCCAAATTAAAATATGTCGCATTTAAGACCACCACCTCTAAACACATAGTCAAAGGGAAATTGGAAGTCTCTATAGAATGTTCCAGTAGTGAAAAATCATCACCTGAATGTGATGGGGATATGGCTCAATTAGCCAAAATGTTTAAGAGATGTTACGAGATAAAAAAAATTATAAATCCTAACTTTAATGGAAGATATGATCAAAAGGGAAGATGGAAAAAATAATGGAAAAGAAGTAACAATTCTAATGAAATAGTATTTTATAAATGTAATAGAAAGGTAAATATAAAGGATTACTTCCCCAAGATCAAGTACAAAAATAAATATTAGGAAAAATATAGAATGTATAAAATCTAAATTAAAGAAATGTGGAGTGCTTCAAAGGATAGTTCATGTGACTCGGAATATTCCCATGATGAGAAGGGTAAAAAGCCAATATGTGTTTTATGAAAAACACTTCTGAGGTAACACTGGAATCTAATATACACAATTCCTATTATTCGGGAGATGAAACTGATTATAAAAATATTTCTAATGAAGACATTTTTGAGTACTCTAATATTATTTAATATACATTTCATGAAATAAAATATAAATACAACGCCATAAAGAAACAAAATTCTTTTACCTCAACAGTTAAATATGATCTTACTATAATAGTAGATAAAAATTATCAATTTCTCAAAGAAAACAATGAACTAAAGATATCTTATAAGAAATTGAGAAAGGACATTGAATGGTTTACTAACGTTAAAGATACATTAGTATAGACTCTAGGGAAACAGATTGATCCAAAATATACTACTGGTATTGGCTATCAACCTCGTAAAAGAAATTTTGGGAAAACTATTCTTGTTTGTAAATATAGGACATACATCATTACTCCTAGTTCTACGAAACATTCATTTAGTTCAAATTATGATACACTCTCTACTATTTCAAGATTTTTTGGACCAAATATAGTTTATTTTTTAAGAAATTTACATAATTTTAATAGGAAACCTATTAGATAGATGTGGGTTCCTAAAGCACTAGTCACTTATATTACTAGACACAACAAAATATGGGCAGAAAAGTCTATTTTTATTTGAATATTATCTAAGAAAATTTCTTAAAGAGATACTATAAAAGATTATGGAAAATGGATAGTGGGTGTTCAAGACACATGATAGGTGACTATTCATGGTTCAAGAACATAATAAAAATTGATGATGGACTTGTCACCATTGGTGATAGTTCCAAAAGAAAAATCATTGGCCTTGGAAAAATCGGTAACTCTAACTCAGTTTTAATTTCCAAAGTACATTTTATTGTTGGATTGAAATATAATTTTCTTATTATTTAAAAACTATATGATGATGAATTTCATGTTATATTTGAAAATTATTGTTTTAATTTTTTTAATTCTAAAAATGAATTAGTGTTTTCATCATTAAGAAATGGAAATGTATACTATATTAACTTAGAGTCTCTAGTTTCTAAAAATAATTCATGTTTACGTATATTTAAAAAATAGAGTTGGATTTGGCATAAGAGGCTAGAAAACTATAATATTCATTCTATTATAAAGATAAATAGAAATAACTTAGTCAAATATATACATAAACATGAGTTTCTAAAGGATAAAGAATTCAATCCTTGTCAAAAGGGAAAGTGACACAAAATTTCCTTCAAACCAAAGAAAGAAGTTTCAACTTCTCAACCTCACCAATTGGATCACATAGATTTGTTTAGACCATATAGAGTTTTAGTTTAAATGAGAAGAACTGTGTTTATTTTTATGTTTATGTATATTCCTTTTCTATGTATAATTGGACTTTATTTTTGGCTCACAAAAGTAGAGCCTGCTCCAATTTCATCAAATATTCTAAAACTCTAGAAAATCTTATTGGACATAGAATCAAATCCTTAATAATTGATCATGTCCCTGATTTTGAAAATCAAGAGATTGAATCCTTTTTCTCACAAAATGGATATAGTCATAATTTCTCTTCACCCAGAACACCCCAACAAAATAAAGTTATAGAAAGAATAAATAGATCCTTGAAAGAGATTGCAAGAACCATGATATGTGAATATGACTTACCTATTTATTTTTGGGGTAAATCTATAAGTACAACATGCTATATTATTAATAATAGAGATTTGATTAGACCAATTCTAAAAAGAACTCTATATGAGTTATGAAACAATATAAAACCCAAAGTAAGCTACTGCAATGTTTTTGGTTGAAAAATCTATATACTTAATACTAAGGAAAATCATCAAAAATTTGAATCCAAGAGTGATGAAGGAATATTTCTACGATATTCAATATCTATCACATCCTATAGAGTGTTTAACAATAGAACTAAATGTGTGGAAGAGTCATTCCATGTCGAATTTGATGAGACAGAGCCAAATGAGCCTATAACCACTATAGAGAACCTGGAGGATGATGTGTCAAATTTGGACATTATTTCCAAATCCTCTAACCATCCTATAAAGGAATATATGAAAACTTCCAATTATGAAAATTCTTCAGATTCAATTCATAATGAAACTGAACCTGTTGAAGAACCTAGAATCACTAGTCCTTATTTCTCTAGAGCTGTTAGAACCCATAAGAACCATCCTTTAGATGCTGTTATAGGAGATTTAGATAAATTAACTTATTCTAGAGGACCTCTTAGAAATCAGGTTGACCATCAAGTATTTTTATCACAACATGAAACTAAAAACATTAATTATGCTATCAATGATGAATTTTGGGTGATGGATCTACAAGAAGAGCTTAATTCTGTTGAAAGGAACAAATTTTGGAAAATTCTTGGAAGACCTAAAGACACATTTACCATAGGAACTAAGTGGGTGTTTAGAAATAAGGTAGATGAATCTGGTAGTTAAAAACAAGGATATATTGGTTTCACAAGGATACATTCAAGAAGATGGAATTGACTATGAAGATACGTTTGCACCCGTAGATAGACATGAATCTATTAGTATCCTTCTTACTTATGCTGCACATCTAAATTACATACTATATCAAATGGATGTTAAGAGTGCATTATTAAATGTGTATATAGTTGAGGATGTATTTGATGAGAAAACCCCTAGTATTACTAACCCTCATTTTCCAATTTTTTTTTAAATTATCAAAATCATTATATAGTTTAAAATAAGCTCCAAGAACATTGTATGATATATTATGTATTTTTCTTATTTCCAAAGGTTTTAAGAAACGAATAGATGATACTACCCTTTTTATAAAATTAATATCCAATGATGTTTTATTAGTTCAAATTTATGTAGATGATATTATCTTTGGATCTTAAAAAACCCATTTATGTATTGAATTTTATAAAATTATGAAAAACGAATTTGAAATGATTTTAATGGGTGAACTAAAATTATTTCTTCGATTTCAAATATTTTAAAATAATTATAGTATTATTTTAAATCAAGGAAAATATACTAGAGATCTTCTAAAACATTTTGTCTTGGATAGCACTAAAAGTATTGACACTTCAATGAGTACTACTTGTAAGTTGGATCTTGATGAAGATGGAAAATCTGTTGATCAAACCACTTATAGAGAAATGATTGTAAGATTACTCTATTTAACTGCTAGCCGACCTAACTTTTTGTTTAGTGTATGTATGTGTTCTCATTTTAAAGAAAACCCTAAGTAATTTCAATTAAATTTTGTTAAAATATTTTCAAATACCTCAAACATACACTAAATCTAGGACTGTTCAATCCCAGTGGACAATTATTTGAGTTTGTTATTCTAATGCTGATTTCAGTGGTTTTATGTTTGATAAGAAAAGAGCCTCTTAAACATTTTAACTTTTGGGAATGTCACTAGTATCATGGTGTTGTACGAAACAAAACTTGGTTGCATTATCTACTACCAATGCTAAGTACATAGATGCAGGTAGTTATTGTTCACAAATTTGGTGGATGAAACACATATTAATAGATTACAGATATCAATTCAGGAATGTACCTTTAAATTGTGAAAATAAAAGTGCTATTTACATCTCAAAAAATCTTATTTCACACTCTAGGACAAAACATATTGATGTAAGAGATAACTATTTGAGTGACAATTATCAAAAAGGTGGTATCACTTTGGAATTCATTCGGAATGAATATCATCTTAATGATATATTCCCCAAACCATTAAATTCGGAATGAATAGATTACATCATACATGAATTTTGAATGATAAATATTATGTAGTAAGTGTAATATTTCACAACATATTGTTTCACTGTTTATGGTTTCACAAGTCACTATCTCAAGATTACTGTCTAACTCTTATAGTTTTATAGTTTTTTGTCTTAAAAGTTTCTGTTTCATGTTTACAATCTCATAGTTATTATATCTCAGTTACTGTCTATCACATACTATTTCAAAAAATACAGTCGCACCATTTTGAAGTCATACAGTAGAGATTATACCATGAATGTTTGTTATGGTCTCACCGTAAAAACCAATTATGGTCTCATTGTGAAAATCTGTCATAGTCTCACCGTGAAATCCCGTTACGATATCCCCATGAAAATTCATTACGGTGTCACCGTAAAAACCCATTACGGTCTCACTATGAAAACCTGTTACGGTCTCACTATGAAAGTATGTTCTGGTCTCACCATAAATAATCTTTATCATTTAATTTATAAATTAGACCATGTATCACTGTAATTTATTATTTTATTCTTTTATATTCCTGGGATTTTGAGTTTGTGATGCTCGATATCCCTAAATGATAAAAATAAAAGAAGTTTAACTCTTTTATTCACCCGAGCTCTCTTCTCTCAAACTGAAAGCCCTCCTTCAACACTTCATTTATCCCTCTATTTCTCTCGAACCTTCATTGGATGCCTACGATGAAATTCCCATCTTTATTGACTCCTGAGAAGCCCATATCTCAGAAGAAAATAAAAAGTGCACTAAAGATACCATCCAAAGGTCCTTAGAATCTGAACCCTTTTGAAATAATAGTTTTTCCAAAAAAGGAAATCTTCCCCAAGTGGATGCTATCAAGTAATTATTTGGTATTAAAAGTAGTAAAAGAGTAGGGATGGCTGGATTGGTTTACAAAGGAGACTAGGCCGATATATCAAAAACTAGTATCTCAGTTTTATTATTTCGTTCAATTCTCATTTGATACAGAAGATGGATTGGTTCTGAAAAGCAGGATCAATGGCCAAAGATGTACCTTTTCTTCGATGTTATGGGATTCTTGACTAATGATAACTCATAAGGGAATTTTTTAGGACTAGTAGAGATGTCCCCTTCCTCTAAGTGAGATCTTTGTTTTAGAAGAATCCTTGAGAAGATTGATTGGAAAAAAAAGACAAGAGCTATTGTTGTTGAGCTAGATGGTGAAACCAGACTATTGTTTACATTTGTTCAGAATCAGATTAGTCCAAAAAAGGAGACTTTTCTACCCTCAAGTACAAAGATTTATTTTTGATACATATTATGAAGAATGGACACAAGATTAACCTATGTATGTATGTTATACTTTAGTTGTGTGAATTAATAAATACAACCTCAAAGTCAACCACCTTGTTCTACTCATGGTTAATCTCTATAATTCTTCATAGTAAGGGGTTGGTTGGGCCAAATGAAGAAATCACTAATGACTATAAATTTTTTATCTAAAAGGATATAGTCAATAGAATAATAATTAGTTGTAATCCATGGGGAAAAGCATGGGTGGAGGATATTGACAGGTTTTATGGGAAGTTCAACCTGGTTGACCATTCCTCAAGTCCTACGAACATTTCTTGTCCTGGTGTGGAAACAACTGAACTTGTTTACTACCATATTGAGGAGGAATAAGAAGAGTTTTTTACACAAAAAAGGGAACAATATTGGATAAGGAAGACAATGGACTTGTTCTTCAAGTGATAATTGAGAAGGAAGTACCTGTTCCTGAAGAAATTGTTGATCTGGAAGAAGAACCTTCTTCTAAAGAAGAATATATTGTTAATGTAAGGGAAAAGGATATTTTAGAAGAGCATTTAGAAGATTAAGTTTTTATTTAGAAATAATATTCTTTTAAGAAACAATTATTGGAATAGTTGTTCCTGATATTTTCCCATCTATTGAGATAATAATGGGGCATTCCATTCAATTTTCTAGAAAGGAAATGGGTGTGGCTATTGGGGATGAAATTTTGGAATTAAATCAAAGAACTAAATATCTTATTCCTATGAGAGATGCACTTGTTGAGGGGGAGAAGCACCCATATCTAGACAGTGTTGATATTCCTAATCCAGTTGATTAAATCATTGTAGATACATGTTATAAATTCTCTATCTATTTTGATGTGAATGATTCCCAAGAAGCCTCAGTTAATGTTATAGATCTGTCTACTATGTTTCAATTGAAATTGTTCTATGCTCTTGATGTTATCTCTACAAAGTAATCGGAGCCTATCTCAACTCCTATTCACTAATCATCTCAAAACCTTCTACTTTAGTGTATAAATATGATTTCAAAGACTTTTGATATACCTTATTGATTGGAGTTGAAAAGTTCATGAACACTCAACCTACTCCTATAACAATCCTATGTAAAAGAGATGTTTCTCCTTTGTTATAACTGTTCAAATGGATGATTCAGTAAAAAATGATTCATGAAATTCAAGAGGTGAGAATTGAGAACTAAAAACTGAGTGATGATGTGAAGTCTCTCAGTGCTATGGTTGAAAATATGCATAGCATGTTGAAATCAACACCAGATCCTATTTCTCATCATGTTGAGGATGTCAGTGGTCAGATTACACAAGAATTTTTCTCTCTAATTCAACCAACCCTAACATCCTTATCTGACAAGGTGGATGAATGAAACAAGAAAATAGTTCATGAGATTCTTGAGCTAGTTATTGGTCTCAAAAAATTGACCGATGTGTATAAGGGATGTTTTCATAATGTTTTGAATCAATTAATGTCCCTTACTTTAGTTGTTATAGCTTCTAGTACCTCTGGATAGTCATCTCAACCCTCCTGGGACAGTGATATGCTCATAATGGTATTTAAAGAAGAACTTCAATTAGTGATCCGTGGATTTGATATATTCTCTATATGTGGTTGTCATGAATGGTGGTCGAGTTCTTGATTTAGTAAGAATTCATTCCATGATTACAAATGATTCTAAAAAAAATTACTAAGATGATGGATTTCTACTTCAATAGGATTTTCGATAAGAATGATATGAAAAACTATTTTAATTACCTTGTAGAGAATCTTAAAATTCCTCTTGTCACTCACACTTTCAAAAATCAAGTTCAAAACCTGAAATATTTCAGTCTATTATTGGACATGTTCATGGAGAACAAAGATGTATTTGAGAAAGAGATGAAGTGTGTAGGTGAGATTATTACTGAATTCATCATGTTATTAAGGCCTTATCTTCATGTGCAGAGCACTATTATTGTGGCTCCTATAGCTGGACCCTTGCGGTCGGCTTTGCCTCCTCCTTCACTCACTGCCATTGCCTTTACCTCTATGTCTATCTCTCAGGCTCTGAGTCATATCAAAAATGTTATCCTTAACCAAAAATTACCTCAATATTCCACCAAAACTACCTTTCCCCCTTATATATTTGAAGGACTCCCTTATCATTCTATAGTAGTTGGTTCTCTCCCTTCTTCAACTTCTACCTTTCCTCTGATGGATTTTCCTGATGTGGCTGCCAAGGGAAATGTGGAGAAAACCAGTGCTGAAGAAAAGTGAACAATAACCTTTAATAGAGATATTTTTTTATTTTTGTTTCATACTTTCGGTAATAACATGTTTATCTCCATATAATTCACTATGAACTCTTATTGACTATTCTCTTGTTTAATTTTATACAATTTCTGATAATCCCAAAAGGGGGAGAGACACGTACATTAAGGGACACATAGCACACTAAGAACAGATATCTCACTCATATGATTTGCGATCATCAAAAGGGAGAGAATGTTGGACTCCTCATGTTTTATTCATGTTTTAATGATCACTAGTCTTATACATCTTATTAATCTTTTTAATCATGTTTAATCTATTTAAAGTCATATATAAAGGATGGTTGGTTTCTTTTTTCATTAAATAAATTTTATCAAGACCTTAATTGCTACAAATCCTATACATCTTCTTAATATTTTTTCTTTAAACACCGTGAACCAGACACCATGAAAAAAACACGGTGATGGGACACCATAAACTAGACACCATGAACCAGACATCGTGACCCAGACACCATGACCAAGACACTGCGACCTAGACATCATGACCAAACATTGTAACCAGTTTCAGATCTGTTTATGTTTGTGACACTGGATCCTTGCAAAGACATCATTCAAAGATTGGAAGAGGACCAGACATCATGATCCTAACCCTGCATATGTGCTACCAGTTCCTTTTTTCTATACAACTATGGTATCATGACCATCTTACTACTCAAAATCATATAATAAGACATCTTTTCCAAGTGACACCGTTTCTAGACAGACTGTTACACCATTCTTTAATCTATTTTTTCATTTTCAATTTAATTTATAGCGATCATATTTGAGTCATTTAAATGTACTAACATAACTAATATTTTTTGTAGACATGTCACCTAACAGTATGAGGTATGGGGTGAATAATACATGCATCCTTTCAGCTCCAACACATGAACTCCATGAATGAAAAGAATATCATGGCCCTAAAACAGAAAAAAGTGGTAGAGCAATAGAAGCATGAGAATTCTTTCAAAAATAAGTGACACATGAGAAAAGATATATTTTAAGAACACACGAAGCATTTATGAATCCAAAAAGCTAGGATACTATAGATTAAATTCATGAACATCTTTGCAATACAAACACCACAAAGAACATGAGACAGATCTAACTGGAAAACCAAGGTACCAGACTTGCGATACTCTGTTTCTCGCAAGAGGACACAATAATCACATCTCCTTCATCCTAGAAGTCCAGAGTTGCATTGAGTAACACTCAGAGAACTTATAACCATCTCTCAACTTGCTTTCCCTATTATGTTTGGTTGTAGGCATTCAATTAGTGTCTGTGTGTGTCTATATTAGAACACACATTGTCACTTGCACACAACTAAAGGATAAAAGATATTATTCCTCTCATATATTTTTACACTTGTTTACCCCCATGGATAAATGTGGAAGAGGTCCCTATGTGACCTGGTAGTTTATACCCAAGAAGAACTGTGGAAGAGTTCGTGTGTCCTGGACCGTCCTGTACACTATTATTTACCAAAATCCAGGGAGTGGATCATGTTTATTAATATAAACTAATTGGTGATAGGTGATCACTAAGTGGACTGGATTAAGTCACATATTGAGACTGATCCACATGATTTATATCCGTTGTGTTTTTTAATTTAGTTTTCTCTGTTTTACTTTTTAATTATGAAATAACTAGATTTACATTGATTGTTAATATTAGATAAAAGTGAAAATTGTTTTTCCATTTTAGAATATCTTCAAAAGTAATATTAATAACTGATATTGAGATTACTAAGAATTAATCAATCTTCTGATAAGTTATTCGAATAGTTAAAATTTCATAACAATATTACATTTCTTAACTAGGCTATATTTATTACTATTGGGAACCTTTTAAGAAAACTTTTCAAACAGAAATATTTATAGATACTCAATTCATCCCCCTCTTGAGTACTCTACTCTGACCAAAAATACTATCCCAACTTCAATATCTAGATATCATCGATTCTTGTTATCATAACTTGTGTTGGCCACTTTCAGTGGTTCATATGTTCTATTTAATATATATATATATATAACCTTATCTTTAATTTCTTTATCTATATTAGGACCCAATAGCTTTCTTTCTTCATATTCATCCTAGAATGTTGGAGTTATACACTTCCTTCCACAAAGGTATTTATAAGGATCCAACATAATGATCAAGTAATATTTATTATCATAAGACAACTTGACTAGAAGTAGGTGTTAGTTCTATACACCATGAGATCCATAGAACAAAACCTCATTATATCGTCTAGGGTTTGAATTGTTCTCTCAAACAAATGATATGTCTATGTATGATATGATGTACTAAAATTTAACTATTTATCTGGATCATAACGAAGGATTCTCTGAAACATTACAACAAAACATGGATTCTGATCAGATAAGATTAAGAGTGATAGCCCGTGTAATCTGACTACTTATTTAATGTATAATCATGCAATATGATCAAGAGAAAAAATATTCTCTAATGGAAATTAATTGTAATAAGTTTATAAGGTGATCAAATACAACCCACAAAACATTATTCCATTTATAGGTTTTGAGATGTCTAATGATGAAATCCATGGTGATGTTTTCCCATTTTCATTCTACTATGGGTAATGGTTATAACATTCTATTAGACTCTAGTCTCTCATCCATAACTTACAGACATTCCAAGCACTGAGGAACATAATCTACAACATCTATCCCCATTTTTTCCACCTGAAATACACTCTCAGATCTCTATACATTTTCATACTTCAAGGATGAATAGAGAATGAATAAATAAAAGAATCCACTAACTGAAACTTCTATAAATCAGGTATTAATGGGACACATACATAGTTTCTAAATATTATCAGTCCATTGCATTTAAGGATGAAATTAAGAACATTTTTTATTTTATTTTATATTTAGACATCTCCAAATGTGCCTCTTTAATATGAATGTGGATAGATCATTGAACATACATTTGAGAAAGATAATATATCACCCCTTTGATATTTCTATATATATCCAAACAAATATATAAATTTTAGATATTTCTTGATCATAATCATAGATAAGATATCATGATACGATTAAATCTATGCATCTATAACATTATTTACTTTACCAGGTTAGTAATTTATTGATCATTTATAATCTTTAAACCACTCCAACTGTCATCTCTAGTACATATTTGAATAATTCTATTTTAAAATATAATTTAATATTTTATGATTAGTATGTATTTCACACATTTAACTATAGTGATTATATCTCCATTTAATTAATGAATAAATTACCACTACTAACACCAAATCATAGGTTGGATAATTTCTCTCATGAAGCATTAATTGGATTAAGGAATAAGTTATCACTATATCATTCTATATGAGAATGCAACACATTCCTTTCTTAGATACATTGTTGTAAATTAAAAACCCTTATCCTATATAATTAATTGTTAGGATATGTTCACTGAAAATCCTTCACTTCATATTTTTGAAATTATTCTAATATTATTCTTCAAAAAATAATTTGTATTCTTTATGAGTTAACATTGTGAGAAAATTAGAAAACCATGATAAATTCTCTAAAAATCATTGATAATTTCTATCCAAACCAAGAAAAATCTGGATCCCAATCACAGTGGTTTTTTCATATCTAATGTCCACTAAATTTTATAATTTATTTTTCTACTAATATTCCCACACATGAGATTATATGACCTATGATTGAAATTTTTAGAAGCCACAAATCATGAATAGTAAATTCAAAAAAAATGACTCTCCTTCTTTAGGGTAATAATTCTACTCCTTAAGTGATATTAAAACTCATAATATTACTTTTAATATATAATGATATAATTTATGACGAATACCAAAAACAGGTCAAGATAATCCATGGAGATTCTATTCATTAAATCCTTGAAGATTCTATTCACTAAAACCATGAAGATAGTTAGATCATTAGTAAGACCAAATGTCATAACTATAAATTCATATTTTTTGTACCCTGTATAGAAACTTGTATTGGGTATATTATCTATATGGAACATCAATTGATGAAATATAGAATGATGGTTAATCATGGAAAATTATTGTGCTTCTTGTATTGGATCAAACATGTCATCAATATGGGCCTAAGCATAATTGGCCTTAATTATGTTCTAGTTCAGTTCTTGATAATCAATATATATCTACTTATTTTAGAACTAGTTGTGATTATGTCCAAACATATTGAATTCAAATGATTTGAGTGTGGATCATGAATTAGTTCGAATGTTCATTTCTTCTATTGAATCATCTAGCATTTTCACCTCCATTCAACATTAACTCGATTTATGAATATCCATACCACATTTCATATAGATCACATTTTGTCTCAAGTAATTAACATGATGTTTCTTCCCATATTTCATTCAAGAAATTGAATATTATTTCATTCCATCATGTGATTTTTTCGTTCCCTCAAGAGTCTATATATTCAATTTCTTAAAAAACCATTAGCATTACAAGAACCCTACATTTTCATTTCTACCTTGATTCCTCATTTAATATATTCTTCATTGCTACTAAACTCTATTATAGAAAACACATTATAGATACTCTCTTTAAATCAACCACAGAATTGATTAATTTTTTATTCAAGGATAATGACTAAACTAAAAGCATACATTGAAAGTCTTATAAAATTAGCTTTATAGGTACCAATATATTTTACATCCTTCTTCTTGAGCTTAGGAAATTAATTATCCATCCTTATATGTAGAATACATCAGAATTACTTATAAAAAAATATACTTTTAAAATCATTCCATTTAATGAATTCAATTTTCCCTATTAACTCATATGCATGATAATATTCCACAATTGATCTAATAATTTTATATTACTATAATAACTATTCCATGTTATAAGAATAAGTGAATGTCAAATATTTTCTCAATGGTGTGAGTCTATCACTCATACACTAGTGGATATGAATATTAAATAAATGAATGTGTATGTTACCTTTTGAAAGAATCAACAATTTGTTATTACATTATATGATAATTTAGAATCTTGAAATGCTTCAAGTATTGAGAAATTTTTATGGTAATTTCACCAAAAGCTACATCCCAACACCTATAGAATTTGGTTTCTCAGACAGACAATCATTTCATTGTCTATATAATTCAACAATAACTAGATTTCTTTGGATTCTAATCACTGTTTACAAAATCATAATTTGGGAAACAATAATTATAGTGGTAAAATATATAATCATGAAAAATAATTTATTTCATGTCTAAACCAGGACGCCTTCTTTTTAGTATATGACACCTTAGGTTTGTCATAGGTCATCTCTGATCATCACCAAAAACCATATGATGTTATCTCATACATATAATCATCTACAGGGTTCCCACTAATGTTTAATTAATATTGTTTCAAATGATTGACTATTCCATGCTATGAAACAAAATATAGAAACCCATTCATCTCATACATAGAAATTAAATCATTAAAGATGAATAACTATTACATAACATTTAGATCTATTCAAGAATCATATAGGTGTAGTATTATTGCAATCTGGGACACATAAGTTTTTTTACAAGTATCTACCATTATGTTCTTTATAATTATAACTCTTCATAGACATATCTTTATCTCCACCTTTATTCATAATTTTATGAAATTAAACAAAACAAATGTTGAGATTAGATTCTCAGTAATGGTAAATATGGGATAAAATAACGATTAATTAAATATAACGTTATAATCATGGTATGAAAACATGAGAAAAACATTTGGAATCCAAACCCTATATATCAAAGATCCTAATCTAGATTCATGGAATAAATATGGTAGTTAATAAGATACGAATCATAAAGGAATCAAAAATCATGATCCATGGGAGAATAAAAATGTTTTATAAAATGAAATTTTTAAATACACATAATCCTAGAATGTTACTTATATACATTTCCCTTGTGAGAATATATAATATTTAATTAATATTTTCTGAGCTAGGGGTGGAGCATGTGTTAAATTTTGAACAAAAAGAAAGCATATAACAAAAATATTAGATATATCTTATTTCATGAACACACCGTTTTCATGATATAATGAAAGAACTCTTAGGTGGGGACTTAGAGGAGATATCTAAGACCTCCATTGAGTCCAGAAGAAAGTCTTTACCCTAATCACGACATAACCTTGGTCAAAATCGAAAATTTTGATGATGTTTTGTTACATGGACACATCATAAAATAAATAAATAATTTTTTTAATTTAATACAGTGGCATAACACTCTAATTAAATAAGTAATGATATGGATATAAACTAGGGCTATCCACATAACCCAATAGATTTAGAGGATCTATTTGGAGAATAATTCTTGAATTATTCTCAAACAACCGACGGAAAATCCAATAATAGAACCTAGTGACCCAATCAGAACATGTAGATCTCACCAACTATGAAAAAACAAATCCATATTCATAATTTAATGATCACACATATTATAGAGTATTGAATTTTTTTTATTTCAACACTTTTTTATTTTCCATGTAAAAAACTAACCAATTCATCTAAAAATATTAGTTCATGAATCATAGTTTGATTTTTATTGATTATTTATCAATTTATAGTTTATGAATTAATGTTTTATTATTTAATTATAATTAGATATTCATTAATAATTCTAACATAATCTAACTAAGATCATCCCAAAAAATTACTGATGTTTTTCCCTCTTTTGAGTTTGTTTGATTTCTTCCATTGTTCTATGAAGTTTTATAGATGGTAATTCTTTTGGCTAGTGGTGAAAAAAATACCCAATGATAAATCATTATAAAATTTATAATTTTAAGAATATATCATCACATTTGGATCACATTTGGGATTAATGGTGTCACTGGGTGTGAAAAATACTAAAGGTGATCAAGGTTTAGAATGGATACCCATACATCATGTTTTGGTGTGATACCATTGAGTGGTGCGATTGGAACTATTTATCAACAAAAACATATGTCCAAAATCAGACCACACCTAATAGTGCGGATCAGTTTTCCATCATAAGGCTTTTTAAAGGGTCTTTTAGTGGTATTTTCAATGTGGGTAGAAGATGCATGAACATTTTATAATTTCTATGAAATTATGGACTACACGTAGTGTAGTCAAGAAGAACAAAATTCATTTATTCCTCTTTGTTTGGAAAATGTTGTTTCCACGTGGAGTTATGTCATAAATTCCATGTGGCGGGATATTATTTTGTGTAGCCCGTATTGAGTTATCATAAAATGTACATGTATTACATGCACATGAATCCACGTGGTGTAGCTCAAAATTTTTGGAATGTCGCATGTCATGTATCCCTTATAAGAGGGATAAACATGTATAGAGAATACATGACTAAGAGACCATGTGTCCCTACATTCCATTTGTATTAGGGCACACATCTTGTAGATTGGAAGGTACATGGGATTGTCTAGATAGAACAAATATTGATTAGTATACATTTACACACCGTGTACCACTATGTGACATAATGGTTGTTTTGGATAATTTAATTCCATGTGAGCATGGGACATGGGTTGTGTCATGTTAGTGAGATACAACATGTACCATTAGGGGAAATATCACATAATTCATTGTAAAGACCCAGAAAATTACATAAAAGTTTTTTGGATTTTTTTGGATTTTTACAAGTCTGTGAAAATTGACGGAGCATGATTCTGTGGTATAGTGTGCCCAGAATGTATTTCTGAACTTTTTTTCAATTACATTTAGTAAACGCGCAGGTCAAATTTTCTATCAATTGAACTAATGCTCGGATTAATTATCTAAGAGAAATGATGAATCCGCAGTTCCAAGATTGTATTAAGGGAAGCTTCACTTCAACCATAGATATTCAAGAGAAAAATATAGTTTTTGGACTTTTTAAAGAAAAGTAAAATAACATGTAATTGTTATTTTATTACTTTTTATTTTTCCATCCACCTATTGAGGGGAAATGGTGGGGACCACAGAGGTTGTCAGAACTTTAATTATGTTGTCTTAATTTCATAGTAACACTTTGGTTGCATAACCACCCCTCACATAATTAATGAGGTACTTTAATTATGTCAATTAATGAGGCACATTAATTACGTCAATTAATGAATTTCATTAATTCCTTAAGGCGTTGCTCACCTTTCACCCTCCTATTTAAATGGAGCTTGGGGTGGGGTTTTCGAAGAGTTTTTTAAAGCGAGGAAACTCTATCTAATTTATGTGACAACATCCACCAATGGAGGAGGGAAGCACGAGTGTCAATGTTTCGTGATTGGCGAATGCTGACGACTCCATCGAATGTGGACACCCTCCTGCCGCAATCGCAACACATCCCATGGATCTTGAGGTAGGGGGTAAACATGTTTTGATGTTCCCTCAATTCCTATTCTTGAAAAATATAATGAACTTGGACCAGCTGACTAACGGGTTGCTCTGTGTATCGTCAAATCATGCGGGTGGTTTTTGTTGGGTCTTAAATTCGGGGATTATTATTCCTTTTGATTATTATTAATTTATCCTCACATTCAAAGTGCTAATTCTAAGTGCACAAGCTTAAACCAATAAGGCCCATACCCTCTTATAGACTTTTCCTTGGTTCATTATTTGTGGTGGAATAACGAATGCGGAGGCCATGAATTTTTGAGGGACGTGAAACGATGATGGCATCCTGAGAAGAACGTAGCTGCGTCTGGAAGGAGTAACAGACAACTGAGGCTCACTCAGTGGCCTATGGAAGAAAAAATGGCACTGGAGACTGACATCATTGGATGAGGGCGGTGGCTAGAAATAGAATGTTGTGGTGGAAGAGTAGCGCCGCGGTGGTTGGACGGGCGGCCCGCAGCGGCCGACCATAGAGGCGGAGGTTGCTACCATCTTACACTATTTTGAAGGGCCACGGTATTAAAGCCGAAGCAGTGGAGAAGGCCAAGAACCACCTTCTTAATATCCTATAGGTGAGGAGGTGGCACCATGTGGAACTCTATGTTAAAGGACCCAAATGGATCCTTTGAGCCATTTGGGTGGAGCCGACCGCGTGACCCGCACGGGTCGCGCTCGCCAGCGTGCCGGACCGCCCGGCAGGCCGCACCCAGCCAGGGGGACGGACTGGTTCACAGCCCAGTGATCCAAACCCGCCACGGCGAAGGAATACCGGGCGGGTACGACCAGGTCGGACCCGACCCGGACCCCTCTCAGGCCTAGAAATGCTTAAACGGTCATATCTTGTGAACCAGACATTCATTGGAAGAACCATATGCGGCATTGGGATCCTTGGAGCTATATGGTCTTTTTTAAATACTCCACTTGGGTTTTGGAGAATTTTTGAGTGTGTTTGGGTTGGATCGACCCTGAATCCAACTAGGGCCTCGATGCTAAAATGAGAATAACTTACAGATCGGGCATCCAGTTGACGCACCATCTATTGCGTTGGAACACTCATGATGTGATGGATCATCATATTACTTCTTTGTGGGACTTCATATTTGTTGAAATATGACCGATGCATTCAGGAGAAGGGTCTTTCAGAGATTAGGTGTGCTTCATGTAGGAATCCAGTGGTTGGTTGTGACCCCAAGAAGAAGAGCGACCAATACGGCTCAACATCAGAAACTCAAGAGTGCGATGATCTAGTTGTATGAATAATCATCCCTACATCTATACCAGTGACCAATTCAGGTCAGCACCAGCAACCAATACGATTCATCAGCAGCGACTAATACATATCAGTATGTAGCAACTAATACAGGTCAGCACTAGAGACCAATACGAGTCAGCATATAGCGACCAATATGGGTCATCCGACAATGACTTGTATTGGTCAGCAGTAGAGTTACTATAGAAAAGATGATTTGGATTTTTGATCAGTCATCCCTATCCCAGTAACCTTGAAGTTATACCATCAAATTGAGATGTCTCTTTTGTTTTGTGCTTCATGATTTAGATCATACATGTGATATTACCATTATGGTATTTCATGTGATGTTTTACTTTTTGGATTACTAAAAGACCTCCTGGGGTCTCGGGGTCCCTACTGGGTATTTTTATACTCACCCATGCATGCGCTCCTCCCGCACATGTGTGTCTTGTGGATACTACTGATGCTCCAACATGACATGGCATGTTATGGACTTGGTGGAGCTTGGTGCAACAGGAGAAGTCGAGATCCTCTTCTTTGACTTCAGACTTCAAGCTAATACCTTCCAGGTAGAGCTCCAGGGAAGATGTGATAGCTACTTATTTCTTTTCAAATTCTAGGGCATGTATTATAGCCCACTGTTTTCAATTTATAGTTGTACGTGTGGTTGTACATTACTCTCATGGTTTTATTATACCTTTTCTAATTGTTTTCTTTTGTTTACCTTTTGAGTGTGTACAGATCTCTATAGAAATTCAATCCCTATTAGGGAAATCCTTTAGGTTATAGTCACCAAACCCTGGCCTATGGAAGGCGGGGTTGGGGTAGTCACATCTGAGCCCCATGGGATGGGTCATGAAAAAGTGGTATCAGAGGGAGGTTGGTTCTACCAGAAGAAAAAAGACTATACTTTTAATGAGTTAATGGTGTAATGTTTCTTAAGTTTAGTCTTTAGTACAGGGACTCTACTGTTAGTGCAGCAGCCAACGTATCCATACACCAGGACCCTGAATTCTATTTTCCGACTCGGTATATGAAAACACCAGTTTCTAGAGTTCTGAATAGTTTTCTTGATCTTTCATGAGTCAACACATCAAGTATAACTTATTAACCGCAGTGCATCTGTTTCTTATAGGATTCCTCCATGAAGAAAACTATCCAGGATTCCAGTTATAGATTGTGACAGTGGCCAACTAAGTGATGAGGCGTCGGTACAGGAACCACTCATAATGATGGAACCTTTAGGTGGTGTACTAGCAGCAGCACCACCCATTGAGAAACAGATGCTACTACTGGATCATACACACAAGATGAGCACATTTCATGAGTTCCAAAGATATAGGCCTTTGAGGTTTAAGGGATATATGGACCCCCAGATAGCAGAGGACTGGCTTGAGGTGGTTTTTTTGGTCTTTTACATAGTAGAGACACCGGCCGAGAATATAGGGATCTTGTTCGCTAGCCTTCTTCAGGGTTTAGCAGGACGATGGTGGAGATCGATGCTCTAGGTTAATGAGGAGACGAACCTCACCTGGGTAGACATTGAGATAATTTTCATGGCAGAGTTCGTTCCAATGACACTACGCTCAGTACACATTTAAGAGTTGTTTCATCTACTGCAGGGAAGCCAGACTATGGCTCAATACTCAGTGAGATTTACTAACCTCTCTCAATACTTTAATGACATGCTACGAGACCCTTACTTTAGAGCAGAGACCTTTGAGAAGGGGATCTGAAGAGAGATAAAAGCTGTGAAAGTTTCTCTCAGCATCCTGACGTAGAATGGGGTGATAGCGCAAGAATTTTATATGGATTGATTCCTATTCAAGAAGGCACCAACAATGGGAGCCACTACCAGATGACAGGTAGAATAGTCATCTGTAGCTGGTAGTAGAAAGATGACACAAAATCCCAAGCAGGCCAGACCTTTTAGAGGGAGACCCAGGGATATAGGGTCAGAGGTGTGAGGCTTAAGAGGCTAAGGGATCCACCAAAAAATCATGATTTGTTTTCCCTTAGTGGATAGGGTCATAGAGCTCGTGACTTTTCAACTCCCCACTCAGATGATTTGCACATAGTGTAGGGGCCATTGAGGCAATGACAACAACAGGGTCATGAGCGTGAGCCTAGCAGCGTACGAGGCAAGGGAGAAGGATGTGAAACTGGAGGTTTTCAGGGTCACCAGGCACTACCACCACCACCTAGGTGGTCCACCACAAGGTCATGAAGTAGGTGGATGGGGACAGGCCCAACAATAGGCAGTAGAGACTCTCGATACGGAAAACTTTTTGAGGCTATGTGTGGACTTCCAGTGCCTAGACCAGGTGACCGGGAAGAATAAGTATCCTATATCGAGGATTGATGATCTTTTTGATCAATTGAAAGGATCAAAGTTGTTCTAAAAGATAGACCTCAGATCATTCCATCACCAAATTCATGTGTGGGATGAGGAAATCCAAAATATGGCCTTCAAATGTTGGTACAGACATTTCAAATACCTGTTGATGTCATTCGGTGTGGCGAACGCCCCTGAAGTATTCCTGAGTCTTATAAACAGGATGTTACATACCTGCTTTGACCGGTTTGTAGTGGTATTCATCTATGACATCTTGGTGTACTCAGCATCCTAGGAAGAGAAAACATTACACTTGAGGATGGATCGGGACACACTCCTGGAGAACCCGTTATATGGGAATCTCTCAAAAAGTGAGTTCCAGATACAGAAGGTCCACTTCTTGAGACACATCGTCTCAGAGGATGGAGTTGTAGTGGATCCAGTGATGATCAAGGTAGTACTTGCTTAGGATCCACCCAGGAGTGTTACTGAGGTGCGGAGCTTCTTGGATTAGCAGGCTACTATCAAAGATTCGTACTAGATTTCTCCAGAGTAGGAGCACCTATGAATACCTTGATAAAGAAGGGGAAAACCTTCTTATGGTTAGAGGCATGTCAGCAGAGCTTTCAACAGGTGAGGTAAAGCTTGACCCGGGCTCCCATCCTGAGGTTCCCATAAAAGGGAACTGACTACATGGTTTACTGTGATGCATCAGAGACTAGACTCGGTTGCGTCCTGATGCAGGGTGATGCATTTATTTGTTATGGAACACTATAGTGAGGCCAAATGATAAGAATTATGTGACTCATGACTTGGAGTTCGCAGTAGTAGTCATCACACTAAAGATTTGATGACACTACTTGATGGGTGATCAATTCATTGTTTACTCAAAGCACAAGAGTCTCAGATACATCTTCACACAAAAAGATCTGAATCTGAGATAGCGAAACTGGATAGAGTTCCTCCATGACTACAACTTTGAGATATTCTATACTCCTTGGAAGGGGAACATTATGCCAGATGCACTTAGTCAGAGATCGAGCTAGCAGCTACTGAACGAGGTTTCAGAATAATTTTCCTTGTTTCATATATCCTACGTAGATAAATATGATATAGTATACCTCCATTCAATGGCAGTTTCCCCTCCACTCCTTCAGCAAGGTAGGTAGGCGTCACTTGGAGACAGCAGCTACGAGACTACACATGCTCAGATATCCTCAAGCCATGCACCTGATGGATATTCTGAAGGTGGGGAGCATGTTATCACATTCAACGGACATATAGTTGTGCATGTGGTTCTAAAAGAGGAGGTGTTGAGGGACTTCCATACATCCTCCTTTGCAGTGCATCCAGGAGTGATGAAGGCATATCAAGGCCTCTGACATATTTATTGGTGGTCATAGATGAAGAAAGTTGTTAAATTGTTTGTTTCAAGAAACCTCACATTCAATTAAGTGAAGGTTGACCACCAGGTACCAGCAGGGTTCACCCCATCATTTGAGATACTAGAGTGAAAGTGGGAAGGGATATCGATGGACTTCATGATGGGGTTTCCACATACGTCCAGAGGGCATGATACCATGTGGTGATCATTGAACGACTCACCAAGTCAGCCCACTTCCTTTCTATTCAAAAGAAGGGTTCAGTAGAGATATTAGGATGTCTCTATGTTCAGAAGATCATGCGACTTCACAGGGTTCCTTCGACGATAGTCTTAGACCGTGACTCATGCTTCACATTCCGGTTTTGGAAACGATTGCACGTGGATTTCAGGACTCAGCTTCTCTTGAGCACTGATTTTCACCCACAGACAGATGGTTAGACTGAGCAGACTATCCAGACCATGGAGGACACGCTTCATGTTTGTTTCGTAGATTTTGGTCCCAGTTAGGAGGACCACCTACCCTTGGCGGAGTTCGCGTTCAGCAATATCTATCACTCCACCTTTGGTATGGCCCCTTTTGAGGAGTTGTATGGATGACCGTGCAGAACACCCTTGTTTTTTTGGATCCAAGAGAGCCACCACCTGTGGGCCCAGTGATGTTACATGCTACCACTGAGAAGGTTTAGGTCATCCAAAACCAGATAAAGACTTCACAAAGTCGACTGATGTCCGATGCTCATAGGGGAAGGAGACCACTGGAGTTCCAGAAGGGGGACCAAGTATTCTTAAGAATACCCCCTTGATGGGGACTATGGATATCTTGATGATGTGGAAAGCTCTCAACAAGGATTATCATACCATTCCAGATACTTCATAGGATGGGTAAGGTGGTGTACCACATGGCACAACTACCGTAGTTAGAGAGGGTGCACTGCATCTTCTATGTATCCCAGATGAGGAGATACGTGCATGACCCATCTCACCTCAACTAACATGGTGAGTTAGAGATTGATGATGGGGAGACTTTTGCAGAGTACCCGATGAAGATAGTATATTTACATGAGAGGATCCTTCATGGGTGGTTGATACCTTTGGTGCGCATTCTTTGGAATCATAAGAACCTCCATCAGATCACAAGGGATAATGAGGCCCATATGCGTGCCTAGTACCCCTCTTTGTTTGTGTAGAATTGTTTCGATTTCGGGGAAGTAAATCCCAAAGGTTTGGAGAATTTAAAGACCTATAAAATTCAATGCAATTTTTTTTAACTATTTTTGATTTTAATGAGTCTTCAAAAAATGGCGGCATGTGATTTCGAGGCCTGGTGTTCCCGGAATGAATTTTTGAACTTTTTTTCAGGTACGTTTATTAAACATTTAGGTGGAGTTTTCTATCTTTTGAACTGGTGCTCGGATTAAAAATCTGAGAGCACCGCTGAATCCATAGCACCAGGAGTCACTTAAGGGAATTTTCACTTCGACCATAGTTGGTTGGAAGAAAAAGATATTTTTTGGACTTTTTAATGAAAAGTAAAATAACATGTAATTGTTATTTTATTTATTTTTCTTTTTCCTAACACCTATTGAGTGACAGTTTTGGGGACCACAAAGGTTGTCAAACCATTAATTATGGGGTGTTAATTGCACAGTTACACTTTATTTGTGTAACTACCCCTGGAATGATTAACGTGGAACTTTAACTACGTCAATTAATAAGGAACCTTAATTACATCAATTAATAAACATCATTAATTTCTCAAGACATTGATTAGCTTTCCATATCTTATTTAAAAGGAACTTGGGGTGGGGTTTTAGAATGACTTCATCAAGAGAGGAAACTCTGGTAGAGTTATGTAGCAACTTACACCGACGGAAGATGGAAACCCGAGATACAATGATCCGTAATTGATGAACACTAATGATTCCATCCAATGTGAACACTCCTCCCGTCGCAATCATGACACTTCAAATGGATCTCAAGGTTGAGGGTTTGCGTGTTTTTATGTTCCCTCTCTTACTGTTCATAGAAAATATAATGAACATGGACCAAACGACTAACATGTTGACCCACTTCTCATGAAATCATGTGTGTGGTTGTTTCAGGGTCTTAAATTCAGGTATTAGTCTTCATTTTGATTATTATTAATTTTCCATCATGTTTAAAATGCTAACGCAGAGGACGTGGGCCAAAACCAACATGGCCCGGACCCTCCGTTGAACTTTTCCTTGGTGAATTCTTCGTGTCTAAATAAAAAAAGTGGTGGAAAGGAGTTTTTGAAGTCCATGAAAAGATGGCGGCATCCCGAGAGAACCATAGGCACATCTCGAATGAAGAACGGACCACCGAGGCTCACCCGGTGGCCCACGGAAGAAACGTGAGTGTGACACCAGTGGATGAGGGTGGCAGTAGACAATCGCCGACTGTGGTTGAAGAGTGGCACTGCTCGAAGCAGCGGTGGTCCGACAGGCAGTCGACAGTGGAGGCAGAGGGGGTGTGCCATTGTGTGCCGCATTGAAGGGCCATAGCATTGAAGCTGCGTTGATGGCGAGGGCTTGGACCCGCCTCCTTCATGTCCCACAGGTTACGAGGTGGCGCCATGTGGCACCACCTATTAAAATTTCCAAACGGATCCTTTGAGATGTTTGGGTAAAGCAGATCGTGTGACCCAAGATCGTTACCTTTTCTAGTGGGCCAGACCGCTCAACGGGTCGGGCCGGTCCACGGCCCAGCAGGCTGAGCCCGCCGCGGCCCAGGCCAGGTCGGACCGGACCCGATCCCGGACCCCTCTCGGGCCCAAAAATTCATAAAGGTGCATATCATGTGAACTAGATGTCCGTTTGAGGAACCTTATACTACTATGGGATCCTTGGAACAAGATGGTCCTTTTGGCATACTCCACTTGGGTTTTAGAGAATGTTGGAGTATTGCCGGGTTGGATCGATTCTGAAACCAACTGGGCCCTCTTCACAAAAATGCCAATAACATACAGACTAAGCTTCCAGTTGACGGGCCATCTATTGCGTTGGAATCCTCATGATGTAACAGATCATCAGGTTACTTATTCATGGGACTTCATGCCTGTTGAAATATGACTGATGGATTGAGTAGCATAGGCTTTTGGAGATCAGGCATGCTTCGTGTAGGAATCTAGTTGCTGGCTATGACATGATGAAAAAGAGCGACCGATATGGGTCAGCATCAGAAACTATAGAGTCGGATGATCTAGATGTATGACTAATCATCCCTACCTCTGTACCAATGACCAATACGGGTAACCACCAGTAACCAATACAGGTCAGAACCAACGACCAATATGGGTCAACATCTGGTGACCATTACAGGTTAGCACCAGTGACCAATACGGGTCAACATCTAGTGAGAAATACAGGTCATCATACAATGACCTATACGAGTCAGCAATAGAGTTAATATAGATACCATGACCTAGCTTTACGACTAGTCATCCATATCTCAGTAACCTTGAAGTTAAACCATTAGAGTGAGTTGTCTCTTTTGCTTTGTGCTACATGATTCAGATCATGCTTGTGATATTACATTTGTGGTATTTCTTGTGATGTTTTTTTCGGTGAATAAGAGACCATTAGGGGTCTCGGGGTCCCTATTGGGTATTGTCATACTCACTCCTACATGGGCTCCACCCGCACGTGTGTGTCTGATGTAGACTACTATCGTTCTGAGGCATATTTGGGAGGTTCAGGACTTGGTGGAGCTTGGCGCCGCATGACCAGTCGAGATCCTCTTCTTTGATTTTATACATACAACCACCAGCTTCCTAGTAGAGCTCCAGGGTAGATGTGATAGCTTTTTTACTTACTTTTTAGTTTCTATAGATTGTATTATGGCCCACTATTTGCAGTTTATAGTTGTAAATGTGGTTGTACTTTACTCTCATGGTTATATCATACATTTTTTTATTATTTTCTTTAGTTTCCCTTTTGAGTGTGTATAGATATTTAAATAAATGTCTTCACTATTCGAAAAAAGCCTTCAGGTCCTAGTCACCAACACCTAGCCTATGGAAGGCTGGCTTGGGGTAGTCACATTTGGGCCCTGTGGGACAGGTTGTGACATTCTTTATGGTATTTATTCTCAATTTATCTATGATTTGATCTTGGGTAAATTCTCTCAAACCATTTTAGTGTAGACCAGTATCAGCTTCTTATGTTTCCTTTGTCGATCCCTATAAGGTAACATAGTAGAGTTACTTCCTCAGTGTATGATTGTTACCCCGACTATGGGTTTTCTCATAGATATATTTTTTATTAATCTCTTCATGAGGTTTTGGATCTAGGAATTTTCATGACCAACATACATGGTGAATTGATCATCTACCTAGCGAGTTACTACAAATTAAATTTTTGGTATCCCACATTATCTCTAAATGTGATCCTCTATCTATGTATCGATGTATTTGGAATTATATAAGATACTTATTATAGAAAATACCTAATGAGAATGAAATATTATATGAGAATCATTAGTGTTATCTATCTCATGTAGTGAGTTCTCCCAGACAATCATTACACTAGTGTCTAACTTTGGATATTAAGGATGAATTATTGTTCTTTTATGGGATATGGATATGTTGACTCTATTTCTTTGTTCGTTTGGGATTCTTGTCGAACATATAAGGCTTATTTTTATGGTAAATTTGTCATATTATAATTTTAATTCCTTCATGATGATGATATGAATAATCTATCGATGCTTTATGTTTAGTGATTTCAGGGTGTACTACTAGGTGTTGTTATACTCACCCCTATAAGGGATATCCTTAGAAATGTTGTGTCTGAGGTAGATGACATTACATTTTTTGAAGTGTAAGGAGGATTAGGAGTATTTGGATTATAGTGATCTTCACTAACCATGGTTTGTACTAGGTTTAAAATTTCACAAAATTCCCCTCATACATTGTAGGTTAGAATCATCCATCAGCTCTATTGTGATTGTATTTGGAACTTTGTTATTTATAGTACATTTTTCATACAATAATATGGGATAGATGTTATGCATGCATTATGGTATTAGTTATATTTTCCCTTTAAGCATTTTATGGTTAAATGGATATATTTTCGTGCGTACTATTACATTAGTCTAAGGCCTCCCATTTGTGTGATATGCTTACTCGGTGATGGTTTCCAGCCATTAACCTATCAGAGAAATTTCTGGGTTTCTAACACTTGGTGTACCTCTAGATAGGTGGGCCCCAACATATCAGGATTTGATAGTGTTCTGTTACAATAGATTTATATTAGGGATGGAGTTTGATGATTGTGTATCTATGAGGTTTTGTTTGGGATTTATGGAAATAAGGTTAATGTTTTCCAACATTTGATATGAGGTCAGGGGATCTAGTGTTTATGTGATGGCTGACGTATCTATTAACTGGGATTCCAATATTTTTCATAGAGTAGAGAATTATATGATAATTTATTTCTTTTGATGTTATAGGAGTATGTGGATGTATTCACTGAATATGTTTCATCATTACCCCCATCAAAATTTTTTCTCGTCATAAACATTCACCATGGATGGTCTGATATTTTTTACATTATATCAGATTCCCCCATAGAGATGTGGGATATAATGGTGTGGTAAGAGTATATTTAGAGGTATTTCATCGTAATACCCAGTGTGTATTCCAAGGAAACCTAGTACTATTACCTTATCATATAGATGAGAGATTTTTGTTAGGTGTGGCTTGACATCACCTAAATCAATTTATTTTTTAGAGGGATTATCCACCCCTGAGAAATGATGTCTTATTTGACTAGTAGTAGTTTATAGAGTATTATTTCATAAAATTTAACAACTGGATTGGTAATCACTATCATCGACCATGGGAGTAGGATGTACTGATAATTGATTTATAGATTTGAAACTATTTATTTGATATCATGGTGATACATTTTATTTTATTGAACGCCCTGGTGTGTTGTGAGATTTATGTAATAGGTCATTAAATCATTTTGGGATCAGCTAATGTTAGTCTTTTTAGATGGAATACTCCTGAATTTTTCATCAAAGTTGGATCCCATGATACACATGAGGATGTTTATAGACTTGATATGAGAGTAGCATCTTTATAGGAAAATCTGAAGTTATCATCCGTAGATTCAGAAGGTCCTATTATTGGGGAATGTCTTCTCGGACATGGTAGTGGTAGTTGAAACAGAAGACGTTGAGGTAGTTTAAAAATGAGATCCACTTGTGAGTGTGTTATTTATAATTGATACTCAAAATGTGGTTTCTTATTCATTGTTCTTGAGAAGGTTGATATAATTATTAGACTATTTATAGTTAACCGTTGAGGATGAAGATGGTGTATTGTACCTCTAGTAGATGACTATTTCCACTCTAGTTATTGAATGATGCAGGGTGACACAACACATGGATGTAGATTGTATGATATTGTATGGAAAATTTTCCATTTGATATGTTCTTTATGGATTTTATATTCAGGGAAAGTATATTATCCTTGATCTAGGATGAATTATGACATCGGTCATGCATGGAAAGAAAGTACTGGGGAGGATAATTTCCCAAATTATTACACCAATAGGGGTTTGGAAGTTACATGATCCTTTGGAATAATGGTTGGAGTCCAATGATTTAGTAAAGTGTAGTTGATTTATACTATTTGTGTCATAATGATCAGTAGGCAATGTAATAGGTTCCCCAATAGAATTAGAAATGGGATGATAAATATTTGGTTTTTATAACATAGCATCCATGATCAGTGTAAAGTCACAAAACTATCATTGTGTTCTTTGACCAACATGATTTTGGACCACTTCCTAAACATATGATATTAGTGATTTGTGGTGAGTTATGGACACATGTTCATGTATGAAATATCCTGGAATCATGGAAATCCCACAATGTCCATTTCAGACATTAAAGAACCAAACTTCTCAGACACAAATATTAAACCATAGTAGATGAAAATTCATTATATGACATAATGATGAGAAATAGAATCATTTAGTTCTAGTTCCAATGGAAACTTTGAAACATAAAAAACTCATCTATAAGTAAGCTACATAATCTCTCAGAAAACATAAGAAATGGTTATATCAGATACTTAGTAAGGTTAAAAAAGGTAGATATCAATCTAAAATGAGAATAATGGTTTGAAACACATAATAACATTTGAAAACCATACAATAAATATCATAAATAATAAATTTGAGGCATAGAATAAATCTTTGTAGTTCATATGAAATGTTTCCTAATTGAATAAAAGATCAATATCCTTGAGAGCATAACATTAACATAATATATACTTTTTTGGTACACACATAAACATGTAAAATCTTTTTTCTCTCGACTATGATATTCATAAAATATTAGGTGTGGGATAAGAACTCTAGTACATAATTTGGGCTTGGGTAATCCCAACATGTACCCTATATTGGGGGATTGATATCCTACCATGTACCCTTTGAGCTCATTTAACATTAATAATTTCTCAATGCATTGGCGGGAGATATAGGTCCCCCAAATCACATATGAAAATTACATCCATGTTTATATGAAAAAAGATCAAAAAATAAGAATTATATCATAACCCCTGAAAAGAGTTCTATTTCAAAAAATATTATCATAGAATAACAAATTTAAAAGGAATATAATTCATAATAATTGTATTATTTCATCATAGAATAATGTATGGAAAAAAAAGTGGAATTTATTAGAAATTTATAATGGTATAACCCATGTAATATAAATAGGTTTCATAAACCTATTTTGATCATATTCATGAACCCTTCAAAGAAAAAATAATATTTGTATCAATGGTTAAACTACCTAGTAATGGAAAAGTAACATCAAAGGATGTCATCTTTTATGGAAAATTATTTTCAAAGATCGCATATATTTTTTTGAGGATAATAGAATTTCTAATTTATAAAATTAAATTTTTATAAAATATTTCAAAATAAAATTCATTGAAAATAACCATTGTAACATATAAAGGAATCATTACAAATAATTTAAAATATTTTATAAAGAATATAACCTTTATTTGGAAATCAACATTAAAACTAAAAATTTATAATAAAATTTAAATCCATTTCATTGAAAATGAACATTTAAACTCATAATGTATTCTATATATCATAGAGTGGTAATTATGCTGGGAAATTTTATACATGTTAAAAGAATGATTCATTTAACATTTTTGGTAGAATCCAAATAAGCCCTATTTTGAAAATTATATGAATATCATTTTTAAATTTTTTAAAAAAAATTCAATAAGGGTAAAAATAACATTAAAAAATCTTAGAGAAACATTAAAACATTTTTGAGTAAAATTCTAGAAAACAAGGATTTCAAATAAAAACTGTTTTTTACAAAATATTAAAATACATCCTTTTTCCTATAAAAAAATTATTTTAGAATCTTGAGAACATAAATATAGTAAAATTAAGTGAAAAACATTATTCTAAAGAAATAAAAATATGAGAATAAACCTGGTGACTGGAAGTCCACACATAGCCTCAAAAATTTTTCTTCCTTCTTGGAAAACAACACTGGGGATGCCCATGGAGACACATTGGGACTTATAGAGGAAGGGATTTGTAAGAACCAATGTGTCTCCATGGGCATCCCCAGTGTTGTTTTCCAAGAACGAAGACAAATTTTTGAGGCTATGTGTGGACTTCCAGTGCCTAATCCAGGTGAACGGGAAGAATAAGTATCCTATATCGAGGATTGATGATCTTTTTGATCAATTAAAAGGATCAAAGTGGTTCTAAAAGATAGACCTCAGATCATGCCATCACCAAATTCATGTGTGGGATGAGGAAATCCAAAATATGGCCTTCAAATGTTGGTACAGACATTTCAAATACCTGTTGATGTCATTCAGTGTGGCGAACGCCCCGGAAGTATTCCTGGGTCTTATGAACAGGATGTTACATACCTGCTTTGACCGGGTTGTAGTGGTATTCATCGATGACATCTTAGTGTACTCAGCATCCTAGGAAGAGAAAACTTTACACTTGAGGATGGATCGGGACACACTCCTGGAGAACCAGTTATATGGGAATCTCTCAAAAAGTGAGTTCTAGATACAGAAGGTCCACTTCTTGAGACACGTCGTCTCAGAGGATGGAGTTGTAGTGGATCCAGTGATGATCAAGGTAGTACTTGCTTAGGATCCACCCAGGAGTGTTACTGAGGTGCGGAGCTTCCTTGGATTAGCAGGCTACTATCAAAGATTCGTACTAGATTTCTCCAGAGAAGGAGCATCTATGACTACCTTGATAAAGACGGGGAAAACCTTCTTATGGTTAGAGGCATGCCAGCAGAGCTTTCAACAGGTGAGGTAAAGCTTGACCAGGGCTCCCATCCTGAGGTTACCATAAAAGGGCACGGACTACATGGTTTATTGTGATGCATCAGAGACTAGACTCGGTTGCGTCCTGATGCAGGGTGATGCATTTATTTGTTATGGAACACTATAGTGAGGCCAAATGATAAGAATTATGTGACTCATGACTTGGAGTTCGCAGTAGTAGTCATCACACTAAAGATGTTATGACACTACTTGATGGGTGATCAGTTCATTGTTTACTCAAAGCACAAGAGTCTCAGATACATCTTCACACAAAAAGATCTGAATCTGAGATAGCGAAACTGGATAGAGTTCCTCCATGACTACAACTTTGAGATATTCTATACTCCTTGGAAGGGGAACATTATGCCAGATGCACTTAGTCGGAGATCGAGTTAGCATCTACTGAACGAGGTTTCAGAATAATTTTTCTCATTTCATATATCCTACGTAGATAAATATGAGATAGTATACCTCCATTCAATGGTAGTTTCCCCTCCACTCCTTCAGCAAGTTAGGTAGGAGTCACTTGGAGACAGCAGCTGCGAGACTACACATGCTCAGATATCCTTAAGCCATGCACCTGATGGATATTCTGAAGGTGGGGAGCATGTTATCACATTCAACGGACATATAGTTGTGCATGTGGTTCTAAAAGAGGAGGTGTTGAGGGACTTCCATACATCCTCCTTTGCAGTGCATCCAGGAGTGATGAAGGCATATCAAGGCCTCTGACATATGTATTGGTGGTCATAGATGAAGAAAGTTTTCAAATAGTTTGTTTCAGGAAACCTCACATTCAATTAAGTGAAGGTTGACCACCAGGTACCAGCAGGGTTCACCCCATCTTTTGAGATACTAGAGTGAAAGTAGGAAGGGATATCGATGGACTTTGTGATGGGGTTTCCGCATACCTCCAGAGGGAATGATACCATGTGGTGATCATTGAATGACTCACCAAGTCAGCCCACTTCCGTGCTATTCGAATGAAGGGTTCAGTAGAGATAATGGGATGTCTCTATGTTCAGGAGATCGTGCGACTTCACAGGGTTCCTTCGACGATAGTCTTAGACCGTGACTCATGCTTCACATTCCGGTTTTGGAAACGATTGCACGTGGATTTCAGGACTCAGCTTCTCTTGAGCACTGATTTTCACCCATAGATAGATGGTTAGACTGAGCAGACCATCCAGACCATGGAGGACACGCTTCATGTTTTTTTCGTAGATTTTGGTCCCAGTTAGGAGGACCACCTACCATTGGTGGAGTTCGCGTTCAGCAATAGCTATCACTCCACCTTTGGTATGGCCCCTTTTGAGGAGTTGTATGGATGACCGTGCAGAACACCCTTGTTTTTTTGGATCCAAGAGAGCCACCACCTGTGGGCCCAGTGATGTTACATGCTACCACTGAGAAGGTGTAGTTCATCCGAAAGCAGATGAAGACTTCACAAAGTCGACTAATGTCCGATGCTCATAGGCGAAGGAGACCACTGGAGTTACAGAAGGGGGACCAAGTATTCTTAAGAGTACCCCCTTGATGGGGACTATGGGTATCTTGATGATGTGGAAATCTCTCAACAAGGTTTATCATACCATTCCAGATACTTCATAGGATTGGTAAGGTGGTGTACCACTTGGCACAACTACCGTAGTTAGAGAGGGTGCACTGCATCTTCTATGTATCCCAGATGAGGAGATACGTGCATGACCCATCTCACCTCAACTAACATGGTGAGTTAGAGATTGATGATGGGGAGACTTTTGCAGAGTACCCGATGAAGATAGTATATTTACATGATAGGATCCTTCATGGGTGGTTGATACCTTTGGTGCACATTATGTGGAATCATGAGAACCTCCATCAGATCACAAGGGAGAATGAGGCCCTTATGCATTCCTAGTAACCCTATTTGTTTGTGTAGCCTTGTTTCGATTTCGGGGAAGCAAATCCCAAAGGTGTGGAGAATTTAAAGACGTAGAAAATTCAATGTAATTTTTTTTAACTATTTTTGATTTTAATGAGTCTTCAAAAAATGGTGGCATGTGATTTCAAGGCCTGGTGTTCCCGGAATGAATTTTTGAACTTTTTTTCAGGTACGTTTAGTAAATATTTAGGTGGAGTTTTCTATCTTTTGAACTGGTGCTCGGATTAAAAATCTGAGAGCACCGTTGAATCCACAGCACCAGGATTCACTTAAGGGAATTTTCACTTCGACCATTGTTGGTTGGAAGAAAAAGATATTTTTTGGACTATTTAATGAAAAGTAAAATAACATGTAATTGTTATTTTATTTATTTTTCATTTTCCTAACACCTATTGAGTGACAGTTTTGGGGACCACAAAGGTGGTCATACCATTAATTATGGGGTGTTAATTTCACAGTTACACGTTATTTGTGTAACTACCCCTGGAATGATTAACGTGGAACTTTAACTACGTCAATTAATAAGGAACATTAATTACATCAGTTAATAAATATCATTAATTTCTCAAGACATTGATTAGCTTTCCATATCTTATTTAAAAGGAGCTTGGGGTCGGGTTTTAGAATGACTTCTTCAAGAGAGGAAACTCTGGTAGAGTTATGTAGCAACATACACCGACGGAAGATGGAAACACGAGATAAAATGATCCGAAATCGATGAACACTAATGATTCCATCTAATGTGAACACTCCTCCCGTGGCAATCATGACACATCAAATGGATCTCGAGGTAGAGGGTTTGCATGTTTTTATGTTCACTCTCTTACTGTTCATAGAAAATATAATGAACATGGGCCAAACGACTAACATGTTGACCCAATTCTCATCAAATCATGTGTGTGGTTGTTTCAGGGTCTTAAATTCAGGTATTAGTCTTCATTTTGATTATTATTAATTTTCCCTCAAGTTTAAAATGCTAACGTAGAGGACGTGGGCCAAAAACAACATGGCCCGGACCCTCCGTTGAACTTTTCCTTGGTGCATTCTTCGTGGCTAAATAAAAAAAGTGGTGGAAAGGAGTTTTTGAAGTCCATGAAAAGATGGAGGCATCATGAGAGAACCATAGGCACATCTCGAATGAAGAACAGACCACCGAGGCTCACCCGGTGGCCCACGGAAGAAACGTGAGTGTGACACCAGTGGATGAGGGTGGCAGCAGACAATCGCCGACCGTGGTGGAAGAGTGGCACCGCTCGAAGCTGTGGTGGTCCGACAGGCAGTCGACAGTGGAGGCAGAGGGGGTGTGCCATTGTGTGCCGCATTGAATGGCCAAAGCATTGAAGCTACGGTGATGGCGAGGGCTTGGACCCGCCTCCTGCAGGTCCCACAGGTTACGAGGCGGTGCCATGTGGCACCACCTATTAAAATTTCCAAATGGATCCGTTGAGATGTTTGGGTAAAGAAGACCGTGCGACCCATGATCATTACCTTTGCTAGTGGGCCAGACCGCTCAACGGGCCGGGCCGGTCCACGGTCCAGTAGGCTGAGCCCGCCGCGGCCCAGGCCAGGTCGGAACGGACCCGATCCCGGACCCCTCTCGGGCCCAAAAATGCTTAAAGGTGCATATCATGTGAACCAGATTTCCGTTTGAGGAACCTTATACTACTATGGGATCCTTGGAACAAGATGGTCCTTTTGGAATACTCCACTTGGGTTTTGGAGAATGTTGGAGTATTGCCGGGTTGGATCGATTCTGAAACCAACTGGGCCCTCTTCACAAAAATGCCAATAACATACAGACTGAGCTTCCAGTTGACGTGCCATCTATTGCGTTGGAATCCTCATGATGTAATGGATCATCAGGTTACTTCTTCATGGGACTTAATGCCTGTTGAAATATGACTGATGGATTGAGTAGCATAGTCTTCCGGAGATCAGGCATGCTTCGTGTGGGAATCTAGTTGCTGGATATGACATGATGAAAAAGAGCGACCAATATGGGTCAGCATCAGAAACTATAGAGTCGGATGATCTAGATGTATGACTAATCATCCCTACCTCTGTACCAATGACCAATACGGTTAACCACCAGTAACCAATACGGGTCAGAACCAACGACCAATATGGGTCAACATCTGGTGACCATTACAGGTTAGCACTAGTGACCAATACGGGTCAACATCTAGTGAGAAATATAGGTCATCATACAATGACCTATACGAGTCAGCAATAGAGTTAATATAGATACCATGATCTATCTTTACGACTAGTCATCCATATCCCAGTAACCTTGAAGTTAAACCATTAGAGTGAGTTGTCTCTTTTTCTTTGTGCTACATGATTTAGATCATGCTTGTGATATTACATTGGTGGTATTTCTTGTGATGTTTTTTTTTCGGTGAATAAGAGACCATTAGGGGTCTCGGGGTCCCTATTGGGTATTGTCATACTCACTCCTGCATGGGCTCCACCCGCACGTGTGTGTCTGATGTAGACTACTAACATTCTGAGGCATATTTGGGAGGTTCAGGACTTGGTGGAGCTTGGCGCGGCATGACCAGTCGAGATCCTCTTCTTTGATTTTATACATACAACCACCACCTTCCTAGTAGAGCTCCAGGGTAGATGTGATAGCTTTTTTACTTACTTTTTAGTTTCTATAGATTGTATTATGGCCCACTATTTGCAGTTTATAGTTGTAAATGTGGTTGTACTTTACTCTCATGGTTATATCATACATTTTTTTATTATTTGCTTTAGTTTCCCTTTTGAGTGTGTATAGATATTTAAATAAATGTCTTCACTATTCGAAAAAAGCCTTCAGGTTCTAGTCACCAACACATAGCCTATGGAAGTTTGGCATGGGGTAGTCACATTTGGGCCCTGTGGGACAGGTTGTGACATTCTTTATGGTATCTATTCTCAATTTATCTATGATTTGATCTTGGGTAAATTCTCTCAAACCATTTCAGTGTAGACCAGTATCAGCTTCTTATGTTTCCTTGGTTGATCCCTATAAGGTAACATAGTAGAGTTACTTCCTCAGCGTATGATTGTTACCCCGACTATGGGTTTTCTCTTAGATATATTTTTTATTAATCTCTTCATGAGGTTTTGGTTCTAGGAATTTTCATGACCAACATACATGGTGAATTGATCATCTACCTAGCGAGTTACTACAAATTAAATTTTTGGTATCCCACATTATCTCTAAATGTGATCCTCTATCTATGTATCGATGTATATGGAATTATATAAGATACTTATTATAGAAAATACCTAATGAGAATGACATATTATATGAGAATAATTAGTGTTATCTATCTCATATAGTGAGTTCTCCCAGACAATCATTACATTAGTGTCTAACTTTGGATATTAATGATGAATTATTGTTCTTTGATGGGATATGGATATGTTGACTCTATTTCATTGTTCGTTTGGGATTCTTGTCGAACATATATGGCTTATTATTATGGTAAATGTTTCATATTCTAATTTTAATTCCTTCATGATGATGATATGAATAATCTATTGATGCTTTATGTTTAGTGATTTCAGGGTGTACTACTAGGTGTTGTTATACTCACCCCTATAAGGGATAACCTTAGACATGTTGTGTCTGAGGTAGATGACATTCCATTTTTTGAAGTGTAAGGAGGATTAAGAGTATTTGGATTATAGTGATCTTCACTAACCATGGTTTGTACTAGGTTTAACATTTCACAAAATTCCCCTCATACATTGTAGGTTGGAATCATCTATCAGCTCTATTGTGATTGTATTTGGAACTTTGTTATTTATAGTACATTTTTCATACAATAATATGGGATAGATGTTATGCATGCATTATGGTATTAGTTATATTTTCCCTTTAAGCATTTTATGGTTAAATGGATATATTTTCGTGCGTATTATTACATTAGTCTAAGGCCTCCCATTTGTGTGATATGCTTACTCGGTGATAGTTTCCAGCCATTAACCTAACAGAGAAATTTCTGGGTTGCTAACACTTGGTGTACCTCTAGATAGGTGGGCCCCAACATATCAGGATTTGATAGTGTTCTATTACAATAGATTTATATTAGGGATGGAGTTTGACGATTGTGTATCTATGAGGTTTTGTTTGGGATTTATGGAAATAAGGTTAATGTTTTTCAACATTTGATATGAGGTCAGGGGATCTAGTGTTTATGTGATGGTTGACGTATCCATTAACTAGGATTCCAATATTTTTCATAGAGTAGAGAATTATATGATAATTTATTTCTTTTGATGTTATAGGAGTATGTGGATGCATTCACTGAATATGTTTCATCATTACCCCCATCAAAATGTTTTCTCTTCATAAACATTCACCATGGATGGTCTGATATTTTTTACATTATATCAGATTCCCCCATAGAGATGTGGGATATAATGGTGTGGTAAGAGTATATTTAGAGGTATTTCATCGTAATACCCAGTGTGTATTCCAAGGAAACCTAGTACTATTACCCTATCATATAGATGAGAGATTTTTGTTAGGTGTGGCTTGACATCACCTAAATCAATTTATTTTTTAGAGGGATTATCCACCCCTGAGAAATGATGTCTTATTTTAATAGTAGTAGTTTATAGAGTATTATTTCATAAAATTTAACAACTGGATTGGTAATCACTATCATCGACCATGGGAGTAGGATGTACTGATAATGGATTTATAGATTTGAAACTATTTATTTGAGATCATGGTGATACATTTTATTTTATTGAACGCCCTGGTGTGTTGTGAGATTTATGGAATAGGTCATTAAATCATTTTGGGATCAGCTAATGTTAGTCCTTTTAGATGGAATACTCATGAATTTTTCATCAAAGTTGGATCTCATGATACACTTGAGGATGTTTATAGACTTGATATGAGAGTAGCATCTTTATAGGAAACTCGGAAGTTATCATCCGAAGATTCAGAAGGTCCTATTATTGGGGAATGTCTTCTCAGACATGGTAGTGGTAGTTGAACCAGAAGACGTTGAGGTAGTTTAAAAATGAGATCCACTTGTCAGTGTGTTATTTATAGTTGATACTCAAAATGTGGTTTCTTATTCATTGTTCTTGAGAAGGTTGATGGAATTATTAGACTATTTATAGTTAACCGTTGAGGATGAAGATGGTGTATTGTTCCTCTAGTAGATAACTGTTTCCACTCTAGTTATTGAATGATGCAGGGTGACACAACACATGGATGTAGATTGTATGATATTGTATGGAAAATTTTCCATTTGACATGTTCTTTATAGATTTTATATTCATGGAAAGTATATTATCCTTGATCTTGGATGAATTATGACATCGGTCATGCATGGAAAGAAAGTACTGGGGAGGATAATTTCCCAAATTATTACACCAATAGGGGTTTGGAAGTTACATGATCCTTTGGAATAATGGTTGGAGTCCAATTATTTGGTAAAGTGTAGTTGATTTATACTAATTGTGTCATACTGATCAGTAGGAAATGTATTAGGTTCCCTAATAGAATTTGAAATGGGATGATAAATATTTTGTTTTTATAACATAGCATCCATGATCAGTGTAAAGTCACAAACCTATCATTGTGTTCTTTGACCAACATGATTTTGGACCACTTCCTAACCATCTGATATTAGTGCTTTATGGTGAGTTTTGGACACATGTTCATGTATGAAATATCCTAGAATCATGGAAATCCCACAATTTCCATTTCAGACATTAAAGAACCAAACTTCTCAGACACAAATATTAAACCATAGTAGATGAAAATTCATTATATGACATAACGATGAGAAATAGAATCATTTAGTTCTAGTTCCAATGGAAACATTGAAACATAAAAAACTCATCCATAAGTATTCTACATAATCTCTCAGAAAACATAAGAAATGGTTATATCAGATACTTACTAAGGTTAAAAAAGGTAGATATCAATCTAAAATGAGAATAATGGTTTGAAACAGATAATAACATTTGAAAACCATACCATAAATATCATAAATAATAAATATGAGGCATAGAATAAATCTTTGTAGTTCATATGAAATGTTTCCTAATTGAATGAAAGATCAATATCCTTGAGAGCATAAAATTAACATAATATATACTTTTTTGGTACACACATAAACATGTAAAATCTTTTTTCTCTCCACTATGATATTCATAAAATATTAGGCGTGGGATAAGAACTCTAGTACATACTTTGGGCTTGGGTAATCCCTACATGTACCCTATATTGGGGGTTTGATATCCTACCATGTACCCTTTGAGCTCATTTAAAATTAATAATTTCTCAATGCATTGGCGGGAGATATAGGTCCCCCAAATCACATATGAAAATTACATGCATGTTTATATGAAAAAAGATCAAAAAAATAAGAATTATATCATCACCCCTGAAAGGAGTTCTATTTCAAAAAAAATTATCATAGAATAAAAAATTTAAAAGGAATATAATTCATAATAATTGTATTATTTCATCATAGAATAATGTATGGAAAATAAAGTGGAATTTATTAGAAATTTATAATGGTATAACCCATGTAATATAAATAGGTTTCATAAACATATTTTGATCATATTCATGAACCCTTCAAAGAAAAAATAATATTTGTATCAATGGTTAAACTACCTAGTAATGGAAAAGTAACATCAAAGGATGTCATCTTTGATGGAAAATTATTTTCAAAGATCGCATAGATTTTTTTGAGGATAATAGAATTTCTAATTTATAACATTAAAATTTTATAAAAAATTTGAAAATAAAATTCATTGAAAATAACCATTGTAACATATAAAGGAATCATTAAAAATAATTTAAAATATTTTTTAAAGAATATAACCTTTATTTGGAAATCAACTTTAAAACTAAAAATTTATAATAAAATTTAAATCCATTTCATTGAAAATGAACATTTAAACTAATAATGTATTATATATATCATAGAGTGGTAATTATTCTAGGAAATTTTATACATGTAAAAAGAATGATTCATTTAACATTTTTGGTAGAATCCAAATAAGCCCTATTTTGAAAATTATATGAATATCATTTTTAATTTTTTTTTTAAAAAAAATTAAATAAGGGTAAAAATAACTTTAAAAAATCTTAGAGAAACATTAAAACATTTTTGAGTAAAATTCTAGAAAACAAGTATTTCAAATAAAAACTATTTTTTACCAAATATTAAAATAAATTCTTTTTCCTATAAAAAATTATTTTAGAATCTTGAGAACATAAATATAGTAAAATTAAGAGAAAAACATTATTCTAAAGAAATAAAAATATGAGAATAAAATTAAGGACTTTCTTGGGATATTTTTTTAATGATTTTATCATCATATGTATAAACACAAAGAAACCCGATAAGCGATGATATTGTATTATAATACCCTTACCACATTGTTAACATTGAATCATAAGCATCATAAAGGAGTAAAATAAAATAAATATTAAAATATCATGATAATAAATCATTTCATGATATTAAATTTCAACGGGGATATATAAACACCTCATAAAATAAGATAAGTGCATAACAAAATTTATGTCTCAACAAAGACAAATTGAGACAAAATTTACTTGCCATAAGTCTCGAATTACTATATATACATTAAAAACTATTCGATAAAAATAATTTTATTATAAATAGATTATAAATAAATAATTTTATATATATCACGCCATATATTATTTACATTTGAGATTTTATTTCCTATTTATTAACAATTCCATCCTAAAATCATGTTTTATATAATAACTGGTATGTTTTTCATATATGCATTTATTTTATATTTTTATTCCCCTTAATTTGAGCATGGAATCATCATATCCATAATGTTAACCTTTAAAAAAGTATAACATATATTAAATATTTTTTATTTTATGTAATTCATTATATTAATAGATAGAAAATGAAATACACCATTCAAGTAGATAGTAGGTCATACGTACACATGAACGTTGTTGCAATTTTCATGAAGTATGAAATATAAAATTAAAATAGTATATATAATTTTTTTTAAAAAAAATATATAATATATATAGAAAATATTCATTAAATAATACCTAATTACTACCCATGAAAATCATAGGTTAAAAAGTAACAACATTGCTTCACGAGGTGATAATCTGTTGTACACACGAAAAACATTAACATATCCCCCATGGAATGGGAAGTATGAAGTTGTATGTGATATCACAATTTTATATGTATAATTATTTTAAAAATATAACATATATAAATTCAATAAATCCATATATTCATCCATGTAAAACTGAAATAAACAAAATCACATCAGTTCCGTATGGGGTGGTCCTCCATACAAATGAGTGACAATGTTATTTTTCAACTCATATGGAGGTAATAAGGTAGATGTAGTGTAATAATTAAATAGGTATAATAATATCATAAATATCACAAACATAAACATTAAATTCATCATTATATATAGAAATTAAAGGTGGTGATGGAAAAAAATAACATCGGTTCCTGAGGTGGTAGTCCACCGTACACACGATTAATGGTTCAATTTTCCATTTGATAGAAAAGGATATGGATATAATTTATTCCATTAAAATATTAAAATGATATCATAGGGTATATAATTGTGTTATTATATCAAAATAATTTAATAATATTTAAGGGATTTACGAGAATAAGTAATACAAAAATGTAGAGTTTAAAATTTTTCTCTTCTTTAGATAAACTCTTTAGGTTTATCCAAATACCTTCCTAGATTGGCTTTATGATGTAAGAAAGGACTATATTATTTTTGTAGGGATGTAAGGTATATATTGTTTTATGTATTGTCTAATAAAAAATGTTTTGTAAGAGTGAATAAAAAAGGACATTTTGTGGCCTTTTATAGGTGAGGAGAGTGGGAAAATAGTAAATTTTTAAAAGAAAAAGTTGAACCCACATTTTTTAAGTAAAAAAGTGTAAACAATTGACCATAATCAAGAATTAAAAATTATATGATCGTAATATGTTGATAAAATAGATATTAGACATATTTTTAGATAATTTATATCCTTACATTTATAGTTTATGCCTTGATAAATCTATGTTTATCTTAACTGTGCTAATTAATTTTTACTATTTTTACAATTAATTATCGTTAAAAATATTTTGAACTTATTATAAAATTAAAATTGAACTAAATTAAAAAATTAATCTATTTTTTCAAATTCTATTAACATAATTTGTGAAATTTCTTTTAAAATTATACCCACAGACGTGAAGAGATAATGGTTTCTGAAAAGAAATGTTCATGATTTGTAAACTATTTTTAAAAAAAATTAAAAAGGAATTTATATAAATTACCTAATAAATATTGGAAAATATATACCTAAACTAATATAAAATTAAAAATATTCTTAAATAAAGATTTGTGTTTTTAAATGCTCTAAAAAATAAATAATTCTAATAAAAATTAGTATTGTTAACTATTCATAAAAAAATTACCTTCTCAAAAAACATTCAAAAAATAAACCTAATATAATTTATAAATTTTTATTTCAAAAATCAATTTAATATTTTCAAATAAATTTTATAAAATTAGGCTGATTTATTTTTAAAAATAAGTGGGTAAAATTATGTAAAATATTTTTTTAGAGAAATATAATATTTAGCATAAAATTGGATTTATTCTTATCTCATTCCTTGAAAACACATAAGATGAATGTTAAAATATTTCATAGAATATATAACATATACATTTAATTAAAATAAATCCCCAAAAGTTATTTATTTAATATATTGGGATTAAATATGTTTGTGTGCATACAAATTATTTGTCATAAAACGAATTAGTTTATTTTAAAATGGATTTTAATTTCATTTCTCATTAATTGGTAACCAAAAAATAAATTTTATATATTGTCTTATACCATATATTTTCATAATTTACATAATCCTATTCATTCCCCCATTTCATATGTTATACGATAACTATCATACTAAATAATAATATTTTAATTGTATGTTGCATTTTGTTTAAACTCTCTGTCACATGTAATACAAGATAAAATTGATGTTGAGTGTAACAAAAAGTAAAATAGGTGTTATTTATAATAAAACATTATAAAAAAACTAATTTTATTTGAAAGAAATGTTTCAAAAAAATCTTGAGGCTGTTACATTATACCCCCTTAAAATAAATTTTGACCTAAAAATTCATCAATTCTATATAAACTAATCAGCATAATTCCAACCCATTATATCCTTGGGTTGCCTTGTAGATTAATAAATATATTGGTTTCGAAGAAAAAATTTAACTATGAGATTAGTCTTGTTTTAACCACTTTTTGTGAATGGTCTACAATCTCCACAAGTAGTACTGTGTAAGAATGATCAGGATCCAACGGTACAAACTCCGATTTTAGAAGATTTGATGAATCCTATAAATTATTTTTTAGGAGAGATATGTGTAACACATCATACACTTGAGATAGGTTTGGTGAAAGTAAAAAAATTATAATCTACTATACTGATACAATTACGAATTTTTAAGGGACCAATAAACATATGGATCAGTTTTCCCATCTATCAGAATCTCATTACCAGCTTATACGGGGAAATTCATAAGAAAACCATCTCACCAACTTTAAATCCATATCACATAAATGATTATGAGCATAATTTGTTTTCACTATGTGCTACCCATATTTTCTATTACATCAATCTAAATTTCTCTTCCATTTCTTTATCTGACTCTGGTCTAAGTACATATCCTTCTCCAATATCATCATAGTATATCAGAGTTCTATACTTCATTGTATAAAGGGATTTATAAAGAGAAATATAAATTCTAAAGTAAAATATATTATTATAAGAAAACTCAAATAGATGAAGGTGTTGAACCCAATCACCTTTTAAATCCATAGAGTATAATTTTGGAATATATTTTAGGGTTTGAATTGGTCTCTAAAACTGAACATATATCTAAGAGTGGTACACTATACTGACACAAAACACTTTATCCCATCGTTACTGAAATGTTGTCTAGAAAATCATGGTTAACCTTCGATCCCAATAAGATACAGTTTAATGTGGTACTCCATGAAACCTCACCACTTCCTAAATGTATATTTTTGAAAGTTGTTCTCTACAAAAATATTATCTAACATAAATAAAGTGTGATAACCTCATAAAGTGATCGAATAAAACCCACAATCATCAATACAAAAATGATAAGATAGACCTAAAGTCTACTAATAACATAAATCATATATACACAATGTTTAATAGAATTACTGATCAAATTATTTATCCACTTAAATTTATACAAAACAAAAGGGTTTCATTTCCATAAATGTATCTTAAAATATCCTTAATCATAATAAAATACCATCAAATAAAACCACAAAGGGGATTGAAGGAATTTTTACTTATGATCAACCTTAAAACCATATACCCATAATGGTATCAATTAATCATAAGTTAAAATTACATTGAGATATATTTTATTCCAAATGATAATTCACCCTTTATTCCATTAATAATATCTTATCATGTAAAAAAATTCATTGGAACATTAAGTTCATCCATTAACTGATTAAATATAAAATGATGATATCATTATTATAGAATACATATATAGCGATATAATAAATTTTGAAAATCACATGAAATTTCACTAAAGTGTGACGAATAATATTTTCATATGGCTCTTTCATACAAAATCTGACATGAAATTCCAAACTATGTGGTGGAGGATAAGTGTTTTAGAATTATCATGATTCAGATAAACCATTAATATTTCATAATATTTCCACTTTAAATTTTCTTTAGGGTATGTTGTAGATTATCATCCTAATCATCGCTTATATTGAGGCATTTACTCACATAATGCTCACACTTATATTATTTGAAACACTAGAGTTTAGGTGGTGCATTATGTGGGGGTTTCTCTGAATTTTCAAAATTATGTAAATTTTTCCATAACATAAGTATTTATCTTTTGGATGAACTTACTTTACAATATTAAATAATTTATGAGTTCATTTATAAAAATTTCAACCATGTTTCAATCAACACATTGAGAATACATGTAATCACGTCTTCTTCTCTACATGATTTTTAGTGTATCCCTTGAATTCCATTTTTTATTGTCAAAACCATGAGACTGATGGGTCACTCCAATCTATATTTCCATCATGATAGAATAGTGAATTATTTATTTATAGCTTAAGATTTCCCTTATGGATAAAACCCAAATAATATTTGGTTTTAATCCAATGTAGAATCAACCAACCTTACGTTCAGGTTGGATGATAATAGTAATATTGTATCTCATAATATTGTACTATTTTTCTCATAAGTACTGTCAAATTCATAAACCATATTATTTATCTCATGTAATTATTCCTCTATTTTTTTACAATGAATATGAGGAATACACCTATTTAAAAATTACCTCTTAAAGTGATCCCACTCCATAGAGTCAATTTTATCTTGATGTGTCGTATTTGGATAAGATTACACCATTGATCCACTTCACATTCCAAACAGTAGGCGGAAAAAAAATTAAATTTTCATTATCTAAACACATGATAATGTAAAATATCATTTTCAATGTTGTTGATCAATTACTTAGAAACTAGTGGATCTGTAGAGCCACTAAAAGAATGTAGAATTTTTTTCATGAAGGACACAATATAATATTGTTCCATCCTTTTCTCATTTAGAGGATCACCCTAATTCATTGTTGACATAGTTGTGTGATCACATGAGTAATATTTTTCATTATAGATTACATAAAATTTGGTTTATTGGGAATGAAATTATTGCATTTTCTATTGAAATTAACATTAACATCATTCCTTCGGGTACCATAAATTGACTAAATGTAAAAAGTATAATGTAAGAAAAATAAATCATATAAAGGAACTGCATAGTAATGATGAATCTCTTATAGTACGTCTAATTAAGGAATCCTTTTTTGCAATCTATGAATGATTAGGCATAACCTAGGTAATTCATGGTCATTATTAAATTCATTCATAATTTTTCATAATGAGTTCGTAAATTTGTAAATCATATCCACCCTGGGTGTCAAAATATGTGTGCTGAAAGGCCAATTTTTTTTACACACGGTGACGATCGAGTCTAGATCAATTCAATCATTTCATAGTTACTACCCCTAGGCTTGACTGTGCTAGATCCACATCTGATTTTATTATCCAAAAAATGGATGTAATTTCTTGGAAACCACTCACTCTATCATTCACCAAATTACAAGGAAATTTGACTTGGCATTTTATAATCCTTGTAGATATATTTAGATATATCCTTTGGGATATCACTAATTTTTTCACATCCTTCTTTCTGAAATTTAACTAAAACATACTATGATACCATCTGTAATGACCGAAAATTCTCATACATAAATAGTACATCTCTCTAAAAAAAATACTAATTATATAAAATAATGATCCATTCCAATATCATTTATGTATAGTGTCACTAGAAACATGGAAAAATAAAAAAATCCATAAGTGAGGTATTTGATCTCCCACTATGTTATTCATTACTATAAACCTTCTTTGAAATATCATACATAAAAACTTTTTCATATCTCAGGGAATGGAAACATAAGAAATTATGAGCTCAAATGATCAGTAATGGTAAAAAAGGGAGAATTCAATAAAATATTATGATATGGGTATGATAAAAATAGAATTAAAATTGATATTATACCCTATATATTATAGATCAAAATATAGGAGTCAATGAATAAATCATTATTGTACATAATACATGAATCATAATGTAATCAATTTAAATGGGTCATCAGCGAATAAAATTGGAATATGACATATATTTTTGTCATAAACATAAACATAGAAACTATTATGTCAAATATATCAACCATGAAATTTATAACATATTAGGATTTGGATAACCACCCATGTACCTACATATGGATTGGGATAACCCCTCTTGCAACCTCTATCAAGTTTGAGGTAACCTCCAGTGTACTCTAGCTCAAATAAAATTAATCATTACCCAATGGCTTGCAGGGATATATAGGTCCCACACATCGCATAATGAAAATCATATATACATGTACCACAAGATTAAAAAACACTCATCATATCAAAATCCATTAAAAAAGAGGTTTAATAAAAAATATCATCATAGAACAACCTTATTAAAAGTATAATTCTTCATAATCATTTTATCATTATATAAAAACATAACCCATTGAAAAATAAGTGGGTTTCATAATAAATTTATTATCATATAACCCATGGAAGAGAAATTTGTTTCATAAAGATTATTCTTTATAAGAATAAAAGATTCAAATAAATATTAAAAATAATATATGTGGATCATATCCCTAGTAAAGTGTATATAACATCAAAGTATGACATCATTATTGGAAAATTCTTTTCAAATATCACTCAGAACAATTAATGAGGAAAATATTTTTTATTCTTAAAAGATAAAAAGTTATAAAACATTTTTAAAATACTTTTATATGAAAATACCCTTGGAATATTATGAAGTAATCATTATAAATCATTTAAAACATTTCATAAGTAAAATAATAATAACTTTAAATGATCTAATTAAAACTAATAAATAATAAATAATTTTTGAAATAATTTTATTTGAAATAAACATTGAAACATTTAAATGATTATTTAAATCATTCAGTGTCCATGAAAATAATAAATTTCAAACATGTTATAGAAAAGATTGCAACAACATTTTCTGTAGAAGACAAACAGTCCTTGTTTTAGAAAATACATGTAGATTCCTTTTAATTTTTTGAAAAGGTAAATTAAGTGTAATAATGAATTTGAAAATTCTTATATTAACATTAAAATATTTTTTAAAACATGTTAAGAAAACATGGATATGGAAAAAAAGGATTTTTTTACCGAAGAGAGGAATAAATATGGTTTCTTTTAAAAGTATTATATTTCAATCATGAGTACATAAAGAGGGGAAAATCATGGTAAAACATATGTACTCATGAAATAACAAGTGGATATAAAATTTATGATTTCCTTAAATTATATTTTATAAAATTTCATCATCATAAGACTAATCATAAATAATCATGATAAACGATGAGATTGAATTATAAAACAATTATCGATTTGGTAAATTTGAATCATAATTCACATAAAGGAATAACATTAAATGAAACATAAAATATCATGAAATGAAATACATTCATGACATTATATTTCAAATGGGGTTTATGTACACCTTATAAATTAATATAAATTAATATCATAACATATGTCCCAATGAAGACAAATTGAGATAAAAATACCTCAATATATGTACAGACCTCTTTAGTATACATAACAACATTATGTATATTAATAATATTGTTATAAATATATTAAATAAAAATTAATATATTTATTTTCCCTAATATTATATACTTAAGACCTATAATTTCCTTTTTATTAAATATTCCATGATAAAATAAGGTTTTGGGTAAAAATTACATTATTTTTCGTGTATGTTTTGATTTTTTTAATATTCAATAGTATTAATTTTATTCTTTTTACATAATTTACATATTATTAAACAAAAAATAAATATCATATATATTAATTATATATGTATTCATAGTGACTCATAAATGTTAGATATAGAAAATTAAATATACCATTCATAGAGATGATATTGAGTATATACGCATGAAAACTATTTACACTTTCATGATTGATGAAATGAAGAAAAATTAAGTAATATATTACCTTTAATGTATAATTTTTATGTCATATAAATCATATATATTCCTTAAATTTACCCTAATTTCCTTCCATGTGAAGATTTAGTCTAAATTGAATCAGGTCGCTTCATGAGGCAGTAGTCCACTGTACACACGATTGATATTATCATATCCCCCACAGAATGGAATGTTATAAGGGATATGTGATAAAAAAATCCTAAATATATAATTTTTATATAAATATAATATATATTCATTTAATATATACATACCACCATCCATAAAAACAAAAATGGAAAACATTTCACATCGGTTTGCGAGGATGTTTTTCACCGTACACACAAGTGATATCATTATTTTACAATGAGATGGTAGGTGATAAGGAATATATATTGTTATAATTATAAATCATTAATATTATCATAAATATAATATCTAACATAAAAAAATATCCTTCCATTAGGGGTCGCTATAAGCAATTAATAACATCAGTTTTTGAGGCGGTAGTTCATCGTACATAAGATTGATAATTTTGTTTTCCTCTTTGATGGAAGAAGAGATGGATATAAGTTTTTCCAATAACATGATAATATAATGTATATGAGATTTAATTTTTTGTTATATCATTATAATTTAATAATATATGATGTTTTTTGTAGAATAATTAAAACAAAAGCACATAGTTTAAAATATTACCTCTTCTTTAGAAAAACAATTTAGGTTTAACCAAAATCCTTCCAATTTTAGATTTATGATTTCAACATATAATCTATGATGTTTTATGTAATGTAAGGATTATATTTTTGGTTGGTATTTTTTAAACCAAATGTTTTTTAGGTGTTAAGAGGAGATGATAGGGGTTTCCTTTTATAAGTGATGTTAATGGAACCATCGTAATGTTTGAAAATAAAAAGGTGTGTACATGTTTTATCAAGAAAAAATATCTTAAAATCTAAAATTATAAATAATTATAAATTTTAAGGAATAAATATGACCAGAAAATATATATTTTAGACAAATTTTTGGTCATTTTAACACTTATCTTTTTACTATAATCCATATTAAATTCATTTGTACATTTACCACTATAATTACATTTTACTATATTCACTATTAATTATAGAAAAAATTAAGATTCAATTATTATATAATATTAAATATATATTTATTTTAAGTATGGAATCAATTTTTATAAATTCCATTCAGATAATTGGTTAAATTTGTTTTAAAATAATACCCAGAAACACAATGAAAAATCTATTTTCCAAAGGGATAATGTTCAAGAATTTAAAAATATTTTCTTAAAAAAAAATTTAAATTGACTAAAATTATCTAAAAATGATTAAATAATATATTATATAACAAATTTATCTTTTAAAACCATTTTAAATTAGAATTTATGTTTTTAAATGTTTTAAAAGAAATTAAAATTCTTAATAAAACCCAGTATTTTCACTGTCCATCAAAAAAATTATCTTCTAAAAAAATTTAAAAAAATTCAAAAAAATATATTTTATACATACTTATTTAAAAAACATATATCATATTTTCAAATAAATTTTATAATATTCTAGAACATTAGTTTAAAAAAACACAAAATACGATAAAATAGGTTTTTAGAAAAATATAGTTTTAAGCATAAAATTCAATTTTTTCTTATCATAGGCCTTGAAAAAATAAAATATGAATGTTAATTTTTTTTATTGAATATATAATGTATATATTCCTTTAAAAATATTCATCAATAGTTATATACTTAATTTATTATGATAAAACAAGTTTTTGTTGATAAAAATAGTTTTTCCAAAAAATGTTTTCTCTATTTTCAAATGGTTTTTATTTTTGTTTATAGTTAATTTGTAACCAATGAATTCAATATATATAAATATAATGTGTGTGTAAACAATATATTATCATAATTTAGTTAATCCTAATCATATTTCCTATTCTTATAGCTATGCAAAAACTATCATATTAAATTATAATATTTAAATATTATGTCACGTTTATCATAAACACAGTGTTGTGTATAACAAAAGATAAAATATGTTTTGTGTATAAAAAATCTAAAAATGGTTTTCTATGTAATGTAAGCTATAAAAAATTTATTTCATTCGAAAAAAATATTTCAAAAATTCTTAGGGTTTTACGTAGACCATGTTTCTCTCTTTACATCCCCATTATAAAGAGGATACAAGAGACATTTCATATTCCATGTCAATTGAGAAGTTATCCAACCATAGGTAGATGACAAGGTTTTGTGGACCGTTCATGTTATGGTTTACATGCTCTATGATTTCATGTTATCATTGGGCTATAGATGAGAGTATCACCTACCATCAGTAGTGATTTACTATCACAACACTTACCATTCCACCATCAGTGTGGCACCATATGACGCCATGTATGGGAGACCCTAAATGTCACCGATGTATTGGTCATAACCTGTGAGAGATTACACTTTTTGGCCTAATGTTTTTGTTAATTATGGTTTGGAAAGGTGAAACTCACCAATGGTAGATAACGGATCCTTGGAAACATTAAGAGTTTCTTGTTGAATAATGGTAATGGCCTTTGGAGTTTGATGAGAATATCATGAGTTCCAAGAGACCAAAATTTGATGTGGAATACATAGGTTTGTCTTGAGTGACATAATATCTCTATAGTTCATATAAACTTTTTATATTTACTGAATGAGGTAGTGAAGTGTCATATATTCTAGAACTATGTCTTTATTTTGATAGATTACTAGTTTTTTAGATAATTTATAGCCTTGGTGACTTGTACACTTCTCATTTCATGATATATACCATGATGAAATGGACATTTAGTGTGGAGTGACATTTTCAAGGTCTCTAGTGTCATTTTATAACTCTATATCCTTACATATTAACAAGTATTTTATTTTCAAGGAAAAAATACATTAATGTGGGGAGAATGTAACATCACTATTCATTTCTGGAAACACTTTGGATTATTTTAAGGAATATTTTAGGAGAATGGATCTAAGATGACGTGAGATTCCATGGCTCGGTGACATAAAAAATGATATAAATAAAATATTGAATATATATTTTATCAGGAACACAAAAACATCTTAAAATAGTGTAATAACTATATAACATGAACTCAAATGGTAAATAGGAGAATGCTATTTAGTTTGGAACATAGGTATGAACTTCTGGGTGATCTAACCTTTATTAGAATCATGAATTTTGATGATGTGTTCTTGTGGGAGAAAAAAAATGAAAAAATTATTATTATAAGGCAATGACCTAATCCACTCCTCATAAAAGGCCTATAATGGCCTTACCGAATTTTATCCTCATTATACTATGGATTGAGAGGAGCTATGGGAAAATCATTTTATGAGGAATCTCAGACGAGAAATATAAAATATATTATTTTTGACTGGAGATCCAATTAGATCTTATAGATCTATCTAATAATAACAACACAAATATGTCTTTTCCAGGGATCCGTTCAACTCTATGTATGGTATTATATTTATTTTTATTTATTATATTTCATATATTCCACATATAATACTGGTTAATTACTCTAAATTTTAATCATGGATCAAGATTTGATTTCAATTGATTATTTATCTTCGTATGGTTTATGAAGTGATGGATTTAATTTTTTATAATTTGATATTAATTTTTCTTTATAATGGAAATTAATTGATTCTAAATGGAAAAATAGTCTTTCATTATTCCTCTTTTTTGTTTCATGTATTTATTCACCCATTATATACACATTCATTGTTGAAATTTCCTTTTTCTGATGGTTCAAAAAAAACCGTGTGGTTCGTCCTTGCATAATTAATCTGTGGCACAACAGATTTTCCTGGTGGGTTCGGATTTGGGATCAATGATTTGATTAAGTGAAATATTGACAACATGAAATTGGGGTTTGGATTGTATACCCATAAAACGTTTTTTAACATGATATAATTACATTGTATGATGTGAACCATTTACCAAGTTAAAGAGACACACAAAATCGGGCCACCAATGATGGAGAGGCTCAATCAACGAAATCTAGTATTTTTTATGAGCCTTGTAGTGGATTTTGTTGTAGTGGTAATGTGAGAGGAATACGTGAGAATGTTCTAGAATTTATGGGAAGTTACATTCTACATGTTTTTTAGTCCATGAGGGTATCACAAAATGTTAACCCCTCTATGTGGTAGCTAGGGTTTTTGTGGAGAAATAAGTACCACAAGTCACGTGTTGGGACCACATTCCATGTAACCCTTAGCTAGACACCATGGAATATATAGGGAGAAAATTATTAGGATTCCATGTGGCATCACAAACAGTGTGTTACAAGTCACACATCATGTATTCCTGGGAGGATGGATCAACATTTTTAGGGAGTACATTCCCAGGATCCCATGTGCTCCCACCAAGTTTTTGTTGTGGGGAATATGCCATGTACATGACAAGGTACATGCGATATGTAGGATGGAATTATAAGTGTGGAAAGGAAATATACACACTATTTACCCCTATGGGGTACACTATGTGTTGTAGAGGAATGCATGCGATATGAGTATAAGACACGGGTGGTACCAGGATTAGTAAGACACATCATATATCATAACAAGACATAATATGTAATCCATGAAGGGAAGGATGGATCCCTAATTATTCCCCGTTCATATTTCGTATGATTTTGAGTAAATTCTCCAATATAATTTCATTATAGACATGTATCATTTGACTGTGTTCCCTTGGTCCATCCCGAAGATGGTATAATGTGGCATTGCATCATGGAAAAAAGATTATGGTCCACAATATGGGTTTATTATTGGATATAGTTTTCTAAAATACCTCCAAGAAACTTCAGGTGGGATCCTATGTAATTTCTTATTCCCTATGTGGGATTCTATAAATTTTGATGACAAATATACACAGACATTGATCCCCTACATGGAGGGTTATTCTAGATTGGGTTTGCGGCATCCCCCATGATCCCATGGTGTGATACTATATTTTTAATTGATCTATTCCCACTTCTAATATATAGTTCTTCCTGGATATACATAATGACCACTACCACTCTGATGAGCTCCATCAATTTTATCTGGCTTATGAAGTGAGTTATCATAGATGATAATTACCTTGATTCCCAAAGTATAACCCGAGTCGAGAGGTATGGTTGTTCCCTTGGGATGTGCAGTATACCTTAGGAGTTAGAATATGAATCATCATTAATATCTAGGTTATAGAGATGGATATCCCCTTTCTATATTCGTTTGGGATTCTAGTAGACTATATCTTTGTTATTCTTATGGTTGACATATTATATTATGATGGATAGGAATACGTGATAACAGTATAATTAATCACTTGATTATTTTTGTTTTTTTGATTTTAGGGTGTCGTGCTAGGTATTGTTATAAACACCCCTGCATGGGATCTCCCCACACATGTCATGTATTATGTAGATGAAATATGATTTTTCATATTCGTATAGGGACATGAAATAGGGGATAATTTTTAGTTATAAAGGTCAATGATCATTACATGTGCTACATTAGATAGTTGTCCACACCTAGTTAATAGGTTGGACTCATGTATCTACTATAGTGACTTTTATTAGGATCTTTATTATCTCTTGCACTTTTTTATACTCTGATGTGTGATAGATTTTATGTATGAATTATTGTATCATTTTTATTTTACCTTTAAACATTTTATGGGTACTTGGATATATGTTCCAATGTATATTTACAATACAATATGACCTAAAATGTGTGTGATATTCCTAATCGATGATGGTCACCAGCCATTAGCCTATGGGAGGTGGTCATGGGGTGGTCACACTTAGCTTTTCATCGATTAGGTGGGCCTCAAAGTGTTGGGACATGATTGAGTGGTATTATATAATGTTCATCTTAGGACCGATGTGTCATGACTCGTCCCCTGGGGCCCGTGTCGTGACTACCCCAAGCCCGACTTCCATAGGATAGGGCCTAGCGACAAGCACCGAAAGGCGTATTCCCTAAAACGGGAAGGCATTGCCTTTATAAACTATAAACTCGCACAAACAACCACACAGTTAGATATAAGGAAAAAGTAAACTATATAGTATAAAGGGACTGTATATAAAGTAAAGGGGCCATAATATAAGGCGAACTAGAAATTACAAGTAAAACTATGTACAGCTACCAAGGATACAAACTGAATGGTAGGTACAACTCTTGAACGATCTTCTCTGTGGATCACCTCGTAAAATTTCCACCTCTAAGCAGTATCCAATCCAGGTACCCCCATCCTCAGTCACCATTGTCTATTATCTGCACCAGACACAGCAAGGTGTGGGCATAGCTCGTGTAGGGGTGAGTATAACAATACTCAGTAGAGACCCTGAGCCCCCCCCCCCCCCCGAAGGTCCCAAAAATCCACAATGGATAAAAAAACCAAAATAAACAACATTCTATCATACTTAGTTATATTCCCATACATATACCGATGTTATCAGAATATACCCACCTCACACAGGACAAAAGAATACCACAAAAGTAATACCACGAATGTAGAAGTACTATATAGGTATTACAATAAAGATAAAGTACCACACAAGTACACCATGAAGATAAAGTACCACACTTGTACACCGTGAATATATAAGACTCAACTCAAAAAAGGTATACAACTCTGAGAAACAGGATTATGATGCTGACCCACATAGGATCTCTATGAAACCCGGTAGTCTTCCACATGATTCACTAGGGATTGTTAAGTCCACAAGGCTAAATACACTTAGAGGGGGTGAATCAGGGTATGAATAATTTAAAATTAACGCTCGTTCTGATCTTGTTTCATTGTTAAGAAAAACACTCTTCTATCCCTTTCATGTTGCACAATATAAACAGAAATTAAAGCAAGCACAGGAAACATCAATTTTTACTTAGATTACTGCTAAGGGGTACATCCAAGGAGCATACTCTGACAGGTTGTCGGTCATAACAAATTCCACTAAACTTCACTATTTGGGGATGACAAGGTTCGGTCATAGTCACTCTATCCCAGGCTCACTTCCATTACAATGTTTAGGGTCAGCTCACTCCTTTTCCAAGGGGCACTCCCTATTTCTCTCTCTCTGGCTCACTGTCGGTGGAGAGGATCACCCTCTTACTGTTCCTTTGCTCACTACTTCGGAAAGGATCCACTCAAAGTTTTTAGACCTGTAGGTATCTTCATTTGCATGAAGGAATGCATCTTCCTATATATGTAGATGCTCTGTTGAAGTCCAGCTTTCACCCGTTGATGAATCTCACTTTGCACCAAAGGTATCGGGCAATCTCCCAGCTTTCACGCAGCCTGGAATAACTGTTGTGAATCAACCCTTTCTTGGCACGCAGGTCTACCCCGGTGCGCATGTCTCGGCATGCAGGTAACAACCGGCATGCAAGTTCACCTTTGAAACTTGCGCGACACAAGCTTCTTCAACTCCAAACATGCACAACACACTTTCCTTTATGCCCAAACCAATATTAGCGTCCAAAAAACAAAAATCACCCTTCTTCAAATATGGAACACAAGTCCCACTTGCGCGACACACCACTAATTGCGTGACCACCACACCTGCGTGACAGGATCTATGATTTTTCAAAGTGTTGACCTCCGTTGGGAAATGAGGAGGGGTGGTCCAGTATTTATAGGCAATTTGACCACCCTGTGCGATGGCGTGAAAGTCTCCCATCGGCAGACATGTCTCGGCGCGCAGGTCTCTGCCCCTGCAAGTCACTTGCACGACCCACGTCCAAACATGCGTGAACCACTTTTATTTGACATATTTTGATGTTCTGATCTTCAAAATCAACAGGCATGAATGTTTCCAATCCTCCTTGTCATTGGTGTGCAAGTCCTTTCTCTTGGTGCGCAAGTCACCTATGCAACCAAATCAATACATGCACGACCCTTATCCCTTTTCCAAATTTTGATGCTTTGATCTTGAAAAACATATGCCGCACAAGATTCCAAGACTTCAAGTTCATGGCGTGCAAGTCCCATTTCCAAAAACCACTTTTCTCCATCTATCAATTTTCAGGCCCAAAAATTTGGCAAACACTGGAAAACAGCGCCACTTTGTATCTGTTCTTTTTGTACCGCCTCCAGATCATCCATTCCTTTTCCAACATTGTTGAATAAAAAATGGATCATTGACCACAGCTCTTGAACTCGACATTCCACCATGAAATCCCCTTTTTCAACAAATTTTTATGTCATTGATTTACCTTGTCAACAATCACCACACAGATGTCCACTTTGTCAACAAACACAATCACCTCAAAAATGCTTCAATGATACCTTGAGGGATTTCTTCCCAACAATATCCCCCTTTGGTTTTGTTGACAACTCATCCATAAAAAGCTACATTGTTGATTCTTTCTGTCACCATTCGCCTCATTGCGATTATGATAGTGATCAAGGATTTACTCAACACATACTCTAAGCCCACATAAGTAATGATCGGCGTGAGAAACAAGAGTAAATGAAAAGTTCATCAATGAATCACTTCATTTCTTACACCCATTTTTGACACCAAACTAGTACCAATTTTTACCAAACTGATACTAAAATTTGGAAATATTCATACAATACCACTCTTCTGCTTTTATCACGACCCTCAGCTGTCGTGATATATATTCTTTGATCGATCACTTCTAGCATCGTCAGATTTAATAATCTCACCCTTTCAGCTCACAGCTTCAACTCTTGTCAGCTACAAAACCTCTTTATCCCTATTTCATGTGTTTTCCAAGCTATGCTATGTCTAAGAACGTTCAACTAGCTTCAACTCCCCCTTTCCAGCTGCTCCATCTGTTATATTCTCCCCATATCGTTCATGATTTAACAAATAGCCACAATGTATCCTCCTTGAACAATCACTCTCCCCCTTGAACAATCACTATTTTTCCCCCTCTGTTAACGAACCCAAAGGACACTCCTTTGCAGAATGTAACAGAGTAGAGAACACATATCAGTACGTTAGGGAAAACACATCATACCTCGGGGAGAGGGGGATGGTTTCACATGCAAACTCTTTTATGTGTGGTGAGTTGACTGAACTCCCAGAGCCAGTCGATGCCACTCAAAAGATTCCTTGGGTAAGGCCTTTGTTAGAATGTCTGCAACCTGTAGTTCTGTAGGCACATAATCAATCTTCACGATTCCCTGCTCAACCATCTCCTTGATAAAATGATATTTATCTCAATGCTCATTGTCCTTGAGTGATGGACGGGATTTTTTTCTTTGATTTATGGTACTTGAGTTATCACATTGGATTCCGATCGGAGACTTCACATCAACTCCCATATATTCAAGAAGCTGCTTCATCCACAATAACTGTGTGCAAACTTGAGTGGCCGCAATATACTTAGCTTCTGCGGTGCTCAATAAAATGCAATATTGCTTCTTGTTTATCCATGAAATACACAATCCACCAAGATAGAATGCACCACCTGAAGGTGATTTTCAATCATTGGCTAAATTTGCCCAGTCTGCATCAGTATATCCCAATAACTTTGTTTGAGATTTGTCAGTATATGTCAAGCCGAAATCCACTATTCCCTGGATATACCGAAGTATTCTTTTTTTACTACAAGCATGTGGCTTTTATTGGGATTACTCTGATATCTCACTGCTTGGCATGTGGCGAAAACAATATCAGGCCTTTTTGTGGTCAATTATAGCAATCTCCCAATAATTTGCATGTATTCTGTAATATTAACTATCTTTCCATCCTCATCTTTTGATAATTTCATCCGGGTAGCAACCGGAGTCTTCGTCTCCTTGGAATTATCCATTCCAATCCTTCTCAGACCCTCCTTGGCGTATTTGGATTGAGAAATGAAATTTCCATTACTTCCGTGTGTCACCTGTAAACCAAGGAAACATGTTATCTCTCCAATAATTGACATTGAAAACTCATTTTTCATGAATTTAGAGAACTGTCTGCACTGAGATTTATCTTATCCGCCAAATATTATGTCATCGACATAAACCAACACCATCATCTTTTGATTATTTCCGTTGCTGAAATAAATATTTTAATCAACTCCCCCACACTGGAAACAAAGCTTCTTCATGTTCTGATCCAGCCTTGAGTACCATGCCCTTGGTTCTTGTTTCATCCCATACAACACCTTCTTCATCCTGAAAACTTTTTTCTCATCCTCGTGAATGAGAAAACCATCTGGCTGCTCAATATACACCTCCTCTTCTAGAACACCATTCAAGAATTCATATTTGACATCCTTCTGGAACACTTTGAACTTTCGTTGCACTACTATAGCCAAAAATAGTCTGATTGTCTCTAGCCTTGCAACCGGTGAATATGTCTCATCAACATCTATTCCCTCTATCCAGAAGTATCCCTTTCACCATAGTCGTGCTTTGTTTTGAATCACTGTTCCATATTCATTCATCTTGTTGTGATATACCCATTTAGTCTCGATGAAATTCTTGTTTTCTGGCCACGAAAAAATCTCCAACGTCTGGTTCTTCTCAATTTGATCAAGCTCTTCATTCATAGCCAAAACCCAGTTTTCATCTTCAGTTGCATCAAAAAAACATTTCGGCTCCACCTGAGAAAAAAACTATTTTTTTGTAATTATTTCTTTCTTCGAGTCTGAACTGGAGCTGTCTGATCACCAATAATATTTTGCCTATCAATTTCAGCTCGACTCTTTGGCTTCCTTTCAGACACAAACTTGACACTTTCTTGTTCATCATTAGTATCTTCTTCTGAGCCAGCCTCTTCCACTTCTACTCCCCCTGTGTTTCTTACCTCATCCTCACTTTCATCAAGAAACTATTCACTGGGTCATGGAGCATTATGTTCATTTTCAACTATAGTGACATCATTGCTCTAAACAATTTTCCCATCCTTTTATTGATGCATTTAAGTGATTTTATTTTCCCTAAGTGGCCAAGGAATATCCCCACATCTACTCGTGACTCAAACATCCTGTGATTTTTATTATTGAGAATGAAACACTTAATTGAAATGATTCCAAAAAACTTCAATGTTGGCTTCTTTCCGTACCACATTTCATACAGAGTGTTCCCTTCCTTCGGACACAACGGAGACATATTTGAAATATAGACCGATGTCAAAACTGATTCATTCCAGAATTTCTCTAGTTGGTCCTTTTCAATAAGCATCATTCTGTACATGTTGTTGATGATCTGATTTCTCCTCTCAACCACTCCATTTTATTGGGGAGTTCTCACTGATGAAACTTTATGCCTTATTCTGTGTTTCTTGAGATAGTCTTCAACTTGACTATTTTTGAATTCTATTTCGTTATCAGTAAGAAACTTCTGAATTTTCTGCCCAAGCATCCTTTCTGATTCCCTCCTATACTGATTTATGCAATTGAACACCTCTTTCTTATGGGTAACAACAAATACCCAGGCCATTCTTCTATAATCATCGATGAAAAGAACATAGTACCTTTTCCCATTTATAGCTCGTTGTGAGATAGGACTACATACATCCGCATGCACAAATTAGAGCACTCTAGTTGATTTCTATTCATTTGGAATGTATGTCTTTGTGATGATCTTCCCTTGTTGGAAAGCAACACAGGTATGAGTGCGATCACATGATAGTTTGGGAAGGTCTCTAGCAGCATCACACTTTACCAGACCTTCCATGGATGGTTGGCATAGATGACCAAGTCGCTTATGCCAGAACTGGTTTTCTTCTTCTCTGGATAAAAGGCACGTATCTTCTTCCCTACCTACAAGGTAAGAATTTCCCTTTGTCCTTTTTCCCTACAGTACAACTACTCCATCTTTTCCTTTCTCAACACACATCTTCTTGGTAAATTGGATAGGATTCCCAGAGTCACATAGTTTGACTGACACTGTGCAAGTTATGTCTTAGACCCTCTACTACCAAGACATTAGGACATCTCATTTCTTTGCCCCGAGACTTGGCTTTTCCTGAGCCAACAATATTCAGACCTTCATCTTTTCCAAATTTGACAACACCTACTTTGTCATATTTTATGCCTGTAACAAGATCATTATTACCTGTCATATGAGATGTGCAACCACTATCAAGGATCCACACACCAAATCGATCTGATGGTTTAAGGAAAATCTCTTCCACCACGACCTTCTCATTTTTCTTCTTCTTGTTCCATACTTTTTATTTCACACTCGGCATGGATTAAGGCTTCTACTCATTCTCAAAGTATGATATACCATATTCATCTTGCAAAGCCACAATTCTATTCTGCATTTTTAACTCACCTGTCAGTTTATTGATCTACTGCTTGCGAACATTTTGATTCTGCTTTGGCACATTTCTCTAAATGTTCGGAGTGTAGTACCTAGCCATGTGCCCAAATACTGCGCACCAAAAATAGTTTCCATCAAAATATGCTCTGGAAATTCATTCTCTGTTTGGCTACCACCAATGTTCTTCTTCCCTTCGGTATCTCTTGGATATGAAACACACGTACTGTGATTGTCCCATTTTCCACTACAATAACAGCTAATATAAGGTGCATTCCATCGTGTTACTTCAGCACTATGATTTTCTCCTTGGGATCTCTAAATATTATGATTCTTCTTTGTGCCCAAATCAACCTTCAATCTCAGGATGGGTGCTTACGGTATGACTTCAATTGCCACAGATTTTTGCTTCTGATCAATCCATGAATCTACCTTAACATTTGAGTTCAATTTTTGCTTCTTTCCTACTGAACTACTAGGCTCCTCTTTCATCTTTTCAGTCTTCAGAATGACCTAATTTCCCAAGAATGTATTGGTAATCAATGGTTTTTCCTAGTCTTTAACTTTCCTCTGCAGACCGACAACATATTCATCAAGCTCTTCGATACTCTTGATGTGATCTTTTACTTTTCTGTTCAAGCCATCGATATTCCTTCTCTATTCTTCAATCTTGAGCTTACACTCACAAACTGATTCTGAGTTTTCTGGTGTTGATGACTTGAGTTTTTCAATTTCTTCTAACAACTCATACTTCTCTTCTTCCTACTACTATATATAGATTTTGGAATCAAGAACAACTTTATTGGCTTTCTTCTTTTTGGCTATCCAAGCATCTATCTCTGTAACTACCCGAGATTTTATAAGATATATTCATTTTAATTACTTTCATATCTTCTTGTTGTACGCTACACCAAGATTATCTTGCGCTATATGCAACACCGTATTAAATTGCAGTATACACAACACTAATCTTGGATCGTGTTACACACAATTTCATGTTTGGTCGATAGTAGTTATTTTACGAAACATTGATTATATATATATATATATTCAATGTATTTTGTTATATGCAACGACAAAGGAGTTGTTCACTACACACCACCCTAACCTGGCTTGCATTACACACAATCGTGACCTTCCTCGATAGCGTGTGTTGTACGCAATACCGGGTTTTTCTAAACAATGATATGCTATTAAAATATTATTAAAACCAGCCGTTATGAATAGTAATTCACACTTTTTGATATTTTGTAAATTTTATTTTTCAAAATGGGAATCATTTTTGGATTCGGAATATCGAAATTAGTTTAGGGTGAAATTTTGGTACTTTTCCGATAACTTTCATATTCTGATGAATAGTGAAAATTACTAAATTTTAATTAAAAACAACTTTTTTAATCAAAATAATTAATAGTGATAAATTATTAATTTGAGTTGTTTTAAAGTATATCTAGAATATATTTTTAAAATTTAATACAATGTTGGTTATTGGATGTAATTTCACATTTAAAACGGACATAAACAAGTGTCAATCTTTTAATAGTTATTATCTCTTAAGAACATGCTATTTGTTTTGACGACGTGAATTAATTTTTAAATTAATTAATTCAACTGATATGTTTTGAATTTGGTAAAAATAGACATCATTGTTGAATTCATAATATCAAATATAGCTTAGGCCTAATTTTTGGTATTTTTCTAGAAACTTTCATTTTTTGATGAATAGTGAAACCACTAAGTGGTAGTAAAAAAAACTGAATTTTTCATAAAACATAATTTTACCACTTCTGTGAGTGGAATTTCGAAAATCCGAGAGACACGGTTAATATCAAGGAATAAAATGTCTTTCAATGAGAAGAAAATAATTTTTGGTGAATAGTAACTTTTTACTTTTTTTTACCACGGTTAAATGTAAATAGGGTAATTAAGGGTAAAAATGATATTATTATTACCCTAACACATGTCATAATTCTATTGGATAAGGGTAATTCGTCCAAAAACAACCTTAGGAATAAAATATGACCATTTAGGCCCACTTGGATTAGATTAGGACATTTATTATTAATTTATTTAAAGAAGGGTTAAAATAGTTAAAATCAAAGTTTAATAACTAAATCATTTGTAATATAGGGTCATACATAAGATAAATTCGAATATAAATATTAATTAGAAAGATAAAAATATTTCATACATAATAATATTTTATTTGTAATTTTTAGACTGAAAATAAGTTAATTTATTTATGACACAATGATGATGTAGTAATTATCTTATTAATGAAATATTGACATAATTGATGTTATAAATATCCAAATAAATGTAATTTGAGACTTTTTATGAATTCAAATAATTTTATATGTTAATAATAAAGGTTAGTATTGATTTAATTAACTTTTTTTGAACTAATCATTCAGTTATGATTTTTACAAAAATATATTACCAAATAGTGTCAAAATTGACATAAAATAGTTTTTAAAACAGGCATTATATTATTAATTGTTATTATATTCCTTAAAATCTAAGGTTCGGCCAAGATACTTATATCATGATAGATGTATCATTAATGGACCACTTGGGGGTCTATTGGATATATATGGTATGTTTATTAACTATATAATATAAAAATACAAAGTGACATGGTAAATGTCAATCTAATTAACTAAGAGTTAAAACTAAACGATAAGGTTAATATAATGACCTATACATTTCTAAATTCTATTGGATGAGAGGATTTAGACTCATCCCCACCTTATATTCTAAATAAATAAATTTTGAGCTAATGAAAACCTAATATGACTTTATAATAAAATAATATTTTTAGTTTTTCCAAAGGTGCCCCTCTCCTCCCTTATAAAAGGGCACCTCCTCCCTCTCTTCCTCACACCACTTTGAGCCTTCATGCTTGGCCAACACCTGAATATTTCTCTTCTAAATTTCCATAGAAACATCCTAGAGGTTATGGTCTTCTTCAAAGACCAATTTTAGTGCCCTAAGAGGATGTCTCAAAGAGGTGCTTCAAAGAAGAGGTAATGTCTGTTACCGATTCTTTTAACTTTTTTTCTTCTTCCACTTATTCTTTTTTCGTTGTTTCATTATGAAGTAATAACATCAGTTTCACTCATATACTGATATGTTATTATAAGTATGAAACAACCATATTTCACCATATATCCATCCTACGGAAAATGAAACCACCGCGCGTGTGTACGTACGGAATACCGTCTCCACGCCTTAGTGTAATCAATTTTCCACCACCATCTTACTTGGATGGGTATAATGGTGAAAGTAATGAATATATATATATATGATTATTTCAAAGTTATATTGATTCTATAATATTATACATACACTTTAATACAATTCCACGATCATGGGAATGATATCATCGCTCGTGCGTATGTACGGACTACCGTCTCCACGAATGCCATGAGAATCATTTTCCATGATTAAACATTAAAGAATGATTATAAAGTATATATCATGAATAAAAATGAAATATATGACATGATAATGATACTGGATTTATGTATATATATATGTATTTCATCTATTTAGTTTCATTCAATTCAATAAGGAAACAAAAACAACGTTGATGCGTACGTACGACCTACCGTCTTCATGAACGGTGTATTTCATTCCTTTTATCGATCTATAATATATATCAATATGATGAATATATATTATATATAAATCATGTTTTACATTATGGAATTATTTAAACCAGGATATAAGTAATCATATCAAGAACGAAAAGTCAAAACACATATGATAAATGAAATGATTTTACCCAAAATACTGCTTTAACATGGAATTTACAAAAGAACGGGTAATATAAAGTCATAAGTGAAACATATATGATATCATAACAATTAATATGATTCTGTAATAAGTCAATGAAATTGTTTAAATCATTATACAGGAGGTTCGGATACGTATGAAGCATATCGGACCTTAGGTAAGGGATAATATTGCAATTTTCATTTTTATCCGAGATTTCTTATTCGTATGTATTTACTGGGGTTATTATTATCATCCAAGTCCATGTTTTCTAAAAGTGTATTTATTAATGATTAATTTCCTTTTTACCCATTTTTTCTTTTACTACACGGTATGTAAGGAATATTTCGTTTTTTTACGTTACGATGTACTTTTTGACTTTTCTAGAAAAAGTACGAGAAGAATGTTTTTTTAACTTATATGGCATGAACGGATTTTTACGGTTTTATAAAGCCTTATTTTCATGAAGCTTCCTCCAAAATATTTCATGACTATTTTCAACAAAATCCTTTTCTTTTAAAATTGCATGTCATTTTTTTGAAAAGAGAATGATTTTGAAGAAGAAAGGATATTTTCCTCAAGAATTCATTTCAAGTGTTTTATCAAAACTATTTTACATCTAAGATGAAATTATTTCATATATGTATGTTTCAAGTATCATGTCTCTATGATTTACATGGTTTCACTTTTCTTATTATGAAATGATATCCATTTCTTTTATATGGATTATGTGATGATGGGATGATGTTTATGAAACCCATTTTATTTATTGGGTTATTATGAATTATGTATGTTTATTTTGTGGCACAAGTAAGAATTATTACATTATGAGATGGGTGGGACCTATATGTCCCTTCAATTCATTGGGTAAAGATTTATATCTCATGAGATCAACATGGATTGAATGGTAAGTTAATCTGGTTCAGTGTTACAAGACTGAAATGAGGAGTGAACTCGATTCAGAAAGAGACTTTGTCCACTAAGATGGTCATGGCAGTAATGCCTTGGCTACTATAGAAATCATATCATGTGCTTAATGGTTTTCCACAATCACATGTTTGATTTTCATGCTATTTTATCATGATTAATGTTTCTTTATGATCTATGCCTTATGTTCTTCCATGTTTTATGTCATTGATCATGATTTTGTTATTTAAGCATTATGTTCATGTTTTTAAGTTGAAATGTATATGATTTGCTTTATTTTATCCATGCTTACCCTTACTGAGCATTTGAGCTCACAATTTATATGTTTTATTTTCACCAGGATATAAAGAATGGTTTTAGGTATGAAAAAAATGGGAAGATCTTTGTGGGAGATGTTGAAGATCATTCACCACGATTAGAAGATTACGTTCCGAGTTTCCAAAGACACTAAACTATTATGGTCCTTGTGTGTCTATTTTTGTTATGTATTAAGTATTCCGCAAAAGTAATGTAATTTAAATCTACGCCATGCTTCCGGTATCTACAGTTGGTATCAGAGGAAAGGTTTAGTCAACCTTTTGAAACTAGGATGCGAGAACTTTAGTGAGATCCCTAGAGATATTTCTATGGTATGTCTAGGGATTTCCCTAAGGTTAAGTATAAGTATAGGGTATAGTCCTAGAATTATGGTAATGATCTTATAATTAAACCTAAGATGTTAGATATTGAAGTTACTTCCCCTTTATTATGATTTTTTCCACTCACACTATTATTTTTGGGTTTTATAAAATGGCTGGAAAAAAGATGATTCACGATAATAGAGGATATGATGGACAATGGAATGATATTATTAATGAGAAACCAAATAAAATGGGATTTGGGAGTCTAAACATCATTATTATGCCGAATCAGTAATCTCATAATATGATTAATAAACTCAAATTTGGTAAGTTTCCTGACTCGGCTAATAAGAGAAAGATGGAGTTTCATGATGATCATAGAGGAAAGAAAGATCAATTTACCCTATGTAAATCATGTGGGAAGAGGAATCAAGGAGAATGTTTCAAAGAAACTGGAAGATGTTTTGGGTGTGGAAAAGAAGGACACAAAGCAAGTAAGTGCAAAGTAAAAGGTTCAGTTAACACCAGGGATGAGGATAATGGTATTACTAGGACATCAGAAATGGTTAAATGTTTTAAATGTGGAATGTACGGGCATTATGAAAACCAATTACCTAAGGGAAAGTCTCATGAAGAGAATCAGTATGGTCTTATGGGTAGTATTTCTGTTGATGATGATGAAGAGACTACAAATGATATGTGAGATGAACGAATTATTGAAGCTCGGTCAATGGATTAAGAATGTTGTGGAATGATTTCATGTTTATCAAGTGTAATGTTGTATAAGTAATCTCATGGTACTATGGAATAAAGAGACATCTAAGGATTGTTACACTATTGTCTTTCCTTCAGTTTTGAAAGTGTATGATGAATGGTACCAGTAACCATGAAAGGTTATTCAGATATTTTTGAAATGTAGATGATATGCGCATAATGAAGTGATAAGGAGAAAATTAAATGTTTGATAGTATTCATGAACTCATGACTGATATAAGGAGAAGGTTATATCATGGTTTGAGTATATAGAATTTTTGGATTTTGGTATGTGGAAAGAGTTAACTTTTAACAACATTCATGTTCTCACTATGGTTTAATGGGTATTCATTCTTCAAAAGAATACATGATTAAGGTATTCACATGTTTTTCATTTGACCAAAAAGATATATCTTATGATATATGTGGGATAAATGTTGGAATTCACGTGATTGTTATGTGACATTTCAAGTAATCATTTTTTATACTATGAGGTTTGACCAAAGTATTTTCGTTAATCCTAAAGATTGGAATGGATTACGTTGGACATAAGTTAGTTCAATATTATTAGTGATATGTTATAGTAATGTAGTTTTATAAAAAGGACAACCGGCAGGATAGGTGACAGCCCATCGTGTCGGACAAGGCTGTGGAAATTGAACCCACAACCGAAGTGCGACTGGCCTTTATCTCCTACCACTGGCCTATAGGAAGTCCCTGTTTAGTAGAAACTAGTTTTATTATATTAAGAGGTATGATATATGAAGTATAAGTCTATTTTAGGAACAATATATGATTAATCTCACTATAGATGGACTTATGTATTTTTGATAACTTTTATAACCTTTTGTTTGAGACAGATGGAATGACCCATCATTCTATCACATTATCTGCTAACACTTCATGAACGAAAAATTTAACTTCATTTCTTTAAGAGATAAAGTGGAAATTGCCCAAAGAATGACCAACGGTGAGACTGTACCAAAATCACGAAAGTATTTCTTCTAATTCCAATTTCATCAACTTTACAGAATATGATCTTGAAAACCAAAAATGTTGACCTAATTCCCTAATATCTGATGGATCTGATGGTACCTTAGATCATCACAAATCTATGGATTTGTGATTGATGGCTTTTTCATAGCCATGTTCTCTACCACTGTCCATCAGAACATGATGGTTAGATTTTTCTTCTATATCCATATTTTCACCTATGTTCTCCTATATGGAAACCCAGTGATGCGTTTCTTTGGGTAATAGTTACATTTCATACTTTAGTTTTTAAAATTAAGTTTTAGTATTCCTTTTTACGTTGTGATTTTCTATGAATTGTAAATGATTTATAACCCCGACGAATTTCGAGGGAGAAATTCATTTCAAGGGTGTAGAATGTAACATCCCAAGATTTTATAAGATATTTTCATTTTAATTTATTTCATATCTTCTGTTGTATGCTACACCAAGATTATCTTGCGCTATACGCAACACCGTGTTAGCTTGCAGTTGATGTAACACTAATCCTCGATCGTGTTACACACAATTTCATTTTTGTTTGATAGTAGTTATTCTACGAAACATTGAGTATATATATATATATATTCAATGTGTTTTTTTATACGCAACGACAAAGGAGTTGTGCACTACACACAACCCTGACCTGTCTAGCATTACACGCAATCGTGACCTTCCTCGATAGAGTGTGTTGAACGCAATACCGGGTTTTACTAAACAATAATATGCTCTTAAAATATAATTAAAACAAGCCGTTACGAATATTAATACCCACTTTTTGAAATTTTGTAAATTTAATTTTTAAAATTGGACTTCATTTTTTGATTTGGAATATCGAAATTAGTTTAGGGTGAAATTTTGTTACTTTTCGGATAACTTTCATATTCTGATGAATAGTGAAAATTACTAAATTTTAATTAAAAACAAATTTTTTAATCGAAATAATTAATAGTGATAAATTATTAATTTGAGTGGTTTTAAAGTATATTTAGAATATATTTTTACCATTTAATACAATTTTGGTCATTGGATGTAATTCCACATTTAAACCAGACATAAACAAGTGTCAATCTCTTAATAGTTATTATCTCTTAAGAACACATTATTTGTTTTGAGGACGGGAATTAATTTTTAAATTAATTAATGCAACTGATATTTTTTGAATTTGGTAAAATAGACATCATTTTTGATTTCATAATATCAAATATTTCTTAGGCCTAATTTTTGGTATTTTTTTGGAAACATTCATTTTTTGATTAATAGTGAAACCACTAAGTGGTAGTTAAAAAAACTGAATTTTTCATAAAACCTAATTTTACCGCTTCTGTGAGTGGAATTTCGAAAATCTGAGAGACACGGTTAATATCAAGGACTAAATTGTTGTTCAATGAGATGAGAATAATTTTTGGTGAATAATAACTTTTTACTTTTTTAACCACGGTTAAAAGTAAATAGGGTAATTAAGGGTAAAAATGATTTTATTATTACCCTAACACATGTCCTAATTATATTGGATAAATGTAATTCGGAAAAAAACAACCTCAGTAATAAAATATGACCATTTAGGCCCACTTGGATTAGATTAGGACATTTATTATTAATTTATTTAATGAATGGTTAAAATAGTTAAAATCAAAGTTTAATAAATAAATCATTTGTAATATAGGGTTATACATAAGATAAATTAGACTATAAATATTCATTATAAAGCTAAAATGATTTCCTACGTAATAGTATTTTATTTGTAATTTTAAGACTTAAAATAATTTAATTTATTTATGACACAATGATGATGTAGTAATTATCTTATTAATGAAATATTGACATAATGGATGTTATAAATATCCAAATAAATGTAATTTGATACGTTTTATGAATTCCAATAATTTTATAAGTTAATGAGACATGATAGTATTCATTTTATTAACTGTTTTCGAAATAATCATTTTGTTATGATTTTCACAAAAATAAATTACCAAATAGTGTCAAAATTGACATAAAATAGTTTTTAAAAACAATATGATATTATTAATTGTTATTATATTTCTAAAAATATAAGTTTCTTCCAAGATAATTAAATCATGATAAGTGTATCATTAATGGACCACTTGGGAGTCGCTTGTATGTATATGGTACGTTTATTAACTATATAATATAAAAATAAAATGTGACATTGTAAATGTCAATCTAATTAACTAAGAGTTAAAACTAAAAGGTAAGGTTAATATAATGAAATAAACATGTCTAAATTATATTAGATGAGAGGATTTCGACCCATACCCACATTAACTTAGAAATAAATCAATTTGGAGGTATTTAAAATCGAATATGACTTTATTATAAAATAATATTTTTAGTTTTTCCAAAGGTGCCCCTCTCCTCCTTTATAAAAGGGTACCTCCTCCCTCTCTTCCTCACACCACTTTGAGCCTTCATGCTCGTCCAAACCCTACAAAATTCACTTCTACACTTCCATAGAAACATACTAGAGGTTCCAGTCTTCAATAAAGCCCAATTTTAGTGTCCTATGTGGAGGTCTCAAAGAGGCTCTTCAAAGAAGAGGTAATGTCCATTACCGATTCTTTCAACATTATTTCTTCTTCCACTTCTTCTTCTTTAGTTGTTTCATTGTGAAGTAATAACATCAGTATCACTAATATACAGATATGTTATTATAAGTATGAAACAACCACATTTCACCATCTATCCATCCTACGGAAAACAAAACCACCACGCGTGTGTACGTACAGAATATCATCTCCACGTCGTGGTGTAATCTATTTTCCACCACCACCTTACATGGATGGGTATAATGGTGAAAGTAATGAATATATATGATTATTTTAAAGTGATGTAGATTATGTAATATTATACATACACTTTAAGACAATTCCACGATCATGGTAATGATATCATCGCTCGTGCGTAAGTAGGACCTACCGTCTCCACGAACGCGATGAGAATCATTTTCCATGATTAACCATTCAAGAATGATTATAAAGTATATATAATGAATAATAATTAAATATATGACATAATAATTCTACTAGATTTATGTATATATATATATGTATGTCATCTATTTAATTTCATTCAATTCAATAAGGAAATGAGAACAGCGTTCATGCGTACATACAGCCTACCGTCTCCATGAACGGTGTATTTCATTCCTTTTATCGATCTATAATATATATGTATATGATGAATATATATTATATATAAATCATGTTATACATTGTGGAATTATTTAAATTAGTATATATGTAATAATATCAAGAACGACAAGTCGAAACACATACGATAAGTGAAATGATTTTACCCAAAACGCTGCTTTAACATGGAATTTACAAAAGAACGGGTAATATAAAGTCATAAGTGAAACATATTTGATATCATAACAATTAATATGATTCTGTAATATGTCAATGACATTATTTAAATCATTATACAGGAGGATCAGATACGTACGAAGCATATCGGTCCTTAGGTAAGGGATACTTTTGCAAATCTCATTTTTATCTGAGATTTCTTATTCGTAAGTATTTACTGGGGTTTTTGTTATCATCCAAGTCCATGTTTTCTAAAAGTGTTTTCATGTATTTTTAATGTCCTTTTTACCCATTTTGTATTTTACTACCTGGTATTTAAGGAATATTTCTTTTTTTTATATTACGAGGTACTTTTTGACTTTTCCGGCAAAAGTATGAGAAGAATGTTTTTTAACTTATACGACACGAATGGATTTTTACGTTTTTATAAAGCCTTATTTTCATGAAGCTTCCTCCAAAAGATTTCATGACAATTTTAAACAAAATCTTTTTCTCTTAAAATTGAATGGCATTTTGTGAAAAGAGAATTATTTTGAAGAAGAAAGCATATTTTCCTCAAGAATTCATTTCAAGTGTTCTATCAAAACCATTTTACATCTAAGATGACATTATTTCATATATGTATGTTTCAAGTATCATGTCTCTATGATTTACTTGGTTTCACATTTCTTATTATGAAATGATATCCATTTCTTTTATATGGATTATTTGATGATGGGATAATGTATATGAATCCAATTTTATTTATTAGGATATTATGAATGATGTATGTTTATTTTGTGGCACACATATGTATGATTTAATTATGAGATGTGTGGGACCTATATATCCCTCCAATGCATTGGGTAAAGATTTATATCTCATTAGATATACATGGCTGGAACGGTAAGTTAATCTGGTTCAGTGTTACATGACTGAAACGAGGAGTGGACTTGATTCAAAATGGGACTTTGTCCACAAAAATGGTCATGGCAGTAATGCCTTGGCTACTATGGAAATCATATCATGTGAATAATGGTTTTCCACAATCACATGTTTTATTCCCATGCTATTTTATCACGATTAATGTTTCTTTATGATATATGCCTTATGTTCTGCCGTGTTTTATGTCATTGCTCAATATTTTGTTGTTTAAACATTATGTTCATGTTTTTATGTTCAAATGTATATGATTTGTTTTATTTTATCCATGCTTACCCTTAATGAGAATTTAAGATCACCTTTTATATGTTTTCTTTTCCCCAAGATATAAAGAAAGGTTTTAGGTACGAAAACAAATGGGAAAGATCTTTGTGGGAGATGTTGAAGACCTTTCACCACGATTAGAAGATTATGTTCTGAGTTTCCAAAGACACTAAACTATTACGATCCTTGTGTGCCTATTTTTGTTATGTATTAAGTATTCCACAAAATTAATGTAATGTCCATGTACGTCAATATTCAGGTATCTACAATCTCCTCATGAGCTGCTTCCAACTCATCTTCCATATCAACTCTTCCTTATACATCTTCTTCTTCTTCTGCGTCAGTTTCATCCTTTTCCTGAGAACTACCGATGACTGCCACCATAGAATTTTCTCCTAGATCTTTTCAGTTCTCTATTTACTCAACCTCTTCAACCCCAGACTCATCTGAACTGTCTATTTCTTGTGAAGGAATATTCTTCTTCTTGAATAAATTTGTCTTCAACTGCTTCTTCCCTTTCACATAGGCCGAAGATTTCTTCTTGGGAATTTCAACATCATATTCATCATTTTATTCTTGAATCTTTTTGGGGCATCTTGTTTTAAGATGTCCAACATTTACACATCTAAAGCATGCAATAGGTAGTTTCCCTTTGAACTTTTCTTTTTCTTTTTGATGATTTGAGGAGAGGAATGGCATTACCTCATTTGTATATTCTTCTTACTGAGAGTCTTTAATGGTGAGATTTTTAAAGGACATTAATGCCACCTCTTTGGATTTCCCCTCTTCCACAGCATCATTATAATCATTTCACATTTCATATGCAACAACTGTGTTGTGTATGTTATCCAATGTTAGCTCTTTTGGATCTTTATCTTCTATCACTGAAACATTCGGATTGAACCGAGGTGGATGTTTCCTCAAGATGCGCTTCACAATTTTTATGACATCAATAACTTCTCCAAGACCTCGCATGTCTTCCAATACAACATTAACCCTATCGAAGAATGTATCAATAGACTCATTCAGGTTCATTCTCAAATCTCCATACTTTTTCCACAACACTTGCATCTTTTCCACTTTGACCTTTGTATACCCTTCATATATATTCAATAATTTTTCCCACATGGCACGTGATGTTTTGCAAGACATCACCTTTGTATATATAGGATTGGATAGGACATCCTATAAGGCATTGATTTCTTAGGAATTAGCATCCAACTCTATACGCTCATCTTCTGATAATGCACCACTGTTGATGTCTGTTGTTATACCATGCATTGCTACTGTGAATACATCAATTCCCAAAGATCGGAAGTAGTGTTGCATCTGATTCTTCCATAGATGAAAATTGTTCCCGTCGAATATCGGAATTACGATATGATTAGTGACCTACATTGGGAGAAGAACTAATATCAACATTTTCTTTGATACCAATTTTTAGGTCCACAAGGCTGATTACCGTTAGAGGGGGGTGAATCAGGGTATGACTAATTTAAAATTGAATCCCATTTTGATCTTGTTTTGCTCTTATGAAAAACACTCTTCTATCCATTTCCTATTGCGTACTATAAATAGAATGTAAATCAAGCACAAGAAACATCAATTTTTACTTGGTTCACTGCTAAGGGCTACCTCCATAGAGCACATGCCGACAGTTTTTCAGTCATACCAAATTCCACTAAACTTAACTAGATGTGGATTAAAAGGTTTGGTCTTAGTCACTCTATCCCAAGATCACTACCATCAAAATTTTTATGGTCAGCTCACTACTTTCCCAAGGGTTAGTCCCTGTTTCTCTCTCTCTGGCTCACTGCCAGTGGAGAGGACCACCTTCTTCCTTTTACATTGCTCACTACTCTGGAAAGGATCCACTCACAGATTATAGACCTCTAGGTCTCTTCATTTTCATGAAGAAATGCACCTTCCTCTATCTGTATATTCTTTGTTGAAGTCCATCTTTCACTCGTAGATGAATCTCACTTTTCACTGAAGGTATCGAAAAATATTCCAGCTTTCACACAACCCAGAATAACCGTCGTGAATCAACCCTTACTTGGCGCATAGGTCTAACCCGACGCACAAGTCTTGGCGTGCAAGTCATAACTGGCATGCAAGTCCACCTTAGACACTTGCACGACACAAAAATCTTCAACTCCAAACTTGAGCGACGCACTTCCCTTTACACCCAAACCAATATAGGTGCACAACAATAAAAAATATCCATTCTTCGAATTTGGCGTAGAAGTCCCACTTGTGCGACACACCACTACTTGCACGACCACCACACATGCATGACAGGAGCTCTGATTTTTCAAAGTGTTTAAATCCATTGAGAAATGAGGAGGGGTGGTCCAGTAATTATAGGCAATTTGACCACCCTGCGTGATGGTGCGCAAGTCTCCCTTTGGCGCACAGGTCTCGGCGCACAGTTCTCTGTCCCTACAAGTCACTTACATGAACCACTTCCAAAAATATGCGAACCTATTTCCATTGCCATATTTTGAAGTTTTGATCTTGAAAAACAATAGGCGTGAATGTTTCCAATCCTCCTAGGCACCGTCACACACGTCCTTTCTCTTGGCGCACAATTCACCTGTGCAACCCACTCAATACTTGCTCGACCCTTATCCCTTTGTCATTTTTTGATGAACTGATATTGAAAAACATATGGCGCGGAAGATTCCAAGCCATCAAGTACACGGCGTGCAAGTCCCTTTGCCAAAAACCACTTTTCTTCATTTGTCAATTTTCAGGCCCAAACATTTGGAAAACATTGGAAAGCGACTCCACCTTGTATCTGTTATTTTTTCACCGCCTCCAGATCATCCATTCCTTTGTCGACGTTCTTGAATAAAACATGGATCATTGACCACAACTCTTGAACTCGACATTCAACTATGAAATACCCTTTGTCAACAAATTTTTATGTCATTGTTTTGCTTTTTCAACAATCACCACACCGATGTACACTTTTCCTAGAATCACAATCACCTAAAAAATGCTTCAATGATACCTTGAATGATTTTTTCCCAACAGGGATAATAACAAGTAACATCTCTAGTCACCAATTCGAACACCTCGGAAGTTGGATAACCCCTCCTCTAACAAGTACAGCGGGTCTGTCACTTCACATAGAGGCATTTCCCACTAACCTTAGACTTCTAAGGTACTCCTCCTGTCGAGTATCGTGGGCCTGCCACGTAACACAGAGGTTCCCCCCACCATGGGTCTACCCCATCACAGAGAGGCGCTCCCCCTCATGGCCTGCAAATGTACTCCTCTTGTCAAGTATTGTGGGTCTGTCGCATCAAACAGAGGTGCTCCCCCCTGTGGGTCTTCCGTGTCGCACAGAGGCGCTCTCTACTAGGCCGGTCGAGTCACTCCATGTCAAAATAGTCAACAATCATCAAATCTCAGCCAATCGCAGGGTTCCATACGTAGCGCAATTGGTAAAACCGCTTCCCAAGACATCGGTCATAACTTTACCACCCGAAGTCCCACAACAAAGTATCCCAATGTTCTATCATGTCATAAGGGGCCCAACGCAACAGACGACACATCAATCGGATTCTTGGTCTGTATGTTATTAGAATTTCCACTCCGAGGGCCCGGTTGGATTCGGGATCCAATACAACCCAACTGTACACCGACCTTATCCAAAACTGAAGTGGTGTATGCCAAAAGCACCATCTCGATTTAAGGATTTTGGTGCCATAGAATGTTCATCAAAAAGACATTTTATTCTCAAGATACGGCTAGGTTTCGGCCGATCTTCAGCCTCCGTCGCAGCCAAGCGGTCGTGGTCTCTTGCTCCTCCAGCGGTGGGGACGCGTGTCGCCACTCCACCACACGGCCGGCCAGATGTCGACTGCCACCCTGCCCTGCCACGGCTGACGGGCCACGACTTCTTCATCATCCCGCGGGGTGGACATGTGCCACCCTTCCTTCCTCGCGACCGGCCAGGTGCTGGCCACCTCTTTCTTCCACGAGCCATTGTGACTTTCTTCCATGCCCAAAAAATAAAAAAAGATCACATAATCGTGATCCTTGGGTCAAGGGATCTACATCCATATATCATACTCAAAATTTTTTTTGTGATTCCAGTGTCATTAAATATTTTGCGTTGAAGAAAGCACGAAGAACGTGTGAAGAACAAAAGATAAAGGGGGCAAGGTATATGTGTGGAATAATGGCCTCGTTTATTTGGCCATCATCGTTATGAATTCAGAATAAGAAGAATCAATAAAATAAATTTAATCATAAATAAATCCACTCCCTAGACTTCCAGTTGGAGGTGTCGTGATGAATAAGACGAAGTCGTTGAAGATTGGCATCAGTGTTCGTCACTACCAAGAGAAGCTCCAAGGTCGGTTCCTTGTTCTTCAATTCTGGAAGTCGTTCTTCATTGTAGGATATCGTTTTTTAGAGAAAGATCTTTCCAACTCTCCAATGATCTCCCTCCTTTTCCAATCCCTTTTCCCATGAGTGGTGAGGTGATAAATTAAATAAGCTTAAGTAATAATTTAATTAAAGTCTGTAGATTAATTAAATTAAGTTGGCACATTTAATTTAGATAAATACAAGAGTTTCCACCCATGAAAAGAGGGCTTCATGTGGTCTCCACCACTATACATTCAAATGGGAGGTTTTAAAAATAAAATAAAAGTTTTTCTCTATTTTATTTTTATTCTTTTAACTCTCCCGTGAAATTTTGGGAGATTAACTTTCACCCTCGACCTACGGTGGTTGAGGAGAAGTTCTCCGTAAGCAAATATCGATGCTATAAGTTCAACGGTGCCCATAGATTTTAATTCTGAGCACCGGTTCAAAAGTTACAAAACGCCACTCGTGTCATTAATGAACGTACCTGAAAAAGAGTTCGGAAAAATATTAACAGTCACCCTCGACCAGCATCGGTCGAGGTTAGGCTTTGCCTAAATTGAACATGCCCCAAAAAACCCAACGGTACTCTCATATTTTTAATCCAAGTTACCATTTAAAAGTTATGGGTTTTACAAAAAAACTAATTATCCCTTAATTATTTATTTATGGCCAAAAACTAACTTTCACTGGTAGCCAGCATTGGAAAACGTTAGTATCAACCTAAAAGATGCATGCCCTCACGAGTTCAGCTGTGGTTTCTGATTTTTAATCCAAGTTACCATTCGTGAGTTATAAGCATCTGAAAAATAAAATAACTTTATTTAATTATTTTAATTATGGTTATTCCATTTTTGTGGTTTCTCACAGGAGGCCCTCACCGACTAAAATTAAGTCACAGATATGGTAATATTTCCATCCTGATTGCAACGGTGACCTCAGATTTCTGATGTAAGTAATCGTTTAAGACTTATTCCACTTATTTAGAAAAACAATTTACGCGTGATAATTAAAGCTTTGTAATATTTCGATGGATCATTCTGGGCACTCCAGGCCTTGGAAATGTGCAGCGTTAGATTTTTTGGTCTTTAAATAATTCCATATAATTAAAAAAATTATATGGAATTTCCAGGACATTACATAATGTTTGGAAATTTTCTAGCAATATGGTTCAGTTGGGTATTTATGGAAAAAATATTGAACTGTTTTGAGTTTGGATATTAGGAAAAGGACTCTAATGTTGGTGTCGAGTCCATATATCTACTATTAATGTGTCTCATAACCTTATTATATAATATAAAGCTATGATATCATAGTCATAGTGATGTTGGAGGAGTTTGTATAGGTCCCCATAAGGATGTTCCATGTTTAGTCCCATCAAATATATATTTTTTTGTATATAGATTTGCATGAGGGATGGCCCAATGAATGTGAAAGGATGTTAGATTTCACCATAGAGTTGACATAGATAAAGGTGTAGTTAGTTTATTTGAAGATATAGGGATTCATTATTCCCAGTGTGTTTTTTTAGCCATCCCAAAATTATTCTCATAGGAGATGAATGAGAGAACAATGTTAGGTGTCATTTGAAATCATTTGAATCAAATTATATTTAGGAGGGTATTTCCACCCCTGATAATTGATGGCTTCTACGACTAGTGTTTTGGAATGAATTAGTTCTCTAAGATTGAACTCGGGATAGGAGATAACTAAATCTGAATGAAATAGGATAATGTATAAAGAATAGATTCCTAGAGCTTCTACAGTTGATTTTAGAACATGGAGATACCTTTTGGTGTGTTGAACTCAGAAGTGTGTTGTGATACATATGAACTACATCCTTAAACCCTTCTTGGGGCCCATGTTAGTTTCTCTGATTATATCCTCAAGTACTGAGTGTAATATTTAGATCACACAATACACATGAGGATGGTTCTATACATGATCTATGACTTCCATATTCATATGGTTTTTTGAGGTATCACACATATATTTAAGAGACCCACTTCTTAGGAAATGTATTATTAGAAATGGGAGTGGAGGTGGACTAAACATATTTAAGCCATTACAAGATTAAGTTACACAAGAGAGTATGGACATGATGATGATACACGCACAATGTAATAACCTGATTTTTAAAAAGTAAATACAATGTTCGATAGCATACATGATATGTTACATCGATCTTAAAGGAACAATTAAATAATATAATTTAATATGGTAGTTACCGCCTAAATATTAGCATGGTGGGAATAAAAAATATTCACTTTATTATGAATATATTTTTTACACATGTTTATAAAATTATTCATTGGTTATCATATTAACTATAAGTGAAACTAAAAACCAATAGAATATAAATGATGCATTTTTATGAAAAACTATTTAAATATGAATAATTTTGTTTATAAAATAATAAAATCATTATTTTTGGAATAATATAATGAAATATTATTTGAATATAATGTTTAATATTCATTGTATTTATTTTATAAACATTATATAAAAACAAATACAATTTAATAAATTAAAGGGGTACGTTTTAAATAGTTAATTTTACCGCCTTTTGATGGTGATCTCATTTTAAATATAGTTTTGGAACATTTTTATGTTATATTTGAAAAAAGAAACTTCTTATTTAGAATAAGGAAATAAAAAAGTTACATTTGATAAATGTTTCATATTTTTCTCATAAATTTCATATTTTAATGAATAATGAAAAATACTTCATTTTAGCTCAAAATTATTTTTTCATCTAATTTATTAATATTGTTATATTATAATTCTAATTGGTTTTAACATATAATTGAATAATAATATTATCATTAAATAAAATTTAGGTTATTTGAGACATATTTATGTTGAAATTATATGTAACAACATATGGGAATTTTTGAAATTCTATATTACCCCTTCTCACCACATATACGGGATTAGTGTTAAACTTTATTTAGTCACATTTGTGAATTAAATTTTCAAAAAATAAAAATACATCACTGTAAACACTATGAAAAATTTGATTAAAATAATGTCATATTAATTTTTAGTTAATAATATATTTTTTATTTCATTCACCATAGTTAAAGGTAAATAAGATAATTAAAGGTAAAAATAATATTATAATATCATAAAATTGCCCTAGAACTTGTCCTAACATTATTTGAAGATTTTTTTTACCTAAATCAGCTTTAAGTATAAATTATAACCTTCTTAATCCACTTGGGTATGAATTTTACGTCTATTATATTTTATATAAAGATATGTTAAAAATTTTATACTCATATTTTTATTAAGTAAATAATTTTTTTAAATAGGTTATATAGATTATAAATTTTATAATAAATAGGAATTTGAAAAATAAATTTGTTATCTACATAATTTTAATTTATTTAAATTTTTTAGAAATTATATAATTAAATATAATAATGAAATAATTATGATTTAGAAATAGATTTATTAAAGGACGATTCAAATAAATGATATTAAAAATATTAAAATAAATATAATTTGAAATATTTGATGCGATACATGAATTTTTTGGATAACTATGCCTTGTTATAGATGTGTTAATGTATTTATTTGAAGAAATAAAGTTGTTATTGTTTTTATAAAAAGTCAATTAATTAATACCATCCAAATTGACATAATTCATATGGTAAAATTAAAAAAAATAATTAAATTATATAAAATATCTAAAAATATAATATTTAGCAAACAAGTTTATATATGTCTAAAAATATCATTAATGACTCATTCATTGATCATTGGGAATATTGTGATAAATATTTTAACCCTCAAGTGCACATTACATGATAAAACGGTATGGGTTAAAATGGTTAAAACAAAAAAGATAAGGCCCAAAATTATACCAATATATGTAAAACAATTATTGGATGATACTATTTTGAACCATAATAATCTGATATTTTAAATAAAATAATTTGGTTCTATTTAGAGTTAAAACATAATTTCTATTAATATAATATTTTAATTGTTTTTGTGGGTGCCCCTCCCCTCTCCTATAAACAGAACCCATTCCTCTCTATTGCTCACACTTTCGAAACCATTTGGTTCAACCATGATCTACCAAAAAACCATCCATGAATACCTCCCCAGATTATTGAAGTAATATTTTTTTGAATAACACTCTCCTTATAGGTGTTATGTTTTTAAGATAGTGGATCATCCAAATGAAGGGAAGATAATGATTGTACATTACGAGTTAGACTCAAGGTAAGATATTTCATCTAAATATCCTTTCATTGAATAATTTAATGATAATATAAACTATTGTTCTTTTATAATGGGTATATACATCCACTATGACATTTTATATGCATAATTTATCTATAATAATGTTAATTATTATTTTGGTAAATGTATTAATTCAGAGAGATTATTATTTAAATGTTCAAAGTGATATGAAACTCATTGAATGTTTAATTATTAAATTATCATATCATTTTCTTCATGATATTAATTAAAATATTCATATAGTTATATATAAGGATTAGAATGTAAATTTTATATCAATCTTGAATTTCATTCAATGTTTTCAAAGGAATATTTTTATATGAATCGTTTTACTTTATTTAAAAAATGAAGAAAGTAATGTTTTATTATATATACATAGAAAATGACTTACCCGACTCTATAACAATTATTTGATATTTGGATTCCTTAATAATCATTAATTTATTTTAAAATAAAAATATATTTTTTTGGTATCTTGGTATTGAAAAGCGGTTTTTAAATGAAAATAAATATTTTATACAAAAATAATTTTAATTTTGTATTCAAAGTGTTTTTGGAAAGGGTTTTTTGATAAACATGTTTTATTAATGAAATGGTACATCAAAAATATATGAATCAAGAAAATCCCCCATAATTCAATGGATCAGCTATCCTTGTGTCAACTAAAGGATGGATCAATACACTGGAGAATATATTTGATATCATGGGATGTTTGTAACGTAAAAAAGTAACTCTTTTCATTTATCATTTTGATGGTGAAGTTGATCGATGATGGCCATTTGTTATGAATACTAGAGAGAACAATGATCATGATTTCCGGGAATGGAAGACATTTAATGATATTTTCCTTGAGAAATTTTCTATAAGGGTGTTTGTCTTAAGATGGAGAAGAAATTATTGGAATTAGAGAAAAAGGATGATGATTCAGTTACCGCATATAATGTTAACTTCAAAAAATTAGACATGTATGTTCCTGATATTATTTGTGACATTGATAGTAAAATTAATTGATCTTACACTCGATTAAAACAAGGGATACTCATAGATTTGGCCTCCCAATAATTTTATAGTTATGAAAAAGTGGTTATTTGTGATGAGAAATTTGAAATGGCCTTTGTAGACACATATGTGCCACATGATGATAAGATTAAGAAATGGTCAAGGTTGTAAAAAATAGAGAACAAAAAAACTATAAATTCAAGAATAAATCTTAAAACTAGTTCCATGTGTGGTAAAATAAATTTTAGGGAATGTATGTTGGGATTGGGAAAGTGTTAACAGTGTGGTAAGATTGGTCACAAGTATCATGAATGTAACGAAAAGGGTCATGAGAAGTCCAACAATGAGATAAAAGATAGCATGTCCACAATAAGATGATTTAGCTATAATGAGTTAGGAAATTATGAAAATTATTTTCTGATGTTAGTTACATAAATAGTAAATCATTATTATTGGAAATAAAAATGTTCTATAAAAGGTTTTTCTTATAATTTAGTTGATGTTGAGACATCTGGAGCAGCTATGGAGGCTCATTAGAGACTGGTATTTTTCAAAGGATAACCATAATTTCAAGGTTTTAGACACACATTATATGGTTTTAAGTGATGTGATAATATGTTATTAAATACCTTTCTGGGAGATGTTTTTTGGGGTTATGTTTATGTAATTATTTTTTTTAATGTGGAGTGATCCATTACTTTTGAACCTCATTTTTAAGATATTGATGCCCTTTATGGTTTCTGTGATCTTTTATGAATAATGTTATTCTTTGGCTTGTACATCATAATTCTATAAATATTATGAGGATTAAATTCTTCTTATAAAATATAAATATATCAAGTAAGTATTTTTTTCTTTTGTTCCTAGTTAGTAATGGAATTTCTAAACTATTAAAAAAATTATTTTTAATGAAAAATTTAAATATATAAACTAAATTCAAACCAGAAATTATATCAAAGCAATTTTTTTCTGAGGAATCAAATTGTCCCTTAAATCCTCACATATTTATTGCTTTTTTATTATTAATTTTTTTTCTAACCATGTTCAATATCACTCTCCATAATAAAATGATAGTTATTTTATCTTCTAAATCTATTTTTTCATTTATGGAATCATATTATGTGATTTCTTAGGTAACCATTGTACACCTCATTATTTAATTTAAAGTGGTTGTTTCATTAATCTTTTTTCCAATGCAGGATTTCGATAATGGTATTTTGAAAATTTATACCTTAGTTTCCAATCTCGAATTCAAATTTTCTAGGATGCGAATTCCAAAATGGGCGATAATGTGACATCTTATGTTATTAAAAAGAAAATACAACGTGATAGCATACATGATGCTCCACATCAAGCTCAAATGAAAAAATAAATATTATTATTTAATATGATTGTTATCTCTTAGATTTTAGAATAGAGGGAATTAATAATGTTAACTATATTATGAATAAATTGTTTTCACAGGTTTATATAATGTCTCATTGGTTACCAAATTAACTTGGAACGAAACTAAAAACCAATTGAATATAAAAGATGTACTTTTATGAAAAAATATTGAAAAGTGAATAATTATGTTTATAAAATATTAAAATAATTATTTTTAGATTAAATTAAATAAATATTAATTCAATATAATTTTTAAAATTCATCTTATGTGTTTTATAAACATTATATAACAATAAATATGAATTTTTGAATAAAAGGGGTATTTTTTAAAATTGGGAGTTTTCTTGCCTTTTGATGGAGAACCAATTTAAATATAGTTTTTAACTACTTTATATGTTATATTTGAAAAAATAAACTTCATATTTGGATGTGGGAAATAAATGTTTACTTTGTACAAATATTTGGCATTTTTCTTATAAATTTCATATTATAATGAATAGTGAAAAATACTACATTTTAGTTCAAAACTATGTTTTCTTCTAATTTATTTATATAGTTAGATTATAATTATAATTTTTATTAATATATAATTAAATAATTTTTTTATCCTTTAATAAAATTTAGGTCATTGGAGTAATTTTTATTTTTAAATTATACATAAAAACATATTGGAATTTTTGAACTTCCCTTTTACCTGCCTTCTCACCGCATTTACAGAATTAGTGTTAAACATCATTTAGTCACATCTGTGAATTGAATTTTAAAAAATGGACATAAATTCAAGTAATCCTTATGAAAAATTTGATCTAATAATATAAACATACTTTTTGATGAAAAGTAACTTTTGTATTTGATTTTCCACGATTAAAGGTAAATCAGGTAATTAAAGGGAAAACTAATATTAATATGTTATAAGATTTCCCTTAAACATTTCATAATTTAATTTCACTAGTGGGTTTAGAGATAAATCATTCTTATATGAACATTGTAACCTTTCTATGCCACTAGTTTAAGAATATGACATTTATTATAATTTATTTAAAGATAAGTTAAAAATGTCAAAATCGTATTTTTATTAAATATATCATTTTTATAATAGGGTTATATAGAAGAAAAATTCTACGATAAGTAATTATAAAAAGGTTAAAATTTTTATATACATCATGATTATTTATTTATAATTTTGAGACATTAAATATTTAATATTTATTATGACACAATGATGAAGAAATAATATATTTAAAGGAAGAATCAAATAAATGAAATTAATAACATTAAAATAAACATAATTTTAAATATTTGATTCCATTGACAATTTTTTGGTTTTCTATGACATGTTAGGGTTATGTTAATGTTGTTTTTTTAAAGTAATGATTTTTTTTTATGATTTTAAAAAAAATACATGTAAAGAATATTTTCAAAATTGACATATTTCATATCTTAATATATCAAATATTTTATTAAATGACATAAAATTTAAAAAAAGATCTGTTCGAGAAAAAATTTATTATAAGTCTAAAAATGTAATTAATGACCCATTAATTGGTTTTTTTACATGTTATGGTAATAATTTTAACCTTCAAGTTTAAATTACAGGATAAAACGATATGGGTTAAAAGGGGCCAAAACAAAAAGACAAGGTTGAAAATAAAATCAATACATGTCTAAAAAATATTGGTTGAGAGTATTTCTAACCATCCTCATCATATATTATAAATAACCTTGTTTGGAATCATTTGGAGTTAAAAATTAATTTATATTCATATAATATTATAAGTGTTTCCAAAGGTTCCCCCTCTCCTATAAAAAGGAACACATTCCTCTCTATTACTCCCACTACCAAAAACTATTGGTTCAACCAAGATATTCCAAAACCCATAAATATAATACCTCCCCACATTTATGAAGCCTTATTTTAGGAAGAACACACTTTTTAGAGTTTTTATGGTTTTCATAAAGGTTATCATCTAATGGAAAGGAATATAAATATTGTACATGATGAGTAAGACATATGGTAATGGATGTCATCTCAATATCCTTTTATTAAGGAATTTCGTAATAATTTGAACCTTTATTCATTTAAAAGGTTTATATATAGACATTATGACATTTGATATCAATATTTTTTCTATACTAATGTTATTTATTTATTTATTGAATGTATTAACTCATGGATGTTATGATTTAAATGTTCAAAGTGGTATGAGACACCTTGAATGTTTAAATATTTAAATATCAAGCATTTATCTTCATGATATTAATTTATATATTAAATTATATAGATATAAGGAGATTATAATGGATATTTTATGCTGCTATTGAATTTCATTCATGGTTTGGAAAAGTAATCATTTTATACAATGTGTATTAACTTCTTTACAAAACAATAAAAAGAATGTTTTTTATGTATACAACGACAACGACATCTCAACTGCTATAAGAATTGTTTTATATTTTGATTCCTCTATAAACATTAATGACTTTTAAGAGTAAAAAAATACCTTATTTTGTTTTTCAGTATCTTGGTATTGAGGATGGGTTCTTAAATGAAAATGATATTTTTATACGAAAATGTTTTTCATTTGGGATTAGAAACATTTTTCAAATGGGTTTTGTGATGAAAATATTTTATTCATGAAATGTTAATTTCAAATTATATGAATGGGGTGATCCTGATATATCCTATATAAAGGGTTGATCCCCATTATATCTCACAGGTGAGCCTAACACATTTTATATGTAGGGTTGAGTGCCATTATAGCTTATGGGTGAGCCTATTATAGCTGATATGAAAGGTTGCACCCCATTATAGCTCACGGGTGAGACTGATATAGCTTATATGAATGGTGACCCAATTTATTGTTCTCTAATTAATTGCGTAATAAAAATATTGGAATTCAACTATTTGGTTATTTCAATTGAAAGGGTTTCGAAGGAGGTTTATGTATATAATAATATAAGTCACCTAAAAGAGATTTAATTACTTTCAAGTGGGTTTAATGTTTTTATTTGAGAAACAATTATATGTATCATTCATGTGAATTTTTTTTATTTCATTCTTGGAAATAAACCTATATTGGTAACCATGTTTTTCACGAGACTTATGGTTTTTTGTTTTATTTTATGTCCCTTGCTGAGCTTTTTGTCACATCCCATGTTTTGAAAACAAAATTCACAATATTTAAGGGAGAATTAAGTCAATGATGAAATCAAGGGAAATTTATCACCGTTAAAAATGAAAATAAACCATGTTTCATTTTAAATGTTTTTGTGTTATGAAAGAAATTGATAATATTGGAAGTGACCACTTTTTATTTCTATGCTTTTATTATTTAATAATTACTGCCTACTTTTCAAAAGCTATAAACATGAAAATATTCTCATTGTGAAATAATGTAAAATTCATAAGATAAATAAAGATTATGTAATGTTTAATGATGGGTCTCTATATTTGGTTTCAAGGGATGGTTTAGACAAATTTAGAGCTTATGATGGTGTTAATTACTGCCCTTAGAGGATTTTACTTTATGGTTAAGTTGAAATGATGTTTCATTTTAAAATTAAACTATTTCCTCATCTAAACTATGTATTTTTAGAATGTTTTTCCATAGAGTAAATATGATAGTTGTAATGGGAAGGCATATAGATGAATATAACTTTTCTAATCAGTTTCATCTGGTGGTCATAATCAAAAATGAATAGTTTGTTGATGTGATGGATCAGTTGACACAAATAAGTAGAATATATGCATGATATAATCTAGATAAACCATATAGAAATATATTAACAGTGTAACAACTTATGATGCATTATCCTCCATCAATCAATGGGTCATCTAACCTAGTGGTAGACTAATAATTGATTAATACCTTAGAGAAGTTTTTTGAAGTCGTGGGATGCTCAGAACATCAAAAAATAACTCTTTCAATATTTCTTTTAGAAGGTTATATGAATGATGGTGGACATTGGTTAAGAATATTAGAGGAAAAATTATATTGATTCCAAGGAATGGGAAACAATTAGGAATATTTTAATTAAGAAATATTTCAATATGGTTTTTCATCTTAGGATGGAGAAAAAATTCTTTGGTTACAGAAATTGGATGATAATTCATTTGATGCATATGAAGAAAATTTAAAAAGATTTCCCCGGTATGGCTTGTATTTTATTCGAGATATTAACAGTAATATTAATATATTTTATTCAGGATTGAAACCAGGGATATAAAGATCTTTTTCCTCTAGAGAATTTAAAAGTTATTAAAAAAGTGGTTCGGTGTGCAGAGAAGGTTGAAATGGATTTTTTTAACACATACGAGCGATAACATGATAAGAGTAAGAAATGGATAAAGTGGTAGGAAATAGAGAAGTATCCAACTATGAATTATTGTGGTTGGACTATAACATTTTCCAAGTGTAGTAAAATACATTTCGGGGAATGTATGTTATGATCTAGAAAGTCTTACCAGTGTGGTATGTTTGGTCATAAGGTTCTTGACTGCAAGGAAACGGGGTTTTGACAGTCCAATAATTCAATTATTGATATCTAGTCTATAGTAAGGCTCCTTAGCTCTAATGATTTGGGAAACTATTAAAAATAGTTTCTGAAGTTAGTTTCACTGGGAAAATCTTTTTGATCAGAAATAAAAAGGCTCAGGAAAAAATTTTACTACTATTGTAGTTGATGTTGAGATATTTTTTTAAGTGATGGAGGCTCATGATAGACTAGTATTTTTAGAATGATGACCATAATTTCAAGTTTATAGACACACCTTCTGTGTTTTTATGTTTTTTGATAATAAGTTCTTAAGAACCATTCTAGGATATGTTTTTTGGTGTTATGTTTATATAAGTTTTTTTAAATTTGTAGTATGCATTTACTTTTGGACCATAGTTTTAAGATATTGATAACATTTATGGTTTTTGTGATCTTTTACTGTTATAGTTATTCTTAGTGATGTACAACATAATTCTAGGAATATTATGAGGATAAAACATTCCTCGTAAAATAAAAATATACCAAGTAAGTTTGTTTCCTTATGTTCATTTTTAGTAAAGGAATATCTTAACTCTATGAAAAGTATATTGAATAAAAAATGTCAATATATAAAAGATATTGAACCCAAAAATGATATCCTTTGATATTATTTTTTTATGAATCAAATGGTCTCTTGGATCATCTGTAACGCCCCGACCCTAGTTACCCAGAGTCGGTGCATTATTACATAACATTGGCATGATCACAAGAAAGATCAAATCTCTAAAGACCGATTGGTTTAGTATCCTTGGAAACAATAGATATATTCATAAGTTTTACATTACATCATAAATTGAAAAACTACTACAACAACATAATGTCTCCACATTCCACACTATTATCCCCTCATAATATCCCTGCAGTTCATTCATAACTTACTTCTTCACATCCTAGGAAAAATGAAACATAGAAAAGGGGTGAGATCAAATGCTCAGTAAGGATAACAATATACCGGAAACTTTTATAAATAAGAATAAACATTTAAGGCTATGTATAACTAAATCAAAAGCCTTTTAAACTTGAACTTCAACATAGTATGGCAAAAGTAAAATGAAATAATTCCATTTACTTGTTCACATGGATATTCTACTAATCGAATAATCATATGAAATATCAACAACCACTTTCATAATGTTGGAATGCATAATGCCAGACTATCATAACCACATAGCCAAGGCCTCGTGCCAAGACTACAAATAAGATTTTTCCAAGGCCTTGTTCCAAGACACTAGTCTGTCTCATGAGACCTACCGATGCATCGAGGAGCTATAGCGGGCTCCACCTGTCACATATTAAGTCCAATTAATTCCCATATGAAAAGGTTTAAACATAACATAATCATTCGTATTAAAAATAGCATACGAAATGTCAGTAATTTCACCATAAACTATGAATGGTATAAAAATAGCACATCCACAGTCAAACATATCAAAAAACCTTCAATAAAATATAGAAGTTTTGTATCATAATAAATCAACTTCAAATAAGCGTAAAATCCATCAAAGGATGTTGACATAGATGGAATCAAAACACTTTTTGGAGAAATATCTCTTTCTATTTTTGAAATCATTTAAGATCCATATAAAATAAAACATTTTCTTGAAAATATTCTTATAAGCTTGTAAGGAAAAATTTGATGATTTTATAACGGCAGAAAATAACCGCACTCGTCGTATAAGTTAAAAAAACATTCTTACCTTAATTCTGTCGAAAAGGTTAAAAAGGACCTTGTTTTGAAAACGACGTAAATATTCCTCTTATAAAAAATCAAACAAGGGTATAAATGACTTTAACCCATATTCTTGTAAATAATAAAAATGTTTTGAAATACATTTTGATGAAACATGGATGTGGATGATAAAGAGATCCCAGTAGATTATTACATATAAACAACCACGGATAATGAAGAGATTGTGAAATAACCCTTACCTTGTACTTTTCCATGGTTGGGGTAGGTTAACCTCCTGTATAATGGTGAAATAATTGTTATTAAATTATAAAAGAATCATATACATTAATATGATATCATATATGATCTTTTAATATTGATTTGATAATAATATCTTAGTATTATCATTGTTTCGGGTGTTAACTTACTTGTTTTCTTTTATATGTTTTGTTACATAAGACATGTTTGTAAAGGATAGGTTGTATATTATTCAAATCCATAATTATATCAAGTCCTTAAACATCATTTTTTAAATCATCAAATGATAATTATACTTGAATGGATACGATGGAGAATGAATCTCATCGCGTTCGTGGAGACGGTAGTCCATACGTACGCATGAGCGACAATATCATTCTTTTGATATTAAAATAATATAGAAATGGATGGTATATCAAATATAAAGAATCATTAACATGTTATATTTATTATTTACATGAGTTACATATCATTATTATACCCATCCAAATAATAATATATTGAATAACAATTACACCACGACGTGGAGACGGTAAGCCGTACGTACGCACGTATGGGGACATGTTATTCAAAGGGTGGATAGAATACTGAATATGGTTGTACCATATTTTTAATAACATCACAGTATATATATGATACTGGAGTTATTATTTTAGAATGGTAACAACAAAGGAAGAAGAAGTGGAAGAAGAAATGAACTGGGAAAAGGGTGGTGAAATCATTACCTCTTCTTCGGGTTCTTCCTTTTGATTTGATCAAAAGGGCTCCTTAGGTTGGCTTTATTATCAAAATAAGGCCTCTAGGTTGTATTGAGGGAATTTGGGAGAGTATTTGGGCAGAGTTTGGCCGAACCAAAAGGCTTTGAAGGTGTGATGAAATGAGAAGGAGGAGTGCCCTTTAATAAGAGGGGTGAGGGGCACCTTTGGAAAAGCTAGAGATATTAGTTTATAATAAATTCATATTCGGTTTACAATGGCTCCAAAGTTCACTATTCGAAGGTTAAGGTGGGGATGGGTCGGAAACAACTCAACCAATAGAATTTAGACAGGTTTGGGTACTTATATTAACCTTATCTTTAAGTATTAACTCTAAGTTATTTAGTTTCACTTTTATAATGTCTCTTTGTATTTTTATATAATATGGTTAATAAACTTACTATATACATCCAAGAGACCCCCAAGTGGTCCATTAGTGATGAAACTATCATGATATAAGTCTCTTGGCCGAACCTTATATTTTTAGGAATTTAATATCAATTAATAATATAATATGTTTTTTAAGAACTCTTTTATGTCAATTTTGACACTATTCAATAGTTGATTTGTTTGAAACTCATAACAGATTGATTACTTAGAAAAAGGTAAATTAAATCAATCCTAATATATCATATTATCCTAGAAAATTATTGTAATTCATTAAAAGTTTCATATTATATTTATTTGGGTATTTATCATATCAATTAATTTAATGTTTCACTATTTTAGTAATTACTGCATCATCATTGTGTCATAAATAAAATAAATTATTTAATGTCTAAAAATTATAAATAAAATATAATTATGTAGGATATCGTTTTATCCTTCTAATGAATATTTATAATCTAAAATCAAACATATATAAACCTATGTAATAATTGTTTTTCTAAAATATATATGCTTGTGTCATTTTTGTATTCATTTTAACTTAATTAAAATAAAGTGTCCCTATCACCTACAAGTGGCACCATGTGGTCCCCAAATCGACCCAAAGATGCCTATGGTCGAAAATGTATAAGAAAATAAGGCTAGGACACGTTTTAGGGTAATTTAGTATTATTATAATATTATTTTTTAACCCTTATTTACCAGATTTACCCTTAACCATGGTAAATAAAATATTTACCACAGTAATTATTCAAAATGTCTAAAAATAAAAGTTACCTATTTACACAATTTGGACATCCTGATTCCAAATATGGAATCCATTTTTCTAAATTCGAAACACAGAAGTGGCAGAAATTAATTTAAAATTAATTCCCGCTGTCAAAACAAAAAGCGTGTTTTTAAGAGATAATAACTATCAAAAGATTGACACTTGTTTATGTTCGGTTTAATTGTAAAATTATGTCCAATGACAAACATTATATTAAATGGTAAAAATATATTCAAAATATACTTTAAAACCACTCAAATTCATAATTTATCACTATTAATTATTTTTATTAAAAAATTTGTTTTTAATTAAAATTTTGTAATTTTCACTATTTATCAAAATATGAAAGTTATCCGAAAAGTACCAAAATTTCACCTTAGGCTAAATTCGATATTCCGAATCCAGAAATGAAGTCCATTTTAAAATATAAAATATATATAATTTTGAAAAGTAGGTATTACTATTCATAATGGCTAGTTTGATTGGTTGTGGTGTGTGTTAAAACTCAAGGTTGCGTACAACACACGCTACTGTATTATTCAAAGAAAGCGTACCGTGGAAGCTTGGGATGTTTCATTTTAAAATTTTGATGTCCCCATTTAGTCAAAAAGTTTAAAATATTGTATTTAAAAAGGGTTCACTATTAAAAGTTGATAAAAGTGCAATACTGAAAATGAATTTGTTCTTGCATTATATCTAAGAAACTCATAATATGGATTCTAAAATTATAAGGATTATATAAAGTTTAAAATTTAGATAATACTATTCATAACCTCTTTTGAATGGATTTTTTTTTGTATGTCATGGTGTGATTGAACTCGGTGTTGCGTGTAGTGCAAGTTATTGAATTATTTTGAAGAAATAACACACTATGAAATCATGGGGTGTTACATCATCATAGATTTATAGATTTGTGATTAATAACTTTTTTCCAAACCATGTTCTCTATCACTCTATCAGACAATGGTAGTTAGTATTTCTTCTATATCTATGTTTTCTTACATGGAACCCGAGTCTGTGATATCTCAGGTAACATTTTATACTTCCCTTTATTTATTTTAAAGTGAAATTTATAATAATATTTTTTCAATGTGGGATTTTAATAATTGTAATTTGAAAATTTATAACTTATTTTTCAATCCTGAATTCAAATTGTGTAGAAAAATTTTCTAAAAGGGGGAATGTAACATCCTGAGTTTCTAAAAAGTAAGAATAATTTTTGATAGCGTACATGATATAACACATTAAGACTAAACAAACAACTAAATATTATTATTATTTAATGTCTTAGTTATCATCTAGACATTAGAATAGAGGTAATGAGAAATTTAAAATATGTTATGAATATATTTCTTACACATGTTTACATAGTGATTTATGTGTTACCTAATTGACTAGAAAAAAACTAAAATCCAATGGAATATAGAGGATTTATTTTTATAAAAAACTATTTTAATGTGAATAATATCATTATAAAATATTAAAATAGATCTTATTGGATTAAATTAATGAAATATTAATTCAAATTATTTTTTTGAATTTATCTTATGTGTTTTATAAACATTATATAAGAACAAGTTCAATTGTGAAAATAAAAGAGATTTTTTTTCAAAAAGGTGGTTTTTCCTCCATTTGATGGCGACCCATTTTAAATATACTTTATGAAACTTTTATGTTTTCTATTTGAAAAAATAAAATACTTCTATGGAAGAACGATATTATAATTTTTCTGGATAAAGTTTGGGTAATTTATTGATAAATATTTTATTTTAATGAATAGTGAAAAATAATGCATTTTTTTCAAAAACTACTTTTTCAACTAATTTATCAATATAGTTAGAATATAAATTTAATTTATAATAATGTATAATTAAATAAATTTTTAATCATTTAATCCAATGTAGGTAATTGGAGTAATTTTTATATTGAAATTAGATATAAAAACTATAATGGCTCGTACCTCTATTGTATATTACATTGTCAAAATCCAATGATTTGGGTGTTCTCGGAGGAAATGGTATCTCATTTAAAGAGATTTCCAAATTTCTAGTTTTTCTGTCAGTTGGTCAGGGCGTTAGCAGGTTGAGGTCATCGGTAGGTCTGGGCAGCGATAGGTCAAGGGAGATGGAAGGTTGAGGCATCGATAGGTCGAGGCATCTGTAGGTCAAGGCATTGGTAGGTCAAGGGAATCTATGAGTTAATGTGTTGGTGAGTCAAGGCATCAGTGAGTCAGGGAATCAGTGATTCATGGCATCAGCAGGTCGTGTCAGTGGATCAGTTTTGGTAGCTCAATGTTTGTGGTTCATCATTGGAAGCTTAGCGTCCCTAGATCAGTATCGGTGACTCCCTATCGGTGGCTCGTTGTTAGTGTCTTATAGTCAATAACTCACCCATCTGTAACTCATTTATATTTTTTCCATGTTTTTACAATTTCACCCCTATTATGATTTATTTGACCTAAGTGACGTGTAAATCATAGTTTTGACATTTATGAAAAAGTTTCATGGGATATTAATTATATCATTAATATCTTAATGCTCAAGGGACATTGCAATAGTCAAACTGCATGGTCTTCGCCATGATCTGACTTTAATGGACCTTGATGTCATTTCCCCTTTAGTTGATATGGGATATCTATTTTCTAAGATGATAAATTTTCATCCCAGTGTGTTTCCATTTTCTATTTATTCACATAGAACCATCTCGTCCGATGGAATCGTGTGTTCCACCATAGTCATCGATCCAGTTTTATTGGAGTTTTCCAGCACCTCACGCACCCCTTGTTTTAGTGCAAGGGAAATTTTTGGTCACCTATTATTCCATGTACGGATTCTCTTCATCTCTCTTTTAATATTGTATCACGAAGTGTGTGTATAATGATTCATCCTTGTGATAACGTTTGGATCCAAATTTAATGAAGATAATAAGAATTAATAAATGAGGGGATGGGAAGATGATAATGATCTCTTTGTTTTATATGTTATCCTTGATCCAAGTTGTGAATTTTATGGGTTGTATTCATAAGAAAATCATGTTTTTTGGTCTCTGTTTGTGTACCTATATGATTTTTGAATCACTAATACAAGAATTAGAATTTGGTTAATCACATAAATTTGGTTAAATAAATGTAATCCCTAAGATCAAACTTATTCATTTATAACCACTATATTATCATATATAATTAAAGCATGAGTGCTTCCAAATCATAATAAACCTTTCTTTACTAGTGTGGTTTTGTGTTGTGTGTTGTTATGGTCAGCCTTGCCTTTGTGTTGGTAGTGTGGTTCTCTAGATTGGGGTGTGATTGTGCATAAGGGCTAGTACAGGCGGTATGATGTTATCTTAGGTTGTTGGTTTGGTTGAGGGTAGAATTTATGGACTTGTTATGCAGTGGGACTGCATTTGGGAAGTGGTTAGGAAGTGGGGCTACATAACTGGGTTGTGTCATGATATCATGTTTATGGGTGTGCTGGGTGTGGTGTTTTGAAGCAGGGCATTAATGTGGGGTAGTAATGAGGTGTGTTGTGTATTGGGATTTCAATCTAGTTGATTCCTATTTTTTTTGTTGAATGAGTGTTAGAATGAATTATTTTACAATTTGCCCTTCTTTCCATGGTCAGATTTGGAAGTGGTGGGTATGGTTGTTTCACCTTATAACATTTGAAGTGTTTGGTAGTTTCTCGGGCAGGGATGGAAATAAATAATTAAATTTATATATAATACAGAATGAAAATATGTTAAATGAATTTTTTAGGGGTATGTTTTGTGTTGGGGCTTGTAGCCAAACATCATTTAAATGACCATTTTTCTTGGTAGTACAAGCATTTAGGGGTAGCATCAAAGGTGGTTTTGAGTGGTCTGGTTGTATGTTTGGAATTCCATAGGATGGGCTGAGTGTTTGATACCTATATGTATAAACCTATAGTTTATTATGTTTTCTATTTGCACCCCACCCTAGTTGAGAACTATGTGACAAACACTCCCATAGTTATGGGGCATGGTGTCTTTCCCAACATCTAAGTCGGAGGATTGATGGCTGGTTACTAACATTACCATGCTCCCACATCTAGGCATGTATCACCCTAGACTCTTTAGGTAGGCAGTAATGGCTTGATGTTTAATACCAGATTTATGATATTGGTTTTCTGAGAGGTGTTTTGATTTTCAGATGTCTTCAAGATGAGGCCCAAGTGTTTTTGGGTTAGTCCTGTGGTGGTGGTGGTGGTCTAGGTGTATGTGGGGTGGATGTGATGTGGTGTCCGACTCAGGTGTAAAAAGGTAGGTTGTGATAGTCGGGCTTGTGGAAGAGCACTGTAGCATGAGGACGTTCACTATTAGTGATGAGAAGTTATCCAGTGGTAAGTGGTGTGGGGTACCCAAATATTGATGTTCTTACTACATTATTTTACATGAATTGTGTTATTTGGTGAGCATGTCTTGGTGAGGTTGGGTGGATAGTTTACTTTTTTATTTTCTTTTGAGTTTCATCTATTTTCTCACAGGGGAATTAGTATGCTTCTTCAACTTATGAACTAGTGACCTTGGTTTTCCATACTGAGTATACTTTTATTCTCATCCTATGTATATAAAACTATTTTTAGGTTTTCATTGAGATTACAGTGATCATGTTGGACCTTTCTAGCTTGCACGTTGGGTGGTATTTCTGTGTCAATTATTAGTTTAATTTTCGTATTAAAATTTGGTTACTTTTTTGAATTTTTAGTAGTTCTACATTAAACATGAATATGGCAGGGATTTTGTTTTAGTTATATATTTATATATTGGAGTTGTTTGAGGTTTATACATCTTATATCATGATCTTTCTTACTATAAAAAGGGTAATGCCTCCCATTTTTGTCAAATTTATATACCCTTGGTTTCAGTAACAACCCCATGTCCTATTAGATGCTGGAATTGAGGGTCATTATATCCCCTTCATCTCGAGAAAGGAAGGTCTCGACATCTTGTTATCCATTCCTTCATCTTGAATAATGCAAATCATTAAAGAATGGTATCAGGGCTGATGGGTGATAGGTAGGATAGTGTTTGGAGTTAGGAATAAGGAGGATGGCATGGGTTGGTATGGAAATGGTGTTTGGTGATCATGGTGTGTGGCACAGGCCACCAATGACTAGCTAGGACACATGATTTTAGCCCCCCCCCCCCCATGATCTTATTAGAGTAATTTGATCACACTAAACGACCAAGAAAGGTTTCACTGTTTGTGGGTTAAAGAGCCTGGGAATGGTACATGAATCATGATGACTTGTTTTCTTTTTTTTTTGATGTTGTTGGAATGTAAAAAAAATAATGAGTTAAAATGAATCCTAAATAAATTCCATGCAACTCAAGATTAAGTGTTCCTTGTTTTTCTTTCAACTATGGCTCCAGAGCATTGCTCGCATGTTGTACGAGAAGTGGACGGTCATCTGGATAACCTGGTTGACCAGCAGAGGATCAACCTAGTAGAGAAGGATGATCAGTGGAAGAAGAGGCTTTGTGCGTCCCAGCGATAGAATATTGGAAAGTAAGAGGGTAGTGTATCAGACATGGAGACAGAGAGTTTACTCAAGGAGATTGTGATAACATTCAGCTTAATCCGGGCTCAGACAGAGTACTGGGTTTTTCTGGGGGTGAGCCTGATGAGGGGAGTAGTGCATCAGTGCTTGATGCTTTACCTTGGGGAGAGGAAGGGAACTGATGTTTCATGGGGTGAATTTGAGAAGGAGTTTCAGGCGGAATTCCTTTCTTCCACGATGAAAGCCAAGAATTGGTAGGAGATACTATCCATCCAATAGGGGAGTATGTTAGTGAGGTAATTTGGTATCCAGTTCAAGGATCTCATATTATTTTCTCACGATCTCTTTCCAGATGAGGAGTCTCAGTCGAGGCACTTAGAAGAGGCACTCTATACTTATCTTTAGTATGTGGTTACTCCATTCACCCTACGGTAAAACATAGAGGTTCAGAAGAAGGCTGAGGTTATAGAAATGCTACACTCATGAAGAGGTCTTCTGTGAGAGGGAAGTCACCCGAGATTATCAATGGGGATGTCCATCAATAGAATGTCTCGAGCATCGGGGCCTTATAGGTTTCGGCCAGCGGGGAACCGAGCCCCGTAGTTTCAGTTCCGACTCTCTGGTCCTTTCTCTTTTCCAAGATACCTGGGGTTGAGTTTTTTTTGTTAGAGGAAGTTGGAACCTTTAGGTATAGTTCATGACTAGAGCTCAGTACAGTGGAGTTTTATAGGTTTAGTACCTATCTCTATATTAGTTTCATGCTACACCTTTCCTATTGCATGGACAGAAGGCCCCTTTTCTACCAAGGGAGGAGAGTGTAAGAGAAGTCTTACATCAGGGTTCTCCTCATGGAACTTGACCCGGGCATGGTTGGGGAGGTGGATGATAGCTGAGGGGTAGAGGAGCTAGGCATGGAATGTTTCACTCTACAGAGGCATCAGTTCCTGCAGGGCCATATATCATTCTAGGTATGATCAGTTTTTTTAGCATGCATGTTTGTGGCTTATTTGTTTTAGGAGAATCATACTCCATTGATTCAACTGGTCAATCCCATGATCTAGGAATAAAAATGGAGATACATTCCGTGCCCCTGGTGTTGATTACAACAGTTAGAGGTCAGACCAGCTTGTTTGATGTTTTCCAATGATGTAGACCACTATTGGGGCCTCATCAGTCCAGTGGAGATCACTTTAGGCTACAAATGCAGGAGCATGATGTCATCCTTGGCATCAAATATTTATTTTTGGTGCATTCAATTATCATCTTCTTCAATAGAAGATTCTTGTTTTTAGATGAAAAATTCCAACAAGTAGCTTTAATTGGTGAGTAAAGCCATCATGTGGGCAACTAGTGCATGGAGATTATTTTTTCCTTATTAGCCTAGTTGTTAGTGGGATCGATGGATTATGAAATGGTGGAGGTTCTGGGTGTTTTCATAGAGTTTCAAGATGTCTTCCTTGTGGATGTATTGACTCTACCCCGTCAATGTGATGTTGAGTTTGAGAGAGACTTACAGCTCTATGCTCATCCAATCATGATGGATCTTTATCAAATTATTCCTTCTGAGTTACGGGAGTTTCTTATTCATTTTCATGATTTGATGAAGAAGGGTTTCATCTTGCCCAAGTGTGTCTTCGCAGGGTGATCCTGTCTAGTTTGAAAAGAAGGAATATGGTTTTCTAAGGAATTGGATAGAATAACAGAGAATGAATTAGGTGATGGTCAAGAACTATTACCCTCTCATGAGAATAGATGATCTTTTCAACTAGTTGTGGGGAGGAGGTTGGATCTATATGATTAATATGTAGTCTGGGTATGAATAGGCAGGGGTGAAGGAGGGTGACATCCCGAAGACTACTTTCAAGTGCAGGTATGGGCACTTTAGGTTCATGGTTATGTCATTCGGTGTTACGAACACAACATTCATGTTCAGGGGTCTTATAAACTCCATCATTAAAGAGTTTTTGGACAGGTTCATCCTCATAGTCAACGATGAAATAAAAATCTATTCATGGTCATAGGAGGAGAATACCGAGCATCTTAGGATTGTCCTAGATATTCTTTGGCACCACTAATAATACAAAAAGAAGTCGGTGTTCATGTTTTTTACATGATAGGTTTAATTACTTGGACATATGGTGTCTCAGTAAGGTGTGGAATTGGACCCATAAAAGGTTGACACATTCATTTCATTTGTATCACCCAATAATATGGAAGAGGTTCACAGTTTTCTTGGTCTTTAAGGCTTCTACTAGAGATTCATACCTGATATCTTTCAGGATGTATTTCTATTGATGGATCTAAACAGAAAAGTCCAAGATTTTGTGTAGGGTGAGTAGTGCCATGTAGTTTTTGGTTGTCTTAAAGAAAAGTTGGTCAGTCCTCCAATGATCAGTCTTCTGGAGGAAGGGGTGATGTTCAAGGTGTTTTGGGATGCTTCTCATCTAGGCTTGGGGTGTGTGTTGGTGCAACAATGTGGAGTGATCTCTTATGGGTCTTGTAAGTTATATCCCCATGAATGTGACTATTCCACCCATGATCTGAAACTAGTAACGGTTATGTCCGTGAAGAATTTGTGGTGGGATTACCTCATTGGGGAGATCATTGATGTCTTCGCTGATCAAAATAGTTCGAGGTACATCTTTTCCCAATGAGATTTTATATATTGGTGGAGGAGGTGGATTGAGGTTCTCCAGGATTACAATTTTGATCTCTCCTACACTGTAGGAAATGGGAGTGTTTTGGATGATGTTTTGGACAAGAATTCATAGAAATAAGTGGTTTAAGAATTTGTAGATGCTTTTAGTGAAACAGAGGAGTCTTATGCCTTATAATTATAATTAATAATGGATGTAGGTAGAGGTAGTCCATTTCAAATTATTGTATAGTCATCTTAGAGTTAGAAGGTGGAGGTGTATCAGTGGGGAGACTCAGGGGGAAGGTGATGCGTGATTTCATTGACCAGGGTGATTCTCCAGAGGTATGGTCAAAATCAAATATTGTTATGTGAGAAGATGTTTGTTCTTATGGAAATACATGGGAAAATTCACCACGAGTTTAATAGATAACCCCAAGAGGTATACCCAGGTGGTTTCATGATGTATTGGTGCTCGAGGGAATAGTTCTTATGAACCATTATGAATTAGGTAGTGGAAGATTTTTTGGAAAAGTTCTTAGTTTGATAGCAAGTGAAGGCTGACCACCATGTTCTTGGTGGGTTTCTACAGCCCTTAGATTTCCCTGAGTGTAAGTGAGATCAAATCTCGATGGATTTCATCAAAAGATTAAACATAGATTGGGGAGGATGTAATTATATTTGGGTAGTATTTGCTTAGTTGATGAAATCCTCTAACTTCTTAGTGATCAAGGAGTCAAGTGTAGTGGATGAATTAATATGAAGGTATGTGAATGAGGTTGTGAGACTGAATGGGATTCCAAGATCCATCAACTCAAATTAGGACACATGTTTTATGTCGCCAGTCTGGAGGGGATTGTAGCATTCCTTTGGCACCCAGTTATGCCTCAACACTTCATTCTACCCTCAAACTGATGTAAAAATATATAGGACCATCCATATATTGGAGGACATGTTGCGAGCAGGTGTTTTGGACATTAGTGGGTCTTGGGTATGCCATTTTCCCTTGGAATATTTTTCTTAGAACAATAGTTGTCACTCTTCCATTACCACAACTCTGTTTGAAGCTCTATACAGAACACCATGTCGTTCACCCTTGTGCTACATGTTAATTATGGATGAATCTATTTTTAGTCCAGATAGGTTGTTGAGTACAATAGAGAAGGAGATGTTTTTACATGAGAGGATGAAGGCGGTATAGGACATACAGAAGTCTTATACCAATCATAAAAGATGGCCTTTGGATTTTGAGGTTGGAGACCATGTATTGTTGATGGTTCCCCCTTGACATGGGAAGAGGAGGTTCAGTAGTGGGAGTGGGATTTATCCCAGGTTAAAAGAACTGTTCTTGGTATTTGGATGATTTAGTGAGCTGGAATATCATTTGGAGTTTCCATCGTAGTTGGGGAGGGTCCATGACATCTTTAATGTCTCATAGCCTCATTGGTATCATCATGATGAATCCCATGTCATTAATTGGGGAGAGCTAGATATCTAGAATGACATGACGTTTTTGGAGATAAAATTGAATGATCCAAGATCATTAGGCTAAGGTTCACTATGGATGGAAGATTCCATAGTTTTGCATGTGGTTAAGGAATGGTTTCCAGGAGGAGAGTACTTAGGAGCGAGAGATATGGATTCATGACCAGTTCTTGGGGTTATTTTTAGTTTTTATCATCTATTCTTCATTGTGATGTAATTATTGAAACCTTTTTTATATGAAAGAACTTTTTTCATTATTCTCTGAAATAAAATAAAGTACTGAAATATGAGGAGATGGTGACTTGATCCGTAATCAAGACCCATTAATGTAGATGTGATTAAAACACTGTGGGTGGGTCAGTGCCACCGAAAGTAGATAGTATCATTACATGGGGGGGATTACATGATTCATATATTTAAGTAGTGTGAATTTTGGTATTGGTTTGGTATGTCTTGCATTTATTTTTGTTGTAAAATCTTGGAGGAGGTGTTCTTGGATGTTTCAGTTTCACTCCAATGAGGTGTTTTATCCTTGAGAGGTATCTTACGAGGTGGTCGTTCAGAAGCCTCATTCTTCTGGGTTTGGTTTTGAATTCTTAAGGGTGGGAATAGTTTGATAGGTATCTGATGTAATGTCCATGACCTCTTTTGTCCATTACATTGTCAAAATAAAGTGTATTGGTTGTTCTTAGAGGGAATGGTAGCTCATTTCAAGAGTTTTCCAAATTTATGGTTTTTCCATCAGTAGGTCATGGATTTGGTATGTCTAGGGAATTTTTAGGTCTAGGAATCAATAGTTCAAGTATTTAGTAGGTCATGGTGTTGGTAGGTTGAGGTCGTAGATTGGTTAGGGAATCTGTGAGTCTGACCATCGGTGATTCATGGCATCGGTGAGTCAGGGAATCGGTGAATGAGGCCATCAATATGTCAGGTGTTGGTTTGTTATGTCAGTGGATTAGTGTCAGTATCTCAATGTTGGTGTCCCAGCATCGGTAGATCAGCGTCGGTGTCTTAGTATTGACGACTCATTTTTGGTGGCTCATTGTGAGAGGTTTTTTTCCGGTTACTCACCCATTAGTGACAAATTTCCATTTCTTCCTAGTTTTCTAGTTGCACCCTTATTATTATTTATATGACATAAATCGAGTATAAAGCCTCATTTGGGAGTTTATGAAGGTGTTTCAAAGGAAATTAATTTTATCATTAATATCTTAACACTTTGAGGACATTGAAATAGTTTAACTGTGTGGTATTCTCCACGATCCGACTTTAATGGCCCTTGAAACTATTTCACCTTCCGTTGATATAAAAACATGCTTCTCTAAGCTAATAACTTCTATTCCAATTGTGATTCCATTTTGTCAGAGTGATCATAGAGCCTTCTCTTCCTATGGAGTTTTTTGTTGTGGCATGGACATCAATCTATTTTTCCTGGAGTTTTTCTACTACTCACTTACCCATTATTTTGGACCAAGGGAAATCATTGGTCACCTATTATTCTTTGAAGGGATTTAAATCATGTCCCTTTTAGTTGTGTATCATGCGTGGTGGGTATAATAATTAATCATTATGAGAATGGCTGAATTAAAATTTAACAAAGATGATAATATGTAATAAATGAGGGTTTGGGAAGATGACGATGATCGCTTTGTTTTATATGTTATCCATGATCTATGTCATGAATTGTATGGGTTGTATTTGACTGAAAATCATTAATATTGGATGTATTTGTTTGTGAACCTACATAATTTGTGAATCACTACTTCAAGAATTGGACTCTAGCCAATCATGTACATCTGGTTAAATAAATGGATTCCCCAGGATAAAACTTATTCTATGATAACTAATGTTTTATCAAGGGGAATTAAAGAATGAGTGATGATAAATCTAAAAAAACCATACCATGTTGGTGTGGTGGTGTGTTGTGTGTGGTTATGTATGGCCTTTCATATGTTTTAGTAGTGTGGTGCTACGAATAGGGGTGTGATGGTGTGTACGGGGAATTATGAGCGGTGTGAGGGTATCCCAGGCTGATAGTTTGGTAGATTGTGGAATGGATGGACTTGTTGTGTAGTGGTACTACATCTGGTAAGTGGCTGGGCAGTGGGGAAAAATGACTAGGTTGTTTCATAATTTCATATTTATGGGTGTGATGGGTGTGGTGTTGTTGTGCAACGAGGCTGCAGAGTGTGGTGGTAATGAGGTGTGTTGGGCAGTGGTATTGAAAGATGGTTGATTCCTATTTGTTTTATTGAATGATTGTTAGAATGGATTCATTTACAATTAAACATTCATTCCTTGTTTGGATTTGGAATTGGTGGGTTTGGTTGTTTAAACTTATTATGATTTCAGATTTTGGTAGTTACCTCGAAAGGGATGGAAATAAATAAATGAATGAATTTATAAGGATGAATGACAACATGTTAAATGAATTGGCGTGGGGTATGTTTCCAATTGAGGAATGTAGTATAGTGGTTTTTAAATGACTATCTTTCATGGTGGTAGAAGCATGTAGGAGTAGTATCAAATGTGTTTTTGAGTGGGATGGTTGTATTTTTGGGATCTCATAGGATGCAATGAGTGTTTGTTACCTATATTTATAAAATTTTAGTTCCTTATTTTATTCTATATACACCCCACCCCTATTGAGCAGTATGTTCCAAGAACCCCTATTGTTATGGGGGAGGGTGTCTTTCTGAACATCCTAGTGGGAGGATGGATGGATGGTTACTGACATTACCATAATCCCTATTTTATGTATTTATCATCCATGACCATTAACCTAGGCTGTAATGGCTTGAGTTTTAATACCGGATTTAAAATATTGGATATATGAGAGGTGGTTTGTTTCCATTGTGTCTTCTAGAAGAGTCCCAAGAGTTTTTGGGCAATATGTTTGGTGGTTATGGCCCAGGTGTCTGTGGGAAGGATGTAATGTGGTGTACGACTCAGGTGTATGTGGTAAAGTTATGATAGTGGGGCTCGTGGAAAAGTGTGGTAGCATTAGAAAGTTCACCCTAAGGGATGATAAATTAACCAGTGGGATGTGGCGCAGCGTTCCCAGATATCGATGTGCTTACAAATTTACTTTACATGACTTGTGTTATTTAATTAGTGTTCCTTTGTGAGGTTGGGGTGGATAATTTACCTTGATAGGTTCTTCTAAGTTTCTGATATTTTTTCACAAGGGAATTATTATTCTTCTCCTACGTGTGAATGGGTGACTTTGGTTTTTACTTACTGAGTGTACATGTATGCTAACCCTTTGTGTAAAATACTATTTTATGGTTTACAAGGAAATTATGTGGACTCTCCAGGACCTTACTGGGTCGTATGTTGGAGATAGTTGTGGCGTCACTGCTTAGTTTTATTTTGGTATTTACTTTAGAGTCTTCATTTTTATTACTAGTTGTTTTACATTAAACATGCATGCGTTATGGATTTCGGTTTCTTTATATATATATATATTTTATTTTTTTGAGGTTGATAAATCTTATCTCCCGATCTTTCTTTCTATAAAAGGGTAATGCCTCCCATTTTTGTGAGATTTCTATACCCATTGTGTTGTTTGCCACCCCAAGGCATATTGGAAGCAGTAATTTGGGGTCGTTATCTCTCCTTAATCAAGAGGAAGGAATGTTTTGGCATCTTGTTATTCCATCCTTCATCCTGACGATAGTGTGTCATGAAATAAACTTCTTTGAATTTTTGAATGTCTATTTTACCAGCCTTCTCTCCACATCTACATGATTAGTGTTGTCATAATTTAGTCACATATGTGAATTTATTTTTCAAAAATGGTCATACATGGTTGTAATCAATATGAAAAATGTGATATAATAAGACCATCTTAATTTTTGGTGAATAATAAATTTTTTATTTTATTTACAGCGGATAAGTGTAAATCTGGTAATTAAATATATGAATAATATTAAAATTTTATAAAATTACCCACCACTTGTCCTAATTTTATTTGATGAGTTATCTTCAACTTAAATCAACCTTAGTTCGAAATTAGAGCCTTTTTAAGCCACTTGGGTAAGAATAAGAAATATATTATATTTTATATTAATATAACTAAAAAATATCATACTCATTTTTTTATTATATAAATAATAATTATAACTTCGTAATATAGATGAGAAAATAAACTATAAATAGTCATTTAATGGATAAAACTTTTATCTACATCATGATAATTTATTTATAATTATTAAATATAAAATAATTAAGTTTAATTACGACATAATGATGATGCAATCATAGATTTATTAAAAGAAGAATAAAATAAATGATATTAATAATATTAAAATAAATATAATTTGATATATTTTATTTCATAAAAAAAATTTAAGTATGACTATGAAATGTTAGAGATGATTTAATTTTGTTTTTCTAAGTAATAATGCTTTCATGATTTTTTTAAAAACTCAATTACTGAGTTATGTAAAAATTTAAATAAATATTATCTTAAAATAAAAAATATTTAATTAAATGATATATAATTTAAAAAATATATAATATTTGTGAAAAATATTTAGAGAAGTCTAAAAATTTCTTTATTGAATCATTAATTAGAATTATGGCTTGTTATGGTAACTATTTATCCTCAATTGTAAATTACTCGACAAAACATTGAGTGTTGAAAGGGATTAAAACAAAAATATAAGGTTTAAAATAAAGTAAATATGTGTGTAAAAATTATTAGTTTAGATTATTTTGAACTATACCAATCTTATCTTTGAAATAATGGGATTTGGAGTAATTTAGAGTTAAAAATTAATTTATATTAATTTAATTTCTTATGGTTTTCCATGGGTTCACCCCCCTTTCCAATAAAAAGGCACCCATTCTTCTCTATTACTCACTTCGAAAACCACAATGTTTTTCCAATATCTACCCAATAATTTTTCTAGAATCCCTCCACTAATTCCTAAATCCTTATTATATGGAAAAAAATTCCTAGAGGTGTTAAGGTGTTAAGAAATAAGATTATCCGAAGAAATAAAATATAAATATTGAATGTGACGAGTCAGACACAAGGTAAGGGATTTCATATCAATCTCCTTTCATTGTGGAATTTCATGATAATATGCATCTCTGTTATTTTATAAGATGTATATAATATAACTATGAAATTTAATATCCATATTTTAGAGGTACTAATGTAATTAATTGTTTTGGTAGATGACCTAATTTGTGGAGATTATGACTTAAATGGTCAAAGTTGTATGTGACACATTAAAAATTTAAATATTTAATTTTCAAATATTTTTCTTCATGATTTTAATTTGAATATTTATTTATATGGATATAAAATTATTATAAATTACATTTTTCTATCTTAAATTCCATTCAATGTTTTCAACATGAATCTTTTTATACGTTGTGTTTTACTTTCATGATAAATGGACAAAAAGAATGTTTTTTACATATACGACGACAATGAATTCTCTTCATCCATAAACGTTATTTGATATTTTTCTTCCAATATGTGCCCTAATTTCTATTAAAATGAAAATAAATTCCTTATTCCCTTTTTTGGGTATCTTGGTATTGAAAATGGGTTCTTAAATGAAAATTGTGTCTTTATACAATTTTTTTCATTTGGGACTCTATGAGTTTTTCTAAATGGGTTTTTGATGGTTTTTTTATTCATGAAATGGTATTTTAGAATTATATGAAATAGGTGAGCCCTATATAGATTATATGAATTTTTTGGCCACATTATAGCTCATGGGTGAGCTTGACATAAGATACACGAATGGTTGATCGCCATTATAGCTCATGGGTGAGCCCGTTATAGCTTATATGAAAGGATGATCCCCATTATAGCTCATTGGTAAGACCAGTATATCTTATAATAATGGTTATCCCAACTATAGATGTAACACCCCAAGCTTACACGGTAAGTTTCCCTTCGAATAATGCAATAGCGTGCATTGTACGCAACTTTGAGATTTTAACACACCACAACCAATCAAACTAGCCGTTATGAATAGTAATACATACTTTTTCAAATTTTATAAATTATATCTCTCAAAATGGACTTCATTTTTGGATTCGGAATATCGAAATTAGCCTTGGGTGAAATTTTGGTAGTTTTCGAATAACTTTCATATTTTGATGAATAGTGAAAATTACTAAATTTTAATTAAAAACTACCTTTTTAATCAAAATAATTAATAGTGATAAATTATGAATTTGAGTGATTTTAAAGTATATTTAGAATATATTTTTACCATATAATACAATTTTTGTCATTTAACATAATTTCACATTTAAACCAGACATAAACAAGTGCCAATCTTTTGATAGTTATTATCTCTTAAAAACACGCTTTTTGTTTTAACAACGAGAATTAATTTTAAATTAATTTCGTCCACTTTTGTGTTTTGAATTTGGAAAAATGGAATCCATATTTGGAATCAGTATGTTCAAATTGTGTAAATAGGTAACTTTTATTTTTAGACATTTTGGATAATTACTTCGGTAAATATGTTATTTACCATGGTTAAAGGGTAAATCCGGTAAACAAGGGTTAAAAAATAATATTATAATAATACTAAATTACCCTAAAACGTGTCTTAAACCTATTGGTAAATACTTGGTCGACCATGGGCATCTTTGGGTCGATTTTGGGACCTCATGGATCCACTTGTAAGTGATAATGACACTTTATTTTAATTAAGTTAAAATAAATACAAAAAATGACACAAGCATATATCTTTTAGCAAAACAATTGTTACATAGGGTTATATATATTTGCTTTTAGACTATAAATATTCATTAGAAATTAAAAATTATTTCCTACATAATGATATTTTATTTATAATTTTTAGACATTAAATAGGTTAATTTATTTATGACACAATGGTGATGCAGTAATTACCATAATAGTGAAAAATGAGAATAATTGATATTATAAATACCCAAATAAATATAATTTGAGACTTTTATTGAATTAAACTAATTTTATAGGTTAATATGACATATTATTATTTATTTAATTAACTTTGTTCTAAGTAATCATTCTGTTATGTGTTTCACAAAAATCAACTATTGAATAGTGTCAAAATTGACATAAAAGGTTTTTAAAAATAATATTATATTATTAATTGATATTAAATTACTAAAAATCTAAGGTTCAACCAAGAGACTTATATCATGATAGGTATATCATTAATGGACTACTTGGGAGTCTCTTGGATGTATATAGTATGTTTATTAACTATATAATATAAAATACAAAGTGACATGGTAAATGTCAAACTAATTAACTAAGAGTTAAAACTAAAGGATAAGGTTAATATTGGGACCCAAACCTCTATAAATTCTTTTGGCTGAATTTTTTTCGACCTATCCTCACCTTAACATTTGAATAATCAACTTTTGAGCCATTTGAAACCGAATATGAATTTATTATAAATTAATATTTCTAGCTTTTCCAAAGGTGCCCCTCACCCCTCTTATAAAAGTGCACTCCTCCTTCTCATTTCTTCACACCTTAAAAGCCTTTTGATTCGGCCAACCCCTGACCAAATACTCTATCAAATTCCCTCACTACAACCTAGAGGACTTATTTTGATCAGAAAGCCAACCTAAGGATCCCTTTTGATCAAATCAAAAGGAAGAACCCGAAAAAGAGGTAATGATTTCACCACCCCTTTTCAAGTTCCTTTCTTCTTCCACTTCTTCTTTCTTTGTTTGTACCATTATAAAAAAATAACTCCAATATCTTATATATACTGTGATGTTATTATAAATATGGTACAACCATATTCATTATTCTATCTACCCTTTGAATAACATGTCACCATACGTGCGTACGTACGGCTTACCGTCTCCACGTCGTGGTGTAATTGTTATTCAATATATTATAATTTGGGTGGGTATAATAATGATGTTTAACTCATTTAAATAATAAATATAACATGATAATGATTCTGTATATATGATATACCATCCAATTATATATTGTTTTAATATCAAAAGAATGATATTGTCGCTCGTGCGTACGTACGGACTGCCATCTCCATGAACGCGATGAGATTCAATCTCCATCGTATCCATTCAAGTATAATTATCATTTGATGATTAAAAATAATATTTGAGGACTTTATATCATTATGGATATGAATAATATACATCCCATTAATAAAAAATATGGCTCACATAATAAAGAATATAAAGTAAAATGAACCCGTTAACACCCGAAATGACGATAATTCTAAGATATTATTAACAAATCAATGTTAAAAGATGATATATGATATCATATTAATGAATATGATTCTTGTATAATTAAATAAAAATTATTTAAACATTATACAGGAGGTTAACCTACCCTAACCAAGGAAAAGTACAAGGTAAGGGGTTTCTTATCTCACTTTTAATTCCGTGAGAATTCCATTGTTCACCACTTATTTATTGCATGTGGTGTTTGTACTTCCCATCATTGTATTCATTGTGTAATATACTTTAATTTATGGGTATTTACATCATCAATTTAAGATCCTTCTTTCATGGGTGAATGTTTCGTAAGTTACCTAATCGATAAGGGAATTTGAAATTTCAATTTCCACTCAATTGGCTTTACGCATATTTCATTGATTATATTACTCCAAGATTATGTGTGGAATCACTATTCATTTGATTATGTCATAATTTCCACTCCCATTCCTGTGGATATACTATTGATACACATAATCACTCCATTGATAATTTCTCAAGTCATCGATATGAATTTGATAAGAGTAATTTTAACACACTCTCCGTTTGTTGAGTTAAACATCCAATTCATTGATGTTGTTTTTATAAGATTATGTGTCAATATCCATTAATGGTTTTACACTGAATATCCAATCATATTTAGTGTATTTCTATTTTTCACACATAATTATGTCGTTGATTTATCCATTACCTAAGGATACGACGTTTATGAGAGATTTCATCTCAATTTACATTCCATTGAGACTTCTTTGTTGTTATACACCAAATCACTTTTATGTGGTGTATATAATGTACTTTGACAAAGTATATCATGAATCCATTTATTCTCATGATATTACAATGTTTTGATTACCTAAATTTTTTTTATTCAAGTGTCTCTCTTTTGGTTAGAAACTCTAACTAAAATACAGTTTTTAAATGTTTTAAAGACTTATTCTTCTAAATCTTGCTCATTAATGTCCATGTTTTAAAAAATGGTTTTAAGGATTTATTTATATGGACATTAAAGTTTTAAAATTAAAACTCCTTTTCAAAGTTTCAAAGTGGTATGGGAAAAGTTTATTCAAAAATCAATTTTTAAACGGCTTCTTGACAAATAGTGTGACATTTAAATGATTTCAAGAAAAAGGGTTATATTTCTCTCAAATAGATTTGATGATTATTTTCATCTATGTCAACATCCTTAATTATTCATGATTGAGGTTAATGTGATACAATACAATCTTCCATATTATATCAAATGAGTTATGTTTGACTGTGGATGTGCTATTTTTATACCATTCATAGTTTGTGGTTAATGTATTGACATGTCGTATGCTTGTTTTAATACGATTGTTTATGTTATGTTTAAAACTGTTCATATGAGGAATGAATTGGACTTAATAAGTGACAGGTGGAGCCCGATATAGCTCCTCTATGCATCGGTAGGTATCATGAGACAAACTAGTGTCTTGGCACAAGGCCTTGGCAAAATCTTATTTGTAGTCCTGGCACGAGGCCTTGGCTATGTGGTTATGATAGTTTGGCATTATGCATTCCATCATTATGAAAGTGGTTATTGATATTTCATGTGATCATTAGACTAGTAGAATATACATGTGAGTAAGTAAATGGAATTAATTTATTTTATCTTTTCCATTTTATGCTGAAGTTCAAGTTTAAAAGTCATTCGTTTTAGTTATAAACTACCTTAAGTGTTTATGCATATCTATGAAATCTTTTTCTATATTGTTATCCTTACTGAGCATCTGAGCTCACCCCTTTCAATGTTTTATTTTTTTCCCAGGATTATGAAGAAGTAATTTATGAATGACCTGTAGGGATAGTATGAGGGGATATTAAGCGACGATGTTTTTTAACGATGTAATGTAAAACTATATGGATTATCTAGTTATTCCAAGGCTACTAAACTAATCAGTCTTTCGAGACTTGATCCTTTGTGATCATGCCAATGTTATGTAATAATGCACCGACTCTGGGTATCTAGGGTCGGGGCCTTATAGTTGGTATCATAGGAAGTTTAGTAAAAACCTTGGAAACTAGATTTAGATAAACTCTGATTAGAACATGTAGACCTAAGATGATCTTTAAGGATTAGTATAGAATAACATCCTAGAATTTTGGTATTGTTCAGATTTTGTGAGTTTTCCGAGCAATACATCCCTGTCTGGATACGAGCAGGTAGAGGCGGCTCTGGCACAGATGTACCTAGGGGTAAAACCGAAAACACCGCTTTAAGCTAGACTCAAACGGGAACTGGTGCATTACAACGGGCCTTGTTGCACTCTTGGTTACGACACTCCTAGGGGATATGCTTAGGATAATTTAGTTTTTCTTTACAAACCGATTTAAAGTAATATATATATAAGATGAGAGTAAATGACCTTGGTTAATCCTAACGTGTTTCAAATTGAGAATATGGTGACATGTTAATCTCTAAATGATTTTATGACTACTGTTACTCACACAATGCTTTCTGGTTTTAGTCAATGGCTAGATTCCAAGGAAGTCATAGTGAATTTAAGAATGATGTACAAGGTGGGAACGGTGGTGGAAATGAGCAACAAAATGGAATGTTGATAGGCATAAAATATATTGTCTTTATGCCAAATCAGTTTTCCAAAAATATGATCAACAACATATATATTTACCAACTTCCTTACTCAACAAGGAAGAGAAAGGTGATGAATGATAAGAGCTCCAGCAGTGGAGACCATGGAGAAAAGAACCCTCAATTTCCATCATGTAAGAAATGTGGTAGGAGACACCCGGGAAAGTGTCTCAATGGGACCAAGAAATGATTTACATGTTGGAAGGAAGGACATAAAGTGAAGAATTGTTGAAGCAAAATGAAGAGTACTATGGAAGAAGATAAAAATGGTCCCAAGAGTCCATTTACAGTCATTTGCCGTATATGTAGGGGACCTGGCCATTACCCGAGTGAATTCCCTATTCAATAGGATATTTTCTTGGTCAAAGAAGAAGCTATGTGAAAATAAATGGTTTGAGAAATGTTTAAAAAGTATTAGTGCTCCTTGTTGATGGGTTTAATTTGGAATAATTTTCTCTTGTGTTTGTAACCCTATAGTTTTCCATGTGAGAATGATATATTTGAGGAAGAATTATCTCTTATATTTTTGATATAGGTATAAATAGACATTTGGTTTTATATGATCATTGGGGTTTGAGAGAATTATAAGTTATTATAATATGGGATGAAAATTCAAGGTATGATATAACATTTGTGGTTAAATTATGTTATGTTATTTTGAGGAATTTATCTCATTTTGGTAATATTATAAAATATAGTTTTTGAAAAAGGACAGAACGTAGACCGTGTGACAACCTGTCGCGTCGGACAAAACTGTGAGAATCGAACCCACAACCAGAGTGTGAGTGGGATTTATCGCCTACCACTGGACTACGTGAAGTCCCTGGTTAGTGTGACTATTATTTTTTGCCAAATGATTTTACTGATCAATAATAATTTGATTAGGGATCTTATGTCTTATCAAATGAATACCCTTATTATAGGAAAATGATTTGGTGATTAAGTGATAAATGTTATTTTGAAAGATGTTCCCTTTATTGGGAACACTATATGCCCAAGGAAAATAGAATACTATGGGGTTTAATTTGTGGAGTAATGGTAGATTTTTATCTATGTTTTTATTGTGGATTTATAGTGATTTGGGTTATTTATGGAAATGATTAACCTATAATAGAGAATATGTGAGGAGGTTAATTAATTTTAAGTATGTTACTTTAAGAGTATTTGATGTCATTTGGAGATACAATTTAACATGGGAGACTACATAATCAAATTCTTCTATGTTTTTTGTTTCAATATTAGTTTTGATTATATTGAAGGATTTTAAGGACAATTGATTATTGAATGGTATTTATTTAACTTTGGGGTATTGTTGGTTTAATTTTGGAAATTAAGATTAGTGTTTATTTCTCCCAAGGAATATCCTTTTGGGGGATCATTAGATATTGTACTAACCATTTTGGTTTGGATTAATCTCTAAAGACAATGTAAATATATAGTTCATCCTGCATGGATCATGTGTTTCTATAGAAGTTTATTCTAGCTCTTCCAGTGTGACCAAGTCTTCTTGAATACTCATCATTTAAAAAAATGAGTTAGTGGTGTAAATTTATTAACGAATGAATCTATACATAAAATGTATGTATATATCTTTATATTCTTAGTCAATATCATAAATTAATTCCTCATCCTTATGTAATGTAACTTAAAACAAAAAAATGTTGTCCGTTTACTTTTCTACTAGGAGACTAATGGTTGTTTGTCCCAACACAAGTTTGTGGTTTTCATATTGTTAACTTTCTTCTGATCATTATTCCTATCCCTCTCCATCAGAACTTGACACTTAGTTTATCATCCATATCCATGTTTTCCTACATGGAATCCGAGTATGGGTTATCTTGGATGACCTTTAGACCTCTCTTTCTTTCTTTTTAAAGTGATAGTTTTATTGACTCCTTTTCCAATGTGGGACTTTCCATTATATTCCCAAGCATGATTTTAAAAATTGAGAGGAAGCAATTTATTAAAGGAGGGGATAATGTAACACCCCAAGCTTCCACGGTACGTTTCCCTTCGAATAATGCAATGGCGTGCATTGTACACAACTTCGAGATTTTAACACACCACAACCAATCAAACTAGACATTATGAATAGTAATAGCTACTTTTTGAAATTTTATAAATTCTATCTCTCAAAATGGACATCATTTATGGATTCAGAATATCGAAATTAGCCTTGGGTGAAATTTTGGTACTTTTCGGATAACTTTCATATTTTGATGAATAGTGAAAATTACTAAATTTTAATTAAAAACAACTTTTTTAATCAAAATAATTAATAGTGATAAATTATGAATTTGAGTGATTTTAAAATATATTTAGAATATATTTTTACCATGTAATACAATTGGTTTCATTGAACATAATTTCACATTTAAACCAGACATAAACAAGTGCCAATCTTTTGATACTTATTATCTCTTAAAAACACGCTTTTTGTTTTAACAACGAGAATTAATTTTAAATTAATTTCCGCCACTTCTATGTTTTGAATTTGGAAAAATGGATTCCATATTTGGAATCAGGATGTTCAAATTTTGAAAATAGGTAACTTTTATTTTTAGACATTTTGGATAATTACTTCGGTAAATATTTAATTTACCATGGTTAAAGGGTAAATCCGGTAAACAAGGGTTAAAAAAATAATATTATAATAATAATAAATTACCCTAAAACGTGTCTTAACCCTATTGGTTAATACATGGTCGACCATGGTCATCTTTGGGTCGATTTTGGGACCCCATGGATCCACTTGTAAGTGATAATGACACTTTATTTTAATTAAGTTAACATAAATAAAAAAATGACACAGGCATATATCTTTTAGAAAATAAATTGTTACATAGGGTTATATATATTTGATTTTAGACTATAAATATTCATCAGAAAACTAAAAATATTTCCTACATAATGATAGTTTATTTATAATTTTTAGACATTAAATATGTTAATTTATTTATGACACAATGGTGATGCAGTAATTACCATAATAGTGAAAAATTAGAATAATTGATATTATAAATACCCAAATAAATATAATTTGAGACTTTTATTGAATTAAACTAATTTTATAGGTTAATATGATATATTAGGATTCATTTAATTAACTTTTTTCGAAGTAATAATTCTGTTATCTGTTTCTCAAAAATCAACTATTGAATAGTGTCAAAATTGACAAAAAAGGTTTTTAAAACAAATATTATATTATTAATTGATATTAAATTCCTAAAAATCTAAGGTTAGACCAAGAGACTTATATCATGATATTTATATCATTAATAGACCACTTGGGGGTCTCTTGGATGTATATAGTAAGTTTATTGACTATATAATATAAAATACAAAGTTACATGGTAAATATCAAACTAATTAACTAAGAGTTAAAATAAAGGATATGGTTAATATAGTGACCCAAACCTGTCTAAATTTTATTTGCTGAATTGTTTTCGACCTACCCCACCTTAAAATTTGAATAATCAACTTTGGAGCCATTATAAACCGGATATGAATTTATTATAAATTAATATTTCTAGCTTTTCCAAAGGTGCCCCTCACCCCTCTTATAAAAGGGCACTCCTCCTTCTCATTTCTTCACACCTTAAAAGCTTTTTGGTTCGGTCAAACCCTGCCCAAATACTCTCTCAACTTCCCTCACTACAACCTAGAGGCCTTAGTTTGATCAGAAAGCCAACCTATGGAGCCCTTTTGATCAAATCAAATGGAAGAACCCGAAGAAGAGGTAATGTTTTCACCACCCCTTTTCAAGTTCCTTTCTTCTTCCACTTCTTATTTCTTTGTTTTTACCATTCTAAAATAATAACTACAGTATCTTATATATAATATGATGTTATTATAAATACGGTACAACCATATTCAGTATTTTATCCACCCTTTGAATAACATGTCACCATACATGCGTACGTACGGCTTACCTTCACCACGTCGTGGTGTAATTGTTATTCAATATATTATTATTTGGGTGGGTATAATAATGATGTTTAACTCATTTAAATAATAAATATATCATGATAATGATTCTGTATATATGATATACCATCCAATTATATATTATTTTAATATCAAAAGAATGATATTGTCGCTCGTGCGTACGTACGGACTATCGTCTCCACGAACGCGATGAGATTCATTCTACATCGTATCCATTAAAGTATAATTCTCATTTGATGATTATAAATAATATTTAAGGACTTGATATCATTCTGGATATTAATAATATACATCCCATTAATAACAAATATGGCTCACATAATAATGAATATTAAGTAAAATGAACCTGTTAACACCCGAAATGACGATAATTCTAAGATATTATTAACAAATCAATGTTAAAAGATCATATATGATATCATATTAATGCATATGATTCTTGTATAATTAAAAAACAATTATTTAAACATTATATAGGAGGTTAACCTACCAAACCAAGGAAAAGTACAAGGTAAGGGGTTTCTTATCTCACTTTTAATTCTATGAGAATTCCATTGTTCACCAATTATTTATTGCATGTGGTGTGTGTACTTCCCATGATTGTATTAATTGTGTAATATACTTTAATTTATGGTTATTTACATCATCAATTTAAGATCCTTCTTTCATGGGTGTATGTTTCGTAAGTTACCTTATCGATATGGGAATTTGAAATTTCAATTTCCACTCATTTGGCTTTATGCATATTTCATTGATTATACTACTCCAAGATTATGTGTGGAATAACTATTCATTTGATTATGTAATAATTTCCACTACCCTTCCTGTGGATATACTATTGATACACATAATCACTCCACTGATAATTTCTCAATTCATCGATATGAATTTGATAAGAGTAATTTTAACTCACTCTCCATTTGTTGAGTTAAACATCCAATTCATTGGTGTTGTTTTTATAAGATTATGTGTGAATATCCCTTGATTTTTTTACAATGAATATCTAATAATATTTAGTGTATTTATATTTGTCACACATAATTATGTCATTGATTTATCCTTAACCTAAGGGTACGACCTTTATGAATGATTTTATCTCAATTTACATTCCATTGAGACTTCTTTGTTGTTATACACCAAATCACTTTTATGTGGTGTATATAATTTACTTTGACAAAGTATATCATGAATCCCTTTATTCTCATGATATTACAAAGTTTTGATTACCTCAATTATTTGTATTCAAGTGTCTCTCTTTTGGTTACAAACTCAAACTAAAATACCATTTTTAAATGTTTTAATGACTTATTCTTCTAAATCTTTCTCATTAATGTCCATGTTTTAAAAAAATGGTTTTATGGATTTATTTATATGGACATTAAAGTTTTAAAATTAAAACACCTTTTGAAAGTTTCAAAGTGGTATGGGACAGTTTTATTCAAAAATCAATTTTTAAACGGTTTCTTGACAAATAGTGTAACCTTTAAATGATTTCAAGAAAAAGGGGTATATTTCTCTCAAATAGTTTTGATGATTATTTTCATCTATGTCAACATCCTTAATTATTGTTGATTGAGGTTAATATGATATAATACAATCTTCCATATTGTATCAAATGAGTTATGTTTGACTGTGGATGTGCTATTTTTATACCATTCATAGTTTGTGGTTAAAGTATTGACATTTCGTATGCTAGTTTTAATACGAATGTTTATGTTATGTTTAAACATGTTCATATGAGGAATGAATTGGACTTAATAAGTGACGGGCGGAGCCCGATATAGCTCCTCTATGCATCAGTAGGTCTCATGAGACAAACTAGTGTCTTGGCACAAGGCCTTGGAAAAATCATATTTGTAGTCCTTGTACGAGGCCTTGGCTTTGTGGTTATGATAGTATGGCATTATGCATTCCATCATTATGAAAGTGGTTATTGATATTTCATGTGATCATTCAACTAGTAGAATATCCATGTGAGTAAGTAAATGTCATTAATTTATTTTATCTTTGCCATTTTATGCTGAAGTTCAAGTTTAAAAGGCTTTCATTTTAGTTATAAACTGCCTTATGTGTTTATGCTTATCTATGAAATCATCTGCTATATTGTTATCCTTACTGAGCATCTGAGCTCACCCCTTTCAATGTTTTATTTTTTTCCCTAGATTATGATGAAGTAATTTATGAATGACATACAGAGATAGTATGAGGGGATATGAAGACAAGATGTTTTTTTATGATGTAATGTAAAACTTTATGGATTATCTAGTTATTCCAAGGCTAGTAAACTAATCGGTCTTTCGAGACTTGATCCATTGTGATCATGCCAATGTTATGTGATAATGCACTGTCTCTAGGTATCTAGGGTCGGGGCGTTTCAATAGATCTCCAATTAATTGGTTAATAATAATACTGGACGTCAGCCATATGGTTATTCTAATTGAATGGGATTTGAAAGGGTTTAATGTATATGGTTCTCTAAGTCCCATAAAGAAGTTTTAATTTATTTATATTGGATTTTATTTTATTCTTTCAGAAAAAATTATACATGTTATTCATGTAAAAATGTTTTGTTTCATCCGCTCAAAGAACATTAAATGTGCTTCCATGTTTTTCACTAGAATAATGGTTTCATTCCTTTTTATGTCCCTTACAAGGATTTTTGTGATTATTCCAAGTTTGTAACTATTTTTTCAAATGATTTAATGTATAATAGAGTCATGGATGGAATCAAAGAAAACATATGATGATTAAACATGAAAAGAAACCATGTTTCATTTTAATGTTTTTGTGTTATGAAATAAATAGTTACAATTGGAAGTGTCCAATTTTTATTTCTATGATTCTTTTATGTCATAGTTATGTCCAAATTATCTAAATCTCTGAACATGAAAGATTCTAAATTTAAAATAGAGTAAAATTATTGAATTAAAAAAATATTATCTAATGCTTAAGGCTGGGTCCTTATACACAACATGGTTTTTTATTCACTATTTTTCAGTGAGTAAATGGATCCTTTGGTCTATATACAATTAACCATTGAGGCTAAGGTTGGGGAAACATATCTCTAGTTGATGATTATTTCACCTCCAGTTTATTATCTAGTCAGAAAGGCACAATCTAGGGATATCTATTTAGAGATATTTTATGACTAGGTATCCACTAGACATGTTCTTGATAGTTTTATTGAAGTTGGGTAATATGACATACTCCATTGAATATGTATGATGAAACAAATCATGTAGTGACAGAATTTGTTGTGGAGGTTAAATTCCAATTTTACTATTCATGGTTATGTGTGGATTTACAATGATAATTTGAATTAGTGTTATTTTCCAAGGATGTGGCGGTACACAGTTGAGTTAAACTCTTGATGTCTCACCTTTCAGTTGGTGAAGGCCAAGTTGTCTGGTTGGAAGTGAAAATGGTAAAATATATTTATTGTTTTCATGAAGTAAATTATATGATCATAGATAAGTGATGAAACTATCTGAGTGGTTATTGTTAAACACCATGTTGGTTTACTTCCTAATTGTCAAATAGCATATGTTGGTGGAGTGTTTTTCATGCTTGTTCTTGTAGGTGGTTGTACATATTCATGGAATTACCTTTAAAATCATTTAAAATTATGACGACCAACTTACATAATGATCATGGACAGGATGAAAGAGACTATTTAGACTCAATTTCATTTGAGTTTTGTTTCTAATACATGAAAATGGAATGTTTAGGTGGAATGTTTGGGTTCTAGTGAATACGCCTTGACATGGAATAATAACATTAGTCAATATATTGGAGGATCATATACCATAATTAGAATTGACATATGAAAACATTTACCATTCCATAATCAGTGTAGAAGAATTTGAGTCTATTTAAGGGATAGCCTTTAGGTCCCTACTGTACTGGATAGAGATAGTGGGATATTGTGCATGTTGGACAAGAGTTGGTGATACTAATGGTTATGATAGGTGAATTTCATCCTGTGGAAAATAAGATCTACATGAAAAAGATAGGATTCCATCATGAACTGATGAGAGTGTCTTTTGGAGTTAAAATTTGTGACCCTGAGTTCTTATATATTTCTCCTCGATGTGGATTATATAGGTTTCGCCGAATGAGTACACTATATCAAAGGTTCATATGTATTTTTTTCATGTTACTACATTTGGTAGAGAGGTCACATATGACTTGGCTCTATAACCATAGTTAGACAAGGGTGATTTGTTTTTTTCACATTTAGTTCCTAAAGAGACATTCAAATCTCTCATTTCATGATTTTGAGAAGGATGAGGTAGATGATGGGGGTGTACTTACATTTTTTAGGTACCTATTAGTGTTTGAGAACTTGGTATCCTCACTTGGTAATATATTTTTTCTTTTTGTTTTTGGAAAAATTCTTGATTGTGTGGAGATTTTAAAAGAACTATTTATTATGTGTAAGTATTTAGAATATTAGATAAATTATTTTTGGTTCTAAAAACATAGAAGGTGTTGTACTCTGAGGTCTGTTGAGACAAAAAATGATATAATTAAAATATTGGATATATATTATGTCACACAATCAAATTTTTTTCTGACATAGTGAAATAACCCCATAACGTGGACTAATATAGAAAATTTGAGACAAAAATTGAGTACCTAACATGGAGTTTTTTCTTGTGTGAAAAATGATTTTTTGGAAATAATTGTTTTGATGAACTGATGTCACAAGTTCAAATAATAAAATAAATAAATATATTTATTAATTTATTATTATAACATAAAAACCTAATTCTATAACGAAAAAAATACTACTATTGATAGAATATATGGTTATTCTCATAACATGACTAATTTAGAGGATCTATTGGAGGTTAATTCATGGTTAATTCTTGAATAGACAATGACAGCTCAAGGATTAGAGATCGAAGATACAATCAAAGGCTGCACATAATGAAAATGATAAAAAAATATTTCTTATTCAATTATTTATCCCACTCGAGGTAGGATGTTTTTTATTTTTATCCCATTTTAGATATTCCATGTCAAACATGGACCTATTAGACAAATAATATTGGTTTGTTGATTAAAGTTTGATTTTTGTTGATCATTTATCATCCTATGGTTTTGGAAATGATTTATTCATGTGTTTATCATTTAATATTTCTTTACACTTCTAATGAAAAATAGATGAGCCCAAACAAAATAATGGATGTGGTTAATTACTCTTTTTTGATTCATGAATTTCTACTCGCGTACTATGAACATAAATCATGAAAAATTTCTTTGTATGATGGATCACCTAATACCCTCTAGGAAATCATTACATAATTGATCTTTGGATCAATAGATCATCACCATTGGTAAGTATTTAGGACCAAAAACATGATCAAGTGTTCAACGAATATGGATTATTGAATATCTGTTTGGAGACCCATAATTCACTCATTGATGTGAAGCAATGGTGTGGTGTGATGTGAACCATTTTCAAACTAAAATAGATGGCTAAAATCTAGACACCAGATATGGTGTTGATTATTCAACCAAATATATGATATTTGGTGAGTCTTGAGGCAGATTCGGCAGTAGCAGCAATTCATATAGAAGTTGTGTGATCATTCTACAATTTGTGAGAAACTATGTACTACACGCTATATATTCCAAAGGGACACACACAGTAAAGTCTCTTATTTGTAGTATTTTGGGTTTCTATGGGGAGATAAGTATCATATTAAATGTGTTGGAAACTTATTCCATGTAAACATTAGTTATATAGTTTGGAATGTACATTGAGTACTTGTCTAGTAATCCATGCAGTTGTCACATAGACTGTGTGAAAAGTCACACGATATGTAACCCTTGGTAGATGGTCGGGCAGGTAAAAGGAGTACACGACCAGGATCCCATATAGCCCACACACTATGTATAGTGGGAAAAATGTTTCATACTTCATAAGATGCACAATATATGTATGATGACAAGTTGAGTTCGTATTGAACATCTACATGTTGTGTACCCCTATGGGACAACCTTATGGTTTGGTGGAATACAAGTTGTTTGAGCATTATACATAGATATTTCCCGATATAGTGAGACCAGTCTTGTACCCTTATAAAAAATTATATGTACTCCTTTATGGGAAGGTTAGAGACTTTTTTATTCTTTGTTAAACTCTAATATTAGCTAGAGTAAAATCCCATGGAACGCTTCAGTTTAGACAAGTTTCAGTTGAGTGTATTCTATTTGTCAATCCCATTGAGAGTATAATGTAGAATTTTGTCCTTAGTATTGGATTATAATCACCTCTATAGGTTTTTTATCAAGAAGAGTTTTCATTTTATTCCTCTAGAAGGATTGGGGTGTGATCCTCTATCATATCTTTTTCCCATGTTATGGTTTTATGAATCTAAGTAACCGATATTCAAGGGAATTTATTGCCATCATAATAGTTTGTTTTATATTTGGTTTGAAGAATCCCCCATGATACCTTGATGTGATCCCCTATCTATATAACAATTTCATATGACTTCTAGGTCTCAATTCTACCTAGTGATACACAAAATGCACGATCTCTCGAACAACCACCATTAGTTCTAACAATCTTCTAGAGTGAGTTCTCCAGGATTAGAATTACCTTGAAGCCACTAAAAGAAACCTAGCATGTTAGTACGGTTGTGACCTTAAGACATGGTGTCTACCTTTGGAGATACATGATAACTTATAATTCCTAGCTTGGTTTTAGATATGGATGACCCATTAATATCTTTATTTGGGATTATTGTTAACCATATATAGTATATTACTACGGTGGAAGTCTCATATTCTAATTTACAGGACATCAAAATGATGAGTTTAATACTATGTTAATCCATTTTTTTAGGGATTTTGGGGGTTCCTACTGGGTATTGTCAAACTCACCCCTTTATGGTCTCTTCCAACTCATGTCAAGTAATATTATGAAAAAATGAATTTTTAGAGTTCTAGTGGGGCTATGAGCAAGAATAGAATAGTGAAATATATAAAACATGATTCATATTAGGTGTCTAATTTAACAAATGTCCCCTCATACATAGAAACCTAGACTCATATATCAGCTTTTGGGGGATTATATTTATCCCTTTATGATTTTGATCACTTTTATCGTACTCCAATCTACAATAAATGTTATGAATGAATTAAGGTACCTATTATATTTTACCTTTCATTATTTGTTGGGTATTTGGATATTTTGTGTGTGAATACATTCATATTAGGACAAGGCCTCCCAAGTGTTTGATATTCCTACTCAGCGCTGGTTACATGCCCCTTGCCTATTGGTGGTGATGTTGGTGTGGTCAAAATCAACATACCACTAGATAGGTGGGCCTCAGATGGTGGAGTAATGATATAGAAAATCATTTCTATAGTAATCAAGGATAATTTACAAGACTATTATAGTTGATTGGGTTGATTTACTAGTCCATCATATATGTGGAGGTTCACTCCCAAGACTATTATAGAAGAAAAAGTCATTTCTTGAATAGAGATATATCCCAATTTAGGTCTTGCTTCTCTAATTCTATATCAATCATTACATAATGACTTTAAGGGCCATATAATTTTATTCCCTCCCATACTATGTTATAATGTAACACTCGTTCAAGCGTTATAGTGTAACTACCACCATCAGTTATAATAAAACCACCATCCATACTTTATAATGTTAAAACCATTCAAATAATGGAAACTAGTATTATGTGTTCCAAAATACTATAAATCAATAAAAATACCATCACATCATAAACCATGCAAAGAGAATGTGTTTTATAAATATTTCATCAATTCATTGTAGAACAAATAGTGGAAAATATATGGGTTACATAAATATCTCATCAATATAAAATAAACTATTCAGTGAATGAGTAAAAAATTATACCATTTTATCATATCCCTAATAAATAATAATTAAAATCAATGGATGTTAAAATATAAAAAAAATTGTTTTAAAAGGTCACTAAAACTTTTCTTGAGTTAAATAACCTTTCCAACTTGAAAATAAATTTTAAAATATAAATATTTTGAAAATATATTTGAAATTATTTTCATTTAACATAATCCTATTTAAATTTAAATTATTAATAAAAATATTGAGTGTTCTTGATAGTCGAAAAATCAATTCACTCTATATAAGATAATAGAATGAATTCCTTTCACATTTCTGGTAAAAAAGTGAAAATTAATTCATTCAAAAAATAAAAAGATGAATCATTATAAACAATTTTATAAAAGTTTGAATCAAGAGTAAATATAAATTTAAAATATCACTGGAGGATAGTAAAATATTATTGAAACCATTTTTAGAAAACATGGATATAGACGATAAAGTAATATTTAATTGAAATCACTAATAAAGTCATGTTTCTCTAAAAATACCATTTTGATCTGTTGTTTATTATAAGTGCGAAAAATGAAAGGAAATCATGATGTATCAAAAAAATAACCATAGGATATTAATTTTATTAACATAAGGATCATATAATTTTTTCATTAGAAATAAATTCATAAAAAATATGATTAAAATAGTATTGAAACATTATTCCCTTTTCTAAGGTATGAACTCCTTCATATGTGTTTAAAACTATTATAATATAAATATTTATCTATTATAAATGTATTCCTAAATCATAAAAATATATATCTTACCATATATTATTTACTTATAACCTTTTATCAACCGTGCATTAACAATTCTTTATTAAAATCACTATTCCTGGTGATAACTGATTTGTTTTTCATGTAAATTATTATTCGGTAGTATTGGTACTTGTAGTTTATTCATAATTACACTACCATTATAATTTTTACCCGGATTAAAATATCATATTTATTTAATGAAAAAATATTTAGAGTCATGTATATTATTTAGTGATAGAAAAATGGAATGCATCATTCATGTAGATGGTTGGTTGTATGTACGAATGAACACTATTCCCATTTTTGATGATTTAATGAAATAAATTTTAAAACTAATTAAACATTAGATATCATTATTATATCATATATACCATATATATTCACTAAATACATCCTTATTACCCTATAATTAAAATGTAAACGAAAATAAAATAACACAACTTCATAGAAGTGGTAGTTAAAATTTACTTACACTTGAAATTATCATTCCCAATGTTTTAGAAGGTATGAAGGTAGATACCATAAAAATTATAATTTTTATTCAAGGGGGGAAACACAGAAATATAAATATAATTGGTAAAATAGAATATGGTTCTATACGTAATAGAGACCAAGGGAATCCCCTCAGATCAAATTCAACCCTCATGCTTAAAGAGAGAAATGTTGGATAAACCAGTTACATTGGAGCCTTGGGCCTATAGAGAGGAAAGTTAATCAGCTAATTTGTTCCCCTCATGCCGTGTATGGGTTGTAATTAAATTTTTATTCAGTACAGACTTAAAACTCATGATGATTTAAGATATTGACCATGGAGTGGAGACTCTACTATGTAAGGAATTATGAATGATCATTTAATTTGTTTCCACCTGGGATATTGGAATATTTTGTTGAGTGAAAAGGTTGATCCCCAAAAAGACCATTTTTCCTCTTCTAGAAAGGAGGATCTACTGCCGTAGTGAGATGTGAAGGCTATCCAAACACTTCCCCTATTGTTACGAATGACCCCTCCACCACACATATCCCCCAAGATGCAATATCTATCTGTATTGAGCTTACAACAGATTCCTGGGGGCACCAACAAACTCAGTGTCCCAGCATCCTACAAATGTTGGTTGGTGGGGAAGAATGAAACATTCTATGATATTGTTCCTCCCTCTAGTTACTGGTCAGTTACACTATGTCATCCAATAGACTCTTTTCCCTAGAAATGATGGAAATCCCTGTTCAGGTACACCCCGCATATCTTTCCAAGTTTATGTCTTTCCATAGGCACCAACACCCAACACTGGGAACCACAGTTCTCACTATCATTTCTGGGCCACTATCTTCTGCTCCACTAAACAATCAGTCCAAGAAAGGAATCTCAAATAGATATTGATAATAATATGCAGTAAACCCACCGAAGTACACCACACCTCATGATCCAACTATCCTTCAATGAAAATGTGTTCTGTACTCTCCTCCTACCCCTCCTTGCAGCATTGGAATCTAAAAGGTAGGTTGATGACCATTCTTTTAATGTTTTCATCAAAATTTATTTCTTTGTTTCTAATATTCCTAATGATAAAATTTTATTTCATGGGAATATTATTACACCAAACTGTGTCATTTAATCTATCCCGTTGATCATGATTTTGGGATAACCTATGATAGTATTTTTAGTTGAACATACTCAATTTGGAGGGAGTGAATACATATCTATCTTGTTCTAAATTAATGATTATATAATCAACCATATATTTTTTATTCTTTTATAGTACTGACCTGATGAACAACGGGTATAGGCCCACCTCCTTAAAGGCAATGGTACGACCCGAGCATCATAGATAGGTGATCTATTTTTCTACCCAATTGTGGTACCACAACAGAATATTACCCTCCCCTACTATCAATATTGAGTTTAAAAGGAGATTTAGTATGATGTTTTATATCTTGGACTAGAGGGCAGTTACGTCTAGGTTGGCAGTATCCACACTACTTCCCCTGTTATTAGACATCAACTTCTCCTATAGGGTATATTCTTTGATAGTTTCCCATGAATGTTCTTAATGTATGTAGTCGATCGTGATAACTAAGCTCTTAACATTAATCCCCCATCATGAATATGTATTTCTAATTTGTCCCACGAAACCTAGTATCTTTTTCCATTCAAGAGATCATCCCATATAAATTCTTTGAGAATTATATCAATGGTCTTGATGAGACTTTTTGGCACATTAGTGGACACCATATCATGGACCGACATAGCTAACATGAATCTATTAACTAAGGAAATCATATCCCAAAAGGATATGAAATTATTTTTCTAGTTGAGGAATCATATAGTGATATTTCTCACCATATGGTCAAAATAATGTATGCACATTCTTCATAGGGAGATGGGGGTGCTGTGATACTCCATTTGGAATGATCCCCACTGCTTTCCCTTACTGTGACACATATATTCAGCCCTTCTATAATCACTCATATTCAAGATATATAGGTTTCGTTTCCCCTTATTAAAAACACATACACTCTAGTGGAAATACTCTTTGAGTGCCTTGATGATGCCACAAATTGGTCTCCTACCTGTGTTTATGAACATTAGGGTGTCATCAATGAACATCAGGTGGGAAGTGGAAGGATGGTTCAATTTACATTGATATGGGAGAATGTCACCTTTGGATATACCACTATTGATCATACGAATGAGAGTATCCTGTATGAGAATAAAGATTCTAGGAGAAATGGGGTAACATTGACACATCCCTCTAGTCTCCTTGAAGCAGCCCTGGGTTTTCCCCATAATGGACAACACTATCCAAGAGGAGTTGTAGCATTTGTATAGGATATCACATGCCGAGGAGGAGAATCCAAATCTCACAAGAACCCTATTTATGAAACCCCACTCAACATTCCATACACCTTATTCATATCTAAATTTATGGCTATATTGGAACCACATTCCTGGGTATACAGATCTCTGAGCAATTCTATAGAGAACGCTATCACTCTTTGTATAGAATGACCTTTAACAAAGTCGTCTTTCTCGAGAGAGATCCATTGGGGCATTAGAATAGACAACCTCTCATTAAAGATACTAGATTAAATATTGTAAGGGAATTTTTACATACTCATAGGTCTATAGTGAATAATGGATTAGGTATCCTTGATGATCTGAATAAGTACCAGTGTCATCAAAGAAGAAAATCATGGTAATATTACTCCACGAAATATGTCCCAAAATTCAATGATTATATCTATCATGACCACCTCCCAGGAGATCTTGTAGAAAAATCTAGGAATGTAGTCCACTCTTGGTGCACTCACAGGGTTCATGTTTGTCATGGATATATATATCTTCACCTCCTCCCCAACTATCTCTCTATCATTAGTGAAAATTTCATTTTATAGAGTAATGATGGGCTTGATAGGATGCCTCATATCCTTCATGCATGCATGGAAATATTCAATATTTTTGTCCCCTTCCCAAATCCATTTTATCATGGGGATTTCCCTTTCCTTAGATTTTGGAGATAGAACCGTCTCCTCCAGACTATTATTTTTATCTAAAATGACTCTAAAGGGAGTGTCATCCCAAACCACCTCCATGATGGATTTTATCCTCTCAATGTCATGTTTAAGCTCACACATATCTTTAACCTCTAGGGGTATGGACCTAGCCCACACTTGATGTCCTGGATTGATATTTCTATGCTTATTGTGATGTTCCACCTATGTATGAAGTTATGCCGGCTCTCCCCAAATATCCTTAACTAGCTGTTAATAGCCTGGGTCACTGGTCTATTGGCCGATAAACATGAATGAATTAGAAGGGGCTTTCATAAGATACATGGATATTAATAACGGCGAGTGATCAGAAATTCCTCAGACCAAGTGGGTGACCTTAGAGTTTGGAAACCTAGAAAGGGCATGAATGTTAGAAAGAAATCGGTTGATACGGCTCCAAAAACATTGAATCCCTCTTTAGTTATTACACCAGGTAAAGCGATGGCCAAAATATCCAATGTCTAGTATGCCTTATCTCCATTATTTCGGTGATTTCTATGCTGGCCTTTTGGCCAAACACCCCCTTCTTTTATTCTATGATGGTAGTTTTATGATGTTGAATTATTCAACTATAACCAACGACATACCCCCTAGGTCAAATCCATTGAGATCAAGCTAAATATTTTCTCTTCTTTTTTAGTCGAAATTTCCATACAGAATAGTTAATAAGAGAGACCTGAGGTAACTTGTGACTTTTATCGTGATGCACTAATCTCCCACCTGTATTAAGTCAACTGAGACTTCTCTGGTCCAGAAGATCTATATGTGTGTGTTGGTAGGAATATCATGTATGGAAGAATTAATTTTGAGTTTCCACATGAACGCTCTTATTTTGGCAGGGTTCTCCTTGTGTTCAATGACAAAAACAATCTATTCCTTCTTTCTATTAGACTCCAAGGATATGTAATCTGATTTAACTTGTTCACCTATGCCACAAGAGTTCCATATGAATTGTTTTCTTTTTTTGTTTTTGGATGTTGTTGGAATTTAAAAAAAATAATGAGCTAAAATGAATCCTAAATAAATTCCATGCAACTCAGGATTAGGAGTTCCTTTTTTTTCCTTTCAACTATGGCTCCTAATCATCGCTCGCAGGTTGCACAAGAAGTGGAGGGTCATCAGGCTAACCTGGTTGACCAGCTGAGGATAAACCCAGTAGAGAAGGATTATCAATGGAAGAAGAGGCTTTGTGCATTCCAACGATATAATATGGGAAAGTTAGAGGGTTGTGTATCAGACATGGAGACAGAGAGATGACTCAAGGAGACTGTGATAACATTCAACATGATCCTGGCTCAGACAGAGTAATGGGTTTTTCTGGGGGTGAGCCTGATGAGGAGAGCAGTGCATCAGTGCTTGATGCTTTACCATGGGGAGAGGAAGGTAACTGATGTTTCATGGGGTGACTTTGAGAAGGAGTTGGGTGGAATTCCTTTCTTCCATGATGAATGCCTAGAATAGGTAGGAGCTACTCTCTATCCAATAGGGGAGTATGGTAGTGAGGTAATTTGGTATCCAGTTCAAGGATCTCATATGATTTTCTATCGATCTCTTTATAGATGGGGAGTCTCGGTCAAGGTAATTAAAGGAGGCACTCTATACTTATCTTTAGTATGTGGTTACTCCCTTCAACCTACGGTGAAACATAGAGGTTTAAAAGAAGGCTGAGGTAATAGAAATGATAAACTCATGAAGAGGACTTCTGTGAGAGGGAAGTCACCTGAGTTTATCAATGGGGAAGGACATCAATAGAATGTCTCCAGCATCAGGGGCTTCTAGGTTTCGGCCAGCGGGGAACCGAGCCCCGTCGTTTCAGTTCTGACCCTCTGGTCCTTTCCCAATACCTATATAGCTGGGGTTGTGTTGTATTTTTTAGAGGAAGTGGGAACCTTTAGGGATAGTTCATGACTAGAGCTCAGTATGGTGGAGTTGTGTAGGTTTATTACCTATCTCTATATTATTTTTGTGCTATGCCTTTCCATTTTCAAGGACAGTATGCCCCTTTTCTACCAAGGGAGGCGAGTGAAGGAGGTGTCTTACATCAGGGTTATCCTCTTTGACCTTGAATAGGGCATAGTTGGGGAGGTGGCTGATAGCTGTGGGGTAGAGGAGCTAGGCATGGAACGTTTCACTCTGTAGAGGCAGCAGTTCCATCAGGGCCATAGATCATTCTATGTATGATCAGTTTGTTTAGTATGCTTGTTTATGGCTTCTCTGATTTAGGAGAATCGTACTCCATTGTTGCAACTGGTCAAGACCATGAACTGGGAATATACATGGAGATACATTCTATTCCCATGGTGTTGATTACACCAGTTAGAGGTCAGACCAGCTTGTTTGATGTTTTCCAATGATGTAGACTAGTGTTAGGTCCTCATCAGTTCAGTGGGGATCAATTTAGGCTACAAATTCGGGAGCATGATGTCATCCTTGGAATCATATAGTTTTTTTGGTGGCTGAAATTATCATCCTCTTCTAGAGAAGATTCATGTTTTAGATGATAAATGCCAACACGTAGCGTTCATTGGTGAGTAAAGCCATCAGGTGGGCAACTAGTGTGCGGAAATTCTTTTTTCCTTATTAGCCTAGTTGTCAGTGGGATCGATGGATTATGAATTGGTGGAGGTTCTGGGTGTTGTCATAGAGTTTCAAGATGTCTTCCTTGTGGAGGTAGTGACTCTACCCAGTCAATGTTATGTTGAGTTTGAGAGAGACTTACAACTCTCTGGTCATCCAATCATGATGGATATTTATTGGATTCTACCTTCTGAGTTACGCGAGTTTCTTATTCATTTTCATGATTTGATGAAGAAGGGTTTCATCTGGCCCTATTGTGTCGTCAAATGGTAATCTAGTCTGGTTTGAAAATAAGGAATATGGTTTTCTAAGGATGTGAATATAATAGCAGAGAATGAATTAGGTGATGGTCATAAACTATTACCCTCTCATGAGAATAGATGATCTTTTCAACTAGTTTAGGGGAGGAGGTTGGTTCTACATGATTGATCTATGGTCTGGGTATGAATAGTTAGGGGTGAAGGAGGGTAACATCTAGAAGACTACTTTCAGGTGCAGGTATGGGCACTTTAGGTTCATGGTTATGTCATTCGGTGCTACGAACACAACATTCATGTTTAAGGGTCTTATGAACTCCATCATTCATGAGTTTTGGGGCAGTTTCATTCTCGTAGTCATCGATGAAATAATAATCTATTCAAAGTCAAAGGAGGAGAATACCAGGCATCTTAGGATTGTCCTAGATATTATTTGGCACCAATAATAATACAAAAAGAAGTGGGTTTTCATGTTTTTTACATGAAAGGTTCAATTACTTGGACATGTGGTGTCTCAGTAAGGTGTGGAATTGGAACGATAAAAGGTAGACACATTAATTTCATTTGTAGCACCCAATAATATGGAAGAGGTTCACATTTTTCTCAGTCTGTAAGGCTTCTACTGGAGATTCATACCAGATATCTTTCAAGAAGTAGCTCTATTGATTGATCTATACAAGAAAGTACAAGATTTTTTGTGGGGTGAGTAGTGTCATGCAGTGTTTGGCTGTCCTAAAGAAAAGTTGGTCAGTGCACCAATGATCAGTATTTCGGAAGAAGGGGTTATGTTCCAGGTGTTTTGGGATGCTTCTCATCTAGGATTGGGGTGTGTGTTGATGAAACAATGTGGAGTGATCTCTTATTGGCCTTGTATGTTATATCCCCATGAATGTGACTATTCCACCCATGATCTAAAACTAGTAATGGTCATATTCGTGAAAATGTTGTGGTGGGATTACCTCATTGGGGAGCACATTGTTGTCTTCTTTGATCAAAATAGTTCAAGGTACATCTTTTCCCAATGAGATTTAATATTTTGGTGGAGGAGGTGGATTGAGGTTATCCAGGATTAAAATTTTGATATCTCTTACACTGTAGGAAATGGGAGTGTTTTGGATGATGTTTTGGACAAGAATTCATAGAATGATGTGGTTCAAGAATCTGTAGATGCATGGAGTGCAACAGAGGAGTTGTATGCATTATTATTATAAGTAGTAATGGATGTAGGTAGAGGTAGTCCATTCCAAATTATGGTATAGTCATCTTAGAGTCAGAAGGTGGAGGTGTATCAGTGGGGAGACTCAGGGGAGAAGGTGATGAATGATTTCATTGACCAGGGTGATTCTCCAGAGGTATGGTCAGAATCAAATGTTGTTATCTGAGAGGATGTTTGTTCTTGTGGAAATACATGGGGAAATTCTCCATGAGTTTAATAGATCACCCCAAGAAGTACACCCTGGTGGTTCCATGATCTACCGGGGCATGAGGGAATAGTTTCTGTGACCCAGTATGAATCAGGTAGTGGAGGATTTTTTGGAAAAGTCCTTAGTGTGATAGCTAGTGAAGGCTGAGCACCATTTTCATGGTGGGTTTCTACAACCCTTAGATGTCCTTGAGTGTAAGTGAAATCAAATCTCGATGGATTTTATCACAATATTACCCATAGATCGGGGAGGATGTAATTATATTTGGGTAGTATTTGAATAGTTGATGAAATCTTCTCACTTCTTAGCGATCAAGGAGTCGAGTGTAGTGGATGCATTAACATGAAGGTATGTGGATGAGGTTGTGATACTGAATGGGATTCCAAGATCCATCAACTCAAATTAGGACACACATTTTATATCACGAGTCTGGAGGGTATTGTTGCATTCCTTTGGCACCCAATTATGCTAAAACACTTCATTCCACCCTCAAAAAAAATGTAAAAATATATAGGACCATCCATATATTGGAGGACATGTTGTGAGCATCTTTTTTGGACATTAGTGGGTATTCGGTATGACATTTTCCCTTGGTATATATTTCTTACAACAATAGTTGTCACTCTTCCACTACCATAGCTCTGTTTGAAGATATATACAGAACACCATGTCATTCACCATTGTGATAGATGGTAATTATGGAGGAATATATTTTTAGTCCATATAGGGTATTGATTACAATAGAGAAGGTGAAGTTTTTACATGAGAGGATGAAGGCAGAATAGGACTGACAGAAGTCTTATGCCAATCATAGGATAAGGCCTTTGGATTTTGAGGTCGGGAACCAAGTATTGTTGAGGGTTTCCCCTTGACATGGGCAGAGGAGGTTAGGTAGAGGGAGTGATATTAATCCCAGTTTAATAGAACCGTTCTTGTTATTGGGATGATTTGGCGAGATTGAATATCAGCTGGAGTTTCCACCGTAGTTGGAGAGGGTCCACGACGTCTTTCATGTGTCATAGCTTCATCGGTATCTTCATGATGAATCCCATGTAATTAATTGGGGAGAGTTGGATATATAGGATGGAAAAACGTTTGTGCAGAGACAATTGAAGATCCAAAATCATTAGGCTAAGGTTCTCCATGGATGTAAGATTCCATAGTTTTGCATGTGGTTGAGGCATGGAGTCCAGGAGGAGAGTACTTTGGAGCGAGAGATATAGATGCATGACCAGTACTTGGGGTTATTTTTAGTTTTTATCATTTTTTCATCATTGTGATGTAATTATTGAAACCTTTTTTATATGAAAGGAGTTGTTTCCTTATTCTGTAAAATAAAATAATGTACTTAAATATGAGGAGAAGGGGACTTGACCTATAATCAAGACCCATTAATGTAGATGTGATTAAAACTATGCGGGTGGGTCAGTGCCACCGAAAGTAGATAGTATCATTACATGGGGGGGAATACCTGCTTCATATGTTTGGGTAGTGTGAATTTTTGTACTGGTTTGGTATGTCTTGTGTTTATTTTGTTTGTAAAATCTCAGAGGAGTTGTTCTTGGATGTTTAGGTTTCACTGAGGTGGTTTATCCTTGAGAGGTATTTTACGAGGTGGTTGTTCATACTCCTCTTTCTTCTAGGTTTGGATTTGAATACTTAAGGGTGGGAATAGTTTGACTGGTATCTGATGTAATGTACATGACCTCTTTGATCCATTACATTGTCAAAATAAAGTGTTTGGGTTCTTCTTAGAGGCAATGGTGGCTCATTTCAAGAGTTTTCAAAATTTATGGTTTTTCCATTGGTATGTCAGGGATTTGTTATGTCTAGGGAATTTTTAGGTCTAGGGATAAGTAGTTCAAGTATTTAGTAGGTCATGGTGTTGTTAGGTTGACAGCGTAGATTGGTTAGGGAATTTGTGAGTCAGACCATCGGTGAGTCATGGAATCGGTGAATCAGGTCATCAGTGTGTCAGGTGTTGGTTGGTCATGTTAGTGGATTAGTGATAGTATCTCAATGTTGGTTTCTCAGCGTCAGTAGCTCAGTGTCAGTGTCTCACTATTGACGACTCATTTTTGGTGGCTCATTGTGAGTGGTTTTTTTCCGGTTACTCACCCATTAGTGACCCATTTCCATTTTTCCTAGTTTTCTAGTTTCACCCTTATTATGCTTCATATGACATAATCGAGTTTAAATCCTCATTTGGGAGTTTATAAAGGTGTTTCAAAGGAAATTAATTTTATCATTAAAATATTAATACTTTGCGGACTTTTAAATAGTTTAACTGTGTGGTATTCTCCATGATCCGACTTAAATGGCCCCTGGAACTATTTCACCTTCTGTTGATATAGGAACACGCTTCTCTATGCTAATAACTTCTATTCCAATTGTGATTCCATTTTATCAAAATGATCATAAAGCCTTATCTTCCTATGGAGTTGTTTGTTGTGGCATGGAAATAAATCTATTTTTCCTTGAGTTTTTCTACTACTCAGTTACCCCATGTTTTGGAGCAAGGGAAATCATTGGTCACCTATTATTCTACGTAGGGATTTAAATCATGTCCCTTTTATATGCATATCATCCGTGGTAGGTATAATGATTACTCCTTGTAAGAATGGCTAAATTAAAATTTAACAAAGATAATAATATGTAATAAATGAGGGGTTGGGAATATGATGATGATTGCTTTGTTATATATGTTATCCATGATCCATTTCATGAATTTTATGGGTTGTATTTGTTTGAAAATCATTACTATTGGTGGTATTTGTTTGTGCACCTATATAATTTTTGAATGAATGCTTCAAGAATTGGACTCTAGCCAATCACATACATCTGGTTAAATAAATGGATTCCCCAGGATCAAACTTATTCTATGATAACCAATGTTTTATCAATGGGAATTAAAGAATGAGTGATGATAAATCTAAATAAGATTTACCTTGTTGGTGTGGCTGTGTGTTGTGTGTGGTTATGTTTGGCCTTTCATATATGTTAGTAGTGTGGTGAAATGAATGGGGTGTGATGGTGTGTATGTGGCAGTATGAGTGGTGTGAGGGTATCCCAGGCTGATAGTTTGGTAGATTGTGGAATGGATGGACTTGTTGTGCAGTGGTACTACATCTGGTAAGTGGCTGGGCAGTGGGGCTACATGACTAGGTTGTTTCATAATTTCATATTAAGGGGTGTGATGGGTGTGATGTTGTTGTGCAGCGAGGCTACAGAGTGTGGTGGTAATGAGGTGTTTTGTTCATTGGTACTAAAAGATGGTTGATTCCTATTAGTTTTATTCAATTATTAATATAATGGATTCATTTACCATTAAACATTATTTCTTTGTTTGGCTTTGGAATTGGTGTGTTTGGTTGTTTAAACTTATTATGATTGCATATTTTGTTAGATGCCCCGAAAGGGATGGAAATAAATAAATGAATGAATTTATAAGGAAGAATGACAACTGGTTAAATGAATTGGCTTGGGGTATGTTTCCAATTGAGGAATGTAGTGTAGTAGTGTTTAAATGACTCTCATTCATGGTGGTAGAAGCATGTAGGAGTAGTATCAAAGGTTTTTTTGAGTGGGATGGTTGTATGTGTGGGATCTCATTGGATACACTGAGTGTTTGTTAACTATATTTATAAAATTTTAGTTCCTTATTTTATTCCATATACACCCCACCCCTATTGAGCACTATGTTCCAAGAACCCCTATTGTTATGGGAGAGGGTGTCTTTCTAAACATCCTAGTGGGAGGATGGATGGATGGTTACTGAATTTACCATGCTCCCCCTTTTATGTATTTATTATCCAAGACCCTTAAGGTAGGATGTAATGGCTTGTGTTTTAATACAATATTTATAATATTGGATATACGAGAGGGGGTTTGTTTCCATTGTGTCTTCTAGAAGAGTCCCAAGAGTTTTTGGGCAAGATTTTTGGTGGTTATGGCCCAGGTGTCTGTGGGAAGGATGTCATGTGGTGTACGGATTAGGATTATGTGGCCAAGTTGTGATAGTTGGGCTTGTGGAAGAGTGTGGTAGCATTAGTAAGTTCACCCTAAGGGATGATAAATTAACCAGTGGGATGTGGCATAGCATTCCCAAATATCAATGTGCTTAAAAATGAACACTACATGACTTGTGTTTTTTAATGAGTGTTCCTTTGTGAGGTTGGGGTGGATAGTTTACCTTGTTAGGTTCTTTTGAGTTTCTGATATTTTCTCACAAGGTAATTAGTATGCTTCTCCCACATGTGAATGGGTGACTTTGGTTTTTACTTACTGAGTGTACATGTATGCTAAACCTTTGTAAAAAAACAATTTTATGGTTTACAAGGAAATTATGTGGACTCACCAGGACCTTACTAAGTCATATGTTGGGGATAGTTGTTGTGTCACTGTTTAGTGTTCTTTTGGTATTTACTTTATAGTCTTCATTTTTATTACTAGTTGTTTTACTTTAAACATGCATGTGTTGTGGATTTTGGTTTCTTTATATATATATATTATTTGTAGTGGTTTGAGGTTGATAAATCTTATCTCTTGATCGTTCTTTCTATAAAAGGGTAATGCCTCCCATTATTGTGAGATTTCTATACCCTTGGTGTTGTTTTCCACCCCAAGGCATATTTGAAGCGGGAATTTGGGGTCGTTATCTCTCCTTAATCTTGATGAAGGATGGTTTTGCCATCTTGTTATCCCTTCCTTCATCCTGAAGATGGTGTGACATGAAATAAACTTATTTTAATATTTGAACGTCTATTTTACCAGCCTTCTCTCCACATATACATGATTAGTGCTAGCATAATTTAGTCACATATGTGAATTTATTTTTAAAAAATGGTCATAAATGGTTGTAATCAGTATGAAAAATTTGATATAATAAGACCAACATAATTTTTTGTGAATAATAACTTTTTTATTTTATTTACAGCGATTAATTGTAAATCTAGTAATTAAATCTACGAATAATATTAAAATTTTATAAAATTACCCAATACTTGTCCTAATTTTATTGGATGAGTTATCTTCAACATAAAGCAACCTTAGTTCAAAATTAGAGCATTTTTAAGACACTTTGGTAAGAATATGAAATCTATTATATTTTATATAAATATAACATAAAAATATCACACTCAATTTTTTATTAAATAAATAATTATTCTAACATGGTAATATAGAAGAGAAAATCAACAATAAATATTCATTTAAAAGATAAAATGTTTATCTAAATCAGGATAATTTATTTATAATTTTTAAATATTAAATAATTAAGTTTAATTATGACATAATGATGATGTAGTAATAGATTTACTAAAAGAAGAATAAAATAAATGATATTATTAATATTAAAATAAATATAATTTGATATATTTTATTTCATAAAATAAATTTAAGTTTGACTATGACTTTTTAGAGATGATTTAATTTTGTTTTTCTATGTAATAATGTTTTCATGATTTTTTTAAAAACTCAATTAATGAGTTATGTAAAAATTTAAATAATTATTCTCTTAAAATAAAAAATATTTAATTAAATGATATATATTTTAAAAAATATATAATATTTTTTGTAAAATTGTTTAGAGAAGTCTAAAAATATCATTATTGAATCATTAATTAGAATTATGACTTGTTATGGTAACTATTTATCTCTCAATTGTAAATTACTTGACAAAACATTAAGGGTTAAAAGGGATTAAAACAAAAATATAAGGTTTAAAATAATGTAAATACATGTGTAAAAATTATTCGTTTAGAGTATTTTGAAAAATAAATATCATATCTTTGAAATAATGGTGTTTGGAGTAATTTAGAGTTAAAAATTAATTTATATTAATTTAATTTCTTAAGGGTTTTCATGGGTTCACCTCCCCTTTCCAATAAAAAGGAACCCATTCTTCTCTGTTACTCACTTCTAAAAACATAATGTTTGTCCAATATCTACCCAAAAATCTTTCTAGAATCCCTACCCACATTTGTAAAGCCTTATTATTGGAAAAAAACATTCCTTAGAGATTTTAAGGTGTTAAGAAAGACGATTATCCAATGGAAAGAAATATAAATATTGTATGTGACGAGTCAGACTCAAGGTACGGGATTTCATCTCAATCTCCTTTCATTGTAGAATTGTTGTACCTCTCGTATCCCCTCGTGGTTTAATTTTCATGATCACAATCACTTTCATGTTTATCTAATTGTGTTTTAAGTGTTTTTGTTGATAGGCAATTGATTGCCAAAGGATTGGCCCAAGAAAGCTGGCAAAATGGACTGAATTGCAGTCCACCGGCCAACCGGTGTGATAGCACCGGCCAGCCGGTGGACCTGGCAGAGGCATTTCCCACTGCCAGGCTCCACCGGTCGGCCGGTGGCTTGACCACCGGCCAGCCGGTGGCATCCAGTCAACAGTGGCAGCTACTGCCTCACCACCGGGCAGCCGTTGGCTCTGGCACCGGTCAGCCGGTGGTGCCTGGAAAAGAAGAATCAGCTACTGCCAAGCCACCGGTCAACCGGTGTCCCATCCACCGGTCAGCCGGTGGATCCAAGACTCGAAATCTCCCAAATTCCTCAAGCACCGGCCAGCCGGTGGGACTGTACCGACCAGCCGGTGGAGCCAGTCAAACTAGCCGTTGCAGTTTGACCAGGCTGGCCCACTTGGCTCCCAATGGCTCTTTAAGCCTCTCCAACGGCTCTGAAGACTCCAAAAGGGTTCCATGCCTATAAATAAAGGCCAAGGAAGCCCCGGACACCTACTGGAACCATACGGAAGCCCACGGACACCTTGTTGATCATTTGGCGTACCTCCGGTGCATTCCTCCATGGGAACCCCAATAGCTCCAACTCAATTCCACATCCAAGGAGCTCCATCATAGAAGCTTGGGAGTGCACGTCTTCAACTCCAATCATCCTCCGGCGCCCAAGGCTTCTCTAAATATGGTTTTTCATTGTTTTATTTATTTTGAGCATCAAATTGAGTTTGTGCCTACAAACTCCCATTTTTCTCATCCCCTCTTTCTTTTGGGTTTCACATCACCACTAAGGTGTGAAAAGGTTGTCAAGCTTTCCTTTAAATAGCTTGAGACATAGGTGAGATATCCTTCACCTGTAAGAAGGATAGTGGGTTCTTGCTAAACCATTAAAAGCAAGTGGGTTCTTGCTCAACCATCAAAAGCAAGCTGTAATAGGTCCTAGTGCTACCTCAAAGCCTAGTGGGTTTCTTGCTAAAACCATTGAAAATCAAGCGGTAGAATCTCTCAACGGTTGAGTTGGGAGCGGAGACGTAGGCCGGGTTTTTGGCCGAACTCCGTTATCAATTCTTGTGTGATTGCCTCTTTATTTCCGCTGCACCTTTAACTTTGATTTTAATTTGTTAATCATTTTTTAAAAGGCAATTCACCCCCCCTCTTTCCATCCTTCCCGTTTTTCTCCGATCCATCAATTGGTATCAGAGGGAGTATTTGAATAATTCCCTAACCGGTTTCAAATTAAAGATCCTTTTTGATGGCATCTACCTCTTTCGCCCCCGAGGGCTACTCATTGGGTCGGGCTCTATTTTTTGATGGGACCGACTATAATTATTGGAAAAACCGCATGACCACTTTTTTAAGAAGCATAGGATATCCTATTTACAAAATTGTCATGCAAGGTTATTCTTTGTCTTCCCCCGACGAATCCAAATGGACCCCCGCCGATATTAAGAATTTTGAGCTTGATGGCAAAGCCATGAATGCTCTTCATTGCGGGTTAGATAGGAATGAATTTAATCGTGTATCCACTTGCACCACTTCACATGAAATTTGGAAGCTTTTAGAAGTGACCCATGAAGGCACTAATAAAGTCAAAGATACAAGATTAGATATGTATAGACAAGACTTTGAATCTTTTTCAATGCATCCAAATGAATCAATTTCTGAAATGTTTACTTGTTTTACTGACGTTTGCAATGGAAGAAAATCTCTTGGAGATAATATTTCTGCAGAAACTATGGTCAAGAAGATCCTATGGATCCTTCCGAGCTCATGGGCACCTAAGGTGACGGCTATCCAAGAAGCTAAGGATGTAAAGAACATGCCGGTAGAAGAGCTCATCGGATCCCTAATGACGTACGAGATCACGATGAGGAGGCAAGCTCAAAAGGAGGGCACACCAATCAAGACACCAAAGTACATTGCCCTCAAGGTACAAAAAGAAGTAAGCTCCTCCTCATCATCCTCATCTTCCTCATCTTCTTCATCTTCAAGCGGCGACTCGGAAATGGAGAATCTCGCCCGCCAAATGCACAAGTTTATGAAGAAGCACAAAAAGAAGAAATCCCGCAAGCACCGAAAGCAAGAAACCACCGCAAAACACGAGCCCAAGGTGAAATGCTACGGGTGCGGCCAAAAAGGGCATTACAAGCACGATTTCCCACTCAACAAAAATCGGGCCACGCAAAAGGAAAAAGGAAAGAAAAAGGTCCTCAAGGCGACATGGAGTGACACCTCCTCATCATCCTCCTCCTCCTCCTCCTCGAGCGACCAAGGTACAAAATGCCTAATGGCATTTCACGAGGTAACTTCTTCCGATTCCTCATCCTCGTCCTCATCTTCAAATTCTTTTAATCATTTATCATATGAAGAACTCCAACATGCTCGAGACCAATTAGAAAATGGTTTTCATGAGCTTTCTTCAAAATTTGTTTCTTTGAAAAAGAATTTCAAAAAACTCTCCTCCGAAAAAGAACAACTTCTCAAAGAGAAGGAGGAACTCTCCCTTAAAATCCAAAATTTCCCAAATGTTGATTCTTTGGAATCAACCATTAAGGACCTTAGGGAATCCCTAGCCAAGTTCACCCAAGGTGAACAAAATTTTTCCAAACTCTTAGGTTCTCAACGAGTATCTAGAACCACCAATGGACTTGGCTACACCAATATAGCTTCCTCTTCCCATGCACCCACTGTTTTTGTAAGGGGGAGCTCTAGTTATAAATTTGGCAATTATTGTAAAAAACCCGGGCACCTCATTTATGAGTGTGATTGTAAAAATGCCCGGTACGGCCAACCCAAGTCTATTTTCTTTTCTGATGAGTTCTATAGGAGAATACCCGCCATGAGACAAGTATGGATTGAAAAATCCCTTCTAGCGAGTCTCTCCGGGCCTAAAATTGTCTCTTTTCAAAATCCCTCTCCCCGGTGACTTTTTGTTTTTATTTAGGGGGAGTTAGGTTTGTTTAAGCTTTTTGTTTCAATTCAAACTTTCAATTTCAAATTAAGCCCTTTTTATTTCAATTTCAAAATTTTCGATTCCAACTTTCAATTTCAACACTTGGTATCAAAATTTTCATTTCAAAATATTCAATTCGAATTTTTCATTCAAAACTTTCAGTTCAAACTTTTGATTCAAAACTTTCAATTCAAATTTAAAATTTCAATTGGTTTTTGATTCAAAACTTTCAATTCAAACTGTTATTCAAATTTTCATTTCAATTTCAAAAATTTCAATTGATTTTTCAATTCTCATATCTATTTTTTCAAACTCATTCCCTCAATCATGTTTTATGCCCCACGCTATTTTGATAATCACAAAGGGGGAGAAATTCTTGATTGATTGGGGGAGAATCCTTTTGATCATGCTTAGAATTTACTTTCCTTATCCTTTAAGCATGTCTTTCTTTTATGTTTTTTTTACTTTAATTGTTTTGGTGATTGTGATCATCAAAATAGGGGGAGATTGTTGTACCTCTCGTATCCCCTCGTGGTTTAATTTTCATGATCACAATCACTTTCATGTTTATCTAATTGTGTTTTAAGTGTTTTTGTTGATAGGCAATTGATTGCCAAAGGATTGGCCGAAGAAAGCTGGAAAAATGGACTGAATTGCAGTCCACCGGCCAACCGGTGTGATAGCACCGGCCAGCCGGTGGCATCCAGTCAACAGTGGCAGCTACTGCCTCACCACCGGCCAGCCGGTGGCTCTGGCACCGTTCAGCCGGTGGTGCCTGGAAAAGAAGATTCAGCTACTGCCAAGCCACCGGCCAACCGGTGGCCCATCCACCGGTCAGCCGGTGGATCCAAGACTCGAAATCTCCCAAATTCCTCATGCACCGGCCAGCCGGTGGGACTGTACCGGCCAGCCGGTGGAGCCAGTCAAACTAGCCGTTGCAGTTTGACCAGGCTGGCCCACTTGGCTCCCAACGGCTCTTTAAGCCTCTCCAACGGCTCCGAAGACTCCAAAAGGGTTCCATGCCTATAAATAAAGGCCAAGGAAGCCTCGGACACCTACCGGAACCATACGGAAGCCCACGGACACCTTGTTGATCATTTGGCGTACCTCCGGCGCATTCCTCCAAGGGAACCCCAATAGCTCCAACTCAATTCCACATCCAAGGAGCTCCATCATAGAAGCTTGGGAGTGCACGTCTTCAACTCCAATCATCCTCCGGCGCCCAAGGCTTCTCCAAATACGGTTTTTCATTGTTTTATTTATTTTGAGCATCAAATTGAGTTTGTGCCTACAAACTCCCATTTTTCTCATCCCCTCTTTCTTTTGGGTTTCACATCACCACTAAGGTGTGAAAAGGTTGTCAAGCTTTCCTTTAAATAGCTTGAGACATAGGTGATCTATCCTTCACCTGTAAGAAGGATAGTGGGTTCTTGCTAAACCATTAAAAGCAAGTGGGTTCTTGCTCAACCATGAAAAGAAAGCTGTAATAGGTCCTAGTGCTACCTCAAAGCCTAGTGGGTTTCTTGCTAAAACCATTTAAAAGCAAGCGGTAGAATCTCTCAACGGTTGAGTTGGGAGCGGAGACGTAGGCCGGGTTTTTGGCCGAACTCCGTTATCAATTCTTGTGTGATTGCCTCTTTATTTCCGCTGCACCTTTAACTTTGATTTTAATTTGTTAATCATTTTTTAAAAGGCAATTCACCCCCCCTCTTGCCATCCTTCCCGTTTTTCTCCGATCCATCAAGAATATCATGATAATATGAACCTTTATTATTTAATAAGGTGTATATAATATAACTATGACATTTAATATCCATATTTTAGTTGTACTAATGTTATTAATTGTTTTGGTAAATGTACTAATTTTTGGAGATTATGACTTAAATGGTCAAAGTTGTATGTGACACCTTAAACATTTAAAGATTTAATTTTCAAATATTTCTCTTCATGATTTTAATTTACATATTTATTTATATGGATATAAATTATTATAAATTACATTTTTTGTTCTATCTTATATTCCATTCAATGTTTTCAATAAGAATCTTTTTATACGTAGTGTTTTACTTTCATTACAAATAGACAAAAAGAATGTTGGTGACATATACGATGATAATGAATTATCTTCATCCATAAACGTTATTTGATATTTTTCTTACTATATATGCCTTAATTTCTATTAAAATGAAAATAAATCCCTTATTCCCTTTTTTGTGCACCTTGGTATGGAAAATGGGTTCTTAAATAAAAATGGTGTTTTTATACGATTTTTTTTCATTTGGGACTCAATGAGTTTTTCAAAAATGGGTTTTTGATGAATATTTTCTATTCGTGAAATGGTATTTTAGAATTATATGAAATAGGTGATCCATATATAGCTTATATGAATTTTTCAGGCACATTATAGCTCATGGGTGAGCTTGAAAAAGCTTACACGAATGGTTGATTGCCATTATAGCTCATGGGAGAGCCCGTTACAGCTTATATGAAGGGATGATCCCCATTATAGCTCATTGGTAATCCCAATATATCTTATAATAAGGTTTATCACAACTATATATCTCCAATTTATTGGGTAATAATAATAATGTAAGTCGGCCATATGGTTATTATAATTGAATGGGGTTTGAAAGGATTTAATATATATGGTTCTCAAAGTCACATAAAGAAGTTTTAATTTCTTTATATTGGATTTTATTTTTTTTCTTTGAGAAAAAACTATATATTTTATTCCTATAAAAAAATTTTGATTCATTCACTCAAAGAACATTAAAAGTGCTTCCTTGTTTTTCACTATAATAATAGTTTATTTCCTTTTTATGTCCCTTATAGAGATTTTTGTGAATATCCCAAGTTTGTGACTATTTTTTCATAGGATTTAATGTATAATAGAGTCAAGTATGGAATCAAAGAAAAGATATTATTATTAAACATGAAAAGAAACCATGTTTCATTTTAATGTTCTTGTGTTGTGAAATAAATAGTTACTATTGGAAGTGTCCACTTTATTTCTATGATTATTTTATGTCATAGTTATGTCCAAATTATCTAAATCTATGAACATGAAAGATCCTAAATTTAAAATAGAGAAAAATTATTGAATTAACTAATGATTATCTAATGTGTAAGGCTATGTCCTTATACACAACATGGTTTTCAATTCACTATTTTTGAGTGAGTAGATGGATCCTTTGGTCTATTTACAAATAACCATTGAGGCTAAGGTTGTGGAAACGTACCTCCAGTTGATAATTATTTCACCTCCAGTTTATTATCTAATCACAAAGGCACAATCTAGGGATATCTATTGTGTGATATTTTATGACTAGGTATCCACTAGACATGTTCTTGATAGATTTATTTAAGGTGGGTAATATGTCATACTCGATTGAATATGGATACTGAAACAAATCATGTAGCAACAGAATTTGTTGTGGGGGTTAAATTCAAATAGTAGTATGCGTGGTTATGTGTAGATTTACAATGATATTTTTGAATTATTGTTCGTTTCCAAGGATGTGGCAGTGCACAGTTTAGTTAGACTCTCAGTGTCTCACCTTCCAGTTGGTGAAGGCCAAGTTGTCTGGTTGGAAGTGGAAATAGGATAATATATTTATTGTTTTCATGAAGGATATTCTATGATCATTGAAATGTGATGAAACTGTATGAGTGGTTATTGATAAAAACAATGTTGGTTTACATCCTAATTGTCAAATATCAAAGGTTAGTGGATAGTTTTTCATGCTTGTTCTAGTAGGTGGTAGTTTAGATTCATGTAATTACCTTGAAAATCATTTAACATTATGACATAAACCTTCCATAACGATCATGGAGAGGATGCGACAGACCATTTTTACTCAATGTCATTTGAGTTGTGTTTCTAATACATGAAAATGGAATGTTTATGTGGAATTTTTGGGTTCTAGTGAATAGACCTTGAGATGGAATGATAACTTTAGTCAATATATGGGAGGATCATATACCATCATTATAATTTACATATGAAAACATTTACCATTCCATAATCACTGTAGAACAATTTGAGTCTATTTAGTGGATAGCCTTTAGGTCCCTATTGTAGTAGTTAGAGCTAGTGGGATATTGTGCCTATGGGCCAAGAGTTGGTGATACTAATGGTTACGATAGGTGAATTTCATCCTATGGAAAATAAGAACTACCTGAAAAAGATAGGATTCCATCATGAACTAATGAGAGTGTCTTTTGGAGTTAAAATTTGTGACCCTGAGTTCTTATATATTTATCATCGATGTGGATTATATAGGTTTGGCCGAATGAGTACACTATATCGGAGGTTCATATGTATTTTTTTATGTTACTACATTTGGTAGAGAGGTCATGTACGACTTGGCTCTCTAACCATAGTTAGACAAGGGTTCTTTGTTTTTTTTCACATGTAGTTGCTAAGGAGACATTCAAATATCTCATTGCATGATTTTGAGAAGGATGAGGTAGATGATGAGGGTGTACGTACATTATTTAGGTACCTAGTGGTGTTTGAGAAGTTGGTATCCTCACATTGGAAAATATATTTTCTCTTTCTTTTAGAAAAAGTCTTGATGGTGTGGAGAGTGTAAAAGAAATATTTATTATGTGTAAGTATTTAGAATATTATATAAATTATTTTTGGTTCCAAGAACATAGAAGGAGTTGTACTCTAAGGTCCGGTGAGACAAAAAATGATATAATTAAAATATTGGATATATATTATATCACGCATTCAATTTTTGTTTTCTAACATAGTGAAATAACCCCATAATGTGGCATAATATAGAAAATTTGAGACAAAAATTGAGTACCTAACATGGAGTTTTTTCCATGTGTGACAAATGATTTGCCAGAAATAGTTGTTTTGATGAACTGATGTCATGAGTTCAAATAATAAAATAAATAATTATATTAATTAATTTATTATTATAACATAAAAACCTAATTCTATACCGAATAAAGGACTATTATGTATAGAATATATGGTTATTCTCATAACTTGACTAATTTAGAGGAGCTGTTGGAGGTTAATTCATGGTTAATTCTTGAATAGCCAATGACATATCAAGGATTGGAGATCATGGATACAATCAAAGGCTTCACATAATGAAAATGATAAAAAAAATATTTCTTATTCAATTCTTGATCCCACACGAGGTAGGATGTTTTTTTATTTATCCCATTTTATATTTTCCATGTCAAACATGGACAAATTCAACAAAAAAATTGGTTTGTCAATTAAATTTTGATTTTTGTTCATTATTTATCATCTTATGGGTTTGGAAATGATTTATTTACATGTTTATCATTTAATATTTTTTTACACTTCTATTGAAAAATAGATGAGTCCAACCAAAATAATGGATGAAGTTTATTACTCTTTTGTGATTCACGAATTTCTACCTGTGTATTATGAACATGAATCACAAAACATTTCTTTTTATGATGGATCAACTAATACACTATAGGAAATTGTTACATAATTGATCTTTGTAACAACGGGTCATCACCATGGGATAGTATTTAGGACCAAAAACATGATCAAGTGTTCAATGAATATGGATGATCGAATTTCTGTTTGGAGACCCATAATTCACTCTTTGATATGATGCAGTGGTGTGGTGTGATGGGAACCATTTTCAGACTAAAATAGACGGCTAAAATATAGACACCAGATATAGTGTTGATTATTCAACCAAATCTATGATATTTGGTGAGTCTTTTGGTAGATTCGGTAGTAGCGGAAATTCAGATAGAAGTTGTGTGATCATTCTACAATTTGTGAGAAGTTATTCACTACATGCTATATATTCCAAAGGTACACACATAGAGAAGTCTCTTATTTGTAGTATCTGGGGTTTCTATGGTGAGATAAGTATCATATTCAATTTGTTGGGACCACATTCCATGTAAACATTAGTTATATAGTTTGTAATGTACATTGAGTACTTTTCTAGTAATCCATGTAGTTGTCACACAGACTGTGTGAAAAGTCACACGATATCTAACCCTTAGTAGACAGGAGGGCATGTAAAAGGGGTACATGACCAGGATCCCATATAGCCCACAAACTATGTGTGGTGGGGAAAATGTTTCATACCTCATAAGATTCACAATATAGGTAGGATGACAAGTTGAGTTCTGAATGAACATCTACAGGTTGTATAACCCTATGGGACACACCTTATGGTTTGGTGGAATAGAGGTTGTTTGAGCGTGATACATAGATAGTGCCCGAAATAGTGAGACCAGTCGTGTACCCTTATAAAAAATTCTATGTACTCCTTTAAGGGAAGTTTGGAGCCTTTTTTATTCCTAGTTAAACTCTAATATTAGTTTGAGTAAATTCCCATCGAACGCTTTAGTTTAGACTAGTGTCAGTTGATTGTATTATATTGGTCAATCATATTGAGTGTATAATGTAGAATTTTGTCCTTAGTATTGGATTCTAATCAACTCTATGGGGTTTTTCTCAAGAAGATTTTTCATATTATTCCTCTAGAAGGATTGGGGTGCGATCGTCTATCATATCTTTTTCCCTTGTTATGGTTTTATGAATCTAGGTAATGGATATTCATGGGAATTAATTTCCATCATAGGAGGTTGTTTTATATTTGTTTTGAAGAATCCCCCATGATACTTAGATGTGATCCCCTATCTATATATCAATTTCATATGACTTCTAGGTCTCACTTCTACCTAGTGATACACAATGTGCACGAGCTCTCGAAAAACCACCATTAGTTCTAAAAATCTTCTAGAGTGAGTTCTCCTAGATGAGCATTACCTTGAATCCTCTAAATGAAAACTTGGATGGTAGTATGGTTGTGACTTTAAGACACAGTGTCTACCTTTGGAGATACATGATAACTTATAATTCCTAGCTTGGTATTAGATATGGATATACCATTAATCTCTTTATTTGGGATTATTGTTGACCATATATAGTATATTGCTATAGGGGATGTCTCATATTCTAATTGAAATGTAATCAAAATGATGAGTTTAATACTATGTTGATCCATTTTTTAGTGATTTTGGGGTTTCTTACTAGGTATTGTCAAACTCACCCCTTTATGGTTTCTTCCAACACATGTTAAGTAATATTATGAAGAAAGGAATTTTTAGAGTTCTAGTGGGGCTGTGAGCAAGCGTACCATAGTGAAATATATTTATCATGTTTCATATTAGGTGTCTAATTTAACAAAATTCCCCTCATACATAGAAAACTAGACTCAAATATCCGTTTTGGGGGGATTATATTTATCCCTTTAAGATTTTGAGCACTTTTTTCATACTCCAATCCTCAATAAATGTTATAAATGAATTAAGGTACATGTTTTATTTTACATTTCATTATTTGTTGGGTATTTGGATATTTTGTGTGTAAATACATTCATATTAGGATAAGGCCTCCCAGGTGTGTGATATTCCTACTCAGTGCTAGATACATGCCCCTTGCCTATTGGAGGTGATGTTGGTGTGGTCAAAATCAACTTACCACTAGCTAGGTGGGCCTCAGATGGTGGGGTAATTGTTGAGCAATGTATTGTTTTCAAACAATTCAAAATAATTTTTTTTAAAGGGGGAGATTATTTTAAATAATACTCTGTCTCTTTATGATGATTTTGATGCTCACAAATACCCTTAATTATTTACTAATTATTTCGTTGAGTATTTTACAGGAATTTATTTTATTTATTTCATACAACGAGATTTCATACTTCATTTATTCCGAGATCAATTTTAGCGTGTTCTGGAATCACTGTAGCGCAAGATCAATTTTAGCGCGTACTGGAATCACTGTTCATACCCTACGCTGATGAACGTAACGTATGGATGAAAAGTTTACTTTTTATGTTAAAAGAAACGTATGGTTAAGGAACCTTACGTTATTTTGACACGTATGGTTATTGAACCTTATGTTGTTGAAAAGTATGGAAGAAGAACATTACGTTTGGAAGGAACCTTACGTTTTCATTGTTGGACAAGTATGGAAGAGAAACTGTACGTTAGTTTTCAGTGTTGAGTTTGTTTCTCAAAAGTATGGATCATCAATATTACTTTTATAATCAACCGTACGTTCTTTGAAGAGTTGAAGCGAGACAAAGTATGGATGATCAACCCTACGTTTGAATGCTGAAGAGAAAGTATGTATGTTCAACCTTACGTTTGTGAACCTTACGTTTGTGAACCCTACGTTTGGAGCCACGTCATCAACCCTACGTTTGGCGTCGGGATATTTTTGACAGACGATATTTCCTTTTGCATTGGTCAAACAAGCGGATTATTAGGCGGATTTCGAGCCGATTCTTAAGTACGAATTTGACTGAATCAAAGACGATTTTCAACGGATTACTGATTGATTTAAACGGAGCTTTTTATGCCGATTCCTCAGGGGAGTTACAACGGCTCTGTTATTTCATTTAATATCGCGAATCTAAAGGAGATTTTCATGGATCTATTTATGCGGAAGATTTTCTCAGATTTGAATATATATATATGTTCTATCTTGGAAACTTCGGATATATATATACACAGGAAAGTGTGTGAAATATATAGATTGATCTTTTAACGAGCAAGAAACAGAGACTGTGTAAAGGCGTTCTTTTCTGGTGATCGAGAAGATGCGTAAAACCTTTATTACCGAAGGAAGATCTTGATAGCAGATTCACGTGTTCTACATCGACTATCTGTTGTGAATCTATTGCTGCTGAAGTTGTGAAGTTTCTGGTAATATCTATTGCAACTGGATCGACTCAGAACTGTTTTGATTACAGATCTTTATTTTCTGAAGACAACGATCTATCTACTGTCAATTGCATTCTATTGCAATTGTGAAGAACAACTGGAGAAGTGTTTTCTTTATCGAAACTCTTTTTATTTTTGAGTGATCAGCTTCTCGTTCTAAGCTGTGTGGGTTCGTGTTTGAACCAGGAAGGCTGTGTGTGCCTGAATCTTGTAAAGGTGTCAACTGCCTGTACTCAGTTGTGGACAGGTCTGTGGAAACGAGGACCAGATAGTGAAAATCGCCAAGCTCGTGGATTTGAGCGTTGGTGGAGTGGACTAGGGGCCTTCTGTTCCCCGAACCACTATACATCCGTGTGTTCATGCTTTTACTTTTTCTGCTGCATATTTAACTGAGCAAAAGCATAGTGGACAGAATTTGTCTAAATTGAAGAGATTGTAATAATTTTGAAAAGACACACTTCACCCCCCTCTTGTGTGTAATCCTTAGATTCAGATCCAACAATTGGTATCAGAGGAGGAGCTTATTATTTTTAAAGTCTTATCAAGCTAGAAGTATTTAATGATTATACATAGTGTATCATGGCTGATATGAGAGAGGGAATGTCAATGGTCAGAGCACCTTACTTTAATGGAGATAATTATGGCTGCTGGAAATCACGTATGATTATTTATCTGAAAAATCTTGGTTACAAAGTCTATTCAAAGATTCTGACTCCCTATGAAATTCCTGAAAATCCCGATACATGGAATGCTGCTACAGAGGCTGAGTATGACATAAATTCAAAAGCTATGAATGCAATCATCTGTGGTCTAAGACCAGATGAATTTAACAGAGTATCTCAATGCCCGACTGCATATGAAATGTGGCAAACAATAGTTGTTGCTTATGAAGGAACAGATAATGTAAGACAGATGAGATATGCAACTGCTAAGTTAAAATTCGATACTTTCAGAATGATTGAAGGAGAGAGCATCACTCAGATGAATGGAAGATTGACAGAAATTGTCAATAATATAACAGCTCTAGGAGAACCAATCAAGCAGGCTGATCAAGCGTTGAAGGTACTGAGAGTACTTCCTACTCGATGGAATGGAATCTCTGCAGCAATCAGACAATCAACTTCTGTTAAAGATCTATCTATGAGAGAACTGATTGGTACATTGATGATGTACGAGGCTGAAATGCAAGATGAGGTAAATGAGCATAAAGTCTACATAAAAAGGGAAAACACTGCGTTGAATGTAACTTCTCAACAAAAGGATAGAAAGATGAAGAACAGAGAAGTAAGTGCTAAATCAGAAAGCTCTGATTCTTCAAATTCGGATGAAGAACTGGCTCAGCTAGCCAGAAAATTCAGAATGTTCTACAGTAAGAAGAAAGACTTCAAGAAATCCTTCAAAAAGGATAGCAAGGAAGTGAGATGTTATGAATGCAAAAAGATGGGACATATCAGACCGGATTGCCCAAAATTGAAAGATGCAAAGAAGAAGAAATTCTTCAAAAGAGATGATTATGAGCAGAAAGACAAGAAAGCTATGAAAGCTACTTGGAGTGTTTCTGAAGACTCAAGTAATTCTTCTGAATCAAGCTCAGAGAAGGAGGAAGCCAATTTAAAAGCAAATATGTGTTTCATGGCTGAAACTGATGAGGTACACTCATACTACTCCTCTGACTCAAATAATGAATCAAACTCTGAAACAAGCTTCTCAAATAAAAAACTTGCAGCTTACTGCAATATGCTTGAAGAAAGGTATGACTCATTATTTAACAAATATAAATCTATAAAGAACTTGCACAAAGCTATTTCAGATGAGAGAAATACTTTGCTAAAACAACATAAGGAATTAATTGACAGATACAACTCTGCTGACTCAAATAAAATTAATTTTGAATCAAAAATAAAAACTCTACAGGATGAAGTAGAATCTTATAAAAAGGCTGCATTAGTTTTTACAAAAGGAAAAAACGTCTTAAATGAGATACTTGAAAAAACTGTAATTAAAAGGGAAAGGTTTGGAATTGGAAGTAAAGGAGAAAAACCTAAGTTATTCAAAAATTATTTTGTTCCTAGCAATAAACAGGTTATTTGTAACTTCTGTGGAACAAAAGGTCATATAGCTAAAAACGGTTTTCTAAGACAACCTCAAATATGTGGAATTAAGAAAGCTTATATTTCCAACGATCTATATGATTCAATCAATTTTAAGAAAACAAAGCAAATCTGGATACCCAGATCACTGCTTGCTAACACTCCTGGACCCAACAAAATATGGGTACCAAAGCAATTTGTTTGAATATCTTTGTAGGTAGCAGGTCACCAAAGAAAGAAAGAAATATGGTATATGGACAGTGGCTGCTCAAGACACATGAGTGGAACTTCAGCTAATTTCTCTTCTCTTACTAGAAAGGAAGGAGGACTTGTCACCTTTGGTGACAATGCCAAAGGAAAGATTATTGGTATTGGAACAGTTGGAGATCCAGAGACAGTCTCAATCAAAAAAGTACTTTATGTACAAGGGTTAAAACACAATCTGATAAGTATCTCTCAACTCTGTGATGATGGATACACTGTTGATTTTACTAACAATAGTTGTACTATTTCTAAAGATAAACTGTTTAAGTTTAGAGCACCCAGAACTGATAATGTTTATACTTTGGATTTGTATTCCTTGTGTAAACAACAAGTAAACTGCTTAACTGCTAATATAAGTGAATCCTGGATCTGGCATAGAAGACTTGGTCATTGCAATATATATGCTTTACATAAATTATCTAAGAAACATCTAGTTTCTGATTTGCCTAGTCTCAAATTTGAAAATGACAGATTCTGTGATGCATGTCAGCTTGGCAAGCAACACAAATCATCATTCAAATCTGTTAATAAAGTTGCTACAACTAATCCTCTAGAACTTATCCATATGGATTTGTTTGGACCTTCAAGAGTAGCAAGTTTAGCTGGTAAATTATATGTTTATGTATTAGTTGATGATTATTCTAGATTTACTTGGATTTTCTTTTTGAAATTTAAAAGTGAAGCTTTTAGTTTATTTGAATGTTTTTGTAAATCTATTCAAAATGAAAAAGGTTTTAATATAATGTCATTGAGAAGTGATCATGGTGGAGAATTTGAGAACCAGGAATTTAATTCCTTTTGCTCAAACATGGGTATTAAACACACCTTCTCTGCTCCAAGAACACCTCAACAGAATGGGATTGTAGAAAGAAGAAATAGAACTATTCAAGAAATGGCTAGAACTATGTTAAATGAATATAGCCTACCTATATATTTCTGGGCAGAAGCCGTTAATACAGCTTGTTATATAATGAATAGAATTTTAATAAGACCTATTTTAAAAAATACACCCTATGAACTATGGAATAACAGAAAACCTAAAGTAAATTACTTTAAAGTTTTTGGATGCAAGGTTTACATCTTGAATACCAAATATAATCTTGGTAAATTTGATCCAAAATCTGATAAAGGTATTTCCTTAGGATATTCTGCAACCTCCAAAGCTTATAGAGTCTATAATAAAAAGTCAAGGATTGTTGAAGAATTAGTTCATGTGAAATTTGATGAATCTGATCCTTTTGAGAAAAGGATAGAACAAATAGATGAACCTGATTCTAATGAAAACATGAGACTTGAGAATTTAAAGAATGATTTTGAAAATGATATAAAATAAATTCAGTCCAGTTCAGAAGAACATGATACTGAAGAACCTTTGAATATAATGCCTAGACAGTCTAGAACCTTAAAGAATCACCCTTTAGAATCTGTGATATGTGACTTAGAGACTGGTATTCAAACTAGAAGAAACATTGGAAACATAGTTGAATTATCTGCTTTCCTATCCCAACAAGAACCTAAGACCATAGAAGAAGCCTTAGATGATGAGAGCTGGGTAATAGCAATGCAGGATGAATTGAACCAGTTCAAGAGAAATAAGGTTTGGGAATTAGTTGAAAGACCACATGATTATCCAGTAATAGGAACTAAATGGGTCTTTAGGAATAAACAGGATGATCAAGGGATAATAACTAGAAATAAAGCAAGATTAGTAGCTAAAGGATATAATCAAGAAGAAGGAATAGATTATGATGAGACCTTTGCACATGTAGCCAGGTTAGAAGCCATTAGAATTCTTTTAGCCTATGCATCTTATATGAATTTTAAATTATTTCAGATGGATGTTAAATCTGCCTTTTTAAATGGTTATTTAATGGAGGAAGTTTATGTTGAGCAACCTCCTGGTTTTGAAAATTCTCAAAAACCAGATTCTGTTTTCAAACATACTAAAGCTCTTTATGGCCTTAAACAAGAACCTAGAGCTTGGTATGAAAGACTAAGTTCTTTTCTTTTGAAAAATGATTTTACTGTTGGACTAGCAGATCCAACACTCTTTAAGAAAACTGTGAAAAATAATGTTTTGTTGGTTCAAATTTATGTTGATGATGTAATTTTTGGATCAACCAATAAAATTCTTTGTCATGAATTTTCAGAATTAATGCAAAAAGAATTTGAAATGAGTATGATGGGAGAATTAAATTTCTTTTTGGGTCTTCAAATATTTCAAAAAGATTTTGGAAATGTTTTAAATCAATGCAAATACATTACTGATTTACTTAAGAAATTTGGACTTGAAAACAGCAAGACATTTACAACTCCTATGTGTACTAATATAAAACTTGATTTGGATGAAACTGGAAAATCAGTGGACAACAAGTTATATAGAGGTATGATTGGTAGTTTGTTATATCTTACTGCTAGTAGGCCAGATATAATGTATTTGGTATGTCTTTGTGCTTGATTTCAATCAAATCCCAAAGAATCCCACTTAACTGCTGTTAAACGAATTTTTAGATATTTAAAAGGTACTATTTATCAATCTCTGCTTTATCCAAAAACCTCTGATTTTAATTTAATTTCATATTCTGATGCTGACTTTGGAAGCTGTAGATTAGATAGGAAGAGTACTTCAGGAACATGTCACTTTTTAGGAAAGTCTTTAGTATCATGGTCTAGTAAGAAACAACACTCAGTTGCCCTGTCAACAGCCGAGGCAGAATATGTGTCTGCAGGTAGTTGTTGTGCACAGGTGTTGTGGATGAAAAACACTCTTATAGACTTTGGATTAAATTTCAATAATACGCCTATTTTATGTGATAATACTAGTGCAATTAATATTTCAAAAAATCCTATTAGTCATTCTAGAACTAAGCACATTGATATAAGACATCACTTTTTAAGAGATCATGTGTTTAAAAAGGATATATTTTTAGAATTTATAGATACAGAAAATCAATTAGCAGATATTTTTACTAAACCACTTCCCACGGCAAGGTTTGAATTTATTAAGGGGGAGTTAGGTTTATTTAATTTTAAATAGTTTTTTTTATTCTGTTTTCGAATTCTGTTTAATTTTTGTTTCCCGCTATAAGTAATTTTATTTTGTTTTAAATAAAAGTAATGATTAGTGAATACACGGGAATCAAGGCTCTCAGAACCGTTTCAACTTCTAAACTGTTTCACCTTTTTCGGAAACCCTTTCGAAAACCTAAAACCGCACATCAGCTCCAAAACCCTTTCTGAATCTTCAAACCCTAAACATACGAACCTTCAGAAATCGTTGTTGAAATGGCAAAGACTAAGCGTCCAGATGAAGCTGAGAGCAGTGCTGCAAAGAAACCTAAAGTAGTTGGTCGGAAAATACTGCAAGGTAAAGTCATAGATTTAGAATGGCTGTTTGAAACTAATTTACTATTTAAGAAAGCGTTGTCGTTTCAGAGCCTTGAGCAAGCTTTTAATAGTGAAAATTATGAGTTTCTATATGAGGCAGAAATGAGACATTTCTTTAGAACTGTTCAGTTTAGCCTTGGAGATACGGAGGATAGTTTATTGGCTCAAATAGAGGATAAGGACTTTTCCATATCATCTGTAGAGATAAGTCAAATTCTTAACTGCCTTCATGAAGGAGTTTTTCATTTCGATTTACGGAATATTGGAGATTCTGTACATAAGTCTGAAGACATTATGTCTTTTCTGTTTGGAACCAGAGTGATAAAGAAAATGTTTATTAAAGATTTGGAGCCCGATCAGAAAATCTTGGTAAAATTTGTTCAGACTGGTTTAGCACCAAGGATGGATGAGATGGAGAAAATCCTATACCCTGACATGTACATAATGTATCTTCTGATGTGTGATATTAAGTTTAATTTTCCTCGGTTTATGATAAGATATCTAAGATACTGCTGTCAGAGTGAAGCAAGAATGACCTTTTTCCCTTATGGAAGGTTCATTTCTTTGTTTTTGCATAAAAGAGGAATGATCAGATTGGTAGATGCTGGGGTGAAATGTCACCACAGTAATGTTTTTAATGCTGGAACTTTGAGGAAAGTAGGATACTTCTGGAGCACAATTAAAGGAAAACTCTTACCTGTTGGAGCTGAGGAAGACTCGGAGAGTGCTCAGGCTCAACCGGCTAAGTCCAAGGAGGGACAAGCAGAATCAAGGGTTAGTACAGTGGCAAGAAGAATTCGCTTTGAGATGGAGGAAGTTGAGGAAGAGAGAAGTCAAGAAGGACTTCAATCTAGAAGGAAGAGATCAATTGATGAAGAAATTATCTCTCCTGCCTTGAAATCTTCTGAACCGGTAATTTCTTATTCATTTGTGAGAGAAGCTGTTGTGGAGCAGACTGCACCGATAGAGGAACCAGCAGCTCAACCGGAAATCCAAAAAGAACCTCAATCTGCTGCTGTGGCTGTTGAAAATGTAATACAACAAGAACAACCTATGGAGGCAGTGCCTGGTGAAGAAGTGGCCCGACATCAAGATTTACATGAAAATATTGTTCTTGACCATTCAGTAGAAGTCAGAGAGACTACTGTTCATGATAAACATACTTCTGAAGCTAATACAAAGGTACTTCAGGAAGATTTTTTAGTGGAAGAGTTTCAGGCTTCAAAAGCTAGTTCAGTGGATCAACCTTGTCAGGACAAGGACAAAGAACAGTCAGATGCAGATTCTTTACCACTTGCCCTGCCTCATCAACCTATTTCTAGACATGAGAATAGAGCACAGGGTGCCCCTGATTCGAGAAAAGAAGAAGTTGTTGAGTTGTACAAGCGTATCTCTCAATTAGAATCTGAGAATGATAGTCTCAGAAATTCTCTGAACTTAGAGCAGTTGAAGTTTCAGAAGCTGAAAGAATGTACTGTTTCAAGACAGGAAGTAGATTTGTTTAAGACTGATATGTTGCATGCTGTTGATCAGTTAAAATCAGAGATGGTAAAGAAATATGATTTGTCTGAGATGAAGATTTACATGGAGAATAAATTTGAGTCTGTTGCAAACAGTGCTGTGAGTGGATCAGGCTCTTCACCTGATTTGATTCGGAGATTTCAAGCAATTACAGGAGTAATAAGCAATATGAGTGACAGATTACACGATCTTCAGTGTAATAGTGCCCCTTTGTCAGTTTTGCTTGATAATCAGAAATTTTTAGTGGATCAATTGACATCTGGAGAGCAACCGATTAGGATTCTTTTGAATCAGTTATCAGAGAAACTGGCTCTTTTTGTTGAAAAAGAAGAAAGGATGCATGAGTTTTTCAGAGTTAATTTGATTGAAGATATTCATATGACTCAAGAGAACAGAGATCTTATCATCAAGTTAGGAGATGGGATGATGAAGAGGCTCAGAGAACAGTTTATAGAGATCAAGACCGCGATTCAAAGGAGATAGACACCTTTTTCCCTGTCTTATCCATGAACCTTGATTCCTCTGTATATCACAATCCTTTATATATATAACAGCTTGTGAATGAAAATTCTCTTCTTTTGTTTTTGTTTTGTTGTTATTTATTGATTTATGATTAAGTTAGCCAGTATAACAAATTCACTTATTCATATACAGTTAATTATAGCATTTACTTATAGTTCAGTGCAATATTGAATGTGTTCAAATCCGTAATTTTTTCATTCTATTTGATATCACAAAAAGGGGGAGAATTTGGATAAACACAACATTTAAATTCATTTGTTTCCTATGAAGAAATTTGGATATATGGGAGAAGACATTTATCTTTTATTTATTTTTTAGCAGAAAATTTATTTTTATGGGGGAGAAATTTTATTATAGTTAAATATTGTTTTAATCCTTTCAGAATTCTAAAATTTTATAAAACTAATTTTTCAATAAAGATTGCAATTAAATTAGTTCTATTATTTTATGGGTTTTGTGATCATCAAAAAGGGGGAGATTGTTGAGCAATGTATTGTTTTCAAACAATTCAAAATAATGTTTTTTAAAGGGGGAGATTATTTTAAATAATACTCTGTCTCCTTATGATGATTTTGATGCTCAAAAATACCCTTAATTATTTACTAATTATTTCGTTGAGTATTTTGCAGGAATTTATTTTATTTATTTCATACAACGAGATTTCATACTTCATTTATTCCGAGATCAATTTTAGCGTGTTCTGGAATCACTGTAGCGCAAGATCAATTTTAGCGCGTACTGGAATCACTGTTCATACCCTACGCTGATGAACGTAACGTATGGATGAAAAGTTTACTTTTTATGTTAAAAGAAACGTATGGTTAAGGAACCTTACGTTATTTTGACACGTATGGTTAATGAACCTTACGTTGTTGAAAAGTATGGAAGAAGAACATTACGTTTGGAAGGAACCTTACGTTTTCGTTGTTGGACAAGTATGGAAGAGAAACCGTACGTTAGTTTTCAGTGTTGAGTTTGTTTCTCAAAAGTATGGATCATCAATATTACTTTTATAATCAACCGTACGTTCTTTGAAGAGTTGAAGCGAGACAAAGTATGGATGATCAACCCTACGTTTGAATGCTGAAGAGAAAGTATGTATGTTCAACCTTACGTTTGTGAACCTTACGTTTGTGAACCCTACGTTTGGAGCCACGTCATCAACCCTACGTTTGGCGTCGGGATATTTTTGACAGACGATATTTCCTTTTGCATTGGTCAAACAAGCGGATTATTAGGCGGATTTCGAGCCGATTCTTAAGTACGACTTTGACTGAATCAAAGACGATTTTCAACGGATTACTGATTGATTTAAACGGAGCTTTTTATGCCGATTCCTCAGGGGAGTTACAACGGCTCTGTTATTTCATTTAATATCGCGAATCTAAAGGAGATTTTCATGGATCTATTTATGCGGAAGATTTTCTCAGATTTGAATATATATATGTTCTATCTTGGAAACTTCGGATATATATATACACAGGAAAGTGTGTGAAATATATAGATTGATCTTTTAACGATCAAGAAACAGAGACTGTGTAAAGGCGTTCTTTTCTGGTGATCGAGAAGAAGCGTAAAACCTTTATTACCGAAGGAAGATCTTGATAGCAGATTCACGTGTTCTACATCGACTATCTGTTGTGAATCTATTGCTGCTGAAGTTGTGAAGTTTCTGGTAATATCTATTGCAACTGGATCGACTCAGAACTGTTTTGATTACAGATCTTTATTTTCTGAAGACAACGATCTATCTACTGTCAATTGCATTCTGTTGCAATTGTGAAGAACAACTGGAGAAGTTTTTTCTTTATCGAAACTCTTTTTATTTTTGAGTGATCAGCTTCTCGTTCTAAGCTGTGTGGGTTCGTGTTTGAACCAGGAAGGCTGTGTGTGCCTGAATCTTGTAAAGGTGTCAACTGCCTGTACTCAGTTGTGGACAGGTCTGTGGAAACGAGGACCAGATAGTGAAAATCGCCAAGCTCGTGGATTTGAGCGTTGGTGGAGTGGACTAGGGGCATTCTGTTCCCCGAACCACTATACATCCGTGTGTTCATGCTTTTACTTTTTCCGCTGCATATTTAACTGAGCAAAAGCATAGTGAACAGAATTTGTCTAAATTGAAGAGATTGTAATAATTTTGAAAAGACACAATTCACCCCCCTCTTGTGTGTAATCCGTAGATTCAGATCCAATAGTAATGATATAGAAAATCATTTCTATAGTAATCAAGGATAATTTACAAGACTATTATAGTTGATTGGGTTGATTTCTTATTCCATCATAGAAGTGAAGGTTCACTCCTAAGACTTTTATAGAAGAAAAGGTCATTTATTGAATTGGGAAATATCCAAATTTAGGTCTTGGTTCTCTCATTCTATATCAATCATTACATAATGAATTTAAGGGCCATATAATTTTGTTCCCTCCCATACTCTATTATAATGTAACACTCGTTCATGCTTTATAGTGTAACTACCACCATCAATTATAATGAATCCACCATTCTTACATTATAATGTTAAACCCATTCACATAATAGAAACTAGTCTTCTGTGTTCCAAAAGACAATAAATCATTCAACATATCATCCCATCATAAACCGTGCAAATATAATAGGTTTTATAAATATTTCATCATTTCATTATAGAGGAAACAGTGGAAAATATATGGGTTTCATAAATATCTCATCAATATAAAATTAAGAATTCAGAGAATGATTAAAAATTATGCAATTTTATCATATCCCTAATAAATCATAATTAACATTAATGGATGTTAAAATATAATAAAAATTGTTTTAATATGTCACTAAAATTTTTCTTGAGTAAAAGAACATTTCCCCTTTGAAAATAAATTTTAAAATATAAATATTTTCAAAATATATTTGAAAATATTTTCATTTAATATAACCATATTTAAATGTAAAAGATTAACAAAAATATTGAGTGTTCTTGATGGTCGAAAATTCAGTTCACTCTATATAAGATAATAGAAAGCAATCCATTCACATTTCTGGTAAAAAGTGAAAATTGATTCATTCAGAAAATAAAAAGATGAATCATTTTAAACTATTTTATAAAAAATAAAATCAAGAGTAAATTTAAATTTAAAATATCACTGGAGGATAGTAAAATATTATTGAAACCATTTTTAGAAAACATGGATATAGACAAAAAAAGTAATATTTAATTGAAACCACTAATAAAGTCATGTATCTCTAAAAATACCCTTTTGATCTGTTGTTTATTATCAGTGCGAAAAATGAAAGGAAATCATGAAGTATAAAAAAATAACCATAGGATAATAATTTTTTAACATAAGGATCATATAATTTTTTTCATTAGAAATAAATTCATAAACAATCTGATTAAAATAGTATTGAAACATCAATCCCTTATCAAAGTTATGAACTACTTCATATGTGTTTAAAACTATTATAATATAAATATTGATTTTTTATAAATATATTACAAAATCATAATAATATATATCATACCATATATGATTTATTTATAACCTTTTATGAAATGTTCATTAACAATTCTTTATTAAAATCACTATTCCTGGTGATAACTGATTTGTTTTTCATGTAAATTACTAATTGGTAGTATTGGTACTTGTAGTTTGATTATAATTACATTACCATTATATTTTTTACCAGGATTAAAATATCATATTTATTTACTAAAAAATTATTTAGAGTCATGTATATTATTTAGTGATAGGAAAATGAAATCCATCATTCATGGAGATGGTTGGTTGTATGTACGAATGAACACTATTTCCATTTTTTGATGATTGAAATAAATAAATTTTAACAATAATTAAACATTACAAATCGTTATTATTTCATATATATCATATATATTCACTAAATACATCCTTATTACCATATAATTAAAATCCAAATGAAAATAAAATAACATCACTTCTTGGAAGTGGTATTTAAAATGTACCCACACTTGAAGTTATCATTTTTCAACGTTTTGGAAGGTAAGAAGGTAGATACCATCAAAATTATAATTTTTATTCAATGGGGGAAACACAAAAAGATAAAGATAATAAATAAAATAGCATGTGGGTCCATAAGTAACAGCGACCAAGGGAATCCCCTCATATCAAATTCACCCCTAACGCTTAAAGAGAGAAATGTTGGATAAACCAGTTACATTGGAACCTTGGTCCTATAGAGAGGAAAGGTAATCTGCTACTTTGTTCCCCTCATTCCATGTATGGGTTGTAATTAAATTTTTATTGAGGATAGCCTTAAAAATCATGATGATTTAAGATATTGACCATGGAGTGGAGACTCTACTATGTAAAGAATCATGAATGATCATTAAATTTGTCTCCACTTGAGATATGGGAATATTTTGTTGTGTGAAAAGGTTGATCCCCAATAAGACTGATTTTTTCTCTTTTAGCAAGGAAGATATACTGCCGTAGTGAGCTTTGAAGGCTATCCAAACACTTCCCCTATCATTACAAATGACCCCTCCACCACAAATTTCCCCCAAGATGCAATATCTGTCAGTATTGAGCATACAACCGATTCTTGGGGGACACCAACACACTCAGTGTCCCAGCATCCTTTAAATGTTGGTTTGTGGGGAAGAATGAAACATTATAAGTTATTGTTCCTCCCTCTAGTTACTGTTCAGTTACACTATGTCAACCAATAGACTCTTTTACCTAGAAATGATATACATCCCTATTGAGGTACACCCTGTATATCTTTCCAAGTTTCTATCTTTCCATAGGTACTAGAACCCAACACTAAAAACCACAGTTCTCACTATCATTTCTAGACCACTTTCTTCTGATCCACTAAAAATTCAGTCCAAGAAAGGAATCTCACATAGTTATTGAGATGAATATGCAGTAAACCAACCGAAAATACACCACACCTCATGATCCAACTATCCTTCAATGAAAATGTGTTCCGTACTCTCCACTTACCCCTCTTTGTAGCATTGGAATCTAGAAGGCAGGTTGATGACCATTCTTTTAACATTTTCATCCAAAGGTATTTCCTTGTTTCTGATCTTCCAAATGTTAAAATAGTATTTCATGGGATTATTATTACACCAAACTGTTTCATTTAATCTATCCCATTGATCAAGATTTTTTGATAACCTATGATAGTATTTTTAGTTGAACTTACCCAATTTGGACGGAGTGAAGACATATCTGTCTTTGTCCAAATTAATGATTATATAATCAACCATATATTTTTTTTTCTTCTATAGTACTGACCTGATGAACAATGGGTAGAGGCTCACCTCCTTAATGGCTATGGTACGACCCGGGCATCCTAGATAGCCAATCTATTTTCTTACCCAATTGTGGTACCAGAACAGAATATTACCCTCCCCTACTCAAAATTATGAGTTTCATAGAATATTTAGTATCATGTTTTATATCTTGGACCAGAGGGGAGTTACATCTATGTTGGCAGTATCCACACTACTTCCCCTGTTATTAGACATCAACTTCTCCCATAGGGTATATTCTTCCATTTTTCACATGAAAGTTATTCATGTATGTAGTCGATCGTGATAGTTAATCTCTTAATGTTAATCCCCCCATCATGAATAGGTCTTTCAATTTTGTCCCACAAAACCTAGTTTATTTTTCCATTCAAGAGATCATCCCATATAAATCCTGCGAGAATTCTATCAATGTTCTTGATGAGACTTTTTGGAACATTAGTGGACACCATAGCATGGACCAACATAGCTAGCAAGACACTATTAACTAAGTAAATCATATACCCAAAGTATAATTACTGATTTTTCTAGTTGAGGACTCATATAGTGATATTTCTCACCATATCGTCAAAATCATGTATGCACATTTTTCCTGGGGAGATGGGGGTGATGTGATACTTCATTGGGAATGATCCCCACTGCTTTCCCATACTGTGACACATATAATCAGCCCATCTATAATCACTCGTATTCATGATATATAATTTTTTCAGCTAATTAAAATCACTTCCACTCTAGTGGAAATACTCTTTGAGTGCCATGATAATTCCACAAAATGGTCTCTTACCTATGTTTATGAAAATGAGGGTGTCATCAGTGAACATCAGGTGGGAAGTGGAAGGATGGTTCAATTTACATTGATATGGGAGAATGTCACAATTGGATATACCACTATTGATCATATGAATGAGATCCTATATGATATTAAAGATTATAGGAGAAATGGGGTAACATTGACACATCCCTCTAGTCTCCTTGAAGCAGCCCTGGGTTTTCCCCATAAAGGAAAACACTATTCAAGAGGAGTTGTACCATTTATATTGGATATCACATTCCTAGGTGGAGAAGCCCAATCTCATAAGAACCCTATTTATGAAACCCCACTCAACTTTTTCATACACCATACTCATATCAAAATTTATATCTATATTGGAACCACAGGCATGGGTATACAGATCTTTGAGCAATTCTATAGAAAATGCTATCACACCTTGTATAGAATGGCCTTTCAAAAAGTCGTGTTTCTCGAGAGAGATCCAGTGGGGCATGAGTATAGACAACCTCTCATTAATGATACTAGATAGTATATTGTAATGTAATTTTTACATACTCATAGGTCTATAGTGAATAATGGATGAGGTATCCTTGATGATCGGAATAAGTAACAGTGTCATCGCACAAGAAACTTGTGGTAAGATTAATCCACGAAATATTTCCCAAAATTCTCTGATGATATCTATCTTGACTACCTCCCATGAGATCTTGTAGAAAAATCTAGTAATGTAGTCCAGGACTGGTATACTCATAGGGTTCATGTTCGTCATGGATATATGTATCTCCACCTCCTCCCCAACTATCTCTCTATCATTAGTGAAAATTTCATATTATATACTAATGATGGTCTTGATAGGATGCCTCTTATCCTTCATTCATGCATGGAAATATGAAATATTTTTGTTCCCTTCCCGAATCCATTTTATCCTGGTGCTTTCCCTTTCCTTAGATTCTGGAGATAGAACCGTCTCCACCAGACTATTATTTTTATCTAAAAGGACTCTAAAGGGAAGGTCGTCCCAAACGACATCCATGATGGATTCTATTCACTCAATGTCATGTTTAAGCTCATTCATATCCTTAACCTCTAGGGGTATGGACATATCCCACACTTGATGTCCTTGATTTAGATTTCTAAGATTATTGTGAAGTTCCACCTATGCATGACCTTATGCCTGCTCTCCCCAAATATCCTTAACTAGCTATTGATAGCCTGGGTCACTGGTCTATTGGTCGAAAAACATGAAAGAATTAGAAGGGGATTTCATTAGATACAAAGATATTAATAACGGTGAGCGATCAGAAATTCCTCAGACCAAGTGGGTGACCTTAGAGTTTGGAAACATGGAAAGGTCATGAATCTTGGCAAGAAATAGGTTGATACGGCTCCAAAAAATTCAACTCCCTATTTAGTTATTTCACTAGGTAAATAGATGGCCAAAATTTCAAAGGTCTAGAATGCCTTTTCTCCATGATTTGGGTGAATTCCATGCTGGCCTTTTAGCGAAACACCCATCTTCTTTTATTCTATGATGGAAGTTTTATGATGTTGAATTCTCCACCTATAAAAAACGACATACCCCCTAGTTCAAATCCATTGAGATCAAGCTAAATATTTTCTCTTCTTTTTGAGTCACAATTTCTATACAGAAAAGTTAATAAGAGATACCTGATGTAACTTTTGAATTTTATCATGATGAACTAATCGCGCACCTGCATTAAGTCAACTGAGACTTCTCTGGTCCAGAAGATCTATATGTGTGTGTTGTTATGAATATCATGCATGGAAGAATTCATTTTTAGTTTCCACATGAACACTCTTATTTTGGCAGAGTGCTGCTTGTGTTCAAGGACAAAAACAATCAAAGCCTTGTTTATATTAGACTCCAAGGACATGTAATCTGATTTAACTTGTGCACCTCTTCCACAAGAGTTCCATATGACTTGTTTTCTTTTTGTTTTCGGATTTTGTTGGAATGTAAAAAAAATGAGTTAAAATGAATCCTAAATAAATTCCATGCAACTCAGGATTAGGAGTTCCTTGTTTTCTTTTCAACTATGGATCCCGAGCGTCACTCGAATGTTGTACAAGAAGTGGATGGTCATCAGGCTAACCTGGTTGACCATCAGAGTATCAACCCGATAAAGAAGGATGATCAGTGGAAGAAGAGTCTTTGTGCGTTCTAGCGATAGAATATGGGAAATAAAGAGGGTAGTGTATCATACATGGAGACAGAGAGATGGCTCAAGGAGATTGTGGTAACTTTGAGCTTGATCCTGGATCAGATAGAGTACTGGGTTTTTTCTGGGGTGAGCCTGATGAGGAGAGAAGTGCATCAGTGCTTGATGCTTTACCTTGGGGAGATAAAGGGAACTGATGTTTCATGGGGTGACTTTGAGAAGGAGTTTCGGGCATAATTTCATTCTTCCATGATGAAAGCCTAGAATAGGTAGGAGATTCTCTCCATCCAATAGGGGAGTATGGTAGTGAGTTAATTTGGTATTCAATTCAAGGATATCATATGATTTTCTCTCGATCTCTTTCCAGATGTGGAGTCTCGGTCGAGGCACTTAGAGGAGGCACTCTATACTTATCTTTAGTATGTGGTTACTCCCTTCACCCTACAGTAAAACATAGAGGTTCATAAGAAGGTTGAGGTAATAGAAATGCTACACTCATTAAGAGGTCTTATATGAGCGGGAAGTCACCTGAGTTTATCAATGGGGAAGGCCATCAATAGATAGTCTCCAGCATCGGGGCCTTCTAGGTTTCGGCCAGCGGGGAACCGAGCCCCGTAGTTTCAGTTCCGACCCTCTGGTCCTGGCCCTTTTCCTAGATACCTGGGGTTGAGTTGTTTTTGTTAGAGGAAGTGGGAACCTTTAGGGATAGTTCATGACTAGAGCTCAATATAGTGGAGTTGTGTAGGTTTATCACATATCTTTATATTAGTTTCGTGCTACGCCTTTCCTATTGGATAGATAGTAGGCCCCTTTTCTACCATGGGAGGAGAGTGTAGGAGGATTCTTACATCAGGGTTCTCCTCATGGACCTTGACTAGGGCATGGTTGGGGAGGTGGCTGATAGCTGAGGGGTAGAGGAGCTAGGCATGGAAAGATTCACTCTACAGAGGTAGCAGTTCCAGCAGGGCCACAGATCATTCTAGGTATGATCAGTTTGTTTAGTATGCTTGTTTGTGGATTCTTTTATTTAGTAGAATCATACTCCATTGTTGCAACTAGTCAAGCCCATGATCTGGGAATAAAAATGGAGATACATTCCATTCCCCTGGGGTTGATTACACCAGTTAGAGGTCAGACCAGCTTGTTTGACATTTTCCAATGATGTAGACTAGTGCTGGGGCCTCATCAGTCCAGTGGGGATCACATTAGGCTACAAATGCAGGAGCATGATTTCATCCTTGGCATCAAATTGTTCTTTTGGTTCATGAAATTATCATCTTATTCTAGAGAATATTCATGTTTTTAGATGAAAAATTCCAACACGTAGCTTTCATTGGTGAGTAAAGCCATCAGGTGGGAAACTAGTGTGTGGAGATTATTTTTTCCTCATTAGCCTAGTTGTCAGTGGGATCGATGGATTATGAAATGGTGGAGGTTCTAAGGTTTTTCATTGAGTTTCAAGATGTCTTCCTTGTGGAGGTAGTGACTCTACCCTGTCAATGTGATGTTTAGTTTGAGAGAGACCTAAATCTCTCTGCTCATCCAATCATGATGGATCATTATCGGAATCTACCTTCTGAGTTATGAGAATCTCTTTTTCATTTTCAAGATTTGATGAAGAAGGGTTTCATCTGGCCCTACTGTGTCTTCGCAGGGTGATTCGGTCTGGTTTGAAAAGAAGGAATATGGTTTTCTAAGGAAGTGGGTAGAATAACAGAGAATGAATTAGGTGATGGTCAAGAACTATTACCCTCTCATGAGAATAGATGATCTTTTCAACTAGTTGAGAGGAGGAGGTTGGTTCTATATGATTGATCTGTGTTCTGGGTATGAATAGTTATGGGTGAAAGAGGGTGACATCCAGATGAATGCTTTCAGGTGTAGGTATGGGCACTTTAGGTTCATGGTTATGTCATTCGGTGATACGAACACAACATTCATGTTTAGGGGTCTTATGAACTCCATCATTCACGAGTTTTTGGACAGGTTCATCCTCGTAGTCATCGATGAAAGAATAATCTATTCAATGTCAGAGGAGGAGAATACCAGGAATCTTAGGATTGACCTAGATATTCTTTTACACCACTAATAATAATAAATGAAGTCGGTGTTCATGTTTTTTACATGATAGGTTCAATTACTTGGACATGTGGTGTCTGAGTAAGGTGTGGAATTGGACCCATAAAAGGTCGACACATACATTTCATTTGTAACACCCAATAATATGGAAGAGGTTCACAGTTTTCTCAGTCTGTAAGGCTTCTACTGGAGATTCATACCTGATATCTTTCTTGAAGTTTCTCTATTGATGGATCTAAATAGAAAAGTCCAAAATTTTGTGTGGGGTGAGTAGTGCCATGCAGTGTTTGGTTGTATTAAAGAAAAGTTGGTCAGTGCCCCAATGATCAGTCTTCTGGAGGAAGGGGTGATGTTTAAGGTGTTTTGGGATGCTTCTCGTCTAGGATTGGGGTGTGTGTTGATGCAAAAATGTGGAGTGATCTCTTATGGGTCTTGTAAGTTATATCCCCATGAATGTGACTATTCCACCCTTGATCTGAAACTAGTAATGGTCATGTTCGTGAAAAGGTTGTGGTGGGATTACCTCATTGGGGAGCACATTGTTGTCTTCGCTGATAAAAATAGTTCGAGTACATATTTTCCCAATGAGATTTAATATTTTGGTGGAGGAGGTGGATTGAGGTTCTCCAGGATTACAATTTTGATATCTCTTTCATTGTAGGAAAGGGGAGTTTTTTGGATGATGTATTGGACAAAAATTCATAGAAAGAAGTGGTTTAAGAATCTGTAGATTCTTGGAGTTCAACAGAGGAGTTTTATGCCTTATAATTATAAGCAATAATGGATGTAGGTAGAGGTAGTCCATTTCAAATTATGGTATAGTCATCTTAGAGTAAGAAGGAGGCGGTGTATCAGTGGGGAGACTCAGAGGAGAAGGTGATGCATGATTGCATTGACCAGGGTGATTCTCCAGAGGTATGGTCAGAATGAAATTTTGTTATTTTAGACGATTTTTGTTCCTATGGAAATACATGGGGAAATTCTCCATGAGTTTAATAGATCACCCCAAGTGGTACACCTAGGTGGTTCAATGATGTACCGGGGCTTGAGGGAATAGTTCTTGTTACCCAGTATGAATCAGGTAGTGGAGGATTTTTTGGAAAGGTTCTGAGTGTGATAGCAAGGGAAGGCTGAGAACAATGTTCTTGGTGGGTTTCTACAGCCCTTATATGTCCCTTAGTGTAAGTGAGATCAAATCTCGATGGATTTCATCACAATATTACCCCTGGATCCTGGAAGATGTAATTATATTTGGGTAGTATTTGATTAGTTGATGAAATATTCTCACTTATTAGCGATCAAGGATTCGAGTGTAGTGGATGAATTAACAAGAAGGTTTGTGGATGAGGTTGTGAGACTAAATGGGATTCCAAGATCCATCAACTCAAATTAGGACACACGTTTTATATCGCGAGTCTGGAGGGGATTGTAGCATTCCTTTGGATCCCAGTTATGCCTCAACACATCTTTCCACCCTCAAACAGATGTAAAATTATATAGGACCATCCATATATTGGAGGACATGTTGCGAGCATGTGTTTTGGACATTATTGGGTCTTGGGTATGACATTTTCCATTGGTATATTTTTCTTAAAACAATAGTTGTCACTCTTCCATTACCACAACTATGTTTGAAGCTCTATACAGAACACCATGTCATTCACCCTTGTGATAGATGGTAATTATGGAAAAATCTATTTTTAGTCCATATAGGGTTTTGAGTACAATAGAGAAGGCAATGTTTTTACATGAGAGGATGAAGGCAGTATAGGACTGACAGAAGTCTTATGCCAATCATAGGAGAAGGCCTTTGGATTTTTAGTTCGTGGACCATGTATTGTTGAGGGTTTCCCCTTGACATGGGTTGGGGAGTTTCAGTAGAGGGAGTGAGATTTATCCCAGTTTAATAGAACCATTCATGGTATTGGGATGATTTGGCAAGTTTGAATATCAATTGGAGTTTCCACTGTAGTTGGGGAGGGTCCACGATGTCTTTCATGTCTCATAGCTTCATCAGTATCTTCATGATGCATCCCATGTCATTAATTGGGGAGAGTTGGATATATAGGATGACATAATGTTTGTAGAGAGGCAATTGAAGATCCAAGATCATTAGGCTAAGGTTCTCCATGGATGGAAGATTCCATAGTTTTGCATGTGGTTGAGGCATGGTCTCCAGGAGGAGAGTACTTAGGAGTGAGAGATATAGATTCATGACCAGTACTTGGGGTTATTTTTTGTTTTTATCATCTTTCCATCATTGTGATGTAATTATTGAATCCTTTTTTATATGAATGGAGTTGTTTCTGTATTCTGTGAAATAAAATAATGTACTGAAATATTAGGAGATGGGGCTTGATCCGTAATCCAGACCCATTAATGTACAAGTGATTAAAACTATGTGGGTGGGTCAGTGCCACCGAAAGTAGATAGTATCATTACATGGGGGGGGGGAAATTACCTGATTCATATATTTGGGTAGTGATAATTTAGGTACTGGTTTGGTATGTCTTGAGTTTATTTTTGTTGTAAAATCTCGGAGGAGGTGTTCTTGGATTTTTAGGTTTCACTCCAATGAGGTGGTTTATCCTTGAGAGGTATCTTACGAGTTGGTTGTTCATACACCTCTTTCTTTTGGGTTTGGTTTTTAATTCTTAAGGGTGGAAATAGTTTGATAGGTTTTTTATGTAATGTCCATGACCTATTTGGTCCATTAAATTGTCAAAATAATGTGTTTGGGTTCTTCTTAGAGGTTATGGTGACTAATTTCAAGAGTTTTCCAAATATATTGTTTTTTCATCGGTAGGTTAGGGATTTGGTATGTTGAGGTCATTTGTAGGTCTAGGCATTAGTAGTTCATGTATTTAGTATGTCATGGTGTTGGTAGGTTGAGGGCGTAGATTGGTAAGGGCATCTGTGAGTCAGACTATCGGTGATTCATGGCATCGGTGAGTCTGGGAATCGGTGAATCAGGTCATCAGTGTGTCAGGTGTTGGTTGGTCATGTTAGTGGATTAGTGTCAGTATCTCAATGTTGGTGTCTCATCATAGGTAGCTCAGCATCGGTGTCTCAGTATTGACGACTCATTTTTGGTGGCTCATTGTGAGTGGTTTTTTTCCGGTTACTCACCCATTAGTGACACATTTCCATTTTTCCTAGTTTTCTAGTTTCACCCTTATTATACTTTATATGACATAAATCGAGTTTAAAGCCTCATTTGGGAGTTTATAAAGGTGTTTCAAAGGAAATTAATTTAATCATTAATATCATAACACTCTGCGGACTTTGAAATAGTCTAACTGTGTGGTATTCTCCATGATTAGACTTTAATGTCCCATGAAACTATTTCACCTTCCATTGATATAGGAACATGCTTCTCTAAGATAATAACTTCTATTCCAATTGTGATTCCATTTTATCAATGTGATCATAGATCCTTCTCTTCCTATGTAGTTGTTTGTTGTGGCATGAACATTAATATATTTTTCCTGCAGTTTTTCTACTACTCACTTACCCCTTGTTTTGGAGCAAAGGAAATCATTGGTCACCTATTATTCTACGTAGGGATTTAAATCATGTCCCCTTTAGTTGTGTGTCATGCGTGGTGGGTATAATGATTACTCCTTGTGAGAATGGATATATTAAAATTTAACAAAGATAATAATATGTAATAAATGAGGGTTTGGGAAGATGATTATGATCACTTTGTTTTATATGTTATCTGTGATCCATGTCATGAATTGTATGGGTTGTATTTGTCTGAAAATCAATACTATTGGAGGTATTTGTTTGGGCACCTATAAAATTTGTGAATCACTACTTCAAGAATTGGACTCTATCCAATCACTTACATCTGGTTAAAAAAAAGATTCCCCAAGATCAAACTTATTCTATGATAACCAATGTTTTATCAAGGGGAATTAAAGAACAAGTGATGACAAATCTAAATAAACCTTACCTTGTTGGTGTGGTAGTGTGTTGTGTGTGGTTATGTTTGGCCTTTCATATGTGTTAGTAGTGTAGTGCTATGAATGGGGGTGTTATGGTGTGTATGGGGAAGTATGAGTGGTGTGAGGGTATCCCAGGCTGATAGTTTGGTAGATTTTGGAATGGATGGACTTGTTGTGCGGTGGTACAACATCTGGTAAGTGGCTGGAAAGTGGGGCTACATGACTAGGTTGTTTCATAATTTCATATTTATTGGTGTGATGGGTGTTGTGTTGTTGTGCAGCAAGGATGCAGAGTGCGGTGGTAATGGGTTGTGTTGTGCAGTGGTACTAAAAGATGGTTGATTTCTATTTTTTTATTGAATGATTGTTAGAACAGATTCATTTACCATTAAACATTATTTCCTTGTTTGGCTTTGGAAATGGTGGGTTTGGTTGTTTAAACATATTATGATTTCAGATTTTGGTAGTTTCCCCAGAAGGGATGGAAATAAATAAATGAATGAATTTATAAGGAAGAATGAAAACTGGTTAAATGAATTGGCTTGGGTTATATTTCCAATTGAGGCATGTAGTGTAGTGGTGTTTAAATGACTGTCATTCATGGTGGTAGAAGAATGTAAGAGTAGTATCATACATGTTTTTGAGTGGGATGGTTGTATGTTTAGGATATCATAGGTTCCACTGAGTGTTTGTTACCTATATTTATAAAATTTTAGTTCCTTATTTTAATCTATATACACCCCACCCCTACTAGGAACTATGTTCCAAGCACCCCTATTGTTATTGGGGAGGGTTTCTTTATGAACATCCTAGTGGGAGGATGGATGGATGGTTACTGACTTTACCATGATCCCGCTTTTATGTATTTATCATCCAAGACCCTTAAGGTAGGCTGTAATGGCTTGAGTTTTAATAACGGATTTATAATATTGGATATATGAGAGGTGGCTTATTTCCATTGTGTCTTCTGGAAGAGTCCCAAGAGTTTTTGGGCAAGATGTTTGGTAATTATGGCTCAGTTGTCTGTGGGAAGGATGTTATGTGGTGTAAAACTCAGGTGTATGTGGGCAAGTTGTGATAGTGGGGATTGTGGAAGAGTGTGGTATCATTAGGAAGTTCACCCTAAGGGATTAAAAATTAACTAGTGGGATGTGGCGCAGCATTCCCAAATATCAATGTGCTTACAAATTTACTTTACATGACTTGTGTTTTTTAATGAGTGTTCCTTTGTGTGGTTGGGGTGGATAGTTTACCTTGTTAGGATCATTTGAGTTTCTGATATTTTTTCACAACGGATTTTGTATGCCTCTCCCACATGTGAATGGGTGACTTTGGTTTTTACTTACTGAGTGTACATGTATGCTAACCCTTTGTATAAAAAATATTTTATGGTTTAAAAGGAAATTATGTGGACTCTCCAGGACCTTACTAGGTCACATGTTGGGGATAGTTGTTGTGTCACTACTTAGTTTTATTTTGGTATTTACTTTAGAGTCTTCGTTTTTATTACTAATAGTTTTAGTTTAAACATGCATGTGTTTTGGATTTTGGTTTCTTTATATATATATATATATATTGTAGTGTTTTGAGGTTGATAAATCTTATCTCCCGATCTTTCTTTCTATAAAAGTGTAATGCCTCCCATTTTTGTGAGATTTCTATACCTTTTGTGTTGTTTTCCACCCCAAGGCCTATTGGAAGATGGAATTTTGGGTCGTTATCTCTCCTTAATCTTGAGGAAGGAAGGTTTTTCCATCTTGTGATCCCTTCCATTTTCCTGAAGATTTTGTGTCTCGAAATAAACTTATTTGAATTTTTGAACGTCTATTTTACCAGCCTTCTCTCCACATCTACATGATTAGTGTTAGCATAATTTAGTCACAAATGTTAATTTATTTTTCAAAAATGGTCATACATGGTTCTAATCAGTATGAAAAAGGTGATATAATAAGGAAAACTTAATTTTTGGTGAATAATAACTTTTTTATTTTTTTATAGCGGTTAAGTATAAATCTAGTAATTAAATGTACGAATAATATTAAAATATTATAAAATTACCCAACACTTGTCTTAATTTTATTGGATGAGTTATGTTCAACATAAAGAAACATTAGATCAAAATTAGAGCCTTTTTAAGCCACTTGGGTAAGAATATGAAATCTATTATATTTTATAGAAATTTAAATTAAAAATATCATACTCCTATTTTTATTAAATAAATAATTATTCTAAATTTGTAATATAGAAGGGAAAATCAATAATAAATAGTCATTTAAAAGATAAAATGTTTATTTACATCATGATAATTTATTTATAATTTTTAAATATTAAATAATTAATTTTAATTATGACATAATGATGATGCAATAATAGATTTATAAAAAGAAGAATAAAATAAATGATATTATTAATATTAAAATAAATATAATTTGATATATTTTTATTTCATAAAATAAATTTAAGGATGACTATGACATGTTAGAGATGATTTAATTTTGTTTTTCTAAGTAATAATGTTTTCATGAATTTTTTAAAAACTCAATTAATGAGTTATGTAAAAAGTTAAATAAATCTTATCTTAAAATAAATAATATTTAATTAAATGATATAGAATTTAAAAAAATATATAATATTTGGGAAAAATGTTTAGATAAGTATAAAAATATCATTATTGAATCATTAATTAGAATTATGTCTTGTTAGGGTAACTATTTATCCCTCAATTGTAAATTACTTGACAAAACATTAAGGGTTAAAAGGGATTAAAACAAAAAGATAAGGTTTAAAATAAAGTAAATACGTGTGTAAAAATTATTGGTTTAGAGTATTTTGAACTATACATATCTTATCTTGGAAATAATGGGATTTGGAGTAATTTAGAGTTAAAAATTAATTTATATTAATTTAATTTCTTGAGGGTTTCCATGGGTTCACCTCCCCTTTCCCATAAAAAGGCACACATTCTTCTCTATTTCTCACTTCTAAAACTATAAGGTTTTTCCAATAACTACCCAAAAATCTTTCTAGAATCCCTCCCCACATTCTTAAATCCTTATTATAGGAAAAATAAAATTCCTTACACGTGTTAAGGTGTTAAGAAAGAAGATTATCCGAAGGAAAGAAATATAAATATTGTATGTGACGAGTTAGACTCAAGGTAAGGGATTTCCTCTCAATCTCCATTCATTGTGGAATTTCATGATAATATGCACCTTTATTATTTTATAAGGAGTATATAATATAACTATGACATTTATTATCCATATTTTAGCTATACTAATGTTATTAATTGTTTTTTTAAATGTACTAATTTGTGGAGATTATGACTTAAATGGTCAAAGTTGTATGTGACACCTTAAACATTTAAATATTTAATTTTCAAATATTTTTCTTCTTGATTTTGATTTATATATTTATTTATATGGATATAAAATTAATATAAATTAAATATTTTTTCTATCTCAAATTCCATTCAATGTTTTCAATAGGAATCTTTTAATATGTAGTGTTTTACTTTCGTTACAAATGGACAAAAAGAATGTTTTTTACATATACGATGACAATTAACTCTCTTCATCCATAAACGTTATTTGATATTTCTCTTCCTATATATGCATCAATTTATATTAAAATGAAAATAAATCTCTTATTCCCTTTTCTGGGTATCTTGGTATTGAAAATGGGTTCTTAAATGAAAATGGTGTTTTTATACGATTTGTTTTTCATTTGGGACTCAATGAGTTTTTCAAAAGAGGGTTTTTGATGAATTTTTTTATTCATGAAATGGTATTTTAAAATTATATGAAATAGGTGAGCCCTATATAGATTATATGAATTTTTTACCAATATTATAGCTCATTGGTGAGCTTGACATAGCTTACACGAATGGTTGATCACCATTATAGCTCATGGGTGATCCAATTACATCTTATATGAAGGGATGATCCCCATTATAGCGCATTGGTAAGCCTAATATATCTTATATTAAGGGTTATCCAAACTATAGATCTCCAACTAATTGGGTAATAATAATATTGGAAGTCGACCATATGGTTATACTAATTGAATGGGGTTTGAAAGGGTTTAATGTATATGGTTCTCTAAGTCACATAAAGAAGTTTTAATTTCTTTATGTTGGTTTTTTTTCTTTGGGAAAAAATTATATATGCTATTCATGTAAAAATGAGTTGTTTCATTCGCTCAAAGAACATTAAATGTGCTTCCATGTTTTTCACTAGAATAATGGTTTCTTACTTTTTATGTCCCTTATAGAGATTTTTGTGATTATCCAAAGTTTGTATCTATTTTTTATACAATTTAATGTATAATAGAGTCAAGGATGGAATCAAAGAAAATATATGATTATTATAAATGAAAAGAAACCATGATTCATTTTAATGTTTTTGTGTTAAGAAATAAATATTTACTATTGGAAGTGTCCACTTTTTATTTCTATGATTCTTTTATGTCATAGTTATGTACAAATTATCTAAAACTCTAAACATTAAAGATCTTAAAATTAATATAGAGTAAAATTATTGAATTAACTAAACATTATCTAATTCTTAAGGGTGGGTCCTTATACACAACATGGTTTTCTTTTCACTATTTTTGAGTGAGTAGATGGATCCTTTGGTCAATTTACAATTAACCATTGAGGCTAAGGTTGGGGAAACGTACCTCTAGTTGATGATTATTTCACCTCCAGTTTATTATCTAGTCATAAAGGCAAAATCTAGGGATATCTATTGTGATATATTTTATGACTAGGTATCCACTAGACTTTTTCTTGATAGATTTATTGAAGGTGGGAAATATGTCATACTCGATTGAATATGGATAATGAAACAAGTCATGTAGTGACAGAATTTGTTGTGGAGGTTAAATTACAATAGTATTATGCATGGTTATGTGTGGATTTACAATGATCATTTTGAATTAGTGTTGTTTTCCAAAGATGTGGCAGTGCGTGGTTGAGTTAAACTCTTGGTGTCTCACCATTCAGTTGGTGAAGGCCAAGTTTTCTAGATGGAAGTAGAAATGGGATAATATATTTATTATTTTTGTGAAGGATATTCTATGATCATAGACAAGTGATGAAACTATCTAAGTGGTTATTGATAAACACCATGTTGGTTTACTTCCTAATTGTCAAATATCATAGGTTGGTGGAGGGTTTTTCATGATTGTTCTTGTAGGTGGTTGTACGGATTCATGGAAATACCATGAAAATAATTTTACATTATGACAAACACCTTACATAACGATCATGGAGAGGATTCAAGAGACCATTTAGACTCAATTTCATTTGCGTTTTGTTTCTAATACATGAAAATGGAATGTTTAGGTGGAATTTTTAGGTTCCAGTGAATACACCTTGAGATGGAATGATAACATTAGTCAATATATGGGAGGATCATATACCATCATTAGAATTTATATATGAAAACATTTACCATTCCATAATCAGTGTAGCACAATTTGAGTCTATTTAGGAGATATCCATTAGGTCCCTATTGTATTGGTTAGACCTAGTGGGATATTCTGCCTGTGGGCCAAGAGTTGGTGATACTAATGGATATGATAGGTGAATTTTATCCTGTGGAAAATAATAACTACATGAAAAATATAGGATTCCATCATGAACAAATGAGAGTGTCTTTTAGAGTTAAAATTTTAGACCCTGAGTTCTTATATATTTCTCCTTGATGTGGATTATATAGGTTTCGTCGAATGAGTAAACTATATTGGAGGTTTATATGTATTTTTTCATGTTACTACATTTGGTAGAGAGGTCACGTACGACTTGGATCTCTAACCATAGTAAGAAAAGGGTGCTTTGTTTTTTTCACATTTAGTTTCTAAGGAGACATTCAAATATCTCATTGCATGATTTTGAGAAGTATGAGGTAGATTATGAGGGTGTAATTACATTTTTTAGGTACATAGTGGTGTTTGAGAACTTGGTATCCTCACTTGGGAATATATTTTCTCTTTTTTTTGGAAAGATTCTTGATGGTGTGGATAGTGTAAAAGAACTATTTATTTTGTGTAAGTATCTAGAATATTATATAAAATATTTTTGGTTCCATGAACATAGTAGGTGTTGTACTCTATGGTCCGGTGAGACAAAAATGATATAATTAAAATATTGGATATATATTATATCATGCAATCATTTTTTTTTCTAAAATAGTGAAATGACCCCATAATGTGGACTAATATAGAAAATTTGAGTCAAAAATTGAGTACCTAACATGGAGTTTTTTCCATGTGTGACAAATGATTTGTCAGAAATAGTTGTTTTGATGAACTGATGTCACGAGTACAAATAATAAAATAAATAATTATATTTATTAATTTATTATTATAACATAAAAACCTAATTCTATACCGAAGAAAGGACTATTATGGATAGAATATATGGTTATTCTCATAACATGACTATTTTAGGGGAGCTGTTGGAGGTTAATTCATGGTTAATTCTTGAATAGCCAATGACAACTCAAGGATTGGAGATCGAGGATACAATCAATGGCTGCACATAATGAAAATGATAAAAAAATTATTTCTTATTCAATTATTGATCCCAAAAGAGGTAGGATGTTTTTTTATTTATCCCATTTTAGATTTTCCATGTCAAACAAGGACAAATTTAACAAAGAAAATTGGAATGTCGATTAAAGTTTGATTTTTGTTGATTATTTACCATCCTATGGTTTTAGAAATGATTTATTTACGTGATTATCATTTAATATTTCTTTAAACTTCTAATTTATAATAGATGAGTCCAACCAAAATAATGGATGATGTTCATTACTCTTTTGGGATTCATGAATTTCTACCCCCGCAATATGAACATAAATCACAAAAAAATTATTTGTATGATGGAGCAACTAATACCTTATAGGAAATCATAACATAATTGATCTTTGGAACAATGGATCATCACCATGGGTTAGTATTTAGGACCAAAAAAATTATCAAGTGTTAAATGAATATGGATGATCGAATATATGTTTGGAGACCCATAATTCACTCATTGATGTGAAGCAGTGGTGTGGTGTGATGGGAACCATTTTCAGACTAAAATAGATGGCTAAAATCTAGACACTAGATATGGTGTTGATTATTTAACCAAATATTTGATATTTGGTGAGTCGTGTGTCAAATTCGGCAGTAGTGGCAATTCAGATAGAATTTGTGTGATCATTCTATAATTTGTGATGAACTATGAACTTCATGCTATATATTCCAAAGGGACACACATAGTGAAGTCTCTTATTTGTATTATCTAGGTTTTCTATGGGGATATAAGTATCATATTCAATGTGTTGGGACCACATTCCATGTAAACATTAGTTATATAGTTTGGAATGTACATTGAGTACTTTTTTTGTAATCCATGTAGTTTTCACATAGACTATGTGAAAAGTCACACGATATGTAACCCTTGGTAGACGGCAGGGCATGTAAAATGAGTACACGACCAGGATCCCATATAACCCACACACTATGTGTGGTAGGGAAAATGTTTCATACTTCATAAGATACACAATATAGGTACGATGACAAGTTGATTTCTGAATGAACATCTATAGGCTGTGTACTCCTATCGGACACACCTTATGTTTTGGGGGAATACAAGTTGTTTGAGCATGATACATAGATAGTTCCCGACATAGTGAGACCATTCGTGTACCCTTATAAATAATTCTATGTACTACTTTAATGGAAGGTTGGAGCCTTTTTTATTCTTAGTTAAACTCTAATTTTAGATTGAGTAAATTCCCTTGGAACGCTTCAGTTTAGACTAGTGTCTGTTGAGTGTATTCTCTTGGTTAATCCCATCGAGTGTACAATGCAGAATTCTGTCCTTAGTATTGGATTATAATCACCTTTATGGGTTTTTTTTTCAAGAATAGTTTTCATTTTATTCCTCTAGAAGGATTGGGGAGTGATCCTCTATCACATCATTTTCCCATGTTATGGTTTTATGAATCTTGGTAACCGATATTCATGGGAATTTATTTCCATCATAGCAGGTTGTTTTATATTAGGTTTGAAGAATCCCTTATGATACCTAGATGTGATCCCCTATCTATATATCAATTTCATATGACTTCTAGGTCTCAATTATACTTAGTGATACACAAAGTGCACGAGCTCTCGAACAACCACCATTAGTTCTAACAAACTTCTGGAGTGATTTCTCCTGGATGAGCATTACCTTGAAGCCTCTAAAAGAAACCTAGGATGGTAGTATGGTTGTGTCTTTAAGACATAGTGTCTACCTTTGGAGATACATGATATCTTATAATTCCTAGCTTGGTTTTAGATATGGATATCCCATTAATCTCTTTATTTGGGATTATTCATTACCATATATAGTATATTGCTATGGTGGATGTCTCATACTCTAATTCACCTGAAATCAAAATGATGAGTTCAATACTATGTTGATCCAGTTTTTTATGGATTTTAGGGTTTCCTACTGGGTATTGTCAAACTCACCCCTTTATGGTATCTTCCAACACATGTCCAATAATATTATGAAAAAAGGAATTTTTAGTGTTCTAGTGGGGCTGTGACAAAGCATAGCATACTGAAATATATATAACATATTTCATATTAGGTGTCTAATTTAACAAAAGACCCATCATACTTAGAAACGTAAACTAATATATCAGTTTTTGGGGGATTATATTTATCCCTTTAAGATTTTGAGCACTTTTATCGTACTCCAATATACAATAAATGTCATGAATGAATTAATGTACCTATTTTATTTTACCTTTCATTATTTGTTGGGTATTTGGATATTTTTTGTGTGAATACATTTATATTAGGTTAAGGCCTCCCATGTGTGTGATATTCCTACACGGAGTTGGATACATGCCCCTTGCCTATTGGAGGGGATGTTGGTGTGGTCAAAATCAACTTACCACCAACTTGGTGGGCCTCAAATGGTGGGGTAATGATATAGAAAATCATTTCTACAGTAATCAAGGATCATTAAAAAGACTATTATAGTTGATTGGGTTGATTTCCTGTCCATCATAGAAGTGAAGGTTCACTCCCAAGACTATTATAGAAGAAAAAGTCATTTATTGAATTGGGATATATCCCATTTTAGGTCTTGGTTCTCTCATTCTATACCAATCATTACATAATGAATTTATGGGCCATATAATTTTTTCCCCTCCCATACTCTGTTGTAATGTAACACTCGTTCAAGCTTTATAGTGTAACTACCACCATCAGTTATAATGAAACCACCATCCTTAATTTATAATGTTAAAACCATTCACATAATGGAAACTAGTCTTATGTGTTCCAAAAGACTATAAATCATTCAACATATCATCTCATCATAAACCGTGCAAAGAGAATGTGTTTTATAATTATTTCATCAATTCATTATAGAATAAACAGTGGAAAATATATGGTCTTAACAAAAATATCATCAATATAAAATTAACCATTATGAGAATGAGTAAAAATTATACCATTTTATCATATCCCTAATAAATCATAATTAACATCAATGGATGTTAAAATATAATCATATTTTTTAAAAGGTCAGTAAAATTTTTCTTGAGTAAAATGACATTTCCACCATGAAAATAAAGTTTAAAATTTAAATATTTTCAAAATATATTTGAAAATATTTTCATTTAATATAACCCTATTGAAATGTAAAATATTAATAAAAATATTGTGTGTTCTTGGTAGTCTAAAATTTAATTCATTCTATATAAGATAATATAAAGCATTCCTTTCACATTTCTGTTAAAAAAGTGAAAATCAATTCATTCAGAAAATAACATGAAGAATCATTTTAAACTATTTTATTAAAAATTAAATCAAGAGTAAATTTAAATTTAAAATATCACTGGTGGATAGTAAAATATTATTAAAACCATTTTTAGAAAACATGGATATATACTAGAATGTAATATTTAACTGAAAACACTAATAAATTCATGTTTCTCTAAAAATACCCTTTTGATATGTTGTTTATTATAAGTGTGAAAAATGAAAGGAAATCATGAAGTATCAAAAAATAACCATAGGATAATAATTTTTTTAAACATTAGGATCATTTAATTTTCTCATTAGAAATAAATTCATAAACAATCTGATTAAAATAGTATTGAAACATCAATCCCTTATCTAAGGTATAAACTCCTTCATATATGTTTAAAACTATTATAATATAAATATTGATTTGTTATAAATATATTCCAAAATCATAATAATATATATCTTACCATATATGATTAACTTAAAACCTTTTATCAACTGTTCATTAACAATGCTTTATTAAAATCACTATTCTTGGTGATAAATGATTTGTCTTAACATGTAAACTATTGTTTGGTAGTATTGGTAATTGTAGTTTGATCATAATTACATTACCATTAGAATTTGTACCAAGATTAAAATATCATATTTATTTACTAAAAAAACATTTAGAGTCATGTATATTATTTAGTGATAGAAAAATGATATGCATCATTCAAGGAGATGGTTGGTTGTATGTATGAATAAACACTATTTCCATTTTTTGATGATTGAAAGAAATAAATTTTAACAATAATTAAACATTAATAATTATTATTATATCATATATATCATATATATTCACTAAATACATCCTTATTACTATCTAATTAAAATGTAAATGAAAATAAAATAACATCACTTCATGGAAGTGGTTGTTAAAATGTACTCACAGTTGAAGTTATCGTTTTCCAACATTTTAGAAGGTAAGAAGGTAGATACCACAAAAATTATAATTTTTTTTCAAGGGGGAAACACAGAATGATAAAGATAATAGGTAAAATAGCATATGGGTCCATAAGTAATAGAGACCCAGGGAATCTCCTCAGATCAAATTCACCCCTCATGCTTAAAGAGAGAAATGTTGGATAAACAAGTTACATTGGAACCTTGGTCCTATAGAGAGGAAAGGTAATCTGGTACTTTGTTCCCCTCATGCAATGTATGGGTTGTAATTAAATTTTTATTGAGGATAGCCTTAAAACTCATAATGATTTAAGATATTGACCATGGGGTAGAGACTCTACTATGTAATGAATCATGAATGATCATTAAATTTGTTTCCACTTGGGATATGGGAATATTTTGTTGAGTGAAAAGGTTGATAACCAATAAGACTGATTTTTACTCTTCTAGTAAGGAGGATATACAGCCATAGTGAGCTGTAAAGGCTATCCAAACACTTACCCTATCATTACGAATGTCCCCTCCACCACACATTTCCCACAAGATGCAATATGTGTTTGTATTGAGCATACAGTAGATTCTTGGGGGACACCAATACACTCAGTGTCCTAGCATCCTATAAATGTTGGTTGGTGGGGAAGAATGAAACATTCTAAGTTATTTTTCCTCACTCTAGTTAATAGTCAGTGAAACAATGTCAACCAATAGACTCTTTTCCCTAGAAATTATGGACATCCCTATTTAGGTACACGCCACATATCATTCCAAGTGTCTGTCTTTCCATAGGCACTAGCACCCAACACTGAGAACCACAGTTCTCACTATCATTTCTAGGACACTGTCTTTTTCTCCACTAAACAATCAGTCCACGAAATGAATCTCACAAAAATATTGAGAAGAATATGCAGTAAACACACTGAAAGTACACCACACCTCATGATCCAACTATCCTTCAATGAAAATGTGTTCCGTACTCTCCTCATACCCCTCCATGCAGCATTGGAATCTAGAAGGCAGGTTGATGACCATTCTTTTAACATTTTCATCCAATGGTATTTCCTTGTTTCTGATCTTCCTAATGATAAAATTGTATTTCATGGGATTATTATTTCACCAAACTGTTTCATTTAATCTATCCCATTGATCAATATTTTTTTATAACCTATGATAGTATTTTCAGTTGAACTTACCATATTTGGAGGGAGTGAAGAAATATATATCTTGGTCAAAATTAATGATTATATAATCAACTATATATTTTTTATTCTTTTATAGTACTGACCTTATGAACAACAGGTAGAGGATCACCTCTTTAAAGGTAATGGTACGACCCGAGCATCCAGAATATCCAATCTATTTTCCTACCCAATTGTGGTACCAGAACCGAATATTACCCACCCCTACTATCAATTTTGAGTTTCAAAGGAGATTTAGTATGATGTTGTATATCTTGGAACAGAGGGGATTTATGTCTACGTTGGCATTATCAACACTACATCCCCTATTATTAGACATCAACTTCTCCCACAGGATATATTCTTCGATAGATTCCCATTAAAGTTCTTCATGTATGTAGTTGATCATGATAACTGAACTCTTATCATTAATCCACCCATCATGAATAGGGCTTTCCATTTTGTCCCATGAAACCTAGTATCTTTTTCCATTCAAGAGATCATCCCATATAAATCCTGTGATAAATCTATCAATGGTGTTGATGAGACTTTTTGGCACATTAGTGGACACCATAGCATGGACCGACATAGCTAACATGAAACTATTAACTAAGGGAATCATATCCCAAAAGGATAAGAAATGATTTTTCTAGTTTAGGACTCATATAGTGATATTCCTCACCATATGGTCAAAATCACATATGCACATTCTTCATGGGGAGATGGGGATGTTGTGATACTCCATTGGGAATGATCCCCACTGCTTTCCCATACTGTGACACATATAATCATCCCCTATATAATCACTCATATTCAAGATATATAAGTTTCTTTTCACCTTATTAAAAACACTTCTACTCTAGTGGAAATACTCTTTGAGTTCCTTGATTACGCCACAATATGGTCTCCTACCTACGTTTGTGAAAATGAGGGTGTCATCAGTGAACATCTGGTGGGAAGTGGTAGGATGGTTCAATTTACTTTGATATGGGAGAATGTAACCATTGGATATACCACTATTGATCATACAAATGAGAGTATCTTGTATGAGAATAAACATTCTAGGAGAAATGGGGTAACATTGACACATCCCTCTAGTCTCCTTGAAGAAACCCTGGGTTTTCCCCATAAAGGAAAACAGTATCCAAGAGGAGTTGTAGCATCTGTATAGGTTATCACATGCCTAGGAGGAGAATCCCAATCTCATAAGAACCCTATTTATGAAACCCCACTCAAATTTTTCATACACCTTATTCATATATAAATTTATGGCTATATTGGAACCACATGCCTTGGTATACAGATCTATGAGAAATTCTATAGAAAACACTATCACTCCTTGTATAGAATGACCTTTAACAAAGACGTGTTTCTCGAGAGATATCCAGTGGGGCATGAACATAGAAAACCTCTCATTAATGATACTAGATAGGATATTGTAAGGTAATTGTTACATACTCATAGGCCTATAGTGAATAATGGATGAGGTATCCTTGATGATCGGAATAAGTACCTATGTCATCACACAAGAAACTCGTGGTGAGATTACTCCACTAAATATGTCCCAAAATTCAATGATGATATATATCTTGACCACCTCCAAGGAGATCTTGTAGAAAAATCTTGGAATGTAGTCCAGGCTTGGTGCACTCATAGGGTTCTTGTTCGTCATGGATATATGTATCTCTACCTCCTCCGCAACTATCACTCTATCATTAGTGAAAATTTCATATTGTAGAGTAATGATGGGATTGATAGGATGCCTATTATCCTTCATGCATGCATGGAAATATGCAATATTTTTGTCGCCTTCCTGAATCCATTTTATCCTGGGGCATTCCCTTTCCTTAGATTCTAGAGATATAGCTGTCTCTGCCAGACTATTATTTTTATATAAAAGGACTCTGATGGGAAGGTCCTCCCAAACCACCTCCATTATGGACTCTATCCGCTCAATGTCATGTTTAAGCTCATCCATATCCTTAACATCTAGGGGTATGGACCTATCCCACACTTGATGTCCTTGATTGAGATTTCTCAGCTTATTGTGAAGTTCCACCTATGTATGACCTTATGTCGGCTCTCCCCAAATATCCTTAACTAGTTTTTGATATCCTTGTTCACTGGTCTATTAGCCAAAAAACATGAATGAATTAGAAGGGGTTTCATAAGATACAAAGATATTAATAACGGTGGGTGATCAAAAATTCCTCAGACCAAGTCTGTGATCTTAGAGTATGGAAACCTAGAAAGGGCATGAATGTTGGAAAGAAATCGGTTGATACGACTCCAAAAACTTCATCTCCGTCTTTAGTTATTACACCATGTAAAGCAATGGCCAAAATATCCAATTTCTAGTATTCCTTTTCTCCATGATTTGGGTGAAGTCCATGCGGGCCTTTTGGCAAAACACCCATATTCTTTTATTCTATGTTGGATGTTTTATGATGTTGAATTCTCCACCAATAACCAACGACATACCCCTTAGGTCAAATCTATTGAGATCAAGCTAAATTTTTTCACTTCTTTTTGAGTCTCAATTTCCATATAGAAAAGTTAATAAGAGAGACCTGATGTAACTTGTGACTTTTATCATGATGAACTAATCACCCACCTGTATTAAGTCAACTAAGACTTATCTGGTCCAGAAGATCTATATGTGTGCATTGGTAGGAATATAATGCATGTAAGAATTCATTTTGAGTTTCCACATGAACGCTCTTATTTTTTCAGGGTTCTGCATGTGTTCAAGGACAAAAACAATCTAAGCCCTGTTTCTATTAGACTCCATGGAAATTTAATATTATTTAACTTTTGAACCTATGCCACATGATTTCCATATGACTAGGGGTATAATTGGAAAAAATAAGGCCATGCTAGGGCCCCATGCACCATGTTCTCTATCAGAAAGGATTAGGGGAATTACCTACACTGCATTTTTTTAAACGAAGTATAGTGCAAAAACCCGGACTCATAATAGATAGTTCTTGAGTTGGTGGGTGGAATTGAGAGAGGGGTTTAAGGGATATCCCTCTCACAACATTGGGTGTATATTGGATCCATGTGATACTCTTTCATATTACTAAGAGTCTAGGGTGCTTGAAACGTCGGATTGTAAGACTCCAGACACCAACTTGTTCCATTCATCATTCAGTGTGACTAAGGTATTGGCTTATTTAGTTTCATCCGGTTGGTATTTCCTCTCATCAAAAGACATAGAAGGTGACTCATGCATGTGAGGGAGGGAGTATGGGAATCCCAGTGACCTTGGCAGTGTCCTTAGAAATCATTCCAACATGGCCCGTACAGAGAACATCATGGAGGGATTGAAGAGTCAGGCACCAAATTTGGAAATAAATGCCTGAGGATCTCTTGGGGACTAATGGATGAGAAGCAAGATAGAAACCACATCCCCAGGGATGGAGGGGGAGGTAGGAGACTCTTAGAAGGGATAATTGGTCTCATCACTTCATCTGTAGAAAATGGAGTTCCAACTTGGGGCACCACATGATCTTGATCAGGCATCATATTGGCCAAAGGGGAGAGGGGAAGGTTGTTTCTTGGGGAATTTTTATGACCCTCATCCTGGTGAATCTTCCTAAAAATATGTAAGGAGTGTCCCTAGTGATGTTAGGAAGAACAATACTTGGTAAGCACTGGATAGACGATGTCTTGAGTCTATACAAACAAATCCTAGTTCTTTAAAAAAATCATCTCTAGAACCGAGAGCGATAGTTCCATCTCCACACAGTTCCGATATACCAAATAATCATCTTGACTACTCATGAGAACAATGATATATAGAAATCCCCCAATAGAATCACCGATGGCCTTGGGAAAGATTCTGTTATGGAAGGGTATATGAATACTAGACAAGATAATCCACACAGCCCCATGAGGAGTCTTTTTACCCTTATAAACCTCTAAGGACCAATAGAATATGTTGAAACACTAGTTACCCCAACATCTATGAGAAATGAACCATGCCTTGATGAAATATACTTCCAAGTGTATTACAAGGATGAACATGTTACTATGGATGGGAGAGACGTGAGCTAGCATCTTCAGGCCACAGGAGTCCACAAAGAACTTGAAGACCTATAGAGACAACATCTCATATCTAAATCGCACCATGAGAGTCCATTGAAGGAATGAAAGAACATAATACAAGGCCATAACAGGGACCTCCAATGATAAGCTCATACCATCCCGAGACACTGAGGATGAGAAAGGGAAGATGTTTGGGAAGCAGGACTCCTATGAATGGTTGCAAAGGGCATCCATAATGGATATTTCCGAGCACCAGGACTTAGGGAAGAGATCAAAAGCCCCATTATATAGTGGAGGCATATAATAAAATAAGTAGATCAAGGATCAAAGTTATCCATGGCCGAATTCACCACCGTATAATGAGAATCCAGATAGATAATAGTCAAAAAAAAATTTAAAAGCTTCGAGTGTGTGATGTGAATTCTCTGGAGGAGCAGAAGAACTTACCCTTTCTGTCAATCACAATATCTTTCATCATTTAGATATGATATTATAATAATAGTTTACTAAGTAAGTCATTAATATCATATATTATCATTAAACTCATCATAATAACCATCCATGAAATTTGGTACTGGAAAATGTATTGTATCTCTATGTGGGGATGGTACACCATATGTACACAAAAGTGATGGTTTCAATTCAAATTTGATGGAAATAGGGAGAATAAATGTGGTTTTATAATCATAAAAATATTTTAGTTTATTAGGAACATTTATGTTATTATTTTATTAAATATCTAAATTATTTTGAGGTGGAAAAATAATAATTAAAAAGATAGTGACCAGGTTGGATGATTTAATTTTCATTATAACAAATCGTTTGTATCTACTTATAATGGATATATGGTTGGGATAATTGGAAGAAAAGAACCTATATAATGTGACTCAGGGAGTGGAGGAGAGGATTCAGTAGATTTTGGTTGATCTAGAATGCTCAATGATGAATATGAAGAGAAATGAGGGGTATCATTTTATAATTTAGGAGAGGGGAATTATTGAAATTTCAAAAAATATTACAATATATTAAAGTCATTATAAATACTAAAGCTTCCAAATGGACTTTAAATGTTTAAGTGATGATGTTTTTGACCATATCGTATCTCCATTGTAAACTTTTAAAATATTTATTATTTTATGTAAACTAATAAAATATTACCTTCATAAAATATCATTATTACAAATTTATGAACTATTCACTTAATCTGACTTAAAATACATAAAGAATAATAAAATTCAAATAAAATACTTTAAAACCTTTCAAAAATATCATATTTCACCTTACATTATTTAAATACTATAAAACATCCAATTTATATTACATTTAATGTTTTTAAAATCATTTATTATATTTTTTTATAAAATAAAGTAATACTACAATGGTGTTACCAAAAGATTTATGGTAAATATATAGTTTTTAAAAATTACAATTAAATATATATAATCGAAATGATTTTAATATTTTAAAAATGGATATTTATATTCATTAATGACTTTATTTTTTCATATGTGGAATCGTAAGAGATATTTAAAACTTAGAGAGTGACATTTTAACTTTATTTTATTTAAATATTATACTTTTTATTTTCATTGAAAACCATCCCATAAATAATACAGTTTCAAGAGTAATTTAAATGAGTATAATAAACATCATCCAATAAGAATTATTCTGAAAAATTATGACCATATATTTTATTTTCATCCTAGATTAACCTAGTTTCCACATTATCGAGGTCATAACTTTTAGCACATTTACTATTTATATTTTGTAAAAATATACATAATCTATTTTCCAAATTTTAACATAATAATTCAAAATATGGTATCTATTTTCTCAATTAATTTTCTATAAGTTGTATAAATTAATTTTAAAAATTATCGGGTAACATGGGGAAAAACCCAACAATTTAGAAAAATACATTTTTAAGAATTAAACTAGATTTTATTCTTATTCCACGACTATAAAAAATAATAGATGAATTTTAACTTTTTTATTAAATCTATAATATATAAAATTCATTAAAAATCAATGTTTGTGATTTATTTAATTTATAAAAGAATAATCTGTTTGTGTGTATAAAAATAGTATTCTATAAAAATAAATGGTTTTACTTTCAAATTATTTTATTATTTTTATTATCAATTTGTAACCAGTGAATTTATTTTATAACTGTATAAACTATATATTTTTCATAATTTAGTTATGACATTTAATTCCCTCTAATATAATGGTTAGGCGATAACCTTCCAATTAAGTATTAATAGTGTATCAATGTTCATTTCACCATTTTGTTGTGTGTAACACAAGATATAAAAAAATATATTTAATGATAAATATATTATAAAATATTACAGTGTTATAGATTCACACGAAATATTATAATAATTAAAAATTTATACATAAAATTTTATCTGAGTATATTTCATCCAATAAACTATATGGTAAAACAAAATAGTAGATGTTGTTGAAAAAATAAAAAATATAACCATGTCATTAGAACAATTTCACATAGGTATAGATAAAGTTCATATAAATACTATGTTTCTAGTGTAATACATGATGATTCCTCTTGACATCATATTCCAAGAGCCAAATAAAATAACTATCCTCTTTCCAATGGTCCAAGATCCAAAATTCATGAACCATAAATTATTCATCTCAAATGCCCATGTGTGTCACATTTGGTTAAAATAGAGAAAACATAACCTCTGAAACCAAGAACATAACTCTCAACCCCCTAGTAAACTAGACGTATTATGAATAAATGGTTTCATGATACACAAATTTTATATCTATCACATGATCTGACATATTCTTATGTCATCAGTCCATTTATCTATCCCACTAACTCACAAAATTATAAGGAAAAAAACAATAAAAAATATATGATATTATTCACATACTTCCAATACCAATTTATAACACCTCTACCTATATTAATATGAATAGTAAACATGATGGTTGTGATACATGACCTCATGCACACCTTCTCATATTCAAGAGGTTGTTGACTAGAAGCAAAGGACTAGAGTGGTACTATGAGGAGACAATTACCCCTATATCAGAGTGAAAAATATCTGATAAAAAAACCAATAAAAATTATAAATTAAACAATTATAAAGAGGAAGTAAAAATAACCACAAATATAAGATATAATGAAGAATTATGAAGTCATTAACCTAGACTAATCTCACACCAGGGAGATCATATAATAAAAATAAATAAATAAATAAAATAAAACATGATTAACTACATACTCATGCCAAGAATTATCTCAATTTCAAATCATGTACCATCTATCATGATCTATAATCCTATACAGAGCCTCTTACTAACCTAGACATGCGAATTTGGAAGGTTACATGGGTACCCAATTTTCAGAGACGCCTAAGCAGAGTTTGAGTATAAGTTAGTGGGTAACCACCAACACATTCCCATATATAACCACTAAATGCGGTCTATACAAGTGACCTGATTAGAATAACTAAATAAACCACTGAAAATAAATTGCTAAAATACCACCATCCCCTAGGTTTCGTAGTGACCCTTGGGGATGATAATAATAGCTTCTTCCTCGACCATAGTGTCTCTATATACTTTTTTAATCAATACAACCACAATATACTAATCTCACTATGATAATGAAAAGTCATCACCATCAATCCATGGGACCACGATGCAAAACAACCATACCTACTTCATCCATATGTAGTGTGTCTCTGATAACATCCTAATGAACACACCATACCACATAAAAACACATGTTTTGATCCACCCTAGTATACAATAATAATTAACTAGGATTTAAAATAATCATGGAATATGTGAATAACCATGACTCAAAATTTATTAGGCCCCATAGAGATATCAATCCCTGAACACCGACCGTAAGTCCTCCACTATTATATCCCGACATATGCATTTTCATTATCTTACCAAATATCATGACATTCCATACCTTATAAGATAGAAGGACCTTTGTAGATAGCAGGGCATGAGGCCCCACCATAAGACCACGATTAGATAACAAGTGTTTTTGACCCTTTATTTTAACCACTCTAATTTATAGGATAAAAATAAATCTATCCCCACTGTATAATCATCTAGACCCCTAGATCATGTCCAAGGTATCCCATAGAATCACAACCAACTATATGGGAATATAAAGGTATCAGACCCTCATTACCCAGAAGTATGTAATTCCCCATTTTCTAACCCAATATCGTATCATAACATATTACAAAGGAGTTTTTCATTAATAAAATTAATAACACTCCAAGAGAGTATTAAAAAGTTGGATCTTCTACAGGGTCATAGGAATCATGTTGAGGAATCCATTTAACATCATCACCAAGCTCCACAACCCACAAATTTGGGTCGTGGTCTATCATGACACCTTCAACCACCTATAATGATCACATTATACATCCTCAATGGGTTAATTTATCATAGTGAAACTTACTAGGGTAACCTAGTTAAATATAAATCCAAATCACCCTACTTATGGTTTTCAATGTAGATTATTATCATTAATTTTATTATAATAATAGCACATCCGCATAGGACTCATAGGTCAATTCAAACTGACATCAGTTCGAAGTGATAACACAAGTCCCATATTGCATCTCAAGTTGGAAAACATATCCCCAAGTCCTTAAGGAATCATACCAATACAATATAGTATATAATGGATAAATAATACTAATACATAACTTCAATACCTATGGATGATTCCAAGATCCATATACTATCATTATCTTTGCCATACTGGGCAACATGTTTCATTCATGGCCAATCATTTAATTTTCACCCCAATGGGGAATGAATAATCTCAAGGAATTTAATTATAATAAATGCTTTATACACTAATGACCAATGTGAGAAAGCCATTGTACACGGTTTTTCTATGGTCCATGTAACTCTGTTATATCCCATGAAAATTTATTTTAAACATAAAAATGAAATTTAAATAAAACCATTAAATTTAACTAAAATAATTAAATTAATTACCACGTGTCACACACATAGTTTGTGATTCCACATATAAAAAAATGTCTTTGCGAAGGACTAGGACCACCTATCTTTAATGATGTGACATACATTTATCTAATAGTTGGTAGCTACTGTGAAAGATCCTTTGAGCTCAAAAAAGCTAGTACCAAAGTGCTAAGATCTTGTCTCATCCAATATATCCTTTAAAAAATATCACAACATTAAATATTAATTAAAATATTTATTTTCAAATTTGTATAATACCTAAGAACTCACTATGTGTCCAATGATTTCTGATTCCTCAATCAAATAGGTGTCTACCATCCCAAGGATACATTAAAACCTATAACAAGAGAAGTATTAAAAACACACCACTGTTTACATAATTATTCACATTCATTTTAATGGAAAAATATTAGAAAATTTATTGAATTATGTACCTTCCATGAATTAAGGGTCAAAATAAAATTTAAAATCTGAATCTCTTATGGATGAAAATTAAAACCCCGTTGAAATTCCATACCATAGGAAAAAGTAGAATTATAGTATTTTTATGTTTAAATTCCATATTCATGAAATGATTCAAGTAATGAGAAACTATTTTAATAATTGTTATAGTAGACAATGAAACAAATACCCTAAAGAGAAACCAAATTAAATTGATGATGGTGTTAAAAATCATATTATTATTCTTAGACACTATATCTAGAAATGATTAATAATTAATGTATTTTTCAACCACCAACGTAACCAATTCTAAAGATGGAGTGTCATATAATATCAGGTGATTAGGATGATTAAGAATGAACATTCAACTTCTTATGTGTCAATAATGTGGGAAGAAAAAAATAGAGGAATATCTCAAATTAATAAGGAAAGGTTTCATGTGTAAAAGGACTATCCATTAATCTTATGATTTTTAGGATAGAGGAATATTATATCCTATACACTAGAATATATAAAGGCCTCAACTAATGCACCACTTACACTTGAATGATTCAAATTCATTTAATTTTGCGATTATTAATATCAATACCCTAATCCATGGGTTGATAAGGATAACATGAATATAAATTCTCTAAAATCATAGGACCTATGATTTTTTTTAATTTCAGTAGATAATGTAAGTGAGTATAATGAATTCAATGATGATAATTAAGGCCCAATTATCCTCTACTCAAGAGTTTTTAATTTCCTATTGTATTTTGATTTTATAAATCCTAGTAAACCTAATATGTTTTATAAGTAAATTAAATCACCAAAATGAGGAATTGAGTTTCATATAATACTTGTATTTGTTTGATTTTTCTATAACTTGAGTGTATTTTATTGGAATATTTATTGTCGAATTATTATCATCCTTATATAAGATGAATTTAATGTATTTTTTAGAAATGTAATGGTTCTCTATACATAGATGAAAAATTATTTTTACTAATGAAATAAAGTTTCATATCAATATATAGAATTATGTAAATGATAGGATAATAATGAAATCCATTTAGATGAAAATTATATAATGTGGTTCTTCATACTGAATAATGATAAGCCGTTGGCTCAAATGGTAAGAAATTAACTCAATTCTACGGATGCCTCTATTTTATAATAAATATATGATTCCTATGTTTGGAACATGTGTTCCTCTCTAGAAAAAATATCTTGATTCAAGATGACATTCTATACATCCATAAATATTTTAATTAGTAAGTAATAATTAAAATTTTTGGGATGAAATTTATTTAAGAGGGAAGAATATAACACCCAGTGATTTTTGAATATAATTATTTTTCTCTAAATTTGTTTTTTTCACACAAAAATACAAACTAAAAAGATACATGGCCTATTATTTTAAAATTATTTATTAAATTTAATAATAAAATACCTCTAGAAAATATTTTTTTTTCAATCAATTAGAAATACAATCAAATTAGAATTAAGAACACTTGATTTATAAAATGGTATTTTTCAATAAAGTATATTTTCTTCATATATTTTTTGCATTCATTTAAAATAAATTCTTTTTTTTGAAATTTAATTATTTAAATTGAAATGAAATTTTTATTTCATTCTATATTAGCTTTGATTTGTTTTTTAACATTTTCCAAAAATAATATTTTTTTGATGAATAATGAAAATAATTTTTTTGATAATACATTTACTTTTATAACATTCTCATAATATAAAATGACTGAAATGTTTTTTAAACCAATTTAATATATTTTTTTTATTATGTAAACAGATCAATTAAAAATACAATGTTAAATTTTTTAAACCAATGTTTTACATTTCGGAAATTTAAGTAAGATTTGACTCTAAAATCTATTTTTTCGCCTATATTTAAAATAGATTCTCATCACTTTGCATAACTAAATATAAAAACATGGATTTTTTTTGGATATATTTTTTCAAATTATGTAATATGTTCAACTATATTTTTATTCATAATTATATCATTTCTATTATTAAAATCAATGATCATCATAATGATGAAACGGTTATTTCAAAATAATTATTTGATTCATATTATGTAATTTTATCTAATAAAATAAATTGATATATTTGAAAATTTAATTTAATGTTATATTTACAAATTTATTCAAATATATTTTCACTCAATTAATTGGTAATTATTGTAATGAAATATAAAGAAAACTTAGTAGTAAAAATAATATTTTCCTACAAAATAGTTTTTCTTTAAATTAAATATTTAAATTTAAAAATTATTTCCTCTATATAAAGAAGTTTAAATATATATATATATCCTATATCAAGTTTTATAAAATAATGTTTTGATAAGAATGTTTATATTATAAATTTCTTAAAATATAGATTACTTGGGTAAAAAATATATTCTAAGGTAAAATAAAAAATGATAAAATGTAAATATTATTGATAATTTTATTTAAAAATTCATAAAATATGTATAAAAATGAGTGGTTTAAGATTTAACAAAATTATATCACCCCAAAATTCTTTATTTTCTGCTTTTTCATCAATTGACACTTGAATAATTTATTTCCATCATTGTAAATTTTGGAATTATTTAAGAAATATAAATTATCTTTACCTATGAAAGAGGATTAATTACACAACAATTATACACCTATTCCAAAAAATTATCTCTTTCATAACTAGAACTCATTCTCACATTAACTCTATCCCCATGAATTAGAAGCTTTATTGTTTCCAAATGGCCAATATATGGATCCTTATGGTGATTCCAAATTGATAAGTTATAAAGAGAGAGGTGTGGTCCTCAACCAAGTAAAAGTAATAATTTCTTTCTATAACCACCATAATTATTATATATACATGAAAGTATGGAAAAAATAATATTAAAATTATAAAATTTTATTATACTTATAGAATATCAATTTTATACATTACTCTAATTTCATTTCAAAAACAAATACATTGTCATCCATACATACAGACTAAACCTCTTTGAATAGTGTGGTTTATTTTTCACATCTTCATAATATGGATGAATTTTAAAAAATATTTTATATATAAAAATAATTTTTATGAAAATATTAATATTATATAAAAATGATATTGGACATTATCTATGTTATATGAATAATAAAAAATTATTCTAAAATTAACACCCTTAAATGAACATATGAGGACCCTTTTTTAATTTGAGTCTATTTTGGGAAACATATAAAGATATATAAATTTCATGACAAAAGAAAATTAAAAGAAAAAAATCTAGAACTTATGAGATTATTAATATACATTATATCATATTTCTATACATTCAATATACCATGGATGTCCTGAATAAATCGATTGAACAAAATTAAATAGTCTCTATAAGAAAAAACTACTTAATAAATAAATAAATTATATAAAAAATTACTTATATAATTAAATCAATATATAGTAAGTTATTAATTAAAATATTATTATACATAATTTTATTTTTAGTAAGATAGGTTCATACGTTGAGTGACTCATGAAGTATGTAAATTGTTTTTTATCTCAATATTGCTTCATTCAAATATGATGTGTATTCAAAACATATTTAAATTTAATGGGGTATGGTTTTTACATTGATTTTTTTATAATAATATTTCACAATATACAATTTATTTACTAATCTATTCTATATTCTACATTCTATGGATTTTAACTAAAAATATTACTACATAGTAAGGTTCATTCAAAATTAAATTCTAATTCACTGTGTTATGATTGTTATTCTTTATATCATTTAATATAATTTGGTAATGTTATGATATATGATTTTATGATATGGTATTTTATATTGTAAGGTTCATTCAAAAGGAATATTTTTTTGAGAATAGATGTCATAATGATGTTTTCACTTAATTTTTGTAATAATAATATATATTTCAAGAAAAACTATTATTAGTTTTTTAAAATAAAATCATTTCTAATGTTATAACTTCATAATTGTTATATAGAATTATATGATTCTCTAATAACACCAAACATGGATTTAATGAATAGAACTAAAGTAGTGATTATATAAGTAGTTATGGTTACATCCCCATATAAAATAGGTTTCTAACTAGTGGTCAGGATATAAGGGTTTAGTAGGGAGGCTATACAATTTGTAATCATAAAAATAAAACAATAAAAAAATAAAAATGTAGAAACCTTAGATATCACAAAATAAGATAAAGAAAACATAGGGACATACAAATTTAATGAATTTTAAACATTGAAAATGAACAAGGATTATAGTGTGGAAGGATATACCATAGATTACGAAGTGTAAATATATAAATAGATAAAATGATATGGAAATCCTCTAGATTATATCCCGATATCACAACCAATTTTATACTCACTAGATTAGTTATTCGTGTTGAGGCCCTTTTTATAACTTAGATCCCTAATCATGGAGTATGGATGTGCATTGTGATTCCTAGGTTGGGTGTGAGTAATAAAATCAAGTAGTATATTACCAATTCTTCCTTTACACAAGTGAACGACTATAATAGGTGTATCCCATTATAAATGAAAATGATCAAGGATGTAATAAAAATGAAATGCAGAGTGTTCTTGTTCTAATGAAGTATCCACGAGCCTATGACTTATGTGCTTCTCCTCTATTTTGGATGGATAGTAGTAACAGATTCCATGAGTGATTGAGAGATATTAAAAAATTTGGTGAACATGTATCTCAATAAAAACAAGACATTGGGTCAGATCAGGAAAGTATGATGTTATACCCCACCTCCATCATGGGTATGGCCTCAAGTCCTCCTTTCCCCATCTCAGTCATATGTCAATAATTAAGGCCTTTTTATCATATCTATATCTTAGGTTAGAACTAAATTTTTCCCTACCACTGTTATTTCTAGCTCGAGTCTAGACTAAAGGACTTATTTCCCCTTCTATAGCTTAAGGTCTAATGCCGTCATCATTAAATGTCATGAATACTCCCTCTATATAGTGTAACATTATCAATATTTTCCTTTTATTTTAAATATCTATAGTAATACCTATAATTGTTTTACAATGACTCATAATAAGGGAAAATAGAGTGAGAACACAACATGTCATCATGTGAATTTGTATAACTTTCAATTTCTATGTGATAAACATTAAACATAGTCTAATAAGATACTTATTTACAGTCCTAGAATTAGACATCATATATGGGTGTCATGGGTAACACACTCCCAAATACATTCATTTTCATGAATGGTTAAATAAACTATTCCAACATAATAATTACAGCAAGGAAACATGGTAATAAAAGTGATCTTGATTGTAAGGAACTTCCAACTTTAGCCATGATGATGAAAATCTATGAAACCCATTGAGGAGTTATACATGAGTCACTCTAGAGTTATAAATAGATATTTTTTTCACATTAAGAACCCCAAGAACCAAATCCAACTGTATAACATTACGGTTTTGGAATGATAATCATGGAGGTTAGAATCCAATAAAAATGATTTTCACCAATATAAAACTCAAAATTGGTCAATAATTCCATATCTAATTTTTATCAAAGGGATACCATTAGAACACTAGATGCACAAATATTTTAGAAATGATATTATAATTCATCATTAAATGACATCATAATCGATATATCTAGATATAATATTTCATATTTATTATATGAATAATGGGGAAAATGGTAGACATGGAAGAAACATGAATAACAGAGGTTGTTGAATTATATAACATAATTCCCTGGTCACAAACAATCTAGGATCCACGTGAATTAGGCTTAAGAGGGAAGAGATTTTTAGAGGAGGAGTTGTGGAGCTTATAACACTGAGAGGGATATAATTAGGAAGAATAATGGGTAAAATCAGGTGTTTTATGATTTTTAATGTGGGTTTTTAGATTATTAATTCATGCACACATGTTCTGGTATCACTATTAGAAAAAACATGCACCAACAATGTGAGTTTCACTACTTATTCATGGAACCTTCATGGTTTAGTGAAATTTTTGTCAAACTATGTTGAAAACATACTACAAAAACTAGAATGAATTGCGTAGTTTATAAGGAGAGGCATCTCACCGTCATAAAAAAATGCACCATAACCATTCCCCACATAGTTCACCCATACAACAAGACATACTATTTTATACAAATCATAATGTATTGGGAAAATCACACTCCAATCATTCACCATTAAAAATGGACCATTAACTGTTTAAAATTAACGTGAAACTCCTAAAAAACGCATAGTTAAACAAAATCATAAATAACAGATTAAATTATCCCATAAAATAACTAAAAAATGTGAGTCCCTTACATTATCCACCTATAATGACTTCTCATCCTCTTGAAAAATATTAAGGAATATTTCTTGAATAACTTAGTCTGGTGAGCTTGAATATCATCCCCTAGTACCAATATTTATTCTCAATATATCAATTCCTATATCATACTTTTTAAGTGGCATTGTATTTCCCCATAATACATTATCCCACAAGTCTAAAATCCTGAAAAGTCATTTCAAATACAATTCACCAACCTATATATCAATATACCTTTTGTCAGACACATGTGTACGATTGGGTGTGTACCCATGGATCATAGGAAAAAGAAATAGATCATGAATAACATATGAGAAAGGGGAAAGGACAAGATGGTATGAAACAATTATGATACATTGATACATATCTATTAGGATAAAAACATGGATATAGTTTTCCACTCTTATGTAACAACTAATTCCCTATCTCATATTTCACCCATAAAAAACCATTTTCTACAACATAGAACTCTATAATCCACCTCTAATAGTACATATATTATTAATGAATAATATGTGTGGTGTTCAGCAAATCTTGATACGATAAACTCTCTTAGATTCCCCAATATGATGATCAAGACAACTACATTTGCCTCACCTTCCACATGCCAACGTAGTAGTGATTGAAATTTCCATTCACAGAGGGCCTGAAATAATTTAATATATATAGAGACAATAAGTCATTATTGTATAAAAATTAAAATGACGCTGGACGATCATCCCAAATTCCTCTAAAATCTAGGATTCATTCCCATAACATATCCGCCAAAATATATACTATTCCCTCCAATTAACCATTTATTTACAAATGATACGCTGTAATTTGTTTTAGATTAACATCCAAATCATTCTGAATTACCTATGAAATACATGATATAAAAGACACATATCTATTAGAAATAATAATCAAGGATACTATATAACATTTTATAACATCTCAAAAACACAACATCCCTAATTGATCTATAAAAGAAGACTCGTGAATTGGTAAATTTTTATACATTCAACAGCTGACTTATAATCACCCACACTACATCATGACACTTTGGTGTCCTAGGAAACCTAATAAAAAATTAATTCTTCTTTTCATCCCACTACCACATCGACACCCAATTCGGCTAATAAAAAACCCTAGTATGACGATGCTTGAACATTCCCTATATAAGGTAAGGTACCATGAAATAAAAATAGTGATACATGTATTTTTTCCAAGACCCCAGAGCTAACATCATTTGTCTTAAAACATCATCATCAACCATGAATAAAGTTATAATTTTTTACTATGTGAGTCTCCCATAAACTCCCCAATCATAGATTTTGGCATAATAATCATCCCATGAATGAATGTCAGATCTTCACTATCTACTAACCAACCCAAAACTGGGTCATTACCTACTAATTGATCTCACATCATTGCAAACAATTAGGATCTGACTCTTAAACAGTCTTCCCCCAGTCAAATAACAAAAAAATTATGATTAATGGAACATACTTCATTATGAAAAAATCCTTATATGTATCCACAATCCATTCTTCCATAAAAATCATCCAATACCGCCCCTCTAATGATGAATTCTCACCAAAATCCTATATCTCTATAAATTTCCGACTAATGGAATCTATAAATAAATTGTCCTTACCTATAGTATGTGTTATCTCTATGTAAAATTTATACAGATAGTCAACCCAATACTTTGAGGTGTTGAGAAGAATCGATAACTCTAATCAAGGTTTCCATTAGTTTTGATCATGGGACCATAGTTGAAATGACCCATAAGTAGCTACCTGATCAATTTATATTATCACAAATCCTAATCAAACACATGTGGAATCGTGTTACAATATTTATCTTTTTACTAGCTCTAGTAGTACCCAAACTGCATCTATCACAAATCTCCTATTCAGATAAATAATGTCCTCCCTCAAAGTGATCATTCTAGTTAATATTCACCCATATATTGGTCATCCCTATCATTGGTTCTTTTAAGTATGATACGTCCTTGATGAACAATTAATAGTATATTTCCACCCAATATAAACACCTGATATCAAAAAAAATGATGGTTGAGACTAATAAATCACTATATATACTTTCTCAAGGTCCAATAAAATTGATTACACAAATATAACATGAACAATAAAATATACCTCAACGATCAAGAAGTTTCACTTATTAATTTGATGGTAAATATGATGTAATTGAAGTGTTTTAAATATTGTCTCATTGAGTGTGGCATGTAACTTAAAAGTCAGTTAATATATAAAGATTTAGTCAAAAATACCATACTAAAAGATTCATGATATAAATGGAAGAATTATTTTATTATATAAATGAAAAAGTTTAGAGAATTTTACAAATTTAAATCCAATATGAGGTACTCATACAATCCAAAAATACTCCTAAGGTATATATTAGTAATATCCTCATATCTAACCCCCAACTACTAGTATCCAAAATGATGATTAATCTTAGAGAACCATCAAGATCACCATAATAGATCAATGGGATTTTCAATACAAGGTAATGGATTCCTATTGATCTCCATCGCCTGATTTTACGATAGTTTACATAATCTCATGGAGTAATGTCCTTTTTTGTGAACAATATGGGAAAACCCCATAGATATGTTCACATTTTGATGAAACCCTTCATATCCATGTCCTCAATAATAATATTGAGATCTCTCCACATTCTTAGTTCCATATGTTAAGGATAAATGAAAATAAGATATACTAAAACAATAAATTCTCTCTCAAAGTCTACTTCTTTATAAGGATGAAGAACTGAGAAGTCATATGGAAAGACATCCTCAAAGAGTTTGACAATAAGATGATTTTTTTCCAAAAATTCAATTTCATGGAATGAAATAATCATTAATCTAAGCTCTGATAACATCAATACTAATTAAATCAATCCCCATAACATAGGCCTTGGAATCAAACTCACCATTCACCATAAACATCACTCCCATAGGTGAAATAAATGAAACCCATATCTTATAAAAGATAAAATAAACAAGAATTCTTGTCAGACATCCCATTCCAGGAATAAAATCAAAGCTTTTTATAAGAAGGACCATCAAATCCCATTGTTTTCTATAGTTGGAAACAACCCTTAGAAACTCTAAAAATATATGTTTTAAATCAAAAGTATTTCCTATTTTTGTTTCTAGAGAAAGGAACTCAAAAGTTATCTTAAATACTATATTGAGAAACATATAAAATTGAGTAGATATAAATGAATGGGAAGTAACAATATCAAAAACATTAGTAGAAAAGGATGATGTGATTATGAACGTACCTTAAATGGCTAATTATCTGTCTCCATTATCAGCATGTATCTAGTCCAAAGAAAACAATCACCCAACCTCAACTATATATCTAGGACAAAAAGGTATATTCACTACTAAGTCAATGTCACCGGAGGGGTTTGGTCCTACTTGTAGGAACTTAGTTGGATATATGGGTTTCTATTCATGTCTATCTAACATCATTACAGAAACCTAGCCTGAAATACCAAGATAAACACTTATAGAAATTCCCCAACAGTCTACCCTAGAGACACATGTTTTAAGGTTATGGGAAGAAGATAATATAATGTTTAACCTGACCATAGTCAAAAAACTAGGGAAATACTCCTTAGGTGGATAAAAATGAAAAACTTTGATCAAAATACCATCTTTCACACCAATAAACATCCTCATTATTCCACTTCCTACTACCAGATGCAACACTCACCTCGAGAATATGAGTTACATGAACCGTAGTATTAAAGGATGGAAGAAGATATGAATCTCAGTCCAGTCCATTGTATTCTCATTATTCTAGGCCTTGCAATGAATTTCTATGTATTCTATTAGGTCAAAATCCTAATTTTTAACTAGATAGTGGAGAAAAGACTGATTTTGATCATACCTACCTTTTATTACTCATTTTTAGCCAAAAGGGGAGTGAAATAAAAACAATTAGTGAAACAAGAGGATTATATAGTTATAAATATGTATCCTTATTAAATTTAGATTAATTATTGGAAATGTTCTAAATTTATATTTTTCAAGAAGGATTTCATGAATATTATGTTATTTATTGTCTAATAATAGATATCCTCATGATTTATAGCTTGTCCCATGAAACCCAATCATCTCCTAGAAGATCCCTAAAGAAAAAAATTCAGTTAGATTGATCTGTCGGTACTTTGGCGTCTCGACCAAGTCCAATATTCCATTAATGATGTATATTCAGACATCAAAATATTGTAGTGATCTATTTATCTAGAGGAATGAAAAATGTGTGGAGTACAAGTAGTGGGTGTATTTAACCACATTCCTTTATACCACCCCCACCACCATGGCTAGGTATAATCTAGAAGACTTTGGGATATAGTGTCTTTAATCCTTAAACCACTAGAACAAGTGGGGGTGATTACTCAGGTTGATCATCCTATATATCCTCCTGTGGACTATTGTTTCCACCCTAGTTGAAGAATTTAGGACTTCTTCACCAAGTGTTATAGTCCAGCGTCTCTAAGGTGACCTTTTTTGAAATTACATATGAAGTTTTAGAATTATAAAAACATGATAATTAAGATAACTATTTATGAATCTTATGTCACAAAATAAGGATTCTATAAGGATATCAATCCTTTGAGATATTCAACCCTGGAAAACCCACCTAGTTATTCCCAAGGATGAAGCCCCACCTTATATTCTAGCATGTTAGTTATATTCATATACATATATAAAATAAAAATTATCATATTAAAATATTATATTTCCCACACTAATATATCATAATGTTATATAATAATAATATGTCACATATCTAACAAAAAAATCAGGTAATTTAATTTAAGAACTATCTTGTGAAAAATAATTTTTATATATAAAAAATGTGATCTTATGTTTATAGTAATAATGCATAAACACACCCATACCCTATAAACTAAAATATATTTACCATCACTTTTTTCATTGAGGAATGTTACAAATGACGTGCTTGGAACATTAAAACTACCCTACATGAGATCCACATAGCCCATTTCCTTTCAATAATAACCCCAAATAAAAATAAAGGAAACCCAAAAATTGATAACATTTTGCAATGCCCAAGGTAATATTGTTCAAATAGCACCAGAGTGGGGAATCTCAAAGACCTCACGTGCATATACCAATAAAAAAGAGACTATCTAATAGTGGTTGGGGTCTATGGGGGAAGTGGGGTGGTATAACCTTCTTAATAACAGCCATTCACCATTAACATAACAAAATACAACAACCCGGAATAACATAGTGTAAGATAAAAAGTCTTAGTTGAGTAAAAATTTTCAACAACTTTATGCATGTAAAATTAACTAGGCTCCCAATGGTGAAATCCAAACTAGAGAATATAAATTTCAAATGATTCATCCTGGTATTACCAAAATCTCTAAACTCCATGTATTGGCAATCTGTAATGGATGGTTACCATTATATTGATACCCAATATAAAATTATGCACACACATCAAGATACCTATGAAAGGTGTAAGTTTTAAAACTCAATACTCAACTCAAAATCCATTTTTTTGAATTTATTAAAAGCCACTTTTGGAAAAGTGGGAACCGAAAAAAAACATCCACAATTCACGTAGTCACGCATATCCCCCATCCACACCGCACACCACATTCAAAATTCAAGATTACCACATTCAAATTTCAAAACTAAAATACAGAAATGCCACCAAAATCAGTATTGAACCACTGGTTACCCACATCAATCCACATCATGGGGATCTCGAACCGCACCACGGAGCCGTCGTCCTATCACCGACCAGACATCACATCACTATCACTGCCATCACACCATCACGGCAACCAAGACATCTCCCTAATGCCGCAACACCATCGACCGATTCTCTGCATCCACCCTTGAATGCAGAACCCATCAGAGTAATGATTCATCACCCCCTTTCACCAGACCACCATCATCATCGTCACCGGAGATGCCCCCAACCTCTTCTTCATTGATCGAAACATCGTCACTGTCAACCTACCAAATCCTACTCAGACTCACATCCCAAAGAAACACAAATACCTCCTCACACTCCACCTTAGAGAGAAAGAAGGAACCCTAGATCCAGAACATAGAAGAAGTGGGCTTTTTTAGGCTGAAAAATTGCAAAATCCTCCAGGAACAGTCAATGTCGAAGAAATCCATCACCGACGTAGTCGTAACAACCGAACAACAACCAGAAAAGATAGTAGACCAAAACCATCACAAGACACTCCCAAAAAGACTGACCACCACATCAAGGAAGGAATCAAAACCAGAAATGGAACTAGGGAAAAACCTAAAAATGATACAAGATGAAAATAGGAAGAAGCTAAAAACAAACACAAAGGAAGAGGAAAATGTGGGGAAAACCCTAAAAGAGGGAGCAGAAGATACTAGGAGATCCATGACCACCATACATTAAAGCCTAAAAACTCAATGAATCTGACGCTCCCAATATGACCTGGAATGGAGTGGCTGATTGTGAGTTCAAATAATAGGAGAAACATTTGGGAAGGAAGAACCATTGTACCATCACCAAAGCTGAAAAAGAGGATCGAACAAGAGAGCATACTTGTGCGGACCAACCGTGAGAGAGAATTATGGGATAAAACCCTAGAAGAGCCATACAGAAGGAAGGAAATAAGGATGAGGGAATGGAGTGTAGGGAGAAGGAAGCCTACTAAAGTGAGAAAGAAGGAGAGAACCGAGAGTTAGGGGATTCAGGAGCCATACATGATCTTTCCGAGAAGAGTATATCTTCAATTTGGGAATTTGGTCTTGAAGAATGGTGTTTTAAAACTAAATAGAACATCACCAATGCATAATTAACATGAAATCACAAGTATAACATGTTTATTACATGATAAATATATATATATGAATGACAAAATTAACAATTATATATTGAATAATGATGTGATAACCAAGATTTTGATGTTTCATAATCGCACATTCTTAAGTTACATGATCGAAGTATAGTTATAAATAATGTCAGGTGTGATAATGAGATAGCCACAAGTTTAGGGAAAATTTCAATCATCTGTCTTAAAATGTTGAGTCAGATTAGGAAATAGGGACATCACTTCCTACCCCTATCACGAGTCATAAAAAAGGACCATCAAACCCTATCTCAGTTAAAAATAACTCCCCAGGGTTGTCATATACAATCTATATTATATTTTAGGACACAATAAATTCATACCTCTGCTTCCATTTCCTCATCCTTATGTTCTAGGTCACCATTCCATTTCCCAATTATTATGTCTACTATCTTCATCTTTGCATGTTTTTAATAATACCCTTCTAAGGGATATTGGTATCATAATGTTCTACATATTAAAAATATTATTATCAATATATTTAAATGTATGATAAAACTATTTAACCCTGTAGAGAATAAATAATCATAAAAAATCATGTCATCTGGGAAATCAATAGAACGAAAAGGTAAATATGATCTATATAAAACAATGTCTAAATAGTTTAATTGACTTATGGAATCAAACATCGTATATGGGTCTCACGGGTAACATACATACAAAAATGAAATAACTATCAATAATAGACTAATATTCTATGAAAAAAAGTATCATATTACTGAACCATGGTTATAGTTGTGCTCAATATGGTATATAACTTTTTACCTTATGCTCAATAAAAATATTTTCCAAAACATGTTAGGAAGTAACACCCAATTCACACTCAAGATCAAACTGGATCGAGCCGATACTTTGAGAACCCCTATAACGGATTCCAATGAAATAAAATAGAGGTTATATAATGATATTGAAAATGATTATAAGATATTGTAAGTGGACCTAAACCAACATACCTATTAAAATACACCAATAATCCTAGATCTGAGATTGATCAAATTGATTCCACTAATGGACTAGATCCACCACTATTCTAGAAATGATCAAAGAATTCATCAATATATGGAATCAAAATAAATAAATATATCTATATAATCATGTATCTATGATTCATCAGAAGAGAATAAGGTTATATCTTGAGGAAACCTGAAGAATAGTCCTTCAAGGATCATATACCATAATTCCCCATTAACATACAATCTTTGATCCACTAGAATTATGATTGGAAGGAAGTGGATTTTATGAAGGTAGTTAGTGGGGTCTATAGGTTTGTGAGGTGTGGATTTTGGAATATCATTGGATCAAATCATGTGGTTTATATCAATTAAAGAGTATTTTTAATTCATTAACTCATGGGTGAAAATTTTGGTAGAATTATTAGATAAATTTTTTTCTAATTGTTTTAAGTTCAATGCCTCTTAAAGGGTCCCTCATGGGTTGGTCACAAGATTTTTCAAATTATATATGAATAATGTTTATTCCACTAAAGTGATTTTCATTTTTTATAATGATTGGTTGTATAGTTTCATTAAACTGTGAAACACTCAATATACCTCTATAATATGTTGTTCCATTTTTTGGGAAACATCATGGTTTGGGAAAATTTTCCCAAAAAGTTCACATATAAAAGGCCTAAAAAATTCAACCAAAATGAAACATTCAGAACAAATACCAAGATATACATGGTTTAAAAACATCAAGATTAAATGTTGAGATTAATACCCAACTATAATACCTCAACCACTATTATTATAGGTAAATGAAACATCATGAATGTATTAAAAAAAATCACCCTTTAATAATCCATTAGTCTAGTATTTATTTAAATGATAAATTTTATAATTTTAAATTGACCAAAATAATTCCACATTTGATATAATTATATTAACATTATGTTTGGACATATTTTTATGATTTTTCTAAAATAATTAATTTTTAGGTGAAGAGTAAAAATAATTATTTTTCAAATTCAGTCACATTTATATAAATTAAATGTTTTTGAAAACTTTTCAATATAAAATAGGTAATTTCATAATGGATAATGTAATAATACGAAATACTATCTCAATCTAAAAAAACCAATGAATATCATTTTAGAAAATAATGTAATATTTTATGTAAACTATTTTTCATTTATTTCATTAATTAAATTTATTTACAGGGAGATTATGTTTTCTATTTATTTTGATTTCAAAAAAATGTTATTTAAAATTTTAAAATATTCATAATATCATTATAAAAAATAAAATTGATAAATGTTTTTTATACTAAAATTTTATTCTTAAAAATAAACTTTCCTAAAAAACTAGTTTTTACGCGTTACATGAACTCGCGTTAACAATAAAATCAATAAACAGACAAAGATAATTAAAAAAAATTATTCCTATATCTAATATATAAATTAAATATTATTTAATATTTCAAATTTTATTTTGGTGTATAATATTTATATTGTTAGTATTAATGTTAATTACCACGATAAGGATGGAAGAATTATTTTAAAATAATGGTTTTATTAATGTCAAAGAATTCATATAAAATAAATTAAGTTGAAATAAATTAAATAATTATTATAATATGATTTATAAATATATAAATAAATATATTGACATACATTTTTTTATAAATTGTAAATAATATTAAGAATCCGCAATTTTTAAAATGGTATTATTTCTACTTAAATTGTATTTCAAGACATTATATTTTTGATTTAAAAGTTAAAAATAAAATACTTAAAAATTGAATTTTATTAAAAATATTTGAAATTTAGTTCCACCACAAAAAAATAGTTTATATATGTCAGGTTTTATAATTAAATAAAAATCAAATCATATCGTTAAAAACTAGTTTCCTGGTTAAAAACTAAAAGATTAAAATATTATGAATTAATGTAAAAACACTATAACATGTATAAATCATGTGCGTGAAGACCAATTTGATTCATTATCAACCCAAAGTGACAATAAATGAAATTATATCAAAATTTTGGATTTAATGACCTCGAAACAGTTTTACGAGATTATTAAATTATAATGGGTATTTCTAAAGGTTCCCCTTTCAACACTTATAAAAGAGAATCACCTACACCCATTAAAAAATACCTATAATTAAAAATTTCATCAAAAAATATACAAAAATATCCTCTCTTAAAATTAATTCACACACTCTTCATCCCATGGTTACATTATGTTATACTAATCCCATTAATTCCAATGATGATTCAAATGAATGATCTTGTCTACAACATAGGTATTATGTCCTTCTTAGGTTATCTCCACTAAATATTCCTCACCCAAATATCTTATATCCATAATAATATAATTTATTCAATCTCATACTTATACTAATATGTAATTATATTAAGTTAATTACTATTATTTATTCTTCTCCATCTCTTATGAAAAATAAAATGATTGTTGGTGTATTGCTTGGACTAAACATCCATAAAGCGACAACATCCATTTTTTTAAACACCACTTGTCATTGATGATAAAAAAGAGTGTAATGGATGGATAAATTTGATTTATATAATATAAATATGATTCTTAAATGTAAAATAGTCATTCATGTTATTTCCATCTCATTCATTTAGAAATGTAAACATTAATCTTGTGTACAAGTGATACATCGCCTCAATAAGGAATGAGTTTCATTTCTCATCACCAACCATCATGGTTGGGTATAAAAATATATAATATATAAAAATAATTTAAAAAAAATAATATTAATATTAATATTATGAATCTATTTTATGTCACATTCTATCATGGCTAAGATAAATAAAGAGTTACAAGAAAATTGATCAAATGACCTCCAATAACCAACAAAAGAAAGAAGACTATATAATAAATAAATGTAATATTATAAGAAATTATCCATATTAAATTATATAATTAATATTAAATTTGATAAAATTGTATCCAAAAAAAATAACATTATTATTCATGAAGTTAATCATGTTTTATGAATTAATATGGAAGAAGGTAACAATTTTCAGTCTCAAATTCCTCTATTTGATATATATATATTGTATTATGCACCAAATTCCATTAATGTTGGGTATAAACATTATTTTTGAGATACCATATCATGAAATTTATCTATAAATTATTTTTCAAATATCATTTTTAATATCTATAATTTTATAGGTTATTATTGAACTATTACTCAAGCTATATGTGTGGGTTTTTTTCAGTCTCAAATTTCATTCTTTAGGACAAATGTCATATTCACCACCTCATTTTATATTTTGTGGGGGATAAATTGAAAATTAATGTTTATTTTCATTTTTATAATGAAATTTATGTAAATTACAAGTTAATATTATTATTCCTTGACCATATTCTTCAGATTCAACAGTTTCCATCTCAATTGGGGAAAACCATCCAATTTTTTCATAAATTAACAATTAATGTAATTTCCTAAAAAATAAGTCCATGTCTAGATACTAGAATGTGAATTATAGAGTAGAAAACATCTACCTAGGGGTAATCATAGAAAATGATGGTTTTTTATTGCATAAATAATCTCTCGGATGCATGAATAGTGGGTCTAAGATAACACATCTGTTGAGACAGAGTTGCGGGATATAATTTATAAAATTCATATCATCATAATGTAAAAGGATGAAGTATATTTTTACCATTTACTATGTCTCATAGAAATTAAAACTATTAGACCTATTTATTATCTACCATTGATAACCCAACACTTTAAATGTTCCCTCAACTCCATATTTATTTTAAAAGTATAAAATGTCTTACATTGATGGAATTGATGACTTCAATGTGGATTAAGGGATGTGTTGTTAGAAAAAAAAATATTATATGGGGAACTATTTGATCTTTATATTTCTCAAGATATATATAATAATGTATTATTTAATAATATTTTCCTCACGAAACTATATAGAGGATCTTGATGACTCTTATAGTGAATTCATTGGAATTAATCTATTGATGTGTGGGGCCCAAAATTATATAGACCATTGAGGCATAGATGGTCTCATGAGGAAAATAAGTTATAAATTGGTGTATTACTCTTCCCATGGACCTATAATGTCTTAGAATGAGTCCTTCACATTATGTTGTTGATCCTTTGGAATATATATTATATCAGTATGAGATAAATAATCATTGTTATTGATGGTTTTACCTATTATAATTGATATAAAATGTGCTCAAATTTAGTTGATTGTGAATTCAGGTTGTTCATTTTTTATTTCCATATCACTTGTTCAATATTTATGATATGAAATATTTCATGGTGTGATAACCCTTCCGATTATTTAAGATCACCCTTATTTGTTTTTCCATTCTCAGGAATCCAAGAGGATGACTATGAGTAATATTCATGGATACGAATGATGGGATAATAGAGTTCAAACAATATATTCTTGTTTGATCTTATGTTTTCAAATTTAATATTTGTATTATAAGAAAACTAATTTATCAATTTTTTGGATACGCTTTTAATTTGTACCAATAATTTAATATAACATAATATTGATGTTTTTAGAATTTATGATGATACATTTGGTATCGAATAAATCTTAGTAGTGTCCATGGGGATGGGATTTAGATGAAATAAGAAATATAACCCCTATAGTATAAAAACCCATCCATAATTATTTATAAAACTCAAAAAATAAGAATTATATTTTATAATTCAATGTTATGATCTAAATATGCATATTAAATTGTGGAAAGATAGATAATAATAGGTATAATATGAACCTTATCAATACTCGTATTCAATGTAGTGATATTTACCTTCAAATAATTAATGAATATAGAGTTAAGGCTAATTATTTTTTATCAATGTTAAGTAAACTGACCCAATTCATGAAAATTAATGTCTCCCACCTTATAAATAATGATAATCCACATCTTGGTGTTACTATGTTAGTCTATTTCATAAAAAGATGCCCAAAATTCAGTGGAACTACTAGTACATTGATACATAAAAAATAGATTAAGTCCCTTTAGAATATCCTTCTCATTTTAGTAATAGCTGAAAAATAAAATTTCGTCATAGTAGTGCATTTTTTGAATTGATATACAGACCAATGTGGGTCATTAATGGAAAACACCAAAGTTGACATTGTATGCAATGTGAAATATCCATGTAAGTATTCTATGAAAAATAATTTCATTGTGGTAAAAATGTGTAAATAAAAAAGTTAGTTCCTTGATATTAATAAATATATAGAGGATGATATTATCGAATAAGATGCTTACATTACAAGGTTAACTAGGCATGTTGTGGACTATGTATGTAGAATGAATATTAATATTGTTCATTTAGTTGATGGGTTAAAACCAACCCTTGGATGGGAGTTGGGTTTTCATAACATTTCATCATATGATGATATATTATCAAATAGCATTAATATAGTAAAGGATTTAATATGGATATATGTATTGAAGAAAAATAATGATAAAAAGTGTTCGGTTTAGAATCATATTAAGAACATTTCAGCTAAGGGTAAAAAAATGATGGGGTTTACAACATGATATAATTTAAGGAATAAATAACAAGGGGATTGTAGGAAGGGAATTATATTTTATTATAAGTTTAGAGAAAAATACCATGAATCAAAATAATGAAATGGAAAACATTAAGATGTTGATATTCAATGGTGAAAATGTATGGAGAAGATAAATTATACAAACCAATACCCTAAACATCAAAAACAAATTACCAATGAAAAGGATAAGGGTGAATGAAAAATTTTATTTCATTTACAACACTAATGATAAGTTCCTAATTATGTAGTGGAATGTAATTTGATCATTTACTCAATGTTAGATAATGTTTTATTTGATTATGGACTCTAACACAAATCATATCATCCATGTTTTCTAATAAACATCGATATTTTTCTTTGACCCTAGTAAGAGGATTATCAATTAAGGAACAATGTGAGTATTTTATTTAAATAATGATATTATAAGCGGTTTCAATTATGATACATGGCCATTCCCTATTTACATATTTAGTTATTATACCTATGGTTGAATATTATTTGATCCATGTTATGGACTACATTTAAATGTAAAATTATTAAATTTATTTCCAAGAGAAATATATTAATATTTAGGAAGATTATGTAGAATATATTATCTTTAGCGGGTAAATGTCATCATCTAAATCATATTAAGATCACCATATGAATCAGTCCTTAATAAATTTCTAGTTAAATATTATGATCAGGAGATATCTATAGATGATAATGGTATCCTATGAATAGAGGTTGGACCCATGGTACAAAATTTAATTTTTGTTTTTGTATAAGAATAAAATTGTCATCTGCCGATGTGTGAAGTTGAATTCTTCATTGAACCTGGTAATGTTGTATGGTCGATATATAAAACTCCATATAAAGAGGGACCCATAGGGATGGTGGAGATGAAGAAACAACTACAATACATGAGATATATGGGAATTATATTCCATGTTGTTTCACTAATGGGTGGTGCTATTTTATTCCTAACAAAGATGAATGAGTCCATCAGGTTGTGCATATATTATATGGAAAGATATTCTAGTAAAATAATGAACATATTTATTTTCCACAAATTAGAGAACAATTTAATGAACCTCGATGATCCAAAATAATATTCAATGGTTGATCTTTACTCTGGTAATCATTAGTTAATGATGAATAAGGATGATATACCAAAGAAGACATTTCAAACATTGTATGAATATTTTGTTTCTATGATAATTTATTTTGGATTGACTAATTCAACTTCTATATTCGTGTATATGATGAATATAGTACTCAAGGTGTATCTGGTTTACTTTGGGGAAGTCTACAGTCATGATATATTGAAATAATCAATGATTTATAAATATAATGAGAGTACTATGTAAATAATTCTGGAGACCATAAAAAATAAATAATATGGGATATATAATAAATATGATTTTGACTCAATGATTTTTCTTTTCTTAGACATATTATCTATCGGGATGGAATATATGTTGACCCTCAAAGGAAACAGTATAAAAAATTACCAACATTGGTAAATATAAAAAATATATTTAGTTTATCTATCTTAGAATATTAATATCAATGGTTTTTTTTGTGATTTTTCCAGATCATCCAATATGTTGATGATGTTAATTGGTAAAAAGAAAAATTTAACATCGGTAATGAAATTTGTGGAACTTTTTTAGGGGATAAATAGGTGACTGATTAATGAACTATTATTAAGTTTACTATTATTTATGGAAGTATTTGTGAATTGTAGTGATGAATTGAAGAATGTAATTACTTTTTATTTATATAGAATGATATAGTGATTACGAATGAATCATTAAAATTGAAAATCCATGAATAGAACTCTCTAACTGATAAAATTTAGACAGATACCCTAATATTTTCATTGAAAATATAGAAACACTATATCTACGTTAAACGATATGTGATATATATGAACCATGAGAGTTTTAACTATATCTTCTGTCAAAAAGAACATAACATGATGTAATGGAGATGGGTGGAACTACTCAAAGACAATGGTTTCATGATAAATTTCCATTATAGGAAGGAAAACATGGTGGATAATAAATTATGTAAGAGATAAAATGGAGTTATTCCTATGATTAAGATTAAATATTATCCCAGATATATACATATATCTATAGATTTATTAATGATGAATGTGGCCATTTCATGGCATGGGATTACATCATTAATCATCAATGAAATTATTAAACCATTCATCCTAGAAAATGTAGATAATTCCCTATAGGATTATGATAACCTACATAGTATTATTAGTGAGTTTAATAATATAAAATTAACAAACATCTTATATAAAGATAGAGAGTTTAATTTTCCTAATATGAAATGGGTTTAATCTTTACTAGAGTTAAAAAGGAAACTTCTTGATAACTCATATAATCAAATTTTTATGTACACTCTGATGACACAAACATGTTATAGGATTTAAGAGAATATTACTAGAGGGATGGTTTGACATGGGAAATTTAATATTATGTATCCTGATGATTGGTATTACAGTAGGTAAATTGTGAATGGAAACATCCTAAGGGAGCCATGAAACCTTTGAATATAAATATATAAATGTATAACAGTGTTAAAATTTACATTATCAACTATCTACCAAAATTACAAGGAAGAAAAATTCTTTATAAGTCATCATCAATAATCTTAAAACATCTACCTATTTCTTAGTGATATGATTAATCTACCCCTTCAATGCCTTACTAAAATCAATATGAATTAAATCCTAAGGCTTCATGGGGTTCCTATATCCATTTTATTCGACTATTAACATCTTCCCACATAGAATTTATAGAGGATTCTTCAAATGGATTTTAGAAATGATATAAAATTAAGATCCACCTATCTTCCCTAAACATATGGGCCTTCATATAAGAAATATGAAAATAAAATACAATATACTGAGATAATGTTATGTTGACTTAAATGGTATGTTGGATCAATAAATACCCTTGGTAGATTTTTCATATGATCATACATTCCATTTAAGCATCCAGGAAGAACCATATAAATCATTGTATGAAAAGAGGTTTCATACTCTTAACTTGTTGATAAGAAGTTAGAGATGGAAACTTATATGTCCTAGTGATTATTGAGGAGATGTAAATTAACAAATGAACTATTCAGGATAATATTAAACATACCAAGAGAAAAAAAAATTACATAGGGAATTGATGGAAATACTTGGATTTTATTGTTATGGATCATATATTCACGAATGTATCACTATGTAAGGGAGTTGAAACATTTGGTAAAATGGAAACTTAATACCTCGATTGATTATTCCAGCCAACATATGAAAACTAAATTCTATCTTCCATATTTCATTATGGATGAAATATGTTCCATATAAAATGTATGTTCTCACTTCTTGGGGAATTGAGTTGGGGCCTGACGTTTCTTATAGTGTGGATCCTATTCAAATTCTTAACATTTGTGTGAAAGTATAGAAAAATTAGATAACTCATTTGGTGAGAGTCCTTTGGAGAAGTTAAAAATTAGAAGAGGGATATTGGGATCACATTGAGACTATAAAAAATATGTATCCACATTTTTTCAACAGTTGATATAGATGAAATGTTTTAGGATATAATTGTTAGGGGGTGGGAATGAAATTCCTAGGATTCTATTATATTTGGTAAATGCTATATCTTGAAACTATTTCACAAGTGCACCCTTTAAAAATAATGTATTCAATAATTTATATAAAAATAAAACATAGATGGATAAATTTACCAATATAATTCTATTTTTAAAATCAACATATCTAAATTATCTTAAGTGGAATTTTGGAGATTTTTCAAAAATAATATATTTATAGTTGAATATTAAGAAAAAAATTATTTTCTAATAGTGTCACATTTAAATGAAATAAATATTTTTGTAACATTTTTTATATAAAAATATGCATTTATAATGTAAAAGAAATTATTTTAAAACTAAATTTGTTTTGTGATTTACAAAACCCAATAATATTATTTTAAAAAATCAGGAAATATTTTATAATAACTATTTTGTTGTCTGTTTCATTAATTAAGTTTATGCCTAGGAAAATCAGGTTTTAGACTTTTTTTTAAGTCACATAAAACTTTTTTAAACAGGTATAATATTATAAATATCATTAGAATAATTATCATTGATAATTTTTTCATATAGTTAATTATTATACTTAAAAATAAACCTTTCTAAAAAATAGGTCTTTATTGGTTATATTGTCTATTGTTAGTATTTATTTTCAGATATATTGATAATTCATTTCATAAAATTATTCATATATATTTGATAATAATGTTAAAAATATTTAATATGTTCAATTTTTTAGTATAATATTTAGATTGTTAGGATAATTTTAGTTACCACAATAATGATGAAATAATTATTTTAAAATTATTCTGTTTTTTATATGAAGAAAATTATATTGTATTATTTATGTTAAAATAATTTAAATAATTATTATTATAGAATATATGAACACATAAATAAATATATTAAAACTCATTTATTTGGTAATCAATACAAAATAATAATAGTTATCTATAATAGATAAAATTTAATTTTTTCATTAAAATAATTTTTTCACCACACTTTAATAGTTTTAATTTATAAGTTAATTTTAGATTATTTAGAAATTGAATTTAATGAAATATCGGTAGATGTTTTTTATTTAACAAAAAAATAGGATAAATGTGTTACTTTATATTTTTAATAAAACCTAAAATCATTTGTTGTAAACAGGTTGACTAGTTTAATAGTAAAATAGTAAAATTTTAAAAAATAATGGTCAGAAAAATATAACATTTTAAAAAAATGTGTGAAAAATACATTCTTGAGTATTTTTTGAGATTAAAACCACCCACATACCATTATTTCAAAACATTGGATCTATTTATATTGTAATAGTGTCATGACATTAGTAAAGTATATTAGGTGTTCTCAAAAGGGCCCTTTTTTGTTGTTTCACTATCTATTTTTCTATAAATAACATAGTGATTTGGTACCATCATAATAATCATTATAATTTTATGTTATTATATTAATTTAATACACATTATTTATAACTCTCTGTCCACTAAGGGAAACATAAGCACCCATGGTGTGTTGTGCGAACTATCACCTCCACAAAGAGACTTCGTCTATTTTTTTCAAATCATCCATTCATTAACAATTAAAATAATTTAATAGGTTAATTAATATAATTAATTTAATATAATAATGATTCAATAAATCTAAAATAACCATTAAACTTATTTTACTTTCATTAATTGAGAAATAGAAACATTAATCATGCGTAAATGCAAACTATAACCTCCATAATAAATGAGATTCATTTATCATAACCACAAATCATGGTTGAATTTTAAAAAAATTATTTCCAATAAATTATTAATATTATTGAAAATATTAAACTATTTTTTATATCTTTCTACAATCGAAAACATAGATAAATATTTATGAAAAAAATAACTGACAAACCTCAAGTATCAGACATATACAAAAAATGAATATAATAAATAAATAGAATATGATAATTATAGTTCAATAAAAAGATAAATATATTAAATTAATGTTACTAATAAGTTATATAAAAAATTAAATTGATTATTCATTAAGTTAAGGGTTTGTTCAAAATGTATCTAAATAAGGTAAAGGGTTTCCATCTTAAAATCTACTATTTGATACACATTTTGAATTATACATCAAATTTTCCTTATGTGGTGTATATAATTCTTATGTTATATCATAAAATTAATTTATTCATGGTGTTATAAAATCATGTTTATTCACTATATTTCATGATGTTTTTATTTTATTTCTAACCAATCCATAAGTGACATATTTTACGCCTCAATTTTAATTATTTGTGAGTAATGTCACAATCATTACTTATTTTCTTTTGTGTGCTGACTATATTTTCATGGATGGATTTTTTTTTTCTATTTTACAACTAATATTAAATTAATTTACATGATATATTATCATCCCTCTATAATATTCATTAGATTCAATAATTTCTTTCTATATAGTGGGAAACACAACCTATCTTCTGGTAATTTAAAAACTATTTTAATTTACTTGAAAATAAATCCCTTTATATATATTTGGAAGTGGATTCAATAATAAAGATTATAAACCTATGGGTTATAACCATAAAAATAGTTTATTGATCATTTACTCAATCATTAACATAATTACAAAATAGTGGGCATAATATTTCACATCTACTGAGAAACTCTTAGAGGATATACTTTGATGTATTCACACACATTTACTAAACCATGATCGAGTATTTTCCCAACCATTTCCTTTATCTCAATCCAATGAAAAATATTAAACCCATTAAAATATTTTTTTGGGTAAACCAAGAAATTTAAGGTTCCATATCCACTATATTTAATATAAAGGTCTTCTATCTATTAATATGTATATATCCCCTGAAATATATATTGATTAAGTGATTTTATCATAAACATAAAAATTATTATACTAAATGTGGAAGTATTTTTTGGTAGTATTTCTAGATATATGGATTTCAAAGTTTCATTCACCATGAGGATCCTCTAGGAACAGTTTGAATGGTCTGTATGAGATTTATGGTGAATTAATTTTATAGAATTGGTTGACAGGTGAGTCCTTTAATCATATAACCCATCGATGCATTGATATATATCATGAAACGAAACAGGTTTTGTTTTAGAGTACACACCTTCACATAATTGGAAAGATCCTTGGCACACAGACTTAAAAATATTTTTTTTATGTATAACAGTATTCATTCCAATAGTATGAGAATAATGAATTTTTTATATACTTGTTTCCCTTTGTTGACATTGATGTAATATGCCTTTATTTTTCATCATATTATTGCTTCATGTTGTTAATAAGTTTTTTCCATATAACTTATGACATTTTTTATGTAATTATATATTCTATATCACCCCTTAAAGTTCATCTAAGATAATCCTTATATGTTTATACATTATATGGGAAAACGAGAGGAGAAATAATTGTACTCTTTTGGGATATGACTAAATGGATAATAATATTCCCACAATATGATCATGTTGGGTCTTATATTTTCAAATGTAAGGTATGTATTCATCTATTATTATAATAATACTATTCTTTTTTATCATTGAGTAACTCTTCTTTTACCAATAATGTAATATAACAACCATAGTTAGGATTATATAGTGTTGTACATGACAATAATTCACATTAAAATCCATCCTAATTACAACTCTTGACATCATGAGAGATGTTGAATCCCATTTGATTCATTTCATATGTGTATTCATGAAAATACTTTATTACATTAATGGTATATCCATACATAACAAACATAATTATGACTACATCCTAACATGTGTTATATAAAATTTTAATTTAATATAGTCAATCGATGATGGGGAATTTCACCCTTAGTCTCTACATGTTTTTACATCCATCTTGATATTCTTGAAGTGATCCACATTAGATACTGTCTATAACTGGGGATATAAAACTTGTTTTTTTCTATATATTGATGGGGATATCATAATAAAATGGTCCATATGTGTAGAATTTTTTAATTTAATCTATATATTAATTTTTATGTTTGATGTCATACTTTATTATACCACTTATTTGATTATCTCTTTCAAATCTAGGATAGTGAGTACATAATCCACATAACCCATTGTCATTTCTAGGTATTGTGTGTCCACCAAACCATTGTATTTAAGGGATATGAGGGATATTATGAATATATTATTAAATAATGGAATTCTCTAAACCTATTTTATTGAATATTTTTCATTGAATATCTTAATTACCAATATAGAGTATGTCCTGTCCTTGAGATATAGAAAATTAATTTTTTATATAAAATTCTAAAATTGTAATTAATTCTTATAATTATACTCCCTTATTAGTTTATAATTTTTTACGAGGTGTTAATATGGAACTTGTTTCCTTTGTAGTGGAAGGGAAATTAACACCTAGTATTTCCATATTGAGTTTAGGGTCCCCATTATTCATTTGGATATGATCTATGATGTGACATTGAAATGTATCTCCCATGTTTAGGAGGCTCCATTAATGAAAAAAACTCCTCATTAAGATTATATATATCCACATGTTGTTCCTCCAGCTTGTGAAGGGATATTAAGAAACTCATTATTACATTCCCTTCAGATTCTTTTCATGGTACTAATTTAGTTTTTTAATTATTTTAATATGAAAAAATATGGTTAAAATTATATTTATAATAAAATTATTGATAATATACTTATGTAGATAACCGTTGGAAAATAATGAGACTTAATGATTCTATAAATAGCGTCAAAGTATTATACTATATTTATTAGGGGGAATAATTCTTCTCAATCATATTGTATCTTGTCTCTAGTTCCATCATGATTTAGTTTGTTAAATATATACTATTTTTTATTTCCATTTCATTTTTAAAGGCATGAAGGGTTCCTGATGATATTTTCATAGTTTCCACAAAAATGATGAAATATTGTTATTATATATGTCACTTTAAAGAAATATGATTTGATAGATATTGAATTTATCTCTAAAACATTACTTGTAAATACTTATCACATTGTATGTAGGTGTTTTATTTATCAATTATCTAAAGGAACAGAATTTAATATTAGGGATCGTATGGAAGAATATAATATAGTGCGTGTTTATTTTAAAAAATTTAAACTGATGAAGGACATAAGGCTAAGATATGTAAAGGATTTTCATTTTTTTTCAGGTTAAACATCAATGGCTCATAGATAAACCTCAAATCCATAGTCTATTGAGATTCTAACTCAGAAATACATAATTTTGTGAGTTTATCATAAATATTTTTCACTGTATTTTTTTAAAATCAACATCACGATCAATAAAATAATCAAAAAAACTAGAAATACATCACTACATGTTATTACATTAAGGAATTATTTTTTTTCTAAATAATGTATTTATATATTTAGTGCATTTATTGTTTTTAGTGGATAAATCACTCTTAATTTCAAATGGATTTACTAGATAAATGTATAATTCATGAGGCACTCTAATGATTATGGAATCATCTTCTTTAGGAGACCACAATAATTTATGTAAACTTTTTTTATCCATCCCAGTTGTAAAAAACAACAAAAAATCATTGAAATAAAAAAAATCAAGATTTATACATTAAAATCATCCATTAGAAAATTATGGTTAAGGACCAAAATATTGATATATACCTTAAATTATTGAACATTATTTATGATTTGAATAATAATTTCTACCTATTTAGTATATTGAAAATCGAAGAATAAATATACCTTTATTAATTTACTTATATCATGATTTATCACAGAACTCTGATCCTTGTGAATTCTAATGAAAACATGCTTATAGGGACAATCTCTTACTAGGAGGCCTAGGAAATACACAATATCATTGATATGTAGAACCAACATAAATGAGTGTATTTTAGAAAATAAGACTTGACAATTCTTAAATAATCAAATATACTCCTCCCTCAATTCAGGAGTCTTGAACATTTTTAATAACATAGTCGTGAGTCTTCATGCAGACATAGAGTTTCATGAATGAGATAATAAATAGTTTTCATGGAACCATCTTATAGATCTTATACAGAATTATGAAACTTATATTATATCATATAATTTTATGTATAAAGATTATTATATTCTTGAGTTCAAAATGATTGTTCTTTTGTATATATTATATATTATATATTATGGGTTTTATAATTAGAGCATTAAATATGGTCTTATCTTAATCCGTTTTATTAATTTCAGGCTAACCCATTTTAAATAGGGTTGAGGGGGAACCCTTACAATGCCATGTAACAAAAAAATATTTCTATAGGGCTAACCATAATCTTTGCATAATGTGGGAGAGGGGTCTGGCGTCTGGACTTAATTCCACCATAAGAAACCTGCATGAACATTCTAATGCACTCATGTTTCATGGGATGCCTATGTTCTTATCCTTCACATCCACACTTGTGAGACCACATGAGCATACACCATACTAGAAAACATCATCAAACACATGATCTTGCAACCAATCAAACCACCTAAAAATATTAGAGGACATTGTCTTGTGTTATATATTGTATGAAACTCGTGACCACCATAAATTCAACACGCTATATGTGACCCATGCCACATTTTTGTACCCTATCCAATTTTCCAATTTTATAAAAAACAAATATGATGAAATATGTAATTTCCTCAACCCAATACACTAATATTCAGAAGCTAGATTATTTCATCTAAAACTATGACATGCCAGGACTATATATATATGAATAAAAATTGATGTATAAAACACCATATAAAGTTATATTACTATGAGTTGTATGGAATTATTAGCTTTAATTGAAATATGATGTGATTTTAAAATCGTATATGGTTTCCCTTATAGATAAAGTAGTTATTCATGTGTTAATTCCCCATTACTTGGAGAATAATTTTATTCTTAAGGTCCATATTTTTTTGAATAAATTTGATTATTAGGAAACATGAATATTTTCTTCATATACTTATGTGTATTAGTGAGGGTTAATTGAATCCCATATTAAGCTTCCACATTTACAAATATATTTATTTTTGGATTATTTTTCTATCTTTTTAAATACCACATATAAATTATTGTAGCATTTCATGTACTAAAAGGAAAATTTTCCCTTATTCATCAATCCTACATGTTCTTCAAGGGAGTTCGTTAGTAATTAGGGAAATAAATATTATAAGACAACATGCATGTGTAGCTAGAGTCTATCTACAAAATAATGGAAAGATATATCTTGATAGGTGAAAGGAAATTTTGTGTCACATTGAAAATTTTAGAATTTGGTTCAATGAACAATATCTCTCAATAGTTTCTACATAGTTTTATCATACATAATAGGTTTTCACCAAGATGAGTTATAGCCAATAAATTTTAATGTGAGATGTTAATGGACTTGATATAGGATGTGGTATTTCCTAGAACCATTATCCACTAAGATCCAATTGACATCCATGTCATTGAGCATTCTGTGTATGTGATGGTTCTAAATTAGATATAGTATTTTTCTTGCTTAGTCATTTTCAATAATGTAATTAACTATATTTAAATAAAAATAAATCAATTATGGATTAGTATATTCAAATCCCTCAATCATAAATTCGTCTGGTATAATCAAATATTCAACTATCACCTGTAAAAATTATTTTAGAAGTAAATTAGAATCCAAAATATAGAGTTTCAATGAGAATATTCTTATATAATTTAGCATGTCATACTTTTTGTCTACTTAGATAAGTAATCTTTCATTAAATTTCTCATTAGCATGGATACTATATATTTTAGATTTAGTTATTTCATAAATTATTTATTCCAAGTAAATGGGGACTTTTATGAATTATATAAATAGGAATTGGGTCCCATGGGGCTATGAGATTAACCACATGATGGATAAGTTACAAGATAGTCTGACTATAAAATTTGATTCTTATATGATCTAGGTGGCCTTGAATAAGTTTATTTATATTAATTTATTCGGTTTATTTTTATTCTTCATGTTTTTGAACCATGTATGGAATAACCTATTATGATCTCTCCACTTATGGGTGAACGTTAGTTCTGTATTCCTGTGTGACATCCAGTTACCCACTTTTAGGTATTTCTCTTTACTATTATTTTTTAATCTTCAATTGGGAGTTTCTTAGGACTCTCGAGGATAAAGAACATTTTCTTTGAAAAAAATCCTAACATTCTACAGTGTCTGTTTGAAATAATTAGTGGAGTATTAGTATAATTGTGTTAATGGATTTGTGTGGTTGTCCCTGATTTCATAGGATATCTATGGTGTTTTGGGTTTTTTTGTATAAATATATAGTTATCACTATTTGTAGGAAATTTGTAATCCATGTATTTAAAGTAGACAACGTGTAATGGTTTGTAGAAAAAATTCATGAACTATGAATATAACATGAAATGATTTCATTCTATGTAGTTATTACATTATGTGTAATGTTAAATTATATTTTTTCAATAAGAAAGAAAACTATTTTTTGGTTTATTTGATTCTTGAGGATTTCACAATGTGTAATGGGATTATATATCATTTTAATGTCTCATACATGAATTTTGAGGGACCATACTAGGGATATGATATTTTATTCATCCATAGGTCTTATTTCTGTTGACCTAGAATGGTCTTCTAGTGATTTTTGGGGTCTCCATTTGATATGGATTGATTTTTATTACAATTGATCACTATTGTGGTTGGATTTATTCCATATTAGTGAGTAATCCTTTTTTCTTCCTCATTTATCTGATCATGGTAACTCTTTTATGTTGTGTTAATAGATACATGGAAACATGTTGATGTTTTTTCTTTCTTCAATGAATATCTATTGTGCGATCTTTTTTTGGGAGTCATTTATTATTGGTTGTGGTGTGGTGATATTGTGTTCTTGAGGTTTATGTTGTTTCATTTTCTCTAGCAACCCTGTTGTTAAATTGAATAAATTATAAGATGTGTTTATTGGTTCTAGGTCATCCATTTTCATTTTTGGTCTTTTCCTTATTGTGGATTCCATTGTAGACGTGTGCGACCAGAGTTTTAAGGTAGGTGATTTTTTCTCTTTCCTATGTTAGTAAACATCATTTCTTCATTTTTGATATATTATTTTATTACATGAAATTTCATGACTGGTTAATTTTTTTTTTGGAAATGTGTTTTTATAAAAGTTATATTTTCCATTGTTTTGTTGAATTGAAATGGGTTTTCTAATCATTAAGAAATGGTTTTGTGAAATTGTTTTCAAAAACTGATTCGATGGAATTGGTTTGATGATTTAGTTTGGAAACATTGAAATCATGGCAAGCCTTGGGTATATATTTGGCAGAATAGTTATAGGTCTTGTCCACTTGTGGGGGGTTTTCTCATGGGTCTTTCCTATTCTCCCTAGGCACGTTGTTCTAGGGACATGTTAGAAATGTTGTAAAGTTCACTTTTTGGAGTTTTCCTTTTCTCTCTAAACTCGATTCATATGTCTAGTGTCTTGATTTGTACAAGATTTTTTATGTTAGGTATAAGGTTCCCAGCTATCCTAACCTAGGGAGTTACATAGTGTGATGTGACCTATGATACTTGGCCAATTTTGATGGGTTTTTTCAGTTTTAGTGTACATGAATAAATTTCATATGAGATATGACACATGATTGTTTTTTTTTGAAATGGTATATCTACTGTGATATATGGTTTTGAAATGATTTTAAACTGACTTACCAACTTTACTTGGAATGGTGGAAAATGGGAGATTAAAATATTCTTCTAGTGTTTTGATATTAAAAATTTTAAAACATGAGAAATAAATATGTATCGTTATAGTTTATAAATCATGTATTATTGTAAAGATACTTGATATGGAACACGTACGTGAGACCTTACTGATCTTGTTAGATCACACCCTGTGTACCCCTTCGGAAATGCGTAGAACTAGTTTTATTTTTCAATTCATTTAAAAGGAAAACATTCACAATGAGCCAGTGAGGGTTTATATAGATTTGGTTTTTAGGTGTTGGTGGTGGGACAGTGAGAGGTTCCCTCGATATCACATTGAGTTACTGAAGTATATGTATCATATTGAATTCCTTTATTGGTGGACTTATCGTTTGGATATTGTTTTCTATCATTTTTCAATTTTATCACTTCTATTGTTCCTTATCTATTATGGAATACGTATATATATATATATACACCTTTAAATATTTCATTCTATTAAGTATACATTTGAAATGTTTTTCTCACCTCAAGTTGGGATAAATCATTCCATTTGGTTGTTGTTTGATGCTCAAATTATAGTCACAAGCACATAGAGATCTAGAATTCTCTTTGAGTATTTGAACGATCTAGGTAGGTAGTAGTTTTAGAGGTTATTTGAGTATATGTGTCATAGTTTGGTATTAATGTTGGTATATCTTAAATAGTTCATGTATTTGTATGTTTGGTAGACTAGGGAAATGATTTTTTGGACTTGAGAGGTATATTGTGGTGAGTGTCTAACTAGATCTCACCATGATAAGAATCAAGTTACCATGGGATGTTTGGATTTTTTTTCTCATATAATGAGTTGTAGATGTGAATCATAGTTTTAAATTATGGTATTTCTAGTTTGAACATAGATTTTTTGTATTTTTTTTATCACTCCTTATATTTTGTTTTGGAGAGTTATGCCACTAAGACATGTTCCATGAGTTCTTTAGAAGGGTAAATGTGATTAAATTAAATATAATCTTATTATGGATGATAAAATTATCAGGTCTATCATGAGGGATGTTCTTGTTGTTGACTAAAATGTGCCACAAGTTTATAACGTACTTTATGAGGTACATCCATGAGTTGTAGGAGGAAGAGATCGATCCCAAGAGTCCTTACACAATAAAAAACCATTATTTAAGTGTAAAAATAATCCTCAAGAGGTGGAGGGATTACATTCAAATATATATCAGATTATTTACTTCGTGGATGCACCTTTGATTATCAAGGTGAATACTATAATGTCTATACTTGAGGGTCCTAGAAAATTGTGGTGGGATTTCATGGTACAGGTAGATAACCATGTTGGCCTATACTTGAAGGATTTTAAGACTATCTTACCCCATAAATGTTTTATAGATTCACTGATTATTGTGAAGTATCAAATGCTTCTTTATATGTTGCACGAATAACATTTCTTGTAAGTATACACCATTCAGTTTGATGAGCTAGTTCCTTTTTCACTAGAGGTTGTAAAGAATGACAAGCTGAAAATTCGGAGGTACCTATATGGTTTTTGACTAGATATCATATCACAATTATTTATGATGAATCATTTGACTTATTCAGAAGTGGTTTCCCATGCAATGATGGTAGAAATAAATACATAAGTCTATATTAGATGTGCCTCCCCTTCTCTACAACCTAGTGGAGGTGTCCATGGTAGGTTAAGTAAAAAAGATAAATTTGAAGAATCATAATAGGAGTGGTGGATATTGTTCTTGATGGTAGGAATCTTCATCATCTCTAGTTGCATCTGGTGGTGTTACTCTGACTTGCTATTAGTGTGTCAAGGTCGGAAACATAGAAAATAATGTTCTTTCACAAGTAATGATTTGCAATTGTTGTGGATGTTATGTTCATATACAATGTTTTTGATAGGAAATGTATACTCTTAAACATGGTTATGGGTATTCAGATCGAAAGGATACTAAAGTTTAGTCAGATACATCATTGACTGTATGGCTCTAGCCACATGCCTCAGGAGTGAAGAACCTTCAAATAGTACCTGATTTTTTGGTGGAGAATGATGTTGTTCATTAACAGTGATATGTATCATCTTTATTGCATCCTTAGTAGATATTTTTTATTTGATACTGGTTCATCAAAATTCAATATATTTTTTTAATTTTATTGATATGAATAACCTTCCAATAGACCTCATGTATATTATTATGGACCTAGAAACACCTCTTGGAAATAGGAAATAGAATGGGTTTCAGTTTCCTCCTAGTTAATTATCTATAGTAGAAATAGAGTTTGTATGATATTTTATTATTTTCATTCTGGGTTTATTTGATGTCGTCATCTGGATGGATTTTCTTGTTACATATCAAGTTAAGGTTTATTTTTATCATCAACATGTCACTTTTATTATGGATGATGGTTTCTCATCAGTGTTTAATGGAGAGAGGGATCTAAGGTATGGTCATGAACGACCGTTCCACATAGAGATCAAGAGTTGTTTTCCTACTATTATAGTTGAACCTGATGATAAATCTTGTGTTTTTGATCTTACCACTATTGTTCAAAACTTTCCAAACATTTTTATAGATGATTTTTAAGGTCTTCATCCAAATAGGGTGGAATAGTTTATGATTGACCTGGTTCTAGGTATATAGATGATTTCGAAAACTTATTATCATATAGCATTAATAGATATGAAAGAGCTCAAAGATATGTTGGATTATTTGGTGGTGAAGGGTTTTTTCTCCCTATTGTTTTTCCAAAATAATCCTCAGTTCCCTTTTCCAATAAGGAATACTATTCACTTCATTTGATTGTGGATTATTGGAAGTTTAATTGAGTAACAATTAATAATAAGTGTAATTTTCTTTGTTTCCTTGATTTATATTATCGGTTAATGGGGGTAAAGTGGTTTTCAAATATGGATAATTTATCTGGTTATCACCAGTTTAGAGTTTGAGAGTGTGCTATACTGAAGAAGGATTTCAAGAGAAGTTATTTCCAATATGAATATCTTGTAATTCTTATTTGTTAGACTAATACACCTATGGGTTTTTTGGATTTTATGAATCAAATATTCCTTCAGTATCTCAAAACATTTATGCTAGTGTTCATTGATGAAATTTTAGTTTATTCATGATCTGAGCATGATCACGAAAACCATTTGAGTTTCATTTTCTAAATCTTTAGGACCCACTAGTTGTAAGGAATGTTTTTAAAATTAAACTTTTGTATTAAACAATTGAAATTTATTGGGGCATGTAGTTTATGATAATATATTGTCAGTTGGACTTGATAATGTGACAGTTGTCTTGTTGTGGGAAGAGCTACAAAAGTTCTTTCAGATTCAGATATTCCTTTGGCTTTCTAGATACTGTTGATAGATAATCAATGATTTATATATGTTGGAATCACATTTTATAGTTAATACTAGGAAATGTATTTAATTCACAAGGTATGAAAAGTATCGGTGGAATTTTAATGTGTTGAAAGAACTTCTATCATCGACAATTATTTTGATGTTACCTGAGCCCAAAAGGGGTATGTTACTTTCTTATGATTCTTCAAGAACTAGTTTGGTTTTTGTCCATATGCAGGATGATCATGTGGTGGGTTAAAACTCTCATCATCTACAACCACATGAGAAAAATTACACTATTCATGATTTATATTTTTCCACAATTAAGAATACACTTAAGTGTAGGTGGTAATATCTTATTGGGGAAAGGTCCATAGTATTTATAACCATACAAGTTTATGTTGTATATTTTTTATTAGGGTAAAAATATTATAAATATATTATGGGTAAAATACATACATTTGTTTGACTTTGATATCACATACTCTTCGAGGAAGGGGAATGTTATTTTATATGTTCATATTAGGAACGTTTCATCATAAACTATTTGTAATTGAAGGAAGATTGGAACATTGCGGTATTTTTTTCTCAGTTGCATCTAGATGCTCATGAAGATGTTTCTAATATGGTTCTGACTGGAATTTAATTATAATCATCTATCCTTGAGCTTATTATATAGTTTTAGTTTCAGGATGAAGCTTTTATAGGTATTTGAGAAACCCTATATGGTTGGGAGAACATATAGCTTTATTCTCTCTCTTCATATGGAATTCTCATTTTTAGGTTCAATTTTTCATCATATCATCTATGTGGAGAAAAACATTGATTGTCAAAGTTATTTATTGGACATTTACCAGAGCACAATTAAGATGTATTATGACATGTGATGATGATTTTGGTTTCCAGGTATGAATCATGTCATTGGTTATTTTGAGTCCCAATATTACACCTAACAACAGATAAAGTACGAGAATATGAAACCTTCTCGTTTGCTCCAAACTCTATCAGTGTAGGTTTGGAAATGGGAAAAGGTATCCATGTAATATTTTTTCAGATTACCACAAAATAATCAAGGGATAAATTATATATATATATATGGTGATCGATCAGTTCACAATGATTTCTCATTTTATTCTGACTAAAGACACCATAAAATGTGTAGATATTAGTAATCTGTATGTGTAGGGAATTATTAGGTTACATGGGGTTCCTTATGCTGTTTTTTAGATAGGTTTCCTAGGGTTATGGTGAGGTTATATAGAACTATCTAAGATTATATTGGGACTCATGGAAGATTGAGTAAAACATATCACTCACAAACATATGGTTAGATAAAATATGTTATTCATATTTTGGAGGATATTCTTTATATAAGTTTCTTGGATTTGAGGGGGTCTTGGGATATTCATATAGGACTATTTGATTTTTATTATAAAAATAGTTAATAGTCCTCAATCAAAATGCGTCATTTTGAGTCTTTTTATGGTCACCCATGTAGATCAATTCTTTATTGAGAATATGGGGTAAAATCTTCTTTGGTGGTATTGACTTTGGTTCAGGTTACATCTTTGATGATTCAGAATATACCTTAGTGTCTAGTTACATCATAGAGATATAAGAATAATTATGAAGATCAATGAAATCATCCTTTTTATTTTTCTATAGGCGATTATATTTTATTTAATGTTTATCCTTGGTTGGGTCACCATAATCTTGGAAAATAGGGAATGTTTTCTACAAGATATATTGTACCCTTTGAGGTCACTGAGTGGCTTGAGAATATTTCTTATTCATTGGAATTTTTTGTTCAGTTAATAGAAATTCATGATGTTTTCTACATATCACAGATCAATAAATACCATCCAAGTCCCTTTAATGTTTTTTGTTGCGAATAGATTGAGTCCAGGCTATATCTTTCTATTGTTGAGAAGATAGTGGAAATCTTGGACCCTAAAGTGAAACCCCTTCCTGGGAAGTTAATTATATTGGTCGGAGTGTTATGGGATCACAAAACAAATTCTCATCAGACATAGGAGTGCATGTCATTCATGATGGAGTAGTGGAATGACCTCTTTACTAGACATCATTCTTCCATGTGACTTCCTAGGGTCAGAAATTATTATGGTGGGGACTTTGTAACACCTCGTTAGCCAATATCAATTATATCTATTCCCTTTTATAATTTTTCCCTTTAATTTTGGATGTCCTAGGACTCTGTAGGATGGATAAAAGTTTATTAAAAAAATGACCCAATGTTCATGGATGTATATTTTTTTAAATTAACAGAGTCTAAGTATGAATATGTTGAAAATTTAATAGTGTTCTCAATGATTTTGGAGGACGCCTTTGGTGTTTTTGGTTTTCAAGTAATAATATGTAGTTTTCATTTTCTGCTATAAATTTACATGTTGTATAAAGGGAGTATAAAACGTGTAATTATTTCAAGTATAAATTTGTGAAATGTGCATATAATGTGAAATGATTACATGTACTGTAGTTATTACATGACCTGAAATGTTAAAAAAAATTGTTTTTAAAAAAGCTAATGGTTATTTTGGAATATCTGAGTCTTGAGGATTAAATAATGTGTACAGGTATTACAGATTATTTAAATTTTTATATCAGGTATTTTAGTAACCCGTATGAGTGATATGTTTTTTAAGTCATCCACATGTCTTCTTTCTCTCAACCTAGAAGGGTTCTCAGTGGATTTTAGGATTCTATGTTTGATCTGTATTGATTATTTCAATGATTTCTCACTGTTGGTGTTAGATTTTTCCTCTATGGGTGAGTAAACCATTCTAATTATTTATTTCTTTGGTCATGGTATCACTTTTTCATTGCATTATCAGATCCATTAACCCATGGTGATGTTTCTTCTTTTTTCACACTAGATCAATTATGAATTTTTTTTCGAGGGATATTCCTTGTTGGTTTTGGGGAAGAGAGTACACGTTATTGATGTATGTTTTTCTTATTATTCTCTTCAAATAATTTTGTTAAATTTAATTAATTATATGATGTGTAGATTTGTTCTAGGGCCTCTATTTTCATTGTCACTTTCTCCCTTGTGGTTGATTATTTTTTGGGCTTCTGAGACCTCAGTTTTGAGGTTGGTGGTTCTGGATCTAGTGTATTTTGGTGAACCTAATTGATCCATTTTTTGAAAAAAAAATTATACATTAAATGTAATTATTAAATAATTTTTTTGTGTCTTTCTAAATGGGTTTTTATAAAATATGGTTGTCCCTGAGTTTTTGTAAATGGAAAAGGGTTTTCTAATAACATTGGAATAGTTTGGTGAAATGGTTTTCAAATAATGAATTGATAAAAATGATTTGATGAAATAATTTTAAAATTTAGAGAAAATGGTAATCATTGGGTATATAGGTTTAAATTATAGTAATAGATCTCGTCCACTTATATGGGTTTTTCACATAAGTATTTCAACTACTCCCTAGGGTCATTTTTCTAGGGAATTGTTAGAACTATTGGAGGGTTCACTTGCCGAGGTGATACTATTATCTCTTGAACCGATGAATATTTATAGTGGATTAGTGAATATTTGAATATATATGTTAGGAATGATTTTCCTAACTATCATGAACATATGTTATCCCTGATATGATGTGAAATGTGGTTGTTGACCAATTTGGGCTATTCAGGTTTTAATATTTTTTGTACTACCATGGATTTGATATGAGATATGATTCATGCATTGATATATTTTTACATGATATATCTGTTATGATATATGCTTCTGAATTTCTTTGAAAATGATTTTCATGATTTATTGGGAAACATGAAAAAATGGGAAATTAAACTATTTTTCCATGATTTTGATGAAAAACTATTGAACTATTATCATACCTTGTTTTCTTAATGTTGAGAAAATTTCGATTATAACTTAGTGAGTTGATATTGGAGACTGGGGGGAGACCCTACAATGCCTGGTATCTCAAAACATTCATACCCCTTTACTGGTTAATAGACCTAGTTATGTGTTTTGATTTATAGAAATGAAAAGCACTATAGTGATGAAACATGGTTTTCTGTTAGTTGGGTATTTGGTAACTCATGGTGAGATGGTGGGAGGCTTCCCATGTTATCATAAAAAGCGGTTGGATTAGATGATTGGTTTTTTAGACCATTGAATATGGAATTATCACTTGGAGATTTTCTAATACCATATTTAGTTGTATCTCTTATGTTGTTCCTTATCTGTTATGGAGCATGACTATATCTTCCACTATTTTGTACTGCTTTTTTTATATAGGATGTTTTCTTAACACTCAGATGTTTTTATAAAATATTTTAGTTAATTAATTTTAATTATTCATAGATTACTTGCAAACAATTAGGTGGTAAAATAACCATGAGACTCGATTAGTATAAAATGACCACCTTAACCTATCCATTGGGTTAGTGGGAATACATATAATTAACTTACAAAAATGTATGGTGAAGTCATTCACTACCAATTATTTATGAAAATTATAAATCAATTATATATTTAAATTTTTTTATTAATAAATTGAAAAAAATTTAATAAGGAATCAAAATTAAATAAATACATATTTTATATACTTAATAAATTTTTTTATATGCATCCAATAGATATTTTTTTCATAGTGTATGAATAAACCCTATTTGATGTCTATAATCCTATTTTTTCAAAAGGGTAATTTTCACCCATTTAATGGAGAAGTCCTTTTAAATTAATATTTTTATACATTAATAATTTTTATATGAATATATAATCATGTTTTTATAAATGGGATATAAAATTTTAATTTGGATGAATTTTTAATATTTTGATGTTATCTTTAAAATTATGATGAATAGTAAAATGCAGTAAATTCAAATTGAAAACATATTTTTTCAGTAAAATAATTTATATGGTTATATTATAATATTGAATAGTTTTAAAGTATAAATAGAATATATTTTTATCCTTCTATATAATGAATTTCATTATCTTTAATTTTAAATTGAATTCATGTGTAAAAACATTTAAATCTATTAAAGTCATTTAACTTTTAAAACTAGTTCTCTCTTTTGATAAAATTATTAATTTTAAATTACTTACAGACACTTATATGTATTTAATTTTGAATAAAGGATTCCATGTTTTTAATCATTATGTCAAAATTATCTTAATATCTTAATTTTATTTTTGGGCATTATGAATAATAACTTTACTAATTTTTATTAATTCGGTAAAAGGGTAAACCCTATAATTAAGGGTATTAATGCTATCAAAAAATAAACCTAACACTCATATTAATATCATTGTATGAGTTTTTTTCAAACTAAATCATCTTTGTGTCGAAATTATGTTCCTTATAAGAAATTTGGATGTAATTACAACATTTTATTTAGTTTTTATTTAATGAAAAGTTAAATATGTCACAATAAAATTTTAATTAATAAATAATTTTCTCTATAAGGTGATACATAAGATAAATTTTATTATAAATACTAATTTGAAATATAAATTTTTTTTTCCATATCATGGAAATATATTTATTATTTTTAGCAAATAATTAATTACCTTAAGGCTTATTGTTTTATGATGAAAAAATTAGTTAATTGATTAGAAATCAATATATTTTTACTAAAATGCTAATAACTATCAAAATCCCAAACACTTGATAAAATATTATTGGTTAATTATATCATTACCATACCATCCAAGGGTCAAGTTAGTGACCAATTTGAGAGTTATAGAAGATATTTTGATACTTATATTATTTTATTTAATGTGATGTTAAAGTTGTCACATTAGTAATTTAATAAGTATAACATTTTAAATGTTGGATTTTATAGAAGTTAAAATCTACTAAAAAAATTATTCTGAAACCTAGTATATTTATCTTAATATTATTATTTTTATTTTTATTTTTTATTATATAAATATGTACATTAAATACTTACAAAAACCTGATGTAGTAATTATTTTATTAATAGAGATAACAAATAAATGCTATTAAAAATATTAAAATAAATATAATCTTAGATAATTGATATTTATACTAAATTTTATAGATGATATTAACCTCTTAGTAACATAATAAAATAGTAGGTTTGATGTTAACTTATTATCTTAAATTTTGTAAACATTGAATTGAATAGTGTCAAATTGACACTATTGAATGTTTATAAAAATATCACTTTATTAAATTATTTAAAAATCATAAAATATTTTTTGAAAATTGTCCCGACCCATCCTCGGCGCCCGTGTCGTGACTACCCCAAGCCTGCCTTCCATAGAGCAAGGGCTGGCGACTAGAACCAATGCGTAATCCCTAGTAAAAAGGGAATGAATTGCCTTTGTAAAGTAAACAAAAACCATAGAGCAAGCAAGCAGAAGTAAATACTACGTAAAAACTAGGTACAACAGTAAGTGCGGAAAAGTATGTGGGCCAGAATACAAACCCAAACTGAAAGTAAAGTACAACTGAAAAAGGAAGTACAAAAACTGAAAAGTAAAGCCACAGCCTCGAGCCATCCACTAGAAGTCCCACATGATGGGTGGGTACAGATAGCCTCCACATCTCCTCGGGTCCAGCCATCCGCTCCATGTACGTCCCGCCCAATGGTCCTCCTCCAGGTACCGACCTGCTCCGTGAGCCTCAACCACGATCAGTGATATCCATCGTCTACAACCAACACAACGTAGTGCGGGCATAGCCCGTGCAGGGGTGAGTATAAGCTACTCAGTAGGGACCCCGCGACCCCCTTAGGTCTCCCAGAATCCACAACGGACAATCCACAAAGGAAGATACAATCACCAAGTAACATCCAACACCACTTAGGTATATGCCCATAAATATACCTAAGTCATCAATTCTCGTTCGGCTCCAACATCCGATCCCATGTTCGATCACATCCACATAGGATGGCACAACACAATCCACATAGGAAAGCAAATCAAGATTCAGCTCACAGAGGTATACTTCTTCATAAGACGATAGAGATGATCCGGTATAGCACTGATTCATCTAAGTCGTCGGACCTGCATAGGATCGATAGGTACTAACCCCCGCAATGACCCACAAAGTATTGATAGATAACTAACCCCCGAAATGACCCAAAAAGGATCGGTAGGTAACTAACCCCCACAATGACCCACAAAGGACCGATAGGTACTAACCCCCGCAATGACCCACAATGGATCGATATGTACTAACCCCCGCAATGACCCACAGAGGATCGGACCCACACAGGATCTGTAGGCACTGGCCCACATAGGACCGCTGAGCGCTGACCCACACAATATCTGACCCACACAGGATCGGTAGCACTGATCCACGTAGGATTGCTGAGTGTTGTAGTCGTCGCCGTCAAATCCACGGAGGATTTCTGTACAATCGTCATCATCGTCGTAGTCACAGCCAGCTCTAGGGTTCCCGCACAAAGCAAGCTCATTAGGGAGGGTATGCTCCACGAGCCGAGGGCTGATACATCAACTGACACTAAGTCCAGAGTTGATGTATCCAAAAGTTATGTATCGTCAATAGGAACTCAACGTCACAGACGACGCGTCAATCGGACGCCCGGTCTGAGAGTTATTGGCCTTTTCGTCCCAGGGGCCCGGTTGGTTTTTAAGTCAAAACCAACCCGACCATACTCCAACTGCGTCCAAACCTCGAGCGAATTAAACCAAAAGGTACATCTCACTAAGAGGATTCGAAAAAAGTCGATGGCACGTCAATCGGACGTCCGGAGATCAAGTTATAAGTGTTTCCTCTCTGAGGGCCCGGTTGGTTTCATGTACGAACCAACCCGGCCGAACCCAAAGCACTCCGAAACTGTGAGTGTAATATACCGAAACGACCGTCCCGATCCAAATATTGCTATGCAACTGAAGGTGCATTGATCGGAGGTCCATATCCCATGTTAAGGGAAACAGACTGAAACAGTCCGAAAATGGGGGGTTTGGGCCCGGTCCGACCCGGCCCAACCCCCCTAGGTCGGCCCAAACCGGGTCGACCCAACAGGGGTCCGGGTCTGGCCCGGGCTGGGTGGCCCGGCTCGGCGCGGCCGGTCCGGCCCGAGGTGGCCCGGTGCTGGCCGCACGGGTGGGCTCAGCGCCGGCCGAGCGGCCACACAAAAAGGCGGGTGCCGCCCCCTTGAATGAAACTGCGGCCCCCCGCATGGGGCTACCCATTGCCAACGGAAGCAGTTGAGCACCGCGTCCTGCCTCCCTCGGTCCCGCGCAATTGCGGGACCAGCGGCCTGCCGCTGAGGCTTCAGCCGCGACGACCCTTCCCGGCGGTGCTCCAGGCACCACCTCCTCCGGCCGCCGGCGCTGCCGTGCCGGCGAGGTGCGCTGGCGGTGTTTTCCGCGGAGGACCAGATGTACTCCGGTGGTTCATTTTTCATGCCTTCTTCGCCAGCATTCCTCTCGGGATAGGCTCTTCACTACGAAGACCTAAAAATGCCCTTGCGGCCTGCTTCGTCATTGCCCGCCGATCCGCACACCAAGAACGAAGAAACAGTGGGTTCGGACTAGTTCGCGGGTCTACACCAAGAGCGTTAGCGGTTTAAACAGCTTTTGACAAATTTTAAAGACATGCTGAGGATATAAATCACATAGATTTAATTGAACCAAAAACCCCTACCTCAAGCGTCGTCATGGAATTACACGTCGCAGAAGAAGGCGTCGTGGAAGGGGGATCGTCGTGTCGCAGAGAAAGGATTCGTCAGCATCGTGTCGTCGATCTCCAAGGATTCAGTGTTCTTGTCAACCTTCATCGGAGGTCGGAGTTCTTCGCCTTCTTCGCGTTCTTCGTCGAGGAAGGAGTGCTTCACGGCTTCAGTGATTTCTCCCAAACCTCTCACATCCCAACAAACCTTAATAAAATAAGAGTTGTCTTATTTTATTTACACACAAGCCAACATTTTGAATTTCAAAAATGAAACAATCAATTATGTGAATTAATTGCAATGTTTAAACCACCAAAATAATGAGGCGTTTATTAACCAGATTAAACGCAAGGATTGACTTCATTAAAAATGGGGGTGCATGTGCGTTACTTAATTAAAGGAGGGGGTTTAGGAAGAAAAGAAAGGGTGGGGCTCGTGTGGGCCCCACCTTACAAATATCTTAACTAGTGGGTAGGATATTGTGGGTCGCACATCATCCACTTAGCTAGGTTAAACAAAAATAAAATAAAATTGGTTTCACCACTTTTATTTTATTTATTTACTTAACCCCAAATTTTAAAAACCACACCAGAGCTAATGCAACTCTAGAAAAAGTGTTTCTAAGAAAAAAACCGGCGTTGCGATTCCATCGGTGCCCTCGGAATTCGATTTTGATCACCGGTTCAAAATTTAGAAAAACCCACTCGTTCCTTCACTGAACGTACCCGAGCTAAACTTCAGAAAATGATTCTGGGCACACCAGGCCTTGGAATCAGGTGCCGTCAGAAACTGTGTTCTTGTAAAATTCAAATAAAATTATGAAAATAAGTTTTCTTTAATATTACAGGTCTTAACATCACTCCCACATCAGGAATTTAAGTCCCTGTAAAGATACATCAAAAACTAGGGAAAAAAAGGTGGGTACTCAGCACATATGTGAGCCTCCCGCTCCCAAGTGCTCTCCTGGAGGTTCCCCTACTGCCATAAGATGTGCACTAAAGGAATCCACCGTCCACATAGGATCCGCTCCTATCGATCCTCAATCTCCACCAAGACCTCCGAAAAAGTCACCCCATCATCAATGTCCAACTCCCCATGGTCAATGATATGCGTCGGTTCGTGCACGTATCTCCTTAGCTGGGATACGTGAAAGATGTCATGCACCAAGTGAAACTGAGGTGGAAGAGGTATGTGATAAGCCACCTAACCTATCCTACTGAGGACCTGGAATGGTTCGATGAAGCATGGAGATAACTTGCCACCTCGACCAAATCTCCATATTCCACGTTGAGGTGAGACCCTCAAGAAGACGTGGTCGCCATCCTCGAACTCTAGTGGCCTCCGCCTCCTATCAGCATAAGTCTTCTGCCAGCTCTGATCTGTCCTCATCCTCTCTTGGATGACATGGATCTTCTATGTTGTGTCCTGGACCATCTCTTGTCCAATAAGTGTTGACTCCCCATGGTATGTCCAGCACAGAGGTGATCTGCAAGGTCGACTGTACAATGCCTCGTATGGTGCCATCCCGATGGTGGAGTGGTTGTTGTGGTTGTACACGAACTCCACCAAGGGTAGGTGGTCCTCCCAGATGTGGCCAAAGTCAAGGAAACATGCACGGAGCATGTCCTCGAGAGTCTGAAGGTCCTCTCCGTCTGAAAATCTTTCTGAGGTTGAAAGGTGGTACTCAGACGTAGCTGCATCCCGAATGCCTCCTGCAACCCTTTCCAAATGCGGGAAGTAAAGAGATCATCTCTATTGGAGACGATAGATGATGGCACACCATGAAGCCGTACAATCTCTTGAACGTAGAGACGTCCCAAGCTCTCCACTGATCCCTGCTCTCTGATGGGTAAGAAATGAGCCGACTTGGTGAGTTCGTCGACAATCACCCAAATGGAGTCGTGACCTCTGGAAGTGCGTGGAAGTCCAGTCATGAAGTCCATAGATATCCCATCCCACTTCCTCTCTGGGACCTCCAAGGGTTGTACCAAGCCTGCTGGTACCTGGTGCTCTACCTTCACCTGCTGGCAGGTGAGGAATCGAGAAACAAACTCAGCCCCAACCTTCTTCACGCCCGGCCACCAGTGCTGTCGTCTAAGATCCTGTTACATCTTCGCCACTCCAGGATGTACTGCCAAAGGGGAAGTGCTAAGAACTCTCAGCACCTCCTCTCATAAAGAAACTGGTACCAAGGTACGTCCTCTGAAAAGGACATCGTGCTCTCCTCCCACAGAGAATACATCAGGTGCCTGTCCTGAGGATATCTGTGCATGCCACGTCTCACAGTCGGTGTCCCCACGCTGTGCCTCTCTGACCCGATGTAGTAGTGGAGGAGTGACTGTGAGTGACTGAAGGAAGGCTGCTCTATCTCTATCCACGAAGGATATCTGCAAAGCATCAAGATGCTATGTCGCCTCCCCAAGTAGCTGAATGCCTTTCCTCCAACAGAGAGTATCGACTACCATGTTCCCCTTTCCAGGAGTATAGACTATCTCAAAGTCATAGTCCTGGAGAAACTGGAGCCATCACCACTGTCTCAGGTTCAGGTCCTTCTACGAGATGATGTACCTGATACTCTGATGGTCAGAATAGACTGTAAAGCGGTCACCCATCAAATAGTGTCTCCACATCTTCAGAGCGAAGACCACTGCTGCTAACTCCAGGTCATGGGTAGCGTAGTTCTTCTAATGCTACCTCAACTGATGTGATCCATAGGAGATCACGTCCTGGCCCTGCATCAGGACACATCCGAGTCCGGTCCTTGATTCATCATAGTAAACCACGTACCCAACTCCCTCCTCCAGAAGCCTCAATATATGTGTGTTGGTCAATCTCTGTCTCTTCTTCTGAAAGCTCTAATGACATTTGTCTGACCACACAAAGGGTTTCCATTTCTTCGTCAAAGCTGAGAGTGGCCCCGCAACTCTGGAGAAGTCTGGCACAAATCTTCGATAGTATCCAGCTAGTCCCAAGAAACTCTGCACCCCTGTCACACTCTTGGGTGGCTCCCAAGCTAGCACAGCCTCGATCTTCGTAGGATCCACCGTAACTCCCACCTCAGAGATGACGTGTCCCAAGAAGTGGACCTCGCGTATCCAGAAATGACACTTTGAGAGCTTGTAATAAAGCTGGTGCTCTCAGAGTGTGTCTAGTATATCCCGCAAGTGGTAGGCGTGCTCCCCCTTAGTCGTCGAGTAAATCAAAATTTCATCGATGTAGACCATGACAAATCGATCAAGGAATGGCAGAAATATCCTGTTCATGAGGCCCATAAACACTGCTGGAGAATTGGTTACGCCGAATGGCATAACCAAGAACTCATAGTGGCCATACCGACATCTGAAGGTCGTCTTCTGCACGTCCTCATCCCGAACTCTGAGCAGATGGTAGCCTGACCTGAGGTCTATCTTCGAGAACCACCTTGCTCCCTTGAGCTGGTCGAAGAGGTCATCAATCCTTGGTAGCGGATACTGTTTCATCACTATCACCTGGTTCAGGCAACGATAGTCGACACAAAGTCGCAAGCTCTCGTCTGCATTCTCGGCTAACAATATTGGGGAAGCCCAGGGTGAAACACTGGGTCGGATGAATCCCTTGCCCTGCCAGTCCTCCAACTATACCCGTAGCTCTCGAAGCTTGGCGAGAGCCATCTGATATGCTAGGGTGGATATCGGGGCTGTCCGGGGGTACTGATAAATATAAACGTCTACCTCTCTGTGAGGAGATAGTCCTGGAACGTCATCCAGAAAAACAACCGCATACTGATCCACCGCTGCAGGAAAACCAGGACTCCGCACGTTAACTGCTCCTAGGATAAGGCTAGCCAACTAATGAGTTATGGTCTGTCCTCTCCTCTGCGAGAGTCCATCCTGTGCTGCGAAGGCTCCCTTCTCACCGGTGATGGTGAACCTGCTCCCGTCGGTGTGTACACACCGCACCATGTGCCTAATATAGTCAATCTGAGCATGGAATATAAATTACAAATCCATGCCCAAGATGACGTCGTAAGGCCTCGACGCCGCTACACGAAGATCCCAGTCGAAGCTCTCACCTCCTAGAGTAAGCTCACACTGTCGGCACCAGTGTGTAATTGTTGAGTCTGCTCCCGTAGGAGTCTCTAGCCGTAAGGATCGAGCCAAAGGCTCTGTCGGAATCTCCGAGCTCCGAACAAGGGCAGCGTCTATGAAAGAATGACTCGATCCTTTGTATATAAGAACTGCAGAAAGGGTGCAATAGACACAGATAGTACCTCGAATCATCTCAGGTGCGCCGTGGTCATAGGCCTCCGCTGCCTAAAGCCGTGCCTGTCTCTTCCCGCCAGCTCCTTGTGGTCGGGGTGGACCTCCTGGGGGTGGTGGTGGTGTAGCATCAAAGCGTCGCCCATCACCTACTGCTCGGCCAGCTCCTCTGACTCATCCGCCTTCTCCCTGAGGACTGCCATGGTCGACCCTCTGCCTCTGCCTGGGTGGTCCCTCAACCGTTTGCTGCTCCTCGGTACAGCGGTTCAGGTAGTCACGAGCCATGTGGCCCTGCCCACCGCATGCGTAGCACTGTCTGCCTCTCGAAAGACTGGCTCCATGTTGTGTGCCCCGCACCACTAAGCCAGTGTCCTAAGGTCGTCTGCTTGAGGGTCTGGTCTGCCTGGACCCATGAGTCATCTATTGACTGCCTGCTGCATAAGACTCTGCTACGTGCCACCATGCGGTAGGTCTCACTGCTGATGTAGACTCAGCAAGAAAGCTATCGATGAGAAGGGCTTTCTCTGGTACCCCTGCCTGAGTTGGAATGCTGAGGGAGATCAACAATGCCCTGATCTACTGCCTCAATCCCTACTCGATGGTCCGGGCTCGGAAGAATGGGTCTCGTACCATGTTCGTCGAACAACGTGAGAGATCGGTAAATCTCACCGAGTACTGCGCGACCGTCAAGCTGCCCCACCACAGCTATAGAAGCTCCTGGATGCGCACCATACGGAGGGTGGCTGGGAAAAACTCATAGAGGAAGAGGCTCTCAATGTCCGTCCAGAGGAGAGATTCCTCGTCGTGAACCTGGAGCATCATGCTCCACCATCTGCATGCTGCCGCGTGAAGGAGGCTCATTGCGAGGATCGCCATGAGGTCTACTGGTATCCTCACTAACCTGAAAACCCATACAACTACCTCCATCCAAAACTCGGCTGCCTATGGGTCCGTCTCCCCACAGAACCTGGGCGGTCGCTAATGCTGAAACTCGTGAAGTTCACTAAGGTGGCGTACAACGTCATCGGCTGGGGCTGGTAGCATCGGTGGCTCAACGGGTAGCGGTACCGCCGGTGCCTCTACTGTCAAAGGGCCCTGTACCGATGCCTCGTCGTTCGGTGGGCTATCGTCACGTACAATGCTCGGAACACTAGCTGGATGCCATCATGGGGCCATCCTGAATAGAAACAGGTGTTCCACGGTCAATCAATATACCTGGTGAGCTGACACAATGTAATCACAAAGAAAACATGGAACACACATGAAATCAATGTTGTCGTGCATTAAGTCGGAAAACAGAACTCAGGGTCCTGGTGTACGGATACGTCGGCCGCCGCACCAACACTGGACTCCGGGGACTGATAACCAGACTCAATACTCTTAATAATATTTCTTCACATAGAAAAAGATCAGTGTCCTGAGTTCTGCGGTAGAACCGAACTCCTCTGATACCAATTTGTCACGACCCGTCCTCGGGGCCCATGCCGTGACTACCCCAAGCCCACCTTCCATAGGCCAGGGGATAGCGACTAGCACCAAGGCGCAATACCTGGTAAAAAGGGAAGGCATTTCCTTTGTAAAGTAAACAAACACCACAAAGCAAGCAAGCAGAAGTAAATAGTATGTAAAAACTGGGTACAATAGTAAGTGAAGAAATGTAAGTGGGCCAGAATATAAACTCAAACTGAAAGTAAAGTACAACTGAAAAAGGAAGTACAATAACTAAAAAGTAAAGCCGCAACCTTGAGTCGTCCACTGGAAGTCCCACCTAAAGGGTGGGTATAGATAGCGTCCACAGCTCTCCGGGTCAATCCATCCACTCCCTGTACGTCCCGCCCAATGGTCCACCTCCAGGTACTGACCTGCCCCGCAAGCCTCAACCACGATCAACGCTGTCCGTCGTCTGCAACCAACACAATGTAGTGTGGGCATAGCCCATGAATGGGTGAGAATAAGCTACTCAGTAGGGAGCCCAAGACCCCCGAAGGACTCCCAGAATCTACAAAGGATAATCCACAAAGGAAGATAAAAACACGAAGTAACATCCGACACCACTTAGGTATATGCCCATACATATACCTAAGTCATCAATTCTCGTTCGGCTCCAACATCCGAGCCCAACTTCGATCACATCCACACAGGATGGCACAACACAATCCACATAGGAAATAAAATCACGATTCAGCTCACACAGGTATACTTCTTCGTAAGATGATAGAGATGATTAGATATAGCCACTGATTCATCTAAGCTGTTGGACCCACATAGGATCGATAGGTACTAACCCCCGCAATGACCCAAAAATGATCGATAAGTATTTAACCCCCGCAATGACCCACAAAGGATCGATAGTTAACTAACCCCCGCAATGACCCACAAAGGATCGATAGGTACTAACCCCCACAATGACCCACAACTGATCGATATGTACTAACCCCCACAATGACCCATATAGGATAGGACCCACACAGGATCTGTAGGCGCTGCCCCACACATGACCGTTGGTCGCTGACCCACACCAGATATGACCCACACAGGATCGGTAGCACTGATCCACGTAGGATCGCTGAGTTCTGTAGTCATCACCATCAAATCCATGGAGGATTTCTACAAGGTCGTCATCGTCGTCGCAGTCGCAGCCAGCTCTAGGGTTCCCGCACACAGCATGCTCGATCAGGAGGGTCCGCTCCACGTGTCAAGTGCTGATACACCAACAGACACGAAGTCTGGAGTTGATGTATCCAAAAGTTTCGCATCGTCAATAGTAACTCAACGTCACAAACGGCGCGTCAATCGGACGGCCGGGCTGAGAGTTATTGGTCTTTTCGTCCCAGGGTCCCGGTTTATTTTTAAGTGAAAACCAACCCGACCGTACTCCAACTGCGTCCAAAACTCGAGCGGAGTAAGCCAAAAGGTCCGTCTCAATAAGAGGAATCCAATAATGTCAACGACACATCAATGGGACGTCATAGCTCTTGTTATAAGCGTTTCTGGTCTGAGGGCCCGGTTGGTTTCATGTATGAACCAACCCGGCCGATCAAAAAGTACTCCAAAACCTTGATTGTAATATACCTAAATGACCATCGTGATCCAAGGATCTCTACTCAACTGACGGTGCCTTGATCGGTGGTCTGTAGCCCACGTTATGGGTAACAGACCGAAACAGTCCGAAAATGGGGGGTCTGGGCCCGGTCCGACCCGGCGCAACCCCCTGGGTCGGCCCGAACCGGGCTGACACGACCTAGGTCTAGGTCCGACCCGGGTTGGCTTGGCGCTGGCTGAGCGGGTCGGCTTGGCACCGGCCGAGCGGCCACGCAAAAAGGGGGCGCCACCCCCTTGAATGAAACTGCGGCCCCCCGCGTGGGAGATGCACCTTGCCAACGGACGCGGCCGAGCGCCGTGTCCTACCTCCCTCACTCCCATGCGGTTGCAAGATTAGCGGCCTGCCACCGCAGCTTCAGCTGCGGCTTCCCTTCCAAGCGGCGCGCCGGGTGCCGCCGCCTCTTGGCGGCCGCGCGGTGCCAGCCGCCGCCTCCAGCCACCGGCGGTGTTTTCCGTGGACCACCGGACGTGCTCCGGTGTTCCGTTTTGCTTGCCGTCTTCCCTAGCGGTCCTCCCGGGATCGACACTTCACTGCGATGACCTCAAAATTCCCTTGAGGCCTGCATCGTCGTCGCCCGCCGATCCGCACACCAATAATGAAGAAACGGTGGGTTCAGACTTGTTCGTTGGTCTGCACCCACCGCATTAGCAGTTTAAACGGATTCCGAAAAATTTTAAACACATGCCGAGGATATAAATCACATAGATTTAATTGAACCAAAACCAATACCTCAAGCGTCGTCGATCGAGGTATCGTCGCGGAATTGCACATCGCGGAAGAAGGCGTCGCGGAAGGGGGATCGTCGCGTCGCGGAGAAAGGATTCGCCGGCGTCGCATCGTCGATCTCCGAGGATCCGGCATTCTTGTCAAACTTCGTCGGAGGTCGGCGTTCTTCGCGTTCTTCAAGTTCTTCACGTTCTTCGCGTTCATCGCGTTCTCCGCGTTCTTCGTCGAGGAAGGAGTGTATCACGGCTTGAGTGATTTCTCCCAAACCTCTCACAACCCAACAACCCTTAATAAAATAAGAGTTGTCTTATTTTATTAACACACAAGCCAACGTTATGAATTTCAAAAACAAAACAATCAATTAAATGAATTAATTGCGGCGTCTAAACCGCCAAATTAATGAGGCATTTATTACCCAGATTAAACGCAAGGGTTGACTTCATTAAAAAGGGGGGTGCGGGTGCGTTACTTAATTAAAGGAGGGGGTTTAGGAAGAAAAGAAACAGTGGGGCTTGTGTGGGCCCACCTCAAAAATATCCTACCTAGTGGGTAGGATATTGTGGGTCCCACATAATCCACTTAGATAGGTTAATGAAAAATAAAATAAAATTGGTTGCACCACTTTTATTTTAATTCATTACTTAACTCCAAAATTTAAAAACCACACCCGAGAAAACGCAACTCCAGAAAAGGTGCTTCTAAGCACAAATAGGCGTTGCGATTCCATCGGTGCCCTCAGAATTCGATTCCGAGCACCGGTTCAAAAGTTAGAAAAACACACTCATTCGTTCACTGAACGTACCCAATCTAAACTTCAGGAAATGATTCCGGGCACACCGGGCCTCAGAATCAGGTACCGTCAGAAACTGCATTCTTGTAAAATTCAAAAGAAAATTCGGAAACAAAATTTCCTTGAATTTTACGGGTCTTTACATAAATATAGAATAATTATTATATCGTACAAAATGTTCTAATTTTTTTATTTATGGTCTAATTAACATCTAATAAGTAAATCTTTCACTCTTTTAATAATGAAATATTTGTTGCTCTAGTTAAAACATAAATATAATAACTAAATGTTAATTAAAATGATAAGGATTTAATTACTATAATAACTTGTCTAAAATATATATTTTTATGATATTACAACCCAATATCATGTCATATTTGAAATTGGGAAATTTTGTAGGTTTTTTGGTGGGGTTTAATTTTATTATAAATTAATATTTCTAGATATCCCAAAAGGGCCTATCACTTAAATTATAAAAATGAACATACTCTCTCACCTCTTAAATTATATTGGAGCCTTCAATCCTATAAATATCCTTCCCTTTTCACTTTTTAACTTCCCTAGTAACATTCTATGGGTTCTGTTCATCATTAAAGACCAACTCTTGTGCCCTAAGAGGAGATTTAGAGGAAACACATCGCAGAAGAGGGAATATCCACTAATGATTCTTTCAAACTTATTTGTTCATATACTTCCTATTCAATAGTTGTTTCATTAAAAAGTAATAAATACATTATCACTTATATACTAAGTTTTTATTATGATTATGGAACAATAATATTTCACTTTCTTTCCATCCTATGAAAAACAATATCATCATGTGTGCGTATGTACATCTTACCGTCTCCACATTGTGGTGCAATCTGTTTACACCACCACATTACTTGAATTTAAATAATGATGGAAATAATAACTATATATGATTATTATAACATTATATTTATTCTTAAATATTATAAACCATTCACTTCAATACCATTCAACTGTTATGGAAATGATATCATTACTCATGTGTAAGTACGACCAACTATCTTCACGGTGCGACATGATTCATTATACTTGGTGTTCATTAAATAAATATTAAATAAAAGTATATAATAAATATATATTATATATATAATTTTAATATCATTTTATAATGTTATTATTATGACATATAAAGAATAACTAGAACTTATTCAACAAAACCCGCATAAGAAATTGAAGCAGTTAATTCCCAAATAACAAGTAATAATTAAATGTTACTAAAAAAGACGACAATATGATCATACATGATATCATAAAAAGTACTATGATTCTGGAATATGTCAATGAAGTTATTTAAATAATTATAAAATAGTTTTGGATAAATATGAAGAATATCAGACCAATGGTAAGAGATTATTATGTCTCACTTTTATTTTTATGGGACATATGTCTTATACACTACCGATTTATTTTTTTCGTGTTTATGTTTCCAATGGATGTTCTTATTATTATTTTTTTGAAGGTTATGATATTTAAATATAAATATAATTTTCTTTATTTTATGATTCACATGATTATACTTATTTTAAATTGGGTAGGGGATAATTTTGCAACCTCATTATTATATGATATTTTTTATATGTAAGTATTTACTGGGGTATATTTATCATCCACATCCATGTCTCATAAATATATTTATTATTTATATTATTGTACAAATTTTTAAATTAAAATTTACCCATTTTTGAATTTTTATTAAACGGTATGAGATGAATTTTTTTTATTATTCGATACGAGGTACTTTTTGAGTTTATCGGCAAAAGTGTGAGGGTAAAGTTTTTTTCATTTATATGAAATGAACTGATTATTATGTCTTCATAATGACTTATTTCTATGAATATTATTATATAAGATTTCAAGTTTAATTTTAAATAATTTTTTTATTTTAAAATTGCATGCCATTTTGAGAAAATAAACCATTTTTGAGGAAGAAAAGATATTTTTCATCAAGAATTAATATGAATTGTTATATAAATATTATTTTCCTTATAAGATGCAATTATTTAATAAGTTTATGTTTCAGTAAAAATATCGTTATTTTTTATGATTTGATAATGTTTATTATGTAATTATATTTATGAAATCCAGTTATTTTACATAGATTATGTTATTATCGAATGATGATTAAAGAAACCCTTTTTATTACTTGGGTTATGATGAATGATTTATGTTATCATGGTATAGATAAAAATGATTTCATTATGATATGGGTGGGACATATATCTCCATTTAAGTCATTTTCTATATATTTATATCTCATGAGATAGACATGACTGGAATGGGAAATGATCTCTATTCAGTAATACAGGTCCAGAACAATGAGTTAACTCATTTCAGTAATTGACTTATCCCACTATGATTTCTTTGGCGATGATCTTTGACTAACATAAAATGATTTTGTATGATTATGTGTACTCCACAAAACTTCATGTCTTATGATATTACTTTTTGGTTTACATTGATTTATTATTATGAACTTGTAGGATTTATCCCATGCCATAATATCATGATCTTTCATATGGTGGATAAGATTTTCAAATGTTATATTCTTGTGTCTTGGGATTATGAGGTGATTCATATCTCGATTTTTTACCCTTACTAAGCATCGAAGATCACCCTTTCATATTATTCTTTTCCCTATGTTATAAACATGGGTATTAAGTAAGAAATGTCATAGAGGGGTCAAGATATGATGAAATTAGTAAGAGATAATGAAGATGTCTTATGAACCAGTTTTTTATGTTTCCAAATTCTAAAAACATTATATCTATATGGTCCTATAATGGAATTTTATATTTATTAATTAATTTTATTCAACTTTGAAGTAATATCAATGTAAGTAATGTATGGAGAGTTATATTTGTTACTTCATGTTGGGATAAATAATTCCCTCTTGTTTTTGTTTGATTCTTTGGTGCTAGTCTCAAACCCATGGGGATCGGGAAATCCCTTCAGATATGTGATAGATCAAGTCAAGTACAAGTTGGAGATGTTTTCTCATCCCATTACCAATGTATTAGGAATTCCCTTAGCCTCATTATGGTTTTCAAATTTTCACTATTGGTAAAACATCAAGTAAGAATAGGTTGGATTCTTTAAATGGTTAATTCAGATATTTGTTGGACTCTGATATTTAACTGATTTATTATAGGCTATAAGAGGATTTCACAGCATGTAACTAGGTTACATGACATGTAAGAATTTTTAGATTTATTTCATGAAAGGATTCACACTATGAAAGATTACACTCCATAAAAATACCTAGAACATTAAGAGTTAATAAAAGGTCAGGGTTTTAAGCCAAGCCGATGGGTTTTTTTCTATATGTGGGTCCTTGGAATATACACGTCGTGTAACCGGGTTACACATTATGTAATGAACCACATATAGATTTTAAAATAGAAGTGTCACTATGTTGGTTTATTTAATTCTTCAGAATGTATAGCTCTCAACCTAGGGAAATTCCATGGTTATTTTTGGAGACTCCATTCCTTCTAGATCAATATGTTCAGTATTTGATCTTTGTTGCAGTTGTGATGAGTCTCTTCAGGTAAGAGATATTTCAGATTCTTCATTTCTATTGATAACGGTTTTAGCCTTGGGATGCATCATCAAATAATATGATCTAAATTGTTGTTTTTTACTTGTCTCTTTTCAATATCTATTGTGAAATCTCATTCTGTAGACTGTTGCTTTGTCAGTCACGGTGTAGAAGGTGTTAATTTTTAATGTATATGGTACTTCATCTTCTCCACCAAACCTCTTTCTCAATTGGATCAATCCTAATATTTTTTGCGTGGATTCTAGGGTCTCTATTGGTATTGTTGGGTTTCATCATTAGTAAATCCCGTTATAAGAATATGCAACCCACATTTTGAGGCTGGTGGTTCCATCTTTTGCATGTGTTTGATAAACCATATTGTTACATTCTTATAAATTGGTTTGTAAATAAATCGATATGTAATTTAAATGATTGGATGTGCATGTTGAAACGAAATTTTTAACATAAAGTGGTTTTCCTTTTTTTTTTGATAAATGGAATGAAAATGGGTATTTTAAAATAATTGAAAATGGTTTTTTTAAATGGTTGTGAAATGGTTTGGAAATGATTTTTGAAACATTTAAATGATTGTGAAACTGAGCATGTGGGTTACCTTGGGTACTAGGTGGAAGGATTATCTTTAGGCCATCATTCATTGTGGGGTTTTACTTTATAGGGTGTTCTTATTTCAAAAAAGTCTACATTAATGGTTCTAAGTATGTTAATGATGTTGGAGTTTCACTTTATAGGGTTTCTCCATGGTCCTAGAGTGTATATAATTGGATTCAAGTTGCACAATGAAATGTTCATAGTTTATTGGGGACTAGTAGTATGATGTCTGACCTGTTGTATTCCATGGTATTGCGATTCCTATGCTGATATCGGGGTTTTCTATTGCCTGTATTTGTATTGTTTGAGGCTTGATATGCATGTTGGTTATTTTGAATGATGATATGATAAATTTTCTTTAAAATCAGTGTACCTGCATTTTTTTAGTACTTCTATAAAGTGTAAATGTTTTCGATGTTTTCTATTGAACTGCTCTATGGACTATCATGCCATGTTCTAATTACAATGAGAATACATGAATTTTTATAAAGAGAATTGTTATGTAACACCTGAGTGGGATCTTATTGAGCTTGTTAGCTCACACCTTCTGCACCTCTTCTGTGGTGTGTATACCTTTGTATGTCTTCCCATGTAGGGGAACGAAAGGCGCCTTAGTGAGGCGGCGATGTTTCATATTAGATGATTTGGGTAGATTTTGGTGATATGGTGAGAGTTCATCCATGCCAAAACATGGAGTATCTATTTGGTTTTGGTCCTTTTCGATTGGACTTGTCTCTTGTAGTTTTGGATACTTTTATATCTGTTTGTTTCCACTATATTTCTTATAGTTAGGTAATATCTATTTTGGATTCCCATTGTTTCTACTTATTCTACATATATATAAAACATATTTTTTCAGTTTGGGTGAAAATTTTCCCTCTATATTATCATTCAATGTCCAGGTGGTTTTCTCTAGCCCATGGGAATCAGAAATTCCCTTGCAGGTATGTGATGAATTGGGTCGGGTGCCAGGTTTTAGGGAAACCTAGGGTAGTTTATTACAATTAGTTATAAAATGAGGTATTTCATAAAGATTCATTATATGGGGACTTATTTTAAAATAGAGATATTGTTGTCATAACTTGATAGGTATGTTGCAATAAGTGTTTGGCCATATCTTATCATAACAAGACTCATATTTCAATAGGATGTTAGGATATGTGTATATACGTGTTGGGTTTGGTTTTGAATCTCATTTTATGATTATGGGATGTCATGTCTAAACTGAGATTTTTTCCACTGTCTGATCATTGTTATGTTCTAGTATGAAGCAGTATGACTCTAAGACATCTTCTAATTGTTCCTCTAGAAGGTTAAAATAATAACCCTCATGGGAATCTGCATATAGAATATAATATCATTGAAAATATCAAAAGGGTACTTCATGATGTTTATTAGGATGTAACATGTGTTCAGAACATAGTTTTTGATGTATAACCATGAGGTAGTGGAGAGAGAGAGAGATCATGAGAATTCTAACATGAGAAGGAACAATCATTTTGAAGAAAGAATAGACCTCAATATGCAAAGGAATGGATGGATTGGATCATAAAAATCTTTAAATTTCTAGAGAAACCTAAGAATATTAGGGTAATGTGTGTAGCATTCAGGATCGAGGGTTTCAGTAAGCGATGCTGGGATTTTATGGTACAGGCAGACTATTAAGTGGACCTAGACTAGAAGGTTTTCAAAACCCTATTATACATTAGTTTTCTCTGGAGTTAATTATGCTAGAAAGATATCTAGAGTTTCTATCTTTTCAATATGGATAGCATTCGGTTTTCACATGTACCGATCGATTTACTAAGCTTGTCTGTTTTCCTTTGGATATGGTGAAGAATGACCAGCTGATGGCTCAGAAGTACAGGCAGGGTTTGCGAATGGATATCAGATCACATGTATTTATATTGAAACATTCAACCTATGAAGAGAAGGTAGACAGATATATGATGGTAGAGATAGATATAGCAAGGAAAGATGGTTTTCCAAACCCTTATCTTTCATCAAGTGGAGGTTTCTGTGTTGTTCATGGGAATAAGAATAAGTTTCATGATCATCACTGAAATGGTAGTGGTGGGTCACAACATCAAGCCTCCTCCACACCGTCTACTATAAGAAACAATGATCCTCTGACTTTCTATCTGTGGGACAAGGTTAGAAACACCGGATTTTTTTCCTATCCCTGTAGAGATATACAATAGTTTTGTATGTATTGTCCATATACAATGCTTCTATTAGTATATGACCATGCCTCGTTATTTCCAGGGTTTTTTGGATTGAAAGTCTATTGTGGCGAAGTCAAAAACATCAAATAATAGAAGGATCCAACCACTTTTCTCGTGAGTGAATCACTTCCACAATGTATATGAGTGTCCAGTGTATATCGATTGAGGTTAGAAAATAGTGAGAGGTACTATACTTATTACATCTTGAATAGAAATTTCCTTATTTTACATAGATGCATCCAGATCCTTTATATCTTCATGTTTTTTTATATTCATAAACTTCTAATAGAAATTATTTCATTTTTAATAGACTTAGTGACACCTCTCTGTAAGTGGAAAAAGATGGTGTTATGAAGTCCTTCATGTTCATTATCGATAGCTGATACGATGTTGTTTTGGGATTATCTCACTCTTGATCTAGATCTATATGACATTCTAATTGGTATGGAATGATTTTTCACTCATTGATATGAGGTTTATTGTTATCATCAGTGCCTTTCATTTCTTTCTACCGATGGGAGATATCATGTGTTTTAGGGGGAGTGGGACCCAAGGTATGGTTGTCCATAGCATTCCTACCCAAAGATCAAGTGTTTTTTGTCTGTCATTGCATGTGAGTCTAATGATGTTCCTTCTTTTTTTGATCTTGGCATTATTGTTTGTGACTTTTCCAATGTTTTCCCCAATAAATTCTTCATTATTCCTCCAGAGATAGAGAAAGTTTTTTTATTGGCATGGTTTTAGGTGCGCAACCAATATTGATATCTTCTTATCATATAGATTGGAGAGAGTTGAATGACCTCAATATTATGTTGGATAATCTATTAAAAAAATGTTTCTTCCACCCTATATTTTTTCCTTGGGAAAACCCTATGCTCTTTTCCATGAAAGAAGATGGTCCACTTTGGTTGGGTGTGGACTATCAGATGTTTGACCAAGTAACATTTTAGAAAAAAATATCCTTTACCTCATATGGATGATTTAATTGATCCCTTAAAAGGGGGAAAGTGGTTTTCAAAGATTGATCTTTGGTTGGGTTATCATCAGCTCATATATTGAGAGTATAATATAACAAAAATCACATTCCAGAGTAGGTATAGACATTATGAATATCTCTTGATTCTTTCTTGTCTTTCTAAAAATCCTAATGTTTTTTGTGGATTTGATGAATCTAATATTCTATCAATATATTGACACATTTTGGTAGTTTTCATGGATGATATTCGGGTTCATTCCAACTACATTCTTCATCACGAGCTCCATCTAAGCATGATTCTTGTAATTTAGATAAGTCACCATTATTATGGAATGATTTTGAATTGTAGTTTCTTGATTCAAGAAGTGGTGTTATTAGGGAACATGATTTCTAAACATGGATTATGAATTTATCTTGAGAAGGTGAAGGTTGTACTATAATAGAAGGGTCCACAGAATGTCTTTGACATATAGTGCTTCTTGGATATTTCCATATACTACCGACAGTTTGTTAAGGTTTTCTCTAAGATACACTACTAAAAATACCCCTTTTCTTAGCGCTAAAAATGGCTTTTAAAAGTGCTAGAAAAGCACTGTTAATGTTGGCAAAGATAAAGGGGAGTCCCCTTTATTAGCACTCCAAAATGAGCTGATAAAGGCCCCTTTTATAAGAGCTAAAAAAGTGTAGATAAAAGGGGTCTTTTATCTGTACTAAAACGAAGCGCAGATAAAAGGGTCCTTTATCAGTGCTTTATTTTTAGCACTGATAAAATATCACTTTTTCGAGTGCTTGTTTTTAGCACTGATAAAAGTTAAAAAAAGTTAAAATTTTTTACAAAAATTCTGGGAAATTTATGGGGGGATTTTTACAGTTCTTGAGCCCCCCCTTTTTCAGCACTTTTCCACTCCTCCATCGCCCCCACGCACCCCCTCCACCATTTATAAGTGCTAGCCCCTTAAATTCACTCATGTGAATGCACCCCTACCTCCACCCGGATTTGATCTCGAGACCTCCCCCCTGCACGCCTGAAGCCTTTTCCACTCCCCTATATTGATTTTTTCTCTTATTTATGATATATCTATTTATTTATATATATATATATATTTAGTTATATTTATTCATATAGTAATATATATTTATATTAATATATATAGTTATATTAATATATATATAGTTATATTAATATATATAGTTAGATTAATATATAGTTATATAAATATTCAAATATTGGTATTTTAAATAAAATGGATATTAGTTATTATTTAGATAAAGCTAATATATTTTATATGTAAATATGTTTAATTAATTATTTAAAAATATAATTTTTAAGTGAGAAGATAAAAAAATAAGTATATATAGTTATATATTTGATTATAAATAGTAGTGAATTATACAAAATGATAAAATTCCAAGGAAATAATATGAATTTGAATGTAATACCTTGGAATAAATTTAGAACCCACCAAAAAAGGAAATAATACCCCTTAAACGAGTCTGAAAATCCACAAAATGTTAAAAAATTAGGGTACCCCGATTAAAAACTCAGTTTTGGAGGCCTTCTGGGACATTTTTGGACTCAGAAAATCCTTGACTGAGGTCCCCCCTCCCCCTCCACCCGTTTCATAGGGGTGTAGATCTCATCACAGACTTCGATTTGATATATGGTAGAGCTCAAACGGACACCCAGATTAAAAATTATGGCAGTTTGAATATCGAGTTGTGTTTACAACATATTTTGAGTCTTTTTTTAGTTTTCGGATTTTTTTGGTCTTAAAATTGTTATTAAATGACTATTACTACATAATAATTAGTAAATTATTAATTAAAAATATTTTATTAATTTTTTTATAAGCCATTTTCACTAAATATCTTATATATTACGTGTAACTATATATTTATACTTATCTAAAATATATTTAAAATTTTATTTAAAAAATATATATTATATTTATATCAATATAACTATATCTATATATTTAAATATTAATATATATTTTTTAATGAATTTTTTTTGAAGTAGACCCTTTATCAGCGCAACTAAAAAAACACAGAAAATGGGGTACCCTTTAACAGCGCAAAAAAACGCTGTTAACGGGGGTACCTTTATCATCCCTAAAAAAAGCACTGATAAAGGGGTGCATTTATCAGCGCTTTTTTTAGCGCTGATAAAGGAACCCCCCTTTATCAGCACTTTTTCGTTAGCACTGATAAAGGGTGGTGCTGGCCTTACCCCATTTTCTGGTAGTGATATCATAACCTTTGACTTCTCTTACTGAGAATGCGATGAAATTCACATGGGATGTGACGTGTCGATCCACTATAGATGAACTAAAATGAAATATAACATTGTCCCATGTTTTGATATTACCTGATACCAATAAGGGGTATGTGCTGTTCTGTGATGCATATGGTGCTGGTTTAGGATGTGTGCTTATATAGGACAACTATGTGGAAGCATATGGATCTTTCTAGCTTCGAACACATGAGAACAACTACCCAACTCATGATTTAGAGATTTTCATAGTTTTTATTGCACTAAAAAGATAGAGGAACTATCTATTGGGGGTGTGGTTCATAGCACATGAGCCTTAGCCAAGTTGGTGAGGTCTCTCTAAGTGAATCCAAGAGACCCATGTTCAAAACCAGGAAAAGGCATAATTCTAGGTTACTTTAGTAGGCACTGTAGTATGTACTGTAGCAGGTACTATTCAGTAATATAGCTGCCAGAACTATTCATATTGGGACACTGGATTGGCCTTGGAGTCCTTAAGGCATTTTGGAAACCCCGGCATTCAGGTCATTAAGGCTTTCAGGCCACCTTTAAGGCCTTCAGGACACCTCAAGGCCTTCGACCCAGATGATCAGTGATGTTTCCCCAGGCATGCTCTAAAAAAAGTGTATCCCCATAGGACGATACGGAGCAGGTGCACTCACTAGAGTAGTACCAATGGATTTGGAAGAATAAGAGGGTACGACTACCCAATTGGGACCTGTATGTGCTTGCATGGTAAGCTTATCCAGATGTCCATGTGAAGGTGGAGAGATACCATCATGATGCAGATGATGAAGAGGGGCAGTTCCTTGTAGTTATAGTCTGGTTGAATTCCCTAAGACCTTCAGGTCATTTAATGTCTCTTAAGTATACAAGAAATGTAATATCAAAGCCTTCAGACCTTTTCAAGGTTACCCCTCATACCTTGAAAGTGGGGTTATCAAAAATCAATAAAAATGAAGGCCTTCTGGCTATTAGGGTGGGGAGTGGTTCACAGTCTTCACTAACCATAAGAGTTTGAGTTTTATATTTTCTCACAAAGTCTTGAATTTCAGATAGAGACGATTGATAGAATACATGGAGAAGTTTGAATTTGATTTTTTATACACAAAAGGGAAGATAAATGTGGTTTTATACACTCTCAGTAGTAAATTTCACTCACATTGTTTTCTAGAATCAAAGGTGGAGTGGAAAATTATGGGGATTTTCACTCAGCAACACTTTTATGCTAAGGAGGATTTTTCAGTTATTGTTCTGACTAGTTTCCAATTATCACCATCTATCCTAGAGTCAATTTCATGGTGTTTTCAATAGGATAGTGGGTTTATTAATTTTCTATAAAGGAATTAGGTTGGGGATTCCATTTCTGGTGGCCTCTTTGTTCAGATGGTATACTATACTTCTGGGTATGATGCATTACATTGCAGATTAGGTGTACCTCTATTACACCTACTAATGGATAAAGGTAGTTCACTTGGAACCCTCTGAATTACATTAGCCTCTTGTTGTTCTGGTCAATAAATTGGATGACGTATACTAGAATTTTGTTTCAGATCACCATGGACTCCCTAAGGGAGGAATTATACCTAGATGTTTGTTAATCTATTGATTAAGTCATCTCATTTTATTCTGATCAAGTATCCAACTAAAGTTGATGATATGTGTAATATGTCTATGTAAAAGATTATGATGTACAAGGGTGTCCTTCTTACATTATTTTTTATAGGGATCCCAGGTTTACCTCAAGGTTTTGGAAGAATCTCCAAGAGGAAATGAGAACTCTGGTTATGTTAATCAGAACAAACCATCCACAAACAGACAGTGAGAAGAAGTCAGTAATTCATGTCCTAGAGTTTCTACTCCATGTCTATGTCTAGGACATTAGGGGATCATGTGATAGCCATCTGGGGCTGGTTGAGTTTTTTTAAAAAATTAGTTATATATCATCGATAATAATGGCTCCCATTGACGTGTTTTATGATCACCCTTGTAGGTCACCTCTTCTAGGGGACGAGGTGGGTGAAGTATGTTTAGTGGCACCATGTTTGGTTTAGGAAACATCTAAGAAGATTTAGAATGTGCATCAATATAATTTTATAGTTCAAGGTCATTAGAAATTATATGCAGATTAGGAATTCATCTTATGGATTTTTTCATTGGTGAATGTGTTTTCATAAATGTTTTTCATTATTTGGGTAATCATCAGTTTGTAAAGTTGGGAAATTTGGATCCTAAATATGTTTGTCCATTTGAGTTCATTAACTGGCTTATATAGATTTCTTATCAACTAATATTTCATGTTGAATTGACAAGTAATCATGATGTTTTTTTACCTCTCTCAGCTTAGGAAGTATCATCCTGATCCAACTCACATTCTTAGTTGGGAAGAAATTTTGCCATAACTAGATGTTTGTGTTATGGATAAAACAGTTGAGATCATTAAATCTCATGTTAAAGTCTTTCATGGGAAGTAGATCCCATTGTCCAGGGTACTATGGAAATATGGATCTAACTCTTATGATACATGGGAATAATGTCATTGATGATGGAGAAATTGCCTCATCTTTTACTAGAGACTATATATTTCACATGAATTTCTGGGGATGGAAATTCATTATGGTGCAGAGTTTGTAATATCCCATTATTGAACTATCAGGTATTCTCTTAACCTCATTGTGTTTTCAATTTTCCTCTATCAGTATAATGACAATAAGGAATTGTGGGGATACATATAAAAGTTAGGTTAGAGTTTATTTTGAATATTAGCTTTAACCTGCTTTTTCTGTAGTCTTTAGGGGGATTTCACATCGCGTAACTTAGTTACATGATGTGTAATAATCACTGGATGAATTTAATGAAAGGCTTCACACTATGAAGGGTTACACAATGTTAAGATACCTTACATGTCATGATTTAATAATAATTTTAGGGTTTTAAGCTGAGGCAACATGTTTTTATGCATATGTTGGATCATGAATGTTACACATCATTTAACCGGTTTCAACTCCGTGTGACAGCCCACACATAGTTTTTAAGAGGCACGTGGATATTTTTTTCATTTCATTCTTCAGGATCTCTTTATATCTAACAATAGAAATTTCTAGGTGATTTTGAAAGACTCATTTCTTTTTATATCGAGCCATTTATAGTTCGATCTTGGTTATAGTTATGGTACATCTCTCCGGGTAAGAGATCATTAAGCTTCATTATTTCCATAGAACATGGTAGCATCCTTGGGTTGTGACATCAGATACCTTGATCTAAATTGGTGTTTCTTCTTATCTACATTCAATGTTTTTTCTATGATGACATTATAGAGCCCATTTTGTTATCGATCATGATATGGTGGGTGTTTGTTTATGAGACATTTGGTATTTCCTCTTCTCCACTGACCCTATTTTTTAATTGGAACAATCCAAAGATGTGTTGATTTTATTCTAGGGTATTCATTAGAGTTGTTGGTTTTTGTCATTGGTGGATCTTATTACGGGTGTGTGGGACCCAATTTTTTATGTTGGTGGTTCCATCTCTAGCCCGAATTTGATAAATAGTATTTTTATGTTCTTATAAATTGGTTTACTAATACATTAGTCTAAAATTGGCATGATTGGTTTTGTGTCTTGAAATGATATTTTGAACAAGATTGATTTTCCATGGTTTTTTATAAATTGGAAGAAAATGGTTATTTTAAAATCATTCAAAATGGTTTTTGTGAAATATTTTTGAAATTATTTTTGATACATTTAAATTATTTTTGTAAATGTGAACGTGGATTACCTTGGGAATTAAGTGGAAGGTTTATCATGAGTCCATCTTCCATTGTAGGGGTTCACATAATGAGGTGATCCTCTTTTCCTAGAGTGTATATTAGTGAATATATGTATGTATAAGATATTGGGGTTTAAATTGTTGTTGTGTCTCCCTGGTCTTGGATTGTAGATAATTGGATTTAAAGACCACAGTTCACTTTTTATAGGTTTTTGGGTATGAGTAGACTGTTGCATGAACTATTTTATTCCTTAGTATTTTGATGTTCGTGCTATTACAAATGTTTTTCATTGATTATATTTTTATTGTATTATCCATGATATTAATGTTTATTCTTGTAAAATATGACATTGAAAATATTCTTTGAAATTCATGTACCAGAAGTTGTTTTATAACTGTGATAAAGAAGAAATTTTTATGATTTTTTCCATAAAACTTATTTACAACCTATAATGACATGTTTTATTTAAAAAGAGAATACACGAATTGTTATACTAAGACTTTTTATGAAACACCTGCGTGGGATCCTATTGAGATGGATCAAACCTTTCACACCTCTTCGGTGGTACGTAGACCTTTATATGTCTTCCAATGTAGGGAATGGAAAGGTTCCATAGTGAGGTGGTGAGGTTTCATGTCAGCTGAGTTGGGTAGCTTGTGGTGAGATGTTTGGAGTTCCTCCCAGCCGTCTCATGGAGTATCTGTTTGGTTTTTTTCTTTTTCAGTTGGAAACTTATCTTGGAGATTTGGATACTTTTATAGTCATTTGTTTTTGTTATCTTTCATATAGTTATGGATATATCTTTTTTATTTAAGCTATTTCTTCTTTCTTCATGTAAATATATTCTGTTTGTTTTGTTAAGGTTTGGAGAAATCATTCCATTAGGATTTTCATGCAATTCTCAGGCTCATTCCACCAGCCCATAGTGATCGGGAATTCCCTTCAGGTATGTGATGAATCGGGTCAGGTTCCAAGTTTGAGGGAAACCTGATTCAGTTCATTACAGAGGTTATTTTGGTTGGTTTTTTAAATCCTCTATCATGATAATTTCTTCCATAGTAATATTTGGATAAATTAAAATCAAATAAATAATTTTTTCTTCAAAAAACTATTGAAATTAGATTATATTAATACATGTATAAACTATTTCTCACTCTGAAGAGGGTTTATTTTTATAGATAAATTTCCAAAATACTAATAGAGAAGGGTTGAAATCATTTATTTTTAAGATAAATTTTGAGAGTAAAAAAGGGATTCACTTTATGATTCATATCATATTTATAATAGTTTCGTTGTTATTGGGAAGAAAAAGACATTATATTCAATTATTATTGGGATTCAATGTAAATTATGGTAAAAGGTGGCTACTTAACTCATTAAATATTGGTATCTTGTGCATTATTGTTTTTAATTTCAATGTATTACTCATCAAAAATTCAAATTTTCTTATTCAACACTAATTTGAAATTTGTATCATTCTATGGGTGATTCGTGACCATGTGGATTAGCTATGCCTTTAGAAAATCATATATTAACCTTCCATTATCTACTAATTTATTATTTTTTTAATTAATGAATATAAATATTTTGTGGTGTGATTAATCATCTATGGGTATGGATCATAATTTAATTTATCCCCATAGAATGCCTAATTGGTATTTCTAATTTGGGTTAATGTGAACTATTTTAGATCAAGGGTTAATATAATGTACCTGGGAACCTTTTTTGAAAAGAAGAAATATATTTTACTCTCTATAAACTCAATTTAATTATGATTTTATTATCTATTGTTATTTTCCATGTTAGGGTTCTGAGAAAAATATTACTAATATTGATTTAGCAGTTTGGGTTGGGGTGACACTTAAAACAAGTCTGGATTAGTGAATTGGAATGATTTCCTTAATTTTGGAAACAATAGTTGATGTTTTTACATTCCCATCCAATTATTTTGTTGAAACAGTGTTTCCCATGATTTAAAATTAGATGATTAATTTTGGTTTCAATGTGTTATATTATTTTTGAAAAATCATTTCATCTTCCAATATATTTCAATTCTATTAACATTATGTAAAACTCATTTTATAGTCATTCCAAAAATAATTATAGTTTTTTCTCTAGGCGTAATGTAATATCCAGGGATTATGGTTAAAGTTTCACTAGCCAATGAGGTCCATAAATTTTTAATTTGTCACTATTTTTAATTTTATAGTAATAGATAATCCACTTCCTCATTATCAAATTGAACTAGTGTATTAACTATTGAAAGAAAAACTTCCTATTTGGAGAATGATTTTTAAGGTATACAATTATACAAAAAATCCTTTCTATTTCTAGACAATAATTATGTTTTCATTGAAATCATCGTTCACTGGTGTTCCTGGTATAGTTTTACATAATAATGTGTATTTTTGTGAGATTTTTATCTAGGTCTCCAGTATAATCAAAGGTTATAAATTATGTGGGATTAAGTTTTATAATAGAGGCATGAAATTTAGAAATTATATGGGTGAAAACAAATGTTTTCCTATAGGTGAACTCTTAACCTCAATTAATATTAATTCGGATATAATGGCCTCATGTATTTTAAGTTATGTTTCCAATGTACCTCTATGTGATGAAATTTATCGAGATATCTCAAATTAAATAGTGTTGGATTAATGTTTAGTGGTGTAATCTTCCAGTTTTCTATGATGGAGGTAATCAACAACATAATTTAATGTTTTCTATAATATGTTTGATTATAAAAGTTTTCTATTATTATTTTAGTGTGGCCTTTTATTAAAGTTTTATTCCCTTTAAATATATGGTTCTTATCCTAGAATTCATCATTTTAATTCCCATGATGTTCTAAACATCATCATGAAAACAACAATTTTTTTTAAAATTCATTCCTACATTTGGACTATTTATCCACAGTTGATAGTATTTTTATAATCCTTGTTGGGTGATTGGTTTAGTTCATAGTGTTAAATTTTTAATTATAATTATTTTGTGTAAATATTGAGTTATATGTGGAAACAATTGAAGGTACTATATGGAATGCACATATCATTGATGCTGGGTAGAAATACCTTCTCTCACTACTTTATTATGTGTAGTACATTGAATTGGATTTCCATTTCAATATGTATCATTATTAGTGATTTATAAAGTGATATTAGTTGTATCAATAGTAATGAACCCATAAATTTGTACCTTTAATTAATTATCTACACATCCACATCAATTATATTTATGTTTTTCATATAAAAAACTCATCATATAAATCATCTCAATATGTTATAATTATTGACCATAGAATGTGGTTTATATATTTCTTCCCATTATGGAACTTCACATTTTCTAATATTGTATTAGAATATTTTACATGACTATTTTGTCATAGGAAATCCTCTTATACTTCAAAAAAATAAGGATTAAGAGGTGATATTAGGAGATATGGTTTCCTTGGGTGTTTCATCAGTCACAAAACCCTTATTTTCTTATGGTAGGAATGAATTATTTTCAATAAATATTAACCATACCCAGAGGTGTGGGTGGTGATGTAATTTGGGATAATAATTCATGTAATATTAGGATCATAAGAGGTCCATAATGTGTTTGACATATAGTTATAACTACATCCCTTCATTCGTCACTATCTTATATTCTATCATCTTTCTAATAAATATTTCTCTAAATATATTTCCATAATGGGGCCAAAATTTTCTATGTATGAACTATAGAAATAATAGGTTTATTCATAATAAAATTTAAATTTAAAGATAAAATCTATTAAAAATATTTATAAAATCATTTATTTGACTAATATTAATAAAAATCAATTGATTTCATCTTTTATTATCATTTTAGGCATGATGCAAGGATGAAAAAATGGTTAGTCTTTTGCATCATTTTTAATGTAAAACTGAATGTCAAAAATAACTATACCTACCATATTGGTTTCCCCACGTAGGATTTCATTCATGATTTATATGTGTTCTCTCATCATATTTTGGGAGGGGTGATGTAAATGGAACATATTATCCTTTACCAATATTGTGGTTATGTGGGGAGGTCTCCTCAGTAGCTAAGTGAAATATGACAAGGATATATTTAAAACAAATGATGAAGGACCATGTATTTTAGGATATTTTAGATACTCTACGCCAATAATAGTACAAAGAGGAAAACATTCCTATATTATCTATTCAATTATATGGTATCTTCCACGTATCCAACACCTTTTCATTTTTTCTATAGCTGTGATGTTAAAAATATAATATGGTGAATGTAAGGCTTATATTCTGACTCAAATTATTTTTGACACCATTTACTAGTGGGATGATATTTTTATGTACATAAATTAAAATTTATATTTAGTTAATAACTTATATATATTTAATTTAATTGTAATTCATTTTTAACTAAAAACACATATAGGTATTCCACTTACACTAGTTAATCCAAAAATATCATTATCTAGTATATCCATATACTAGTTGTTATTTTATATTTACCCCATTTTATTATGATTTAGTGGAAGTAATAAAAGAATGATACTACTTTCATGAATCCATTTTTGAAGTTAGGTTATCATCTTGGGATAATCAAATTCCTATCTTGGGTGACTCTTATTTCAAGAGGATCTATTTGTTGTAATATGCCATTGCACTAAAAATATTCATAAATTAATTGTCACATGGAGTTACAATCATTGAATAAGATTCATAGTGTCTAGATGAGAATTTTGTTATTTTTTTATTTATGGAGATTATATACATATATTAATGGTGGAATAGTATAATGTAATACAGTAATTATTCTATTATAAAAAGTTTAATGAAATTGATTATTACTTATAAAATTAATATGGAATCCATTTAACAATACTAAATAATATGAATGTAGGGAAGGAATATAGTTTTGTTATAAAAAATGTGTAGGATATCCACGGAGTATGTATTCATTTTAATAGGTAGGATTCCTATATTGATTATTTCATTTTTCACAAGGTTATAATCTACAATAGTATGTTTCTCTTTTGAGGTAATTTCCATGTGATGGGAAGACCAATTAACACCGTTAGGGTAGTTGGAACTTATATATATTATGATAATTAATTATCCTTTAGATACCATTTTAATTGGATGATTATCCATTAGATATATTATAAGTGAATGAGGATGTGATGTTCCCCAAATTAATGGTTATCATTTATCTATCAAGGTGATAAGGATTTGGAAGTTAGGTATAGAGTTTCATCTTTAATGTATTGGATAACTAGTCCCATTTTGATGTGATCAAAACTATTATACATTTTTTTCCATCAGTGTATAATCTTAAAAAGGAGTAAAAACATATTTAAAAACATTTCCGGCATCCTTTAAATAATAAAGGATGTTTTCATAACATTATTGGTACCCAATATATGAAAATATTGTTTGTGGGAGAACCAAGATATGTTGATTTACTTTTTATGACCATACCAAATTTTCATGTTCCTCTATTAAATATAAAACTCCCTCCCTAATTTTGAAATAAAAGAAACAAACCAAACAAAGAGGGACACAATAAAAATCTCATGGTTCACCAAAACTTGGATAATCTAAGGATCATGAAACGAAGATGTTCCAATTCTACTAAAACAATAATTACACCCTATTTATATAAATATTTTATGGTGTTTTCCAGACACCATATAGTTTATAATAATCAAAATGGAACAGAAATCACTTCTATCAATGATTTATTTATTTTTTACATTTTCTCTAAGAGAAAATAAATAAATATATATCGCAGTGAAAAAATAATGTAAATACAAAATCAGTAGTGTATCAATATACTCCACTATATAAAATGAAATGAATACCAAAATATTTTAGCTGGATATATCCCTATGTAACCTTTCAAATGTTATAATGGAATCAATTATTTCCTATACAACAATCACTAATTGTCGAGTACATTGTTAATATTATTTCGATCCTTTATTATTCCATGATTCAAGATATTACCAACTTCCATTTGTAGATATGTCCTCCAAAATTCAATTCCATATTTTTCAATGTGTGGATATCACCTTATTCCAAAAATATTAAGGATTATTAGATGTTCCCAAGACCAATTTTACAAATTCAAGAACACCTATTGAATTCGTATAGATTCTCATTAAATCTCTACACCATATCTACATTTGAATTTAAGAGGTTTCTATTATTTTCACAATGTACTTATCTACCATGACATGGAATCACCTATAAGGCCAGTTTTGGACACCATATTACCAATGTTCTCCAAATCCAAACCATGATCTCATAATTAATTACTATAATAGTTATTTTAACTATTGAATTTTACTCTATCTTGACCAAGCATGAACTGGTGCAACATTAGCAAGTCATTGAACATCTCCATGGAGGAAAATGTTTGAGATGATTTATAAAATACTCACATTCTTTTTTCCTATTCAAGTCCAAAGTACTTATAAATGAAACCCCTTGGGAAATAAAATAGGTTCAGTCTAGTATCCCACTTCAGATATTATTTTTTGATTCCTCAATGGTGACCAAAACACCCATAGTAAACCACAATATTTATTATTAGGATTTTAGAATCCCATTATGATGTCTTCTATGACATGGTATTTTATATATCATCTATTCACAATGAATAGGTCTTAGTGATATAATTATTGAGATATAATTCATATTTTATAATTGGTATAACTATACATATCAAAGTATAATTTCATGTCCCTCTTCCCATGGTGTGAACTATGTTCCCCATTTTCAAGATGTAAAGAATATATTATGTTAACGTATATAGATAATATCATTCTATTATTATGTTCTATTGTCCAATAGGATAATATATATATAATTTGGGTTCTTCTATTTGAAAAAATTTCAAACACACATGCAAGACACCATTGATTCATCCACAATATGTAAGAGCCTCACCATTTAGATTGAAATAAAATTCTCAACCAAAACGCATTTTTAAAACACCAATTTCAGAATTTAACTCCCCATTTTTGAAATAATCGTGCTATTTCCTAATTCATCTCCACATTTTAGAATTCACCTATATTATAATTTTATTTATGAACATTACATGTAATATAGCTTTACTCTTTTATCCATTTCATGATCCATGAAGGACTTCACAATAATAATTGAAATGGACCACATGTCATTTTACTACCTTCAAATATTTTTTATCTCCATAATGAAAAAAAATTGCATCAAAAAACCTCTATAATTCATTTAAATAATCCTTCAATACATTATAAACATGTTTCAAGGTTTCTCTAATAAAATTGTAAATAAACCCAATTTAAAAATAACTCCATGGTTATTTTTGAATGAAATCTCCCCTTTGGGTCTATTGTTAACTCCTACAGTGTTGTTTCAATAAAAATTGAGTACAAAAATATATAACTATATAGATATTTTTATTAAAGGATTTTTTATTTATAGAATATATTAATGATTAACTAATCACAAAATATAATCCCACTTGAGTCATTATATATATGATAAAAAGTTGTTAACTAAAATATTCCTCGTGAAAACACTTCTACAGTCTTCATTCCCTAAAAAACTCCACAAAAATTATACAAATTTGGAATAGAATATCCTCAATTTAAACATATAAATGTGAGATAACTCCTCCTTTATCAACAATAAAGAACAATCTAATACTTCTTCATCATAATTCTAGGACAATATTTCCCAAAAAATCATAGAAATTGTTTCACCCTTTATTAATAAACCATAATATAAATTATTTTAAATTACACAGAAGATAGTTTGAAATCTAAAAAAATAATCAATATAGTTAATTTGGTTTATTATATATAAGAAGTTCTATGATGAATGGTGGTCTCTTATATAAACCACCTAGTGGGATGAAGACAATTAGACTCTAAGAAAAAATATATGCCTATTAGAAATAGATTTCATTAAATCATTTTTCATGATGAATAAACACATATCTTTTAGCGAAACACACTATAATTTTTCTATTACTTGTTCAACCTTATCTTTGATGAAATGAAAAATTATCCAAATGTAATTTTACATTGTGTGATTGAAATGATTCTTTCTATGATTAATAGCACTCGAGTTATCACATATTATTACAATATAATATTTCACAACAAATCTAACATAATAGAGTAATTGATTCATCTATATAAATTTAGTAAATTATTTTGTAGATAAAATATATTTATTTTTCATATTGCGACATGAAATGGATTCTTTATTCTTACACAACCAATAAATACATATAAATCAAATATAGAAAATATTATCAATATTGATTTCAAATCATATGCTAAACACATCCAATCAACATCAATTTATCCCATAAACATATTCCGTGATGTTATTTTATAAACAAAATACACTATGATATATATTTAATAAATAATTCTTTTCATATATATTATGTGGATTTCTTTTGAAAATATTTTTTACAATGAGGCTTTCCACATGGGAAAAACATTGTTTTGACATTTTATCTATTTTACAATAGGATTATAATAAATTAAAATATTCAATTACATATACTTTTAAGAGACTGTTATATCTTTAACACATCATTCATTTATCCACCAATGATTTTATTATAATTGAATCATCCATTCTAAATAATATTTTAATTTAATTAGTATATTTCGATTGATAATGGAATGCAACATGCCTTCCTTGAGTCTCTAGTAAACTAAAGAAAATGTTAACATATGAATCATAAAAATATAAAATTATCACATAATGTATTCTATCAATATATTAATTGTTCATTTAATGATTTTATATGAAATTATTTAATCCAAATAAATGTTCACTCAAATTCTATGATCGTTATATTTAATGTTATAGAGATTGTGATCAACTACATGTCAATGTAATTCAATATTTATCAATTATTGATCCAGAATATATTAAAATTATATAGTTTGTTTGTTTATTCCTAACAAGTAATCCATTTGTATTATTTATGTACACATCCTCCACAATGGCCCCATTATAAAATTTTAATTTGACATCCATTTTTTATACCTTAAAATTCATTTTCATTATCATTTACATGAATATTAAAATTGTTTCCAACTCATTGATAAAGTAAATGTCTCATCAACATTAATAACTTTGATTAGGTAATATCAATTTCACAAAAATTATTAATTTTTTTGAAATAATTTTCTACATTCAATGAGATTGTTCTATAATATTCACTTGTATCCACGGATATTTTGGTCTTTCAGCCTCATAATAATTTTTCATGACTAGTTTGTTTAAATTGTTTCAAGATCTTTTGGAATAAATTTTAGTCTTTTTATATCTTTCACAGCATAGTAAAAACAATTAAGATCTACATGAGATATGAAAGAAGTTTTATGTAGAGTTATCATCCTGTATGTTTACATTGAACCTATCTAGTGAACGAAAATATTACCATGACTAATTTCTCATATATTTCATTCCAAGTTTTTATATACTAAAAATTATTTATTTTAATAATAATACATGTCTCTTAGGAGTCTTTTAAATCCCAATATGATCTCCCTAGGATTATCTCTTAGACATATTTATAACTCATACGACTACGATTAGAGTTTATGACATTGTGTTTTATTTATTTTTTGAATATATATATAAGAGAGTATATGAGATTTCATAAAAAAACATGTTGATTATGTCCAATGTGATGTTTGTAAGATTTTTATAGATTTATTAAGTCTATAATTGTTGAATAATACTTCTGGAAGATGTTTGTGGAGAATCTATTATATGTATAGAAATTATTTTATATAAAACATTGAACCCCCATGGTATTTAATTGATAACACTATCCATGTCATATTTTATGAGGTATTAATATATATTTTAAGGTCTAAGTGGTTTCCCATCAAAATATATTATATATTATTGCTAAAAAAAGATATTGAGTGAAAATTAAAATATATTGATCATTGGCTAGTGTCATTTATGTTTCCATCCAATAATTAGGTAGTTGGTCCAACTCGATGATATCATATGTTGAAGATGGAAGTAAAGTTGAAAACTAGTGCATGTCTGGATTTGTGTGTGTGAAGATATAGTCTATGATGTAGGATGAAAACATGGATCATAACACATGTAAGGAAACATGTGATCCTTTCTGACATGTGGGGGGAAATGGATTTTTTTGGGGACTGAATGACCCATCCTGGGTTCTATGTCACTGAAATTCCAAAATAAAATATGATATTTTATAACATTGAGTTTGATCTATTTAGTATGGTTTGGGTCCAATCCATATAATATATATTCCAAATAAATTATCCCAATTTTATGGGTGTTTTTAGTTTCATACACCACATTACAACATGTCTCTGTTTTAAGGGTTATATGAGGGTTGTTACTTAAGGTTACATCCAATAATTCCTAAATTTAGAAAAGTGGATCAAGAAATAGAAGTTGGAAATGTTCTATATAATTGATTTTTTCAATGTATTTAACCTTGTGTTATGGCCATACATAATTTACTCTTTCATGTAAATTTAATCATATGAATATGTAAGACTCATCTTGGTCTATGCCAAAATAATGATATATTTTTGTGACTTAAATAATTTTAGAATAAGAGACTATGTTACAGAATTTGAATCTATATTTTGGAGGATCTTATATCAACATAACATAAACCTTTCATATTAAAACATCCTTTTTTAATACATGAATTTTAAAATAAACACTTAACAAAACATTACATTAATAACATAAATAGACCTTTTGAGGACTAGTGTCCTCGAAACAAGGTTCTTAATATATGAATTACACATGGAAAACATAAACATACACATTATTTAATTTTTTTGATATACCCCATTTTTATTCCATCCTAGTTCACCTTACTACAATTAATTTAATGGGGGAACACATCAATGGAAAAGGTTTAAAATGAATATCATTAAGGGATAAATAATTTAAATGGAACATGAGAAGTCATTATAGATAAATAATGATACCTAATATGATATAATAATCATAATTACATAATTCATAACATGGAAATGTGGATACAACATAAAAATGACTAATTCATAATCCTATCACCAATGATTATCACCAAACTATCATAAAACATAATTATAAAGTTCATCTACCATAGAATAATAAATCATTTAATCTCAAGAGAATTATATATTACCTAATGTTTTGGAGAGATATTTTGAAACACCCTTTGTCCCGACCCGTCCCCTGGGTCCCATGCCGTGAGTACCCCAAACCTGCCTTCCATAGGCTAGGGGCTCGCGACTAGCACCAAAGGCGTAATTCCCTAGAACTAGGAAGTCATTGCCTTTATAACCTGTAAACACACACACAAGTTAGCATACAGCTGGATGAAACACCAAGTAAATTGTATAGAAAAAGGGTGTTGAAAGAAAAAGGGGCCATAATACAAGCCCAACTAGAATGTACAAGTACAATAGTGATATAATATAACTGAAAGATAAGGGAAGACAACTACTGGATCATTCTCTGGGGTTCCTACCATAAGGGTAGGTACAGATTGCCTCATTAGCACTCCTTATCCAACCATATCCTCTGTGTAACGACTCACCGTATGGTCCACCTCCAGGTACCGTTCAGTCCTCATACTATCAGCCTCAGTCGGCGCTAGCTGTCATCTGCATCCAACACAACAAGGTGCGGGCATAGGCTGTATAGGGGTGAGTATAATGATACTCAGTATGGACCCCGAGACCCTCAAGGACTCACATAATCCACCAAGGATAAACCAAAAAAATGAAATCAACATATAACCGTACTTAGTTATATGCCCAAACATATACCTAACTTATCAAGTGATCCATCTCAAACATGAGGAAAACACAGAAAAACAAACTCAGCTCAGACCATTATTTTATTCTAGGGGGTAATATAACATCCCCAGTCACATTGTAAAAACCTCAGCTGTTGGAGAACTCCTCCTCTATCGAGTATAGTGGGTCAGCCGTGACACCAAGTGCGCTTCCCACTAACCCTGAACTACTGAGGTACTCCTCCTATCAAGTATCGCGGATCTGTCGCATCATCAAGTATGCTCCCCACCGTGGGTCTGCCGCATCACCAAGCGCGCTCCCCCTCATAGCCTGCTAAGGCACTCCTCCTGTCGAGTATCGTGGGTCTGTTGCGAGACCAAAGTGCTCCCCACTATGGGTCTGACACGACACAATGGGCTCCCCCTAGAATAGTTGAGTCACTCCGAGTCGAAGCGGTCAGTAGTTTTCAGGTCTCAGCCAGCCACTAGGTCTCCGCACTATGCTCCCTCATCTTAGGGAGGATCCAATCCAGGAGATACTAGTTGATACTCCAACTTTCACAAAGTCCCATGAAGAATTATCTCAAAGGTCTGCCATGTCATAGTGGTCTCAATTCAACGGACGACACGTCAAACGGACGCTCGGTTTGTGACTTATTAGCCTTTTAGTCTCGGGGGACCGGTTGGATTCGTGCTCGATCCAACCTGTCCATCTATCAGATCACTCCAAAACTCTTGTGGAGTATGCTCAAAGGGACCATCTCACTCCAAGATTTCGAGCTTCGTTGATGGTTCGTCAAACGGATGCCCGGTGACAAAGTTATGGATAAAAGAGAATAAAGGGTCACAGTGGGCCCAGGTCTGGTCCGACACGGTTGGACAGACCCGGCCCGAACTAGCATAGGTCGACCCAGTTTAGGTCGACACGACCCGACCCACTGGGTAAGGCCAGGCCCGTGATACGGCCCGGTCCTTTGGGAGGTCCGACAGGCCGCGAGGGGCCCTGAAACCCACGGGGGCCACAGGGTGGCTCAGTCACGGGGGTGCCACGAGGGTGCGTGGCCGGTTCAACCTGGGCACCGTGAGGGGTACGGGCCAGTTCGACCGGGGCACCGTGAGGGGCGCAGGACTATTGGGCCAAACCGCAGAGAGGGGCGCGGGCTGGTTTTGTAGGGGCATCACGAGGGCGCGGGCCGGTTCGGTTGGGGCGCCGCGGGGGCAGGGCCTGGTTCGGTCGGTGTGATGTGGGGGCTCAGGCTGGTTCGGCTGAGGTGTCGTAGGGACGCAGGCCAGTTTGGTCGGGGCGTTGTAAGGGTGGGGGCGGATTTGGTGGGGGCGCCGCAGGGGAGCATGGGATGGTTCGGATGGGCCACTGTGGGGGCGCGAAATTGTTCGGCTAGGGCGCTATAAGTGGCATGGGCGAGTTCGGTTGGGGCCCCATGGGGGGAATGGGCTATTTTTGCCAGGTCACCATGGGTGGTGCGGGATTGTTCGGCCGGCGCACCACGAGGGGAGCGGGGCCGTTCGGCCGGGGCCCCACGGGGGCGCGGGTTGGTTCAGTCGGGGAACCATGTGGGAGAGGGCCGGTTCGGCCGGGTCACCGCGGGGGGGGGGGGGGGGGGGCGATTCGGCCGAGGAGGAGGAGCGTTGTGGGGGCGGGGTGGGTTGCGGTGGCCGCAAGTGGTGGCTCCGTTTCCTTAGTCACCTTCATTGTCTTCGTCATCTTCCTCCATTTAGAAGAGTACACCAAATAAGAACAACGGAGGGGTTGGGCCCTGTTGGTTTAGACCACACCCTCTGCATTTAGTGTGGTAGTATTTGGATCAACATGAAAGAAGAACGATAATCATAAAATTTTACAACCTCCACAATGATTCTTTCACAAACTGCAAAAGAAAAAAAGGAAAGCATTATCACGCAAATAAACCCCCTACCTGATCATTTGATGATGTCGATGAAGAGGTAAGAAGGTGAAGTTGTCATCGTTCGTCACGTCTACCACACAACTGCAATCCCGGGCTCCTACATTGGTATTTCAGAGATGAGGACATTCCACTTCGGAAGGATTCTCGAGGGAGAAAGTCTATGGAGGCCAGCGTTCTTCATTGTGGAGCACGTTCTTCATTGGAGAATGAGTTATTCATTGGAGAGTGTAATCCTCCATGTTTTTGGCATTGCATCACTTTACCAGCGCTTCGTCACTTCATGAAGCCATCCCAAATCCTCCTCCCAAACTTCATATATACAGGAGAGGGGGTAGGTTAGTAACGATCATGGAATTTATGACGGTTCATTTATTAGGAACTTTCCTAAATTCCAACGATGTTGTTACATAATTTAAAAAGGGGGAAGCCAATTAACTAAGTTGGCATTATTAATGTGGAGTAAGCTCAAAAGGATCCTCAACATTAATGAGGGGGTTGAGAGGTTTTTCCCTCATTAAGATGGGATTTGATAGGTTTAGGCTTTGGGTGGTCCCCACCACCATAACCTCTCATGAGAGGTTAAGGTATGGTGGTCCCCACACATCAAATTCCACATTAAGGTTTACTTCCAGTGGACTCCACCTCCCAACACCCACATGGGTGTTGAAAATAAAAATAAAAATGTCATACACATTTATTTTTATTTTATTCACACACAAAAAAACTAAAAACTAACTTTCAACCTCGACTAATTGTTGTCAAGGAGAAAGTCTTATTAAGTGAATATCGACGTTTAGAGTTCAACAATTCCCTCATATATCAATTTCGAGAAACTGTTAAAAAGTTAAAAAACATGCTCGCACGTTTACAGAATGTACCCGAAATAATGTTCAGAAATTCATTTCGAGCACTCCAAGCCTCATAATCATGCACCATAAATTTTCACAGACTCATGAAATTCCCATTTATTTAAATAAAAAAATTACATTTAAATTCTGGGTTTTCATATTCTCCCTACCTCAGGATTTACATCCCCATAAGACACAACTCAAACTAAGGGAACAAGTAGGGGTATTGAGCACGCATCTAAGCCTCCCGCTCCCTTGTGCTTTACTGAAGGTTCCCCTGCTGCAAGCGAACACGCACCAAAGGTATCGACCATCCACAAAGAACCCGCTCCTTCCGATCCTCAATATCTACTAGAACCTCTGTAAAAGTCTCCCCATCATCGATGTCCAGCTCTCCATGGTTGATGATGTGATAATGGTCGTGTACGTATCTCCTCATCTGGGATACATGAAAGATGTTATCCAGCCGGTGCAACTGAGGTAAAAGAGCTAAGCGTTAAGCCACCATTCCAACTCTACTGAGGACCTGTAAAGGTCTGATGAACCTCGAAGATAACTTGCCACCTCGGCCAAATCTCTACAAATCTCTTCGAGGTGAGACCCGTAGAAATATGTGGTCTCCATCATCGATCTCTAGAGGTCTTCGTCTCTTGTTGGCATATGACTTATGCCTACTTTTTGCAGTCTTCATACACTCCTGTATGACCTACACCTTCTCTATGGTAGCTCGTACCATCTCTCATCCCACTGGTGTTGACTCCCCTGGGTCAGTCCAGCACAAGGGTGATCTGCAAGATCACCCATATAACGCCTCAAAAGGCGACATACCAATGGTGGAGTGATAGTTATTGTTGTATGCAAACTCTACCAAAGGCAACTAATCCTCCCAGCTGTGACCAATGGCAAGGACACAAGCACGCATCATGTCCTCAAGGTTCTAAATAGTCTGCTCAGTCTGGCTATCTGTCTAAGGATGGAAGGCAGTGCTCAAACGAAGCTGCGTCCCGAAGGCCTCCTGCAACCCCTTACTTAGCTAGGAAGTAAAATGTTTATCATAATTGGAGACAATTATCATGGGTAATCCATTTATCCACACAATATCCTACATATAGAGGCTTCCCACATTCTCTATTGAACCCTTCTCTCAAATCAGTAGGAAGTGGGCCAACTTGGTGAGCCGGTCGACGATCGCCCAGATAAAGTCATGACCTCTGGATTTATATGAATGTCCTGTCACAAAGACCATGGATATCCCATCCCATATCCACTACGGGACCTCTAAAGGCTGCACCAAGCCTTCCTGTACTTTATTCTCTTCCTTCACTTGCTGACCACTGAGTCATCGAAAGATAAACCCTACAACAAATTTCTTTATTCCTGACCACCGGTTCTATCGTCAGAGATCTAGGTTCATCTTTTCCATTCCTGGATGTACCGCTAGAGGGGTTGTGTGGAAATACCTCAGCACTTCCTCCTGAAATGACATTGGTACCATGGTACATCCTTTGAAGAGGACGATGTTCTCCCCACCTTCAAAAAATCCATCGGGTTCCTGTCCTGTGGATATCTGTGCACGTCGTGTCTCATAGTCAGCCTCCCACGCTGTGCCTCCCTGACTCACTGAAGAAGTGGGGAGTGACTGTAAGAGACTGTAGAAAATCTGCTCCGTCTCTATCTACAAAGAATAACTACAAATCGAACAGCTTCTCCATCGCCTCACCTAGAAACTGTATACCATATATCATACGGAGTGCATCTACAACAACATTACCTTTCCCAAGAGTATAGACTATCTCGAAGTCATAGTCCTAGAGGAACTCAATCCAACATCGTTTTCCCAGGTTTAGGTCCTTCTGGTAGAAGATATACCTGAGAATCTTGTGATAAGAGTACACGGTAAAATTCTCACCCATCTGATAGTGTATCCACATCTTCAAGGCGAAGACCACTGCTGATAACTCCAGGTCATGGGTAACATAGTTCTGATCATGTTGTCTTGGTTGTCGAGAGCCATATGTAATCACTACTCACGTCTGCATTAGGACACATCTGAGTACTGTCCCCGATGAATCGTAGTAATCTATGTACCCTACATCTTCCTATGGAAGCCTCAAGATGGGGGCACTAGTCAGCCTCTACCTCAACTCATGAAAGCTCAGCTGGCAACTCTCCAACCACACAAAGGGTTTCCCCTTCTTCATCAAGGCTGATAGTGGTGTTGCAACCATAGAGATATCCTACACAAATCTCTGGTAGTATCTATCCAAACCCAAGAATCTCCGTACCTCCGTCACACTCCTAGGTGGATCCCAAGAAAGTAACGCCTAAATATTTCATGGATCCATTGCATCTCCAACCTCTAATATTACATATCCCATAAAGTGAACCTCTCAGATCCATAACTGGAACTTTGAGTGCTTAACATAAAGTTGGTGTTCTTGGAGTGTGTCCAGTACTAACCGAAATGGTAGGCACGCTCCTCCTCAGTAGTCTAGTAAATCAGAATGTCGTCGATTAATACTACGACAAAGTGTTCAAGGTACGGTTGAAAGATCCTGTTCATGAGTCCCATGAACACTGTTGGAGTGTTGGTTAGGCCGAAAGGCATAACTGAGAACTCATAGTGGCTGTACCGACATTTGAAATCCATCTTCTGCACATCCTCATCTCAAACACTGAGCTGGTGATAGCCTAATCTGAGGTCTATCTTCGAGAACCACTGTGCTCCCTTCTGCTGATCAAAGAGGTCGTCAATCCTCGGGAGTGGGTACTTGTTCTTCACGGTCACTTTGTTCGGGCACCGATAGTCAACATAATGCCTCAAGCTCCCATCCTACTTCTTGGTGAATAGAATCATGGCCGCCCATGGAGAAACACCGGGCCAAATGAATCCCTTCCCCTACAAGCCCTCCAACTATACCCGCAGCTCATGATGCTCCACAAGATCCATCCGATATGCTGGTGTAGATATTAGTGTCGTCTTGGGGTATAATTCAATGTAAAATTCCACCTCTCTATGATGAGGTAGACCTGGGACATCATTAGGGAAAACATCCGTGTATTAGTCCACCACTATAGGATAACTCGGACTCTCGACATCAATAGCTCTGAGGGTAAGTGTAACACCCTGAGATTTTATGAAAAATATTCTTTTAATTTCATTGATGTCTTGTGTTGTATGCTACAACAAGATTACCCTGCTCTATACCCACCACCGTATGGGAATGAAGTATACACAACACTATTCTTGGATCATGTTACACACCATTTTGATAGTATTTATTCAACGAAACATTGAGTGTATATATATAAATATATATATATATTCAATGTATATATGGAATGTGGTTGGATTCTGTTATAAAAAATAATGAAGGATTATTGCACAACATGCAACCCTGACTTGGCTTGAATTACACGCAATCATGACCTTCCTCGATAGCGTGTGTTGTACGCAATATTGGGTTTTACTAAACAACGATATATAATTATAATATTATTATGAACTAGCCGTTATGAATAGTAATACCCACTTTTTGAAATTTGATAAATTTTATCTTTCAAAATGGACTTCATTTTTGGATTTAGAATATCGAAATTATCTTAGGGTGAAATTTTGGTACTTTTTTGGATAACATTCATATTCTAATGAATAGTGAAAATTACTATATTGTAATTAAAAACAACTTTTTTAATCGAAATAATTAGTAGTGATAAATTGTTAATTTGAGTGGTTTTAATGTTTATTCAGAATATATTTTTACAATTTAATACAATTTTGGTCATTGGATGTAATTTCACATATAAACCAGACATAAACAAGTGTCAATCTTTTGATAGTTATTATCTCTTAAGAACACGATATTTGTTTTGACGATGGGAATTAATTTTTAAATTAATTAATGAAACTGATATGTTTTGAATTTTGTAAAATTGACATCATTTTTTAATTCATAAAATCAAATATAGCTTAGGCCTAATTTTTGGTATTTTTCTGGAAACATTCATTTTTTGATGAATAGTGAAACCACTAAGTGGTAGATAAAAAACTGAATTTTCCATAAAACATAATTTTACCTCTTCTGTGAGTGGAATTTTGAAAATCCAAGAGACGCAGTTAATATCAATGACTAAAATGTGGTTCAATGAGATGAAAATAATTTTTGTGAATAGAAACTTTTTACTTTTTTTACCACGGTTAAAAGTAAATATGGTAATTAAGGGTAAAAATGATATTATTATTACCCTAACACATGTCCTAATTCTATTGGATAAGTGTAATTCTGAAAAAAAAAACAACCTTAGGAATAAAATATGCCCATTTATCCCCACTTGGATTAGATTAGGACAATTATTATTAATTTATTTAAAGAAGGGTTAAAATAGTTAAAATCAAAGTTTAATAACTAAATAATTTTTTATATAGGGTTATACATAAGATAAATTAGACTATAAATATTAATTAGAAATCTAAAAAGATTTCCTACATAATGGTATTTTATTTGTAATTTTTAGACTTAAAATATGTTAATTTATTTATGACACAAAGATGATGCAATAATTATCTTATTAATGAAATATTGACATAATTGATGTTATAAATACCAAAATAACTGTAATTTTAGACTTTTTATGAATTAAACTAATTTTATAGATTAATATGACATGTTATTATTGATTATACTTAACTTAGTTTGAACTAATAATTCTGTTAAGATTTTCACAAAAATCATTTACCAAATAGTTTCAAAATTGACATAAAATAGTTTTTAAAAATAATATTATATTATTAATTGTTATTTTATTCCTAAAAATCTAAGGTTCGGCCGAATGACTTATATAAGGTTATATATATTAATAATAAACAACTTGGGGTTATTTTGGCTTGTTATAGTAATTTTATTAACATTATAATGTAAGAAAACAAGAAGACAAGGTAAAAGTAAAATTATTTAACTTAAGGATAAATCAAAATGATAAGGTTAAAATAGAAACCTAAACTTGTCTAAATTCTATTTTATGAGAGGATTTAGACCTATCCCCACATTAGCTTCTAAATAAATCAATTTGGAGCTATTAAAAACCGAATATGACTTTATAATAAAATAATATTTTTAGTTTTTCCAAAGGTACCCCTCCACTCCCTTATAAAAGGGCACCTCGTCCCTCTCTTCCTCACACCTCTTTGAGCCTTCAAGATCGGCCAAATCCTGAAAATGTATCTTCTACACTTCCCTAGAAACATCCTAGAGGTCCTGGTATTCTTCAAAGACCAATTCTAGTGCCCCAAAAAGAGGTCTCAAAGAGGCGCTTCAAAGAAGAGGTAATGTCTATTACCGATTATTTCAACTTTATTTATTCTTCCACTTCTTCTTCATAGGTTGTTTCATTATGAAGTAATAACATCAGTATCACTCATATACTGATATGTTATTATAAGTATGAAACAACCCTATTTCACCATCTATCCATCCTACGGAAAACGAAATCACCGCACGTGCATACGTATGGAATACCGTCTCCACGCCGTGGTGTAATCTATTTTCCACCACCACCTTACATGGATTGGTATATGGGTGTAAATAATAACTATATATGATTATTGTAATGTGATATTGATTATTTAATATTATACATACACTTTAATACAATTCCACGATCTTGGGAATGATATCACCGCCCTTGCGTACGTACGGACTACCGTCTCCACGACGCGATGAGATTCACTCTCCATGTTAACCATTCAAGATTGACTATAAAGTATATATAATAAGTAATCATGAAATATATGACATAATAATTCTACTGGATTTATGTATGTATATATATATATTTATGTCATCTACTTAATTCTATTCAATTCAATAAGGAAACGAAAACAACGTTCATGCGTACGTACGACCTACCATCTCCATGAATGGTGTGCTTCTTTCCATTTATCAATCTATTATATATATGTATATTCTGAATATATGTTATATATAAATCATGTTTTACTTCTTGGATGTAAGTAATCATAATCTATGTAATCATATGAATAATTACAAGTTAAAACACGAACGACAAATGAAATGATTTTACCCAAAACGTTACTTTAACATTAATTTACAAAAGATCATGTAATATAAAGTCATAAGTGAACCATATATGATATAATAACAACGAATATGATTCTTTAATAATTCAATGACATTATTTAAATCAATATACAGGTGGTTTGGATACGTACGAAGCATATCGGACCTATGGTAAGGGATAATTATGGAAATCTCATTTTTATCCGAGATTGCTTATTCGTAAGTATTTACTGGGGTTATTGAAATCATCCATGTACATGTTTTATAAAAGTTCTTTCATGTATTTTTAAAGTCCTTTTAACCCATTTTGACTTTTACCCCATGGTATGGAAGGAATCTTTCTTTTATTTACCCAACAAGGTACTTTTTTGACTTTCCAACAAAATTACGAGAACAATGTTTTTTTAACGTATACGGCATGAAAGGATTTTTACGGTTTTATAAAGCCTTATTTTCATGAAGCTTCCTCCAAAATATTTAATGAATATTTTCAAAAAAATTGATTTCTTTTAAAATTTCATGACGTTTTGTGAAAAGAAGTTGATTTTGAAGAAGAAAGGATATTTTCCTTAATAATTCATTTCAAATGTTTTATCAAAACCATTTTTCATCTAAGATGACATTATTTCATATTTGTATGTTTCAAGTTTAATGTCTCTATGATTTACATGGTTTCACATTTCCTATGATTAAATTTTCATTTTTTTATATGGATTATGAAATGATGGGATTATGTTCATGGAACCCATTTTATACTTTGGGTTATGGTGAATGTTTTAAGTTTATTTTGTGTCAAAAGTAAGAATGATTTCATTATGAGATGGGTGGGACCTATATATCCCTCTAATGAATTGGGTAAAGATTATATATCTCATGATATATACAGGGCTGAAATGGTAAGTTAATCCGGTTCAGTGATACATGACTGGATCGAGGAGTGAATTAGATTCCGAAAGAGACTTTGTCCACTATGATGTTGTTGGCAGTAATGCCTTGGCTACTATGGAAATCATAACAAGTGCTGAATGGTTTCCCAAATTACATGTTTTATTCCAATTCTATTTTATCGTGATTTATGTTCCTTTATGATAAATTACTTACTTACTTCCAAGATTTATGTCTTTGCTCAAGGTTTTAATGTTTAGATTTCATGTTCATGTTTTTGCTTTCAAATGTTTATGGATTATTTTATGTTCTCTATGTTTGCCCTTACTGAGCATTTGAGCTCACCCTTTTTATGTTTTATTTTCCCTAGGAAATAAAGAAAGGTTTTAGGTAAGGAAACGAAAAGGGAAAGATCATTATGGGAGATGTTGAAGATCTTTCAATATGGTTAGATATTTATATTCTGAGTTTCCAAAGACACTAACTATTACAGTCCTTGGGTGTATGTTTTTGTTATGTATTAAGTATTCCAAAAAAGTAATTTAATGTCCATGTACGTCAAGATTTAAGTCTCTACATTTGGTATCAGAGGCAAAGGAGGTAGGAATGTATCTGATCCTTGGGAACTCTCACATGTGAGCGTTGGACGAAGCATGGCTCTCCTCCCAAGGGCTTCATGAGGAAATGGCTGCCACTAGGGACACCCAGGGGGTGTAGCCGCCCATGGATTTCCCTAATAGGTATCAATTATAGTCCACTAGAAGTAATTACAGACCTCTACAGTTGGTATCAGAGGAAAGTTTTAGTCAACCTTTTGAAACAAGGAGGCGAAAAAGTTAGTGAGATCCCTAGAGAAATTTCTACGGTATGTTTAGGGATGTCCCTAAGGTTAAGTATAAGTGTAGGTTATTGTCCTATAATTATGGTAACGATATTATATTAAACCTAAGATGATAGATATTGAATTTACTCCCCCTTTATTATGATTTTTCCTCTCACACTATTCTTTTTGGGTTTTAGAAAATGGCTGGAAACAAGATGATTCACAATAATAGAGGATATGATGGACAATGGAATGATATTATTCATGTGGAACAAAATGAAATGGGATTTGGAAGTCCAAACATCATTATTATGCCAAATCAGAAATCTCATAATATGATCAATAAACTCAAATTTGGTAAGTTTCCTGACTCAGCTAATAAGAGAAAGATGGAGTTTCATGATGATCATAGAGGAAAGAAAGTTCAATTTCCCCTATGTAAATCATCTGGGAAGAGGAATCAAGGAGAATGTTTCAAAGGAACTGGAAGATGCTTTGGGTGTGGAAAAGAAGGACATAAATCCAGTAATTTCAAAGGAAAAGGTTCAGTTAACACCATGGATGAGGATAATGGTATTGCTACAACATCAACAATGGTTAAATGTTTTAAATGTGGAATGTACGAGAATTATACAGACCAATTCCCTAAGGGAAAATCTCATGAGGAGAACCAGCATGGTCATATGGGTAGTATTTATATGGATGATGATGAGGAGACTACAAATGATATATGAGATGAAAGAAGTGTTGAAGCTCATTCAATTGTTTAAGAAGGTAGTAGAATGATTGTATGTTTATCAAGAGTTATGTTGTATAGGTAATGGTACTATGGAATAAATAATCATCTAAGGATTGTAACACTATTGTTTTTCCTAAAGTATTTGAAGGTGTATGGTTAATGGTACCGGTAACCATGAAAGATTATTCAGATATTTTTGGAAAGCAGATGATATGCACATAATGAAGGGATAAGGAGAAAATTAAATGTTTGATAGTATTCATGAGCTCATGACTGATACAAGGAGAAGGTTATATCATGGTTTGAGTATATAGAATTTTTGGATTTTGGTATGTGGAAAGAGTTAACTTTTGACAGCTTTCATGTTTTCACTAAGGTTTAATGGGTATTCATTTTTCAAGAGAATACATGATTAAGGTATTCACATGATTGGAATGTGACCAACAAGATATATGGGGGATAAATGATGGTTTGTGGATGACATTTCAAGTAATCGTTTTCTTTATACTATGAGCTTGGACCGAAGAATTTTAGATATAGATTGGAATGGAATATGTTGGACATAAGTTAGTATTTTTTAAGGACAGAACTTTTTTCCATATTATTGATGGGATGTTATGGTAATGTAGTTTTAGAAAAAGTACAACCTGCAGGATAGGCGAAAACCCATCGCTTCGGACAACGCTGTGGGAATCGAACCCACAACTGAAGTGCGACTGGCCTTTATCGCCTACAACTAGCCAACATGAAGTCCATGTTTAGTAGAAACTAGTTTTATTATATTAACCAGTATGATATACGAAGTATAAGTCCATTTTTGGAACCATATATGATTAATCTCACTATAGATGGACTTATGTTTGAGACAGCTGGAATGACCCATAATTCGATCACATGATCTGCTAACATATCACAAATGAAAAATTCAACTTCATTTCATTAAGAGATGAAGTGGGAATTGTAAAAATAACGACCAATGGTGAGACTGTACCAAAATTATGAAAGGATTTCTTCTAATTCCAATTTCATCAACTTTAGGGAAATGATCTTGAAAAACAAAAATGTTTTCCAAGTGATCTTATATCCGATGAATAAGATGGTACCTTTGATCATCACAAATTTATGTCTTTGTGATTGTTGGATTTTTCATATCCATGTTTTCTACCACTCTCCAATAGAACTTGATGGTAAGATTTTTCTTCCATATCCATATTTTCACCTATGTTCTCCTATGTGGAAACCTAGTGATGAATTAATTTGGGTAACTGTTACGTTTCATACCTTAGTTTTTGAAGCCATGTTTTGGTATTCATTTTTACGATGTGGGTTTCTATTAACGAAACATTCGTGTTGTAAACCATTTAGAACCCCGATGAATTTCAAGGGAGAAAATAATTTTAAGGGGGGTAGAATGTAACACCCTGAGATTTTATGAAAAATATTCTTTTAATTTCATTGATGTATTGTGTTGTAAGCTACAACATGATTACCTTGCGCTATACGCAACATCGTATGAACTTACAGTATACACAACACTATTCTTGGATCATGTTACACACAATTTTGATAGTAGTTATTCTACGAAACATTGAGTGTATATATATAAATATATATATATTCAATGTATAAATGAAATATGGTTGGATTCTGTTATATGAAATAATGAAGGATTCTTACACAACATTCAACCCTGACTAGGCTTTCCTTACACGCAATCACGACCTTCCTTGATAGCATGTGTTGTACGCAATACTGGGTTTTAATAAACAACGATATATTATTATAATATTATTATGAACTAGCCATTATGAATAGTAATACCCAATTTTTGAAATTTTATAAATTTTATCTTTCAAAATGGACTTCATTTTTGGATTCGGAATATCGAAATTAGCTTAGGGTGAAATTTTGGTACTTTTCGGATAACTTCTCTATTCTAATGAATAGTGAAAATTACTAAATTTTAATTAAAAACAACTTTTTTTAATCGAAATAATTAATAGTGATAAATTATTAATTTGAGTGGTTTTAAAGTTTATTTAGAATAAATTTTTACAATTTAATACAATGTTGGTCATTGGATGTAATTTCACATTTAAACCAGACATAAACAAGTGTCAATCTTTTGATAGTTATTATCTCTTAAGAACATGCTATTTGATTTGACTATGAGAATTAATTTTTAAATTAATTAATGAAACTGTAATGTTTTGAATTTGGTAAAATATACATCATTTTTGAATTCATAATATCAAATATATCTTAGGCCTAATTTTTGGTATTTTTCTGGAAACTTTCATTTTATGATGAATAGTGAAACCACTAAGTGGTAGTTAAAAAACTGAATTTTTCATAAAACCTAATTTTACCACTTCTGTGAGTGGAATTTCGAAAATCCAAGAGACACGGTAAATATCAAGGACTAAAATGTGGTTCAATGAGATGAAAATAATTATTGATGAATTGTAACTTTTTACTTTTTTTACCATGGTTTAAAGTAAATAGGGAAATTGAGGGTAAAAATGATATTATTATTACCCTAACACATGTCCTAATTATATTGGATAAGTGTAATTAAGCCAAAAACTACCTTAAGAATACAATATGACCATTTAGGCCCACTTGGTTTAGATTAGGACACTTATTATTAATTTATTTAAATAAGGGTTAAAATAGTTAAAATCAATGTTTAAGAACTAAATCATTTTTAATATAGGGTTATACATAAGATAAATTCGACTATAAATATTAATTAGAAATATAAAAAGATTTCTTATATAATGGTATTTTATTTGTAATTTTTATACTTAACATAAGTTAATTTATTTACAACACCATGATGATGCAATAATTATCTTATTAATGAAAAATTGACATAATTGATGATATAAATACCCAAATAAATGTAATTAGAGACTTTTTATGAATTAAACTAATTTTATAGGTTAATATGACATGTTAGTATTGATTTAATTAACTTATTTTGAACTAATCATTCTGTTATGATTTTCAAAAAAAACAATTACCAAATAGTGTCAAAATTGACATAAAATAGTTTTTAAAACAAATATTATATTATTAATTGTTATTTTATTCCTAAAAATCTAAGGTTCGGCCAAATGACATAGATACGGTTATATATATTAATAATAAACAACTTGGGGTTTGTTTTTCTTGTTATAGTACGTTTATTAACCTTATAGTGTAAGAAATCAAGAAGACACGGTAAAAGTAAAATTATTTAACTTAAGGTTAAATCTAAATGATAAGGTTAAAATAGAAACCTAAACTTGTATAAATTCTATTGTATGAGATTATTTAGACCCATCTCCACATCAACTTCTAAATAAATCAATTTGGAGCTATTAAAAACCGAATATGACTTTGTAATAAAATAATATTTTTAGTTTTTCCAAAGGTGCCCCTCTCCTCCCTTATAAAAGGTCACCTCCTCCCTCTCTTCCTCACACCACTTTGAGCCTTCAAGATCGTCCAACCCCGGCCAATTTTTCTTCTCCACTTCCCTAGAAATATCCTATTGGTATTTTTCATCTTTAAAGACCAATTTTAGTGCCATATGAAGAGGTCTCAAAGAGGCGCTTCAAAGAAGAGGTAATGTCTGTTACCGATTCTTTCAACTTTATTTCTTCTTCCACTTAATCTAATTAGGTTGATTCATTTTGAAGTAATAACATAAGTATCACTAATATAATGATATGTTATTTTAAGTATGAAAAAACCCTATTTCACCATCTATCCATCCTACGGAAAACGAAATCCCCGCTCATGCGTACGTACGGAATACTGTTTCCACGCCGTGGTGTAATCTATTTTCCACCACCACCTTACTTGGATGGGTATAACGGAGTAAATAAAAACTATATATGATTATTTTAAAGTGATATTGACCCTTTAATATTATACATACACTTTAATACAATTCCATGATCTTGGGAATGATATCATCACTCGTGCGTACATACGGACTACCGTCTCCACGACGCAATGAGATTCACTCTCCATGTTATGCATTCAAGAAAGATTATAAAGTATTTATAATAAGTAATCCTGAAATATATGACATAATAATGCTACCTTATTTATGTATATATATATTTATGTCATCTACTTAATTCCATTCAATTCAATAAGGAAACGAAAACAGCGTTCATGCGTTCGTACGACCTACCATCTCCATGAACGGTGTATTTCTTTCCATTTATCAATATGTTATATATATGTATATTATGAATATATATTATATATAAATCATGTTTTATATTATGGATGTAAGTAATCATGATCTATGTAATCATATGAATAATAACAAGTTAAAACATGAACGACAAATGAATCGATTTTACCCAAAATGCTACTTTAACATGAATTTACAAAAGAACAGGTAATATAAAGTCATAAGTGACCCATATAAGATATAATAACAATGAATATGATTCTTTAATAAGTCAATGAAATTATTTAAATCAATATACATGAGTTTTGGATACGTATGAAGCATATCGGACCTAAGTTAAGGGATAATTTTTCAAATCTCATTTTTATCCAAGATTGCTTATTCGTAAGTATTTACAGGGGTTATTGAAATCATCCATGTCCATGTTTTATAAAAGTGTTTTAATTTATGTTTAAATTACTTTTTACCCATTTTGACTTTTACCCCATAGTATGGAAGGTATCTTTCTTTTATTTACCCTACAAGGTACTTTTTTTACTTTTCCGACAAACGTATGAGAAGAATGTTTTTTTAACGTATATGGCATGAAAGGATTTTTACGGTTTTATAGAGCCTTATTTACATGAAACTTCCTCCAAAAGATATCATTACTATTTTCAAAAAAAAAAATTTCTTTTAAAATTGCATGATGATTTGTGAAATGAAATTGATTTTGAAGAAGGAAGGATATTTTCCTCAAGAATTCATTTCAAATGTTTTATCAAAACCATTTTCCATCTAAGATTAAAATATTTAATATGTTTATGTTTCAAGTTTAATGTCTCTATGATTTACATGTTTTCAATTTTCTTATGATGAAATGTCCATTTCTTTTATATGGATTATGAAATGATGGGATTATGTTTATGAAACCCATTTTATTCTTTGGGTTATGATGAATGTTTTAAGTTTATTTGGTGGCACAAGTAAGAATGATTTAATTATGATATGAGTGGGACCTATATCTCCCTCCAATGAATTGGATAAAGATTATATATCTCATGAGATATAAATGGCTGAAATGGTAAGTTAATCCAGTTCATTGATACAGGACTGGATCGAGGAGTGAACTCGATTCAGAAAGGGACTTTGTCCACTAAGATGGTCTTGGAAGTAATTCCTTGGCTACTATGGAAATCATAACAAGTTATAAATGGTTTCCACAATTACATGCTTTATTCCCATGCAATTTTATCGTTATTGATGTTCCTTTATGATAAATGCCTTACTTACTTCCAAGATTTATGTCTTTGCTCTAGGTTTTAAGGTTTAGATTGCATGTTCAAGTTTTTGATTTCAAATGTATATGGATTGTTGTATGTTATCTATGATTTCCCTTAGTGAGTATTTGATCTCACCCTTTTTATGTTTTATTTTCCTCAGGAAATAAATAAAGGTTTTAGGTAAGGAAACAAAAAGGGGAAGATCGTTATGGGAGATTTTGAAGATCATTCAACATGATTAGATGTTTATATTCCGAGTTTCCAAAGACACTAAACTATTACGGTCCATGTTTGTCTGTTTTCGTTATGTATTAAGTATTACGCAAAAGTAATGTAATTTCCATGTATGTCAAGCTTTGGGTCTCTACATTAAGGCTAGTTAACTGATGGGTAATCGGCTGCACTCTCCTCCGAGCAAGTCTATCATGTGCTACAAAGGATCCCTTCTCGCTGGTGAAGGTAAAATTGGTCCCATCTATGAAGACACACTGCACTTTTCACCTAATACAATCAATTTGAGCATGGACTATAGATAACCATTCCATACCCAAGATGACGTCGTATGGACTCGACATCACTACTAGGAGATCCTAGCCGAAGCTCTTGCCTACTATAGAATGCTCAAACTATTGGTACTAGTGTATAATCGTCGAATCTACTCCCATAGGAGTATCTAGCTGTAATGATCAATCCAAAGTCTTTATGAGAATCTCTGAGCTCCGAACGAGGGAAGTGGAAATAAAATAATGGCCGAAACCTATGTCTATAAGTACGGAAACTAAGGTGGATTAGAAACAGATCATACCTCGTAACATCTCTAGAGAACCATGATCTTAGGCACCAACTGCGTGGAGATTAGCTCTCCCCTGTCCACCTGCTCCCTACGGTCGGGGTGGAACTCCTGGTGGTGGTGGCTGTAATATCTCTAATCGTCATCCACCGCCAGCTGCACAACTAGCTACTCGGTGACGTCCGCCTACTCCCTACAGGCCACCTCAATCGAATCTTTGTCTCTAGATGGGCGGTCCTTCGACTATCTTCTGATTATCCGAATGGAGGTTCGGACATTTACGAGCCATGTGACCCTACCCACCGCATGTGAAACACTACCTACTCCAGGAATGTCAGTCTCCACTTCGGGTTCCCTACACAATTGATCTTGAGTCATGCAGTAGTCCACCTGTTGGTCTGGTCCTTTTGGACCTCTGTGACATATGTCTACAGATAGCTGCAGAATACTCTTCTACATGACGACTAGTAGTGGGTCTCGCTGTTGTGTTTTCTCAAGAAGGAATCTCTCCACCAAGATGGCTCTCTCTAACACCCCCACCTGCGTCGGGATACAATGTGAGATCACCAAATCCCTAATCCCCCGCTTGAGTCCCTGCTCGTTGGTCTCGACCTTGATGAATGGGTCCTGAATAATATCTTTGGAGTAGCATGATAGGTCAGTGAAACTCACTTAGTATTGAGCTACAGTAATGCTGCCCTCTTGCAAATGAAGTATCTCTTGTATGTGCACTATGCGAAGAGTTTCTGGGACAAACTCTGCCCGAAACTGGCTCTCGAAGTCTTCCCAGAGAAGCATCACCTCATCGTGGGCATGAAGAATCAAGCTCCACCATCTTCCAACTGCTGGATGTAGAAGGCTAGTAGCAAGGATCACCTTCAGATTGGCTAGTGTTCCTATGAGTAGTAAGACTCTCACCACAGCCTCCAGCCAATCCTAAGCCGCCTGTGGGTCTGTATCTTCCCTGAACCAAGGTGGCCTCTAGCATTGGAACTCATGCAATGTGCTCAAGCGGCGTGCATCGTCTTCTGCTTGGGATGGTGGCACCGGTGGCCCAACGGGGAAAGGTACCACTGGTGACTATGCTGATGCCTCTACTGGAAGAGGGCCCTGCACTGAGGCCTCATCATTCGGTTTGCATGGAGGCATCCTGAAAAAAAAAACAGGTGCGCTAAGGTTAAAAGTTATACCTAGTAAGATGACCTGGTGAGCTGACATAAAGAAAACTTCGGAAAACACACACACAATATGTTTTTTGATGCACTGAGTCAAAAATCAGAAGTCAGGGTCTTGTTGTATGGATACGTCGGCCACCGCACCAACACTGGACTCCTTGAGCTGAAAACCACACTCACTAAACTTAACACTATTACTTCACACAAAAGACCAGAGTCCTAAGTTCTGTGTTATAATTGATTCCTCTGATACCAATTTTTCACGACCCGTCCCCTGAGGCCCGTGTCGTGACTACCCCAAACCTGTCTTCCATTGGCCAGGGTCTAGCGACTAGCACCAAAGGAATAATTTCCTAAATCTAGGAAGACATTTCTTTTATAACCTATAAACACACACACATGCAAGAACAAATTTGGACAAAAAACCAATTAAATTGTATAACAAAATAGTGATTAATGAAAAAGGGGCCAGAATACAAACCCAATTGGAAATTAAAAGTATAATAATGATACAATACTACTGAAATATAAGGGAAGATAGCTACTCGATCGTCTTCTGGGGTTCCTACATAAAGGGTAGGTACAGATCTCCTCCTTAGCACTCTACGTCCGACCATCTCCTCTCTGTAACGACTCTCCATATGGTCCACCTCCAGGTACTGTCCAATCCTGTACTCTCAGCCTCAGTCATCACTTTTCTTTGTCTGCATCCAACACAACAAGGTGCGGGCATAGCCCATGCAGGGGTGAGTATAACGATACTCAGTAGAGACCCTGAGAACCTCAAGGTCTCACAAAATCCACCAAAGATAAACCACAAAGAATGAAATCAACAGATAACCCTACTTAGGTATTTGCCCATACATATACCTAATTTATCAAGTCATCCCTCTCAATCATGAGGAAAACATAGAAAAACTGACTCAACTCAAACCATGATTTTATTTTATGGGGTAGTATCAAGTAACATCCCCAGTCACATTGTCGAAACCTAAGCTGCTGGAGAACTCCTCCTCTATCAAGTACAGTGGGACAACCACGACACCAAGAGTGCTTCCCACTAACCTTGGACTGCTGAGGTACTCCTCCTGTCGAGTATCGTGGATCTGTCGTGTCCCCAAGTGTGCTCCCCACCATGGGTCTTCAGCGTCACCAAGCATGCTCCCCCTCATAACCTGCTGAGGTACTCCTCCAATCGAGTACAGTGGGTCTTTCACGACACCAAGCTGATCCCCACTGTGTGTCTTCCACGACACCAAGGCGCACCCCACTGGACTAGTCGAGTCACTCCGAGTCGAAGCGGTTAGCAGTCGTCAGGTCTCAGACAGCTATTAGGTCTCTGCACTAAGCTCACTCGGATTTGGGAGGATCCAATCCACAAGATATTGGTCGATACTATAACTATGATGAATTTCCACGAAGAAGTATCTCAATGGTCCTCTATGTCATAGGGGTATCAACGCAACAGAGGGCGCATCAGACGGATGCCCGATCTTTGAGTTATTAACCTTTTAGTCCCAGGGGCCCGGTTGGATTCATGCTCGATCCAACCTGACCATTTTCTAACTCAATCTAAAACTATAGTGGAGTATACACAAAGGGACCATATCACTCCAAGATTTCAAGCGCCACTGACGGTTTGTCAAATGGACGTCTGGGGCAAAAGTTATGGCCAAAAGAGCATAAACGGACGTACTGGGCCCGGGACTAATCCAACTCGGTCAGACCGACCCGGAATGACCTGGCATGGGTCGACCCAGCACGACCCTTTGGGTAAGGCCATCCCCGTGATTCGGACCAACCTGTGATGTGACTAGTTCTGCTGGGTAGTCCGGTAGGCCGCGAGGACCACAAGGGATGACGGAGACCATGGGGGCCACGGGGCGGCTCGGTCATGGAGGTACCACGAGGGCGCGGGGTTGGTTCGGCCGGGGTAGCGTAATGGGAATAGGCTGATTTGGCCGGGGTTCCAAGAGGGGTGTGGGCCTATTCGTCCGGGGCACCGCGAGGGCGCAGGCCAGTTCCCCTAGGGCTCCGAGGGGGAGCCGGGGCGCAGGCCAGTTCGGTCGGGGCGCCATTAGGGTGCGTACTGATTTGGTTGGGGCACGGTGGGGGCATGGGCAGTTCAATCGGGGCTTCGTGGGGGTGAGGGCCAGTTTGTCCAGTTTGGTCGGGGAAACCGTGGGGTGTGGGCTAGTTTGGATAGGGCAACACGGGGGCGCAGGCCGATTCGGCTGGGGCACTGCGAGGGCGCGGGGGCGCGGGTCGGTTCGGCCGGGGCACCGCGGGGGCGAGGGTAGGTTTGGATGCGGCGTTGTGGGGGCATGAGGTGGTTTTTCCGGGGCGCCGCTGGGGCGCGGGATGGTTCGGCTGGGGCGCTGCAGGGGGCGCTGGCCGGTTCTGCTGGGGCACCACTGGGGGCGGGCCAGTTTGCCCGGGGCACCGTGGGGGGTGCGGGCTGGTTCGGCCAGGGCATCATGGGGGTCACAGGCCGGTTCAGCCGGGAAAGTGGAGCATCGTGGCTGTGACGCAGGTCGCGGTGGTCGCGGGTGGAGGCACTGTTGCCTTTGTCGTCTTCTTCACCTTCCTCTATTTCGAAGAGTACCCCAATGAAGAATGGTGGAGGGGTCAGGCCATGTTGGTTTGGCCTAAAACCTTCATGTTTAGGGTGGTAGCATTTGTATCAACAAAAATAAGAACTATGAACATCAACTTTTACAACCTTTGCAATGATTATTTCCCAAACCTCAAAAGAATACAAGGAAATCATTATCACACAAATAAACCACCTAAATGATCGTTTGATGATGTCGAAAAAGAGTGAAGAAGGTAAATTTGTCGTCGTTCATCGTGTTCACCACACACCTCCAATCCCTAGATCGTGTGTCAGTTCTTCATAGATGTGGACGTCTGATGTCGGAAGAATTCATGAGGAAAAAGTCGACGGAGGTCGGTGTTCTTCATTGGGGAGCGCGTTCTTCATTGGAGAATACGTTCTTTGTTGGAGAGCATAATCCTCCAAGTGTTGGGCATCGCATCACTTTACCATCTCTTCTTCACTAGGTGAAGTTGTCCCAAATCCTCCTCCCAATCTCTATATATATAAGAGAGGGGGCTAGGTAGATAAAAATCATGGAATTTATGACAGTTCATTTATTATGAACCTTTCTAAATTCCAATGACGTTGTTACATAATTTAAAAAGGGTGAAAAGCAATTAACTATGTTGGCACAATTAATGTGTAGGATTCTCAAAAGGCTCCTCTACAATAATGTGGGATTTGAGAGGTTTTTTCATCATTAAGAAGGGATTTGAAAGGTTTAGGCCTCATGTGGTCCCCACCACCATTACCTCTCTTGAGAGGTAAATGTCTGGTGGTCCCCACACCTCATCCACCACATAGAGGTTTAGGTCCGGTGGACCCCACCTCCCAACACCCACATGGGTGTTTCAAATAAAAATAAAAATTTCATACACTTTTATTTTTATTTTATTCACACATGAAAAACCAAAAAACTAACTTTCACCCTCAAACAACTGTCGTCGTGGTGAATGTCTTCATAAGAGAATACTAGTGCTGTGAGTTCAACAGTGCCCTCAGATTTCAATTCCATGCACTGGATAAAAATTTAGAAAACCCTCTCACATGTTTACTGAATGTACCTGAAATAATGTTCATAAATTCATTCCAGGCACACCGGGCCTCAGAATCACGCACCGCCAATTTTTGCGGACTCGTAAAATTCTCATATATTTGAATAAAAACAATTTACATGGAAATTTCGGGTCTTCACACCTCCCCCCCATATATTTAAATTCATGTGTGGAACAATGATCATAAGAAAACATTTCATTAATAACATTTTTGAATCTTTGAACAAGTTTCATATAAAAGTCATTATATTTGTAAATACATGAAGACATGAGAAATTATTAATTATTATCCCATTATAATAAAATATATGTTTCATATTTGAATTTACACAATAAATAAATCATGGTTATATATATGTGACTAACCATTAAAATAGAAATGGTTTTAGTATTCACATCATAATAATATTTCATATAAAATAGAAAAATTCAACAAATGTATTTGGTAGCATGAAAAATAAACAATCTAGATTAATTAATTGAAAAAAATATGGGACAAAGGTTTCCCATTAATTAAAAGATAATTTATTAGTAATGGGATAATGAAAATGTATTGAAAATAATATATTTCAACATTTAAATTTCAAACCCAAATAGAGGTACTTGAATGGAAAATAAAGATATGAGAGATCCCATACCTTGGGAATTATCTTCCTAAATGATTGAGAGGGAAACCTTATGACCATGGAGACACTATAGAGTGAAATTGGAGAGGGGTAACTAGAATAATAGCATACTTATGTGATTCCTATTGAAAATTAATGGGTGTAAGGGGTTCCTATTTATAGTAAAAGATGAGAATATGATTACTAATTGTTATATATATGTATTGGAATCTTGGATGTGGAAAAATGAAAAACTTTTTTCTTATCCATGTTTTTTTATCGTGATTTTAGAAATTTTAATAATTATTTAAATTATTTTAATCCCTTAGAACCAAAATACATTTCTAAATGTTACTATAGTCATTGAAATGTAAATATTTCACAACATATATTTTTAAAAATCATAATTTCCATTTTATACTTGGAATGTGACATGTATGTTTTGAAATTGATTTAATACCATAAAATAAATATTATTTATAATATAAAATATTTATTTGTCTTGGAATATGTGTAATTAACTATTATACAAGTATTAAATATACATAATGTAATAAAACATACTGAAAATATGAAATAGTATGTTTATTATTTGATGAAAAACAAAGTATTTTAAAAATTTCTCAACATTTCAACAGAACTAGATTTCTATGTGGTGAATTCAAATATAAGGATTAAATTATAAAAATAATTATCAAAATATGATATTTTTAAATTTTAAATAAATACCAATAAATTTTAAAAAAATATATATTTTAATCCATATTAGAGTTTATGACACTTATAAACATTTAATTGGAAATTTCAAAATCATAATCTTATCTATATTGAATGAAATAGTTCGTTAAAATACCATTCAAAAAAAATATTTATATATAGTACGAAATTTTATTATAAATGTGTATATATTTTCTAATGATACAATTATGATTTATATGTATCTAAATCTCTCTAAAAAAATTCATTCTACATTTATTTGTATTAAAAAAATAGAAATAAACATAGAATTAAAGAAAATATGATTCATTTATACAATGAAAATTACAAATTTATGATACTAATTTCTAGATATATATATATATATCGCTTTATTAAAAAAGTCCATAAGATAATAGTTCTTTGTGTAATGGTGGAAGTTTCAAGGGGTTTCTCAACAAACATTCACTTAGTAGTGATCACCAAAAACGTGAGATTCTCATAAATGTGATTTTATTTATTCCTAAATTTTCTAATATGTACCTTGGATTGGTCATGGGGAAATCATAGAGATGTTATCTTCCTTCCATGAACAAAAAAAATGATCCGTAAAAGGATTTACTCGACTGGTTCAAGCTATTGTTTCTTCCTTTTTTAATTAAGTAACTCTTTTTTTACCAATGGTAATATTTCCAAAGAAATATTATTTATGAATGGTTATATTGACCTATTTTCCTATCCTTATGGTCACATGCCCAAATATATCCTATATATAGAAAAATACATCAAAATTTACTACATTATTCAAAATATTTTTTACAATTAAATTGATAATTTATATTATATTCCTAATGTTACATTCATTAATAGTTTTCATGGTATGTATAATCAAATTGAAAGAGTTTTATCCTATAGAGTAAAAAATTTCATGTTCTCAATTTTTTGGTTTTTGTATCTCTATACTGGTATTAATTATAGTAATTGGTATTAATTCATGACATTCAATAATTTTTGTAATAGTATCTGTATCTACATCAACTGTGAAATATAATAAGATATCCATTATGAAAAAATAATTATTTAATTAATCATAAAATAAAATTTTAGGTATTAAATCCTCACCCCAAAAAAATTATGTCGTAGAAAATTTGAATCTTTCTTTGAAACAAATGAGGGAATTTTTCCTCCACTGAATCTTGAGAATCCCAAGTAGCTTTTTAAAACATTTGATTTCTCTATAAGACATTCACCAGTTGTGTTTTCTTTTTCCAAAACCCTTGTTCCACTTTGAAAATAATCAAGATCATCTTCTCTTCATATGACAGATTAGGTTAAAATTTCAATCCTATTATTTCTATTATATGATTTGGGTCTTACATATATTTATTAATATGGACATGTGTATGATGTTATAGGAATTGGAATGTTTTGGTGGAAATGATTCCAAATAGTTAACTACTATATTGCACTCTATAATCTTAAATCATTCTACATACCTTAGAATAAACATTACTTTCCTTTTGAACCTCATTAAAAATTACTATGGTGATATTTTTTAGAATAATTTACCTAAAATAATAAATTATATATCCTTCCATCAGTTTCCACCATAAAATTTCTATCATATCTGAGCAACCATAACAACTTTATGAATCAAATGTGTCATTATTATCATATTTTTCACTATATATGGACCCAATAATTCACAGTCTATAGATTTGACATAACCTTTTGGTGTTATACAACATTTTTCATAGATATCATCAGAAGGTTCCATTGTGATACTCATATGGTAACTACTGTTGAATGATGGTTCGAAAAGTGGGAGATATTAGTCCACATCACTTAAAAATAATGTCAATTATCCATTAGTATATATTCTAATTTTTTAATTTTCCTATCATACATCCAATAATTTTAAGGATGATAGGTTGTGCTCTAGATTACTTCATTATCCATATCCTTTTTAAGCCTCATCCATAACATTGATGTAAATTTTGTGTCTCGATCATAATTAATAAATACTAGTAATCCATGAAGTCTCAATAATTCTTTATTATATAGGTGATCTAGGATCTCTAAGTATAAATCCTCTCTTCTGGAAATAAAATGTATAGGATTTGTCAATATATCAGTGATTACCCATATAAATTTTTTTCCCTTGGATATCCTTGGAAAACTAGTGAATGGTTATATAGTAATGTTGTCCTATATAGATATTGGTGTTGTTAGTGGTTATAATACCCCTTTAGGTTGTTCTATACTTTCCATTATTTATTGAAAAACCCATAAACTTACAGTGTAATTGGAAATTTCCATTTTCATATTATACTTCAAATTATCATCACAGAGCTCTCAATAAATTATAGTTCTTTTAGGGTGTATACAGAATGTAGAGATATGGGGTTAATCCATCACCTCCTACATTATCTCAATAATATATGTAATACACAACATTGTATAAAATTTTAATACCCCTTTGGATCATATATATGTCTATCTTTTTCCTATAATGAAAGTGTCTCCATATCTTTAGAGAAAAAGTGATTATAGCTGTCTCTAGGCCCTGAGTAAGATGATTCCACTCATAAGGAATTAAATTTTTAGATGCATAGATGAATACCATCAAATTTTTAATGATAACACATTCTTTCCATTTTTGAAATGTATCACTATAAATAAGAAATACTTCTCCAAAGATGGTAGAGTTATCACTTGTGCACTAACCAAAATCCTCTTCAATTCTTGGAATCATTCCTCTCAATCATATATTGAGATAAATGTATGTAACTATTCAATTTTAATTGGTTAGTGTATTATAATTTCATGTTTTTTACAAAAAAAATATAATATATTGAAAAACCGAGAAACAAATCCAATCTTTGTTACTATTGTAGGATGAGGATACTCTTATATAGCTTTAATCAGGACATGATAAACTGATATTCCATCACTAGTTACAATATTCCCCCAGGAAAAAAATATTTTTAAACTAAACCCACATTTTATAAATTTAACAAATGAATTTTCCTACCTGTGGGGTTTTAATATGGACTTTATATGATTTCCATGATTCTTATGACATTCAAAATATATCAAAATATCATTAATTTACCCACACAAATTTATTAATGTAGTAACTAAATACTCTATTAATAAAATTAATAAATAGAGTAGGATCATTAGTCTATTACAATGGCATAAAAACATATTATTCCCATATATTTTTTGGAATGAAATCATTGGTAAACCTAATTTAATCACCCTCAACTGGAGATATCCTGATCATAGGTCAATCATGGAGACAAATTTGTCACATCAAATTTTATTGAAAAAATCCTTAATCCTTGAGAGTGGGAATTTATTCAGTATTATTTGTCCTATTAAACTCTCTATATTAAATGACTAGTAATATTGTTTCATATTTCTTTATCATATAAAGAATAGTTTCCCCCCAAGAAGAGATTCTTGTTTAAATAAAATCTTTTTTAAAGATGTCTTATAGTTTCTTCTTTAGTTTCTTTAACTCTATATATTCCAATTTATATGGGGTCTTTAATATGGGATTCGATCCATGTATGAGTTCAATTTATCACTCTAAATCTATTTCTAGGGGATTTATAAGTATCTCTTTAGGAAATACATCAATGATTTATTGAACAATGGGTACATATACAATTTTTATACATTCTCTTTCATCTTCTTCTTCTTCTTGAATCATATCTATAAATAAAATTATCAGAGGTGGATCTTGGTGAGACTCGAGCTGAGATTCATGTCAATTTATGATAACTACACGTTTTCCCTTCAAGAAAATATAAATATCCTTACATCCACATTTTATCATAGTATTATACTTTGATAACCAATCAATAACATGTGTTATGTAAAATTACACCAGTTGGATGACCACATTGTATGTAGATATATTTCACTCACCAAATTTTATAGGGGAATTATTATATATATTTTATGATTTAATTGTTCCTATTGGAGTCTTAACTGATAAATATACTAGTACAATTTTAGGGATTAACATGATTTCATTTGAAAATATGAGTGAGATAAAGAATTTATTTAACCAAAATTAAACAATTTTCTTGTTAGTTTTTAGTGTATAATGAATTTACCTACCACACAATCATTTAGATCCTAGAGTTTATCCATTTTTATTTCTAAATAATGACCTTGATCTTATAGAATCTTCTATGTTTTGCTATGGTTGCCCTCTAATATCTTTTGATTTGTAATTTTATTAGTAAAATATCTATGCTACCAAATTTTATATCATTTTAGGAGTTTTTTGGATGCACTATATTCCCTTTTTCATTGTTATTTAGATGTTTTGTTTTAATATTTCATTATAATTTTGAGTTATATGTACATATCTTCTATACTTTTATAACTTTACTCTTTCTTATTAAAATTCCATTGATGATTCTTCACACATTTCGTTCATATTGAATGTTGTACATTCTTCACATCTGCATTTTTATTTAAAAATTTATTTATAATTATTTTATTTTCATTGTATCCATGAGGAAATCCATTATCTATGAACTCAATTTAAATATTAACACACACCATATTATCTATTTTTAAATTCCATATTTTCTGATTTCTAATTCATTATATATATGGGGTCTCAGTTCCCCAAAACATTATTTATATTTCCATTAGAATCGATGGAAAATTATGAAATGTGTTATATAATCCTTGTAAAGTTAACCACATAATTTACCAAAGATTCATTTTCTATTATTAACGTAAGGAATTAGTTATCCATCTTGGTTCAGAGGGTCCAATGAAAATAATTAATGAACACGAAATTATTAAAGTATTCTCATTCCATGGTTTAAAACTCATCCTATATATTCATGTTCTTGATCATTGTTCACCACTGATCATCTAATCCTTCTATAATGTATAAATCTAATTTAACCTTCACATTCAATGAAAATTATAGTATAAAAAATATTTTTTCTATAGTATTGATACATTTTTCTTCGATCAGTAAACTAGAAGATTCACTTGAAATAGATTATTATTAATACATAAAGGATTCAACTACCATTTGTACCTTCATAAATGAAGTTGGATGCTCCATATGATTTAGTTTTTTGTTCATGACTTAAGTAAACTGATTCATCACCATCATAAATTTTTTCATCTCCATATCCTTGTATGTTGGGTATTATCTACTCCCTTTATCAGTTGCATCAATTTTTTATAATATTTATTATATTTCCATCCATTTTTCCTAAATAATAAATCCTAAGTGAGATAATTGATAAAATTTTAAATATTATAATAATTCTAAAAGAAATATGAAACCCAAAATTTTCTTATATCATGCCTCTGGGACGTTAAAATTCAATAGTTGATAGTTAAAATTATCTCTATATTCTTCATAATGGTTTGGAAATATAAGAGATTAACAAAATTATATCCCCAAATACTCTCAGAAAATGTTTGTAGCAAGAACTCTTTGTCACACACCAGGAGAGGAAAATGTTAATATCCAATGAACCCTTTCGAGGGTTTTATACCAAGGATGGATAAATCATGATCCATATCCACTTGTAGTTTACATGATGAGATAAAATTTATTGGAAGCCACACTCTTAATAATTTCCCAAAAATATCACGATTTTCTCCTATATTTAGTCTTATCTCTATGGTTCTTACTTTTTTCTCTTCTCTTAATTTTCAGAAATACCTAAACATGTCTATGATACTAAATATGGATACTCTATTTTTTAATACCAAAATTCGTATAAAATACCTTGAAGAAATAAAACATTAATAACTTTAAAGGATATTAAAGGTCTTATGTCTTGGAATCAATGTACTTAATAAATGAATTATTTATGGAAAGAATAAACATAAAAATTATTTAATCATTTTAAAAGACACCCTTTTTATTCTATCCTAGGTGACCTCACTATAAGTAATTTTTTGGGGATATACATCAGCAGGAAAGTGTGGGCATAAAGAACAGTAATGGATAAAAAAGGAAATAGGACATTAAAGAACTTTATGGTTAGAAATTGAAGTATAACAAGAGAGAATAATCATAAGTACCCGATTAGTAAAATAGAAATGTCTATAAAACACGAAAAATGATACCTTCATAGGAATATAAATAATATTTATCACTATGATGTCATAAAACATAATTACCATGATTATCCACCAAGGTATTTTAAAAAATGTCATATATAGATATTACTTATTTACCCATTTCAATAGATCTATATTATGGCCCAACCATCATATGATTCAATCCATGTGTTCTCATAGGTCAAAAAAATTCATTAATAACCAATAGGAAACAATTATCAGGTTTTATATAAATGTCATCAAATTCATAAATACTTAATGACATGAGACATACATCATTTTAAAATAGGATAAATTAATAGGTTTTTCTTATATTGGTATCCCAAATCAGTGGATCATAGTTAACTATAAGTGAATAGAAAATAATATGTAAATGGGGTGAGTATTCATTGCATAAGAATATATCACGTAAAAGGGAAAAATTCATCAAAACAATTCGGTTTCATGATGGGTATACAATTTTTATTAAGTAAAGAGAATAATTGTAAGGAATGAAGTTATTATATAGATAACAAATTATTTTGTATGTAATAGAATAATAAAAATTTCATTAAATGAATGTAATTAAACTTTTAGAAGACATAACATAAAAGACAAACTTAAATTGTAAATAAGGAGAGGAAATTTCCCATAACATAGGAAGAAACTACCAAATTATTTCATTGGGAAAACTCTATTGTATGGAGACACCTTCCAGGGAATTTAGAGTGGATAATTGAGTTTAATTTTTTGTTTAAGGGATTTTTAGTGGTGGTGAATGGGATAAATGTGTGGTTAATTATAGTAAAGAGTTATAATTATTTAATAATGTTAAATATAGGTATTAAAAATCTAGGATTTGAAAAATGGAAAACCATTATTTTATCCGTGGTTTTTACACATGGTTTTAGAAATATGAGTCTTGTTTTATAATATTTAAATCACATAGAATAAAAATAATTTTTTAATACTACTTTGCACAAGAAATAAAAACATTTCTACAAAATATAGTTCTTAATATTATAATTTCTATTTATATATTGGAAAGGAACTTATAGTTTTTAAAATTCATTTAAATTCATTAAAATATATAATATTTATAAAATGATTTGTTATTTTTTTGGATTGTTTTAAATTAATTATTACATCATTATTACTTATATGCTAATTTATAAAACATAAAAAACATAAAAATTTATTTTTACTATTCATTGAAAAATAATATATAATAAGAAAATATAAATAATTCACCCTAACCTAATGATGATGTGATAATTTCAAATATAATTTTTATATTATAAAAAAATTATCTTAATAAGAGAGTTATAACTTTTAATAAAAAAATTGTTATTTATTGAAAAACAATAGTTTTTATGATAGAAAACTTTCTGAAACTTATAAAAAAGTTATCAATACATTATAAAATTATGTTTTGTTTTATTTATAATAAAATATTTTTTTCAAATTTAATTTGATGAAACAAATTATATAGAATACTTTATTTTATTATAAAAGCGTATATAGTTTCTGGAAGCCCAATTATGTGTTATCTATATCCAAAATATATTTATTAAAATTCATCATATATTCATATGTATTAAATAAAATAATAATGAAAATGGAATTTAAGAAATAAATATTTCATTTATAGAAGTAAAATTACACTTTTATAATACTATGGATTATATATAAGACCCATTATTACACCATCATATGTCCGAAGGGAACTGTGTGTGATGATGGTATTCTCATGGAGTGTCTAAACTAATAATAACCAAGTGGTGATCACCATTAACTTCAAATTCTCATATAGTTCATTTCATTCGAGTCTCACATATCGAACCACTATCTGCACAAGTTTTGGGGAAAACCCTAGTGATAGTACCACTCTCCATAGTTTTGAAAAATTGTCATAAAATGGAATAACTAAATTTGTTGAGCCCATTGTTTCCTCTTTAATAATTCAAATGAATCTTATCTTTACACATCATATTTAATAATCATAATAGTTACTTTAAAATAGTTACATTTCCAATGATAAAAATTCACTATGGTTATATAGACCAATAGTCATGTTGACAAATGTTTATATTCTAACAGTTACATTTCTAATTAAATCCAATGTGTAGTATAAAACATCAACACTAACCATATAATTCAAATAAGTTTTTAAAATTCGTTCATTAATTTCTATTATAACACTAATAGTCCTTTTACTTTTAATAGTTTTCATGGTTGGTATACTTTTCTTAGTTGTGTCCTATTTTATGTAGTACATTATTGCATGGTCGCTATTTTTTGTTTTTATATCCATATACTAGTATCAAAATTTGTAAATTGTATTATTACCTAACATGTAATATTTTTTTATAACAACGTTACCATGTAACATAAATTTTTAATAAAATAAACTGGTCATTATTAAAATAAAAGTTTTTTATTGATCTTGGAAGTATATTTTAGGTCATTATACTTGGAAAATGTACACAAAAATTTTATGTAATAGATATCCCCATTATAAATAATCATCATACAAATAAAAATGGATAAATGATATGCACCATTCCATATTATATAATGTGGTGTTAGTTTAATATGTTAGATTTTTGAGGGTTCATGTTCCATCCATAAAAGGCTAATCCAAAGTCTTGATGATGAGTAGATTTCTACACTGAAGAAACTCAATACAATGTGAAGGAGTTAATTTAGGTATCATGAATTAATTGATGTTTTTAACACTATAAGGATTTATGATGAATTCTATATAGATCACACCACAGTTTATTTTGGTGAATTAAAGTAGATAAAGAGACCATGTTGTGATCATGAGTGAGTTATGGGAAAATTGTGTGTGATATTTGTGGATCTTGTCTACAACAGGAGGCCACACTATAAGGAATCATACCAAACCACATGTTTTTAGTAATACCAACTTATATTATTTAGATGAATTTGAAAATATATATTGAATGAATAAAGGAGACTTAAAATTCCATAGAATAAATGACCATGTTGTAGTCAAGATATTTTCTAGTAAACAAGAGGTTCACCCAAAGAGTTGTGATCAAGAGTTTAGTGTCATAAATTGGTTTAAATGGAAATAAATTCACACAGTAATATTATGGGAGACATGGTCTAATCTCAAAAATGGATAAGGATGGAAGGTTAATCTAAACCATTAGATTAAGGGTTATTGGTATCTTAAAATACCATTAGTATTTCTAGATAAGAAATCATAATAATTGGAGTATATTAGTATAATCAAATTTCTAAAAAGTGTGTTGAACTGTTCTTATATAGAAAACAAAATGAAAAAATAAGTTAGATCAGAACTCATTTAAGATCACACTAATGAAGAATAAGTTATTGTAGGTAGAGATATCAATGTAATGCAATGAAGAATATGAATTCTAGATTCATTATATAAAGTAATGAAATGTTTTTCCAAATCATCTCAAGGAAAATAGATAATTCTCACATGGTAATGTACATTGATGGTTTTGGGGGATCAATATGAAATACAAGGCCACAACATATTCATATACTATATCTCATATAATATGTTTAGTTGTTCTTAGAATGTGAACCAACTTTTTATCCATTATTATAGCTTTGAATAATGATATATGATTTCTAAGTGAAGTGAGGTGAGGGTGATAAAAAATCAACCTTTATCATTGTTTGTGAATTGATCCTGTACAGAATTTACTTAGCTAATAATCAGTGATATTTAGGTTTTTATAGCATCGACACATTATCGATCACATGCTCCTTGGATTATCCCATATTGTTGAACAATGAAAAAATTAGTGTGTTCATTGTGTTCCCGTACTCATATTATACATAAAAAATACTATAAACTGGCCAATGAATCAATAATTATATTTTTTAAGGGTAGAATAAATGAAAATGTATTCTAATCAATGAAATATTAATATAAAAATAGGCACCCTTATAGTTAAGAGGTCAATATTATTAGGTTAGTGACAGTTTATAGGAAAAGTTTTTAAATTGGGAATGAGTTCATACATTGATTCCACACCCTCTCTGGGTATCTCTCACTTAAGAAACTTGAGGTACCTACAAGATCACTTTCCTTTGAACTTTAATATCAAATATTGTAAAAAATTACTAAATATATTGATAAATATTCACATTTTACATAAATATTATTCCATGGATTCTTTTTGTTATCAGAATACTTTTTTTCATTTATATGAATATATTTTGAATGAGTAGACTATAAAAATACATGAATCCCCATGATCTTCCATCTTTTAGGGTTCCTCATTATCAAGAATATAAAATTTTACTTTGAAAATTCAAAACCACTTTAGTGTTGGTTTCTCCTGGTATAACTAATCATTTGGGGGGTTCTATTAACTCAAAAATAACAAATATTATTAGTGGTATTAACTAATATAAGGAATTCATCCTTCCAATATACATCTATTAAATTTTTCTCTAAGTGAATTATATAGGCCGAGTTTTTCAGGATTTAGTTCCTCCCCTCAAAAAATATGTTTTATTAAGGAGACCCAAATACAAAAACATTATTCCTTATCCCATTATTACTATAATATTAATTCCCATAATTTTTTTTATAATTTTATACCATTATCTTATTGTGACTACTGAATTTTAATCGCAATAATCCTCTCTACCAATCATTGATATCATAAAATAAACTTTAACTCTTTGGATTCAGGAGATACTACCACAATACAATACATCCTTCTATCATCATTAATAAATATAACATAACATAATTTCCCATATATATGTTTGGATTATATTACACCACACACAACAAGGAGCATGAAGTGCATAATTCTAGTCAAATTCATGTTAATTTTCCTATAAGTCATCCAAATGATTTTCAATTTTGACAGGTATTACTTTTTTGACTATGATCACAAGAGATTTTAGGGATATACCAAGCTCAATTATTCTCTACGAAGTAATTCAAGGATTTATTTTATAAACTTGACATTCCTTTTGTTCTATAACTCATTATCCTCTCCCCCGATTCTAAGAAACATGTTTTCTTCTCCACCAATGAGCATGAAATATACCTTTAAAATTTTTCCTTGTATCACAATTATAGAATATATTATTTTTATGATTCAATGACTATTTATAAATAATGATACATTCACCAAGTAACATAATTGAGTTGCACATAGTTTATTGTGAATGATTCCATTACCCATGAAAAATTACCTGCAGATCATTTCATTGCCTATTATTTTATTTTTTTTTTGAGGAAATGATCTTCAAACATTCATTATTTCAATCAATAATAAACCTTCACCATATTATTTAATTACCACGAAATAATTTTTATTTCCATCATATGTGATTTCCATCCTCTTTAAAAGTTCCACACTCTATCCTGATCTTCCAATTTTAAATAAATCATAAATAGATTCAATATCTCAAATTTTCATGTCATTATTCATATTAAATTAATTTCATAATTTTGTAGGTAATGAGATTTCTCCACCTCCGGGTTCAATGAATCATACTCATATAATAATGCTAAAAATTTATTATGAGTTTTTATCTTGATTGATAATTTTTTATCTATTGTGATCTCATTACCCATGTATCATTGTTCACATTTCATATACCCTTGATGAGAAATTCCGGAATTCTTATCCATAATGTTAAAACAAAAAACAATATCTATTAAGAAGGTATTGATTTATGGAATTTTTATCATATATTTTTTTCTCGACTGGCTCTAAAAATGTATTTTTAGTACTAAAAACTCATATTATGTATGCCTAATCTTTCAAAAACAATAAAAACATATTCATGGTTTATTTTTTTGCACCTTTTATGCTCTATTTTAACCTTTTGGGTCTCAAAAATAATTCAAGGAAACCATCCTACAAGTTGTGAGTTCATGCATTTTCACATCAAATACAACTAATTGATTTTGTGATCAATTTCCATACTATATTTTTCATTATTTTTAAAATGATAATATTTTGGGAATGTGTATGGTTTTTCTATTTACTCTCATTGTTTCTATTTATCTTTTTTAGAACCCCATACACTCAATTATAATGATTTTATGTTGATAGTATGAAGTATATCGTTATCATCGAACTTTTATCTTATCTTCATTACATTATAATTGGGCTCCTTGATAATTTTGACATGATATTTCGATGATTTTTTAATGAAATAAATAACATGGAAATGCTCTTAAATTTTGTGATTAAAAAAAATTATTTCATCATATTTCTAGTATATCCATATTTCTTTCATATAATTCATATTTAGAATTCATATTTTTCTTCATATTACTGTCAAATATATTGTTTGTAATCCCATACCATCCCATTAGTGTTCCTCATTATATCACTCCAAATATCAATTTATTCAAATTCAAATTATATTTAAAACATTAATTTTCTCATAATTCAACATTGGTTCCTTTATTATGGTTATCCTCTAATTTTTTTTCTTCATGATATACACAAGAACTACCTCGCTAATTTAGTCTAAAACTCCTTCAACTTCCATTTAATAAAATTTCAAATAATTTTTTAAAATCATGTTATTATTTTGGAATATTTTGTGTCGTGAAATATTCTTACCATTTATATTCCTAAGTTATCTCATTATGGGTGATTTATTTTCATCATCCACTTAGAACATAATTGGCCACCATTAAATTAGATTCCCAACGTTTCCATTGTAAAAATATGTAAGTGGATGTTTTTATTAAAGTATTTATTTTCCTTTTTTGAGGATTAGTGAGAGGAAATATATAACCAAGTCAGTTGACATATCATTCTGATTATCCCAAAAAATTATTAAATTAAAACCACACTATGAGATTTATCATTTTCCAAGAAATAATTATCATTGTTCCCTATATTGTATGTAATTACATTGTTTTGGAGACTATCCAACATCACTACCCATGCGTATTTAGGTTCAATCACTAAGACATTAATATTTAAATCTGGTGGTAATCTTCATAGGTTTTTCATCATGTTTTTCATATCATTGAGGTTTTCTATGAGTTCTTGAATTTCCTATGTAATGACTCTTACTTGATCAAATAGTATATCAACTGGCTCATAAATATGTATTCGAAATCCTCATAATTATTCTAAAGTACCGTAAATTTATCTTAATATACCTTGTAGTCTCTTTCATATATTTTTATATTTTTTCCTAAATACAGTTTATGATTAAAATTTCATTAACATTAGATAAATCACATTGTATATTTCTTTTGAAAATCCATTAATAAATTTGGCATTAGTATCATGCTTCCTTTTATTTTTTTGATAATATTTCACTCTCTATGATTATTGAGATTCCATGTCTAGAAGCCATGTAGATATCCAATGTCATGGAATGGAAATTATGTTTCATATTATTCATTAATATGGAAATTATTTCTATAAAATATCATAATTCCATTATGGTGGAATTCTACTACCATTAATTCGTAGGGGTAAAACATCATAAAGATCATTTATAATTGATACAACTTGTTTTTCCCAAGAAACAGACATACCCTGAGAGGGTTGGGTTGAATCTAGGTATGTCGATTTCATTTTAATGGACCCATTAAGGATCAAGTTACATTTTTAAACAAGACCACTTTATCCCCCTCTATTATTATGGTGTGATACATAAAAAAATCTATAAAATAAATTTCCATTATTTTACCAATACTAGGAAATTATTAGGATCCTACAATGATGATGTATCGATACCCAAACGTAACTAAGCACAGTATATTTATTTTATAATTAATTGAAGTCATACTGAACCTCTAGGTTAGAAACCCTAACAAAGATATAAAATGATCTAATATGACTCATGTAATAGTCTCACTGCATCTCTAAGAAAAACTAGCTTGGTCTTTACAATACAACTACAAATCTACACCATCAATAGTGTGTCTATATGATCGACCTTCACCGAAGTGATGATTCCCTCAAACCTCTATATATAGTCTCCTTGATGAGATTTATGTCTTTCCAGTTTAGGAATGGAGCTTCTCCTCTAGTATCTCTAACATCCAATCACTTCGATTTCATCCCTTCTCTTATTCACTATCCCATTATTCCCAATTATTCGAAATTAAAAAAACAGATTTCTACACACAATATCCATGTTCTAATATTAACGGTTTGTATCTCAAATCATTCCTTTGTTATATATGATTATTCTATTTTTATTTAACCATTTCTGAACAATAAAACATACTTTATGAACTCATATGAAAACTCTAAAAATAAAACCATGATTAAAATATTTCAATTCAATAAATTATAATTATTTCTCATGTATAAGATCATTCTTGGAGTTTTATCATCTGAATCAACAATTTTTTGATCTATTAAGGAAATATTATCCAAATTACATACCATGATCACCCATATAAATGTTTTGGGGTCATTTTAAAACATAAATTTAACTATATCATAATCAAAAAGGGTGTGGTGATACCTTTACCACAATGTAGAATTTATAGGCAAACAAATACTTTATAAAGTCATAGAATCATACTTAAAAACTAGTTTCTTCGTCCACTAAAAATTCCATGTACAAGACACATTTTACACCATGACATCAGAGAACAATTATATCCCACTTCAATAATTCATAAATAAGACATTGGCAACAAAAAAACATAGATTTAGTGTCCTTATTTATTAAAGGGATTCAAAAATCCCATTTTATATTATTCTATAGAATATTATTATCATTTTCACCTTTAACTCTATTTAGTCGTCATAAATATTCCTATTACTCTATTAATAATAATTTATAACTCATATACTTTTACATGTTAGATCTTCTTAGTGTGGTCCTTCTTCCTAGGATGTAACCTATCTTCACTATTCTCTGAATTACTATAATATGTTATATTTAGAAATATATAAATTCATTCCTTTTCTATATTCCATCATCCAATAGAATCATAAATATACTATGAGGTTTATTATAATTTATAAAATTATAAACTCATATGATAGTCACCATAACTTTATCCATGTCATGGTTGATCCTCAATAATTCTTATAAGAAAACATCTAAACTAATATTCATTAAAATTTTCAACTTCAGAATTAATCTCACCATTCATGAATTCACCTTATTTTCACAAAATTTATATTTAATGTTAAAAAAAATTATATATTCAATTCATTTATTTCCATGGTGTGGTGTGTAACGTTACCATTCTAGTCATTTTAATATCCCCCATAGATTTTACAATGCAGAGTAAAATAGACTACATGTAATTTCATCAACTTTATATTTTATGAATCTATAAATCATCTCATTATCACTTAAATACTCCTATATTTATCATGTTACATGTCCCTTATGACTATTTGAACATCCTTTAAGGTTACTTAAAAAACCCTCCAGAAAATAAATCCCAAAAGGCACTCCAAAGGGGTTTTTATATTATTATTAATATGAGTAGCTACATAAATAAATAGAGAGGAGGTGGGGGAAACATGCCTATGCTAATATTTTTCACTATAAAACTCTAAATGGACATATCCCCACAAATATCTCTAAATATTTAGAGGCCTTCTCAAATTTAATTATTGTTTAGGTATTTCTGCAATATCATATAGACCATATTTTATTGGAGGCATTGAGTGTAAATGATAAATTTATTTCTCACTGGAGATATGGTGGAAAAAAACATAGGTTTTATGTACCATGATATAGTAGATATGATTCATATAGATGATTGAAGGTTTTAGTAAAACCTCATGACTATTTAGGTTGATGATCATTTAGAAAAAAATCAGTCATTACTTTAAGGAAATATACATCAAAAAATGGAAGAATGGAGGGAAATTCATCTTACAAGGGAGATTATTTCATGGTTGGGAACACCCTTAATGGTTTATGTATATTATTATGAAACCCTTATAGATAATAATTATTGTTTTCATACATCTCATTCAACCTTTTTAGAAAAAACACATGTCATTAATGTCATTAAAAATTATAATTGTTATTGAATTTTCTATTTAAGATATATTGTTCATGGTTATATATACTGTAATTTAACCATAATTATATAATATTTCTTATAAATATGTACTAATAAACCATTTAATTATGTAAAACATGTCACCTAATAATATAATATGGTCATGGGAGGTGTGGAGATGTTTAAGTTTCATGATTTTCATGTCCAAATATAATATATGTTAGTGGTATTTAAATAAAAAATTATTTTATTAGATCATCTCTAGTTAATTATTATACAAAATAATCCATCATACATAGATTAAAACATTAAAAGATTGTTAAAACAAAATAATTGAGTTACCAGGACACCACTAGTTTTTTTATCATTTGATGACTTATCAGAGAAATAATAAATTATTATGTATTTAATAATTAGAGAACTTTTTTAGGTAGTAATTTGTTTTAGAGATTACCAAATAAGGAATATTATGAAAGATATTTATACCATCATTAATTTTTTAAATGGTATTCTTGGATTTAAAATTTATAAGGATGAAAAAATATTACACAATTATTTCTGATATATCAATCACACACTGATCGATTAATGTTTCTATGATCATGTTATTCTTAAAATAGATAGGCTCAAAGATGAATTAATCACATTGGGGTGATTATAATTACCCTAGGAATATTTTATTGATTTAATAATACATTCATCAAACCTTCTACAATAACAATACAATGTGTTATACAATGATTATCACATTAAAAGGATGAATACAAGATAAAATGGGGTTTTATGAATTATTATATATTTGAAATGATATTTTAATTGAATAAATCATCTCATACTCTTGGAATTAAGAATCCAAATTTTTTAATTTGATGTCATGGGTAATAATATTAATGTTTAATTTAATATAGGAATTCAGACTAGATTATGATTCTTTTAAAGATGGAATTTTGGAGTAATAAAATTCATTGGATTCTCCATAATTATAGTGGATATATTGGCTCATTAAAAATATATCTTATAGTTCAATGCCATATTACTATTGGTTGTATATATATTAGATCATGGAAAATAAAAGTATGAGGTATTATATAGGATTTTCATTATTTATGTGACCTCCAAAATATATACTTCCCATAATTACATGAATTAAATAAAATATTTCATTACATAAATTCCCATGAGGTTATAGGTTCAGAGAATTATGGAATTATGAAAACTCAATAAATAATGAATCTTATATATTTATCATCTAAAGTTCATTTTCTCCCATTAATCAAGAAACTTATTATTACATAGTATGCCTTCAAAATATCCCTAAAATTATCCACATATAAAATTATTCAAAACATATAATGTGAAATAGTTTTATTCATGACCTAGGTAAATAAAAACATAAGAATGGTGAGATAAAACACTTAGTAAGGAAATTCATATAATAGAATCTATGAGAAAATAAATAAAACCGGAATAATATTTTAGGAAATAAATGATATTAAAAAATTCCATAAAACTTACCACAGGAACATGAAACCATTAAATAGTTTTTAATATAACTAAACACAAGGAAAACCAGAAATATTTTCATATTGGTGGAATGATTATGCGTGATATCTTGATCAGTAAAATTAGGGCCCCAGTCAATACCTCATTCTTGTCATAAAGACTATAGTAAAGGTACCATGCTTGTATTGGGTAGGAATACCTCAAATTCTAAAATATTTTGTCTCATTAAACCAAATGATTCATTGATGGATTATACCATACTCATCCCCTACCATCACTTCTTTAAGTCCAATGAATTCATAAAATAAAAGATATGAATATCAATCTAATGAATAATCAAGATTTTTTTGGAATCAATAAACATTTGAATTAAGATTATAAAATATTTATGTACAATAATTTATTTTTTAATAAATGTGATAACATAGAAAGAATTCCTCAAAATAAGAAATCTGGATAGTTAAAAAATCCATAATCAATTTTTTGTAGAAATCCATTATCTTATATATTATACTGAAAACATACTGGATGACAATGAATTCCCAAATCAATAAATAATCATAATAAATATAGATAAATAACAATGATGATTAAAAAATATATATCCCAAGTGTAACATGAAGAATTCAAAAAGACGTTTCCATAATTTAAAAACATGTTCATAATAGTTAATGTTAAATAAATCACTCAATACCATGAAAAAATAGAAAATGATTATATATTGTTTGAACTTTGTAGTATATAAACCATATAAATGAATGTGGTTGTATAATTCAAATCATGTCTCATTGAAGAAATTTTATAGATCAAGCCCATACAACGTTGATAACCCTTGAATCAAACCACCAAGAATTATAAAATTTGAAGTGATACATTAAAATCATGAATAAAAAAATCATGATATTCCACATCAATGTGGTAGTAATTACACCATAAAATGAATCACAAAGAACACCATGAAACGTGTATCAATGAAATTAAACATTGAGACAAAGAACACCTACAGTAAAGGTAACACCAAAATCAAATTAAAATAGGATGGTTACCACAAAATGGCTATAAAATATCATGAAATGAATGATATTATTTATTATAAAAAGTAATTTTTGTAGTTAATACACCATAAAAGGTAACTAGTGGGTGAAATATGAAACATGCCTCATATAGATGAAAATAGAGATAGATAAACCATAAAAACATAATATCGTTTGAATCAAAATTTATTTAATGAAAAATAGGATATGGATCTCCATACCACATGAATTACAATAATTTGCTAAAATAATCCCAATAAATATCAATCACACCATATAAAATGTAACTTGGTTCACAATAAAAAATACATTTCGAGAAATTAAATTTGAGGCAAAGAACTATTTACTGTAATTCTTGTCTTCCACAAAAGTAGCTGAATCTCTTATAGTACAAAAATTACAATCCTAATAAATAATTTTATAACTTATTCATATATTTAAATTTTTAATAAACTAAATTAATAATTTTTCTCTACATGTATTGTAATTAGTTATGATCTATTTTCAATATTTATTATCTGTAATCTTGAGTCATTTGAACTAAATTTGTAATAGTTGTGTTGTTCAACATTCTTATCAAAATTTTCATCATTAGTATATCATAATAAGTACTATGAAATATATTTTATATAAATTTAAAATTTTCTAATTCTATTTTATTATAGTTTTTGTTACGATATTTAAGGATGAAATCGATGATTAACATGTTTCATTGTTTTTAATGAACATATGTTTGTATCATAATTAATTAGTTTACTATTAGTGTTACCCCACAAGAACAAGAATAAAATAATTATTTATTTATTTATATCATATATTATTTTTAATTATATTTTTACAATCATTGATGATATTATTTTATATCATTATTCATGCTTAAGGTCAGCCCGACCAAATCATGAACATTTCAAAATTAATGGATGAGTATTGTTATTAATGTTGTTTATTTTGGAATAATATGATTATTTAATAATCATAATGATATTATTTATAAAAAATTATGTTGTGAATAAAATTTTAAGAGTTATTAATAAAAAAGTTTGATGAAAAATGAGATACGTTACTTAATGGAAATGATAGTCTACATAGAAGCATTAATGACATTTTTGTTTTAAATAATTGAAAAAAGGAAAGTGTGGTTAATGATTGTTAATATAGAATAATATTATTTAGTATTAAAAAATTATTTCCAAAATATAATAGGGTTTCAAGAATTTTTTTTGATAAGGTTGATTATGAAGAATATAATAAGGGTTAATAAATACTCCCATTGAGAACTTTGGTTTACTCCTGTAAATCTACATTGAAATGGAGGATATAGGATCACTAATTTATACTATAGGCTATTGAACATGAGATATAATTTTATTAGGACACTATTTATAGTTTTTTGGATGAAATGTATTGTATTAGTATAAACTAATGTTGTGCACATGATCCAATTTCATAATATGAAATAAGTGTAATATTGGAAGTACCAATCACATTTCAATAATTATTTCTCACTATTTAAGAGTCAAAGCCTCAAAAAGTTGGTAATAATGAATTTTGTTTACTACGGAAGATAAATACCCATCTATTGATTTTATCATATTTTTTATAATTTTCTAAATCCTTTCACTCTTAGTTTTTTTACATTTACTATTTTTTGTTTTTATCATCGAAATTAAATTTTACATAAGGAGTTTAATTTTAATTAATATAAAAAATGGCCATTATCAAATAACTTATATATATCTATTAAAAAATTTTGAAAAAATTTATAAAATAACATTTCTATGTGTAATGTAAATAAATATTAATATTAACTAATTTCACACATAGAGTCCTGTTATTTAGAAAATATGTATTTTTAAGCATAAAAAGTATAGGTAGGATATAATTACTAATATCATGGGTTTTCATAAAATATATTATTTTATTATAAATAAATAAAATATAATTGGATTTCAAAACATTACAGAAGAAAATGTTACCAATATAATTTTTAATTAAAAGAAAAGACCAGAACATGTTTCATTTATTTATAATTATTAATTAAGATTACACAATGTAAAACATAGTGGTAAATAATCCTGATATTTTTTTAAATTTATATATTTATTCTTTAATAAAAATTATCAAGGAAAATGTTTAGTAAGTATTAAAATTTTACTTCTTGATATATCTATGTATTCCATGACTTTAGTAGAATAATAAATTTTTTAGATTTCACCTAAACATAAATTATTTTTGAAAAGTTCCAAAATTTCAATATAATTTAATATTGTGATGATGAATCCATGAAATAAAGTTTAATTATTAAATTTAAATTCAAATTTTCTTAATGTAACTTTTAAATAAAAATAAAAATATATATTGAAAATAAATTTCATAAGAAATTTTTTTTTCTAAAATACTGACTAATATTATTTATACATCATGTAAATGAATAATAAAATTTATTTTTAACATTTAATTAATATCAATAATATATTTTATCCATAATGTATTTAGTATCTTAAAATTAGGAGCATATGAAGAAAATTTCTAGAAAGGTTATAGTTAAAATTATAAATCGGTCTTATTAGATATTTAGCATCACTAATTGAAATTTATTATTACCTTAGTATTTATAATGACCATTTTTGTCTTTATTTACCCCATATTTCATTACATTTTTTGAATTATTTTTTTGAACTAATCTAATAGTGTATTTTTGAGTGTATTAGAAATATATTGTTTTTAGGTGAATAGTTAAAGTTGCTGATTTTAAAAGGTATGTCACTTTTATGAAAATATAATTTCATAAGATTTGATTAATATATATATTTGAATTAATAAAATTCATATAAAAAACTATTGAAATTATAATTATATGCTTTATATTTTGGAAATATAAGTAACATATTTTATACAAATAAAACTATTTTTAATTCTTCTCTATTAATCTTGAAATTACACTATTTTATTTTGAGTTTGTTTTATTTGAAAAAAAACTATGTTTCCTATGATTTTGAATATTTTAATCAATTTTATTGAAATCAATATTATTCTATATTTTTCAATAGTTTTTTTATTCTTAAAATAAACAATTTTTAAAAATCGATTTTCATTGTATTTTATGAAAATATATTAAAATTAATTTCTTCGGATTATATAAATATAATCTTATAAAATGGATTATATTTTTTTAATTATCATAATTAGTTTATTTTAATAATATAAACTTATTTTATTGTAATAATGATTTGTAAAAACTGTTAAAAATTTACAACTCTTAATGTTAAAATGGGTTTATCGGGTTAAACAAAGTTATAATCGTAAAATGGAACATAAAAAGGTCGAAATTTTATTTTATAAAGATATATAGACCTTAAATTTTCTAAAATTCAACATTAATACCATATTATTCCACTTTCACAGGTAATTGACTTTATATTATTTAAATATTTTAATTAATTTTATGTGCCTCACTCCCCACTTTTAAGGGGAACTTAATCTCCATCCATATTCAAAAAAATTGAGTAATCTATATTAGAAAATAACAACCCAAAAAACATCTTATATTGCTTCCCTAATTTGATGATATTTTTTACATTACCCTAGGACCTTCCTAAGACGTCTTAACATCTATGATAAATGAGGCCTCTCTAAGAATTTAGGATTATCTTTCCCAAATCATTTAACATTTATTTAATCTTCAACATCCAATAATTTTGTTTTATGAAAAATAAATTATGAATCCAACATCATGAATATAAAGTGATGTTATTATTATAATGGAATTCCATTTCCACCTCATTTTCATCAAATGGAAAATAAAAGTACCTCTTGTGTATACTTGTGGACAACTACCTCCAGGTCACGATCTGATTCATTTTCAAACACCTCCTCACATTTATGGGTATAATTATGGGTTTAGTAAATACATATTATATCTATGAAATAATTATGATTCTTTATGATAAAATTTTATTTGTCTTTATTTCATTATTTTTTTCAAAAATGAAAACACCATTCATGCTTACTTACAGGCTTCCATATCTACAATTGGTGTAATTTAATTTTTATATATATAATTTTATTAATGGTTATAAATAATTATATGGAGAATATATTTGATATTTTTATCATTATTTATATTCTAGATATTATGGAACTATGATCAGTATTCAAGAATTATAACTTCTAAATTAAAACATACCTGAATAAAGAAGTATGTAACACCAGAAATGATTATGATAAGGAATGATAATTAATGAATAAATTGGGAAGATATCTAAATTAGACATCGTAACATCCTAAAAATATGTGGATGATGGTAGGAAGGCTCTCATACGATGTAGTAGTGAGATTTATCGGATAGCCTAGCTAGGCAGAAAGATGTAGGATAGGTCCTAAGAAAATGATGCAGTATGTAGGAGGAGGGATCTCATGTGATGTATCTAAAGGATACCTCAGGCTTTATACACTATGTGGAGGAAGTATGACTAGGTACAGAGATGGGTTAGGCCTGTGGTGGGATCCAATAAGTAGGCTGGATTGGTGGAGGTTGTGGGACTTGGTGCGAAAAAAATGGGCACATATTCAGGGACAAAAAGAGATGCAGGTGAGGCCTAAGGGCAATGTAATGGGCATCATTTCTAATGGTAATTTGGGATAATAAATAATCATTATAATAAATAGGTGGGTTGTGCTGGTTATCCATATGGGGATATGACCTGGCTTTCTGGTTGGTGTTTGTGGTGTCTTTGTGTTTTCTATTTTTATACCCTCAAGAACCTAATATATAAATTTTTTTGAAGGGAAATATAAGATAATTCCATTTCAATCTCTATATAATATACTTTTACCTATATATATTTTTATTTTACAATTTTTCATTCATTTTACTCTCTCTATGTACTCAAAAGTATTAAATGGTGTTTTTATTGAAAACGAACATTTTTTTCTCTTCGGTCCATAATACTTTTCTTGCATAAAAATATTTTCCTTATAATGTTTTCAATAATGTTTATAATGTTATAAAATCATTAATTAATTTCATTTTTAATCATGTTTTACTTTCATTAAAATGTTTTAATAGAAATATTCTTGGAATTTTTCAAATGGGGTTATTTTTGTTCAATGTGAGGACAAAATGTTTTTTTAAAAATTTACTACACGAATAGATTTTATCACATTCATGAATATTTATTATATTGGTGATTACTTTATAAGATTCAATTTTTATTTTGAATTTAAATTTACACTAATGTTCATGAAATTTATATATTTTGAATAAGTGATTTCAAAATAAAAATGTGTATTTTCCTCAAGAAACATTCTGATGAGATTTTGACTGTATTTTATCATGTTTAAACAAACATTAATAAATATTATAATTTAGTGGGGATGTAATACGATGATAAATTCAACCATATTTCTCTAGATGACTTGTGATCGTATTCTTCTAGTAATTGATGATGAAATATTTTCACTATTCAAATGATAGCTTTTAAATATGACTATTTTATTGATTATATATTCAATTATCATTAGTTTAATTCATATAAAGAATTAATTGGTCCATTAAATTATGTTTATATCTAATTATATCCACTATATTAATTTTACGTTCTCATGATAAAAACTACTTTTTATATTTGAAGTATGTCTGGCCAATTTATGTGAAATGTCTTCATATGAGGCCATGATGATAAGAGTATGATGTCTAAAATTTTTAATTACTTAATTATAAGACTAATTATTATTATCTACGTGATTATTTATTTTTTTATGTCATCTAGATATATATTCTACTTTAATAATGTTTTTAAATGAAATATTTTATTATTATTTATCTCTGTATTATAATTTATGCTTTATTTATTTTGTGATTGATTCTATTATGTGTTTTACATTATAAATCCTATGACCTCACACTTTATTATGATTTCCTATCCCTAAGATAACAATAAAGGTTATGTTAATGTTTCTTGGGTAATACTATATGAAATAAGAAATTTATCATTATAACATTCATTTATATGTTGTTATTTAAAATGTAATGTGAAAATAATTTATGTATCTATTCATTAAATACTAGTAAATTATTCAATACCTTGATAAGTGATATATTGTATCTTGTTCCAATTTAGTATGATAAAACAAAACCTATGGGTTACTAGAGTTGGGTTTTTATAGTTGGAATTAAAGGAAGATAATTATAAATGTTGGGAACTAGTTTAAGGAAAATATAGAATAAATAACATATCCTTGAGAAATTTTATTGGGATAAGTGTAACTATAATATAATATTGTGATGTTTTAGTGAAGTAGAAGATGTTTCATTTCTTTGAAAATAAATCCCTTCATAAATAACATTATCTGGATGTTGTTGTGGTATATATTCAACTAAGGGAAATAACTTTGAAAGTGGTTGATTGTGTATTTTCATGTTTTTTACTCATCCCTGATGAGTGGGCCTAATATTTCACACCTTCCTATCAAATCATATTGGACATGATTTTATTGATTCACTAGATATTTAAAACCCATTATGAAATATTTAAAATTATTTTCTAGAATTAATATATACTAAATGATATTAATCTTATAATTAAAATATTAGTTATTAATTAATTTCTTATTTTTTTTAAAATTTTACTCATGATTTGTAATTATTTTATATGATTTTTTAATTCATTATTTTATATGAATATTAAGTATATAAAATTTATTATAAATGGAACTTAGTGGATGAAATGGAAAATATATCAATATAAAAACCTGTGTAAATATTTCTATATAAGGACAGATATTGTTTGTGGAGTCATTATTGAACAAATTGAAATTATAATGGGGCATATTGAATATTATATAACCAATAAATATGCTCAAATTGAGTATCCTATTGATCCCCAACATGTTTAAAACCCATTATAACACTTATAAAAAAGAAACATGTATCATTCATTTGGATTACGAATCCAATAGTAGTTGACAAATAGATCAATTCCAATGTGAATATATTTATCTAATTAAGAATAATTTAATGAATTAATGTTATCATGGTAGTTTATCAATGGTGGTCATTGATCCATAAAACTAAGGTTTAATAGGAAATAAATAATATATATTGGATTACATTCAAGGAGATATTAATTGAAAAATATATTCCTTTTGAGAAATGAGATGATATAGAGAGGTAATTTATCAATCTACTGAAAATATAAGGATAAAATGTAATCAAACATGAAGCTATATTTACAAAGTATGAAACAATACCTGTATATTATGCATGTAAACAAATAATTAGTATTAATTTCTTATTTAATTGGATAAACCATACATTTGAAGGGTATTAGTCTCTTAAAATAGTTGAGATCATGAGGATATAGTTTAATGTTCAATCAAGACATGGAATGAATTCTCTATATATAATGTTTCCAAAGGATAATAAAAAAATAATTTGGTGACCACTATGAAAAAATAATTATAGAAAAAGGGAAGAAGGGAAGAGTGTATTTTTCAACTAGAAATTAATGTTAAAAGAAACATCATGGAACGAACATGATGGGATTGTGTGATAGCATAATTTATGAAGATAAGGTCTAATATACATATAATTTCAAGGTAGTAATGGATATTCGAATGTTTAATTCTTTGACCATTATTATATAGGGAACTATTAGAATGAATGACTAAGTCATCAATAGAATTTTCTATAGAAAATTCATAGGGAGAAAGGCCAAGCCTATGAGATCACTATAGCTGAGGTTGGTGTTTCTAAATTGGTGATTGAAGATACTATTATCATAAACTTAATTTTATCAAATTAAAATTTAATAATGGAACTTTTCACTCTTTTATATATTAATCAGTTTTCAATAGAACTAGATATTTCCCTAACACCATAAAAAGAGAGTTCTCATATGATACCCCTAGTGGAAATATTATCCCAATAAGGATATGTTATTAATATCCCATTACGAAACATTAGAATACCCTACTTGAAAACATAACTATTCTACCTATGGTATACTATGAAATAATCCACTGAAAGTATTTAATTTCAAATTTTAATAAGAAAATTATTTCTAAGAGAAGGAGATTCCTATTTTTTTATGATGATATATAATCAATTGTATTTATATGGGAAAATATATCATATATCATATATATATATATATTTTCTAGATCCACATCATATGGATCATCATAATAAATTTCTCATAGAACAAGTTTATACTCAACATATGAATTGGAAATGTATCCTTAGAAAAGGGAAAATAAATTTTGTATAGGAATAACTTGATTTTTTCTAAAGAACCACCCAGTGATCCACCAAAGCATTATGTTGAGTTTTTTGTTTTTGTTTTCCCTAAGTTAAAACATATGTCTAATACTCCATATAGGATTACCATAGTAAAATTAGGGGGACTAATGAATGAAATATAGGAGTCATGTGGTACGAGATTTATATGACATATTATTTCACTGTGGTAGACTATATTGTTTTTGTGAAGATAAAATATAGGTATATGAGGTTATGCATTTATTATAGAAAAGTAAATTATATTATTATAAATAATATGTATTATAACCCCACACTGTTTACTTATTTTATCAAATTCAAGAAGAAAAATATATTTCAAATATTAATTTCTATTATGAGTATCATAAAAAACTAGTAATGTAGGTGGATATTCCAAAGAATGAATTTCATAAAAGGTATATATTTTATGAATTTATAGTGATTTCCTTTGAATTTCTTAATACAGATTCTCTTTTTAAGGATATGATGAATAAAGTATTCATGAATTATCTCAAAAATTTAATTTTGGTATTTATTGATCACATCATAGTATAAAATAATATTCAGAATGAGAATTATTGTCACTTGAAAATGATTCTTAATAATCAAAATTAAAATGTGTGAGTTGGAAAATTTATAAAATGTGAAATAGGATTTAGTATGTTTCAAGTCTTGTCCATGATATCTCTAAGGATAGAATATTGGTTGATCCATCAAAGATAAAGACAATGATGGAATGGGGAAAGGGAACAAAAAGAAATGAGGACTATACATCCCTATATTGGGATGTTACCATCAAATAATTTTTCAAAAAATTTCTCAATTATCTATCCCGTTAACTAAATTGATTCATAGAGTTTTTATGTTCATATGGTATGAATAATGTAATTAATTTTTTAAGAATAAAATGGGAGAATATTCAATGTAATAGTAATGAATTTACCATTAGAAAATTATTATTTTTAATATATAATGATACACTAAATAAGGAACTGTGATATGTCCTTATAAATTATTATATAGTTGGTTTTCAATGTTTTATGATAGTTAAATATTCATAAAAAGAATTATCCAACCCATGATATAGAGTCAGAAGCTTTAATATTTTTATTGAAGATATGGAGGTATTAAAATTATAGTTATAGTTATGAAATATATATATATATATATATATCTTTAAAAATATATTCTCATTAAAATATGTCAAAATGTGTTAGTGAATATGTTTATAATTATACAAGTATTAGGATTTATCAATACACTACCACCCAAGGAATGAAACACTGGTGGATGATGCATTAAGTAGAAAATATATTACAGTTTTGACAAAAATGAGGAATGAAAAATTTTATGCATTCCTGGAATTATTAATGATGGAGATGAGAATCATTACGTAAGGGGAACATTACATCTATAAAAAATGGTTTAAATATTTTGTTTATTTCAAAAAATTAAAATCATATAACTTGGGGATAAAAACATCATAAAAAATCAACGTTTTGAATGATGGGAAGTTGATATACATCATCTATGATGATTTCTTATTGAAATTTGAAATGATTATATTTGTTCCATCCATTTCTGCTATGAAATATGAATTATAATAATAATCCAATAGATAAAATTTCTTTATACACCCTGGTCTCACTATAATGTATCAGGATTTAAAGAAAGATTTTTTGTGGGAAAATATGAAACAAGAAATTGTATACTGTGTATAAAAATGTTTGATTTTTCAAAAGTAAAATTGGAAAATAAAATATTTTAAAGGATTCATGTAACCACTAAAAATTCATGTGTTTAACTAGAATGATATTATTATGTTTTTTGTCATTGTATTTTCAAAACTCCTAGAAAGAATTATTATATATGCTATATTATTGAATTGTTTACCAAAACCACAGATTTAATCACTATAAGGGAAAATATAAATCATTACATCCTCACACAACTAAATATTAATTAGTTTTTGATACTTAATGGTCTACTTATTTTTATTGTATATTGTTATGATCATTAGTTTACATAATGACGTTATAAGTGTCTTCAAAAAGATCTTGGCACCAAGCAACAATTTAGGACTACACATCATCCTAAAACTAATGGCAAGACACTTATATTTATTAGAATATGTCTGATTTAAAAAACTAGAGAACATAAAATATATTTATCATTAAAAGTATTTTTTTTCTAATAGATAGTGTTACACGCAACTCTATGTTTACAAGAACCATGATATAATACTAAAATATTATTATAAAAACGTGACCGATATAACATAGCTCTTAAATTTATAGAAAGAAAAAATATTAGGTTCTTTATAAAAATATATATAAATTTCTTACTCAATCTGAATTTATGTACAAATTATTATTAAATAATATATCAACTTTAATAAATATATTTTATTCTACAAAAAAATTATTTCCAAAAAAAAATTATTATTCCATAAGAAAATAATATATTTTATTTATGGAAAATTTATAAATTTTATTTTATAAAATAAAAATATATTTTAAATCAGCATATAAATAATAACTTTTTTTATTTTTAGATAATATTGATTTTTTAGTGAATAATAAATAATATAATTTTTTATAAAACTGTAATTTCATTTAATAAATTATAAAAATAAAGTAAACATTATTTCAATTTAATTTGAAATTAAAAAAAATATTATTATTCTTAGTTTGGTCCAATTATTAGCATTTAAATCATATTTATACTAGATTTTAGAATATGTAAATTATTAATCTTGAAAATATCATTTTTTATGAAAACTGTTTTAAAGTGCATAATATTTATTATTTTATTTAAAAAAATAACACCTAATGGGGATGGATTTAAATAAAATTTAATGACTATATATCTATAAATAGGTATTTAAATTCATTTATTTATTATTTTTTCATAGTTATTATATGATCATCTTGTGCTTGTGAAATTATTTTCCTGAAAAACCATTTTTTTGACTTGTCTGTTGGTTTTAAAATTAAATAAAATCTTATAATTCTGTAAATAACATTTTATAAAATTTATTTCATTTTATTAATCATAATAATTAATATCACATAACAATTTTAACATAATTTTTGGTTATATGAATAGTAAAAACATTTTAAAAACTAGTTATTGTGGTAAATAATGAAAAGGGTAAAAGTGAGTAACCTTAAAGGTTATGTGGATAAAAAAATTAAAACATGTTTTATTAAATGTTAGAGTTTTTGATAGACTCTACTTGTACAAAAATAATTTATCTATCAGTTATGTAGATATTTTTCTTGAGAGTGGATAACCATTATTAAATAGTTTTGAGTATTTACAAGAGTTACACACCTCTATCCTTATAAAAGGGCACACAATCTGCTCTCTATTCCAAACTTCTATAACCCATTGTTCTAGAAAATAAGTACCAAAATCCCTTCCTTAATTATATACCATTTAAAATAGGACATATTTTGATCATAAATACAATCTAGGTAGGCCTTTGGTATAATCTCAATGATGTGGTCTAAAGAAGAGGTAATCATCTTCATCGAGATCCTTCTTTTTTCTTCTTCTATTTTACAGCGTAAAATAATTTATTAGAAATTTTAATATAATAAAAATATTATATAATATATAATTATATGTTATTATGATTATTTTATAATATTAATTCATCTCCTCTTCCATCAAATGGGTAATGAGACCATCATTAATTTCCACGGCATACTACTGCCACACGAACCAATGTAATTCATATTCCATAATCACTAATCAAGGCTATTTATAATGATGGATTTAATATTTATATATTATATAAATTAAATTTTAAAAACTATTTAATAATAATATACCAAATACAATCTTACAATAACATCCGTTGAAATATGATAACACTGTTTGTGTGTATGGAACACTACCACCTGATAAAGCAATGTGATTTCATATTTTTGTTAACACATTAAATAGATCATATATATAATATATATTTTTAGAAATAAATTTATATTCATGATATTATAATAATTTTTTATTGATAATATAATAATTTAATTATTTATATGATGATCATTGAAAAATGGAAATGGTACACATGTGTACATATGACCTACCGTGTCCATGATTTTGATGTATATTATTTATTATGAAATCGTTTAACAAATGATCATAAAATTATAATGGATGTATAAAAATGATCATTATTTAAGTATTATTATTCTATATACTATGTAACAATGAACCCATTTTACCATGATCAACACACAGATACCATTTTCAAATTATGAAGTGAACATCCCCAAAACACCAGAAATGAACATAAGTGATAAATTAATTAAATAATTCATTAAAATAAATGAATTAAATGGTTTAATTATAATGTATTAAACCTAAAAAAATTCTTAATAAATAAAATAATTTATAAAATATTATTTTATTGGATATAAAACACATACATGGCAATTTTTAGACGCGGGGAAAGGGTTTCGTCTCAAAACATCCTTCTTTGAGACACATGTACATTTATGAACCTAATTTTTATTATATGGTTTATATAAATAAAATGTGAAAATTACATAAATAATCCTTCATAATTCATGGTATTTTATGTCATAATTCAAATAATACATTGATAGAGGATTTTATTAAAATGTTTCTAAGATAGTGATTATTTATGATAAAACCTCAGTATATTCTTGATTTTTTCTGCATGAATATCCATTAAATAAATCTTTTGATATATTTTTTATATATTCATAACATTATATTATTCTCTTATTATTCATTAAAGTTTCATGTAATAGGGTAATTTTCCTTACTTTGTTACATAAAAATGTTGGTAAAATGTTTTTATGAAAATATGACTTCATTTCATTCTTCGATTGAGAATACTTTCCTTATGAGTCAAAGTTTTATAGAAATGTTTTTAATATTTTTAATTAATATTATAAAACTATTTATTAATGAAATTATTATTTATTTTTTAATTAAAAAAATGTTTTAAAATTAATTTTATCATCTTTTTTCATATTAGGTTGTTTCAAAATTCTCTTAAAAAAATTTAAAGGAGTATTTTTTGAACTTGTACTCCTTGTATGAAATTAGCTTCCATCATTTTCATTTTATATTAATTTATATATTTCTAGTTAATTTTTTAGATAAAAATATTCCCACAATATTTTTTAAAATTGAGATTTTTCAAGAATAATATTTTGTGTTAAAAAAGTTATTTTCTTTTGTAATTTTTGATAATAGTTTTAAAAGTACTTATATTCATATATAACAACCATTAATGTTATTAATATATTATAAATACAATATTTATATCTATTAAAAATATACCTTTCTTACTCTATATTACTTTTATTTAGTAACTCATTTCTTATGATCACTTCTGTTATTCCATATTCAAAAAATCAATTTTGATTATGATATAAGGTAAGATTATTTTTTCAATCTTATTTCCATGGGTAATTATTATGTTTATAACTTATGAATGATTTATTTACGAGTAAAGCATATTCATGTATATGAAATCAATTCTATTGGTGGGAAAAAAAATATTTCTACCGTATTCATTGGGTAATGATTTAGTCTCATGAGATGTTACGTTTTGGATTGGGGAGTGAACCTAATCTATTACAGGACACTATACACCATGTGATGTCATATTGGAATTTAGACTTGACTTATTTTTATGTCAATATTTAAGTTTCTTCCACAGTTCATATTTTACTATGATCTCAAGATACCAAATTATTTATGTAAATCATTAATGTTGTTTTTTCATTTTCCTACTCTTTTATGATATCACGTTATACCTTTGACTCACACATTATGTTTCTTCATCATGTTTATTCCCTTGATGGGATTTTAGATCACCCCTTATTTCTATGTAATCCCCAGGTTATACCATGTAGTTAAGAGGATGTATAGGGTATAGGATATCATTATAGAGAATAAAATAAATATTTTTTATATTATCATAACTTTGATGTTTTATAAACCTAGTCTTCTATACAGAATAGGCATGATGATCACTAGATTTTAAATAATAGATTTTTATGTTTTAAATCAAGTAATTATATGTGTAATTGGATTGGGTTGAAATAGTTGGTATCCAAGTTAATTTTAGACATCCTTTAAAATATATGATGAAATAAATTTAGTGATAACAATATGAATAATTATAATGAAAATATATAGAATAGTTAAATACCCTATAATAATATTGAAATATAGATGGAGTGGTCTATGAGTAATTACATCTCATTATGGATACTATAATTGGATGTGTTTATAGAATAGATTTACCTAGGGTTAATAACTCAAAAAAAGTATTTTCGGTTATAAGACATGAATTTCTAGGTATATGACAATGAGACTTATTATAAACCTGGTTTAACACTCTTTGGGGATATTTTTTTTGGAAATTCACAACTGATTTAAAAACCATTATAAAGTAACTGAACAATTTGTTAAGATATAAAGAGTTATATGAATCATTATAATGGATAATATAGATTTAAATATGGAGGCACATAAATCAGGATATACAAATCATTAATAAGTTATTCCTTATAATTCTTCTAGTTTCCCTTTTGTATGTTTAAATATTCTGATCTTTATTTAGTTAATGGAAGAAAATTAGAGAAATCATTCCAATAAAAAATGTAATGGGTAATATAATTATTTACCTATTGAGATGTAAAACTTAATGGGAAAATAAGTTAGAAATATTTTTATCACACTAAATAAACATTCTATAATTATTATTGATAAACTAAACATAGATGAATTTGTTAACAATGAAATTAATAGATGGATTCTATCCTATATATGATTAACTGATAATTATGAAAAATACAAGAAGTTTAAATTTACAATGTTTCCAAATTATAGAAAGATAAACAATCCAAATGAATTAATGGAAACAGAAGTTGATTTATATATGGAAAATGAGGACATAAAGAAGCTAATTTCTAATGAAAAATTATGATTATGATTAACATTAACTAGGGAAATAATATTAAATCGTAGAAACCAATAAAAGTTTAATGTCATAATTTTGGGGCCCTGGTCATTATCCAAAATTATTTCATAATACATTGATTAATCCCTTAGCACTAATGTTATGAAAATATTAAATTTGAATGATTGAAGTGTTTAGGTGGTGGAACTCAATATTTATATGGATGGATTATTTATTTATCAATCATATTCTAATATTTGGTATCATGGAAATTCTAAAGATTATTATGAAAAAACATTTATTTAAATATTTTCAATAAAATGATGAATGTCACTATTATACTATATGGATGATTTAAGTGTGAGGCGATATTCTATGAAAAAATACATGATTGAGAAAAAATAATCATGGAGATGTTCTTGATGTTGAGGTAATTATAGTCAATTAAAATTAGATTTTTTTTAAATAATGAGATATATAGAATATCATAGTTGTCATAAAAAGTTATTTAATTACTAATTTTATTTTAGTATCTTGTCATCACATACTTGAGAATATTATTTGATCAAGGTTAACTACATATATGATTATCGCAAATTTTTTTGATATTTTTAGAAAAAGTAAAACCTATATTACGGGTGATAAATCATCCTAACTGAAAAAGATGTGGGGCTAGAACCCACAATAGAATGAAAATAAAGTTAAATCACTTATATGTGGACCACATGATGTACTAGATTGTATGACATTGTTTTGGAATCAATGTTTTTGTGAATAAATATTATGTTTGTTTTGTGAGAAATATTAGAACATTTATGATATATAAATTTTTAGTATTTTAAGGTGATTGAAGAAAATTTTGGAAATATTTTATTAGGTTGAAATATACATATCCTTTAGGTTTCACATTAAAGATTATTTTGGAATAACAATATTATGTTTTTGTAAATTTAACATGAATGGAATGATATAATATTTTTGGTTATAAATATCTTGCATGTTGAGGTCATTGAGGTTATCTATGATATCGGGTTACCTATTTGGTAAATGATTTATGTTAATCCTTTCATTTTATTATATCATTTTAAATTTTACATTATTCATAAACATTTTGGGTATTATATTACCTTTTTCTAATCATTTTTTGTTTTAATAAATTTAGGAGAAATAACCTCTTATAATTTTATTAATATTAATATTATTTAAAATATTCTTTTATTATTTAAAGCATAAAAAATTAATATTGGATATTCATTAATTAGTGTAAGAGGTTATGTAGAAATTAATTAAAGTATAATGAAAGGATAAAATTGTGTTTATGATATAAAAAGTTAACAAGTAAGCATATTTTATGGTGTTAAATATCTTTAGAGAAAAATAATTCCTCAACTATAGGAAAATAATATTGAAATAAAAATGGTTTCTTATTACCTTCACATATGATGAATCATTGGTCTTTTAATTCATCATAGATTTGTGGTTTTTTTGCTGTTAACATTCTCTTGTTCAATCACCTTTTTTTTCTCAATGATATATATCACTATCTATAATTATTTAATCCTTTACTCCAAGACAAAACTTTCACTTCCCACCAATTTTATCCTATTAGGAAACCAATCTATGTGATGAAATTCATATAATCCTTTCCCTATTTTTAATATAATGTTTTATTAACCCCTTTTATGATATTATTTTTCCACAAAGGAATTTTAAAATCTCCAATCCTTGATTGCGGATCAAAACTTCAAATTGGGAGAATAAAATAAATTTAAGGGGGTATAATTCAACACCCAAATACATTAGGATATATTTATGTTTAAATAAATATGATTTCTTTTGTAGATTTAATTACAAGAAACGTAGAGTTTAAATGAACTATAATATAATATTAAAATATTATTATTTAAGTTTGATTAATATTGCTTATCTGTTAAATTATAAGGTACAAATGATATAAAATAGTTTATGAAATATATAGAATTTTCCAAATCAATATCAGTTTATTCTAAAATTATTAATAAATTTTTAATAACCTATAATAAATATATTTTATTTGAAAAAAATATGTTTTATTCCAAAATGTTTTTTATCTTTTTTTATGTGAATAATGATATCAATAATTATTCAAAATTTTAGAAAATATATTTTATAAAAAGGAAGTTGTAAAGACCTGAAAATTTAAAGGAAAATTTTTTCTTCATTGTTTGGAATTTTATGAGTATGTGGTTTCTGACGGAACCTGATTCCGAGGTCCGGTGTGCCCAGAATCAAATTCTGATGTTTTGTTCGAGTATGTTCAGTAAACGGGCATGTGGGTTTCTCTATCTTTTGAAGTGGTGCTCGGAATTGAAATCTGAGGACACCGATGAACTCATAACGCTGGTATTCACCTAAGGGGACCTTTACCACAGATTCATTATGTCGTATGTGGTAGTTAAATTTTGGGTATTCATTAAGAATTAAATAAAATTGTTGTGTTAAAATTTTATTTTAAGTGGAAGTTATTTCCTCCAAAAGGAAGTTGGAGGTAAGGCCCACACCCCACCTAACATCCCATGGGAGGATATAACTAACCGTGGTGGGGCCCACATGAGCCCCTAACTTATCACCTCCCCTCAAATCCCTTGAAACACCCCATTTAACTCCACTCCTTTATTGTGACTCTTCACCCCCATCTCTCTCCCATAAATTTTGCAAACATGGTTTTCATTTAATGATCAATTAATGAATTGACTTCTCTAATTCTTTTTGAATTATTTTGAAATAGTTGGAAAATCATTTAAATTGGGTGATGTCTGATTTTAATATTTCCTTGGAAAACATTTTGGTGTAACTTTTGGAATTAGAAGAGAGCTTCATCCTTCCACGACGAACGGCGTTCTCTCCACGAAGAACTTCATCCTTTCTTCTTCCTCTACGACAAGGGAGAAGACATCGTCCGTGAGGAACGTCGACTATGGTTTATCCTCAGACACACCCAATGTTGTCTTAGAATTATCTTTCCATGTCTCAACGATGTGCAACGTCATAATTGAGGTAGGGGGATATTTTATATTTTCATATATGTGATTTATATCCTCAAACATGGGCGTTTATTTGTTGGGTGATTATTTGAGCCACTAACGCGGTGGGTACGGGCGAACGACCAAATCTGGACCCACAACCAAATTTTTCGTGATGTGCAGAATGATTGGAGATGGATGAATGGAAGGGAAACGTTTATTTTAGGTCGTCGTAGTATAGAGCAGGACCCAGGGAGGCCATAGGCATAGACGGGAGCTAAAACGGACCATCGGAATGACATCGGCGGCCCACAGAATGATGCGATGGCGTGGGTCGTCAGCACGGCGGCACCGGCGACCGGAGGCGACGACGCCCTAGTGCACCACCGGTGGAAGACTGCCAGAGCACCGTCCATGGCGGCGATGTAGAGAATCTTGCGTCGTGCGGGATCCAGGAAGACTGGGTGGCGCCAGCCTGGCGCCACCATTTCGATGACCCCCCCCCGCTTGGCCAGCCTGGCCGGGCAGCTGCTAGCCACTGGTTGGGCCACCCCCAACCGGGACGGACCTAGACCCGGGTCAGGTCGACCCGGTTTTGGTCGACCCAGGGTGGATGGGGTCGGGTCGGACCGAGCCCAGACTCCCCTCTTTGGACCGTTTTCGGTTAATTGCCCATAACTTGAGCTATAGACCTCCGATCGACTCACCTTCAGTTGAGTAGGATTCCTCGAATCGAGATGGTCATTTCTTTATATTACAACCAAGGTTTTGGAAAAGTTTGTGTATGAATGGGTTGGTTTAAAACTGAAACCAACCGGGCTCTCAGAGCAGAAACACTTATAACTTAAGAACCAGACGTCCGATTGAGGTGTCGTCAACTAAGTTTGTTTCATTTTATTAAGATGGTTATTCTGGAATACTCCACGTGGGATTTTTAAGAGATTTGAGTATGTTCGGGTTGGTTTTAGATTAAAAACCAACCGGGCCTCTTGAACAGAAAATCCAATAACTCACTGACCGGGCGTCCGATTGACGCACCATCTGTTGCGTTGAGACCCCTATGACGAGGCGGTCCAATCTGATATTTTTACATGAGACTTAATAACACTTGGATTATCAGCTTTAGGTTCGTGGAGAAGACCCTCCCGGTTACGAGATAGCATATTGCAGAGACCTAGTAGCTGGCTGAGACTCGACGACTATTGATCGATCAACTCAGAGTGATTATGATGGCCCAGTGGAGAGCACATGGTTGTAACGGAAGACCCGCGATACGTGACAGAAAGAGTACCTCTATAGGATATGAGGTGGATTTCTTGGTCTTAGCGGCAGAACCATGGTGGGAAGTGCTTGGTCATAGCAGCATGCCCATAGTACTCGATAGGTGGGGTACTTCAGCAGTCCAAGGTTAGTGGGAAGTGCTTGGTTGTAGTGGTAGGCCCACTGTACTCAACAGAGGAGGAGTTCTCCAGAATCCGTGGTTCTGACATCATGAATAAAATCCTGATTTGAGCTGAGTCAATGACCTTTTAGTTTTCCTCACGATTGAGATGGGTTACATGATAACTTAGGTATACGTATGGGCATATACCTAAGTGATGGTTATCCATTGATTTCATACTTTTTGGTTTATCCTTGTTGGATTTTGTGATACCTTGATGGTATTGGGGTCCCTACAGAGTATCGTTATACTCACCCATGCACGGGATATACCCACACCTCGTCATGTTGGATGCAGACGACGAACAGCGCTGATGTAGGCTGAGAGCGCCAGGACTGGACGTTACCCAGAGGTGGAACACTCAGTGTGACGGCATACGGAGCAGACCAATAGACGTGGAGTGTCAAGTAGGACATCTGTACCTACCCTTCAGGTAGGAACCCAGAGGACGAACCAGGAGCTTCTTTCACCATTCATTTGTTTGCCTTTTTAGTTTTACTTTCTTTCAGTTGTAGTTGTACCATTTTGTTGGTCTTGTATTTCCGGCCCCTTTGTACTTTCAGCAGACTTGTTATACAGCTTTACTTAGTGTTTACTTCCACTTGTACTCAGGTTGTGTGTGTTTTCATTTTATAAAGGCTATACCTTCCCAGTTTTGGGAAATTACGCCTTTAGTGCTAGTCGCCAGCCCCTGGCCTATAGAGGATGGGCTTGGGGTAGTCACGATATTGGCCCCGGGGGACATGTCTTGACAGAAATATTTTTTGAAATCAAAATATTTATATTAACATAGGGTGAAATTTTTGGAATTTTAAGAAAATGTAGATTTTCTAATGAATAGTGGAAGGTATTGTTTTTTTTTGTAAAACTATTTCTTATTTTAATAAATAATGTAATTTTAAAGTCACATTATCATTTTAAATTAATTTAAAATTAATATAATTATTCTTTAGTTATATTAAATTCAATTAGTATGGGTTTAATCTTATTTAAACTGGATTTTACTATAATTTAATTATTAGGCTTAAAATCACATTTTTCTAAGAACTATTTTGAAGTGCACAATGAATCACATTTTTAAATATTTAGAAAGCATCTAACAAGGAATTATTTAAATTAAATATTTATATTATATATATATATATGAATTTAAATTTATTTAATTATTATAACATCAATATATATTTACTATTTTGTCATCTTATGTTTTGAAAATACTTTTCATAAAAACCCATTTTCCAATACTTTTGGGAGTATTACCTCAATGAGAATTATGACACTTTTGTGAGTTAAATATGATAAAATATATTAAATATTTTTAATCATAATAATTAATATTACTTAATATGGTCATATTAATTTTTTTTCATAATGAATAGTAAATAAAAAATAAATTCAACATGGTGAATAATAAAAATGAAGAAAGTGAGTGACCCTAGAGGTAAAGAGGATAAAATGCTTATAAGATGTATCCATTTAATAGTAGAGGAGTTTCTAGGAGTTATACCTCCTTAACTCCTTTACTACTCAATTATGGAGGATCATTTCTTTAGAGTGACCTCCCGTTATTGAATAGTTTTGGGTATTTAAAAGAATTCAGTTCCTCCTCCCTTATAAAATAAAACCCCACTATCATTCCTTTACATAACTCTGAAACCCATTTTATTACAAAATATCTACCAAAATAACTTCCATAATTACAAGCACACGTACCATAGGACTTATTTTGATCATGAATCCTATATAAGAAGGATTTAGGTATAATCCTAAAGATGTGGTTGGAATAAGAGTTAATCATCTTCACCAAGATCCTTATTTTTCTTTTTCTTTTTCCCAAATAAAATTAGGTCTTAATAATTAATAAAAAATTAAAAATTAATCTCATATATGATGATATTTTTTTTAACATTATTTCCTAATATTCATTCATCTCCTCTTACATAAAATGAAAAAATAACCATCGTTAATGCGTATTATGGACTAAAGACTTATGAGATGATGTAATATATTTACAATCATAGACAACAATGGATATTCATAATGATTTATTTTTTTTTTATGATATTAATGAAATATTAATCATTATTAAATGTAACATATCATATAATTTCTTACCATACCATCCACTGAAAAATATAAACATCATTCATGTGTTCATTGAACTACCACCTCATGATGTGTTGTGATTCATTTTTTGTTACCATAAAACATAGGTGATATATGAAATTTTATTTAAAGAATTGATATTATGTTAATTAAATAATTATAATTTTTTAAACAAAAAAACACTTACCTTTTTTCCATCAATGTTATTGAAAAATTGAAACCTTACACATGCGTACGTACAACCTACCATCTCTATTTTTTAAAAGTTCAGGGGACATAAACCACTTTTATTGAAAAAGAAAATGATGTACATAAAAGAGAATAAAAATATAAGATACCCAAAAAAGAAAAAAAATGTTGGGAGAAATAGTGAAAAATCATGTATCATGGGATCAGGTGCTCATGTTATTGTGGGAAGATCACCCACCTCCTTCCCGAGGGTCTCTATCACTTCATCATGTTTTCTCTTGCATCCGTGGTCCACCTCCATCATCTGGTAGACCAATATATTTGGATTCCTTAGTAATATATTTTCCATGTGCTTTCTCATCTATTTTTCCATCCTCCTCACTACTATTTGATGCAAGAAAGTTAAAATAATTATGCATACCTGCCTATGAGTTCAATTTTCCCTTCACCAGATGCATGTCTTCCAGAGTTTTTAAGACAACATATATATTTAAAAAAACCCCTACCCTTGGAATATTTAGAAACCTTGATAAATGCACTTTGAAAAACATCAGGGGAACCACCTAGGCTATAACTAGTGTCAACCAACTACTGTAAAGGGGAAATTTATTTTGTTCATAAATTTCAATCTTCATTAAAGACATGTTTCCAAGAGTTACATATATTTCTATACCTTTTACATGAGGAAATTCTTCTCTTCCATGAACTGAACATGTGATATATTCATTTTTCTGTAAAATATTTAATTTTTAGGACTGTGGAGATGCATCAATATATATTTCCCTTCCCTGCTATGTTATAACCAAACATTCAAGGATGGGAGAATCCTTAACTTGGGTGTCATCCATCAAAATAGGCAGCTCCACATCTGAACTGCCTAATTCTACATCTGTGTTGTCATTTTCATGGTGCATTGCTACATATTCTGGTATTATGAAGGGAAGAAGAAGAGACCATTTTTCTTTTTTTTCAATGTGGTAACAATGTCGTCATTCCCATTTCCTTTACAAGCCTTTAAGGAAATCACCTTTCTCTCCTGCATTTATGAATCAACATCTGCTTGTATATATTTTTCCTTATCTACCTAACTGTCAAAAGATTCTTCCCATGGCTACTCATCCTCATATCCAACTTCATTGAGTGATTTGGATATATGAGACTCACTTACCATGTCATCACAAGACATCTTGTTTTTATAGGTATTGATCTATTCATGAGAGGAATGTAGTGTAGATTCATCACTAAGAGGGATAAGGGTAGCCTGAGACATGTTCTTTTCATACCCATCCGTACTTCTATGTAACATAATGGCTCTTACCATTTGACGATCCTTGGAAGTTACTTGATTAACACATTTTTTAGGAGGTTGGAAAACAAACTCTTCTCCTTGAGAATTGTATATAGTAGTAAGGATACCCCCATTATACATGATATATTTTTTGAGTCCTCTTTCATTAGATTTCTTAGTAACACTCTCTCTGTGAGCAATAGCTTAGAAAGAAGAAGAATCCCATTCATACTTCCTTTTCTAACTATTCGTAGTGGAAATACCCTATAAATGAAAACATGTACGGATTATATTACCCCTATCACTAGAAGTTATGTGACTAATGGTACCATAAACCTCACAGAAAGGATTTGTTCATTCATACTTGATTCTAAGGCTAACCTCCTCTAGAGGGGTGAAAATAACTACACAATAAATTAGTAGAAAAACATAGATAAAACTTTATAAAAATCCTAGAAAAGTGAACATAACTCACCATTTATGTTGTATTATCCATTATAATTGTAATCCCAATAGGTGAAGCTATATCAATGTGGATTTTTGTATTCTAAACTACCCAATTTAAGCTATGAATTTTTACCCACACCTATAAACATGTTTCCTTAAATTCATTGATCTTGAAATTCTTGTTCCCATCATGAACTATAATAATACCTATACTAATTTCAAAAGAACCTACATGTCATTCCATTCATTTCAATCCAGCAGAATGAAAATGAACATGGAAGAAACCATAACCTATAGATACACATTAGATGTATGTAAAACCCTAAATGGAATCCAATCATGAAACTAGGTCCGAGACCTTCCAAGGTTTTATTCCATTATAAAATGAAATATGAGAGATAATGGTGTACTTAGAAGGATTGATTAATTCATAAATAACACTATTAGAGGATGAAACATTGGTAGTAGATCCATTTCTGAAAAATCGATGTGCAACATGATCCTTTAGCGATGCGAAGGGTTTACTTGGGAAAGATAAATTTTAAAAACCTTATTTTTTATCACTATCATTATAAGGCCCCGGCCTTAAACACTACTTAATATTAAATTAAATGAATAATTCACATCGAGGATCTTTTCATGTTTAGAGTTTTAGAGAATTAGTGCATAACTGTTACATCTCAAAAGATTAAAAAATAGACACTTCTACTAAGATTCCATAAAATAAAAACGCTTAAAAAGAAACATGTCTAGTTCCATGTTTTATATAGCATGAATTCCCTTGGTCTCATCCTTGACCCTATTCCACATTATGTTCTGTGAAAAACATTTCAAAAAACTTGGGGTGAGCATAAAAAGCTCAGTAAGGGATACACAATGAATGAAAACTGTTAGTTTTTCAAACATCAAGTAAACCATGTATAACTTTATCAAAGTAATACCTTCACCTTCATGAAGTAGTAAAAACTCTTCACTGAATAAAATATTATTACATACCTTTTTGTAACCAAAGGATTACCATAAAATCCATATAAAGAACACATAACATATAAAGGTAACTTGGGACATAAACATAATTAAATTGAATAACCATACGGTCGACTTCCATACATATCACTTAATGGAATAGCCATACGGCCAACTTCCATACATACATAATGGAATAGCCATACGGCCGACTTCCATACCCAATGCATTGGAGGTTATAATGTAACCACCTGTCCTGGTATTCACGACACCACCCGTCATATGGTTTATCACTTAACCACATGTCAAATGTCCAAGTACCAATATAAAATCATAAAACATAAAACCAATATAAAGGAATGATAACATTTCCACATTTCAATCAAAATATTTAAATATATTTACATAATAGAATCCTTTATCAAAACCATTTTCAATACCAAAATACATAAAAGAGTATATGGTATTTATTTTATTTTAAAAACATTACGGCTTGTTGAGGAATCCAAAGACCAAATAATACTCGCGGCGGTAGAAAAGGTCGTTGTCACCACATACGTTAAAAAAACATTCCTTTTTTCGTTTAGTAAAATGCTTCGTAGAAAAAGATTCCTTTTGTATAAAATTAAAAGTCAAAGGGGTTTATACACCGTATAAAAGAATGTTCTGTATAAAACCAAATATGCCTCAATGAAAGGAGATTGAGACGAAGTCCCTTACCTCGGGTCCGACTTGACTCGATCGTTCTTTAACGTCCTGAATAATAAAATTGATTTAATTTATATTTTCATAAGAACATTTTTCAAGTTCATTATTCATTTTATATCACTTATTTCCATGTTATAAACATTATGTAACTATTTAAGTTAATAATGTTTGTTTTTTCGATATTTGGTTCTTAAGTCGAAAGTGGACTTCTTACAATTACATGTTGTTCGTGTGGTCAAAGGTTCTTTAAATCCAGAATGTCATTCCTGATTTGGATATCATATATATAATATATATCCAGCATATACATGTATTTATAATATTAAATAATCATTTCGAGGTAAGAAATGAAATGCACCGTTCATGGAGACGGTAAGCCGTACGTACGCATGAACACTACTTTGATTTCTTTGTCATATTAATGGAATTAAAACTAAATGAGAGGTATGAATATTTTAATTCCAGAATTATATTCATCATTTACATGTATCATTCATCATATATATCCATTTTATACATGTACTTATAATAGTACATTACATTTGCGGATAAGAAATGAAATGCACCGTTCGTGGAGAAGGTAAGTCGTACGTATGCATGAACGCTACTTTCATTTCTATCTCATACTTTAATGGAAATAAATAATAATTATATAGAGGTATATTATAATTCCAGTATAAAATCATATATAATAACTTTAAATCCATCCTTTATACATCCCACATATGGCATTAACGAATAAAATCACATTGAGGGGGCGGTAGTCCGCACTTCCTTAAATGAAGATATCGCGTTTACCCATAATGGAAACCATAAAGGTATGCCCAAAATGAAAAATACAGAAGCTTAAGGAAAACATAAACATATTAAATATCATATATAAATATAGTTTCATCTTAATGGCCACCTTTGAAGGAGTTAAAAGAATATTGAACAATCATCGTTTCGGGAGGTAGAAATTTTCCATCCACGGAAACAGTATGTTATTTAACCATTAGATGTAGGTGTTTGTAATTGAAGATAGAATCCTTATTATAAAAACATCCTAGTATATTGAGGATACTGGAGTTGTTACAAAATAATAGAATAAAAAGAGTTTAGGGGGTTAGAGAAGCAAAATAAAACAAAAGGACTCAAAAGAAGACATTACCTTAAAATCGGGTAACTCCCATTGGTTTGAGCTCAAAGGCTTCCATGGGAAGACATCTGCCCAAAGTGATGCTTCAAGGAGTACGATAGGGAAGCGGAGAGACAAAATGGTCAGAGGTTGGCCGATCCAAAGGCTTTGGGTGTGTGGGTACGATGGTAGAGGTGGGGGCCTTTTATAAGAGGAGAGGAGGGGCACTCTTGTAAAGTTACAAAATGTTACTTTATTTTCAAAAGAGATTCGGATTTTAAAGGTCCCACATTGATTTATTTCTAGGATAAGGTGATGAGGGTTCTAAATAAACTCATACAATAGGTTTTGGACACGTGTAGGTCTTATATTTTACATTATCTTTCCATTTTATTTAAATCGTTAAATAATAAGGTCCTCGATGCATCATCATGATGTCATAAATAATTTAATTTCATTAATGTATAAAAATTATAAGAAAATTACTATGATGTAGGAAATCATTTTAGATTTCCAATGACTATTTATAGTCAAAAATATGACTTTTATAACCCCATGTAAAAATTATTTTAGTAAAACATTTCATGTTTGTGTCATTTTTTACTTTAACATTAATTAAAAGGTATTTATGTCATTTTCCAACCAAAGTGGCTCCATGGGGTCCCCAAGTTCACCCATGGATCTTCTTGGTCGGCCATGAAACATCCAAGAGGGTATGACATGTTTCTAGGTCATTTAATTTTATTAAAACATTATTCTTACCTTAAACTACACTAATTACCTCTAATCGAGATTAAGAACTTAAGAGTTACTATTCACCAAAAAATTATTTTAATCTCATTGAACCACATTTTAATTCTTTATGAAAACCATGTATGTCGGATTTTTGAAATTCAAAACCCATAAGTTGTAAAATTTCATTTAAATGAAAAATCCGTTTTTATAAATACCACTTAGTGGTTTCACTATTCATCAAAAATTGAAGTTTTTCAGAAAAATACCAAAAATTCACCCTAAGATATATTTTATATTCCGAATTCAAAAATGAAGTCTATTTTACAAAATTCAAAACATATAATTCACATTAATTAATTTAATAATTAATTCCCGTTGTCATGAGAAATAGCATGTTTTTATGAAACAATAAGTATCAAAAGATTGACACTAGTTTAAGTCCGATTTCAAAGTGAAATTAATTCCAACGACCACTATTAGATTTAATGGTAAAAATATTTTCAAATTTCACTTTAAAACCAATTCAAATGATAATATAATCATATAAATAAATTATATTAAAAAGAGGTTTTGATTTAAAATACAACATTTTACACTATTCATTAAAAAAATGAACTTTATCGGAAAGATACCAAAAATTTACACAAAGTAAATTTTGATGTCCCGATTCTAAAAAAGAGTTATATTTGGTCCAATAGAATGTATAAGAGTGTTCAAAACTATATTTAATGACGGTCTCCATCAAAAGGTGATAAGTGAACCTTTAGTGAAAAATAGGGTATAAATGCCTAAAATTGAATTCTTTCCATATTTTAAGCCTTTATCTTTTATTGGATAAATGTAAAAACATTTAGAAAACATATATAATCATATTTTAGTTATTTCTATCCATTCCCACCAATACAACGGCTACATGTTAACTACCATTTAAAATAATAATATTATATTACTAGTGTGCAACGTAAGTTTTCAAAGGAACTCATCGTTGCATATCGGGTACGCAATCGAGCATAGGAACCCATTTAAAGTAAAATTAATATTTAATTCATAAATATTGATAAATAAGAAAGTGTTTTATTCATTATTTACCTGGGATGTTACATCCTTCCCCCCTTTTGGGAATTACGTCCCCACAATTTTATTCACTTATCAAAATAAGTGGGGGTATTTATCCCTCATAGCATTTTCAGATTCCCACATTGCTTCTTCAACTATATGGTTTTTCCACAAAACCTTTACCTGGTGTATTACCTTATTTCGCAACACTTTCTCTCTTCGGTCAATAATCTGGACGGGTTGTTCTTCATAAGAGGGATTCTCTTCCAACTGAACGTCCTCTGGGCTCAAAACATGAGATGAATCTGGCATATACTTCCTCAACATCGAAACATGAAAAACATTGTGCACCTGAGATAAACTCGGAGTTAATGCCACTCTGTATGAAACTGATCCAAATCCCTCTAGAATTTCATATGATCCAATGAACCTTGGACTCAGCTTTTATTTCTTACCAAATCGCATCACACTTTTCCATGGAGAAACCTTGAGAAAAACATGATCAACTACCTTGAATGATAGATCATTCCTCCGGTTATCCGCATAACTCTTCTGCCTTCTCTGAGCTATTCTCATGTGTTTCTGAATAAACTGAACCTTTTCTCCCATCTCTTCTATCAATTCGGGTCCTATCAGCTTCCTTCCACCCACTTTATCCCAAAATGCTAGAGTTCGACACCGCTTCCCATATATTGCCTCAAATGGTTCCATCTGTATACTGGAATGAAAACTGTTATTATATGAAAACACAACCAAAGAAAGATGTTGGTCCCAACTTCCCTGATAATCTCTCGAACAAGCTCGTAGCATATCCTCCAAGGTCTGAATTGTTCGTTCTGACATCCCATCTGATTGAGGATGAAAAGCTATACTAAAATTTAATTCAGTACCCAACGACTTCTGAAGGCCTTTCCAAAAGTTAGAAGTAAACCTAGGATCACGGTCAGATAATATGGAGAAGGGAACTCCATGCAAACTGACTATCTCTTTAAGATACAATCGATAAATTTGATCTAGAGAGAAAGTATCTCATATAGCAAGGAAATGAGCAGATTTAGTCAAGCGATCAACAATAACCCAGATTGCATTATTACCTCGAGATGTCTTCGGTAATCCCACAACAAAGTCCATTGATATATTATCCCATTTCCATTCTGGCACTGGTAAAGGTTGAAGCATCCCTTTCAATAATTGTCGCTCTTCTTTAACCTGTTGACAAGTCAAACACTTCACAGTAAAATCAGCAATATCTCTTTTCATTCCATCCCACCAGTAATAATCCCACAGATCTCTGTACATCTTAGTACTGCCAGGATTAACTGAAAACGGGGAACTATGAGCCTCACAATACAGCTCATTCTTCAACTGTGAATCACAAGGTACACATAATCTGTAGAGACCCTAAGCTTATCGTACATGGACATTTCATTACTTTTGCGGAATACTTAGTACATAACAAAAACACACACACAAGGATCGTAATAGTTTAGTGTCTTTGGAAACTCGGAACATAATCTTCTAATCGTGGTGAAAGATCTTCAATATCTCCCATAAAGATCTTCCCTTTTTTTTACCTAAAAACCTTTCTTTATATCCTGGGGAAAAGAAAACATAAAAGGGTGAGCTCAAATGCTCAGTAAGGGTAGACAAAAGAAATATCAATCACATCATATACATAAGAACATAGCTTTTGGAAATCTTAACCTGCAAAAGAGCTCATAATATCATAACATGGGATATATCATAGAAGTGAAATGTAATCCCAATAATCATAACTTAAAACATGAAACTTTGTGGCATACACACATAATCATAGAAAATCATTTCTTGTTAGTCAAGACTCAATGCCAAGACTATCTTAGTGGACAAAGTCCCTTTCTGAATCGAGTAACCCTCGTTTCAGTCCTGTTTCACTGAACCGGTATAACCTACCGTTCCAGCCATGTCTATCTCATGAGATATAAAATCTTTACCCAATGCATTGGAGGGAGATATAGGTCCCACCCATCTCATAATGATACCATTCTTATGTGTGCCACAAAATCATAAATCATACACTATTGCATAACCCATGTAATAAAAATGGGAATCTTAAACATCATGCCATCATAATCCATAAACAATTGATATCATTCAATCATAAGAATATTGAAACCATTTAAATCATAGAGACATTTTACTTGAAACATAAATATCAAATAATGTCATCTTACATGGAAAATAGTTTTGAGAAAAACACTCGAAATGAATTCTTGAGGAAAATATCCTTTCTTCTTTAAAATCATTTTCTTTTCACAAAATTCCATGCAATTTTAAAAGATAAGGGATTTGTTGAAAATAATCATGAAATATTGTAGAGGAAGCTTCTGGAAAATGAGGTGTTATGAAACCGTAAAAATCCTTTCACGCCGTATAAGTTAAAAATTACATTCTCCTCGTACTTTTGTCGGAAAAGTCAAAAAGTACCTTATATGGTAACCAAAGGAAAGATTCCATTCATACAATGTGGTAAAAAGTCAATAAAGTTTAAAAATGACTTTAAAAAATTAATGGAATAATGGTAAACATTTTATAAAAACATTTTTAGAAAACATGGTCATGGATGTTAAACGTAACCCCAGTAAATACTTAAGTATAAGCAATCTCGGATAAAAATGAGATTGAAAATTTATCCCTTACCTTAGGTCCGACTTGCTTTGTAAGTGTCCGAAACTCCTGTATAATGATTTAAATCATGTTATTGACTTATTACAGAATCATATTCATTGTTATGATATCATATATGGTTCACTTATGACATTATATTACCCGTTCTTTTGTAAATTCCATGTTAAAGAAGCGTTTTGGGTAAAATCGTTTCATTTATCGTAGGTGTTTTGACTTGTTGTTCTTGACATCATTATTACTTATATCATGATTTACTCACTTCCAAAATATGATTTATATATCATATATATTCAGTATATATATATATAATAGGTAGATAAATAAAATGAAAAAACACCGTTCATGGAGACGGTAGTCCGTACGTACGCATGAACGCTGTTTTCCTTTCCTTATTGTCTTGAAATGGAAGTAAGTAGATGACATACATATGTATATATATACATAAATCCAGTAGCTTTATAATGTCATATATTTCATTATTATTTCTTATATATACATTATAATCATTCTTAAATGGTTAACATGGAGAATGAATCTCATCGCGTCGTGGAGACGGTAGTCCGTACGTACGCACGAGCGATGATATCATTTCTATAAATATTGAATTGAATTGGAGTGGATAATAAAATATATCAGAATCAATATGATGTTGTAATAAATATGTATAGTTATTCTTTACACCATTATACCCATCCATGTAAGGTGGTGGTGGAAAATAGATTACACCACGGTGTGGAGACGGTATTCTGTACGTACGCACGCGCGGTGATTTCTTTTTCCGAAGGATGGATAGATGGTGAAATAGGGTTGTTTCATACTTATAATAACATATCAGTATATGAGTGATACTGATGTTATTACTTCATAATGAAACAACCTAAGAAGAATAAGTGGAAGAAGAAATAAAGATGAAAGAATTGGTAACGGTAATTACCTCTTCTTTGAAGTGCCTCTTTGAGACCTCCTATTAGGGCACTAAAATTGGTCTTTGAGGAAGACCAGAACCACTAGGATGTTTTTAGGGAAGTGGAGAAGAGATTTTGGCAGGGTTTGGCCGAGCTTGAGTGCTCAAATTGTTGTGAGCAGGAGGGAGAGGAGGTGTCCTTTTATAAGGGAGGAGAGGGGCACCTTAGGAATACCTCAAAATATTATTTTATTTTAAAGTCAAAATCGGTTTATAATGGTTCCAAAGGGTCTTATTTCGAAGATAAAGTGGGGATGGGTCGAAATCCTATCAACCAATAGGATTTAGACAAGTTTAGGGTATTATTTTAACCTTATCAATTAGATTTAACTCTAAGTTAAATAATTTAACTTTTACCGTGTCTTTTTGTTTTCTTTCACTATATGGTTAATACACTTACTATAACATGCCAAACGAACCCCAAATTGTTTATTATTAAAATATATATCCTTATCTAAGTAATTTGGCCGAACCTTAGATTTTTAGGAATAAAATAACAATTAATAATATAATATTTGATTTAAAAACTATTTTGTGTCAATTTTGACACTATTTGATATATGATTTTTTTGAAAGTCATAACAGAATTATATGTTCGAACCAAGTTGATTAAATCAACAATAATATATCATAGTAACCTAGAAAATTAGTGGAATTCATAAAAAGTCTCAAATTATATTTATTTTGGTGTTTATAACATCAATTATGTCAATATTTCATTAATAAGATAATTACTGCATCATCATTGTGTCATAAATAAATTAAATTATTTGATGTCTAAAAATTACAAATAAAATACCATCATGTATTAAATATTTTTATCTTTCTAATGAATATTTACAATCGAATTTATCTTATGTATAACCCTATATTAAAAATGATTTACTTATTAAACTTTGATTTTAACTATTTTAACCCTTCTTTAAATAAATTAATAATAAATGTCCTAATCTAATCCAAGTGGGCCTAAATGGTCATATTTTATTCCTAAGTTTGTTTTTGGTCGAATTAAACTTGTCCAATAGAATTAGGACATGTGTTAGGGTAATATTAATATCATATTTACCCTTAGTTACCCTATTTACTATTAACTGTGGTAAAAAAAAGTAAAAAGTTACTATTCACCAAAAAATTATTTTCATCTCATTGAACCACATTTTAGTCCTTGATATTAACCGTGTCTCTCCGATTTTCGAAATTCCATTCACAGAAGCGGTAAAATTAAGTTTTATGCAAAATTCAGTTTTTAACCTACCACTTAGTAGTTTCACTATTCATCAAAAATTGATGTTTTTCAGAACAATGCCAAAATTTCATCCCAAGCTATATTTCATATTCCGAATTCAAAAATGAAGTCTATTTTACCAAATTCATAACATAAAAGTTGCATTAATTAATTTTATAATTAAATCCCGCTGTTAAAACAAATAGCGTGTTTTTAAGAAACAATATCTATCAAAAGATTGACACTTGTTTATGTCTAGTTTAAATGTGAAATTACATCCAATGACCAACATTGTATTAAATTGTAAAAATATATTCTAAATATACTTTAAAACCACTCAAATTAATGATTTATCACTATTAATTATTTCGATTAAAAAAGTTGTTTTTAATTATAATTTAGTAATTTTCACTATTCATCAGAATATGAAAGTTATTCGAAAAGTACCAAAATTTCACCTTAGGCTAAATTCGATACTCCGAATCCAAAAATGAAGTCCATTTTAAAATTTCTAAAATTTAAAAAGTGGTTATTACTATTCATAACGGCTAGTTTTAATAATATTTTAATAGCATATCATTGTTTCGTGAAACTCAGTATTACGTACCACACACGCTATCGAGGAAGGTTGCGATTGCGTGTAATGCAAGGCAAGTCAAGGATGCGTGTTGTGCAAGCTCATTTTGGTGTAGCGTATAACACAAGATATTAGTGAAATAAAAAAGAATATTTTTCATAAAATCTCGGGCTGTTACATTCTACCCCCCTTAAAATGAATTTCGCCCTCGAAATTCGTCAGGGTTATAAATGGTTTACTATTCGAAAGTTTCTTTAATAGAAACCCACATCGTAAAAAGGAATACCAAAACTTGGCTTTAAAAACTAATGTTTGAAATGTAACGATTACCCAAATAAACTAATCACTGGGTTTCCACATAGGTGAAAATATGGATATGGAAGAGAAATCTAACCATCATGTTCTGATGGAGAGTGGTAGAGAACATGGCTATGGAAAAGCCAGTAATCACAAATCCATAGATTTGTGATGATATAAGGTACCATCTGATTCATCAGGTATAAGATCACTAGGACAACATTTTTGGTTTTCAAGATCATTTCCCTAAAGTTGAAAATTTGCTTAGAATAAATACTTACTTTATTTTGGTACAATCTCACTTTTGTTCGTGCCTTGAACAATTTCTACTTAATCTCTTAAATAAATGAAGTTGAATTTGTTATTCGTGAAGTGTTAGCAGATCATGTGATAGAATGACGGGTCATTCCATCTGTCTCAAACAAAAGGTTAGCAAACATTATATACATAAGTCGATTTATAGTGAGATTAATCATATATGGTTCCTAAAATGAACTTATACTTCACATATCATACTGCTTAATATAATAAAACTAGTTTTCTACTAAACAGGGACTTCCTGTAGGTCAGTGGTAGGCGATAAAGGCCAGTCGCACTTCGGTTGTGGGTTCGATTCCTACAGCCTTGTCCGAAGCGATGGGCTGTCGCCCGTCCTGCAGGTTGTCCTTTTTCTAAAACTACGTTACTATAACATCCCATCTTCTATCCTTAAACAACACTAACTTATGTCCAACATAATCCAGTCTAATCTTTAGGCTTATACATAATACTGCAGTCCACTCTCATATTATAGTGACATCGATTACCAGAGATTTAATACTGTCGTTGATCCCCACATATCATAAGATATGTCTTGTTGGTCACATTCCAAACATTCAAAGTCCTTAATCGTGTCTTCTCTTGAATACCTTAGTAAAAACATGAGTGCAGTTAAATGTTAACTCTTTCCACATACCAAAATCCTCAAAATTCTATATACTCAAACCATGATATCACTTAGTCCTTATATCAATCATGAGCTCATGAATACTATCAAACAATTAATTTTCTCCTTATCCCTTCATTATGCGCATATCATCTACATTCCAAAAATATCTGAATAACCTTTCATGGATACTGGTAACATTAATCATACACTTTCAAAACACAAGGAAAGACAACAGTGTAACAATCCATAGATGTCTCTTTATTCCAAAATTACACATTATAAACATGTAATCATTCCACTACATTCTCAAACCATTGACCGAGCTTCAAAAATTCTTTCATCTCACATATCATTTGTAGTCTCTTCATCATCATCCACATAAATACTACCCATATGACCATACTGATTCTCTTCACGAGTCTTTCCCTTAGGGCATTTGTTTGCATAATGCCCATACATTCCACATTTAAAACACTTAACCATTTTTGATGTCGTAGCAATACCATTATCCTCATCCATGGTGTTAACCGACCCTTTTCCTTTGCACTTACTTACTTTGTGTCCTTCTTTTCCACACCCAAAGCATCTTCCAATTCCCTTGAAACATTCTCCTTGATGCCTCTTCCCACATGATTTACATAGGGGAAATTGAACTTTCTTTCCTCTATGATCATCATGAAACTCCATCTTTCTCTTATTAGTCGAGTCAGGAAACTTACCAAATTTTACTTTATTGATCATGTTGTGAGATTGCTGATTCGACATAATAATGATGTTTGGACATCCAAATCCCATTTCATTTGGTTGCTCATGAAGAATATCATTCCATTGTCCATCATATCCTCCATTATTGTGAATCATCTTGTTTCCAGCCATTTTCTAAAACCCAAAAAGAATAGTGTGAGAGGCAAAAATCATAATAAAGGGAGAGTAACTTCAATATCTAACATCTTAGGTTAAATTCTAAGATCGTTACCATAGTTCTAGTACTATATCCTATACGTATACTTATCCTTAGGGACATCCCTAGACATACATTAGAAATATCTCTAGGGATCTCACTAACATTTCCGCATCCTAGTTTCCAAAGGTTGACTAAACCTTTCCTCTGATACCAACTGTAGAGACCCTAAGCTTATCGTACATGGACATTTCATTACTTTTGCGGAATACTTAGTACATAACAAAAACACACACACAAGGATCGTAATAGTTTAGTGTCTTTGGAAACTCGGAACGTAATCTTCTAATCGTGGTGAAAGATCTTCAATATCTCCCATAAAGATCTTCCCTTTTTTTTACCTAAAAACCTTTCTTTATATCCTGGGGAAAAGAAAACATAAAAGGGTGATCTCAAATGCTCAGTAAGGGTAGACAAAAGAAATATCAATCACATCATATACATAAGAACATAGCTTTTGGAAATCTTAACCTGCAAAAGAGCTCATAATATCATAACATGGGATATATCATAGAAGTGAAATGTAATCCCAATAATCATAACTTAAAACATGAAACTTTGTGGCATACACACATAATCATAGAAAATCATTTCTTGTTAGTCAAGACTCAATGCCAAGACTATCTTAGTGGACAAAGTCCCTTTCTGAATCGAGTAACCCTCGTTTCAGTCCTGTTTCACTGAACCGGTATAACCTACCATTCCAGCCATGTCTATCTCATGAGATATAAAATCTTTACCCAATGCATTGGAGGGAGATATAGGTCCCACCCATCTCATAATGATACCATTCTTATGTGTGCCACAAAATCATAAATCATACACCATTGCATAACCCATGTAATAAAAATGGGAATCTTAAACATCATGCCATCATAATCCATAAACAATTGATATCATTCAATCATAAGAATATTGAAACCATTTAAATCATAGATACATTTTACTTGAAACATAAATATCAAATAATGTCATCTTAGATGGAAAATAGTTTTGAGAAAAACACTCGAAATGAATTCTTGAGGAAAATATCCTTTCTTCTTTAAAATCATTTTCTTTTCACAAAATTCCATGCAATTTTAAAAGATAAGGGATTTATTGAAAATAATCATGAAATCTTGTAGAGGAAGCTTCTGGAAAATGAGGTGTTATGAAACCGTAAAAATCCTTTCACGCCGTATAAGTTAAAAATAACATTCTCCTCGTACTTTTGTCGGAAAAGTCAAAAAGTACCTTATATGGTAACCAAAGGAAAGATTCCATTCATACAATGTGGTAAAAAGTCAATAAAGGGTAAAAATGACTTTAAAAAATTCATGGAAGAATGGTAAACATTTTATAAAAACATTTTTAGAAAACATGGTCATGGATGTTAAACGTAACCCCAGTAAATACTTAAGTATAAGCAATCTCGGATAAAAATGAGATTGAAAATTTATCCCTTACCTTAGGTCCGACTTGCTTTGTAAGTGTCCGAAACTCCTGTATAATGATTTAAATCATGTTATTGACTTATTACAGAATCATATTCATTGTTATGATATCATATATGGTTCACTTATGACATTATATTACCCGTTCTTTTGTAAATTCCATGTTAAAGAAGCGTTTTGGGTAAAATCGTTTCATTTATCGTAGGTGTTTTGACTTGTTGTTCTTGACATCATTATTACTTATATCATGATTTACTCACTTCCAAAATATGATTTATATATCATATATATTCAGTATATATATATATAATAGTTAGATAAATAAAATGAAAAAACACTGTTCATGGAGACGGTAGTCCGTACGTACGCATGAACGCTGTTTTCCTTTCCTTATTGTCTTGAAATGGAAGTAAGTAGATGACATACATATGTATATATATACATAAATACAGTAGCTTTATAATGTCATATATTTCTTTATTATTTCTTATATATACATTATAATCATTCTTAAATGGTTAACATGGAGAATGAATCTCATCGCGTCGTGGAGACGGTAGTCCGTACGTACGCACGAGCGATGATATCATTTCTATAAATATTGAATTGAATTGGAGTGGATAATACAATATATCAGAATCAATATGATGTTTTAATAACTATGTATAGTTATTCTTTACACCATTATACCCATCCATGTAAGGTGGTGGTGGAAAATAGATTACACCACGACGTGGAGACGGTATTCCGTACGTACGCACGCGCGGTGATTTCTTTTTCCGTAGGATGGATAGATGGTGAAATAGGGTTGTTTAATATCTATAATAACATATCAGTATATGAGTGATACTGATGTTATTACTTCATAATGAAACAACCTAAGAAGAAGAAGTGGAAGAAGAAATAAAGATGAAAGAATTGGTAACGGTAATTACCTCTTCTTTGAAGTGCCTCTTTGAGACCTCCTATTAGGGCACTAAAATTGGTCTTTGAGGAAGACCAGAACCTCTAGGATGTTTTTAGGGAAGTGGAGAAGAGATTTTGTCAGGGGTTGGCCGAGCTTGAGTGCTCAAATTGTTGTGAGGAGGAGGGAGAGGAGGTGTCCTTTTATAAGGGAGGAGAGGGGCACCTTAGGAATACCTCAAAATATTATTTTATTTTAAAGTCAAAATCGGTTTATAATGGTTCCAAAGGGTCTTATTTCGAAGATAAAGTGGGGATGGGTCGAAATCCTATCAACAAATAGGATTTAGACAAGTTTAGGGTATTATTTTAACCTTATCAATTAGATTTAACTCTAAGTTAAATAATTTAACTTTTACCGTGTCTTTTTTGTTTTCTTTCACTATATGGTTAATACACTTACTATAACATGCCAAACGAACCCCAAATTGTTTATTATTAAAATATATATCCTTATCTAAGTCATTTGGCCGAACCTTAGATTTTTAGGAATAAAATAACAATTAATAATATAATATTTGATTTAAAAACTATTTTGTGTCAATTTTGACATTATTTGATATATGATTTTTGTGAAAGTCATAACAGAATTATATGTTCGAACCAAGTTGATTAAATCAACACTAATATATAATAGTAACCTAGAAAATTAGTGGAAGTCATAAAAAGTCTCAAATTATATTTATTTTTGTGTTTATAACATCAATTATGTCAATATTTCATTAATAAGATAATTACTGCATCATCATTGTGTCATAAATAAATTAAATTATTTGATGTCTAAAAATTACAAATAAAATACCATCATGTAGTAAATATTTTTAGCTTTCTAATGAATATTTACAATCGAATTTATCTTATGTATAACCCCATATTAAAAATGATTTACTTATTAAACTTTGATTTTAACTATTTTAACCCTTCTTTAAATAAATTAATAATAAATGTCCTAATCTAATCCAAGTGGGCCTAAATGGTCATATTTTATTTCTAAGTTTTTTTTTGGTCGAATTACACTTGTCCAATAGAATTAGGACATGTGTTAGGGTAATATTAATATCATATTTACCCTTAGTTACCCTATTTACTATTAACCGTGGTAAAAAAAAGTAAAAAGTTACTATTCACCAAAAAATTATTTTCATCTCATTGAACCACATTTTAGTCCTTGATATTAACCGTGTCTCTCGGATTTTCGAAATTCCATTCACAGAAGCGGTAAAATTAGGTTTTACGCAAAATTCAGTTTTTAACCTACCACTTAGTAGTTTCACTATTCATCAAAAATTGATGTTTTTCAGAACAATGCCAAAATTTCATCCTAAGCTATATTTCATATTCCGAATTCAAAAATGAAGTCTATTTTACCAAATTCATAACATAAAAGTTTCGTTAATTAATTTTATAATTAAATCCCGCTGTTAAAACAAATAGCGTGTTTTTAAGAAACAATATCTATCAAAAGATTGACACTTGTTTATGTCTAGTTTAAATGTGAAATTACATCCAATGACCAACATTGTATTAAATTGTAAAAATATATTCTAAATATACTTTAAAACCACTCAAATTAATGATTTATCACTATTAATTATTTCGATTAAAAAAGTTGTTTTTAATTATAATTTAGTAATTTTCACTATTCATCAGAATATGAAAGTTATTCGAAAAGTACCAAAATTTCACCTTAGGCTAAATTCGATACTCCGAATCCAAAAATGAAGTCCATTTTTAAATTTCTAAAATTTAAAAAGTGGTTATTACTATTCATAACGGCTAGTTTTAATAATATTTTAATAGCATATCATTGTTTCGTGAAACTCAGTATTACGTACCACACACGCTATCGAGGAAGGTTGCAATTGCATGTAATGCAAGGCAAGTCAAGGATGCGTGTTGTGCAAGCTCCTTTTGGTGTAGCGTATAACACAAGACATTAGTGAAATAAAAAAGAATATTTTTCATAAAATCTCGGGCTGTTACATAATCTCTTCCCAAAACTCAAAACACAATCATTATCAGTTTTGAATTCAGGCAACTTACCCTTCTGAACTAGCTCTACCTTTTTCTGCAACTCACTATCTTGCTTCTGTGCTTGCTTGATTCTGTCTGATAGAGAAGATCTCACTGATACCTGAAACAAAACAGAAGGACTTCCTGCACCAAAAACTTCTATTCCAAAGTTCATCAAATCAAAAACCAAAGGATCTCATTCCAAACGTAGCATGGTTAATGTAGCATTACTTTTTCGACTCAAAGCATCGGCCACTTTATTTGCTTTTCCCGGATGGTAATGAATTGTACAATCATAATCCTTGATTAATTCCATCCATCTCCTCTGTCTCATGTTCAATACTTTCTGATTGAATATATACTTTAAACTTTTTTGATCAGTATATATTTCACACTTTTCTCCATACAAATGATGCCTCCAAATTTTTAAAGCAAAAACAACAGCAGCTAATTCCAAATCATGTGTAGGGTAATTTACCTCTTGAGTTTTCAACTGAAGTGAAGCATCAGCAATTACCTGATCATTCTACATAAGGACACAACCAAGTCCCTTCAACGAAGCATCACTGTATATAACAAACTCACCATTCCTGGAAGGAAGTTCCAAACCGGAGCATTCACCAATCTTCTCTTCAACTCCTGAAAACAATCATCACATTCTTTTGTCCAGATTAACTTAACACCCTTCCGAGTTAGCTTAGTCATTAGACTAGAAAACCGTGAAAAATTTTCAACAAACCTTCGGTAGTAACCTGCCAAACCAAGAAAACTACGGATCTCAGTTACATTTGTGGGTCTTGGCCATTATTCAACAACTTTCGTTTTAGCAGGATCAATAGTTATGCCATCTTTTGAATCAATGTGACCCAGGAAAGAAATTTGTTGTAACCAAAACTCACACTTGCTGAATTTTCCATATAGTTTCTTTTCTTCTAATGTTTGGAAGATAACCCTTAAATTAATTTCATGCTCCTCTTTACTTTTAGAAAACACCAAAAATATCATCAATTGAAACAACCATGATTTATCACCAGAGTCAACTGATCCATCATTGTGACAAACTGTTTAGTTCTGATTCTGACCATCTCAGGATACTGATTTGAAAGGTCATTTCCATCTGTATGCCTTCCCAGAAAAGCTGTTCTGTTTCCTCTACGAAAAACCATTCTTAACATAGACATATGTTAGGTGAAGAAACATGGTAATATTTAAATGCTATATCATTTTAATCGTTGTAAAGACCCGTAAAATTCAAGGGAAATTTTTTCTTAATTTTCTTTGGAATTTTACAAGAGCGCGATTTCAGACAGCACCTGATTCCGAGGCCCGCAGTGCCCGTAATCAATTTCCAAAGTTTGGCTCGGGTACGTTCAGTGAACGAACGAGTGGGAATTCCTAACTTTTGATCCGGTGCTCAGAATTGAAATCTGAGGACACCGATGAACTCGCAGCGCCGATATTCGCTTAAGAAGACCTTTTCCGAAGTTGCGCGTTTGCCTAGCAGGAGTTGTTTAATTTTTCTGGATGAAATGAAGAGTAAAATAAAATTGTGATACAATATTTATTTTATATCTTTAAAGTGGTTAAACCCCCGGATGAAGGCGGAGCGGGCCCCCCACGTGGGGGGGGCGTTGTTTTACAAAGCACGGGGGGTTGCGCCCTCCGTTTCCTCGACCAGCGCTCGACCAACCGGCCGACTTGAGCGGCCGGGCCGCGCCGGGTCCAGCGGACCGGGTCGACCCGATTCGGGTCAGACCAGGGGGGGTCGGGCCGGGTCGGACCGGGCCTAGACCCCAGGTTTCGGACGGGTTTCGGTCTTTTGGCCATAACTTGAGCCACGGACCTCCGAATGAAGAACCGTCGACGGCAACGCGATCCTTGGATCGAGATGGTCGTTTTGGTATATTACACTTAGGGTTTCAGAATACTTTGAGTTCGGCCGGGTTGGTTCGTACACAAAACCAACCGGGCCTTCGGAGCGGAAACGCTCATATCTTGAGCTACGGACGTCCGTTTGACGCGTCGTCAGCTTTGTTGACTTCCTCTTAGTGAGACGGATCTTTTGGCATACTCCTCCGAGGTTTGGACGCAGGTGGAGTACGGTCGGGTTGGTTTTGCCTTAAAACCCAACCGGGCCCCGGGGACGAAAATGCCAATAACTCTCAGACCGGGCGTCCAATCGATGTGTCGTCTGTTGCGTTGAGTTCCTGTTGACGGTACGGAACTTTTGGATACATAAAATCTAGTCTTTGTGACAGTCGATGTATCAGCCTCTCGGCTCGTGGAGCGGACCCTCCTGTACGACCTTGCTGTGTGCGGGAACCCTAGTGCTGGCTGCGACTGTTACTGTGACTACTACTGCTACTACTGCTACTACTGCTACTGTGACTGCGACGACGACAGTACATAGATCCTGGGTGGATTCGACGCCGACGACTACAGCACTCAGCGATCCTACATGGATCAGTGCTACAGGTCCTGTGTGGGCCCGATCATGTGTGGGTCTGTTCCTGTGTGGGTCTTTGCGCTCAGCGGTCCTGTGTGAACCAGCGCCTACAGGTCCTATTTGGGCCCGATCCTGTGTGGGTCTTTTGCGGGGGTTAGTTACCTATCGATCCTTCGTGGGTCCGACGACTTAGACGGATCAGAGATCATCTTTACCGTCATTCGAAGAAGTATACCTGTGTGAGCTGAATCCTGTTGATTTCCTGTGTGGATTGAGTTGTGCTATCCTGTGTGGATTTCGTTTTGCCTTCCTGTGTGGAATACGTTTACTTTCCTGTGTGGACTGAGTTGTACTTGGGCTCGGAGGTTGGAGCGTAATGGAATTGATGACTTAGGTATATGTATGGGCATATACCTTAGCAGTGTCGGTTGTTACTTCGTGATTGTACCTTTCTTTGTGGTTTATCCTATGTGGATTTCGGGAGACCTTCAGGGGTCTCGGGGTCCCTACTGAGTAGCTTATACTCACCCCTGCACGGGCTATGCCCGCACTACGTTGTGTTGGTTGCAGACGACGGACAACGTTGATCTTGGCTGAGGCTTGCAGAGCAGGACGGTACCTGGAGGTGGACCACTGGGCGGGACGTGTTCGGAGCGTACGACGGGACCCGTGGAGCAGTAGAGCTATCTGTACCCACCCTTCAGGTGGGATCTCCAGTAGACAGCTCGGTGTAGCGGCTTTTACTTACAGTTGACGTTTTCCCTTTTTGAGTTGTACTTTACGTTCAGTTTGTGTTTGCATACTGGCCCATTTACTTTTCCGCACTTTCAGTTGTACTCTGTTTTTACTTAGTGTTTACTTTCCTCTTGCTTACTCTGTGGTGTTTTTTTACTTTACAAAGGCAATGCCTTCCCTTTTTACAGGGATTTACGCCTTGGTTCTAGTCGCCATCCCCTGGCCTATGGAAGGCGGGCTTGGGGTAGTCACGGCACGGACCCCGAGGGCGGGTCATGACAATCGTACCATAAATTAACTTATAATTTTACACTTTTATAACTCCTAAAGTTGTCTAAACTGACCTCTGATACCAACTATATGGCACCGGCCTTAAACATTACTTAATATTGAATTAAATGAATAATTCACATTGAGGATATTTTCAGGTTTAGAGTATTATAGAATTAGGACATAACTATTACATCTCAAAAGATTACAAAGTAGACACTTCTACAAAGATTCAATAAAATAAAAACTCTTAAAAAGAAACATGTCTAGTTCCATGTTTTATAAAGCATGACTTTCCCTTGATCTCATCCTTGACCCTATTCCACATTAAGTCCTGTGAAAAACATTTCAAAAAACTAGGGGTGAGCATAAAAAGCTCCGTAAGGGATACACAAAGAATTAAAACTGTTAGTTTTTCAAACATCAAGTAAACCATGTATAAATTTATCAAAGTAATACCTTCACCTTCATGATGTAGTAAAAACACTTCACTGAATAAAATATCATTACTTACCTTTTTGTAACCAAAGGATTACCATAAAACCCATATAAAGAACACATAACATATAAAGGTATCTTGGGACATAAACATACTTAAGTGGAATAACCATACGGTCGACTTCCACACATATCACTTAATGGAATATCCATACGGCAAACTTCCATACATACTTATTGGAATAGACATACGGCCGACTTCCATACTCAATGCATTGGAGGTTATAACATAACCACCCATCCTGGTATTCACGGCACCACCCGTCATACGGTTTATCATGTAACCACCCGTCAAATGTCCAATTACCAATATAAAATCATAAAACATAAAACCAATATAAAGGAATGAAAACATTTCCTCATTTCAATCACAATATTTAAATATATTGACTTAATAGAATCCTTTATCAAAACCGTTTTCAATACAAAAATACATAAAAGAGTATATGGTATTTATTTTATTTTAAAAACATTACGGCTTGTTGAGGAAGCCAAAGACCAAATAATACTCGCGGCGACGGAAAAGGTCGTTGTCACCGCGTACGTTAAAAAAACATTCCTTTTTGTTGTTTAGTAAAACGCTTCGTAGAAAAAGATTCCTTTTGTACAAAAGTAAAGGTCAAAGGGGTTTATACACCGTATAAAAAAAGTGGTGTATAAAACAAAATATGCCTCAATGAAAAGAGATTGAGATGAAGTCCCTTACCTCGGGTCCGACTTGAATTGATCATTCTTTAACGTCCTGAATAATAAACTTGAGTTAATTTATATTTTCTTAAGAACATTTTTCAAGTTCATTATTCCTTTTATATCACTTATTTCCATGTTATAAACATTATGTAACCATTTAAGTTAATAATGTTTGTTTTGTCGATATTTTGTTCTTAAGTCGAAAGTGGACTTCTTACAATTACATGTTGTTCGTGTGGTCAAAGGTTCTTTATATCCAGAATGACATTCCTGATTTGGATATCATATATATCATATATATCCAGCATATACATGTATTTATAATATTACATAATCATTTAGAGGTAAGAAATGAAATGCACCGTTCATGGATATGGTAAGCCGTACATACGCATGAACGCTACTTTCATTTCTTCGTCATATTAATGGAATTAAAACTAAATGAGAGGTATGTATATTTTAATTCCAGAATTATATTAATCATTTAGATGTATCATTCATCATATATATCCATTATATACATGTAATTATAATAGTAAATTACATTTGGGGATAAGAAATGAAATGCACTGTTCATGGAGACGGTAAGCCGTATGTATGCATGAACGCTAATTTTATTTCTATCTCATACTTTAATGGAAAGAAATAATAATTATATATAGGTATATTATAATTCCAGTATAACATCACATATAATAACTTTAAATCCATCCTTTATACGTCCCACATATGGCATTAACGAATCAAATCACTTTGAGGGGGCGGTAGTCCGGACTTCCTTAAATGAAGATATCACATTTACCCATAATGGAAACCAAAAAGGTATACCCAACCTGAAAAATACAGAAGCTTAAGGAAAACATAAACATATTATATATCATATATAAATATAGTTTCATCTTAATGGCCACCTTTGAAGGTGTTAAAAGAATGTTGAACAATCATCGTTTCAGGAGGCAAAAATTCCCCATCCACGGAAATAGTATGTTCTTTAACCATTAGATGTAGGTGTGTGTAAGTGTAGCTCGAATCCTTCTTATAACAACATCCTAGTATTTTGAGGATACTGGAGTTTTTAAAAAAGAAAATAACAAAGAGAGTTTAGGGTGTTGGAAAAGAAAAATAATACAAAAGGACTCAAAAGAAGACATTATCTTAAAATCAGGTAACTCCCTTTGGTTTGAGCTCAAATTCTTACTTGGGAAGACTTCTGCCCAACGTGAGGCTTCAAGGAGTAAGAGAGGGAAGTGGAGAGACAAAATGTGCAGATTTTGGCCGAGCCAAAGGCTTTGGGAGTGTGGGTAAGGTGGTAGAGGTGGGGGCCTTTTATAAGAGGATAAGAGGGGCACTCTTGTAAAGTTACAAAATGTTACTTTATTTTCAAAAGAGTTTCGGATTTTAAAGGTCCCAAATTGATTTATTTCGAGGATAATGTGATGAGGGTTCGAAATCCTCTCATACAATAGGTTTTGGACATGTTTAGGTCTTAGATGTTACATTATCGTTCCATTTTATTTAAATCGTTAAATAATGAGGTCATCGATGCATCATCATGATGTCATAAATAATTTAATATATTTATTGTATAAAAATTATAAAAAAATTACTATGATGTAGGAAATATTTTTAGATTTCCAATGACTATTTATAGTCAAAAATATGACTAGTATAACCCCATGTAAAAGTTTTTTTAGTAAAACGTTTCTTGTTTGTGTCATTTTTTACTTTAACATTAAATAAAAGGTATTTATGTCATTTTCCAACCAAAGTGGCTCCATGGGGTCCCCATGTTGACCCATGGATTTTCTTGGTCGGCCATGACACATACAATAGGGGTAGGACATGTTTCTAGGTCATTTCAATTTATTAAAACATTATTCTTACCTTAAACTACACTAATTATCTCTAATCGCGATTAAGAACTTAAGAGTTACTATTCACCAAAAAAAATTATTTTAATCTAATTGAACCACATTTTACTTCTTAATGACAACCATGTATTTCGGAGTTTTGAAATTCAAAAGACAGAAGTGGTAAAATTTCATTTAAACGAAAAATCAGTTTTTATAAGTACCACTTAGTGGTTTCACTATTAATCAAAAATTGTAGCTTTTCAGAAAAATACCAAAAATTCACCCTAAGCTATATTTGATATTCTGAATTAAAAAATGATGTCTATTTTACAAAATTCAAAACATATAAGGCACATTAATTAATTTAATAATTAATTCCTACTGTCATGACAAATAGCGTGTTTTTCTGAAACAATAAGTATCAAAAGATTGACACTAGTTTAAGTCCGATTTCAAAGTGATATTAATTCCAACGACCACTATTGGATCTAATGGTAAAAATATTTTATAATTTCACTTTAAAACCATTTCAAATGATAATTTAATCATATAAATAAATTAGATTAAAAAGAGGTTTTGAATTAAAATACAACATTTTACACTATTCATTAAAAAAATCAACTTTATCGGAAAGATACCAAAATATTACACAAAGTAAATTTTGATTTCCTGATTCTAAAAAAGATTTATATTTGGTCCAATAGAATGTATAAGAGTTTTCAAAACTATATTTAATGACGGTTCTCCATCAAAAGGTGATAAGTGAACCTTTAGTGAAAATTAGGGTATAAATGCCTAAAATTTAATTCTTTCCGTATTTTAAGCCTTTATCTTTTATTGGATAAATGTAAAAACATTTAGAAAACATATATAATCAGATTTTAGTAATTTATATCCATTCCCACCAATACAACGGCTACATGTTAACTACCGTTTAAAATAATATTATTATATTACTAGTGTGCAACGTATGTTTTCAAAGGAACTCATCGTTGCGTATCGGGTACGCTATCGAACATAGCAACCCCTTTCAAGTAAAATTAATATTTAATTCAAAAATATTTATAAATACAAAAATGTTTTATTCATTATTTACCTGGGATGTTACAATCATGGTCCTTGGATATAATACTATATTTATATGTGTGATTATTTAGGACATATGAGTACATATAGAGGTTTCAAGGGTGATTGAAAACTCGACTACAATACAAAGAGTTCCGTTATCATTCCTCTGTTTGGCCAAAAATCCTACCATATCCATGATTGTAACATACATCATTTTTATAACCTTTTTTGATATTTTGTTTTAGAATTATATTTGATATATAGATATGATATTTATTTCATGATTATTATTATTTCTATTTTGAAAAAATGAACCCTTTTGAACCGGGACATCACAATGACACCGCTTCAAAATTATGCACATAGAATCCTCAAAACACCCAATGTGGACATAAATAATTATGTAAATAAATAATTAAAATAAATTGATTAAATGGGTTAATAATAAGGTAATAAAGCATGACAATCTTTTATGAAAACAATGAATTGATATATATTTACTATAGATGAGATAAATATAATACATGAAAATTTCTATACTCGAGGTAAGAGTTTTTCTCTCTCGAAATAACCTTACTTAAAAGACATGTTCTTTTAGGACCATAATTTCAATTTATGGTTTATATAAATCCCCACTAAATATTTTATATTCAATAATTTATCAATCATGGTATTTTATGTTAAAATTCATTTATTTAATTCAATGTGGTTTTGATTCAAATGTTTCCAAAGCAATAATGGTTTATGCTTCAATCATATTTTATTCCAAATTGTTTATGCGTATGTCTATATTAAAGGAAATTATATGGCCATTATCTAATTAAATAGTTCCACTTAATCCTTCTTTTATTATTCATTAAATTATCATGTAATAGTACTTATGTTTTAATCATTGGTACTTTAAAATATTGGGGATAGTTTTCAATGAAAATAGGAAATCATTTATCTTTTTGTAAGAAAAATGACATCCTTCCAAAATAATATTTTATAAAAACTTTTTAAATAATTTTTTCAATATTATATAACAATTTATTAAATAAATTATGACTCGTGCTTTAATTTTAAAAAATTGATTAAATTGAATCTTCCTATAATTTTCAAAATGAGTGAATTTTTGAATTTTCGTACAAATTGTGAAAGGAATGTTTTTTAAATTATACAAAATGTATGATATTACATGAAATAATTTTATTTTAAGCTTCCATCATAATTTTCCATGTATATTTAAAATTAAAATGATTCTAATTTTTTTTTGAATTTTAGTTTTACAAGAATGATTTTCAATGTTGAATGGTTATTTTCCATATGAATCTTTTGTAATATTTTTAAAATTATTTATTTTCATCAATGAAAACAACATTTAATGTAACAAAATGATTCTAAATATTAAATATATGTCTCATACACATATAAATTTATCCCACTCCATTAATTTCATTGCGTCATACAATTATTATGATCAATTCTCAAATTCCTTCTTCAAGAAATCTATTTTTATTACCATATGAGGTAATATTATTCAACACATTCTATTTTTGGGGGTAATTTTTTATTTTTGAGTTATGATTTATTTTATTATATTAAACACATATTCATATAAATTATTTGATTATGATGGGTGGGAAAAGAATTAGATATCATTCTAATTAATTGTATAATGTTTTAATCTGATGGGATGTTATATATGTGATTATGGAGTGAACCTAATCCATTATATGACTATATCCACGAGGGGATGTTGTATCGGTAGCTAGAATTAACTTATGTTTATGCTATGATTTTTGATGTTTCCAAATTTCCTATGTTTCTATGACCTTGTGATACCATGTTATTTTTGTTTTTCTCGCATGCTATTATTCATGTTCCCATTCATTCTTGGTATCATGTGATATGTTTGAGTGAATTTTTATGTTTCCTTGTCAATATTATTGAATTACTAGGATCTTTAGGTCACCCCTTTGTTCTATGTATTGTTTGGGTTATTTTGTGTAGTTTTTGGATCATGGAAGTATTTAGGACCACATTAGGTAGAATAAGAATATATTTTTTATATTATTCTCACTTGGATGTATTATTATCCTTGTCTTACAAGATACTAAGACTCACTGTCATTGGTTTGTAATTAATGTATGTCTTTGTTTAAAATAATGTAATTATGTGTAAAATTATTCAGTTACTATAGTTCATGTCATAGTTACTTGAGATTCATGTTATGTAAGATTAGTATTTAACGTTGGTGGGATATTAATATAATAATATCTTCCATTCATGAACTTAAAAGGAACCATGTGAATCATTATATAATAAGAGGTTTTGTACTCCAATATGTTGGGATGATGTTTATGAAAGGAATATTATAGGGAAAAATCTCATGGAGTAGAAAATAGTTAATGAAAATACTATTCAGAATTATCATAAGGTAGCTCAACATATAAAAATAATTTAAGACGATTAGAAAAGGAAGGATTTAGATTTTTTTGTTGGAGATAATGTTTTCATGAAGTTATATTCATTGGAGGGTGTAATAATGTTTATAAAGAAAAAAATATAAGTCATTGTTGCACTACGACTTTGAAATTCTGGAATGAGCTAGATCTATGGATTATCATTTCAAAAGCCACATATACTCTCTAATACTCAAGATGTGATACACATATAATTATTGTTGAAGAACATGCTATACCCAATTCATGTGATAACCTATGTGGAAATATCATTGGAAGATGATTTATTATATTATAAAGTGATTATCCAAATTATTTACTCTAGAGAATAAGCGTTGCATAATTAGGTAACCCAATTGGTGAAGTTAAAATGGAAAAATCAGTAAATTAAATAGGAAACATGAGAACCAAAACAAGTTATGTTTAATAACTAACCTAATATATTCATGACAGGATACTTCAGAAAATTTTATAATGAAATATTTGAAGGGGAGTCAATGTAACAACTAGAAAGCATTTATATTAATTAAACATTTAATTATATAGAAACTATAACCTAATGCACATATAATAAATCATGACTGAATTTAAAGTATAAATTAAAAAAATATAAATTAAATATAATGAAATTAATTTTATTTATGAATTCATCATGTAAAAATTAGCTCATAATGAATATTTAATATTCTTTAGAAATAGTTTTTTAGTTGAATAGTGAAAAATTACGGTTTTACAAAATCAATAAATACTAAGAAATTAATATTATACAAAAATTAAATTATAGTTTATGAAGTTAATATTGCTGAAAAATTATATATTAAATAAAAATATAATTAGTACAACAATATATTATTGAAAATATAAATATATGCTTAACATTTTTGAAATCAAAGTATTGTTTTTATTAAAACAATTATGTATGTTCTTCTATATTAATCAGGTATTTATTAGTATTTTTTCTTTATTTTTATTTGTTAATAAAAAATTAATTAATTTTAATTGTAAATAATCTAATTAATTCCTTTGAAATAAATATTAAACTATATTTTGTTGTAAAATCAATTTTTGGCCTATTTGTTTTTCTAAAAACGATTTTCATAGCATTTTATAAAGTTTTAATAATATTAATTTTTAAAACATATCAAAAATGATTCAAATAATTTTATTTTCATATTTTTAATTTCAATATTTAATACTAATATATAAGTTTAACTTAATTTTTCTTTATAATGAATAGTAAAAAACAGAAAAAATTTGTTACACCGATTAACCATTAAAAGGGTATACAGGTGGTAAAAAAAGCGATAAGTGTAAAAATGTCGTATAAAATTATCTAAATATTTTTGAATGAATATATTTATATATTATATTATATTTCCATCAAATTCTAGGTCATTGGTTTCCACAAAGAAATTAAAATAAAAGTAAAGTATTTAATTTTTTTTTAAATCCATGTGTGTCCCTCCCCTCACTTATAAAAGAGAACATATTCTTTACCATTATTCTAAAATTTTGATAACTATAGATCATATAATACCTACCATATCACTTTAGAAGTTTTATTAATTCTTTATAAAGTTTAATTTCTTATATTATGGTCATCATAAGAAGACTTAAGGTATAAGCTAAATTGTGTATGTCAAATAAGAGGTTATTGTATTACCTGAATCTTTCAAAGTTTATTTATTATTGTACTTATTAAAAATATATTACACACATACTAAAATAATTAATATTGTATCATAAAAAATCTAATATATCATTATTTTTATTTAAAATCTACTTTCCACTTTCTTTCCATAAAATAGAAAATGAAAGTATCGCTTAGGCATACGTGTTGACTACTGCCTCCACATAGTCATATGATTGATTTTCCATCACCAACTGAAATAAATGGATTTAATTAGTGGTTGATAAGATTATATTAAATTTATGATATAATTACAATTATGTAATGATAAAATATTCTTTATATTTCATTCATTTTTGATTTTTTGAAATTAAAAACGAGTTCATGTTTTCTAAGAACTATCATCACCATACAGAATGTAATTCATTTTTCCATTTAATACTTTAATGGTTGGTTATAAATATTTATATAATTATTATAAATTATATTTATATCATTATAAATTTTTTAGGGGTTATGAAAATGTGACCAGGATTAAATAACCATAACTTATGAATTAAAATATACATGATAAATGACGAACATAACACCCAAAATGATAATGATAATTAATATGTGATAATATGATATATTTAAATAAATTATGTTATTATAAATATAAATATTATAATTTTATAAAATTATAATAAATTTAAACTTATTATATAGGAGGATACGATCACTTAGGAAAAAGTCAAAATTGAGGTATGGGTTTATTCTTTAATATAATTTTTATTCAAAATTTATTATGTTTAGATTTTGATGGAATGAAAATATAACCTTTGACACTTCTAAAATACATATAATTTCTAGTTATTTATTTATAAACTCATTTTACACGTTTTCATAAGATGTTTCTCTCTACAAGTACTCAAATTTATGAAAGTGTTTTTAAGGAAAACCGACATTGCCTTTATATTTAGTTGAAAATATTTTCCATCAATGTCAATACATTATTTAATATTTTTTAATGAATGTTCTTAATATTTTAAAATGATAGATTAAATTATTTTTTTCTCAATTTTGACTCTTTATAAAATGTGTTTAAAGGAATATTCTTTTTTTCTGAAGTTTATAGTTTTTTCCAGAGGAGTTACATAATGATTTTTAATGTATACCAAACGAGTTTATTTTACCATTATAATTAATATTTATTACATTGAAAAATAAATTTTATATTTCCAGGGTTATTTTTAATGTAAATCATTTTCATAATGTTTTATAATTTTGAAGATTTTAAATAAGTTATTTGAAAATAAAGATTGTATTTTTATCAAGAAATATTTTAGTGATATATTAAATGAATTTTATTTTATTTAAAACACTATTGATGAATCCTAATATTTATTGGGGTATGCTATAATAATTCCACACACCATATTAAAGTGGATACACTATTTTCATGTTTCTCTAGTGATTGATTTGGGAAAATAAGAACATTTATTATTCATGTTTTTCAATATGAATGTTTAAGATATTTTATATATTGAATGATTATTTATTTACTTCATATCATGATTTAGTTGGAATTTTAATGTGATATGAATGGCCTGTTATTTCCCCATGATATAGTGGTATTTATCATTAGGAAAACTAGTTTGGGCATTTGGAAAGAGTCATACCTATTTATGTAAGATTACATTACATAGGTCTTTGGATGTAGGATTATGATCTGTTCTATTATTAATTATTTAATAATGAAACTAATTATTATTATCCATGTTATTATTTTTATTTTTATTTAATTTATGTATATATTAAACTTTTATGATATTAGTTATACAACATATTTGATTATCGTTTATCTCTTCTATATTATTCATTATTTATTAATTTTATAATAGAATATTATTGTATGTTATCCTTTACTAATCATCTGAGCTCACCCTTTATTATTTTTTCCCTTCGTTGGGATACCAAGAAGTGATATGTGAATTATTTCTAGGATATACTAGATCAAATAATAATGTTCTCTATAGTATTTTATGTTTTATATCATTTTTTTAATTGTAATGTGAGAGTCATGTATGTATCTTTTCTTCCAAGAATAAAAAATATTTAAAGCCCTCAGGATGTGATATAATTTATTTTTTTCCAATGTAGTATGATAACCACTTGACTTGGGTTACTAGATTTGGGTTGTTATAATTTTAATAGTCACTTACTAATAAAATTAGGTATGGTTATATAAAATATATTTATAACTCAAGATATAATATCAAATGAAGTGGCTACCTTTTTATATTATGTATGATTATATAGAATATATTTTACTCTCATCATGTTAAATAATTAATTCATCTTTCCTTGGAAATTTGTTTCTCCATTCCCTCCATTTACACACATGAAGTATATTCCAGTTCATTTGTGACATTCCCTTGGTGATTCTTACCACATTTCTCTCATGAAGGAAATTGAATCTTCTTTCCTTCAACATATCCAACACCTAATCCTTCATAAGGATACATTTTTATATTATTCGGTGTGTTTATAATCTCAACTATGAATGAATTTTTTATTAGTCCCCAGTTCAGTTTTGGTTGTATTTGTTGTCAATAGGTCAATATTATGATTATTTTGAAGGAATAAACGGTGTTGAACTTTTAATGAAAATATGTATTGAACAAGGGTGTGATTAAGGTTCTCACATTGAATCCAGAATTATAAGGATGATAATATCATCCTAGAGGATCAGAATTATAATCATTAACATCAGATCTAGACATTGGCTTGAGTCAATAGATCCATAAATGAAAATGATAACTTTATGAAAAAATACAGAAACAACTAAAAATCATATTAAATATGGAATGAAAGTGGTGATCATAATGAGGAATATGTTTCAAATTCATAATTTCTCAAATAAAAATATGACACTGTTTTTAAATTTTGGAATTATCATAAATAATATGTTATTGGTAAAACATGTGATGAAATCACAATGAAGGAAAGGGGGACTGAAAGAGATATTTTCAATCATATTCAGATTGATCAGATCAAGATATAAATGAATAAGGGTGTTGGAGATTTTTTTTATCCTAAATGTATTCTGGAAAATTTTAATCAGTTTGATTAAATTTTGTAAAATTTTATTTAGGATGAATTACAAAAGAAGTTACAATAAATTCAATGTGAAATTTAGATGATTCTATATCTAATCGTATATGTTTCAAATTCATGAAGAAGTCATGATATAAGATATAGTTTGTGGGAGAATAATTTTCACTAAAAGAAAATATTTCTGTTCTCAAATTCATTTGTATTGGATCATAATATTCATAATTTTTTGAAGACTAGATGACTTGGAGTATCACATACAGAATATGTTGTTGTTGTAACTAACCCATTTGACATAGTGTTTCTAAATTATCATAGTGTCCAAATGTCTTCGTCGAAATAGAAAACTGAAATTGTTGAACAAGTCAAATATTTATTTGAGAACCAATGGATAATTGAAATAGATGAATAATTCAAAGGCAGATTTTAAAATCAAGGATATTTAAATATTTATAAAGAAATTGAATAAGTCAAGGATATATTTTATATTAATAGAGAATTGAATATTTGGATAATTTTGTTAAGTGGGGATGGTTTTCAGAACCCTGCCTAAACCATTTTTGAGGTCCCTATAAAAAACTACAAGGGATCATTTGTAAATGTGACTCTAAACTATTCAAGTACTCGAGCACTGAAATATGTAGAACGAGTATTGAGTACCCAAAAAACTTTTTGATTCTGGTTGATGTTGGGTAAGATCATTGTATTGGCATTCGATACGATTATTTGATAAAGCTATATCTGACAAAGTTCCATCAAAACAGTTGCATATGAGTGAGGAAATTATAGAGAAATCCATTATATCCAGGTTCCTTGGACAAACTTGCATCAGACATAGAATTTTGAGATACCAATTGAATTTATACTCAATTAAATAAGGAAGTAAAAAATAATAATTAGATCAGACATACGATGAGACAGAGGATCTAGACTGGGGAGTTTGGAAAGATCAATGCTGAGAATGTTTTTTAGACTAAGGTTGTAGGATATTATTCAAGACCAATATGTTTCATTAGTGAATTTTTAAATCTCTTGAAGAGGTTACACATATAGATATTGATTCAACTTACATGTGGATGAAGTGAATACTTTTTTAAGTGGACTATAAAATAATAAGTAAAGTAATGCTTGTGACTATTGTACTAACCATTTGCTGAAAAGCCCTTTTGTGAGATGTGAATACATGAAAAGATAGTTAGGTGCTATAAAAAATTACATTTGGAATGTTTCTTCTGTGATTGTAGAATTTTTCTTTGATTGTGCCTTCGTATTCTAGAAAAAAATATAGTATAACAATCCATGTAGGTTAGACTATCCAATATGGAAATGAGTGGGTCTGTGTAATTAACCTTTTAAATATCATGTGATACCTTTTCTTTATATTTGTTTCATATGAAAGGTAAGGTTTTGAGTTTTATCTGAGTACATCATAATTCTAAAAGGTTTTATAGGTTAAGCAATATTCTATTATGGAGTTAGAAAATATTCATATAAAATGAGAAAGAACCACTAATTCACCCCCATTGTTATTGATCCTACCTGAGAACAATATTGTTAATAATAATTAAATATTTCTAATTTTGTATAATAGTAATATTTTTACTCTGGATATTATACTATTAGGTTGTTCATTATAAACATCGATGCATTATCTATGATATTATTTGTTAATATCATTCCTTTAACAATAATAATTTCTGAAAACAAATACCGATATCATTATTTCTTAAAAACTAACTCTATAATAGAAATATTGAATGAAAATGTCAACCCCAAATGCTATACTCTATAAAAATATTATAGCTGATCTCCATTCGACCTAAATCTATACTAATTCCATGTATCTTTTTTTAGGTTGAGTATTTATATATTATTAAACCTAATTACATAAGATTATAAATACTTTATAATAGATTGTAAATATAATGTGATTGACAAAATAACATCTCTAGAGTGTTATAAACACATGTGAAGGCTTTGACCCACACATCGTGCACTAAAGTGAATATTGGGTAAATACCCAACCTTAATTTTTTATACCAACTTCACATAGGTATATATGTTCTATAACTTCATCCACATTCCAGTATCCATATAGGGAAATAATTTTTAATAATCCACAAAATCTATAATGTACCAAAACTACATGTTATTATCCTATAATTATACATGTCGGATAGACTTATCATTAGGGGTTCATTAATGTGATCTTATGAAAATCACTAAAATAAAAAAAATTACATCAATTAACATAAATATTAATATATATAATTGATAATATAAACATCCATAAACATTATAACCTATTATTTTAACTGACACACATAGATTATTCTCAACTAATAACATCCTAACCACTAAATAAATCTAAAACATTATTTGAAACAAGTAGTGATATCTCATATATAACCATATTATAATTACATGAATTAAATAATAATTACATTAAAATAATTACCATTAAATTTTAGGTTTATATCATTAGAAAATTAGGAAATATAATTAAATAAAAAACCCCATTTCTTTCTTAACAATTTTTTCCTCACCAAATATGTAACTACTCAATCTATTATATGTATTGAAAAATTTCAAAAAAAATCTTCCAAATATTATTATTCTAGGCATATATTTCTTAATTAACTTTGTTAATAAATTTGGTAAATGAAAAAATTAGAAGAGTTAACTCAAACATTCCATAATATAAGGCATGTACAATAAGGTATCATAAAAAAGTATTGAATAATATGGTATAAATTAAATGAAAATAAATTAATTTTATATTACAGACCCGATCTATAACGACCTAATAAAAAAATATAATTATTTAACATCATTACCATAAGTTAAAGATTACATTTCACAATAATTTCATACCGATTAAGATCCTTTTAGATTTGTGTATTTTATGACTGGTTTCCTAGAAAAATTATTTTATAATGTTTTGAATACTTATGCATAATCATAATATTATAAAACCCATTAGATAATTATAATAAGGTACTATATTTTTAATAACATAGGGAACCAAAAATAAGAAATGGGTGAGCTCAAACTATTAGTAAATAATACATATCAATGTCTTATAAATGTATATATCATAAATATATAAGAAAACATAAGAATAGAAAAATTTTATATTAAAAATTATAAGGTAAAATAAGAGCTGTTTATAAATCATGATGTAAGGAAATTATAATATCCAATGGAAAAAAATTTATAATGACATAAGAGTGTGAGATAATCCTGGGAAAATGGAATAAGGGAATGATATTAGGAGAACATACAATACTATGTTATAGGGAAAAAACTAAAAAATGAAACCAAAAGAATAATTCAAGGATCGCTGTCTTGATTATCATAGGATATGTAGTTCCTTATTGTATTGGGTTCATTCCCCATTCTCATAAACATAGGTGATATATTTCAATAGTAGATTGGTCTCATGCCACATTTCCCTTCATATTATCTCTTGAAATGTAATGCTTTAACCAATGCATTTGAGGGATATATGATTGAAGTATCAACCTTCACATAAGTGAAATAATAATAAATACATGAATATGTGTCTAAAATGAGGAAGATAAACTATAAAAAAAGTATATGAAAGATAAAATTCATGTGAAAAAGTTGTTTTTATAATATATTTTGGAAAGAATAATCGACGGCTATATCATAAGGAATCCCCAAAGAAAAGAAAATTAAATCATTTCAGAAGTTACTATTTTAGTGAAAAACAAAATCAATAAACATTGAAATACTATTTTGAAAAAACCATTAGAAATGTCAAGGATAAGTAATTATAAAAACAAAACACATAGGTTCTTCCTTTCCAAATGAGAAATAATAATTTAATTGAAGATAACAGTTATTGTTTTTATATAAATATAAATTGAACCATGGAAATTTTCTATAATATAAAGTAATTTTTAAAAAACTATTTATGGTTACAAACATATTATAGTGGTGTTATTAGATATGAAGTAAGAAATTAGAAAGTTCTCTTCAATCATGTTTACTATAAAAAGAGATTCATGAAGGGAAAATAAAGCCCATATAATTCAAAACAAATCAAGATATAAAAAACCAGTTATATGTGTATAGATGATATATATAAAAAATAGAACAATTACATAAAATAATATTGACTAAAATAAGAAACAAATAATAATACATAACCCAATATTAATGAGTTTGTTTAATTATTTGCATTTAAAATACCTTTTCTGAAACCCAAATCAAAAAAAACAGATAAAAAATTGCGTTGAAAAGAGTATAATAAAAATATGTAATTTATATTAGATAACACATAATTTTATTTCTATAAAATAAGTATAACATTGGTGGGATTGTAAAATATAGACAGAGAAGAAAAACATCATTAAAGAGAATGGGAATAATTCTTATCAATATCATAATTGTATGGGAAAAAAATCAATCAAGGGAAAAGAATGGAATTAAAATTATAAATTCCCCCCAAAGCTAATTAAATATGTTAATATAAAATATGAAAAAAGAAGAAACCATGAATATTAGTAAGTAGTTCATACTGAAAATTTTTAACTCAATGAAAAGGGGTTTTAGTTTCAAACACCCTTAACCCCATAATATTTTGAAATGAAAAATCACTGGAAGTTAGAAAATTTGATGTGTTTTTAAATAACTTATTTTTAGTGCAATATATTTTAAAAATAAATAAATTTATTATATATAAAAAATAAAATTAAAAAATATTTGAAAATTAACTATAACTCAATGAAACAAAATTGAGATAAAAAACCTTTCCCATAGGTCATGATTCATTCCAGGCATATGAAAAAGTATATATATCATCAATTTATGTTAATTTATAAAATTATTAATATATTTTTTCGTCTATAATTCATATTATAAGGTATATCCATTATTGTACATTGTAAATTTACTATAGTGTTTTTATTCATGTATATTACTTAAGGTTATCCTGTCAATTTCTCAGTAACTCTCTTAGTATGTTGACTATTGTCAAACATATTGTAATAGATATTCATAACCACAAGAATATGTGATGTATAAAATTTATTATTTAACTATAACAAAATAAATTTTGTTTCATATGTTTCAAAAATTTATTAAATTAAAAAATTTTACTTAGTTTGTTCATTCAATGTGGTTGAATTTGGTATAACATTGTTTTTTTATGAACACTTATAGAATGAAAAATATTATCATTAAAAAATTTAATGGTGTAAAAAATATTAATTTTCATCATTAAATACATTTTAATTGTTATCTACGTCTGTTAGTAAATTGAAAACAAACTACGACACTTTGTGGTGGTGATAGTCTACACATACATGGATGACATTTTATTTTGATTAGAATAGTAGGGAGGGTATATAACAATTAATTGAAATTTAAAAATAATATTTTTTTATAATAATATTTTTAATTAAGTTGATATTTTGTACAAGAAATTTTTTAAGGATGGAAAAACATGTATCATTTAATTTAGGGTTAAAGAAATACACAAAAAAACAAGAATTATTTTCCCTAAAATTAATGAAGGAAGAAGCATGGATACATGTAGATCATGAACATGGGACACATGAGTCACAATACCTTAAATTATAATCATAGTAACATAACCATAGAAACATTACATAAAGGGGTTAATAACTTCACATGATCGATTCACTGCTCACATAAATCCCCATCAGATGTTCCCCCAAAATATGTGAAGACACTCAAACAAATATTTCCTATCAAACAAAGCTCCTCAGGTGTGTCTTCCATATTATTCAATTACCTCAAATATTTATTATCATCATGAGACATGTTAGTTGACTAATTCATAACAACCATAGAGGATTTCATATGGTGAAATATGAAATTGATGGGATCCTTATGTGATGGAAGTTGAATTATTTTCCATTAGATGGGATTATATTCATAGCATAATTAGTTCATTAATCACATGAATGACCTTGGACATGCTGGATTGATGTTAAGAAATCCATTATTTTTTTATTTATCACGTAACACCTTTTTGGATGAATTCTTGAAAACCTTATATAGATTCATGTGATGGATGATAAAAATTATGGGATCCTTATTTTATAAGAATTATGCTAATTTTCATGTGATGGGATCTTGTGTTTCACGTGATCAGTTTATTGATCATGTGGAATTCATTAAACGATTCATCTTGATCATATGAAGCCTCAGAGGTGTGTCTTCCTGGTCATTAGTAGACCCCTAGACATTTTTGGAAAAGATCATGTGTCTTCCTAGTGGAAAAATTCTTGATGATCACCAAAGTGACCACACAATGAAAGTTGAAACTAATGGGATCCTTTTATGATGATATTTACACTGATTTTTAGGTAAAAGGACCATGTTCCCTATTCTTGAGACGTGAGATGGACCTCATGAAGTCCCTCTAAAGTGAGGCCTAGTCTAGAGATGGCTATAAGACAAGTTGATATAATCTCAATATGGATCTCAAACATGTCCATTTGATCCCATAGAAGAACCATGAAAATTCATAGGTCCAATAAATCTATTACTGATGGAGGGATCCTATGGTCTCTATTTATTATTAACTAAAGGATGACTTCATTGAGGAAATAAGGATTGATCATGCGAATAACAAGATATTTTATCGACTTATATAAATAGGATGACTCCACTGTGGATATAGACAATGACATTTGATATAATTGTTGTGAAAAGTAGTTTAGATATGGGGAAGTGAAGACTATAAATTCCACCTTAAAAACATACAAGGAAACTGAGAGATAATTGAAAGAGAGTACTTTCTAAATAATAGTTCTATGATATATCAAGAGTCATCCACATGAAATGTATAATTAGTAATTTGATGGATTACATAGTAGGTTTATGTGCTTCGCGTGATTAGTTCATTGGTCACATGAAATATATTTAAAATATAACCAGGATCATGTAAATAACCATTAGTGTGTTGGTATGATCATGTGGTGCCATATTAGGAAAAAAAGTTATAATAATTGATGAATTTATATGAAGAATAATGAAAACAATGTAAGGTTCTTGTGATGATAGATACATCGATTTTAATGTGAAGTAGTTATGTGTTTCACAATATCTCTTCATTGATCACATGTGGATAGCTAGATATGTCACCTTGTTCACTCAATGACCTTTGGACATGTCATCTCAATTCATTTGGATTCCTTATACATGTGCTCTAGATCATGTGACTATATATGAACATAACGATTTAATCATGTAATGACTCATAGATCTATCATCCATGTTCGAGAAAATTTAATGGACATGTCTTCTAGGTCACACAAAATATCTTACAAATATATCCTAGTTAATGATATGACCAATAGAAATGTTATACTATCTTATACAATTTTCTTTTACATTTTCACTAGATCATATGATGACACTCATACAAGTCTGTTGGATAACGTGATGACTATTTTACATGTCCCTATAGTTCATATGAAGACCATAGAAATGTACACTAGTTCACATGAAAACAACTATACTCACCACCTGGTTCGTGTGATGACCTTTATAATTGTTATTTAGGTTTACACGATGCCCCTAGAAATTTCAGATAGATCTTGTAAATAAACTTGAACATGATACCCGGTTTATGTGATGGCCTCTGTACAATTCATCATGGTTGCTGAAAATCCATTAGATATGTCTTCTATTTTCTGAGATGATTTGGTCATGACATTGGGTTCTTGTTATGACCTCTATACATGTTATCTAGTTAACGAAAATCCCCTCGGAATGTCACATGGGTTACACAATCACCTAGACATGTGACCTGGTTGAGATGATGAACAAGGAAAAACTCAACCTCACTCACGTGACACACTTGGACATGTCTCGCTGATTACATGATGCAATCAAGATATGTTAAAGTGTTTTATGCAAAAATATTTTGAAATTTTATATTGGATCATGAGAATCTCCTTTACACGACCTCAAGATTCTATGAAAACACCTAGGCATATCACCATGCCCATGCAATATCCCTTAGGCATGTTCGGCAGACCCCACAATGATATCTGTACATGTCCGTTGGATTTCCACATACATGATAGAACAAAACCCTTAAACTTGTAATCCATTTCATGTAGGCACCCTCGTACGTGTTTGGTAGATATCCATGGTTGTGTTATCCTTTCTAAGAAAGCATACTTTGATATGTTTCCTTGAGCCATGTAGACCCTCAAGCATGTGTCATTTCATTAGGTATATTTTATATGGGGAGTGTATTTAATGGTAAGGGTTATAAACCTATGTAATCCAATTAATTCAATGAACTAAAATAGGTTACCATGTCATACCAAACATATTCAACTTACTTCTTATGGTCCCCTCTCTTTTTTATATCATTGGATAATGTTTTGGTATCCACCCCAATGTATGTCCCTCGACGTTTCATATGAACAACCTATTGCGGTTCTACCATATACCCCCACCCATTAGTGGTTTAGGGATACCATGTAAACTATGATAAATCAAATTATTATTATAAACATTAATTTTATGACACATACCTAATAATTTGGAACCATATCAGACATGAATACCATACCTTCCATTGTGGGTTTATATCCTTCAAAGGTTTCTAATCATGTCCTGTCAAGGTTGATCCAATGTATATATCATGAACCCTTATTATGTGTGTTTGATCCTTCAATAGATATTATTACTCACACTGACCATGACTCACTTAGGATTAAGTATTTTCAATTATTTTTCGACTATCATAATAAAAATCCCCCAATTAGGGAAACCTCATTGTGTAATCCTTACTCAAATATTAGGAAATCCGGAGTGTGTAAACCTTGTTAAAATTAAATCAAGTATCTTATGAATCATGTTTTATCTTGTTCTAGATCTTGTTTTTCACACAAATTAAAGCATACATGTTCTTAGAGGTTTTTTAGTGATCATGTTAGCAACATGATAAAAAATCTATCCAAAACAAGGGAATATTCCTTGGTATAAAAACTAAACTACATGGACTCTAATTGCTGTTATAAAGAGGATAAGTTGAAATCCTTCACAGAGTCCCAAGATTCATATCCAATAATTAAATTCACTCATATATATCCTTCCATCATGATTATAAACTGAATCACATACTATATAATACCAATTCCCCTTTGAATATTCAAAATCCATTTTTGATGAGAAATGTTTCTAGAAAAGTGAAGGAAATTGACTGATGGTGGAGAGTGAAATGTTGGCGCTCAGTCATAATGGATCATAAACTGAAAATGAAAATATCTGGTGTTTGTTCAAAAATCATAACATGCTATATATAAACATAATCATGGTACTAGTAGAATTGGTCTTTCAGAATATGGTCGGACCAATTCTTTTTCTGAACCACAAACCATACCTATCCTATTATAAAAAATTAAAAATTCCCCATGGATATCCACTAAGACTCAGGATTTCAATAACTATTCTTCCACCTGTATATGAATAAATTAATAAATAAATACTCAAAATCTCCCCATAATTAATCAAGTAGATCAATTTGTCAATTTCTCTCCTAGAAGCTTGTCATACTATGATAGGTTGGTATATTCCCCTAAATTATCCACTATTTCTGATTATGGAAAGAAAAACACATAGATTAAAGAGAAATAGTATAACCTCAAGAACACACATAATATATAAGAGGAAGGAGTCTCCACTACCCTTGATGAGATCAATAAGGTAAATCATGGAACGGAAGAAGGAGTGTGACCAACATTGATCATATCTTCTAATCCTATTGAAGAAAAATAAATGAATAATTATTTTATAAAGAATCATTGAAACATGTACACTTGGGATTTTAAAGATATGTTCAAACTAATACTATATGTGTCTATACATCCTCTAGTATTATAATATGACCATCAAGGTTTCATGCAGGAAGTAAGAAAATTCTCCCTTCTCATGTTTCTAAGGAAGAATCTCAAGTTGAAAAATTTATCAAAATTCAGCTTCACCCTAGAGGGGTAGTAAAAAATGGATTTCCAAAATCATTATATTTAAGAAAAATAATATGAATATTAGGGTATGAATCTATTTCATGGACCTTAATCAACACTTCCTGAATGATTATTTCTTTATTGCAATCACTTGAATTCTGATCGATTGAATAGATGGATTCCATTTACTTTCTTTTATCGATTAGAAATCATGGTAAAAAATATCAAAACAGCCCCTAAATATGACAACATATATCCTTCCAAGATCCTTAATGGATATTTCTACAAGGTTATGCCTTTTTTCCTAATGAATTTTGGTGATACTTATCAACGTGTCATGCATCATATCACCAAACCCTTATTTTGATGAATCACAATGTTCTATGTTGATGAACTAGTGATCAAATATCAACAATATTGGGATAAAATTAGTGATATTCATATGATATTAATAAATTTTAAACAACATATATTGAATATAAACCCTATAATGTGAATAATAAAAGTAATGTCATGAAAATTTATTGTCTTTGTGGTAGGTCACCATGGTATCAGGGTTGATTAAAAAATGACTAGAAAAATATTGACAATTCATCCTCTTCATAATCATTAGGAATTTATGGGGCTCTGGGGGAACCATGCCTATATTTAGTGTTACATATTCCACCTAGATATAATATATATTTTATAAATACTTTTAATTATGAATGGATTCACTTAAAGATGTGATGATGATAGCTAATATGATTTTGAGAACCTTAAGAAGTACCTACATGATCTAGTGGTCATGATGCCTCCAATATATGAAAATACAATAAACATATATATGGGTACCATGGAATGATCGGACAGTGCACTCCTCACACCGAAATATTATGTGAGGAATGAAATCACACTCAAATATATCAGATGAATAGTTATAGATACTAAGAATCAATATTATGATATTAAGGAGATATTCTTCATAATCATGTTCATTATGAAAAATCATAGGCATTAATTGAAACATCATAATGGTGAAATGTTCTCTCATATCAACCTAATCAAGTATTATTCTTGGCTCCTTAAAGTAAAATGGGTGGTTATCCTGATGGGTAATTATCCTACCACAATATGACATTCAGTTATTGTAACATAATGAAAACACCACTTATGTGTTGGAAGATTTCCTTGCAGAACATCATTCCCTAGGAAATATTCTAGTATACACTGAAATTCTAGGAAAAGAAGTCTTTAGTACCCATGACACTATCTAAAGGTGGGTGATACATTTTTACGGTGCCTATTGAAGTCTGTTTGGGTTGAAAATGTAAAACCCGAATCTCAACAAAATTAGTTTAGGGATTTTATTTGTTTCCCTAGATAAATAAATTTTTCTATATTCCTTATCACTATCCAAGGGATTCCCAAATATTGAAGAAGAATTCTAATCCATTATCACAGGATTAGATATATCCCTATAGCTGTATAAAACCTAACTAAATGTCAATGGTGAATCATATCTAGTGATTAAATAGATTAATGGTGAATATTGCATCAGTAATGAATAATCCTCCTGACCACATCGATTCTGTATGGAGAGTGATGGAGGATTTTCCTTTCGATCTGAATCTATATCACATAACTCATTCATAGAATTCTCATACTAATGAACTGGATAATGAAACCATTGTCCTTGATAATCCCAATTATGATGAGATTGTCTTTTTCATCTCACGCTATAGGGTAGTTTTACTTGTAATTTTCTATGACATGAAGGAAATTATTAAGATCAATGCTACCCCATATCATGATGAGATGAAATCCACCCCTATATGGATGGAACCCATAATAGATAATTGAAAATAATTGAACTACCTTCTATGGTCGATCCAAGAAGGAACATATTCGACACTAGTAAATGAAAATTACCCTTTAGGATAGGTAGAATGGGAAGTGAGAACTCTATAAATGTGACTTATATGTATTACTTTAAATGAATTGTAGAATGATAGACTCCTACCATCATGATGGAACTTAATACAGGTTTTGTGGCACTCAATAGTCTATAACTAGGCTCTCTTACCAAAATAAGAGGTTTAATTACTATTGGAAGATGATGGTACATGACTATGTATAATCCACAAGGATGTGTCACACTTGTTAAATTTATTAAAACATCTTCCATAAACCCCTAAAATTTTGACATAGTAATATGTAGTCCTTTCTATTTACCATATGATGAATGGGAATTATGGGGACATATCCCCTAGCTACAACTTAACAGTTCATGTTTATCCATACTGGTACTAGCATTTTTTTCCAAATTTGGATGAGGGTATACCCCTCAATAATGTCAGGATGAGAAATATCATTATCTTAGTGAAATCCAATATTATCACTATATTTAGTGCACCTCACACAATATTAAAAGATAATGAAACTAACTTATTTTCCTCCATGTAAAAGAGGTTTTATCAGGAGTACATCATCGAGTCCAACCATTTTTCTCTCTATCATGTAGAAAATAATTGATATATAGAGTCCTTCAGTATGAATCTATAAAATATTCTCCAAAAATGGAAGATAAAGACAAGAGGTATTTTTCAGAAATACTTTTGTATGCGTTATGGACCTACCATACTACATCCCACAATACCATGAAATAGACCCCATACATGCTAGTTTGTGGAAAAAATTTAGTGATGCCTATCAAATTCTAGTTAAACTCACTAAGATTATATATACATGGACAATATTAGATGATGAACAAACATATACATGGCTATATTAGTTATAATGACTCGATAAGAAATAGTTTCATACGCTGCACAACTGCAAAGTCCATCAAAATCAGATTTTATAATCCTTAAACAAAAAAGAATCACTTCCAATCATTCATTTATTGAGAACTTGTGTAGGTACTCCAAACATTAATTATACTTGGGAAGAACCCATAATTGTTTAAACCTCGATAAGAAGGGTCTTAAATTATACAAAAGATCTATTACAATCAGGCCAACTCATTGGCACCATTAGATGAGGAACATATTACCCAACAAAAAATTCAAGGTTTCTCAAAGAATACATTGGGTAAATTTCAAAAAGATAAATGAATTCCTGGAAGAATAAATATAAATTGTACATTATCACTAAGTCATTTCATAAATACATTAAACATCTTATAACCACTAAGTCCAAGTAACAAGACTTTAAATGAAACAACATTTCATATCAATACCACATGACATTAAACTGCATGGCATATATCTTAGTCTCATGATATTAAACTACACTACACGTAGTCACCTATTAGGGCATTCCTCCCATGTTATGTGTTTTTATATCCAATTAAAAGGTTTCGGGTATAGTGATTTACTAGTTTAAAATGTGTTTATTCAAATGACCCCATATGAGGACAATGTAGTCCTACCTTAATCTTAGAACCAAAACCTCATCCAATTTATGGAAATTTCCTTTTCAATATAGAACATTAATTCATTGAGAATTCACTTTACATGTGATGAATCTTTGTAGATACAAAAAAATAAGTTCCCAATAACTATGTGGGAATCAGATTCGTATAAGGGAAAATATAAATTAAATATGATCTTCTTTATCCTAGTTATCATTGGATATGTAGTCACACATGAATCTAAAATCTTGGGTCTAGGAAAAATATACAATTAAAATATCCCCTCTATCCATATGGGTCAGACCTATGTAAGACATTTTCTATATAAGAAAAACATGCGGCATTATTTCAACTATGGAAAGATATATAGTAATTCCTTAATCCCAAATAATAGCTCCAACCAAAAAAAATTGAAAATTTTACCATCCTGCATATGATTCATACCTGTTCATGGAATTTTCCACACAAGAACTAACTGTGTCTTGATTCCTATTATCACATGATTTATAGTGATGCTTAGATATCAAATCCTGGGTCTATCTCAAATATGATAGGAAAATATCCCCTCCCAACATAGGGTTCTAATCTTCATAGGCAACATTCCATATAATAAATATTCATGGATTTATTCCTTTTATCACATGATACATAATGAAACACAGATCTCGAATCTTAGGTCCATCAACAATATAAAATGAAAATGTACCCTCCCAGCATATGGGTTACAACTGTGTAAGGGATTTTTTATTTAAGGGCTACATGTGGCTTGATTTCTGTAATCATAGTATACATGTGACACTCAAACCTCAAATCCTGGGTGCGACCACAATATAAAATGAAAATGAGTTCTACCTATTCAGGGGTAAGACATGAGCGTGGAATTTTACATAAAATAATGATGTGAATCTTGTTTCCAATTATAAATGGTTATATAGTGACACCGAAATATCATATCATTGGTCCAACCACAATATAGAAGGAAAATGTACCCTCCCTGCATATATGTCAGACCTACATAATGAAATTTCTATTTAATAACTATGATGCCCTTAATTATTATTATCATATGATATATAATGATACTCAAATCTCAAATCCATGGTCCATCCATAATATGTAATAGGAAAGTATTCCCTTTCTTATGTTTGGGTACAACATAAATAGCGAATCTCCCATATGAGAACAATGTGTGGAAAGATTGTAATCATTATATGATATGTAGTAATACCTTGATCACAAAAACTAGGTCCAACCATAATATAAAAGAAAAATGAAAAATAAATTCTCCCTCCCTACATATGGTCTAGACCAGGGTAGGTATTATCTGTAGATCGATGTGTGGATTGATTCCTATTACTATATAATACAATGTGATGCCTGGATCATTTATTTTAGGCCTAGACATGAGTTTTAGTGACTCCAAACCATAACCCACCATGAGATTCAGATTAATGTATCGGTTCTAGAACACATCACAATGTGGGCGGACTCACATATTACCTATAATGCTCCCTCGCACAGCTCAATCAACTACTTTGTTGTCTCATGTTTCTCACACTTAGTATGCCAACCCATCTTTATTTCACTTTAATGTACGATTTTTTTCATAAGAATACACATAATATAATACATAATATCAATTAGAATATGGTATTTGGGTAATTAGGTATGTTACATAACAACATAAAATGTGAGATAGATCATCTTTACTGAAAACTTCAATAACATGTCCATGTTACTCCATCATTCGTAGAAATGCATTGGATAACCGGGGGACATGCATGGGGATGGGGTGAGAAATATATCCCATTAATTGAATAAACAAGGAATAACATGAGGAAATTATTTCATGTTAGACAATGGGAATTTACCTGGGACATACAGTGGGAGATAATCATATACATGAACAATGAGGTGTGATATAGCATGATAACATAAAGGCAACATGGGAATGTCGAAACATCTTTAAACATCACATCAGAAGAATAAGAAAAGGTTAACCACAAATACCACAATACACAATGTGACTATGATAACCTCATGCACACCATGCGTGGATTCTCATGAGACTAAAACATTACTCAATTCATTGGACCGCTATCTGGGTACACTCATCATCATCATATCATATACATATTGAAGTGTGACACATATATGATATTATTAAAAACACAATTCATCACAATTAATTACATGATAATGGAGTGTGTATTAAATATATTTATTTCCCCAACAAATATGTATACATTCATAAAGGTGAACATCATTTATATAAAATTGGTATAGGTATTCACAACAAATTTTGTACGCATTGAAAACCATATTGAAATTTTGGCAGAATAATAGGGGACCATAAATGTTAATGGGAGGGATTAATAAGATTTAAAAGGTTCTATAATAATTTATAAATAATAATGGATATAATGGGGAACTAGAAGAAAATATACCAATATTATTAATTGGAGTTAAAATGAATAACATATTGAGGATCCCTGAATAAAGAGGAGAATGATATGATCCTTACAAAACTTCAACATAATAACAGCTTAGCTAAATTATATGATGAGAGGGGATAAATTATATATCATTGATAGAAAAAAATTACATTATGGGGTCTTTACAATTTCATGACAACATAACCAATTGATATTAGAAATGTTAAATACAAAAAAGGTGCCTGAATTGAAAAAAGAGAGGGAGGACCCTTTCCATGAGAGGGTGGTTCCAAAAGCATGGTAGGGTCTTCATGAGAGATTAAGGAAACCTAGGGAGGACTATATAGAGGGGAGGCTTGATAAAAAATGTGAATAATTGTATTTGAGTGAATATTTAGGTGATTTTAGGTTCCCTCATATAGGAAAATAGAGGGGAGTTCTTTATGTTTTCCCAAACATAGGTTTTGGACTCTATATAATAATGAAATGAAAACCACAAAACATACCATGGTATTTCCCATGGTTTATCACAAATAAGAGTGTTTTTTTATTTTTTTATAATGATAAGGTCCTAAATCATAAAAATTTTACATTTTATGATGTAGAAGTGAGTCATGTTATTAAATAAATGATTTTAAAACATTAAAAATATAATATTGGTTTTGGAGGATTCAAAATAGATTTATAAAATTAAATCAATAACAAAAAAAGAAAATTAATTTAAAGGGTAAACATATATTTGGTCGTGTATACAATTTATATAATTTATTGCATCCGTTTTGGGTCATTATGATGTCATAATACATATCATATATTTATACAATATTTAATTTTTACCTGAAAATTAGACTATCAAAAGAAAATGATGAAAATTTAACTATTTGACTAATTAATCCTGAATATTCCTAAAATAATATTTATTTTATTAAAACGATTTTCCCAATATGTTAATTTCCATTTTTGATATAATAATCAACATTTATTGAGAAATGATGGTTTTTTTTACAATAAGAGTTTCCAAACCCTTATAATAATTACATTTGAAATCATAAAACTTATATTATAATTTAAAATTAATAATCATTATTTTGTAATAATATATTATTATTATATTATTTAGTTCAAAAAATCTGTTAATTCATCAAAATAAATTTCTTAACTGAAATTACGTATTACACAGAAATATAATTTGTGTTTTATAAAATCAAAATCAAAATAATTTATAAAGTAAAAAATAATAAGGAGTCAATATATCCATTATTGTTTATAATATATACATATATATATTCATAATATTAAGGTCTTGATACATGGTTCTTTATTACACTAGAAAATACCCTAAGGGCATGTTTCATGGTAGATAAATTTTCTTGGGGTGGTTTTGTATACATTGTTTGGGTAATTATCTTGATAAGATTGAACTTCTCTCATAAATGGTTTCATTCATGTTTTAGTTAATAGATATAAGCGTGGTCTTAGTTGAGGAAAAATTAGAGTGACGACATCTCCCTCAAAATATATAATAACTGGAGATTCTTAGTGTATGATCCTACTGGTTGAAGGCATCACTACGTTTGTCAAGGTCAATTGGATTTATAAAAATCTTATATTTATAATAATCACATGATCACTATTTGATGACTATATTATCAATTGTTAATATAATTAGCATAATTTTAAATACCATTGGATATAATAAAACCAAATATGTTAATGTGTTTTCTATAATAATAAAAAATTACAGGTCATTTAATTTAATCATAAAGGGAATTTTATTTTAAAAAGTTCTGATTGTTAAAATATTCCCACCTTTTGAAATTTCACCCCCAAAAGTTTCAATTATTATAGTAAAACTAATGGGGGTAATTATTTTTCATCACCTCCTATGGTTCCTACATCACATTATGAAACTTTTGTTTCCTATATATCACTTTTACCAGGTGAATTTTCATATTTTGTATAACATTGTGTCCATGATCTAAGATGTTTACCGGATTATCCTAATGTGAAGGATAATCCCCAATGGTACCACCGCTCAATTCAGTAAATTCAAGTGGTCTTTTATGTAGTTCCGCAATAGGGATACATGTATTGAATCATGTATGTTGGATAGGTTAGGTGTGAGTGTGAGTTGATAGGCCACTACTCCATTACGATCGAGGATCTCAAAGAAGTATATAAATCATGGACTAGGATTTCCATTCATCAAAAATACTATGAAATTATTCCATGTAGATATGAATAAAAATATCTTATCTCTAACCTCAATATATAGGTCACATCGATGATTGTCAGCATAGCTCTTCTGGTTAATCTTAGCAACCTAGATGTAATGGTGAATCATCCACACCTTTTCCAAAATGTTATCAGTCATTTTAGGACCCAATATTTTGAATTCAAAAAATTCATCCCATATTGTTGGTATTCTAATTTTATTCACATAAACAGGTTCATAGGGATCCTCTTGGATTCATGAGTGGAAACTAATACTTAATGGGACCTTTACCAAATTAATTTGTTTATCCCATCCTTCTTTTAATTCCATCGAGCATACTCTCAATATGTCATCTACTGTCTAGATACTCAACTCTAATTAGACATCATTTTTATGGTAATAATCAATTCTATGGTCAAATCAGTATCTAGAGCTTGAAAGAGAATCCTTAATAACATGAATGTAAATCATGGATCTCAATATAATACAACCGATAGTGGTGTTTTTTGTAGTCTCACCACTTCTGTAATGTATATCCTTTCATGTTTATTGAGTGAGAAGTTCAATTTAAATTCAATGAAGTGAGAATATTTTGTAAGATGATCCATCAAACCACATATCTAACTATTTCTTCTTGATATTTTAGGAATACCAGTGACAAATTCATTGGGGTTTCTTCCCTATTTCCATGTATGTATGGGTAATGGTTTCATCATCCCCTTGGATTTTTTCCTTATGGACACCACATAATGACATAAAAGACTCCTTGATGTATATTCCAGGATAACCTTATTCATATTTCCCATCAATAGTATTCTTGGTTATCTTGATACATCATTGTTCTCTCTATATGGATGGAGAAGGTCAATCTATGTGCATCATCCAATAAATCCTTCTTTACCTTAAGGTTTAATGGTACTCATAGTCTTGACCCAAATCCTACAAATAATTATTTATTAATATTGAACTATGAGTATTTTCCTTTTCTTATTGCATATCAATTCTTCTAAGATGATCATACCCTTCTCAAATCAGATCAATGATAATTTTTTTGATCATTTCTACTTACAACATCTACCAAATTATATTATTTCCTAACATGGTAGTCGATTGATCAATAATAGTATTTAATTGGATCTAACCATTTTTTCAGTGCATATTTGGTTATTTCTATGTAAATATATACTTGGTTCTCTTATAATCTATTTATATTTCATATTTATCCCCAAATAGATAATTATGACATGTTTTCATTGATGTGATCACTACAACTAACTCTAGATGATGTCTTGTGTAGTTTTTTAAAGAACTTACAATTTCCTTGATTCATCCACTATCACTGTCATTATTCATTGTTATAAGACAAAAGAATTTGTTTGTAGCATAACTTTATATCATGAAGAGTTACCCACTTGTGGGTTTCTTTAGTACTGGGGTAGTGGTAATACTCTGTATTAACTCCATTAATATTTATACACATTCATTATTCAAAACAAAAATGACTCTATTATGAGTTAGTTTGTTATGAGGGTTTGAAAATCATGATAAATTTCTCAAAATAGAAGATATTACCCAGATAATCTAAGAATACTATGGGTTTCTATCACAAATATCATCCTTTATATCCTTTAATTACTTCCTCCTTTTAATCTTCCATATATATCCCATTAAATTTGATAATAATCCCTGAAAATGAGACTTTCTTCATATAGAACTCACATTTTCTATACTACTCATAAATCTTATGCTTTAAAAATGGCTTAAATACAGTTCTTAACTGATCATAATTCTCCTCCTTTATTTTGGAGTATATTAGAATATAATCTCCAAAGACAACAAAATATTTTTCATGAAAATATCTAATGAATCTATTTATCATGTCCATGAATATTTATAGATCATTAATGATTCATAATGGTATTACTATAAACTCATAGTGACCATAACTCTAATGGAATTTCATCTTGGGGTTATCCTCTATCTTCACCCTTACTCTATAAAACCATGACCAAATATTCACCAAGTAGAAGTACTGAAATCTATGTGGATGATCGAAAATGTCATCAATATGTGGAAAATGATATTTTTTCTACATTATGATCTTTTTTAGTGCATGATAGTCAATTCAATGGTGTATTGACCTATCCCTCTTCATGATGAAGATGAATGGTTCAGCCCAAGGAGACACACATGGGAATATAAACCTTTGTATCCATATTATTCTCTTTTTGTATCTTTAGCTCCTAAATTTATATAATTTCTTTTCTATATGGAATCTTGGATAAGGGAAAATTTCCATGTATAATCCCTATTAAAAATTTAGCCTATTGTATGGGAAACATTTAAAACAACTATTTGGGAAACATGTTATTGTGTTCCCTCACAATGGGAATGTGATATTTTCTAACTAGGATCAAGTATAACTAAGATGGGGAGGGTTTAATCAGTTATATATTTTCCTTTTATGTTTCCTTACCTTTGAAACAACATTCACCTCCAGTAAAAGAGTTATCACTTTTTTGTAGAAAAAAAATATCATAACCAATGGAAAATAAGTATTTATAATGTTCACGGCTCAGTAAGAGTATCTACATCCTTAGTATGGTTTAAAAATAATAGTATACTATAAAATATACTAGAAAAAAAATCCTTTTGTGGATACAAATAAGTAGGATATACCATTACACTTGTGTTGCATAGTGATAAATACAATAGAACCTGTGATTCAAGTAGCCTGAAATGATTTAATAACAATCTATGTAATAAGGTAAGTCACTGTCACCAATTTATTCAAAACATTATACTATTTTTATTTGTCAATTTTGAAAAATATAATCAACAAAACTATTCATTAATTTCTTACTGAGAATTGGGTAAGAACTCCCTCGAACATCTTGATTATACTCAGTCTGATACCCCAGTCTGATTACTGAATCTGATTGCTCAGTCCGATTAAATAGTAGAGAAATATAACTCTACTAGAATACCGCTAAAAAATATGAACTACTTATTTCGTAGTTTAAAAATCTCAGTCTAATTTCTTGGTCTAATTTGGTAACCATTGTATACGGTCTTCCTTATTCTTCATCTAGCCAAAAAACATTCGTTGGAAAACTCTTCTTAAAAAATAAATCTCACTAAAACATCATATCTTATATCTTTACACTAAATGTGAATAATGTTCAAATACTTCATAAAGAAAAATTTAATCTCACATTTTTTGGATGTGAACCATAAAATGTTTAGGTAGGAATTTGAAAAGTTTTTTTTGGCATAACGAAATTTCCCGAAACTTAAATTTTCCTTAAATTTTGGATACATATTTTAAGTATTTATCACTTCTCAAATCATCTCGACTCTTCTCAAACCTTCTAAAATCTTCACACATCTTCACCTTTCTTTATACATTCTAACAAGTATTTATTCAAATTATGATTTTCATATCTATTTCCTCATTATGAAGAAAACATATGTTCCAAAAAATATTCATCATTACATTTCTCTATACCAACTGACAATATGGGAAATTGAAGACTTGTTATTAGCCTGAATGGCCTGAAGGCCTTATTTTTTTTATTATATATAATTTCCCTTTTTAATGGATGAAGTAGATCCCGTGCAGGACCCATAGGCCCAAGGCACAAGGCCAGACACGATTTGCAATACATGACCCGAAGGCCTAGAGGTATACTATGCCCAATACATGACACGTAGGCCCAACCCATAGGAACTTACCCTCCTCTAGATTCTACATCATTGATCACCTAGCTCCCCACCTTGCATTTATGATCGCCTAGCATTTCCTCGTACAAATTTGCACAGTGCCTGGTCCAGATGGAAGTTTTCATACCCTCTCATTCTTTCAATCAGGTAGCTCTGCTTCTAGTGACTGCTAGTCTTCTTACTCTGACCCTCTTTTGGGGCCTGCTCTATGTGAACTAGGTTAGTCTATGGTCTTTGTGGCCTGAAGTCCCTGAGGCCGAAACACCTTTGATTTCCCAAAGGTCCTGGAGACCCGTAAGCCCAAACTGGTGGCCCGAAGGCGCAAATCAGGTGAATAGTTCCAGCTGGTAAAGTACAGAAAAGTACATGCTACATCACTTCTATAGTACCCGAAAATTCACCTCCACCCGGTTTTGAATCTTGGTCTCTTGGATGCCAAGCAGGAGCCCTTACCACTCGGGTACTGGCTCATTGGCAGGAGACTTCTTATTAAGATTCTTAGAACCATATGAAAACAAACATCTCATTCTAATGCTCCATACTAACTGTTTGATACAAATATTTTAAACCATTATTCCATAAACATTGTATCTACTTATTTATACATTAGTATCCTTTGTCTTTACTTAAACATAGGTTCAAATTCTAAATATTCCTTTATATACTTATCCCCACTTCACCACCAGCTTTTAACTATTTAGATGAATTTGGAGACCCCCTTTGATAACAATAATGGAAAATTATTCCAACAAAACTCTTCTTCTTATTTTATTCCAGGCTGACGATCATATGTCCGATGAAGTCTAGTGTTTGATTAATTTTATTAGTGCCAGACTATGGGTGGTGGAATAGTCTCTATTTCATTCTAATGCATCGGTATCACCTCCAGTTCAATAAATCATGATCCATTTGATGAAAAAACAACAATACTTCTTTCTATGAGGACGCAGTTGTTAGAAAAAATCAACCAGATGAAAATGGTTGACTATATTTTTTATTAATATATGATCATATTTTGCATCATTTAAAGAAAATCCATATAAATACATTTAAACCTTTGGTTCCATTTTCATCCATTACAATGTCTAATGATTGGTTTTAGGAATACCTTGATGATCAGTGGCACACTGTGTTCAATAAACCAGTGTTAGAAGTAACTTATATCCTTTTAAAAAATTTTATATAAAGTTTTTTATTTTATAGATTGTTGTTCTAACTAAAAACTATAATCTTATTCTTTCCATGTTACGAAAAAAACATCATAGAATTCAAATAATTTGGCATTTGGTGATATCACACTGATTAAATGAGACCAAAAAGCTTCATCTTTGGTTGCTTCCTACTTCTATAAACTACTTTTTGTATCATAAATTTCTTGTGAATTTGAAAATATTTTTAATTGGCCTAGAATAATATATATTTTATTGGAAGGTATTATATCTTCTGATCCTTCCAACATATTCTTTCTTTCTATCGAATCCTCAATCTGATTGGAAAAACTTATTCTCCTGTTTCCGACGCATTCACCAGGGTGTGCATCCATCGCTTTCAGAGGATACACAACTATTACACTGCATTCCTTCTTTCCAAAGGTGAGTAGAATTTATCGCTTATTTAGGGATGGTTTCTCCTTGATCGAAATTGGATGATGGCATGTCTGTTTCTCCTTTTGTGGATTCCTCATAGAAACTCATTTCCTAGTCCAGGTATCCCTCAAAGACATAATACATTTTTCGTGAAACTCTTCCCAGTTCCATGTCTTTATGGATTCCAGTTAATTATGCTTATTCTATTAGTACATTCAAAGGGATCAAGTCTGGGCAGCAACCTTCGGTTAGGATATTAATCACATTGGACACCACTGGCTTGTCTGGACGCTGGAACACTAATGCTTCTGGGGTTTTTCCATATATGATCGTTCTTGTTGAGGGCATAGAAGCCTGATGAATCACACATCAAATGCAGCGAATTTTATTCTATAGGAATGTCTCTGAGGTTATCCCCATTATCCCATGTTTAACATAGGGTATGTCGCAATTTTAACGTCTAGTGTTGAAGGATTATACTAATCAGAACACTGATGGGAGTAGATCAGATGGGTGAAATCCCTAGAGGGATCATTGATGTTGGGGCTAACCCATGGTTGGTTACCCAATTATTACTAGGAGCAGCGAGAATGTGGGTGACATGATCTCATAGGGACGTGGATTCTTGGATAAGAATCAGGATGGATATGAATTTTTGAGAGTGTATGGTGAGAGAGATAGAGTAGATGTGAGGGTGACAATATTGTTGGGATGGATCCTTGAATACACTTCCTACATATCCCCATTGTAGGGAATAAATTTCTGCGTAGTTCAGCAGGGAGATGGGACACATAAAGAGTCGATCCATGAGAATGGATTCCTGGATGGGATCTGAAAGAGGAGGAACCTCTGGGTTGGGACATGACCTGTAACGCCCCAACCCCAGTTAGCCAGAGTCGGTGCATTATTATTTAACACTGGCATGATCACAAGGAAATCATGTCCCGAAAGACCGATCCATTTAGTCTTATTGGAAACAAGATTCATACATAAGTTCAAATTTATAATTTGAAAAGAAATACAATACTAATTTATTCCATTAGAAACATCCAAGCCTCTTAGATTTTTCCTTCAAGTCAATCATAATTAACTTCTTCGCATCCTAGGAAAAATAAAACATAGAAAGGGGTGAGCTTAGATAATCAATAAAAATAACAATATAACAGAAACTTTCATAAATAAGCATAAACTTTTAAGGCAATGAATAAGACTAAAATAAATTCCTTTTAAACATGATCTTCAGAATAATATGGCAAAGATAAAATCAAAATAATTCCATTTAATTACTCACATGGGTATTCTACTAGTCGAATAATACCATGCAATATCAATAGCCACTTTCATAATGATTTAATGTATAATGCCAGACTTTCATAACCACATAGTCAAGGCATTGTTCCAAGACTACAAATACTATTTTGTCAGGTCCTTATGCTAAGACACTAGTTTGTCTCATGAGACATATCAATGCATCGTGGAGTTATAGCGGGCTCCACCAGTCACTTACTATTTCCAATGCATTCCTCATATGAAAAGGTTTAAACATAAAATAAACATTCGTATTAAAACTATCATATGAAATGTCAATACTTTATCCATAAACCAAGAATGATATAAAAATAACACATCCACAGCCAAACATATCACAAAACCTTCAATACAATATGGAATATTTTTATCATAATAAATCAACTTCAGACAAGTTTAAATTCCATCAAAGGATATTGACATATATAAAAATGATTTTTTAAACTCTTTGGGAGAAATATCTATTTTTCATGAAAACATTTAAAAGTCACACAATTTAAAATTAAGGAATTTAAAGACATTTTTTAATAAAAGTGTACCATACCACTTTGATACTTTTCAATGGAATTAACATTTTAAAAACATTCATGTCCATATAAATAAATCCATAAAAACCATTTTGAAAACATGGATATTAATGAGAACGATTTAGAAGAATAAATATCTAAACCATTTAAAATTATTTTTTAGTAAAATGTCCCTTAAAAATAAAACCTTTAAAAAATAATTTATGAAACATGGACTTGGATTATAAATATGTCCATGTAGATACTTCTGTAAAAACAACCTCAGATAATAAATAGATTGTGAAATTAACCCTTACCAATTAGGTAACTTATGAAACAAACACCCCATGAACGAATTATCAAACAATGATGATGTAAATACACATAACATAATGTTATTACAAAAATAATACAATTATGGGTAGTACATACACCACAAAATGGAAATAGTGGCAATATAACATGAATCTCACTGGAATAATGAGTGAGATGAAAACCTCGTACCTTGCACTTTCATTTGGTCAAGGGTAAGTTTAACCTTCTGTATAATTACCATTGTATGTTATTAGATTATTAAAAAAATCATATTAATATTTAATATATCATACATGATTCATTTATGATTTTATACTACCCATTTAATATTGATTTCCATGTTAAATTAACACTTCTAATAATAGTCGCTTTCTTTATCGTACGTATTTTAACTTGTTATTCTTAATCGTATCATTTAGATCATGATATAAATACTTAAAGAATATAAAACATGATTTATATATCATATATCTTTACAATATAAATATGTATAATAGATAGATATATGAAATGGAAAACACAGTTTATGGAGGCGGTAGGTCGTACCTTTGCATAAATGTTGTTTCTGTTTTCATATCGTATTGAATGGAAGTAAGTGAATAAGATGAATTTAAATACATATATACATATATATATTTCCATTAGAATTATTATTTCATATATTACATATATTTTAATAATATATATTTTTATAATCATCGTTGAATGGTGAACGTATAAATGAATCTCATCGCGTTCGTGGATACAGTAATATGTACGAACGCACGAGTGACAATGTCATTATTTTGATTTAAAAAGATATGTAAATAGATTTTATATCATATATATAGTATAATTAACTTGTTACATTTATTATTTACATTAATTATGCATCATTATTATACCCATCGAAATAATAGTGTATTTGAATAACAATTACACCACGACGTGGAGACGGTAAGTCGTACGTACGCACATATGGTGACATGTCATTCATAGGATGGATAGAATAATGAATATGGTTGTACCATATTTATAATAACATCACAGTATATAGAAGATACTGGATTTATTATTTTATAATGGAAACAATGAAGAAAGATAAAGTGGAAGAAGAAAATAACTTAAAAGAGGGTGGTGAAATTATTACCTCTTCTTCAAATTCTTCCTTTTAATTTGATCAAAATGGATCCTTAGGTTGTCTTTATGACTAAACTAAAGCCTTTAGAATTAATTGAGGGTTTTTGGGAGGATATTTTGGTAGGTTTTGTTCAATCCAAAGGCTTGATAAGTGTGATAATTGGTTAGGAAGTGAGGGATTTTTATAGGGGAGGGGAGGGGCACTTTTAGAATGTTTGAGATAATTATTTTATTATAACCTCATCTTCAATTTAAAAAGGTCAAATATTAATTAATAAAAAATTTACGATGACTCATGGTCGAAATAAAATAATCCAATAAGAATTGGACAGGTTTTGGATATTGTGTTAATATTTATAATCTTATTTATTCAAATCATTTATTAATGAGGTAAACATAGCATCACTATTGTATCATAAATAACTTAATTTATATGAAGTTCATAAATTATAAAAAAAATACCCTTTCATAGCAAATAATTTTCGATTTCCAAAGAATATTTATAGTTAAAGAAATATCTTACATAACCCCATGTAAAAAATTATTTACTAAAAGATATTTTTTAATGTCATTTTTGTCTTTACTTTAAATTAATTAATATAAAATGTCATTATTACTCCCATGTGGCTCCATGGGGTCCCAAATTCAACCAAACGATTCCCATGGTCGGTTATGTATCATTAAATAGGATTAGGACACATGTTATGGTAATTTAATTTTATTATAATATTATATTTTACCCTTATTTATTATATTTACCCTTTAATCATGGTAAATAAAATATTTACTGAAGTAAATATTCAAAATCCATAAAAATAAAAGTTATCTATTTACAAAATTTGGAACTACTGATTCTAAATATGGAATCCATTTTTTTAAATTCAAAACACAGAAGTGGTAGAAATTAATTTAAAATTAAATCCCGCAGTAAAACAAAAAACATGTTTTTGAGAAATAATAACTATCAAAAGATTGACACTTGTTTATGTACAGTTTAAATGTGAAACTACATAAAATGACCAAAATTATATTAAATGGTAAAAATAAAATCTAATTATACTTTAAAACCACTCAAATTTATAATTTAATAGTATAAATTATTTTGATTAAAAAAGTTGTTTTTAGTTAAAATTTAGTATTTTTCACTATTCCTAAAATTATGAATGTTATCAGAAAAGTGCCAAAAATTCACTATAAGATAATTTAGATATTTATAATCCAAAAATGAAGTCTATTTTGAATGATAAATATATAAAATTTCAAAAGGTGGGTATTAGTATTCATAATGGCTATTTTGATTGGTCGTGGTGTGTTAGAATCTCGATGTTGCGTACAATACAAGCTATTACATTATTTAAAGGGAAACGTATTGTGGAAGCTCAGTGTGTTACATTATCCCCTCCTTAAATAAATTGCATCCTCAAAATTTGAAATTGTTCTTTGAAAATAAAAGGTTGAAAATAGAAAATACCTTTGTGGAAAACCCACATTGGAAATAGGGTTTATAAAATTTAGTATTAATAAGGGGGAAAGGGAAATGAAAAGTCACCACCAAATTATGATAAATATTAAGAAAATGTTGGTGGAAGTTGGAGGCACATAATTAGAGGAAAAATTTAAATATTTATAGAGAGTGATTTAGGTCATCAATCCCAAGAAAGTGTAAAAATGAGGGCCTCAAAGACATCAATCTATGATGATTTAAAATTTCATCAGTTCAAAAAAGCATAATGTATTATGATAATAAATTTTTTGTTTTAATATCCCTTAACTAAATTTTAAGAATTAATTTATTCATAGATTAAGAGAGAGAAAAAAATACTTGATATGTAATGTTCTATCATTTAACTAATTTCTACCACAAACTCATCCTTCACTCTAAAATATAATAGAACATAAAAACACTCTATTTATCCTAATCATATAGGGTTCGAAAAAAATGGATTTATAATTCATCTGTGAGATTATATAAAAAAGACATAATAAAAACCAGGACATCACGTAGTATAGTGGTAGGCGATGCACCCTTATCGCCCTTTGGTAGAGGGGTCAAATCTCACGGCCTTGCCGGATGCGATAGGTTGTCGCCCGACCTCCGTGTTGTCCTTTTTATAACAATCCAAAAATAATCTTAAAAAAATTATTAATCTTTAAGAATAGTATCCAATTTCAAACCTAGTCCATTATAACCTTTATAATTATCCAAAATACTGTCGTCCAAACTTTCAGTCCAAAATTTATAAGGAAGGTAAGCACAATAATGATCCTTTTTACCACGTAATAATATGTGTATACTTTCATCATGTATTTTTTTCAAAATGTGGTGAAAACATTATTTATTTAATTCATTCTCCCTTATTCCTTACTGAATACTAGGTATATTCTTTATATGTGAAAATTTAGAATTCTCCAGCAGTAATAGAATAATCAAACCCTTAATCAGTTCCAAGGAAGTCAAGAATATCCAATATATTTTATCCAAATCAACAATATTTTATTCCAAAATCACAACCTCAGTATCAAGACCATGTTAAGGATTAACTTTCCTCCAAACATTTATTTTTAAAAAAAATTAACTTGTTGTTGTGTTACTTTTCGTGGAACCATATAATTTAAAATCCACTATGAAATAGTACTGCAGTACAATCCTTATTTATTTCCATAATTCATATGACTTCTATATCATCAATAAAACACTGAAATGACATAATTATTTAGTAACAACATCTGAATACTAGTCATTCCTTTTAATATGTGGTAGTATCATAACTTGATTATTTTCCAATAGCATCATTTTTGGTATACTCTGATGACTGGGACATTGATTCGCATAGTGTCCCAACTCTTTGAAGATGAAGCATTGTACATTTGAAACCTTTTTCTTACCCTTGTAATCGCGTTCTTGGTGTCCTTTTTCTCCACACATATAAAAAACTCTCATTACCTTCAATAATTTACCAAGGTGATTCTTTCCACTGTTATCACATATAGGAAAATCCTTCCTTACCTTCTTCCCTTTATCCATCTTTCACTCTTCCATCTTTTTATTCTCTTGCTTCCCTTTAAATCTATAGGACCCATAAAATTATTTACTTATCTTATTAACACATGATACTATTTAATCAAATGATGAGAATATGTGGGAGACTAATTACCTTTTAAATGTTGGCTTAATACCATGAAAGACATGATCCTTCTTACTCTTTAGATCATACGTATTGCTGGAGTTCTCATTCCTTCTACTGGGAGCCATTTCTGAACAATGGCATACAATAGGTCAGCTTATGAATCTCAATTCAAATTTCCAAACTCGTAAAATACCTAACATAAATTTAACAATTTATGGATATAATCTATAATCATAAAACTATTTTCTTTGAGGAAGTATTTACTCCTAAATCCTTCATAATGGCTTGAAATGAAAATGTGAATTATCCAAATCATATCCCCTGGGAGTGTCATAACCAAGAGTGAAGCAAGGCTTGTTTTCGTGCAGAAGTTCCCATTTGAGTCTAGCTCAAAGTGGTGTTTTCAGGTTTTACCCCTAGGTACATCTGTGAAAGAGCCACCTCTACCTGCTCGTATCCAGATAGGGAAGTATTTCTTGGAAAACTCACAAAATCTCTACATTACAAAAATTCTAAGAAGTAATTATATATTAATCCTCAAAGTCTTTCTTACGGTAATGTGCTCTAATCAGAGTTTATCTAAATCTAGTTTCCAAGGATTGTACTAAACATCCACTGATACCAACTATAACGCCCCAACCCCAGTTACCCATAGTCGGTGCATTATTACATAATATAGGCATTATCACAAGGAAATCCTGTCCTGAAAGGCCGATCATTTTAGTATTATTGGAAACAAGATTAATACATTTGTTTAACAATACAACTTCAATAGAAATACAATACTAATTTATTCGATTAGAAACATCCAAGCCTCCTAGATTAATCCTTCAAGTCAATCATAATAAAATTCTTCACATCCTGGGAAAAATAAAACATAGAAAGAGGTGAGCTAAAATGCTCAGTAAGGATAACAATATAGCAGAAATGATCATAAATAAACATAAACATTTAAAGAAATTAATAAGACTTAAACAAAATCCTTATGAACTTGATATTCAGCATTATATAGAAAATATAAAATCAAAATAATTCCATTTAATTACTCACATGGATATTCTACTAGTTGAATAATCTCATGCAATATCAATAGCCACTTTCATAATGATGGAATGCATAATGCTAGACATTCATAACCACATAGTCAAGGGCTTGTTCGAGGACTACACATAAGATTTTGTCAAGGCCTTGTTCCAAGACACTAGTTTGTCTCATGAGACATACCGATGCATTGAGGAGCTATAGCGGGCTCCACCCGTCACTTACTAAGTCCATTGCATTCCTCAAATGAAAAGGTTTAAACATAACATAAACATTTGTATTAAAACTAGCATACGAAATGTCAATACTTTATCCATAAACCATGAATTCTATAAAAATAACACATCCACAGTCAAACATATCACCAAACCATCAATACAATATGGAATATTTTTATCATAGTAGATCAACTTGAAACAAGATTAAAATCCATCAAAGGATGTTGAAATAAATGAAAATGATTTGTAAAACTCTTGTAGGGATATATCTATTTTTCATTAAAACCTTTAAAAGTCACAAAATTTTAAAAGGAACACATTTAATGAAATTTTTGAATCAAATTCTTCCATACCACTTTGAAACTTTTCAATGGAATTAACATTTTGAAAACATTCATTTCCATATAAATAAATCCTTAAAAACCATTTTGAAAACATGGAAATTAATGAGAACGATTTAGAAGAATAAATATTTAAAACATTTAAAATGATTTTTTATTAAAATACCCCTTAAAAAGAATAAATTTTAAAAATATTTTATGAAACATGTACATGGATTAAAAATATGTCCCAGAAGATACTTACGTAAAAACAACCTCAGATAATAAAGAGATTGTGAAATTAACCCTTACCAATTTGGTAACATACAAAACAAACACCCCATGAAAGAAGCATCATACAATGAAGATGTAAATACACATAAATTAATGTGTATTAAAAAAATAATACAATTTTTGGCAGTAAATACACCACACAAAAGGAAATAGTGGAAATATAACATGAATCTCATGGGAATAATGAGTGAGATGAAAACCCCTTACCTTTCCCTTTTTATTGGTCAAGGGTACGTTTAACCTCCTCTATAATGACCATTGTATTTTATTAGATTATAAAAGAACCATATTCATATTTATTATATCATACATGATTCATTTATGATTTTATACTACCCATTTAATATTGATTTCCATGTTAAATTAACACTTCGAGTAATAATCGCTTTCATTATCGTACGTATTTTAACTTGTTATTCTTAATCGTATCATTTAGTTCATGATTTAAATATTTCCAGAATATAAAACATGATTTATATATCATATATCCATAGAATATAAATATGTATAATAGATAGATATATGAAATGGAAAACACCGTTTATGGAGACGGTAGGCCATACGTACGCATAAACATTGTTTCTGTTTTCATATCGTATTGAATGGAAGTAAGTGAATGAGATGAATTTGAATACATATATACACATATATATTTCCAGTATAATTATTATGTCATATATTACATGGTTATTAATAATATATATTTTTAGAATCATCATTGGATGGTGAATGTGGAAATGAATCTCATCGTGTTCGTGGATACGGTAATCTGTACTTATGCACGAGCGAGAATATCATTATTTTGATTTAAAAACATATGTAAATAGATGATATATCATATATAAATAATAATTAACATGTAACATTTATTATTTACATCAATTATTCATCATTATTATACCCATCCAAATAATAGTGTATTTGAATAACAACTACACCACGACGTGGAGACGGTAAGTCGTACGTACGCACGTATGGGGACATGTCATTCATAGGATGGATAGAATAATGAATATGATGGTAACATATTTATAATTAAATCCAATAATATAGAAGATATTTGAGTTATTATTTTAGAATGGAAAAAACAAAGAAAGAGGAAGTGGAAGAGGAAAAGAACTTGAAAGAAGGTGGTGAAATTATTACCTTTTCTTCGGGTTCTTCCTTCTGATTTTATCAAAATGGCTCCTTAGGTTGGATTTTTTACTAAACTAATTCCAATATAATTAAGTGATGGATTTTGGGTGATATTTTGGCAGGTTTTTTATGATCCAAAGGCTTGAGAAGTGTGAGAAATGGGTAGGAAGTGAGGGCTTTTATAAGGAAGAGGAGGGGCACTTTTGGAATGATTGAGATAATTATTGTATTATAACCTCATCTTCAGTTTCAAAAGGTCAAATATTCGTTAATAACAATGTAATGATGATTCATTGTCTAAATAAAATAATCCAATAATAATTGGACAGGTTTTGGATTTTTTTAATATTTATAATCTTATTTATTCAAAACATTTATTAATGAGGTAAATATTGCATCATTATTGTGTCATAAATAATTTAATTTATTTGATGTCCAAAAATTATAAAAAAATTCCATAATGTAAGAAATCTTTCTATATTTCCAAATAATATTTATAGTCAAAAAAATAACTTATATAACCCCATGTAAAAATTTATTTACAAAAAGATATTTTTTTATGTTATTTTTGTCTTTACTTTAAAATAATTAATATAAAATGTAATTATTATTCACATGTGGCTTCCTGGGGTCCCTAATTCAACCCAAGGATTCCCATGGTCGGCTATGTATCATCCAATAGAATTATAACAAATTTTAGGGTAATTTAATTTTATTATAATATTATATTTTACCGTTATTTATAATATTTACCCTTTAATCATGGTAAATAAAATATTTACTGAAGTAAATATTTAAAATTTCTAAAAAAGGTTTCCTATTTACACAATTTGGACCTAATTATTCTAAATATGTAATCCATTTTTCCAAATTCAAAAAACCGAAGTGGAAAAAATTATTTTAAAATTAAATCCCGATGTCAAAACAAAAACCTTGTTTTTATGAAATAATAACTATCAAAATATTTACACTTGTTTATGTACAGTTTAAATGTTAAATTACAAAAAATGACCAAAATTAGATTAATTGGTAAAAATATAATCTAATTATAATTTAAAACCACTCAAATTCATAATTTAACACTATAAATTATTTTGATTAAAAAAGTTGTTTATAATTAAAATTTAGTATTTTTTAGCATTCATAAAAATATGAATGTTATGAGAAAAGTTCCAAAAATTCACCCTAATATAATTTCAATATTAAGAATCCAAAAATGAAGTCCATTTTGAATGATAAAATTTATAAAATTTCAAAAAGAGGGAATTACTATTCTAAATGGCTACTTTGATTGGTCGCGGTGTGTTAGAATCTCAAAGTTGCGTACAATGAAATTTATTGCATTATTCAAAGAGAAACGTACCGTGAAAGCGTGGGGTGTTACATGACCTCCCTGAAACACATAGGATCAAGGTACAGAGGTCACTACGGGATAGGAGAGATGTGATTGAACCTCAGTGAGGATTCCTACATATTCCCGTGGTGGGGAATCAAACTCAATGTAGTTCAGGATGGGGGTATAGAAATAGGGTGTATGTATGGGACAATGACCTGACGATATATTGGAGGTTATTCATGGTTAGAAGCCTGGGATTGTTCTGACACTCGAGGGGAAGACCAGAGATGTGAGTCCCAGTAGGGGGGAAACTGATGTTTATGAAAGATCGAGGTTGAACCTCAGGGAGGCTTCCTATATACCATATCTTAGTGATAGGTATCAAACCCATGTAGTTCATCTTACAACGGATTATCATCATGTAGGGATGATAACGACTTACCACTATATTGGGTACAATGGATTACCACTGGATGGGGAACACAATGGCTTTCCACTGGATGACAAACACAACATCTCACCACTAGATGGGGAACACAACAGCTTACCATCAATTGTGGAACACAACGGCTTATCTACGATTGGGGAACACAATGACTTACCATTGATTGGGGAACACAATGGCTCACCGTCAATTAGGAAAGACAACGAATTGGCATTGATCGGGGAACACAATGACATATCTTCGATTGGGGAAAAACAAATTACCATTGGTTGGGGTTGGGCCTTAGGGAGGCTTCCTATATACATTGTCTAGGATAGAAGGATCAAAACCCATGTAGTTCGAATGGGTATAGTTTAACATATTGAGGGATGAAAAGGGGCGTACATTTTAACATAATGCAGAATGATTATGGACCAATATGAAGTGGTCGGGATAGATGGGTGTGGGGCTTGAATGTCAGGGAGGCTTCCTATGTACCAAGTCTAGAAGAGAAAGATCAAAGTCAACGTAGTTCAGATTGGGTGGATATAGTTTAACATCATGTGGGACGAGGGGGAACTGATGTGAAGGGGTCAGGACAAGTATGTCTTGGGCATGAACCTTAGGGAGTCCTCTTATATACATTTCCTTGAAAAGTATCAAAGACCATGTAATTAAAAATAGTTTAGGATTACTTTCTAAGGTATCTCGGGAAGGATTCCAGAATAAATTCTTACTCTAAGACAACATTAGTCATGATCTTTGTGAAAAAACAAGATGCCATAAGGACCTAGAGACCACATCATGAAAGGTGCATCAGCGGCCAGTGGAATAAGTATTACACATGGTTAGTGGCCCAAAGATGAAACATTGTATTATGTGTGGTTAACATCCCAGGGATATAAAGATTGGGACTTAATCTAGGATGGAGGTCTGATGGGGGAAAACCCTAGAGGGAGAGGTATGGGAAAACAAAGGTCCTTGTGCGCCTCTCGCCTCTAGTCCTTGGCACCGAAGAAGAAAGGAGGATCAAGGGTGATGCCTCCTGCATGAGAGACTAGGGGATTACACCAAGACGATATCCCTTCCCCGTGGACAGGTGCCACTCCAACAAAGAGGATATCATTCAATGTGAGGATGATCTCACTCCCGTGGAGATTAGTGGGCATAGAGAATGTCTGAGATGGGGCACACCATGTATGATGCATGGGGTGAGGCCATAGTTTAACGACATGTGCTGGGGACGATGGAACATGGTAGTTTAACATCCTTTAGGTTGGATGAATTAGGTTCACTCCACAACCCCTCAGAGATATATAATCGACACTCTTTAATCCTTTGTGAAGGGAATGCATTGAAAATTCCCTGACGAGGGGGTGTTGTGGAGTGATCCACTAAGGGGCCCACATTAGCATGGTGATGAGAAGAAGCAATATCCATTAGCACGCCTATGTGAAGAAGCATAATTCTATGAAACGCAATGTGATTTACCTCCCAAGGGACCTTGAAATTACATCATACAAACCAAGAGGGTCGTCTGGAATAAGTGTTTTAGAAGCTAGTGGGTTCACAGGAAGAGACTTTGTGAAGCTTTGGTGCTCCATATAATGGATGGGCTTTACAAAGCGGTATGCTTTGCGATGTGTGGTGGCCTATCCTAGGCATAGAGAATAGGTGCATATGTAGGGTGCTTCATGAAGTGGAAAGTCTTTCACAAAGTAGGACTTCACGAATCAAGGGTACCTTCTAAAGAATATCACTGCGAAGCAATGTACTTCATGAAGAATAGTGATCTATCCTAATCATATGGTTCAAATGTGTATGGATGGTACTTCATGAATAATCCATGATTTGCGAAGACCTGATCTCCCTTGAGGATCTCCCTCCTTCACGGTGTTTAGTGGGCTCCACGAAGGGGATCCCTGCTTGAAGAGGGGTTGTGTTTGAGATAAGAGAAGGGTACTTCACAATGCTCAAGAATGTGGAAGAGATAATTTTTAAAAAAGATTCGTATAGTATAAGGTGCTTCTCAATTTGAGAGCAAAGAAGGTTAAAGGACAGAGTATCCATCCTTTGGGATCAAGGGGAGCCTTGTATTTATAGGGGAGGGGAAACGCGAAGTAGGGACATCTCAGTGCGAAGCCATGTGGCGCACTGCGATCGGCTGCAGATTGCAAGAATTTATTCTAAAATGAGGAGTCTACCGTCATCCCCTCTTCAGTGTGGAGCTCTTCTAGGTTCCTTGTGTGGCCCCTATGAAGGCTTCCATCAAGTTATATTGGATCACGAAGGTTGATTTGTCTCCCTCCGCGATGCGAAGAATCTAGTCAACTGTGTCGTAACTGCGGAGCCTCCCACCTCTTTGCTCCATGGAGACCATGGTATGGGGTTCCATCTACACACCTGCCACATTGCAAGGCTCCATGAATGGTTTTCACATGGAATCCCCTCTATAGTTGGTTTTAACTTTTCGATGTGTTTCCCCAACCCATATTTTGGTGCCAACAAATACCCCCCCTAGACATGGATCTGAGGAGAAAACAAGGGTCTATGTATGAGGGTAAATTGGAAAAATTCTTTGGCCAATTGTAAATAATGGTCCTGAAGCTGTACTGTGCTACGGAGAGGCGACACATGGGTTGAGAGCGCTGTAAAGTTTTCCACAACCAGACATGCCATGAAGGAAAAGGGGGTCATCACCTATAAAAAGGGGAGGCTAAACTCTCTTTTGTCCTTTATCATCTTTTTTGGAGATTTTGCTCTCTATTCATGAATATCGATGTGATCTATGATTGTTCCTTACAATATGGGCCTTTATAATTCATGGCATATAGTGAGTCCTTTGACTCTACAAGGGTGTGCACCACGGCTTGTGTCTGATAGGTTTGCAGTAGGGCTCCGTGAACCGTCTTGGCACTCAAGCTTCACGAGAGAGATTCATTATCGTGATTCGTGATCCAGGACAAAATTTCAAATATTATAAAGACTGAATGGCCCGTCATGAAGCTGAAAATGGGGGGTCCTTGAGGATGATGCCCATAGAGAAGAAATGGAGAATAACATGGGTATCAGTGAACATATACAGAGCCATTAGGACCACGAGTCGCTAGTGGAGATGAAATTAGATGGTCAAAAGAACTACCAACTGTGTAAAAGGATTCTTTTGTATGGGTATAGTCTGGGGTATGGTGTTTTCATTCCTGAAGTGAGTAGAGATGAGTTGACCTACTAATTCAGGAGTGTGTCGTGCCAGCGCCAGTGGTTTAGGGAGGATGATGACCATACATAGGGGTATTTCACACCCATCAATGCTAATTGTCTATACAACCATGTGAATAACATTGATGGGAAGTCATTACTGCTAGAGAAATCCCCTCCATTATACCAAACCATTCTGAAGTCATCCCTTGGTATCCCAGAGAAGGGGTGGACAGATGTGTGGGATTTACACTAGGGCAGCAACATCACTGACGACTAGGAATGGGCCTACTAGATAGGTGCCTCGTGAGAGGTATTAAGGGTATAGATGAAGAGAGTGGACATTAATGAGGCATCTTGGGCTTCCCAATATCACATCTACCAGCCAAAACCTCTGATGTCAGAGTTACTATGTAGGAGGTCTTTGAGGACCAATAAATTACATCTTCACAAGCGGGAGGTTGGTATCAGCCTCTGGGACTTACACTAGATGCAGGGAGTCCTGATTCTGGGGGAAATGTATGAAAAGTTCCTCCCTCCCATGAATACATGGGAAGACCCAGAGCAGATGTCGCTACTGGAAAAGGTATTGATGGATCTAGTGTTAGGGGAGGATAAGCAGTCAGTGAGGGATGTACACATTAAGAAGTGGTTCAAGTAGTTATGGAATTTCCTTGAAGAGATGAAGTTTTTTTTGAGGCCTCGGACCTACCAAAAGGGGAATCAGCGTGGAAAGGATCACTCATATTTTTGAATCCGGGAGGACAGCCAGTGGGAGTCATGGTGATTCAGTGTTAGTAATGAGCACAATCGGTGGGTAGGTTGGATTCATTCATCTCAGCACTTATCTACAACTGAATTCTACCAATGAGGGACACAAAAATGGGTGTGTAACCAAGCATGTCCATCATCGCATCTTCATTGGAAATTGGGAAGTGAGTCAACCTATGAATCTCGATGCTCATCAATGTGTATAAGGTGTCGTGGCACATCAATGAAGGGAAGAAGCCCCAGAAGATATAAGGGTCATTCTGTCTTCTGTATTGGTTAATAGAGGCATATATTAGGGGTTTCTATGAATATTAGAATCCCATTTCCCCTCCAAGGTCGAACATCCAACTGGCCATTCTGAACACGGTGGGGAGCTTCCCGAAAAATATGATCTTGTAGTTGGTGTTAAACTATGTTTGGAAGGTGAAAAAGTTCAACTTCCACCCATTCCCACTACTGACAGGTGCGTTCACCAACGACGGCTAGGTAATAGAGGAGCATCGGTCCTACCTATTGTTCTTTCAGGGTGGAGTCTTGGTGGTGTAGATTGGTCATGAGCCTCACTATGAACTATACACCCCACATCGCTTCATGAGGCAGTTTCAGTGCATGCAGAGTCTGACCTAACGGGTCTACATGGAAGTGTTCCATGAGGACCACATGTGTGTGATGAAGTAGATGTGTCTCTTTTTCACATTGGGGGATGGGAAGATATGGAATGATCTACCCCCACTGAAATCCATCTACGGGCTAGTGAAAGAGTATGCCAAGAGCCGGGAGGTGGCCTACTTGGGAGAGATGTTAAAGAAGCTGACTATTTTGTGGTAGTGATGGCGTGCCTCCCCAAACTTGAGGTTGGGGATGAAAGTTGGTGAGGAAATCATGTGGTGGTGGGGCTGTAGTGGTGGCGAGACCCACACCGATTGAGAGGTAGGCGGCAATGGCAAATCCATTGGTCCCAGCGGAGCAATGTTATCTGGAGGGGAGGGCACCCATGGGATTCTATAGGATACCCACCCAGGCTCCGGGGAAATGAATTCTCCACATAGACATGCCTAAAAATGTTGTCTTCCTAGAATAATGGGACATTTGGGATGTCCTAAAAAAATTCCCCAACCTATCCGAGATGTGGAAAAATCTGAATTATTTTGGGATGGATTTACAGGGGATCGGTCCAGTCAAGGCCAGCTTTGTGGTATCCCAGGAGGAGGTAGAGCAGTACCTTGCCAAGATGGAGGACATTGTGCACTCTCCTAGTGCTCTGCATCCAATTACGTATCGATTAACGGTTTTTCTTGATATAATAGACCCTCCATAGTTGTGTAACGTCCTGGTTTCGGAAGCCACCCAGAGGCACCCCGTACCCAGTTGGTCACATAGTATCAAGCGCATTTCCCCGAATGCCAGAGGCATCTGAATAGTAGAGAGGGACTTGGGTGAGATAGTGGGTAAACTATGCCCTCATTAGTGGAGTACACAGCGGATGTAAACAAAAATATACAAGAGCGGAAGTAGTAATAATATCATAAAATATTTAACAGCAGAAGACTAATAGAACACACTAGAGAATATATATAAAATGATGCATGATACATATGTATAGGAAAGCAGAAAACAAATCACAATGCTAAAATACAGTACTAAACCATGTAAAAAATAAAAATAGTAATCATCTCCACAACATCACAAGCCTATGCTTGGTCCCGTGATCTCTAGCTCCACAGCATGTCAAGTACCTAAAGTAGAAGGGCGCTTTCCCTTAGCTATACCTACAAAAATATCATCAGTTTGTGCCCAAAAGCATGTCCCAAATAGGGTGTGAGACTAATCCCATTATAAAACCACCATGAGATCCGTGTCTAATATTCAATGAGTATATGGCAGTTAAAAGTACAGGAAACAGTAAACAGGAAGGTAGTCAACAATAAACAATCCACAGTTTCAATATCAAGCAACAACTAAACAAGAAGATAAAAACAACAGGTAACCCTCTGGGAATCACACTTAGTCAAACCCCTCTGGTCCTAACTAACAAGTACAAGCAACCCTATGGGTAGTACACTCAGTCTAACCCCTCTGGTTCAGCTTAAGCATAGACTCTCTGAGGAAGCACTTGCTGTTAATTCCCCCTATAGTCTCATATCGTAACTAAAGGCACTCTAGGGAAGCACTTACGTCACATTCCTTTTGTGTCCCATGTTGAGGAACTACAGACACTCTGAGGAAGAACTCAATGTCAATTACCCCTGTGGCCTCACATCGTAAAATTATAAAGACACTCTGGAAAATCCCTCAATGTCTATTCTCCTTATGGTCTATAAACTAGGTTCTCATGGCCATGTGTAAGTCAAGAAAGTGTAGAAATGTGTATCAGCCAACATAAACCTCATGAAATACATAGCTATCATTCTATAGCATAACAGCATAACAGAACAACAGTCACTCCATCCTACAATACTAGACATTGGAATGTAAATAGCCGCTTATCAGGCAAACTAGACCCAAAGGTCAAAACAGTAAAAACATGAATGGGAAACACATCCAAAGCACATAAATTCTCCCTATTCACAATCAATTATCATCTACTCAAGCATAAAAGCATAGAAGGCAAATAATAGTACAAAAACGGTAAACAAGAAATACCCCGTTCGTGGGTATTGGGGAATTTTGAACATAAAACTCTGGGACTTTCAACCAAAAGTCACAAACCACCAACCCTAGAATTAGGAGATATATATAAGTGAAACAAGAAGCTTCATTCTCCTTTGAATGTAAAATATCTACAAAAACGTCTAAAAATTTAGACCCATGATATCTCATGAGGGTGGAGAAATCAGAAGATGGTGCTCTAGGAGAAGAGAGAACTCGCCGATGCGATTCCAACGCAATAGATAGTGTTCGATTTGAGGACGGATGCACGCTCGTCACTTCTTTCCACGGCCCTGGTCGCAAATTTCACTCGCTGTAGGCCTCCGGTTGAGGTGTTCGAGAGGTACGTGAATCACGAATGGGGTTTAGGTCATTGTGTGGTTGTCGGTCTCCTCAGGCCACACCAAATTCTTATTTGTCTCCCTGATGATGATGATCTGGCACTGGCCTGGTCTCGAGCAAGCAGATCCGTTAGAGGGTTTCCGTTCCATCTGCATTACTGGATGTTTGATTTTCACATGAATCGTGATTCTTCTTCTTCATCCATCTGGATTCATCTTCCTGGGTTACCGCTACCATTTCAGAATACAGCTCTCCTTTTTCAATAGGTAATTCTTTGGGACGTTTCCTCTGTGTGGATTGGAAAAATGATTCCATGGTGCACCAGATTGTTGCGTGCATCTGTGTTGAAATGAAGCTCTCCCATCCTCCGCCCGACAAAGCTTGGATTGTGATTGAGGGGTAATATAGGTACGTGCAAAGTGTTTTCAATGAATCCTGGTAATCGTTCTATTCCTTCTACCATAGACATGGCCATCGTTTTGATGAGTGCCACAAAAGGTCTTCGATGGTTTTGGATGATACCTCTTCGGCGGGTAAGGGTGACCCAGTTCAGGGTGAGGGAGATGAAACCGGTTCTAGAAATGGAACTGAGCCTGCTGCGCACAATCTAAGGTCAAGGGAGGTGTCTTCGGATACCCTTGACCATGTTGAGGCATTTTGGGGTGATCAGGAGAAGGGCCCCCCTAGTCAACCTGGGGTGGGGATGCCACATCTTTCTAATGATTCGTCGGTGGATCCTACTGTCTCGGGGAGGGCGAGGTATGCAGGTCCAGTTTTGAAGGATGCATCAAAGGTCTCGGAGCCTTAGGTGGAGATAGTGTTTGATCGTATCAGGGGGGATTTGGGTGGATTCCAAGAAACCATCAGCTTGGGGGAAGGTAGTCAGGTCCATGTGGATGGGGCTTTGGTGAGGTCCTCTCTACCTACAGGTGAGCCTGCCAGACTTGAGGCCACCTGTGTTCCGTTCAGGGGCTCGGAGGATAAGAACCCTCAGCCTCAATATATGGGCAGGGGTTTCGACCAACCTTCTTTCTAGGAGGGTCCAGGGGATGAGGAAGCTTGTGTGAAGGGGAAGGAAAGGGCCAGTGGTGTAGGGCTCGCTCTGGGTAGTGTCCCTAGTCAACTGATAGGGAATGGTTTGGAGGTGCAGGTTCAAACCAGCCTTGGATATGTAGGGGGTTCGGGCTCTGGCACTCTGCCAGGGGTTGTCCCTTCAACCCAGACCCCAGTTGTCTTGAGCAACAGGTGTGAAAGGATGACTGAGGTGGAATTGAGAGTTGAATCGTCTGTCCTGGTTGAGGAAGATAAAGACAGCATGAGGAGCATCGATGGTTTCATTTTGGATGGTCGGATCATGGGGCATGCTAACCTATAGTGTGTTGTGGGTGGAGGGGAAGCAGAACACGACGAGGCCAGTAGGATTTTTTATGAAGTAGAACCTGACTCAAGGAACAGCAGGAGTAAGAGTAGGAGGATGGGTAGGAAGAATTATTCCTCCTTGCCTCCTCCTATGAGGACCCGTTCAGCAATGAAGCTAACGGTTGATAAGTTGGGCAAGGATATCGGGTGTAACCAAAAATCACCTGGATAGCATGAATGCTCCTCGGATTTGGTTTTATGTTCAGATGATGTGGTGACATAGCAGGTTCTATTTATCCACACCTCGGAAGAGGATGCAGCCAAGATGATTGGTCGGAATCTTGAAGTTGATATTAATGAAGAGTAGTATACTTGGGTTGAAAAACAGGTCATGATCATGGTTGGAGGCTTCAATAAGGGGTTGATAAGACTCGAAGAGTACATGCAGGTCTGGAATAAACTGTCTTCTTCCTTTGAAGACCTGATAAGGGTGGATCCACTTTCACAGGTCTCTAATTTGTCCTAGAAGCTGTTTAGGAACACAAAATCTTGTATAATTCAACTGGTTTTCAATGACTCTATTTACTCATTTCCTAACTAATGATTTGTTGATTTTCCACCCTTGCTGTGTGTGGAAATGTTGGAGGGTCAGATCGGCTCAGATGGGCTAGAGCACGCTGCTTCTTCCTCTGCAGGTCTTCTGGTATGTGGCTAATTCAGAGAAATGGCTTGCCATCGGGAGGGACCATGCTTGCATGGGATCGCTGAGTGGTCCTTCCTTGGAGTTAGCGGTTGCTGATTTTGCTTGGAAGAGGTTGTTTTTGGTTTTCTGTTTGGTGTTGTTTGGTGTTTGTTGAAACTTATGGTTTCTCACTTTTACCTCAAAAGTTTCTTTATTAATAAAAAAATAATTTTCAGTCCATCAGTATAGAAGAAGAAACCCATAAAAACTCCGGCCACTGTGCTTGTACATCGGCCTCCCTCTCCCAAGTCTCGTCCTGTACCCGCCTGTGTTCCTATAGAACTCATAACATAGGAACAGACCGGCCATGGAGAGCCTTTGTACTGTGATCAAAAATCTAGATAGGATGCTCCTCGAAGGATGTGTCCACATACAACTCACCCTCCTTGGGTTAAAAAACATGATACAGGTCTGAAAAGTAATGTCAGAGTTGAGAAACGTGAAAGAAATCATTCCTAGATCAGTACTTATGAGGTAACTGCAACCGATAGGCAACCAGAACAACTCTCTCCAACACCTCAAACGGACCGACGTACCTCGGAGAAAGATTACCCTGTCTCCTAATCCTCTTGTGTCCCAACCTTGGTGTGACATGCAGGAAAACCTTATCCCCGACCTCGAACTCCAGAGGTTGTCTCTGCTGATCAGCATAAGACTTATGTCGAGATTTTGCAGTATCCATCCTCTTCTGAATCAACTCTATCTGCTCCGTGGTCTCTTGGAAAAGATGAGGTCCCAGAAAAGGTGCATCTCCTACCTCCATCCAACATTAGGGTGATCGGCATGGCCTATCGTACAAAGCCTTATAAGGTACCATCAGAATAGTTTCTTGAAAACTAATATTGTTGGAAAAATCAATAAGAGGTATATACTTCTCCCAAGAACCTTTAAAATCCAGGATGCATTCTCGAAGCATGTCCTCAAGCACCTGAATCGTATGCTCGGACTGGCCATCAGTTTAGTGTTGGTAAGATGTACTCAAAAGCACTTGTATTCCCAAAGCCTTCTGTAGCCCCTACCAGACCAGAGAAGTAAGACGTGCATCCCTGTCTTAAAGGATGGAGTGTGGTACTCTATGAAGACATAAAATCTCATGGATGCACAAATTTCCTAGATCATCAACACTGAAGGCCTCCTTGATCGGCAAAAATTGAGCAACATTTTTGAGTCAGTCAATGACAAACCAAACTGCATCATTCCCTTGAGGAAGCCTCGGTAAACCTATCACGAAATCCATCGAGACATCCTTCCCCTTAAACTTGGGAATATGCAATTGATGTAAAAGCCCTTTCAGCCGTTGATGCTCGGCCTTCACCGACTGACAGGTGGAACACTTCATAATGTAACCTGCAACGTCCCTCTTCATACTTGGCCACTAATAATGACGATGTAGATCCCGATAAATTTTGGTGACACCAGGATGAAATTCCCAAACTAAAGAATGAGAGTCCCACATCATCTCCTCGTACATGTCTGTTGGTACCCATACGTACCTCTGGAAATGCAAGATCTCATCCATGCCTATGGTCTATCCCGGAATAGTGTCCTCTCCTGACACACTTTCCCGCATGACTAGGCCTTTAGAATCTGATAGATGCCTCATTCGTACATGATCAAGAATGGTAGAGGTAACAGCTACAGAAGAAACGTCTACCCCTGTCTGTCATTCACCTCCAAATGCATCTCAGAGAACAAAGCCATCAGTTTCCCCTCACTGATGTCCTCCTTAACCTCCTGCATCCGGGGCCTATTACACAATGAATCATCCACTACGTTGTCTTTCCCAGGCGTATAGGAAATATCAATATCAAAGGATTGTAGGTACTAAACCCACCTTCCCTATCTCAAATTCAGATCATGGTGAGTGAAGATGTACTTAAGACTCTTATGGTTGGTGGAAACCACAAAATGCTCTCTCAGAAGATAATGTCTCCAACATCGTAAATCATGAACAACTGCTTCCAACTCAAGATCATGTGTTGGGTAGTTCCTCTCATGTGGCTGCAACTGCTGAGACCCATACGCAACGACTCCTTCTCCCTATATAAGCACAAATCCCTTACCAATAGCTGAAGCATCACAATACAAAGTACATCTCTTTCCAAGCTCTGGAAATTCTAGTATAGGTTCTGAAGTCAACCTATCATTTAGATCTCGAAAGTATGACTCAAAAGAATCTTGAAAGAACCCGGATCATTGTTTCAGGTATGTTTTTCCTTTTCTGGTCATTTTTGAGAAAAATGGCTAAATCTAGAAATTTTCAAAGTACACGTCGTGTACTTTATAAGTACACACCGTGTACTTTGCTGCAGCTCCAGGCCGTGTGCTGGCCATGTTCGGGCCACACACACGGTGTGTATGGGCAATGTGGAGGAAGCTTAAAGCAGAGTACGTAAATGTTGAGTACACACCGTGTACTCAAGAAGTACACGCCCTGTACTTTATTTTTTTTATTAAATGGACCGGGGTAGCACTTGACGGACATAACTCTCTTTTTCGTCAGGTTCTTCATCCAAGAGTGACCCGTATAGCCACGAATCTTCTATGATCCCCCATGGCTCAGTTTTTTCCCCGAATCGACCACCTTCAATTGCATTGGAACCGTAGCGGTGAGTTCTTCCTTCTTCTAGAGCCTTGTTTTCCAATTCCTCATCTTTCTCAAGATATTGTGGGTTGAGAATTTTGAACATTTTCTCAGATATTCAACATTCTATGGAGAATCAATCATCGTGGTTCAAGTATATCAATCTTCTAGCATCGAGGTAGGTGGTTTGTGCCTTTCTTTTGGCTGTCTTTGAATATTTTGTGCAATTCCACTAATTTCCGTTGAATGGGGTATTGTGTGATTCCTATTTTTTCCCTGTTATTTTCCTTCTTTTCTTGATTTTTTGAGTAGAGGTCAATGCTTGGGAATAGGGTAAATTTTATTATGCTCTGGATGTTTTTCCATTCATGTTTTTCCTGTTAGGCATTTTTCCAGTTGGCATGCCTAGTTGTAGGATAGTCGAACTGTTGTACTGTTATGCTATTGTGCCTTAGAATGATAGCCAAGTTGTTCTTGAGGTTTAGTTGGTGTGATATGCGTGCTATGCACGTTTTTTTACGTAGGGCTGAGAGAACCTAGTGTAGTGGACCATAGGGAGAATGGACGCAAGGGATTCTACAAAGTGTCTTTAATTTATGATGCGAGACCATAGGGGGAATTGACGTTGAGTGCTTCCTAAGAGAGTCTATAGTTCCTCGACGCGGACCACAGGGGGAATGAGACGTTGAGTACTTCCCCAGAGAGCCTTTAGTATGATACGAAACTATAGGGGGAATTGACGGTGAGTGCTTCCTCAGAGAGTCTATTCATCAGCTAAACCAGAGGGGTGAGACTGTGATTGCCTCCCAGGAGGTTTCTAGTACTTGTATGGTGAACCATAAGGGTTAGGCTATGAGAACTACCTAGGGGGTTACCTATTGTTATACTTGTTGATTGGTTGTTACTTGTGTACTTTATATTCTAGACACTATGGATTGTAGCTTTTGTGTGCTTTCCTGTTTATTACTTCCTGTACTTTTACTCACCATGTATTCACTGTCTGTTAGGCATAGATAATTGGGTGGTTTCCTTCTGGGCCCTTTTATCACACCCTGTTTGGGCCATGATTTTGGGCCCAAACAGATTATGTTGTTGCAGGTATAGATAAGGGAAAGTGCCCTTCTACTTCAGGTCTTTGACTTGCTATGGAGCTGGAGAGCATGGGAACAAGCTATGACTTGCGATGGTGAGGAGTTTACCTATTTTCCTTTGCACTTTGGTTTAGTATTGTATTCGGAATTGTGACTTGTTTGGATGATTTCCTAGACATATGTATCATGCATCATTTTATATATGTGTGTGTGTGTGCACTAGTTGTTTACTGTTAGTCTTCTTTTGTTTAACGTTGACCCTTGTATGGATGGTTGCAGTTTCTATTGTGGTCTGTTTGTTTTCCTTCCACTGTGTACTCTGCCAAGGAGGGAATAGTTTCCCCACTATCACACCCAAGGCCCTCACTGCTAGTCGACAGCCTCTGGCGTTTGGGGAAATGTGTTTGAGGCAATGTTACCAACCAGGTATGGGGAGCCTCTATGTTGCTTCCAGAACCGGGACTTTACAAAGTTGTATCAGAGGGTTTATTTTTTCTTGATTTACTATTTAGAGAATTTATCTAGGTATATGATGGATTCGGTACATGGTATTAAGCAGTGCTTGGGAGTAGCTAACCCGTGTACAGGGAAAAGCCAATCTTCCTCACTTATTACAGTTTTCTGGTTTTTCTATGTTACAGTTGATTTGATTTCACCTAGAGTGATTCACATTCTTTGTGTTGTTATTTTTTTTATATTTTGGTTCTATTTCTGTCACAACCCTACGAGATGAGGGTATTCTATCTCATGCATCATATAGGCACTTGTTGGAAATCACATGCCATGCATTCTTGCCATGCCATTTAGGGGGAATTACTAATTGCATGTTGTTGTGATAGACATTGTGTAGATTATGCATGTTTTTGTGATATATTATTTGATATAATCCCTACAGTTTGGTAGAGATGTTTTTTGTATTTTACCTTGGTTAAATGAATGAAAAATTTTTGTTCTTGAGGTGTTATGTGCCCTCATGAATCGAAACATGGTTGTTCATTGACTTATTTCCTTTATATATGATATGTTGGAGATGCCAAAATTTTATTCACGAGGAGTACGGGCCCTTACGGGTTGGAATTTGGAACCTTCATGCTATTTTTCAGTGTTTTCAGGGCTTCGGTGCAGTTTCAGAGCTACTGCCCGGAAAACCCCAGAATACACGGCATGTACTTTATATATACATTTCGTGTAGTTTTTAAACCATGTCACTAACTATGTGGGCAGAGACATGGGGATATGAAAAATCTCCAGGAACATGTCGTGTATGGTAGTTACACGCTGTGTAGTAGTGAGTCATGTACCCGGCCGTGTCACTAACAACACAGGTCAGGGACGCTCATGTAATACATGTCGTGTTTTGTATGAACTCATCTTGTATAGTTTATACAGGCCATGTAGTCATGTTTTGTACATCTTGAGTGTTTCCTTCTCCTGTTTTCATTTTGTACTCCTTTTTTATCTGTCATTGATTTTCCCAATATAAGGTATTCTTTTGATCTTTCATATCTATACCTCTGAGACGTCCTCCAGTTGTATGTCAGTTGCATGATAGTGATCACATGCCAGATATGGCTAATCAGGGAATTCTATCTGATCTTCCAGTCATGCCAGCCTTGGAACCGACTGTTGTACCAGTTGAAGGCGCTGATTCACAGTTTAGAGAATTATTTTTGAGGATAATTCTTAACATTCAGGGAGCACCGCCTCCTGCCACAACTATGGAAAACTTGACACGGGTTTTCCAGCAGCAACGTCATTCTACTTTCTCAGGTGAAGAAGGACCACAGGCTGCAGAGTCATGGATGGAAGCCATGCTGAATATCTTTGAGTATCTGGAAACACCTTTAGAGAGTCGGGTCAAGATCACTACCTATATGCTATGATACTCCGCCAAGTGGTAGTGGGACGTGATCTCACAGGTGGGTCATCAGTAGGTTATGGCTTGGGAGGAGTTCCAGCATGTGTTTTACAACTACTTCTACCCAAAGACCTTGAGGGCAGATCGATCCTGGGAGTTAATGAGTCTAGATCAGGGTACTCTTTCTGTTATAGAGTATTCCTCTCGTTTCACAGAGATGCAATGTTTTACACCCCTCTTGGGTGGATATGGGATGTTCTTAGCAAGGAATTTTGAGGATGGTCTCAAGCGGGAGATCCACTCGCAGGTGAATATCTTCCAGTTGACTTCCATCACTTCCATCGTCAACTAAGCACTGATTACGGTACACAATCTGAGTGACTCCAGAGCTGCGACCCAGGGTGGTTCTACTTCCAGAGCTATTGTCCCTCCATTCGACAGCAAGAAGCACCATTGGGAGTCTACACGTGTTGATCTGAGGAGGAGAGATAAATCTTCATGTAGCTAGGTAGTATGCTACTAGTGTGGAAGGGCAGGGCACACGAGGCCACAGTTCCAGAGATACCTAGTGGAGTGCCGATCTAGCGGCAAGATGGGTCACCTTCAGCGTTTCTGCCAGGTTTTCTCACCAGTAGCTGGTGTCGGGGGTTCTTCCAAGACTACTTGTTCAGGAGAAGCACCACCAGTTTCTCACCAGTCGAGAAACTGGAGTTATTTTGACCATTCGAGCTGAGGTGAAGGTTGAGGTAATGGCGGTCAGTCACCAGTCTTTCAGCATCAGCAGGGTGGATCGGCTCAGAGTGGTCAAGCAGGGTCACAGGGCCACGAGGTAGGCCAGACTTCTGCGGTGGAGCAGACCTATCAGGAGCAAGATCCCGGACATTCTATAGTTCAAGGTATGATACTATTAGCCTCAATTTCATCTTCAACTCTTTTTGATACTGGTGCTACACATAGATTTTTCTCTGTTTCTATTTTGGAGAGCCATGGGATCGGTATCTTTTCATATACCAACTTTTTGACACTAGACACACCTTTGGGGAAGAGGGCATCTAGTGTACGTCAGTGTAGAGAGATCCCTCTTAAGGTTGTAGGGAATCGTTTCCTATGGGATCTCTATGTCCTAGAGATGACTGGATATGATATCATTCTTTGGATGGACTGGTTGGTTCCCTTTCAAGCAGTCTTTGATTGTTATCGTCGTAGGGTGAGTTTCATTTCACTAGAGGGTGAATATTTTCTTCAAAGAGGTGAATGGGATGTTTAGGTGAGTCGAGCAGGACTCGATCATCTTGGGCTAGAAAGGGTTATGGCCCATATTGCTAGTCTTTATCTGGATGATCAGGGGACTTCACAGTTATACTTTCCTCCAGTGGTGGATCCTTTCTGTGATGTCTTTCCAGAGGAATTTTCATGTTTGCCTCCATAGAGTGAGGTAGACTTTTCTATTTATCTCGTGCCAGGAGCAGTACCGGAGTCCATTCCTCCTTATAATATGGCTACACCTATGTTGTAGGAGGTCAAGAAGCAGTTAGAGGAGTTGCAGGCAAAGGGTTTCATCCAAATCAGTACCTCTCCTTGGGGTTTTCCAGTCCTGTTTTCGAAGAAGGCAGACAGTACCCTAAGGCTATGTGTGGATTATTGGAAGCTTAACCAGCTGAAGTTTAAGAATCGATATCCCTTTCCAAGGATTTATGATCTTTTCAATCAGCTTCAAGTAACCCAGGTGTTCTCGATGATCGATTTGAGTTCTCATTATCATCATTTTCATGTTAGACCATCAGATATACCTCTGACAACATTCATGAGCAGGTATGGTCTCACAAGTATACGGTTATGACGTTCGGTCTGACGAATGCACCAACAGTTTCATGGCACTGATGAACTGAGTGTTCCATCTTTACTAGGATTCCTTCATCGTGGTCTTCATGGACGATATCTTTGTGTACTCTCACACTCGACACGACCATGATACCTATCTTGAGATCATTCTGAGTACACTAAGAGAGCATCGTATTTATGGTAAACTCTTGAAGTGCCACTTTTGGATGGATCAGATTCACTTCTTGGGTCACATCATCTCAGATATAGATGTATTTGTGGACCGAGAGAAGGTGAGATCTGTAGTTTCCTGGGAGAATATGAAGAATGTTTTTGAGGTACAGAGTTTCCTAGGGCTGGTTGGATACTACAGATGCTTCATTCAGAACTTTTCACACCTAGCAGCACCAATGACAGGTCTGACCAAGAAGGATGCGAAGTTATTATGGTCGGATTCTTGTGAGTCAGCCTTTCAGGAGCTGAAGGGAAGGTTGACATCAGCACAGATACTAGTCTTTCCAGAGCCAGTTAACTACTATATTTTTTATTGTGATGCTTCAGGTATCGGGTTGGGCACTATGCTTATACAGGGAGATGGAGTCGTCGCGTACGGGTCTCAGAAGTTGAGGCCACATGAGAGGAACTACCCGACGCACGATCTAGAGTTGGCAGCTGTTGTTCATGCCTTGCGTTGTTGGATTCATTACCTTATAGGAGAGAACTTTGTGGTTTTTACTGACCAAAAGAGTCTCAAGTACATCTTCACGCAATGTGATCTGAATCAGAGACAGTGCAGGTTGGTCGAATATCTTCAGTCTTTTGATTTTGAACTTGCCTATACGTCGAGAAAAGGCAGCGTAGTGGCAGATGCGTTGAGTAGGAGAACTCAGATTCATGCAGTTCAGGAGGCCATCAGTGAGTGGCAGCTTATGGATTTGTTCTCTGAGATGCATCTAGAGGTGCATGACAGGCAGGGACAGACTTACCTATCTTCTGTAGTTGTTACCTCTACACTTCTTGATCGAGTACGGATGAGGTAGCTATTAGACTCATAAGGCTTAGTCCTGCAGGAGAGTGTGTCAGAAGGGGACCCTCTTCCTGGATGGACAGTGGGAAAGGATGAGATCTTGCATTTCCAGGGACGTGTATTGGTGCCAGTAGACATACGCAAGGAGAGGATGTGGCATTTTCATTCCTTAGTTTGGGAAGTTTATCCTGGTTTCACCAAGATGTATTGGGATCTTCATCGCCAGTACTGGTGGCCAGGTATGAAGAGAGATATTGCTGGTTTCATCTTAAGGTGTTATACTTGTCTTCAGGTGATGGTGGTGCATCAGTGACCAACATGCCTTTTACATCAGTTACCCATTCTGTAGTGTAAGTGGAATGATGTCGCGATGGACTTCGTGACCATATTGCCGAGGTCGCGTCGAGGGAATGATATTGGTTGGGTTGTCGTTGATAGACTCATGAAGGTTTCTAACTTCATACTGATCAAGGAGACCATCAGTGTTGTTGATCTGGGATGACTATACATTCATGATATTTTACATCTGCATGGAGTTCCACACTCCATTGTTTCAGACAGGGATGTGCGCTTTACTTCTCAGTTCTGGCAGGGGCTTCAGAGGGCCTTGGGTACACAGGTACATCTGAGTACCACATACAATCCCACGACAGATAGCCATTCTGATCGTACGATCCAGGTGCTTGAGGATAAGCTCTGATCTTGCTTTATAGGCTTTGGTGGTTCTTGGGACAAGAATTTCCCTCCTATGGAGTTCGCCTACAAAAACTATTTTTAGGCGACTATTTAGATGAAACCATACGAGGCTTTGTACGGTATGCCATGCCAATCACCTTTATGATGGATGGAGGTAGGAGAGGTAGCTTTGCTGGGACCTCGTCTAGTTTAGGAGACCTCAGAGCAGATAAAGTTGATTCAGAAGAGGATTGATACAGTACAGTCTCGACAGAAGTCTTATGTTGTTCAGCGGAGATGCCCTCTGGAGTTGAAGGTTAGGGATCAGGTTTTCCTGTGTCTCGCACTGAGGTTGGGACACAGGAGGTTTCATAGATAGGGCATGCTTTGAATGTGCTACGTCGGGCTGTTTTAGGTATTGGATAGACTTGGGCCAGTTTCCTATTTGTTGAAGTTACCTCAGAGGTACCGGGCCATGCACGACATCTTCCACGTCTCTCAACTCTAACATTACTTTTCAGACTTGTCTCATGTCTTTCAACCCGAGGAGGTTGATCTCGAAGCGGATGCATCATTTGAGAAGCATTCTTTCTGGATTTTTGATCGTTGTATGAAGGTTCTCTATGGGAGGTCTGTTCCACTAGTATGGGTGTTATGGCAGCACGGCTGAGTACAGGACGAGCCCTGGGAGAGGGAGGTCGATGTATGATCGCAATGGCCGGAGCTGTTCGGGGTTTCTTCTTCTATGCCTCACTAGGGAAATTCTGGGTTGAATTTCTTTATGGGGGGATGTTTGTAAGAACCCGAATCTTTGTTTCAGGTATGTTTTTCCTTTTCTAGTCATTTTTATGAAAAAGGGGAAAATTTGGAAATTTCCTAAGTACATGCCCTATACTTTATAAGTACACACCGTGTACTTTGCTACAGTGCCCGACCCTGTGATGGCCGTGTGCAGGCCAAACACACGGTGTGTTGGGTCAATGTGGAGGCCATATAAATAGTAGTAAGAAAAAGTTGAGTACACGCCTGGTACTTTATTTTTTCATTAAATGGACCGGGGTCGCACCTGACGGACATAACTTTCTTCTTCTTCAGGTTCTTCATCCGAGAGTTACCCATATATCCACGAATCTTCTCTGAGCCCCCGTCCCTCTGTCTGTTCCCTGAATCGACCGTCGTCGATTGCGTTGGAACCACAACGTTGAGTTGTTCATTCTCCTTGAGCCTTGTTTTCCAATTCCTCCTCTTTCTTAAGATATCGTGGGTTGAGCATTTTGGACATTTTCTCAGATATACGACGTTATAAGGAGAATCAATCATCGTGGTTCAATTATATTGATCTCCTAGCATCGAGGTAGGAGGTTTGTGCCTTTCTGTAGGAATTTTTTGAATATTTTGTGCAATTCAACCAATTTTCCTTGAATGGGGTATTGTGTGATTCCTATTTTTTCCTTGTTGTTTGCCTTCTTTGCTTGATTGCTTGAGTAGAGGTCAATGCATCTGAATAGGGTAAATTTTACTATGCTCTAGATGTTTTTCCATGCATATTTTACCTATTAGGCATTTTTCCAATTGTCATTCCCAGTTGTAGGATAGAGGAACTAGTGTACTATTATGCTATTGTGCCTTATAACGATAGAAAAGTAGTTCTTGATGTTTACTTGGGGAGATACATTCACTATGCATGTTTGGTTTACACAAGGATGATAGAACCCAGTGTAGTGGACCATAGGGATAATGGACGTAAGGGCTTCTCTAGAGTGTCTTTAATTTACGATGCGAGACCACAGGGGGAATTGACGTTTAGTGCTTCCTTGGAGAGTTTGTAGTTCCTCAACGCGGGCCATAGGGGGAATGAGACGTTTATTGCTTCCCTAGATATCCTTTAGTAGGATACGAGACTATAGGGAGAATTGATGGTTAGTGCTTCCTCAGAGAGTCTATTCTTCAGCTGAACCAGAGTGGTGAGACAGTGTGTGCCTCCCAGGGGGTTTTCTAGTACTTGTAAGGTGAACCATAAGGGTTAGTCTGTGAGAACTACCCAGGGGGTTACCTGTTGTTCTACATGTTTATTGGCTATTACATGTGATCTTTTTATGCTATAAACTTTGTATTGTTGTTGTTGTGTGATTTCCTTTTTACTATTTCCTATACTTTTACTTTTCCATGTATTCACTAACTGTTTGGCACAGATATTTGTGTGGTTTCCTACTGGAACCTTGTCTCGCACCCTGTTTGGGCCATGCTTTTGGGCACAAAAAAATAATTTTGTTGCAGGTATAGATAAGGGAATGTTCCCTTCTACTTTAGGTGCTTGAAATTCTGTGGAGCTGGAGAGCATGGGACCAATCTATGGCTTGCGATGCTGAGGAGTTTACCTATTTTACTTTGCACTTTGGTTTAGTATTGTATTCAGCATTGTGACTTGTTTGGCTGCTTTGCTAGACATATATATCATGCATCATTTTATATATGTGTGTGTGTGCTCTAGTTATTTACTGTTAGTATTCCGCTGTTTATCGTTGAACCTTGTATGGATGGTTACTGTTTCTGCTGTTGTCTATTTGTTTTTCTTCCGCTGCGTACTCTGCCAATGATGGAATATTTTCCCCACTATCACACCCAAGGCCCTCGCTGCTAGTCGGCAGCCTCTGATGTTTAGTGAAATGTGCTCGAGGCCATGTGACCACCCGAGTACGGGGCGCCTCTGGGTGGATTCCAGAACCGGGACGTTACAAATATGACCATAAGAACTTTTCACCCTTCTTATTCAGACTCTCCAACGATGCTGATAAGTGTGAAAAGTCCTGTATGAAACATCTGTAGTATCCAGATAGACCTAGAAAACTATGCACTGCAAATACTTTCTTCGGCTTCTCCAAGGAGACTACTTCTCTCACTTTCTCTGGGTCTACTGACACTCATGTCTCTGAGATAACATGACCCAAGAAGTGAATCTAATCCATCTAAAAGTGGAATTTTGAGAGCTTGGAATATAATTGATTCTCTATCAGTGTACTCAAAACATGGGTAGCATGGTTGTGTCGAGTGTGAGAGTACCCCAAGATATCATCCACGATGACCACCATGAAGGAATCCAAGTATGGATGGATCACTCGGTTCATCAGTGCCATGAAAAATTCTGGCACATTCGTGAGACCGAACAGCATAACCATATACTCATATAGACCATACCTGCTCTAGTAGGCTATGAAAGGTATATAATATGGTGTAACGTGAAACTGATGATAACCAGACCTCAGGTCAATCTTTGAGAACACTCGTGCTCCTAAAAGCTGTTCAAAAAGATCATCAATCCTTAGTAAAGGATATTGGTTCATAACCATCAAATGGTTCAACTTCCGATAATCCACAAAAAGCTTGAGGGTGTCGTCTGACTTCTTCGCAAACAGGACAGGCAAACCCCATGATGAAGTATTGGGTCGGATGAACCCCTTTGCTTGAAACTCCTCCAACTGCTTCTTGAGATCCTACAACTCTAGTGTAGCCATCCTATAAGGTGGAATGGACATCGGTGCCGCTCCTGGCATAATCTCAATAAAAAACTCTACATCATGCTCTAGAGGAAAACATGAAAAGTCCCCTAAAAAGACAACCCTGAAACAATCTACCACTAGAATAAAGTATAACTGATAAGTCCCCAGATCATCTATATATAAAATAGAAATATGGGTTGTATCTCCTCATAAACCATGATGCCCCGGACCCGCTCTACTCACCTAGACATCCCACTCACCCTTTTTAAGAAACAATATGCACTCTGGTGATGTGAAACTCACCCTGCGTTGATTACAGTCGATGAATTCCTGGAAGAGAACTAGCCAGTCCATTCTGATAATGACTCACAGCTGGTCATCTATAGGACATAAGGGTCCCATAAAAAGTGATACCCACCACCCTCTATAGGAAACTCCATACACTGAGGTACACTCATCGTTCTAGTCCCCAACGGAGTGTCTAGTGTCACGATATCAGTAGAAGAAAAGATGCAGAGCCCAAGGCTCTCCACAACCGCAACAGATATAAAGCTATGGTAAGCCCCTATATCAAAAAGAGCCGAAGATAAAACTGAGGCAACTAAGATTGTACCTTTAACTGTAGAATGACTGGGATTCTGCTCCTGGTGGGTCTGTTCCACTGCAATGGTCTGGCCTACTCTACGGCCTTGTGACCCTACCTGACCACTCTAAGAAAATACACTATGCTATCACTAAAAGACTTGCGACTGACCACCATGGCCACATCCTCCACCTCATCCTGAATGGCCATAAGAACTCTAGTTCCCTGACTGGTGGGAAACTGGAGGTGCTGCTCCCGAACTTGGAGTCATAGAAGAACACATGTCACCAGCTACTGCTGAGAAGATCTAACCGAAGCGTTGAAGGTGACCCATCTTGCCACAAAATCAGCACTCCACTGGGTCTATCTAGCACAGCAGCCTCATATTTCCATCCCTTCCAAACTATTAGCATACCACTTGTCTACCTGAAGGTGTCACTCACCTCCTCGGATCCCCATGTGTAGACTTCCTACATCGCTTCCTGCTGTCAGAAGGAGGGACACTAGCTACAGATGTCAAGCTGCCCTACCTCATACTTCCGGAATCCATCAGATTGTGCTCGGTGATCAGTGCCTGGTTGACGATATATGTGATAGAATTCAACCATAATATGTTCACCTATGATCCGATGTCGTGACATAGACCATCCTCAAACTTCCATGCCATGAATAACTGATCACCTCCTGAAATATGCATAAAGCACTGCATCTCAGTAAAGCGGGAGGAATACTCCATTAGAGAAAGAGTACTCTGCTCCAGACTCATAAACACTCAGGCTCGATCGTCCCTCAAGGTCTCTAGATATAAATAATCTTAGATTATGCACTAGAACTCATCCCACGCCATAACCTACTGGCTTCCTGACTGTGAGATCACATCCCACTACCTCTTGGCGGAGTCCCAAAGCATATAGGTAGCGATCTTGACCCTCCTCTATGGAGGTGTCTCCAGATGCTCAAAGATCATAAGCATGGATTCTATCCATGACTCTGCAACCAAGGGTCCTCCATCCCCTAAGAGAGTGGGAGGATTCTGCTGCTGGAAGACCCGTGTAAAATCATCTATCGACGGGGAAGGAGCCAGTGACTCTTGAAAGGTCTACATCATCCTCATAAAACATTCCCTAAACTATGCATCATCACCTGCGTCCAGTATAACTGCTACTTCCAAGACTTGAACAAAAGGAGAATCTACTGTAAATCCATGATCAGCCATATCTAGTGTATGATCACCTCCTGGAAACTGGCGTACAACTGGAGGATGTCTCGGTGGCATGACTCTGCAAGGTCAAATGAACACATTAGATCAAGATTTTCATAGACTAAAAACTGGAATTATAGGAAGGGAACATGAGAAAGAACGTATTCAAGTTTTTAAAAACAAGACTACACGGTGTGTATGCCCCCTACACGATGTGTTCCAATATGTCATTTACATGGGTGTGTACTTCTTCCACAAATAGTCATGTAACACCCAAACCACACGACGTGTTGTCCTAACACACAACGTGTACTTGAATCATCTTCCCCTACCCGAGTCCTTCTACAAGACTAAGCCACATGGTTCTCTTTAGACAATAATACACGGTGTGTTCATGGTAGATACGTCATGTACTAGACAAGCTTCACCTGGCCCGTATTTTTAGTGACATGGACTAACACAAGGCTCACACTACAAGGCATGTTCAAGGAGAACACAGCATGTGTGTGAAATGATAACACTGACCTGTGTTGTTAGTGACATGGTCGGGTACCTAGGTCAAGATACACTGCATGTACAACTGGTCCACAGAGTGTTCTCACCAGACGTTCCCCATCTTATGTCTCTTCCCACATGGTCGATGAAACGGTTAGAGACAACACATAGTGAACATAGAGTACATGGCGTGTACTTAATAAAAATTGTTTCTTCCTGAACATATAAACACCGGGTGTGTGGTCAAAACTACACGGTGTGTATTCTGGATTTTTCTAGATAGTAAGCCTCAGAAACTTCTCTAGAACCCAGAAAAACACTGAAACGAACATTGAAAGTTCCAAATTCTGATCCGGGAGGGCCCATACTGCCTGTGAATCAAATATTGGCATCTTATAAATGTTATAACAAGGTATACAAGTAAATGACCCACCAAGTTCCGGTCCACGAGGGCCCTTAACACCTCAAGAACCAAAGTGTGGAATTCATTTAGACAAAACCTTACACAAAAATAACCTATCCAACAATTGATATTTTAGCAAGGCATCTATCTCAACAACATACATATTCTACACAACATCTATCACAACAAAATGAAATTTCTTAATGCACCCTAGATGGCATGGAAAGAATTCTTGACATGTGATTTATAATATGTGACTATATGATGCATGAGATGGCATAACATCATATCATCAGGTTTCAACATAAATATAACCTCAATAAAATAAATAATAACCAGCACAAAATATGTGAGTCACCTAACGGTGAAAATCAAGGAAACCATAATCATGAAAAACTAGAAAATTTCATTTATGGGGAAGATTGGATTTTCCTTATACACGGGTTAGCTACTCTCAGAAACAGCTTATTACCAATTACATATTCCATCTTATCCTTGACTATATGATCCAAATAGTAAGTCAAGAGAAAAGAATTCATTTGATACCACTTTGTAATGTCCCATTTCCGGAATCCACCCAAAGGCGCCCCTTACTCGGTTGGTCACATAGCCTCAAGAACATTTCCCCAAATGCCAGAGGCTACTAACTAGTAGTGAGGGCCTTGGGTGTGATGGTTGGGAAACAATTCCTTCATTGGCAGAGCACACAAAAAATGTAAACAAATACATACAAGAGGAGAAGCAGTAATAATATCATATAAAAATAAACAGTTGAAGGCTAATAGAACAAAATGAAGCATATATATAAAATGATGCAAGATACACATGTCTATGAAAGCAGAAAACAATGCACAATGCTTAAATACCATACTAAACCAAGTACAAAATAAAAACATTAATCAGCATCTCAAGCCTAAGCTTGGTCTCGTGCTCTCCAATTCCACATCATGTCAAGTACCAGAAGTAGAAGGGTGCTTGCCCTTGTCTATACCTGCAACAATATAATCTGTTTGTGCCCAAAATCATGTCCCACACAAGGTTTGAGACTAATCCCAGAAGAAAACCACCCTGAGATATATTCCTAACAATCAATGAGTATATGGTAGGTATAATTATAGGAAACAGTAAACAGGAAGGTACTCAACAGTAAAAAATCCATAGTTTCAATATCAAACAACAACTAAACAAGAAGATAAACACAATAGGTAACACTCAGGGAAGCACACTCATTCTAACCCATCTTGTCCTGCCTAACACGTACAAGAAACCCTATAGGCAGTACACTCAGTTTAACCCCTATGGTTCACCTTAAGTATAGACTCACTGAGGAAGTACTCGCCGTCAATTCCCCCTATTGTCTCGTATTGTAACTAAAGGTGCTCTAGGGAAGCACATACATCACTTTCCCTTTTTTCTCTCATAGAGGAACTACAGACACTCTGAGGAATCCCTCAACATCAATTCCCCATGTAGTCTCACATCATAAAATTATAAAGACACTATGGATAAGCCCTCAACGTCCATTATCCCTATGGTCTATACACCAGGTTCTCACAGCCCCATATATGTCAAGAAAGTGTTGAAGTGCGTATCAGCCAAGGTAAACCTCAAGATCTACATGGATAGCATTATACAACATAACAACATAATAGAACAATAGTCATACCATCCTATAATACTAGGCATGGGAAAGTAAATATCCACCTATAAGGAAAACTAGACCCAAAGGTAAAAACAAGCAAAACATGCCTGAGAAACACATCCAAAGCACAACAATTATCCCTATTCACAATCAATTGTCATCTACTCAAGAATAAAATCATATCAAGAAGACAATAGGGCTAAAACGGTAAACGCACAATACCCCGTTCATGGGTATTGGGAAATTTTGCACATAAAACTCAAGGACATTCAACTGAAAGGCACAAACCACCTACCTCGGAGTTAGGATATCGATATAAGTGAACCTCAGATCTTACATATCCTTATAAAATTGAAGTTCTATAGAAAAATCTAAAACTTTCAACCCACGATATCTCACGAGGGAAGAGAAATTGGAAGATGGTGCTCTAGGAGAAGGGAGAACTCACCGATGTGATTCCAACGCAACATACGGTGTTCGATTCAGAGGAAGGATGCATGCTCGGGGTTTTGTCGAAGATCTGTGGCCGTACAGAGCTCTTGGTCATAAGAGACCTAAAATCGGAGTATAATGAAGTTTAGACGTGATCCCAGTGCGTTTAATGAAAAAAAATTCACGACATGTACTTTTAAAGTACACATCGTGTACTTGCTATTTCCGTACTCCGCATTAAGCGGCATCTAAGCCACTCCCACACAGCTGTGTGTGTGGATACTACACATCCATCACACGACCTCCTGCAGCAAAAAAGTACATTGAGTGTACTCATAAAGTACACGGCGTGTACATCGAAAATTTTCAGAATTTCCTCTTTTTCACAAAAATGACCAAAAAAGGAAAAACATACCTGAAGGAAGATCTAGGTTCTTACAAGTTGTCACCCATCAAATTTAGAGATTACATCCCTCTACCAGAGGTGTCATATGAGTCCTACTAGGGGGAGGAGGCTGGTGGGGGAATACCTTTGGAGGAGGGTGAGGTCAGCAACTCCGACCCAGAGTTGGAAGATTTTATAAAGTCCCTTGAGGTAAACCCCAAACCACCTCCACAAAGTCTTCACCCAGGTTGTTTGGGACTTCTCAACTAACATATAACCTATGCAGGAGGGCCTCATATACAGAACCTTCTCCCGCTCGATATTAGATGCAGCTGCAGGAACTTCGGGACCTACACCTATGGATACGACGATAATCATACCTGGTGGGGCAACGACACCCGGGGTGGTCCACCCAGATCCATCATACTTCCCAAAAATATATGGTGGCCATGCCTCGGGGTTCTAACTACAACAACTCAAGAGAGAGACCTACCCTTTGATTTCTGTATGTATTCTTCACATAATAGGTAATTTTCATCCATTGATCCAGACAATTGTTGTATGTGTGCATATTGTAAGCACAATTCGTCAAATAGTGTGGGCCTAATTTGTAAGTGGGATTGGAGCTCCTGGCACTGCCTTTCCCTGGGGAACACTGGTGGTATTGGAAGCAGATGCCCGAGCTGACCAAACTGAAATGCTCCTGATCACAGGTGGGACCGTCAGTTGGACCACCCCTGAAATCATTGAGGTGGATTCTGGAAATGGGGATCATTCGAACAACCTGGGTCCTTCCCTACCCAGTCCAACACTAGATTTGGACCCTGATGACGAGTTCCTGTAGGAATTCCCTGCTATTAAACCTGCTGACCCTACGGACCGGGACAAGACAACTTCTGATGAAGAAGATAGAAAAATCATTTATCACCAGTCATGGAAGATGATCAAATGCTTCATCAGGGATACCCCTCAAGATCAATAGATATACTAGATGGGGAGGCTTCATTCCTGACTATGCGATGTGTGCATTGGGGGAGTGGATTCACAGTGCCCTCATATGCTTACTTGATACCTCCTGGAGGAGAATATTCGAGAGCATGATTGTGGCCTCTGTGTGAGTTGGAAATAGAGGAAATAAGTAAACATCAACTGGCTCCATAAGGAAAAAAGTGAATTTCAATAGTTTCAGGCATGAGAGAATGATCATTCTGTTTTACTCAATGCACAATCGAAGCTCATGTTGCACCTAAAGGCCCAACAGGCAGAAGCTGAAGAACTGATGGAGTGAGCCTCTGAGGAGATGGGTGTCATCCGAACCAATGAGGAGTGAGCCCAAATCGCGGCTGATGAAATATGATCCATCACTACCAAGGAGAATCATGAGCTAAACAGGTGACAACAAATCCTAGAGTCCACAAGCAAAAGTGTGGTATAGTTGTATCACTATATTGGAGAGGTCAACCCATCCATGGGAGGGGTCGATCCTTGGCTGCTGTAATGCATGTAAACTTTTGAACATAATTTAATGCTTTGATATTTTATGATGGATGCATACATGGGTTCCATTATTTGTTTTGGTTTACTTTATTTCCATCATATTCATGAAATATCTTGCGATCAATCCCAAATCTCACATGGGTCATGCCCGATTCGAGAAAAAAGGGATGAATGCTTAGTTATTCCATTTGAACATGAGGGTTCCGACCAAGATTCATGTATTTGCGGTTTGAACAACCAACCGAGACTTATAGAAAGAATGAGGGAGGCCTGACTAGAAGATAAGGTTCATAGAACAGTCAAATTGTCATTTTCCCAATTTTTTCTAGTGCACGATTGGAGTAACTCTAGGGGAATTAGAATAAATACAAACATAGGGGAGTATAAAGTGTGAATCAAGATTCCCAAAATTTGGAACACTGTGAGGATTTCATGAAAATGAAGGATAACTGGTGACCGTGTTCGAAAAATAGCATCTCTATTTCTTTATCCTGTAATGGGGATAAAAAATACGGGATGACCGTTGACCATGTTCGAAACATGGGGCCTGACTCAAAATTTCATCCATTAGTCTTCCAGAATGTTGGCCTATGACAGTAGGTGAGACATAGGTTGAGCATCCATACTGTTCAGGGGTTTCATTATACATGAAGTAGGACGAGGGTCTGAATAAAGGACACAAAAAGCATGGAGGGTGGATTGATGGGTTGTTCGAATAGATTACAACACTCTGGAAATTATGCCACTGCGGTGAAAACACATTAGGTGGAAGCATCAGTCTGATTAGGGATGAAAGTCTCTTCTGAACAGGACCTCTCTAGTAAATAACTGAAATAACCTTGGGTTTGGGTTATGAGAGAAAGGCCCAGACATCGCTACGTATCCCATATGGATGATCATATAACAAAATGTAGATCTTAAAGCACATCATGGTCAGAAAATGACACTGGTAGGGGGAACCCTTTCTAGCGAGGAAGCTGACGCATCCCATGATTAACATGGGGCATCCTAAACTAGTTTAGCGTAGAACCTATATTTAGTTTAATGCATCATGTACATATGGATTTGTTCAGTTTAACGTCAAATGATAGGGCCGAGAGTGAAAAGAGGATCCCAAGAGGGCATCATGTGATGTGGTAGCAATAAACCCAGCGTGAATGAGGATGGTAAGAGTCCATATCACACCACATATCTCCGTAAGAAGTTCTTTAGGTCAAGTTACCAAAAGATAAAGTTAGTATAGGCCCGTGGAAGAGATATCGGGTGTTCTAACATACCCCAAGAGTATGGGAATCAATCCATTTGTAGTTCTAGAAGTATAATGGTAGGATACCAATGTAGGATAGGTAAATCCTTTCTGGTGAGGAAGCTGATGAATCCCATAATTAGTACAGGGAATCATGAACTTGTTCAGGGAAGAACCATAGTTTAAAGTTATGCATTGAGGACATGGTTACCCAAAAAGGAAATGTGTAGTGAATTAAATTTCCCGACATGAATGAGGACGTTGAGAGAACACACCATACCATGTGTTCCTGAAGGGATTTTTTATTCCATAGACTAGGGGTGGCCTGACTTAGTGCTAGACCCAAAGTTAAGTTCTTGGGAATTCCTACATACCCCATGAGGATGGGAATCAAGCCATATGTAGTTTTGATATTGTAGTTTAATGTCATGTGGGACATGAGACATGCATGGTTCAGCTGCACCAGTACACATGCTTCCACAACAACTAATCCCAATTGATTTGTACTTGATGTGGGAAAAAAGGAGTAGTGGTGGGATATTCCTGGTTTAGGGAGGCACACATTAGGGGTAGTTTAATGTTAGGTAAATGAAATCCAAAAATTATTGACCTCCCTAATTAACGCACATAAATGCACGGAACTGTAAAACTGTGTACTGGAATTCCACTTGAACATAAGGGAGTGGAAAGATATGAATCATGACGCCTGATATTTTGATCACAATTAAGGTGGTGTGAAGATAGAGGATAACTACTGACCATATTCGAAACACAGTATCTACATCGCATTATCCTGGAATGGGGAAAGACAAATGAGGGTTGACCACTGACCATATTCGAAACATTAGACCTGTTGAAAATGTTGTTTGGGGTCTCTAGGGGTTTTGACCCAAGAAGGTAGGTGATACAATGTGGCTAGAGTCCAGGGCAGAAAGGGGGTCCCTTCATACATTAAAGAGGATGGGGAACTAAATAATGGTCTCATGAAGCTTGTAAATGAAATCGGGGAATTTCCATGTGAAAATTATACACATTGGGATCTTTGTCACAATTTATTTGATTGTGATAATAAGATGCATCAGAAAGAGGGAGTCAAATCAATTTCCATGGATAGGGGTGATGGGGTCACTCGCACCTAACTTAAGGTCAGAAATTGGACCATTAAGAAGTGACCCAATTTAATGAAATGGTCACAGGGTGGCGAAGTATTTGAACCCAATGCATAGTTCCCAAAGGGAGATCTTAGTTTAGTGTCATAGAACTCAGAACAGGATAGTAAGAGAAAAATAAAAAACATAGTGCGGTTTTTAAAAAGCCTGACGTGAATGAGAACCCTTGAGGTGCTCGCCACACCACATACATCAAAAGGAGTTCATTACAATGGGTTGAAAAATGGGAAGTATTTAATATTTCTTTGGATAGACCTGTAGATGGAATGTCTGGTAATTTCTATGTATCTCATGAGTATGGGAATAATGCCTCACGTAGTTTTGGATAATGTTGTGAAGTTTGGTGTCCTACAACATGGATGGCCATATCATAGTTTAAAGGTCTTAGAGATTAGACCATAAATAGAAAGAAGGTAAGGATACTCATGGTGTGACATTACAAAACCTGATGTGAATGAATACATAGTCCCACTTTACACTATGTGCTCCCTGAGGAGGTTTTTGGTTGAGGGACCAAAAATAAAAGTTGGGATGGGCCCAAGGAAAAGTGACCAGACATTCCGACATACCCCGTTATGATGGTGATCAAGCCATGCGTAGTTCTAGAAGTGGAATGGTTGGGTACCAATGCCCAGGACAATACTATTGTGTGGGTTTGGCCCACACATGAAAAGAAGTGTCATTTGATAGATCATGTTTATTATTTAGGATGGATGTGTGTTTTCTTGTGAAGTAATAAACCTAAGATGAAGAATATAGGCGTCACTATAGGAATCAAGCCATATAAAGGAATTAAAAGATTGTATGGTTGGTAACCATTACCAAAAAATATGTCCCCTCGAATGAGGAAATCACAATGCGGTGTCGTTTTTCGTCATGCGGGAAGGATGATAATGTCATAGTTTAGGGTCATATGATTGGACCTACCATACATTTTAACATCTTGTAGTAAAGATGTAGCAGTTTAAAGTCATATGTGACATGGAATCATATTTTATCCTCATATGGATTTCACACATAAAGATGAAACAAGATTTTAGGGGTGGGTTCATGGTGTGAAAAAGCATACCCAATGTGAATGAGGACGACATCCACACCCCACCACAGGAAATTATAAGGAATAATCCTCGAGCCAAGGGGCTAGAAAAGGACAAAGAATATGGGGACAGACCCGAAGATGATACTTCAAGGGGTTTCTACATACCCTATTATGATGGGGATCAAGACATATATAGTTCTTAAAGGTTCAATTTAATGTCATGCTTTATGAGAGGTAAGGGAAACTAGCTCCTAGAAATGGAGTACATGGTAAGGCTATTGAAAAATCGATGTGAAGGAGGAGGTTAACTAGACTAAAATTTGACGTAGTTCTGGAAGTGCAGTTTTACTTCTTGAGGCAAGGATGTTGAGAGATCTTAGTTTAATTTCTAAGAGCTCGGCCCATTGAGAAACAAGAGTCTTCAAAATAAGCATAAACCTCAACCGAATACCTAAGCCCATGTGAGCTACGCTCGATGTGGGAAATAAGGGAGGAGAAGGTATTTGCAACACATGGAATACATGAAAAGGTGAAATTGGTGTGGGTCCCCAAATGATGGCTTGCAGTGGCTTTGTCCTCTTAACATGAAAATGCACACTGAGGGATAGTACCAAGAGTATCGAAATTCCACTTGGACATGATGGAGTAGAAAATGATGTGAATCATGCAACCAATATTTATGGATTTATGGGGGTGGTGTGATGATGGAGGATAACTGTTGATCATGTTTGAAACACAACATCCATGTTGTGTGACATGAAATGGAAACAACAAATGAGTGTTGACCGTAGACCATATTCACAATGTGGGACTTGTATCAATTTTTCATTCAAGGTCCTCGAGGATGTTGGCCCAAAATGATAAAAAATAACTTAGTCTGAGTATCTATACCATTCGGGGGCCCTTTTGGATGTGAAATATGATAGAAACATAAATACAAGGGATCAAGAAGCATGAGGATGGGTGATAACATGTCCTTGTAGGATTCAACACACTTGGTGCTGAACCAGAGTGCTCTGGGGCACACTGGTGAACTGCCCAAGATGGTCAAGGTACCCAACATAAGAGAATCCGAATTGAAAAGATAAGTTTCGAACAAGGGGATGAAGAGATCTCAAGGTAAAGAGGTATGTAGAGTGGTTGTTACAGACCCGATGTGAATGAGGAAATAATCCCATACCACACTGCATGCCCCTCCATAGGGAGAACACGGGCCGTGAGTCTAGGAAGCTAAGGAGGTTTCTATGAAATGGTGATGGACCTAAAGACTAAATGTTCGGGAAGTCCTACTTATCCCCTAAAAATGGGAATCAATCTACACATTGTTCTGGAGGATGTTGTGCAGTATTACGTCATGCAGAAAGGACATGGATAGGGGCAAGGTATCGCAATGTGGGATGTGTACGACACGATGGGTATCCTGATGTGAATGAAGAAATAAGCTCATACAACACCGTACAATCCCAAATTATAACATGGGATAGGGGAGAAGAGGTTGATTGATCCAAGATGGGAAGTCCCGACATGTTCTTAGTTTAACATTTTACGGTGAGGATGATGGTTCTCTTAGTTTAATGTCACAAAACTCAGACCTTAGTCACACAGTTTAATGTCATGTGTGTGGGATAGACGGGTCGAAAGGATGAATCAATGTGCCTATTATGTGGGAGACCATAGAATGAGAACAATGATCGAGGATAACTACTGAACATTTTTACAACATAGTATCCATATTTTATGACTAGGTATGGGGCAAACAATTGGGCATCGATAATTTACCATATTCGCAAAATGGGACTTGTATCAATTTTTTTCTCAGGATCCTTGAGGACGTTGGCACGAAATGGTATGAGATACCTTAGGCCAAACATTTGGTCCATTTAGGGGTCCTTTTAGATTTAAATGATGGCGAAAACACAAATCATAGTACACATGGAAAATGGTGGGACCTGTGCAGTTTAATGTATTGTGGCAATGAAACAAATTGGGGGTTTCTCCTAGGGATGTATGTGGAGTGGAAACAATAGCCCGACGTGAATAAGGACAAAGAGTCCACACCACACCACCCAATCTAAGGTGAGAAACATGGGCCAGGGGGATGAAAAGGTTGAGGGAACCAAGATTATAATCCCCAACCAGTTTGTAGTTTAACGTCTCGCAGTGAGGACAATGATGTTATTAGTTTTTAAGTTCATAGGGCTCAGACCGTAGATACGTGACCCCTAATGCAAGTATTTCCTTACCAAATCTCATAATCCCACATGAGAAATGCTCGGTGTGGGAAATAAGGAATAGGACCCAGATCTCCCAAACATATAAGGGAAAAGTAATCAGACTAGCACCTCTACTCGAGGAAGACTGATGTTTGAAGGGATAACAGGATAAAATGAATCCCTACACCCAATGCATGGAACATTTGGAGGTGGTGTAAATGATGAAGGATGACTTTTGACCACATTCAAAACACAACATCCACATCGTGTGACCTAGAATGGTAAAAAATGAGTGTCAACCGTTGACCTTGTTCGCAACACGAGACTTGTATCAATTTGTCCCTAAGGATCCATGATGGCGTTGGACCAAAATGGCAGGTGATCCCTTAGGAAAAACATCCATGTCATTTGGGAGTCCTTTTGGATGTGAAATGTGATAAAGAACCAAGTAAAGGGATTGTGTGAGTCATGAATGTGCTTGTGCATTTTAATGTCATGCAGGATGAAGAAAGAGGTGGAGATCTTCAGAGAGAGGGATACATGGTGAAGTCCTGATCAAATCGACATGAATGCGGGAAAATCCTACACCGCACCATGTGTTACGACCCAATGGGAGATCATAAAGTTTGGGGCTACGCCAACAGACAAAATTTATGGGTGTTCATATGTATCCCTTGAGGATGGGAATCAATCCATACATTGTTCTGAAAGGGCCATGCAGTTTAATGTCGTGCAGGGAGGACGTGGGAGGATAGAAGAATGGGGAGGTTTAGTTGGTGCAATTAACGTAATCCTGAGAGGAGTGGGGAAAATAATCCTACACTACACCATGTGGTATCCTCTAAGGAAACAACACCCAAGTGGTATACTCAAAGATAAGAGTCTAGCGGATATACTCAAGACAAAGCATTTGAGAATTCCCACGTATCCCATGAGGAAGGGAATCAATCCATACATAGTTCTTGAAGGTTCCATGGAGTTTAACTTTGTGCGGTGAGGATGATTGATGAATAGTTTTACATCCTTCAGTCTGGAAAAATCACACATTTAAATGTCATGTGGAGAAGATGGAATAGTTTAAGGTCATGTGTGACTGTATAGATCTTAGTTTATGGTCATAGAGCTCAGACATTTTTCCATTTTGTCGTCATGTGAGATGGTAAGTATGTTTAATTTCAGAATTAACGCAACAATTTATGGTCATGCAGGACCATATCTGACTCAGGAAGTTTAATTTCATGTTGTACGTAACTATTTAAGGTCATGTATGACCATCTCTAACTCAGGAAATGTACTAATTGACGAATTTTTCATTAATGGGAGGAGTTATTTTATCTCCAGCCATGGTAACAAAATAGTATGCACCATTGGGGTAAACCTTGTGAATATTGTAAGGTCTTTCCCATTTGGGCTCTAGCTTGGGTGGTTTCCTACTAGGTATCATTAGTGTTCTACGGGCCAACACCGGGTCACCTTGCCAGAAATTGTGGAGGAAAACTTTCTTATTGAATGATGTAACTATCCTGTTCTGATGCATTTCTAGATTGTGTAGGACACAAAGCTTTTTCTTTTCGATCACTTACAATTCAGCCTAATGGATTTCATCTTCCTTATCTGGTGCTTGATGATCATATATCGTTGTGCACAATGAAGGAAATTCAATATCGATTGGTAGGACACCCTCCTTTCCATACAAAAGGTAATATAAGGTCACCTGTGTGGAATTGCGAGTTTTTGTTCAATATGCTCGGAGGGCATTGGGGAGTTTGTCTGGACAACTCTTCTTATTATGTCTAACCATTTTCTATAGAATTTATAGAGGGTTTTGGTGAACCTCAATCATCCCATTTTCTTGCGCGTGATAGTGAGAGGTATGGTTAGAACTACTGTTGTACTTGAGGTACAACTTCATCAACTCGACGGCTTGGAAGATGGTTCCATTATCGGCTAGGATGGAATGAGGGACTCCTAATATATAGATGATGTTGGAGCTAAAAATTTCAATGATATAACAAGCCATGACCTCCTTGAGCGGAATTGTCTCTTCCAACTTGGAAAAGAAAACCATAGCGGTCAGGATGCATATGCATTGGAAATAGGTCACCAGTGGATATGGCACCATGACTTCGAGTCCCTAGAAAACAAAGGGCTAAGATTACTTGGTAGTGTGGAGAGGCTATGGCAGCAGATGCACAAAGTTGGCATGAATACGGCATGTATGACACCTCTTGGAAAACTCGATATAGTCACGGATCATGGAGAGCTAAAAATACCTCAACCACTGGATCTGGGGAGATAGCTTCGGCCCGGTATTATGAGCCCTGCAAGAACCATCATGAACATCATTCATGACATAAGAAATCTCAACTCCTTAAATGCAAAAAATGAGAAACCCATCAAACCTGTTCATTTAGAGGATCTTCTCAAGACTAGGACCACTCTGGATGGTAAACTAAAATGCATAGTGTTATATTTTCTCATGCTCAGCTCGATCTGTTAGGAGATTATTGTGCTAGATGTACTCGATAAAGGGGGTCCTCTAATTAGGAGTAACTTCCAACACCACGTCAAGGGGACCTGAGTGTCCTGATGAGGAGGTTCTTGTGGTAAGGTTTCTTAATTGCGGCCTATCATCATCGTCTAGAGTGACTGAGGAAATGAATCTCTTGTGTGCCATGTGGATAATCAAATCATCCTGACCAGGCTTCACAAAAGATGCAGCTATAATGGCCAAGATGTTATCTCGACCGTTATAGGATCGAGGAATATGAGTAACCTCTGGCCGAGATAGGAACTGGGACATTACTTGGAGGGTGTGTTCCAACAGTGTTATGATTTATATCTCTCTGACGACATAGTACCGTTGATCTACTTGATGACTAGTATAGAGTACCCTTTAACATACAAATTCGAAATGTCAATCTCAAGGGACAGATCGAGGCCAATGATGAGAGCCTGATACTCCACCTCATTATTGGTATAGCATTATAACATCTGGAATGAATATGGGAAAACAGATTGCATTTGAGTGATGAAGACGATAACCAGGCCCACTATGTTAAGCCTGGGTTCATTGAGCCTTCTACTGATAAGGATTTGGGAAGTGCTATTAAAGTGAATTTTCTAACATGGATTGTCATGTTCTACTGAGAGGATTGCCTCATTAAAAAAATAACGGTCTAGAGGATAGTTCACAGGATTTGGATAGGCAGCAAGGAAGTATTCAAATGATTTCCCCTGAATAGCCTATTGAGTGATAAACCTAATGTCGAACTACAAGAGGATCACTACCCACTGAGCTAGATGACCTGTCAACATGGGGAAGTTCCGGATGTACTTTAGGTGATCTACTCAAGACACTAGTTTTATTTCACGATGCTACAAGTAATTTCACAATTTTTTTACTATGAATACCAGTGCAAGTCATCTCTTCTCGATAGGGGAGTATCTGTTCTCCATATCAAAGAGCATGTGGCGGAGATAATAGAGACTATTATCTATTCCCACATTGTTCTTCTAGGCGAGAAGGGCACCGAGAGATCATTATAGGGAGGTCACATAAAGGACCAGTGGCTTTCCATAAATGGGTGGCATTAGGACTGGAGGCTGGAGCAGATACTTATTGATTTCCTCAAAAGTAGTCTGACATTCTTCATCCCACTGATAGACAATTCCTTTCCTTATGATCCGAGAAAAGGTCTTACACTTTCCAACAAAATTCACAATGAATCTGGGTATGTAGGCCAAGTGACATTGAAATCCTTAAAGTTCCCTAATGTTACATGGAGGAGACATCTGGCTGAGGGAATTGATCTTCTCCAGGTCAATCTCGATGCTCCTTTATCTGAAAAAGAGTCCTAGAAACTTTCCAGAGGTGACCCCGAAGGAACACTTTAATGGGTTCATCTTCAGGTGGTGAGAACAGAGGAATCCAAAAGATTTCTAAATATATTTGATATGGTCCTAACACTAGTGAGATTTGACAACTAGATCATCCACGTAGCATTACATCAATGTCCCAAGGATTGACATAGATATGTGATGCATGGAATGCAGATAGGTGGAACCTACATTATTTAGACCGAAGGGCATTACCATGTAAAAAAAGTACCATGTGTTTCTCTAAAGGTTATAGACTCCCCATCCTTAGTGTCATTCAGATCTGTTTATACATAGAATACACATCCATGAAGAAGTGGTCCTAGAAATCAGTGGTGGTTTCAATCAACAACTCTATCATAAGAAGGGGAAAATCATCCTTTGGACAGTGATAGTTGAGATCCCAGAAGTCGATGCATACTCTGGTTTGTCTATTGTTCTTCCTGACGGGCACAATTTTGGGTATCCATCATGGTTAATATACCTCCTTGATGAAGTTGGTTCTGATTAGCATATCAACTTCGGCCTCAACTGTGGCACCGTGAGAATGGTGCATCCTCCTGGGAGGTTGTTTGAACCCACGATGATTTTCTGGAATACTGATGTGGGGTATAGGGACCTGAGTATATATTCCTGGAATTTCATCATAACTCCTGGAAAACACCTCACAATTCTACTTCAAGAATCCCATGTACTATTGTTTCTCTTCTACATGCATAACAGTTCTAATCAATGTGGGTTTCAGATTTGTCTCGCTACAGAGGTTCACCTGTACTGATTCATTGACCGTGGTGGAGATGCCCTCTTCTAATGCAGTAGGTGCATCCGCCAGATCATATTCTTCACTTATAGAGGAGGGATCCTCAGTGGGGGGAGATCCCTCCAAGTCAATGGATCCTGATGGGAAGCTAGTGTCAACCTGAGAGGCGATAAACACTACATCGGGGGACTCATGTTCTGTCGAAACCATAACGATTAAAGATGTTGATCCTATCCCATCGGGTATTCGGCCCATGGGGACATGTGTGATGTTATCAAAGAAGTAGTGTCACAATGTATAAAGCTGGTTTATCCCATCCCAAAATAATAAGAAAGTATGGCGTATTTCCATTGCCATGGGGCGGACATCCTAATACCTTACGGGGGGAGGGGGATCTGGGATCACTAAAGACTGATTTGTGTAGGAAAATGAGGTGATATTCTTGCATCGCTAAGACATGTGAATTTTATCCCCACTCATTCTAAATTTTTTTTCCATATCTGGTGTTGTATCCTCTAATCAATGGATCAGAAATATGTAGGCATTACCCATGTCTATCCATGGGTCGGTCGCAGTCGTAGCACGTTTAACCTCATTTTCCAGAATCAATTTGTCCTTTATCTTGTAATATATGGAATACTGGTAATTGGATTCACAAGAGGAAAAGGGAGATGTGTCACCATCAAGTAAGCTCACTCGACTATTAAGGGAGTACATAAGGCACTGGTGATATGATTAGGGGACCATCGCAAGCAGGTGAAACTATGGCCTAACCATCAATGCATTGTAGGCAGTGTCATTGGAGATAACCAAGAACTCAGTTCTGGATACCAGACAACCGAAATGTGTCTTCAAGTAGATCATGCTGACTGGTGTCTGTTCCACCCTGTCATAACCTTGTATTTTTAGGTTAGAGGGACTCAGGTCATCCTCGGATAGCTCATCCTTTGAAGTGTCCAAGTTGGGATTAGGATTATTCCAGAGCCTGTGTCGATGATACAGTGATGAACTTACACGCCCTTGAAGTGGCTGGTGATGTATAATGGGAGCATGTTCCCCAGTATGGGAGAGCCTTCATCTTCTCTAGAGAAAGAGATAATTTTCTGATATTCAACACTCTCAACAACCTCAGCATGTAAGGATTATGTAGTTGCTACCTTCATATCAAACTGTTGGGACTTCTTAAAGCATTGGAAAAGGCTTCACGAATATCCACTGAAAATTGAAGGGCCTAAAGGATAGATATCCTGACAAGAATGTTGGATCATTTGTAAGGATTTTATACTTTTGTGCCAAGCATGAACTTCTGCTTACAGGAGGTCGTTCTATGATAGGGGGATGATGGACCCTTCTTAATGAATCGATGACTAACGGGCACTAGTAATGTCCTGCTGATCAGTAGTTGAAGCTGATGGATCAAAAAATGAGTGTGGGCCAGATGACTGTGGTCAGTCAGTAAAAGAGCATGGATGATAACGGTACGGTCGAGGTGGATCTTCCTGATCAAGAAATATAAATGGAAATAAAGGTGAACCTAATGGAACCAAATGAGAAGGTTTCTCGTGATGAGCTCTGAGACAGGCCTACATTCTCATTTCGATGGCATACACAGACGGGCTGGAATTATTGACCGAGGCACTCTAATAAAACATATATCCATGGCCCCATTGTCGCTGGCGATAGTTGGGAGCATTTGGAGGATCCATCTCACATTCTACACCATCAGAAATCATGTAGGGGTTTACCATCACCATGGAATTAACCATGGAATACCTTGATCATCACCTAAAGAATCCTATAATACATGATGGATGATAGGGGGGATCACCATCTTCAGAGTCATGAAGTCGCTGAGAGTGCGGGATGAGGATGAAATTGGTGGGCGTGTCATTTTCCATTACGTAGTCAATGATTTCTCTTCTGGGAAGAGGAAGGTTGATATATTGATGTGGAGGTACTGGTTGCGGGTGAGGTGGCGTCTTCTGAAGGATCAGATTGATTCAGACATGCATGAATAATACCATGGGCATGAAGGACTTCGTTATGATCCATTCATTCATCATACTTCTGGGACCTACGGTTAGAAACCTGATGTCACTTACCTTCTCTATCACTACCGCTATCTGGCTTCACGAATACACATGCCACTTGTGCTGGAGATGGGCCTAACCTGACTATGTTGTTATCATCCTCATCATGAAACTAGTATTCATACACATAACCCTATTTGAGGTTGTGCTCCATGATCTGGTGATATGGGTAGTAATTGGGGTGATCAGTGAGATTTTCCTCTTCGAGCCTCCTGCATTCACGAAAATGTAGAAGTCCCTACTTTCAGGTTCTTTGGAAATAACATTGGACCAGATCCTCGTGAATGACTAGGTTTTATTTCTCCTATCCAAGAAGGGGGATCTCGGAGCCTGGCCTTAATGAGGGGATAGAGAATCCTATCGAGGTAGTGGAACCTAATTATATCTCTTTGTCGGTGGTGGAATGTTATGTAGGGGCACCTGCCGATTCTAAGGAGGTCATTGCTGGGTCGGAGGCTATAACGGAGGTGGAAGGCCTCTGCGGGGATATGGAGGTGGTTCCACTAGTAACTAATCTAGTTTCTTGGGGGGCTTTATTTGGGCCATTGTGGCAATATCATCCTTAGCGGCTCTTCTCGCAGAAATTGTAGGAGGAAACAAACATGCCTTCTTGACCTGTAGTAGGGCTTCCTCTAGACATTGGGCCTTATCAGAGAATTCATGGAATCCCCCATGTTAATTCTGTGTAATAAGGGAGGTGACTAGTTCAGTTTTTATGTTTCCATCACACATTGTCAGCAACTACTCCCGAGTCAGTGGTATATCCAAGGAGTAGGTGAGTCCTTTCCACTGGGCAACAAAGTCCACAACATACTCATCAAGCCTCTGCTTAAACTTAAAGTGGTCTACTATACTCATCTTCTTGATGGTGGATCTTAATAGGTAAAGGAATTGTCTATGGAGATCATTTTAGTCGGAGACTAACCTGATGGGTATCTGTTTGTACCTAACAAATGCATTCCCTTCTAATGTTTATACAAAACACCAGAGTTTAGTGCCCTCTTGTTGTGCTGGAGTTCCCAGAAAGTGTCCAGACATTAAGATGAAGTGGTCCAGATGTTTCAGTGGGTCACCAGTCCTATTAAAGGGGGAGAATGTGGGATTTCTGAAACCTGGGGGTGCTGTAATATCATCCACCCACACCAGACATGGCTTTCCATCAGGAATGATTGCCACCTATCAAGTTTCTAATGCCTCGAGGTGAGCAATGAGTGTCACCATTGGATCATCTAGGTGGGGGTTCCTTTCATTATGAGAATCTATAAACCCCAGTGTGTTGGTAGGTTCTTTAATATGATAAGCAGGTCCGACAGCTCATGGAGCAGTAGGTGGGATGACCTTTGGAGTGGCTGGGGAACTTGAGCTAGGTCATGGTGATTATCACACCGGTCAGGTGGATTTTGTGACACATATCGTTCCCACTTAACATAAGCTCCAGCCTTTATCCTATCAACATGGGCAGGATGGTCTAGGTCACCCAGGGGAAACTCACCGGGGGGAGAAGTTATGCCTTCCCCTACTGCCCCGGCCGAGGATCACTATAGTCTGGTCACCGATCCATAGTACATTTAGCAAGGAGGTCATCAGCCATCTTTTTTTTGTTCTGCGAGATGTTGGTTCAATGCGGAATTTTCGGGATCATCCTACGTCATCAACATTGAGCCCGAAAAGTCATAGGGTTTGACATCTACAAGGTTCTATTTTCCCTTATTGGGATTTCGAATGAGGACAAATGCCTCAGTGGGCAAGAGAATACCCAGTAGATTTCTCTGCTAGTAAGTAACCATTCCCAATAGATCTAATAGTTGTGGCACTCCCCCAGGGGTAAGTTAATATCGAGTTTCTCTAAATTGTTCTATCCCTCCGATAAATCAGCCATGTTAATTAAAACTCTACCTAGAGGCATATTATCAATATCTCCTAGAAAATTGGGATGGCACTAGATTGATCTAAAATATAGGGCATCATACTACCCCAACCAAAGACCTGAATGTGGGGGAAAGCCTCCTTGATAATTTTGTGGAGCACTTTAAAACATTGAATGCATCATTGCTGGAGGGCTCGGTAGCGACTGGGTGACTGAGGGCGTTGTTCCATAGGGAGTGCATCCAAGTCGACCATATGGCCTTGCTGGCCAATGTCCTCAAAGTGTGCCAAATTTTTAGGGTAATCCACTCACTGATAACGTAGATGGAAGTGTGTCGCCCATAGACTTTGGTGAAAGTTTAAGACTACCTCTTGGGTAAGTGATTCTAACACACTGAAGTTCACAGAGGCAATTATCTAGAACAATTATTAGAAATTGTAACACCCCAAGCATCTAGAGTATGTTTCCCTTTGAATAATGCAATAGATTGCATTGTACGCAACTTCGAGATTCGGACACACCGTAACAAATCAAACTATTCGTTATGAATAGTAATACCTTATTTTTGAAATTTTATAAATTTTATCTTCCAAAATGGACTTAATTTTCGGATTCGGAATATCAAAATTAGCTTAGTGTAAATTTTTGGTATTTTTCTCAAAAACATTCAATTTTTGATGAATAGTGACAAACACTATGTTATTGGTTAAAAATGTCTTTTTATTTAAATAAATATTTATTTTTTTAAATTTATTTTAGGTAAAAATAGATATATAATACCTATATATGTTCAACTTAATTCAATGGAGAAATTTTATAATAATTTTAGATATATAAAATTTTATCAAACTTTTTACCGTCTTTATCCACCTCATAAGAGCATTTGAAAATTTGTATAAAACTTAATTTTACTGCTTCTGTGAGTTGAATTTCAAAATTCCAAGAGACACGAATAATATTATTAAGTATAATGTGGTTCAATCAGGTGAAAATAATTTTTTGGTGAATAGTAACTTTTGAATTTTTTTACCATGGATAAAAGTAAATAGGGTAATTAAAGGTAAAAATGATATCATAATTACCCTAACACAAGTCCTAATTCTATTGGATAAGTATAATTAGGGTAAAAACAACCTTATGAATAAAATAGGACCCCCTTTGGTGCACTTGGATTATATTAGGACATTTATTATTATTTTATTTAAAGAAGAGATAAAAGAGTTAAAATCAAAGTTTAATAACTAAAACATTTTTAATATAAGATTATACATAAGATAAATTCTACTATAAATATTAATTAGAAAGATAAAAATATTTCCTATATAATGGTATTTTATTTTAATTTTTAGACATTAAATAATTAAATTTATTTATGACCCAATGATGATACAATAATTACCTTATTAATGAAATATTAAACTAATTGATATTATAAATATCCAAACAAATATAATATGAAACTTTTAATGAATTACACTAATTTTATAGGTTAATATGACATGTTAGGGTTGATTAAATGAATTTTTTTTGATGTAATAATGCTGTTATAAATTTAGCAAAAACAAAATACCAAATACTGTCAAAATTGACATAAAAGTGTTTTTAAAACAAATATTATATTAGTAATTGTTATTATATTCATTAAAAAATATGGTTCAGAAAAAAGGGTTTAATTAATATTATATATGTCATTAATTAACCACTTGAGGTTCTCTTGGAAATTTATAGTAGCTTTATTAACTGTATAATAGAAAAATACAAAGTGACATGATAAATGCCAAACTATTTTACTATGAGTTAAATCTAAATGATAAGGTTAATGTAGTGACCCAAACCTGTATAAAACCTATTTGATGAGTGGTTTTCGACCCATACCCATCTTATCCATCAAATAAATAATTTTTTAGCCATTATAAATAGAAATTTATTTTATTATAAAATAATATTTCAATCATTTCCTAAGGTGCCGCTCACCCCTCTTATAAAAGGGTACTTCCCCTTATCTCGTATTCACACCTTCAAATCCATTTGGCTCGGACAACCCCTTACCAAATACCCTCTCAAATTTCACACCATTATCCTAGAGTCATTAATTTTGTAATAAAGACAACCTAAGTAGCCCTTTTGATCAAATCAAAAGGAAGAGTCCAAATAAGAGGTAAATATTTCATCACCTCTTTCAGGTTCTTTTCTTCTTCCACTTCCTCTTTCTTTGTGGTTTCCATTATAAAATAACAAATCCAGTATATTCAATATACTATGATGTTATTATAAAAATGGTACAACCATATTCATTATTCTATCCATCCTATTAATGACAAATTCACCATACGTGTGTACGTACGGATTACCGTCTCCACGTCGTGGTGTAGTTTGTTATTCAAACACTTCATCATTTTAATAGGTATAATAATGAGTATAAATGCTATGAATAATAAATATAACATGATAATTATTAATTATATATGATATAACATCAAATTATATATGATTTTAGTATCAAATGAATGATATTGTCGCTCGTGCGTACGTACGGAATATCGTCTCCACGAACGCGAAGAGAATCATTCCCCATCGTACCCATTCAAGACTAATTTTCATTTAATGATTAAAAATAGTTTTTAAAGAATTAATATAATTCTAAATATTAATAAGATAAATCTTATCCATAATAAACCTTACTTATGTAACAAATCATATAATGGAAAATGAATTAGTTAACACCCGAAATGATGATACTACTGAAATATCATTAATAAAGAAATATTAGAAGATCATATATGATATCATATTTATGTATATAGTTCTTGTATAATTTAATAACAATTATTTATCTATTATATATTATGTTAAAGTACCATCAACCAAGGAAAATTACATTGTAAGGGTTAATTTCACAATCTCTTTGTTATCGGAGGTTGTTTTTACATAAGTATCTACTGGGACCTCTTTATCATTCACATTCCTGTTTTCATAAAAAAATGTATTTCAAAACATTTTTACTATTTACTAAACAATGGTTTAAATTCATTTATACCCTTATTTGGCCTTATATTTTTTAAATGAATCTTTTCGTCGTTTTCCAAACAAGGAACTATATGACCTTTTCGACAAAATTAAGGTAAGAATGTTTTTTTAACTTATACGGTGGGTGAAGCTATTTTTCTCCGTTATAACATTTTTTAAGATTCCCTTACAATATTATAAGAATATTTTCAAATTAAATGTTTTCTTTTATAATTATATGACTTTTAAATGATTTCAAAATAGAAAGAGATATTTCTCTAATAAATTTTTTGATTTCATCTATGTTAACATACTTTGATTGATTTTCAGCTTATTTGAAGTGGATTTATTACGATACAAAACTTCCATATTTTGTTTAATGTTTTGTGATATTTTTGACTATGCATGTGTTATTTTCACACCATTCATGGTTTATGGATAATGTATTGACATTTCGTATGCTTGTTTTAATACAAATATTTATTTTATGTTTATGCGTTTTCATATGGGGAATGCATTGGGCTTAGTAATTGACAGGTGGAGGCTACTATAGATCCTCTATGAATTGGTAGGTCTCATAAGACAAAATTGTGTCTTGGAAGAAGGCCTTGAAAAAAATTTATTTTTAGTCTTGGCACAAGGCCTTGACAATGTGGTTATGAAGTCAGGCATTATGCATTCCATCACTATAAAAGTGTCTATTGATATTTCATGTGATTATTCAACTAGTATAATATCCATGTGAATAAGTAAATGGAATTATTTGATTTTATCATTTCCATATTATACAGAATTTCAGGTTTAAAAGGCTTCTGTTTTAGTCTTATACATTGCCTTAAATTTTATGCTTATTTTTGAAAGTTTACGCTATATTATTATCCTTACTGAGCATCTGAGCTCACCCCTTTCTATGTTTTATTTTTCCCAGGATGAGAAGAATTATATTATGACATAACCGTTGGGATAGTCTAAGGGATATTAGTGTGTCCTATACAGAGTATGTTTTTGTAGTTTTTCATTTTATAATGTAATGTAGAAATTATGAATGTATCTAGTATTTCCAAGGCTACTAAACTAATTGGTCTTTAGAGACTTGATCTTTTGTGATCATGCCAATTTTATGTAATAATGTACCAACTCTGGGTAACTAGGGTCGGGGCATAATAGTTGGTATCAAAGAAGTTTAGTACAAACCATGGAAGCTAGATTTAGAAAAACTCGGATTAGAGAACATTTACCTAAGATAAACATTGAGGATTAGAATAGAAGAACATACTAAAATTTTGGTATTGTAGATATTTTGTGATTTTTCCAAGAAATACATCCATGTATAGATACGAGTGGTTAGAGGCGGCTTTGGCACAGATATACCTTTGGGTAAAACCCAAAAACACCTCTTTGAGCTAGACTCGGACAGGAACTAGTGCACGACAACGGGCCTTGTTGCACTCTTGGTTACGACACTCCCTGGGGATTTGCATAAGATAATTCTCGTTTTATTTAAAAACCATTATAAAGGGTTTATGATCATGTACTTCCTCAAAGAAAACATTTTTATTATTATGGATTATATCCATAAACTGTTCAATTTATGTTAACTATTTTACAAGTTTGGAATTATGTATTTCGATTCATAAACTAATCTGGTGTATGCCATTGTTTTGAAATGACACCTAGTGGAAGGAATGGAAACTGTATTAATGCACCTGATCCATGTAGAGATTTCCCTCCTAATAAAAATAATTATAGTGGAGCTGGTGAAGCAACTGGGGCTGATCATCTTATCACCATGCTGGGACAACTCACTTAGGTTATGAATAATAACTTTACCAATATAGAGCACCCTGATCCACAATGTGGAGGATCAATGTTATACCACATCATGAGGCAACAACAAGAAACATTAACTGGGAGTACAAATCCATTATTAGTTGAGCAACGGATAAATTCCTTAGAGAAAATATTTCACTCTTTGGGGAGTAGCGAAAGGGAAAAAGTTGTCATGGATGTTTATCGCCTCACAGGAGATGCAGATCACTGGTGGTCATTGATTCAAAACAGAAAGGAAGATGATGAAGTATCAAATATGGAATGGAGGGAGTTTAAAGATATTTTCTTAGAAAAATACTTTCCTCATGACCATCGAGCGGATATAGAATGGTAAAATCTGAGTCTGAGGCAAAAGGATGATGAAAATGTTGCAATGTATGAGGCTAACTTTACAAGTTTAGCATGGCATGTATAAGAATATATATGTAACCCAATGAGTAATATTGATCGATTCTTTGATGGGTTAAAAAAATTTATACGGTGAGCATTAGTCTCACAATTCGTCTTATCATACGAAGATATTGTCTCATGCACTATCAAGACAGAAAAGTAATTCTTTAAGTCTTACGACTTTAAATAAAAGAAAGAGAATAAGAGATCTATTGAACACTCTGTAAATGGAAATAAGGGAATGAATAGAAAAGTTTAATATCCATTTTGCAGTAAATGTGGTAAGAAACACCCTGGTACATTCCTAAAGGAAATGGGGGTCTGTGACATGTGTGGTGAAAAATTCCACCAAACTCATGATTGCAAGGGGAAGAAAGAGGCTGTCAATGTTGAATGCTACAATTTTAGAGAAATGGGGAATTATGAAAATGAATGTCCTAGGTGCCATGTAAAATCACCTTAGAAAAGGCAAAGGGATCAAGGCCAAGCTTATGCTATCACTACTGTTGAGGTTGAATCTCTGAAAGATGTGGTAGCAGGTAATTTAATGGTTCCCTCAAGTTTAGTAAATGATTTATTTGATTCTGGATCATCACAGTGTTTCATATCTTCCCAGTTTGCTAAGAAAATTAGATGTTTTCAATTTGACTTAACAAGGCAGTTGTCAGTCAAAACACATAATAGAAGTAGCATTGCAACAATGTTTTGTGAATCAGTTCCCATTAGGGCATATAAATGTTCTTTATCTTCTAATATCATCATCATACCCATGATTTAATTTGATCAAATCCTTGGTATTGATTGGATTTCAGACCATGATGAAAAAATGTATTGTAATAAAGGTGTTACAATTCTCGATGATGATAAGGAGTACCATATCTTTAGAGTAGAAACATTACCACCTAATTTGTATCTAGATCCACCCCCAGTAGCTCAACTAAATTTTATTATTAGGGAGGAAGAGAGTGAAATAGCTGGGGGTGAGGAAATGAATGATCAAAAAGAGGATGTACCTATTGTGAAAGAATATAATGATGTGTTTCCAGAAAATTTACCTGTACATCCTCTAGAAGGAGAAATTGAGTTTTCCATTGACTTGATTCCTGGTTCAAGGCCCATATTGAAGACCCATTATAGATTAGACACTATGGAATTAGTATAACTAAAGAAAAAACTAGAGGAATTGAGTAATAATGGATTTATTTGCCTTAGTTTTTCTCCATGGGGAGACTCTGTTATTTTTGTTAAGAAGAAATATGGATCTATGAGGTTGTGCATTGTCTACATCGAGACCAATGCTATAACAATAAATAACAAGTATCCCCTGCATCGCATTGATGATTTATTTGAACAACTTCATAGAGATCAATATTTTTCAAATATTGACCTTCAATCTGGATATCATCAGTTCTGTGTGAAAAAATTATGACATTCCAAAAATAGTATTTCAAACAAGGTATGGTCATTACGAGTTTATAGTAATGCCTTTTGGTTTCACTAATGCACCCTCTATCTTAATGGATCTAATGAATATAGTTTTCAAGGGATATCTTGATGAATTTTTAGTGGTATTTATTGATGATATCTTGTTATACTCCAAAAGCTAAGATGATCATGAAAATCACTTGCACATTATTCTAAAGTCTCATATAAGAAATGAATTATATGGGAAATTTAGAAATTTTGAATTCTGGCATCAAGAGATTTCTTTTCTTTTCTATATTTTCTCTAAGGATGGAATCATTGTTGATACTTCAAAGACCAAGGCAATCTATGAATGGTCATCACCAAAAAATATAACTGTGGTATGCTGTTTTATTGGTTTAGCAGGTTATTATCGACGTTTCGTCTAGAATTTTCCCCGGTTGGCTAACCCATTAACCAAGCTCACACATAAAAGGGTTAAATTTGTTTGGAAAAAAGAGTGTGAATAATTTTTTGAATAATTTAAGAGAAGATTAGTCAACGATCCTATCTTGAATCTACCATTGGGGAATGATGGTTTTGTTATTTATAGTGATGCTTCAAATAAAGGACTTGGTTGTGTCCTTATGTAGAATGATAGAGTTATTTCCCATGCATCACGGCAGCTAAAAATTCATGAGAAAAACTATCCTGCTCACGATCTTGAGTTAGCAGCTATAATATTTTATTTGAAGATATGGAGAGATTATCTCTATGGAGAAAAATGTGAGATATATACCGATCACAAGAGTTTGAAGTATATTTTCTAACAGAAATAACTCAACCTGAGGCAAATGAGATGGCTTGAAATACTCAAGTATTATGATTCCACAATACACTACCACATGGGGAAGTAAAATAAGGTGGTAAATTCTTTGAGTAAAAAGGATCATGGAGTTTTGAACAAGATGAGAGTTGAAATGGATCCTATTTTCATGTATCAAGTGAAAATGGATATGGGAATAATCATGGAAGGTGAAAGATCAATAATATTTCAAATGGTTTCCAAAACATCTTTACATTAAATGATAAAAGGTTCTCAGGCTGATGATGAGGAGTTTCAAAAGAAAATTAAAGCTATGAACAATGGGAGATTGAGTGGCTTCATATATGAAGATGGAATTTTGAAATTTGGGAAGAGACATTGTGTTCCTAACAAACCTAATCAAAAAAGGGAATTTTTGGATGATTCTCATAGCTTCAATTTCTCTATACACCTTAGTATCACTATGATGTATAGAGGTTTGAAGGAACATTTTTGGTGGGACAACATGTAGAGGGAGATTGCTGATTTTGTGTCACGATGTATGGTTTTCCAACAAGTGAATGCTAGAATGAAATAGGTTGAATGAGTCACGCAATCTCTTCACATACCTAAGTTTAAATGGGATAATATTATGATGGAATTTGTCATGGGACTACCAAAGATACCTAGAAGGAATGATGAAATATGGTTCATTATTGATCGTCTTACCAATTCAACACATTTTCTTGATATAAGAGAAGATTTACCAATTGAACATTTTGCAAGAATGTATATTAATGAAGTTGTAAAACTTCATGGAGTACCCCTATTGATTGTTTCTGATCGTGATCACCATTTTACATCAAGATTCTGGAAAAGTCTTCAGAAGGCCCTAGATACCAATCTTCGTTTGAGCACTGCCATCCACCCGCAAATTGATGGACAATCAGAATAAACTATTCAAACCTTACAAGACATGTTGAGATCTTTATCACTTGACTTTCAAGGTATGTGGGATCAATATTTACCTATGGTAGAATTTTCCTATAATAATAGCACACATTCAAGTATTCAGATGGAACCATATGAAGCATTATATAGAAAGAGATGCCGCACACCAATTTTTGGGATGATGTTTGTGAAAGAAAACTCATAGGCCCAGAACATGTTGAGGAAATGATGAAAAAGGTGAATGTTATCAAAACCCACATCAAAGTAGCACAAAGTAGCCAGAAGAGATATGCTGATAACCGAAGGAAGGATTTGAAATTTCATGTAGGAGATCATATTTTCTTGAAGGTATCTCATTGGAAGGGATTTATACGATTCGGTATGAAGGGTAAATTGAATCCTAGGTACATCTAACATTTCAAAGTTCTAGAACAAATTGGAGCTATAGCCTACTGTTTGTAAATACCACCTAGTCTCTCCAAAGTTCACGATGTCTTCCATGTATCACTGTTGAGAAAATACATGTCTGACCCAACACATGTACTCACCTATGAAGAAATTGAACTAGAACCTAATTTTTTTTATTGTGAAGAGCCTGTCAAAATTCTTGATACCAAATAACAAGTGCTGAGAAACCAGACGACTTGTCTGCTAAATATTCTATGGAGAAACCATAAGATGGAAGTGGCAACATGGGAACCAGAGGAACTTATGATGAAGAACCACCCAAATCTTTTTATACAGTATTATTCTAGAAATTTCGAGGATGAAATTATTTTAAGGAGGAGAGAATGTAACACCACAAGCTTCCACGGTATATTTCCCTTTGAATAATGCAATAGCTTGAATTGTACGCAACTTTGAGATTCTGACACACCGCAACCAATCAAACTAGCCGTAATGAATAGTAATACATACATTTTGAAATTTTATAAATTCAATCTTTTAAAATGGACTTCATTTTTGGATTTGGAATATCGAAATTAGCTTAGAGTGATTTTTTGGTATTTTTCTAATAACTTTCAATTTATGATTAATAGTGAAAAACATTGCGTTATTGGTTAAAAACGAATTTTTATTTAAATAATTATTTATTTTATTTAAATTTATTTAAGATAAATATAGATACATAATAACTATATATGTTCAACATAATTCATTGAAGTAATTTTATAATAAGTTTAGATATATAAAATTTTATCGAACTTTTTACCGTCTTTTACCCACCTCCTAAGAGCATTTGAAAATTTGTATAAAAAATAATTTTACCACTTCTGTGAGTTGAATTTCAAAAATCTGGGAGACACAGTTAGTATCAGAAAGTAAAATGTGGTTAAATAAGATGAAAATAATTTTTTTGGGTGAATAGTAACTTTTGATTTTTATTTACCACGATTAAAAGTAAATAGGGTAATTAAGGGTAAAAATAATATCATAATTACACTAAGATGTGTCCTAATTCTATTGGATAAGTATAATTCGACCAAAAAACCTTAGTAATAAGATATGATCTCTTTTGTTCCACTTGGGTTAAATTAGGATATTTATTATTATTTTATTTAAAGAAGATTTAAAAGAGTTAAAATCAATATTTAATAACTAAAACATTTTTAATATAGGGTTATACATTAGATAAATAAGACTATAAATATTCATTAGAAAGATAAAATTATTTGCTACATAATGATATTTTAATTATAATTTTTAGACATTAAATAATTAAATTTATTTATGAGACAATGAAGATGCAGTAATTACCTTATTAATGAAAGATTAAAATAATTGATATTATAAATATCCAAATAAATATAATTTGATACTTTTAATGAATTAAACTAATTTTATAGGTTAATATGACATTATTGGGTTTATTAAATGATTTTTCTTCGAATTAATAATGCTATTATAAATTTAACAAAAACATAATATCAAATAGTGTCAAAATTGACATAAATGAGTTTTTAAAAAAAATATTGTACTATTAATTGTTATTCTATTAATAAAAATATAAGGCTAAGCCAAAGGGCCTAAATAATAGTATATATGTCATTAATGAACCACTTTAGGTTCTCTTGGAAGTTTATTGTAAGTTTATTAACCATATAATATAAAAATACAAAGAGACCTGGTAAATGTAAAACTATTTAACTAAGAGTTAAATCTAAAATATAAGGTTAATATAGGGACCCAAACCTCTCTAAAACCTATTTGATGAGTGTTTTTCGACCAATTTCCCACCTTGTATTATATATTAATCATTTTGGAGCAATTAGAAACCAAAAATTATTTTATTATAAAATAATATTTCAATCTTTTCCTAATATACCCCAAACCCCTCTTATAAAAGGGAACTTCCCCTTATCTCAGATTCACACCTTCAAATCCATTTGGCTCGAAAAACCCCTAACCAAATACCCTATCAAATTTCCTCACTTTTTCCTAGAGGCATTCATTTAGTCAGAAAGCCATCCTATGGATCCTTTTTGATCAAATCAAAAGGAAGAACCCGAAGAAGAGGTAAATATTTCATCACCTCTTTCAAGTTATTTTCTTCTTCCACTTCCTATTTCTATGTTGTTTCTATTCTAGAATAATATCTAAAATATATTATATATACTATTATGTTATTATAAAAATGGTACAACCATATTCATTATTTTATCCATCTTATAAATGACAAAGTGACCATACGTGTGTACGTATGAATTACCGTCTCCACGTCATGGTGTAGTTTGTTATTCAAACACTTCATCATTTGGATAGGTATAATAATGATTATAAATTATGTAAATAATAAATATAACATGATAATAATTCTTTATATATTATATACCATCCAATTATATACGATTTTAATATCAAAATAATGATATTTTCGCTCTTGCGTACGTACGGATTACCGTCTGCATGAAGGTGAGGAGATTCATTCCCCATCGTATCCATTCAAGAATAATTTTTATTTGATGATTAAAATAATTTTTAAAGACATAATATCATTCTGAATATGAATAAGATACATCCTATCCATAACAACCATTACTTACATTACAAAGCATATAAAGAAAAACGAATCAGTTAACACCTGAAATGATGATACTACTGAAATATAATTAACAAAACAATATTAGAAGATCATATATGATATCATATTTATGTATATAGATCTTTTATAATTTAATTACAATTATTTAACTATTATATATGAGGTTAAAGTACCCCTGAGCAAGGAAAATTACAAGTTAAGGGTTATTTTCACAATCTCTTTATTATATGAGGTTGTTTTTACATAAGTATCTACAAGGAACACTATATCATCCACATCCATGTTTTCTTAAAAAATTTATTTCAATTTTGTTTTTAGTATTTACTAGAAAATGGTTTAAAGTCATTTATACCCTTATTTTACCTTATATGTTTTTAAATGAATATTTCTGTCGTTTTCCAAACAATATACTTTAAGACCTTTTCAACAAAATTAAGGTAAGAATGTTTTTTTAACTTATACGGTGGGTGCGGCTATTTTCCGCCGTTATAACATCATCAAAGCTTCCATTACAATCTTATAATATTATTTTAAAATTAAATTTTTTGTTTTATAATTATATGACTTTTAAATGATTTCAAAGTAGAAATAGATATTTCTCTAAAAAAAGTTTTGGTTTCATCTTTGTCAACATCCTTTGATAGATTTTAAGATTATTTGATGTTAATTTATTATGATACAAAACTTCTATATTGTATTGATGTTTTTGTGATATGTTTGACCGTGGTTGTGTTATTTTCACACCATTCATGGTTTATGGATAAAGTAATGATATTTCGTATGCTCGTTTTAATACGAATGTTTATGTTATGTTTAAACCTTTTCCTATGAGGAATGCATTGGACTTATTTAGTGACGGGTGGATCCCACTATAGCTCCTAAATGCATCGGTAGGTCTCATGAGACAAACTAGTGTCTTGTCAGAAGGCTTTGACAAAATCTTATTTGTAGTCTTGGAACAAGGCCTTGAATATGTGGTTATGAAATCTGGAATTATGCATTCCATCATTATGAAAGTGGATATTGATATTGAATGTGATTATTATACTAGTATAATGTTAAAGTGAATAAGTAAATTGAATTATTTGAATTTATCTTTTCCATATTATGTTGAATTTCAAGTTTAAAAGGCTTTTGTTTTAGTCTTATACATTTCCTTAAATGATTATGCTTATTTATTAAAGTTTCTGCTATATTATTATCCTTACTGAGCATTTGAGCTCACCCCTTTCTGTATTTTATTTTTCCTAGGATGCAAAGAAGTATATTATGACTAACCTGCAGGGATAGTCTAAGGGATATGAGTGTGTCCTATGGAGATTATGTTGTTGTAGTTTTTCATTTAATAATTTAATGTAAAACTTATGAATGTATCTAGTATTTATAAGGCTACTAAACTAATTGATCTTTTGAGACATGATCATTTGTAATCATGCCAATGTTATGTAATAATGCGCCGACACAAGGTAACTTGGGTCGGGGTGTTACAAAAATGATCTTCTACAAGGATATCCCAAAATCTCCATGGCTCATACTCAGGATCTGGACCTTGGTTTTCCCACTCAACAGCGGGGTGTGGCTGGGGGAGCGGTAGTGGAACTGAAGTAGGCCACTGAGATGGTAGACTCGCCAGTGGAGAATATGGTGAACGAGCTGACAATCCACCACATCTCGGGTTGTCCTGTGATGAATGTGATGACCGAGCCACTACATCTCGGTATGATATGCTGGTGACCTCAGCTTCCGATGCTGGGGATACAATTATGGATCATGAGCCATGCAATTTTTCTTCCTTTACAGGTCTCCATAATAAATCTCCAAGATAACTGGTTGAGGTAGAGATTGACCATGTAGACAATAGGGAGGATTTCATGGCCAGACCCTAGAATGGGGGGAAATCTTCCTCCTCCTGGATGTATCTGCAGAGGGAGGCAAGAATCCAGTGAACCTGACATTCTGGAAGGATGAGGCTGATACATCACATTCCTACCCCAAACCTCGACACAGAGGATCAAGGTGAGGGTTCCATTACCGAATTTCATTCCAACACAAAATTAGAGAAGAAAACGTGTGTAATTATAGTTTGAGTCTTCTTGGTTATCTTTTTATGGCTTTGGATACCCACCCTCCTTCCCCAGGATAGCTTTTCAGGATTGGGTATGTTTTTAGCTTTTGTTGGAACTTCGGATGAATTGATGTTGGGGAGGAGAGGACCTCTGCCTGGATGATATGGGGTGTAAGGAGAACCTGGAAATATGTCAAAGGGAAGATGGGGAGGACCTCCGTGTCCACTGGATAATGCACGGAGGGAATCCTTGTGGGAACTGCTGCAGTGGGTAGGACCTCCTTTGTAGCTAGTGGGATCATGGGCAGGGCCTGCCTACTTATTTCCTTTACAACATTGGTGTGAGGAGGGTCCTTGTAGAGATCAAATTGAACACAGGTAGGACCTCCATGTTGAGTGCCCAGGAAGTGAGGAAATCCTCCAATTCTTCGATTTCCAGGATGAGGAGGACTTTTGTCAGCTATTGTAAGGACATGGGGAAGACCCCCATGTTGACGGTTGACCAGACGGGTAGAATCTTCACATGAGTAACCTATAATGGGAGGCGTGACTCCATACCTGAGGTTATGGGTGCATAAGAGGATTCTGTTTTGATTTTCCATGCAGTGGGGGGGCCTTCATTCATATTGATGGTGGCATGGGGAGGACCTCCACGCCAATCTTGGGAGCGATGAGGGCATGCACTCTCATTGGTGATGGTATGGGGATGACCTCTGTATAGGGTATCATTGTCGTGGGTTGGACCACAGCGGGCACAACCTATGTCACTGACTATGAGAGTCGGCCCAACATGCCCATGTGGTGGTTGGGACCTCGATCCGAGCTGTCCATATAAGTGACCATGCTCAGCATAAACATGGGACTGATGGTATGAATCAGCAGTGGCATAGGCCATGGTAGCTATTGACATTGAGGCTCCTCATAGGGCCTCCTCTTTAGATTGTGTTGGACTCAAGCTTTGGGTTAATCAGGCTTGGGCTGGTGGATTAGGTACATAGCTCGCCGGATCCTCTGCCCGTGGGGCTAGGTGGTAGCACTGAGGCGGCATGGTAGGAGACCACTTTGGGAGCCCCTAGAATGGGATTCCGGCCGGGATGGCCCGGACATCCCTCCCCTCATCAGTGTAGGGGAGGGAGACATCGAAGCATTCAGGGGAGAGGTTCCCAAAAAGATTATACATCAAAGTGGGGATCAGTGCCTCCCTGAACTGCCCTTAGGGGTAGCGGTGGTGATGAGGCACAAAATCCAATAAGTCTTGTCAAGCCATATCCTGGGTTGGGATAATCTCTTCTTCCTTGTATCATCGAACGAGGTAATTTATCACCCTTCTCCGAATGATTTCAAATGGGGATATGGGGAGTGGGTTCCCAGTAGCTATGGATGTTGAGGATTTCCTAGGGGAGATGAGGCCATGTAGGATTTCGGTATTGAGATTGCCCCTGCCCATATGTTAGTGGGTGGCAGTGATCAGTTTCTTGTGACGAAAGCTTGGGCCACAAGAAGTGGGGAGATTTAACCATTATTTCTAAAAGAAGGAAAGTGGAGTCCAATTAACAATCTATATTTTGTCTTCCATGATTGGTAAGAAGGATCCATGCTGACAATGTCCTAGACCGGGATGTCCAATATTCAACTGCCCCAGTTTTTAGTGAGTTTCACGCCAGGCCCCCTATTTTCTTGGCAGAACCTAGTGTCAGATTCATGGATCTGATGACACTCTAATCCACTGATGTGATGAGCACTACTAATATCCACATTGAGGAGAAGAAATTTAGTTCAGGTTCACCATTTCTATTTCCAATGCTTTTTTCGGGTCCCGCATCTGTCACTTTCAGAGGACACCCAACTATTTCCCCACATTCCCTCTTTCCAAAGGCAGGAAACAACTGTCTCTTATTCAAGGATGTTTTATCCTTGATCAAAATGGGATGATGGGATGTTGGTTCCTCCTTCCATGGATTCCTCCGTAAAACTCGTTGCTTAGTCTGGGTCTCCATCATTGACTTAATACGGTGTTCGTGAAACAATTCCCAGTGTGATGTCTTCATGGACGCCGGTTAATTATTCTGCTTCTGTCAGGACATTCCAAGGGATCATGTCAGGGCAGAAACATTCAATAGGGGGAGTTGTAATGTAGGACATCGCTGGCATGTCTGGACACTAGAACACTAATACGTATGGGTTTATTCACCTTATGATAGGGATTCTCATAGGCTCATAAGCCTCAGGCATCCAACGTTGAATACGAGGAATTTTATATCATAGGAATGTCTTTGAGGTTTTCCTCAGCTTCCCATGTATAACATAGGGTATGCCGCAAGTTTAACTTCTAGCGAAGATGGATCAGACTGACCAGAACGCTGAAGAGAGTGGATCAGTTGGGTGAAACCCCTTGATGGATCACTTATTTTGGGGCTAACGTGTGGTAAGTTACCCGATTACTAATAGGAGTAGCGAGAAAGTGGGTGACATGATCGCACCGGGATGTGGTGGACAGGGTAAAAATTAGGATGTATATGAATTTTTGAGAGTGTATGGCGAGTGAGAAGGAGTCGACACAAGGGCGATGGTGATGTTGGTATTGACCCTTGAAGAAAATTTCTACATATACCCATGGAAGGGAATAAAAGTCCATATAGTTTGTCTGGGTGATGGGACACCTGAGGCGGAAGCCTGTGATAATGGACGCATGGATGGGACCCAAAGGAAGTGGAACCTCTAGGTTGGGACATAACCTCCTCAAAAAACATAGGCTCAAGGGAGAGAGGTCACGATGGGAAATGGGTGATGGGATTGAATCTTAGAGAGGCATCCTAAATATCCTCGAGGTGGGGAATCAAAGTCCATATAGTTCAGGATGGGGGTATTGAATCAAGGTGTACGTATATGATAATGACCCAAAGATATATTGGGACTTACATGTGGTTAGAAGCTCAGGATTGGTCTTACAGTCGACGAGAAGAGTATAGATGCGGCCCCATAAAGGGGGAAACCAATGTTTACTAGTGTTCAGGGTTGAACCTCAAGGAGGCTTACTACATACCATGTCTTGGAGATAGGGATAAAACCCATTTAGTTCATCTTACAATGACTTACCATTGTGTGGGGATGATAACAGCTTACCGCTAGATGGGGTAAAATAGCTTACCATTAGATGGGGAACACAATGGTTTACTGCTAGAGGGGGAAAAAAATGGGTTACCATTGATTGTTGAATACAATGACTTACCATCGATTGGGGAACACAATAGCTTACCTTAAATTAGGGAACACAATGGCTTACTGTTGATTGGGGAACATAATGACTTACCTTTGATTGGGGAACAAATTTGATTACCGTTGGTTGGGGAACACAACATCTTACCATAGATTGGGGAACACATATGATTAACGTCGATTGGGGTTGGACCTCAAGTAGGCTTCCTTCATACCTTTTCTAGGATACAAGAATCAAAACCCACATAGTTTTAATGGGTACTGTTTAACGTCCTGTAGGAAAAAAGGGGGAATACATTTTAACATCATGTATGACGAGGATAGACCATTGTGAATTGGTAGGGACCAATGGGTGTGGGGATTGAACCTCATAGAGGCTTCCTACAGGACATTTCTAAGAGATAAGGATCAAAGCCCATGTAGATCAAATTGGGTGGATATAGTTTAATGTTGTGTGGGTTGAAGGTGAACTGATGTGAAGGGGTCAGGATATGTAGGTGTTGGGATTGAACCTCAGAGAGGATTTCTATGTATTGTGACTTGGTAAGGATCAAAGTTCATGTAGTTTGGAATAGTTTGGGGCATACGCAATAAGGAGTCCTAGGAAGGATTCCATGTTCAATGCTTACTCTAAGACCACGTGAGTTATGCTCAGTGTGAGAAACAAGAGGAAGCAAAGGGCTAATGATTAATTCCTTAAAGGTGAATCTGCCGGAAGTGGAATGGGGCTTACATGTGGTTATAGACTAAATGAGGAAACATGGGCTTACGTGTAGTTATCATCCAAGGGAGATGGAGATTGGGACTTACTCTGGGATGGAGGCCCAAAGGCAACAAATCCTATAGGGAGAAGGACATTATTATGAAGTCCCTTGTTCACCTATCACCTCTAGTCATTGGAACCAAATAATAAAGGAGGGTCAGTGGTGATTCCTTCTACAAGAATGGATAGGGGCTTACAACAAGATGGTTTCCCTTTCCCACGGATAGATGTCACTCTAGTAAAGAGGGTCTCATTCCATGTGAGTAAGATCTCACTCCTGTGGAGAAGAGCGGGCATTGAGATTGTCTGAGATGGGGCACCTTTCATATTATACACAGGGTGAGGCCATAGTTTAATGTCATGTGCTGGGGACGATGTAAATATTTAGTTTATCATATTGTATCTTAGATGAGGTAGGTTTACTCTTCACCCATAGGAATTACATAACCACCACGATTTAACCCTTTGTGAAGGGAAGGCACCGACAATGTCGTGATTAGGGGGTTTTGTGGAGTGATCTACTGAGGGGCCCATGTTTTTGTGGCTATGCAAAGAAGCAATAGCCCTTAGTCTTCTTATGAGAAGAATTATATGGATATGCAACGCAATGTGATGAACCACCCAAGGGACTTTGAAATTACTTCGTACAAACCTGGATGTGGAAGAAGGGTTTGTGAAGCAAGTGAGTTCACAAAAAGAGTCCTTATGAATCTCTAGTGATCCATATAATGGAGGGGATTCACAAAAGGGTATGCTTAACAAAATGTGGTGGCCTAGACTAGTAATAGGGCATAGGTGCAAGTGGAGGGTTCTTTACAAAGTGGAAAGGATTTTATAGTGTAGGACTTCGCGAAGCAAGGGTACCTTGTAATGTATAGCACTTTGAAGCATTGTTCTTCGCAAAGCATAGAGACCTGGCCTTAGTATACAGTTCACATGTGTATGGAGGGTACTTCAAAAATCATGACTTCTTTGTGAATATCCAAGCCCCCCTGAGGATCTCCCTCTTTCACGGTGGCTTGTGGGCTCCAAGAATGGCATACCTGCTTGAATAAGGGTTGTGTTAGAGCTAAGAGAAATGTACTTGTCAATGCTCAAGTACCTAGAAGAGCTCATTTTCCCAAAATTTTGTAGAGCATAAGGTGCTTCATGATTTGAGATCAGATAAGGTGAAATGTCAGAGTATCCGTACCTTGGGATCGATGGGAACTCGGTATTTATAGGTGAGGGGGCGTGAAGTAGGGACAAATCGGTTCGAAGCCACATGGTGCTCTGCAATCGGCCATGGATTGTGTCAAGTTCTTCATAACTGCAGAATCATTCATCATCCCCTCCTCAGCATGGAGCTCTACTGGGTGTTATGCGCAGCACCCCAGAAGGCTTCCGTCAAGTTCGATGGGCTCGTGGAGGTCGATCTGGATCCCTCTGTGGCACGAATCTTCTGGTCAAGTGGGTCATAACTGCGGAGCCTCTAACCTCTTTTCTCTGTAGCGACCGTTGTGTGGGGATATGGATTTGCACCGACCGTGGTGTAGGGATTTTTGAATGGTCTTCGCGAGGCATCCCCTCCAGAGTTGGTTATCTCTTTGTGATGCATTTTCCTTGCCCATATTTTGGAGCAAACATCACCCCTATCATTCATAATAATTTCATCACTTGATTCCCATACAACATATGATTTTTGAGAACCAAAAATCAGTAAAGCATCATTATATTATTATCAGATCCATTAAGTCTCTGATATTCCTTTTCATTATGATTGAACTTTAATTTGGGCCCGAGGTTTTTCCAATGAACCTTTTCTCAAAGAAAACATCTTCAAAAGATGATGGAATTTATTAAGAATTCAACAATTGATCTTCTGATTAGGATAGGGAGTATGATCCTACAAAATACTAAATAATGTATTAATTTATTTTTGTCGACAAAAAAAGACAACACATTCAGCACAATCTTCTTCCATCTTCCAAAAAACGTTTTCCATCATGGTCCCGACTATATCCCCCATTTTTATTTTTTTGTCATCAAAGGTCCATAAATCACTGAAAATTGAATCATAAAAGCTAAAAATTATTTGTCAATAATTCTAAGCCTATGTGAGCTATCTTGTAGTAAGAATAAGAATCATTGACAACATAAACATGCTTTTAAAAAATAATGATTCATGAAACATATTCACCTTTTCATCTCATATTTTTTCACTTATTCACTTTCCTGTAAAAAAAATCTACAATCACTCTAACAAACTTTTAGAACAGTTCAGACACAAACATGTTGAGTTCACAGCTATCCCATAATTCCCCCAATATTCATATTCCATAAATGGGTTTACACATATCAATTTATAGGTTTAAGAAAATATTATCCCCCTTGAAAAATATCCCAATAATATAATGGAGATAGTAAAAAATACCTCAAAATTTATGAAAAAGTGGTTTGATGACAATGTTCATCCTCGGTTTTGAAAAATGATTCATTCATCAAAGATTTGGGGAAAATTTCAGTAACTTGTTCTAATGTAGGAACATATTTCATATTAATTTAATTTTATATTCATTTACTTTGATGAAGTGGTATTTGATATAAATATGTTTTTAATGAAAATGTTTTATGGTATTTATTGTAAGTTTGATGGAAAAATTATTATCATAACCCAAGAGAAATGATAACTTCAGTTCAACACGTAATTCTTCCAACTGATTATTCATCAACATAATTTGGGTTGCATCTTGAGTGTTATCGACATAATAAACTTCAACCATTATAAGAGTTAAATAATTTTGTTTTTTATTCCAACTAACACAAATTTTACTTACAATGAAAACTCCACCATATTTGGATCTTTTATATTCCAAATTTCATGACTAATTAGGATTTTGATATGCAAAAAAATAAATACTTCTTGAGATATAATACCTAATTCTTATATTTCTTTTTTCTTTTATATATTTTCAAAATAATTTTCCAAAAAATAGATGTGATTATTTTGGAGGAATATAAAATCATTCACATATGTTGACAATATAAAATATGTCTTATCTTGAGAGATTAGAATACAAAATCATCCAATCATATTTAAAAACTATTTAGATTAAACTTCTTTTCCTTATCCATATTTTGTAAACTTAGTTACCATTGAAATTGGTATTGAAATAGATATAAATTTTTCAATCCTAAACTTCTTAAATATTTACTTATCAAACATTTCTTGAGAAATAAAAATGTGTTTCATATTTTGTGAGATTTTTAACCTAATATATTTTTTCATTTCACCCATCATAGACATATAAAATAATATTTTCATCTCCTCTTCAAATATTTTACATGATCATTCATCATTCCCAGAAGGAATAATGTCTTCATAAAAATAAATTAAAATGATGAAAAACTCATGAAATTCTTTGATATAGAGATTACTATAAAATCTTTAATTATTAAAACTCATATTTTTAATCTTGTATCTAATTTGGAATTCCATTCCCATAGTGCATGTTTTATCTTGTAAAGGTATTTTATCATCTTGCAAAAAAATCATCCCCCGATAAAAAAATCCATATGGTTTTTGAAAATAAACATCCATCTCAAGTTCACCATTAAGAAATGTTTATTTCACATCCATCTAAAAAATTTTCTAATTTCATTGTCTGGTAATATAATGAAAAACTTTGTTTGTTTCTAAACATTTCATAGTGAAAAGTTTCAAAAATGTTAATTCCCTATATCTTTGAGTAATCTTTTCACACTAATAATGATTTGTTTCTTATTATTGCATCAGCTTCATCTAGATTTTTTGGGAAAACCACTTTGTAAAGATAAGGTATTTTTTATTTAGTTAAGTTGAGAGTTACCAAGTGTCATTTTTTTCTATCTGATCCATCTCTTCATTCATAACCTAAACCCATTTCAAATGCTCAAAATCTTCATTTACAACTTCAAACTCAGATTTTTTAGATTCTTCCACATTAATAGAAATAATCAAGTCTGATGTTTTTTCTTATGTGGGATTAAAATTGTTAGCATGATTAGTTAATTGACCACCAACCTTTTTATTATCACATGAAATATAATTTTTCAATTAAAATTGTTTTCTATCCTTATCTGAACAAGATGTAGTATAAGATTTTTTATCATCCAAAATTTAAGAAACATATAACTTATATATTTTGTAGGTTTTTTCCCCATAAAAAACATTTTCGTCTTACTCGTCTTAGGAAAAAAATCATCTTTATTCTCAACCTATGAAGCTAAATTTTGATAGTTATAAAGAAAAAAAATTACAACCCTCACCAATATCAGAGATAGATTTATTGAAACTTGTAACCCTCTGTTAATCTTATCTAAGATACCTTGGTAGTGGGAACATCCTTCAGTATTAGAAATTCACTTTTATGATGTGGTAAGAGTAAATAATTGTTATCTCTTCTATCATCCTCATGATTTTTCTTATCAATAGTTATAAGAATAAATTTTTCATCAATAGGAGTAAATACATATGTTTCAACAAGAATAACATCATACCTAATAGAAATAAAATAATGAAACATTTTATGTTTATAGATATGATAGTTTTTACGATCAAGACTAGAATCACCTTACTATTCACACAATTCAAATTTTCCATCACAAATTATGTTCAAAAACATTGAAAAATGGTAAATAAATGTAATATTTTCTCTAATATAAATTTATACTCCCCATAAAAGATCAATTATCACTAAGATAGGGTGGGGTGAATCAGTGATAAATTTTCCTTTCACATTCGCTTCATTTTGAAACAAAAATCACCTACTATAAAATATTGATCAATTTTATGAAAACAAAACAATCACACATCCATAAGAACAAATTTATTTATATGGTTCATTACTAAACAAGAGTTTATATTTCCTTTGTATGGTTTTGTAAAAATACAACACCACAAAATCCACTTGAAAATATCCTTTTGTGTGGATAAAAATAAGTAGGATATACCGTAACACTTTTCTAACACATTGATCAATACAATAGTGCATCTGATTCATATAGAACAAAAATATGTAATAAAAATTTATGTAACATGTTATGAAACATTATTTAGTTGCTTCAAAACATTTAAATGTGTTTACTTTTAAAATATAAAAAATATAATCCTCAAAAAAATCTTCACTTTACTACTTCGAATCTTATAAGAACTTTACTGTACTGCATAATGATACTCAGTCCAATAACCCTCTAGGATTACTGAGTCTGATTGCATAGTATGATTACTCAATTTGGAGATATAAATCTGTTAGAATACCCCTAAAACAATTGTTATCTACTTATACATCAGTCCAGAAAAATAGGTTTGATTGCTCAGTCTAATATATTAACCACTAAATATGATCATCCTTCTAATTATTTTGTCCATAAAACAACTTCATGAAATATATATTAGGAAAATGTTTCTAATAAAAACATAAAATTTTTATTTATCCCTCTACATGTGGACAATGTTTATATCCTTTTGAAAATACAAAGTACTCTTCTACATTTATAGGTGCATGAAAAAAGAATTAGGTGGGAATCTGAAAAAAAAATCCTGCTTAACCAAATTTACTAAAAATTAAAATTCCATTAAATTTTAGATAAATCTTTGAATTATTCAGTGCTTTTCAAATCCTCATGATTCTTATAAAATATTTTAGAATCCTCTCACATCTTCAACATGCTTCATAATTTCTACCAATTATTCAGTCTGATTCTAATTGGCATTTCAGTTTCTTCATTTTGATGAATACATATGTAAAAAAAGAAGATTATTAATTATGATTATCTGTACTAATTAATCATATATAAAAGAGATAACTTATCCTTCTGATTATTATTACCATCTTAAAACAAAATTATCATATTTATTCACTATACCAACTATTAGATATAAAAAATTGAAACCATTTTTCCATAAAAATTATTTCTAATTCATTAGACTTTAGCTTCCTTTGTATTACTATGGAAAGAGTAAAAACATATAAGGACTCATGCACTTCCTCATCACCACTTCATCACTAGCTTCGAACTCTTAAAAAAAATTACAGACCCCATTAATAGAAAAATTGGAAAAATATTAAAACAAAAATCCACTTCTTATTTTCATCAACCTGATGATCCTGCATCGAATGAAGTCTAATTTCTGATGACTTTTTTCACTGTTAGAATATTCATAATGGATCAGTCTCTATTTACTTATGAGAGATCATTATCAGATGTAGTCCAATGAATCTTGGAAGATTTTTTGAAAACAAACAATAGTTGTTCATTTTCTCTTGACCTAATTGATAGAAAAAAATAAACTGGATGAAAATGGTGGACTATATTGTTGATTGATATCTGATCCCACTTTTCATTACTACCAAAAACATCAAATAAAAAAATTAATTACTTTTATTCCTATTTGTGACCATCCCTTTGTCTGATGATTGGTTTCAGGATTACTCAAATGATTAGTGAAAATCAATTTCTGATAAATCGGTGTTAACAAAAACTTATTTACTTAACAAAATCTTTCACTAAAGATTTATATCATGTGGATTAGAAGATAGAATAGAGAGCAAAATCTTCTTCTTCTTATGTTCCGAAAAAAACATCACATCCTTCAAAAACTTTTACGTCTAGTGATGTCACACTGATGAGCATTGGTTTGAAAGCATTAACATAAGTAACTTACGTCTTCAAAAAACTTATTCTTATATCATGAAATCCTCATGAAATTAAGAAAATTTAGGATTGATGTAGAATTTTCTGAATTTTACGGGAATGTTTTAAAACGTTTCATCCTTCTGGCATTTTCTTTCTTTATAACAAATCCTCAATCAGATTAGTAGAATATGTTCTCCCAAATTCCTTCATAAAGATTCAAGCAAAAGTTTTATATACCTCATATTACTTATGAGAAATAAAAATCCGTAATGCATCATTATATTTTCGTTGGAGTGATGCAAACTCTAATACAAATTCTCAATACGATCATAATTTAATTCTAGACCAAAGGTGAGTGTGATGAACCTTTTCTCTTAGAACAATTATTCACTAGATGATGGAATTTATTTATCATTAAACATTATATCTTTTTATTATGATGATGAGTTAGATATTAAAAAACGTTAAAAATTGAATTGATTTCTTTTCAATAATGAAAGAAAACAATCTCAAGAAAAACTTCTTCCATATTATAAAATAATTTTTGCCTACTTGGTCCTAACATCATGCCTTAGTGGATTATCTTTTCCTTACACTAAATAATTAGATCTATATAGGATTTATCATAGAGAAATAATATCCATTCATTTGTTGTTAATGATAATGAAGAATCATCCTTTTCTTTACAGATGTACAGAATCTGAGAGTGAATCTTGATACGGTGAGAGATTTCTTTATCATAGTGATTTTGGTTAGATCTATACAAGGAAAGATAATATATATCCACAATTGCATAAAATTATACTCCAGTGAGTATCATTAGTTTTCATAGAAAGTTCATCAACAAAGTTTGATATGGGAAGATTTATATACTTGGGATGCAATAATTTACAAAATTCTTATTTTCACTGACTTCTCTATTTCAATTTTTTGGGTGTTTTTAATAGATATACTAAAATTTCAGGATATGAAGGAATTTTTAGATCCATAACAAAAAATAATCTTATATATTCATAAATGAATAACTATCATACGTTTCATATATTTTTTCGGTATCCGCCTCATTAGTTGTGATACTATATGCTCTCCCTTATAGATTTAGAGGTTGTTGATGTTTACTGACATGTAAAACCCTTGGCATAGGAAAGTGGTTCACATAGTGTCCTTCTTTTTAGTTTAAACATTGGAATATATGATGGGGTAGGATGGTGAGTTACTATTTTCAATTTCATTGGTGGGTTTATCCCATTAGTAATCTCTAGTTAGGTTCCCTTCCTTTCCACAACTAAATCATTTCTTCATACCCATTGGAATTTTTGGGGGTTATTCTTTAACACTTTTGATAAATGGGATATTGAAATCTCTTAGCACCTTTATATTTATCCATCAGACCACCAAAAATTAAACTTGACTTTATTCTCAGTATCATCATAAGACCCTTGAGATTCACTGATCCCAATTTTACCTTTGAGGTTACAACAAAAAAATTTCTCATAACTATCAAAGCCTCATATCACCATGCCTTTTCATAGACTTTGTTTTTCCCTCCAAAGTAGCAGTCAACTTTTCATTAATGGGTAATGATAATGCCAAATTCGTATCATGAAATTCATGTTAGGTTTTCATTATACTCCCCACTAGATTCATCATCATTTTTCATAGATGGAAAATAAATCCAATTATATTTTAAGTAGGAGAGTGTAAGTGTATTATTTTTTGACAAAAAATGCCATAATTTCTTCCACCCAAATGTTTTAATATATTAATTAGGGATTTTATTCTTGATCAATTTATACCATTGATCATCTTCTCACTGCATATAATAAATAAATAGCATAAGCTACACTTTCTAGAAACATTTAATTATGGAGAATATCTTATCAATGGAGTTAATCTATTGTTCCATGATTAAGGGATCAGATGATCCATTGAAATTTGGAGGCCTTAATCATATAATGGTCTCAATTAGAGATTGTTATTTATTAGGAAGATTTGGGAATTTTTCCTTATCAAGGTTTATATTCATAACCAAAGTCAACTAAGAGAGTATCATTACAATTATTTCAATTCAAGATCCCAGAGAGTTTGGATTCTCATTTAGGATTTCATCATGTTTCCCTTCACATTAGTTGTCTACCCATTTAATATTATTTAGGTCCTTTTTCTAGAATAATGAGAAAATTAGGGATTAGTACATTTAAACTGTTAAAAACATAATTGGGAATCCAATAATATTAAAGAAGAAATTTATGAATGATATTTATTCCTTAAATTATGAATTACTAGGATTCAAAATAAGTTATCTACGATCAATTTCCTAACATAAAATATAATTGGAATTTCTATTCCATTAATAATGAATTTGGCATTATCATTACATTAGACCACTATCTTGGTGCACCCATCATAATCATCTCATTTACATGGATAAATGTTCCACATAGATCATCTAAAAAATAAAATATTTCCTCACATTTAATCCAAAGATAATTTAGTGTGTATTATATACATGTAGTTACCTAATAAAATAAGTATAATTTCATAAAGGTGAACACCCTTGATAGGAAATGGGCACGGGTATTCACAAAACAATTGGTTGGAATTGAAAATCATAGAGCAATTTCGAAAACATTATAGGGGAACATAAATGTTCATCAAAGGGATTAATTAGAGTTACAGGGTCTCTAAAAATTTATACATCATATGTTTAGTAAGAGGGATATAAAAGAACAGATACAAACAATAGGAATTGGAGTTAAGATGCATAAGATAATGAAGATACTTGAATAAATAGTAGAATAAGAGGATCCCTTAGAATTTATTTCATAGTAATGGATTTGGAAAATTTTATAATGAGAGGGGATAAAGGATCTCTCAATATTATCACATAAATTGGAAGGTATTTGGATATTTATAAATTTCCAAAATAAATAACCAATTGAGATTCAAAATTATAAATACAAAGAAGGTTCATTAATTTAAAAGAATATAGGGAGAGGTCTACTACCATGAGATGGTGATTCCAAAAGCTTGGGAAGAGATTCTTGTGAGATTTGGCGAACCTTGGGAGGGATCTAAAGATTCTATGGTAGAGTAATTAGGTGATAAAATTTTTATTAGTGAATAGTAATGGAAGGTTGGGTGAGATTATATAGGAAAAGAGAGGGGAGATATTTATTATTTCCCTAAAACTAGACTTTGACACTATAAAATAATTTAATCAAAACAAAAAAAACCATACAATGGGTTTTTCCCATGGTTTCTGCAAAATAGGAGTGATTTTTATTATTTTATATGTCCATGGGTCGAAATAGTTAAAATATTACCCTTGGTGATGTAAAATTGCATCATCTAGTTAATTAAAATAATTTAAAACCTTAAAATATAATACTTGTATTGGATGATTCATAACAGCTTTATAAAATTAATAAAATAAACTCAAAACACATTAATTTTAAGGGTAAAAAAAATTTGTTCTTGGATACCCTTTATATCATTTATCACATCACTTTCTGGTCATTATGATTTCATAATACATATTGTACATTTATATCATGTTTAATGTTTACCCAAAAATTCAATTGTCCTAGAAAATTATGAAAATTTTTCTAATTGAATTTTTTTTAATGATGTTTACAAATATAGTATATATTTTATCAAAATAATTTTTTGAGTATATATATTTTAACTTTTAAAATAATTATTCACATTTATTGAGAAATGCTATGTTTCTTTTAATAATATCAATCTGCAATCCCTTAAAAAAATACATTTCACATCAGAAGAATTATATTATCATTTATATATAACAATAATAATTCAACAATAAAAATTTATAAAAAAATAATAAAATTAATTAATTCAATAAAATAAAAATCTTAAGTGAAATTTCATATTACCGAAAAAAACAATTTGTGTTTTGTGATGTCAAAATAAAATTCATTTATAAAGTAATAATAATTATAAGATAAAATATAAATATTCATATTATTAGGGTTTTGATTCATATCCCTTTATTACCATATAAAATAACTTAATGTTAAGGTGCACGAATGTGAAATTTTATTGGGTTAGTTCGACATACATGGTTTAGGTCATGATCTCGATAAGATTGAACATCTCCTATAAATAGTTTCAATCATTCATTATTTATTGAAACTTGTCTTAGGATTTTTTAACGGAAAATCCAACTGATTATACCTCCCTCAAAAGCTCTAATAAATGGAATTCATATGGTATGGTCCAACTAGTTGAGTCCATATCTTCCTTTTTCTATGTCAATTATATTCATAAAAGCATTATATTTATAATAATCATATAATGATTGCTATATAACTTTTGTATTAATGGATATGATTCTTAGTAGCATTTTAAATCCATTACAATATAATAAATAAATGTGCATGTTTTTTCTATAACAATAATACATTATAAGGAATTTCATTCAATCACAAATGGAATTATATTTATAAAATTATAGTTTGTTGCACTGATCATGACTCATGTAGGATCACAGAACCAAACAATCCAAACTGCCCAGTCTGATAGGGTGTGATCTATTTTTATATAGAGAACTACATCCTATATGGATGATATTAAACTACATGACAACATCCTAGAAACATGATGTTAAACTACAACACCTCATTATTTATGTAAGATGTTAAACAACATGACAAGAGGTATTTATGATGAATATATATTCTAAATGATAACAGTGTACTCAATATTTTCATATTTTATCCATTCTCTATGAAAATTTGTTCCATAAAATGTTTCATATCCTTTAGTGTGGTTGATCCCTTATTTAATATTACATTCTCCTTGACCCAACTTCATAATTATGATAGATCATTTAATACTAAGAAGTTCATTGAGTTTATAAACTTATCTTGGAATCTCATAGACCCTGATCCCACATACACATGGTTCTTCTTTATAATGTATAGGTAATGGGGAATAGTTAATCCATTAGGACCCCACTAAGATTTTCAAGTGAATAACACATCACCTCATATCCTTATCATAATGGATGTCTTGTTGCTATATGAATGACACCCCTTAAATCGAGGGGAAATTTTCCTAACTACATTTTTTATAGACTTATATCATTATTGATGGTTGTCAGGTACCCACTCATACTCATATCCCATTGACCTAGATTTTCTTGTGTTATGATTTACACTTACCATAACCCAACTATTGAATCCGATTTGGATACCCTCGATGATACACATCTATGTATCCTTCTCATTGTCAAAGAAATATTATAACATCAAATTATTATACCATTTTGTTTCGGGATATGTACTACCAATGAAGACCCACTTTCCCAGAGTCTCTAAATCCCTCAAAACACCCCCTTTTGACCAGTAAAACTTATTGTCCCATTTTCATGTATAAATAATTATATAAATTAAGTATATAGTATCATAAAATTTTATAAACCTTGATTTAACAATTTCATGGATCTCCCACGCAGATTATTGGTATCAAGGGTTTGTTGATCTTGAAGAGACCCCGCTAGGAGTCACTTGTGAATAATATAATTCCTCATATTTTCTTCTTAGTGGATGTTTTGGTCCTTTAAGGGACCCTTCTAGTATTCATATTTGAATAAATTTTTTTATTAAAGATTATTCATAGTGCATATTTTAGTATTGTAGATAAACCTCTACATAACATGGAGAACCATTTATTTAATATCAAAAAGTTAATCTAAAAAAGTATTGAACCAGTATACAAGATATACACATGAAAAGAAATTATTTATTTTAACTATTTTACCATTTCCAAGTGGGATCATTAGTGTCTCAGTGTTTTACACCCAAGACCTGATAGTATGACTTCAAACTACAATGCATCCCCATATCCTTAACATATGATGTTATGTTGCACGGAATGTGCCTTTACCACATTATATTAAAATGGAAATGTATAATCCCATGTTTTGGATTATGTGGTTCTCCTGAGGGGTTTATGAAATATTTGATAGTTGATGGGCATACTAAATTTAACAAATGAGTGTCAGAATATTTTTATTATCAATAGTTGACATTGCATTGAATGTATTTAATTAAATAACTTAATTTAATTAAATTAAAATTTAAAAAGAAAATTTGTTAAATGATAATTAAGTGGAAAAAATGATAATAATGAAATTCATTTTGTAAATGATAATACTAATAATATAATTGTTATTATTATTATTATGATTAGTTTGTTTATTATTAATATTAATTTTATGAGTTATTTTTGTATTTTATAAAAACCACATGAGGATCATGCATCCCTCCTCCAACTTACGTGACGTGTGACACGAGATCCCCTTGGACTCTGCCATGGCGTGATGATACACACATCCTAAGGCCTCCTTTTTGCCTATATATTATTTTTTTTCCTTTATGGTTTGTTTCCATCTCCGCAATCTAAGGCCTTCTCCATGCATCTCGACCTTCTCATGGGCCATTTTGGTATCCACGTCGCCCAGATTTAGTTATGATGAAACCCTAGCCTAGGGGTTGATTTAGTTTTCTTATTTCATTGACTATATGGTTGTGAAAAGGATTTCTTGAGACCCATTGGTCTATATTTCCAATGAACTCCATTGAAGGTGTGGTGGTTTGTCTCGATTTGGTTCATCGAAATCAATATTGAGGTAAGGGATAATGTCATAGAATTTTTTTCACACCCTTTAAATTAGGGTAATATAGTTTATATGAGTCCCTAGTAATTTATTAGATTTGTTTTTTCCTTGATACACTAATTTTTGGGTGTCAGAAATTATTTTAGGGTGTTGCAATCGACTCCATGTGCACATACGTATATTATATGGAAGTGCATGTGCATGAGCAGACTGCTGCTTGTGTTAGAGAGCATCTAATTTCAAGAGTTCGCTTGGTCCACATGAGATAGTTTCCTAAAACATGCCTATTGTTTCAAAGTGTAGTATTTTAATATTTACTACTTTCTATAACTCAGACTGCAATGGTGGAATGAATTGTTTAATGGTGTTAAATTACTTGTTAAAATACAAAATAATGTTTTGGTAATAAAACCCCTCCATTGGTGGTGCACTGCCTTAAAACTAAAAACATAGTGAATAGACTACTATTTTTCTTGGCGTGCTTATGTGTGTTTTTACTATGATTTTCTTGTTTTAGAAACTTGTTCACATTGAAGTATTATGGTTTTCAATGCTCAGATATGTGTTTCCTCCTTTTCAGGTTGAAACACTTGGGTTAGACAGTTCTAATGAACTAGAAAGGGATATATGAGTGGGTAATTCCACATGGTAAGTTTTTGGGAAACTGGTTAATTGAGTGTGAATGTTATTATGGCCATTTTTTTAAATGGTGTATATGAAATGGTTAAACTTGAAAGGTAATAGTTTAAGATGGTATGACTACACCTTGGGCTAATATAATTAGCACGACATGTGACAGTTGAAATGATTTTAATGAACATGACACATTTATGAAGGTTTAGTCCATACCTCTTCTTTACGATCATAAATCACTCTTTTTCAACTGAAATGTTTAAAAGTAAATTGGAAATGGAATGTGACATGCATGATAGCCCTTGCCTCATGCTTAGAAACCAATTTTCCACCAATACATTGTAATTTGAATTGAAAATCCATAATATATTGACATGTGATACTCTGATAAACGATTATAGTTAACTAATCTTGAATAATGCAGTGTATTTAATTTATGTTATTGATTGAGAAAGGGGTTATGAGTCAGGGACTGGTGCTTCAAATACTCACGGGGAGCTAGAAAATATGTTCTACACTTATGAAATATATATATGTATATATGTATGTATGATTGGTAAACAAGTTATGATATAGAGAATGATACTCCCAATACTCACGGGGTGCTCAACATGGTGTTATACACCCAGAATGCATGAAAATATTATTTTATTGGATAGAGACTGATGCTTCAAATATCCATGGGTTGAGAGACGAGGGTTGATGCTCCAAATACTCATGAGGGTGCTGAACATTATGTTCGACACCCATTGATTGACATTGGATGGTGAGCCCAATTGGTCGTATATGAATTAAATTAAATGGATACTTATAGAAGATGTGATATAATTATTATGAATTGAATATGAGTAACAGTTCAGACATTTCCACAGGTCGAGATAGGTGTTGAGAAACAAGTGTCTCTAGGAACCCCATGGATTTATGTGATTAAATAATGAATAATAAATAATTTTATAAACAATTTATTTATGGATTATATATATAGTTCATATTCTGTACCTTATTTATGGCTATGAGATGACGTAAGTATCTCCATCAGGTGTCCCATAAGAACCTATATGTGAATTTGATTATTTATTAAATTCAGTTATTATATAGTTATACCTGCAAATGTTTTTATTATTATTATTCACTGACTAGTTTGATCTAGACACCGGTGGGTTCCATCTTATTGATATTTTTATCTTACACCCTACCCAGGTACGTTTGGTACCCTATTATACTATACATGTTTACAAGACTATGGAATATTCACTGTGTTGTTTCTTTGTACATGGTTGTTAGGAGAAAAGGACTGAGTTGGAGCCTGAGATGTTTGTTGAGATTGGACATGGAGGTTTGAGTCTTTTCATTATTTCTATACTAAGATGTAAAACATGTTGTTTTGTTTACTACTTTCAGATATATATCACCATGACATGCATGTATTATATAAATCAGATTTGACAATTTTTTTATTTAGTTGATATTTCTATTGCTTTTCGATGCTTTAGCTATTACATTATTTTGATTCTACTATTACCTGTGTAATACTATCTATTACCACTGTGCACTATGAAAATAAGGGTATAGTCTCCCCACTAAAATTCCCTTACACCCTCGCTGCAAGTGGGCTGCCTATTGAATATAGGGAGGCACGCTTTAGGTCATGTAATGATCGGTCTGGATATCGATTCAGTGGCAAGATAGTACGATACATTACAAAGTGGTATTATAGTTAGTTTTTTCCCTATATTACTATTTTGGGTTGGTATCCAGAAGACTGGGAATGTGTATGTGCTTGGTTAATAACTGTGCTTGGGATTGACCACCCCACATACGAGAATTGACCAAGTGGCTCTGTTTTATAATTACTGTTTATATTTTTCGATGTTATAGTTGATATAATTTCACCTTAGGTGAATGGTGTATTTTTCACTACTTATTGAGTTTTAATTTTTAATAAATTTTCTTATGGACAGAAAGGAAAATAAGTTACATGACATGCATCATATTAGGCACATAGAAGTTTACATTCCATGCATATACCACGACATGTAGTGCATTAGTAGGATGGCTACTAATTTTGGTTGTGTGCAAGGCCTGTAATGCCATGTTTAGATCTACTTTACCATGTCTCCTTGTATAACCCATTTAAGATGATTACATACCATGATACCTATATTTTTATCATTTTTTTCTTTATTACATGCTTTTTTATAGCATATTATGTGTTACTATTTATGATAACAGGGTAGGGGTGTTGTGATGTGTAAATGGTTGAATGAGCTAAATTTGTTGGTTGTGTTTACGATGGGAGCCTAATTCAGTTATAAGGTGTATGTGTGCCTTATAACTGGGGAAAAGGGTAACATGGGTATTCAATCCGTTGAAAATGGCTACTAAATTAGAATGTTAAATGTAATTTGATGTGATCAATGGGATCAAATATTCAGTTTGTGAATTGTGTGGGTGCTTCATGAATTGGGAAACCAAACCCATATTAAATATAAAGGTGTGATGTGTTTCAAATGGTGTAATGTAAAGGGTGTTATGTTTTAATCTTAAATTAAACGATTTAATTAATTGGAGACAAATTCCAGTGGTAAGGTGTATGGATGCATTATCGATTGGTTGATGGCCACCAATGTGATTGAGCGTTTGTATAACCATGGTATGTTTGAGAATGGTTATAAATGTAAAATTTTTGTGTTTTGAATTGAAATGGTTTTTTAATTATCAAAATTCTCAACTGAACCCAAGTATGTCAGTTGGGGAATGTTTTTATGAAATGAAATGTTATGAGGTTTCTTTTTAGAAGGACCCATGTTGAAAAATGGCAATCTCAGAGGACTTATTTTTGGATAAAAGGAATTTAGATGATAAATGTCTTATTTATTATGGAATTCCATTCAATGTTAAATTATTAAATAATGAGTCTTATATAACATGTTTAAAAATGAGATCCTTATATGTGAAATTATACTTGAGGTTTTGTTTAAAGTTATTTAAAATGTTTAATGATGAAATGATTTAATGAAATTGCATTAAATTTTAACCATGAGTAGTGTCCTTTGTTTAAACCCTCGTGTAAGGGAGGTTTTAAATGTTTTTATGGTGTACCTTGGAACAAAAAAATGAACGTTTATATGTAGTCTGTTTCTTTTATAAATGACTTAAATGAAAATAAACTCTTGATCCTAGTGAATCTATTTTGCATGACTAAGGGATAGGGTCAGCACATATGCTTCGTAAGGGGCTATTCATGGTAGTTTAGCACCCTTAGAGCCTGATTTTATTTACTTCCATACTGCACTTTTATGTTGGTGTCATTTGGATTCCATTTTCCCTAATAGAAATTTTCAATTATAAAAATAAACCGTGGTTTGGATGGGTGGTCATTGAGCTTGAATCTTGATATGGAAACAAGAATTGAGGAATTCATGGTTTAGTAGGTTAGACCTGCCTCGGGGATGTTCAAATGATTTGGAGTTCATGTGAACCTCTATTTTCTTTTTAGATGGATGACTCGATGTGTTGTTATCCGAGTTAATGGTTGTATGAGAAGTTGTGTTTTTGGATTTGTGCACTTGGGGTGGAACACGTTTACATATGCGGTAACCATCGAGTGTTTGATGATGTAACGAACCAGTTGAATTTTGCATGATCATTGTGCTTTGTGATGTTAAATACATTATTATATTATCTCTGGAGTAAAGTGAAAAGGGAATTAAGGAAACTTGTTTGTTCCAATGGTCAAGAGGTGTGTTTTCCAGGGAATACTTGGAGGCCCCTTTATCGTCAAGAAGGCTTTGTATTCGTAATTTCGATCCTCTACTTACCAGAATCAATGATCGGAATCTTAATTGGAAAAATAATCTCTTGTCTTTTAGTGGAAGAATAACACTGGTAAATAGTTTACTATTGCACACCCCGACACATGCCCTCTCTTCGATCAAGGTTCCTAAATGTGTCATTAAAAACATGGATATAATTCATTCAAACTTCATTTGGGATCCCAAAGTGGAGGGGAAAAGGCATTAGGTTTCGTGGAAGAAGATGGACCGACCAGTTTTTGAGGGTGGGATTAATGTTAGAAGCCTCGAGGATACCTTTCTTTTCATGCATGCTAAGTTATCATGTGAGGTGTTCGGGAGCCGAACTTTATGGGGGTGCACTATGCATAGTAATTCTATAGGTGATCAAGTTTCTTCAGAAGGTCGTGCTTCCCCGTTTTGGACTGAGATTGGGCCCATCATTGATGCTCTCAGGCTCCATTCTCGTTAGATCATTAGTAGAGGTGAAGTCTCATTATGGCATCATAACTAGAGTGGCGAGATCTTTGGTTACTCATTCTGTCCAACCACTAATATTTATTTCAAGGATGCCTACCAATATCTGGTGTTTATTATGTCTGTCCTGAATAGCGCCCCATATGATCTCTGTAACCTCATTGAGCTCTCCCTTGAACCGGATAGGTTTGTTTTCATTCCTTCCTCCTCTGGCCAATTCACAACGCAGGACTATCGTTGGACCATCTTTATATAGGACCATGGGTAGGTTTCGAATTCTATCCATTGGTCCAAGAGTTTAGCCACAAAGTTTATCTTTTTGTATGGTGAATCAGGAATAGAGAACTTCACACAAATGATAATATCATGCATTGTGGTATTTTTGTGGTTTCTGGATGTGTTTTTCTTAAGAAGTATAAGGTATAGAGCTTGAGCCAAATTTTTTTTGAAATCTTGTGGGATCATGAAGTCTGGAGATTTTTCGGAGAATTCACTACTATCTCCACTCTGAGAATGGCTGGTCATACCTTTCTTGATCGGTGGTATCATGGTTCGGGTGATGGAATCCTAGAGTGGTTTTCCCATACCATAATCTTTCAAGAAGGGTGTTGGTGCATGTGGAAAGCGCACAATAATTGGATCCATGACGGGGTAGTCTCGACTGGTTGCCTGATTATCATCAAGGTTAAAATTATACTTATCGACTTGGTCTGGGCTCTGGATAACTGGAGAGAGGCTCCCTCCTTGCAGTGCTTCACTTTGGGTCCTCTCTACTCCCCTTAGGAAAACATTAACCTCCTAGGTAATTGGGTTTGCCAGAATCCCCCTTTAGTGGGATTGAATCTCAATAGTGATAGGTCCTGTATTTTAAGTTGCATTCGCGGTGTTGGGGTTGTTCATGATGAAAGTTGATCAGTCATTCTAGCCTTCTCAATTAGGCTTGGTCAGCGTTCGGCTCTTCAGGCAGAAGCCATGGCCATGTTCAATGGTCTGAGAATTTGTAGGGAGATAGGTTTTGACATCATGGAAGTAGAAAGATACTCTATGCTCCTACACAACACCCTTCACAGTGTGGGAATGATTCCTTGGTCTATTCATTACACTATTAGAAAATATCATTACTTTATGGGAGATAATATCATGGTATCTCATACATGGTGGGAGGAAGACAAGGTGGCGTACTACTTAGCCTCAGTGGATATTCTTGTTCCGGAATTCTTAGTCTTTCATCATCTTAATAGCTTGAAGGTGGAGGGGGTTAATATTATAAGAGGTGATGCCCTCGGTCTCTACCATTTTAGACCTCCTTAGTCTCGTATTTTCATTGGACTACTTTTTATGGATTTGGATACCTTGTATCTACTATTTTATTTGAATAAATATTTACATGATGACATGTGTTTTTTTTGTGGTTTTGATCTGGCACAGTTGTAAGTGGCTGGTCTTTTCTTGAAATGACATGGACAATCCTAAGGTTGGTAGTTTCACATCAGTTTTGGTGTATGTGTCAGTGCATTCTTGGAATCCGGAATTCGATGAGTTTGGAGGTACATTCAACCTTTTAAAAACTCTATTAGTATATGAATACTTTTATTAGTAAGACTTAAAAGAATATGGATTCCTTGGGTGGTATAGTTTTTGGGGTTTGTTTGATGATGAAATCTCATTTGAAGTCAGCCTGTTGTGATGTTTTGACAAGTATTGGTTTGAAAAATCTTATTTGTAACCTTAGATTAATCTTAGTATTCTCTTCTTAATGAGATGAACATGTCCCCTATCTCGACCTCATCCTAGAGGCACTAAGATAGTGTTTGTCTTATGCCATGATAATGTTTTAAAAGTTGTTTGATTTATTAGTAGATGTTATCTAGGTTGTACGTGTGATGCACAATTATTGATTTATGCCATTACTTGTTCTAAGGTATGATGGCTTGAAAATATCATTGTGATGGATTTACTTGGTAATATAATTGTATGTACAGTACGGAATTTGGTGTATATATAGTTAGTTATGTGAACATTTTAAAGGCATATCCCCAGTTTAAGGGTGAGTGTAGATTTTGGGTTAGAAATTTCATTTGAGGAAATCATGCACGTCAATTTTTAGTTGGACAATTGTGATTTGATCATTCCATTCTAAGAAGTTTCTATAATATACTTAGATATAAGTGGGTTCACCCAGTTGTAGAATTCATTAGAAAAGTAATGCTAGAACGCTTATGAAATTTTTTAAGAATTTCCAATGGTGGGAGATCCATGGTTTGAAATTAGATTTTAATGGATAATACTATTGTTTATTGGGTTTTGATATACACCACTTCGATGTTGTATTCAGAATTTGGGCTTTGGATTTAGTTTTAAAGGCTTAAGAGATTTGTACTTGTGAAATTGTTCAAGATGTGTTTGGTGTTTGAAATAAAAAGTGATCGCTCAAATGAGAATTCACAACCTTGGTGTATTAGGTATTTTTTTCATAGTTTCTTATGGAATCTCAAGGACGAGATGTTTTAAGGTGGTTAGATATTAAAATTTTATTTTTTGGACTAGGTGTTTCTCTGAGGGGGTTTTGAAATCGTTGACAGTTACTGGGTACACTAAATTTGAAAAATAAGTTTCAGAATCCTTTTCTTTTCGAGAGTTTAAGATGCAATGCATGATTTTAATTAATGAAGTTAATTTAATTAAATTAAAAGTTTTAAAGTAATATTTTATAAATGATAATTAAGTGGTAACAATAATAATAAAGAAATTGTTTTACTAAATGATAATAATAATAATATAATTGTTATTATGATTATGATGATTATTATTTTATTAATTTTATTTTTATGAGATATATTTGGTCTGTAGAAAAACCTAAGGAGGCTCATGCACCCCTCCCTCCACCATACATGAGTTGCAACCCGAGCCCACCCCACCACCAGGGGCTCTCCTATGGTGAGACACAATTACCCTCCTACCACCTCACATCCATCCGTATATTTTTCAGGTTCTTTCCCGGTTATTGTTTATATTGGAAAGGTAAATCCATCTACATACATATCCACCTTCGGTTCATCCAATTCAGTTTCCTTTTCACCTAGATTCTATTTTTCTGAAACCCTGACCTATGATTTGATTTGGTGCTCTTGTTTATTAGGTTCTAGGGTTGTAAAAAGGATGTATATGGACCTGTTGGTCAATATTTATGATGACCGTCACCGAAGGCGAGGCAGTTGGATCGATTTGGTTCACCACCATAAATTTTGGGGTAAGGTTTAATACCGCTAAAGTTGTTTCACACCCTATAAATTAGGGTCTTATGGTTTATATGTGTACATGGTAATTTACTATACATGCATTTGTACTTTCCGAACTAATTGTTTGGTGTCAAAATTTGTTGTAGAGTGTTGCAATCGATTCCATGTTCACACACATAATTTATATGGATGTGCATGCATGCTAGCAGAATACATCATGTGTTTGAATATGTAAAATTTCAAGCATTTTCTTGGTCTTCTTGAGGTTGGTTCCATAACATTATCCATTGGATCAAAGTGCAGTAGTTGCATATTTACTTCTTTTGATAACCTAGGCTGAAATGCTAGAATGAATTTATTAATCGTGTTAAATTATTTGTTAAAACACAAAAAGATTCATTTTTAGTAAAACCCATCCACTAATGGTGCCCTGACTTCAAGCTAAAAACATAGTGAATAGTCTGATTTGTTTGATTAACTGGATGATATGTGTTTTTCCTATGTTTTCCTAGTTAGAGGAAGATGTTCATATTGAAGTATTATAGTTTTTTTAGCTAGAATATGTGTTTCCTCCTTTATAGTTTGATACACTTGGGTTAAGTAGTTTTATTGAACTATAATGGGATATATGAGTGGGTAATCCCATTTGGTATATTTTAGGGTAAATGGTTAATTGTGTGTGAATTTTTATATGGTATGTTTTTTTTAATGGTTTAGAATAAATGGTTAAACATGAAAGGTCATAGTTTATGATGGAATGGATGCACCTTGGGTTTATATAATAAACACAAATTATGACAGTTGAAATGATTTTAGTGAAATTGACTCATCTAGGATGGTTTAGCCCATTCCTCTTCTTTATGATCAATAATCACTTTATGTTAATGGGAATGATTAAAAGGAAATTTGAAATGTTATGTGACATGCAGGATAGGCCTTGCCTCATGCTTTGAACGAAATGTGTAACCAAGGCGTTGTAGTGTGAATTAAGAATCCATAAGATGTTTACATGTGATATAGTGATAATATATTAAAGTTAATTAATATTGAATAATGTGATATATGTGATTTTTGTTCTTGGTTGATAAATGGGTTGGGACTGATTCTACAATACTAATAGGGAGTTAGATATAAAGTTATACAATAATGATATATATATGATAGATAAATGTGTTGTGATATATAGACTGATGATTCAAATAATCACAAGGTTCTAGACATGGTGTTCTACAACCAGAATGCATGCAAATATTCTTTATTGTGATGTGGAGTGATGCCCCAAAAACCCATGGGTGTGAGACAGGGACTGATACTCCAAATACTCATGAGGGTTCTAGACATGACGTTCAATAACCATTGGTTGACATTGGACTATGGGTCCAATTGGTTGTATATAAATTAAATTAAATGGATAATAAAACATGATTTGATACAATGATTTTGAATTGAATATGAGTAATGGTTCAGACTCGGGCATGGGCCTTGAAAGGTGTTGAGGTACGGGTGTCCATGAGAACCCGAGTATTTATATAGTTAAATAATGAATACTAAATTATGTAATTATTATTTTATTTATGAATTATATGTATAGTTCTTATTCAGACTCTTATTTATGGATACAAGATGAAGCAGGTAACTTCTTCAGGTATCCCTTATGAATATAGATGAGTTGTTGTTTATTTATTCAATTATGCTATTACATCGTTAAACCAACAAAATTTTTATTTATTATTTAATTACTACTCAGGGATAGAAAATGTTCGGTGATGGCCTACTAAGATTTATATTTCACACCCTCCTCGAGTATCATTGGTACCCGAGTAGACTCTTTTTAGTTGTAGGACTGTGGACTTTTGACTATGTTATTTCTTTATAACTAGGAGTTAGGAGAAAATTACTGAGCGGAAGCTTGGGTTGATCATAGAGATCACCCGTGAGGCATTGAGTCGTTTATTTATTTATGTACAGAGATGTAAATCATTCTATCTTTTTACCTCTTTCAAATATCTCTCACCATGATATGCATGCATTATATAAACTTCTATTGGACATTTTCATTATTCAGTTGATATTGCAATTTTCTTTCACTACTTTAGATATTTATTTATACTACATCAAATTTCACTTAATATTTATTATTTTTTACCATTTTCCCCTTTGAAAATGATGGTATAGTTTCCCCACTTAACTATCTTTACACCCTTGCTACTAGTCGGTAGCCTCTAGAGTATGGGGAGGCGTGCATGAAGTCATGTGATGACTTGTCTGGCTACAGGTTTAGTGATAAGATGGGTCTGGATTTTACAACCAACATTGCATAATTATTTCTGAGTATATGATACATATTAATTGGAAATTAATTGTTTCTGATACAGATATGTATATAAGAAAAAATGAATATTTTCTCATTTATATAATGGAGTTGGGTCAACATAGGGATTTTAACACACTGATATTTTATGAAATATATTTTTTATAATGAATTTAATTTTTTGATGATTTTTAAATAAATGATATAGTTATTTTATCTTAAATTACAAAATAAACTATGTTTTTATTATGTTATATACAATACCGAGTTTATCTTGCAAGCCCCACATCACTCAGTTTAAATGAAGCATGACATACTATTAAAATATTATTATTTAATATGATAGTAATCACAAATCTATTGAAATAGAGGTTATGAATAATATTAAATAAATTAAGAAATAAATGGTACAAATATGTATTTATAAATACTAATTTGGCGACCAATTAATTATAAATAAAAATAAAAACCCTTTTAAAATTAAGAAAATCATTTGCAGAAAACTATTTTTAGGCACATAAATGAATATTACAAAAATAAAATAAATGAATCAATATTTATTGAATTATTTTATTATATTTGTAATATTATATATTAAATAAAATGTTTAACATTCATCTTTTGTGTTTTCTAGACAAGTCATATGAAAAAATTCCAATTTTACTCTTAAAACTATATTTTTTTTTAAAAATTGTATTGTCGCCTTTGGCACACTTATATTAAAATTAATACTTACCACTTTTAGAATAAATATTAGTGAACGTTATTTCAATTTTTTAGAATAACTGTTTCCAAATTATAATATAGTGATTTTTTTGTATTTTTCCATGAACATTAATTTTTTTATGAATAATTAACAATACTAAATTTTAATTGTAGAACTACCTTTTCATTTAATGTATTGAAAAAGTTATATAAATATTTTTATTGGTATTAAGGTAAAATTAGTCAAATTTTATAAGAAATAATCCAATTTAGGTCATTATAATAATTTTTATATAGAATTTGTATATAATAACACTAAAATATTTTGACCATTTCTCTTTTAAACCATGATTTCTCATCAAGTCTGTGACATTAATTTTAAATTTAATTATCCCACTTTTTTTAATGGAATTTGGATGAAATGTATTAAATATTTTTGATCAGAATAATTTAAATTATCTAATAAGTTTAACTTAATATTTAGAAATTTTTATTAGTGAGAACAGTTAAAATTAATTACCTCAATTAATTATAAAACTTGATTTTGTGCATTACATGCATTTTTTTGAATTAATATTAAACTCGCTTAGGATTTTTATTCAATAAATATGATTTAATATTTAAAATTTTTAAGGTATAAATTATCTAGTAAGTATTATATTAAAATTATTATTAAATGATAAATTACATAGGTAAATAAAATGATACAATTTAATGTGGTAAAAACAATGAAAAGTATAATACTGACTAAAATTAAAGACTAATGAGTAACATGATAAAAAATATATTTCTGTTGTGTGTCAATGGTTTTTTGTAGAAAAATTAATCCCTCTAATCCATTATTGATCTATTTGTTTTAACATTAGGTAAGAGTGACCTCCAAATATTTAATACTTTTGGGTATTTACAAAAAATCCACCCCTCCTTAATTTTAAAAGAGCAGTAAAACCCCTCACTTAATCACAATTCTCAAAAAAACTGATCAACCGAAACCTACAAAAATCACATCAAAAATATAATCCATTAATAAAAAAACACTTATATTAGGTATAAATACATATTAGTGAGGATTTTTGTGCAAACCTAAATAGGTTAACTGAAGATGAGGTAACGTTCTTCAATGAGAATGTTTACATTATTTCTTGCTCCACCCCCATCAATTCATATGAAAAAATTAGAAATTTAAAACCTCAATTTATTCCATATAATTATTTGTTTTAATGTTAAGTGAATTTCCTACAACCATATTCTCTTCCATGAAATATGTTACGAAAGCATCGATCATGTGTATGGAGAACTGCCACTTCACGAACTGATGCCATTTATTTTCACATTACAACCTCTCACTATTGGGTATGATGATGAATATAAATTATATATATAAGATATCTATAATATTATTATAAAATTTTATTCAATATATCATATCAACATTTTTTACTTTCTATTTCGTAGAGGATATTATAACATTGTTCATCTGTACGACAGACTACTGCCTCACAAAGCGATGTGATTCGTTTTTCACTAATGCTTCATATGGAAGATAATAAGGAAAAATGTAAATGATATACATGAAATAAAAATGATATTAAAGGTATATTTTTCATTCTTAAAATATAATATGTCATTTTATTTCATTTATTTTCATTCACATAATGATGATATATTTTTTGTTTACGTGAGGACTACCGCCTTCACGAAGCGATGTGAATCTTTTTTTATCACCACACCAAATGAATGATTTACATAAGTATATTTAAATAAACAATGAGGTAATTATGATATAATGATAATTATTTAATAATATTATATTACTTACTTCATTTCCATAATGATTTTTGAAAAATGGAAATGTCAATCATTCGTATGCATGACCAACCATCTTCGGGATCGTAATGTACATTATTTATCAAAACCATACTTCATAATTGGTATTAAAATTATTAATAGATTATAAATATGATAATTTTTTCATGATTCTTATTTTTTAGGAAATGGATCAATGATCAATGTAATATGATCGATAATAAAAATATATATAAATAACAGTGTAGTTATCACCTGAATCTTGATTTTAACATGGAATTGATAATAAATGTGTAATAAAAGGACATAATTAACACATATATGTTATTATATATGTATTAATGGTTCATTAATGGAAGTATAACGAACATATATTTAATATAAATTATTATTGAACATATAAAAAGGAATTCAGGACTTAAGGTAAGGGATTTATAGTATCTCTTTCATTTTTTGGATACATATACAAATTTAACACTCAATTATTTTATGTGGTGTATTTAATGACATTGAATATTTTTTTATACTTATACTTAATATTATAGGTACTTTTATATCTATTTTTGGATACATATTTCATGGGATTTATTATTTCACTGTTACCAAAGAGGAATGGAATTTTGGTTTAAATTTTCATTCTTTGAGGCATATGCTACGTTTTGAACCAATATTATTTTATGAGGTATATATACATAAAATTTCAAAATTTATATCACAAATATTATTACTTTAATTAAAATAAAATTTTCATTTACTGTTATAATTTCATTGGAATTAAAATTCTAAAGTTACCAAAGTGGTAAGAGTTTTATGTTACAATCTCATCATTTTTCGGGATTGTTTAAGGTTAATTTATCGATGTTGAAATATCATGATCAAACTATAAATAATTATCACTAATTTTTATATCATCTTGTTATTCCATGATAATACATGTATTCCCTTCATTTTCCTCTCATTATATACTCATGATTTAAAAATAACATTTCAAATAATCATCATCTTTTCGTTTGAAAAAATTTCCATTCAAATCCAATTTTTATAAAAATGTATTCAAAAAAGAATTTAAAATTATTAGAATAATTTATTAATGAAATATATAACTATTTTTAAATATTATATATTATTTCGATTAAATATTAATTTATTTTTTCAAAAAAAAATCGTGTTTTTATTTTACTAAACATGTGAAAAGATTATTTTTTATTATAAGGATGACATGAACAATTTTTTTCTACTTTAATGAACATCAAATGATTTAATATATCCCTTAAAATTATTCTAATTTCCTCTAAAATAAAATTATTTATTAATTATTTGGGAAATTTTTGTGATTTTATACATTATCTCAAAATAAAAATCATTTTGTAAATGTTTCAATAAGTTTTTTTTCAATGTGAAAAGGTTGTTTTCTTCATGATTTTTTTAATTTTTTTTTAAGTTTTATTTATTATTTTCAAGGTAACATTAAAATAATGGTATTTTAAAAATATTTGGCTTCATAAAATATTATATTAAATGAAAATAAATTTTCATCTAATAAATTTCTTAAACAATCATTCAAAATCATTTTCTATTTATGTTGACATCTGTTAATGTTACTAGTTCCTTACTAAGGATATGATACAATTATACAATTATTTTTATTTTTCTAAATAGTTTATGTTTATGATGAAAAGATGTTTATGAAACCCATTTCTCATCTTTAGGTTATACCGTGATTTAATTATAATTAGATCCGCTTCTTTTTCAATATGTTATGATCTCATGAAATAATGAAATGATTATGAATCATGTTTCTTTTCCATAAATTATGTTATAAACAAATTATTATAAAACCCAATTTTATTTCATTGTTTACAATATGATAAATATTTTATGATATTGTTTCACACATGTTTATGATTTTCATTATGTGATGGTGGTAGTGTTTTAATCAAGGATAGTGGTTACAATATAGCTGATACAAGAGGGACCTATATAGTCCTACAATTAATTAGGTAATGATTTATTTCTCATGATTAGGACTTGAACATAGAGTGAAATCAATTTATTAAATGAAGTTATCCATTATTATATTATTGGGAGTGGAAATTTAATACTAAGATGGTTAGGGGAGTGAACTCATTTCAATATTAAAGGGACACCACTAGGGATGGTGATATGTCATACCCAATAGTTATAGCCACACATGGAGTGCCCTGGTATTTTTTTGTCAATGATACATCACTATAGAGGAAATGATATTCCATTCTATGTTCATGCCAAAATTCTGTGTTTTAGGAAAAGTTTATGCTCTCCAGACTGATGTCATTTGATTCTTTTAGGATTATTGGATTATGAAATACAAATATTTATTCCATTACATAAAATTATGATAATTTATATACTACGTATGATTTTAAAATGTTATAATCATGTTCTCAAACCCTTATGTTAATGTTATAATTATTTGTCATACTAGTTTTCCATTACTGAGCATCTATTATCACCCTTTATTATACTTCCATTCCCCAGGTTATAAAGAATTGTTTTACATTGGATATGTTTGTCAAGTGAACTAATATAGAATATCATTACGGGAGATGTTTAAGATATTTCAAAAAACATGACTTTTGGTTACCTATTCTATAAAGTAAATAAACTATTATGATCCTCAGGTGTGTATTTGTGTAATTTATTAGAAATTCATCTAAAAATGATGTAATATCCAACATTAAAATTTCTCATTTTCAATATTTGGTGTCAGAGGAAAGTTTTAGTTACCCTTTGCAAACTTTGATGAGAAAACTTTAATTATATCACTAGTGATATTTCAAAGTATATGTATAGATATATCACCAAGCATAAATATATAGATGTTTCAAAGTATTAGAAAATTTCCTTGAATTTTAGTGAAGGATGAAGTGTATTTTATATACGAAAATATATCCCTTTATGGATACAAAATGTTGATGTTGCTCTAGCATAGAGTCATCTATGGGTAGTGAACCCAAAAAGAGTGCATTAAGCTGGACTCGATCATCAACTGGTGCATGAGATCATGCCTTTCAACACACTTAGGTTTACAGTTCAAGGGGACATTCTTTTAAAATTCACAATCTATTTATGAAACATCATGATGGATTTAAATAGATTATTCCTATGACTGACATTGTATAATCCAAAGGTTTAATAAATTAAAAATAATTTTTCATTATTTATAAATACTATAAGTGATTTTCTTGATTATTTGGTTTCTATCTATGATTAGTATTTCTCATGCTATTTTTTCATTATTGTTATTGGTGGGTACCTGATGGAACTGGGGTGACATTGAATGGGATGATGAATAGGGTAAAATATATTTTTATTATGCCTAATCAATTATCATGGAACATGACTAACAACTTGCATCATAACCAACTCTCAAACTCACCAAAGTAGTAGAGGATAGGGTTTTTCTAAGAGTGTCAATAGTGGAGACCATAGAGGATATAAGATTAAATTCTTTATATTTCAAGTATGTGAGAATAATAACTCAAGATAATGAAGTAAAGGGGTGAGATGATGTTTTGAGTGTGAAAAATAAGGACACCAAGAAACAAATTACAAATGAAAAATGGAAATTTTGTTTATTGATAAAAATGATAATAATTTTATCCTTAATGTAATATCAGTGAATGAATGTCTTAATAGTAGAAATTTTGGTGTTATACCAATCAATGTACTAAGGAGAAATCTCACAAATACAATTAGTATGTTTTTATGATTAATGGATTTATTGGTGATGATGAAGAGAATATGAATAAAATATAAAGGAAATAAGGTATTAAAGAATAAGATGATAGATCTTAGTTAATGGATTAATGATACGGTGGAATCATTTAAGTTTTCATTTATTATAGTTCATGAATAATCAAATATATAATTATTTTTTATTATATGTTTTTCATTAACAATTTGAAATAATATATTGATTTATGTTGCTGACCTATAATATTGATTGTTATATGAAATCAAATTTATAAGGGAATGATTACCCTTAATATGTTCTTGAGGTTAAGATAATTATTTTGGGATAAATATATGATTGATTTGGATAATGTAAATTAGATAGTACTGATTTTCTAAGAACTGATTAAAGATGTATTGACAATGAGTTTTTTGCAAACATTGATGGAGTTTACATCATTTTTACCCGTAAAGATTAAAGACAACAATTTCCTTTTCATGTAGGGAATGAAGAAGCATGTAAATTTTCCACAAGGTTTTATGGTATGCATTTTTTCATTTGAATACATGATCGATGCATCCATATGTTATGTATGTGAAAATATTGTTGCTATGGGGTTAGGGATAAATTCATTTATGAAATTTAGTGAACTTATTTATAATATTTATAATTTTAATATTTTGTAAGAATCATAAGGTAACCATTTATAAAAAGTTTAAATATAAACATTTTATGAGGTTTTTAGAGATTAATGTAATTTTCACCATAAGATGATTTATTCATATTGGATAATTTTTTATAAACATTTTATTTTTTTTAGAACTAAAGAAATAATGGATGAATTATTGTTCATTATGGATATTATTATCCATTGGTTCATTGGGAATTAAAAATTAACCATTATATATTATAGTATAATATGATTTATAAATTTTTCAAGGCCCATCCAAATAGTGATATTGTGCTTATGAAATAGAATTAAATAAAGTATGTATATATTCTTCTGAAGAATATTAAAATTTAATTAAAAAATATAGAAATAAAATATTATCCTGTAATAACAATTTTTTACCATATAAATGAACTTTTAAAATAAGATTTTCATTATGGTTTTTTAGTCATTATCCTTTCCTGGATCATAAAATTTCTTATAATCAGTGATCGTTATCACTCTCTAAAATTATTTATGCCTTTCTTCTTTGTCCAAATCTTCGCATCCCACCAATGTTATTTTATGTGGAAAGCTATTTATGAATTAATTTAGGTAAAATTTATTTGTTAAAACTTCCATTTTGTAATGGGTGTTTTGTTATTCATTTTTCTGCTTTGGGAATTTTAAAATGTTAAACCATTTTTGACCAAGAATAATTTCAAGGGTGAAATTCATTTTAAGGGTGGTAGAATGTACCACCCTGAGGTTCTGTGAAATAGTTTTTTTCAAATGAAATCAGTAATTTTATGATTTTTAATTATATTTAAATGAATTTTTATGTTGTGTTACATGAAATAATATTTTTTCCTTGTGTAACAAATAATAAAAGGCTTATATAGTGTTACACACAACACCGGGTTTAAATGAAACCTGAAATTATTTTAAAAGATTGGTATTTAATATGATATTTATAATCATGTTTTTTGGAATAATGGATATAAATAGTACTAAAAAAATTATAAAAATTTATGGTTTACACTTGTATATATAATGAATTATTTTGTGACCCATTAATTATAAATAAAATGAAAATATTTTTAAAATGAATGAAATCATTTCTAAAAAACTATTTTCATACACATAAATGTATTATACCTTAATAAAATAAACAAATAACTGTTGTTTTATTATTTTATTTAAATTTATATGTTATATATTCAATTAAATATTTCACATTGATCATATGTGTTTTATAATAAAGAGATAAATAAAAATCCAATTTTACACTTAAAATAGTATTTTCTAAAAAGTTGTTTTTGTATCCTTTATAAAACCTATGTAAAAATTATGTTCTACCACTTTTAGAAATTTTATTTAAAAACGGTCTTAATTTTTCAAGTCATCATGTCAAAAATTATATAGGGCACTTTTTTGGGATTTATCTAACATTGTTTATGTTTTTTTATAAATTGAAAAAAATACAGAATTTTAATTTAAAACTGATTTATCGTTTGAATTATTTATAATAATAAATTATATATAAAATTGTGTTTAATGTAAAATAAGATAAATATTATATCAATTAATCTTATTTATATCATTATAATCATTTTGATATTTAATTTTCATATAAAAACATTGTAAACTTTTGACCATTTTTGCTTTAAAAACATCTTTCTCTTCATGTTTGCAGGATTAATTGAAAATTAAAATTTTCTACATCTATGAAAGGAATTTGGAAAAAATGGATTTCATATTTATAATAAAAATAATTTATATTATATAATATTTTTAAGTTAATTTTTTTACATAATTATTGGTGAGAAAAATTAAAATTTATTAGCGTAATTAAGATTAAAATGATCTTCTGCATATTTCAAGCGTTTGTATTAAATTAACTTTTAAAAACCCATTTGATTTTTATTTAAAATGTTTTATTTAATATTTAGAATAAGTATGTATAAATTATATTATAAATATTATTTTAATTTTATTATTAAAGGATAAATTACCTTAGTAAATAAAAAATATATGTTATGGTGGTAAAAAAATAATAAAAGGATAGAATTGAGTATACTTAAAGACTATGGAATAAAATGAATGAAATTGTGTTTAATTTTTATGGTTGATGTTTTTTATAAAACATTATCCATTATATCTATTATTTATCTATTTTATAGCCACATGAGGTAAGAGTGACCTCCCAATAGTGAAGACTTTTGGGTATTTACCAAAATACCACCCCTCCCTAATTAAAAAAGAGAACTCAATCCTCTCAATTAATCACTCCTATAAAGATATTTGTATCATCCAAATACATCCCAAATAAATTACCAAATTCTATAATCTCATACTAGAAGCCTTTTTTTTAACACAATATATCCTATAAAGGATTTTAGTGAAAACCAAAAGAGGTAACCCGAAGAAGAAGTAACATTATCCAAAGACCATTTTTATTTTAATTTTTCCTCCACACAATTAAATTATTAATATAACAGAATTATATAAAAAATAAATATAAAAATTATAAATATATTTTTTATGATAATATAATTACCTATAACCACGTCCTTTCCCATAAAATGTGGTACGAAATCATCGGTCATTTGTACGGAGGACTATCACCTCACAAACTGATGTCATTATTTTTCCATTATCACCTCTCATAGGTGGGTATGATGATGGATATAAAACATATATCTAATATTGAAAAAATTATTATAACATTTTATTCATTATATAATATATAGCTTTTTTAATTTCCATTCTATAGTGGATACAATAACGTCGTTTGTGTGTACGGCGGACTAATGCCCCACGAAGCTATATAATTCATTTTTTACTAACGCTTCACACAGAAGACAATAATGATAAATAAATGTGAAATAAATGAAATAATTATAATATTCAAGAAATATTTTTAATTATTAAAATATAATATATCATATTCTTTCATACATTTTCATTCACTAAAAGATGATAATATTATTTGTGTGTGTGTTTACTACCACCTTCATGAAGTGATGTGACTAAATTTTCATCACCACACCATATGAATGATATGTGTAAGTTTATTTAAAGAAATAATATGTAAATAATTAAATTTTGATAATTTTTGAAAGATATTATATTACTTAACTCATTTCTATAATGTGTTTTGAAAAATGGAAATGCTACTCATACATACGTATGACCTACCCTCTTAATGATTGTAACATACTTAATTTCTCAAAAAAATCATTAATGATTGGTCCTAAATGTATAATTGATTTCAAATTATGATAATTATATAATTATTATCATTCTCGAGATTATTTAAACTTGAAAAATCTAAGACGATCATAAATAAAAAATCAAAACATATTTAAAAAACCAAAGTTCTTTTTACCCAGTAGGTGATTTTAACATGGAATTGTTAATAAATGGGTAATAAAAGAAAATAATTAAATCATATATGTCATGATATATATAGGTATTGTTCTATAGAGTATTTATAAAAAACCTATATTTATTATATAATATGTTTCAATGTGTATGTTGTAAGTCGAGACTTAAGGAAAGGGGTTTCTAGTCCCTCTTTTATTTTGGGGTGACATTTAAAAATTCCCCAATTAATTATTTAATATGGTATATATACTTCCCATGAATGTATTAAATTATACATATCCTTAAAACTATTGGAAATTACATATCCATTTTAGTATAACTCTTTTATGGGGATTACAATTTCAATGTTACAAAGGAGTGAAGGGATTTTTGTCTCAATTTACCTTCTTTGAGACATATGTTAGTTTATGAACTTATATTCGATTATGAGGTGCAGATACTATGAATTTGACATGTTATATCATTAATATAATACTTTAATTGTTATTATATGTTTGATTTAATGTTACTCATTCATGGTAATTATGACTCCCATGTTTCCCAAGTGGTAAGAGTTTAATATTATAATCACATCATTTATTTATATTTTTTAGGATTTTGTCTCTAATGTGGAAATATTTTGATCTAAATCTAAATAATTATCATGAATATTTTTTTTTTCATTTTCTAATAAAAAACATTTTACCTTCATTTTTCACTATTTATTTACTAATGTATTCAAAAGATTGTATTTAATAAAAATAATCTTGTTGTAAAATTTATATAACCTCATGGGTAGATTTTGAATATATATGACATCATTCATAATTTCTATATAAATTATATAAAGAAGAAATGATCAAGGCCTATGGTTGAATTTTTTTTAAAATGGGTTCTCAGTATATGTTTGATTTTCTTTCTTATGCATTCATTTTTATCAAGGAACATAATTATTATTCAATTTCACATTTCATAAGGATACATTAATGGTGTGATTAATAAAATCATATTGGACACCATTAATGTATCCTTATGAAATTTGAAATTGTATAATCATTATATTTATTGATAAAAATAAATGTGTAAGAAAGAAAATAAAACATATACTGAGAACCCATTTTACAAAAAATCTACCACATTCCTTGATCATTTCTTCTTCATATACTTTCTATATAAATTATGAATGATGTCATATATATTAAAAATCTACCAATTAGGTTATATAAATTTTACCCAGTACCCTCAATAAATCGAGACTCAATTTAGGCTATAAGTGTGATAAGGGAATATGGAATTAGATTCTAGTATGTTATCTTAATGTCTGATAGGTATCGAGATTCGGGAAGGTTCGTAATGTCATCTTGATCCTACTATATTTTTTTGGTTCTATATCATCACTTCCACATGTCTTGTTCACTCTCCATCGAGTAGTAATCATACCACGATATTTCACCTATCATGAGTTACAAAATTTACCTAAACAACATGGTAACATACATAACAAATAAAATCATAATAAGAAAATCATACCACATCATCATGAGAATTTAGTAGAAACATACAATGATATTTGTTTTATATCAACAATGTTAAAAAGATATTCCAGAAATACTCTTGGAAACAAGGATCCTATATCGGTATCATGGAAATTCAAACAACCACAGTCTATAAAATCATTAAAGATCAAAAATCCATGAAAAAAAAATCACGAATCAAGGAAACATGAGTTTAAATGGGCCTCAAAATATGAATAACATTCTAGATAGTTATCTTTGATGGTGAAATCCAACTATCATCAAGGATTGAAGAATAAAACACATCTCACACCCATGGAAAATGAGAGGACACATCACATATGCATAATATGGGATTCAGTTCATCATGAAAGATCATTAGAATGAATACTCATGATCATTATATAAAATTAATGGTTAATCTAGAATCACATACATTAAGAATTTCTCCAATGATTTTTTTGAGTTTTTCCAAAGGAGTATTCATCAAGTCAGTAGATACATTTTTTAGTCATGAAAGGATCAGGAATTCCATAATAATTCTAGAACCTCACCTTGGTTCTATTCAACGATCATTTATGAATGTTATATTCCTGATATATAAGGTATTTTGATGATCATTTTATAGACAATTACTTGGAAAATTCTACGTTCCTGATAATTTGATGTGAGGTCAAGGGAATTTTTTATTGATATATAGATACCTCCTCCAATCTACAAAATAATCCTTAATGGATAATGTAACTATCAGAAATCTTCCATAAATAATAGGTATGAGAATATGATCCATAATCGCATACCTATGGAACTTTCATATTCATTGGTTGTTAGTGATTTTTAAATTGAATGATGTTAACATGCTCAATCATCCCCTGATCTATGAATAAAGGAAGGAAACTTTGTTGGATCATCATAGAAGCCAAATATTCATAAATAATTCATTTTCATTAGTAATGTACAAAAATTTATTTGGTATGGATCTAAGAAAAACATTATTCTTACATCCCTGAATTGGTAAAATCATGATGAGTAATGGGGAAAAAATAAGAGATTCTAATAACTAGAGATGAGGCCTTGAATTTGAACTTGGATTTGTATGTTTAGATTTATTTTATTTAGAACGGCCAAAAAATTTTGAATTAAAACCTGTGGGTTTTAATTAATGAACCATTTAATTGGGTGTACTAACTAGAAGGATGGGTCTCTAAAACCCAACATACCTTTTAGAATCATAGTATCTAATTCACAGAAACCTTATAGACAATAAAAATGAAGACTATCCTTAAATTATTCCACCTTCAAAACCATGACCCTTAGCTACATAATACCGTCCTTTGAATAGAATATAATAGGGAAGAATTAATAGAGAAAATGATAATTTATAATCATAAAACATTAGATTCATTGATAATAATTTTAGGATGTCACTATATTTTTATAATGTTTTAATATAATTAAATAATGTTTCGTTATTTGGGTTAATATTTTTCATATCTTAATATATAGTAAAGTATAGTTTCTTTTGAAAGAGTAGTAACCTTATTAGTAATTATTGATAAAAAAATAACGGATCCAGAAACATGGGGATTTATACTATCCCTCTTTTAAATAAAATGTATCTTTCTATTTTTAATTAACACATACTAATAAAAACATTTAATGGTGTCTAAATATTATTCATGAGTCAAGTTATAATTTATTGAGAAATACCAACCATTAATATCTTGGGCATAAATTTTTTTCATCCCTATGGGATTATCCTTAATAATGAGTTATTTTCTAGCTATTTGAGCCAAGACTTTATCGGTTATAATTATTACATTAGTAGACTATCATAAATTTATTTAAAATGTAATATTTTTAATCAATTAAATAATTATTAGTCAAACTATTCAAAAAAATATAAATTCTCAAAATAAAAAATATTATAAAATGAAAGGATAAAAATACATTCTTGAATAAAATCCCACAAACCAGGAATGAAATTCACACTCATTGGAAATAATAATGATATCACCTTGTGGTTTTAATTAAATAGTTATTAGTTTGGGTAATGATATATGTCATTAGACATCATAAAATATCAAGTGACAAATAAGTGTACCTATCACCACTTAATTATCATTATCCACATTAATCATAGGAATTTGATGGAATTTTTCTTGTTTCAATTGTCTAATAGATTTTTGGTATTGATTTTGATCTTAATCACATAGATTATTTCACTAGTTTACATAGTTCCTAAATTTCATACATCTAAAACATTAAATTTCTAGTGGATCTATAGGAATAAAATTATTTTACCGCATCTTGTTACCTGATGTTTTACTTAGAACTTTGTGATCTGTTACATAATTCCCTCCATTACAATAAATAGTTAATTTTCTTAATTCATGTGTGACATTATATTTTGTGCCTCTTTGGAAATTTTTATCAGAAAGAAAATTTTATTTTCATTTTTTTGTCATTTTTATCCAATGAAATTACATGAGTCTCTATAATTGTCTTATTTTATGTGTCAGTAAACTCAAATAGGTCCACATTTTTAATCAAATTTCCTGACATATTTTTTTAATCACAAGGATATTCACTCCATCACATATACTATTAATATGATCAATTTGAAAATCTCTGCATTCTCCATGCCATCCATTGTTAATTTTATTCCTTAAATCTTAAATTATTACAAAATAGTGTGTTAATGTATGTTATTGAAAATTAAAATCATAATATAATTATAAAAAAATTTCTCATGAAACACTCAACCTCAAATTGTTTTTCTCTTTCAAATGATTACAATGACATTTAGTTCAACCTAAATAACTCTCAATTCAATATGGGTTTATTTAGGTTGGGTTATATAATAATTCTTTATGTAACTCCATAATGAAATAAACCCATAATAATAACACGTATTTATAATTTTATCAAAAAAAATAATATCCCACATTAGTGTCTCTCATGATATGTAGTATTAATCTCTCTCATCATACACTGAGTGAAGATTGAGTTAAGACACAAATAACTTTTTCTAGGGTGATAACCCCAAGGTGAATCTATGACACAACCACATCCACTTACTAGTATCCAGATGGGGATGTTATTTATATGAGAACCACATAATAAAAACATCTATAAAACTCCAAGATGATTTCATAAACTATGAATTATCCCATATATTTACCCCAAGGGGTTTGAGTAAAGGTATGTTATCTAAATGACAAATTATTAGTAAACTAGATATCCAAAATAACTAAAAATTACATTGATACCATATATAATTCCTCATGAAAGGAATATATTTATTTAATATTATTCTCATATTTAAAACATTAAATATCAAAACCATTTCATACAACTCGTAGAAAATTTTGTTTCATTGTCATTGAGAACTAGTTACCTTGGTACTATATTTAAAAAAAGTTTGAACATTTCTCCTTTTCAATATATTATTTTCCACCTTCTATATTTCTTATAAGTTGTAATTATCTACAACACCTGTGTTGGGAAACTTAATAAAGTATTGAGATCAAATTATTAGTAATGAAGAATTATTAACATGTTATCATGGGTTAGATCATGATCAAATTTGAAATCAAGAAGTGGATAAATTCATTAAAAATAATAAAATTTCACAATAAGTGTTATATATGTACTACAAATGAAGGTAATGTAATATCAGAATAATAAACATGTATAATGAAATAATAGTGTGATATATTCATGGAAACATGAAATAAATAAATAATATAATATGATCATGGAATCCTAAATTTCTGGATATAGAATAAAACCTGAAAACATAAACATAACTAGAGAGAGTCCCATGGTGGATTGGGTTTAATTCCTATTTCGATAAACATAGTGGAAAGTGTCCCATTGAGGAATAGAAAAATTAAGTATTCCCAATAATTTTATCTCATGAGATGAATCTATTTTCCAAATGAATTAGGGGGATATATAAATTCAATAAAACAAATAAAAAATGTACATAGATACGTCTTCCAATTGAGAAACGAACTATAAAAAAACATAAGCACGATTCAATCAATGATAAATGAGTGGGTTTGATATTATTGTCTCAATGAATATATGAATACTATATCATAAGGATTCCAAAGATAATTAGTAATTAAATAATTATAGATGGATATATTATAATAAATATGTATAGGTTTTGAACATTGAATTCCAAATTAAATAGTTCTAGAGTTGTCTCAATAAGATACAAGAATAAAAATGATCCACATAGGCGAGGCCTTTTGAGGTGAAAAAAGGTTTCTTCAAGGAAAGAAAGTGATTATTATTTTCATTTAAAAAATAATTGAAACATAGGGATTTTAAATAAAATTAAAATTTTTTCATATTCATTTTATTTGAAAAATATTTTATAGGAGTGGTACTTGACATGAAGAATGAAATTGAGAAGTTATCTTTAATCTGGATTACTTAAAATAAAGGATTTCAAAGGGTATAGAAAACACATATTATATCTATAATATAATGGTATAATAAACTTGGTATATATGCAAATATACATATATATATATATATAATATTTATGAAATAAATAATAATAACTTTGAAGAAATAAAAGGAAATGAAAGAAAATGTGAAAAAAGTAATTAGGGGGTTTGAAAGATCATTTTTTAAGATTTAAAATACATTTTTTGAATCCCACATCATAAAATGAGACAATAAAACATAATTTTAAAAAAATATCAGAAATATGTGTAGTTAACATGATATAATACATAATTTGGATTTGAAATATAGAGGATAAAATTATAATTAACAAAAAATATAGATATGAAAAAAACAAAAAGAGAGAAAATATTATTGTTAATATTTTTAAAATTTATGAGGAATAAATTCATTGAGTATTAAATTTTTAATCTAAAGTGTCAATTTCTCTAGGGATAAATAGATTTTTCAATATAATATATTTTTATTGAATAAACCAATTATCAAAGTAAATAATTCTTGATTAATCATTTTAACTTAATGAAAGGGGGTTTTAGTTACCAAAAATAATTACAGTGTCATAATCCATTGAATTAAAAAATGAACATAAAGTTTAACCTAAGGTGGGATTTAAAATACAGTATATTTCAAGAAATATTTAACAAAAATTAATGTTTTTCAAATAAATACAATACAAATAGATACTAGTTTAGAAGTACAAATCATATTTAAAAAACAAAATTTTGAAGAAAAAAACTCTTCCATTAAATCCTGATTCATTATATATGTGTATAAAATCATGTATATTATAACTTCATTTATTAAAAAAATTATTAATATCATTATTGATATATAATTTATAATCTATAGTTTTTATATTACCATATTTAATTAATTTACTATATAGTTTTCATTCTAGTAAGATACATGAGGTTGTCCATTCAATTTACCAGTAACTCTACTTGTATATTGACCATTTTCATTGGTATTTTAAAATACAGTAATTTTTTCGAAAATTACATATTTTTATTTCCATTATATGTATTTTAAATATAAATATATATATAATATTTTTTTAGAGATTTGTTAAATATATTAAAAAAATATAATGATTCCTTGGTATGTTCATTTCATGTGGTTGGATTTACTCTATCTTTTTATTGTAAATATCACATATAAAATGGTAAATATTATAATTAAATAAATTTAATTTTATTTTATATGTAATTTTATTATATTAAATACATTTATAAATTGATCATTTTAATGCTTCAAGGGGAAATAATACATTGTTCTGCTGAGGTGGTAATCCACTTGTACGTGAAGATAACATTCTTTTTTCTATGGAATAGGAGGGAGGGTATTAACATAGAATAGATATTATTTAATAAAATTAGTTTAATTATAATAATTTTATATTTCATTAAAGAATACTTTTGGATCCTCCATATAAATATTTTATGAAAAATAAAACTCATTGTTCATAAATCAGGTAGTCCACACAAATTCATGACGATGTCTCCTTTTTTAGATGGTTTTATATGGATTTAGAAGAGTGATATTAAATTAGTATAATAAAATAAAGAATATATATAGATATATTTCATTTATTATAATAAATACATAGAATGAGTATATTTTAAGGGGTAGAGTAGCATTAATAATAAATAACTATAGAGTAAGAATTACTCACATGGGGATCTTGAGATTTACCATGAAATTATTCTTATAATTTATGTTCAAAGGATAACTTCTTGAGACCATGGGATTAGGGATAGGAAAGAAAAATCTAGGAGATGTAAATTACATTGAGTTTCATTAATAATCTGAAATGTGTATTTTTCGTGAAGGGGTGTTGCGAGGCTTCTGTTATATGTGGATGAAATTTTTCTTTTTTATATACCCATTACATCATAATGATGTTTTACACTATTATATGTTCAATGGATCCAATAGTGGTCCAAATTGTATTTTATAGCGATTTGGGAAGACAAACCATGAAGAATTTCTTTTGACATATAATTGTTTTTGAGTTATTTAACATTATAATTTAAAACATTACCATTTGTTATTTTAAATTGGTAAGTAGTTTATGACTAAGTAATTTTGGTTTTAATAAAATTTTAAGATAATAGTTCAAATAAAATTTTGGTGTTTTAAGACAAAATATTACCTATATTTAATTAAAATAAATTTCTAAATAAGATAGCATTAACATAAATTAAAACACCTAAGATATATTTAAATAGTTTTTGTAATAAAATAAATTTTTGTACATTAATATTCATAATATTATAGAATATTAATAACCAATTAAATTATTGATGATATATTTGTTTATATATTTGTAAATAATATCATATTCATTATAAAAATATATTAATTTAATTTATTAGATAAATATTAGACAACACTAATAAAACAATTCCGTGAAAATAATAATTTCACCATAGTCATGGTCATTATCCTTAATCATAGAATTCATACATTAATAAAAAATTAAATTAACATTATAATATGAAAATTATATTTTAAATAGTTAAATAAATGTTTTAAATTTAATTTATATAATAGAATAAAATTAATTTTAACATTGTAGAATGAATTTATTTTAGAGTAATATATTAAATATGTTTATAAAACAGTAAATATGGTTTTTATAAATAAATACTATGAATTTTAAATGATTTATTATACTTTATACACATTTATTTTAAAAAAAATGATTTCAAAAAAATTAATGCATTCTTGTATTATGATAATCTCATAAAAGAAAATGTGTTAACAAACTCTTTATTTTTCATTATTTAAATAATATTAAATAAAATTAGAAAAAATATAATACATTATAATTAGATATTTTTTATAAATTAAATTCCAAAATTAATTTTATTTTTTCAATTTCAATTCCAAATTATATAACTTTTTTAATTTAGTTCCTGATCTAGTGGTGGTAGAGGTTTTGGACTCTGTGATGTTCCTTCTCCTTACTCAAGATACCTCTGTGATTCGTGTCTCAGTTTCATTAGTTTTCTATGTGATGTGCTTTTCAGTTTCTCCAGTCGCCTCTACGATGCACATTTCAGTTTCTACAGTTGCCTCTACGATGCGCTTTTGGATGCTCCTGTGCAATTTTCTTCACCCTCTCAGTGGTGTGTTTTCATTTCAGATTGTTTTTTCAAATTCTAGTTTGATTACTATTTATTTTTAGTGAATTTTGGATTTTTTATGGTGTTGTTCAAAGTGATTCATGGTTGCTAGATGCTATTTTTTCGGGTGTTCATGTCGGTGTGGAAAATCAGGGTATTTCATCATCACAGCTGATAAGGCCTTCGGTCCATCTCAAGGAGTTTAGGTCATGTAATGTGTTGAAGTAACCAGACATACTCTACAAGGATCGAGCATCAGATGAGGATTCATAGAATCTGTATTCACCAAATAAGAGATAATTAGATTTGGATGAATGAGAGGGTATGGCAATTTCCATCGGTACCGGGATTGTGAATTTCTACACATTAAAACTACCCGAACAATAATGAAAATGTGGAGAAAAAATTTAACGAACTGTACCCTCGGGCACATGTCGTGACTACCCAATCCCACCTCTTGTAAGCTAGGGTTGAAGAATAGCATAGAGTGGGAATATCCCACAAATGTGATGCATTTACCTAAATACTTGTACACATGCACATGTCTCCATGAAAATAGTGCTAAACTAAAAACACTATGTAAAAAAGCATTAATACGTCAAAGATACCAACAATGGAGTATGATAGCACAAAACTGAAAGTCTATAGGTCCTGAATAAGATCCCAACCAAAAGGAAAAGTACAATCTCCTAAAATTCATTTGCAAAAAAACCCCACCAGAAGGGTAGGTATAGAAAATATTTTCTAATGTTTCTTAAGAACACATCATCTATTACACCTCTCTCTAAGCACCACCTATCGCTGGTCCACCAAGGACTCTGTCAAAGCATTGATCGTATGCATAAGACACGAAACGTGTGGGAAAATCCCATGTAGGGGTGAGTAAAATAATACTCAATAGGGAACTTGAATACACAAAGGTAATACCACTCAGAACTACATGAAGTACACCATAAAGGAAACACAAGAGGTATAATCAATATATTTATCTCACATAGGCATAAGTCTAATTCATGAAGAGAAATATTTACAGTTTTAGTCCACAGATCTCCTAGTCTCCATGACATTAGATGTGTC